>OX392531.1:13674188-16655438 GCA_947623455.1 Mimachlamys varia | reverse complement strand
ACATCTAATCATATGAAACGTCGGTCTTCAAGGGCGTTTAACAGGAGCTTTACGTCTATACTTCTAATATTGATAGATCCAAGATCATATCATCATTTGGTAGAGCGTTTAAGTCATTTTCATGTACACGTACGATAATTGGTCACACAATAAAAGTACTGATTCGTCAAAAGATGCATAAAATACATTCAGTATTAATATTCGTTGAATCAGAGATTAAACCAGTCCTATACTTCAGTATCAGTTTCACAACATGATCAAGTCATATTTTGCTATAGTAATGGGAATCTGTTGGACTTAACCAAATGTCACTCCATGAGGATTAACTGCGCGGGAAAATTTGACGCAAAATTTCCGCCCACCCGGTCTAGTACCATGGCCAGTATACGTTTTCATTGGTTGAAAGCTATATTAACACGTACCCATGATCAGTTTTCCATTGACGCCGGAGAACGGGGGCGTTAGAGGGGTCGGTTATAAACAGACAGCTGTTCTGCTTGAAAATAATTTTATGAAAGATTACTTAGTGATCAAGGAACACCGAAATAAATGTCTTTTCTGGAAAAAATATCAACCTTTTACTTTCCTGGCTTACACACCCGCAACGTTTAGTTTAACAGACTTTCTGTCCCCATATGATTCCCAGCAAAGGTGTGATTCTGACGGTTGCATAAAACTGTTCGTGGCAATATTTTTGACAAATTATTTGCAAGACAATCAGCAGACAGTGTAATATGTATTTTCTTCAAACAAAATGCAGATTTTAACTTCAATTTAAGACACAGAATTTCATACACTGCTTTAAAAATACTCTTCGTAGGCTGAATACAGTACAAGACGGTGAAGTCCCTATATATTATGTTATTGGTGGTCGTAAAAGTAATAATTTACACACCAGATTGAGGAATAACTCTAGTACTCTAATACTCATTTATTCCGTGCCAATTTAATAAATTTTCAGTATTGTCAATGTTCACCCTGTTGAAGACAATTATCTCTTCTTCTTTATTTGTAATAACTATGCGGATCCGAGATTTCATTCCACTTGACTTGCAGCTACTACTATACGGTAATTATGAATTGTCCTACATACGCAGCAATTTACCTTAGATACTAACGGATTTTGAGTACATTTATAAGCACTCGTTCATATTCACCAACTAACCACTCTCGTCTTTGCCTTTTAATCTGACTCTAATATTGATGAATGCTTGTGAAATGTAATATATTACATGTATACATCTATTTAGTAGAATTTATAATTATAATAAGACATACATATAATAAGGTCATGTGCTTTGTCTTTCTCTGTGCAAGCGGACTAGTGGAGACGGAAATACCAGAAGGAAGTGAATGTCCAGGAGAAAGCTACAACGCACGGGATGTGATGAACATTAGAACAGCAGCAAGTATAGAACAGTAAATAGGCTAACGCATGGAGAAAGAGGGAGCACATGGTCCGGGATTCACTGGCGTTTATATTAAGCCAAAATAGCTATGAGAGTCATTTTTGTTATTTAACCATAGCTCTTTACTGACTTCAGGGTCATTATTATTATGATTTATCTCCCCCCCCCCCCACTAGCCTCTCTCTATCTTTTTTCCTGTCTTCTTCCCCCCGCCCCCTCTGTCTGTCTGTCTGTCTGTATTTCAAGTCATTGTTATTATATCATTTATCAATAAATGTAGGGAAAGGGCTTAACATAAGTTGTTAAACTTATGCCGAACTCCAATTGTACATAAATTACAATAAAATATGTTTAAAGGGGCATCCCGCGAAAGTAAGCCTTTTTCATTTTTTTTTTTCAAAATATTACATACACCTATCGAGTGGGTTTTCTTATGGACTACGACGATCGGATTTTGCTGATATCTATTCATAAAATGAATAATTTCAAAATAACTAGTGGAATTTCTATCAGTCTAGCGAGACGCTTCAGCATGGAGTTTCCACCTACCAACGCATGCGCAGCTAGCGCCGTTTCCATTGTAAACACTCTACCTGGTATCACCGTTTCATCGCGATAAGGACTAACTACTTAGCGAAAAGTTGTCGAATGGTCAAAATATGACGCAAGACTACTTTACGGAATCATATTGAGGGGTGGGAAGTATTCAAAGGAGAAACTAACTGCTCTATTGTGTGTATGTTACATATTTCTTCTGTGTAACAGTACAATTGCACAAATAAAACTTTGATTTGGTTTTGGGGCTACCCAAGGGGAACTTCTGTTGCATAAAATGCGTGTGTAATATTAAACTTAAGAGTGTGTTTTATATATTCCCTTTATAATATCTCAAGTTCCAGTAAAATGGTATGATTGAATTATATTGGTGGATAGAAAGACCTTTTAAAATACAATATATACACGATGTACCGTAACAGAAAAAAGTCGTTTGATTACGTTTTAAAACGGGACCTGCAACCGAAGTACACGCGGCTTCAATTTGGACAAAAGGAATAAAAAAAGTATGCCTTCACGCGTGAAAAAAACGTGAAATTCATACCTAATCTATAACTAGTGAAGGTACAAAGATCATTGGGTTGCGAGCCCGGTATTGAATTTGATACGAAAATATATACATAACGGGAAAAAAATAAACAAAAAAGGAAACCACCAATACGATATGCATTTCCCATGCCTGCTGGGTTTCTTCAAAAAGGTCAACGTCCCTTTACAATACGATAAAAAAGATGTAAAAAGAAAGCGGAATTACCATAACATATTCATAATGGGTAGTTATAATTAGTATTTCCATAGTTCCAAATCTGATAAACATGTAGTCATGTTTAGTGTTTGATTCGTTACATGAGTGCATGGACTTAAAGAGGCATCACGATAAAACTATATTTTTTTATGCTTATTTAGAATTATTGTATATATGAATTAAATGCATACTCTTGTGGAAAATTATTGGGCGATTTACGCTGAAATATGTTCTCAAAAATTTTAATTAATAAATAAATCAAAGTACTGAAAGTACTGAAACGCTAAAACTTCAAACAATAGTATGTATATTTCGACAGCTATTGAAGTGTTTTTGCTGTATGGGTTACAAAGTTTCGATATCAGAAAGTTTCAGAATAGGGATTAAGTAAGTATTTAGGGTAAACCCAATAATACGCGAGTTGTTTAGATTGACAAGTTGTATTTCAAGCTAGAATCTACATGTACAATTTAGTGCAGTGCTTTTACAATTTAACTAAAATATCAATTTTTATAACAAATGAATATTGATCCATTTACAGGGAAGCGAATGTGTCTATTTTAATATATGCACTTAAATAAACGGTATTATTGTGTTGGACACAAAATAAAACAAAGCAAAAGATCACACCCGATATCTAGATGGAAATGCAAGATGACGATTAATTACGGGAGCATTGGCAGAGACATATATACTAGTTTGTTTCAATAATAAAATGTATGCTAAATATAGATGTATAAACAAAGTATATGTACACACAATGGAATATCATAGGGTATGAACAGGGTTTCCGTGGCCCTAGAATCTGGGGTGTGGTGTTCGGGGGTGAATACATTTAAAAGGAGAGGAGGAGTAGTGTGGAAGATTTTAATTGTACATAGGATTTAGGTCGCCTTCTAGCTTCGAACTAAAGGGAATTTCCCTTTAGCTGTGTGGTAGAGCGTCCGACTAGAAACTTGAAGATCGAGGTTCGATTCCCGGTGGAAGCACACTATATTTCTTTCGTGTTAAAAATGAAAACGGATGTAATGTAGCAATTTAAACTTTTCGTTTCATTTCATTCTATAGTGATTTCAATCTTTCTATGTTAAAGTCCTAAATGGCTGTTTTTCAGCCATTTTGTTTTTCTGATCAGTTACAAAATCAAAAGGACACGACAGTAGGGACCAAGGAACCTACATATGAAATATGAGAAAGATCCCTCTAGTAGTTGTCAATTAGTTAACAATCTTTCAATGCCTAAATCAAAGATGGTCGCCTTTCCGCCATTTTGTTTTTACTCATCAGTATGAAATCAATCAGGCATAACTAAGCACAACGTGAAACCTACATATGCAATGTGAGAAGCTGACTGAAGAAGTTTTTAACACAATAAAAAAAAACTCTTCATGTTAGCATTATCGCTCGGAGGAAGGTGAATGAATCATTGAAATATACGCTGCTAGTAGTTAGCACACTGGATATTAGATAAAAAATAAAAGGATTCGCAAACATATCTCTCGTTACAAATGATAGTTCGAACTATCTATAATTTGTCATAAAATGTTGCAGTAAACAGTGAAATTGTTATTCCAAAAGAACGACGGCCCATTACGATATCTTTACCAAGGTGTAGCAAAAAAATGTTATGCAAATATGCCATATTCACTAACATCTCTAGGCCTAATTATCAATTATCAAGTTCATTTACAAAGCAGGGAAAATTACATGTATGTTGGCCGTGACCTATGTATAAAGGGCCACACATAATTACGGGAATGTACACCATAAAGGTTTTTGCACACCAGAGAAATAATATAAGTGTTATTTCTACTAAATAACTTATATTGTGTCAATTGCTATGTACGCTATACAGGTTCTGGTAAAGTTTCGTTAAAACAAAAATGTGAACCTATAGTCAGGGACGTATATGTCCCTGTTACAGTGTATAGTGATGTGTGAATTAAAAGCACAGAGAACGTAATTATAAAACCACGAACTTTTGCTCGCCATAGAAAAGTACAAGTGTTATTTTCAATAAATCAAGTGTTTTGCTAATTCATATGTACATTATGCAGGTTCTGATAACGTCTCATTAAAAATTGTATACTCATTACAATATTAAGTAAGAAAATCGATCAAGTTTGTGCATTCAGTATATATATCACAACGTTAGTGACAATCAGGGGAAGTAGCTCGTAAATGACATTATCATATCCAGGGGGCGGATTTTCACTGTAATTACGAATTAATACTTCCGACCGACAAATTGGTCAAGTATTTTGGTTTACGCACAAGTATAAGGTCATATAACATTGAAATCAAAATCAGTGTATTTGGCTATGCGCGATTATATAATCAAAGTTTAACAGCGAAGTACACCATGCCAGGCATTCCGCGACCGTATACGAGTGTCAAGCACAGAGAGTATATATATAGCATGGATGTATGTGTATACACGAGAGGTCAGCCACCAACAGAGACGTAATATTTAAATGAGCCGCGGGAGTGAAAAACTGATTTCTTTGTTACAAATCGCATATAGATTATTAAAGTCATCATAATTATTAACAATACCATGGGAACATCGTTTCCTGTTAGGTTTAGGCTTTCAAATAGTTCAGACAGCATTAGATTGGTAGTAATTCAAGCTTTTCCGGAGCGGGAGGGGAAAAAAGGAAATGGGTCAAAGGTCACAGAATAGTGGCAGCAATAGACGCAAAAACTACTCGTAGTTTTAGCGCTAAAAAGGGAATCACTATTCGTTGATCAACGATTTGGACATGTAAATTTTTTTGCATCACATATGATAACGCATGCGCATAACAAGCTACATCGGTAAACAAAAAATGGCGATCCGCGTGACCTACATGTAACTATCAAGCGAAAAGTGGCCGAATGGTCAAACTTTAACGTAAGGATTATATTACGGAAGCATAATGAGGGATGGGAAGTATTCAAGGGAGAGACTAACAGCTCAATTGTTTGCATGTTACAGTTTTCTTCTGGATTGCCGGTAACACAGTTTGTATTTGGTTTTGGGGACTCCCAAGGGATAACTCTTTCATTCCTCTGTTACATGAAATGCATGTGTAAAAATTGAAAGCGTGTATTGTAATATTCCCTTTATAATATTCCAGTAAAACGGCATTATTGAAATATATATCTGAAGAGAAAGACCTTTTCACATACAAGAAAAACCGTATGGGGGGGGGGGGGGGGGGGGGTTACGTTGTAAAACGCCGGTATAGGGCGATTGAGTTTAATGTATACAGATTCAATTTGGACAAAATGAATAAATTTATGTCATGTGCGGATAAAAAAATCTTGCCATACCTAATCTATAAAATACGGATTGTACAAATATGATCGGGTTTGGACCCCGGTAATAAATTTGATATGAATCAAAATATATGCATTATATAAGTGAAGTCATTAATTCATAAAAAAAAATCATATACATGTATGTCCCATGTCTGCAGTTGTGTTGAAAATGTTAACGAACCTTTAAATTTACATAAAGAAGTAAAATGAATCATAACATATATAAATGGATTAAGTATTGGACAATTATCTTCTCGACAAGTTCCAAATTTGATATATATATTATAATAACTTTACATGTTCTTCTTCACTCACAACTTTTGTTCTCCACACTTTGTCTTCTTTCACTCGTTTCCACACAGAGTACTTAATCACATGATTATCTGGAAAACTTGAAAAAAGATCCAATACATCCTTCTTATTGTGTACATTTGAAATAAAAATATCAGGGTGTAAATTACAGGGAATGCCACCTGATTTCAACGCTTTTAACTTCAGAGACATGTTCTGGTGCTGAAAACAAAGACAACTTTGGTATTTAGAAAATGACAATAAAGAAATATATTTTGGTCTTAATTTGCAAAACAAAGATCGAGAAATCTTTTGTTCAGGATATTCTGAGCAGTATTTTAAGTGCAAATTAGTCATATAGTCTGATAAGATTCTTTTCTGTTTTGTTTCTCTGTTGGTTGATTTGTAATCGTGTTTTCCTGGGAGTTGACTGGAGTTATCGTCTCTTTCTAAAAATTCTAAAACATTAAGATTGATGGTCTGCTGTTTGGAAGCTAGGCGTTTACGTCTTTTGTTGATTAAATTTTTACTTTGTTCCCGGCTTAAGGTCTGTCGTCTGATTCCGAATGTTGAGGATAAGGTGTGTCCTTGCCGGTACTTCTTGATAATTTTTCCGCTGATGATACGATTAACTATTGTTGACTTTCCTGTTGATTTTATTTCTTCTATTAGAGTGTTACTAAAGATTAATTTTCTTCTTACATGCTTGGCTTTACTTGCTGAAATTCCGCTTTCAATAATATCTTGATTAGCTTGTGTTACTGGTGTAAGTGGTACTGGATGTGGGATGGGGTTCAATTGATCAATTTTGCTATTCTTTTCTGTATCTAGGCGTTTTGAGAGTCTTTCGATTCGCTTCTTATATTTCCAAATTTTCTTTTGTGCAACTAGTTCAGATTCTTCCATTTTCTTGATTTTTCTGTGTGCCCGTGATAATGCACGGCTTATTCTTTTTCTTGAGCCTTTCTTCTTGTTATGATAAATTTGAGGCAATATGTGATCCATACTTTTCTGCTTTCTTTTTTCTCTATGTCTTTTTAGGTTGTCCCTGTTTTCAATTCTCCTGGTCACTTTTTCTGTAGGGCTCAAATCTTCAGTTTTAACATAATATGTCTTAACTCTTTCACACTCTTGTTTTAGATAGTCCTGTCCTAAATTCATCTTTTTTCTTTCTCTGTATTCTTTCTGATACTCTGCTTTGGTTTTTCTCATATTTACTGAAAGCAGTAAAAAGAAATGATTAAAGAAAATTCAGAAAATTAATTGTATTTATGCTAAATGCATTGTCAGTCGAATTCAATCACAAACTTGTACAAGTCTAGTTTGTCCCATGCAATCGTACCTCTGAGAAGACACCTAACAACATGTAAACAAATCGATGTCGGTGGAAAACAAAAAATGTTGCGTTCACTTGGATTCAAAAACAACCTTTCAAAAGAGTTTAAGGGTACTTAGATATTGGCTTATAAAGCAATATTCTATTTCTTTTAACAAATGTGGCAAATGTATGAATTGTTTGTTAGCAAAATTAAGTTAATTTCCACATAAAATTCTCATAAGGCCTATCATCCGGATGGGCAAGCGATTTATTCCTTTTTCGGGGAATAGTAAATCATTGTCTTGACCATTTTCATTATTACAAGTAAGGGAATCACTCAAACATTTCGGGCTCGTAGATATAATGTTCAGGCACCCGTTTTTACTATTACCAGATAGACATTGACGGCCGACATTGACACTCAAAGTCTACAGTTTACCAAGGGAAAGTGGTTTTTTTTTCGTTTTTATTATTTCTAAGAGGGGCATGAAACGCAATATATTTGTGAATGAATCCATGTATATTAAAAACGAATTCGGACAATTGTATGTAACGTCGGTGTACCCAAATTGATACCGTACCCAAATTGATACCCCATTTTCAAAAAGCGTTCTAAAATCCTTGTTAATAAAATACATGGTATTCCACGTTAACAACATCTCCATGTCAAATTTTGCCGTTGATTCAACATTGTTTTTCTTTAAACAACAGCTTATTTCTTCTACAAGAAGACTTTGAAAGGGGCTAAATCTCTCCCGAGAAGCATGTATCCCGAAAAATACTGTCGTGCGACAGCTATTGTTCTCATTCGTTTTAGCATTTACAAACTTGATCAAATATCTGTTTTGTCATAGGTATACTCAAAAAACTAAAACAATCATCATTAATGTGGAAAACCTGTTTGTATTATTCCGTTATGCTCAAATACTACAGCGGGTGTGCATCGGCTGCTGCATCGCCATCTTAACTTGTTTACGTCGCTCTGCGCATGTCACAGCTGTGTCTAACAGGTGTTTGTTAAAAAATCCGGATTTGTTATCTCTTAGAGATGTAAGACGTATCGCCATACCACAGACTTAGATAGCTAATCTAAGTCCGTGGCCATACATTGTTTGCCAGTAAATGTCGGTTTTCATTAAAGCTGACTAATTATTTTTAACAAATAAATAAAAGAAATATTTCTACAAATGAAAAAAAAAAAATATTTCTAAAAATAAAAAAAAATATATTTCTACAAAAAAAATCAATACTAGACAAGACTGAATGAACATGCCACCCAATGCTGAAAGAATGTACTTAATTTTCTGACAATTTACACATTTTGCTTGTTTTTATATTATGGTCAATTGTAATTCTCAGTACATTTGTCATTATTACAGTGGATACCGAAGATATTAAACTACTCTGCAGAAAAATGTTTTCAATTACCAAAACTGAAACAAGTCTGTGCCCCCCCCCCCCCCCCCCCCCCATTTAACTTGAAAAGTCAGTGTTATGGTTACAGTGTACTTGAAAGCTTTGGAATCATCATAATCATTATCATAATGAATAATTTAGTAATCAATTATGAATTTGATAATGTAGTTGTTTAGAAAATCAATTCATATGCAAAAATAACTGACTTTTATTATCATAATGACCATGCATGCGCATTGCTCAATGCTCCAGGACCAGTTACTTAAAACCATTTTAAGAGTATATTCTTTTTTAACTAAATTCTCTGAAGCATTTAATATGTTAATAGTATATTAAGTTTTTTACAAATTATGAAGAAATGTGCATGCAAAATCAATCATAAGACTAAAGACTTAAATGCAAAAATAAAATGTTTTATTGAACACATACAATTTTCAAATACAAGATATGAAGCTTTAACCAGACATTTAATGTCACACAAGAAATCTTTTCCAAGGCCAACCAGTCAGGGTGATAACAGCTGAAGAAGAGGTCTGTCTGTATCTATCAGGTCAAGTCAAGGGATGATTCTGTCACTGCAAAGAAAAAGCTTGTTATAATTTATTTTATCTTTCCAAATATTTTTTATATTTACTAAAATACATCTTCAAATACTCACAATCCTTCATTAACTTTTACAATATGATATTATAGCAATACAGTGCATTCCTCTTTATATCATGTTGCATTTGTCAGACAAAAACATGAGATTAACAGGTATGTGACATTAAGAGAAACATGTTTTTCCACTAAATCTTGTGCATTTCCAGCCTTCATAACTAAAAGTTAGCTATTCAATGTACATATGAAGATGTTTTACTCTACAGATAACATTATTTCATTAAAAAAGTTTTTTATTGTGATGATTTTAATTTTTTTTTATGCAATACATGTACTTTGAATAAGTTGTATCTCAAATCAATTGAAATTATATCATTTTCTGGATATTTTACAAAATTGGTAAACATTTCAAGAGGAATTCACCTCATGATACATGATATTGACCAAATAAAATTATACAGATTGTATATAGAGGGTTAGTGTTTCAGAAAAACATGATATAAAAAGGAATGTGATATATTACCAGGTAAGAGGAATCCACTGTTAAACAATCATCATCATCATCATCATCTGATCTTATAAATTAATTCTGCACAATCCTTAAGGGATTGGAGAAGCTTATGTTTTAAAAGTTACACTTGATACTGATACAATTTACAAAGTAAACCTATAATAAAATTTAATTTAATTAAACCCTAAAATCTATACACAATACATTATAATTATGATACTATTGGAAGTTAAACATTTTAATTTGATTGCATTGCATATGTTATTTGGGAACTAAATTGCATTATGCACAAGAGAAATCTCCTTTTTGAATTTCAATATTTAATCGATAACATTATTTAAAATAAAACACACCTGCTTTACAATGTTGAAGAAACTGGCTATCGTAAAGGACCTGCTGCTCATAATAGGGTACATTGAATATATGCATCATTAATGGTGAAGGGTATTCACCACAGGTTGTTAATGTAAACATATCAGTGTCTTTGAGTCTTCAGATTAAAAAAGTTTATAATTTATATTATACCTTACAAAGCAAAACATACCGAGGTGGTAAATGTTATTCTGGGAGATACCAAAATATTTGGTTTAACATTAAAGTTTATTCACAGGTGATGTGGAGGTGAAATGTATTTTTATCCTCTGTATCTAAAGAACATTTCATGAACTGTTTGTCAAAAGATTTTTGCACACACATGAAAACAAAGTATCCCATCCAACAGCCCCTTATCATATATTCATATTCATGTATATACAGAGGAGAATTTGAATACCGGGGGGGGGGGGGGGGGGGGGATGGTACATGCTGATGTCTACATACAGGGATTATGTATTGAGTGTTAGATGATATTTTTTTTTCAAACTACATAATGTAGTCCAGGGTACCCAAGATCTACTTGAAGCACTACCTTAGCCCCTCCATGTAAGACATAGGGTCAGTTTGTCAAACAGTCATTTGTTCATCAGGCTGATTATAATTAGTTCCTGTTTTCTGACATCTTCCTCCCGAAAAAAAATTTTTCAGGGTAACAAGGTCACTATTAAAATTCAGATATTCTTGAAACTTCAAAGTCATCAAAATTGATAAGCCTGTTGTCTCATTCTTTTTTTTTACTAATAAAATATTCTGAATTTAATTTAACATTTTTTAAAGCTTATGCAGATTTTTTAACATCTTGCAAATACATTTTAATATTTGAAAATTTAAATGATATTTATTCATCAACATCAGACGTCATATGTGACAATTATTATAAATACTGTATAATCATGTTTTCATTCCAACTTAATATTATCACATATCAGACTATCATTTTATTATCAATTTAAAGAACTTATTAAATGCTATTCTGAAATGAACGAATTGAAATTATAACAAAATACTGATAATTTCGAATGGGTCAGTTATTATAAACATTGATTATTCGGATTCATTATTTCTTTTTATTTTCATAGTATGAAAATGGCAAATACATGTAGATTAGTGTGTGAAGATATAAAATAGTGTATTTATTTTTTTAACTTCATATCAGCACAGACTTAGATTATCCAAGTCTGTGATATCAGGGACGTTTATGTGAGATACGTCCCTGTTCATGTGAATTATAATTGGTAAATATAAACAAAATTATATTTTGTTAAACGGTTATCAATTTGTGGACAGAATATATGTCTTTTCAAGTTGCATTTCACAGGAAAACGCACCAGGTGACACACTGAACATAATTAAAGAAAAATACGGGAATTCCTACACATTGAGTGTTCCGAATGTTACATGTGTTGAACGAACCTACTGAACTATGTTTGGACTTTAATTACAGTAAAGCGCTTGCCATTCTGTATAATATGGCACAGAAAGTATACTTACATCCTGAGTATTTAAGGTAATCTCATTTTCCCGTACAAAACATCACTGTATTTGGCACTTCGTTGCTTTTCCTGGTTGGGTATCAATTTGGGTACACGCACATGTCCAATACCGGAAGTGACGACATCTAATATTTACCGTTCTATTTATAAATACGGGAGCTGTAATAACCGAACCAAAACTCGGAAAGACGGTTCATATTCACTCTTTGCCAAAATAAAACAAACATTTGAAAATTATCAAGTGACAAATAAGATATCAAGGTAAACATTGGAAATGGGTATCAATTTGGGTACACCGACGTTATGCATATATAGACGTCTATATTGCCAAGGGAGCGTTTAACATCCGAAATCATGATTAGAAGCGTAGGCCTACAATGTAAGTACTGTACTGTAGGCCTGGGCCTAATGATCGGATGACAGTACTGTTAGGGTTTCTGTACAGTACTGTATGGTGTTGTTTTCCAAATTTGTTTTCCAAGATGACAATTCGGGGTCTTACTAATATAAGTTTTCCGAAGTAAATGCATTTTAAAATATTCCATTTTCAAATAACAATTTATATATGGAGAAATAGAAGAGTGGGTTCTGATTTGCAAGTTGGATCTTTTCACTTCTTTTAACCTACCCGAGAAGTTGTTCGAGTTGTCTCGCCTTGATCGTCTGCTCAAACCGGAAACGGCAAAATATGCGCGATTGAAGTACGATTATTGAGTATATAGATGAAACGTGAAGTGAACCACTAAAAATTCCACGTAAATTTCATCGCTCAAAACCGTTTCTGATAGATTTTTGCTTATAGGACGAGTTAATTTGCCAAAAAGATATCAGGTATAATGTATCAATGTAGTTTCTTAGTACATAACTGGTGTAAATGTGCAGCATTTTCTGGTTGTTTCAAGTCTAAATCGATTCCACGTAAATTTCACTCTTAACCATACGGTGTCCAAGTCGGCGATTCGAGTACCCCTTCAGGTAAAATTACTTATTTACTAGACAAATCCGCCAGCTGATTACGTTCACCATACTTGTAATTGATCAGTGTTATTTAAAAACACAATTTTTGCCTATGTTCAGATCATATTTCACTTTTTACAACGCATGCCGCGATGTCGCCCGTATATGTCGTTCTGTTATTGATTGTTTCTGAAAGTACGTAATACGCCTAATTATGCCAAAACACCAATTTAGCTGTTTGTTTTTTGTCATTAATGCAAATAAATATGTCACATTGAAAGAATAAAATGAAAAAAAAATATATTTCATTTTTATCCGGAAAAAAATGCTTGTAAAATCTAGCTATGCAATTGTGACATTTATCATGGCTGCAAAAAAACCCTTTTCATGCCTATTTTACCTGTAAATTGAAGTAAAATACGAAAATGATGTGACCGATTAAAAATTCCTGTCAGGAATCACAAATTCTTAACAAAATCATATCAAAATGAAAGTTAACCGCTAGTTTTTCACAAAGATTTTTGATAACAACGGCGATAAATGTCAATTGTCCGGTTTAGCATGGAATCAGTGATATATATTATACTTGTATTCTACATGTTTAGTGTCGGTGCGTCATATGAGTGCACGGACTTCCGTGATACATATATAATTGTAAGTGTTAAAGTATGTTGACGCTGAAAGTTGGATAGATTTTAGATGAATATATAGATAGTCTGAAAAAAAATCTTCAAGACATCGAGTTGTATAAAAAAAATCGGAATAATTTCATTTATTTTTGTACTTTTCAATGCATGCACACCTTTAGTGAAATGGTTCTAAATGAGGTTTCGTGAAAATAACTTTTTACAGAAATTAAGGTTTGCCCTATGGTTGTCATCGTCGGAAACCCACACTGTTAAACGTACAATGTAAGAGTGCAGTGTCGTGCGGGTTTCTGGCGATTTGCATCGGTTTCAGTCAGGTACTGATGTCGGTAAATGATGCAGAGATGTCGACATAAATTTCTTCAGATGAATATCGTGTGTAATTAACGTCTGATTATTAATGTGAATGTGATTCAATAAATTTATACACGGACTTTGTGTCTGGTTCATCATCGGACGTACATGTATATACATTACGCGTCCCCTCTTGGGCCCCTTCGTCAAATTGACCGAGAACGCTCTCACTTGTCGCGTTATCAGCGCTATTTTTATCGGGCTTTCCCGAGGAATGCAATTTTGCAAGTGGCTAATAAACACATTTTGAGTTGACTTTGAATATTGAAATAACACGAAAATGTATCTGGCAGTGCAGACAGCATGTACACATTCAAGAACTTCAGTGTATACTTCCCCGGGATATTCGCATTCCGTGATAAGTGTTAACGTATGAAGACGCTGAAAGTTAGATAGAGTTTAAATGAATATGCATGTATATATGGATAGTCTGAAAAAAAGCCTCAAGACATTGAGTTGTAAAAAAATTGCAAATATTTCATGTTATTTTATTTTTGTACTTTTCCATGCATGCCTTTTATGAAATCATCTGAAAAGGAGGATTCGTGAAATATTATCTTTTACATAGAATCTCTGTTTTACGGAATTAGATTAGTGGGATTCTATCTAAGTCCGTGGTTTTACATAAAAAAAGGTTCGCACAATGGCTGTATCCCGTACTCATATGTACCGGTCTTGCTAAGGTATATATATATTATATAGATAATTCCTGGTGTCGATGAATGATGCCGATGTGCTGACAAATATTTCTTAATTTGAATATCGGTAAGTGTGCAATTAATGTCTGATTATTAATGTGAATGTGATTCAATAACTTTGTCTCCGTTTCATCAGCCGTATACATTACGCGTCCCCTCCCTTACGGCCTCTTCCATCAAACCTGTAAAGCGACTTGCAACAAGCCTGTCACGTTGCGTCATCATAGTTTTTTTTATCTGGGCTTTCCCGAGGAATGCGATTTTGCAAGTGGTCGATATAGACATTTTGAGCGGACTTTGAATATAGGAATAGTATGAATTCAGGCTTTCGCGGGATGCCCCTTTAAATCAAAATTGTAACTTCTAATCCAACTCTTGTGATTTAAACCTATAATCACGGAATTATCAGTGCTATGATTTAATTCCGTATATAACAGATATAAACCAGGTGTACACGATTTGACCAGAACGTGGCTAAATCAAAAATGTTATCAAATACTGCACATTTCGGATAAAAAAGGGCGAATGGTACTAGTCTATAAAATACAACAGTTTGTGATATCAAATGTCATACAGGGGTGGATCGAGAAAATGATTTCATTTCGTGGTAACAAAAAGCAATTGGTATTCAACAAAATAGGATTAAGGCATTAATATTCTCCTTCGTTCCTCATCCGTACATAAATAATTTCATATCTATTCTCAATGGAGCCATAAACCGAGATACGTGTACAGCAGTGTTTCGAACATCAATGGAATTTGAGAAATCCTCATTGAGCCTAAATGCCAAGATTGGCGGAAACAGAAAGAGTTAATAGTGCATATAGAAACTGAAATGATCAGACTCGTTGTGTCGGTATTAATACATTGTCGAAAACCGTATCGAAATCGGCCGACTGGTTATAAAGTTACGACAGGTTGAAGTTTGTTTTTTTACCTGTTTTGCCACAAGCTACTTAAGGACTCTGTCTCAATTAACCGCTAGATTTCCTTAAAACTTTTATATGTTGATTATGCTACCAGGTAGAGATGATTTTGTGAAAATCTAAGCATTCCTATGACTTGTTTCATTTTTGGTAAAAAACACCAAAAAATAATTTTTCTCAAAATTTAATGTTTTCTTTCCCAATTTTTGTTTCTTGTGAATGTTGTTGAAAATCACAAACATACAATAAATAAAAAAAGAAATCAATAGATACCTCAAAAATATTTCATTTGTTGAAAAATGGACAAACCGATTTTTTACAAAGTGTGTTATTTTTATATCTAGCGGACAAATTTCAGTATTCACGGTCAAATTATTTACATACCATATAGTTACATATAGCACAAGCAAAAAATTGAATGAAAATATCACAGACAAGCTTTTTATGCTACTTATTGAATACTAAATGTAAAACTGTGTCTAGGGTAGGTTATCTCCCTTGATGCTATTAGGAAGTTTTCATAGTTTTATAGTTTTTTGTTGTTGTTTTGCAATAGGGAGGAGTGGTCGTGACTGTAATGTATTGGCATATGTATTGGTTAAGATCAGTTAATGTAGATCTTGTCGCTATTTGACGTTCCTATAACGTCCATCACTGAGTCGGTTATTAGTATGACGGATGTAAGATACAATTGCATGATGGGTAATAAAAGCACATGTTGAGACCGCCATCTTCTGCGTTTGTTCAATGTGTGTCATGTCCCGAGATATCTAACATTTTGGCGACGAGGAGAAAACTTTTAGAGGATGACATCGACATTTGGAAAAATCGATGCATTCGACGATAGCCAGGGGGAGTCCTGGGAACACTATACTGAACGGTTGGGACAGTATTTTGTCGCAAATGGTATCGGAGATACCGAGGCTGCGGATAAGGTTAGACGGCGAGCTATCCTACTCAGCGTATGTGGACCGAAAGTTTACAAATTAATGAGCGATCTGTCAGCGCCTACAAAGCCAAGTGAGAAGAATTATGTTGATCTGGTTACACTCGTTCGTGAACATTTTGCCCCAAAACCATCGGAGATTGTACAACGGTACAAATTTCATAACAGATTCAGGCAAACGGGTGAGTCAGTTTCACAATACATAGCAGCGTTAAGAAACGTGTCAGAACATTGTAATTTTGGACAGACACTCGACACTATGATTCGGGATCGTCTCGTGTGTGGGATCAGGGATGAGAGAATTCAACGACGCTTACTGTCGGAACAAGCTTTAACTTTTGCAAAGTCATATGAAATAGCCATTTCAATGGAAACAGCAGCTCAAAATATCATAGATTTGCATAAAGATACTAAAACAGAAAACATTAATAATGTAAGTCAACAGTCACAACCACGTGGTCAGAGATAACAGGAATCGGGTCACGCATCAGCGCACTCTCAAGGTCAAGGACAGTCTACGAAACCTTGTTTCCGGTGTGGAGGTAAACACAACCCACATAACTGTAAGTTCAAAGACTCTGAGTGCTATTATTGTCATAAGACTGGTCATATTTTGGAGAAATGTTTGTCAAGAATTGCTGATCACGATAAATCATCAAAGGGACAGTCTAATGTCAGGAAAAAGCCCAGCAATAGAGTGAATGCGTTGGACAGCTGTGATGAGGAGGAGGATGACATTTATCCTATGTATCGAGTCTCATCACCGAACAAGGAACCCTACACAGTGACGTTGTCAGTGAATGGTACACCATTAAAAATGGAGATTGATACCGGCGCATCAAAAACTGTCATGGGCGAGTCAACATTTGAACTTTTGTGCAAAAATAACAAAGTGTCACTGAAACCATCAAACACTAAACTGAAAACTTATACTGGTGAAATGTTACCTGTGTTAGGTAAATGTGAAATTCCAGTGAGCTATGGCAACTACAGTGGTGTATTGTCAGTGGAGATAATAAAGGGAGACAATCCGTGTTTGCTTGGTCGGGACTGGCTACAACACATTAAGCTCAACTGGAATGAAATATTCATGATAAGACAGGAATCGAACAACAATCAACAAATCAACGAGGTCTTGGATAAGCACCCATCTGTGTTCGAACCTGGATTAGGGAAGGTCAAGGGAACCAAAGCTAAAATTTACGTGGACAAGAGCGAGAAACCACTATATTTTAAGGCGCGACCTGTTCCTTATGCGCTTCGCGAGAAAATTGAGGAGGAGCTGGACCGTTTGGTTACGGAGGGAACCATATCTCCAGTAGAGTTCTCTGAATGGGCAACGCCTATTGTTCCGATTGTCAAAAGTGACAAGACAATACGGATTTGCGGTGATTATAAAGTAACTGTTAACAAAGTCTCCAAATTGGACAACTATCCAATCCCTAAAACAGAAGATCTCTATGCTACTCTGGGTGGAGGAACAGAATTCTCAAAATTGGATTTGAGCCAAGCATATCAACAGCTTGAGTTGGATGATAGTTCGAAACACTACACGACTATTAATACACACAAGGGATTGTTTGTCTATAACCGCCTTCCATACGGAATATCATCCGCGCCCGGAATTTTCCAGCGTACAATGGAAAATTTGTTACAAGGAATTCCCCAGGTAATTGTTCGCGTAGACGATATCTTGGTGACAGGCAAAGACCGACAACAACACATGAAACATTTGGAAGCTGTTCTCAATCGATTGGAGAAAGCTGGAGTTAGACTTAAACAAAGCAAATGTTTCTTCCTTCAGAATGAAGTTGAGTATTTGGGAAATCGCATCAATAGCGAGGGCATGCAACCTATTGAGGTCAAGGTCACTGCCATCAAGGACGCACCTGCTCCAACAAATGTGAAGGAGTTACAAGCATTTTTGGGAATGTTGAACTATTATTCGTGTTACTTGCCCCAGCTAAGTACCACATTAGCACCGCTGTACACCTTACTTGCTAAAGACACTAAATGGAAATGGAGCAAGATTGAGGAAAAAGCTTTTCGGGAAGCTAAGGACATGCTCCAGTCAGATTCGCTTCTTGTACACTATGATTCAGAAAAGGAACTTGTTTTGTCGTGCGACGCATCACCTTATGGCCTCGGAGCTGTCCTGTCTCATATTATGCCTGATGGTCGTGAACGACCAATCACATACGCGTCGCGATCGCTAGCACCTGCGGAAAAGAACTATTCACAGCTTGACAAAGAAGGTGCAGCATTGATTTTTGGTGTGAGGAAATTCCACCAATACCTGTTTGGACGTAAATTCGTGGCTTACACAGACCATAAACCATTGTTAGGTTTGTTTCAAGTGGATCGCGCTATTCCTAACATAGTCTCTGCACGTATTCAGAGATGGGCACTGTTACTAGCTACGTACGAGTATGAATTGAGATACCGTCCAGGAACTCAGAACGGTAATGCCGATGGTCTGAGTCGCTTACCGCTAAGCGACACAGTTGGTGAGATTCCTATACCAGGGGAGACAATTTTATTGCTTGAACATTTGGAAACCACTCCAGTAACATTTGAACAGATACAAGCATGGACACAGCAAGATACTGTACTTAGTGAAGTACTTGACCATGTACAACATGGATGGAACACGCGTATCGGTGACGACGCTAAACCCTATTTTAAGAAGCGAGCTGAACTCTCGAGTCATGAGGGTGTTTTGCTTCATGGTAACCGCGTAGTTGTACCTAAGGAAGGACGCGGGAAGCTATTGCAATATTTACATGAAGGACACCCCGGAATCGTTCGCATGAAGGCACTGGCCCGTAGCCATGTGTGGTGGCCCGGTATAGACTCCGATATTCAAGAGCGGGTTCAGACATGTTCTGAATGCCAGCTACAGCGACCCGTACCACCTGTAGCACCCTTACACTCGTGGGATTGGCCCGACAGGCCATGGACGCGCATACACGCAGACTACGCAGGTCCTTTTCTAGGACAAATGTTTCTGATTGTGGTTGATTCTTATAGTAAGTGGTTGGAGGTCATACCAACAAACTCTGCAACCTCAACGGTTACAATCAACAAATTGCGTCAGATTTTCGCAGAACACGGTTTACCAGAGGAATTTGTGTCCGACAATGGACCTTGTTTTGTCAGTGAAGAGTTTGAGACATTTATGAGAGAAAACGGAATTAAACACATCAGAATTTCACCTCATCACCCTGCGACGAATGGATTAGCTGAACGGTCAGTTAGAATTTTCAAAGAGGGAATGAAAAAGATGGGTAATGCTGGTGGGGATACTATGGCAAAATTAAGTCGTTTCCTACTGTCGTATAGATCAACGCCACAAACGACAACTGGATTATCGCCCGCGGAATTATTGTTCAACCGGAAGTTGCGAACTAAGTTGGATTTTGTGAAACCTGATGTCCGTGCTCGAGTCCTTAAAAAGCAAGCGGCTCAGAAAGACTATCATGACGCGCACGCTAAAAATCGTTCATTCGGAGTAGGAGACCAAGTATACGTAAAAAACTTCCAGTATGGACCCAAATGGAAGTCTGCAGAGGTCGTTTCTAAGAACAGTCCGGTTTCATATACAATAGAAGGACAGAATGGTGTTGTAGCAAGACGTCATGTTGACCATATTAGACAAAGACATGGTTTGGCAGTCAATGAATTCGAACCAGACTTGAGTCAGGAACATTTGGACATTCCTACTCCTATCCCAGTTACAGCAGTCGTAGCGACCAGGAAGGAAGCTCCACTACCTGTGGGGGAAGGGAAGACCATCATCAGTCCACCGAAACCATCTGTTGATCCAGTGCTGAGACCACAGCGTGTGAAAGTAGCACCAGCCTACTTGAGAGACTATGTGACTCCTAAATGAAGCCTCCAGAGACTGTGTTAAATTGTTGTTTTGAAGAACTTCATTTGTTATATTGTTCACAGTTATCAAATGTACCCGTTGTACATTTTAAAGTGTTTTAAGTTCTAGTCAGTAACTATAAGTAATAGTCATTTTCATTTAAGCAATGATCAAGCGGCGATATCAGAGAAAGACATTGACTTTGACAATAACTTGATGTTGTGATGATTCCAGTAATACAGTTTGGAAAATGTAATAATGATTTGTTTTTTGGGAAACATTACGAACTGTTTAAAGTCTTTACTAAAGGTGGAGGGATGTAATGTATTGGCATATGTATTGGTTAAGATCAGTTAATGTAGATCTTGTCGCTATTTGACGTTCCTATAACGTCCATCACTGAGTCGGTTATTAGTATGACGGATGTAAGATACAATTGCATGATGGGTAATAAAAGCACATGTTGAGACCGCCATCTTCTGCGTTTGTTCAATGTGTGTCATGTCCCGAGATATCTAACAGTGACAATACTTTATTTGCTCGAAATCTTGATTTGAAGACTTGAACCGTTCCCTCTCATCTCGCCGTTGTTGATATCGCGACATATCACTGTGTAGAACGAATTTGATACCCCGTTTTCAAATACCAGGTACACAAATAGGAAGCTACGTCACCACAAAACGAGAATCAAAACTTGTGTAATACGTAGGGTCGAGCGTCCTGAGCGCAACGCAAACCGCTAAAAATTATGCACACGTATTGGTGACGTCACAACGGGAACACAGGAAATTGGGTCATGTGTCTATATATAATAGTAATATGTACACGTGTCTGGTTGATTAATTATTCAAAATGTATTATACAATGAATTAAGGGACGTACCATAATATGGGGGTCAGGAGGATAATCTGAAATCGTCATTGAAATAACCTTTCATAAATTTAGTGTTTATTGATTGTTCAAATTCATTTTAATGGACCATATATATAAATGCGCTAACATATTGTAATACTCTGTGTCATTTATAATGTCAGTTATACATATCATTTATCCAATTATTCAAGAGTGACTCTTATAATAATACCTTTGAATAGTGTACATCTCATGTTAGTGTATTACGTAATCGGATTAGTGGGATAATCTACCTGGTCAGTTCGATAACTTCACACGTAAAAAGTTATCTGACTTGTAATAGTTGAGTATGTTACGGTTATTATCCCCTCTTTATAACTTCAAAATGTGTACTCTAAATCTGTCGTTAGTTCTCGACTGGAACATAGACTATCGAATGCACGTGTATCTTTTGAAATTTCCATAACCCACCGTCAACTCACAAAGTATGTGACACTTTTTTTAATTTCGAATTTGACTCTTCTATTCAACGAGAAAAGTTCTGTTGAAAACTTGCTTACGTCTCTGATATGTCTGTATCACAGTTTTTTTCATATTTTATTTTTAACATAAATGAATATAATGCGGATTGAAACCGCATGCACTTGTGGCCAGGAGAATAGCCATCCAAATATATAGATAATATAGTGAAATATGATAATTTAAATAAAATATAAAAACTGAATTTTCCAATTTTCTTTTTATGTTATTAATCCTCTAAAACCATATTGAAAATAATTGCCATTTAGAAAAAGCGGTTTAATTTAACAAAAAATCGACTATCAGACACTCTTTTTTGTGAAATTTAACCGCTTGACGCGGTTTAACCCGACCCCCTCACCACTAATTACGGCCCCCTGGGGCATACAACACCTTAGAATTATCAGTAGGGTCATTAATGAACTCCATGCAGCCTTGATATATATATGATACTCTATACAAATAACAAGTCGTGATACGATTCATATAATTTTCATACAATGACTACTCAAGTCTATCAGTGCGGTCACCGTTGTGACGTCACTTCTGGTCGTATGGCAAAATCGGGGATTTTCTGATTTGCGTTCAGGTGTGAAATTTAGAAAATGGTCAAAAGTTCGTAATTTAAAGGAAAAATAAAAAATTCACGAGAATTATCTCACTTATTACATACCAATCTTTCCATACACAAAAGATGATGGTTCAGCACTACAGTTACTCTTTAATGTTATCAAAAACATAGCCGCCTTGACTTTCTCGCTGGTCCATTTGCCTTGATAGGTTCTTGTAGGAAGAGACAGCTCTGAAAATGTATGAATCTGTACAAATTTCAACTGTGCGGCTGTTATATATTTTTCAAAACAAGCAACTGGACAAGATTCTTTTCTCGTTTTCTGCATGAACATAATGTTACCCTGACGATAAATATCTGTTTTTGCTATATATTCTTTGGATTTCCAACTTTTTTGAAATGAATTTTCCTGACTTTGTTTATAGATCTTTTGAATGAAATTGTGTACACTTATAGATAATTGTTTCCTGTTTCACCTCATAATATTTCCGTTATGCATAACAGGAGAAATCATAATTTATTTACAATATCTAAAATTTGGGACGCCATTTTAACGTCATTTTCGTAGTGTTATATAGAAAAATGGCATCACACGGAAATTAACTGAGTAGATAATTCTGTAATACTCCAGAAATACAAATATAGCAAAATAAAAAAAAAAAATAATAATAATGAGAGACTTTTGACACATAACTGTATATTCTACACCAATATAGGAGATTTTTAACTAATGGGTTTCGAGAGAATAAAACATCTATCCCCCTCTAAGGAATTTCAAACAATCTTCACTACAAGGATTTGGTAAATCGGCGAAATCATGTACTGACTGCTGTACTTTACCACAGAGACCTGGAGTTGTGTAGAGTAATTTTACACTTTTGAGGGGTTTAGATCAATTTTCGATAAAAAACTACTCTTGATGACTATAGCCTTTATAACACTATAGTCTAAAACTAGATGTTACAAATTCGCATGTTCCTGTGTACTATATACAATAAGAAGTACTTCTGGAAGGGAGATAACTCAGGCCTGCCAACCCGCACCCAAGCTTGAAGAGTATTGACAGGCATTTCAAGACAGACTCCAGATTGAATTGAAATATGAATTTGAATTCTGACTTGTTTGAAGCTTATCGTCAATGTCCGACAAAAATGAGCTAGAGAACCACAGGCACTAGCCTCGTCTGTCAAAACACCTGTAGTAATTATTAAATATAGGTGTTTAACAGACGAGGCTTGTGCCTGTGGAGGGAACGGAGGGACCGGTGGAGGTAACGCAGGGACCGGTAGAGGTAACGGAGGGACCGGTGGAGGTAACGGAGGGACCGGTGGAGGTAACGGAGGGACCGGTGGAGGTAACGGAGGGACCGGTAGAGATATCCTTCTTGGACCGGTTACCGAGCCGACACGCGATCTTGCAGCCGTCTCTCTTCATCCAAGCGATAAACTATGGAACGCCAAATTAACACATACTCAATTAACTGCACC
The DNA here is from genome assembly GCA_947623455.1 of Mimachlamys varia. Taxonomy (NCBI): domain Eukaryota; kingdom Metazoa; phylum Mollusca; class Bivalvia; order Pectinida; family Pectinidae; genus Mimachlamys; species Mimachlamys varia. The sequence goes on along the minus strand of OX392531.1, from coordinate 16,631,594 downwards.
TATCTTCAAATAATTGAAGACATGTACATAAGGATTGAAAGTCATTTTTTTAACTTTCATAGTGCTATGAAAGGTCAGCCGTTACATCCATAGTGAATGAAACCCGCTAGGGCTTCATGCTGAATATGGATGTAACGGCTGACCTTTCATACCACTATGAAAGTTAAAAAAATGACTTTCAATCCTTATATTTACATTTTTACTATAGAACAATTGCTTTACTTTATTGATATTTTTTTCGAATTAATAGTTTATTACCTGCGTTTGTATATGTGTCGTCATTTAAACAACATCGGCGGAACAGCCAGGCTTGAATAAAATTGGCGCCAATGATAATAATTAGTCATTTGAGCGTTTGACGTAAGGGCATTCTCCTTGTTATTCGAAGCGGCGCGACAAGACTCTCGTTGAACAAGCTTGATCTATGACGTCATAATGAAATCACGTGCTACGTCTCGAGAACCATTGTTTTCATATAGGGATTGAACGGCGTTGTTTTAATTTTCATGCCGGTATGAATGCAAAGCGGTTACACCCATATTGACCATGAAGCCCTAGCGGGCTTCATGCAATATGGATGTAACCGCTTTGCATCCCTATATATTTACATTTTTACTAATGAACAATTGTCTAATCTATTTCCTTATTTATTGAACAACTGGTTAATCAACTGCGTTTGTTATTGCGCCGTCCTTTAAACGAAAAAGGCGGAACAGCCATAATTTGGGTAAAATTGGCGCCAATAATCTACCGTAGTCATTTGAACGTTTGACGCGGGGGCATTCTCCATGTTATCCGAAGCGGAGCCGTAAGACTCCCATTGAACAAGACTAATATATTACGTCATAAGTAATTCACGTGAATGGATGTATTCATAGTGTATTCATGATGTATTCATAGTCTAGTGTTTGTTGTTTTCAGTTGGTATGTTCATATAGAGAAGAAACAATCAGAATGTAAATATAGTTTTATAAAAGGCATTTTTGCTGGTAACGTTCATATAGTGGGTGGAAGCGCAAATGTAAATATAATTAATTGAAGATACGTACAATTAATTGAAGATATGTACAATTAATTGAAGATAGGTACAATTAATTGAAGATAGGTACAATTAATTGAAGATAGGTACAATTCATTTGAAGGTCCAATGATTTGTATTCAATTAGAGATAGTATAGTTACAATTCAATTAGAGATGGGTTCAATATTTTGAAGATAAGTTCAATTATTATTTAAACATATCTTTATAGAATTGTACCTATCTCCAATTGAATTGTACCTATCTTCAATTGAATTTAATTCTATTGGAGCTAGGTTCAATTCTATTGGAGATAGGTACAATTCTATTGGAGATAGGTTCAATTCTATTGGAGATAGGTTCAATTCTATTGGAGATAGGTTCAATTCTATTGGAGATAGGCAAGTTCAATTCTATTGGAGCTAGGCAAGTTCAATTCTATTGGAGATAGGTTCAATTGAAATGAAGATAGGTTCAATTCGTCTAATTTGAAGCTATCTTTAATAAAATTGTACCTATCTCCAAATGAATCGAACCTATCTTCAATTGAATTGAACGGGTCCCCGGGTTATACCGCATGACTGAAAAAGCTAGCTTGCCAGTAAGGTAGTATTTCCCCCTCATATGGACATAACAATATCTTCAATTGAATTGAACCTATCTAATTCTTCAATCATTTGAAGACAGGTGCAATTAATTGAGTACTGTATATATAAGGATTGTACCTCATTTTGACTGCGTATACGGTAATATAAAAAAATCTATGGTGCGCGTTAGCGCTCCATTTTGAATATGTTCGTTGCCAACTGCGGGCATACTACCGTATCCGCAGTCAAAATGAGGTACAATCCTTATATTTACATCATTATTAATTTTCAAATATTATACGAAGAAAAAATATTTGAAGTAGGTTGCTACAATGGTAACTACGCGAGGTAATTACCACCGTACATTGTACTTTGTACCCAGATTTAGGGACGCGAGAGCCATTCTCTACTTATGGTAGGGCCGGCGTGGTATACACACACGCCATATTTTCTACGGTGTCCAGCCTTGAGGAAAAAGAGACAGGGGGTTTGCAGTAGAAAGATTCACTGAAGAATCCTGGTGAATAGATTCCACTTTGGTCTCATCTTTATCAGTACAGTCTTTAATAGATGTGTTCATGGTGCAAACGACGGACAGGTATACAAACACGTCTGTACTGCTGTGAACGATCTCGTCGAATGCTAACACGCGCTGAAAGCACGTACGGCATGCTGCACTGCACCCGCTGTACAAATTTAAAACTATCGACAAACGAAACGAAATTAGCAATTCACATGAGCTGAGTAAAAAAGATATGAAAATATGAGCTGACTTATTTACCAATAGTTTCCCCTGCTTTGTTGCGACTCATTATGATTCTTTTACTTCTTGTCTATATGGAAATTATGTAAAATTTATATCACTGCGCATCAATAGTACAACTGACATTTATGCATGTATTTTGGTACCTTGGTAAGAAATTAAATTGTCCAAAAATAAGATAAAACTTCAGTTCTTCAAAATGTGTTTATACTGGCAAACTTCGTCTAGTTAAATTCTTGCTGTAGAGATCGTTTCTTTAATTAATGTCCGAAAAAGGACTGGAACAAAATTAACAAAAAAATAAAAAAAGGAATCACACCTTTGAAAGCGTTCGATTGGCGAGAAATCAAAACAAATATTATCAAAGATTAATGTGATTTTTTAGCAGGTTCTGTATTCTTGACCATTATGTAATTTGTGACGTTTTAGTCATCTTAATTCTGACATTATTTGTGATTAAATTTCTTTAAGATTCTTCTCCCTGAATCAAGTAAGCTTTAAGCCTTTTGATTTTAGGTATGATTTTTAAGGCAAAGAATGGGTAAGAAACATGTAGAAGTGATCTTACAGCACTCAGTATGATGAACTTGTGTGATTCAAATACATAAAATAATTATATAAGAACATATACTGGTGATGTTTGGTCGCCCTATCATTAGTCGCTATCTGCCACTCCTTAGCGTGATCTCTGAACGTTATCGGTTTTTCTCACAACACAATCTCGTTAGCCTAATGACGGGAGATGGTTAGCGACAGAAGGAGGGATATGTACTGGTGAATGAGGAGAGATCCTCCCTGAACATAGCACCTTACGCGTGTGTAACGAGCCTGACACAACCATAATAGTATTAGTATCATCCTCATCAATGGATCCTGCTTTGAAGTTTGTTAATCATTACGTACTTGACAAATCATTTTCGCTTAACATAAAGGATAAGATAACCAATTATTTGTAGTAAAGCGACGTCAAATGAACAAATTGGTTAGTACATTTCATGGTGTTAAATTCTAGATAAATAAAAAAATGTCTTAAAATGTGGAAGTAATGTACGAAATGTCATGTGCTGCACTTTTTAAATTTGATAAAACAATTGTACTGCCTCATACCACAGGGACCTGATAATTTGTTACAGCTAGTTTTGGACCTAAAATAGGGTGTTTAGAGTAATATCAATTTTCGATAAAAATGCCACCCTCAATGGTCATAAAAGCTAATATTCTGCTTTAGTATACAGATGTAGCATTAATGCAGACACAATAGATACTATGGATGCCAACTTTGCTCAGTTGTTTTACTGCTGAATAATTTCATCTTGTTTGAAAGAAGCATTTTCATTGGCTTAAAAAAGTATGGTATCAGCCCATTACGTTAAAAAAAGACGTCGCCGTTTATAACGTCGCTTTTGATTGGATGAGGCAGCAGCGTAATGATTCAATCAATAAAGTGGATTTTTGCAGGGTAAAGATTAAATTATAAGAATTAAATTGCATCTATTTTTATGTAATGGCTTTATAACGCATAAAAACCGGAGTGTACTTCCCGGTTTATTTAGAGTACACTCCGTTTTTGTGTGTGTTATAACCCAAAACATAAAAACATTATTTAAGTTTATCCTTAATTAACACCAACGAAAGCTAGCTTGCATTGGTCATGTATTATATAAAACAGCGTCCGTTCCACATCACATGTTATTTACCAAGACAAATAACAAATTAAATCCTACCAGGCGAACTGATTCTGGTGAAGACATGGTGTAGATAAGATGTCGATTAGAGTATAATCTAGTAGCAATATTCTGTTGAACTGGGATTTCATTATCTAAACTAATACCGACAATGTCCGTTCTGAAAAAAGTCTTTCATTATCAAGACTATGTCATGAAGCATCTTCTTGGGCAATTTATCCTATTAATACAGAAAAAGAAATTTCCAGAAAGAAAAAAGACTTTAAAGATGTATAAAGCTCCAAAGGCCTAAATGAACCTCTGTAACTATGCTGTGTTGAATTTTATTTGAATTAGGTCAGGGAATTAAAATACGGTTTTGCAGACGACTCATATCAGAAGAATCGTAAATTTTCACTTTAATCACACATGTGTGTAAATGCAAATGCGCACGTTCACATGTGCATGACGGATTAAATGCATTATGACGTAAATCAAGAAAAGGAGATGGATAGGGGCATTTATTATTACTTTGTACGTTACATGTATACATAGAAATTACACATCACTTAACAAGAGGCATATTGATATGACGTCATTGATATACAGGGCCAGAACAAGTGAGCGAGGAGATTCGATGCTGTGTTATGACGTAACAGGAAATGGGAGGATCGCGCGGATACAGATGATGTATGACGAGCAGACGACAGAGACGTGTGACTTCCCGTAGCTGTCTGGGGTGACAGACATACGTCGTAGCTAGGAAATTACACAGCTAAATGTGGTCAGTGTGGAGGTGAATTTTGAACGCTACGTCTTCTTGGCTGTTTACGAGGGCAAAAACCCGCCAGTATGCACATGTCTCATTGATTTGATAAGGGAACGTTAAAACAGGTGTGTTTCTTTTCAATATTTTCGCAGTAAATTAATAAAAGCAAATTCATAACTAATGACTAGAAAGGAAAATGAATTCAAAGTTAAAATGTTAACACAACACGTAAAAAAGATGCAATAGAGTATTAAAATATAGTTTGACTGTTTGAAATAACATTTTCCCCTTTGCTGCAACAACATCTATTTGCAATATTTTACTAAATTGCGTTGTTTCATCCATTTTTGAAGATAGGTAGTTTAGCTTTCGGGCGAATTACAAGGTTACGACCTGTTCCTGGATATTACTGAATTATTTTGCTTAGAAAACGCTTTCTGGTACACCATATTAAAGGCCAAATATACGTAACTTCAGGGAAATTTTCGTGATTCTGAAAAATTCTGAAAAAAAATCCAGTAGATAACCATGCAAAAATAAGCCTAAAACGAAGTAAACCTGAGCGGTAACTAACAAGAAACTCTGGACAAATGGCGTGTTTCAACTGCTGCTGTACCGGTAACCACGAAAGAATTCATCTTGAATATTGCTTATATCCATTAATCTTAGCTAAATCTATAAATATAATATGGCCGATCCCTGAGATACATTGTAGGTCATAAAATGACTTCCTGTCACTATTCCATTTGAATCTATTTCAAATGACTTATTTATTACTGAAAATGAATCAGATATAGTCAGAAGTGTTATTTCTCGATGTAAACCCAAGTCACCTTGAGTCCCTCTTCAAGTGAGAATTAATGAAAGAAATAGAGGGAGGTAAAAATTAACAATTTAGATAAAACATCTGACAATCGAGCATCGAACAGCAGAGGACTTGATGGCAGTACAGCATTGGTAAGGTTTTTAAAATATTGGTTATTTCTGTGTAATCTTGGGCAAGCTCAAGTGACCTAAAATACAGGAAATATATTTCGTGTGTCACTGCAGTAAGCAGCGATCCTTAATTGAATATATGGAAAAACCTGAAGTATGATGATATCTATACTACATTAGCAGGCTACGGCAATGTTTGCTACTACGGGTAACTAACAACCGTTGGTTTTTGTGGGTGCAAGACGCATGCAGAATATGTGCAATCAGTTCTTCCATAAGACGTAAGAAAACTTAACGTTGTACGTTTTGACCTAAAGACCTTCAACTACATTTGTATGAAAGTATGGTTTATGTTTACGTCATTATTTAAGGACGTGCTAGGTTTTTGAGGTGGAGGAAAGCCGGAGTACCCGGAGAAAAATCACCGACCTACGATCAGTACCTGGCAACTGCCCCACGTGGGATTCGAACTCGCAACCCAGAGGTGGAGGGCTAGTGGGAAAATGTTTGAACACCTTAACCACTCGGCCACCGCGGCCCCTAGATGATACAATGTGGTTGTCACAATGAAATGCAAGAACCATACGACGACACATTGCGAATCCATGATGTCAAACAACAAAATCCAACATAATCTGAACTCAAAATCGATTAAACTACAAGAAGGAGTTACACGTACATTATATACCATTGAAAATGGTCAAGAGGAAAAGACCAGGGCCCGTATTCATGAAACCGTTCTCACGCTCAAGCATGGATCTTGTGCTCAAGCCTTATTTCTTGTTCTGGCTATAAATTATTTATACAATCTAATTTTGTCGAAGTTTTGGTAAAAAGTTGAAGAGACATGAAGTCAAAAGCTGTTTTTAACATTTACAATGAATTTCTGATGAGTTTCAAGAAAGCTGACTTGAGCACAGAATCCTTGCTTGAGCATGAGAGCGGTTTCATGAATACGAGCCCAGGGTTTTGAAAGGGTAAACGTCTTCTTCGAAATCATCCGAGATTAAAATAATTCTTGGTGTCGTCGGTCTCACCCTAGTACGTATCACGTCCTCGGAGTGAGAACTGGAGTATATATTACAAGCAGGCATACTTATGAGCCATGCATAATCTTTACAGATGCAATCAAGATGGCGACCAACTACAGTAACTTGCCCATAATCATCATCAACATGCTTCTCTTGAATCCTTGCGCCGTAGGTTTGTTTGTCAGCAGCCGTCATTTATCACGGATATCTTAATATCTATATTATGTAGATCAAGCACTACAATGACAAATCAGCTGCAACGCGCTCACTTTTAATAAACATGCATACTTATCATATTCATTGCTGGTATACCTTGATTAATGATGCTTCGAGAACTTGTGTAATAGATGTTAAAAAGGGCTATATACCTAATATGTATATACTAATATCTGAATGAAAAATAAAACTAGATGATGATGTAACACACACATGTGCTGCGTCTTTTAAATTTAGTAATATATACATTATGCCGAATATTTTTAAATTACACTGCACCGCATACAGCTGTTTCGTCCTCCTAGGACTCTTTAGTGATGCCAGGGGCCAAAAGGTCGAAATCCAAAATTTCTAAACTAATGTATGTAGAAGCAAAAGAGTCAGGTGCGTAAACCCCTTTAATTTATGAATTTAGAAGTAAAATTAAACTAGTTCTGTATAATTTCAAATCGTGTTCTACGAAAATGTGTAGTCATGTACCGTACTATGGCTATGGAGGCTCCACCAAACCTCGGGGACTAAAACATCTATCAGCAGAGTCTGCCACCCCCTATTATTAAAGATGACGTAACACACACATGTGCTGCACCTTTTAAATTTAGTAATAGATACAGTTTGCCGAAAAAATGATTAAATTAAACTAAGAAATTAGTTAAAAATTCAGTTTTCCTTAAACAATATTAGTGATAGGTTCAAAATCTTTATGAGAATGACAAACTATTTATGTACAAGAAATTGAAACAGGAAAGTCAACTGGAACCATATTTATATAGCATCAGCGACATCAATCTAGGACGACTATATACAGTACTAAGTTCAGACTGAGAGCAAGATTTGGAACGAATCCTGTTCGAATAAATAACATACAAAGGATAGTTTACAGTCTTAAAAGAAGGGATGCCAATTTGGGCCGTCTTCATAATCTTGATGCATGGTGCAATTCCAAAGTAAAAACAACAGTAGAACACCAGCATTATCATTAAATAATTCCATGGTCGAAAAGAAGGTAACAGTGACCCATTTTTTATTAATTTGATTAATATTTCAAAGATACACCTTGTTTTGTGCCTAAAAATGAACAAAAATACATTAATCCTATAGCATGTGTCAATACAAAAACCCGCATTAATTATGAAAAAATGAAGAAGTAGGTATTAGGGGGGTTTATAGTTTTCACATTCTATAGTTCAACAACGGTGACAAAAAATAGTAAACAATGCACTTCATATTGATTATACCATAGATATTTATCATGTCCTAATACATATCTTATATAAATGCGTACCTGATTTGAGTATTTTGATCTCATGATAGGCCAAGTTAAACGTCGCGTTCCCTCTCACACTCGAGTTTCTCTTATTCGGCATGAGGAACCACAACCACGTTTCAAGTGACGGTAAAAGCGATACCTATAGCGTATCAGCATGATTATCGATACAATTAAGTTAATGCTTTATGTTGGAATCATATAATTTCCGGGAAAATTTTTCGTTTCCACAAAGACTACATGCAGACGGCGACTTAATCAGTTTGATAATCACGGGTAGTTTTTGGGACATCTTCCACCCGAATCTGATAATAACCATGATAAATGCGCTTTGTATAAGTTAATCAGTTTCTCTACTCGGCCCGTACACATCGAGCATATATTTCATGCTTTCCACATTCAACCTACTGGGTGACCCTATCGGAAACCTTTAATATCACCATTTTGACTTCGCTGAGATGTACAGTATCATATTATTTGCTCTTGCGATACCGGTATGCTCACTATTCTGGAACACCTAATGTTATTCTGTGTGCACTTTTCCACGGGTTTCTAAAATATGCTTTTAGTTATTGCTTTAGTCATTTTTTACACACTTAAATAGCAATGTATATATATGCTTAGCTGAAAATAGTTTTTGCCATGTTATATATACAACGGAATTGAGATGGAAGGAGTAAGAGATAAGCTATGATAAAACGTCGTGAATTGAAAAAGAAACTAAGCTTGACCTATCTTATAGGTGTACTTTTAAAAGAACAGAAAATGATACTTTAATACTTTTGACCATAAAGACTACTGTTTAGTCCTCAATAAGCGAATTAGCTATACAAATTATGTAGTAAAACTGCTTTGTATTGATCAAGTTACTTTTACTTCTATGGGAACTTGGTTTACAACATGAAACTGCAGTCACAATGCAATGTAATTTTCTATGGAACTGAAAATTGATCAACCAAGGCAAAATATGAAAAAGAGCCTTATCTCCTGTAGACTTTTGACAGAGATAATTAGGCCATGTGTGTTGGACCTTACACTATATAAGTTACCCTTACAATTATAATTATAACAGATATCATTACAATTGCATTATATATATTAATAATAACAATATATCCTCACAATTATAGGATATCCTTAACATGTTAAGTTATCTTTACAATAACTAGGATTACAACATATTTCCTTACCATTTTAACAGCTATCTTAACAATTGAAAATTATCTTTACAAATGCAAAATTTTTCGTTTCAATTACGATATATATATTTATAATTACAATAGATATAATTATGATAAGGATAGATATACTTTAATTGCAACAAATCTCCTTGTCATTGTCATTTATATCAAAGGATCGTAACAGTTTTAAACCGGAAAGCAGCCAGAATGAGTTTTAATTGTTAATTTATATACCTGCTTAAGATATGTGCGAAAATCTCAAGATGAAGTAACACACATATGCTGCACATTTTAAATTTAGTAATAGATACAGTATGCTGAAAAAAATGAATTATACTGTATCATACAGCAGTTTCGTCCTTCTAGGACTCGTCAGTGATGCTAGGAGCCAAAAGATGGGGGAAATTGGTCCTTTTTTAACAAAAGAATGTCGTACAAGCACCTATTTCTTATATACAAGTTACTTTACAAGTTAGCTTATCAAAAATTGAATTACTTCATAATTGCATATGTCTGATGTTCAAGAGAGAACTACTAGAGCATCATCTACCAGCGTAATTTACTTTTCTTGCCTTATGACAGTTATTTTTTTAGAAATATTTTAGATATCATGGACTCCTTGCATGAAATCTTTTACAAAGTCATTTTAGAAACAGTACCTCGTTTTTAGAATGTAAGAGATATGCAAAGCAATTTTACGAGATATACTTAAAGATTTCCTCCTGTATCCCGTTTTGTATACATATATAATTCTTAAAGCTGTAGACATTGTATATTTCATCATGCATTGCATCTTGGCCATATGTAAGATGAGCATAATGCTCAATATATATACCCATTGCAAGTAAAAATAAAGCCTATTATTATAATCATCTTTCTGATTTTCCTTGGTTGTTGAAATGTTTGTTTCACAGTCAATATGAATATCCAGTGACAATGTTGACAGTTCAACGCAGACATGAAAAATGGACAAAATGTGAAGGTATTTACAAAACACAAATGAACTTGATGATATGCTCATTAGTATGTTTACTGGTTGTGATTGACAATAAAACTCGGTTCTCATTTTGAGAACTTGATGTTTACTTGGATGTGACAAAGATGTGCATGCTGGGTGTCGTCGATGAAGCAGAAGACGCTTACTCTTCCGAGACACCTGTCCTTATTCTCCTGTACTTTTACAAGGGTCCCAATGTAAATCTTTCCTTTGTTCCTATTTTGCCCCTGGTTGAATCGATTCTGAGTTCGGATTATGATTTTGTTTACGCTTTGGTATTTTCTGATTTACTTAATATCTGATATTTCTTTATTATCAACCTCTAAAATGTTCATGTTGTGATATGAACCACGATTTGCGTGTTTCAACATGTCTCATAATCACTTTGTATCTATTCTGATGATATGTAATGTTACACTAAGATCATTTATCTCTGTCTATACGTTGTTACATGAACTTGATATACACTGTAGTGATATCACCCAAGGACGCATACCAGGTTGTACGGATCTGATGGAGTAGCTTTAACCTTGTACTGCGTCCTTAGTCGATATCACTCCGTCAGCAAGTGACTTCTTTACATTGTTACACAAACTTAACAATTACACCATATATATTCACAATGACAATGCAATATTTCTCCATTTATAACAGATATTATTATAAATTGATATATTTTATACACTTTCTGATTGGCTACGATAGCGTCACGTGATTCCCGATAAAATGTCATATTGACTAGTCGTGCCAAAAAAGTTGGTAAAAAAGACTGGTTGACTGGGTGTTTCTAAAAATAGAAATATGACGTAACGTCAAGAGCTCCGAAGACCTTGGCACCGCTTGGCAACAACAACAGTAATGGCAAACGGCAGGTTCGCCGGTCTTACAAATAATCCAAAAGATGCTATTCTCGAAGGCGTGGAGTCTAACAATATCAAAAGGAATACATCAACAGCTGTTAAAGTGTTCAGGAAATATATAATATTGTATTGTTATAATATTGTTTGAGAATTTGAATTCAAATAGAAAATATAAATTTATAATAAAACTATTATAGCCTTTTGATTTCGGTCGATACATGGTTTTATCGACCTCAGAAAAAATAACAAACTTGGACTCGTCCTCGGTCGATATTTTTTCCCCGGTTGATAAAACCATGTATCGACCTCATCAAAAGGCTATAATTGCATACTCATTTGTATCAAATACCCTTACTTTTGTAACAGATATTTCTACATTTATAACAGATATCCTTACATTCCTAACAGATATCCTTACTTTTGCAACATATATTTCTACGTTAATAACATAATATTCTTACATTTGCAACAAATATTTCTACATTCACAACAGATGTACTTACATTTGTAATATATATCATTACATTCCTCACAGATATCCTTACATTTGTAATATATCGTTACATTCCTCACAGATATACTTACACTTGTAACTTATATCATAATACATGAACCGACAATATAATCTTATAGACGCCCAGTATAAACGCTTTCAAAAACGCTCTGGATAATCATTGGGGAAAAAACAACATATTTTCTGTAACTACACAGCTGAAATAACCATATAAACATAGTGTAGTATACTGGACTGAAATTTAATTTTAAAGTATTGTGTACATGTTTTTAATAATTGTTCTGTATATATATATATTAATATCTGTTGTTTTCTTGTTTTTTTTTTTTTAATTTGAGTCTGGTATAGAGGACTATAAAATATCTTGCACCAGAAATAAACGTATCTTATAGCAGATAGCGTTAGAATTATAACATGTTTCCTTGTAACTAATAATCATACATTTGTAACAAATATCCTTATAGCTGTTGCAGATATTCGTACATTTATACATTTGCAACAGATATATTCTAACAAATCGTAACAAATAGTCGGACAAATGTACTTGGTATTATTTCACCCTACAGCACATACAATAATCAATCTACAAATATTTTTCATTGGTCCTTTTCATTTGTATTTCCAAAACAATGGGTCTCACAATTTTATATTTAACCAAGTCTGGAAATCCAATGGGTCCTTTTAAAATTCTATGAGAACAGGACTTATGATACGCATGTAGATTTGTCACTGTATATATATCATTGTAACACACTAGTAAAATGATCAGCTATTTCACCTCTATCTAAGTATGTATAGGTCATCTGGCGATCCAGGACAACCTTTCAATACCTGTGTCAGCTTTATCGGTCTTAATCAGGTGGTGTTACCGTTTCGTGAATGAATTAATGATACAGAGATCATTGCCCCGGTCAAGGATTCCATGATTGCGACCGTATTGTGAGGTTACGGGGTCACAATGATAGTATAGTTTCCGTCGCCCCGGTCAGATAGACCTGTTCACATTCGTATCAGCTGATCAGTTTGATTGAGTAGGTGTTGATCCAGGGTAAATGCATTCCCTGGAAGGTTTACTGGCGATCGACCGACGCTGATTTAGATGTCATTAGAGACGATTTAAGCGTTAATCAGGCTATATGGAGCCTTCGTTAACCCCCGACCCGAGGTACCGACGATACCGTTCATGGCAGTCCAAGACCCGGAATGCTCCTAGCGTTCAGTCGGCATACATAATTATCTAGGAACAATGTACCGGAACCATAAACTATACAATTTACCTTGTTTCAATATGCACTGTTATCTACATAGCTTTGCCGTATGCAGTGGTACCAAGTACATAGTTTCTCGATTGGACCATCCAGATGTAATAAAATCTATATGCTGCACACGTTATCATATAAAAACCACAATTCTTGAGACTTTTTGGTATAAATATCAATCGTAAATAAATATTAATTGTTCGCTTATTTTAAGCCTGAATGGACATATCAGAATCCCTTACCCATCACCGACTTTGAAATGAACAATCTAAGGTAGTTATTAGCAAACAGTTTACGCGAGATTGAGCAGAATTCTTGTGTTACCGATTTTAGATCCAATATATAATCTGAAATGTGGAATGATGATTGAGAAGGTATTTGAGACATACATGTGCATTGTTCTGTTTTTTTATTTTTATTTTCTGCACAGATGTACACAACGTGCCGCGATTGCGGCACTGGATTCTTATTCATCAATGTCGAACGTCTGTGAAGACTTCTTTTAAAAGAAATCATTAAAGAAACATGCGTCCATGCCATGCCCTTATAGTCAGCTGTTGCAATTGTAAGAATAAAACACTAATAAATTTCAGAAACCAATTCGGCTAAACACGCATTACTTAACATTTGGTGAATTTTGCGGTGTTACAATTTCGCGTTTTTGTATCAAGAACTTATTGGTGGGTGTTTTATTTAGTGAATAACATTATTTTGCCTATTTCGGTAAGCCTCGCAAGCAATAAGTATCGAGTGTTTGGTACTATTGACAGTATTTGACGCTTATAAAACAAATATAGGTAAAGAATTGTGCAGCATGAATGTTATGGTTCATGTAGCTATCTCAAAATATTCACAGTAGTTTTATTTTCCCGACTTTAAATGCATCCGCTAAATTGAAACATTCGCGAATATTGACAATTATACAGTAACACAAATAAACGGGATACGTCCACCTCCAAAAGTCGCGTGACCTTTACTTGTCAAGCGAGAACTGAATCGGCTGAATTTCGGGAGAGTTATCTCTGATACTATCGGAGATAATCGATCGCTTTTCGTTGGAGTCTGCTCTCGTGCTATCTCGAGAATTTGCGTCAGCATGATGATGACGTAAACATGATATCAACGCTACTTCCGGTCCGGAGAGATAAAACGTTTCACATACGTGTACGTGACATAAGTATAAGTACTTGGAATCCGAATGATTTTCAAATATTTTCTTCGCCCGTTTCCTTTGTTAAGCATCAGTATCTTGACTCTAAATAGATGAAACATCTCAATGTATAGCAACGATATGCCGGGTCAGTAAGGTTAAGAGTCAGAAAATTTCGAAACCATTTCTCCAAATCATCATAACTGTTATACTGCAGGCAGTCCGAGGGGACGGGTGTTGGGAACAATTATATGACCAATTTAACATCATTTCCGTCATTTCGGTCTCTCTGTTTCAAATAACTGGCCTGCGAAATAGAAACACATACTGTAGATCTTGATTGAGGTATATATTACCATACAATCAACAACAAATTGATAGTATAAATTGAAATGTTCAGTGCATGGGTCCGAGTAATAGAAACACAACATATGTCTCAGACCAATTATTAAATGTAAAAATGGCTGAAGCGATTAAATTGTTTGCTCTTTGAAACAAAGGTGTGACTTGATGTTGACAGACGTGCTGATTGTGACTAGTGGGCGATACTGAAATAACTTATTAATCAGTTGATCACATTTAAGGGATTACACTTGCGACCTTGACTCTTGGCCGGGCAACTTGGACACGAGAAATGGACGGCAGGCCTCGCGGGCCAGCGGACGGATGCTATTCTCGTAGTCTCTTTCCGATTTCCCTAACGTCTGTCAAAATTTCTTTCACACATTTCGCGCATTATGTGTTAGTTTTAGAAATAAAAAATGATATGAGAAAATCTACGGCAATTATATGTCATCGAATATTTCTGAACCTAAACATGATTTTAGTCATCATTAAGAGGTATAGGTAATCAAATAATACAGAGAATTGAATCGGTCCAAATCCTGACATTGCCGAGATGATGATGATGATTGATGATGATTGATGATGATGATATCATGATGGTGATGATGATGATGATGATGATTGTGGAGGGGAGGAAGAGGATAATTAAACTGTGTGCAAGAAGGAAAGTGAGTATGTGAAGGGTATGTGTATGTGTTCTTGTCGTGTGATGTATTTGTGAAAAATACGTGTAAAATAAATCTTCACCAAGTTGTTTGTTTAAAAGATGATTAGCTTTATCACTTTTTAACGATTGTTCAACCTTTGATAATTCCATCAATATTCAAGGTGCAATACTACAATTTTGTACGCAAATTAACTTAACTAAGTATTTGATATCTGTAACTAATTCAGTGGTTTGGTTTTAAAGTTACTGGATACTTTAAATTTGCACTTACCTTTGATTAAGCTAATCATCCTTTGAATAACAGGGCCCAGAGCATCCTCGATACCCAGGGGTTACTATCACCTACGCTCTTTCAACCCCTGGAATATATCATTGCAACAATGAAGGCTCTGTGTGCGCCATCTTATTGATAAGGCAAGGAGACTGGTTCTAATTTTCCAGAAGATAAGTTGCTTAAGAATCTGATCAGTTTTAGTCAACATCTATAATCACTTGCCTTCGTCTCAAAATCCCACATAATCAAAACATATGTATTTAATTCACCATCTTCGAAATCAGCCAAATCTCAAAACATAAATTTCCCGCCCCATTTCACTAAAATGTGTGTCATCAAATATCTCAGTCAAACTGCACATCGTTTACTAAGAACATATCTTCACACCATTTCTCTGTTTTCATCAACCATCTGTTAACCACACGGCCTTTTTGGTCTTATTCTACCAACGGTCTATCTTTTACACTATTCATCCGTCTCATTACTCAATCCATATGTCTTTTACACCATTCATCCGTCTTATTACTCAATCCGTCTGTCTTTTATACTATTCATCCGTCTCATTACTCAATCCATCTGTCTTTTACGCCATTCATCCGTCTCATCACTCAATCTATCTGTCTTTTATACTATTCATCCGTCTCATTACTCAATCCATCTGTCTTTTACACCATTCATCCGTCTCATTACTCAATCCATCTGTCTTTTACACAAACCGAACGGCTTTCAAACCGGCTTTTGCACCAACCATTTGTCATTTTACACCAACTACATGTAAATGTATGACATCCACCTGTTTACAGCAACCCTCATTTGTCTGACAACAACCACTTGCTATTTCTCGAATGCTCATCCATAACCTTCCCTCACCGATACCAATTGAATTCGATAAGGTTATTTGACGGCAAAGCCATACTTTGGTTTGGTTTATATTGGTTTTACGACTTATTAACAGCCATGGTCGTTTAAGAATGTGGTAGGTTTTGGTGGTGGTGGAGGAAAGCTGGAGTACTCGAAAAAAACCCACTGACCTACGGTCAATTCCTGGCAACTGCCCGACGTGGGTTTCGAACTCGCAACACAGATGTGGAGGGCTAGTGGTAGAATGTCGGAACACCTTAACCACTTGGCTGCCGTGGCCCAAAGTCATACAATGTTATATATCTTACGCCAACCACCCTTATTACCATTTTACCCCACACCAACTGTCCTTTTATTATACAATTCCCTGTCTTTTAATACCAACCACCTGTTATTTATCACTAATCATTTGTTTTCTACTACATGTACTTGTCATTTTACACCAATCTTTCATGTTCATTTTACACCTACCACCTATATATACCTTTTTACACCAACCAACTGTCAACCAAGTGACGTAATCATTCATCAATCTAACACGTGTATAAACGTTTGGTCCCCGAACCATTGCTATACACTATAACTAAGAGTCGGAAAGTGTTTTGTTCCAAGTTAACTGTTGTTATAGTTTAATTATGACCAACCAATTCTAAATTGAAAACCAAACGGTGTGAGGCTGCCTCTCTCTCTCTCTTTAAAAAAGAAATAATGAAGATTAAATAAATGTGACCAACAATAATATTTTGAGAGTAAAAGAAATATCGACGCTGGACCAGGATTCAAATTCCCGACATTCAGAGAGTTTATACTACCGTACAAAGAGATTGAGCCACTTGGCTGATGCAGTTTACATATGCATCAAAACGGAAGTTAAGGGAAGGTTACCAGCAATGAAAAGATGAAAACAAAATGTAGAAGGACTGGGACCCTTAACAAGAAACACGCCGCGAATATCTTTAACTACAGTCACCCTCCATGTGCCTTCTTCAATCAATATATGAGCTATCAAAGTGGGCAAGTCGCGACTCGCCCAAAACATATATTATCATATCTGAACCCACCCCCCACACCTTTCACACATCGTACGTGTCCACCACGCGCAAGCTACCGGGCAGACAGCCCCCCCCCCCCTCCTCTCATCTAATGTTTCATGGCTTATTAATTGTTCCTCTTCTTAAAGACGATAACTTTGACAGATGTTAGTATATAAAGGTATATACAACTGATAAATTCCTTTGTGTTGTCCTCCACGGCCTGTGACGTAACGATATGTACTTATTACGGTAAATGGGACGCCAGGTTCGTTTCCCACTGTGACAGGGTATTACTTTACGGTAAATAGAACACCGGGTTCGCTTTCCACAGTGACACGAGTAAAGGTACAAAAAGCCAGAGTTAGTACATATGCGATATATAGCTTATATTTATAAGTGCAACGGAATTATGCAACGTACTTTTTTGAACCTATGTCACTTGTATATACTAGTGGGAGAGGTCATACTATTCGAGACAGGTTAAAAAATTATCAGACAATCATTTCATAGCGACATAGGTCCTTGCCTAGCCCCTGTGGATATATGTAAGCAAGTACATTTTTTTTAAATGTATGGTTTCTATAAACGTACATTATGAAATAGCGGATTGGTGGAGTGGTTAACACTCCGGTCTTCAATGCAGGCGGCCGGGGTTCGATCCCCGTAATCGTCATAAGCATTCAGAGAAAGTGTTTTTCTCCTACCCACACAACTCCAACAACCCAGGGAGAGTATAAAGTACTCTAGAGTGGGTGTTGCAGTATCTGTGCTGTAACATTCAAGTGAGGTGGCACTATAAAAGATGCCGTTGGAAACACTGTCCTACTACAAACAGAACACAATTCATCTCCAGCACACACGCATACATACACACACATTGGGAGATGTTAGCTAGGTGGTATAGGACAAGTAGTTAGCGACTGATATTATATGTCAGCTCCTGCGAACTCCTCGAAATTGTATATGCTATAATTGTATGTGTTAATGTATTGATTGTATTATAAGAATCGGATATCTATGCACTGTAAAGAACGTAAGAGTGGCTTATGCTAGCTAGATAGGGCGCTATATCAAATGTTATATATTTATTTATTTAATTAATACTGCTTTAACTCTATATCATAATGAGAAATGAAAACAAATAAAACGGGGATAGAAGAAAGAAGATTGGAATGTTGATGGAGCACGGTGGTCTAGTGGTAGGACGCCAGGCTCGTGATCGAAGGGTTACGAGTTCGAGTCCAGGTCACGACACTCGTGTTGTATCTTTGAGCAAGATACTTATCTCTGCTTTTTCCAGTCTACTCAGCTGTAAATGAGTACGTGGTTGAGTAGTGCTAAAAATTGTAGAATGCTAGCTATGAGCGTCAAAAAGGCAGCACCGGTTGTATGTTCCTCAGGAGGTTGAGACAGATATTGGCTGGTTGCTCTGAGACGGCCTTTAAGGCCGTGATAAAGCGGTATATAAGAACCTCGACTAATTATTATTAGTATTTGTTATCTCTATATCAAAATACGATAGCTCATATTCTAAATATTATGTTGTTTATACATGAATCTTATTAAAATATAGATATACGTCTAAATGTAAATAGATATATCACAATTAAATAGGCATTATCTTATTGTATTATACCTCTGATAGAAAATGTAGATATCTCCAGGTGATTTGTAGATATCTCTAATTGAAATAAACATATCTCAGTTCGGGATTGAATTCTAAAATATATGCATTTGTGTATGTATTAACTTGATAAAAACCTATACGCCCCCGTCCGATGCATTATTTGTCAAAACAACAGTTGGGGAAACTGGCTATATAGTACATCATATACCTCCATCAGTTTGATTTAAAATGAATATTAGCTTCTTACATTTTAAGCGAGCTTGTGTCTAGGGCATTTTCACAGCTGAGCTTGTGTCTCCGATGTTTTCACTGAGCTAGGTGTTACTGATGTTTTCACTGAGCTAGTGTCTCCGATGTTTTCACTGAGCAAGGTGTCACTGATGTTTTCACTGAGATTGTGTCTCTGATGTTTTCACTGAGCTAGTGTCTGTGATGTTTTCACTGAGCTAGGTGTCTCTGATGTTTTCACTGAGCTAGGTGTCACTGACGTTTTCACTGAGCTTGTGTCTCTGATGTTTTCACTGATTTGGTGTCACTGATGTTTTCGCTGATTTGGCGTCTCTGATGTTTTTCGCAGATTTGGTGTCTCTGATGTTTTCACTGAGCTAGTGTCTCTGATATTATCACTGAGCTATAGGTGTCACTGATGTTTTCACTCAGCTATAGATGTCACTGATGTTTTCACTGAGCTAGTGTCTCTGATGTTTTCACTCAGCTATAGGTGTCACTGATGTTTTCACTGAGCTAGTGTCTCTGATGTTTTCACTGAGCTAGGTGTCTCCGATGTTTTCACTGAGTTTGTGTCACTGATGTTTTTCGCAGATTTGGTGTCTCTGATGTTTTCACTGAGCTAGGTGTCACTGATGTTTTCACTGAGATTGTGTCTCCGATGTTTTCACTGAGCTATAGGTGTCTCCGATGTTTTCACTCAGCTATAGGTGTCACTGATGTTTTCACTGAGCTATAGGTGTTTCCGATGTTTTCACTGAGCTATAGGTGTCTCCGATGTTTTCACTCAGCTATAGGTGTCACTGATGTTTTCACTCAGCTATTGGTGTCACTGATGTTTTCACTGAGCTAGTGTCTCTGATGTTTTCACTGAGCTATATGTGTCTCCGATGTTTTGACTGAGCTATAGGTGTCTCCGATGTTTTCACTCAGCTATTGGTGTCACTGATGTTTTCACTGAGCTAGTGTCTCTGATGTTTTCACTGAGCTATAGGTGTCTCCGATGTTTTCACTGAGCTATAGGTGTCACTGATGTTTTCACTGAGCTAGTGTCTCTGATATTTTCACTGAGCTAGTGTCTCTGATATTATCAATGAGCTATATGTGTCACTGATGTTTTCACTGAGCTATAGGTGTCACTGATGTTTTCACTGAGCTTGTGTCTCCGATGTTTTCACTGAGCTATATGTGTCACTGATGTTTTCACTGAGCTATAGTTGTCACTTATGTTTTCACTCAGCTAGTGTCTCTGATATTATCAATGAGCTATATGTGTCACTGATGTTTTCACTGAGCTATATGTGTCACTGATGTTTTCACTGAGCTAGGTGTCTCCGATGTTTTCACTGATTTGGTGTCACTGATGTTTTCACTGAGTTTGTTTCTCCGATGTTTTGACTGAGCTAGGTGTCACTGATGTTTTCACTGAGTTTGTGTCTCCGATGTTTTCACTGAGCTAGGTGTCACTGATGTTTTCACTGAGTTTGTGTCTCCGATGTTTTCACTGAGCTAGGTGTCTCCGATGTTTTCACTGAGCTACATGTAGGTGTCTCTGATGTTTCACTGAGCTTGTGTCTCCGATGTTTTGACTGAGCTAGGTGTCACTGATGTTTTCACTGATTTGGTGTCACTGATGTTTTCGCTGATTTGGTGTCTCTGATGTTTTTCGCAGATTTGTTGTCTCTGATGTTTTCACTGAGCTAGGTGTCTCCGATGTTTTCACTGAGCTTGTGTCTCCGATGTTTTTACTGAGCTAGGTGTCACTGATGTTTTCACTGAGCTAGGTGTCTGTGATGTTTTCACTGAGCTAGGTGTTTGTAATGTTTTCACTGAGTTTGTGTCTCTGATGTTTTCACTGAGCTAGGTGTCTCCGATGTTTTCACTGAGCTAGGTGTCTCCGATGTTTTCACTGAGCTTGTGTCTCCGATGTTTTCACTGAGCTATAGGTGTCTCCGATGTTTTCACTGATTTGGTGTCACTGATGTTTTCGCTGATTTGGTGTCTCTGATGTTTTTCGCAGATTTGGTGTCTCTGATGTTTTCACTGAGTTAGGTGTCTCCGATGTTTTCACTGAGCTTGTGTCTCTGATGATTTCACTGAGCTATAGGTGTCTCCGATGTTTTCACTGAGCTATAGGTGTCTCCGATGTTTTCACTGAGCTTGTGTCTCCGATGTTTTCACTGAGCTAAAAGTGTCTCCGATGTTTTCACTGAGCTATAGGTGTCACTGATGTTTTCACTGAGCTAGTGCCTGTGATGTTTTCACTGAGCTAGGTGTCTGTGATGCTTTCACTGAGTTTGTGTCTCTGATGTTTTCACTGAGCTAGGTGTCTCTGATGTTTCACTGAGTTTGTGTCTGATGTTTTTACTGAACTAGTGTCTGGGTTTTCATTGACCTTGTGTTTTTGATGTTTTCACTGAGCTGATGTTTCGGAACATTGTGTTTCCAGAAATATAATACACATTAATACAAATGCCATTTACAAATTATAGCTTGCACATTGTTTACTCTCCAAAAGAAAAAAAGAATTCAGCAACATTCGCTGAAGGGGATACAAAAATATACATATAATCATTCCCGCATATGAGCTATTTATTCCGAATGTAAACAAACACCGCATGTAAACAGACGCGCGTAAGCTCCCATAGTGGGTACCGCTTAAAGCCGGCAGGAAGGCCTCTCCATAGTGTGTTGCTTGTACCGAGATGGCCACGATCTAGTTCTCTTCTTCCGTGCCGCTCCGGTCGTAGGGACGCAGGCTCCATCCTCTTTGCAGCTCCCTCCCGTTGAGTGCATGCACGTGAAGATCAATTTAAAAAAAATTCAACGAATGGTCAGTTTTTTATCAAATGACCCAAAAACCAAGATCAAAACACCAGAACAACACGGATCGAACAATAAACACCGGTAAGTTAATATATACATTTATGCATGCTTAATTTAAATGCACGTTTCTTATTTGAAAATATAAATTTAAATGCACGGGTTATTGTTTTGTTAATTGTTTATGTATTGAGGGTTATTGTGGCAGAATACTTGTAGACATTCCCGTTGTAGCTTATTTTATACGCGAACTGACCAGCATGTTCACTTTGACCACAAGTGACCAATAGGGGTTTGACCAACCCTAAGCATGATATTGCTTAGCCAAACGTTTATGTCTGTATACAAGACTTATATAGCAACGCTGTTGCATCAGCACTATCGCTAAAACATACAAGAAATGTCGTTAAATGGAAGAGAAATAGTATTTTATATTAACACAGAAGTGTGGCCCCTTGGAAGGGCCCCTCGACTGGTCAGCGATAATCTGGTGGTCAGTTGATATAACAGCTGATCATGAGAGAGGCCCGTAAGCAGATTCACGTTGACCCCCTCCGTCCACCGGTCTCGCCTAACAAAGCCCCATCTGGGAAACGTGCACGTAAACAAAAATAAATACTTTCTGTATAAGCTGAAACGAGTCTTTCAGCGGTCAGTGGGCAGCGGACAATTACGTAACCATAGGGGTCCGACCGGCCAAGGGTGAAATCACATAATGCACTCTAAACACAGGTCATGACCCGGGAGCATATTTCTGTATACATATTTAATATGTAATATTTTATCTAAAATACAGATATTATATAAATAACGGCAAACAATTATTGACTCCAACAGTGGTACATCGAGTTGTTTTTTAATAACACGTAAGAATTATTGGGACGAAATGTCTCAATGTATCTATGACAGCTGATTTGATTGACTCGGCACCATGTGGTTTTGTGAGCTGTTTTATGAAGACACACGAGCAATTAGCATTCTTTTCTTGACACTATAGAAAGCGCAATTTGTTAATCCTAGCTGACGAACCGCGTTCCGACTCTTAATTTACTATATACACGTACATGTAGGTTATTACTGACTCTGTACTGACTCTGATTGTACTAACCGACGTAGTTGTCAAACCGGTAAAATAGCCTATGCTTACGCATTGGCTACATTTTGTATTTCATTATTCAAAGGCATAATATACACTGCTAAACGTGTTGGGAATTTCATTCTTAATATATATACAAATGTACATTTCAATATCATTATTATCTTAATCAGCTTAATAGCAGGGCTATATGAACATAAGCATGTACTAAAATGCGAAGCAATGTAGTAAACTATAGGTACATAATGATTGGAAGTGATAGAAAATGTTGCTTTTATTTAAGGATCATACCTTAAATCTCAGTATATTTTACTTCACTTACATGTTGGTAACAAGGAACTACTTTATAACAAACTGTGTCAGTTGGTTTCTCCATATAAAGATATTACTGAGTAAAGCGCGAACACGTCACGAATGTTTTGCATTTATTTTCTCATAAATGGTTTCAACCAGAATAAAACTCATTAACGTATTTTGTGTTCAACATATAAACAACAAGAAAAATATAAATTGTGGTTTACTACAAATATTAATAAAATAATACTGAGACTACACAGTGTAGGATATGATTAACCTCCAAACAATACTGGTACAACATACAATTTGTAATTACTTGGAACTTCTCATTCGAGTGACTATCGCGTCCGTATGTGGGAAGACAAGGACAAAAGCTCACTTTGTTGCTCCCGTTACAAGAAGATTGATAAGCTTTGATGTTGTATATTCAACCAATAAATACAGTTTATATTACCTATTTTTGTCTTTAACATTACTCCGAAACAAGGTGATCAAATGGGAAAATCCAGATGTATCTCGAATGTTTTAAATCGAGAAATCCATATATATGTATCATGAAAGTGTGCATTTACGGTTGAATCAGATATTGTCTAAAAAGTGAAGAATGGTTTAGCGTGAAATCAACAGATATGCCAAGAAAATCTGCATACATTTATTATATTCGGTAATATTGTGTCTTATTGTATTTTACAATATCACTCAAGCGAGACGAGGAAGAGAGTATGACAACACGAAAACCTAACCCAGGTCGATGGTTTATCTCCGGGTACTCCGGCTTTCCACCACCTCGAAACCTGGCACGTCCTGAAATGGCACTGAATCTTAATAGGGCATACAACAAAATAAACCAAAGCAAATCATTACCCCGACAACATACCTGGTGTTACAGTACAAACGTTTCCACACTTATATGAAAACTACGCCGTTTTAAAGTTGCCCTTAAAGAGGTTTGATATCGGGATCAAACGTAATATATCCATTTCATATTAAACAGATAAACACATCATAAAATGTTTTCATATTTGCATGACATGTGCTGACGAATAAAAAATACACACATGAAGCGGGAATTCGTTGTACCCCCGTAATCACGAACACGAAAAGCCGATATTTAAAGTTCATCGACGATCGCCCCGAGGAGAAGTGCAGTACATTTTCGATTCCATGAAATAGTCGAAGCTTCACCTTCCATTGCCGAAAGCTGCATCACGCAACAAATACCGTGGCCAATTATAGATTTTGTGACGGTCAAGGCCAAAGTCATCGATAATGAATTTCCTCGCGTGTATCTCTTACTTATTGATACTCATATAACTAGTAATATTACTGTAAGGCATATTCTGACAAGAGACTTATAAAAACCTATAGGGTTTTGCTTGATTTGTCCCTAAAGTCACATTTGAACCCTTCAACTTCAAAGGTTGGAATAGTTCATTATGGAATTTCAGGGGCGAAGGAGTTAACAGGAATAGCGTTTCCGATTTAACTAACTCCTCGTGTCCATCAGTGGTTTAATGTTACGAAACACTTCTACTTATGTTTGGCCTTAGTTGAGCGTTCGTCCCTGTGAGGAAGGCTATTGGTTCTGTTCCTGGGCCGAGACGTACCAGAGTCTAACAATGGTAATTATTACTCCCTGTGAGGAACGCTATTGGTTCTGTTCCCGGGCCGAGACGTACCGGAGTCTAACAATGGTAATTATTACTCCCTGTGAGGAAGGCTATTGGTTCTGTTCCTGGGCCGAGACGTACCAGAGTCTAACAATGGTAATTATTACTCCCTGTGAGGAACGCTATTGGTTCCGTTCCCGGGCCGAGACGTACCAGAGTCTAACAATGGTAATTATTACTCCCTGTGAGGAACGCTATTGGTTCTGTTCCCGGGCCGAGACGTACCGGAGTCTAACAATGGTAATTATTACTCCCTGTGAGGAATGCTATTGGTTCTGTTCCCGGGCCGAGACGTACCGGAGTCTAACAATGGTAATTATTACTCCCTGTGAGGAAGGCTATTGGTTCTGTTCCCGGGCCGAGACGTACCGGAGTCTAACAATGGTAGTTATTACTCTCTGTGAGGAAGGCTATTGGTTCTGTTCCCGGGCCGAGACGTACCAGAGTCTAACAATCGTATTTGTTACTCCCTTCTTGACATAAAGCATTATGGGAGTGGAACGACTGGTTTGCCTGTTGTCAGTATAATGGACCGGGTTGGGTGTTCTTCTGGCGGCCTTCGGCAGTATGATTCAAATTGGTAGCTCTTTAAATCGGCAAAAGAATCGGACTATCGCAAGGAGGCTTACATGAACATACCGCACATACTGGGAGGCCATCCTTCAATGCCATTAGCTGGTAATAGGACGTAAGACCTAATACACCAAACCAAATATTCTGTCCTCGTGTACAATATGTTTAATTAGAACGTGCCTCTAGATTTGCATATACGGACCTCTTTGACCCTTTGATCGGGCCTCTTTGATCCTTTGATAGTTTCACCGATCTAAAAGTACGTCTCGAAAATACGTTCTTCCTTTAAACTTGCGCGTACTCCTCTGTCAATAAAATCCGAAAAATGTATTCCAAATAATTTGTGTCAAATTAATAATGATGTGCAATAAACTTTCTTTTTAACGTATTTCCGTTTGAGCTGGTTAAATTTGATCGATGAAGTATATGACATTTTATGTATCTTTGCTGTGAACACTATGTGTATTTTTGTTGCCCCTATAACTTGTAAACATCCGGTTGTTTTCATAACTTAAAACATGTGCAGTTGCCGACCGAATTGTCAAGAGTACATTTTGACTGATATAAGCCTACTATGGTATGACATATACACTATATATATATATGTACACTGTACTAAGTTGTTCTGTTCATTTGTATTGGGACAGTTTGTGTGTGTGTTTTGTTTGAAACTCGAAGACGGCCGCTGCTTTTTTAAAAATAAATAAATAGATAAATAATAAAAATAAAAAAAAGCAATTATGAGGCAATTACAGACAAATATTACCATTAAATAATTGTTGTGGTAACGCTAGAAATAAACCCACTTGGTCGGGGCATTATTTTGTTTGCGTCTGATCGGGAAAATCAAACCATGGCCGCCTTGGTGTCAGGCAAAGCGTCATCCATTGCACCAACCGATCACCCTGAATAACCTGTTCCCCTGTTAACTCCATCACGTGACATTCATACATGTTTATGAAACAAATATTGCTTTGAAAACCTGCTTTGTAGTACGTAAGTGTCTTAGCGGCACAGCTTGATGACAAATGCTCGCGTTCATTGAGCTCCCGTTTACGCTTTGCCATTGTTTAAGATCGGAACTGGTCCACGAAAGATACATCAAATCGCGTGAACTCATGTTGTGGTAATCGGTATTTAACAGTTTTTATGGAAGCATTTCGTAAATATTGACTACTATAACTGACTAAAAATAATACTAATGTTTACGCTGTCATAGGAAGCGGTCTATTGTTTTAACAGCTGTGAGAATGGGAAACAAAGATATTGATATTTGTGTTTGTAAACTTTTGAACCGTACACGTTTGTACAGCCAGAAATACGTGTTGCAGCTGTCATTGCGTGGGAGGTCTGTTTATAAAAATAATAAACTTTTATCTGTTTAAAAAAAAAATGCGAAACGAATTTTATCAACTTATGAAATTAATTGCTATTGTTGACCAGAATGGTTTCGTTAAGGTGTTTCAACTTCGGAGGAAATCCGAGGACAAAGAGAACAACCACATGGTCGAGCAGGTGACCCCATACCTACATTTTCACGTCAAATCCGGGAGTCGAACCTCGGCCGTCTTGGAAAAAGGAGAGAGCGCTATCCATTGGGCCACCCGATCGCTTCCGTGTCGATGTTGACACAATTTTTGTAGCAGACATGATATTATAATGGTAGTGTGACACATATCACAAACACTAAGTCTGGATACCTAACTATTGGTACTGTGTATCAGACATCTCACTGGCCATAGGATAAGGCAAATGTTTACAACAAGGTCGACCTTCTAAAACGACTTCACTCCATGTGATATGGACATATAACGATGTGTGACAATGGCCAGGAGTGACACGACTATCACCTTTGTTATTTATTAACGGAATGTTACAAAATATCTGTATCAGTGTTTGAACGTTTTTCAGTGTGTGTATGTAGATATGCTAATGGATCGGAACTTAAAAAAAATGCCGGCGACAGCGCAAAGTAAATGAGAAGAACTAATTAAGAGTTCTAGATATCGAAATACAAAATGTATGTCACCTTCGGATCACGGCAGACAACTCTCCTCGAAAAACCAGTGTTACAAATTTAATGCGCTTGTCTTTGCTGGAAAAATGTCCTTATGTTTTAGTAACACCAAATGCATGTTTTGATAGAAAAAGGTTCGGCATTTAAAGTTCGGTAATTAAGTAGCCATTTCTGGTACAGACAGTCTATATTGTTAAGATCATAATCATCATCGACAAACAGTTCTGACAATGTTATTATGACTTGTATTTGACCAAACATGTTGGTTTATGTTTAACCGGTCATAGACATAGCTGTTTATCATTCCATGATGTCTTTCGCAGACTTTGTTTTGGCATGTGCTTACTCACTCGTGACGGTTCCCGCCCCTGCCATTTTTCCGCTGCTGCAAAAGCATGCGCGGTGCAGGCGATTTGCAGATCCGGCCGATTTTGACCACATGTGAATCTCGTTACCGCCGTACAGTGACCCTTTGAAACAAACAACCCATTGTCAATGTCAAATACTATTTCCCGCGAAACTCTTCTGACCTCAGACTCAACGGACATTCAAAAGTGGCCGAAATAACTCTGCCCCATCTCGATCGTCTGCAGTCAATCTTAATTACTGATTGTTACTGCTGACCGCTACTGACCCCCATGGGTGATGGCCTCGAAGATCAGGTGACCATTCAAGCTTTGAAAACATGTTTCGATGGTCATCGCCCGAAATCTACCTAAGTACATTTTAAAATCAACCAGATACATAAACCCAAATTTGAACAAAATCACGTCATCTGTTAGGCCCGTCAAAATACTTTGAATAAATCATACGAAAATATTTCAGATCTGATATACAATTTCAAGGCAGTTCTTTGAAAAAAAGAAGGTGGAAATGGGGTAGAGTGTTTAGAGATTTCTTAATTCATCTTTTGGTCCTTTTATTTGGTGATGTATCTGGAGAGGTATAAGTAATTTGAGCATGTACCAGACTCTACGAAACATGCAAACACTCGATATATACTCTATTTCTCATGGGATGTCTCCATTTTACTGCATTTTTAAATAAAAACTTTTTTTATCGTTGAGAGTCTTACTATCGAAAGACCAGGAATGAGTCAAAATAACGTTAGCATTCTTGATACTTAAAGAGGCATCACGGTAAAACTATATTTTTTTATGCTTATTTAGAATTATTGTATATATGAATTAAACGTATAATCTTGTGGAAAACTAATGGTCGATTTACGCTGAAATATGTTCCCAAAAACTTTAATTAATAATTAAATAAGGGAATCACTATTCGTTGATCAACGATTTGGACATGTGAATTTTTTTTCGTCACATATGATAACGCATGCGCATAACAAGCTACATCGGTAAACAAAAAATGGCGATCCGCGTGACCTACATGTAACTACCAAGCGAAAAGTGGCCGTATGGTCAAACTTCAACGTAAGCATTATATTACGGAAGCATAATGAGGGATGGGAAGTACTCATGGGAGAAACTAACAGCCAAATTGTTTGCATGTTACAGTTTTCTTCTGGATAGCCGGTGACACAGTTTTGATTTGGTTTTGGGGCCTCCCAAGGGATAACTCTTTCATTCCTCTGTTACATGATCATGAAATGCGTGTGTAAAACTTGAAAGCGTATTTTGCAATATTCCCTTTATAATATTTCAGTAAAACGGCATAATTGAATTATATTGCTGAAGAGAAAGACCTTTTCACATACAAGAAAACCTGGGGGGGGGGGGGGGGGGGTTAACGTTGTAAAACGCCGGTATAGGTGCGATTGAGTTTAATGTATAATTACATACAGATTCAATTTGGACAAAATGAATAAATTTATGTCATCCTGTGCGGATAAAAAATGCTTGTCATACCTAATCTATAAAATACGGATTGTACAAATAGTATCGGGTTTGGACCCCGGTATTGAATTTGATATGAATCAAAATATATGCAATATATAAGTGAAGTCATTAATTTATAAAAAAAAAAATCATATACATGTATATGTCCCATGTCTGCAGTTGTGTTGAAAATGTTAACGAACCTTTTAATTTACATTAAAAAAAAAAAAGTAAAATGAAAACGGAGCTATCTTAACATATACAAATGGATGAAGTATTGGACAATTATCTTCTCGACAAGTTCCAAATTTGATATATATATTATACATGTGTTCTACTGACATGTTTAGTGCGTGGTGCGTCATATGAGTGCACGGACTTCCCTGATACATAATTGTAAGTGTTAAAGTATGTTGACGCTGAAAGTTGGATAGATTTTAGATGAATATATAGATAGTCTGAAAAAAAATCTTCAAGACATCGAGTTGTATAAAAAAAATCATTTCATTTTATTTTTGTACTTTAAAATGCATGCACACCTTTTGTGAAATGGTTGTAATTGAGAATTCGTGAAGATAACTTTTTACAGAAATTAAGGTTTGCCCTATGGTTGTCATCGTCGGAAACCCACATGACACTGTTAAACGTACAATGTAAGAGTGCAGTCTGGCGATGCATGGTTGTATCATGTAGGGCCTACCCATTTGCATCGGCTTCAGTCAGGTACTGATGTCGATAAATGATGAATAGACATATATTTCTTCATATGAATATAGTGTGTAATTAACGTCTGATTATTAATGTGAATATGATTCAAAAAATGTATACACGGATTTTGTGTCTGGTTCATCATCGGACCTATACATTACGCGTCCCCTCCCTTTGGGCCCCTCGTCGACTTGCGACAAAATAGTCACCTGATTGACGCGTGATCAGCGCTATTTTTATCGGGCTTTCCCGAGGAATGCAATTTTTCAAGTGGCTGATAAACACATTTTGAGTGGACTTTGAATATTGAAATAACAGGAAAATGTATCTGGTAGTGCAGACAGCATGTACATTCAATAACTTCATTGTAGACTTCCCCGGGATGCCCCTTTAACAAACGCAATGCTTAATAAAGCATTGGGTGTTTTAGCAAATGTTGTTACGGTTCTATAGAACACATTGCTATTAGTGGCAAACTTGATAAAGCCTGATGAAAGTTTGTAAGCAATAGCAATGTGTGTTATAGGACTGTAACTACAGTTTCTAAAGCGTTCATTACTTATATTTTACAGTTTGATCGAATAATCGTGCTGTATTTTAGTTATTCGGACAGTCTTTTAACAGCAAAACACGTGTAGACAGCAATGAAATAGAGACTGCTAGCGTCAAAATAGCAAATGTAGTTATAGTCTTATAACAACAATTGCCTTCACAATGTATTACAATAGAAAGATGCAGAGCAACTATAAATATACGAGACTTCCACCATTACCTTAGGTGTATAAGAAACACAGTATAGACGTAACGCGATGGGCGTAATTTTGATGTTGAAGGCCGTTTTGTCTACCCAAATGAATTTCTTGTATTTGTGCTCTTCTATATTTTTTTGTATTTTTCTGTTTTGGTTCTTGCTTTGGTAAGCACAGACATCGGGGGAGGTAACTATCTTTAGCCTTTCATTGTCAGTGTGTGGGTGTGATTTCGTACCATGCGGCCGATACTAATAACTATATCATATGGCAGCCTTCAGCATGGCTTACTTCGTCTCCTATAGAAACTCGGATCATTCTTCTCCAAAATAATTCCGACCTCTTATACAGAACCACATGATTGTTTAAACATTCCTCTGGGGAAAACTACCTAATATATTACCTATGCTCTTCTGATTGTCAATAACATGACGTATTTTCTCTAACTAACCCGATAAAAATACTTTGCTTAATTGTTTTGTTTTACTTTTGATAATAACGAATATCTAGAATTAGACAATGTCGTTAACTTTATTGACAAATATGAAGAGGCCTTGTCTCATTAACACACTTTATAACGTAGACAGATTCGGTACATACTAATTACCGGACCGGATGGACAGACTCGGCACAAACTAATTACCGGATAAACAACCTTGGGACCGCCTTCTTCGTTACGGTGTTTATGTCGCAGTCTGAAGTTATTGTGTCCAAATGGTGGCACTCCCACAGGCTCAAGTTTAGCTTACGAAATATTATAGAGCTGGGTACTAAAAAATCAAAAGTACCAAGCTATACAACGGTATTTAGGCAAATACTGCGGTACATACCACGGTATACCACCCTGATTGAATGTTTGAGCTAGCTAAAGGTCTATGGCTGTTTTTGTTCGGAAGCCAATCAACAAGAGGCCTGTCATAAGCTTCTCGTCGTGTCATCCTCTAATAAAGCATAGAAAGTCATCAATCTTAGACAAATTCCCACGTGGTAAATCTACCGGGCCAGTAGCTATGTCTGTCCTAGTTGATCAGCAAACTTGTAGGAATTTATAATTTAAACATATTTGAATTCCAAGTGATCTATGTAGCAAATAGTTAATTGATAAATTAAATGAAAATCCACAAAAAACGGTACAGGACTAATATACCACGGTACGTACCGTCACAACTTTATACCACGGTATACATTCAATGTAGGATTATTCCTGCCGTGACACACGGGGCGTTCACGTCGCTTTTCTCCTTAATACACACGTCGCTTCTCTCCTTGATACACACGTCGCTTCTCTCCTGCATACAAAAGAAAATATCAATTGTCATATTACTTATGAGATGTCTAGAAAGATGGATGTTAAATATTTTTAACCAGAAAAAAATGATTGTTGAATTTTTGAGAAAACAAAGATGCTAGCCGTTTGTAAAAACGGCTGGATTATGCATGATTAAACACGATTTTTCGCATTATGAACATCTCTGCGTATCAATGCTATTTTCTAATTAAGCTGCTAATCATATACGGATTTTGATTAATGTTTTTTCTTTGATGAATACTTCAAAGAGATAGCAATACCAAATATCCTAGTGGCAAACCGATATAGATATGTAAATACATAGCAAAAGTCATGCTTGTTATTAACCAGAAACCTTTTCATGCAAACATTAATGATTGATCGTTGGGCATAATAAAAAGCGAAGAAACTTGCAGTCTGTGGGTTAAGTATTTGGTTATTCCCTGTTATCATGGTTACCTTGACAATGAATATGTTATATAGAGGTCCCGAACGACCTAGTTCACCTTGACATTGAACGTCAGTAAAGCCGACGAAATTAAGAATGATAAGTACTGTGGGATTAGACGCGAGGAAAAAATTCTTTACTTGCGCAATGTCGAGTAACGATTCAGGATTGCAAGGAATGCTCACGTGATGTATACATGCACTCTTGCCAAGGTCGAGGTCAGGTCAGGTCAGGATGCACTGAAGAAACAAGAATAATCACACCACGTGACTCTATGTATCCATTCTTCACTGCAGTAAAAAGATTACCATGAGCCATGGCTAGATCATTGCCATTTTTATACCAAGCTCACCAGTTAGGTATCAAACTCTATCAACTTCATTAACACGTTTTTTTAACACTGACAAATATTAAAAACGATATTAAACCAATCAGGAATTTGTTTTCTATTCGCTTCGTATCGTAAAAATTGTCCGTATTTTTGTTTTACCCAAGGCATTCAACGGTAGGTCATTATGCATCTCCTATATACCATTTTACTTATTTGGAATATGAACGGATGTGAAGGCTGGAACACATTCCTACAAGGATGACAATACCCCCTAAAGCGCTGATCAATGCGGGATTTTGTGTCTTTAAACCAAAATATTTTACATATATTAAAAACTTTTCTCATAACTGGAAGGGGTTTTATTCAGTTGTTACTAATATAGAATATAAACATTGTGTGTTATTATCATTTTTTGTTTCGAAGCCCACAATCCGTTGAATCTGAGATCGGTAAACCGTGTCTGACCTGCTTTTTGCATTTTGTTATGATGGTTTAACTGGTTTTCTCGTTGCCCGCATATTTGATGGGTTATGGAGTCCTCTTCGGCCATAATATAGCCCCTCCCTCACCAACACCATGTTGAATACCTATAAAAAGAAAACAGAAAAAAGTGACTTACAATGTTTAAAGCACTTCTGGATGAACCCAGGTGAGGATCGCCTTCTCTTTGACGGTAAGATGATTTTGTTATATTTTATATGTAAATTCAAAGAATATGTATAAAACTGCAAAGAAGGATACTACTTTATGTAATAAAATAAATGAAAATATGAAAAACATAAATAATAAACTAAAATATAAATTTACTGCACCATTACCCATTTTGTCCATGTAGCAGGTATGGAGATAAGACCAGTCCGTGCTCAGGTTCTGGTAAATGGTTTATTCACATAAAGGCCTACAAGTACAATAATTTCACATGAACACGCGACACTATAACTGAACATATATGAACGCGATGAAAATTGTACAAATACAGACACACGTAGACAATTTACATTTAAAATAGTCTTACCAAGGATGGTGATTCTACATGACAGGTGGTATCAATGGATGGTGCTCTGTCTCTAGTTCTGCCCAGAATGATATTGGGGAATGGATGTGCAGGGTATTTCTCAGGTGTTTAGGGTACGCACACATTCATACTCACTACATCTTCCAATCAGATCAGCTCCCACACATACCTTACATACCGATGGTTGACGCAGTATGATAGCGCGAGAACTTACCTGTTGGAATCAGTCATCCCTGACTGGTAAATACCCTGAGTAGGTACTCACTGGTACTTTGGATAATTATACATATACCATGGGCTACATCCACTTGAAAGATCCTTATTTCTAAATATTCTTGATAAGGTTGGTAGGGATTATGAACAAAATAATATCAATAATAATAATAATAACAATGATAATAGGTATGTTAGAATCTTGTAGCACAGCCAGTTAGTGTTTAACTAAGACGTTTCTATGTACTCTATCACCTTCATCAGCCAAATGACAAATGACGTGTATGGGCACAAGCGTGTTGTATATGTACGAGTTGTCCTAGCAGATCAATGTCGATTCGGCTACGCTGTAAACGAATGTACAAGGAGTTGTTAAAGATGGGCCGAAAAATGACCCGATTCACAACTACTGGAGCTTATTGCCTACCGATGGGGACAATCTCATATTGACGAGAATTAGCTGTAAACTGTGTTATCCAGTAAATATACGAATTTCATATCGTGTTTGGTATCTACTCGTGTATTTTGACCTATCAGCCCTGTGATTGGTTGTGCGATTCAACTGTTTTAATTGCGACATCACACCTAGGACAAATACATGATGTTGCAGACTTGCGAACTTCGAGACAACTTGAACACTTTCTTAAGGACTAGGTACAGCCATATTGGTTGTTACCTGGTTGAAAATGGTAATATTGAAATTTTAATGTTTCCTTCCAATATAATGCATAAGCTTTATCCCATGCAGTTCAGCACCCAAAATCATATGGTATTAAAGGAAAATTATTAGGATGGTTTACAAATTATTTGTCTGATAGAAAACAGCGTGTTTTAACTCAGGGGAGTCCCACAGGGTTCAGTGTTAGGCCCCTTTTTATTTGTACTATATATAAATGATATATCAGATATTGTAACTAGTGACGTGAAATTGTTTGCTGATGATACCTCATTAAGCGAAGTTGTTGATAATAACCAAATTGAAATAGCCAATAAAATATCTGAAAATCTTTCAAGCATAACTACTTAGGGTAATAAATGGGATATAAGATTTAACCCTACAAAAACTGTATATATGGTATTCAGTAGGAAAAAAGATGTCATTCACCCTGATTTATACTTTAACAATACCCCAGTGCAGTCCCCTTCTATTCATAAACACCTTGGGGTTTTATTTTCTGTAGATGGTAAATGGATTCATCACGTCAATTATATTTATGAGAAAGCATTTAAAAGGTTAAATTTATTAAAATCATTAAAAAAACGAGTTTCAAGAAAAAACCCCTTAAAGATTTATAAGACTTATATTCTGCCTATATTAGAATATGCAGATGTATTGTGGGACAACTGCTCTGATCAATGTAAACAGTTACTTGAAAATGTTCATTTAGAAGCCGCAAGGATTATAACAGGATTGCGCAGAGGTACCTCACATTATAAACTATACAAAGAACTTATTTGGGAATCTCTCTCTGATAGACGCCAAAAATATAAACTAATTTTAATGTTTAAAATACTCCATGGTATAGCCCCGCAACATTTGAACGATATTGTACGACCTTTTGTAAATTGCCAAGATAATGTTAGATATCCACTGAGGGAGACTCGATATTTCAACATACCTATATGCAGAACAGAAAGTTATTATAGTAGCTATTTTCCTAGTACATTTAGAGAATTTAATTCTTTTGCCTTAAATTTCGATCTTTCTAATGTAAATTCTCTTGCTCAATTCCAAACTCTTTTATCTAAAAAAATGATTCAACAGAAACTTTTGTAAATGATGGCACTCGAAAAATAAACATGATTATGTGTCAGCTTAGAAATGAAAGTAATTTGAACTCTGACCTATTTCTTGATCATTTGAGAGATTCCCCAATATGTTCTTGTAACCTCGGTGCTGAAACAGCAGAACACTATTTTTTAATATGTCCATTATTCAACAATTTACGAATTATACTTAACACTCGGCTTATAAACCCAAATATCAACCATAATCATTTTAACATCAGCACCTTGTTACATGGATGTCATGATTGCGATGAGGAAATAAATTCATTTTTATTAACATGTATATCAGAATATATTATCGAAACGCAAAGATTTGAATAACGTACATAACTATTACCGGTAGGGGCTTGGAGATACGCTATACTCTTATTGTTTACTTATTGTTTATTTCATTGTTTGTAACATACCGAAGTTGTATGGGGAAGGCTTATAAAGGCTTTGCCTGATGCCTAATCCTTTTGCTTATTTGGCAATAAAATTTATTGAAATGAATATTCAAATGGGAGTGCGCAAATATCTTTCATATAGTTACTTGAAACATTTTTAAAAAATAATACAAAGTTACTGTAATGTTCATAGAATGATAGCCCAGTGTTAAAATTTCGATATTAGTCTGTAAATCAGAGTATCAGGGAAAAATACACAGGTACTCCCTCTAAAAAAAATGTCGTCCATTGCATGCTGTTTTCAGTTCAGGTAAAAGTATTTACCTGTATCTCGTGGAGGCAATATAGGGGCATTATTTTATATTAAAATGGGTCATTTGTCATGTAAATGCAAGTTTCGTGTCAAATAAATGTAAAAAAAATAATACCCCCCCCCCCATTACGTAATTTACATTTTACGATGCAGTAACCTATTTACTAATTAGGTTTGAGAAATATATTTTGATACCCATGTGTCTCAACTGCCACACATGTTTACAATGGCAACAATTTGCGCTAGCGATGTTTGACAGGTGCGAAGCCGAGAACGAATCAGTATAATCAGCGAGTTAATACTTTCCGATCCACACGGAAGTGTATAATATATACGAATTCCATCAGAATTTTACAACACAAATTTAACTTTGTTGACAATTCTTTCAAAATCATTAAATTGCCTGAAAATACACTGCCGGAAGTGCCGAAGAACATCTTTTCACGTGCTGTACATTCGCCCAAAAAAGAAAACTGGCAATCGCTAAAAGCAATTTATCGTGATAGGAAAGGTCAGTTTTTGCTTTGTGACGATATACCAAGTAACATTAACCTTTACTGCATGCTTGAATCCAATTCAATTGTTAATTTTGTCGATGTTTTACCATGCCTCTAAGTCAGGCGTATGAATATCTAAAAAAGTAAAAAGTTCAAAATGGAGGGCAAAGGAGTATATTTCGCTACATGCAACGGGAAGATGTTGAGTTAAAAGATCTGACATAATGTCATAACTTGTCATACCGTAGACGGTAAGATTTTTGTTTTGGCTAAGTGGCGCGCCACATAATTTTGTCGATCGGCGATGAAAACTTTTAAAAATTTGATCCAGATGTGACCGTTGTTCAGAATGTGCGTAAGTTGCCGTTCTTGTGATGACTACATTATCTTCTTCTGCGGTTTTTCAAATTATAGAGAGATTTATTCAAAAATCGAAGGCTCGTCTATCATTCTGTGTATATTAAAGAAACAAAAATGATATCTTTCGCAGTATTCTGCAAATGTGCACGCGTTTTTGGGCATATAACACAAAATATCAGAAAAAAACATCAAACGTACCAAAATATGGTTGAAATTATCGATTCTCCGTCACAACATGTACTTTGTGGTCTTTTTTGGTCATGTATT
Organism: Mimachlamys varia; assembly: GCA_947623455.1. Lineage (NCBI taxonomy): Eukaryota > Metazoa > Mollusca > Bivalvia > Pectinida > Pectinidae > Mimachlamys > Mimachlamys varia. The sequence continues at coordinate 16,593,670 of OX392531.1, read as the reverse complement.
TTGGAGTATTTAGTAAAATAACAAGTTTTGGTAAAAATACCTCCGCCATATTGAATTGTCCTGTACCTACATGTAGTCCTTAAAAAAACCTCGTTTCTTGAATCTCACATGAAATAAAAACTCATGTAAACACCTTTCGATATAGATACAGAAAGCTGTTGAAAGTGAAATTGTTTCTAGCATCAAGCCCAAAGAAACCCCTCATACCTCAAAATCCCCAATGTCGCCTCGCGGGGTGCCAATGTTTATTGTTTCTAATTAGATGCATTGATATATTTTCGGTCGCTGTTGTATTTTCGCTTGTTACTCCAGTTTTTAGTTTGGTATTGTTTGTTGAATCCGTGATATATACATAAATCTTTATTGTAGTTTTCTAATGATTGTAGTTAGTAGTTATTTCAAAACAACATGTTGTGATTGGATCCGAGCTTTAAGTAGCCAATAGACGAGTCCAAATGACGTTTTGTCAGCTAATTTATTCCATAGTGGTTTTAGGAGAGACGATCTTAAGCATTGATACCAGATAAGGATAATTAAAACTTGCAGAAATATCACATGCACATCAACAACAAATTGCAGTTTAAATTATAAACGACATTGCAGACAGCGGATGTTTCCTTCCACTGGTGCGCGAGGGAGACGCGTGGGTGTATCACTCTGCACCAAAATCTCGTCTGCTCCAACAGATAAAAACTATGTTATATTGTGTGGGCAGCATTGTCCTGGCTTTCATTTGTAACGGAACATTTTTCAGTGTGTGTATGTTATTTATAAATTTAAAAACATTTAAAAGTCATGTTGTATGTAACATTATTAGAGGTAGCCGCTCGACTGCCAAAAGCTTGTCATTATGCACGGCATATTATCTTTGGTATAGCTGTAGCACTGAACAAACCTATGGGTATGATAAAGATGGCATAAATAAACTATAAGTCAGGTGAGGCTTGGCCGCAATTCGAACCCATTATCCAAAGTTGTCTCTTTATCAAATACATCTACATTATTATCGGGGACGCAGGTGTGATGACTTTAAATAAAGGTAACAATGCTTTCTAAAGCGTGTTAGCTGCTGTATATTGACATTGTTGCAGCGAACAATACGCCACTGTTTTAATGGCCCTTTGGAGATGATCTGTAAAACTAAGCGAGTATATCTTGGTTATGAGAATAAGTAGTATGTAATATTGGAAGTTCATATACCTCATTCCCACATTTATTCATGCATAACGATGTGCCTGTCTGTTAGAGTGGAGGCGTCCTGATACTATACTTAATGTGAAAAGGCAAAACATTAAAGAGCGTAGCTTTAGTAAATCTCTGATATTTGTTAAGTCGGCATGTCGAAAGAAAACGGATGAATGCCGAGTGTGACGTGTTTCCAGTTTCCCTACTGGAGGGTTACTTCCGGACGAAAGAATTAAAAAATAAAGGGTACAGCAACAAGAGAAAACTCGGGAGCCTTTAGTGCACGAGAGCTACGCTCTTATAATTGTAGATGCCATTTTTTGCGCACTCGACCATCGCGATCAGGTAACGAAATACATAGAATTGACATCATTACGACGTACAGGCTGTCAATTAATGTCTTACCTTCTTTTGAAGTGAGGTGATGTGAAGTCATTGTACGAGAGAATACGTTCACACATCAAACTTGTTGCAGCAGAATATGGATATATATATATGATCATAAAATCAGTCATCACAACACAACTATGAGATTTAATTTACAAACTTTGAGATCAAGAAAAGACCGAAAATAATTTACTCCAATAATTGCAATTTTAATTCAGTATGTTATTGGATTGGTTTTTAGAAATAGACAATATCATTTGCTAATTTCAATACGTTACAACTTTTCCAGATATCAATTGTCTAGTAGTAGTAGGTGAAATGGGATTCGTTTAAGTTTCAATTAAGTCAACGAAGACCTTTTATTCTTAAAGCATTGTTAGCTTTTTTTACCATCGCCCTGGCTTTTCAAGTATATTATGACATGCATCTTAATTAAGTGAGTGATTTAGTTGATACATACTTTTGACTGACTTACGCTAATACTTTTTTTGTTATAAGCTGTAATAAACGTGTTTGATATATTTGTTTGATATTCGAATCGATTTTCACCATGGACGTAAGCAGACTAGGCGTTAAGATTTTTTTTCTTGTTACATAATGACATTAAATGTGTACCAGGCTGACATGAACCGTGTGTATATATGGATCGTTTAGTGCCTGTCCGATTTAAGTACAGCATCTTTTCGTACTAAAAGCTTTGCATTTTCCTTACATATCTCCATTGTAGTTGCACAGATTACATAAGAAATCGATTTTATTACCTCTTTGGTTTTAATTATAAATGATCGATCTTCACTTCCTGGTAATTTTCCCTACCAGGAAAGCGTATATTGAAGGCTGTTTGTGATAGGAAAACCATGCCGACCTACACGTATTATCACCTGGTGAGAAGAATTGCCGTCCATAATGTTCTAATGTTGACCGTTTCTCATTTCATAAGATTTACACCAGTGCACTTGACGTTGTACGACATATTTGAATGCACTCATCATGACCACCGTTCCGACCGCAAAACGGCATGTATAATAATATACCTTGTTATGTAGGTCAGGTGTGGTTCCTGATACCGCAAGTAGCTTATTTCTCAGGACGTTTAGACCGCAGATGTTGGCACCATCTTTAATACCTTTGGTGTTCCTGATCAAGTTTCTGTAAAGTAACTGTAAAGTACATATTAATAACAGTACACGACCCATGTCCTACTTATATTCACAATGGCTTGATTAATTGTTGTTTTTGGTCGTTAATGCTATTGTTGTTGTTGTTATAGTTATTTTATTTGTTATTGTTGTAATTATTATTTTTTTGGTTGCTGCTGTGGTTGTTATTGTTGTTGTATTTGCTGGTGTTGTTTTTGCTGTCGCAGTTAGACTTGTCACTGGTAATAATGTTATAGTTGCTGTTGTCGCAGTTGCTATAACTGTTGTTGCTAGTGTCGCTGTTGCTACTGTCGTTGTTGCTAGTGTCGTTGTTGCAAGTATCGCTGTTGCTTGACGTTGTACGACATATTTGAATGCACTCATCATGACCACCGTTCCGACCGCAAAAACGCTATAACTGTTGTTGCTAGTGTCGCTGTTGCTACTGTCGTTGTTGCTAGTGTCGTTGTTGCTAGTGTTGTTGTTGCTCGTGTCATTGTTGCTAGTGCCGCTGTTGCTAGTGTCGTTGTTGCTAGTGTCGTTGTTGCTAGTTTCGTTGTTGCTAGTGTCGCTGTTGTTAGTGTCGTTGTTGCTAGTGTCGCTGTTGCTAGTGTCGCTGTTGCTAGTGTCGTTGTTGCTAGTGTCGCTGTTGCTAGTGTCGTTGTTGCTAGTGTCGCTGATGTTAGTGTCGTTGTTGCTAGTGTCGCTGTTGCTAGTGTCGTTGTTGCTAGTGTCGTTGTTGCTTGTGTCGTTGTTGCTAGTGTCCCTATTGCTAATGTCGTTGTTGCTAGTGTCGTTGTTGCTAGTGTCGTTGTTGCTAGTGTCGTTGTTGCTAGTGTCACTGTTGCTAGTGTCGTTGTTGCTAGTGTCGCTGTTGCTAGTGTCGCTGTTGCTGGTGTCGCTGTTGCTAGTGTAGTTGCTGCTAGTGTCGCTGTTGCTAATATCGTTGTTGCTAGTGTCGTTGTTGCTAGTGCGGTTGTTACTTGTGTCGCTGTTGCTAATGTCGTTGTTGCTATTGTCGTTGTTGCTAGTGTTGTTGTTGCTAATGTCGTTGTTGCTAGTGTCGTTGTTGCTAGTGTCATTGCTGCTAGTGTCGTTGTTGCTAGTGTCGTTGTTGCTAGTGTCGTTGTTACTAGTATCGTTGTTGCTAGTGTCGCTATTGCTAGTGTCGTTGTTGCTAGTGCCGTTGTTGCAAGTTTCGCTGTTGCTAGTGTCGTTGTTGCCAGTGTCACTGTTGCTATTGTCGCTATTGCTAGTGTCGTTGTTGCTAGTGTCGTTGTTGCTAGTGTCGTTGTTGCTAGTGTCCTTGTTGCTATTGTCGTTGTTGCTAGTGTCGTTGTTGCTAGTGTCGCTGTTGCTAGTGTCGCTGTTGCTAGTGCCGTTGTTGCTAGTGCCGTTGTTGCTAGTGTCTTTTTTGCTAGTGTCGTTGTTGCTAGTGCCGTTGTTGCTAGTGTCGTTGTTGCTAGTGTCGCTGCTGCTAGTGACGCTGTTGCTAGTGTCGCTGTTGCTAATATCGTTGTTGCTAGTGTCGTTGTTGCTAGTGCCGTTGTTACTTGTGTCGCTGTTGCTAATGTCGTTGTTGCTATTGTCGTTGTTGCTAGTGTTGTTGTTGCTAATGTCGTTGTTGCTAGTGTCGTTGTTGCTAGTGTCATTGCTGCTAGTGTCGTTGTTGCTAGTGTCGTTGTTGCTAGTGTCGTTGTTACTAGTATCGTTGTTGCTAGTGTCGCTATTGCTAGTGTCGTTGTTGCTAGTGCCGTTGTTGCAAGTTTCGCTGTTGCTAGTGTCGTTGTTGCCAGTGTCACTGTTGCTATTGTCGCTATTGCTAGTGTCGTTGTTGCTAGTGTCGTTGTTGCTAGTGTCCTTGTTGCTAGTGTCGTTGTTGCTAGTGTCGTTGTTGCTAGTGTCGTTGTTGCTAGTGTCGCTGTTGCTAGTGTCGCTGTTGCTAGTGTCGCTGTTGCTAGTGACGCTGTTGCTATTGTCGTTGTTGCTTGTGCCGTTGTTGCTAGTGCCGTTGTTGCTTGTGTCTTTTTTGCTAGTGTCGTTGTTGCTAGTGCCGTTGTTGCTAGTGTCGTTGTTGCTAGTGTCGCTGCTGCTAGTGACGCTGCTGCTAGTGTCTTTTTTGCTAGTGTCGTTGTTGCTAGTGCCGTTGTTGCTAGTGTCGCTGTTGCTAGTGTCGTTGATGCTAGTGTTGTTGTTGCTAGTGTCGTTGTTGCTAGTGTCGTTGTTACTAGTGTCGTTGTTGCTAGTGTGGCTGTTGCTAGTGTGTCTGTTGCTAGTAACGCTGTTGCTATTGTCGTTGTTGCTTGTGCCGTTGTTGCTAGTGCCGTTGTTGCTAGTGTCTTTTTTGCTAGTGTCGTTGTTGCTAGTGCCGTTGTTGCTAGTGTCGTTGTTGCTAGTGTCGCTGCTGCTAGTGACGCTGTTGCTAGTGTCGTTGTTGCTTGTGCCGTTGTTGCTAGTGCCGTTGTTGCTAGTGTCTTTTTTGCTAGTGTCGTTGTTGCTAGTGCCGTTGTTGCTGGTGTCGCTGTTGCTAGTTCTGTCTGTTGTTGCTAGTGTCGCTGTTGCTAGTGTCGTTGTTCCTAGTGTCGCTGCTGGTAGTGACGCTAAAGCTAGTGTCGTTGTTGCTTATGCCGTTATTGCTAGTGCCGTAATTGCTAGTGCCGTTGTTGCTAGTGTCGGTGTTGCTAATGTCGTTGATGCTACTGTTGTTGTTGCTAGTGTCGTTGTTGCTAGTGTTGTTGTTGCTAGTGTTGTTGTTACTAGTGTCGTTGTTGCTAGTGTCGTTGTTGTTAGTGTCGTTGATGCTAGTGTCGTTGTTGCTAGTGTTGTTGTTGCTAGTGTCGTTGTTGCTAGTGTCGCTGTTGCTAGTGTCGTTGTTGTTAGTGTCGTAGTTGATGCCCCCGTGGTCGTTTTTATCATCGGTAATGTCTTCATCTTTTTCCTTTATCAAATACACGACATATATAAACATCGGCCATCTGATACCCATATGTGTCCAAATTAACCAATGTTCACGCAATGTCTGTGCGTTTGCAGATGTACATGTACCACTGGATATGTTGTAACATATCCTCCATTGGTATAACACCACAGAAGACGGAATGTTGTTCAGGTGGTCATACAGTGTAAATCTATTCACTTATCAGCAGCCATAGTACTAAATGCCCTGACAGACGGATATAAATCGAAAGTTTGTCTGTTTTCTAAACCACACATTCCAAAAAGTACAAACCAGATCTGATTGCGTCCTAGACATTGCGTTGTCAACATCGCTGTAGCAAAACTGTTATGAGCCCGACGTATTAAGTTTAAACAATATTGTCACTTCCGGTACACGAAAGTACGTCTGGTAAATCAATCAGATGAACATACAAAATTCCTTACAAACATTTCTGTACCTGAAAAAGGAGAGTCATTATCGTTGTTAAAGTCATAAAACATTAGTTTTAGTCCTTTTATAAAGAGTAAATACATCTCAAGATATATGAAACAGAATTGTCACTGTTCAAGAGAAAAACAATCTGAACCTTTACAGTAAAATTCACCATTAATGTTAAATGTAGAGCATCAAAATGTGATATGAAGATTTTTACAGAAAACCCCGTTTATTGCTTTGACTTTGGAGTGGAGCTCTGCTTTGCGCTTTTAACTGTTAGATGGTTTGGAAATACATGTACTTATGAACAATGATTCAGTTTCATCGACATACGTACGCTTTTTCATCACGTGACTAAGGTACTGAGATATACATGTAGCAACAGCCATCTTATTTCTGGAAACAATACATGAATACGCAAGTCTGTAAAGTTCACCGACAACGTATGCATTACCAAACGGCCCATACATACGGTTTTATTTTGGTTAAGCTTCATTGACAATGAATATGTTCTCGATTTGATTTTCTTAAAAATGGTGACAGGACATATAAGAGGCAGTCTCATGCCAATTTCGTCTTTCAATTATCATCACGCCAGTAAGTGGTTCAGAGTTATAAATCGGCTTTACTTTGCGCGGAGGGATATTGTCTGTCACGACCGTAGTGGGATTATATAAAAGACTGAGTTCCTTTGCAACAAAATGCCGTGATATTTGTTTGTCTCTAATGCAAAGATTCACGAATACCGGAGTTAGCAATGAAAAAAACCCATATCACACCAAAAGCAAAAACCTAACAAAGCTGGGTGTTTCGAAAGAAATTCGTACTATACATTGATGAAATGTGTTATAAAGCTATTGTACTAAAAATCTTTTTTTATTTTTTTTAAAGACATGAACTCTTTTCATTTTTTTTTCTGATTAAGGGCTCAAGTTTCGTTTTCGAGGTTTTCGAATTGTTGCTTTTAAATTAATATATTTCAAAAGTGGTGCCAAAATCTCTAATTGTTTTCTAATTGTGAACGAGATCCTTTGTTTATTAGTGATATAACAAGTTTGTGATTGGCCAATTACTGATTTAGGTATTTGTTGATACTGTGACGTTTACAGGGTTCGTGTCAGTCACTTTTACTGAAGATCTCTAGTGTCTATGCAAGTAAATGATATAATTTGAACTACTCGATGCAAATATATACAAATATAGCAACTTATCTAAGTCGGACTCATTTCCTAACAATAAATCAATGTACATGTAACTGTGACCTATAATTCTGAACACTCAGTGCCTCTGAGCAATGATTAATTTACAACACTATGATATAACAACTTCAATATCTTGAATATGTGCAGGAACAAATTCATCAAAATTGTCATCAAAACGTTTACATACAATTCAATATAATACAACTACATTCAAAGCATCTATTTGACAACGAACAATGTAAACAATATGGGGGACGGACTACGTGACGGAAAAGTGAAACCATAATTCGCCACAATACAGTTTATTATACTTACCCGAAACAAATGGAATGTTTCATTAGTACTGTAGCCGTTTAAAATACATATGAGACCTGGAACTTTTGTGGCAATAGCATATTTACTTGAACACTGCCGAGATCCTATATGGGGAACCAAAAAGCACGCGAAGGTCTCATTTAAAAATTCACGATGTCTGCACTGGCCTCGAGTTGTCAATTTCGACTTATCCTCTGGTCCTACTGGGTTATTTCGATACATTTGGTTCGCATATTCTCCACTTGTCCATTAAAAATGTTGTTAATATTCGGACCAATTCACTGTTTAAAGCACTTATTATTTCAAACATCTTTTTCCAACTTCATAAATGGCGAAAGGCAACAAAGCTTAACCGAGATAAGGATCTTACAGTTCCGAACAGGTTTTAGTTGATTTGGATTAGGAGGTATTCTTAAGGCCACATGAGAAATTAAAAACAAATGTACTACATAGTGTAATAAGGAATTGGATGCCATTGCCATTTTTCAATTTTCATGTAACAACAGAAATGATAAGGTTCTATAGACTTTTGCTTTTATACGGATTATGGTTGCTTTAACCAGTGATAGCGCGACTTTGTAACTCTTGATAAGAACTTTCGATTTATGATGTCTTATTGATATTACCTGTAGCTGTAAATGTAAAATCATACAAATGAAGTGATAGTCTCCGCAATTGAGATATATGACGATAACAATAAAATAAGTGGTCGACATATGGCCTTGTCAATCGAGACAGAACCAAAATAGCACCTTCAGATCAATGGTATCGATTCAAACATTCCTTTGACACGAGTTCCGGCAGCAAAGTTGATCATAATCTTGCAAACTCTTAAAAATCTGTATTACAATTATAAAATCGGAAAATGGTATCGAGATATAACCAACATATTTAATTTAAACATCGTTTTAAAGAAGATTGTTATTCCTAACATAGCTTTGTTAAGCATTTAAATTTTCAGATGCAACTCTGATCGATCGATTGGCAATGCAATTACCAATTCTCACACTGTGATGTCTGTGCTACTAGTTTGTGTTAATGAAGGTGATTATGTTTATTTCTAATAGGTTACAATGTCACATTGCTTACAATCCTACTGGCGATAATGTACCAAAAGGGCGATTACACACAAATCACACCTTTTCCTAATTAAAAGACAGGTGTTCCGGTTTTATTTTAGGACTGTATTTATCACTGGATGTATATATACATGTAGCAGACTATCACAAACTAGGTCAAGAGTTATGAAATCGGATTCGCTTTATTGTATTTAAACCTGCAAGGCCAGCAATACTTTTGCAATTTGTTTTGCTTTACTTTTCTCTTTTGCAGTTGTTTATTTGCTTGGTTGCTTGTGCTAAGCTGTCTCGGTAGTTAATACACTTCATTTTAAGTATAATTTCCTTTCCTACTTGCCTTCCACGGCACTGGTTTGGACTACTTTCCAAAGACTTGTTTCCAAAGCAAAAAAGTAGTCCAAACCAATCGACATTATGCCCCTATTGTGATGGGAACTTTTAGCTTTATTTGTCAAAAAAATATTCCATTTTCTTTGTTCTTTCGAACAAAGAACATTTAGTTGACTCGATTCAGTTCAATTGTGAATGAATCTTTCTGTTGCTAATTACCTTTAAAATCTTTCTTTGCTCTAGAATATGTTCCGTCATTCTCGTCATTATACTCCTATTGTGAAATTGATTTGATCGTAAAAAACAACATTTTATTTGAGCTTTCTTGGTCTTGGTTTTCACACGTGGTCCAACATGTGTCTATTAAGAGACGGTACATCAGCACTAACTGCTGACCAGTAATTATCACTGTCGTATTATATAGGAAAGACTGCCTTAACTAAGGTCGACATGTTATGAAAGGTGAACATTTAGTACATGACTTAAGCTCGGGGTGACCTATCGCACTATGTTTCGCCGTTGTCGTGCGTCGCCGTAGTCTATCGTTCGTTAACCTTCACATTTTCAACTTCTTCTCAGGAACCGCTGGATGGAATACAACCAAACGTAGCAGGAAGTATCCCCATGAGAAGCCGCATAAGGTTTGCGAACAAAACGGGTGTGACTCCTGTAGGGCCACACTAAGGGGAGAAGGGGGATAACATTAGGCAAATCTTCCTAAATCTTGTTCTCATGAACCAACAGTCAGATTTACTTCATATTTGCTATTGAGGGTGCTAAGGGCAAGGTCTACAAAGTTTGCGAATGAAAAAAATGGCCCCAAAACGGCTTCATCAAGAGCCACTCTAAAGGGTCAAAAATCCAACTTTGAACGATTTCAACCATATTTGATAGAAATTATTCCCTAGTGAAAGAGGTCCAAGTTTGTGTGGAAAAAAGTGGTTATATCCCTTTGGGGCCGTATTTGGGCAAAAAGGGGTCACATGTTAAAATCTTCTTTGAAATCCCTGAACTTTTAAGAAATCATTTGGGCCTAGTAAAATTCGACAAACACTTTCATTAATGTTTACAAAGTTTGCAAAATGAAGTCAAATCCAAATAATGGTTGATAATGGATGTTGAACAAAGATATGACAATTTAGTTCATCTCGGATGTGTAACTATATACATGTATATAATCTAGCCACTTGTTTTGACACGGCAAGACGGAATTCCCTTTAGCTCAATCATTAGAGCGCTAGGCCTCCACGCCAGAGGTCCCGAGTGTGCACCCCCACAAACCTACAATATTTTTCACATATTATCAACCTCTGTTATTGTAACTTGCAGAGAAACTTAAATCAAAGTCACAGACCAAAAAGTAATTTTCCTCAGGTAATCGTTAAGGCCTCTTGGACTTTTGTCACAACCCGCCATCGCAATGTTGTTTGTACATGTAACTAAAACCAATAATTATACTTGTATCATAACTGTGGTTTTAATATTCCGTGAGGTATTCTGTAGCATACGCTATCAATGATATTGGTCATAAACAGCATGCTAACAAAATGATAATATACAACTATGAAACAGACTCGTGTTTTAGACTTCATAGTCGTTGCAAAATAGTACTAGATGTGATATCAACATCTGCAAATGGTACATATGTATAAACATTGATATAAATATATCAGAAAATATCAAAACGTCAACGAAACAAAAACCAAACACAATCGATAAAAACTAGGGACAAGATTTAAACCAAGGAACTATTTACAAGGATAGCATTAGAAAATACGAGAGAATGAGACCAGATGTTCCGGAAGGTTTAGCGTGTTTTGCTTCACGGATGACCCTCGCAATGTAATCTAGGCAACATCAAAGTAAATGTCACGTCCCCAAATTTATTACTGAGGCATCATTCTCAACAGAAGTAGTCTTACTTATGGGCATTCAAAAACGTCCACCTTCTTTTCTTCGATGATCTATTTCTCATTTGTGGTTTCCATTGCAACCAATCCATTGCCTTCGTCGCTATTCCTGCATTTGTTCTATTGTTCATACAGTATTACTCGTGCCTATTGTTAAAATTATTGTTTATTAAACAGGTAACACTAAGTTGTTATGCATTTTATTTTATTTGCATAACGTTCAATTAGTATTTTAATGAACTGTTGAAACATGTCATTATGACCATTCTTAATTAATTTACTATATTATGTTAGTGTATTCCTACATCATACCGAATACCATCTCCTCGCGGAATGATATAGGTGAAGATTGTTTCAGCGATATCACAACGCTCGATCCGCATTATATTATATGGATCTGCTGTGCAATACATGCCCCCTGTACCTTAAAGTTGTTTGTTTGCACTACCGTCAAACTATATGTTATTAATATTTGGCTAGTTTTATTTGTGTGACGTGTAAACGACCCAGGAGTCATTGTATACCGCCTATCATTGATATTGGTACGTATGTACGAAAGAGCAAGATTAACAAATATAGGTTGGAGTTCAAATTAATGTCGTTTGTCGTCGATTACCTAAAGCCCACGGAGAGCTGAGTCGAACTGATTCAGTGTATTATCATTGGCATACGTATAAATGTGTCTGCTTCCATTTATATTGGTATTACAGTACGTTCGGGAAAGGTCAGGTTGGCGATATCTTAACCAGATTACCTACTAGATATACTATAATGTCCGATAAGGTTTGCTGCCTCGAAATTGAAAGTTCTGTACTGGGACAGTTCCAATTGTGTCTCTCAATGTCCTTCGTCAATGCCAATTATCGTAATTCCGAGAAATGGCCCAACTGGCCCAGAAAAGCCACAGGCCTGTTTGAGGGCCACAGGCGCGAGGCAGGGGGAGAGAGCACCGAGACAGGGGTTGGATGCCCCCCTCTTGTAAGGTGGGTACAGGGCTTTTCCCCCCTGGTCAATTTAATCTCTTGATGGCAGGAAATGGATTTACAGCACTTTAAAATAACAAACATATGAAATTATACAGCAATAAAAAGTACCAAACCTTGACCATATATCCAAATACAGCACTCGGTAGGCTTGGAAAGTACACAGTACACAACGACGAATAGATAACTTATACATATATAACCCTAAAAATTAACTGGCCCGACGGTCTTCTTAACTGTAAACCCAACTGGCCAAAGTCTAAATCAACTGGCCTGGGGCCAACGGGCCAGCAGCTAAATCGACCCCTACTATACATGTTTAAAATAGATACTGTATGTTAAAACATAGAAAGAAATTTCGGGTGATCGGGTGGTGCAGGGGATAGCGCACCTGATTTTCACCAAGGGGGTCACCTGCCCGACTAAGTTGGTTTTCTCCAGGTACTCCGGTTTCCTCCACAATGAGATTCCTCGCTAAGAAGAATGATAAATATAGTTCGATAACTTGTTTCATGATTGTTGTAAAATAAATAAAGTTTCTATTAAAGAATGAAAGTTCACCCTACTAGACCCCTCGGTGATGCCTAGGGCCAAAAAAGAGAGGTGTTTATCATAGATTATTTCATTATTTGAATACGGAAATATGCCCAGCGGGGTTACGCTACATTTGAAATTTCAGGTCTGAGGTTGTAAGACGCGTATATATCAATGAACCTTTAAAAGTTGGTTGCCAAAAGCATATTGATTAATGTGAAACGTATTGATTAATAAAAAAACATCCAGATAGTAATATTAGGATGTCTGGATTACAGAAGTTCTATAATGCAGTCTTCATTTAAAACTGTGCATTATTATGTCTATAATGCAAATCAATACTTTACTCATAAAAGTCGTAATTCTTTGATTTATCAGGCTTTGCTTGCCAGCAGTCGTTCTGGAAGCAAGCTGTTACCAGGATGTCAATCATATTGTCTCTAAATCCTTTGACTTTCCGACCGTGAAGTTTCCCTTTCTTGATAGTGACATCACTTTTCTCTACCAGCGCTGTTTACATGTCGCAGTTAACTGCGGACGAACAAAATTTACATGGTTTAAAATGTTGATGGTTGACGAAATAAAGTATTATGATCGCCAGTAAGATTTGAAAAAAAGTTTTGTCTGTGTTTACATGCTCGTTAATTAGGTTTGTTGTTTTGGTGTCCCTTCTCCAATTCTCAACGCGAGGACTTTACATTACTTGAGGCTGTACACGACTGATATCATCATTGGAAGACGCTTATCCTTTCTGAACACCTGGTCTGATTCTGTATAATATGCTTTTTAAATTGTTACTATGTAAGTTTTTCCTTTATTCATATTTTGTATACGGTTATCTATTTCTGAGTCCTTATAACGGCTTTGCTGATATTTCGGCATTCTCGCGATATTAGTTGTTGATAGAAAGGACTACCTGATCATGTTGGTATTTTATCAAGGGTCTAAACATAATTATTTGATCTTTGCCCAAATTCAATTATTCCTGCTGGTATTTGCTGATTGGTGTTCCATTGTGAGTCAGGCCTAATCGCAGACTATCAATTAATTATTGGTATAAAAACTGACTGATTTGTGGTTTAAGAATCAGTTTAAATATAACGGCGAAGTTCAAACTCATCGAAACAATATTTATATTCCTGCCTGGTTTCCAAGCCGTATGCAATTTTTTTAAAAAATAATTTTGTTCACAGAGGCTTGCTGATGATTACAGCTTGCAAAATTGTTTTTATAATACATGTACGTGGTGATCAGAAGATACTATGTCAGGGTTTTCGTTGTAGTTCTGTAGACTTATTATTACGACGTAAAAATGACGTCTTTCCATAGTCATATAAAAGAGGCGCCATTTTTCCCATTATTTAGGAATATTCATAGATATGCTTCCTGTCCGCTTCCTGTCCACACCCTTCTCAGTGGTGGAGGTGACCAGACTTCAAACCTGTCTCCGACACTCGGAGGACACAATGCATACCACGGTACCTTATTGGAAACCTGCCATCAGGGTTCACCCACAGTTGTGATGGAAATATGGTCTGCCCATGGAGACAAAACGCATTAATTCTATTGTCACATTGTTATTGGACATGAGTTTTTTGTGTTACGGTATGAATACAGCCAAAGCGACAACATGCCAATACCTATAGATAATAAAATACGAAACTTTAGATTGAATCTTCTCGGAAGACATTCGTGAAGTGTTTTTGTCTGTCAGCTTTAAGACAAAACTCAATGGACAAGGATAACTTTAGGACTTTGAAAATTTCAACAGTTTCTGAAATATTTATTATTTTACCAATCCCGTAAACCTATGTGTCTTTAGAAAAAGATGCTACTGTAACTAGCATCTTTGGAAAATGATGTTTGCTTGTTTTCAGATGAGCTTAACGACACCAAACCGGTTCATTAACGCTTAACTGCGTTGAAATTAGATAGGTTTGAGTAATTACAAAGGATACCGCGTAGCTATTGTGTTTTCTATCTAAGTATTCTGGATTGGTTCCTAGAAACTTTCAGTGGCCTAAATGACACCGGAATTGTTTCCATATAACTCTGACTGTGCATGCTGCCTGCACAAGTTATTAAACTCAAAACTACTGCATCAAGCCCCAAGTCGTACGGCCTAGCAGGTGACCATATTGTTAATGCCTATTTTGCTCACTATTAATCTTCTTAGAGCGATATTCTCGCCTAATTGGCATGTCGTTTGACCTTGTGCGTGGCCATAGTGTTTTGATCAACTTCCCGATCGATCGATTTATCAGTCAAGTAGTAAATCAATCGATTATATTAATAATTAAGTAAGCAATATAGTAGCTGTTACATCGTACCATTCCGTTCTATATACATAACTATATCGGGATAATATGAGGAACGAAATCAAAACACTCATGAACAGTATAGCTAGTATCTTTCCTCTAGTTAATATGTCGAAGGCTGACATGTAAACATACTTATTTTGGCGCATAACCTAGTGTAATTAGGATTTAGCCCTAAAACTATGTACGATTATAGTATCGTATGATGAAAATAAAGTGTTAGTGTCATTTTGATCTCATTGATCTAAACTGTAATTAGTGCAAACATGATTAAGAAGGGAAAGATCGCTAAAATAACATTCCCACTAAAATATGTACGTTAGCGATATTGTCATTATGATCTTAGTGGGAAACAGTTCATTGCATTGGTCGATATACAGATTGAAGTGTTAACATGCCAATATAGCATGACTTTTGCTATCATGTCACTTTCCTTACATGTTTTTAATTTAAGAGTTAGTCATTACAATAATTAACCTGAATTTACAATCCGGGTGTCGTAGATATAGCAATATATGCCAAATGAATTTTAGTTTGTTTTATTTAAATCTAAATCAGAGAATACCGAAGCGACAACAAAATCATAATCCTTGTTCAAAATCGATAACACCAGAGACAAAATATGAACTAAAGAAAGCTTTACACGTATACCATTGAAAAAGGTCGAGAGAATAAGACCAGGTGTTTCGTAAGAGTAAGCGTTTTCTGCTTCATCGACGAAACCTGCCATACACATCTGGGTCACATCCAAGTAAATGACACGTTGTCATTATTCAAATCACAACAAGTAGGTACACTTACAAACATATTCACTAACGCCCACCTTCATATTATACAGCAGGGATACAAAACATTTCTCAATGGTTTGGTTTATATTGATTGTTTAACGTCCTATTAACAGCCAGTGTCATTTAAGGACGTGTCAGGTTTTGAAAGTATAGGAAAGCCGGAGTACCCGGAGAAAAACCATCGACCTACGGTCAGTACCTGGAAACTGCCCCCACGTGGAGTTCAGACTCGCAACCCAGAGGTGGAGGGCTAGTGGTAGAATGTCGGAACATCTCTTAACCATTCGGCCACTGCGGCCCCTGTTTTTCTCAATGAGACCAAGGCGATCATAATACTTGGCTCATAGTCTTCATAATTCTGCATCTCTCGAATCCCTGACAGCAGTCGGCATTTGTCATGACAATCTCAATATTAAGAGCAAGAATGAAGATTTAACTGCGACATGTAAACACTATAGGTTAAAAAACTTGGAGTGCTTCTATCAAGAAAAGTAAAATTCGAAACCGTTACCATTATCTATAGCTTAGTAGTAAAATGTCAATGACTGGCATAGGTTATTTAATGAACAAGGTAAGCAGCCAATTTAAAAAAGTCGGCTGTGTCCTTATTTTAAGTTGAGAAGGATATTTATTAACCATTCATCGTCGATATAAACTTTAACGATTTGGCAGGGGTTTTTGTTACCTGTCCTGATTAGCTCTCCCACAAATTTAGCCTGGTATGAAGACAAAAACAAGTCAGCTAAGAGTTGGGGCATAGTTTGTTCCCATGGGAATGCCAACAGTCTACTGGAAAATCTTTCCTCCAGACTCAACACCTATTACCCTTGTTTTTTTCCCACAATTGTCTTTGTGGAAATGTTTCCATCGATTTAGAGTCTAAATAACGGTTTTATTCACATTTCGGAATTCTTGTGTGGCTTTTTGCCCGAAACAAGTTTGTGAGAGATGTGGGAACCTACACAGAATGCGATTGAGACATTCACCTTCACCCTATGGAGACAAAAGTACGGGCTACAAATGACTCCGAGGTCAATGGCGCTACCATTGTTTACGTATGCTCGATGTTGAGTTCGCCAGGATCAACTACAAATGTAGCTATCTAAATGTAGGTTCACTGTTTGTCTCCGTACGTTTATGGTCATATGGACCCCAAAGTGGACATGGAAAGACACGTTTAGCACGGAAGGTCAAGATATTACCATGGATTGTTCGTGTATTTCACGTCACTAAATCGAAGCTTTATGGGCACTTTGTTTTAGTGTAAACTCTAAAACGAAATGCATTTTTTATTGCCGGTGTGGTCAGTGATAGCCTTATGACCAATGTTCGACCACGTCCATAATTGTCAGTTTTAATAAGCGTAAGACTTTCCAAATAACTAAATAATACCCTGCCCAAAAATCCTGGAAGACATCCGGCATCGCTCCCTTGGTGCAGTTGCACATATAGATTGATATATGTATGTAACAGAGCAGTTTATTGCAGCTTGTATTTACCAGGGTTACATATATTTTTTGATATAATGAACATACATAAAGATAAATATATATTATATATTTTTTCTTTTTAATACTTTATAACATAAAATATTCGCTGTGAATGAAACATTTGTGGTTTCTAAAGTTGCTGTTGAAGCAAGGAAGTAGATAACTAAGAATAGGATAACCACGAAAGTATGTACCACAAAACGATAAATAAGTTTCAAACCACAGGGAAATGTACACCTATATGAACCCATGGTTCTGTACAATATAGATTTGTCAAGAATGAATTGTTTCCCAGGACAAACAAGAAGATAGTACCCTGACTGTAATTACCATTAGCATAATGGTTTAACCGTGCGGCCTAGTTCTTTGTTACCAGAACACGCGTGGGGTGGCCAATGTTATAAACATTTAATTAAACAGAAAAGTAAATAAGCCAAGGATTAAAAATATATAATTGATGGGGGTGGGGGTGGGGGGTAAACGACGGGTATTATTGATACTTTGTTTGCGAGCTGATCACTTTTTCCCTCCAAAGAATGCCCTAACCTGTGTGTGTTAACCATTAGCAGCGCCCCGGGGTATTGTAGAACCAGACCGATAACACCTAATTAAGAACAGAACCCTTAAACAACGTTAAGCAATACACAGTAGCCTGGATGGTCCCAGGGCATCGGCTGATATTCGCTTCTTCATTATTATGATCAGGTCAATGGAGGTATCCTGGGGCCTCCGGGGAACCAAACACGGGGAGGTCGGACTCCCAAGAGACAATAAAGGAACAAAATGTGCAAGCGGTGCAAAGCCCTTGAATATGGTATTTTAAATGGGTAAATGGGTTGAGAGAAGTCTATATAAATTAAAGAATATCGAAGCGTTAACAACATCATAATCCGAACTCAAAATCGATTAAGTAAGGGACAAAATATGAACAAAGGAAATATTTACATTACACGGGGAATAAGACCAGGTGTTCTGGAACAGTAAGCGTCTTCTGCTTCATCGACGACACCCGCCATGTAATGTTTTGTCACATCCAAGTACACACCAAGTTCTCAAAATAAAAACCGAGTATCATTGTCAATCACAACAAGTAAACACACTAATGAGCATACTCAAAAACGTCAATCTTCATATCACTGAAAGGTAAAGAATATTTCTCAATGAGACAAAGATGGCGACCATAAAACTTGCCATAGTTCTGATCAACCTGCATCTCACGAATCCTTGTGTTGTTAGTTTGTTTGTCAGCATTCGACATCGATCACGAAAATCATAAAATTTAGAGCAAGCCCTGGTATATCGAATCAACTGCGACTAGCAAAGGTTGAAGAAGCAGGGATGTTACCGTCAAGAAATGATATAATATTTATTATTTTTAATATATTTATTCCTGACGTATAATCAGCTGTTTCCATACTTAATACTACTAATACTGCTATTATATTGGATAATGAAAATGCGATTTTTGTTGTATATGTATGTTTTGTTTTTCGGTTTTTTTTTATTCCATTTCGATGTGTTCGTTTAAAAACAAATTAGTTTACCAAACAACTTGGGAAAACAAGCATCTTTTTCCTTTAAATTTTTTTTTATGTTAGCTTAATTCAAAATATTTCACTTTAAATGATCAGACAATGTCACAAGAAGTTCGAAAGGCAACGTCAGCGAAGCATTTTGTAATACAGAAAAAGAAAAAAATACTGATCAGCGTCAGAAAATAGTTACATGCTCAATACCACCAACAATTGGTAATCTGGTACAGATCTAATCTTAAAATCTATATGGTTCAATTCACTTAGAAAACGATGTTTAGATTATAACTTTGAAGAATATTTTGTATTAACATTTTTGCCCTTGAAAGAAATCCATTCTTATCTCGGTGTCGTTGGATTTTTGTTTTTGAATTTCATACGAAATCAAATTATTTACAAAAGAATAGCTTATATAACTAAAAAGCGTTCAAATGAAGCAGACATATTGCACTAAGAGTCAGTAGTATCCATTCCATCATATTTCTGCCATATTGATGAAGAAGCCGGCAATCTACGTCATTGTTTTACAAATAATTGGCGACCCCTCCTCAATTAATGACAGGACATTTTGAAAGTTCAAGATATCCTCAAAAAACTTTTCCCGTCATTTCTGATACATAATTATGACGTCACCCATTTAAGTTTGCATCTAACGTCCAATAATAACTGTACAATTGCGTTCACAGTTCAATAGTTGGCATCGCTGTAATGAAGGTATTCTATAGATGTGTTCAACATTTGGGAGAATACGATTCTAAAAGGCGATAAAAACTTGCGTTCTCTATTTACGATACAATTTGCTATCGTTCCTAACACGGCCGCCATTCACCATTCAATGGTCTCATCTTAATCAGTTATATAAGAGAGTTTGGTACGGCAGTAGCTTGTCGCATATGAACTTGCAGTGACACGTCAGCAGTGTAAGGGCACTGACCAGATTAAAGATTGCATTAGCAGGATAATCATGGCTGGGGTCACATCTCACAGAGGCTCGTTACAGGTCATGGTGAACGTAATTATATGTTTTCCTTGAGTTACAAAAGATAAACAAACATGCTATTATCCATATACAATAATAAAATAAACACGTGATACAGGTTCCCTGGGATTTGGAGGTATAGTGCGTGAAATATGCTTGCATTTTATGTTTCGTAAGAGGTGACTTAATTTGAGATCTTATTTCTGAACGTTTTCCCTTATGTTTCCCCTAATACCGCCTCACTTTTGACCTTTGGTTGAGTGTTCGCTAATATGAGGAAGGCTGTGGGTTCTGTCCCCTGGCCGAGACATACCAAGTATATAACAATGGAAATTACTACTCCCTGCTTGACGCTCAGCATTATGGAAGTGGGACGACATGTTCAACGGTGTCAGTATAATGTGACCGGGTGTGGTGTTCTGTTAGGGGCCTGCGGTAGTATGCTTCAGTGTGGTAGCACTTTAAATCGGCAAAATCCGAACAATGCCGAAGAGGCTTACTCGGACATATCGAAGCCTCCCAAACACACGCATTCAACACACATACTCACGTCGCACACAGGTACCTGGGAATTTGTTACAGCTAGTTTTGGACCTAAAATAGGGTATTTAGCGTAATTCTACACATTTGGGGGGTTAAGATCAATTTTCGATAAAAATGTCCCCTCAGTGGTCATAAAAGCTAAAGGGTGGAAAGCTTTCCAGATCGAAATATCGACCCCACCTACCTTTCTTGCATCAAAAATCACATTTCTAGTTGAGGTACGAAAAAACGCTTGGTACCGTTGGAAAGATGGATAATTTTTATTTTATAAACCTCCTAAATGCAAGTCAAATGTATCCTCCTTCCGCAGAAATAATCTCTATTTCCTCCAAAAACACGCAACTTTTCCGTGTCTCATAGTTCTCGACACCTTGCCGGCCATTTCGTTACTTATTCATGAGGTTGACGTCACTACACGCGGAGGCCTTACGCTGTCATTGGATGGCGGTCTTCCTTTAAATTTAGGCATCCAATGACAGCAAAAGACCAGCACGCGGGGTGACGTCGACCTCATGAATATGTAACGAAATGGCCGGCAAGGTGTCGAGAACTATGAGACACGGAAATGTTGCGTGTTTTTGGAGGATATGGACATTATTTCTGCGGAAGGAGGATACATTTGACTTGCATTTAGGAGGTTTATAAAATAAAAATTATCCATCTTTCCAACGGTACCAAGCGTTTTTTCGTACCTCAACTAGAAATGTGATTTTTGATGCAAGAAAGGTAGGTGGGGTCGATATTTCGATCTGGAAAGCTTTCCACCCTTTAGCTTTTATGACCACTGAGCTGAGGGGGCATTTTTATCGAAAATTGATCTTAACCCCCCAAATGTGTAGAATTACTCTAAATACCCTATTTTAGGTCCAAAACTAGCTGTAACAAATTCTCAGGTCCCTGTGACGTCGCATACACCTGAAGGCCGTCCGTATATGACCATAGCAGTTGATAGGACGTAAAACCTAATTAAGCCAAACCAAACCAGGCCCCTGTGTCACAAATACGTAAACCATACCCGTGTCACAAATACTAACTTACATGTTTTATACCAGGCCCCTGTGTCACAAATACTTACGTACATGTTTTTATACCAGGCCCCTGTGTTACAAATACTTACGTACATGTTTTATATCAGGCCCCTGTGTCACAAATACTTACTTACATGAGTTTATACTAGGCCCCTGTGTCACAAATACTTACGTACATGTTTTATACCAGGCCCCTGTGTCACAAATACTTACGTACATGTTTTTATACCAGGCCCCTGTGTCATAAATACTTACTTACATGTTTTTATACCAGGCCCATGTGTCACAAATACTTACTTACATGTTTTTTTACCAGGCCCCTGTGTCACACATACTTACGTACTTGCTGTTACTATTCCTTAAATGCACCAGACCCCTGTGTCGCAGCTTACGTCCAAACTTTTCCTTCTACATCAAACGTGTCTAGGCCCTGTGACGCCAAGTCGTATAACCATTATTCCATCGATTTATCTGCCTCTAAGAAATGTTTACGCTTGGGGGAAATCTTGTTTGCCAAAGGCATCGATCACAAGACCTATTTATCTGAAGGTTAATTGTTTAAACTGATATACGTGGACCATTTAACAACTTGAGAACAAATAAACCCATTTGCTTACAGTTTACTTACTATTGAGTGAAGAAATGTATTTAAATATGCAGAGCAGAATGACGCCAAAAGGAGACACGCCCTGCCGGTCAACACAAAAGTGTCCATGATTAAAGCAACGCGGCTAACAAATTGTTTTCTATTCTTTTTTTTGACCGGTTCATATTCCAATTATACCACGATTACATTTAAATATTTTAGACATTATCTGATCGATTTCAACAAGTTGACTTTTCAACCAAGTTAGTGCATGCATACATTATTAAATGCTGGTACATGTTTTGGCTGCGGGGAGGGGGGGGGGGGGGGGGCTCGAAATTAAAAAAAGAAGTGACCTGTCTAAGGTCATCCGATTTTGACTTTATTCAGAAAATTATACAGTTGAATTAAAACTACATATTTTCAGAAATATTCAATCGGATATGACGTCATAAGTGCTTTGTTTCTTAGCTGTTATGGCTCCAATGTCACAGGCGCTTATTACTTTAATGCACTGCTTCTTCCAAAAACTCACGCCAGAGGAAAGTCCTGCTTGTCAAAGATATTGATTATTATATACTATACAAATGTACCACAATCAATATAAGATGTCGAAGTTGTAATATTGAACCTTTCAACAACTTGGGAACACAATAACTTACATGTATGTAATAGTACACATGTTTAGTTAATACATGCATGCACTGCGTATATTAGAATTTATGTAAAAAAATAGTTTGTTTCCATATGTAGGTAGGTATAAAGATAAGATAGATGAAAACACGACGGCCGACTTCCAAGCCCTTTAATCCTCTTCGGGGCTCTTTAGGAAACTTTTCTGAAGAGCCCTGAAGAGTGTTGTGTATATGAAATGGTTGAAGAGATGTAGAGTCATTATTTGGTCTGTGTCGCTTCATTGCTCTATGCAGTTATCCTTCTTTGCATTTAGTTCAACATATTTTGGAACTCTTTTGTATTGGAGATCGAAAAGTGAAATAAAAGGAAGACTGACAAGCTTCATGAATGGAATTATTTATTCCTTTACATATATTCGTGTTAATAATCCGCTTATACAAATTCCCCGATCACATGGTGGAGAATCTAAAGTCCTGAGGCGTATTCGGAACAGGTATCTACAATGATTGCTTGTAAATATCGCATGACAATGACTGATTGAACATTGTGAGTTGTGTGACCCATTTTCCCCCCGCGAAAATTCCCACGTGGTTAGCCTTGATGGTTGGGCAGAACTGGAGCGGGAAACAAGATACGTAGAATGACTTTTCCATATCATGGACAAGTACCATCATGGACAAGTGTGGTACCCCACCCAAATTACAGAATCCCAGCTCGGAATCATATTCTGATATATTGACGCCAGAGTTTTTGGATAGATATCATATTACGTCATCCCCTGGTCCCATCGTAGTCAACAGTCCTCGAACGCCAGTGGCAGTTCTGCTTAAAGATTCATTCAAAAGGTTAGAAATAGACAATCCAACACACTTACCTGAACAATGTGTCACATCTTATATGAACAATGATCGACAACAGGTAGACGATTTGCCACACTTCGATTTGTATCATAGTGTTGACCACGTGCACTCTGCCATGGCCAGTAAAATTGTTTGTGATAAATTTGCGGGATATCCCCACGAGAATGCATCAAAGTTTTTATCTCAATTTGAATCTTATTCCAAGTTTTTGAATCTCAACGACTATGACCAGGATTCAAGGAAAGTGGCTGCATTTCATTTACACTTGCGTGGACCTGCTGTTTCATGGTTTAACACCCTGCAGGATAAATCCTGGGAAGGTGTGTTATCAGAATTCCGTGCACGATACTTTTCTCAACAATGGACAAAACCCAACTCTTTTTCTTGAAATGGAAAATTTTTCTAACCTCAAATTGGAAGAGGGACAGCCCATTGAAGATTTTCATTCGAATATAATGGAGAAGGGCATTATGCTTGGTAAACCTGACTATGAAATCTTGGGGAAATTTATAAGTGGTTTACCTGACAAATTACGCCTATTCGTGGGTGCTGGAGCACCCAAGGACATAATGACAGCTTTAACGCAGGCAAAGCTTGGAGAGGCTTCAGGGTGGCGCCAAAATGATCCACCAGTCAGTACACATGTTGTGGCAGCAGCTCAGCGGCAGGAAGGACACGAGAATTCCAAGTTCAAAGAATTGCAGCTGCAAGTGGAACATTTGACCCATATGATAGGCCAGTGTATGCCAATAGCTAATGCCTCACAATATCCGGTCGGCCAATCTAGACGACCAACATCCCAAGATCACGGAGGAAACAGATCTCGATCCTGTCACAAGTGTCACGGTGAAGGACATATAAAGGCACATTGTAACAGGGACGGCCAAGGTGAACGCGCTCCAACAGTACAATGTCAAATCTGCGGTCAGAATGGACATGTTGCCCCCCGATGTCAACGTTACCAGGCTTCCTTAAGTGTACCCCTGATGAACAATCAACCTACCATGCCTACCATGACACTGAACACATCCATCCCACCGCCTAATGTGTATATGAACAGTCCCATACCACAGTCGGGAAACGTGTATGCCCCGAGAGGCAATCGCGGTCTCTCGGGAGGCAAAAACTTAACTCGGTATTCAAACATAGGCACCGTAGCCTATCTCCGGAGCGTCCGGTTGTAAATAACATTGAGTGTACTTCAGATAGTGCGTCGGCTACAAATAGTGAGTCAGCTACATGTAGTGATAGTGATGCTTTAAATGAAAATGTTGAATGTAAATTTATGTACATGCCTGTTCAGATTTCTCATATGAAAGTTCAAGCATTACTCGACTCAGGATGTGATATCAATGTCATTTCTGAGTCATTGTTCAACTCATTGCCTAGAAAATGTAAATCCCATGTTCAAAAATCAAAACTACAGGTCAAGGTAGCAGACTCCAGCTATGTTGATGTACATGGTACAGCAAATGTAAAAATATGTACACCTTATGGGAATGTAATTTGAATGTACACATTTTATTAAATACTTCTCATCCCTTAATTGTTGGTTCTAGATTTATGTCAAAATATCATGTTGTGTTAGATTTTGGCAGACAATCCTTTGGTACTAATAAGCTGACAGTAAAGTGTACTTCAAAGTTCAGTATCACTGCCAATTCTGAATGTATAGTGTTGTGTAAATTACCAAAAGGCTCTCAAATTGGTTTACAGGGTATTTGTTCAGCTAGTACACAGGCTAACAAGAAAGGTTTGCTTGTTGCTAGATCTATTGTTACTGTACATAAACAAAGACTGTGTATATGAAATGGTTGAAGAGATGTAGAGTCATTATTTGGTCTGTGTCGCTTCATTGCTCTATGCAGTTATCCTTCTTTGCATTTAGTACAACATATTTTGGAACTCTTTTGTATTGGAGATCGAAAAGTGAAATAAAAGGAAGACTGACAAGCTTCATGAATGGAATTATTTATTCCTTTACATATATTCGTGTTAATAATCCGCTTATACAAATTCCCCGATCACAAGAGGGTGAGAGCGTTTGGAAGTCGGCCTTCGTGTTTTCGTTATTTAATCTTTGAATTTATGCATAGATATAAGGCACGTAGTTACCCCAAATGTGTGTCATTGGTTCAGACCAAGTTTTGTGTGTGTGTGTGTATGTGGGGGGGGGGGGGGGGGGGGGGGGGGGGGGTGGGGGTGTAGTAAGTGTAAAGCAATATGGCGCCTCATGAAAGTGAGATAATTTTATACAAAACCTAATAACATGTAAGGTGAGAAGGAGAAAAATGAAAACGAAAAATAAAAGACCTGAAGGTATGGTTCACATCTGGTCTAGTTTGCGAATCTCTGCTCAGGGTGCGTGGAACGCTCTTAAGATCGATAGGGTTACCTTCATGTGGCGCAAGATTGTAATTGCAGGAGAGAAAGCAATTTTTATTCGTCTACACTTATGTACCTATAGCCGAACTCTCCCAGTGCCACAGACCATACAGCAAACCCGCAAACCAATTTAGTTTTCTCGGTGAATGAAAAACAAGGACGAAGTAGATATTACAATATTTGATTACAATGTAGTCATTACACGTCTTAGTTAATACATGTCTTAATTAATAGTAGCGATTGATTTGTTTATCTGACGACCCCCCCCCCCCCCTCCCCCCGGTCCCAAAAAAACCTTCAACTATATTAATCGTTTTGTATGATAATTAAACTCTATTTCGTAATTGTATTCCGAATCCTTATATTAACATTAAAAAGCTGAGTTTATTATTGATCTATCAGCATTCCCATTATTTTCGTTATTGAAGTATCGGCGTCTTCAGTATTAACGATATTTCTGGAACAGCCTTAAGTCACAAAAATGTTTGTTTCGAATGAATGTATCTTGTTAATTGAGACGAGAGGAGAAAACATAAATAACGCTGATGCGATTGCGTCCATAGCCCTATGACCATGGTTAAGTTGCTGTCCTATTCAATTAAAAAATGTACAAAATACAATACTTTCAACTCAAATTTAAAAATTATTTTTAATTATTCCAATAACATGTATGGTATAACTATACCAAGTTATTGAATAAAATACTGACTAAAATGTCCCAGTTCCGTGTAGAAGTTGTGAGGATAAAACCAAGCTTAGGGCAACGTGATTTATTGGGATTTCTCCCACGCAAACTGTTTCATTACCTAGCACCAATGATAGATAATGATCCCTCAATCATAATTTTGAAATATTGAATTATCATTAATAAGCATAGTATCACCTTTAGCGATCGGTGACATGGTCGTTGCTTGCCCTGTCCAATTAAAAAACCCGGATAGAAAATGTCCCCTGTCTGGACAGATACCGATCGTGAGCTAGCGCTGATTGCTGATATATATAAGATCGCGGTGCCGTGCTCAGTCCTCTGTGCTGTCGACTGGGTGTACATCAGGTGGGTTGTTGTAGAGGGGCGCGTGCTGTCCATCGCTTCTCCCGTCCGTCATTTCACTTCTCCTCCCCCTCAGTCGACTTTTCCCCTCTGTCAACGACGACCTGTCTTCGCTCTGAAATGACAGATGTTTTAGAAGCTGCAAAGAGAACAAACTTGTTTTGGTCCCCGCTTATGACTTTGGTCGGATATTAAAACAGTTGTAGGGGTTTGCTATCACAAGGCCCCTATATTTATATACTGGTGTGCAATATAAAAAGAACAATCGGCTGGATTCTTCCTAAATTAATCCGGAACTGGGAGCTCCATCAGTAAAACTACTCGGAAGGAGAAAACCAACGAACCGAGGTAAGAAAAGGGCACCTGGCCATACTACATCTTAACAAAACCCAGTTCAATTCACGAATCAGCTGCTAATTTAAACAAGTGTTTATCCTTGTATTCCTCTTACGAGCATTATAAAACGAAACTGGGCTTTATTATAATTTCATTTCCAAATTATAAAGAAAATAATTACAAATTAAATCGGGGAAAATCAATTATTCTTCATCTATATAATTGGTTTTGATTACTATTCAATAATTGGTAAACACAGCAAGGTTAGAATGTTTTGTAGGAACATTGAACACATTCTTTATGTTTGCAACTATTTAAGGTAGTATCTCTGAGACAAAAATGGAATTTATAAATATTTCATGTCAGTAAACTGTATCTGTGAGTAGTTTTAGACACGCATTCAACTAGTAACGAAGGTCGCAAAGAATTGTGTGAATTCCTGAAGGTTTTCGTTTAAACAGTCTTGGAATTACATTAGTAATTAACTTATTGGTTTCCTATTGTTGATTAAGGATTCGCCGACAGCTCATTGTCCGTTTCTTAATGTCTTTCGGAGGATCGGGAAAATGTGCGGCGGATTATACAAGTAGCTGGTTTCATTAAGTTTCGAACTTAAAGATATCATTGCATATCGTTGGTTTAAAAGTAGCAATTAGGACTCGCTTCATTAGCACGCGAGAAATACACTGTCTTAAAATTAGATTTAAGGAACGACACAAATATGAACTCTCTCTTTGGGTACAATTTGAAACTCGACCAAAAGCTTTTACAGACATAGTCAAAAGTTTTACGTGAATTTGGAAGACAATATTAACCTTTGTACAATTTTCTGTTTTTCTTTCTGCTGGTTTATTTTTCGAAAACCAGATTTCTTTTCTAATTTTTCTTTTGTAATAGGGAAGAACTGTGTTTGAGTTTTCACGAGAGCTTTTATCGAAGCTTTTGTATCAGTTTCAAATCCTATAGTTTAATCACTGATTTTATAGCCAATAATGTTTATCGTCGCCATCCTTCTCGTTGTCTCGCTTTGATTACCATTGCATCGTCCTCATTGTCTCACTAACAGCTGATACGGTCGCTAGATCCACGGACGTTAGGATACCAATGACGTCATCCGTTTATTGACGGCCTCAGCATTTGTCGCTACTTTGTTGTCACTGTTACCGATAGCGTCTAAATGACACACGACTCTAAATGATAAACTTTAAATTACCGGGATTTTCATTGGATCAAAAACTCTAAAACGCGAAGACTTTTTCACGAATAACGTGATAAGGTATACAATTATATATCTGTGGTTTTCTGAACAGCTGAACGTATTTTCTGCCTATATCTGTGGATTTCAATTTCTGGAATTTTTAAAATAAAACTGATGATATTGGTTTGTATCCTCCAACTTCACTGGCAGATTTTATTTTAAACTTTTGACAAAACAAGTGTTTCTGGATATAAAGCTAATTGGAGTATATTCCTAACTGAAGGTAATTGTTCTTGATTTCTTATTGTTCTTTAGTAAGTAAATAATGTATGACATGTCAGCGATTGGCGTTTCCGAATTCGGCGTTGTTGTACATGTGATTTTTATCAATGGTATTATCTCAAATCGGGATTTACAGTATTGAACATGTGACTGATTGGGGTTCTGCTACAACCGTATCTCACAAAACAATAAATATCGGCTGTATGAAAGAAATTACTCGGCTCAGACTGTCAGCTCACAAATTGAACATTGAATCGATACGTTATGTTGGCATATAAGCAGAACTATCAATTGAGATTAGTAGAAGTACCAGATTATGCACCAAGTATAATATTAATGATATAAAAGACGAGTTTCATTTGTTTAAGTTTGCACTTGGTATATTGATGCAATAAAATATAAAAGTTTTTTTCAAATGATATTATAGAAACTTAATCCGAGTTTACATTTAAGCTTATTCAGCTCCTTAAATCACAGAATGTTAAAGGATTGTGCTACCTTGCAAAGTATCTAACAGCAGCGAATAAGTGCCGATCATATGTTTATATCTTTTGTGTATTGTTCATTCCCCCGTGACCAATTTGATATTTTCTAAACTGGATAAGAACATAGCGTGTATATCATACGTTTATATTGATAAGCCATAAGACTTTAAGTTTAGAAAGAACTTCAATTTGAACTTTAACCCCTTGATGACGATCAAATCACTAGCCCACAAGGTATTACATAACTGGATATGACAATGGCGACGATTGATCCACAGTTCTGATGAGAATTTGATGACTTGGTCCAGATAATCCAATTTTATATCCATTTGGTACTACATGCATGAACTCAACAGTACAAGTACTAAGGCATAGTATAGCTCTCGTGCCCCATTTGAACTGAAGTTGACATCGACTGGACTCCGAGACTCATCTGGGGTCTACTCTTCTTAATTACGGAGGGGTTTGCGCTTTTGACTATTGGTTTTTCTTGGCGTAGACGATCCTAAGCGCAGTCTAAACATTTGTATATATATTAGACATTTTGAATTAGTAAAACGTGTTTCCAAGGGCATATGTTGTTATTACAAAAACATCGTTATAAAATAATTAACGTTTTCCAGAAAAATCACGAAAGTTGTCATTTTGCTATTTGATCATATACAAATATACATTGTAAGTTAGTATAAAATCTACAGATCATAGTTTGGTTACGTTGACTTTTCATATCCAATCTATATGACACGTCTTTGATACATTTAGGCAGCCAGGGTTCAATTCAAAATCACGTAAATTAAGAGCAATGTTTAAATTTACTAAAAAGTTTTAAGTTTTATGACAAAAAAACCCTTGCTTAATCAGAGTAATGTGTTAAAAACTAATAAAAAAAACATCAAGCCGTCAATAAAAGCACAATAAAATTCAACGCTTATTTCTTATTCTGCATGTTAGAATTTCAATTACAATACATGTACCTCGAAACGAGATTTGCTGGCTGATGCATTGGATCTCATTGATGTTATCTAAACAGATGTTCGCCATTATTTAAGTGCGACTACTTAAGTGGCATTCGAGCTACAAGAAATGTATTGCTGTAGTGTCTTTCTCCGGAGACTGATTACTTGGAACAGGTGAAATATCATCGAGTGTTATCGATTTCAGTTAGCTCGCAATTTCTTGTTTATGTTTTTTTCCCTTAATCGGAAAAGTAAAAGATTCATACATAGATTGGTGATATCGATTAGACTCGAGTAGAATTTAGCATGCTTTAAAAACGTCTCATCCCGTGTTTATAATGAGTTACAGATAACGTTCTTGTCGCGTTAAAGGTCAAGGGTTTAAACCAAATCGTCTGAGAAGATATTTGCAACCGATTACGTCTCAAGTGGTTTAAAATCGAAATTTATCTTCTGTTTTCGACAAACTTGTCCTTGAGTCTTTGATAAGCTACCTATAACAAATCAAACAACAATAGTCCAAAAATAGATTTCGTTTAAAGATGCATACGATATTTGAAATTTTGTTTTTAATAGTTTTGCTATCGCCAACATCAAATTTCTGAAACGCACAAAAAGGTTTGAATCTATGAATATTAATATCTTGTTTTTTCTCCTATTCCAATTTTGTTCTGTTTGATGATTGATAGAGCTATGGTTGTCAGTTTGGTTCTATTTTAAATCAGACTTTGTACATTTCGAGCTTATTCTTGTACTTTCATGGCGTGTCTGACGCTAATTTTCTTTAGTTGGGACGAACGGACTGAATGTGACATTTATCAGAAGTTATCACCTCGTCGATTTACCTCCTTGTTTCGTTAACGACCCGTATCATCGATCTTATTCCAATACGGGCTTAGTCTAGTCGATCTGTTTTCGTCCATTGATATATGGGTGACGTCATGGTCAGAAAGACTTGATAGAAAAATAATGACCGCCATTGTCAACAATTACTGAATTATTCACACTGCGGTGTATTTTTTCCTCGGTATATTTATCTCCCTTCAACTTCCGTTTGGATGTATGTCCTTCGACAAGGTAGCTCTATTGTCGGAGCAACAGTATAACAATATGAAATTCAGGGTTAGAACCTCGGACTAGCCGCTAGTTGATTATATTTGTTTTTAATCTTTATTATTTCATATCAAATTTCCTGTAGTCGAACCGAAAATAAATCCAATACTTGACTATTCCTCAAGCATACCTGCAGTACGCATGACTCCATAACAAGGTACATTTGTATGCTTCCATGGCTTGTTAGTTGGAATGGTATTGCATTTGATTCGTCAATTTCGGTTAATTACCAAGTTCAACTGCTATACACAAGGAACACTAGCAAGGTCGTACAATGTACTTTGTCTACAATATAGTTAGTAAGGGCGGTCGGGTGCTGCAGTGGACTGCAAACTCCACTTTCATAAAGGCGACCGGGGTTCGACTCCCCGATCGGACTTGAAATGGTCTGTGGTCATCCGCCTAATTATACGTGGGTCTCCTTCGTATAATCCGGTTTCCTCAGTTCCGATAGGACCCACTGCGCGATAATAGTCGGGCCAACAAGAGTTGTTATTTGTATATACTTGTGTCATTATTGTTGTAAAATAAATAAACTTAACTTTAATTAGTGTTAATCTTGCCATAACCAGGATCATGTATTTTTGGAACGTTAACAACGATATTTCGAACATTGCTATGTCCTGCGTCAATTGTTACTAGGACACTGCTGAAATCTGAAAAATTAACATTGATATATCAAACACTGATGAAATCAGCAATATTAACATTGATATATCAAGCAATGTTCCAACAAAGAACGCGTTTTCATGGTTTGATATATCGATATCTTGAACACTGCTTAAATCAGGAGCACTCGATATTTGGTACCCTGCAGTATTGTATCCGCTGCCCTCCCCCCTGCATGATTTGTAAGATAAATTAGGGATATCATCCTTTCTCATCTTTCTCTACAACCTTTCCATTCCCAATGACAACTTTGACGCTGTCCCAATTTTGGTATCTGACATGGCGTTAAACTCAATAAAATCACACCTTGTTATTGGGATGTTGACATCGATATCTCGAGTACCGCTTCAATCACGAACACTAGTTATCGGCAAATTATGAAAATGTATTGATAGATCTTTTACACATAAACACATTTTAACATTCAGATAGCGTACACTTTTTTTAAATGGCAAAGCGTGTGATTCGGGAAAGGTTTCAGTATTCAGGAGCGTTTTGATGATACTACTAAGGTGTGTCCGGATATGACTGAAATGTAGAGAGGATTTTAAACAGATATGATTAAAATATGAGTTATTAAGCACACTTTATTCATTCATACGACCTCACATATAAGTATGGTGACGTAATATTGCAGACTTGACATGCTACTTTAGTTTAGCTCTTTACATTCATGGACGCATTCTACATTTAAATAATTACGTACCTGATCAAATTTTGTAATTTTATAACCTGGAATTAAAAAATAATAATAAACAATACCTCGCATGTAAATGAAATGCAAATGTTGCTCAATTTATCAGCATGCATGTAGCTATAAAGTAACAGTGATATATATATATATATATTGCCTCCAGAAAGACGCTTCTATAATATCAAGTATTCCCTTATTTAAGGCTTTGCTAAATCATGGCTGAATTAGGACTGGTTTGCAGTTGGTTCGATGTTATGACACGATATAAACAGATTATATTTGTGAGAAGTGTCAGAAAAATAATTAAGGTTATACGTTTTATATTACTTAAAAAGTTGTTAGAAAACTTATTGAAATGTTATAAATCTGATCTGTTATTTGTGTAAGAATTAAGATTATATGCTTCTTAACATTGATATATAAGTATCTTATATATCATATCTGTGATCTACAGAAAAATTATGGCTATATGTTATCTTTCGCATTATACTTTTGATCTGTATAAGACTTAAAGCTATATGCTACCTTACATATTATGCCTGTAATCTTTAGAAGACTTAAGGCTGTATGCCGTCTTACACATCATAGCTGAGATTTGTACAAGACTAAGATTGTATGCGAGCTTACACGTTAATTCTGTAATTTGTACAAGACTTAAGGTTGTATGCTTCCTTTACACATTATGCCTGGGATTTGTACAAGACTTGAGGCTATATGCTACCTTACACATTATACCTTTGCTTTGTACAAGACTTAAGGCTGTATGCTATCTTACACGCTATACCTGAAATCTTTTAGAAGACTTAAGGCTGTATGCTGCCTTACACGTTATGCATGTGGTTGTCGTTTCAAGTCAATGGTATATGCTACATGTTCTCTGCTTATGTTATTTGTTATTTGTTTTAGATTAGAGATCACTGTCTGGCTTTAACATAGTATCATTCATTTACGTTAGAGTTAAGGATGTATCCTTCTTTATATACATTTGATCATTTGAGCTTCCACCATGGAAATTACCTTATACAGTTAAATCATCTGTCACGCTAAGATCGTCACTGTCTGTGTTTGCATAAATTTCCAACACGTCACCAGTGAAATATACCTTCCCAAGTACTCCTTTCTGTAAGATTTATTTTACACGTTTCTTATACAGATGTATTTGATGTTCATACTGACTTCATATAATTCGGTCTCACAGCGGTATAAATGGGTAACTTTATAAACTAGAAAGAGAAAATGCTTTTGCACGAATATCCTAGTGAGATTTGTTACCAAATAAACTGATACTTTATGGGTTGTTTGTTCTGCTATAAATGCCAAAGATATACATCGTGGGGAGTATCATCTATAAAATCGCTATTTAATTGGATTGAGTCGTTACTAAAACGGTAGAGAACTGTTAATTTTTACGTGTGCATTGATGGACCAACAATTAAAGTTCTTGTGACAGACATACCGATATATACTAGTGTATAAATGGGTTAGGCATTTCGTATGCTGTACTGAATAACAATATCAGACGGTGTCCCTAAAGATATAGTCAACAGGAAACTCGGCAAACACAATAAAGGCGCTTTTTTTTCTAACATTTAATTGTATTTGTTGAGAATGTTATACAACTGGAAACCATAATATCAAAAGTATTTGTCGTATCTCTCCACCTGATCAAGGCGTAGTGATTGGGATCGGGCGGAAGTTAGTAATGCGGTCTTTTGAGTTGTCTTCGCTGCCGCCAGCAGTCCGCGCCTACCAAGTGTACCTCATTAGCTGATTTTGCAAATTTAATAGCAAACTATTTCAGGCCAGTTGAAGGCAGTGTGATGATGATTTCTCCAGCTGAGGTGATAGTGCCACGACACGACATTTCTACACTTAATTATCGGTGTTGACTAATCCACGAAATGACAGTATTCAATTTAGATTACTTGTACTCTAGTACTGACGATGTGTCTTGAGCGCCTCGCAATGTGGCTCTGGATAAATTAGTGTCAATTCGTATTAACTCATTCACCCCTAAAGACACATTTAAACTCCACCAATTCAACAGTCGGATTGGTTTATGATGAAATTTCAGGGGCGAAAGAAAAATTTTGTTCGTTAATAACTACTCCCCCAAGCCTGACCCCTTCAACCATCTTAGAAGATATACTGTTTACAATGTAGAGCGATGATGCAGGGACTTGCAGGTGTTGCTGGTAGAAATATCCCATTAGATGAATAACATGACTCAATCAAATGTTCAAACGAAAGATTTAATTAACAGAGTGCAAAAACTACGAAATTACAACAAAATGATGATGAAAATTCGAAACCGACTGGATTTGGTTTCTAGAATCGACGTGTTCCTATTTTCAGAAAACGTCAAAAAGACACACATAAAAATGTACAGATATGAGTTTCGACCATTCATTTAATGCATTATTGACTGTTTAACTCGTACAAGATATGTTGATAAAATTCAGCACTGATATTGAAAATACGGCAATACATGATTGAAAAAAAAACCCAGATGATTGAATTTCAGATTTCGGAAAAAAAAAAGAAAAAGAAAGAACTAATTATGCACATACCTTAGAAAGCCATTTAGGTGATGTTTGCGTTACCTATTTTATTTTGGTAGTAATTTCAATGGATCAAAATAAATAATTAATAACATCATGTATTGCATTAAAAGAACGTCATGTCGGGAAGGTATAAAACAAAACAAGAGCAAGCTGGGTTATAAACATGCAATACTTCTTATACATGTAGTTGAAATTCATATCAACAGTTGATCTGCATCCTTCCACTGCAATGCGTTGCGAAAGCAATGGTTGCTATAAGACAATAACAACATTTTCTATTGCAATTTTATCAATATGTATTGTGACGTCATCAATTTCATTCCTAGGCCTGTGCACTCTTGATTTGCTTTTCAAAAACTGTTTGTAATAACTACAACATGATCAATATCTTTTGTGACATCGTCATCAATTTCCTTCCTTTTGAACACTTTATTTGCTTTTCAAATACTGTTTAAATATTAGATAAAGAATCATTGCTCTTTCAAGGCGTAAGTATAAATATAGTTTCTGATTTTTGTTTAGCAAATGTTGTCATGGCCCTATAACACATATTTCTATTACTGACAAACTTACATAAAACCCAAAAAATTTGCTATCAACAGAAATGTGTTTTATAAGACAATAACCAACATTTGTTTAACATTAATTGCTTAAATGAACGTCATTATTGCTTCACAGTGACCCAGAAAACGACTGGCCCTACCTGCAATTTGATAGTTGTACTGCTTGCGTTTAGTTTAAACAGTATTTATTCAAAATTCAAGCATGACATTTTGATACATATATAATTACACAGGGATTGGAAAACAAGCTTAGAGCTTATGTTAAATCCTCTCCCTAATATATACTACAGGCAAACAAATTTTCGAGACTGTTGACACCTTGAATAACAACATATTGATTTGAATAACATAAAGTTCAACTTATAACATATTTACAAGTGGTGAAAACTGTATTGAAACTTGTAACGTTTAATGTTTAACACATTAGATTAGAAAGCATGTGTCTAGTGCTTTACCTAACCCACTCATACATGTATGATAGAATATCTCCAGTGTAGTATATTACATGTAAATATATATGTTATACAGAACTTTCGATAACAATATCTTTAGAATACTACAATTGTAATGATAATGATGAGATCGTTCATGAGCATTAATGCAAATGAGTATTAGCTAAACCGTTTAGTGAGTTTAATAGAATTCTGAACTGATAGAAAAATGTCTTTGTTCTTTTGGACAGTATATTCAGTACTTCCCCATAGTAAGATATTTTCAGTAAGGTTAATGTTTAGGCTATCTAAAGTATTTTGTCTTATTCTAGTATAATTGTTACATATTAGTAGAAAGTGATAATTACTTTCGACTAGTCCACATCTACATAAGGGGCTTAACTCTAACTTTCTCAAAAATAAGTGTTGTTTCAAATTACTACATTTTAATCTTAATCTTGCATGTAATATTTATAAGTTTCTATAACCAGTATTAAAATACGAAGGAATCAATGTTTTATCTTTTTGTAGAAAATTTTTAAGGACATTTACGGACGGGTTTTCACGAACTTCTAATGGTAATGCATTCCATAATTGTATTGAAGAGTTAAAAAAAAAGTCTTTGTAAAATTTAGTTCTACAGTTAATTGAATGTAGATTATTTGAATGTCTAGTGTTGTGACTATGGCATTCTGATATTTTACTAGGGACCAGGCTAGACAGATATGCTGGAGTTTTATTATGATATATTTTATGAAATTGTATGGTTTTATGATTTTCACGCCGTTTATCTAGTTTTTCCCAGCCTAAATCTGTATATAATAGATTAATGTTTGACAGTTTTGTTGCACCTGTTACTATTCTGGCAGCCTCAATTTGAATGTTTTCTAAGTTTTTACATAGATAGTTAGGTATGTTGTCCCAAACCACATCTGAATATTCTAGAATAGGTCTAATAAAAGCAAAAAAAAAGACAGTCTGAAGAGAATTTCTATCTAGAGTGTTTCTTAGTTTACGTACAGCTAATCTTGGTGATGTTTTCTTTAATATGTAATCAATGTGGTTATTCCATGCACCATTATCAGAGACCCATACACCTAAATGTTTGTGAGAACTTACTCTAATTACATCAGTTTTATTCATAGTTATAGGATCATAATGTACGGGTGTAGTTTTTCTACTTATTAATAGTGATTCGGTTTTGTCCGGATTGAATTTCACTAACCACTTGTCTGTCCTTGTCTGTATTTTAGAAAGATCGTTATTTATAGTGTTAATAGTAGTTACAGGATTGTCAACAATTATGTATAATGCAGTGTCATCAGCAAATAGTTTAATTTCGCAGTCAATGTCAGCAACAATATCATTAATATATATAAGAAAAAACAATGGACCTAAGATAGAACCCTGTGGTACACCCGCTTTGATATTTTGAGAGCTTGAGGATGTCCCATTTATTACAACTTTTTGACTTCTATCTGATAAAGAATTTTCACACCAAGTTAATAATTTCCTGAAATACCTGCAGCTTTTAATTTACGGATAAGACCCCTGTGCTTGCGTTTACATTTAGTTTGCTCTCATAGTCTAGATGAACGTCAACGAGTGTTTTAAAAAAATGTTTGGTTGTGGAAATAGGACCATACGTATAGCTAGAATTCTGACGAAATAACCATCAGCTGGTAGGGATTGCTACTGGTCAGCATTTTCATGGTCATGTAAAGCCACGGTGGTCAGTCTTTAAGTAGCGGTCAGTGATAATGATGTCCAGTCGTTTGCACCTGAGTCCTTCGCATCGGTCCGTGTTCAATTAACAAGTCGGCATTGCTCTATTAACAGAATAAAACACCGAAATAACGTATCTGATGGTATCGCCAATTCTCTAAATATAGTAGGCAATATGATTATGCGCTTGTGAAAGAGTAGAATATGCAACGAGGATGAGAGTATTTTTGGAGAAAGAATAAGAACGGTAAGCAAATAAGATTGAATAATTCGAATCCCCTAGTTACATGCCCAATCGTCGTATAAATAGATGATCTAACACGAGATTTCATGTTACAAATTCAATACAACACGAACACGAGTGACAGATTCTATTAATCGTATGACTTGAGAAACATACTTACATGTACTAATGTATTTTCATTGATTATCCTATTTAACGGAAGACTCGTTTTTTTCAACCGAGACAACATTTTGACGTAATGTAAAATAATGAGACGTCATTAGATGTGACGTCACAACAGTGTTTCCACAGTTTCAAAACTCATTTGCATGTTTATACGTGTGCTAAGTCTTTTATATTGCTTCACTTTATTGCACGACGAATAACCTACGTTATATTATTAAAATAACTTTTTAACACATCAAGTCAAAAAGTAAATAAGTAAATAAATGTTTAATAACGCAATGTGGCAAATCAAATATTTATATGCTCGTATAAGAAGTGTCACATCGTTATAATTCTTCCGTGTCCCCAGGGGCAGACAATTACCGTCATCCCTTTGATGCAACTTGTAAAGTTTGGACGAATTTCTAAACGAAATACATTTTCTGAAGGCAAGTGTTATTCTAAAAAGGAAAATCAAGGTTTCAGTTGTGTCAATTAACCGGAAAGTACCTTAAAATGGCATTTTCCGCTAAATTTGGTACTCGTCTACTCAATTTCGCCGCCGCCATTCGACTAATTATAGGAATCTCAACATGGTACGACATGAAACATTTTCTATAATTTTTTTAACCTTAACAGTTTAGATTATCAAACAATACTATATTTATTTAATATCAAGATTTATGATTTAGCACATCTGTACCATAGTTATATTTTTATTATCGTTTTCTATGTTAAAAAAAACATTTCTGATGTTTTCTGGCGAATCGGCTCGGAACCGGGAGCAGGATAGTGGTCACATGATTCGAAAAAAAAAATCACGTGATTGTTCGTATAAAAATAGAACCGGAATCGCAAATGTCAGGTAGCCGCGGTAAACAAATACTGGCTGACGAAAACAGAGGTGACAGTGCTTTCAGAAAAGAAAAAACGTACAGCTGATACGTATACGTTCTTCATTCTCGTACACTGTAAGATTATGTTCAGTAAAACTTGTTACAACATAATCTTACATAATAATAATAATTAGCTCGTGTTTGGACGAATTTCTAAATGAAATACATTTTCTGAAGGCAAATGTTATTCTAAAAAGGAAAATCAAGGTTTCAGTTGTGTCAATTAACCGAAGAGTACCTTAAAACGGCATTTTTCGCTAAATTTGGTACTCGTCTGCTCAATTTCGCCGCCGCCATTCGACTAATTATAGGAATCTCAACATGGTACGACATGAAACATTTTCTATAATTTTTTTAACCTTAACAGTTTAGATTATCAAACAATACTATATTTATTTAATATCA
This sequence comes from Mimachlamys varia, assembly GCA_947623455.1. NCBI lineage: Eukaryota > Metazoa > Mollusca > Bivalvia > Pectinida > Pectinidae > Mimachlamys > Mimachlamys varia. The sequence goes on along the minus strand of OX392531.1, from coordinate 16,554,332 downwards.
AGATTTATGATTTAGCACATCTGTACCATAGTTATTATCGTTTTCTATGTTAAAAAAAACATTTCTGATGTTTTCTGGCAAATCGGCACGGAACCGGGAGCAGGATAGTGGTCACATGATTCGAAAAAAAATCACGTGATTAATCGTATAAAAATAGAACCGGAATCGCAAATGTCAGGTAGCCGCGGTAAACAAATATTGGCTGACGAAAACAGAGTTGACAGTGCTTTCAGAAAAGAAAAACGTACAGCTGATACGTATACGTTCTTCATTCTCGTACACTGTAAGATTATGTTCAGTAAAGCTTGTAAAAACTAACTATTATAATGAAACTATATATCGCAGGGATGATTTAGTTTGTAACGCTGTCATTGAACTGTTCGCATTCATCATGGAAAACACCGTGTAAGAATATCGGAATTTAAATAACCCAACTGTGCTTTTGCTACAAATACTTAATATTCTATATGCTTGTCTCCTCTCCAAGGTAACGAGACACCATGTTTTTCTTTGTCAATGTGACGCTTGGCAGTGTACTTCAAACAACGCAGCGAATACGTTTGAATCAAACGCTTAAGTTACATTTTATTTTTATTATTTTGAAATGCAGAACATGGTAAAAATCAATTTAACGCTAAGACGATATCCGCCGACAGCGTATTGCTACCACTTTCCTTATTATTCAATCACATTCGAACAACCTCAGGCCTTTCCCTAAATATTAATATGAACTGAATACTAGAGGTGTTCTTTGCTTCCAAATATATCTACGATGTCCTCTGGTTGTCGTTGTTACAAACTTAACATTCCCTCGTGAAGATTCATACAACCTGACAATGACTAGCTGCACAAATGAATCTAACTGTGTAAATTTGGTAATTTCTTGTTATTTGATTTAATGCCATAATTCTTCATAAAAAATTCTACGAGCTCATTTGCATCAGTTCATATGATCAGTCGTCCAACGTCCGGTTGGAAACACTAAAGATATACGCCACCTACCGAAGTAAACTGAAAACTAAACAAACTGCAAATGAAATGTATAACAACAGACGTAGGATCACGCACATGTGTTCTCATATAAGCATACTAAGCCTATAACTCAGTATTCTTTAAAAGTGTTACCCCATATACACAAACAACTTATATAAAAACTTTTAACAAACTAACTGACAGAAAGCCTACCGTATTTCTCTGCCCTCTACTGCCAGCATTCATTATACAAACCTGACTGACTAGCTGCACAAATGAATATCTTATGTGAACGATCATATTCACTTTCTTATTTAAGTTTGGTAATGTCCAATGATTGTTTAATTTGATGCCGCAACACTGGCGACTACAAAACTATTAATTACCTCAGGAGGTCCAGGTTCTGTAGGGGCTCGGGAGGTCTATGATCCGCAGGGGCTCGGGAGGTTAAAGTTCCGTAGGCGCTAGGGAGGTCTAGGTTCCGTAGGGGCTCGGAAGGTTTGAGTTCTGCAGGGGCTCGGGAGGTCCAGGTTCCGTTGGGGCTCGGGAGATCCAGGTTCTGTAGGGGCTCTGGAGGTTTAGGTTCCGTAGGGGCTCGGGAGGTCTAGGTTCCGTAGGGGCTCGGGATGTTTAGGTTCCGTAGGGGCTCGGGAGGTCCAGGTTCCGTAGGGGCTCGGGAGGTCCAGGTTCCGTAGGGGCTCGGGAGATCCAGGTTCCGTAGGGGCTCGGGAGGTTTAGGTTCCGTAGGGGCTCGGGAGGTCCAGGTTCCGTAGGGGCGCGGGAGATCCAGGTTCCGTAGGGGCTCGGGATGTTTAGGTTCCGTAGGGGCTCGGGAGGTCCAGGTTCCATAGGGGCTCGGGAGATCCAGGTTCCGTAGGGGCTCGGGAGGTTTAGGTTCCGTAGGGGCTCGGGAGGTCTAGGCACCGTAGGGGCTCGGGAGATCCAGGTTCCGTAGGGGCTCGGGAGGTCCAGAATCCGCTCAACCAAACGTCGAAATATAAGTTTTTAAACAATTAATAATAATAACTCGAGGTTCTTATATACCGTTTTATCACGACCTTAAAGGCCATCCGTGGTTATCGGGCCTTAGCGACCGTTGATATCGTTCTCAACTCCCTGGGGAGCATACAACCGGTGCTGCCATTTTGGCGCCCTCTACGGTACACCCTCTACGGTACCAAGATCTCTACACCCCCTACGGTACCCCGACCTCTACACCCCCTACGGTACCCCGACCTCTACACCCCCTACGGTACCAAGACCTCTACACCCTCTACGGTACCAAGACTTCTACACCCCCTACGGTACCCCGACCTCTACACCCCCTACGGTACCCCGACCTCTACACCCCCTACGGTACCAAGACCTCTACACCCCCTACGGTACCAATTCCTCGACGCACTCTACGGTACCCCGACCTCTACACCCCCTATGGTACCCTGACCTCGACGCCCTCTACGGTACCCCGACCTCTACACCCCCTACGGTACCAAGACCTCGACGCCCTCTACGGTACCCCGACCTCTACACCCACTATGGTATCCTGACCTCGACGCCCTCTACGGTACCCCGACCTCTACACCCCCTACGGTACCAAGACCTCGACGCCCTCTACGGTACCCCGATCTCTGACTAGCCCCTAATTATGATGGTGACAGTATCACCATCATAATTAGGGGCTCGGTCCGATCTTGATCTGATTTTTCAACAACAACGCCATCTTTTAACCTACAACTCCTGACTTTTCAGCGTGGTCGTCGAAAAGTGAACTTTTGCTGATCTTGCATAACATTCCATTTCTATTATGTATTATCCAAAACATCATATTTAAAAAAATGTTTTTCGTCTAAGCTTTCAGTACCTTTATTGCTTTGATTATAGATTGTCCGTCAAAGCGAATTGAAGGATGCAACTGAAAGTATCACACTAGTATGGACAAAAAACTGTACAGATTTTCCCATGAAGTCACACTGGTTTCGTAATCTCCTTAAGACACATGTATGGTATTCATAAAACATATACATCATTTTTTACTTACCTTTTCTAGTACCTCTCTCTAAACAGCAAACAATCTTTAATAACTACATTGTGGTTTTTTTTTATACGAAACCTGCAGCCTTTAGATTAAAGCATTGCCTCAATATCTATACTGTGTCGTTACCTTGGTATTTCGTCTTAGACATTAAATTTATTAGCGCCCCCGACGAAATCCCCAATATTATACATGTACGACCCACTGAACTAGTTTGGATCTTAAAGGTACGCAAGCCTTTTATCCCAGTAATATAAACAGCTATATTTTTAAAAAAGCAAAGACCCGGAGCGAAACAGCCTAGATTTTTGTGTCAATTACTTGGGAATGAAACGACAGTATCACCATCATAATTTGGCCACATAGCTGAATGACCTAAGGCCACCGTTTTGATCTAGATTTTTAAATAAGGTCAATACTTTGACATACACCATTATACTAGTTTCTATTTAATCTGTTTGCCCAGCGGTCAGAATAATCTGGACATTTTTACGTCGATATTACTGTTCCAGTAATGAAGGGCTGGTATGTACGTGCTCAACCACACGGACGCGTCGTGACGTACATTTGTATGCAGCAGTGTGTCACCAACCTAAAAGTAAATATTAGATATCAATAATTTGAGTTGAATGTTCCATATCTGAGTTTGCTTATATGACTGTGTAGGTCTATTTTCAATTTTGAGGTAAAAAGAGACTGCATCAACATATGTAAAACATTTCATCGCTTTGTTTTATATAAATAAGACGATTCTAGAAAAATAATTATGACAATGCTTCTCAAAAACAAATCGGCTGTAGAGTTTGATGCAACTCTGAAGTAAAAGGGTTCCGTTCTCGACATCCATACTGTTCTACATATGCGCAGAAAAGAAAGATGCATCGGAGGCACGGTGGTCTAGAAGGGTTGTGAGTTCGAGTCCCGGTCACGGCACTTGTGTTGTATCCTAGAGGAAGATAATTTACTCTGCTAGTTCCAAACTACTCAGCTGTAAATGAGTACGTGGTTGGATAGTGCTAGAAGTTGTAGAATGATAGCTGTAAGCGCCGAAATGGCAGCACCGGTTGTATGCTCCCCAGGGAGTTGAGAACGATATCAGCGGTCGCTAAGGCCCGATAACCACGGATGGCCTTTAAGGTCGTGATAAAACGGTATATAAGAACCTCGAGTTATTATTATTAATTGTCTAAAAACTTATATTTCGACGTTTGGTTGAAATTAACGTTGTTCCAGAGCGGATTACAAAAGGCAATATAGTGTTATAAATGTGGTATTTAGTATTGTGGTCTGGATAGACAAAAGTGATACGATGGTGTTAGTACACATGTACTAGATACTGTATACTGTATAGACATCGTGTAACATTCAGTCCTGTTTATCGTAATGCGCAGCGACTAGGCAGTTTTCGATATTCGATGTAGGGGTCTAAATATGCTGACAAACAATTTCAAATAACCAATTACATACCTATTGTTCACACATAGACAGTCTTTGCTGCCGTTGACAGCTATTCTTACATACGCGGGACCGCATGCTGCCGATTTAATATTTAATAACTACGGCATGTGTTCAATTTCCAGTGTTGTCAATAGCTCCAAGCGATGACAAAGTAACAATATCTATTATTTACCCCAATCCAAGACCTCCCGAGCCCCTATTATAAGGAGCCTCGACCTCCCGAGCCCCTATTATAAGGAACCCAGACCTCCCGGCCCCTACGGAACCTAAACCTCTCGAGCCCCTACGGAACTCAGATCTCCCGAGCTCCTACGGAACCTAAACCTCCCGAGCCCCTACGGCTACTCAGTCATCCGTATAGTCCTACGAAGCCCAAGAACTTGACACCTCCTACAGTATCTCAGCCCTCCATATTGACAGCTCCTATAGTATCTCAGCCCTCCATATTGACAGCTCCTACAGTATCTCACCCCTACATATTGACAGCTCCTATAGTATCTCAGCCCTCCATATTGACAGCTCCTACATTATCTCAGCCCTCCATATTGACAGCTCCTACAGTATCTCAGTCCTCCATATTGACAGCTCCTATAGTATCTCAGCCCTCCATATTGACAGCTCCTATAGTATCTCAACCCTCCATATTGACAGCTCCTATAGTATCTCAGCCCTCCATATTGACACCTCCTACAGTATCTCAGCCCTCCATATTGACAGCTCATACAGTATCTCAGCCCTGCATATTGACACCTCCTACAGTATCTCAGCCCTCCATATTGACAGCTCCTATAGTATCTCAGCCCTCCATATTGACACCTCCTACAGTATCTCAGCCCTCCATATTGACACCTCCTATAGTATCTCAGCCCTCCATATTGACACCTCCTATAGTATCTCAGCCCTCCATACTGAGAGCTCCTATAGTATCTCAGCCCTCCATATTGACACCTCCTATAGTATCTCAGCCCTCCATACTGACACCTCCTATAGTATCTCAGCCCTCCACATTGACAGCTCCTATAGTATCTCAGCCCTCCATATTGACAGCTCCTACAGTATCTCAGCCCTCCATATTGACAGCCCCTAGTATCTCAGCCCTCCATATTGACAGCTCCTATAGTATCTCAGCCCTCCATATTGACACCTCCTATAGTATCTCAGCCCTCCATATTGACAGCTCCTACAGTATCTCAGCCCTCTATATTGACAGCTCCTATAGTATCTAAGCTCTCCATATTGACAGCTCCTACAGTATCTCAGCCCTCCATATTGACAGCTCCTACAGTATCTCAGCCCTCCATATTGACAGCTCCTACAGTATCTCAGCCCTCCATATTGACAGATTCTACAGTATCTCAGCCCTCCATATTGACAGATCCTACAGTATCTCAGCCCTCCATATTGACACCTACTACAGTATCTCAGCCTTCCATATTGACAGATCCTACAGTATCTCAGCCCTCCATATTGACACCTCCTACAGTATCTCAGCCCTCCATATTGACAGCTCCTACAGTATCTCAGCCCTCCATATTGACAGCTCCTACAGTATCTCAGCCCTCCATATTGACACCTCCTATAGTATCTCAGCCCTCCATATTGACACCTCCTACAGTATCTCAGCCCTCCATTATGACAGCTCCTACAGTATCTCAGCCTTCCATATTGACACCTCCTATATTATCTCAGCCCTCCATAATGACAGCTCCTATAGTATCTCAGCCCTCCATATTGACACCTCCTATAGTATCTCAGCCCTCCATATTGACAGCTCCTACAGTATCTCAGCCCTCCATATTGACAGCTCCTACAGTATCTCAGCCCTCCATATTGACAGCTCCTAAAGTATCTCAGACCTCAATATTGACAGCTCCTACAGTATCTCAGCCCTCCATATTGACACCTCCTATAGTATCTCAGCCCTCCATATTGACAGCTCCTACAGTATCTCAGCCCTCCATATTGACAGCTCCTATAGTATCTCAGCCCTCCATATTGACAGCTCCTATAGTATCTCAGCCCTCCATACTGAGAGCTCCTATAGTATCTCAGCCCTCCATATTGACAGCTCCTACAGTATCTCAGCCCTCCATATTGACAGCTCCTATAGTATCTCAGGTCTCCATATTGACAGCTCCTACAGTGTCTCAGCCCTCCATATTGACACCTCCTACAGTATCTCAGCCCTCCATATTGACAGCTCCTACAGTATCTCAGCCCTCCATATTGACACCTCCTATAGTATCTCAGCCCTCCATATTGACACCTCCTATAGTATCTCAGCCCTCCATACTGAGAGCTCCTATAGTATCTCAGCCCTCCATATTGACACCTCCTATAGTATCTCAGCCCTCCATATTGACACCTCCTATAGTATCTCAGCCCTCCACATTGACAGCTCCTATAGTATCTCAGCCCTCCATATTGACAGCTCCTACAGTATCTCAGCCCTCCATATTGACAGCCCCTAGTATCTCAGCCCTCCATATTGACAGCTCCTATAGTATCTCAGCCCTCCATATTGACACCTCCTATAGTATCTCAGCCATCCATATTGACAGCTCCTACAGTATCTCAGCCCTCTATATTGACAGCTCCTATAGTATCTCAGCCCTCCAAATTGACAGCTCCTACAGTATCTCAGCCCTCCATATTGACAGCTCCTACAGTATCTCAGCCCTCTATATTGACAGCTCCTATAGTATCTCAGCCCTCCATATTGACACCTTCTATAGTATCTCAGCCCTCCATATTGACACCTCCTATAGTATCTCAGCTCTCCATATTGACAGCTCCTACAGTATCTCAGCCCTCCATATTGACAGCTCCTACAGTATCTCAGCCCTCCATATTGACACCTCCTACAGTATCTCAGCCCTCCATATTGACAGATTCTACAGTATCTCAGCCCTCCATATTGACAGATCCTACAGTATCTCAGCCCTCCATATTGACACCTACTACAGTATCTCAGCCTTCCATATTGACAGATCCTACAGTATCTCAGCCCTCCATATTGACAGCTCCTACAGTATCTCAGCCCTCCATATTGACAGCTCCTACAGTATCTCAGCCCTCCATATTGACACCTCCTACAGTATCTCAGCCCTCCATTATGACAGCTCCTACAGTATCTCAGCCCTCCATATTGACAGCTCCTACAGTATCTCAGCCTTCCATTATGACAGCTCCTACAGTATCTCAGCCCTCCATATTGACACCTCCTACAGTATCTCAGCCCTCCATATTGACAGATTCTACAGTATCTCAGCCCTCCATATTGACAGATCCTACAGTATCTCAGCCCTCCATATTGACACCTACTACAGTATCTCAGCCTTCCATTATGACAGCTCCTACAGTATCTCAGCCCTCCATATTGACACCTCCTACAGTATCTCAGCCCTCCATATTGACAGATTCTACAGTATCTCAGCCCTCCATATTGACAGATCCTACAGTATCTCAGCCCTCCATATTGACACCTACTACAGTATCTCAGCCTTCCATATTGACAGATCCTACAGTATCTCAGCCCTCCATATTGACAGCTCCTACAGTATCTCAGCCCTCCATATTGACAGCTCCTACAGTATCTCAGCCCTCCATATTGACAGCTCCTACAGTATCTCAGCCTTCCATATTGACACCTCCTATAGTATCTCAGCCCTCCATAATGACAGCTCCTATAGTATCTCAGCCCTCCATATTGACACCTCCTATAGTATCTCAGCCCTCCATATTGACAGCTCCTACATTATCTCAGCCCTCCATATTGACAGCTCCAACAGTATCTCAGCCCTCCATATTGACAGCTCCTACAGTATCTCAGCCCTCCATATTGACAACTCCTATAGTATCTCAGCCCTCCATATTGACAGCTCCTATAGTATCTCAGCCCTCCATATTGACAGCTCCTATAGTATCTCAGCCCTCCATACTGAGAGCTCCTATAGTATCTCAGCCCTCCATATTGACAGCTCCTACAGTATCTCAGCCCTCCATATTGACAGCTCCTATAGTATCTCAGCCCTCCATATTGACAGCTCCTATAGTATCTCAGCCCTCCATACTGAGAGCTCCTATAGTATCTCAGCCCTCCATATTGACAGCTCATACAGTATCTCAGCCCTGCATATTGACAGCTCCTATAGTATCTCAGCTCTCCATATTGACAGCTCCTATAGTATCTCAGCCCTCCATATTGACAGCTCCTACAGTATCTCAGCCCTCCATATTGACACCTCCTATAGTATCTCAGCCCTCCATATTGACACCTCCAACAGTATCTCAGCCCTCCATTATGACAGCTCCTACAGTATCTCAGCCCTCCATATTGACAGCTCCTACAGTATCTCAGCCCTCCATACTGACACCTCCTATAGTATCTCAGCCCTCTATATTGACAGCTCCTATAGTATCTCAGCCCTCCAAATTGACAGCTCCTACAGTATCTCAGCCCTCCATATTGACAGCTCCTACAGTATCTCAGCCCTCTATATTGACAGCTCCTATAGTATCTCAGCCCTCCATATTGACACCTTCTATAGTATCTCAGCCCTCCATATTGACACCTCCTATAGTATCTCAGCTCTCCATATTGACAGCTCCTACAGTATCTCAGCCCTCCATATTGACAGCTCCTACAGTATCTCAGCCCTCCATATTGACACCTCCTACAGTATCTCAGCCCTCCATATTGACAGATTCTACAGTATCTCAGCCCTCCATATTGACAGATCCTACAGTATCTCAGCCCTCCATATTGACACCTACTACAGTATCTCAGCCTTCCATATTGACAGATCCTACAGTATCTCAGCCCTCCATATTGACACCTCCTACAGTATCTCAGCCCTCCATATTGACAGCTCCTACAGTATCTCAGCCCTCCATATTGACAGCTCCTACAGTATCTCAGCCCTCCATATTGACACCTCCTACAGTATCTCAGCCCTCCATTATGACAGCTCCTACAGTATCTCAGCCCTCCATTATGACAGCTCCTACAGTATCTCAGCCCTCCATATTGACAGCTCCTACAGTATCTCAGCCTTCCATATTGACACCTCCTATAGTATCTCAGCCCTCCATAATGACAGCTCCTATAGTATCTCAGCCCTCCATATTGACACCTCCTATAGTATCTCAGCCCTCCATATTGACAGCTCCTACATTATCTCAGCCCTCCATATTGACAGCTCCTACAGTATCTCAGCCCTCCATATTGACAGCTCCTACAGTATCTCAGCCCTCCATATTGACAACTCCTATAGTATCTCAGCCCTCCATATTGACAGCTCCTATAGTATCTCAGCCCTCCATATTGACAGCTCCTATAGTATCTCAGCCCTCCATACTGAGAGCTCCTATAGTATCTCAGCCCTCCATATTGACAGCTCCTACAGTATCTCAGCCCTCCATATTGACAGCTCCTATAGTATCTCAGCCCTCCATATTGACAGCTCCTATAGTATCTCAGCCCTCCATACTGAGAGCTCCTATAGTATCTCAGCCCTCCATATTGACAGCTCATACAGTATCTCAGCCCTGCATATTGACAGCTCCTATAGTATCTCAGCTCTCCATATTGACAGCTCCTATAGTATCTCAGCCCTCCATATTGACAGCTCCTACAGTATCTCAGCCCTCCATATTGACACCTCCTATAGTATCTCAGCCCTCCATATTGACACCTCCAACAGTATCTCAGCCCTCCATTATGACAGCTCCTACAGTATCTCAGCCCTCCATATTGACAGCTCCTACAGTATCTCAGCCCTCCATACTGACACCTCCTATAGTATCTCAGCCCTCCACATTGACAGCTCCTATAGTATCTCAGCCCTCCATATTGACAGCTCCTACAGTATCTCAGCCCTCCATATTGACAGCCCCTATAGTATCTCAGCCCTCCATATTGACAGCTCCTATAGTATCTCAGCCCTCCATACTGACACCTCCTATAGTATCTCAGCCCTCCACATTGACAGCTCCTATAGTATCTCAGCTCTCCATATTGACAGCTCCTACAGTATCTCAGCCCTCCATATTGACAGCCCCTATAGTATCTCAGCCCTCCATATTGACAGCTCCTATAGTATCTCAGCCCTCCATATTGACAACTCCTATAGTATCTCAGCCCTCCATATTGACAGCTCCTATAGTATCTCAGCTCTCCATATTGACAGCTCCTATAGTATCTCAGCCCTCCATATTGACACCTCCTACAGTATCTCAGCCCTCCGTATTGACACCTCCTACAGTATCTCAGCCCTCCATATTGACACCTCCTCCGATTCCAATACTCAGACATCGACATCCCCTGTGATATCCAAAAAACCACGACAACCCTTATAGTAGTCCTGACCTCGACACCCCCTACGTTATCCTGACCTCAACACCCCCTACGGTATCCTGACCTCGACACTCCCTACGGTACCCTGACATCGACACCCCCTACGGTATCCTGACCTCAACACCACTTACGGTACCCTGACCTATACACCTCCTACGGTACCATGACCTCGACACTCCCTACGGTACCCCGACCTCTACACCCTACGGTATCCTGACCTCGACATGCCCTACCGTAGCCTTTACTTCGACACCCCTTCGGTACCCTGACCTATATACACACCCAACGGTATCCTGACCTCGACATGCCCTACCGTAGCCTTTACTTCGACACCCATACGGTACCCTGACCTACACCCCCTACGGTACCCTGACCTCGACACCCCCTACGGTACCCTGACTTCGACACCCCTACGGTACCCTGACCTCAACACTCCCTACGGTATCCTGACCTCGACATGCCCTACCGTAGCCTATACTTCGACACCCCTACGGTATCCTGACCTCTACACCCCCTACGGTACCAAGACATCGACGCCCTCTGCGGTACCCCGATCTCTACACCCCCTATGGTATCCTGACCTCGACGCCCTCTACGGTACCCCGACCTCTACACCCCCAACGGTACCAAGACCTCGACGCCCTCTACTATACCCCGATATCTACACCCCCTACGGTACCCCGACCTCTACACCCCCTACGGTACCCCGACCTCTACAACCCCTACGGTACCAAGACCTCTACACCTCGTACGGTACCAAGATCTCGACGCCCTCTACGGTACCCCGATCTCTGCACCCCCTACGGTACCCCGACCTCTACACCCCCTACGGTACCAAAACCTCTACACCCCCTACGGTACCAAGACCTCTACACCCCCTACGGTACCCTGACCTCTACACCCCCTACGGTATCCTGACCTCGACATGCCATACCGTAGCCTATACTTCGACACCCCTACGGTATCCTGACCTCAACACCCCCTATCCTGACTTCGACATGCCCTACCGTGGCACTTACCTCGACACCCCAACGGTATCAAGACCTCGACACCCCTACGGTACCCAGACCTCGGCACCCCTACGGTATCCTGACCTTCAACACCCCCTACGGTATCCTGACCCCAACACCACTTACGGTACCCTGACCTCGGCACCCCTACGGTACCCTGACTTCGACACCCCTACGGTACCCTGACTTCGACACCCCTACGGTATCCCGACTTCTACAGTCCCTACCGTACTCCTGATATCGACAACCCCTACCGTGGCCCTTACTTCGACACCCCAACGGTATCCCTGACTGCGACAACCCCTATGGTACCCTGACCTGGATACCCTCTACGGTATCCTGACCTCTACACCCCTATGGTACCCTGACCTCGATACCCTCTACGGTACCCCGACCTCTACAGCCCCTACGGTGCCAATGCCTCGACGCACTCTACGGTACCCTTACCTCTTCACCCCTATGGTACCCTGACCTCGACGCCCTCTACGGTACCCCGACCTCTACACCCCCTACGGTACCAAGACCTCGACGCCCTCTACGGTACCCTCACCTCTACACCCCCTACGGTACCAAGACATCGACGCCCTCTGCGTTACCCCGATCTCTACACCCCCTATGGTATCCTGACCTCGACGCCCTCTACGGTACCCCGACCTCTACACCCCCAACGGTACCAAGACCTCGACGCCCTCTACTATACCCCAATATCTACACCCCTACGGTACCCCGACCTCTACACCCCCTACGGTACCCCGACCTCTACAACCCCTACGGTACCAAGACCTCTACACCTCGTACGGTACCAAGATTGACGCCCTCTACGGTACCCCGATCTCTACACCCCCTACGGTACCCCGACCTCTACACCCCCTACGGTACCAAGACCTCTACATCCCCTACGGTACCAAGACCTCTACACCCCCTACGGTACCAAGACCTCTACACCCCCTACGGTACCAAGACCTCTACACCCCCTACGGTACCCCGACCTCTACACCCCCTACGGTACCAAGACCTCTACACCCCCTACGGTACCAAGACCTCTACACCCTCTACGGTACCAAGACCTCTACACCCCCTACGGTACCAAGACCTCTACACCCCCTACGGTTCCAAGACCTCTACACCCTCTACGGTACCCCGACCTCTACACCCCCTACGGTACCCCGACCTCTACACCCCCTACGGTACCAAGACCTCTACACCCTCTACGGTACCCCGACCTATACACCCCCTACGGTACCCCGACCTCTACACCCCCTTCGGTACCTCGATCTCTACACCCCCTACAGTACCCCGGCCTCTACACTCCCTACGGTACCAAGACCTCTACACCCCCTACGGTACCCCGATCTCTACACCCCCTACGGTACCCCGATATCTACACCCTCTACGGTACCCCGACCTCAACACCCCCTACGGTACCCCGTCCTCTACACCCCCTACGGTACCCCGACCTATACACCCCCTACGGTACCCCGACCTCTAAACCCCTTCGGTACCCCGATCTCTACACCCCCTACAGTACCCCGACCTCTACACTCCCTACGGTACCAAGACCTCTACACCCCCCTACGGTACCCCGATCTCTACACCCCCTACGGTACCCCGATATCTACACCCTCTACGGTACCCCGACCTCAACACCCCCTACGGTACCCCGTCCTCTACACCCCCTACGGTACCCCGACCTATACACCCCCTACGGTACCCCGACCTCTAAACCCCTTCGGTACCCCGATCTCTACACCCCCTACAGTACCCCGACCTCTACACTCCCTACGGTACCAAGACCTCTACACCCCCCTACGGTACCCCGATCTCTACACCCCCTACGGTACTCCGATATCTACACCCTCTACGGTACCCCGACCTCTACACCCCCTACGGTACCCCGACCTCTACACGCCCTACGGTACCAAGACCTCGACGCCCTCTACGGTACCAAGACCTCGACGCCCTCTACGGTACCCCGATCTCTACACCCCCTACGGTACCCCGATCTCTACACCCCCTACGGTACCCCGACCTCTACACCCCCTACGGTACCCCGACCTCTATACCCCCTACGGTACCCCGACCTCTACACCCTCTACGGTACCCCGATCTCTACACCCCCTACGGTACCCCGACCTATACACCCCCTACGGTACCCCGACCTCTACACCCCCTTCGGTACCCCGATCTCTACACCCACTACAGTACCCCGGCCTCTACACTCCCTACGGTACCAAGACCTCTACACCCCCTACGGTACCCCGATCTCTACACCCCCTACGGTACCCCGATATCTACACCCTCTACGGTACCCCGACCTCAACACCCCCTACGGTACCCCGTCCTCTACACCCCCTACGGTACCCCGACCTATACACCCCCTACGGTACCCCGACCTCTAAACCCCTTCGGTACCCCGATCTCTACACCCCCTACAGTACCCCGACCTCTACACTCCCTACGGTACCAAGACCTCTACACCCCCCTACGGTACCCCGATCTCTACACCCCCTACGGTACCCCGATATCTACACCCTCTACGGTACCCCGACCTCTACACCCCCTACGGTACCCCGACCTCTACACGCCCTACGGTACCAAGACCTCGACGCCCTCTACGGTACCAAGACCTCGACGCCCTCTACGGTACCCCGATCTCTACACCCCCTACGGTACCCCGATCTCTACACCCCCTACGGTACCCCGACCTCTACACCCCCTACGGTACCCCGACCTCTATACCCCCTACGGTACCCCGACCTCTACACCCTCTACGGTACCCCGATCTCTACACCCCCTACGGTACCCCGACCTCTACACCCCCTACGGTACCAAGACCACGACGTCCGACTTCGAGATAACGAGGGTCAACTGTATTCCTATTCATTTATCGGAATATAATCTTTATTAAAAGGCCATTGTTAAAACTTCATATTGTAGATAAAAAAGCCGCATGCGCTAAGACATCTTTAATGTACTTCCTGAGTGACTAAATATATGTACATTTATTCATCATTAATTTTTACAACACAAGGATTCGAGAGATGCAGGTTGATCAGAACTATGGGCACTAAGTTTTATGGTCGCCATCTTTGTCTCATTGAGAAATATTCTGTATCTTTAAATGATATGAACATTGACGTTTTTGAGTATGCTCATTAGTGTGTTTACTTGTTGTGATTGACAATGATACTCGGTTCTCATTTTGAGAACTTGATGTTCACTTGGATGTGGCAAAGATTTACATGGCGGGTGTCGTCGATGAAGCAGAAGACGCTTACTCTTTCGGAACACCTGGTCTTATTCTCTTGTACTTTTACAAGGGTCTCCATGTAAATCTTTCTTTTGCTCATATTTTGCCCCTGGTTTAATCGATTTTGAGTTCGGGTTATGATTTTGTTATCGCTTTGGTATTCTCTGAATTATTTTGCTATGACAACGCGCGCTTGTTGTAGCTGACGTGTTTTCGTCATATCTTGATTACAGAGAACGCAATCTACACAATCATAGGTTGTTACTAATCATCACTAAATCGTTTATCTTGCTTTTCACGCAAATTGTTTTGTGTATCACATTTTACGTGTACGCACGCATGCGCAGACCGTCTATCTGTGCTCTTGAAACACCACCACAGGCATTTGATTATTTAAAGATAAACTATTTGTCCAATATCGTTTGTTTCTTGTTGTAGTGTAGCACAGATAAATATGTAAACTAACGAAGCATCTACAATCAGAATCATGTCTAGATGCTTTTGTTATTGAAATCTCTATTTTGCGAAGAAATCTTTGAGCTAATTTGATTATAGTTAATTAATGATATCAAAATATTATTGCATGCAATCATTTCTTTGTCTTTATTTACTCTCATCACACATATCGCAAGTATTGGCTTATAAACGATGCCCTGTTGTAAGTTCTGCTTAAAACGGTCGACTTTAACCTTGTCATTGTTCTACAGACGTCTGACATCTTGAAAGGCAAAATTTCGACGCAGTCCAGAAGGAAGCGCCTATATTTTGTCAGAGTTATCTCCCTTCAACTATTTCGTTGTAAACGGAAGATCACCATAAACGGATCATACAAGACCCCACAGTACTAAAACAATGAGGGATCATAAATAAAATACATAATAATATTAATGATTAATAATTAGTGGTTTTGAAACTATCTTACCAAATATATTTCACGAGTTTGTCTAATATTTTAATTTCACGCGCAGCATGAGTGAAAAATACCAAAATATCAGTGAAGACATCTTGACAACCGAATAATGATATTTTTTTTTATCTTTACAGTTCTCCTCTCAGAAGATGTATGGCACCATAAACCTTACAATTGCAGCCATTTGTATATACTGTCTGCCGAGTGCTTTGGCGGATCTCGAGTTCTCGTGTTCAGCTGACGCCACGGAGCGTGAGGGCACATGCGGCTCACACCTCGCGGACACAATATCCCTCATCTGTGGCGGAGTATTCAATATGCCGGATAAGCGGGACGGCCCCGCAATACGAGGTACGCTGCTAGAGTTGGTTTCCCTTTTGGTATTGGCGTCATGGAGCTATTACAGTCACAGAAAATTTGACAAATTCGTTAGATATATAGCCACGTTTTGCATTTAAATGAAGGTCATCTAAATGCAATTTCTCGGTCAATGGTCGAACCCGTGGGCTCTGGTTTATCAATGTCTAACGCTTCACGGATAAGCTTGAGATAAGAAAAAAGGGGCTAGTATTGTTGTACCAGAGTTACAACACAAAAGCACTTTCATAGGCAAGGACCCTATATAGGATAGAAAAATTTATATATTGGTGAAGTTTCGTGTTTTTTCCTTCGTGTTAACTTGTTGCGACTCAAATCGAATAAAATTTGTGTAACATAGTCGGATTTCAGGGGGATCTTGGCCAAGCAGTAACAAACTCAACCTCAGGTTTCAGCAGACAAGTGTTTATTCATGTGTTTTCTAGGCTATAGCCTCCTCGATTAAAAATATCCCTACAACAACAATTAACAAAAAGTTAGACCTAATCGAACACGCCTATTCGTTAACACAACTTTCACATACATATCGAACAGGTGCGCGAAATTTAAAATACATGGACATAGAGTTTATCGTTAAAATATCATTCATCTGTTCAAATTACAACATTTGAACATTAATCAATAGAAACATTTAAACAGATATAGAGACGTATTCAAAGATATATCCCAAGTATAAATTACCATTTCACATTATTTTATTTCAATTAGTACCGAAAAATAAAACCTTAGCTATAACTATAACTCTTAATCAACTACTTACTTGGCATGTGGTGCCCAGGACGTATAAATTACAATTCTTTCTCCAATTTAAATCATTCTGCAGTTATGACATATATGTATATATAGATGTAGAGGTAAGGATGTCTTCCCTCTTCCCTGGTCAAAACCAATATAACTAATCTGGCGGTAAAACAGATAAAGGAAAGAAAAGAAAATGCATCGCGCATGTCAAGAACTGTCCGTCAGTGGTCAAACAAGTTTATTCTTACATACGTCACACGCACTCACTCTCCAGACCTTCCCGAACTGCACATACACCTAGAGTTATGCAAGTACAGTACAAATCACAACATGGGATACTCCCGACATAGACGTAACACAACGAGTAACGAGTACACGGCAACACCAGTTACACCAACCACAGCATGGGATATTCCCAACGTAGTCATGACACAACGAGTACATGTAATAAGGCAAATACAATCCTATAAACGTATAAAACTAAAAGTATCACATTATTTAATATACATACAATTTAACAGGGTGCCACATTTGACTCCGTCATTGTGCGGTTGGAATACTGGCGTTGTCGAGTAATTGATGTACCTATTCTTAGTCGCACCTCAAGACATCGTTTGACTAATATTTCCAGACTTTTAAAGGCCCAATATACGTAACTTCAGGAAATGTTTCGGGATTCTGAAAAATTATAAAAAAGAAATCCAGTTGATAACCATGCAAAAATAAGTCTAAAACGAAATAAAGCTGAGCGGTAACTTACAAGACATTATTGACAAAAAAAAATCCAAAGAATTGAAAATAGTTCAGGTGGGTCGGACTTCAACAACAAGCCGAACGCAAAAGACCGTTCGAAATGTATGCGTGTTTACAAATACCGCGTTCCAACTGCTGCTGTACCGGTAAACGCGTACGAATTCATGTTGAATATTGCTGATATCAGTTAATCTTAACTAAATCCATACATATAATTAGTTATTAGGCTTGATTTTCGCTTTAGGTTTTGCCGAAAGTTACGTATATTGGGCCTTTAATTAGCGACAAGATTTGAATTTATGGAGTTTAACTTTTACGTGTATGTATACTTACTGATCATTGTTTATTTTCCTTTCTCCAGCCGATCCCTGGTCACGGTTCCGGAGTATTGTATTGGGAAAGAGAGACACGCAGCGCGCCCTGGTGGACAACAACGACGAAGACTGGAAAGAAACAGTGAAGGTTCTAGACAAAATTAAACGAAAAAACATGGCGAAGCTTAAACGAGTATCACTCACAAAACGAAGTGCGTTTCAATACATTTCTACCTTGAGGGTATCGGGTGTCGTATGCGAGTGCTGTGTCCATGACTGTGATTGGTACGAATTCTCCCAATACTGTGGGAAGTAGGGGCTTTTTTAAATGAGTTTCCGGCGGAAGTGACGTCAGAGAGGAGAGAATGACGATGGGAACTAACAAGCTGTCACGTGAAGTGGACCGAACTTACATAACTCATGAATTCACACTTTCGGGTCACTTTTTTTCAATCATTATCGTCATCCTCGTATCGTTGGATATAAAAGAGTCTCCGAAAGATTTCCCAATAATCTATATGTCTGTGTACTAGTTTATTGCAGATGATTTTGTAAGCGTGCGCCACTTCAATAACTCAAACACGACACAGATATTTCAGGCGAGCGCATAGTTTGATTAGCTTATGCTGAGAGAAGGTCTTTAGTGAATGTTACAGCAATCTTGTCCAATTTTAGATTCATCAATTCTGTCAATTTTCATATAAACACGCATATTGGTACTAATCTTTACCTATTAGGGTTATCGCAAATTTACTAAATAATTTAACTTAATGGAGATAACTCCAACAAAAATTTCACATATGTAAATTGTATGTGTAGCATACAGCCTTAAACTGTGTCCTGCAAAAGCAACAAAATATCTCTGAAATCGTTTGAGATATTTATACATGTTCATTCGATGAAAAATTTGGGTTATCGAGTACCCGTTTGGATATACGTTGTCGTATTCGAGTGATTGAAGGTGTTTGTCTAAGTATTGTACGTTTGATAGTTATATATATATATTTATATACCAAATGGTAGCTAGTCCAATGCGTCCAGAAAGAAATCGTGTTGTGATTTCGTCACAGGTTGAACTGGGAACGAATTCTAACATGGAATTTCAAAATTAAGTGTCTATTCGAAAATACCTAAACGATTGTAGCTCAGAATTGGTGATGTATTTTGGACAAATCCAAACCACCCGCTTCTCTGGTACGCGCTGCACGTGCGCACGTTATATGATAACCTCCGGTCTAACAGCACGCCAAGTCCTTAAGTCATCATGTTCAAATAATGTCTATGTTGATACTGTCATATAAATAACGGACATGATCTATCCAATTGCCTGGTGGAAAAGTAAAATAAAAATAGTCTAATAAGAAAAAAAACTACTGAAGCTGATGAAAAAACCTACTGAAGCTGATGAAAAACATTTTTTTTTTGTGAAAGTTTTACTTTTTGCAGCATTCTCTTTAGAACGTCCCACTTTCCGGCGGTGGTCCCTCCCTACCCCTCCTAGCCCCACAGTTCCTCAAATAAAACACTGGTGCACGTTGATGTCTGTTTTATGTCCGCTTCTTGTATCAACTGTTTGGAGGCCGTGTTATGTTCTTTCGTCCGTATGTTGTAAACTTTACCTATTGTACAAATTAATCTCTACAAAAGTTCATTTTCATTTCAATATCAAATATTTATGATGTTTAGCGATATGCATTAAACACCTATCATCAAGATTACATTCTAATTTAGAAGATTCTTCAAATACCTTGTAAATTAAGTGCTTTTTGGTTCTACTTTCTATCTAAGAAGATTGTTTTCTGGGTTTGTATTTTCCGTTTAAAAAACCTACCTCTTGACTGATCTCATGCAAAACCCATGGAATTGAAGTATTCATCTTTCTATTACATTACGGAAGGATACGGACCATTCTAGTGAGGCGGTTTTATACGCCTGTTTGCGCACATATCATGTCCAAGTAAAATATCCAGGCGCGGTCCCGGTAAACATTTTTAGTTTATTGTTAGTCTTGGTAAAATGACTGTTTTGACTGAAGAGAAACTCCTATTTATGTATATTCTATTTGCATGTACGATGTCAATCGCTAAAACGTTTGTAATAAACTAGAATAGAGATATATTTTATCCAGCTCTCATTGGTTTTGGGACTGGCATCACAAGTCTGAGAGTACATCGGAAAATGTTATGTATGACATCATCGGTTGAATGAAATAAACTGTGAATCAAGATAAGCGATCACAAGCTGTTCTCATTGGTTGAATGCAAAATAAATGCCTTTTGCTGGCTTGACTTACCAATGTGTTTGTTGGTACTGTTTACGTTCGTGTAATGTATGTTTACGCACTTGAACCTTATTTATGGCTTACCCTAGACAGGCATACAAATGCATCACAAATTTTACCGGTGTAAGAACTTCTTTTACCTTATCTTTGACAGCGATATTCGCAATCTTACCGATGTGTGATGTGTTGAGGCAAGCTACACTTCCTTTTGGCTGGTTCTCAGCAATTGTATGACGTCATAGCAGCAATACCATGACGTCAAGGCAACAAATACAATATTGTGCCGTCGACAACTCAATTACATCAACATTGCCTTGCATTGATGAACGTCAGTAAGTATTAGATATATACGAGGTTCAACAGGATAAGAGAAAAATAAGCATTCACCCCCTTTAAGAGTGAAACGGGGGGATCTCAACCCTCAGAGCAATGTTCTTAAGCTTCCACAAACACTCGGCAAGCCTTTTGTTAGAACAATTAAGAACCTTAACCCTCTGGTGGAGAACCTCCTGTCTCAATCTCAAGGGGATGAGCGAATCTTTAAATCTTCCTAGGGGTTAGAAAGCTATACGTACTCTTCGCACGTTCTCAACAATTGTATGACGTCATAACAATCCTCATGGTAACAATTCAACGACGTTACGCCGACAATTTAGTCACATCACATCATCATTGCCTTGCATTGGCGTAACGTCAACATCATAACAGGCCAAGAGACAAATAATCATTCAACCCTCGGGGGGAGATAGAATAATCTCAACCCCGGGGTAAGATTCTTAAGTTGCCAAACACTCGGCAAGAGATGACAGATTATTTTAATCTTTTAATCTCACTTTAGGATCGAGATAAGCTACATGCATGTTACCAACAAATGTATGACATCACATCAGCAATACTATAACATCAATCACGATAACAATACAAGGACATTACGTTAACCACCACGATAATAATACAAGGACGTTACGTTATCCGTCACGATAACAATACAAGGACATTACGTCATCCGTCACGATAACAATACAAGGACGTTACGTTATCCGTCACGATAACAATACAAGGACGTTACGTTATCCGTCACGATAACAATACAAGGACGTTACGTTATCCATCACGATAACAGTACAAAGACGTTACGTTAACCGTCACGATAACAATACAAGGACGTAACGTTATCCGTCACGATAACAATACAAGGACATTACGTCATCCGTCACGATAACAATACGAGGACGTTACGTTATCCGTCACGATAACAATACAAGGACGTTACGTTATCCGTCACGATAAGAATACAAGGACATTACGTCATCCGTCACGTCACGATAACAATACAAGTACATTACGTCATCCGTCACGATAACAATACAAGGACGTTACGTCATCCGTCACGATAATAATACAAGGACGTTACGTTATCCGTCACGATAACAATACAAGGACGTTACGTCATCCGTCACGATAACAATACAAGGAAGTTGCGTTATCCGTCTCGATAACAATACAAGGACGTTACGTTATCCGTCATGATAACAATACAACGGCGTTACGTTATCCGTCACGATAACAATACAATGACGTAACGTCATCAATCACGATAACAATACAAGGACGTTACGTTATCCGTCACGATAACAGTACAAAGACGTTACGTTATCCGTCACGATAACAATACAAGGACGTTACGTCATCCGTCACGATAACAATACAAGGACGTTACGTTATCCGTCACGATAACAATACAAGGACGTTACGTTATCCGTCACGATAATAATACAAGGACGTTACGTTATCCGTCACGATAACAATACAAGGACGTTACGTTATCCATCACGATAATAATACAAGAACGTTACGTCATCCGTCATGATAACAATGCAACGGCGTTACGTTATCCGTCACGATAACAATACAATGACGTAACGTCATCAATCACAATAATAATACAAGGACGTTACGTTATCCATCACGATAAAAATACAAGGACGTTACGTTATCCATCACGATAACAGTACAAAGACGTTACGTTATCCGTCACGATAACAATACAAGAACGTTACGTCATGCGTCACAATAAGAATACAAGGACGTTTCGATATCCATCACGATAACAATACAAGGACGTTGCGTCATCCGTCACGATAACAATACAAGGACGTTACGTTATCCATCACGATAACAGTACAAGGACGTTACGTTATCCGTCACGATAACAGTACAAAGACGTTACGTTATCCGTCACGATAATAATACAAGGACGTTACGTTATCCATCACGATAATAATACAAGGACGTTACGTTATCCATCACGATAACAATACAAGGACGTTACGTTTTCCATCACGATAACAGTACAAAGACGTTACGTTATCCGTCACGATAATAATACGAGGACGTTACGTTATCCGTCACGATAATAATACAAGGACGTTACGTTATCCGTCACGATAACAATACAAGGACGTTACGTTATCCGTCACGATAACAATACAAGGACGTTACGTTATCCGTCACGATAATAATACAAGGACGTAACGTCATCAATCACGATAACAATACAAGGACGTTACGTTATCCGTCACGATAACAGTACAAAGACGTTACGTCATCCGTCACGATAACAATACAAGGACGTTACGTTATCCATCATGATAACAGTACAAAGACGTTACGTTATCCGTCTCGATAACAATACAAGGACGTTACGTTATCCGTCACGATAATAATACAAGGACGTTACGTTATCCGTCACGATAACAATACAAGGACGTTACGTTATCCGTCACGACAATAATACAAGGACGTTACGTTATCCGTCACGATAACAATACAAGGACGTTACGTTATCCGTCACGATAATAATACAAGGACGTTACGTTATCCGTCACGATAACAAGACAAGGACGTTACGTTATCCGTCACGATAACAATACAAGGACGTTACGTTATCCGTCACGATAACAATACAAGGACGTTACGTTATCCGTCACGATAATAATACAAGGACGTTACGTTATCCGTCACGATAACAATACAAGGACGTTACGTTATCCGTCACGATAATAATACAAGGACGTTACGTTATCCGTCACGATAACAAGACAAGGACGTTACGTTATCCGTCACGATAATAATACAAGGACGTTACGTTATCCGTCACGATAACAAGACAAGGACGTTACGTTGGGAATTCAATCACATATGTAACATCAGCATTGTCTAGCAATATTTAGAGGTTGACAGGGCAAGAGAAATAGAGGTTCTTACACGAGTGTCGAAATAATGTGGAATTCCATATAACATTGACACGAGTGTGATGTTGTATTTATCACATCATTGGTATTTATTAGAAAACACACCAAAACACTCAAATTAATTTTCTATAAGAAATGCAAATTAATTTTCTACTTTGACAGTGCAATTTTTCACTACCGAGACAATCATATGAAGTCATAGATACGTCATTTGTTTATGATGTCACAATTGTGTTATTACACGTGTGTAATGCCATATTTATGACATATGCATGACCGCATGACATGACTGAACGGGCCAGTTATGTCATAAAAATAAGTATTTACTCCCTTGAAAGTGCGACAGGGGTAAGATGCTTAAGCTACCAAACACTCGACAAGCCTCTTTTTTGGCAACTGAAGAATCTTATCAATCGTGTTGAGATATCTTGTCTCGCCCCTAAGGGAGTAAAGTATTCCATCAAACATTATTTCTTCGGTCCGAAGTTTTAGTCTCTGAACATATGTACAGCGATAGCTTATTTGAAATACTTTTATGACAGTACATGTACAAATACACTGAAAAAATTCACAAAAAAATCGACTATCAGACACTAAAAAAATTCTGATAGTCGGTTTTTTTGTGTGAAATTTAACCGCTTGGCTATTATTATCTTAGGGTATTAGAAAATTAATAACATAAAAAGAAAACATGAAACTTTTGTTTTAATATTGTTTTAATTTCCACATGTTTTCAAGAGCAGAAATCGTACTTAACATCTCATTTTGAACACAGCATATTGTACATGTAATTTATCTTACCCTGTTTTGGTACACCCAGACGCCAACTTTCAGGCAAACTTTTACCGTACTTTATTCTCGTGTAATACAATAAGATATCATTGAAAAAATTGAGAAAGTGAAAATCAAAATATTTCAGGGCCATAAAAGGCCGAATTGGCACTCGTCCAAATACTTAGGCAATCGTTGGTTAAAGAACCCGAAGAGATATTGTAATCACTAGAGCATCCATATATTTCATCCTATACAACCACGCCTTATTAAACCGACGCCAAATCTAGCCAATATCTTCCCGAAAATATCAATCTTTACTCGAGCAAATCAGATTGCTCGTGTCGCCACTTCTATTTCAATTTTCATTTTAATTAAATAAAATAAATAAAAGTGAAAAACGTGATATGAATATTATTTAGGAGCAAGAAGTTTAATGGCATTCCAATATGTAACCCGCAATCAAAGAACCCGAATGTACGAATTCAGTCTGTCAGAACGATACTGGCGGAGTAAGTTATTCGGTATATCTTTTATATTTGATAAGATAAGCTCCAGTAGTCACATTAGCTTTGAAACGTTCTGAAACAAGAAAAAAAGAAAAAAGTATAAACATTTTCTAAAAAACAAGAGACCCAGAGGGCCTCTATAGCTCTCTTGGACGTCAGCAAATATGACAAAACTCATGTGTAAGTTGAAATGCACACACTTTTCCAGTGTTGGATATGCCACAACAGTAGTTACCATGCAGTGATTTAATCAATGAATACGTACATGTATAGCTTTCTGATTGAAAAGGAGATCTAAAGGAAATTAATTCGAAATTTGGTTTTAGAAATATAACTAAATTGCTGTTTTGGCCCCGCCCTTTAGACCCTGGAAGGGTCAGCCACATCATTTGTATAAATTTGAATCCCAACCACCAAGGGACGCTACCACTGAAATATAAAGGGTCTTCGTGGTTAAGATCCAGAGAGAAAGTTGTCTATATCAACATCTCAAAATTGACCCATTTTTGCCCTGTTGCTAAGGCCCCGGAGGTCAGTCCCATCATGTGTAAAACTTGAATCGGATGCAGCCAGCGAAATAAAAATGTTATACCTTGCTTCGTTCCGTAGAAGTAGTTGTTAATATCAATACTGTCAAATGGACTCCTTCCGCCCCGCGCACATGGGGATCAGCTTCACCATTTTTATAAATTTTATATCCCAGGCTCCTAGGGAAACTTACCACTGAAATGTGAATGTTACACAGTGCTTAGTTACAGAAGGACGACGTAACACACACACATATGCTGTACCTTTTAAATTTAGTAGTATATACAGTATGCCGAAAAAAATGAATTAAACTATATCAAACAGCGGTTTAGTCCTCTTAGGACTCTTCGGTGATGCTAGGGGCCAAAAGGTGGGAAATTCCCGGAATCCAAAAGTTCTCAACTAATGTAGAAACAAAAGTCGTTAATATCAATATTGCAAAAAGAATCCTTTCGGCCCCGTCCTTCAGGCCCCTTGGGAGTCAGCCCGTCATTTTTATAAACTTGAATTCCAGCCACATAGGGATGTTTCCTACCAAACCTAGTTGAATTACGATCTGCGATTAAGAAGAAGGAGTCAATTGTTGACGGACGGATGGACGCCGGATACCACGGTTAGCTAACCTAGGTCCTTCGGACCAGTGAGCTAACGATGGGATGGTGATTATATTTCGGTAAGTATCCACCCCAACACGGTACTACAGGAGAATGCTATGGAATAAACAAAACGCTACTGTTTTTAAGAAGAGACTAACTAAGGAGATATTTTGATCTTACAATTGTACCAAGCATCATGTGTCAGCGTGGTATTTTATGTCTTACCGTTGACAGATGTTTTTTCTCTTTAGCGACGTTATTTTTTGTGTGTCAAGGATAGATCAACGTTTACACCGCTTCCCTGATGGCTTAATTGTTATTTTCATTTTTGACTTTTGTTTTGTGTAATACAAAGTCGGAAGCGGATGAATACGCTAAAGGGATTCCTCCTTCCGCCCAATCACTCCTTGATACGTAAGCTTGGATCGATAGAGGATTTATCTACAAAGCCAGCGCATGGGCAGTATTCTGTTGCGCGACCCGTTCCTTTTAAATCATTTGACAATATAAATCCCTCAAATATCCATAAATAACATCAATGCTCTTTTGCGCATGTGCAGTTTGATGGAGTACATGTCTTATAATTATTTTAAAACAAACAACATTTTTTTTTAACATTTTGAATAATATTTAGTTGGTAAAAGATGGAGACGAGAAAAAAATCTTTCCTTTTATACAATGTATCTATCATCTTAATCAATCACAATTAATAATGATGTAGTTTATATATACAGCTGGTTTTGATGGATGGAGTTCGTGTAAACAGCGAAATTATAGAGCTGTATTATGTGGGAACAATAAAAGGATGATTTTGAAATATTCCGTTAACTAATAACAAGATCATTGTCAACTTTCGTACATCGGCAAATATGGTTATCCGAAAAATATCATAACTACCACCTAGAAAAACAGTTGAATATTATATAATTATTGTATTATCATTATAAATATAAAGTTATCTATAATGTTATCTGAGACATGCATTTAGCTAACGCTAATTAAATAATGGAAAGCTTTTCTTAGGAATACTTCTTGTTCAAATAGCATCGAATTCATTCGCTAACCATAACACCCCATCAGGCATACATTACAAATGTAAGAAAGATAACTCTTTGAAGAGTGAGTTAGTTTGGTCAATTCTATATGACCGGATAAACTGTACCGAATAGTTACATTTACCTGCTGTACCTTTAAGAATTTAGTAATATATCCATTTTACCAAAAACATAAATTACACTGCATCATATATCTATTTCGTCATTCTAGGACTCGTCAATGATGCTATTTAAGGGCCAAAAGGTGTGAAATCAACATTTTCTAAACTACTGTAGAAGCAGATCGGTCAGGTGCGTGAAACTCATTTCATTTATTAAATTAGTACTGTATCATTACAATTTACTACGAAAGTGTGTATATTTTGAACCATGCCAATACTCAAAGGAGATACAACTGTGGTCGTCAACGACCCAGCAAACCTCGGGGATTAAAAAATCTACCATCTTTATCTTGAAAAATATTTTTAGAGAATACAGAAGCTTTTTTTAACGAGATCAAAATCCATTAAACTAGGGACAAAATATGAACAATGGATAGATTTACATGGAGACCCTTGAAAAAAATCAAGAGACACCCGCCATGTAAATCTTTGTCACATCCAAGTAAACATGAATCCTCAAAGTGAGAACCGAGTCACCATTGTTAATCGCAACAAGTAAACACACTAATGAGCATACTAAAAAACGTCCATTTTCATATCACTTAAAGATTTAAAGATACAGAATATTTCTCAATGAGACAAAAATGGCGACCATAAAATAGTTCTGATTGACCTGCATCTCTCTATTCCTTCTGTTGTTAGTTTGTTTGCTTGAAAGATGAACCTAACACACACACGTGCTGCACCTTTCAAATTTAATCATAGATACACTGTACAGTATGCTGTTAACATGAATTACACTGCATCATACAGTTGTTTCGTCCTTCTAAAACTCGTCAGTGATGCTAGGGACCAAACATGATTCTAATTAAATAAAACATTTGATATACACTGTACATGAATATCTATAGGATTCTATTTACAATATACATTTCACATTATAAAAAACGAGACATAACAAAACAAACAAACAAACAAATAATTAAAATAAAAAAAACAACAAAAAACAAAACCCAAAAGCAGTCGAACAAATTAACACTTGTGTTGTCAGTTACAATTGGTGTTGTGTTTAACTCGATGTAAGACGGCAACGATCACGAGGATAACTTGTGGAGGAGAAATACTAATTGTTAAGTTAGGGAACTTTCACTATTAACATGTTGCTTTTTACATGAATTAAAGTTGATTTGCTTCGCCTCATTGGAACTAGTAAACCCTGATCATTTCATTTCCCAGTGAAGATGGTTGGTCACACGTCTTTGTCGTTACCGGCGAAATGATACATAGTCTAAGTCTTAATGAGCTGATTGATCCATTCGAAGATCGTGCAAAATGTGATCAGATTTCATGACGTTATTCTATGATACTGAAATACAGTGTATTATGTTTGAGAGTGGTATAGAAATTCGTTTTCTTTCAAAGGTTACATGTGTACGTATATACGTTTTCGACAATTCATACATCAGCCGTTATGTAGACAACAGACATCAGAGCATTACCTGTTCAAGAAACTATAATAAGACTAAACCTACGGTAACCTAGCTAGTGGCCCACACAAGACCATGCTGTGTGACTACTTGAAATATTCGGCCGGGTCGATCATTTATGTCAGTATATAAAAACTCACCAAATCACTAATCCAATTGATTACTTGCCATCCATCTCATCATCATATTTTCGCTAATAAGCTATGCCTAATTCCACTATACGGAGATGTTTTCAATATCAGCAAAACAGACATCTGACAACTTCATTTAACTCTTTTCATCTCTGACCAAATCACGAAGTCGCTATGTTTTACATCTGCGAGATGTATTCCACACTGAAAAAATAACACTCTCACAAATTAGTGAAATCGTAACTATGTTTCAATTCATTGTTTATGAAACTAAAAGTTCAAGTAGTACATTACATAATTTATTCATCACAATAGATACATTCTTGTCTTGTGACTATATTGTTTCTGTTGCCTTGTGATGAATGAAGCTTGCGATCAGATCTTCTTCGTATAGTGAGTATGCCACAATGTTCAAAAGAGAAGCACCATGTGACACAGTCGGCTTGCAATACATGAAAATGGCGGGGAACTTAAAATAATTTGCGTTAATATATATTTCTTACTTACATGGGCTGATGAAGGGAAGTGAACCTCGTGCAATCTACTTGTCTTTCGTTACAATAAAATTGATTTAATAAAAGTACAACCATCATGCGCTACCGCATTTTTATTTCACACGTTTTCCTAACAGTTTATTGATACATCTTGTGATATAATAAATATAACGAGTGTTTAGAGAGATATGTACCAGTAGTCATCTTTAATCAATATCGTGTAATTTTGATAGTTATTCCCGTCACTTTTCCATTTTCCCAGCCTTGACACAATTTCATACCGCCATTGCAGGGCTTCGTTAGTTAATTGACGCAGTTATCTTCTGACAAGCTAAATTTCAGTTTCCGATTTCCTCTTTTGAGCTTCAAATAATTCAATTCAAGAAAAATAGCCAAGGGAATAAGTTTTCATCGTAACTGATTTATTTTAATTTATGTAATTTGATCTGTGGAACAGTTTCATGACCTCCATTCTTAGAATGATGTTGTTATTTTAGTGTGGGTGTCGGTTTTTGAAACCACATAATCTACTACATTTCTCTGATATTTTTTCCCTTTAGAACATGTTACATCATCATATCAAAACAGTATTATTGTATCATAAAATAACTGTTAAAAATTTGTTTTACATTTTTATATTCACATTTGCGCTGCAACCCACTATATGAACATTACCAGCAAAATGCCTTTCATAAAAGTATGAAAGCAGTGGTTCTCGAGACGTAGCACGTGGTTTGATTATGACGTTATAGAGAGTCTTGTCGCGCCGCTTCGAATAACATGGATAACTAATCATTTGTGCCAATTGTATTCAAGCTGGGCTGTTCCGCCAATGTCGTTTAAATGACGACATATATACAAACGCGGAGAATAAACAATTAATTGGAAAAAATAGATATAAAGTTAAGCAACTGATCTATAGTAAAAATGTAAATATATAGATTAAAATTCCAAAATATTGAAATTATACATAAGGATTGAAAGTCGTTTTTTTTAAACTTTCATAGTGCTATGAAAGTCAGCCGTTACATCTATATTCAGCATGAAGCCCTAGCTGGCTTCTTTCAATATGGATGTAACGGCTGACCTTTCATAGCACTATGAAAGATAAAAAAAAAAATGACTTTCAATCCTTGTGTATAATTTCAATATTTTTGAAAAAACACAAGAGGCTGAATTTGTGGAAGAGCTAATCAGGACAGGTAACAAAAACCTTTTAATTTCACTTTCAGATATATTGACGATGTCTTGTCTATAAACAACAAGAACTAAGTCGTTCGTATATACCTTTCTGAACTTGAAATAAAGGACACAATATACTCTTCTACATCAGCTGCTTACCTAGATCTCAAATAAAACTACGACCAGCATAGCCAGCTAACTACTAAGCTATACCATGAACGTGATGATTTCATTTTTCCGATTCTGAACTAACCATTTCCTGATAGTGACATCAGTGCTTCTCCAACCTGTATCTTTAAGTGATATGAAGATGGACGTTTTTTGTGTGTGCTTGTTGTGATTGACAATTATATAAGACGCTTACTCTTCCGGAACACCTGGTCCTATTCTTCTGTGCATTTGCGAGAGTCTCCATGTAATCTTTCTTTTGTTCCTATTTTGCCCCGGGTTTAATCGATTTTGAGTCCGGATTACGGTTTTGTTGTCGTTTCGGTATTCTCTGAATATCTATATATCTATATTTTTTAATTGTGAATAGATAGATTTGGGAAATGCTTTGGTTGAAGCCCGAAGTCATTTCTCAAATGGCTATATTTCTGTTTATTATTGTGCATTTGACAGTTTGTGTCCAGGCCCCGGGATCATACTTAACCAATCATTTATGCCTTTACTTTTAGCCCATTTTTGTTTTTATTGACTAAGACTAACATTCGGTAAGAAAAAATCAAACTTTAATTTCATGATCGTGTGGTTAGAAGTTTAATGAAAAGAGATTGACATGGAGAGAGATTGACCAATGGGATTTCCATGGATTCCGAACTTCCTTTGTCCATTTTCTCGGCAAAAATATTACAGACAATGCTGTTGTATCACGTGTTGTTCCTCGGTAACTGTAAGGCGCCGTGTAATTGATTCTTCATACTTTATCATTTGTCCCAATGTTATTAGGGTAACATTATTTGTATGTGAAGTTTCCCCTGCTATCTAAGTAGCAACAACGGGAACGATAATACGGAGGCAGATTGAAGCAAATATTAGCACAGATCTAGACTAGTCTATCTATGCAGACGCAGGACTCCCTCCTGAGACGAGTTGTAGAGGTTAAGATCCGGTCGAGTGTTTCTCATTCAACGTCTCTCGGCAGGTTGTTTTGGCACAAGAAGATTAGCATGGCCCAAACCAAAAGAGGAATGGCCATCAGATGCCAAATAGAGTTTGTAAAGACAAAGCAGCAATATAGCATCAATCGGCATCGATACAACGAGGAATATATTCATTTTAGAATTCCAAAAAACGCTAATATGATTGGTTGAGGGACTAGTGTGTTATTGGTTTAGTTTTATCTTTTGATCGTCATATCAATAGCTAGTTTTTAAGGACATACCTCAACACGAGGAAGGCGAGTATGTTTTGGTATATATTATTTGTGCCATTGCTTTGGCTCAGATCTATACTTCATCGTGATTTTTTAACGTTAAGTATGGAACAACACCAACATTTTAAGTTCTTTCGCAATGATATACGATGGAAATATGAAATGATGTATACAGCATTAAAATATATTTGAAATATGTTCCTTAAAACAAATTTTCACCCAGTTCAACACTTGTGTGACCTTAACAGACATACATTTTGTATCCTTGTGTGATATAAATACTTTTATGAAGACAGTCTACAATATGCTCAAACAAAATGTCCTGAAGTTACGTATATTGGGCCTTTAAAGCTACTAAAAACTCATATTTCGGTAAGATCATATTTTGATTCATGTAAAAAGCAAAAGAAAAACGTGATAAGATACATCTGGAAATATCATTGTCGCCTTCAGACAATTAGATAATATCAGAGGGAAGAGTAATGCATCTCTGTCATCATTAATCCCCTATATCGATTAATGTCAGCAGAATACGCCGACATCTAGTACCTTTGATAGATAATGTTGGCTCACCTATATAATTGTTTGACAGTGATCGAACCCGGATGTGCTGATATAGGAGGCGCGGGTTTAATTTCTATCGGCTATATAGACCGTTGGAAAACATCATTGTGTAATCGCCTATATTCATTCAATATAACAATAAATAAGCTGATTATATATAGCACAAGTATCATCTGGACCTTAGCAAATTTTACGGGATTTGTACCCAGACAAATGGCCAAATGATGCACATACATTCATAGCTGCTCCAAACATTCTAATTTGCTCTTTTACATGTACCATAGTTATGCCCGTTTAACTCAATTTCCACTTATTCAACAATTAAAAGACCCCGTGCAAGACGATATTGTACGTCAAAGAAAACGAAACGTGTTATTGAATTGAATTCATAAGATGAAATTTCATGTGAACGATTCACCTTTACAATATACGGTACTGATTCGTAGTTTGTTTGTCAGGTAGATAAGTGTTTCTCGTCTTCAGTGTTAGTGACAGCGTTAAGCAAACGCGGGTGGTGTAGGTGTAACGTTAGATGCCATATCCCGTTACCTATTTGTATGCCAAGGCGATAGATATAAGTAAGCACTGTAACCCCCGGGCTAAGGTACACACCCAGACAGCAAGCATACGTTGGGCCAACGTTGGGCCAATGATAGCAGTCACGTTGGGCCAATATCGGTAAATCACG
The DNA here is from genome assembly GCA_947623455.1 of Mimachlamys varia. NCBI lineage: Eukaryota > Metazoa > Mollusca > Bivalvia > Pectinida > Pectinidae > Mimachlamys > Mimachlamys varia. The sequence goes on along the minus strand of OX392531.1, from coordinate 16,521,140 downwards.
TTGGGCCAACGTAATGTTCCTCATCGGCGCACCGTTGGTCCAACGTGTTGGGCCAACATTGGGCCAACGAAGTTAGGTTGTTTTGACGTGTTGGCCCGACGTTGGTCCAATGTCAGCCCAAAACAATTGATATTGGCCCAACGTTGGTCCAACATCGGAATATACAATTTATGTTGGTTCTACGTTGGTATTATTCGGAAACTAACATTGGACCAACGTTGGTTTAATGTCAGATGTTTGACTGTGTGTGTTGGCTTTTTGTTGTGTTGGAGTACAATTGATACACCAAGTTGATCCCATGATTGCTCAAAGTACCAGCCTAATAGACAGCACTAAACCACTTGAATATGGATTATATCTCGGTAATGCCATACTTTTAGCTTCAAGAGAATAACTTTAAATCCGACAGTAAGGTATGCATGACTGGAGATTTCTCTCACCTGTAACGTAAGCCTACAATTGTATGCCCGAAAAAGCAATAAGAATGAAAAGTATAAAAAAAAATATATATCAATTTTTATTTATTATTGATACATTCACTCTATTTTAGATGTTTCTGAATTGACTGTCATTATTATTTCTTAGTCACTGTCCTGATTGGATGCCTCTTGGTCGCTTTGATTTTTTGCTTTTTCACTCTCTTCTTTATCTCTCTCCTTCTCTATCTCATGAATATCTAAACCAGTCTTTGGTGACACAATGGATCTTCTGATGAGAAGCTCCTGAACATAATCGGTTCCTACACCTAAAAAAGAGAATGGAATAGCATGCCTACAGTACTTTATACAAATAAGTTTTATTTTATACATACATATGTACTATACACATATTTTCTAGTTCACAATACATTACAAACTTTCTATCATAGTGTTTAGGGGAGATATCAACAACCCAGTTATATGCATACTGATCACAAACAATAGTGAAGATTTATAGACTTATATTAAGAGATGGGTTGATGGTAAGTTCAAGTTTTCTGAATGAAACTTTGAAAAATAATAAGAAGAAAAATACTTACATATTGAATCGCTGCATGGTAGATTAATTCCTAGCTCCTTCTAAATTATAGTCTTGAAACGTACATGTGGTCACACCGTTTCCTTCACAAAGACTGACCAAGCCGGTTTAATCTGATGCCAGTGCCCATCCTGTAGTATCATATTCCACGTTGCTACGGTAACTGACCAGATCCCAGCTGTGATTTTACTCAAGACTTAACTGACTTACAATGTACTTCATAGCCATCTTATCAGCCAAATGTGCATGTATTTATGTACAGGTTCTAGTAAGATTGATATTTGCCTTTCCCATGGCTGAATATATAAATATATGTATGCCGTTTTCTTGTGTTTTATAGGAGATTACCATAGAAAAAATGTTTTGATGAATTATATATATATGTACAATTAGTACACATATATTTTAGATTAATGTTTTCCACTTTAAGAAATGTTTTAATAAAGAAAACGTTGACTCCCATACTGACAGTTGTATCATTTAACGTATATACATGTATAGGTCATGGTTGTCCAACTGTCTATCCATGGTGCAATTACATCAATCGTATTCCGATGTTGGCCCAACATTGTACCAACATTCAACAGCCAGCCAACCTCTGATGCGAAATTATTACTTAAGAACGAGGGTGGCCCAACGTTGGCCCGACGCATGATAGCCGACGCCAACGTTGGCCGACCATGCCAACAGGTTTCCGACGTTGGGCCAACGCATGTCTGCTATCTGGGCACGGGGTATAGATCCTCTGTATAAACTGTCTGCTATTAGTGAACAAACACTTGTCAGATACTCTCCTAGTACGGAACCCAATACAAGTAAAGTTTTCAGTCGATGTTTTAAAGTAGGGGTTATGAAAACCAGGCTAGGTAAGTTATCTGAATGTGTGAATCACCATAGACCTCCACTACTGGGTCCTCAGTTCAGTGCCTACAATGGGCAGTAGCAAGGTAATCGCGTAGTTTGGTGGGTTTTCTCCGATATATCTTGTTCCCCTTCACAACCAAAACATGTCACGTCCTTAATTGACTATAGCTGCTTAGAAAACGAAAATCAGTAGCAAAGCAGTTTGATAATATATGGTATAGCTAGTTTTGTATCCCCTGTACACAAATTATAGACAAATGATGAAAATATAAGCAATAGAAGCAGCATATGATCCACCAAAACAAAACCAGAAACATTAACAGAAACTAAATGGCATGGCAGCAAAGTTTGAAAGACAACAACAGTAACTGAGAATAGCAATGCAGACACCTTACGGAAAGAAATTTAACAACAGAAGCAGAATAACGGTAACGGGAGTAACTACAAGGGAAAAAATGGGAACTGAGGAGACACCGATAACAAAGGGAAGAAAACACAGGAACTGAGGAGACACCAAACCAAACGGGAAGAAAATACAGGACCTGAGGAGGCACCGAACACAAAGGGAAGAGAACCCAGGAACTGAGGAGACACCGAACCAAAAGGGAAGAAAACACAGGAACTTAGGAGACACCGAACCAAAAGGGAAGAAAACACAGGAACTGAGGAAACACCAAACACAAAGGGAAGAAAACACAGGAACTGAGGAGACACCGAACCAAAAGGGAAGAAAACACAGGACTGGAGGTAACACAAAGAAAAAAACGAAAAGAAGTTAGAAGACTAAACCAAAGGCAAACTCAACACATGACAAGAAGGAGGACACAACGATTCCAAAGGAAAGAATAGACATGCACTGAAAGGAGACCAAACCCCAAGGGACGATCATACAGAACGGAGGATACACCATAGTCCAAGGAATGAAGACGCAGGAACGAAGTGATCCCAAACAAACAATGAAGAAAACATTGGAATTTCATTTATGTTTAGTTTCATTTTGGTTTATGTCCTTTTAACAAATCAGGTGATTTAAAGACGACCTCCAGTGTATGCGGTGTGAGTGACTGTGTTGAGTGCCAGTGTATTTTGGAGGCTGTTGTATGTCCATCAAGCCTCCTTCCGATATTGCAGAACTGGTTTTAAAGTGCTACTGCACTGTTGTATACTGCCAAAGTGCTCCTACCGCAATCGGTCATATTGTACTAAAATAGGTTGACCAGTTGTTCGACTCCAATAATGCTGAGGAGTAGTAACTACTGGTTTTTAAACTCTGGTATGCTTCCGCCAGGAGACAGAACCCAAAGCCTCCTCAAAGAGTCAAAGGGCCAATCAAGGCAGTATCAAGGGAGACATGAGTGGAGAAGCGGCAAGAAAGAAAAAATAGCATCCCAAATTAAGTCGCCTCTTACGACTGGGGCAGCAGATACAATTCTTACGCTTTACTTGCAAAGACGGTCCAGGTTTTAGTGGTGGAGAAAAGCCGAAGTTAAAAAAGAACCAATCAACGGCCAGTACCTTATGACTGTCCCGCGTACAAAAGTATGTAAGCCTCGACCTAGATATGGAGGGCTAGTGGTTGTAAAATGTCAGGCATATGGACTCAAAAGTAAACAAAAGTCAAGGAGACGCCAAAACAAAAGGAAAAACAACGACAGGAACTAAGGGGAAACCAAAATAAAAAAGAAGCCGCAGAAAACGCTTTGTTCCATGGAACTCGTTTGCCCATTCGAATAGCAATATACTAAACTATTCAATTTTGCAAATGAAATAGATAAAAAATTCTACTCACAGACAAGGTGACCGATTTTATTCATAATGGGGGTTATCAATTCTACTTATGTTCCGAGTCATCATTATTCAGTTTCTGCCAAAAAAGCATTTCTACTTGAACATGTCAAGTACAGATATCCATACAGCGAATCGATAACGAGTAAGGTATAATATATTTTGTGGGCTACTTACTTGTACATGTACCTGTAAACTAGATGTATTGATGATACTACCTGGATTCCGTATCGACAAAAACATAATGATTACAGGTGTAAGCAATACAGGTAATGGCGCATTATCTGTCAACGTTCCGAAATCCTATAGCCTCCGCTATCGTTAATGGCGCTTAAGTATCGAACGACCTTTTAAATTCCGCGAGTATAGTGAAATACGTTTTAATTGAAATCTGGTCGCGCGCTCAGGCTTTCGTTTCTAACATTCACAAAAGACAGAATCGATAACAAAGTGTGAATAAGGCATCTCGCTCTAGTTCCAACAAAAGGGCTCTCATAATACTCAACCCGTTTATTAATAAAGAGTTTTGTAAACGACATTTAAACAATAATACAAAAATATGAATAGGACATGAACATAGGTCTAGACGCGGGCTTTGACAGAGCGCTGTTAACCAGACTGTTAATAAGAGGTGTGTATCGAAGAGGGAGGGGATTTACCATAACTTGACCCCTCGTAGGGAGGGGCATACCACAGCCTGACCCCCAGGAGACCAGAAATAGAAATCCCTCCCAGACGACACACCATGGAGAGAATAAAAGTCGACATTATGCCGTAAGTACCAATCGGGACTATAGATTTCCACCTATTTCTCAAACTAACACCTGATCATATATTAAAATTGTCCGAGATATATCACTATGTGTGCACATAGTATGTAATGTGTTCTTTGGTGACCATCTAACGAAAATAAAGATGTAAGTTCAACGTAATATAAATTCCGTTTTCATGCAACGCCAATGTTTTTTTTTAAGTTGAATTTCGTGATGAGAGAGATTTAAACAAGTTACGTTTCAATCTCAAAGTAATGAAATGAGAGATTTCAAATAACTTTTGAGATTGAAGATGATGTTTTTATTTGATTTAATGGTTGAAGTCAGACTGATCAATCTGTTGTCATCTTTACTGGGTTGCTTCATTTACTTCGCAACATATAACGCCAATCATGATGGGCATAAAACGCTAACTCTAAATTTTCTATATTTCTTATGTCATAATTTGCTGGCAGGACATTCACATTGTGCTCTTAATTGAAATTTATTAAAAGAATAAAAAAATCAATTTCAAACTAAAACTGGACGGATATTACATATGTATGTATGTTATGTTATGCTAGACAACGTCAACGTAGGTATACAAAGACCACTCATAAACTCAGGTCACGTCAATGGCAGCCTTCGATAAAACCGTTGTTTACATTTCAAAAATATTTTTTGAAAATACATAATTGTGCATAATTCTATATATGACAATACTCGAGTGTGTCGCTTTGCAATAGCCGAGTGTATTAACAATGGCGGTCTATTAAGTTCTCAGTGAATGACGGCAACAATACACTAACGACATTCTAACAATAACTGAACACTCTAACAAACAACGGCACCACAATACCTCCCAATTTTGGTGGTAGAAATAGGAGTTAAAATACAGATATCACACATTACCTCTAACGTCTGGGTTAAGTATTATGGTGTCTTGTGTTCTGTTCATCTTTTGAATTGGCTTTAGGCGTTTCGTGGCGGACATATGTTTGACAAACGTTGAGGAGATTTTGAGAGAAAGATGATGATCGAAATCCACACTCAGGAAGCCCCGTCGCCGCGCAAGTATGTCTTCTCTTTGTATGAAGTTCGACATGTCATTGATCGTGTACCGAAGCCCTGGTGTCATATGGAAAAAAGCTTGTCTTTCACGGCCTTATATTTTAATTATCTCGTCGTAGATATACTTTTAAATTTCTCACTTCGACACAAGAAAACTACCGTTCCTGTATAGAATAAAGACCATTCAACTAGTTCTTTAAATATGGTAAAAGGATGAATATGCTATCTAAAATATTCAATTGAACAATTTGGAGACGACTGAGAACGAAAGTTTCTCTTGCAACATCCCCCCATGCCTTATGATACCCAGTGGCAGACCTCTCAATCTCGTTCGATCAATTATTACCCAGATTCTGTAAAATCTAAACATTTGGTCTCGGTAGGGTTTAAGTTACAGAACCTTACCCTTCGAATAATATAACCTGATTTTGCTCAGTTATACGGTTTGTTGATGCTATAAGTTTTCGTCTAGCATAAAATGTTCAACTACATTTCATTCTATAGAAATATCTGGCTTAACAGAAAACCTCAGGGAAAATCTACAGTATACACGTTGACGGTGTCGTTTATGGTTCGTATATGTATGTTCAATTAAGAAATTCTCATAAGGTGAGAATTAGCTTATTTGAACATTAGACAGCGATACTAACCGTATAAAAGGTTAATAAAAGAAGTTATTAACGAAAAAGAAACGTCCTCAAATCTTAGTACTCAAGTCATCAAAATTGAATGGAAGAAAATCGTGGTGCTTTAGTTTGTAGAAATTGTGACGTAATCATTAAAACAGCATAATAAAACAGTTTGTTTTCAAATATAGTGTTGTATAACAGGTTAGAAAAACAAATTGCCCACATCACGTGATAGTGATCCAACTAATGAGAAAACGGGAATAGATTATGTCCTCTAACAAACATGCTATCCGTGTTAAAACAAGTACCGACCGATACATCAGGCAAGGGATAGTTAACTCTCCTACATAACAGTTCAGCTATCTGCTGATTGATTGAAATGCTTGTTACTGTTTTTGGACGCCTCTGACGTCATCACATGCATATAATGACCACCCACTGTATATGTTAGCCTCGTGCATTCTGTGTAGTCAGTATTATACATTGACGTCTAAAGTACGTGTCTCTGATAAGATATTTCAATTACAGAAATGAAATATTTTAACGAGATGTTTGTTTACAATTATCATATAGAATATCCAGTGAAACAGTTATTAGATAGTGTAAGATAAATACCATATGTTTGAAAGACTTTTAATATTGTGGAATATTGATATATCATAAATATATACGGGAAGGTACATGTACAATATAGTGTGACATATACAGTATATGTATATAAAGCTGAATTAATATTATTGAAAAAATAGTGCAAGATTATATTAGACTTTTGTAAAGACTTGAAAAGTGTAGGATATATATCATATATTTTAGGAAAACATAATTAAATATATGTATGTAATTTGTATGTGTTATGTAGGGCTATAATGTGAAGCACAGATAAGGAAGAATCAGAGACGTTGCTCTTATAATCTACTTGTCCAAACACTCTTATCCAAAGTTAATACAGGGAACTACGGTGATTGCGAATGATAAATATGTGTGCTGATCACTTGAACTGTTGTTTCTTTGGACATCCACAACACCTTGTTTGATTGATAACAATTAATTTCGTGACGACCACTAGTCGCTTCAAAGTTACAAATACAAATTACTCTAATTTTCTCTGGCAATCACAATTTCGTCCTTGAAACATGGATCATGTAATACTCGTGCAATTGTTTAGCAAGAAATTTTGGTGCGCAGACTAAAGAACCCCGCGATCTTCTGGGAGCGATGAATGCAGCATTTCCTACATGACCATGAAGTTTCTGCGCTGTTTTGCCATCCCAATCAGAAGTACCAGTCGTCTCCAGATAGTCTAGAAGGAATTCTCTAAGGATTCCTACATTTGATCAAGCACATGGAGAGGTGTAATTTATTTTCTTTACAACTTAATTTTTTTGCAGAAGATTTTGAAAGTTGTCCCTTTTTTAATTGGTCTCCGTGTTCTCTTGAAGTATCGATTTCACGGTTAAATTGCTTAAGTCTTCACTCGAGTTAAGTGAATCATTGAAAAGAAATTGGGTCAAGGAATCAATGTAGAATGATACGAAATTCCCTTACGTGATCTATTGTCCACTAAAATGCTGGAAGATTGCAAACTTCCCAGTGTCTTGTCCATCGTCTAGGAACGACAAGGCGAGTCAATGCCGAGTACGTAATATATCGATGTTGTTCTATATTATCTGACCAAGACATGCTTCCATGAGGAACTTATTCAAGCGATCGCTTTATAAAAAAAGTTACAAATAAACAAAAATCAAAAAATGCTAAAACGTCAACATAACCATAATCCAAACTCAAACTCGATTAAGCTACAGGCAAAACATGAAAAGGAACATGGAAACCCTCGTGGAAGTAAAAGATATTAAGACCAGGTGTTCCGGAAGAGTAAGCGTCTTCTGCTTCATCGACGACACCCACCATGTAAATATTGGTCCCATCCAAGTAAACATCAATCCTCAAAAATGAGAATCGTGTCATCATTGTCAATCACAACAAGTAAGCACACTAACGTATTACCTGCAATATACCTAAGGACAATGCCAAATTGTTCCAAGGTTCTTGAATCTGAATCACATACAGATATACACAGTAAATGATCGGCCTTTGATTTTGGGGACAATGTGGTATTTGATCCATTGGTCTAGGAATAAAATCATTTCAATATGTGAGGTATTTTCAATGTATTAAGATGCAGCCTTTTACATCCCCTGGGTATTGGTCTGTGACTTAACGCGGAATCCAAGATATTCGTAGACACCCGTCATTCATATACACCACAATATTACTCATGATATCTGCTGTGACTGAGAGCATTTTGCACCTCGGATAAGCAATACAGACTATAGATATGTCTAAATCGGTGCCACGCACCCGAGACTGTTTCCTAAATGTAAGCCATTTCGAGTCATTTGGTGCAGTTTGGGATTTTTCCCTCCCACTCTCTCCGTCCGGGGAGGAGAGTAGGATCAGTTATTACATTGATGTATGTAATAAAGCTAGGTTTAACTGAGGCTTGACTGCTTTGTTTGATCACTAATACAACTGTATGTATGATTTTACTGTACTTTTGCAGCTAGTATTAGAGACCCTCGCGTCATACTTGGAACTTTTTATTCAAATGGTAGTTGATGTTCTTTTCGGTAATGTATGGCGCTGAAACATTTATTTTATCATTTTGATGATAATATGGTATTCACAGTAAGATCAAGAATTAAATTTGTTTTTTCTTACAATAAACAGGGTCCAAGGTTCCTTATGTGCAACTCAGATAAGCAATACAGACTACAAGTATATCTTAATTGGGACCAAACACCAGAAATGTTTCCTAAATGTAAGCTATTTCAAGCCAGTTGGTGCAGTTTGGGAATAGTTCCCTCCCACTCTCTCCGTCCGGGGAGGGGAAGGATAAGTTGATAATAAAGCTGGAGTTTGTCTGGAGTTTGTTGAGGCTGGACCATTGACCAAGCTTTGTTTGATCAATAAGACAAATATTTATATGATCTTCCGTACTTGTTTCAGCTTGTTAGAGGCCCTAGCTCACGTCATACTTAGACCTTTTCATTCTTTATGTTGATGCTCTTTTTGGTAATGTTTTGCGCTGAAACATTTATTTTTCTCCTTTTGATGATAATAGGGTATTCATTGTAAGGGTAATAACTATAAACTCATTTTCACAATATACGAAAAAAAATTAAAGTTAGACGAATGTAATTTGTAAGGTTCCTGAGGTTTTATGTATACAAGCCCTATATTTCAGTTCCCATATTCACCTCAATATGTATGTCTTACTTTTCTGTACATTACATGCTAGCCCATTACTTATCTGATCAAAAGCCCGGAGCATATTACAATTTATACAGGTAAAACGAAAACCCCGTTATAATAATTAGTTATCTGATTAAAACTGAAATTAGAATAGGATTGATTTCAAAAACTGTTTTTGACGTACCATGAACATTAAAATATATAATTATGTTTGTTGATTTCAAAGCATATAGCTTCTGGGGCGCCATTTATGTAATGTTATTTTAATGTAAATGGTCCATGGGTTTGTCGTATGAACACCCTGCAGTCACTTTGAATTCATACGTATACATATATATATGTGAAAGCAACCAACCGAGTTGTATAGATTTGTAATTAAACGTGGTATTGAAGATAAATCGTTCAATCTAGGTATGGAACAATTTATAGTGTAATGTCTGCCTGGAGAATCTCGTTAGAAGTATGAGTCATATACCCATCAGACGTGCCTTAGTGTGTCCGCAATTGCAAACAGGATGAGTGTTTCCGTGACTCCAGGTCAGGGATATTGTTGCAATCAGATTTTCACTTTCAAGGCTACTGACTGATTTCTAATATCAAAAACATGGGTTTTAGATGGAATAAATCACAAGAAGCGACTCAGATACCGTACCTGTCACAAATCCAATGAGTATTATACAAATATAAACGTTTAAATCCCGTTCGTATTTTGCTTTTATTTGACCGGAAGTGAGTGGGCGTTGCATCATAAAATTAAGGGTCCTTATGCGGAAGTATAAATAAAGCCGATTTTATAGTAATATTGGTTATGTATTCAATATATTTTATCTGTCAGTGCTTGCCATGATTTTACCGTTATTGCTTTAAGATTTATCTCCTGTCTTCGAGCTTTGTAAACTCAATTCAGCAATGATTCATTTATAAATATTGATATTTTTAAATTATTAAGTTTTGTTTTTCGATTTTAACACATAAAATGCTTGACATATTAGCGCAGGAAATCGTTGTGTGAAAACACAAGTCCTTGTATGATAAAATCAACTTTCTGTAGAAGCTCGTCTTTTACAGAACAATGACATTTTGTACACATTTCTCGCGTTTCGTTTGAATATACAAATGATGGTGGAACACATCTCACAAATCCCTGCTAGAGAATTCTACGGTAGTTTTTTTTATATACATAACAGTCACTTTCAATTTTGTTTTGGGTGAAGTTGTGATCAGGATGAGCAATGAAATTACTGCTTACCCCAGGCTAATATGGGCAGATGTATCGAGGTCAAGAGTTACAACAACTTGGACGGGGAATATTGCAAAGACCTTGTTGTATAAGCTCCACAGGGATATTTAAGTTCTTACGAAATTCTTCAATTGGTGAAGTTTTATAGAAAAACATGATATTAATATATTTCTGGGATTCAAAATTATTAAACCTCCTCGATATTTGATGAATACAATTCATACTTCAAAGTATATTTTCCAAAAACCTGAATATCTTCGATTGAAAGTCTGACGTAACATTAACTAGCCTTGTGAAATTTGTTCAACTCGATCTGAAAGATAATTGCAGTCGTTAGAGAGAGAGACAGCCTTGTATTTGTTTTCACATTAAAGGTGATAAAAACCAAACTTCACTTTCTCAAGATTTTTATATTTTTCGGTGCATTATGTATCAAATATCACTTACGTAAAATAAAAATTATTTTGAAAACACGGAAATAACGGAAATGTGCAAATATTGTAACCGACATCAACAATCTCAAATACAAGTTAGGATGAGTTATCGTTCTTGAACTGGAAAAACTGTGACGTCATTTGAGACGATCGCGACCACCTGTTTCAAGCCATGCACGTCAAACTAGCCAGAACCGGAGCGATGTTTTCTGCGGATTTTAGTGACAACGAGGAGATTTTAGAAGTTTTCTTCACATTGAACATTCAACTATGCATGTTTGAACCAGAACGATTAGAATATGAGGTGATCAGCGACTCTGAAGCGTCTGAGTTGGATGTCAGTGACGGCTAACAAGGTCAGGAAAACTGGGCCGGCAGATCTTACACCATAAATGGTTGGTTCTCACGTCGACTTTTCATAGCTTGGTACCAAATTGATCGTTGTCGGTTAATAGTCGTCAATGAAATATTATTTTTTACTGAAACTATGTTATGATGTTATAGTCATGACACAGTTTAATGAAAATTTATCTTCAGCTCTAGGCCTATATGTCGCATCGTGACGGCAGCAGCATGCGGCACGCCCCTGTGTTGATATTTGGGCTTGGTACGAATACGATCACTCTGAGATAAATACATATATAGGCCAGGAAGTTACATGCATGTTATCTTTCAATCTATGTACATGTATATGGGGAAGCTATAGGCCTATCTACTGCAGCTCTATTTATTAAACAGAAAAATATAATCGGTTCATATTTAGCCACAGGTACATGATACATGTATGTGGGCAGGGGAATAACCATCCACAGGCACTAGCATCGTATGTTACACACCTATAATATAGGCGCGTCATTAAGAGATAGGACGGGATGTTTAATGATATTACAGGTAGTACCCTGGAGAGGGGACCCCACCAACACGTTCTCGCTGTAAACTTTATTCGTTAGTACACTCACAGTGATGAGTGGGTTTCAAGTAAACAACGGGGGACATTGAAGACAACGAACCGATGTCTGTAGTATGTGTATAGTGTATCCACTGTATTGTGCATGTGCAGTCATCAAAAACTAACACAGGGATGTGTGATCCAGAAATCATTATTGGAATACTTGTTTTTATGCTTTCACATTTATATATGACCATTGAAGTGCTGTTTCAAGTTTTAAAAAAAATGATGAAAATAATACTGTGAGTTTCAACGCTTGGATGTTTCATCTAATAAATATCTCAAACATTTTAATTGAATAAAATTATTGCATCAAGTTTTATTGTTTCATTTTTCATGTAAAATCTACTTTTAATTTACCTGCACGTCATTAAACCAACTAATGATATTTCAACACAATAAATACATTTGACTGGTCCTTGGTTTTTTTGTACTAACAAATGATTTTATACGGAGTTTTACGTGAGCAAATCGTCAATAAGATGACGTTTAAATGGGAAAGTTTTGATATAATGGAAATAACTTAGATAATACCGAAGCGTTAACAAAATCATAATCCGAAATAAACATGATTAAACCAGGGTAAAATATGAACAAAGGAAAGATTCACATGGAGACCCTTGCAAAAATATAAGAGAATAAGACCAGGTGTTCCGGAAGAGTAAGCGTCTTCTGCATCATCGACGACACCTACCACGTATTTTTTTGTAACTTCCAAGTAAACATCGTAATATATCATATATAAATATCATATAAGATATATCATTATTGTTACATTCTCAGGTGTTATAGAGTAAGAAAACAAAATGGTCCGGTTGAATTGCGTAATCTTCTTTATACGGATGGGTCTTTACTTAAGTCATCATGGGGCGTAATCCAAGTCAGAAACGAGACGGTTGTGAAACCCTTTAAATCCTAATCAGGTGCACCCTTTACACTTATGCCTAATTTTATGCCATTTTCAAACGTTCAGTCAATACAGAGTAACACACACCCTTGTTTAAGGTCGCTTGTGTACATATTGACATTGTACAGGACCGTATGCTCAATATGAGGGTTAAGGTTTTAATGCTTTGTAAGATGAAGAGGAAGGCAAGTGTTTCAGTTTTAAAGTGCATTTAGGAATTTATGATTTCTAAAATTTAAATAAAAATCATGTTTGAGATACACAAATTATAAGATTACCTACAATGTAAATAGCTTTTGATTTATTTTATTTCATAGCAAGAGACTATTCAATTCTAAAGTGGAACCATAACTGTAAAATGTACATAACAATAAAAGTTAATTTTATATTATACTGATATACTTTTTTCCTATCAAGACATGTATGCGGATGAATTGTTCTTTAAGCATTGTTTTTAGATTTAACTTTAAACCGACTAGTGATTTTTATGATGGTTTAACTTAGGAATATTAAATGCTGAGTAAAGGAAATCCGTAAAATTTACACCCTCACTCAAATACGACCATACTATTCTAATTTTTTGAAAATGATAACATTTGCTAACAATTTACTCGTTTATATCATGGCAATATATAAAGGCTAACAAATACCAGAGTATGACATCGAGTTCATATAAGGTCATGTATACAATTATGTAAACACTCCATTTCATCAAGTGGAGGTCATGACTTGGAATATAATCTGGCATCTGTCAAGCTTCAGTATAAACACGTTAACATCTTTAATATATTTCCGTGAGATTTATCTTCTAATACTGCCTAATAAACATGCCCCAAGGTTTTATGATCATTTAAGTGTTTAAGGACTTACACTTACTTGTACCAGTCATCAAGAGATTTGCTACCCTTTTAACAAGTACACATGCACTGAATATCTTAATAATTTTGTCCGTTTTAGCTCACCAAAGGGCAAATGAGATCATGCCTTGGTTCGGCGTTCGTCGCCCGTCTGTCGTCCGTCCTTCGGCGTCAGGATTTTACTTCAAACAATTTCTTCTCTATAACAAAAAGGTCAAGACTACTGGTATTGTGTCAGTAATATGCTTGGATTAAGGACTACTCAGGTTTTAAAATGACTGACCTTGACCAAATGTCCAGGTCCCAGGAGTAAAATGTCTCAAATCTTCATGCAACTTCTTCAGAATAAACGAAATTCCAAAGATATCGATATTGGGCATGTAGCATACTGGGATGACGGGCTACAGCGTTTGTTCAAATGAATGACCTTGGCCAACTTTCCAGGTCACAGGGGTCAAGGTGTCTGATAATATTCAAGCAACTACCATTAAATAACCGAAAAGGACCAGGATACCGATATTTGGCCTGTATAATGCTTGGATGATGGGTTACCAAGTTTGTTCAAACTAATGACCTTGACCCATTTTCAAGGTCTCAAATGTCAAATCTTTTTATAAAATGAAATAGCTTCTGATATTAAGCATGTAGCATGTTGGAATGAAGCAGAATGAAGTCTGACCAAATGAATGACCTGGACCTACTTTCCTTCAAGGTCACAGGGGTCAAATGTCTAAAAATGTTTAAGCAACTTCTTCCCAATAACCGAAAGGCTCATGATACTGATTTTTTTCTATTTCTGTCGTTCCTGAAAACTTTCTTCCTAGGCATCCGTCTTTTTACAACAACGTCAGGTAAGATCCCATATAAGCTAACAAGACTTGTGATGTAGCAACATCAAACCTTCATAACGATGACGCTGTAAACATTCTTGTTAGTTTGATTTCAATTCAATGAACATTTCTCAACAGAGTAATTTTCTTAATTTCAAATTGGTAATCTAAATAAATGTATCGCAATACATTATACATCAACGTCGTACGGGAAGCATTTAAAGATTTTTTAATGTTGAGAATATTGATGGAGTTGTCCCGTAAAGAGGGCGTGCTATGAAAAGCTGTAGAAAAACGTATATACTTGTAATCACGGTAGGTGGTTTGTTTGAGAGAGCCAGCACGTGGAGAGGGAATGAGTTCAATAATATCCTTTCAAACATAACAATAAAATCCTGAATTTACTAATGAATAACTAACCAACCAAATCCGTTTTCACATGAATACGTACATACAGTGTTCTTCTATCGATACCATACCGATCTGCAAACGAAGACTCAGTCAGTACACCTAGAAAGGTCTACTCCGAGTTTCCTCTGACCCTGACCCCAGACTCGACATTTTGACAGATAGATGTCTGGTAGGCCCAAGTTTCCTCTGGCCCTGACACCAGCCTTGGACATTTTGACAGATAGATGTCTGGTGGGCCCAAGTCTCCTCTGACCCTGACCCCAGACTCAGACATTTTGACAGATAGATGTTTGGTGGGCCTAAGTTTCCTCTGGCCCTGACACCAGCCTAGGACATTTTGACAGATAGATGTCTGGTGGGCCCAAGTTTCCTCTGACCCTGACACCAGCCTTGGACATTTTGACAGATAGATGTCTGGTGGGCCCAAGTTTCCTCTGGCCCTGACACCAGCCTCGGACATTTTGACAGATATATGTCTGTAGGGCCCAAGTTTCCTCTGGCCCTGACCCCAGACTCAGACATTTTGACAGATAGATGTCTGGTGGGGCCAAGTTTCCTCTCACCCTGACCCCAGACTTAGACATTTTGACAGATAGATGTCTGGTGGGCCCAAGTTTCCTCTGACCCTGGCCCCAGACTTAGACATTTTGACAGATAGATGTCTGGTGGGGCCAAGTTTCCTCTGACCTTGGCCCCAGACTTAGACATTTTGACAGATAGATGTCTGGAGGGGCCAAGTTTCCTCTGACCCTGGCCCCAGACTTAGACATTTTGACAGATAGATGTCTGGTGGGGCCCTTGTTTCCTCTTGCCCTAACACCTGCAGACTTCGACACTTTGACAGTTAGATGTCTGTGCTCAAACTAAATATGGTGTCGGGGCCAGAGGAAACTCGGGCTAATAACAGGTCATATATAGTATACTCATTTATTTAAATGTTGGAGAGTGATTAAAATGAAGGTTTTCGTAAAACGGGAAATCTTGTCATTTATGTATTTCTTTTTAAATTATTGTTCTTAAACGCATTTTACATAGTCTTCCCCTAATATTTTACATGGACGACATAGTAGTGCAAATCAAATATGTGCTTTAGAATCGTGAGTACAGTTAATTAAATTGAAATAGAAAAGTGTGAATAGTTTACCTGCTTTAGTACAATTCTGCCAACTAGGTGGAGCTCTCTGATATAATTTACCCATACACGATGTATCTGCAGTTTTGTTTGTTGTGGTTCTGATAATTTTTCTGCTGTTTTGAATTATCTTTCATTTCTGTTGTCTTAAAGACAAAATTTAGATGTTCGATCTGATCCGGATATTTTTTCTCTCTATGTGTACATTTGGAAAGCTTCATATTTATTACACGTTGGAACACATGTAAGTGACCCGTGAAAAAATGATTTATCTTGTAATTATCGCTATTACGACATAAAAACATCTCCAGCGACATTTACCGGCTTCTTTATGAATTGGATTAAATATTTGAATAGTATTTTTCATTATTAAGTCTTGAATTTAAATACATAAACTTCGTCTTTATTCAGCGCACGAATTATCCGTCACGTGCGAACAGACACGAAACGGTATATTTATAAACCGTAATGAATTATATCCGTCATAAATATAATAATTTGATTTATTTTTGAAAATAAATCAAAAAGTTTTCTCCTGTTATCTAATGCTATTTGTGATTGCAGTTTGTTGTAAATAAAGAAAACGAATACCTGGTTATTTTTTAAATATGTATATTTATAACTTAATATTCAAAGAAGTCCATGTATTTGCAGTGTTGCTATGATACATTGGACAACATGCCGGTAAACTACAATACTTGTTATAGGAAATATAGCTTCATTGTAATTTTACTCTGTTAACTGCAGGTCATCAGTAATATATGGTCTGGAACTGGTCAAATATCCGGACTTGCCTCTCTTGACAACATGCGTTTCTGCTGTTGGTTTTTATTGTAATATCAGAATATTCCATGCATCTAATGAACTAAGCAACCGTAAATGGGAAAATTACATATCAGCAAGTGTAAATAGATCAGCATGCTGGGACATTGTACATGTATGTTTGAGTAACTTGCCTCATTTGTGGTCATACAATAAATACAATGTATAATACCTTGGATTAGATCCGGTAGACGTGAAATGAACACGTTGTTATTAGAGCACACCTTTAATTAACTTTCACCAGGTACGCACATCTACTGATTAAGTAAGCGATTCCGTTCTGAAAGGCTAAATCTAATTTTAAACTCCGAGTAAAATCCTATCTTTTTTAAGTACCTGGGATTTAAATGCTTCTTTTTGACAATCTACATCGTGTGTATATGTAGGATACATATAGTTATTTTAGTACCACTGTCTTTGTTAAGGTTATCATATGTCTGGCCATGTGACAATCTAATATCGCTGTCCATATTATATTTTCAGTATATATTATGTAGCTGTCCACGTAAGAATTCCAATACTCCAGACGATGTTAGAATTCACGGTTTTTGTTTGAATTCTAGTTATATTACATTAATGCAGTCATTGCTAAAATTCTCGTACTACAATCCTGATTACAGTTCGGGAATTGCATTCCCTTTTGAAATTCACCTGTTTGTGCGTCCCATGATAAATTCTGGTCCTAGTTCATCAATTTTCTTAATTACATGTAATATAACTCTAGGGAATTCCTCAGCTTACATATTTTCATGGGAAAGCATTACTTAGTTCAGGACACACTGCGTTCCTTCATTTAAAATACTTTTATTCGCTTCTGTAATGCTCTCCTATTGATATTTGTTTAAGTTAAAAAAAATTAATGCAAACCAAGCCTAATAACTCATTACATAGATTTAGTAAAGATAAACTGATATCAGCAATCTTCAAGATAAATTCTTTCGTGGGTATCGGTACAGCAGCAGTTGAGACTCACTATTTGTAAACAAGCATCCCTTTTGCACTGTCGTATAACTGCGGCTTGTTGTTTTAGTGGTCCACACCTAAATTATTTTAAATGCTTTCGAAATTTCTTTCAAGAGTTTCTTGGTAATTACTGCTCAGGTTTACTTCGTTTTAGCTATATTTTTGCATGGTCATCAACTGGAGTTTTGTCAGAATTTTTCAGAATCACGAAAAAATTCCTTGAAGCTACATATATTGGGCCTTTAAGGAGTTTTCTTAAGTTAAGAAACATTGATAAAACAAGGGCCAGGTATTGCAGTCCATGTTCATATTCAAATATGTTGTCCATCACTATCCACATAAACTTACATGTATCTATTATTATATAAACAGGAATAGAAATTCATATTTTCATGTTTTAGTATCGCTTTTCATATTAAATCTCAATAACTGCTGTTCATGTAAGATTTCGCGTATTGATACAAGATGTCTAACGTAATGCATTGATCGCGTAGATCGGATAAGCATGTACTGATCTGAGGTTAAAATCAAGGACATCAGATACGTTTTTTACTTAAGCCGATTACCTCAGTCATGACAAACAGGGACGGCTTAAGCATAATACTGAACGATAAGTGGGACGAGGTTGGGTAAACAGTCGTGAACTTTCCCTTTCTAGATTGCAACGTCTTAGCTTCACAAATCTACGTGCTTGCAAGTCGAAGTTTCAAAAGCTTGCTCCCTATATCACGATTTCCTCAAAAGTTGTCCATTGCTACAAATAAAAACGTCAAAAAACTTGTTAAATGTTTACTGACAGTCGTCCTGTTGTTATTCGGAAATAAGCATGTTAAAATGAAGGTCGACTTTGTTTTATCTGTCACATCCCGGTCATACTTTGAGGGCGCGACATTTCTTGGATTAGACCTACCTTTATATGGCGACTGAGTCTGATGAAACAGAAGCCTTAAACTCCCCCGGAATATTTTGTGTGATTTTATTTGTATGTTCCCAAAGGGTTTTAACTTAATGTTCCTTACTTCACTATTTCCCTTTTACATTTTTAAAAATGGAAATCATTTTTGTTAACGCTTTGGTCATCATAGCAGGACTAAAATCTAAGATGGATCTACAGTATCATGCCCTCGTGCCGATTCTAGTAATAGAGGATCCATTTATATATTTAAATGACACATGGGATTTTGTGTTAAAGTATTCCATGTGCTCCAGTCTTCGTAGCTGTTTTAGTATGCTGTTCATAACAGCTGTGAAATTGGTATTTCATTGTGTTCCTCTTTTAATTAAAAACATTGCTCAAATACATAGGTTCAGCGTTACAATACCATGCAGTGGGAATTAGAACCGTTATGCATATGATATTAGTGATAAAACAACTGTCGACTGGTGTATAGAACATTGTTTTTGTGTAACAACTGGTTTCCACTTTAATCCCCCGACCTGTTTATACCACCGACAATGAAAACGAGCGGATTTGTATAGCCATTGACCACTACTCGAGCTTTCTGCTATAGGTGATCAAGTGTTCAGTCACGCTAATCTACGAATTACAAGTTCCCTGTATAGGCAAAAACATAATGAGGTCGTATATATATATACACGGGGTATGCTCTTATGTTGATTGGGCTTTAAATACTTTCCTCAGTTTTTTTTTTTATAAAGGAAAGCAAAATCTATCATTTGTGTGCAAACTACCGTCTGAGGTTTTACGCCGGGTGGTATTGTGTGTGACCTTACGATAGACCAGTGTAGGACGGGGTTTAATGATCATCTGGTCGAACAGAAGGTTCGGCCATCTTCTGTCCACTCCATTGTTAAAAAGTAGTGAATGACCAGTACCCGAAAGCATTCACCGGTTTACTTAAGCGCGCATAGGAACAGTGAAAATATTTGGACGCCGGTATTCATAACATAAACAAATGATTTGGACATATTTTTTATCAATCCGTTCTTGACAATCCGAAACTGTATATACATGTATACTGTGTTTATCTGACATCTCTATCTTATTTGAACAGTGCACAAGCGATGTGTACATTTCACTTTACTGACGGTTAAATCCCGAGAGAGCAAAAGTGGCTTTAACTTTTAGTTGAAATTCAACGGAGGAGATAGCGGAACAAATGCTAAAGTGATTGGAATTTTGAGAAGGGATTTTTGATATGTATGGCGTAAGAAAGTTTGATTGAATTGGGTAATCTGTTGTTGTGAGAACCTAAGACGATGTATATATCTAGAGGCACAGGTGTATCGTTCAAATGAAAATCCACTGACCGGGGGACAGGTTTACTTGCTGGCAGACTTCTGCGTGTTATACAGGTAAGATAATTTATGGAGTTCAAGCATACGGAATAATAATGCAAGCATGGTAAATATATATACCTTGTGGTCATGTAATATTTTATGTAACTATACTTATACTTATATATCTATTTATTTATCTTAATATTAAGATTATTTCATCTAATGCTCATTTTATGGAGTTAATCTTATAGCGAACTACAAGTAGCTACATATAGGTCTCCTCCATTCATCTTAATCACGATTATTCTGAGACGTAACATGGGGGATAATTTATTTGAGGATCAATATGACGAATATAAAAAGAAAAAAGTAAAAAATGGCAGAGATGGACGAAAATATCGATGTTAACTATTACTTAAACCGATACAACTGTCAAATGTACCCCACCAGTCACATTAACAATGGAGATTCAGATAAGATGGTTTCCTTTGCGGACGATCCCTACATTTATTTCAGTAATCATACCGATACTAAATCGTCTCCCTATCAGAATCCCTAGTGTTACTTGAGGTAATGTTAATCTAAATACAGTTAGTCTGGAGCGGTAACTGTTTGTGTAGGTCCGACTGTGGTTGATCCATGATACAGCTGGCGGGATACCAGAAAAACAAACGGAACGCAACAATTTTATTGTTAGTGTCACATGTATAACAATAACAACAACCTGGTTAAATAAATGGAGAATTTGGGACAAGGCGACGAAATACGCGTGGCTTCCGGGGAATAGAGAGGTACTTCCGGTTACATGTAACAGTAACATTTCCGGTAAAGGAATACGTCGGCAAAGCCTTAGACATGTGCCGTGTATTTATATGTATATAATTCAATATATGTACAGTATTACATTTGTAATTTTTTCAATGTACCAGCATTCAATATGCCATTTTTATATATCTCTGTTTCAAATATGTAATTAAAAAACTATGGTAGCCAGGTGGTTAAGGTGTTTCACATTCTGTACCACTAGCTACAAAATGTATCGTCAACTATAGCATTATGTTAATATGACGTACAACAGACACAATTTTAACCTTGTAAAAACGCATACATGTAGTTATATAAACTAGACCTACATGTACGAGAGGTCGCGGGGGCCGAGTGGTAAAGGTGTCGCGACAGTCCACCACTAGCCCCCCAACTCTAAGTTGCGAGTTAGAATCCCACGTGAGGCAGTTGCTATATATACTGACCGTAGGTGGGTGATTTTTATCTCCTAAATCTGACACGTCCTTAAATGACCCTGGCTGTAGTAGGACGTAAAACTAAATAAACCAAACCTACATTTATACATGTGTACCAGACGTCGACGAGTAACTCCGCTAATCAGTTGAAGTTGCGAACCTTGTTTATGGAGTAAAAGGTTTTAGCCCAGATGTTACTTACTAATGACAAACAGAAAATAACCCAAGCGTCAATCAACTGTCGCATATTGAACCAGACGTTGCCATGGGGTAT
This sequence comes from Mimachlamys varia, assembly GCA_947623455.1. NCBI lineage: Eukaryota > Metazoa > Mollusca > Bivalvia > Pectinida > Pectinidae > Mimachlamys > Mimachlamys varia. The sequence continues at coordinate 16,499,469 of OX392531.1, read as the reverse complement.
TGATCTCTCATGAGGCTTAATTGGATCTGGAACTCGTCTTGAACTTGTGTTTAGTTTCCGGTTGGGTTTTTATCAGGTGCTAATACGTATAGTGTATTGTGAAACGTATATTTGATAATTCGTTGATTAAAATATCGCTTTAATAACTTCAAATGCATAATTTAAATCATTTCATATTTAAGCACTTTTTTGTAAGTTAATGAGGGGGTTCTAAACGATAGGAGCTCTTCACGACAAGATTTGTCACATGACTTATGACGTCATAAGTTTTGACCGATTCTGGTAAAGGCGTACTCGCTCAAAAGCCATTAAATTCCAAGACAAATTACATGTGTATGCAACCTTGTTTTGTCTAATTGACGATGTAACTTAACTAAGTTACATTGTAAAATATATATATAGCAATCCTCAGTCGATTTCTATCGTTAAAAACGCGTCAAAAACACAAGTCCATGATAAAAATCTACACATTCTTTTTCAAGGTTCAATAACAGGAATTTCAATTCTAGGAGAGTTCCAAAAGGAAATATGATATGTCTGTAGTAAGGTGATTATAAAACCATGAACGCCCACACACAAATATACATAAATGTGGCTGAACTGACAAGGAAAAGCTTTTGGTTCTTGATTGGGTCTTGTAGGTAAGATTGGATCTTGGGTAATGTCCGTAGTTAAAAACTTATGTTGTATACTTGTTTTGTTGACTGATCTCAGCATTGTTTGTTGACAATTTCCGGACAGATTTTCGCTCCTTTTTTTAGAACATGTCTTTCATTAAGAGGACAACAACTTTCTCCCTATACTTGATGCAATCTAAAGTAAATCTACAATTGTAAAACAACTTTTAGGATTAAACAGTAATACGTCATTTGTTTAACTTAAATCCATTGTACATGTACCAGTATAACAATACGTCATGGTCAAGTTGTTTTTTTTTCTGGAGATTTCTTACTGTATTGTGAAACTTTTAAAATTCTAAATGGTTTGTGAAGAGTGATTATTATTCGTGAGGCTGTCTTATGCACGTGGAGATGATGGGGCTTTTACACCCTTTAATTTTTAGAAGATGTATTTCAATCTTGTAATCAACAAAGAAGCACATCCCCTCGCCCGTTTCTTTTTCTCTTTGGTTTGTTTTAGATTAACTTTGTATATTACGTTACACAAACATGTTTTGACTAAAAGAAGTCCCTCACGTCTAATCCTTTAAAGCATGTTTATTGTCTTATTAGCCTGTCAATATCACGTGACCATGTGGAATCTCCAGCTACCGTGTCAAGCATGTGCCATTGATTCAAGTGGTCCTTGAAATTGACCCCATCATCTCCGAACCCGTTTTCATACTCGTATAATACGGGGGGGGGGGGGGGGATTTGTTATGCTGTTTGACCGGATATCCGGTTTGGGCGAGTCATTGTTTTTGTGTCTTTTGTATTATTTGGTTTCTTTTCGTTTCAGCGAAACCTTTGTTATTTCAACACTGAGTCAAACACATAAATCAAGCGATCTGTAGACATTTCATATCGAACATGTCAAAGAGAAACTGAACTCCAGATTTTACAGAGATTTCCATCTAACCTGAATTATATTCGACATGCACATTGACATAGTATCAAGGTTATCTGTCTCTAGGTATGTTCGGAGGGGGTCAGGTTCCTGTCCTAGATGATGTAAGCTCTTCAATACAAACGAGACTATTGTCCAAACAGCGCCATATATCCGCCGGATTATTTACGTGGTTTTGTGCGGGACTACCCAGCCATGATCTCTACAAACAAAAACAGCTCTCGGGGGCAGAAATAGGAGTCAATCTGAGTGATTGGTAAATATCTATAAAGTTAGCCTCAAGTTGATATACATTTGATTATAAACAGCAATTGTTAGGTTAGACATGGATTATCCGAATATGGTGGTCATACAGCTTGAATAGGATGCGTCCAGGTATTCAACAAGTTTTCCTTTAAATAAAAGCCTCATCTGATTATTGAAGTCATAACAAAACTTAAAATTTTAAATATAATATCTTCATAATGTACCTTTATACAACCCATTTATTATCTTTTTATAGCTTCCATAAGGGATTTTTGAATGAACGTACCAAAAGCAATCCCCTGGGTTTATGACACATCCGGTGGTACGTACATGTATAGACAATTCACCGGTGGACTGTGCATATATAGGTCAAATAATTCAAACCTGAGGATTTTGTTTCCGTACGTTGCATGATTTGTTTATTGTAGTTTATGTATATATAAACATCATGCTCACTGTCCATGTAAGCTACATGGTATATAGTCGGGATTTAAATGGATGTTATAATGGCTGCCCAGGTGTGTCTCAAACCGATTCCTTATCGATTCCCGAGGAGGAGAAAACGTGTCAGGTAGGAATTTGTTGAGGATGGAGATGGGGGGTGGGGGTTGGGGGGGAGGGGTCGGTGGTGGTGAGCGGAGGAGATAGGTACATGTACCGCGCATGTGCAGGTATCAGGGGAGGGGGACGAGGCGGAAAATGTTATATAAATCCTATTACGGAGAAGTCGAGAAGGACTGTAGACTGAAGTCGTTATTTCCAATATCGATTGCTTTGACTATTTCCTTATTTAGCATGTCAGACTTTCAGGAAGAGGTTGTTTCAATCAAAAAAAAAATAAAAGGGTTTTGACGGTGGTGGTGAGTCCGACGGGGGTTAAGGGTGTTTGGTTTGTTGGTCATTAATGTCCTTCTAATTGTGTAGTGCTGGTCATTTAAGGATGTATCGAGTTTGGTAGTATATACTGGAAAACCGGAGTACCAGGCGATAAACCATATACACATTTAAGATGCGAATGTTGGTCGGGTTTAATGGTGAGTTGTGGTGTCGGCATACTATACCGTTTAGTTGCATTTTCCTCGCGTGTTATTAAATGTTACTTTAGTAGTTTGAGCAGCTTCTTACCGTCTCTGCTAGTGAGAATTTCTCTTTAGTTCATTTGGTAGAACGTAAGCCACAGCTCCAGGGTTCGATCCCTGGTGCAAGCATTGGCAAAATATTTACCTCTGTTACAAAAAAAACCGTAAAATGATAAGATGAAGAGATTCACCAACTCATGGAAATGCTAACACCATTATATTTACACTTCTCCCTTCTTGAGCTTAGTAAACTCTGACTGCGAATAAATTAGCGTAAGCGCAATGTAAAAAGGCTCGGCGGATTGATATTTGTTCATATATGGCGTCGTTCACGATTCAGGACAATAAATATTTGCTGACGGTAATTGTTTGGTTCCTTCAAAATTTTGAAACATTGAACATATATAGAATCCTTTTCGTCCGATTATGCAACAAATGGTATATGGTAAATTTTTTATTCCAATGATGCGCATGCGAAATTCTTTGACGGTAACGCAAACATGGCGGCACCCTGCAGTTGTGACGTCCGTCGCCGGACCGCGTCACAACCAGATCACTGGGTCAATGCGTGTACATAACAACCGTTATAAATAAAGAAATACAATCGAAGTGTTGGTAATATTATTTAATATCAAATTTACAAATGATATAATGAAGAAAAATAGTGTTGTTCACTGTATTTTCTAAACTTACCAATATATCGATGAGGATTTAGAGGGACTATATAATCTTAGCAACCACGACCATCGTAGCAACTCGCTTCGAAAGTTGTTTTTTCCCTCGTATAATTGGAAATTAATAATGATGTAAATATAACATCATATATAACATCACTATGGAGCGTTAACGCGTGCCATAGAGTATATTCGTTGCCAACTGCAGGCATGCTATCGTATACGCAGTCAAAATGAGGTACAATCCTTATATAAAACGGGATTAATGTTTGGCATTGCATGTGTGCATGATCGATTCGAATCATCAACTTCCGGTATTGACCTCCGGTTTGAGTGGCGTCATTTTAATGAGGTAGTCGTGTAAAAACTATTGTTTTAGGAATTAACTACGACCGATTTCATTTCACTTAGAATATCGAGGATCTGATTAGCCATTGTATTACACCCTGAAAAGGAAAAAAGGACGTTTCATTTAATTCAAATAGTACATTTTATGTACATGCTTTATGAATTAATTAAGCAGACTTATTTGGCTTCTATTATGAATCTGGTTCCAAGATTTATTAAAGATACTGTTAAAGATGATATCCATACAATAAAAACAACATATATTTGATTAAACATTTACGGAAACGATGGTGATTCGATCGAAATAGGTAAGGACCCGCAAAAATAATAAATAAATAAATTGAAAGTAGCAAACACATCGCCCTTGATGACCTGCCCTAGTCTACGTGGTTATGACGACCCTATAGTTATAAGTCATAAAAATAGCAAGAATTTTCCAACTCCATAAAGTCAGATTGTTCTGACATTATGTCCACTATTTAACCTGCATTATTAATACAAATCCAGTGGACCCAGACCGTTCCGAGATAAACATTTTGTTTAATTATAGGTATGTATTCACCAAAACCTGTGCACGGTCATTAAGCAGAGAACGCCGCGACCCCCGCAAGCTATGTCGTACAAATGTAAGTAGCGAAAACAAAAGTTTCTGAACCAGAATCACGTTTACACTTGGCTTATAATCCAATTATTTACCAGTTTTACGGTTTGGCTCCAACAAAAACAAACAATTTATACCCATGAGACCCAGCTGGCCCCAGTGGGACAGAACTCAGACTGAATTACGAGAATCTATTTCACCAGGCGCATGCGTAAGATTTCACATGCAATATTTCTAGTTTTCGAAAATATTTTCGTTCTGAAAGAAAGAAAAATATCGTTAGAGTGTCACCACTTATACAACAAAGAGGAGATACCAAGCCCTTTAATACATATATGTATGAGGATCATAGGCGGATCCAGGATTTTGGGTTAGAGGGGGCGTACATTTTTTTTCTGAACTGAACTTTAAGTATGAACAGTACTTTATTTTCCAAAATTTTGATACAGTTGTTCAAAATAATAAAGTATATTGGGGACTGGAAAACAAACTAGAAGCTTATATAAATTCATCTCCCCTTGAATATTACAAGTAATGTTATGATTGGCCGAAACTTTTTGCACGAACCGTATACTCGAGTATCACGCGCATTAAACCAGTACAAACCAGAGGGACCCGAGAATTTGTTACAGCTATTTTTGAACATTAACTAGGGTGTTTGTTTTTTTTTTTTTTTTTGGCGGGGGGGGGGGGGGGGGGAGGGTTACAATTTTGGGAGTTTAGATCAATTTTCGATCAAAATGCCCCTCAATGGTCATAAAGACTAGAGGATCGAAAGCTTTAAAACCTCTTAAAGGCCCAATATACGTAACTTTCGGCAAAACTTGAAGCGAAAATAAAGCTTAATAACTTTTTTTGTATTGATAGATTTAGGCAAGATTAACTGATATCAGCAATATTCAATATTAATTCTTACGCGGTTACCGGTACAGCAGCAGCTAAACGTCAGTATTTGTAAACATGCGTCCATTTCGAGCTGTCTTTTACCTTCGGCTTGTTGATGAAGTGGGCCCCACCTGAGTTATTTTCAATTCTTTGAATTTTTCTGTCAAGAGTTTCTTGTTAGTTACCGCTCAGGTTTACTTCGTTTCTGGCTTATTTTTGCATGGTTATCAACTGGATTTTTTTCTTCAGAAATTTTCAGAATCACGAAAAAATTCCTGACGTTACGTATATTGGGACTTTAAATGCACATCAAATGTATCCTCTTTCCATAGAAATAATCACAATTTCCTCAAAAACATGCAAAATATCTTTGGATGCCTATAATAAGAGGAAAACCGCCATTCTTTGACAGCGAAACGCTAGCGCGTGCGAAGTCGTCAAAACTCATTGCTATGCAGAAAGTGGCACGATAGTTAACGAAAGACACGGACATTTTGATTTTTTGGAGGAATTCAAGATTATTTTCTGCGGATGGAGGATACATTTGGCGTACATTTAGAGGTTTTTAAAATAAAACGTATCCATCTTTCCAACGGTACCAAGTTATTTTTCGTACCTCTACTAAAAATGTGATTTTTGACGCAAGATATGCAGGTGGGGTCGATTTTTCGACCCGGAAAGCTTTCCACCCTTTAGTCTTTATGACCATTGAGGGGGCATTTTTATCGAAAATTGATCTAAACTCCCAAAACGTGTAAAATTACTCTGAACACCTAAAGTTAGGTCCAAAACTAGCTGTAACTAATATTCTCAGGTCCCTGTAGTACATGTATCCCATATTTACTCGCTGACAAGCAGAAACGTACACATGTACACGGGTACAAATGACTAAGAGATGCTGAAAAAGAACCCAAAATATTTGATAGTATCATACTGGGTGATGACACATTGGTGCACTTTTATGAGCCTAAGAGGAAAGTTGACTTAGGGCTTTGAACATGCCAAAATGCCCAGTATTGCTAAACGAACACTTACAGCAAAGAAGGTGTTATACGCAATATTCTTAAGAAATAGTGGACAAATCATGCAAATTGCTGTTCGAAAATGTAGGGTGTGTCTGGAAGCTTCAATAAGAATGTAGTTCTGGCCAATTGTTACGTGGCAATGCCCCAAGCCACAAATCAGCAACTGCTGTTTTTTTAAGTCGGAAAAGGTCAACGTCTTATACCACACCCTCCATTCAGCCCAGCCCTTGCCCTGTGTGGTTTATTTCCTCTTTCCGAAATTAAAAAAAAAACAACACATATCTGATAGGAAATATATTTCAGGAAGTGAGCTGGAATCTGCAGTTTACCCGTTTCTGATTAGTGTACCAAAAGAATAGTACGAAAATTGTTTAAAAAATGGATTCTAAGATTGAAACGGTGTGTTCAAGTTAAAGGTGAATATTTTTAAGGTAACTAGAAAAATGCATTCAAATTCTGATAAGCGTTTTTGAGAAAACATGTCATTTGCAAAAGGTTTCGAACACCCCTCTTATGTCATTCTGTAATCGATATCGGCCACATTTCGAGGAGAAATTAACATGGAAGTGGTGGGGAAGGGGTAGTTTATTGTCAGACGTACATTATATATTGCATTCAACTACAGTGTAATATATAAGAATTATAAACTGTGCGTGTACGTCTGATTTGGGGCGTAGCCCCGATTTTTTTATAAATATTTCTACCCAATTTATAGTTCGCAATGTTATCTGATGATAAAATTCTTAGTTGCAATTCTTAGAAAAATTGGTCACTTGACAAATTTTAGGGGGGGGGGGGGGGCGCGCCCGGCTGCGGCACCCTATGGATCCGCCTATGAGGATGACGTAACACACACATGTGCTGCACCTTTTAAATTCAGTAATAGATATAGTATGCCGAAAAAAATTAAGACTCTTCATTGATGCTAGGGGCCAAAAGGTGGAAATCCAAAATTTCCAAACTAGTGTAAAAGCTGAAGGGTCAGGTGCGTAAAACCCCTTTAATTTATTAATTTAGAGGTAAAACTAAATTAGACTTCCGTCTGACCCAAGGCCTGTTCTAAAGGAACCGTAAGAGACCGGTGGGACCTTTTTTCCTATACCCTATGGGACAGTATAGACTTACAATGTACTATGGGGTTATAATAGTACATGACGGCCGGTGTGTGATCTTGTAGGGACCGTGCTAGGTTGATAGGATGTTAAGGTCACTCGGTCCCTTTGTCAATATCCATGGGAATTTCATGAAATTTCACTCAAATGTTTACTAGTGTATGAAGAACAAGTATTTGTGTTGTAATTAGCCGAAAAACTGCAGAAATCGTTTTGGGTGAAAAACTGATATTTTCAGGAAAAACACAAGAAAGAACGAAATCAACAACTTACATATTTCTTTTTGATGTATTGCAATGCTAACGTTATATAAACATATAAAACAGAAAAGAAAGCAAACATTTAACATTAATATAACTTTTATTCAACAAAACAAACACATACATGCATGCTTTTCACCAACATTTCTAAATTTCAGAAAATTGTGTGGATGAAAATTTATTTTTTCTAAATGGTGTTTTGAATAAAGATTTCTTATTTAAGAATGCATAAAAAAATTGAACCAAAAAATATTATTTCACTTAGAATTAGGGAAAATAATCAGACAACAGGGCTTAATTTTATGAAGTATAGATTTTCCCGTATCACATAAATATCTAAATATAGATTGATAGAACCACGTGTATTGAAATACATATAAGGAACATTTGAGTTAACCCTAATTTAAACAACCCCGATACTTTACAAAAAGAAATGTATATAAAACAAATTTTCAAGTCCATACCGATTGAAAGTCCAAACGACAGACCAACATCAATAGCTGTCACAACACTTCAAGTTCACAACACGTCTATCCGACACTTACTGTGGCACTTTCGGTTCGTCTGATTCTCCTCCGTTGTGAAGTTGTGTATAACACTCTCTTTTGAATGAGGCAAAGGTGCAGTGTAAGTGTGGACTAGCAACACTTGACTCACTGTTCACTCATTAAATCACAATATACTTGTTTCGTCAGAAACTGTCCGCCTAGCGGATCTTATCGCTGCTCAATGTTTACATTGGATTATTCAATCCGGTAAAATCATTCTAGTCTCTTTAAAGAGTATCCATTTAGTGAGATATTAGGTTTATCGATCATTTCAGCCTGATATGTATGGATAAACTCGCCTGGCGTCAGTCACACAAAAATAGTTAAAACTAGCATTTACGGCGTTTATTGAAAGTGATATCATGAGAACATGTTGTATTTGATATCAAATTAATATAAAACAATGTGTTTGTTGAATGATGCAGTTGTAAAGAATTGAAACTGACATATAGGTCGTCCGGGTGTCTACGTTAACATCAGATCAGGTTGATACAGTCAAAAAATTCTCAACCAACTTAACCTTCTAGCTTTTACATAGCTTTTATCAGACACTTGTACATTTGCCGGATTGAAAACTGCATGATCATCGGCTTATGCACGGTGAATTTCTTACCCACGATAAGTATCACATGTTATATCCGTCAAAGCGGCCATGTTTTTGCCAAGAACGATAATCAACGGACCGAGAGACCTTAAGACTACTTGAGGCCCTGTACAATCTTATATTGACGCGATGTCAGGACTACCATGGGTCATCTCTCTCTCTCTCTCTCTCTCTCTCCCTCTCTCTCTCTCTCTCTCTCTCTCTCTCTCTCTCCTACTCTCTTGTTTTGGAAGGGTTGTCATACTTCCACTGGACTCCGTTACAGCTAATGATAGTGTTGATTGGTAGGCGATACATACCACGGGTTAGTCCCAGTGTTAGTAATGATATATAACAGAAGAGCTGTCATACGACGATGAACAGTAACCAGGTATTCTGGACGACGTCTTCAGATTTATTTCCGTGTTTTCGGTCGACACAATGTAATAAATTATGTATCTGGACAGACAATAAATGGCGGTTACATCACGGACCAGTAACATATAAATATTGGGTAATTATCTTAGCACCGTAAGTAATCACCTGATTTTTCTGAAGTCGATCTCTATAACACGTAGTTTTTACCCCATCATGTATGGTTAACAATTTATGAAAGACAATAAAGACGTTCCTTAAAGCAGACGTTCCATTGGTGCAATCGGCATTGTCCTCTTGACTTGTGTCTGTCTGCTAAAGGACTTCCGTGATAGAACAGCTGGATTTATGTACATCTTGCTTGAAAAAAAATCAAATATTGAACGGATTCTACCAGCACTGCAATACAATTACAATATAGCAATTGACTAACACGGGTGGATTGGCCGAATGGTTAACACTCTGGCCTTTCTCGCAGGCGGCCAAGGTTCGATCTCTTAAGCCGTTTACGCATGGAATATTCAGAGAAAATTTTTCTCTTACTGACACAAATCCAACAAACCCAGGCGGAGTATACAATAGTCTAGGGTGGGTGCTGCGGTATCTGTGTCGCAGCATTCAAGTGAGGAGGCGCTATGAAAGATACCGTTGGAAGCACGGTCACACTACAAACAGAACACATTATATCTTAGAACACTGAATGCATATCAGATACAAGATACAAGAAGATTCATTTAAAAGTCGTATATGTTAAAACAATGTATAAACACATAGGGAGAGATATTAGTCAGGTGATATAGGACTGATAGTTAACTTCTAATAAGGCAGCTATTGCATACTCCTCAGAATTGTGTGCGTTAATTGTACTGATTGTACAAAATTATAAAATATTTACTGTAAAGCGTTTAATAAAGACAGCTATATCAGATGTTGTAAACTTATTTATCTATTTAAGCTTATGCTACCACAGAATCTCTGAGTTTTAACCCCACACCTAAAACTTCTTAGTGGTTGGTAAAAATAACGCTTAATTAACACTCAAGTCTATTCTATTCCACCCGAATTTAGCCCTCAGAATTTCTTTTTCGACAAAAGTAAGACCGCTCCAGACTAGACGAGGAGTTCTATGTGTACATACAGTCTTGTATTGAACACCCAGAACGCCAAATCGCCCCCGACATGGCTATACCGGGGTAGTCTTGGAATTTATCGATTTCGAGCTAGGTACTTAACATTCGGGTTGTCATTGGCTTAAATATAAACCCTCGTCAGTATGGAGATGATTAAGAGTTTAAAGGTGTAGGTCCATTTATGTAAAGTGTCATGTGGCCTGAGATTGTACTTATCAACGCAATCTCGGATGACCTCGCCATTTGTCAGTCAAAAGGCATAGAACAGATGTCATACTCCTTACCTTAGCGGTGTTGAAGCGGGTGACGGTATGTCGATTCTATAACGCAAAACATTGGACGGATTTAAAATTTACCTAAAGCTTGATAAAGTCTACCTGTTCTAAAAGTGACGCATAAACCGCTCAGCTATGTACAGGAACTATTTCGTATTTTCGATTTTTAATGAAATCTATAATTACGAATCAAGCCATACTGTTATATAAACTTATCTTACGTTAAAAGTCAAATACCTGTCACATTACGAATATGTGTTTTGGCTCAAGAACAGAATATATTTAAGCGAATTTGGTATGTGCAGTTTTCGATCGAAGCAAACTCGCCACATACTAGAAATACCCCATACCTACAACAATGTGTTAAACTTGGGCTCCGCCATTAATAACGGGATCTAAGGTTAAATCTTCTAGCTTAAGGAGTTTTGTTTCCATGTTGTTAATGTTCATTGTTTGATATTCTTATTTTAATTAATCATCAAGTTGTTTTATTAGTTCATATTACTGTAACACAAAGTTGCAGAACATTTTGTAGATTTCTTGAATGAGCAATGGGAAAAAGCACAGCGTGATAAAAGTGAAAAGTCGGTCTAAATGTTTATTGTACTAACCCCGACAATGCCTCAGGATTGTTAATGGTACTTAGAAAAAACAGTTTATGTAGCATTGAAAAGTATATGAACATGTTTGTGTATCAAAGTCGGCCATCGGTGCGGTGCTTTGTCTGTTTCGCCTTGTAAAATGTCAATAAGCCACACACTGCTATCGTGGCTGTCTGGGACAGCCAGTCCAATTTATCGCTTTCCAACACACACGATTCCTCGACGGTCTTTTCATGGTCACTACAAGGATTCTCTTTAACTCATTCACCCCTGACATTTCATACTGAAATAATCCAACCTTTAAATTGGAATGGTTCAAATGTGTCTTAAGGGGTGGATGAGTCAAGCTTCCCTCGTACTACATGTCACAACCTTGAATTAGAAGGTATTTTTTCTTTAATACTTTGAAAACTGTTTCTGGAAGAACTCCATGCTTTGTGTATTTTTTTCATTAACAAAAAATCCCAATGAATATAAGATAATAATTCAAAAAAATCAGGAAGCAATTGCGGTGTGGATAGAAAAATGCAATTGGGCCAAACCGGCGTTAAGTCCTTGACCTTCGATGATATACTGTACAACAGTCTCTCTAACCAACGATGATATGCTCTGTGGGGGGTTCCTATGCCAAGACGAGTCGCTATAGAGTTTTACCAAAAATAACATATAGGGGGATGTCACTGTTTGTATGAACAAAAATACGTTGTAACTTTTTGTGTTTTGCAGCGGGACAAGGGTCCTAAACTTTAGGTGTAACGGTACATGTTCTTGCCTTTTGCAAGCGTGTATCTCGGTAAAAAATATTCCAAGTCAAGTATTGAAACTATTTCAGAACATTCATCTTTATTTTCATTATCTTTTATAACTTTTTTTACTTGGGTTTATCTCTCGGCTACCCTTCTTTTACTAGTAGTTAAATCACTTAAAGGTTGGCCTGTATGACCTTTTTTTGAAACACATCAAAGTTTTCCTCCTGTCGCTCCGGTAATTGTGTTTGGTTAGTGCTCCGTGTCTCGCTCTTAAATCACTTTATACAATATAATATGTAGATAGTACCTACATAAACTAAAGTGGTGTGCAAATGTCTTCAGTGACAAACTTATCTACCGCAATCGTTCCCTAATAAGAAAAAAACAGATTTAAAAGCGACTCAATGATTTGACGAAAATGTTACGAGTATTGATAATCAGTGATATACAAAACAAAATTGAAAAATACTGAACATTTTTTGGTGCAGACCTTTTCATCAATTGTGTCTGTAGATTCTCATTTATTTTGTATATCAGTGATTATTTATTCTCGTAAAAACAATTCTGAAATTCTAAATTTTCCGTACATGTACAATTGAAGTAAAGTATTTAAGTCGTTTTGATAGTGTTACATATAAAATATTATACAGAATGGAGTTTCAATGACCAATAAAAGCACTTGTCAAACCCATATATAATGACACAAATGGATCAGATGTGTATATTGTGATGACGTTTGAAGCACGGTCCCACAACAAATAGAACACAATATATCTTAAACATACAGACACATTCCAACTCAATTATGGAGGCATTAGGAATGTGGAACATGCTATACGAGTGAGCACCTTATAAGGAAGCTCTTGCAAATTCCTCAATATTGCATTAACATGTATGTAAATGTTGATTTTTTATTGAGTCTATAAATTGTATATCAATTTATTGAAAAAGGCTTTAGAGTGGTGTATTCTAATAAGAACGCGTTCTATAGTAAATATACACTGAATTATTGAAATTCCAGGCTTAGTTTGCCTTTTTCACACTTGTACACGAATATCAACAAATTACAATTTGAAATAATCCATAATATTTTCATCATATACATTCAATGACTTCGTTTTTGATGGGCAGAATTTGGCATTTATTCGTATGAAACTAATATGATATAAATAATTGATAATTTTCAAACGTAGTTTGAATATTAAAATTAGAAAACAAATTTTCTTTTGTTGAAGTGACAACTTCGCACTCTTGCCCCAGCCACCTGTTCTTACTGAAGTCCAATGTAACTTTACCTTGTATTTCCCTAACTGTTATTGATTTTGATAGTTTTTGAAGTTTCCTTTAATCCGCAAAACACCAATCCTTCCCCATGTAAGTTTTGTTCGACTCTGGATCAGTGCCGGGTTTTTACATATTTTAAGTGTTTAGAAGGTATTTTCTTCGTGGTGTATTTAAGCAGAAGACATTGGTAAACACTGGAGAGGTCCAATCGCTTCCCGTCGGGTATACTTTTTTGCTTTTGGATTTTTACGCTACCAATGAATAGAGACGATCCGTTGTAAAATGTTTCCGACTCACGATCAGTTTACCCTAAAAAGCTTGCATTACAATTTGGGGAAATGACAAATATGAAAATAAATACGCTTTCATCTTTTTAAAAAGATTTAACTTTATTCATATTTTATTGAAGGTTTCAGACATTACGTAATAGATCACCCATCAACTTTGACAATTTACCGCTAACTTGGATTTAGAATTATCGCGTTTTCTGTCACGGAACGTCTTTTATCCGTCTCGGTATCCCAAGGGCTTGGTTTAGGATACAGTAGTAGGGATAATTTGTTTGCTTATTTATGCTTTAACCCATACATTTTATAAATACACTGTAAAAAAGAACTATAGCAAATAGTTCCCTATATATATATACATTGTAAAGCGCTGACCAGCGAAGCAAGGGCCATCTTGTGTTTGACATATAGTGTCTAATTACACCACCGGGGGGCGTTGTGCCCGGCTGTTCCATGATAGCGCCCACACAGTGATCCTCAGACACCATTGTGTAAAAAGGCGAAGGAAAAAACACCCAAGGAAAATCTCAAATCTAATATAAATGTCAGAGATCATCGAGTGTCTTTATAGACACAAACAAAAATTACAGTGTCTTTACAGTACGTTTCACTACAAAATGCTTTAGGCGTTAAATGACTTTAATTCATTTTTTATCGAGCGTTACAGATAGTTGGGTAATGAGTACAGGGTACATGTAAGTACATTTACTGTAAGTAGAAATGTACAAGGATGTCTTGTTGACTTTACACCTAATCAAACATATTTGGCCCAAAGTTCATCTCAACACGTCAAATACGAAATAGATGAATAATAGGAAAAGAAAGTTGCAATTTTTCACGAAATGAAGGTAAATAGTTCTTCGACATATTGGTTTGCGGTAGCCAAGTGGTGGAAGTGTCTGACATTCGGCTATACTATACAAGCCTTCTACCTCTAGGTCACGGGTTCGAAGCTTACGTGTACGTCGACCAAGGGTAGTCACGAGGTATTGGTCGTTGATAGATGGTTTTTCTCCAGGAACTCCGGTGTCCTCCACCATCAATGACCATAGCTGTGAATGGGAGTAAACATAAACTAACCAAATCCTGGACACATCTATACATAGGTTTTGATTATATTCATTGATAATTTATCATACCACATACATGTATAAAAGTAACCAAAAATCGTATTTACACATGATTATATGTCCTTTTTAGGGGCTATGTGTTGGTTGAAGTTTGTTTAGTTTGGTTTATTTTCTTTTACGTCCTATTAACAGCCAGGGTCATTTAAGAACGTGCCAGGTTTTGGAAGTGGGTGGAGGAAAGCCGGAGTACCCGGTGAAAAAACACCGACCTATGGTCAGTACCCGACATCTGCCCCATGTTTAATTCGAACTGGCAACCTAGAGATGGAGGGCTAGTGGTAGAATGTCGGAACACCTTAACCACTCGGCCACCGGAGGTCTGAGGTGTTGGAAGTTAGGTTGGTATGGGGGAGAACACGAGATCTCTCCAATTCCGGGAATATATCCATAAACAGTATTACTTGTATACGGCTACACATGGTATGGAATCTAGAAAATACTATTTGTAAGACCATATGCCCATACACCCATATCGAAGGTGACATTTGATTCAAATTATATAATGCAAATTGAACTTCCTCTAGTTCAGTCCCTCAAACACTAAATTTAAAATCAACGAATTAGTTGAAGATAAAGGCTATCGACTATTTACAAACCGGTTTATTGTTAGATAAAAAATCAATAAAGCAAAAATGTCGTTGGAATAAATGCATTCTTATTTTAAACATATTCTGTTCTAATTAAAGTTTTTTTATTGAAAGTTAAAGACAATTCTAAATAAGAAATAAGTATTCCGTCATTAAAAAAGATACCTATCACGAGATGACTTTGGCATTAATTCAACCTCATTTTCATTTGCCAGATTTTATGTAAAAATGTTCGATGTTAATACACCTGTGTGTGGGTATGTCTTTATAAGTTCTGAAAACTTCGTTTTAAAAGGCAGAAACGGTTTTAGTTTGTACCTGCATAATTATGAATTATTCATCATGGATTGGCATACAGTTTAAGTGTACACAGGTACTTCGTGAAGTTGGTGCGGCTTGTAATTTGGCTAGGGATCATTCGTTACGTGTACTTGGCTAGAATGTGAGGGTGCATTACACCTATATAACCCACCTGTCGTTTTACAGGTATTCCTTACGTACGTAGGTGGGCCGAAACGGAAGGTAACAATACAAGTGTATATGCATGTTGACTGTTACCTGCGTACAACGTAACACACCTGTAATTCTGTGCAGGTATATCTGACCTACGAACGGGTATACCTGTAAAATCTCACCGAGAAAGCCATTTCGAAAGAGGATAACGGAGGTGGTCACTTAACGAAATCTCGTCTGTCCAGAAGTGGACACAAGTGGCCATTTAGTGATATTGGGATTTAGATAATGGATGTCTTTTTCGGCAATGAGTATACATTTACATAGATTTGAACGTTGGAAATGAATATATAACTTACTAAATATCTAAATATTTATATAAGCTATTTACATATGTAAATGGTGTATAAGGCTGTTGGGATGGATTAACCTCACCGGATAGGTAGGTGTTTAATCGTCTGACGCAGGTCCATATTTTATAAGATATTGATTTTCATTTGCCATGATTATAATCTTTTCTGTTGGAATTTCATCAAGTATTTAAAAATATTTGAATTGAAATATTGTGTATTTACTGTAGAGTCGTTCTCTGTATAGAAACAGCAGTGCCTTAGACTTTAGTTAGCTTGCTGTGCCTTTTTTGGCTCTGTATATAAGTTGATGTAGTTTTCGTGGTTGTCACTATGTTGTGTGACGCAATCCATGACAATGACCTTTCAATTGTATATGAGGTATTCATGATTTATGTTATTACAGTACATCTGAGGGTATAACCCCTATTCTTTACCCATTAGTGGAGGGCAATGCTTGCTTGTTTTTCACCCAATTGTTAACCATACTTATGTATGATATATACAGTGTTTATTTCGTCTTTTTCAATAACTCGGTATTTAACACGAACTTCAACTCCGTATTCATTACAAGGGTACTATCGACGTCCCAAACTCTCCTACAACAGCGAGAAGCAAATCACAGAAATGTAAGGCACATGCATATCATTGCACCTATATAATTTAGAAATCGATACAGCATGTCAAACAATATCTAGATCATACAACTGTTCAGTCCTTCTAGGGGCAAACAGGTGATGCGAGAGGCTAAAAAATGGAAAACTACTCTAGAAATAGAAGTGAAGGTGCATAAAACCCTTTATTTATATGATTTTCAAATGATTGAGGAGTACGGCCCTTTCCTCTTTTCTTTTCTCTTCTTCTTCTTCTTCTTCTTCTATAAGAATGAACTTGCTGGAGTGTTGCTTACTGCAAATAATTTAATTACTATCGAGTGTAAATATTATGAGCTATGCACTAGTTGGATATAGATTATTCACAGATGATCAGGTATTCATATGCTAAGTAGTAGATACCGTAAACAAATACCTAGATATCAACTTATTTATAAATTAGGTAGTTATTTAAACACTATTGTATCAAGTTATTAATTTCCTTCGCCTAGTGTTTTATATTGAATAACAACTGATGTACCTGCATCCTAATTTATTATAGCCACTTCTACGGGTGTCAAACAGTATATATTTTAGTATCTAAACTAGCATCAATAAACATACTATTGTATTATAAACTATTAAAAAATGAATTTAGACATTTCCACTGACCGTTTTTTTTCAAGTACATAAATTATAGCATTGCCATATTCATTTCATCAATTGTACATGTACTAGTTTTAAGATATTGATATAAACATAGATAATTTCTCCAAGACATTGGTACGTAAACATTTAATATAAAACACCATACAAATAATCTATTATAATTTTATGCATAGCGTACCCGACGAGCCTTTACTAGAATTAATGTTATTTAAACTACAATTGTTTGTTTGTGGCGGAGTTGGCACCTGCCGCGGAGAGATACGGTCTACCTGTATATGAATACCTGATTTATTCTGACCCGGTGACATCTGTTGACCCCGGCTTTTGTTTTAGTAATAGGTACAAATCAGCGTATACCAAAACTAACACATGCTAATCTGTAGATCTGTCCCAGTAGGACTTTAAATAGTCCGACTAACATATTTTCAATTTACTGGCAGACCGTATTTCTGGTGTCAAACACATGTTATAAACGTTCATATTTGTATATTTATCTAAATAACGTACCCCCACAACGAAAAATGTTGTCATAATACGGTATTGGAATTAGTCAGTCCGTTTGTCCATCTGTCCTTCCGTCCGATGACAAACTCTTATTATAAAAGCCAATTTCTATTGCACGTTCAAATGAAATTTATCAATTCTTTTGCATTTCTTTTAAAAACAACCTACCCATGTCCAGTAATTTGAAGTACTTAATTGTATAATTGTATTACTTGTCATATACTGGCTTATTTTATAACTGAATCGTTCATAGCTTCTTGCATCGGCAACTGCCTTCCCTTGACTTTAAACATATTTCTTGCCAATGTGTAAAACTTGCTTTGTATATGTGGCCTCTTGTTACACACATATGTTTGTCTTAGTGAACAATACAAATATGAAATCTGCCAATAAGAATTGAACAAGGGATTAGATACAAGTTATTTCAACTTATCATAGCCTTCTCCCATCATATATTTACAATCACATGTAACCATATGACAACGAGTATTGACCATAAACCTAAACTAAATATACTGTTCATTATATTCACAAATATGCAAATACACAACAAAGAAAACACTGTTCAAATCTTTGGCTGGTTTTTATAAAATGATGCACATGTCTGAAAACATCCTACCTGCAATAAATAATATAAACAGTTCTTTGGATAATACGACGTATACTTCAAATTGCAAGAGTATAGTTGACTAAGATGCAATCAACTGTTTACGTTTAAGCTGTATAATGTTTTGATAAACCGACATAGCTTTCATAATTTGCATCCCATTTAACGCCGAATCCATGGCACAACAGGTACATGTACATTGTAACTAGGAGTACAGAGTCTGATGTACAATGTGGTTAACGTGTAGAATCTACCGGAAGTAGTTCTGATTGGATGATACATTAATACTGATGAATGTAAGACGGCTACCTTTGCTAGTGGTCACCGACACGAGTATAGAATTGAACGGATCGCTGAGTAACGTTCATCATATGACAAAGAGAAATAAAGTGAGCGATAAGTTGATAAATGTGTGAATATATTTCTCGTACATTTTCGTTACACAAGAAGTACCACTATCCACAGGTTGTGAAGCGTCGTAGAGTAATTATATAGAGCGCTATATAAATATTGTATATTATCATTAGTATTGTTATACCCCTGTTGTCTCCAGATAAGAAGTAGATGACTGACCGAAATATTGAAGCCTACCAACATATAATATGGTTAGCTTAGTAGACTTCATCTTCATCCTTTGGAATAAATATCTTATAACCTAAACTTTTATCGTTTTCAGATATCAAAGTAAAACTGTGTGTGATAGAAATATTCATAGCTCTAAGGCTCATTCTGTTTGCTCCATTGTGCTCCCTTAGAGGACGGTCGAATATTGAGATCACCATTGAACGTATTTTCTTAAAAAAAAACCAATGTTTGATGATAATGTTCAATGATGCACTTCTTTAAGATGCATGAAGGATATATTTTGTTGTGGATGTGCTGGTAAAATTTGTGCTGTTTTTGGCGTACAGACCCCGGTTTCATCAGCGTTCCTTAAGCAAATTCCCTAACTTAAAAATCTCCATAGAAAAGCACTGTCATTTCCTTAAGATGTTCCCCTTTGCTTCTGTTATGCTTTCCCATTGCGATTTTTAAGTTTAGGAACGTTAGTGAAACCGGGGCCAGTTGTAGTTTGTGGCCGAGCATTTGATAGGTGTTTGATGATAGATTCTTAATATTTTGTACCAATTAGACCCATTGGCATATATTAACTCGACATAACAATACTTTTGACATACATACTATATAACAGCAAAAATTCAGGTTAATATATATATATATATTATCTCACATACGAAAAAAATATGTGTAGTTCGCGACAAGGGCAAACAGCAGCAAGTAAATATCTCATGGCTCGTTATCGCTCGAACATGTTTCCAGTTCTGTATAGATTAAAATATTGATTTGCCAAATTTTGTTGCTGTTTAATGATTAAGAAATTGCTTTTGTTAGCGCCTCGGAGTGTATTTGAATACAGTTTTGTCAATAATTACAAAAATAACTCTTTATGTAAGCTTAGTTATGATATATTTGAAAGGCATGTTTTTTTTTCGGTGTATATGATGTAAACAGATAGCACAGATATAGATAAGAACTAAACGCCTACTTAAATACTACAGTATATAGCTGAGCGACAGACACACCACTCGGCGACTGTAATGTTAAATGATGCGTCACGTAGGAAGATTTAGTTAAAATGTTTCAGACACAATAAATACTGTATCTCATAAACTATGTTTAATACTCTCGTTACAAGATACAATAATTGTTGTTCACGTACTGTTTAAAATGCCCAACTTCCTCCATTTGATGGGAGTAGAACAAAATAAAGAATAAAAATGTGAAAAATACGAAAAAAGTCATATGAAACTCATACTCTTATAAAGTCAGTAACATCATAGGCTAGGGTAAAATATCAAAACTTTGTTAAAACTAATTAAATTGTATCACTGTGATGTAGAATTACCTCTAATGCACAACTCTAAAACAAACCAAACCAAACGCACACAAGCACTAAATTGTTACGCACATGGCTACAATACAGTTTATCACATATACAAAACAAGTACTTAGAGTAGTTTAATGTATCATGCTAATCCAGTCGTCCTAAGTTCCTTATCTACGGTAGACGTCGAGTGCTTGTGTGGTTTGAAGTCTTACACAACCTGACAGACAAGGATTAGTCGAGGTACATTACATACGGCAAAGGATGACAACAGCCTTAGCGTAGATCCAAATAACCCGTCTGTACTGCAAAATTAATTGATATGCAAACATCACAAAGAATACAGAGATATTTCTGATTGAACGCATCCAACAATGTTTGTTGCCAATAATGAACAGATCCTTGGTAACCAACTTTTCACGTGCTGTATTGCTAATCTCGTGCGAACGTGTGAAACTGGCAACTGCACGTATAGCGGACTAGTCACGTGTTGGTGTCATTGTGTGGAATTCTATAGGAATCCACCTCGAGATTTAGTAAGAGAGGCACCTTTTTTATCATTATTATTCTTTTTACATGTCGATGGTCTGGTCATATCGTAATATACAAAGTCGCATAGTCATCTGAACATTTACCTTCAACTGTCTTTGTAAAAAATATTGGTATGGCGTCACAAAATATACCATGAAGTACTTATTTTAACAGACTAAAATAGTAACGCTTTGAAATATCACACACACACGCTACCTTTGTAAAACAACATTTTCCTGTTTGAATATGTAGATATACATGTTAAAGCAAAATGCATGCGATAATTGTTCCAAGATTTTATGATTTGTTTTCACTATTGCAGTGATTTCCTTTGCCTATCAACCCATTTTTATCGATAAAACCAATTTGTTTTAAAAGTAAGTTTAATAAAGTGATACATAGAAGAATAAATAATATATTTTATTCTTTTTACATTTTCCAGATCACTGAAAGCAGTCACATTTAAGGAGAAACCGGAGCCTGCTTTTCACAACTCCCTCCCGTTTCCATTTGATCCTGGAACAGTTGTGACATTACCTGAGCTTAATAGTTTGGAATCCTACTTACAGCTTGACTATGACCGCATGGTTTCTAGTGTTGAGGATGCTATCATGGACGATAAAAGCCGAAATCGGCATCGGGTCACACCCAAAGAGCTTCTGGTGAAAAGCAATCCAAGTCTGTATTCTGAGGGCAGTAAAAGCCGACAAATGAACAATATGATATCAAATCGGCGTTGGGTAGTTGATGGTCATAGCAAAGACGATTCTCACGTGAAACCAATGTCAAACCTGATGGCCCCAGGCCCATCATTTCCGTTTATATCAAGGACGAGTAGCATGAACAATCTCCATCACTATTCAGGTGGTAAAATGTTACGGAAGCAGCATTCACATAGCAACCAGGACTTGTCCGGCTTTGACCGAAAGGATCACAGCAAGTACTCAGCTGCCCTACACCGGCAACAGAACTATAGCATGGAGGACCTAAGGCAGGTATCTGAGTCTGACAAGGAAAACAGAAAGTCGCTTCACTTCCCGGCAATTCGTAGGGAAAGAACAAAGACAGTTGCTCCTAGTAGTTTCCCTGGATCCGACTCATCCGTAGTAAATTTCCCAAATGTTAGATCTGATCTTTCTTGGCCTTTACAAAACGGAAGTAACGGGGAAATTCGGATAAATCCCCTTTCCAATGATAAATATCGAGTCCACGGTAAACCATTCACTCACAAACTGGAAAAATGGTTTTCGGAAATTCCGAAAGAGGAATATGAAAAAGCGGATCACTCGAGCAGTTTAGAAAATTCTTCCATGAAAGGAAAGCAAAGGAATGTATCTTCAAGGTCGCAGTGGAAAGTACCAGTTCTAAAGCCCATGCAAAATATTCCAAACAAATACTTGGAGTTGCGAAAGGAAACGAATGGAACATTGAACAGGGAAACAAATATCAATAGAGACCAATACAAGCTAAAACAAAAATCACTGTTACAGCTGAAGATGAACGGTGTTGAAGATCGGGAACGGACTTCTACAAAAGTTGCATTTGATGTTGACCAAGATTCTCGACAATACACGTTTCACGCCGAACGCTGCCCTCCCACTGAACATCAACATTGCCAGACACTCGAGGATCTCGCGAGGGCTAGAAAACACACAGGCGATGGAGGAGTCGGCAAGATCGACATAGGTGAGTTTGCCATTGACGCCTACAACATTAAACCGAATTCCAAATTCAACTTTGCAAATCTTGATCCTAATGGGATGTACGGCTCGTTGAATGGACACAGTAATGGTGGATCGGTTAGTTCGAATGACTCAGGTTTACAGCAGACACCGGAACGAGGCGATCAATCAAGGACAGCAATTTTGAATTTGGAAATGTCTCAGTCTCGTGGATCAAGATCAAACAAAAACAAAACCTCGAACGATTACGTTGGTATGAATATAGCCAATAAGAAACGACAAGGTCTTAGTGCCACAATCGGTAGCAGTGATACTTCCTCATATACTGTTAGCCCTGGAAAAGGCAACAATAGGTCAAAATCTGTGTTATCAAAATTCAATACATTGGAAGTGTTTGGAAACGACCCGAAGTCAAAGCAAATCCATGAATATCCTGATCATGGACAGTTTTTGGGTTCGATGCTGACAATTGATGAAAGTAGTGGATCTAAAAAGCCGTTGAAAGTACCTGTGTACAAATTAGATCTCAAGACAATGACCAAAAGGTCAGTGCATCAAAAGTCAGAAAACTCTGAGGGCGTAAGACCTGGTAGTGACAATGTTGTTCAGGAAATTCCTACTTTGTCGCTGGAGTTCCGAACAGGAGAAGTGGTTGTCAACCGGAAGTCAGGTCTAGAGTTTAGCCTCAGTGCGAGAAATAAACCATCAAAAAGAGAGGCTGTTAAGACGTCTCCAATCAGGGGCGAATCTCAGCCAGAATACGTCGATCGCGCGGCCGGTTCTGCCTATCACCGGGACAGATTGGATGCAGTAAGCGATGGAACGATGACCATCACACCAGAAATCAGAAACATCGGTCCAAACACACTGGAACATCCTATTACTTCCAGAGAAGAAGAATCAGAAACGAAAATTGATGAAATACAAAACCCGGAAGGTGTGGATGAAGGCTATGTTAATAGTGACTCGCCTTCAGAACACATAAACGATGAAGTGAAAGAAACGGAAAATTCCGAACATGCTCAGGGCGAAAGTATACCAGATGACAAACAGGTTGAAGAAGCTGTTTCAACAGAATTAACAGTTGAAACTGAAACTATGCAAATTAACGAAGAGCAGGATTTAGAAGCAATCGGAAACCAATCTGAACTGAAACCACCGGAAAGACCTGTGGAGGAACAAAATAAAGTTGAATCCGGACAGCCGGAGGTCGAATTAATCGACGTTGGGGATACAGGTGATAATGACGAAGGCGAAGAAAACGTTAACGTAGAGGAATTGACAGGGAAAAGGGACGCGGCTACATCAGTGTCCACCATACATAAGACCCCGAGGCTACCTGCAGATACCCCGGTCGATTTAGGAGAGACACCGGAGTTCATACGAGACATCGACGAGGGAAAGGTTATACAAGAAGAGGTGAAAGGTCAATCGGAATTGAATGACGAACGATCTTCAAGTATCTAAATATGTGGGCATTGTCATTATCGTATTATTTGAAGGTGCCTTCTAACAATCTACATATGTTGCCCTTGCTGTAGAGGAAAAGTGATAATATGGATATCGGGGAAATAGTGAGTAATGCTTTCTATCACAAGGACAGTAAGGTATTATTCAGTATTATTCCCGAAATAGAAAATACATATATATATTTTCAAACGATCAAGATTGGTTTCGTTTTCATCTTCACTTGAAACTCAAAAGTTATGAACCATCTCGCTAATTTTCTTTAGATGCCCCTGACAAGGAAATATGTCAATGTGCTTGCATATGAAAAGGCGAAATTAATATATTCATTTTTCTAGTTATTCACTGAGTTTGTAAAAAAAAAGGAAATTAGTAAGAAAATTAAACAAAAAATGTGCAGAGGACATTCGAAATCGGCGTATGCAGTTGCTTGATTATTTTGGTTTTCAAAACAAAGATATGTGTTTTATGGAAAGGTATATTATGAGTATTGGCGGTCGCTTTAATATATTGCACGTGCTAGGGACATATTTTGAAATGAATGGTTGGCTGGTTCCCAACTTAGCGTTCGGAGTGTTTCACAAAACATAAAGTAATATGTTCTTTATCAATTGGACCAAAGGACGTACTTTGACTAATAACAAATAAATGGCGATTTCCCTTGGTCCATTATCAAACTAGAGGGGATTAATGTGGATTGATATTTGACCGAGATTACTTGGCGAGCATGAATGTTGTTACTTTTGCGTATCAAGGGAAACAACTCTGTGTTAAATCTGGTTTGGTGTTGTTTGGATACTTATATTAAAGAGAGCTGGGCAGTTGAATTTTCTTGAAAACCAAAAGCGAGTGGATAAATACACTTGTATGCATATACTTTATTATGACACGTGTTGTACGTGCCCCGTTTAAAATTATTAATTAAAATACAGCTCACATTTTTTATTTAATGCAATGAACTGCTTTGAACGTATGGGACATGAGAAATTATAATTAGTAACTTCGCAAAAAAAAAATAAATATTCGGTTTTCAGCCTGCTTTTTGACAGGAAATCATTCATATGATTAATTTGTCGATGTTTATAATTTCAGATAAGAGTGGTATGTATATAAGTTAGGCAAATGAAATTGATAATCACTTGAATTTCCCACCCGTACTATACAATATTTCAATCCTTTATCACTACAAGGATTAGTTGATTTCACTTTAGACAAAAAATACACATTTTTTTTATTTATTTGAATCACTGAGTTGTTTTAACATGTAAACATTATATTTCATAGAATTGAACAGGTTACGCTTGATATATAGTTAAACTTGCTACTTACTCCATGCCTAAAAGGAGAACTTCTAACTGATAATTCTTTAGTAATCTCGAAGCCTTCTCCAAAATTATTGACTCGAATTCGATTGTTTTAATAAGATATCGTCCTCAATGTTTACGTTTCGAGGATATGTAATGGGCGAGGCAATGGGATAAAGAAAGGATGTGGAGTTATGTATGTAAACTTTCACTAAGCTTTATGTAGCAGTTTACGTACTGTTTATTGTTCGCTTGTAATTCTACATACATGTCTTTGTAAACAAAGTTGTATATAAATTATCTACTATCGACTTGCGTGTTATTCATCATGGTTGGTGGTATAATTGCAATTCCCTTATAATTCTAAGTGTAGAAATTGTGATAGGCCTATTAACCTTTTTTTCTGCAAAATATTACTTTGACTCACTTTTCACTGTACATGTTCACATAACACGCGATATCAACTCGCTTGTAACCCTACATATTTAAGAAAATATGTGATATCAACCCGGCAGTATTATTGTCTAAATAAACTTAAATGAAGCTCAAGTCTTTTATGTCTGTGATATATTGAAGAAACATTCTAGATTTGTTTTGCACGTGACCTAAATGTCAACTTTGTGTGGAATACTTTACTGCATTTATCTAGAATTAGCGATTTTATATGTGAGAGTGTTACATAATTTGTATGTATATTAACTAATTTTATCATGGAAAACATAATGAAATAAAAACATTAATATTCCACTTGGATTTTGTTAATCATTTGTAATGTGTCTCTCTACATTTTCATGCATTATACATGTATTTCTGAGACGTTGCCAGGACAAGTTTTATGGTCGCCATCTTTGTCCCATTGAGAAATGTTCTGTATCTTTAAGTAATATGAAGATGGAGGTTTTTGAGTATGCTAATTAGAGTGTTTACTTGTTGTAATTGACAATGATACTCGGTTCTCATTTTGAGAACTTGATGTTAACATGGATGTGAAAAAGATTTACATGGCGGATGTCGTCGATGAAGCAGAAGACGCATTCTCTTCCGGAACACCTGGTCTTTTTCTCTTGTACTTTTTACCAGGGTCTCCATGATAATCTTTCCTTTTTTCATATTTTGCCCCTTGTGTAATTGATTTTGAGTTCGGATTATGATTGTGTTAACGTTTCGGTGTTCTCTTATTTATTTTCTGCATTTCCATACTTAACCTGCTTCAACAAGAATTAAAAATATCTGGCCTTGAGCCAAACTCTTAAAATGCATATATGTATGTACGTATAATTGATCTGATTTATAAAGCATGGCACTCCATCTGACTAAGACACCTTTTATCCAGATTATAAATGTACTTTTTTCAAGTTTATGCATGCTGTCGCTTTAAGTATGGCGATTGTCAATCAATGCAAGGCACGGTCATATAGTGGATGCTAGTTGCACATTTGGATTACATTAATAACATCTATTCATTACTTGATTGCATTAATACAAATATGCTGCTCTATTTGAAAAAATTGTGGTGATCATTTGCAAGACCTTGTAATAACTGAATCTGAGTGTATATATTTCGAGAAACTTTAGGATGACGGTATTACCTCCCTTCACACAGTCCAACAAACAATAGGAAATGAAAAGAACAAAAAAAAACAAAAAAAAAAGCAAGCAAACAAATGTATACCTCCATGAAGAATGCAGGGCTAATCTTTGGTCCTCAGGAAAAAAAGAAAAAAGAATCATTTCCATTGCTACAAGTTTCAGTAATATCAACATAATTTTAGCATCAACATCTATTTAATATATGTTTAAAAAAACAAACAGAAATGAGGTAGTAAGATACAGGGAATAGAAAACGCAATTCTTCAACTACAATAGGTTGCTAATTCAAGCATACAACTCAATAACAAGAAACGGAATCCACTTCGGTTTCTCTCTGGGATGCCTATCAAATGAAGTTATATGTGAAAATGATTCTGAAGATAAGTGAGGAACTGGCCCCGGTTTTATCAACGTTTCTAAACTTACGGAAATTCTATAACTGAACTATCTTTAAAGGAACGCATTAGAAAAGTTAAGAGAATTTTCTCAACTTTACATTTCCCCCTTAACTTCTGTAAAGCTTTTCTTTACATATTTTCAAGTTAAGGAACTTTAATGAAACCGGGATTAAATATTTTGCTGTTTAAATCTTACAAACCTGAAACGACTATTCCGCAGGGACATCTCGATACTCAGCGCTTACACTTACTTGCGATCTATATATCTTTAGCTTTGGGTCATATCATAGGAAAATTAAAGCAACGGCGCTGCGTTGGCCGAGTGGTTAAGGTGTTCTACCACTAGCCGTCCACCTCTGGGTTGCGAATCCCACGTGGGGCAGTTGGCAGGTACTGACCGTAGGTCGGTGGTTTTTCTCCGGGTACTCCAGCTTTCCCCCACCTCCAAAACCTGGCACGTCCATAAATGACCCTAGCTGTTAATATGACGTAAAATAAAATAAACCAAACTAAACCAAACCAAGCATTAACTCAAGGCAAGTATTTAAAAAAAAAATTCATGTTCAAGCAGAGATTCTGTATTCACATTATATTTCGTGTAACTCATTTAGGTATACCAGACAAAAGTTAAAAACAGTATTGGGATTTACATTTTGTAATTGTTTTTTGTTCCAAATCAATAAAAATTCAACCTTTAAACAATAGTTTTTTTTGTCAATGCATAAACAGAAAATCAAAAGATAAAAGATAAAAGTCCTGGAAATGTGGCCAAAATAGTTTGTTGACAAAAACGCTTAATTTTAAAGACTCAGATTTCTACCTAATAAGATCCCTTTTTACTGCATAAACATACTGATGTGCTATTCTCTGGTCCCGACATCATATTACCAGGCATCTGTAGCTGTCAAAATGTCTACAAGTTTGGTGTCGGGGATAGAGGAAACTCGGGCTTCACACGTTCTTTCTTCAGTACTGAGGAGAGCAATGTGAGAAATGTGTTCTGTCATTATACTTTCAGGGATTAAGTATCAATGAGGTTCAGGTCGGACTGATAATCCAGGGTACCGATATGGTGCTTGGGTCATCTACCTTTACGTGTTTTTTTTCTGCTGGGAAAAAAGGATATGACTTTTTAAGTTTATATCTAGATAATAACTAACACATTCGATGGATTAATAAAGGGCGACATTTTTGTTAATATTTGAACGTAAAAAACCCATCTGCGAGAGTTTTACATGCGCCCGTTAGGTATATTGTTAAGACATTTTCACACCCCATTGACACTGGAGTAATTACTATGGATAGTGCAGAAAATCGTTTCAAATGTTAAAATATTAATTTTAACGAAGCAAGTTAAAATTGTTTTTCAAATTCTATACATGTGTACATATATGTACTTTTATCATATGTGTATTATACATCGATGATCAAAACAGGACATGTTTCGATCTAAAAAAAGCTTACAACTAACAACATAAAATGTAATTTGTAATTTTATTTTTTTTATCCCGTTACAAGATGAATAAATAGAGGATATTCAATGGTTTGCCGTTTAATATCCAATATATTTCACGAGTATGGTAGATTTTTTTTTTATATTAATATTATATAATATAAAAAAAATCTGCCATACAAGTGAAATATATTGAATATTAAACGGCAAACCATTGAATTTTCTTTTTATTACATTTCGAAAGAAGCCTTAAAATACTTTTGTTGTTTTCTTTTCTTTACTAGCCTACTGGAAAGTAGCTAGGCCTGGACATGGTCTAATCCGGTGAAATCATAACCGATCGTGCGATCGGGTACACAGAAGTTGATCGGAAAAGTTGAACCATTCTCATCTTCGAATTCATTACTTATTGAATCCTGCAGCAGTATCTCATCAATATCTACTGCTGTTGCCATTTCTTCAAGATCATCTTTCCCGAATATTTAGACAAGTTCTAGCAGACGATAACAATGCCGAGCCTCCATTGCCAAGTTCGATTCAAACAACGGGAACAACGTTAAATCATACAAAAGTTCCGGTGTAACATGAAAAAATGACCCGGGTTGAAAACTACCTACCGTTGAAAACTTCGGTGGGTCACTTTTTCACGGGACGAATTACAGAAATATCGAGTGGGGTCATTTTTCTACAGATGGCCATGTACGATTTCAACTGTGAAATAACGGCCCCGGGTAACTTTTTCCACGTACAATAATGACCCTGGTTAGTTTTTTAATGACGGGTCACTTTTTCACGTTACACTGAAAAAAACCTTATATTTTCATTGCAAAATCTTATATTTCACGGCAAAATCTTATATTTTCACTGCTCATCACTGCAGTGAAAACATAAGTCTGATAATTTTCTATATTTCACAGGCAAAAATGTAATAAAAGGATTTATTGTATTTGTATAAACAAAATGTTTTTTTCACATATAACTTGCGTTGAATGTTTAAGTCTTTAGTATGTAACACATGTTTTTTTTCACAGTTAACTGCTGAAGATCATATGTATGTAAATACACAATATCCCAAACGTACATAATATACATATTGATAAACATGTATTTTTTATATTTGTTATTTAACATGATGATGAACAACGCCAGGGTTGATATATACATACATTACATTAACCAATAAAGCATTCCTAAATCTTAAAAGATCATTCTTACATTTTCTAATTCTATCTATCTTCCATGACTTCATTCATTTTCTTATGTGTGCGAGGTTATTGTGTCAATAGATCAAGGTACATTTTTCAGGTTAAAAAACTACACTACGTACATCTAATGAGTTCCGATCAGATACCACTGACTCTGAATCCACACAAACAACACAAACAGGGTATGACGTCAGGAACTAGGACACAATATCGATAAGTTTGGATGTCACACAGGATCATACTGGGAAAATGACAATGACGGATATATCTTTTACTGGTCAAACTAAGAAATATTGGTAATAATTGGCTAATCACACATGATGCAAACATGCATTTATGCCCATGTGAACCTATTTTGATTGAGTAATATAATATATCACTGTTGTGTGATGTAGAGAAATCTCAACCCGAGGGTAAAATTTATGAAATTTATCACGAGGCTTTGCCAAGTGCTAAAATTCATAAATCTTATCCCGAGGGTTGATATTTCTGTGTCTGAATTATACAAGGGCGATTGCTTATATTTCTCCCACACTTTCCTAACATAAAACTAGTTATAACGTGAACTCGTTGCATAGCACCATCAGCAATGGCAGATGCGATGTTTGACGAAATTGGTGACGTTACTCTTGTTACACTGTATACAGTGATGACATGATAGTGACGATTTAGAATAATAGCGCGTGAGCTGTCTTTTTCCTACCCCGGTAACAAGACAGGTTGATCTTTTCCCTAGCGAAAATGGGAATGCACCAATGGAGTGTGGGTGAATGCATGATCTTGCCGTGATAGATTCAACACAGTTTTTTTCTTATTTCAAAAGACATTCTGCAGTATAATCCTATTCCATGACGCCAATAGTTATGTTTAGCAACTCTTACCAATTATTTCCCGGTGTCCACCTGAAACCCGATATCATGGATTATATTTACTTAATAGGTTGGAATTCATGTTAATAGAATCGACACATAAATGTAACTTATGGAATTAGATAACTATTATTGTTATTTCCGTATTTAGAAAACAGATACTATCAAGATTTAACGTCAGGGCGGACATAACTATTACTGATAAAACGTGCCTATTTCTTTGTTTGTGATCAGCTGTGATACAATTGCAAGTGACAAGAAAGCTACAAATCAGGCCAAATCGAGACAACAATTCCCTCGACAAATATAAAAAGTGCTTTGGCGAGTAAGGTATGTGTATTTACGATAACATGTACGAAACAGACACCAGATGTGTTCTGATGTTGTTGACTGAAAGCAAGTGTTGCCCTGAAGCCATGTCGTGTACAATGTATAATAGCTGTAATATTAAGACGCAGATATTCTGATTAACCGACTTTTCTATTTGACCAAAACACGTCACAAACGACCATAGGCTCGTTGATTGATATGTTTGTAAGAAGCTTCCTGAAACCTCCACTGCTTGTGTTTTGAATATCCCACATTGTGTCAACATCAGATAGGTTAGATATCTTCTAGCTTTAGTTCAGAGACGATGGTATTTTAAATGTTGTCGGATACATAAAGCAGTTATGATTAATTCTCCGAAGAGTTATGTCTGTGCAAATGTCCCCTTAACTCCAAGGATTACGCTCGCTTACGCCTACTGCATCCATCAGAGAACTCACAACTAAATCAGCCTATCAGCAAATGTTTCATACCATTGTAGTACCTACCGCAATTTTATTCTGGCTAAATAAAGAGCTTCTGGGTAATTGTAATTGGTAAATGTTGACATATATTGCATTGAATGCAATCTATAGATATTTTACTTTACAAACATTGTTTACTTTGGTAGATTATGCTATGTAATGGCGGATTGATATGGGGCAAAATTCAGAGAGTGTTCCCGTCCCATTTTGCTGGTTTGACATGACAAATTCTGGTTGTCAGAAGCAAACGCCTGTAGCGAGCTTAAATGCCACGAATCCCACAATCCTTATTGTCAAGCTCATTGCTTATTAGGTAAGTATCTGCGAATCTTGAGTGTTGTTACTAGTGTTGAACTTAAAATACCAAAGTTATGAGCTCGAATGCTTAGTAGTGTCTTAAAGTTATTTGTTTGTTTTGGTTGTGTGAGTCCTAACGTGTCACATAACAGCTGAAGGCACATAACATATGATTGGTCACAGGGAAAGACTTGTATTGAATTCTAGGCTGATACCTTAATTTTGAATATTAAAAATAAGCGATAGGTGACTTCACATTTTACTCTTAATCAAGGAAAAAGTTTCAAATGTCAATCTTTTCCCCATTACATGGTTCTTATTCAGCTACATACATGTTTTTATGACTTGGTTCGGTTTATTTTGTTTTACGCTATATCAACATCCAGGGTCATTTGAGGACGTGCCAGGTTTTGGAGGTGGACGAAAGCCGGAGTACCCGGTGAAAAACCACCGACCTACGGTCAGTACCTAGCAACTGCCTCACGTGGGATACGAAGTCGCAACTCAGAAGTGGAGGGCTAGTGGTAGAATGTCGTAACACCTTATCCACACAGCCACCACGTCCACATATGCATTTATGAAATTAGGAATACAGGTAAATACAGTTTATGCACATAAATATCGGTTTGATAATATTCTAACTTAAAATCGCTAAAACCTCTTTTTACGTCAGAATTAAACATTGGGTCTTTCGATATGACTTCAGAGTATAACAATTATGTCTGGATGAAAACAATATAAAAAATAACCCGTGTTTTGGTTGGTTTCCTGGCTGCTCATTCCATTTAAATATAATCAAAATGAAGAACATAGTAAAGTAGCAGTAATGCATTCCTATAATCACATACATTTATATATACTGACCTACATCATAGCCGAAATGGCGAAAAAACATATTCAATACATGTAAATATTTATCAATTATATGTACTTCATCATGATTGCAAAATTTCGTTGGACTTTCATCAAATCTAATAACTTTTTTTTATAAAGAAATTATATGAGATTCGATAACAGTATTGAAACCTAGTATTAATATCAATTTAACCAAAACCATCTTTAGTCGGCTCAACTAGTTACCGAGGTGACATAGTGACAAGTCCTTTGCCATTGAATAATGTTATAGCATTACTGCAGCAACCTACAAAGAAAACTACTTGAAGAAAAAAGAGATTAACGGGACATGCAGTTTGTCCAAAGAATGAACGACATAAAATGCCCGATCTCGGCATACTGTATCTATTACTAAATTTAAAAGACGCGGCATATGTGTGTGTTACGTTATCCTTCTTATTTATTGAAAAAAAAAAAAAAGTTATATTCCCTAGTGAAAGGTGAGTAAATATGATTTCTTTTTTACCTGTTTACAGTTTAATACAAAAATTATTGCAAATAGATAGAGAATAATTTGTATCTGATTTATTTCTATAAATACATCATTTCGGTTTGCATAAGGTTGATATATTAGTATAACTTCATGTAGAAGTTATGTAACACATCATCTTTTAACTTTTCTTTCTAAAATTATTATACAAAATACACATCCTAATATTCCTTTTTTTAGCTTTCAAGAAATGTGCACCTTTTGCAGATGAAAACAAAAAACCGCAAAAAAAACCAACAACAAAAAACCCCTATTTGAACACTATTTGTTTCAACAAATAGGATCGCCGTCCAGATTTGTCAATTTAAAGACTCATTATATGCAACTAGACTAATTTTTTTCGAACGTATTTACATAGTCATTAGCTTGTTCGTGTATTGTGTGTGACAACGATAAAGGGTACCAGAACACTGCACCGTGTTACACAATCTTTAAAATAAGAAAGTCAAATAGTTTCGATATAACTAGATCTAGTGTACTTAATCACTGTCACATGATCTTAAAAGCTCTAATAAAGCCCCTCAAGATGAGAGTGAATCTTTTAGTTATCGTACCTGTCAAAACATCGACACCTTTGTTAGCTTGATCAGACACATATCTAACTCTTTACTGGAATAGGTAAGCACAGTCCCTCCCAGCGTGCCTAAGGTTGGTCGGAGAAACGTTGTGAATGTAGGAAGGATTATATAATAGCTTTTCAATGTTCAATCAAGCAGCAAACATCTAAAAAAAACCCAATAATAATAAAAAAGAAGAAATATGACATTTACCTAAGGTCGGTTGAGCTGACAATGCATTAAAAACTTCAACTGGTTATAAAAAGCACGACAATCTTACATGCAGGATTTCATTATTTCAAAAATATAACATAGTTATATAAATAATATCTAAATAAATTATAAAGTATATATTGAAATCCATTAAAACATCAATTAAACATATTTGAACCCAATTGAATATTAATGACGTTCATGGGGAAAGCAGTGTGTAGACATTTGGTATTGTACACGTGTTAAGATGACGAAGCTTTTAACAGTTTTGTCCAAACTGCACAGACTGCAGTCTACCATATACTGATTTACTAGTCTCCATTGAACACATCGTTTACATTACGATTACATTGCGATATTCTTAAGTTCTTTGTAAATATTTTGTTTAAAATCAACAAGCATAGTGATTTGTCAATGGTACTTATATCGCCTTAAAAAGAAGTGATTTTAAAGAAACATGATCCAGCTGAGGAAATATTAACATTATTACGGCTTGGTCGTGTTTGGCCAAAAATCTTATCATTCGAGTAGGAAACAAATACACTGAAAGCGTTTGTCAATAATTTGGGTATTTTTAAAATAGAAAGAATGTTGATTTCAACCTACTTTACACTACGTTTGAAATATACTGTATCCCTTGATGTGATATGAAGACTGGCGTTTTTGGGTATGCTCATTAGTGTGCTCCCTTGTTGTGATTGACAATGATGACTCGGTTCTCATTTTGAGGATTGATACATGTCGGGTGTCGTCGATGAAGCAGACGACGTTTACTCTTTATCGATTTTGACTTTGGATTATGGTTTTGTTGACACTTTGGTATTCTCTGGTTTTATTTTTGAATAATATATTCTTTAATTTAAAGATTCGCAATGATTTCTGCGAAAGCCAATAGTTCTTTTATATATTTTTTTTTGTGAAACATCACATCCTTGTAGATATACTTACCTCCACACATACTAAACTGACAATCATATGATTATCATTTAAAGGATACAAGGTTTCTTAACCTGAAAGCTAAGAAAGCAACAAACGCATTCCTAAGTGTTAGCAATAACCGTAAATCGATCTGAAAATCATGAATCATATCTACCTTTCAACAAAAGAACGAATTGCATGGAAACCCTGCATAACGAAACCTTTCTAAGTAGCCCCCAAAATATATGCATGGAAACCCTGCATGACGAAACCTTTCTAAATAGGCCCCAAAATGTATGCATGGAAACCCTGCATGACGAAACCTTTCTAAATAGGCCCCAAAATGTATGCATGGAAACCCTGCATGACGAAACCTTTCTAAATAGGCCCCAAAATGTATGCATGGAAACCCTGCATGACGAAACCTTTCTAAATAGGCCCCAAAATGTATGCATGAGTCAATAAAGAAAAGCGCGTATTTTAGTGTGTTATGATATGTTTTCGAGATATATACATGTTTCTGACTTTACAAGTCTACAAGTGTACGAGTTTTCTATCGCAGGCACTTCAATATACAGTAACTACAATACAGTTAGAAATATCATCATAATATAGTTGTTCAGTGTCTGTTGTGATTAAAAAGGTTGATATCATTATCTGGCAGTTTTAATTCATATCGCTTAATTTCGCCTTTACCACGTAAATATACATGGTGTATTATCTTTTAGTTTGGTTTCTCTTCATTGGCTGTTTCTTTTTTCATCTTCATTCGACTTTTAGAACTTATGTTAAGCGCATGCGTTCATGTACAAATACTGCTTTCATGATTAAAACAAAAGTGCTAACTTTTAATTAATTAAAATCATATGAAAAAATTATCAACACTACTAGGCAGTGTTTGTATTGCGAGAATTTCAATACATCTAAAATGGAAAACAAAATAAATTAGAGAATACCGAAGCGTTAACAAAATCATAATCCGAACTCAAAATCGATTAAACCAGGGGCAAAATATGAACAAAGGAAATATATACATGGAGATCATTGTAAAAGTACAAGGGAATAAGACCAGGTGTTCCGGAAGAGTAAGCGTAAAACAAGCCTTAACTCTCGTCTAAACTGAAAATATTGCTTTAATCTAACGAAACTTACATTGACGTTGCCAGTATCTGGTGGCAATCAGCTATATATGCAGGTAGAGGAACAGTGTAGAGTAAAGTACAGCACACCAACGAGATAAAAGAACCGTGTATATACCTGAACGAAGTAACCTTATGCAATTCTTATAATGCTTTAAGTCTCTTGATTAGCTCCGACGGAAAATAATGTAGGACTGTTTTTATCAAGTATAGGAAAAACATGTGAAACTTGGAAATTTACCTTATTGGAATTGCCCAATGATTTCGCTTATCGCAATTAGATTGGTTTATTTCTGTGTATAAAACTAATCCGGCTTGACTCAAAGAGGTCTTAGCATGACAGCACGCTTGTTTGTTACCAGTAGACGTCGTAAAAGCTGGAACATTGGAACTTTGATGGAAAGGAATCACCGATTAATGGAATTCAATAGGAAAACAAGTAATTATCGTTACCTAGACAGAAAGGAGAAGAGAGTTTGGATGCCATTGTGACTGTTGCCATGTCTACACGAAGTACATAATAATTATATGTACTACCAGGCGTTGTTTGTATAAGTATAGGTCATCGATAAAATGAAGAATAATCATGTTGCGGTTTACCTGATCATTAACACTAGTACTGCAACCTGTGTTTATATTTACTAGTCTACCTGCCTATTGATTCCGCCTACGATTGCGCCCTATTGCAGTGTTGGTCGGGGCTGATAGCACGCCTTCGTCTCGTGAGGTAGATTCCTGGACTACAGTGGCTGAACCAGGCAATTACGTGTGATCCCAGATGTACCTGTACAGGTGACAGATTTACAGGTACATGTAAGCACGTGTTAAGATAACATAAAGGTACGTTTTGGAGGCTTTGAAAGGGAGATTGTCCATCGCTTCAGATTTTATTTATTGCAATGCGTAAAGAAGTTGTATGTATGTTTCTATTTATTTGAAAAATCAGTACTTTTGCATGATCGAAACCTATTGTAACTTTTATCAATTTTAAATGTGAAAAGGTATCAAAAAGGTAAAATGTTAAGTAAACGCAATGCTTTTTTTCATTCTCCAGTAACTACCTCAATGTGCATGTGTTAAAAAAACGAGTCTAATCTAAGAATTGATTTCATTGTGACTGCTAAACACAGATTCACGAACTCACCATGATAGGGATGTTTCATCAAATATTAATTCTCAATCATGGACAGTTTTAGTTGTGTCGATACGGATGCCAAAGAACGAATGTGTAACAAGGAAAGAAACAATAAACACAAATAACGGGCCATATAATACTCGGACTCAGATCAATGTGTATTTAACAGTGTTTATTTATTAATAACGACGCATTGTTAACACGAATGTGCATGATATTGTTTATTTTTTCTTTGTGGTCAATATTAATGTATCATTTTCAGGAAAAATAATGATGATTTTAACAAAATTACCTTACAAGTGATAGATTATATTTTGCATTAACTGGTTTTGTTAACATCATGTGTCACGGTCATTTTCATATTTGTTTCTGCAACATATAAATATTTTTAAAAAACATGAGTTTTGAAATACAGTCGAATCTCTTATCTCGAACTCATATTATCCAAGTTATCCAAGTACTCGATTACCGCGTTTAATTTGAAGTATCACGTTGGTCCCGCCACCACTTTACACTTAATATTCAAATGCACCCAACTCGGGTACTTGGATAACTCGAAAATTGTTGACGGCACGCCAACTTCGAGATAACAAGTTTCGACTGCAGTAAGCTCATGATTAAATGAAATAATCTTGTAAAATACTAAGGTGTGGACAGACAGTTAATGCGAACTCGAATCGAGCAATCTTTAACAAATATAAATATAAACTTTATTTATTTTACAACAATTATGAAACAAGCTATACAACTTATAATAATCACTCTTGTTGGCCCGGATGTTAGCGCGCGAGGGGTCTTATTGTGGGAGGAAACCGGAGTACCCGGAGAAAACCCACGTGGTCGGGTAGGTGACCCCATATCTTTTCACGTCCGATCGGGGAATCGAACCCCGGCCGCCTTGGTGAAAGACAAGTGCGCTATCCACCGCACCACCCGACTACCCAATCTTTAATCCAGTCCACATTTCCTTTTTTCCGTTTCTACTTGTTATATTACTCAATTTACTTCTTTCCTGTATTCCTGTTGCTTCTTTGGTAACTGTTGATTAACAATCAGATCACAAACTTTCATAAGTGTCATGGCACGTGTTTTCCTTTCATTTTCTATTCTTTGTAATGTACAATTGGTATTTCATAGAATTGTCAAAATTCGGAGAACTTAAAAATTAAATCGAATTACGGGCATATTATGAACCAAGGAGTGCTTGATAATGATCTCATTAGTACAATAATTAAGAAAAGCGTCTTTTACCGACTTTTCTGGGATTGTATGTAGCTTGGACTTCGTTTTATTATTTTTTTAATAACACGAGCCTGGTTTTCCAACACCCCGTTATTTTTACAGAGATATATTCGGTACAGACAATGTATCTGGTCAATTTTAGGAACCTGAAACTGTTACTTCACAATGCTTATTTTTATGATCTCAATAAATAAATTAGACAATACCAAAGCGTCAACAAAACCATAATCCGACCTTAAAATCGATTAAACTAGAGACAAAAAAGGAACAAAGGAACGATTTACATGGAGACTCTCGAAAAAGAACAAGAAATTAAAACCAGGTGTTCAGGAAGAGTAAGCGTCTGCTGCCTCTGCCTCATATTACCATAAGAGACAGATAGTCATGCATATTGACAGTAATATTTCAGTGCATAGATAGAAATTATATCAAAAAAACGTGTCTTCACTCTTCAGTGATTAATGTCATGATCATGCTTGCTAAAACGTTCACAAAATGTAATACTATACACATGATTTGGAACCGTCATTGTGTTTGTAACCTGCCCTCAACGTTATCCATTAAAATCTATATATGTAATATATTACCAATATCATTTTGACTTTATCAATGATGTCGACTTTCTAAACTTTGAACAGAATAGAACGTTAATCCATTTTGACAGAATAGTGAAGTTAAACTTGATAAGAAAGGTAAATACACCAATGGCTGAACTCGAAATAAACATACGTTTGTGTCGATAAGTTAACAACAGACACCACCCCCTCCTCCTACCAAAAAAAGGAACCTACAGGAAATAAAGGCAATCTAAAATGATAAATATATAAGTTATTACATGCATATATAATTCTCCAGTAATTATGGAATGGATAGATCATTTTATTCGCTACATCACTGAGGATGTGTTGATTTGTTTTTTTTTTCTAGTGCCTTTATACATTGTATCATGAGAATACCTCGTGTATTCTCGAAACAAATACAAACTGGGGGGGGGGGGGGGGGGGGGCTAACCAGCATACAGCTCTCGTAGCCGTGGCTATAATGAATTGCACATATCAGCAAGCTGCATCATGATAAGAGATTATTTTTTAAATTTTTTTTTTCTTTAATTCAATCTTCATCAATTCTCAGCGTGTGCAACATTTGTTAAAGCGAACGATAATACATAATGAACCTCACTATTATTATATAAACGACGTAGCCAAGTTTTACCTCGTACAGTAACATGCACCGTACAAGTCTAATCATTGAAAGGAAATTGTAGGACATTTTCGACAATAAATAAGAACTAAATTCAGACAATCTTAAAGTCTTCCTCACAGATTCGACTGCATTCATCGACACTAACAATTGTTTTTGGCAGGAGAAACAACGAATGTTAAATACAATGCATAAAATGTTTGAGTAGTATTGAACGTGTCCTACGATAATGTGTTTGCTATTGAAAACAAGAATGCACTTAAATGCAAAAAGCTATAAAGCCAAAACAACCGGTTGAAAACTGCTAACCTCGAAAGCCGGCGTTATTGACATGAAATTGATTGTAGTGGCTAGTGACCAGAATAAAATGCTATTAAGAAGTCTTCCTATCAACCGTTATTTAATAGCCTCTATTGAAATATGTACGCTTCCGATTACTGCTTTCATGTTATTTTTTGTACATCCTTGTTACGTCTACCGCTTTCTAATTGACTTCTTATCTACCAATGTACATTGAAATCTGCGCATGTCCATTTACGAATTCTAATTAACTTCCGGTCGGCTGTCAATTTGCTGTGTCGCAAAACAGTGCAGAAGTAAAATGAATCATTGAAAAC
Source organism: Mimachlamys varia (assembly GCA_947623455.1). Classification (NCBI taxonomy): domain Eukaryota; kingdom Metazoa; phylum Mollusca; class Bivalvia; order Pectinida; family Pectinidae; genus Mimachlamys; species Mimachlamys varia. Next base: position 16,459,070 of record OX392531.1, on the reverse strand, counting down.
GCATTTATTCAAGTTTGTTAACAAATCTTCCAACAATAACTGTCTGACTAAAAGTTAAAACTAAATTTTGTTGTCTATGACTAGTGTTTATGCACAGTGCATTCCAAAGTCTTTTCATTCATCTGAATTATGATCTTTATTATGAATACTGTAAATCGGTAGCATTTCATGAAACATCGTTTTGGGGAATATTGGTAATTTTGTGCAATTGTTATTAAAAATATCTTTATTTGATGCCTTTCAAACAAGTTCGTTTTGTGAGAAAATCATATTGTTTTATACAGCCATAAAGAGTCAAATATGAAGGTATGTTTTACATTCTCGCTGCCAAAATTTATATCTCCTTTACAGCTGTAACTGAGGTTCGATACCGATCGATTAATGCAAATGTGTCTTTATTAATTGGGAATGTATTCCATAAATACGGAAACTCCCACACTTTTATCCTTAATGACCTATTTATCATTTTTTTTATTCGGTCGCAGTAAATTCACCATCGATAGGAGATCGTCTGATCATATCTCAAAACATACATGTCCAATGCTAATGAAACGGTCAAGTGAAAAATCGGGTGAGCACAAAAACGCTAACGTTGAGATACATCCCACTCTATGTTGTAGGAGACAATCGGTAGTCACCAGTGACGGGAATCACGTTTGTCAATGTCGGTACTAGCACGGAAGGTCACCTTTAATTGATCTACATGTCTATTCTATAATTGATTGTTGTTAGGACGCCACAGTCAAGCAGTACGTGACTCTTGTTGTGGTGCAAGTTAGCAAAGCACTTTATTACCTTTCCTCCGACTTGATTATCTGTTGTTAGGGAGTAAGGGCATTCGATCTTATACATCACTGAATATTACCTTTCCTCCGACTCGATTATATGTTGTTAGGGAGTAGTACATTCGATCTAATCCATCACTGAATATTCCATTTCCACCGACTAGATTACCTGTTTTTAGAGAGGTGCATTCGATCTAATACATCACTGAATGTTGCAAATCAATGATACAGTGATATTCTTTTCGTTTTAACATTTTGATTTAGCAGACAAACATGAACATTGAGAATGTGATACTAACAGTTATTTGAAATTGTCCACTATTAAGATTTATATTCAGCCTCATTGATTTGATTTGAAAGAGAGGTACTCGTCTGGCACATTTTAAAACAAGTTATATGATTTAGTGAATAATCTGTTTGTTATTTACTTGTGATACTTTGGGAAAGTACATTGTATAAACGAATCAATACATTGATCCATCTAAGGCAGATATCAAATGTCATATATTGTAAATTATATTGTAAGATTAGATATTTAAAAGATATAGCATTTGTGTTAACATTCCCGTGCAATTCCATAGAAGCTAGATTCTAGATTCGTATAAGGTAAATTAGCCAATCTCTTGAGGAAAGAAAATCATGTGGCTTATCAAAGACGGAATCTGCAAGAATCTGATGTATTTTAAACGTCTTGTTGCAGAAATGACTAGAAGCGCAAGCACAAAGGTTATATTTTAAAGGGATTAATCACTTTGGAATACTTAGTATGTAATATTTACTTATACACCTATAAGGTACGTAACAAACGTGACGTAACGTTTTATCAAAACACCTTTAAGGTGACAGTACCCACATTGGGTCACCAAACCATCATTTCAGTCATTCTGAGGATTAATTATATCCAATTATGTTTGTATCAAAAAAGAATATTGATACAAAAAAAAGCAATCGGGGTTCAGGTTGGAAGTTTATAGAACGCTCTGACATCACCAATCAGCGGCTCCAGATTTTGCGAATTTAAGGACCCAAATCGGGTCAAGCCTTGAATTTTGCAGTATCCTACACTTCAAATTATTCTTTTTATTGTAGTATAATAACATTTATTGTTATTCCTTAGAATTTATACGAAAACAAGTATTTCTATTGGGCGAATTTACTTTATAGTCCAAAACGAAATGCATAGTTGTCGCACGTGCCGTTTTTTTTTTAAATAAACAAAACGCAAAATTTTGAGATCCAATAATATTTCATTGTAAATTTAAACTTAGAAACGAATGATATGTGGACATAATAAAATAAGGGAATACCGAAGCGTCAACATAATCATAATCCAATCTCAAAATCGATTAAACCAGAGGCAAAATTTGAACAAAGGAAAGATTTACATGGAGACCCTTGCAAAAGTACAAGAGACTAAGACCAGGTGTTCCGGAAGAGTAAGCGTCTTCTGCTTCATCGACGACACCCGCCATGTAAATCTTTGTCACATCCAAGTAAACATCAAGTTCTCAAAATTAGAACCGAGTATCATTGTCAATCACAACAAGTAAACACACTAATGAGCATACTCAAAAACGTCCATCTTCATATCACTTAAAGATACAGAATATTTCTCAATGAGACAAAGATGGCGACCATAAAACTTGCCCATAGTACTGATCAACCTGCATCTCTCGAATCCTTGTGTTGTTAGTTTGTTTGTCAGCAGTCGACATCGATCACGAAAATCCTGATATTTAGAGCAAGCCCTGGAATACCGAATCAACTGCGACATGTAAACACCATAGGTTGGAGAAGCAGGGATGTTACTATCAAGAAATGGAAAGTTTACGATCGGAAAATTGAAATCATCACGTTTATCGTATAGCTTAGTAGTAAGCTGTCCATGTTGGTCGTAGTTTAAGTAGAGATCGAGGTAAGCAGCTGATGTAGAAGAGTCTGTTGTGTCCTTTATTTCAAGTTCAGAAGGGTATATACGATCGACGTGGTCAGCCAACTTCTTGTTGTTTATAGACAACACATCGTCGATATATCTGAAAGTGAAATTAAATTCAGCCTCGTATGAAAACAAAAACAAGTCAGCTAAGAGTGGGGCACAGTTTGTTCCCATGGGAATGCCAACAGTCTGCTGGAAAATCTTTCCTCCGAACTCAACAAAAATGTTGTCGACCAGGAATTCAATCATCTTCTTCAGTATATTTCTTCTTAGCTTTTGTCGTGTTTTTGACAAGGTATGCTCCGATATAGCTCACTACCATATATTTGTATCATTGTCCGCCTTTCTTAGAAAAGAAAGCACTCATAACAAGAGATCGGAGACGTTCCTTCAATTTTGTATGATGTATGGTAGTGTACAGGGTGGAAAAATCAAATGTTTTGACCGAAAAGACGTTTTTTAAGAGGGGGTGTTCAAGATTGATCAAAATATCTTTTGAGTTTTTCAAAATCCACATCCCATTAATTCCACTTCTGGAGTATATAGTGTCACAATACGACTGAAGCCCTGATTTTATGGTACTAAGAATTGTAGTAAGAAGTTTTGATAATGGCTTGGTCGAGCAATTAGCAGAGCCCAGAGCCAGCGATGCTTATACGGATCTTTGTGTAGTTTCGGTATCCAATAAAGACAAGGTAGGTCAGCATTTTGCTCATTAACTGGTACTTGGAAAGATTGCAATACCGAAGCATGGTTGGAGAGTATTTCATCTTTCGAAAAACCGGTCAATGTGTAAGTAGGGTTACCTTGGTTATCAAGCAGGCCTAGATCTTTTTGCAAGCAATGAATGTAATAGCGTTTGCAAACAATGATCAAGTTGTTAGATGCTTTGTCTGCAGACACAACCACTTACTTATCATGTAGATCGTTGAGTGTTGCTCGAACATCGGGGTCAAGAAATATCGACTTGTGTTTAGTTTTCATTTTGTGACGCAAATTGCTTATTCTTTTCTGAATAGAGGACCTGATAGACTTAACCCACTCTGAAAGTGAATCAATTCAGCATGTTCACGTTTAGTCCATTGTCTGGCGTAATCTTCAACCGAGTCCATAAGAATCTTGAAATTCACATGTCAATGATGGATGGTGTCTCTCGATACTTAGGACCTTTCATGAAAAGCTCCCGGAGCTTTATATTTGGGATAATATTCAGATTACCCGTTACTATGTTGCCAGCTGGACCATAGCAATATTGATATGAAGAACATATCATGCTGAAGGAGGAGTCATTCTAAGGTCATCTATATTCAATTGTTGCAATGTTTGCTATTAATTGAAAAGCTTTGGTGCAATTGGTATAGAATAACTGTAGGAAATAATCGGTGAACTTTTATATCGGAAGTACGGTGGTATGTTAGCTTGAACAGACTTAAAATGGTGCACGACTATCTATTGTATTACTACATCGTTTTTATTACTGATCTGTTGACACTTTTATTGATTTAGAAGTATTTTTGCAAAAGTGACCCAATTTGGGTACTGACCCGATTTGGGTAATGTCACCTATAGTATGTGGGAATGCCCACTCTCTTCTATGTCACCACAGAGCAGGACGATTGACACGGGAAAGAACAGCATATTCTCGACACACTAAATAGTTGTGGTTACCCCCGTCTAGGTAATCAACAAGACGAAAGAAACTCAAAAAATAAAACCAAACTAAAACCGGAAATAAACGGAGAAAAGAAACGTCTTGGATGAAAGAAAGGGTTATACAACTTGGTTATACATTTGTACCATACCCAAACCATTCCATCGCTTTACCGTTTCCGTAAACAAACAGAACTTTTGGTAAGGATGACCTATATCCAGGTTACTCTGTATTTACCGGAGATTCCTTATTGACCTATTTCACAATACACTTCACCTTTAATTGATAAAACGATATCCTACTGCCTATTTCTATCAATGTTGTACTATAAAAGAAACGTTTTTCATTAACCTCTTAATGTTAGGCTGATATGGATATTCGATGTATGGACTGGTTATATAGCTTGTATGGTTGGCTGTGTTTACAGTCGGTTTGGATGATGTAAATGGATTCCAAGGAACATTTAGGCAGACATTAAAACACAAATGGGGAACGTTTATCGAGACATTTCTCCTTAAGTGACTTTTCATGTTATTGCTGGCGCTCAATGACAGGAAAACAAAATAAACAAATTTGTCTTGTTTTAAAACACACAGGTCACGTCGGTAAAGGACTTTGTGAAACCTAAACACTTGTTTACAAAAATTGTTAGTTGTCCTTCACTTGAAAGTGCTTTTAAAGTTGAACAAAATAGTCATTTTACAGGGTACTGATAGCTTTATAGCATTTGTAAATGCTATCTGTGAGACTTTAAGCTTTATAGCATCGTAATGAAAGACAATATACCATGTTTAATTTGATAATAATGGCAAGGAGGTTATTTCCATCTTCTTATGAGAGGTCATACAGTAGTACCATGTGTACAAAAACTGATCTAATAGCGATTCTCGGCGGTGTTTAATTTATAGTAACATCACCTGCTTACCTCAATCATTTTTATGACCGAACGTACAAGTTGATTTAACAAGGAACAGTATATGAATAAGGACAAGATTTACTCGGAGAATAAGACCAAGTGTAAGCGTCCTCTGCTGCATTGTAGACACCCCATGTAAATGCTGGTTACATCCAAGTAAATGTCATGTCTTCAAAGTTTATTCGTCAGCAGCAGATATATATAACGAAAATTTTTGTATCTACAGTAAGCCCTAGAATAAAGAATTAATTGCAATATGTATACAGCAAGGATCTCATAACAATCAAACAAAGGGAAAGTTTAAGATAGAAAAATCAAAAACGTCATGTGTATCGTATATCCTATAATTAGTAGTAAGATCATGATTCATTTTATCGAAATTAAAATGAAGATAGTTGTTTCATTCTGTTATTTGCTTGTTTACACTTCCAGCACAAAAGCCAATGGATTGGAATTTCAGCAATATACTACAGGATGCAGTTGTAGCTCAGCACAACTAGAACATGCTCCAAATACCATAGGCAGAGTTTAACCTTAATCTTACATCAATATTGTATAGGTGTATAGAATATTGATTATGGTTCTAGTCACATGGTATTGTACTGTAGACTTGGATTATACCCGGATTTTATTATGATTATATATATAAGGCGGATATTGCTAATTAGTTCTGGCAGGCAGACAGGATATTGCCTATATAAGAATCCGGAATGTTTCTGAGGTACATTTGATCTGTATTTAATCACAGAGATGTCTTTAGAAATGTTGTGCCATTCCCTCGCCCCGCGTCAATATTGTTAGATGCAGTTAGAGGAAATTGTAAAAAGGAAAGGTAAAAAGAAAGGTAGGCATTTTCTTGCAGCCGTTATGACTTTGGCAAATACTGTTAACCATCACGTTGTCACAGTTATGGTGTGACCTTGAAAAAAAACCCATTACAACGTAATCAAATCTTTTAAATCAATAGCTAGTCTCGTCATGTACTGGTGTGATCTTTTAAATCCATAGCTAGTCTCGTCATGTACTGGTGTGATCTTTTAAATCAATAGCTAGTCTCGTCATGCAATGGCGATGCAGTCCATGGTTTGATGTCGACTTTCAAGTCAATGTGTTCATGTGCTCCACGAAGATGTGATATGGTTTTCGAAGTCACGGTCCATGTTTCATGCACAATGTGATGTAAGTCAATTGGGTGTATTTTAGTCCATAGTAATCATACGATTTTCAAAACCAATGGGCCGTAATTTTGTCTATAGTAAAATATAGTATTGACACCAATGGGATGGCTATACAATACTGAAAGCCGGGAACTGTCGCGTGGCGTCTGGTGATGATATAGTCTAAAAAGGCATTAAATTATCATTTACTCCATGATACATTGTGTTGTTGTTCTGTCTTGTTAAATATTTAAGTTAACACGGTAATTAAGTAATCGTGGTAAATAAATATTTTTTAAGTAGTCAACGGTCCAATGATTGCTTTGGAAATGCAAAATATTGTCATGCAGTTCACAATTACATCTGGAGAGTCGACTTTTTGATCTTCAAAACAAATCATCATTATAACCATCATCATCGTAGTCGTCACGTAATTTTGTATCAACAACAACACGTATCGTTACCATTTTGTTTAGCGTTTCTATACCATTGCAAGTCTATCATAATAAAAATATCAAACTTTCATTTGCATAAACAAATCAATACTGGCGTGTTTGCTCAAATTTCCATAAATTTTCAATTAACGTCTCGACAGTCTTTCAGCGCCATTGACTGTGCTATTTGTGAGTATGATAATGGTTTTCTACCTCTATAGGGACAGGAAGCACAGGTTAGGTAAGGGAATCACTGTTTAATACACACCTGACACGGTTATAAGATTAAAGTACCCAGGTAATACCTACTGGCCTAATGGACTGACCAGGTCATAATCAACCCTTGCAGTAATCCGGGCCCCACAGGGTATCGACCCGTCACATATGTATTATGAGGAAAAACAGATGGGCATTATTAATGTATATAATAGTGTATAATAGATATGCTGTGGTCTGGTAAAAGGAGATGTAAAGAGACCTGAGAACGGTAAATCTAACTAAGGGCGACACACCAGTCACAACATCTTCCATACGACAGATTCCAATTCGTACTGCTGCAATGCTGAGCGTGCAAGGTACAGTTTCACTTAATTCTCTCACTCATGTTTTTCTTCATGTTTCATTTTTTGATAAAAAATTATGTTTTAATAATATATTCTATTTCTTAAAATCGACATATTTATGGCAGATTCATTTAACATCAAAGTGGCGTATTTGTTAATATTAGTAACTTAATGATTCAGATATATAGCATAGCATTCTTGTCAATATAAACTGTCCATTCGTACAGATTCGATGATTGTTGAGTGAAATAGAAAGCGATTGGAATGGAATCAGCATTACTTTCTTTACATGTCGCAGTTGACAATGATGGCTCAGTTCTCATTTTGAGGACTCGATGCTTACTTGGATGTGACCAAGAGTTACATGGCGTTTGCCGTCGATGAAGTAGAAGACGCTTACTCTTCCGGAACACCTGGTCTCATTCTCTTGTACTTTTATTAGGGTCGTCATTAACCTCTTTCCTTTGTTCATATTTTACCTCTAGTCGAATCGATTTTGAGTTCGGAATATTGTTTTGTTGACGCTTTGGTATTCTCTGATTTTTTTTTCTATTACGTAAAAAAATATCAATATTTCCTTGTCATTAGCATCCATTTACAGTCATATCCAGTCATAAACCATCAGTAATATATTAGTAAAATTTTTCTACATTCTAGTTGGTTAAATTATTATCGTTATTAAATATGAAGTCGGTGATTTGTGATGCTGACCTGGCGTAAATATTACTAGAAATAGCTAACCAATATTCCCCTAATGATGCCACTTCAATGTCTCAGCGTCATAATGCCTTCTGCTAAATGCTGTACGTTCTACTGTAACGTTAACGCTTCAGTATTCTCTTATTTATTTTTTATCCAAGATTTCTTTGATAATAAAAACAACGGAATTTCATATTCGATAAATATATATACATGTAGTCATTCGAACTGTGATTCTAGTTTTGGTGAAACTATGGTACTATGAATCTGCAACCTACTTCTTGTCGCTTTATTTATTCTTTCGTACTGACGTCAACGACAAAAAAAAAAGAGAATAGTTTTAGACAGATACCCTCAGGACCTCAAAGTGAGAGCTGAGTCAGCATTCGCAATCACAAAAAGAAGGCATACTAATGAGCATATTAAAACAACATTCATATCATACAAGGAAAGAATATTTTTCAATGGTACGAAGATGACGAACATAAAATTTGCTCATAATCTTTATCATCTCGAATCTCTGTGCCGTAAGTTTGTTATTCAAATATATATAACGAAAATATTTATATTTAGAGCAAGCCCTAGGATAATATTGGTTAGTGAAGCAGTGATGTTACCATGAATCCACATGAAATTAGAGAAAAATGTATGTCCTAATTCTTTTCCTTCCCATTCTCCATTTGGTTTTTTGTCTTTGCGTCATCTCAAGGAATAGCGAGAACAGTAGACTTGTTATCTCCCAAATACAAATGTATATAGCTTTTATGAATTCGTTTTTCATAGTCTGAAACTATCAATAAATATAGATTTTTTCTCAAAAGCAACAACTTGGCCTTAAACAAAGAATTAAGACACGCTTTCATGAAGAGGCGCCTAGACTGGAATATCTTTATAAAGGGGCAGAGAGATAGGGGTAGAGAAGCATGGAAGCGGAAGGGGTAAGATAGTCTGGGGGTCAACAGCCATTTGGCAGCGATACTATACAAAATAAGAACGTATATGTGCAGGCTAACTTTAGTAAGATACGATTAATCAGTTAGTTATTGATCTTTGGCGGTATCGTATTTCTCCCTTGTATTAATAAGTACATCTAACCTCCGTTTTGAAATATCATAGCAAACATACCTTATACCAAAAACTCTACTTGATGATATTAATATTCTGTCGTATTTACTATGTATTATGAGTATACGGGTTCAATTAATTATAATCTATGCAGATCTCAGACCTTTTGAAATGAGTCGAGGTTTTTATTATAATTCTTTTTTTTATTATGCTTTTGTCGTTGTCCACCTATTTCGGTTATTGATTCAAAGGTTAATGTTGCATCAAATTCTTGTCAGTTGCTTTCGGTTGATTTTCTTTATACCCGCGAACCAGTCAAAATTGACTCTATGAAATACACTAACGCATAAACCAATCAGGTTGAAAGAGTAACATTGTTTATGCTACAAAAGAAGTATACAGTGTTGAAGATGCACACAGATTAGAAGAAGTCGACTTATTGAAGAATATTCCATAATCATTCTAAGCATACAAATGTATTTATATAAATGTGACAGTTGCTGTGTTCATAGCGATATTTCTAAATTCTGATATCAACTCAATCGATGAATTTAACAAGGAGGCGAACTGAAGTCTGATTTGCGATTTATAAATCGTTAGAATACCACTCAATACTATTTCTACCAAAAAAAATGTATTAAAAAACCAGAAAATACCAAAGCGTCAACAATACTATAATACGAACTAAAAATCGATTAAACTAGGGGCAAAATAGGACAAAGGAAAGATTTTCAGTGAGACTCTCGTAAAAGCACAAGAGAATAAGACCAGGTGTTCCGCAAGAGTAAGCGTCTTCATCGACGACATCCGCCATGTAAATCTTGGTCACATCCAAGTAAGCATCAATCCGTAATATGAGAACCGAATCAGCATTGTCTGCACAACAAGTGAACACACTAATAAGCAAACTCAAAAACGTCAGATATGTGTGACATCATGAATCCGTGTTTCATCTAGACATGTTCAATATTAATTAATCCCACGACGGTGTAACATGAATTTCTCGGTAGATATTAAAAATTCCACTGACAAGATAAGCTGTGAGATTGACATTTTACAAATGGTTATCAATATTGATACATTTAATATAATGAAATCGGGGTTTTAGATCGGAATTCGTAGTAAAAAAGAGCAACAACCAACGTTTGTGAACAATTTATAAAGATGATGAATAAATTAAGGTCAGCAAGGTTCTGCGTGAGATTTTCCTATTGATCTAGAGCTTATTCATTCAAGCAGATAAGAAATATTCTTTTGATTTATTATAAATATTTGTTCCCAAGTAATAAATCTGAAGTCTTATTACTAAAATATACTGTAAACACACATATTTTGCGGTGATGTTATTTTCAGTGATTTTTCACTCATTACAGTTTATGTATATTGTTATCTACAATAAACATTGCAAATGCGCCGAATTATCATTGTAGTATTCTGTTAAAATTATGCTATTCGCTAAAATTTGAGTGAAAAAACTCTTTTACAGTACATTTTTGTAATTTAAAAATCAAGAAATAATGAAAGATGAATAGAGGTTTTCTTCATAATATTATTTTATTAGATATACAAATGTAATTCCCGTATATCTGTCAACAGAAATACATTCAAAGAAACGAGTAAGCTAGTTTGTAATATTGAGTTATGAAACAATTGAAACATAGCAAGATAAGACACTCACTACAAAGTTGGTATACATTGCTGCGAAACTTCTATCTGGTGAGCGGCGGCTCGTGATTTGCACATCTAATACATAAATATAGATTTACATGTAAAGGACCACCCCGTAGATTTCAGATAGCTACATTGTGTACGGGTTAGATTGTTAACCAGATAGTAGACATAAATTATATTAGGAACGAATGGGTTGGAACAGGGTACCTTGTCTGGGGTCATCTAGATAAGTCAGGGACACGATGTTATGGAACAGTAGTTCGAATCCTGGTTAGTCTACATCTAATCATATATTATATTAATTTAAATGTATCTATGCTATCAGATATTTAATTTAATAAGGCTGTTAGCTTGTTCAGTGTCAAAATATTTTACTTTATGGCTGTTTAATATCAGTTCCATAAACATTTTATAAAATGTTTTTTAAAATGTTTGCTGACATTTTTATTAAGCTTATGTTATTTAAAAAATATAATTGGCTATTTGGCAAGGAAAACATTCGTTACCGAAGTCCTTTTGTTAAATATTTCCCATACTTCGATTATCAAACTATGTCGTGTACATGTGGGAAGTAAAATAAACGGTGGGACAGATATCAAGATGATTTTTTAACTGAAATCGTGAGTATCTTTCCACTTTTGTTTTCATCGCAACACCTTAGGAGTGCTTAAGTATTCAAAGAGCCATCCTAAAAGTGGTGGTAGTATGCATGTGTGGGTAATGTGTTACAAGCGTGGCATTGATTGCATCAGTTAAATGTGTAGTACGGAGCGTTTTCACAGGAGGTAATTAATTTAAATGGTTGCATTATAAAGACATTCCCTAATGCTATTCTAAGATATATAACAGTCATAAACCTAATATATATCATGATAGTGTGATCAATCATTTTAATATCGAGTATAACTGTCAACGATCTGATAATAAATTCCTTATTTGGAATTAAACCACTATTGCACATTATTAAATAAAAAATGCACAGTATTAGATAAAAAAAGGCAATTTGGGAACTGAAAAGAGACCGCATTAATGTAACTTATTAAATGAACTCTTGAACGTAATGGTCATAAACACATATAGCAAATAAGCAATAATAGATATCACCGTCATGATTTATGTATGCCTTATCAACAAGGTACTCTGTTATCACGTGACACTATATATGTACAGTCGAACGTCATTATCTCGTAATCGTATATCTCGAAGACATCGTTGTATATCGTCAAAGCTTATAACAACTTGTCTGACACGACTACTCCGATAACTCAAACTCGTTTAATGGTCCCGCCGACAAAGATGAGTTTGACTTATATATTAATTATCGGCTGGATAAACAAATAGATTTGTGATACACATAGTTTTTTAATTATGGGTCAATAAAATGAAAAATAGCTACATAGTTATTGCAACCTTTTAGTCTGGAATAATACCAACTAAATCTACTGGTTCAATAATCGATGCATTTCATTTTTGTATATGCATTTGTACGTAAATGAGATAATGATAATAATGAAATATTAAAATACAACACTTATATAGCGCTATATGCAATTTGTAAAATTACTCTTAAACGTTTCAAAACAAAAAATATATATAATATTAATAATAAAAAATAATAATTAGTACCGGTGGGGTTCGAACCCACGCGGAGAGAGCTCCATTGGAACTTAAGTCCAACGCCTTAACCACTCGGCCACGGTACTGCTTGCCTACGGTCTGGAGACAAATTCATCCCATTTTTAATCATTATGTAATCATATCTATCATATATTGAAATACTGTAGCAGTACATTGATTCTAATCTGCGAAGGATACGATTTCGTATATAATGTTCTGACCGTAGTATTTAGTCTGCATATTGATAGAGGTGTAAAATTACAGGTGAGGTAAGCCAAGTAATACAGGTACATGTATTGTTTGACTTAAACAAATATTATATGGTGTATATACTTCTGTGGGTTTTGTATTTTTTGAATCCATAGTGTCATTTATGAAGGAGTCGTTCTAACGATTTCATATAGTTAGCTGTTTCTTACTGTTGATGTATTAATATTATTATATAATTAATGGGTAGAATACAGTTAAGTATCATCATTATTTTTCAGAACAACTGGTTATTACATAAGTTATTTTCATCGTTATATGCATGTACACTTATCTAGTTATTAAATTGTGTGTCTTTATAGATAATATATTTTTTTGATAATATATAATGACTTGGTTTTACTATAATGCTGGATCATTTCTATATAAAATGTAAAAGTCTCTGGGAACGTAATAAGTAGATAAGTTTGTCAAGTATACAGTGTATTAATATCATGATATATAATAATATAATTGCCATGCTGTATAATATGACAAAATCATAAATCTATGGCATTGCAACATGTGTAATGTTACAAGTCAAACGCAGAAGTAAAATAAAATAAATGTGTAAATTTTAAGAAGAAAGTAAATGTTCAAGCGCACAAAAGTAAAGGATATCAACGGCATAAATGTGCAATTTTATGGTCCTTTTATTAAGGTAGACTGAGATTTTCTAACGGCTTCGCTATTCCCTCTACAATAGATTATTAATAAGGTGAACTACCCTGATAATGCTATATGTATAACATACAAGGGCATGTGTATACCACGATCTATATCAGTATATATCTTTACTGAGACACATCGATTTAGCACAATTATTACCTTTTTCGCTGTACGCAATTAGCATTATCGAAGGAGGTCAATGTAAGTTTACCTGTGATATTTCATACCTGTTGATAGACCTTTAACCGCCGGAGTACTGTTAATGCTTTATCTAAATCTTCATAAATCTTAAACCGTGCTGTACTTAACCAGGCATGCCACTAAGATAATGATATTTCTGTAAAAGCTTTCTCGTACTGATACGGTAATAACAACCTCGCCGATCCAGACCAAATTATAAGGCAGCACTTATGAAAACCTATATTTATTTCATGGCAGATTTCCAAAGTTGACAATAGTGACTTTTCTAACGTTTTAATTTCGAGGTGGTTGTGCCCAGTATGAGATTATATTCTACCTGATATGTCGTGGTGTAAAAGATCGCATGGAACTAGTATATGGAATGCAGATATGCATTTTCTATAACCATTTCTTTGAAGCATTGCAAAAGTTCTTGAAAAAGGAGCAGGCGCAAAAGAAATTATTTCTCTGATGAGGCTACTGAAGGATTGATTTTTCGAGATTTGAAGTGTATCAAACATTATTCAGTGACATGATTTGCGCATTGTTATGATATGATTTTTTGAAAACAACTATAACACGTGCACAACGGAGTAGAGAAAAATCCTTACTTTACAGTTATGGAAGTGTTATCTTCAAACACAGGTATGGTAAACAATAATGCTGTTCACTTTAAAGGGAACTAATATATTGTTTATGTTTACAAACAATGTGTCTACTATAGGTCACATAAATGGTATACTCTAACCATTTGATGCATGACCTGTTTGTAACAAAATGGTCAGTTCAACAGTATTGTTATGCTCGATGTTTAAAGGTATTATATAAAAGTGTTGTATTAAATTCTACAAAGAAAACACAGTATATACAAAGATGACGTAACACACACATCGAAATGTACTGGTTACGTTATATGTAAGTAATGTGATGTTTGACTGCCGTATACCATGAAGTCTTGCTGATTAAGCAACTTTGGCGGCCGTTAGGTAATCATAACGTCTTTTTCAGTATCATATCATCCAGTCATCTTTATACATTGTATTTGGATCATAATCCGACCATAGCCGTCTTCGTTTTCTGTAGACAAGCAAGCCGCCTTCGTTTTCTGCAGATTCGCCAGATTCTACCTTTAAGAACAAATTACAACCACTTTCCATCTTCAGGATATGATCATACAACCTTATTGTTAAGTACAGAATCCTCTTGAAACGTTTAACCAAAGTATTTGTCACCAGGAGATAACACAGTGATTTTAGTTTCAGTTATTGATCCGTGCATTTTTAGCATGAGTTAGTAGAAACTGAACGCTTTTCCAGTCGTAATGATCAAACTGTTTACTTATATCAATTAAGAAACACCTTATTTCAACACATATACATCACTTTAATGGGCCCAATGTTAGCACGCGAACGGAAAACCAGAGTCCCCGATACAGGTTTTGCATTCAGCTTTGTTTTTTCAGATAATAATTTGGTCAATTTAGCATCCGTTAGATGATCATATCATCATTGTTCCTAAGTTACATTTCTGGACAGTTGAAACCCCAGTTTCCTTCGTCCAAATCCAAAACGAAAGAATTTTGGATGATTTCATATTTAGCCTAATATACAGTTGTATTTCAATCATTGTGGTTCAATTGGTTTAGCATCGGTTTTATAAACGAATGTTCAATAGCGGTTGAACATTTTTGTTTAAATCTAACAAAAGCTGAATATTTGATGTATATTGTATTTACATTGCTAATACAGTATCAATTGAGAACTATTTGTGATACTCCTTAACTGTTTTATAATACAAACTCTTCTAAATCCAAGTCGTTAACAGTGTAGTTTGGTCATTGTATATTGTTTACATTTTGTTTTAAAACAAGAATTTATAACTCAATTGTTTAATTTTAAATTATAAAATGAATACAACCAATGTCTTATAAATTGAATCATTGCAAAAGGGAGTGCTACCAAATTAGACATTGAAAAACACACAGTGAAATACATAATAGCAAAACAATTGGTTTCAATATGTTTTTGTATCTCGATGTTGAAAAGCATTCAAAATACGAAACTATATGTCCTAAAAACATGTGATTGATCATTTACGGATAACTTGTCACCGAAACAGTGTTCATTCCGTTTAAGAACTTTTAAACTGACAATCAGCTGATTTATGTTTTTTCAAATGATATCATTTTATATATTATTTGTTTAACTAAAAGCATCCCTTTGTATTGTTTTGTATGTATGCTTTCACACAAGAACAGCGTTGTCTCAGATTTACTTATTAATATATATTCAAACATTCGAAAAGAGTTTTTGTATTTTATCTGAAAGAGTCACACTGTCTACATAAAGTCCGTATACTCTACACGGAATATTGTTTTGTAATCCATTCAAATTGACAAAACACTTGATGCGAGAGACGACGAGTGGTTTGAGTACCTAGCACATGTTGCCTTGTCCGTCAGTCTGTCCAGGTAACCATGACAACATAACTTATACAGAATGCAATACACCACCTGGTACCAACGTTTATCTGGGAGCATTCCCACGCATGCCATGAAATACACTTTTATTGTATGATAGAATTAACAACATATTTCAATAGGCAGGTATCATATGTGACCTTAAAGTCATAATAAGGAAATTGGTTATCAATATATCATATTAAGAACCAATCATAGTCCTTAACAGCGATGTGAAAATATTCCTTTCACACACAGCTGAATTTGTTGTTTTCAAATTTTAAAATACTTTGTCAAATGTATGTCTTCATGCTAAATTATGTTAAAAGATATATTGAAATGTAGTTTAACACACTGTTTTTATTAACTAGGTTCTAAGTAAATGTTCTAGTGGTCGATGACTTTTGCATGCATGATTATACTGTCAAAACGTGCTACTATAGCGGTCTCTGTTCTGTTAACGATGCACGCGAGGGTTGACAATGGAAGTGTGTGAAAGACTATAAAAACGACCTTCAGACACATTTATGGTTCACATAACTCGTCCATCTAATTCATTCTGCTCTTCCTTGAAAGCTTAACAATATACCAGATATACAACTATCGGGTACTTTTCATCAGTAAACAAAACCTATTTATTAATGTACGTCAAAATAAGTTTGTAGATAATGACGTAATGAAAACGTGATGTCAGCATAAAGAAAACATGACCATATATTGAATATGCATCATGAGCCTGTATTTGTAACAAATACACAATTTGGAACTGTAGAAGGGCATTTGATGACTAACAAACGAATGTTACGTGTACTTGTACTTGTGTATTGGCTTAACAACAACTGAAGTCATCCATTTATGGTTTTGTCGGTTAATGCGGACAACCCAGATATAATGCGAGACAACTACCCATTGTAACTTACAGACAATAGATGTTTTGGTAATGTTTTAAACATTACTTTTATTAACTTATGGTCTATAATTTAAAACCTTTAGAAAACCACTCAATATTATATCTACAAACAATATGTGTATATTAAAAAATCAGAGAATACCAACGAGTCAACAAAACCATAATCCGAACTCCAAATTGATTAAACTAGAAGCAAAATATTATCAAGGGAAAGACTTACATTTAGACCCTCGTAAAAGTACAACAGAATAAGACCAGGGGTTTTACGCACCTGACCTTTCTGCTTCTACATTAGTTTAGAAATTTTGGATTCCAATCTTTTGGTCCCTAGCATCATACTGTATATATTACTAAATTTTAAATGTGCAGGATATGTGTGTGTTACGTCATCTTTTATGGTCGCCATCTCGGTCTCAAATGTACTGTATCCTTGATGTGATATAAAGAGTCTGATTTACGTTTTTGAGTATGTTCATGAATGTTTACTTGTTGTGATTGACAATAATGACTTGGTTCTCATTTTGAGGACTTGTTTGTGCTTGGATGTAACCAAGATTTAGATGGCGGGTGTCGTCGATGAAGCAGAAGACGCTTACTTTTCCGGAACACCTGGTCTTATTCTCCTGTGCTTTTATGAGAGTCTCCATGTAAATCTTTACCTTGTTCATATTTTGCCTCTTGTTTAATCAATTTGGAGTTCGGATTATAGTTTTGTTGACTCTTTGTTAATCTCTGAATTTTTAATAATTTTGCTTTTTTTTTACAAATCGCAAATCAGTCTTCAGTTCGCCTCCTCGTTAAATTCATTGATTGAGTTGATATCAGAATATAGAAATATTGTTATGAGCACAGCAATGTATGAAGTAATTTCCTGTTTGTATTACAACATTAAATTGATTTAAAAGTAAACCAAGTAAGCGATGTCACCAGGCATTACTGAGCATGTAACACATGGCATTAACGATAAGATCTAACAATGTTAATAAGACAAGTACATTTTCTATGACGTAGACAAAGTACGTGTTCACGAGAATCAGGTCCGATAGAAACCTTTTACGTGGCAAGAAAATGCAAAAAACATCTTAATGTCAAGTCATGCTATTCATTATAGCACTAATTACTAATTGAAAATCGAGTAAGTAAAAACCGGAAGTTGTTTCTAAATGTATTCTAAGTGTAGACACAAATGTTTGCGTTCTACTTTCGTCTTTTTTAAACAACTCTATGGCGTCATTTCCCGACACAAAACACAAGGTACTTCAATGAAATGTTTGCTTCCTACGTACATATAAACGTGTACATCCGGAGCTGGCATTGTTATCGGTCAAAATTCTCTCCACTTTAAATGAATACTTTATAAGGTCTTGACAAGTGTGCATACTTAGTCATTTCTGATACAGCGTCCTGTCTCTGGCGGTGCATAGCTCCGGCTGCCTCTGATTTTACTCTACTTCTGTGTATTTGTTCTTTCTATGATGATAAAAGAATTTTATTTTCAGTAAAAAAAAAAGAAGTATATACACATTTTCCTGTTTCATGGGATTTTTCCCATAAATATATTTACCTCTGGTGTCCTAATTCTTTGAAAGGGAATCGAGATCAATATCTATCTAAAGCTTTGGCGATAACATGTTATTTTGATTGATATCAAACGCCGTAACACCGTCGATTACAGGGTACATTGGGTTTCTATTATTGATACGCAAGCTCGGGCGATGTACACTGGTTGAACACGAGACGCCACTGATAATAGCGATGCGTACGAACGCGCCCATTGTCTTTGAGTCTGATCAGAGATGGGCATTGCTCCATCAATAGTTAAGTGTCCGTACCAGGATCAGCGCTCGTGTACAAAGCCAATTGTATACTAGTTGATATAGATCAGAAATATACATACCTTACTGGATTTTTAAGACTGACTATACTTACAAAATTATGTGCCGTTAACACTTTGCCAAATATTCAATATGTCTGATTTTGGTTATTCTTTCAGACTGGCGTGGTGGAAACGGAGGACAAACTGTCAGCATGGACGGGTCATTGCCGCCACTCGGCAATATTATGTCTGTACCTAAGGACCATACCAGACCCAGCCATGACTCCGTGGCCATCAATCTTCCCACAGTGAACGTGTCTCAGAAAGTCTCCGCTGGAAACAATTCGATGCAGACGCCGAGAGGACAAGGACAAAACATTAGCAAGTCTACAATCGAAGACACGGCAGCACGCGTAAAAATCAACTACCTTGCGCGTGACAAGGCCCTATCAATTTTACAGCAATACAATTCTATTGTGGCAGATGACACGTCGCTCGCCGTAAAGAATCTTCCACCTGTTAAAGTTTCCATTCGCGCCAAAGGTTCCAAGGCGGACAGACGTCCATCGGATAAATCCACCGCCAATAAACCTGTAGCTCCCGTGTTCACGGAAGGAATCAGCTCTATAAGTACTAAGCAGGGACCCTCCTTTCTTGTTTCAAAAGAAAGTGTTTTACGTGCAAATCTTCCAGATGCCGTTTCACTAGCCCAACACAACAATCAATTTGCATTTAACATCAAACAAAAGCGACGAAAGCCCGTTGTAAAAGATGGAGATGGTTCTTCCCAATACAAACAGATAAAGATGCTTGGAATGGACAGTCTTCCTCTGATTGACCTTGGAGGTTACATGAGGAAACAACAGCTTCAGAAAAAAAGTGGCGGGAAAGGTGAAGGCCAGCAGGTGGACATGTCTGGAAAGTCAAATTACGGTCCCTCGCCGATACGTAGGCTTGATAGACCAAGTGTGGGGTCGTCGATCAGTGCAACCCCAGACACGTTTCGAAGTGGCCGACAAGCAGTGAAAACTTCGTTAAAAGCTAAAGTTGACACACGATTAAAGCGAAAGATCCCGACTAAAGTGAGCCCAACCTACCAAGGAAGTAATTATCGTGCTGACCGACTCAACATTGTGTCTCTCGGACAAAGTCAGCCACGACATCTTAACAATTCTTGCCAAAGACGGTTCGTTACCGGGTCATATCCCCAGTACGACTGGCGAGCTCGTGTTCACGAGGAATATAGGAGGTTAAAGTTTGTGCCGTTGGATCCATCTCTTAACGGAGTGTGTTCTTTGGCCCCAATAAAGGTAGGACTTCATCACCAAGAACTCCCTCCTCTTAATTTTACTGACGATGTTCCCAAACGTTTCTCTTCATATGACGGGGTACGGCGAATATTTCGTGACGACGATAAGGCCAATCATTTGTTCTACAGAAAGAGTTTATACAATCGAGTCACGGGCCGCGCGACGTCCGCCAACAGCACGAGTACCACTACAAGTAACTCAAATAATGTAAACAACCCACCCCCTTCATTTGTGTCCAGTAGCGACGACGAAACGTGGCCGAAACCCGCGGAAACTGTCCGTGAAATGCAACCAGTGAAAGAGGAAAACCTATCCGTGGTTGTTGAAAATAGTTCGACGCCAACATCAAAACCAAATGAATTGTTGAAAAAGAAAAAGGAAAACCCACCAGTATTGACCCCAAGGGAGAGAGTAGAGAAAAATCGTGTAGCTAAACCCAGAAAACATCCTTCTGTTGGGAAAGTTGTCAACTTAGGTACGGACCTAGCACCTTATATGTCAGAGAATAAAGGTTTATTAGTACCACCTGAAGGACCTCTCCAATATTCAGGGGGTAATGGTTTCCTGTCGCTTCCGGTCTCGCATTTAATTGACGAGTCGCGGCCCCCAATAATTGGGGACAGTGAGGTCAGACCAAGACCAGGCGGTGGAGAGGAAGATTCGATGTACAGTGATCCGTCGGCAGACTCTGGTTCACAGAAAGTGAAAGTACACACAGTTCAGCTCATGCCGGACAATATGCCGATAAGACCCAATGTGACGTCAGTGACCCCGGTCATCAGTGTCACGAGCGATTCGGGGGTCAATGAGCCCATTGTGTTCAGAGACTCCGATTCAGAAGACTCCTTTGGCGCGTACAATCGTAAACTGACGCTTCCTAGTAAAAATGTGCAGTTTGTGTCGCCTTTAAACCCTGACAAACAAAATGCTAAAAGGCAATGAGGATTCGTGTGACGATCTCTTGAAATCGACAGTAATTAATGATTTTTAAATTGTGTTTAAAGGTTCAGAGGGATCACCCATGATAATTCGGAAGAAATAATGGCACATCCTATCGTTGGTAACGCTTCATGTTTTCATCTGATAACGTCTGTTTATGTCTGTTAATGAGACGCCTTAAGTTTTGTTGCACAATATTTGATAAATGTAACAGTGTTTCTCAAATTTTAGATCAGCAACGCCATACATGTTTTTCTAATTGCTAATTATGTGCTGCAGCAGCGACTGGTTTTTATGAAATATTTTTAAAAACGCACAGAGTGAATTTATATCTAAATTCCTATTGTCAAATGGCAATCAATCGGGTTTAGAACTATTTGCTTTATACAAATTGTGTATAAGCTTATTCAAACGAAGTCTGGTGATGTTTAGTATTCAAACCGAGTAAAGGATTCTGTAAATACACACATGTTAGTGATATTAATATTTTAGCAATTTTTACGCTGATTTCTGCATATTGCTTTTCACAGTTCTACAACAAGTACATGTATGGCGAGTTCGTGTATTCAACATTGCGCTTATCTGTTTAAAAGCATTAATGTGCTAAGATTGGAGTACCCAAAAAATACGTACGTTTACAGTATTTATGGTTTCCCCTTGCAGTACAGTTCCCGTGATTTACACACTCTATGACTACTATGCTGTATATAAACGAATCTCATTTGTCAAGCACAAGATGATCGTAGACATATTAATACTACAATACCATCATTATCACCTTACTGTAACAAAAACGGACGGTTTTTGTCATCTAATAAAGGTATTCACCCTTTAAAATAACACTTCTACCTTTTAAGCGCAATACATATCATTATTGAAATATAACGATGTGTATTGCTGCTTGAAGCATCGCATCTAATATTAAAACTTCAGACAGATCGTTCTGAAAATTAATAACTAATTTTAATTATCAATATACAGTAATACTTCGTTATATTGTCAACATAGCGTTATAATTGGATTTAGCAACAAAATGACGGGGAACATAAAAAACGAATTCGTAAGAATAATAATAACAAACTACATATATATAAAAAGAATCGTGAAGTGTCAGATATAATGTTGGACAATATATCGAGATTTTACTGTATCTACCATACCGTCCACATGTGTTCATTAAATATTCAATGATAGGAGTATGACTTCTTGTTCCTTACTTGAACCAAAACCTTGTCATATACATGTATGTTTGTTATTACAAATTATTTCAATGTATATTGTTAATAACAGTTTGACCTACATAGCTGTAATATATCCGTGATCATATTACGGTCCTAAATACATATCTTTACATCTCTTAAATACAAATCGCATTATGATCATACCCATTCAACAATCATAAGATTTAACATTACAAAATATACCACAATGCACTTTAAAAATGGAGTCAGCGTTCTGTGACAGAGAACTGTACACGTGGGTATTAGTTAACATATATGGTGGCTAGACCCCCTCCACGCTATGTAGGTATGTACTGTTGAATACTTGGACATGCTGTGGGTCAGAGCACAATATGCGGTAATGAAGACTAAATAATATTTGTATGTCAGTAATACACGAATGCTTACTTAGAGCAAAGTCTGGAATACTTTAAAGTACTTTGTCATGCACATTAATATATTATAATTGTCATTCACTGAAAAGGGTACGCAACCTTCGTTTTTAATGGTGCATGTAATTACTATTTTTAAATTTCCATACTTTGTCAACTTACGTTATTCATTAAATATATAGCCATCTAATGGAAAATTTATAAACGAAGGATTTTTAACCTAAATATGATGTAAATAATAACTTCGACTGATTAATAGTGAAGATGAAACATCGAAATAAAAGACGTTTAATTCCCAAAATAGCATTGCATGGAAAGGATATCATCTTGTCTAGAGCATCTATTTTCAAATTATCATGCATTCTTGTTCTTTGTTGTGTCTGTTACCGATAAGTAATGAATTATCAAATACACCTGTTGATAGTTAAACAAGACAAGAATGATGTATTTACCTATTTAACATGTCGCATTTGCCCTGAAATTTGAACAAAGTTTTGAACGAGAAGCATGAACCATATATTAATAACTCATAGATGTGTAAAAACAAATATTGATTTCAAAAACATTTTGAGTAATGCTGTACATTTGTTATATAAACACTGTACATGTTAATTGTTATTTAAATCGTATGTCATCTCGTTGCCGGACTCCATGTAAATAAAGGTAGTCATGCTGATATACTGATTGTTCAACCTGATCATTTATAATAAAAGTTCACCAAAACTGTTAAATTTGATTTGATTTTATATTTATTATTTATTTGTTTATTTTCATTTAGTTTTAGTCTCTCATTTCCAACATTCAAAAAATTTAATAACAAAGTCACATACGAAGTACACCTGTACTAATAAGGTACACATTCGAGGTATAACCCGCTGGTCATCTGCCCGTGCGGACTATCTGGATATTAATTTACAAAAGCATCATTAATGCTTTAATTTCTTCCTGTGGGCTATACTCCGGTTCGGGTAATACACAGAAAATTACGGTATTTATAGAGCGGGTACATATAAACAATATCATAGCAATATGGAACCCTGGTTCCGGTTTTATCAAGGTTTCATATATAATAGCTTAAAGATTTTTTTTTAACTTAAATACCTCCATCGGAAAGCATTAAAGAAGTTTAGGGAAGTTCCTTAACCTAAGATTTCCTTCTTAAACTCTGTAATATGCCTTCCTAACGTAGAATGTTTAAGTTCAGGTATTCCCTGATATTAAGGAATATTGAAAAACCGGGGCCGAGATTTTTTTTTAGAGGCCGCGGTGGCAGAGTGGTTAAGGTGTCCCGACATTCTAAATGTACTACTAGCCTCCAACTCCGGGTTGCGAGTTCGAATCCCACGTGGGACAGTTGCAAGATACTGACCGCAGGTCGGTGGTTTTTTCTCCGGGTACTCCAGCTTTCCTCCACCTCCTAAACCTAACACGTCCTTAAATGAGTATGGCTGTTAATAGAACGTAAAATCAAATACACCAATCCAATGGATTCCTTTCTTATGATATCCAAATCCTGTTTTATAACTTCCCTGAGAGGAAATTCCCGAGGAGTTACTATTGAAAACTAGTGGTATCCTCTGTATTTCCTCCAGAGATTGAAGATTGATAAATAGAACAACACATTTTAGCACTCAATCAACATGTAGATAAGAACAATGAGTAGATACATAGTTATTTAACACACGAAAAGTAAAGTGAAATATCAATTATTATGAAATGGTTTGTATTCTATGACCATTTGATAGAAGAATCCTAACCCGGGGGATAACTACAATGGAAAACGGGTTAATTATACATAACCGGCTAACCTAAACAAAATAGAAAGTTTATCCTTATATTTACAGTATCTTTTTGTTAAATGTTCGTAACTATTTTCTTCATAATAGTCCAATCTTCGGACACAAATTTCATTTCAAAACTAATAAACGCGAAAATAGTTCAATAAATGTAACAGCATGAACTTTCCATAATCGTTGTTAGGAGCTAACAATAATATTAGCTATAATGAAGAAAATAGTGGCCCACGTTTATTGTTAGTAACGTCACACAATTGTGTTTCAAACTGGAGGATTTGCATAGCTCCATCCACATGTATTGTTGTCGACGTCATAGAATTTCGGCAAATGTTTGAGTACAGTTATCCGGTGATAATGATAGTCTGTGGAACAATGGTTATCGAGTGAATGTCAGTGTAGACTGTAAATATATTTAACTTAAGTTTTATAGCTTTCTCGTTAGAGGAAATTCTTAATGTGTTACTATTGAAGATTATTTGACAGCATTCTTTCACAACAGATTTATATTTTGCTTCTGAAAAAAAAACACAGGTTGTGAATACAGTCATTATCATCAGACCTAATTATTTCATGTGATAATTTTTATGATAAGTAGTTCACTCCCCCTCGTTGACCGGTTTAGTATTCTCTTATATCTGTCAAGAATCCTATTTTTGTGACATTGTAGGGCTGAATATACGATATCTCCGAAATATTCACTTTAAATGGGATTTGTTTGGTTGTCAATTGACTATAAATGTGCATTTTAAGCTAGACTTGCTTTGACACAACATCAAAAACCTCCATGACACTTTTGAGTTTGTATAGCAAACAATTAACATAACATGCGTTCTTAACTGAAGCAATCCCGTATACATGTATGATTCACATAAGTTCATGTACTTAGCACATCGAACTTCTCGACAAAACGCAACATTTTACCACGTCGTGAGTTGGTGGTATGTTAAACTTTTGCAAATATATATATTTGTAACAATGGTCCACACATACATGTACATCTCTAATAGACCAGAGCCATATATAGACTGTATAGACACCAATACGAATACGGAAACATCTGCTTTGTTTTTACTAATTCCCCAAAAGGGCGAT
The DNA here is from genome assembly GCA_947623455.1 of Mimachlamys varia. Lineage (NCBI taxonomy): Eukaryota > Metazoa > Mollusca > Bivalvia > Pectinida > Pectinidae > Mimachlamys > Mimachlamys varia. The sequence goes on along the minus strand of OX392531.1, from coordinate 16,433,548 downwards.
GCGCTACATATGGGAGACGTTCTGTGATAGAATACAATCGAAAGTGGTCAATGTTGTACACCTCTAACACGCAGGTCGCCATGTCGTGCGTTGATGCCATGGAAACGTATACGTCATAGGGATCGATTCTCGCTATTTCTGTACACCACAAAAGTAACTTTGTATTCCTACTAAGATAACGTTTCATTAGACTCTTTCAAATTTCATTAATATTTTAATTAAACATGCTATGCTGTAACTACGGTTATAGTGATAGATGTGGGGTCCATGGTTACATGTACGTACCACGGTTATAGTGATAGATGTGGGGTCCATGGTTACATGTACGTACCACGGTTATAGTGATAGATGTGGGGTCCATGGTTACATGTACGTACCACGGTTATAGTGATAGATGTGGGGTCCATGGTTACATGTACGTACCACGGTTATAGTGATAGATGTGGGGTCCATGGTTACATGTACGTACCACGGTTATAGTGATAGATGTGGGGTCCATGGTTACATGTACGTACCACGGTTATAGTGATAGATGTGGGGACCATGGTTACATGTACGTACCACGGTTATAGTGATAGATGTGGGGTCCATGGTTACATGTACGTACCACGGTTATAGTGATAGATGTGGGGTCCATGGTTACATGTACGTACCACGGTTATAGTGATAGATGTGGGGTCCATGGTTACATGTACGTACCACGGTTATAGTGATAGATGTGGGGTCCATGGTTACATGTACGTACCACGGTTATAGTGATAGATGTGGAGTCCATGGTTACAAGTACGTACCACGGTTATAGTGATAGATGTGGGGACCATGGTTACATGTATGTACCACGGTTATAGTGATAGATGTGGGGTCCATGGTTACATGTACGTACCTAACTGATTACGATTAGTACATGTCGATCAGGGTCGAATGGTATCTTTGTTAAGTAAAAGATGCTGACAAACAAACTAAAATTGAAGATCATTGCGGCATCACGTTTAGAATGTGTACTTTGGCAGGTAATAATTGAAGAATATCGATGCTAGCACCATTGAATGATTTAATACATAATATTACTAAGCTTTAGGTGTAATAAATTAATTAGGGTATTGAAGTTAAACACTAGAAACAATTGTCTACATTCACAGACAAAATGGATTTTTGGTGGCGTAGGAGCGTTACATTTGTCTGTCCTTGACTGGAAGTCAATGCCAATCCAGTGAAAGGGGACTAGGCTGTCCCGTTGCGTTTGACTCTATATACATATCAATCAGCCATCACATATTGAAATTGGTTTGGTTTATTTTGTTTTACGTCCTATTAACAGTCAGGGTCATTTAAGGACATGCCAGGTTTTGGAGGGGGAGGAAAGCCGGAGTGCCCGGTGAAAAACCACCGACCTACGGTCAGTACCTGACAACTGCCCCACGTGGGATTCGAACTTGCATACCAGAGGTGGAGGGAGGGCTAGTGGTAGAATGTCGGAACACTTAAATCACACGGCCACACGGCTCTCACATCTTTGTGGAGTAAGATACAGTGTATCTATCAATTTCTTTCGAAATTGAATATATCATCGAATACCAATTTAAAGTACTCAGAGGCACTGTATTTAGTCGGAACAAATGTTTGGTAGAGACTACAATCGTATGAAACAACTTGATGATAGGATCACTTAGTTGTCTGAGCCCTTAACTGACTCGATATCGGACCGATACTCCAACCCCAAACTTGATCGGGGTCTTCTACGAGAAGCGGCTTTACTTGCCATCTATCAGGTATAATCATTGCCAACATGAAGTGGGTACGATACAGGGCCAAACTATTTCATGAAGAAATCCTCGATATCCTGGGGTTACGCTCACCTACGCTCTCTACACCCCTGGAAGTCATGGCAAATCTAAAGGAACGCAGATAGCAGTTTGATTGCTTTCAATGGTAAAAAAAACCCCTGACCAGTCGCTAGGCTGATAGCTGCCTTGGGATGATTACAAAGGAACCGACATTTTGCCGTTATGTGAACGTGAGCGTCACCATTGCACTTACGTGTATCTGTTTCAATTTAGGGGTGTAGAGAGCGTAGGTGAGCGTAGCCTATGGATATCGAGGACTTTGAATTGAGAATTACGAAAGAATGATGTACAGGTGTAGGTGTATATATAAATATAAACTTTATTAATTTAACAACAATTACGAAACAAGTTATCCAACTTATATTATTCACTTTGTTGGCCAGGATGTTAGCGCGCGAGGGGTCCTATTGTTGAAGGTAACCGAAGTATCCGGAGAAAATCCACGTGGTCGGGCAGGCCCATACCTTTTCACATCCGGTCGGGGAATCGAACCCCGGTCGCCTTGGTGAAAGGCAAGTGTGCTATTCACTACACCACCCGACTACCCAGGTACAGGTGTGAGCTCGATTGCCTTGGGTAATATTTATACTTTCAGCCATCTTCGAAATTACAGCAGCATGAGTATGAACGAGCACACCCTTGGTGTACAAGTCTAGGAAAATAAGGATATACGCAATGAAGGATCCAACAATCCGGTCAAGTTTGGTTTGCTTGTGTTCACGTCCTATTAACACACAGGGTCATTAGAGGGCGGTCTCCCGGTGTATGCGACGTGGGTATGTGTGCTGAGTGCCTGTGTTTTAGGCAGGCTGTTGTATATTCATATAAGTCTCCTTGCGATAGTCCGAATATGTTGCCGATTTGAAGTGCTACCACATTGAAGTATACCACCGAAGGCGTCAAGCAGAACATTCCACCCGGTCACATTATACTGACAACAGATGGTACGACATAGGTTGGTTCATTTACATACGAGGGATGATAGAGCACTGGGTCATAAAAGACTTACTTTTATTTAGCAGTTCGTATAAAATATCCCTGCATTCCTGCAGTGTTTGGAGCCCAATTACCCATCAGATCATTTGACTGGTAGAGCCATTTTCTATAATATATAGTTACCCACACCACTCACTTTGTTTGACGTCGCTATCTCAATAACACAATGGAACAGATCATGCATATAGAGTCAAACTTTAATGTAATCAATTAATTGATCACGATATACTTAATCACCACATGACAGATTTGACAAGAAGCAATACACACAAAACGTCTTGTATACAATTATATAGGTATTACATGGTCAAATACGGCAGAATTATCGAACCTAAGCTCAGTACAACACTGCATGACTCGTACATCGTTTTAGGGGCCGTGGTGGTCGGTTTCAGTTAATAAATTGTCTGCTACATGTACCTTTAGATTTGAATTTTGTTCAAATGCATTCTTAACTTAATTCTTAGTACCGTTTTAAAAGAATTTCCTCTTGTTCTCCTATTTGGCCCCGCCCCTCTTGTCCTTTAGTAATAATAATAATAATAATTCGAGGTTCTTATATACCGCTTTATCACAACTTGGGGATCGCCTCAAAGCGGTTCACAAATTATTATCCGTGGTTATATGGCCTTAGCAACCAGCCAATATCGTTCTCAACTCCCTGGGGAGCATACAACCGGTGCTGCCATCTAGGCGCTCACAGCTAGCATTCTACAATTTCTAGCACTCCCCAACCACGTACTCATTTACAGCTGAGTAGATTGGAACAAGCGGAGTAAAGTATCTTGCTCAAGGTTACAACACAAGTGCCGTGATCGGGACTCGAACTCGCAACCCTTCGATCACGAGCCCGGCGTCCTACCACTAGACCACAGTGCCTTATAGGGGAAAGAGTCACCATTTATGCAAAATCTGTTTCCCTTCCACTATTAAGTTTCGGACCAAATTTGGTTCAAATCCATTAAAACTTTTATGACTAGTAGCGATTTGAGGAATTACCTCTATTTCCCCCTTTTTGGCCCCATCCTCCTTTCCCCTCGGGGGTTAGAGACACTATTTATGCAAATCTCTTCCACTTCCCGCAAGTATATTTCGGACCAAATTTGGTTCAAATCCATTAAAACTTTTATGACTTGCAGAGATTTAAAGGAATAACCTCTATTTTCCTTATATGACCCCACCATTCTGGCCCCTAGCGGTAAGCATCACCATTTATGCAAAATCTGTTCCCCTTACCAATATGGTTTAAATGCATTCATAACTTTATGACTAGTTGCGATTTAAAGGAATTACCTCTATTTCTCTTATTAGCCGCATCCCCGATGGCACCTTTGGGCGTCAAATTCATCATTTATGCAAAATCTGTTCCCCTTACCCCAATGATGTTCCTGACCAAATTTGGTTTAAATGCATTCATAACTTTATGACTAGTAGGGTGTTTCTGATCTTTGGTTTAAATCCAATTAGGTCTTTTTGACTTGTAGCAATTTGAAGTAAATGTTGACAGACGACGTACGGACGACGGACGCCGTATCATGGCTAAACTCACCGGACCTTCGGTCCAGGTGAGCTAAAAATATTGAATCTTTAAGTTTTAATTATCTAATATCTTTCAATTGAACCTGATAAATCTAATATATCGTTTATAGCCGCATGAAACAATTTAATGCGTTGCTGAAACATATAACATATCATTTGTACCCGCATGAAAACAATTGAATCTGGTACTTCCAATATATCGTTCATATATAGCCGTATGAAAACTAATGAATCCGTTAGTTCAACATCTAATGCAAATGTATATCATTCATACCCGCATTAACATATTTAAACCAATGTCTAATAAAATGACGATGAACTCACCCTCAACTTAGAAATATAAATCATTAATGGATGACCATATACATGCATTCATACATGTGTGTTTATGTATGCATGCATTCAATTCGCAATAGCGCATCTGCCGCATATCACATCACATGACTTTCAGGACAGCTCTAGTTTCTCCCGTGGTCATGCATTTGAATACAACAGGCTCCTCTCTCAGAGTTATGAAATAATCATGACTTGACCTGACTGGAAGGTTGAAAGTGAGGACGCGTGTACCGAGAATAATGGTCGATACATAAGTCGTCCGTCCAGACCCAATAAATACTATTTTAACGACCCTACTAAGATCGCAGCAGCGTCATTAGCCAAGCATCAGGTATAAATGGCTTAAAACTGCGTACCACGTTGATAAGAACTGTGCTCAACATCCTAGGTCATTGCCCTCTGATGATACCTTCGTTACTTTCAAAAATGAAAATTCATCGATTTGTCACGGTGCAAAGTAATGATTTAAAGGCCCAATATACGTAACTTTCGGCAAAACTTGAAGCGTAAATAAAGCCTAATGACTTATTACATTTATAGGTTTAGTTAAGATTAACTGATATCAGTAATATTCAAGATGAATTCTTTCGCGGTTACCGGTACAACAGCAGTTGAAACACGCTGTTTGTAAACACGCGTCCATTTCGAACCGTCTTCTACCTTCGGCTTGTTGTTGAAGTGGGCCCCACCTGAATTATTTACAATTCTTTGGATTTTTTTGTCTAGAGTTTCTTGTTAGTTACCGCTCAGGTTTACTTCATTTTAGGCTTATTTTTGCATGGTTATCAGCTGGAATTTTTTTCAGAATTTTTCAGAATCACGAAACTTTCCCTGAAGCTACGTGTATTGGGCCTTTAAGTGTTCGTTATTACGTAACCATGAGAATCTTTAAAGATTATTTAATGCAAACAGATATATTTGTACGATATGGCGTAAGACTAGCTCATATTCAAATTAAAACAAAAGTAAACACTTTGATCTATCATTCAACCTTATAGGAATTGTTTTTATTATCCAAGAAACATCTTAAAATACATGAAAGGTCCTGCCGTCTCTGTTATGGTACTTTAAGCACTGCTACTCGGAACAACTTGGAAAACTTGTTCTTGGTCAACTAACCTCGGACCTTTCGGCACTCATCGTACCGGGTACATCACCTTCTTTCAAATGAGGTGTTCCAAAAGATTTGGAATGCCTGTGTTCAAATATTTGCTATTAAAAAATCACAAGACAGTTAAAAGAAAGTTCTGAAAAAGTTGAAAGCCAAAACGACCATTTGAAAGCATATTGAAGTATTTTTATGCTACATGTAAGTAAAAATGGAGAAGCAGACTCGAAAAAAAACACTTCATAGGTATTTTGTACTTATTTTGTTTGTACATCAGCTCGAATAGCGAAATTAAATATGTAACACTAAATATATCTGTTGAATAAAACATATCGACGTTTTTCATATCCGAGGTTTCTAGATGGTAACTAGTGCTGTCATCTGTAAGGAGAGATAAGTCCTTTTATATTTTACTGTATATGATAGATAATTGTTTAGGTGTGGCAAAACGTATAGACCTGACAAGAATTAGCAAGAAAGATCCCAAACAAAGCATTAAGATAGCAGGTTACCTAGAAAATTGTGTTTAAAGTCTCATGTGACATATTCTAACAATCTTACTGACAGACGGACAACGCATGACGACGAACAACATTACTGAATTTCGTTGTAGTTTATATAGGAAAATAGCGTTTTTGGGTACATTTTAAACTTTGTTGGAATTATAACCAGGATATGACGGTTCGTTAATATGAAAGTTTTGACCCTGGCCCATCCCCAGGGCTGTGTGGAGGGGGTGGGTAAAGTTAACTATAGTTTATATTGGAAAATGACACTTTTTGGTAATATTAGGCGCCCTCGCCATTGTTATATAAAGTTAAGTCAAGATATTCAATTCACAAAAGGTCAAAAACCAATGTCCAAGGCCAAGGTCACTGGATCAAAGGTAAGGGTCAAATTTAATACATTTTCCCTGACGAATACTTTTTTAAAAGGTGAAGGATTTTGGTTGAAAGAACAACAAGTAATTAGGCCTATATTAACTGACAAAAATTATAGTTACAGAGTCAAAAAGTCAAGTTCACTGTGTCAGAGGTCAAGGAAATCTTTCGTAACGTTTATTTTCGAGAAGTTAAAGGCCCTAAACTTGAAATGAAAATCAGGCCTAATAACTTTTTATAATTATAGATTTAGTTAAGATTAACTAATGTCAGCAATATTCAAGATGAATTCTTACGCGGTTACCGGTACAGCAGTAGTTGAACCTCGGTATTTATAAACACGCGTCCATTTCGAACTGTCTTCTAACTTCGGCTTGTTGTTGAAGTGGGCCCCACCTGAATTATTTTCAATTCTTTGGATTTTTCTGTCAAGAGTTACTTGTTCGTTACCGCTCAGGTTTACTTCGTTTTAGGCTTATTTTTGCATGGTTATCAAATGGATTTTTTTCAGAATTTTTCAGAATCACGAAAAATATACTGAAGTTACGTATATTGGGCCTTTAATGGACCAAAGATCATAGTCACTTGGTTTGACCATTGGTTAAAGCTCAGGGATTGATGGGTTTGGAAGACATGTTGCCCGAGATGGGACCCTTACTGACCTGTCATCGTGTGCTTAGACTCGTTCTAACTTGGTTGGCGTTGATGATAATTTCGGTGTAGGGACGACAACAACAAAACCTATTGGTATATTACTGTAAAACTCAGGTGACCCATGTGCTTTTTGTATGGTAAAATATGGTTTTGATATCCACGACATCACAAATAAATTGAGTTTATATACCTTGATCTTCATTGTAACGTAGGAATGTAAATATCTTCAAACATGACGAAATAATGAAAATTGCTAAAGATATCAACCGAAGTTACCGATATATGATACCGATATCAACATTTTACACTTTGACAACACGAAACAGTCAAGTATTTCCTTATTATATAATATTCAAAACCATTGTCCGCTTGAGCAAAGTACAATGCTCGTGTATGTTTATATGACAATAACAAAGCGGATTGCACGACATTTAAAATTCTTGTTTACAAAAGCGAAGAGGTTTTTGACTCACACAACTAAATCATCCAATCAACAAGTGTTTCATACGTTTGTAGTTACGTCCCGGCTAATTACCGGGTCACTGGGGAGGTTAACGAGAAACTGATGACAGAATTTGGCATAAATGACATTTGAAAAATGTATACTTTTAATATGTTTCCATGTTTGTGTGTGTGGATTAACACAGAGTCAAATACAATTGGGCGTTTCTGTTTAGGGTCATCGGTTTTGCGTGTTACATGTACATGTAACTTTCGGGTGTCAACTTCTGGACATTGTGGCAGCCCAGTTTGCTAGTAAATATACCAGAAAACTCAGTTTGTAGTCTTTACAAGGTACATGTATGTAACTATGAATCTAGACAGTTGTTACTGGTGGTGCACTTAAAAATTTGAAGTTATTACATGACATAGATAAAAAAATCTGGCAAGAACATATAGTAAATGATTAACTTGTGGGAGTTGTTTTGTTGTGTACTTATATCATATTTGATTCACAATTGACTACAAACGTACAGTACATCTTGACATCGCTCGGTATTGCGCTGGATTTGTCAATGGACTATTCCACAGTTTCCGGCGATCTTTTGCGCATGCTTGGCCTCCTATCGATTAAAACAGACGTGAGCGCCAGACAGGGTAGCCAGGCGTATGACGTTCACATCTCCAGGTGCTCAGCACGCAATGGCCGTGCATGTGGTTAATACTGATATCGACGGAAACACATGCTTCATTACGTGTCCAATGTAGTGTTTATTGTTCAAATAGATATTCATTATTTCTTTATTTATTCCATTGCATATCCGCTTTTCTCAAAACCTATAAAAATGTGACTCTTGAATTTATAGAAATAAAGATAAATGAAGTGACCAAAAGAAGAAATCATCACAAATCTGTCATAAAACGCAATTTTTTCTGACCTAATTTCTTTATTTTCTGAAGACCATTGATTGACTTAAAGGATTTTGGCCACGATTTTTCATAATTTCATATTTTGATCTCATTTTATGCAACAATACGTGTATTGGCCGATACCCCGTCTCCCTCGGTGTTGGGAAAATAAACAAGCTAGGTGACGCCCCATTTCTATGAGCCTAGTGAATATGCATATTTTGACCGGGATTCTAGGTCACGTGATGTGTGACGTCATTGAGGCACAACGTATCCGATACATGTACACGCCCATTACATATTCATGTATTATCTGTGAGTGTAAAGCTTGACTTTTATCTAATGCTTTGGTGCAAGTAATGACAGCAACCAATACATGTTATGTGGTTAAAATTATCAATCGTCATTAATGATCTTGTCAGGAAAATAAAACTTATCTAATTCCGATTTTTACATAAGCTGCATTCAATTGGAATCTAGTCCGTGACGTCTCAGCAACTCCAAGCATAGAGACAGTGATACAATTTACCTGTAGCCTTACCTGTCATACATATACTAGCCAAAGGGCATTTGTGGTACCTACCTGTGAGTAGTGGCAGGGGTACTAATCACCCTGTAATTACCAAGAGGTGTGAGTGTTATGGCCAGTGAATTCGAAGGGCATTCATGCTAATATAATTACCGAACCTCTAAAAAGCAATATACAACGGCACAATTATTTTTATCCCTAGCCGTCCCGAGTGTTGGAAGAAAAACTATTTCTTAAAAAGGATTAAAGGAGTTTTCAACAGAATCAAACAATATTTTATCAGTATTTAAAATTAGGCTAGTAATCTTGGCAAAACTTGACACTGTTAATTAGGTTAAACTATATTTGTATCACATATATACGATGTTCTAAAATTTTTAAATTTTTATTATTTTTGTAAAAATGGTGATGCTGACACTATAACGTTTTTAAAAAAAAGTTATTGCATGTTTTAAAATATCAACATAAACATTTGGTTATTGGATTGATCAGGAACGTATATGTGTCCCTGGATTTATATATCTTCAGGGCGGATCAAAGAATTTAGATGCGTTAATGTAACACACTTCTACTTTCAGATATAAACCCAAATTTATCCAGATCTTGTTTATGAAAACTGTATGAAAAACAAGGTTTAAACTCGTCTAATGATTTGAGTCCTAGTTGAAATGAATATCACCAACTAGAGTGAGCCTAACAAAATTGATTTATTTATCGCGTTTGAATTTCACGTATATCTAGAATCCTGTGTCTGTTCTAGTACAATTCAAAGAATATGGCACATTATTTTTCTGCGCTAGGATTTAGAGTAATTATTTCAAACTGCAACCATTTCAACCCAAAACTGGGTGACTAAGAGATGTTGTAAAAACGTATGCAGTAATCGTAGGAGAACAATTTTTCAAAATATGTTTCAATAATCATTAGCGTATGTTATTTGTTTTAATCATGACCACAGACTTTAACCTTGGAAAATATTTATAATTATTCCACACAAATAGACCGGTGTGTTACTGAATTAAGTGAAATAAAAAAGTCGGGAAGAGCTTTTTATTTTTGCAAACCGATTTCAGTCCAAATTTTAAAAAATATTTAAATTTAACACCAATAATTCAGACTGTCATGTTTTCACATCTATTTGTGACAGTTTCTGCTTTATTGAAATCAGGCAGAAATTGTTTGTTTACGTGCACAGTTCAAAAATTTGAATGATTTGTTTTGCATTCCATATGTACGTGCTGTACTACTACCATTTACTTGTACAGTATATGTTATAGAGTGGTGGGGGTTTGTCGGACACTAAAACATAAACTCGCATTGGCTTTATTTACTCCATCTCCACAAATCATACTGTACTGTTGACGTCATAAAAGATAATACTTCTGAAGTATTAACGAAAACATTTGATTGTACAGTGTAAACAGTTTGTATTAGCAAATCACATGATTTTAAAATCACCAAGATCTAACACGGAGTATATTACCGGACACTATATATAATATGCAATCAAGGAAGATTTGATGTTTGCGAATTTTACATGTTGTGGGTACAGCTTGGAACACATATTCATGATTCAGCACTGTATGCTGTTTTTACACAATCGAATGCTCGTTGATGGGCAAATAAGTATTTATTGAAATGTATTACAAGTTTCATAACTTTTTACAAGATTTTCAAAATCGTGGCCAAAACCCTTTAAGTGACGAAAAATCATTGCAGGAAAAAATAAAAATGAAGTTGTTTGTCCATGGGGTGACCTGTTACGAGTCTTGCTTGAGCTGATTTGTTAATATACTAATACTATTGGGGTATATTTCCCTGTCCACTGAACTTTTGACTTTCCCCATTGAATATAACATTACCTACACTACACTTCCATCTAACAATAATTCGTCTATACTCAAAATAGTTTGTCGGATTATATTTTTGTTTTGCTTAATCTTTATTTTTTTTTCATAGCAATCATTCCAAACTCTATTTCCCGGGGAAAAAAAATCGTGTTATGCAAGGGAAATAACTCGTATGGATTTATTAACATCAATTGCTCAGAAAGTCATTGAGTTCCTTTGTATCTCGACGGTATGCTACATGTATGTAGACAAATCGGTTAAGGCTGTTGTGTCTTTGTCGAGGGTCAAAGCGCTGTAAGAAATCTAAGTAAAAAGTCCTGTGATGTCGTAAATTATCATACGTTACAACCTAATATCTGTAACTTCAGGGACATTTTCGTGATTCTGAAAAATTCTGAAAAAAATCCAGTTGATAACCATGCAAAAATAAGCCTAAAACGAAGTAAACATCAGCGGTAACTAACAAGAAACTGCTGACAGAAAAATCCAAAGAATTGAAAATAATTCAGATGGGGCCCACTTCAATAACAAACCGCAGGTAGAGCCAGTCACAAAGGTCGCTTGTTTACAAATACCGAGTTTCAACTGCTGCCGTACCGGTTACCGCGTAAGAAGTCATCTTGGATATTGCTGATATCAGTTAATCTTAACTAAATCTATAAAAATAATAAGTTATGAGGTTTGATTTTCGCATCAAGTTTTGCCGAAAGTTACGTATATTGGGCCTTTAATTGTGTTCGCTGTTTCTCTTGTATTTCAGCGGATGGCTATCTCTAGACTACAGCAAAAGCCGGACTGTGAACGACGCACCCACTAGCGGATCCAGAGGGGGTTATGGGGGTCAGGACCCACCCTCACCCCGGTTTTCGGAGGAGGAAAATCTTAATAAACTTAAAAATGGAAGCTTTTGTATCATTGAAAAAGCGTCAGCTGGACCCCCTCCTTTCGAAAATCCTGCATCCACACCTGGCACCAATGAATAGAAATTGTTTACTGTGAAGCAATTAGACGTAACGTTTCATGACAAGTCTATTATTCTTATAACTTTTTTTGAGAAAAGGACAATTGTTCATCGTTTAGTATATATCAGGGTTCGTTTCCCCGACCGGACGGGAAAAGGTGTGGGGTCACCTGCCCGACCACGAGGGTTTTCTCCGGGTTCTCCGGACAGATAAATGGTGCAAAAGATGAACCCTTGACACATCATACTTCATTCTGAAATTACAAAATTCACAGGTTTAATCAACCATCCTATTTTCTGCATATACATGTGTTCCGTTATATAACAACAGTATGCAAATAATGTAATACAACATCTTCTGTATCACCGCTATTGAAAGTGACAAGTGCAAACAGTAATTGAATCACTTCCATTCATGGATATGTTTATAATTTCGTTTCTTTTAAATGAAATAAAAGTCCAGGTTTTTTTGTGAAAGACAAATGTTCTTGTCACGGACATAGACATAAAGTAAACTGGAACTTCACAACAAATTTACATTAAACATTCACACACATCAGGCTTTTAATGTTTTAGATGTACCTAATAATACAAGTGTTCTGTCCATTGTCAGTTGATCCATCCGTAATCTAATATTCCCTTAATGGACCAAAACAAACAAGTCCCCTTTTTATAATTAGATACGAACGAAATGTTTTCAGACAGAAGCGCTGTCACGTCGCGTAAATATGGCTGCCAGCCGCCGGTAGATGGCGCTCCTGTTCGGACAAATGACAAAACTTCTCGCCTAATCGTTTCCTGAAACTTTCTATCAGAAGAAGCCGGTGGGTTGATGTAATATTTAGCCGTATCAAAATAAGCAAACAGGTCCCAAATATGGAAGGCATACGACGAAGGGAAAGGCGTCCCGATTGCACGAACAGGTTCCGAAGGTTTTGACGTCACGACGTATCTGTAGACAGGTGATTTCATACCCATACTGATTGCCCTGGACATTTCATCATTAGGGCATCCCACACGGATATCTGCACCCATTCTTGTGTACTCATATTCTGGTGACGTCACATTAATCGGGTATAAATTTAATGCAGCTTCAGTTACATCAGATCCAAATGTCCCTAAGTGACTTCTGACCTGTTGCTCATACTCTGTCCAGTTCCACGTGTTCATGGTCAACTGGGTAGGATCAAAATCAATCTCATTTTCAGTGGTACCTGCATGGTAAAATGGCGCAAATCTTTGGTCCAAATAATAAGATTAATCAATAAGTTATGTCGATACTTTTTTTTCTTTTTGAACCCCATATTTAATATTCACAGAAAAGATTTCCCTTATCAAAATCCGATTTTTATTCTTTCGGACTAAATTGTAAAGAGAAATACAAAGACAAATACATTTTTTTTTTATAAACCAATGCATTGCATAACAAAACAAAATCAAAAACTATTTTAAAAGATCAATTATTTAAAGTCGTAAAGCTATTGTCTTCTGAGATTCGACAGGACTATGTTGAAATACTCACCTATCATAAGTGGAACGTCTACAGCGCCACCTCGTTGCCATGCCTGGTATGGGGGATACGTCACAACGTTCCCTAGGTAACACGAAATTAATGATTAAAATATTTATAGAAAAATGAATAAAAACATTCGTGTCGGATATTGTACAAATGGTTATTTTTCTTGGAAGTCAGCAGTAACGTATCCATCAGAAATGCATACTGTAAAAACCAAAATATTCGCGCTTTGAATTTTTCGTTTAATCTACCTCCAAATTATTAGCAATGTGGAAATATTCGTGCTGCAGTCATGCATTTTTGCACTGTGTACTTTAATATTATTATTCACTGTAGAGTTTGAGTGGTGTTGAATATATTCGCGTGTAGATATATTCACGGTATCAACTTAATGCCAGCGAAACAAGCGAAAATTTCCACTTTTACAGTAACTATTCGACGAATCCAGTGTCTTTCACGTAACATAGCAATACTGTTGCTGTTTAAAGTTTAACGAGTAATATATGATTATGATTATGTAGGTAAAGCTTGAAAAAATGAATGGTCACACGATTCTTGTTGACAAAATATTTCGTTTTACAGATTGCTACTTTTGCAAACAAGAATGGTAAACGTATGTTTTTTGTAGTTTTTAGTTAAAAGTGTAGGTGATATGCAAAAACCGACTTCTTCAGATTTTTTTTTTTTATTTGTTTTATTTTTCAGAAATTTTACATAAATACAATTACAACACATGTTAACATTCATTCTCACACTCACACTTTCTCATCGACAATACAAAATCAAAATCACGACATAAATGCATCATCATCATCATCATCATCATCATCATCATCATCATCATCATCATCATCATCATCATCATCACAACCATGATTGTCATCACTATCATTATCATCATCATTATCATCCATCCTCATCATCATCATCATCATCATCATCATCATCATCATCATCACCAGCATCATCATCATCACCACCATGATCGTCATTATGATTTTGATCATATCAATCATAATCGTCAACATCATCCTCACCATCATCCTCATCATCATCATCATCTTAACATCATCAATATCACCATAGCATCATCGTCATCATCATCATCACCACCACCATGATCACCACCATGATCGTCATCACGATCATGATCGATCATAATCATCATGTGAACCATCATCACCTTAACATCACCAAAACATCATCATAATGACATCATCAATATCACCATAGCATGAACTGCATCATCATCATCATCATCATCATCATCATCATCATCATCATCATGACATTGATACACTATCTTAATGTAATCTCGACTCACAATCACACTTTTACACACGCACTGACTCATACGTATACACTCACAATTTTACTACATGGAAACAGACATGTATATAAAACACACACACAAGACAGAGAGAGAGAGAGAGAGAGAGGGAGAGAGGGAGAGAGAGGGAGAGAGAAAGAGAGAGAGAGAGGGAGAGAGGGAGAGAGAGAGAGAGGGGGGGAGAGGGAGAGAGAGAGAGAGAGAGAGAGGGAGGGAGGGGGAGAGAGAGAGAGAGAGAGAGAGAGGAGAGATCGATCTGGGTTAGAGATTCTATAAAATGAGCAAATTTATAATCAAGAATTAATATCAACAATAAATCCAATAATAAAACTTATTTTATTGAAAGAAAATGGAATAAAAAGAGCCTCGAGCAGAATTTCAAGACTTTCTAAAAAAAATTTGAACTTCTGGACACTCCCACATAATATGAGCAATTGTCTCCCTTTCTGAATCACAAAAATTACAATTTGGATTATTTATTGATCCTATTTTAAACATAAATGAATTTGTTGTTAAAATATGTTGAACTATTCTAAATTGAAACCATTGTAATTTTGTATTTTTTGTCGCCCTGAAACAATTTTTGTAAATATCTCCCCAATTCATATCATTTAATTCTAGTATTTCTTCCCATCTTTTCCTACCTGTAGGAATGGTACAATTTTTAACCATGAGGTTATACAAGTCTTTAGTCCATTTTCCCTGATTTATAAAATAAACAATGTGATTAGGAATGATTGGAAAAACTTGTAATGTGTTTTTAAAGTCAAACTTGGCTAAATATGATTTAACTGCCGATACTACACCCTGATACTGGAGAAAGTTTGTATTTACCCTATAGGTTTCAATAAATTCTTGAAATGTGTAAAAAGTGCCAGTAGAAAAGTTTTTAAACAGGTCATTCACTATAATGATCCCTCTACATGTACTATACCATGACTTGTAAAAGATACTTTTTTGTCCTACCATTAAATCTTTATTAAACCATAAAGAAGTTTTCCAGATATTTTTTTTCAAATGTTTTACCCCTACTCTTTCATTTAACCTCATCCAAGCCTTAAAAACATCCTTCCAAAATTTATTTTTATAGTTATTGTGACATTCCTGAATATAATTATTTCCACAAGTAGATAGCATATGCAGATCTATGTATGTTTTAAGAATAACTTGCCATTTTGCGTCTTTCTGATATAATCTTTTTATCCAACCCAATTTTAAAGAATCAATAAATACTATTATATCAACCATTTTTAGCCCACCGTCACAATAATTCTGGGTAACAACATCTCTCTTTATCTTATCAATTTTACTATTCCATAAAAAGTTAAAAAGTATTGAGTTTAATTGTTTCAAGAAGTGATCATCAGGATTTGGCAAAGACATAAATAAATGGTTAAACTGTGATAACATTAATGATTTGATAAGGTGGATTCTCCCAATAGGAGTAAGTGATCTCCTACTCCATGTCTTAATAATGGACTTCAGTTTGATTAATTTTTTATCATAATTTAACTTTGGAATTTCATGTAAATCAACATTGAATTCTACTCCAAGGAGTGTAAATTTAGCCTTTCCCCATTGTAAATTCAACTCGTGTAAAAAAGTATCCTCACTATATTTTTTGCTGCCTATCCAAATCACCTGTGTTTTATCAATATTCAATTTCAAGCCAGATATTTTTGCGAAAGCATTCAATTCTACTATAGATTCTTGTAAGGATATTTCAGAACCATCTAGTATAAGAGAGTGTCGTCAGCATATTGAGAAATAAGGATAGGAGTGTTACTTACATTTACCCCTTTAATTTTTCTATTATTTCTTAACCTAGCCGCCAAAATTTCAACACAAAGAATAAAGATATAAGGAGAGATCGGATCGCCTTGACGACAGCCTCTTCTTATATTAAAGAAAGAAGACAAATTTCCACTCTGATTTACAGCTGCACTCACATTCGTGTGAAGAATTTTTATCCAATTTCTTATATCAGAACCAAAATTAAAATATTCAAATGTGGGATTTTTATAAGTTGATACAAATTCTAGCAAGCAGTGTATATTTTAGCGATAAAAGAGAAATATCTACAAAGCAATAAAATGATAGAGAAATGCATTTGATATTTAAATGACTTTATTTACATTTGCTCTGCATTGCCACTATATAACACTACCAAGGCCAGTTCCGTGTTATGAGAGAATAACACTGGAGTGGTCATTATGACGTCATTACGATTGTGACGTCATAATCATAACGTTGGAAATAGCCGGCCGAAACTGGCTGTTCGCTGTTCCATTTATTAGAAATCTACCTTAAATTTTCAGAACAAATGTAGAATATAAATATGAATTCATTATCAAAACCAATGGGAAAATGTAAATATAAGCATTAAACATAATTCTGTTCCGTGTTATGGTCCTATAACACGGAACAGGATTGCAGACAAATAATCATAACCCGCTAACTCGCGTTATTCATTTTGTCTGCAATCCTGTTCCGTGTTATAGGACCATAACACGGAACAGAATGATGTTTAATGCTTGAATATTTGCATTTGCTCTGCATTGCCACTATATAATACTACCAAGGCTAGTTCCGTGTTATGAGAGCATAACACTGGAGTGGTCATTATGACGTCATTACGATTGTGACGTCATAATCATACCGTTGGAAATAGCCGGCCGATACTGGCTGTTCGCTGTTCCATTTGTTAGAAATATACCTTAAATTTTCAGAACAAATGTAGAATAAAAAAATGAATTTATTATCAAAACCAATGGAAAAAATGTTAATATAAGCATTAAACATCATTCTGTTCCGTGTTATGGTCCTATAACACGGAACAGAATGATGTTTAATGCTTAAGTAAACGTATTTATTCTAGCACACTCAAATTTTAGCGCATAATAGAATAAGGGCAATATTAAATTTGCGCACTCACAATATTTGATTTTGAGAAACCAATATACAGAAACTGCAATTAGCGCAATCATAATACAGCAAAATATTTTAGCGCAAAAACTGATAAAGTATGAAACTAAAATACAAGTATGTACGCTGTCAGTATTGAGAAATTAATCGGGTACTACTTTCTCTGCTTCCCGCCAAATTGTCGACTTTTGTCACTCACTCAATGTCGTTAGAGTATATTATACTTATTAAGGAGTTTAGTATGGCATTTTTCCCTCTAAATATGGTTAAAAACTCCCTAGTATAATTGTTATTATCTATAAAACCGCAAATATTAAAATCGTCTAGGGGCCACCAGATTCCACCAGGAATTTAACGTGTTTTTTTTTGTGGACAGCAAAAAGTCCGACCAGCTTAAATTTAAGAGTTTTCTGATATTTCATGACGTCTACAGAAACTTTTACGGTATAGTAAAATATTAACCACATAAAAGGGAATATTTTTCTCTGTCTTTCAAGACCACTCCCAGTGAGATATCTTCAACGGTTATGTCAAAATCACATGCTTCCCATAATTAGGTCGTGTCGCCGGGCCGATGGAGTTCCTGACCTTGTTTATTATATAAATATTAATATAGGTGTTTTAAAGACGAAGATTGTGGTTGAATCACATTCTATGCACATGTATAGATAAGTGTGGGGTCGGCCCGCAATCTTCAAGTTACGTCACGGTTTGGGTTACAAAAGTTCAGTTCATATCGCCATGATTGACATCATGACAGATAAGCGATGATGACGTTATATTATACGATAACAGGAGTGACAGACTCAGGGTATCGGCCTTGACATGACGGTTTCATGTCAAACGTGAACGTGAAGACAAAAGATGCAGCTTGTAATCACCTCGTTTAGGGCACGGGCGCTCGAATCTGGACCCCGCCCCCTTTACTCGCCAAATACTCTTAAGTATTTGGCGAGTAAAGGGGGCGGGGTCCAGATTCGAGCGCCCGTGTTTAGGGATCCCCCTTTCCCGTCGACAAGCTAAATTGTGTCACCCACACTTACCATAGTGAGCCCGACCTTGTCCAGATAGGCCATTGTATTTTGTATCAAGCTGATGACGTAAAAACAATTTGCGGGACAGTAAATCACGTGATTAAAAGAAATAGTTCCTGTGAAAGTTTACATTGTCAGCAAATCAAAACGCATATGATGATGAATAACACCCGCCTATTGTCGTAGAAAGATTGAATACTGCAAAGCAACTTAATTCGTCGTGCGATTAACTTTCGCGTATTTCGCAGTTGATTAAAATTCGCAAAAATGAATCTCCGCGAAATAGTTTCAGTACTGAAATGTACTGCAGATAGGATTTATGACCGTATATATCGCGAAATTAAATCGCCGCGAAATGTAGTCGTTTTATGTGAAAAAGCAAAATTTAGTCACCTCAAAAAATATGTTGGTTTACAGTATCTACAATTTTCTTAACATAGCCAAACCATGTTATATATACATGGAAACATTCGCTCTGTACAGAGTACATACTGTATAACGTAGTTGTGGGCTTAGATCCGTTTTATTCGCGTTAAGTTTGGGTTATCTAGCAGATTAGAAATGAGAAGAATGGGTTAAGTACGTAAGTACATATATATGTACCACCTTTTGGCCGCTAGCATCACTGAAGAGTCATAGGAGGACGAAACAGCTGTATGATGCAATTTAATAAAACAAAATCGGCATACTCTATCTATTACTAAATTTAAAAGGTGCAGCATATGTGTGTGTTACGTCATCTTTAAAGTAAATGACGTTACCAATTGTTTTTATACCTTTGGGAAAATGAAAGGTTGAAAGGTTGGAATCTTGTTTCGCCTTAACACTAAAAGCCGTTGATATGGCGACATTTTAGACATTAATATATTAATACAAACCGTCTACAACAGCTATGGCGCCATTAAAATGACCTTTAGTGGGAAGGTCAGTTTGGTCAGACATCCCCCAAAATGGGTACACATCCCACGGGACAGATCTTATGACCTGTGACCCCGGAAGTTGATAAAGACACGTGATATTTGTACAGCCAGTGTTTTTCAGGAAGACAAGGTTATCTTTGGAAGCGTCCTCTGATGTTTTGTTGTAGACAGCCGAAGCACTAAGCATCCAGGCCTTATGAAACAATCCTCTGGCCTGTTCTGAAGCCAGCAATGCAACAATGCTTGTTCCTCCAGAGCTTTGTCCAAATAGCGTGACCTGTTAAAACATAGCTGTAGATATTAACAGGTAACTCAAAAGAGACAAGAGATCTATGTTTATTGTTCTTCTATTTTTTTATTTTTTTTTTGCAGATGAATAGATAAATAATTAGTCTAACCATGTCTCAACATCAGGGTAAATCCAGACAGAGAATAGCCTCAAGACTATAATAATTAATTTTCCATTGATTGTATGCAGAATGCGGCTTTCTGATTGGTTGAGATTTTCTTTTCATACCTCTCTGAAATTAAAATCCGGCAATTGATGTTGCGTATTGATTTGTAAAAAAGAATCCATTGTTAGATCAGTCAAATTGTACATAAACATGTTTTAAATTTGAAAATAAGTTTCAAAAATGTATTATAAGCGTTGATGTCATTTTTTCATACCCCAATGAAACTAAAAAAAGTTGTCATCAATGCTTAAATGGAACAGTACTTCCCCAACGTTACACTTATGATTTCATAAGCAAATTGACGTCACGATGTCCCAATGTATGTTATTAATCAGTCAATTGTTAAAATTGTTACCTGGTTCTCTATATAAATAGAAATTCAATAATTTTGACTATTTCCATGGTCATTCCAGTGTATTTCATGTACAGCCATGAATTAGTTAATCTATTTGACCGGTGACGTCATAAACTAATACACGATTCCTAAGAAACGATTGTGAACAAGGGTAAATGTGATCTTGATTAAAGCGTTTTGTTTACATGAAGACAACATTTTCTGACTAGACATTTACCTTACTGTTAGACATTTTCTGACAAGCTGTCACAATGCGAAGAAAGCTGTTTCGAGAGATCCATGAAAAACAAAGAACATGCCAAATTCAACATAATTAAAGTGACACAAACGGATTTTCGATGACTTAGAAATGAGTGATGAACAAGGTACAGAGATTAATTCTAGAATTTTGAATTAAAGGTAACAAAACAGTTCATTTATGTTCTTTAAGTCAATAGTCAAAACAGTTTTCCCTCGGTGTTGGGACCAACCTGGGCATAGTAGCTTCATCTAGTCTCGGTGCAGTAGATATGTACTTCTGGAGAGTTATTAACATGTATCTATGCAAAAAAAGGGGCAGCATGATTGTTATGACAATATAACAACAAATGAAAAGCTATTTATCAACTAATCTTGCAAGCGTGTTTACGTTCTGGTTACTTTGTGTTGACACGATTATAAGGTCATTTTCGCCGACCTCTAAATAATGCATATTTTGTAACACAGAACGAGGCCACTCCCCCTGTGACGTCATCTAAGTACGGGAAAATCAAGCTTTCGACATATTACACTGTTTGCTATCAACTTAGACGACATGTATATATACTGACATTTGTTTATCTAGTTCGTATTTATATGCATTTTTTATATTACCACATTAGCTTAGATTGTAATAACTTCTTTATTTATGCATTGCAAGAGTATCAAATTATTATCTACATGTTGTGAAGCACTTTAGAGTAATTTTACAAATTATACATGTATAGAGCGCTATATAAATGTTGTAAATTATTATTATTATTTGCTTACATGACCATTGTATACGTATAACGTGTATTACAGCAAATATTGTTGTGAGTTACATACTGATACATACAATACGTACAATAGACTTTTTAAAACGAAAGTCCATACATACATGTACTTTAACTTGTATTGGCCAAAATGGTGTTTTGTGGGCATTTGAATGCTAATTTCATTCGTCATCCCGAAGAATATAGAAGTAAAGAGATCGACACCCTGTCGAAACATTACAAATCTTCACAGGGAATTAGTGATCAAACACAAGCGTGACACTAATTTGTTGATTGGTCAGTGGATTCACCTGGTAAGACAGGTAGATGGTAACATTTTACCTTTATACTGCTATATATACTGACATTAGTCAGGACCACAGGGACCTGAGAATTTGTTACAGCTAATTTTGGACCGAAATTATGGTGTTTAGAGTAATTTTACACATTTGGGGGGTAACGATCAATTTTCGATAAAAATGCCCCCACAAGGGGGTTAAGATCAATTTTCAATAAAAATGCCCCCTCAATGGTCATTGAGGGGGCATTTTTATCGAAAATTGATCTAAACCCCCAAAATGTGTAAAATTACTCTAAACACTCTATTTTAGGTCCAAAACTAGCTGTAACAAATTCTCAGGTCCCTGTGGTCAGGACGACGAAACCCGTACCAGAGTCATAAAAACGATACACACGCGTACGTACACCAGGCATTATATTAATACCAATTTGACGAAAATAACCAGAATTAATTTCAAATTATTTTCACATTTTACGGTACGTTTAAAATAGTATGTAATCGGGGCCTAAATTTGTACTTGTACTGTGTATTGAAAAATCGACGTAGAAGATTCCGAAAATAGGATGAAATGTAAATCAAACATTATTTTATTTTGTTCAAATGTATCACGGAATTGGATTAGATTTTGCTATCTAGGTCCGTGGTTGTATGTTTATGTATTGGTTACACCATAGTTTACTCGTTCTTCAGGATATAACCCACAAGGCACGAAGTGCCGCGTGGGTTATACCTGAAGAACGAGTAAACTATTGTGTAACCTACTTGTATCATAGATGTGACATATTTCTTTCATCGAGAACAATGTTCATTTACCTACAATGTTAAAATGTACACTGATCTGGGGTAGGCGTGGGAATCACTGAACTGATTCTGTCAATCCTGAGTTGATGATGCTTACTTCAATTTGATTGGCTATTGATTCTGTCAATCCAGAGTTGATATACACATAGGCACGCCTTTTAAATTTGATTGGTTATTTCTAAATCATTCCTGGGAATATTTTGATTTTGGATTTATTATTGTTTTTATTAATTAGACTAAGCAATTAGCCACCCATGCTCACTTTATTGCCAAGCATGCTAAATTTCAAAGTGTCGGATTTTGTAAAGAACTTTGATTTTGACTTCCTGAAAAACATTGATGACTTGGACGAATTCACTGTTCCACAAGTTCTGGACAAGTATGACATTTCAGAATATTTAAGAGGACTCTGTTTCCCAAAGTTTCAACCGGGAATTACCCGAAGAAAGACCGGAATCCACGAAAAACACAAATCACGGTTCGGACCGCCAGTTAATTCGGAATGTAGATCTACTTGAATATACAGGACTTTTTGAATTTAAAGGAAAGCACACGCCTTAATTGATACAAATGAAACCAAAGCTGATACGCGAATCACAGGTACGTGTAAAACCAGAGAATTATACCTTAATAATTGCACAGTGACAATCAATTCAATTTGAAGTGATCTGTTTTATTTGCACTAAAAATAGCAAAAACACTGACCAAAGGTACGTTTGTACAGTGTCGCTCAATTTGAAGACATTTGTTATATTTGTGCAAAGGTGAATTGTCTATTGAGTTGGAAAAGCTGAAATGTGTGTATATTTTTAAGGTTAGAAAATGTGTGTATTTGTAAGGTTAATTAAATGTTGAGTTGGAAAAACTGAAAATGTGTGTATTGTTTTTTTAAAAGTACATGGCAACCAATTTTCGCTTGTTGTACAATGTATATATTTCAATGTACTTGGGGTCATTTTGCAACATTGTACAACTGCAACATTGGGGAAAGAGGCCATGGTAAGAACCTATGTTCTTACTAGATAAGAACATGGGTTCTTACTGGGTGAGGTCAACTCTTCATAATATATTCCACGGACGAGATGAAAGAAATATGACACATCTATGATACAAATGTTGGTTATAGAAAGCAAAAACCGAATAATAACTTTTAAGGAAATGCTTTATTTTTTTGTGGGCCCCCCCCCCCCCCCCCCCCCCCCCCCCCACAAAAAAATAAAGCATTTCCTTAAAAGTTCGATCGGAACGTCCACGATGCCTATATCGAGTTACAAATAATGACCCCTGAGGTCATCACAGGTGTGAACAACTAGACTTACTTGTGATATCAAAGGGATAGAGGTAATAAGAGGATTGGTGCATGCAATTATAATGATATACAATAGATTCACACCCTGTCAAATTCTCTCAGATAATAACTAAATGTACATTGCGATGTACATTATTACGCCCACTATACATATATTTTGTATTCACTGGAAAAAAATATTAATTAGAACGAAAAAAAACTTCGCTAGTGCAATCGTTGCGATGGATAGGTATAAACTGTCACCAATATGGAAGCGATATTTCCTTCTTCAAATTCCCGAATTATCCCACGCAGAGATCGACACGGGAATACTATCGAAAGTCCGGTTTTCTGAGGCTAATCTGAGATGGTACCGTACCACAACTAAAATAATCATATCTTAAAATTGTTTGCTTTTCTAATTTCGCTTGAGAGGTCCAAGGCGTATGGACCCAAATTTCGTGTCAATGCAAGAAAAGCAGACCCCGCCCGATCGTCAGGGCATGTTATTATGGTTTTACAGTACTACTTTTACCAAATATAAAATTTTCATTTTTCGTTGCACAAATCATGGAATTCATATTTACCTGTACTCTCATGTTAATACTATTCAAGTTGCCTTTGAAAGTCATTAGTTTGTTACTCATATAAGTACAAGAATGAAAAATTCTGAGTTTATGCAAGATGATATTCATCATAATAACTTATGTTTTAAATTAATTAACTGCATGTCAAAATTTTAAAAATGATAATAATCAAAATATACTAACTTTTTATACTTTTTTAAAGAAGTAACAATGATTCTTTTTTATTTAAATATTTTCATTCTACAATAAAATTGAAAGGTATGTGTTAAAATAAAAAAATTGTATAATACATGTATTATGTTGGAATTATCAACTTAAGTTAATCCTACTAACAATATAAAAATGTATACAGAAAATAGACTACAACAGATTGTAATATAATAAAAAATCAGATATAAGAAGAACATATTTTGTACTTAGTATAGTAGTTTCAATTACAAATTACTTTAATATTTGACATTAAGAAGCTAGCTGTGCAAGTATACCTACATGTACCGGTGTTGGTGTTTGGTTTCACTATTTATATATACACTCATGTACAAAACATACAAAGGTTATATAAACATTAAGTGCTAAGAAAATATTACTTTCACCAGAACATTTAAAGCCATTCCTTCCTCATATCATAATACCAATATACATCTACACGTAATCCAATTGAATGTAGTACAATGTTTTCATCATTAATCAAATAGGATTATCATTAAACAATAACAAGGCCCTCGGGCCTTAAATCAGACTTGGTCAGTGATGGGGGAGTTGGAGGTGAGAAATTCACACCTTGCTAATATAACTACAGCCAGCCTAGGGGTGTCCTCTATCATGACCTCTGTGAGGATGTGGCCCTGGCAGGTCAGGTACGCAATTATGCCTGGAGGGTAAAGGATTCTACCTGAAGATCTAGAGCTGTCCTTTTTAGTTCAATATTATATAAGTCATTAGGTTGATTAAAAAGTACAACAAATGTGACTGGCATAGGCTTAACTTTGTTCTTATTTAGACTTATATAACTGCATACCATATATTTGTTGTATACTTAGAATATAGAAAAAAGTGAAATGATTCCATTTAACCAGGGATGTGTCCCTGATTTAACTGACCTTGCTTTTTAAAACAAATTTTATAACATATATGCATAAACTTTCAGGTCATATTTAATACAACCTGTAATTGCCTTCAATATTTAGGCCTAAATAAGGGAAATGCATCATTTTACCACGGACTTAGATCTAAGTCCGTGATTTTACAAAACTATTATACTGATTATTAGAAAAAAAATTAAGTATAATGAACTTTAGTATTTTATTATCAAACTGTATGAAGCAACTAAGCCAGAGACGTATATATTCTCTCACATATACGTCCCTGATTACACCATGGACTAAGATTATCTAAGTCCGTGATAACACCCAATATAAGTTAGATAATATATCATCATTAATTCATTTAATAAGTATAATTGTACATATTTAGAAATCAAAATGCATCATTGGATTGAATTCATTCAGGTGTCATAAGATACTTGGTTTTTAATATTTAAGAATCCTGAATCTGGTAAAAGCCTGATATAGACTTACATTGTTGTCCAAATAATTATTATTTATTTCAATGTAATTTTATGTACTATCAATGTATTATTGCATAATTAAATGGTTTGAATGAAACAAAACAAAATATATTAAAGTCCTAAAAATATCCACTTTTTAAAGGGACATATCTAGAAATATTCTCAATGATTTTTAATTTCATATAAACATGATGAACCAGAGTAAAAGTTAAAATATGTATTATCAAATGATCCTCGTCATCTGGTTCACCAGTCATCTCCAGCTGAGCCCTTTATCAATCATATTGGTTTCAAATTTGACCAGTGATAGTCAGGTGAGAAATTCACACCTCTATTATGTCACTGACAGGCTTATTTAAGCAGGTGTTCCAAGGTCAAGTTTAATTAGGTAATAAAGGAATATTTATTTGTTATTTTTACACAATTAGTTCTTACAATATTTAAAAATGTAATTCTCAACAAAAAATTATCAATAGATATTCCTTCAATTTTTCAATATAATTGATTGTAAATAAATATAAAAAATCTGTTTATAGCACGTATCAAATGAAATATAAGACATCAAAACTGTTAGATAAATAATAATTTTCTATTTTATTTATGTCCTGTATGCAAGAAAGTTTTGGGGAAAACTCTAACTGTAGTTATCATGATTTCATAATTTGTAGTTTTGAAATGAAAGAAAGAAAGTTGTTTGAGAAAGATAACTACATGATATTCAAATATATATATCAAAGTTATATATATTAGCTAATGATCAGGCCAGTTTCTAAGTACTAGCAGACGGCACAGGTGAAGTACAGGTAAGAATCACAGGTAGATGGGACTGCCCATTTACCTGTAGGTGTATTTGACCTATATGGGGTTCAGGGTGTAGTGCACTACTAGTTTACATGTAGTTTAAATGTAGTGCACTACTAGTTTAATGCACTACTAGTGCACTAGGTGTAAAGGTTAGCTTACACTCAACTGTACATCGTAATGTGTTTATTGAACATAAGCGAGGACCAAGGAGTTTGCTATAACTGGTTTACATACTGAATCAGGGTTACCGCCGAAGTTCCTTATATTATCCCGCACCCATCTCAGGGCGAGAATTTGATCCATGAATCCGTAGTTACCGGAAGTATTCGTTGGCGAATGTTCAGACAACATTGTCAAAGACATAAAACCAAATGCGTTGAGACGGTAGTTCATACCAACATAAACTATGTTTGTGTCACGCGCGAGTTCCTCTGAGGGGCAGTAAGTCGGCCAATTGGCGTTATAATTTTGTAAACTTCCGCCATGGATCCAGACCATCACGTGCAGATTAGCACTACTATTAGTAGTTGGTGTCCACACGTTAAGGTAAAGACAATCCTCGCTCCCTAAAATTGATGTCGAGTTCTCTGGGTTTCTCTGCATGCATGTGTTTCCATAGTTATAGGCCTTGTAAGTGCCTTCCCAGCAGTTTCCAGAGGCTTTATTGAGTGGGGTTGGCGGCTTCCATCGTCTACTCCCGGTGGCTGGCAGAGAGTATGGTATTCCACGAAAGGCGTATCCTTCGCCATTGTATTTACCTTCCACTGATCCACATTGTGTTTTCACTATTGCTGACGTCGGTTGGCTGACAACAATCTCACAATATAACACAATTAACAGTATTAGAGGACGAAATACTACAGACGACATGTTTTGTTTATCGCTGTAAATGAGTTTTTGTTGAGATAAAAGGTTCATTCATAGTTATCTAACTTGACTTTGTATCGTGTGATAACAGATAGGTTGTATTCACGTGATCACATCCAGGTATCACACATGTTTTGCTTAAATTGTCCCAATAAGTGCAAAACAACATACTTAAGGGTGTATTCTCCTGAGATTTCAGTCACGTTCAAGCCTCGTTTTAATCTCATTTAAACATTTTAAATTAAATTAAAGAAATTTTGATCAATATTTTTAAAAAAAAGTTTAATTGCAGAACTGTTATTTTTAGCGTTAAATCTTCAACAAATGGTGATCAAAATGAGGATTTTCTCATTAAAAAATAAGGAATAGGTGTAACTAAAATCGCTTTCCTGAGTTAGAATATTAAGTTAGAGAAATTTTACTTCCACAACTCAAAAGAAATAGAGGATATTCAATGGTTTGCCGTTTAATATCAAATATATTTCACGAGTATGGCAAAAAAATCTGCCATACAAGTGAAATGTATTTGATATTAAACGGCAAACCATTGAATTTTCTTTTTATTACATTTCGAAAGCGGAATTAAGATATTTTAATGATTTGGTTTCTTTACTTGCCTACTGGAAAGTAACTAGACAACTGGTAGTCCTAATCCGTCGAAATCACAACCGATCGGGTCCAGAACACAGCTGATTGGGATAAGATGATCCGTCTCATTTTCCAATTCATTACATATTAAATCCTGCAGCAGTTTCTTATCAATATTTTCTATTTATGCCATTTCTTCAAGACCATTTTTTCACAATAGACAAGTTCTAGCAGACGACAACAATATACCGAGCCTCCAAATGCGAGATTAACTTTAGAACATATATATAAACTATTAAGTCTTATAAACATTTAAGACATCGGATAAAGAATATCCCGTGCATCAGAGACACTAACGTATGCACATACATAGTAAGTCAAACATATCTGTATATTTACAGTCTACACTGATATTCACTCGATAACCATTGTACTGCAAACTAGTGTTATTTTCCAATAACTATACATGAGAACGTGCAAACTTTCTATGACGTCGACAGCAATACATGAGGGCGGAGCTATGCAAATTATCCCGTTCGAATCACAATTGTATGACGTCATCAACAATTGACATGGGGGGAGTAGCTACCGCTTATGCAAATTTCATGCTGTTACATTTATTGAACTGTTTTCACGTTTGTAAGTTTTGAAATGAAATAATGTCGGCAGATGGGGCTAAACTAAACTAAACCAAAGGTTAATCCTTAAATGAACATTAAACGATAGGTCCCAGAAGGATCTTGGTACCCACCATAGACTATCTTCATTTGTTTTTAAAAAAAGTTGGATTTTTTCCTTTCTTTTTTTCTTCTTAAGAAAAGCCATTATCAACTGAAAGATGGTATTCTGTGAGCTAAATGTCCAAGATGGCCTTCGGTCAGAAATCAAATCAAAACCAGGACTGTTGGCTATGAAGCGATTATATAATCAAAGTTTAATACAAATTGCATGACAGTACACACGCACCTGTTAGCGATGTGTCTGGGACATACCACGACCGTACATACGAGTGTATATATAGCACCGATCACGAGAGCTTGAGGTTATATATGGTGTGTGTAGCTATACACCGAGAGGTTATGTACATTGTATAAACAGATGGGTCAAACTAAGAACAGAGACGTAATATTTAAATGAGCTGTGGGAGTGAAAAATTGAATTCTTTGTTACAAATTGCATATAGATTATTAAAGTCATCATAATTATCAACAATACCATGGGAACATCATTTCCTTTAATGTTCAGGCTTTCAAATAGTTCATATATCTTGCGATTGGTAGTTATTCAAGCTTTTCCGGAGCGGGAGGGGAAAAATGACATGGGTCAAAAGGTCACAGAATAGTGGCAGCAATAGACGCCAAAACTACTCGTAGTTTTAGCGCTAAAAACGACACGTATGCATTATCCCCCGAGCCAAAAGTTTTGAAAAGAAGTAAAAGAGACGCCAGAATAGACCTAACAAATTTAATAAACCCCACTGACTGACTGTGAAGCCGACTTAGCGTTACTTACTCTCACAAACACGTTGTTATAGGAGGTAAGTTAGTGGAAACTCTCTGACGTCTCGTGGGACTATTTCTGATCTAATAGCTGTTTATTTCTTATGCTGAGATACTGTAAACCAACTAATTTTCGCGTATTTCGCGGTTGATTAGAATTCCCGAAATTAAATCACCACGAAAGAGTCGTTTCATATGAAAACGCGAAATTAAGTCGCCGCGAAAATAAGATGGTTTACAGTAACCCACCCGGCATAAGTTAAAGCTTATTTTCGGACCCTGCATATTCTGATTTTCATCTTTTGAAAGGCCCAATATACGTAACTTTCGGCAAAAACTTGAAGCGAAAATCAAGCCCAATAACTTATTATATTTATAGATTTAGTTAGGACCAACTGATATCAGCAATATTCAAGATTAATTCTTACGCGGTTACCGGTACAGCAGCAGCTGAAACACGGTACTTGTAAGTTACCATTCAGGTTTACTTCGTTTTAGACTTGTTTTTGCATGGTTATCAACTGGATATTTTTTCATAATTTTTCAGAATCCCGAAAAATTTCCTGAAGTTACGTATATTGGGCCTTTAATTAGTTCAAAGATGTCCTATTATATGCGCAAAATCTAGGTTAAAAGTTATGGAGGGGAAATGGGGCCATAATTCTTACGCGTTAATTTACATTTTGCATAGATGCAATTCTATTTGTTTAGTGTTGTTGACGATTTCCTGTTTATACAAGTGTTCACTTAAACTTATATTTTCGGGGAAAACGCGGTATTGGGGCCACAAAGATGGCGCCACCAAATCCAATCTATTGGCAAACAGCTGGCAAATGTTCGAGGGTCTTCCGATTCTAGCGATCGAACGCGCCGCGATCATCTTTTTCATTCAGAGGTTTGATGACAGGGAACGTCCATACGTCGGATTAAGTAGGTATATTCAGGTAGCTTTTATAGATATCTGGACATGTACGTAAATTTCAGGGCTTTCCATGACCTCAGGTTTCGGGTCACAGCAATGACTCATTTGACCCGGCGTTCCTCAATGTCGTGCGTCAAGCTGACGCAGCTACATTTCTCATGGTCCCCGGTCGTTTCGCCATAAATCCCGTTTGTCGTTTCGCCTCAAACTTAAAAATTTAGGGAAAAACTTTGCCTGGTGTTTAAGTCGCATTTTTAGCAGCTTTAAGTCACAAATTAAATCTCATGAGTCTTCAATATCATTAAATTTAATTTAATTAAAAAAGAAAATCATGTGTTTACGTTTTGTTCACTGCAGTTTAAGTGCGTGATAAAAAACAAGTTCCATCAAAATTATGTTGTTGTAGATCGGCCCAATATTGAAGAGAAATGTATGTGTGTACGGTAAATATCTTCTGAATAGCTTATAACATCGTATAAGTGTATATGCCAAAAGCAATTTAGGGCAAAAAAAACTAGGGCGAACGGGATATAGCGCGAAACGACCCGATACCTTTCTCATGGTTGACCCTCGATCGGTCTTGGGTTCCATACAGTACAGGGTCCATTCCTAATTTCGTGACGAACATATTACCGTGATGCAAAGTTTGGTATTCATTTAAACAATCTAAATGTGGTCAGATACGTTTGGTTTTCTGAGGTTGAAAAGTGTTGTTTGTCAGAATTACAGAAAAATGTTTGAAGATTGGGCACAAACGTACTCGCAATGGTCCACGATAATATGTTCCTCATGGTAATAGGCATGGACCCTGTACAGTTCATATCAGTTGGCCTACTGTAGTTCGAATGTCATAACTGCATATGACAACATACTACCATGAATCGGACACAGATTCAGCCGTAGGATCATTCTACCTAGGCCTACTACTGTAGTACTGTATGGCTAGTGGATGCATATTAGTCAACTGTGTACTAAGTCTTGGCTTCAAACTTAATTTTGTAATTATGTAATTATGTAACTATAACACCGATATAAGCCCTTAAGGCTTCTGGAGGCGTATTCTTGTATTGATCAGTTCATCGATCAGGTAACACTGTAAAACGTAGGAGTAACATGGATGTTCGACAACAACATGAGGCAAAGTGTCATGTACCAAAACCACAGGTACCTGGGAATTAGTTACAGTCTACATGTATTTGTACATATCCTAGTCACAGGTACAAATGTACCTGGGATATAGTTACAGTCTACATGTATTTGTACCTATCCTAGTCGCAGGTACAAATGTACCTGGGATATAGTTACAGTCTACATATATTTGTACCAATCCTAGTCGCAGGTACAAATGTACCTGGGATATAGTTACAGTCTACATATATTTGTACCAATCCTAGTCACAGGTACAAATGGACCTGGGAATTAGCTACAGTCTACATGTATTTGTACCTATCCTAGTCGCAGGTACATGGGGTATAGTTACAGTCTACATGTATTTGTACCTATCCTAGTCGCAGGTACATGGGATATAGTTACAGTTTACATGTATTTGTACCTATCCTAGTCACAGGTACAAATGGACCTGGGAATTAGCTACAGTCTACATGTATTTGTACCTATCCTAGTGTCTTTATAATGTTTTTTGACGTTTTGGACGTCTAGATTAAAATTTGGTAAAAATTTAAACCTACAGGTTGTATGTATGGAGAAGGTTGGCAGGTCCGACGGGGCAAGATTTCAAACACGCTGACGTTTCTTGGCGAAAAAATAGTATTTCTGGTTGGTCTTCAAAAACATCGTTGCCATCGTTGAATAGAGCGATTTGTATTCTTTTGAAAACGTCCTCTATAACTGTGCCGGGTCTTGTCATTACGGTGATAGCGACCTCGTTTCTTCTGATTTATAGTCAAATCGCCTTCATTTTGGTTGTGAACTGAGGTCTGGCAGATTTAATATGCATGACGTCTATGCTCTACAGTCATTGGCTTGCTGAAAAAAACATCACTTTTGACTTCTACGTACATGTCCAGATATCTAAAATAGCTACCTGAATATACCTACTTAATCCGACTTATGGACGTTCCCTGCCATCAAACCTCTGAATGAAAAAGATGATCGCGGCGCGTTCGACCGTTAGAATCGGAAGAATTTAAACAATATTAAATTGTTGATAGTCTATGATATAGAATATCGATTTGACAATTATGTCAAAGTCAATTTAAAATAACATTTCCAAAATACAGAAAAATGGAAATTGCGATTTAATTATTCAAAATACAGGACATCGTCAATAACAATTTACAACAATTCAAATACATTAAGTACAAAATATAAATTAATGCTGTAAAGAATATAAGTGAACATTTGTATAAACAGGAAATCGTCAACAACACTTAACAAATAGAATTACATCTATGCAAAATGTAAATTAACGCGGTAAGAATTATGGCCCCATTTACCTTCCATAAAAAGTCGGACAGAAATTTGTCTCGGAATGGCGGGTTACCAAAAAGATTACGGTAAAAAAAAAACCCCGTAATACATTGCATGTAGTTTTCAAAATGAGCTTTAAAGCCGAAAAGCCATAAAGGTACGATTTCTGCTTTCGAAAACAGCCCCGGACGATATAATCATCGGCATCGATGGAATCGCGAAAACTATAGGAAGAGGAAGAACAGAAAAAGAATGACTGAGATTTGAATATCTCTTAATCTGAAAAAACATTATAATGTTCAGAACCCTTTATATTTTATTAGCATAATATATGCATAATTAAGAATGTCTAGCACAGACATTTACTCAACGTTTTTGACAGGTCGTGATTTCTTTTCTTTCTCTCCAAAGTCAGATTACAAATAAAATTACATTAGCCACTACGTCTACTTTTAAGTGATTAATTAAATATGAAATTTGATTGGATGGTAATGTTAAGTCTCATATCCGCAAGGGAAGTATCTAATTCTGGTAGTTACAGTAAAGTCATTGATATATCAACTGTTTTGTCTGTTGCGAGTTCGAATCCCGGCCATGGAACTTGTGCTGTATCCTTGAGGAAGATATTTTACTCCGCTTGTTCCAGTCTCCTCAGCTGTACGATTATGTGGTTGGGAAGTGCTAGAAACTGTAGAATGCTATGAACTCCGAAATTGCAACACCGGTTGTATGCTCCCCGGGGAGTTGAGAACGATATTGGCTGGTTGCTAAAGCCCTTTAACCACGGGTGATAATTTATGAATCGCTTTGAGACGAGCTGTATATGTTTTGATAAAGCGGTATATAAGAACCTCGAATTGTTATTATAAAGCAAATGGACTAAATATAACTCCTAATTATGATATATACATATATTGGCTGGTTGCTAAGGCCCTATAACCACGGATAATAATTTGTGAACCGCTTTGAAGCGACCTTCAGGTTGTGATAACCTTGAATTATTATTAGCATTATATACTTATGTAATTTGTATGTCCTGTTAATAATACAATCTCGCTTTCGTTATCTGACAGGATTTTAGCCTTCTGGCACGATGTTTACTTACATATGGGTGATACATTGTACGTATCTTCGCTGTCTCCGAGTCGTTGGCTCGTTAATTTGATAACTAACTTCATGTAATTGTCAA
Source organism: Mimachlamys varia (assembly GCA_947623455.1). NCBI lineage: Eukaryota > Metazoa > Mollusca > Bivalvia > Pectinida > Pectinidae > Mimachlamys > Mimachlamys varia. The sequence continues at coordinate 16,399,130 of OX392531.1, read as the reverse complement.
TCTATTATTATGTATCAGTTAGATTTGTAATAATTGATCAATCATCATAATCAGTGAAACGACAAACGTACATCTTTCGATCACAGGTTTTTGTTTTCAACTATTGAACTGTTTAATCACCATCAGTTTGATAGAGTAAGAAGATGCATTATTTCAATTTGAAAGTAATCAAGTCAATGCTTATTTCATTTACTCGTTTTAACTTGTGACAGACAAGTTTGCCCAAATTGTGCTTTATATTTTCACGGATGTTAGATTATTTTATCTTTTATAAACACACTTTCGTAGTACACGATTTGAAATTCTACATCCCTGAATGATATGAAGATGGACGCTTTTGAATATGCTCACTAAAATGTCTGCTTGTTGTGATTGAGATTCATGCCTTCGTTTTCACTTTGAGATCATGGCATTAACTTGAATTTTGACCAAGATTTACATGACGGGTGTCGTCGATGAAGCAGAAGACGCTTTCCCCTCCAGAACACCTGATCTTATCCTCTTGTTTTTATGGTTTTGTGTACGCTTCGCTATTCTCTGTTTTTGTTCTTATTTTGAAACAAAATATATGTTTGTTAGGTTTATCATTAACCTGACAGACATAACACTATGAATTAAAAGCAAAGATAACATTAAATTGTCTGAGTTTGCTTGATGTCTTGGTGAATTGCACATTTTACAATTTATTCAAAAAATCATACACAATAAAATCGTTTATTATGCGATGTGAATAAACTTTACAGCTAATGTGAAATCATATAATAAATTATAACTATAATAACATGTAACTTAACATATATCGTTCAATGCAAGTTCAATTGATCCATCCGTAGTTTAGCAATCCTTTCATGGACCAAAATAAACAGACACCCTTTTTATAGTTAGGCACGATAGAAATATCCTGAGATAGAAGTGCTGTCACGCCATGTGAATACGGCTGCCAACCACCGGTAGATGGCGCTCCTGTTCGGACGAAAGACAGAACTTCACGCGTGATCGTCTCCTGAAACCTCTTATCGGAAGGAACTGGAGGCTTGATGTAGTCCTTAATGGTATCAAAATATGCAAATTGGTCCCACATGTGGAAGGCATACGATGACGGAAAGGGCTTTCCGAATACATGTACAGGTTCCGAAGGTTTTGACGTCACGACGTATCTGTAGACAGGTGATTTCATACCCATACTGATTGCCCTGGACATTTCATCATTAGGACATCCCACACGGATATCTGCACCCATTCTTGTGTACTCATATTCTGGTGACGTCATCTTAATCGGGTATAAATTTAATGCAGCTTCAGTTACATCAGATCCAAATGTCCCTAAGTGACTTCTGACCTGTTGCTCATACTCTGTCCAGTTCCACGTGTTCATGGTCAACTGGGTAGGATCAAAATCAATTTCATTTTCAGTAGTTCCTGATAAAATTAATACAAACAACACGATGACATTAGTCCTAATTTGGTTTTTTGGACAATGAAATATGTCAATAACACAATGGAATTATAATATGACATAGTTATCAATAGACTTATAATAATTATGTTTTAATTGAATTCCGGGTATTTGTGTGTTACTTTCACTTATCAAGAAACAAAGGCAAATACTCTGTTGTCGATTTCTTAAGCCCCGATATTCACCGCAACGTACATGTAAATGTGTGTCCTAACGGAATTATAATGCAACAAAATAAACACAAAGATACTATATTAGCAAGACATTTTATGCCTGCAATGCATTAACATATTCATTTTAACTGAGCGTTCACCTGTCTTATCCTTTGAGACACTCACCTATCATTAGTGGAACGTCTATAGCAATGCCTTGTTGCCATGCCTTGTACGGTGGATACGTCACAGCATCTCCTTGGTAACACAAGGAAACATAATTCAATAACAAAGTTACAAAGTTAAAAAGGCAATATGATTTGATGTATATAGTATATATACTATGAGATAATAGTTTGTAGTACACGATTTGAAATTATACAGAACCAGTTTAATTTTACTTTTAAATTCATAAATTAAATGGGTTTAACTCACCTGCACCTTCTGCTTCTACATTAGTTTAGAAATTTTTGATTTCCACCTTTTGACCCATAACATCACTGAAAAGTCCTAGGAGGACGAAACAGCTGTATGATGCAGTTAAATTCATTTTGTTCGGCATACTGTATATGTTACTCAATTTAAAAGGTGCAGCATATGTGTATGTTACGTCATCTCTTTACACTAGAATCTCCCAATAACTTTATGAAACCAATTATTATTAAAATCGGTTTACAGTGCATTCGATATGGGTATATGTGTTTGTGAGTGTGTGTGTGTATTGAGGAGACTGCGGTATGTTCATGTAAGGCTCCTTGCGATATTGCGGGACTGATGGTCACTTTAAAGAGTTCCGAAACTGTCATATACTGCATAAACCCCCCAGCAGCACACCCCGCCCAGTTACAATGTACTTACAATAGACAAACCAGTCGTTCCACTCCCGTTGTACTTAACGTCTAGCAGAGAGAAGTAATACCTATAATTCTATAACAAAATATCGAATAACAAGCTGAAATATTTACCATCTACAATTGCTATTGCGCCATCAAAATGACCTTTCGTAGGGAGGTCACTTTGGTCAGACATCCCCCAAAATGGGTACACATCCCATGGGACAGATCTGATGACCTCTGAACCCTGAAGTTGATAAAGACACATGATATTTGTACAGCCAGTGTTTTTAAGGAAGACAAGGTTATCTTTGGAAGCGTCCTCTGATGTTTTGTTGTAGACAGCCGAAGCACTAAGCATCCAGGCCTTATGGAACAATCCTCTGGCCTGTTCTGAAGCCAGCAATGCAACAATGCTGGTTCCTCCAGAGCTTTGTCCAAATAGCGTGACCTGTTAAAATAATATCAAGATGCTGAAGTCAATGGGTGATTCTAATAAAGTGTTGAACGACATAAAATCAAGGGAAGTCCATATCAAATCCTGATACATAGGGCGTGGCCTATCTGGATTTATATCAAGATTTGCTTGTATTCAAAATAATGAAATTGATTGTAATATAGTTACAAGGTACATTTGTATAAGGCAACATATTACAAAGTCATTCTGGATATGTTATATGAATGAAACGTCTATTTTTCTTCACCAAACATAAAATGAATAATTTCAAAATAAATGTTCGTCATAAATCGGGTTTTATATGATTCTAACAATAACCAAACCAATTGAAATGTGATTTGTAGATAGATATACATACTGAATCAGGGTTTCCGCCGAAGTTCCTTATATTATCCCGCACCCATCTCAGGGCGAGAATTTGATCCATGAATCCGTAGTTACCGGAAGTATTCGTTGGCGAATGCTCAGACAACATTGTCAAAGACATAAAACCAAATGCATTGAGACGGTAGTTCATACCAACATAAACTATGTTTGTGGCACGCGCGAGTTCCTCTGAGGGGCAGTAAGTCGGCCAATTGGCGTTAGAATTTTGTAAACTTCCGCCATGGATCCAGACCATCACGTGCAGATTAGCACTACTATTGGTAGTTGGTGTCCACACGTTAAGGTAAAGACAATCCTCACTCCCTAAAATTGATGTCGGGTTCTCTGGGTTTCTCTGCATGCATGTGTTTCCATAGTTATAGGCCTTGTAAGTGCCTTCCCAGCAGTTTCCAGAGGCTTTATTGAGTGGGGTTGGCGGCTTCCATCGTCTACTCCCGGTGGCTGGCAGAGAGTATGGTATTCCACGAAAGGCGTATCCTTCGCCATTGTATTTACCTTCCACTGATCCACATTGTGTTGTTACTACTGTTGTTTGTCCGCTGACAACATGTTCACAGTATAATACAATGAACAGCATAAGAGGCCCAAATAATAAAAACGACGACATGTTTTGTTTATCACTGGAAATGCATAGATGTTCAAATAAGATATGTAGTCTGACTTTGCAGCTTATAACAGGTAAGTTGTTTTAACACATTGCTATGATAACTACAAAATGCCAGTAATACACAATGTGTATTATACTAATGGTACTTCCTTCCTAACAAAGACACTTGTTGTTACATACATTGTACAAATTAATCACTTATGCAGTCTGTACATCTATCGATGTTCAAGTCTAGTATGTATACGTGTACACTGTATAAAGTGTAAAGTGTATATGTTTGTCACGATATCAGGGAACTCGTGACATACAAGTCTAAATCATATGACTTCAGATTGTACATCATCAAAACAGGATAAACTAATTATGGTCGTCTAGTTGTAATAAACCCAAACGGTTTAAATTTCGTACATTGGTGTTATTACATATACGCATGAGAATAAATTAACAAAAAGTGATATACATTGTATTGCGACAATTGTAATTGATCTACAAATTTAATCCTTAGAAGAATTGGTGTTTTTGTAAAGATCGACATTTATTAGACTACTGTGCGAGGATGGTTTCACGAAAATGATTAGTACATGCATGCACTTCGCGACAGTAAACAACACAAACTTGGTATTTATACTTCATGCCCTGAGCTAGATTTTAGAAAAGAGTTCACAGAGAAGTCAAACAGACTTAATTGTTCATGCATATCTTGATTATAAAGGTGCTATTTTCTTTGTGTTTTGTACAATCATTCACAAGTTGTATGGAAGGTATGATGAAACAGTCCGACGTCGTGTAGGACCCGGATCGTGACTATCTATAAGCTAAATAACTGATCATGCCGTATCGGTTTTATGCACCTGACCCTTCTGCTTCTACATTAGTTTAGAGATTTTGGATTCCCACCTTTTGGCCCCTAGCATCACCGAAGAGTGCTAGGAGGACGAAACAGCTGTATTGTGCAGTTTAATTCATTTGTTCGGCATACTGTATCTATTACTAAATTTAAAAGGTGCAGCATAATGTGTGTGTTACGTCATCCTTAGATAACATACATGTACCCGGTACATACGTCACTAGTTTAACTAAATACAACTATGATTCGAATATTGTAGGTTTTACTTTTTTGAAATCAGCGAATCATTTTAGAATTCCATGTCTTATATCTTATGAAAAAAATAGCTTTTAATTCACCTATTGTTTTGACTTACATATTATAGTACCTTTTTAAATTCAGATAAATTCCCTTGAAAATAAATAAGATAATACCGAAGCGTTAACAAAATCATAACCCAAATTCAAAATCGATTAAACCAGGGGCAAAATATGAACAAAGGAAAGATTTACATGGAGACTCTTGTAAATGTACAAGAGAATAAGGCCAGGTAAGCGTCTTCTGCTTCATTAACGATACCCGCCATGTAAATCTTTGTCACATCCAAGTAAACATCAAGCTCTCAAAATGAGAGCCGAGTATCATTGTCAATCACAACAAGTAAACACACTAATGAGCATACTCAAAAACGTCCACCTTCATATCACTTAAAGATACAGAATATTTCTCAATGAGACAAAGGTGGCGACCATAAAACTTGGCCATAGTTCTGATCAAACTGCATCTCTCGAATCCTTGTGTTGTTAGTTTGTCAGCATTCGACATCGATCACGAAAATCCCGATATTTAGAGCAAGCCGTAGAATTTCGAATCAACTGCGACATGTAAACACCATAGGTTGGAGAAGCAGGGATATCACTATCAAGCAATGGAAAGTTAACGATAGGAAAATTGAAATCATCACGTTTATCGTATAGCTTAGTAGTAAGCTGTCCATGTTGGTCGTAGTTTAAGTAGAGATCGAGGTAAGCAGCTGATGTAGAAGAGTCTGTTGTGTCCTTTATTTCAAGTTCAGAAGGGTATATACGATCGACGTGGTCAGCAAACTTCTTGTTGTTTATAGACATCACATTGTCGATATATCTGAAAGTAAAATTAAAAGATTTGGCAAGATTTTTGTTACTTGTCCTGATGAGATTTTCCACAAAATCTGCCTCGTATGAAGAAACAAATCAGGTATGAGTGGGGCTCAGTTTGTTCCCATGGGAATGCCAACAGTCTGCTGAAAAATCTTTCCTCCGAACTCAACAAAAATATTGTCGACAAGCTTTTGTCATGTTTTACACAAAGTATGCTCTAAGATAGGTCACTACCATATATTTGTATCGTCGTCCGCCTTTCTTGGAAAAGAAAGCTCTCACAACAAGAGATCGAAGACGTTCTTTCAATTTTGTATGAGATATGGTAGTGTACAGGATGGAAAAATCAAATGTTTTGACCGAAAATACATTTTTTAGGAGGGGATGTTCAAGATTGATCAAAATATCTTTAGAGTTTTTTGAAATCCACATCCCATCAATTCCACTTCTGGAGTACACCGTGTCACAATAAGACTGAAGCCCTGATTTTATGGTACTAAGAATGGTCGTAAGAAGTTTTGATAATGGCTTGGTCGAGCAATTAGCAGAGCCGGGGTTAAAACGTTGTTTGTAACGATCCTTGTGTAGTTTCGATATCCAATAAAGACAAGGTAGGTCAGCGTCTTGCTCATTTACCGGTACTTGGAAAGATTGTTATACAGAAGCATGGTTCGACAGTATTTCATCTTTCGAAAAACCGGTCAATATGTAAGTAGGGTTACCTAGGTTATCAAGCAGGCCTACACTTCAATATAATTTGTGTGAATCTGAATGTTTTCACATTTTACTCAATATTTTCCACGATAATACTTTATTTGATATTTTACGTTTCTTGCACTTCATTAAAGCACAAAAATAAAGTTTAAAACAGCCTTACATCAAAAACGTTTTGAGACTCTTTACTTTATATCTTGATCATGATTTGCACATTTTACAAGTTCTACACGAATCACAAACAATCAAAACGCTTTTTTTGCGAAAAAATGAGAGCAATGTGACTGTCAATCACAATTGTATGTAACAAATAATATCCCGCGTTCAAATTCAATTTTTCCAACCGTAGTTTAGCAATCCATTTATTGATCAAAACAAACAGGTGTCCTTTTTATAGTTAGACACGATAGAAATATCATCGGACAGAAGTGTTATCACGTCATATGAATAAGACTGCCAACAAACGGTAGATGGCGCTCCTGTTCGTACGAAAAACAGAACTTCCCACGTGATCGTCTCCTGAAACCTCTTATCGGAAGGAACTGGAGGCTTGATGTAGTCCTTAATGGTATCAAAATATGCAAATTGGTACCACAAGTGGAAGGCATACGATGACGGAAAGGGCATTACGAATACATGCACGGGTTCCGAAGGTATTGACGTCACGATGTATCTTTCGACCGGTGATTTCATACCCATACTGATTGCCCTGGACATTTCATCATTAGGACATCCAACACGGATTTCCACACCCATCCTTGTGTACTTATATTCTGGTGACGTCACATTAATCGGGTATAAATTCAACGCATTTTCAGTTATGTCAGATCCAAATGTCCCTAAATGACTTTTTACCTGTTGCTCATACTCTGTCCAATTCCACGTGTTCATGGTCAACTGGGTAGGATCAAAATCTCATTCTCAGTAGTACCTAGTAAACAGTACAATAACAACAACCAAGCAGCATTAATTCTTATCAAGATTTTAGGCGATAAATTCTGCTGGTAGATTTCTTTATGTTGGCAGTTCGGGATAATAATAACCATGATGATGATACATAATTTTATATAAATTTTATGTATAATAGTGCTGTTCATAATTGATTTAAAAGGCATACGAATCACCATTTTGTATTGACCAAAAAATCTTAGTATGTGTAATAATGAGGCATCTGTATACTCTTACACATATGCTGCCTAGAGACGATTGTACCAAAAATAAAATATGCACTTTCATGTCACTAATTAAAAAAATAACTAGCAATCTATTTTTTGAAATTGATAACAGGACTTCAACACAATTTTAGTTCTTATCTGTTGTCCGAAGATCAAAGATCAAGGTCACTGTTACTATAAAAAGAAGTAACTCAAACCAACAGTTTTCATGCGATAAATTGAGTTCCTTAAGACATTTTATATAAATTTCTAACTTATCTTAAAATATAAAACAAATATCTGGCTAAATTGAATATTTTTTTTATTCGAATGCCAGAGAATGACAAATCAATTATTAGAAGTTTGAGAAAAAAATGCAAGAGGAAGAGTGAATGAAGGGCAAGAGACCTCCTGTGTGAGGTTACATGATGTAAGAGTGATGATCCCAGGTCAACCCAACCCTGACATTAAAATATTTATTTGCACCTAAGACGAACCAGCCCGATGTTGCAGTGTAATTCCTTCATTTGTTGACACATTACATCAATTACCACATTATAAAGGTGCAGTGGTATATAAACCTTACTTTCATGTCTCATAAACCGAATTAGAGTATAAGATAAATAAACAGAGAATTAATCTTAACACAAACATAACGCCCTGCAAAATATTATGTAATGCATTGCACGCATCCTTATAATGTACGTTCACTTGACTAATCGTTTGAGACACTCACCTATCATAAGTGGAACGTCTATAACAATGCCTTGTTGCCATGCCTGGTACAGTACGGTGATACGTCACAGCATCTCCTTGGTAACAAAAAGATAAGCCATTTGGCAATATATGATATGCTTTGATGAATATCGCATAAATACTTAAATGGATATTACTGATAATAAAAGCAATAGAAGCGTTCAAATATCATAATTATAAACATTGTGTCAAAAACAATTGTGTGATAGTAATCATAGTATGAACAAAGGAAAGATTCACTCAGAGAAAAAAAGGAAAAAGAAAAAAAAAACAGGTATTCCGGAACAGTAAGCGTCATCTACCTCATCGACGACACCCGTCATGTAAACTTGGCCACATCCAAGTAAATGCCACGACCTCAAAGTGAGAGATGAGACATCATTCTCAATCACAACAAATGGCATATCAATGAACATATTCAAAAACATTTCGCTTATATCACACAAGGATACAAACTATTTCTTAACGAAACCAAGATTGGGACCACAAACCTGTATCTCTCGAATTCATGTGGCGAAGGTTTGTTTGCCAGCAGCTGAGGTAAATCACAAATATCTCGATATTTAGAGAATGACCTAAAATTGTTTATTAATTGCAACATGTGACGACCAGACATTGCATTTCATGAAATGTTATTGACAAATAAATTGACAAGAGGATTAGACAGCAGGCATAGCCTAGACAAGTCCTAAATCAGGAACAAGTGTCAAAAAGTTCACAGGCATATGCAATTTTCTATTGAACTATTGCCTGATATAAAAAAGCTAAAATACATATATAAATTACTATAAAAGAATAACAAAATGTTTACCGTCTACAACTGCTATGGCGCTATCACAACGACCGTTCGTAGGGAGGTCACCTTGATCAGACATCCCACAAACCGGTACACAGCCCACAGGACAGCTCTGATGACCTTTGAACCCGGAAGTTGATAAAGACACGTGATATTTGTACAGCCAGTGTTTTTCAGGAAGACAAGGTTATCTTTGGAAGCGTCCTCTGATGTTTTGTTGTAGACAGCCGAAGCACTAAGCATCCAAGCCTTATGGAACAATCCTCTGGCCTGTTCTGAAGCCAACAATGCTGGTTCCTCCAGAGCTTTGTTCAAATAGCGTGACCTGTTAAAATAATAGTATACACTGTTTGGGAACTTCAAAATCAGTAAACTGTACATCTAAATGTTGTATCGAATAAAGGAAAATAAAAGAAAACTTTAAAGACTCTATTTCTAATCGCTATGCGTAGGAGGTGGCTTTTCTGGATTTATATCAGTGCTTGTATTTTGAAAGAATGCAATTAAACATAGTGATATTAAAAACATAATACAGCATTTTCGTTTATTCGAGACCTGGTTATTTTGGATGTTCAATGTATTTTGTTATTTCTGGTAGATACTTGCAAGTATATATGCCAAACCAATAGCATTAAAAATGTGTTGTTTTTTGTAAAAGATTGACGTACTGAATCTGGAGTTCCACCGAAATTCCTATATTATCCTGAACCCATCTTAGAGCGAGAATTTGATCAATGAATCCGTAGTTACCGGAAGTATTCGTTGGCGAATGCTCTGACAACATTGTCAATGACATAAAACCAAATGCGTTAAACCGGTAGTTAATACCAACATCAAATATGTTTGTGTCACGCGCGAGTTCCTCTGAGGGGCAATATGTCGGCATTTGGCGTTATAATTTTGTAAACTTTCGCCATGGATCCAGACCATCACGCGCAGATTAGCATTACTATTAGTAGTTGGTGTCCACACGTTGTGATAAAGACAATCCTCGCTCCCTAAAATTGATGTCGGGTTCTCTGGGTTTCTCTGCATGCATGTGTTTCCATAGTTATAGGCCTTGTAAGTGCCTTCCCAGCAGTTTCCAGAGGCTTTATTGAGTGGGGTTGGCGGCTTCCATCGTCTACTCCCGGTGGCTGGCAGAGAGTATGGTATTCCACGAAAGGCGTATCCCCCGACATTGTATTTACCTTTCACTTAACCACATTGTGTTTCTACTATTGTCCTGGGTTCGCTGACAATATTCTCACAAAACTTTAGAGCAGGAAGTTGAAAGAATGCGTGGAGAAAAAACGACATATCTAAATACTTTTGACCCGGGGTGTGAATTATTTTTACAGTATGCATGTCGCTATCTAAAGCGATATATACTGTACCATAATATATTTAAGGAAGAATGAACCACTCTTTTTATTCTTTCAAACATATTTAAGGATCTGCTCTTTTTGATCTCGTTTTGATCTCACGTGAGATATTTTTGTAATATCTGAGAATTTATTATCAATTTCGATAGCAAATATGCATCTGAAAAATGTAGCAAAAAATTAGATTTCTGTTATTTGTAGAACTTTTTTAGAAGAATTTTTAAAAATTACCATTATGGCCATTTTGAAAGTTTGTATTTCTCTGTGTTTCTTCCACTTCATGAACGGCCAAAATTTCATGTTTTTTGTGCTTGATTGATTATTTAAAATTGTCACCATTTTTCATTACAGCAAGTTCATTTTTGCTGTACAACTTCTTTATGATCATTATAAAGCAACTATGATGCAACAAAGATATTTTTTTTATATCTTGAGTATGTTTTTAAGATATTTGGCGTTATTGAAGCGATTTTGACTTTTGACTCAAGAATAGTGAAAAACAACACATTTGATAATGGGACAAAAAACAAGCACGCTACCCCCCAGATTTTATGACAGCTTTAGAATGAGAAACCCATTTCCTTTTGATTTGCCAAATATCTAAAAAAGTTAGTCGCCAGAATTTTTTTTATAAAGCATTAAATCTGTAAAAATTTAGGAAAAGTGGAGTATTTTCTCATTAAAAAATAAAGGGTAGGGGTAACTTAAATTTATTTTTTGAGCGAAAAGAATAATTTGAATACTTTTTTCTTCTGTAATTACTAGGAAAATACTATTTTTGTCAATTCTGCAAACATTCATACATATCTGATCACAAACCTGTAAGATATTGAATGAAATTGTCCTGCAATAGACCAAAACAGCATTTTTCACTTCAATCACGTGTTTTGCTCATTTTGGTATCTTTGACCGAGCATAGCACAAAAACGAGTTCACTACCATATATTTCTTTTTGCATTTTCTGCTAAGCCATGAACTCCTTTTTCCAAAAATGTATATTAGAAAAAAAGTTAGTCAGCAGAAAATTTCGACTTTTCACAAGAGAAGATCCTAAGTCTGTTTTGTAAATGTCACACTACAAATAAAATCTCCACTACCATACTACTGCAAACATTAAAAATACAATATCGGGTATATGACCTACTTATTATGTAGTGCACACCAGTTTTTTTTTTTTCTGTTTTATGGTTTACATCCAAAAATACAATATGGAATACCAGGATGGGGTTTGGCCTAATCCTTGGACATAATATACTTCATTCATCCTCTCCAGCATTCACTCTCTCAATCATTATCGGCCATGTCCCTATCTCTCTGTCAAAATCATGTTCATTCCTTTTCATTCACTCTCTCAATCATTATCGGCCATGTCCCTATCTCTCTGTCAAAATCATGTTCATTCCTTTTCATTCTCTTTCTTTCTACTTAATTCTTTTACATCATTTCAGTTTGCAAAAAAAAAAAAATCAATTGTTGGTAATTTTGAATATTTTTAATTGGATTGATTTTGAGCCTTAGTTTCTGTTTTAAACACTTCAAACATAGTGTGTGAAGTTATGACAAGGTGTTCCGGAAAAGCAAGCGTCCATTTCTTCATCGACGACACCCGCTATGTAAATCTAAGGCAGATCAAAGTAAAAGCCATGGTCTCAAATAGAGAACAGAGGCATACTTCTCTTTCACAACAAGCAGAAGTATAAAAAATCAGATGTAAATATAGTAAGGGATCTAACAGCGGGGCAGTCAGCCTTTAAAATGTGCCCTCCTTCATATCAGCTATGCTACGAAAAGTAAATGATAAGTTCAGTGAACAAATACCATATAAATTATTAAAAGTCGTAAACGTATACAGCCATCAACTGATAGCGTTTAACTTAAAGGTGGATTTATGATAATATGGGGCATGCATAAGTGTTTGAGATATAGTACATGTATACGGTGCCCATCCAGAGATTATATTTTATCATACATGTTCAATTGTACCTTATACTTTCCGCGATATCTGGTGTTATCTGAAAGGTTAAAATATTCGTTTAATTTCAAAAGTTTCTGGAATATCCTTAGGTTAAGTCATGTTTCTAAACAACTGAAATGTAACTGTTTAATATACAAACAGGTTAAAATGTGAAATCTTTAGTGATATTCCAACCATGACCCAGCGGTTAAATTTCACAAAACAATCGACTATCAGACACTGAAAAAGTTTAACCGCTTGACGTTATCAAGCTGAAATTTGGCAATTATTTTCATTATGGTCTTAGATTATCAATGACATGGAAAGAAAATGGGAAAATTTAGTTTTTTATATACTTTTTTTTAATTATTCATAATTCGCTATATTATCTAAATATAGATGGTTATTCTCCTGGCTCACAAGTGCTTTTGATCATGACCATACATTTGCGGCTTTTCTAGTAGTCGTTATTTAGACATTCCTTAAAAAATAGCAAAAGAATGATTGAATGACGAAATAAGGTGCTGGTTACACTAAATATTGTCAAATAAATTAATTTTTGGCGATAAATGCTGTCCAGTTCATTCATTTCACATCTTCAATGTTATGTTAGGATTGATGAACCGGAATCTATAACAGTGAACGCACATTTACAGTAACCTCCCTTTGATAGCGAAAAACATCAAGTAAGCTGTTAATATCGACATTCCATATACTTACACTGCAAGTCTTATCCAGGATTCGTTTATGGTACCATTGCATATCTTACATGTAATATTCAGAATCACTTCAGTTTATAAACGGGGAGTGAAACTTAGCACGATACACGTACAACACTGTATATTGTTTGTTTCTAACACTCATTTCTTCAGTAAACAAACTATATAATCGTAAACTTACCTTGGTTATCTTAAAGCTTGAAGTTTTCAAATACTAAAGATACTTTTTTGGTTGGTTGGTGAATTGTTTGTACGTCCTATCAATAGTCTTGGTCTTTTAAGGACGGCCTCCCGGAGCATGCGATGTTGGTGTGTGTGTTGAAAGCACGTGTATTTGGGAAGCCGCGGTATGTTCGTGTAATAGTCTGGTGACAGGGACTGATAAGCATGAAATACGGTCCGTACAAAGTTTTTTGCTGTTTCTATACCTCTGAGGTGTGCTCTTTAAGAACCTGAATGGTGCCACTCTGTCATCATTGGGCAATCCGCATAATATGCAAATTAAGGCCGCCATTACTGAAAATCTTATTTTCGTCAATATCTCAGTAACTGTGCATGGTATCAAAATAATTTTTGTATCTTTCCCCATGTTTTAAGGGGTAACTAATAATATTAAGCAATTTTAGTAAAGATCACACTTAAAGGTTGTGCTGAAAAGGCATATTTAGGCCGCCATTACTGAAAATCTCGTTATCGTCAAAATCTCGGTAACTATGAATGGTATCAAAATAGTTTTAGTGTCTAACCCCGTGTTTTGAGGGGTAAATAATCAGAAAAAGCCATTTTAGTAAAGATCACACCAATAGGTTGTGCTGAATAGCCGTATATAAGCCGCCATTCCTGAAAATCTTGAATTCCTCAATTTCTCATCAATTACACATTGTATCAAAATAATTCTGGCGTCTATACACATGATGTCAGGGATAAAGAATCAGATTATACCATTTCAGTATTGAACACACTAATATTTTTGCAAAGTCGTCACGTGCAGAGAGCATCTCCTTTACTTATGCTAATACATGTCGCCACTGCTAATTTGTCTCATTCCGCAGGGCCGCGTTGGCCGAGTGGTTGAGGTGTTCAAACATTCTACCACTATCCCTCCACCAGGGTTGCGAGTTCGAATCCCACGTTCCCACGTAGTGCAGTTGCCAGGTACTGAAAGTAGGTCGGCTGTTTTTCTCTGGGTACTGCGGCTTTCCTCCAAATTTAAAACCTTGCAAGTGTTTGAATGACCATGGCTGTTAATAGGACGTAAAACTAAATAAACCAAACCAAATGTCTCATTCCTCAATCAAATCACTTTCAACAATATTGTCTGTCATCAACCCGTCGGGTTTGCCCATTCTGGCAGTGTGCGTCCCAATGACATCCACTTATCATTGCGCATGGCAAGTGAGCTGTATAACATCCATACACTCCTGTCCAACAGAGTTTTGGTAGCACAACCACACTTAATCATTTCCAGCAACTCCTGCGGAGCAACACTAACGTTTGGATGCAATGTTACTGGGATCTAGTGCATTCCTCAAGTTTCAATCCGAACTCGACAGAATCTAGTGGTGGAGGTTCTGAGCTGAGAGCTGATTTCCAAATGGAAGTCTGAATGTGCACCCACTTTACGTTCTCTTTGAATGTTTCTTTAGAAGCTCTAGAGCCTTTGCCACATTTTCCCACTCATCCTTCGCGACCAGACTTCTCTCCGGACCTCAGACATGTTTGATGTCAGCACGCCTTGACCCTGTAGGAGGTAGCCATGAATACTGTCGCTTCTTCAATGCTATCATATATATCCTAAGATAAAATACCCAAGTTGTGCAGTTCTACACCACTCTTAAGGACTTTGATGACAGTGTTTTTTCCTCTTCCAGAGCACTGAGCTAGAGTGCCACAGTCTGAGAGGGTATGGGCGGCTGGCAGTTGTGAAAACAAGTGTCCATCTGTTCAATTGCAGTTGCGCCAATGTCTATAGCAGTTCGTACGGCACTTGGTCCGTTCATTGTAAGACGACAGGTCATGTTTAATTTTGCGTAGAAGTGCAGCAGGAGGACACAAACGTTTGTGACCTCACATATGATGTTGATTCTTTTTCACGCCACTTTCAGCTGCCTTAATCACCTGCGGTAGGTTTATTTTATCTGCTTTTCCATGGCAAGTCATGAGATCTTCCCTGCGGAAGACAATACCATCTTGAATTACAACTAGTACAGAGTCAGTAGAGGTTATGACCAGGCTGTTGACTGGGTCCATCCTTTGCTTTCTAGATCCAATTCTGATATATCAGAGCCCGTATTCCTGAAACCGTTCTCATGCTCAAGCATAGATTCTGTGATAAAGCCAACTTTCTTGAAACTATCCTTAATCATGTCGGAGAGTCAAAAAGTCAATGTAAATATTGAAAACAGTTTCTGGCTTCATGTCACTTCAACATTTTTCCAAAACTTTGACAAAGTCAGATTTTTTAAATAATTTATTGCCAGAACAAGAAAAAAGGTTTGAGCACGAAATCCATGCTTGAGCATGAGAACGGTTTCATGAATACGGGCCCAGATCTATGACCTCTACCTTATTCTCAGTTACTCTACTGAGTCTGCACCAGTTGTACTTCAGTATGGCATTCATGGCTGCCTGCAACAGGGTCAAAGCTTGGTGACATCGAACATGTCTAGCTGTCCGTAGCGAAGTCTGGTCGCGAAGGATGGGAAGAAAAAATGAAACAAATGCTTCAGAGCTTAAGTCACTCCAATCTCCTAAAGATGCACTAAAACAGGATGTAAAGCCGGCTTACATTCAGAATGAGCATATCCGACTGGTTGATGATTTTGACAATATTGTTGAAAGTGATTTGTTTGAGGATTGAGTCAAACTATCCAAGGTATTTTCCCTGGTTCCACTGTATACCGGTAAAGCTCCTGCAGGCTAAAACTAACATTACCGTGAAACAGTAGGGTTTTTTTCAAAAACGTACTAAAAAAAATCGTACCGTGACCAAATAAAAGTGTATTGTAAAAAAGTTCTTTTTTGTAGATAAGGTGCAATAACCAGTGTATAAATGCTATGATAACTATTTCAAATGAAAATAAACATATAACATAATCCCTGTACATCTAAAAATACTTTTAAGCAGTCGCTGAAGCCAAAATCCTTGAATTTGTTATAAAGGATTCCTATGGATACTACAATGCATATTTCAAAAACTTGTATCTTTATCATTCCGCACATTGCACAGTAATAAACGTTTTCAAGAAGGTTTGATAATAAATATATTCATGTACGGTAACAGTTTAGTTAGTTCTTTATTTTCATACAAATGCATCACCTTAACTCAAATGGCTGTTTAATTAAGTGTTCCAATACTTAATGTACGACATCTTTATTTACGATTATTATATACTATTCAGTGTGAAAAATGAGTGATGGATTTTTGCATATACTGTATGAATTATGTGAGAGATTTCGTGAATTCAAATAATTTCAACAATGTGGTTCGACAGAGCTTCTAACTATTCCAGTAACGTCAGGTATTCGTCAGTTCGCGCCCCTTTGATTGGAGCAGTGTGTCGTACATCTAAGAGGAGATGGTTATGAGCATGATTTAGGGAGGTCAGGTACGATGAATATCAGACAATTAGGTAACAGTGGTGGTTAATGAGGATTACAGAGGGGGAGGAGGGGAGGGGGAAGAGTCGATCTATATAGGTGTATATAGCATAGAAGCACTTCAGTCTATCGGCACCTGGTGTGAGAGGAGAGAGGTAAAAATAGAATACACGGTTAGAAAGAGAAGGAGGATATAATGGCATCGACAAACCTTCCAGAACAAGCGGAGCTGTACATTGTCCATTAACGCTCCATGCTGATATATACCTCCATTAGTAAATCATGGAGTGGTAACTTTAGGAATTCCTTCTTGGAGATGGTCCGATAATTTACCTTACAGGATTTGTGTTCACGTGTGTGGCTAACCGGTGTCACGCCAGTGTCGCGCCCCAATTGTATAATGAGTGGAGGGGGTGGCCTCAGCGACTCCCCCACGGGTACAGGGGCGGGACTCCGGCCATACCTCAAGAGGAAAAAATCGTCATTTGGGGAAACCAAGATTGCTGTCCTTGGTCACGAAGGAACTGGAAAGAGTGGTAAGTTACGAAAAGAGTTTTGTCAATGAAATACGATTATTCAATTATGATAATGGTATATTGTGTTAAGAATGCGAATTGTACATTGAGAACATTCATTTTGTAATATCTGTTTGCAAATTAATACTTGTATTTCAACTGATGAAATAGCAAGTTGGTATGGTATAGATTTATTGAAATCATTTTTTTAAAGATGGGTAAAAACTGTGAAGTGGTTCCAGAAAGACTATATGCATGCTGCTATGCAAAGCGCACTTAATGTTCATAATCTTTCAGGAGTAGGCACGATGTATCGTTTTTCGTTTTATACGTCCCCATAACAATTCGTTTAAAACCAGACGGAAACCGTCGATTCTGTGTACTTAACATTCACCCATATTCTTCATAACCGTATCATTTTGGATATTAATGTGTCAAATGCCATGCCGATAATATGTTTCTTATTACAAAATGAATACTTGCGCAAGAGAACGTTAAGTGATCTGAGACCACATTTTTTCCTACCAACTGTACCCCCCCTCCTCCCCCCTTTGTTTATATGTGTTATCATTTTACAAGGTACCCCTCCCAGCCTCTTTGTATCACCCGTTGACGAGTACTGTATGAACTCGACAGAGCGGTATATAACGAAGTCGTTAATTTACTCGCCACATATGATATGCACCACGCCATTTGTTTACAATTAATTTGCGATTATTTGAAACTGTGATGCTGGGAAGTGATCCAAGGTAGGTTTGAGAAGCATGGTGCGAGTGAAGATGGTACGGGATACAATTATCTGTCTCGGATGGCCTTAGATAGCTTGAGGGATATGCCCTCACCACGGGACCCCGTCCCCGTTTATAACACTCGCCAGATGAAGTTTGGCATCGGTAGGTCTTCGCATTGTCATTTTGCCTACAGGTAATTATATATAATTCTGGAATTTATTAGTTAATTCAAGTTCGTATTATTTTAATTTAGCCAATAATTTCTCGGTGTGAAGCCTTCCTAGTTATGTGAAACCGAAAGTTGAACGGTATGTCCAGACCAGGCCTCCAGTCGTTCGTTAAATATCTAAATACACAGACCATGAAATACGGAACTCTTTACGGCACCAGCCACACAGTATGATATTACCAAATGGCCCTTCTTGACCAAAGAGTTCACACTGCGGGTCAGAGGTCATCACAGCAGTGTGTTTTTACGAGACACAGGTTGTGATTGTATATAAACAGATACGTCCACCCCATCTTTATCCCACTCAAGAATCTGGCTCCCTCGCAGACACAATCGCATGTGAAATCATTTACTTTAAGTGTCTCGGACACGTGGCAAAATGACAAAGAATCTTGTATCATTACTGGTTATAACGAACTCACAGTAAACAGGAAATGAGTAGGTACTTGTAGTTGATATAAACAATAAGGTTATGGATAACGGTGATCAAACGTAGCACTTTACTAATTGCCACTTTAAGCATTTAATGAAGTTTTAGTCGTACATGTATATGTACATTATTGCATAGTGTTACATAATTTGATCGGCCATTTTAACACTTAAATAAGGCCACAAATCAAACTCAAGTTATTGCTGCGTTGTCCATCGTCCGTCCACTTTTTCAAACTATGCAGAGAAAACTTCTTCCAAAACAATATTAGTGATTTAGATTTTCAAATATTTTAAATTCGATTTATCTTATAATAAGTGTGACATTGTTTACATTGAAAAAAATATCTATAATGTATAATGTATATGTGTATAATACAATGCATTATCTAGGTTGTACGTCGTGTCTATCATTGTCGGAAACACTGATTTCGAAAGTTTTGAAAATATGTACATGTAGTTAGTACACCCAAGTCATATATACAGCTACATCATTTTGGCACAAAGAATCTTTAAAAAAATATATCAAAATGGAGTAACTTTGTTATGATGTTCGAGTATGCTTCAGTTCAATTTTCCTGTAGCCATACTCTCTTGTCGACTCCGTGTTTGTCAAGTGCGTAGGTAGCACCAAACATGTATAATAATCATTTAATCACAAACTTGACGGCAGCGTGCTACCTTGTATCGAGAAAGTGTTAAATAAGAACACGTACATGTATATCACATTATTCTGACACCTTACGTAATATCAGATCTGAAAGACGCTCGCCATCATGTCGTCGATAATAAATCTTCCAGAAAAAAAAGCAAACAAAATTAATGCAGGCTGGAATCAATTTGCTTTGGCAGGTACATTGGGCAAGGAAGCGCGCTACAATTAACGTAAAAGCATGACATATACATGTAGTTATCGCCCCTTTGTGCTACCGACACTTCGCGCCCATTTCTGTTGGCTTGGCTTTTTTTTCAGTTTTTCTTTTTAGTTATTTCTACTTGTTCTCCTCGCGTAATCAGGTTTGCGTTCACCTCGCCGATTATTTGGTTTGTATCCCCTTAACACGCGTTGCGATACAGTAACTCAGGCGAAATAACAGCTGTCTGTGGGAGGGGGTTAGTGGAGGGGACAAGGAAACCGAAGGAAAAAGTACGGCGGAACTCATTCGATATATATTAAATGTATGTCACACTTAGCAACTGCTATAATTAGTAATGTTTATTTTAATTGACATAGGTGCGTTATTAACCCCCACTGGTCTTGACGTTTCGGCAATAACAGATTGGGAAGACTCCAGACAGCAGCTTCTTACAATTTGCCGCTAAATTGTTTAGATTGTTAAAAAAAAACATATGCGAAACTGTTAGTGAAGTGTAAAATAATTGCTGACATAAACTTAGAAGTATGCAGACAGATCAACAGAGAGAGAGAGAGATGTACGTAGACGAGGGGGTCGGGAGAGGGGTCGGAGTCTGGAGAACGTGACGTCATAACGAGACAATGGGGACAGACATCTTGGATCTTCTGCAACCTCCTTGGCTCTGTCTTAGCCAAACAAATCATTGATAATTATATAATTACTGTAACCCTCATTTGACATGTCTATTACAAATTTACAAGCAATAGCGAAGTAAAATTTTTGCATTAATATCTTTTTCAAAACGAAAAGACTTTAAACTTAAATAATTTCTTATCTTAACAAGCCCTTGTTGTGTTTTATTGAAGTTGTAAAAATAATGAATTACATAAACTGTCGACAATCATTTCTTTTTTCTACGCTGCACTATACACTATATACTCGGCGTACACACACACACCACTCCACCCTTTCAATAGGTCGTCTACCTACACAACTGTATTACGTCGGGCCAATTCAATCCACCATACATATGGTCTTGAGTAAGGCAAACCTTAATTACACACAAGTCAGGGTTAGGTAATCCTCGTGTTGTACCAGTGGTAATGTCGTTGATGGAACCGTACTACCATGATCATTTGGTAATGAGCACAACAGACCGTAGGCAAATGTTTATGATAAATCTTTCCCTAGTTTAAATAGCCAAACGAAACAGAGTTGCCTATAAAGACGAATCACTGCTTATGTTAGTGTCCGACCTACTGACCGACAGGTCGACGTCGTGTTCAGTTTAGGTTCTGCAGCCATTGACGCTATGCAGTTGTTGAGCTAGGCACGTTCTCGTCTTGGTAGAGAATTACATTTCTGTACTGTGGTTACCAAGTTGCAGGACAACATAAATGAGTTGTTGAAAATACTGGCTCATAATAAGTAGAACACATATACAACTCTAGCATGTACTATACACTAATGGTCGCTTATAGATGAAATTTCGTCTTTTCGATTTGTGGCCCGCTAAATAACAAAATAAAAACAAAGCACCAAAGTTACTTTACGAAAACCCATTAAAGCGAAATAGGCTGATAGTTTCAAACCGAAGTGAAAGTGGTGTCTTCTCTACTGAATTTAGAGTTTCTTCGTTATTTAGCGTTGGCCATTTTCGTCTATTCGTCAAACTATTGCTGGGAAACCGTAAAGAACTGAACAACCCTTTTTTTATTTAAAGTATTACGTTAGCCATTATTGAAAAACATTTGTCAACTGTATAAGCCTGATTATTTTGATCATTTGCCGAAATTCTCCGTCATTGGCTTTTGAAAACAGGTAAATCAAAATATTTACATTTCCGGTGTGTATTCTCTATATGGTACTACCGACGATTTTGACGTTTGCACTTCGGTAAACGTTAGTCCAGCGCGTAGAAATACAAGCCAGACCACTATCACGCTTCCGCTATTATTGTGAATGCGCATGGTTATTTTTTTACCTTTGATTCAAAGTTTGGATGAACTTGAATTTTTAAAACTTTAATAAGCAAATGATAGCAATATAATTAATGAAAAATAAAATATCTTCAATTTCTAGCGGTAACAAATAATGTTAATGTAGACTATATTCTGTTTACGTCTTGAAGTTGACAACCTTTCCCGCCAAATTGGAATCAGCTGTCTTGGTTTTCAATCAGTTGTCGGTTGTTCCGTCAGTGTGTATAACGTTCAATAATGACAATTGTTAATTTTGTAAGTTGCGTAAATCAAGTGTCAAAATGTAAATATAAGAAATTATTTGTCTTTTTTTTGTTGTTTACTTGTGTTTAAACTGATTTTTTCTACAGATATTTCAACATGACGCGCTGACGCGTGTCATTTAAAATATCTGTAGAAAAACTCAGTTTACACACCAGTAAACAACAAAAAAGTCAAATTATTTCTTAAATGAACACACTTTTTCGATAATCTTTTCTATAAAGTTGTAGTTTACCACAATACATGTATGATTTATTTGATTATATAACCTGTATAATGGTTAAGTCTCAACTCGGAAATAGGTATTTGTTTTATAGTAGATTACATCTCTAAATTACGGACAAACATATCGAAATGCATGTTACATCAGGTTACACTACTAGTATCTACGACAATTATGAAAGTATGTCTACCGCAACTGTGCATCTTATTGCTTAAAATATATGTCCAAATACACATAACGTATCCAGCTTGGTCATATGAATGATGAAATAAGAAAAATAAATAAATATGAATATTTCGTTGGACATGGAGTCTTTATCCATCATAATTTGCTTTTCCTACATTACTGTACTTGTGATCTTCGCCCCAGGCTTCACTTTTTAGGCTCTTGCTTATCATCACTTACGAGTCCTATAGGAAGACGAAACAGCATCATGCTGCAGTTCTTATTCTAAATTATAAAGGTACTATTCCCGTTAGTGGCCTTTTTACAGTCATTCGAAAGGTGCTTTGGTGCAGTAACATTATACTGAACGAGAAAGGTATAAGAAAAAGAGCGAATCTTTATAGGAGAAAAAACCCCTTAAAAGTCTGCAGTCATAACTTTGTTTACAGTATGAAGTATTTATCGTTAATGTAGCGAACATGTTTTGGTATTTTTGGTTGTTAAATTGAATTCATTACAACGAGTGTATAAACAAGCGAAAATCTTTTGCAACTGATCATGCAATTAATATAAAGTGTTTCTGTTTTACTAGACTGTAGTACCCGTTCCACTTCCCTCAGACAAAGCCCGTGGTAGGGATAAGGTATTCATTATGACGAACAACAGATTATTACTTACACTTAAGTTTCCTAGCATTATGTTGGTATATTTTGGTACAAAGAGCTATTTTGGCATTGTCTGAGTGTATCTTTAAGTTCCACTTCTGCCGGTTCTACAACAGCGATCAGAGAAATATTCGGAATATTAAAGGCTTTACCACAATAAGACCATGGCGTGAGGTTATACTGTATTATGTAAGAAATGCACTCTCTGTCCCGTATCTACAGGTTGGGTCTGGTCTATATCAATCTCAACGGCAAAAATCTTCATCTAGATATTCAAATGCCAGATATCATCTATTAGAACTGGTTTTTGTCTATCAAGCGGTTAATGTTCGTGTGGAGACAGTTTTTATGCGGGATTAAACAGATATAAGATATTACATGCATCGGATACATCAGGAAACGTATTTTGCTGACAAGTGTTATGATATATTTATGTCTTTTTTGAATCAGCAAGTTTTCAACAAATTTTTAGAATTGTAACATATACGTGACATTTACGATGCACTTTAATTTGTTACATTTTCTCTTGTTTTATTTTAAATAAACGATTGAATATATTTTCGTAAAAATTATATTACAAATATAATGCTGTTTGAAAATATCTGAAATTGCTCATGTATTTGTGATTGTCAGCCTAGACTAAAGACTAAACGCTTCCGATATTTACCGCTTTCAGCTATGCAGAATTTCTCAGTATTTTATTCGGTAGAGAGTAATATAAAATGTACTAGTAATCAAGTAGATAGTAATATAAAATATACTAGTAATCAAGTAAAGAGTAATTAAATATACTGGTAATCAAGTAGAGAGTAATATAAAATATACTAGTAATCAAGTAGAGAGTAATATAAAATATACTAGTAATCAAGTAGAGAGTAATATAAAATATACTAGTAATCAAGTAGAGAGTGATATAAAATATACTAGTAATCAAATAGAGAGTAATATAAAATATACTAGTAATCAAATAGAGAGTAATATAAAATATACTAGTAATCAAGTAAAGAGTAATATAAAATGTACTAGTAATCAAGTAAAGAGTAATATAAAATATACTGGTAATCAAGTAAAGAGCAATATAAAATATACTAGTAATCAAGTAGAGAGTAATATAAAATATACTAGTAATCAAGTAGAGAGTAATTAAATATACTAGTAATCAAGTAAAGAGTAATATAAAATATACTAGTAATCAAGTAAAGAGTAATATAAAATATACTGGTAATCAAGTAGAGAGTAATATAAAATATACTAGTAATCAAGTAGAGAGTAATATAAAATATACTAGTAATCAAGTAGAGAGTAATTAAATATACTAGTAATCAAGTAAAGAGTAATATAAAATATACTAGTAATCAAGTAAAGAGTAATATAAAATATACTAGTAATCAAGTAAAGAGTAATATAAAATGTACTAGTAATCAAGTAAAGATTAATATAAAATATACTAGTAATCAAGTAGAGAGTAATTAAATATACTAGTAATCAAGTAAAGAGTAATATAAAATATACAAGTAATCAAGTAGAGAGTAATATAAAATATACTAGTAATCAAATAGAGAGTAATTAAATATACTAGTAATCAAATAGAGAGTAATATAAAATATACTAGTAATCAAGTAAAGAGTAATATAAAATATACTAGTAATCAAGTAGAGAGTAATATAAAATATACTAGTAATCAAGTAAAGAGTAACATAAAATATACTAGTAATCAAGTAGAGAGTAATATAAAATATACTGGTAATCAAGTAGAGAGTAATTAAATATACTAGTAATCAAGTAAAGAATAAAATAAAATTTACTAGTAATCAAGTAAAGAGTAATATAAAATGCACTAGTAATCAAGTAAAGAGTAATATAAAATATACTAGTAATCAAGTAGAGAGTAATTAAATATACTAGTAATCAAGTAAAGATTAATATAAAATGTACTAGTAATCAAGTAAAGAGTAATATTAAATATACCAGTAATCAAGTAAAGAGTGATATAAAATGTACTAGTAATCAAGTAGAGAGTAATATAAAATATACTAGTAATCAAGTAAAGAGTAATATAAAATATACTAGTAATCAAGTACAGAGTGATATAAAATATACTAGTAATCAAGTAAAGAGTGATATAAAATATACTAGTAATCAAGTAGAGAGTGATATAAAATATACTAGTAATCAAGTAGAGAGTAATATAAAATATACTAGTAATCAAGTAGAGAGTAATATAAAATATACTAGTAATCAAGTAGAGAGTGATATAAAATACACTAGTAATCAAGTAGAGAGTAATATAAAATATACTAGTAATCAAGTAAAGAGTAATATAAAATATACTAGTAATCAAGTAGAGAGTAATATAAAATATACTAGTAATCAAGTAAAGAGTGATATAAAATGTACTAGTAATCAAGTAGAGAGTAATATAAAATATAATAGTAATCAAATAGAGAGTAATTAAATATACTAGTAATCAAGTAAAGAGTAATATAAAATATACTAGTAATCAAGTAAAGAGTAATATAAAATATACTAGTAATCAAGTAGAGAGTAATTAAATATACTAGTAATCAAGTAAAGAGTAATATAAAATATACTAGAAATCAAGTAAAGAGTAATATAAAATATACTAGTAATCAAGTAGAGAGTAATTAAATATACTAGTAATCAAGTAGAGAGTAATTAAATATACTAGTAATCAAGTAAAGAGTAATATAAAATATACTAGTAATCAAATAGAGAGTAATATAAAATATACTAGTAATCAAGTAGAGAGTAATATAAAATATACTAGTAATCAAATAGAGAGTAATTAAATATACTAGTAATCAAGTAAAGAGTAATATAAAATGTACTAGTAATCAAGTAAAGAGTAATATAAAATATACTAGTAATCAAGTAAAGAGGAATATAAAATATACTAGTAATCAAGTAAAGAGTAATATAAAATATACTAATAATCAAGTAGAGAGTGATATAAAATATACTAGTAATCAAGTAGAGAGTAATTAAATATACTAGTAATCAAGTAAAGAGTAATATAAAATATACTAGTAATCAAGTAGAGAGTAATATAAAATATACTAGTAATCAAGTAGAGAGTAATATAAAATATACTAGTAATCAAGTAGAGAGTAATTAAATATACTAGTAATCAAATAGAGAGTAATTAAATATACTAGTAATCAAGTAAAGAGTAATATAAAATATACTAGTAATCAAGTAAAGAGTAATATAAAATATACTAGTAATCAAGTAGAGAGTAATATAAAATATACTAGTAATCAAGTAGAGAGTAATTAAATATACTAGTAATCAAGTAGAGAGTAATATAAAATATACGAGTAATCAAGTAGAGAGTAATATAAAATATACTAGTAATCAAGTAGAGAGTAATTAAATATACTAGTAATCAAGTAAAGAGTAATATAAAATATACTAGTAATCAAGTAGAGAGTAATATAAAATATACTAGTAATCAAGTAGAGAGTGATATAAAATATAATAGTAATCAAGTAGAGAGTAATATAAAATATACTAGTAATCAAGTAGAGAGTAATATAAAATATACTAGTAATCAAGTAGAGAGTAATTAAATATACTAGTAATCAAGTAAAGAGCAATATAAAATATACTAGTAATCAAGTAAAGAGTAATATAAAATATACTAGTAATCAAGTAGAGAGTAATATAAAATATACTAGTAATCAAGTAGAGAGTAATTAAATATACTAGTAATCAAGTAGAGAGTAATATAAAATATACTAGTAATCAAGTAGAGAGTAATATAAAATATACTAGTAATCAAGTAGAGAGTAATATAAAATATACTAGTAATCAAGTAGAGAGTAATTAAATATACTAGTAATCAAGTAGAGAGTAATATAAAATATACTAGTAATCAAATAGAGAGTAATATAAAATATACTAGTAATCAAATAGAGAGTAATATAAAATATACTAGTAATCAAGTAGAGAGTAATATAAAATATACTAGTAATCAAGTAGAGAGTAATAAAATATACTGGTAATAAAGTAAAGAGTAATATAAAATATACTAGTAATCAAGTAGAGAGTAATTAAATATACTAGTAATCAAGTAAAGAGTAATATAAAATATACTAGTAATCAAATAGAGAGTAATATAAAATATACTAGTAATCAAGTAGAGAGTTATATAAAATATACTAGTAATCAAATAGAGAGTAATTAAATATACTAGTAATCAAGTAAAGAGTAATATAAAATATACTAGTAATCAAATAGAGAGTAATATAAAATATACTAGTAATCAAGTAGAGAGTAATATAAAATATACTGGTAATCAAGTAGAGAGTAATATAAAATATACTAGTAATCAAGTAGAGAGTAATATAAAATATACTAGTAATCAAATAGAGAGTAATATAAAATATACTGGTAATCAAGTAAAGAGCAATATAAAATATACTGGTAATCAAGTAGAGAGTGATATAAAATATACTAGTAATCAAGTAGAGAGTAATATAAAATATACTAGTAATCAAGTAAAGAGTAATATAAAATATACTAGTAATCAAGTAAAGAGTAATATAAAATATACTAGTAATCAAGTAGAGAGTAATATAAAATATACTAGTAATCAAGTAGAGAGTAATTAAATATACTAGTAATCAAGTAGAGAGTAATATAAAATATACTAGTAATCAAGTAAAGAGTAATATAAAATATACTAGTAATCAAGTAGAGAGTAATATAAAATATACTAGTAATCAAGTAGAGAGTAATATAAAATATACTAGTAATCAAGTAGAGAGTAATTAAATATACTAGTAATCAAGTAAAGAGCAATATAAAATATACTAGTAATCAAGTAAAGAGTAATATAAAATATACTAGTAATCAAGTAGAGAGTAATATAAAATATACTAGTAATCAAGTAGAGAGTAATTAAATATACTAGTAATCAAGTAGAGAGTAATATAAAATATACTAGTAATCAAGTAGAGAGTAATATAAAATATACTAGTAATCAAGTAGAGAGTAATATAAAATATACTAGTAATCAAGTAGAGAGTAATTAAATATACTAGTAATCAAGTAGAGAGTAATATAAAATATACTAGTAATCAAATAGAGAGTAATATAAAATATACTAGTAATCAAGTAGAGAGTAATATAAAATATACTAGTAATCAAGTAGAGAGTAATATAAAATATACTAGTAATCAAGTAGAGAGTAATAAAATATTCTGGTAATAAAGTAAAGAGTAATATAAAATATACTAGTAATCAAGTAGAGAGTAATTAAATATACTAGTAATCAAGTAAAGAGTAATATAAAATATACTAGTAATCAAGTAGAGAGTAATATAAAATATACTAGTAATCAAGTAGAGAGTAATATAAAATATACTAGTAATCAAGTAAAGAGTAATATAAAATATACTAGTAATCAAATAGAGAGTAATATAAAATATACTAGTAATCAAGTAGAGAGTAATATAAAATATACTGGTAATCAAGTAGAGAGTAATATAAAATATACTAGTAATCAAGTAGAGAGTAATATAAAATATACTAGTAATCAAATAGAGAGTAATATAAAATATACTGGTAATCAAGTAAAGAGCAATATAAAATATACTGGTAATCAAGTAGAGAGTGATATAAAATATACTAGTAATCAAGTAGAGAGTAATATAAAATATACTAGTAATCAAGTAAAGAGTAATATAAAATATACTAGTAATCAAGTAAAGAGTAATATAAAATATACTAGTAATCAAGTAGAGAGTAATATAAAATATACTAGTAATCAAGTAGAGAGTAATTAAATATACTAGTAATCAAGTAGAGAGTAATATAAAATATACTAGTAATCAAGTAAAGAGTAATATAAAATATACTAGTAATCAAGTAGAGAGTAATATAAAATATACTAGTAATCAAGTAGAGAGTAATATAAAATATACTAGTAATCAAGTAGAGAGTAATTAAATATACTAGTAATCAAGTAAAGAGCAATATAAAATATACTAGTAATCAAGTAAAGAGTAATATAAAATATACTAGTAATCAAGTAGAGAGTAATATAAAATATACTAGTAATCAAGTAGAGAGTAATTAAATATACTAGTAATCATGTAGAGAGTAATATAAAATATACTAGTAATCAAGTAGAGAGTAATATAAAATATACTAGTAATCAAGTAGAGAGTAATATAAAATATACTAGTAATCAAGTAGAGAGTAATTAAATATACTAGTAATCAAGTAGAGAGTAATATAAAATATACTAGTAATCAAATAGAGAGTAATATAAAATATACTAGTAATCAAGTAGAGAGTAATATAAAATATACTAGTAATCAAGTAGAGAGTAATATAAAATATACTAGTAATCAAGTAGAGAGTAATAAAATATTCTGGTAATAAAGTAAAGAGTAATATAAAATATACTAGTAATCAAGTAGAGAGTAATTAAATATACTAGTAATCAAGTAAAGAGTAATATAAAATATACTAGTAATCAAATAGAGAGTAATATAAAATATACTAGTAATCAAGTAGAGAGTAATATAAAATATACTAGTAATCAAATAGAGAGTAATTAAATATACTAGTAATCAAGTAAAGAGTAATATAAAATATACTAGTAATCAAATAGAGAGTAATATAAAATATACTAGTAATCAAGTAGAGAGTAATATAAAATATACTGGTAATCAAGTAGAGAGTAATATAAAATATACTAGTTATCAAGTAGAGAGTAATATAAAATATACTAGTAATCAAATAGAGAGTAATATAAAATATACTGGTAATCAAGTAAAGAGCAATATAAAATATACTGGTAATCAAGTAGAGAGTGATATAAAATATACTAGTAATCAAGTAGAGAGTAATATAAAATATACTAGTAATCTGGCGATTCCGGGATTCGACTTCTAGTTGAGACAATAAAAAAACAAAATTAAACAATAACTTAGTCTATAAAAAATATAAAATACCAAAGAAGTGATGGTAGTGTTACGAGACGACGAAAAGAGTATAACATGATAAAAGTGTTTGCTATCGTCATCCATTCAAAACAGATGACGTAACACACACATCCAAATATATGCTGCACCTTTAAATTTAGTAATATATACATTGTGCCGAAAAAAATGAATTAAAATGCATCATACAGCTGTTTCGTCCTCCTAGGACTCTTCAGTGATGCTAGGGGCCAAAAGGTGGGTATCCGAAATTTCTAAACAAATGTAGAAGCAGAAGGGTCGGGTTTCAAACATGTCAAACAAAATATAGCCTGGGCAAATGATAACACAACGAACATACAGTGGGAATAAATTGTGCACTTTAAACGTTCACTAATATCCCTCTGAATCCGAATATTGATATTGCTATTCTTTCTTAAGATATCTCTCTCAACACTACGTTTTGTTAAAGTCTGTTCTATATTTCGTTTTCTTTCGCCTTTCATGTTTCTAGTATACTGTGTTAGAATGTTTTATTAAAGAAATAGCGGTTAAGTGAATCAGGAAGCCTAAACAACAGAACCAGTTTGATCGTTATATCGTCGAACGAACGATCGTCATTGACGAAAGCCATTCCATCTACCTCCACAGGATGTTTATGTTGCTGGATGTTTATAGTACATAAACAGAACCCTGGGTAATTTACACCTCCACTTTCTGAGATCATGAACTTTGGATGTTTGAAAGGTCACAATGATCTGGAGTAGCGACGTGCATAGCGATTATTTGACCGTCTGGGCAAACCTTCTGAATTTGTGTGATTGGAATGTGGCTGTGAATCTAAACAATTACTATTTCTGGTATAGGTTTCTTTTGCGCCTAGATACAAGCAAATTATCATAAACAATTTATTATATATTTTCCCTCTAAGTTTCGATCATTTAAATTTTCCTGCAGACTATTTCAAGTGTGTTCGTTACTTTAATTGGCGTTATACAATGTTGTTTTAATTTTACAAAAACTCAATTTCGTTTTCAATTATTAACTGTGATTGCAAAAATTCCGATTGTAACCAAGTGTATCATGCTTGTTATATGAAAACATATACAATTTTAAAGAAAAAATTGAAACAGTGCTATGTAGAATAGCTGATCTGGTACGATACTCCTCATGTTTTTGCATACCTTAGTAATAAAACGTGGCTCGTTACAATTCTCACTAAACAACACTGACGATGATAAGAGGCATTTCCAATGAGCTACACATATTAGTTAATTTCTTTGTGCCTTTGTAACCACGTCGGGACCAAGAGATTTTAATCCGATACGTAAATCCCAATCCGCTTCCTTTGTTAGAAATATTGGCGTTTGCCATTCTGTTCTATACTGTACGCAATGGTCTTGTACAGCAAGTTTGAGGTTACTAAGTGCTGCCCAATAAGGGTGGTACTCAAAACTACGGTTTCCTTCATATGTGTTGGGGTGTCATATTTTAGTAAAAATATCAGTAGTTTTAAATTTCGTTCCATTGGCTGTGAGAACAGCTTGTGTCTTTTGTACAATACTTTAAGATCGTAAATGTAGGCGGTAGAGTCTGGTGGTGGACTTAAAGTCCCCGAGCTTTTTACGTAACCAGCATGTCAGGTTTCAAATTATACGAATAGTGGCACGGTCAAGAATATACACATATGCTTGATATTCATTTGAAATCATTCAATGATTTTGACCATTTTTTTATTCGGTTTTGTTTCCTCAGTAAACCTCAAATATTTCACATTTATGCCCTTTGCTTATCAGTCTTAGAGTCTAAGAAGGACGAAACAGCTGCATGGTGCAGTTAATTGCATTATTTGGCTCAATTATGTCTTGTTCTAAATTAAAAGTGCTATTCTCTTTGGTATCGTTTGTATAATCCGTGTAGCTCTTGTCTCCTGAAGTAGCTTAATGGGAAAAAAAGAAAAGAACAAGAACAATGGACGGTTGGCCAATAGGAATGTCCATTGGAAGTGCTAGTTGGGGTATCCGACGGATCACAACATTATAATAAACATCATTATCCCTGTGGTCTAAACACTAAATGGCAAACTCATTGGAATCCTGCCGTCGTCACCATCTTGTCTACCTATTCTGTCAAAACATTTTATGTAATTCGTTTAAACATATGTTCACCTTACCACAGTAATCCATTCACATTGCACGTGTATTGCCTGCTGTCGAATCCCACAGTGGCGGTGGTTGTTAGAAAGTCAGTAGGTTGTTATTGATACACTGATAGTTAGGTACTGTATTGCGTTCGGGTGTTTGTATACATATGCTGGGGTTGTTCTTCGTCAGACACAAATATATATGTATATACATAAACATAAATAGAAATAGATAAACACACATAATTACCTGTCGCGATGGATAGATAATATTGCTACATGATTTAATGATATGTAAAATTTTTTTATTAAATTATTATTTTCGTGCTACGTCCAAAGCTTCATATGCAATTGTTTAGACTTGCTACCTGCCCATAAGTATATATAGAGAATGTATCTACTGATTTTTACTACTAGTTTATCTCCCTCTTGTTTCAAACTTACATCCAAGTAACCAAATGTTTTGACTATTTTTCGATATATGTATACTATTCTATGGACGGGAACCAGTATAGCAATTGTTATTGTTTATTTTCTTACTTGTTTTCTTGCGAAAATTACCAATGCCCATATCTTATCTTGTCCCATTCGCCATCTGTTTGCATGTTTATCACAAATATATTGTAGCAATGTGTTATCAAAAGATATGGCGGTATAAAAGTGTTATCTAACAATCATACACACTGGGTGTACATTGATACAGTTGTAGCAGACTTATATCAACATCAATATATGCTGTCAAGAAATTGCCACGTGTCTTCTCCTAGATCTCCAAGTCATTTAAATGTAAACATTTTATACATTTGGTTCCATTTTGTCTTCGGTATCATTAAGTGTTGTATTGAATGGTCGGGTTGTGTTTCTCATTCTTGTAAGTCCATTGTTGTAGATTAATTCCTATATTCAATTAAACGTTGGATTGAGACAATGTAATATTTCCATTTCACATGTGTTTTGGTTGTATGTCTGTTATTTCTGTGCTAAATTGTATTCATCTTGAAACAATATAACTGTATTTCTCGTGTATTCGAAATGTTTATTTTCTTCTACAATTTCTACATTCAATGAAAGTCTTTTAACGGGAAAGAATGTTCATGCTTCTTTTTTGTTTGTTATTTCATTGACATTTTAGTCTAGCAGGGCTGTGTTTCCCTTTCTCTTTTGTTTGGGTTTTAATTCCTAAAATTTTAGATAGGACGAACAACAAAATTGTATTTCGATTTCCTTCGTTAAGAATATCTATTATAAACTAAATCCTATGTATGCATCTGTTGTTTTTGTTCAGTTTGGAGTATAATTTAAGAGCACAACCAGGTCAAATTGTGTCATTTTCAAACATAAAAGGGTGCGTGGCTCAGTAATTTAACAGCCTTTTTAATTGACGGAATTCTACCTAAAGTTGCTCAGAAGTATTACTTGGGCCAAAATAGCTGTTTGAGTCTGACAATATTTAACTTATTCCAAAATTAGTAAGAACAAACTAAATGTTCTTAACATTGTCTTTACCAAATGTTCAATCTATTAATATTACAAAAGGTCTAGGTGAAAGATACATGTGTCTATAGATTTACACTGTAAATCAAGAATTTCCATCAGAGTTTAACTGATGAGAATATAATTTTGTATACAGTTATATAGTTAAAATATTTCTTCAAGTTGTTAGACGTACGTGATGTATAGTATCAGTCAACTTCAATCAAATTTATTTGGCCAGGTATATTTGCTGCAAATAACATTTCAGCATGCATTTACAAATAATTTAAACCACAATATCAGATAAAATGCTTTTCTATATCACTAGAAAATGTGCATTAAATTAAAGGTTTATATATATGCAAACAAAATATGTCAACACGACTAACATAGTTGCATATCGCTAACGAGTTCCTGTCTTTTAATATAATATAAAGGAAGTGATTTACAAGGAGCAGTCCTTGTACTTAATAAATTACTAAACACTGACAGGGCTTCCTACATTAATGTCCGCATTATATATTGAAAGTTGAAACAACATACACAGATATTTCACAATAAAGTTCATGGAGAAAGTTAAGAAAAAATACTTGTCTTGATGTGATGTACAAAGAGGCCACTTATAATAATAAATCACAATATTATATTTTACTTAAAAACGTAAAGGTAGGTTGAAAGAAAATATTCAGCAATGCTATTATTCAAAATGTTGGTCGACTGCATTTTATATTACAAGTAGACTGTACTTGGTTTAAACCCCATGAATTGTTTTATTCAACATTCACTTATCATGATGAAAGTCGACATGCACAGGAGTGTGTTGTAGTATGACAAGATATTTCGAGATATTTCCTATAATAAATCTACATGATTCTTATCAAAGTTTTCCTTTCGTTCCAGCGTTGTCTGTGAGGTTTTTGACCAAGAGGTTTATAGGAGAATACGACCAAACAATAGGTATGTATCCCATGTTAAAACTAGAGAATATTAAACTTTCATCAAAACTGTAATTCGAACTCAAAATCGATGGATTACGAAAAGAAGATTAATACTTCATGTTTTAACTTCAAGGTTAAACTCAATATTGGTTGAATGGATGAACAAATATGGAAGTAATAACACAAGCTTTCGCACTGAAATGAACAATTAATTCTGAGTACCTATTTGACCTTTCGAAAACTCTTACATTTACCAGCGGTTCTAAATATCATGTTTGCCTCATATACAAAGGCGGGTTCCTGTTAACTATACTTAGTAGTAATTCATGCAGCATGTGCAAATTATGTTATATAATTTTAAGTAAACTTCTTTTATCCAAACCAATAACGTCTCGTCCCAAAGTAATGGCGGGTAGTTAACAACAACTTACAACTATCAGAGAACTACATAAATATTTTAATTCCGAACATTATCCGAGAGAGGGTTGAACGTGCCTAATGAGCACGAAATACTCATAAATGAAGATGTAGACAATTTATGTAGACATTCTCAAAAGGACGGCATTCATTCTTAATTCTTTGCTTTTATAAATTTTAGCACATTTTCTAAAATATAAACATTTATAGAACTAGAATTCAAAATAACGATCTACCAGCAAGAAAAATGAGTTTTTAAAGAAGTTATTATTTGGCCTATATTTTCAGCCAAAAGTTCGGTTATCGAAAATTATATCGTATTTGAAGGTTGAATGCAATTCCGACTTTCCAGGTATATCAGTAGAGACAGCTACGCGTGCTACAGCGAAGTGAAGCGTTATGAGGTGCTACAAATACATGCCATGCTTCCGTAGCCTGCACGTGCATGTACACGTTTACCATCTGTTGGTATGTGTAGGTGGTACGATCGTGTACGCGCGCCGCACGTGGGAGGTTTATAACACCGTTACAGACCTGAACACATCGCTCTTTGATCGTATAGCATGTACAATTTGCACCTGTAATTGTAGGCTGCGCATGGGTCAAAGGGTTGTTATCTATCATGGGATTTGTGCCACTTCAAAGTATTAACGCCCGCCAAGTATATAGGTTAAATCCGACGCCGGTCGACTTTTTAACACCATACCACAAACATATATTTGTTTAGCATGTGTCTGAGATACACCATGGGGAATCGTTACCGTTTTTTGACACATATCTTTTGAAGTTATGTGGTTTACACGTCATTTAACCGTCAAGAACACGCATGATTTGTACTTTGTTGGCAAGAAGTTGTATATTTGTAAACGAAAAAAAAATCTCGCAAGGTAAACATAAAATTTATAGATTTTTCATCTTCTTATGCATCTTTACAAAACTATACAAGGCATGCTGATTACATGAACCATTTGTTAGCCTGTGTATTCTATAAAACCAACGCCAAGAAGCTAATACCTTCAGTGTCAAAAACAACGTCATCCGAAACTAAAACATCAGTTCTCGCTTTGAGAGATCTGACCTAGATTTATTATGCGGATGTCGGTAATAAAGCAGAAGACGCTTACTCTTACGGAATACCTGGTCTTATTCTCTTGAACTATTTCCTTTGTTCATATTTAGCCTGTTGTTTAATCGATTTTCAGTTCAGATTAATGTTTTGGCTACGCTTTGATTGTTTGCTGTTTTTATCAATAAACTATGGCATAGTATGAATGCAGATATTTCCATACAAAGCGTCAAAAAGATGCAAGGATAATAAATCCAGGTGTCCTCCAATGGAACGAAACGCCTCATAAAATCTGTACGTTATCATAGTCTTCCACAATGCTAAACAAGCTTATACCTTCTAAGTAATGTCTAGTGATATAATGAAAATGAACAAGGGGAACTGAATTAAACAAAAAAATATGTAAATGCTATCACACAAGGATAGACATGTTATATTAGTATGTCCTAATAAGCTTAGTGTCTGTCAAAAACCTTTGTAACAAAATCATAGAGGTTTTGATAATTGATGATTTAAGCATGATATACATGTAGATAACTGCATTAGCAGACTCTGCTTGTGGATTTTTTAGTCCCCGAGGTTTGCTGGAGCTTCCATAGCCGAGTTAATTTCATTTGATTGGTGGCATGGTACATAATATAACTTTTTCGTAGTACTAGATTAATTGTACTTCTAAATTCATAAATTAAAGGGGTTTGACGCACCTTACCCTTCTGCTTCTACATTAATTTAGAAATTTTGGATTCCCTTTTGGCCCCTAGTATCACTGAAGAGTTCTAGGAGTACGAAACAGCTGTATGATGTAGTTTAATTTATTTTTTCGGCATACTGTCTCTATTACTAAATTTAAAAGGTGCAGCATGTGTGTGTTACGAGGGGTGTTCCATAAATAATGTCATCTGTTCTTTATTTTGCGGAAATCGTGTAATTTATGCACAAAACCACCTCGTGTCGATTGAGTGATCCCTGGCTCGTGACACAGGTAAATATCTCGTTCACACGTTCACTGGCCTCGGTACAGTGTACATCGTTTCATAGCCTATTCGTTAGACTAGACACAAAATCACAGGAAAACGAGGTGAAAATGTTCTTGAAATTAGGGCCTATATAAAAGGTAGGTCATTACTCGGCATAAAGGCTGTAGATATTCACCGCGAGGTGTGTGACATTTATGGGCAGGACCAAATGTCTCACAGGACTGTTTGTAGGTGGTTAGGTAAATTTAATGCTTTGCAGCAGCAACTGAAAGATGCTGCTCACCCAGGTCGTCCTGCAACAACTACGACCAAAGGTAACATAGAAAAAATCAGAAATATCCTCCAAACTGATGCTCGATTCACCGTAAGACAATTGGCTCGAATGACAAACTTGTCGTTAGCAAGAGTTCATGCAATTTTGAAGAAACACCTAAAAGTTAGAAAGATAAATGCAAGATGGATACCCCATTTGTTAACGGATGAGCAAAAGAAGACGCGTGTAACAATGGCAAAAACACTTCTCAAAATGTACCCAAAATATAGTAAAAAGGCTTTTGATAATATAGTCACTGGTGATGAGACCTGGGTGTATTATTTTGAACCAAGGCGGAAGGTTGCCAACCGAATATGGGCCACTAAAACTGCCAGACGTCCAAGTATTTCCAAACGAATACGAACGGTAAAGAAGGTTTTGTATGCTATTTTTTTCACTAATAAGGGTCCAGCTATTCAAATCCCGGTGCCAAAAGGCAAAACGGTCACAGGCAAGTTCTATAAAAACGTTGTTCTGAGAAAGTTGAAGAACTACTACAAAAGTCGCCGCCCCAAAACAGGACTAAGTATGTCCGACTTTTGTATGATAATGCACCCGCTCACAAGGCACGTATTGTGACTGACTTTTTGGAGTCAGAGAAGGTTAACGTCCTTCCGCACCCTCCGTATTCGCCAGACTTGGCCCCCTGCGACTATTTCGAAAACTTAAATAATATCATTTATCTGGAAGGAGATACAATTCGAGAAATGCCCTTGGATCTGCTGTTTATCAGTGTCTGATGGGTGTTCCCATTGAAGAGTATGAAAAATGCTTCCAAAAATGGATTGACCGGCTAAAAAGGTGTGTTCTGGCTGACGGCGAGTATTTTGAAGAGCAGAGCAAATTAAAATGAACAAAAGCACTTCCGCTATATGAGCACCGATGCAAGTGACATTATTTTTGGAACACCCCTCGTACGTCATCTTTACAAACACAGACACATTGAAAGAGGGGGAAAGATTGTACAAAATATAGTATACTAATAGTGGTCAATCTTATAAAAAAACTGAATGGTAAGTCGTCCCTGTTGGTCATGTTATTAAAAATTGAGGACGCAGGTGATATGGATGGTTTTTCATGTTCAGGATATTATATACGATCGACCGGATTATTTACACGTGTAACTAACCACAACTTCGGTATGTCTAAATGATCAATACATGATGTGCAGTAAGCTTTATTTTGTATAAATTAAAATGTTTCATTTGTGAAATGGTAATAATCTCTTTGTTGCTGTTCTCTTGCAGAAAGTAAATATAAATACACGACATTGGTCGACACAGAGTCCATCACATTCGAAATCCTCGACACCATATCAGATGTGAGTGACAAGTCAAAAAGCATTGTCTGTCGTTTGATGTACCATATCTAACCTGGATAATATATATGTAATAACATTCCTTTCCTGCCTTTTGTAATAACATTCCTTTTCTGCCTTTTGTAATAACATTCCTTTTCTGCCTTTTGTAATAACATTCCTTTTCTGCCTTTTGCAATAACATTTCTTTTCTGTCTTTTGTAATAACATTCCTTTTCTGCCTTATGTAATAACATTCCTTTTCTGCCTTTTGTAATAACATTCCTTTTCTGCATTTTGTAATAATATTCCTTTTCTGCCTTTTGTAATATTCCTTTTCTGCCTTTTGTAATAACATTCCTTTTCTGACTTTTGTAATAACATTCCTTTTCTGCCTTTTGTAATAACATTCCTTTTCTGCCTTATGTAATAACATTCCTTTTTTGACTTATGTAATAACATTCCCTTTCTGCGATTTGTAATAACATTCCTTTTCTGCCTTTTGTAATAACATTCCTTTTCTGCCTTTTGTAATAACATTCCTTTTCTGACTTATGTAATAACATCCCCTTTCTGCGATTTGTAATAACATTCCTTTTCTGCCTTTTGTAATAACATTCCCTTTCTGCGATTTGTAATAACATTCCTTTTCTGCCTTTTGTAATAGCATTCCTTTTCTGACTTATGTAATGACATTCCCTTTCTGCCTTTTGTAATAACATTCATTTATTGCCTGTTTTACTTGCATTGAAAATATGATAGATTTATGTAAAATCCTGATAGATATTAAAAATGATTTTTTTTATTATTGTCACCAAAATGGTTTTTCAAAGCTTGTTTTATTTTTTCCGTTACTATATTAGTATCGTTTTTATGTGAAAATTTGCTTATAGATGATATCAATCGTGTAACCTTTTATGCTGGACTTATGTTATACCGTTCTTAATATTTACCATGGATATACACAATTGTAGAAGATAAACTTTAAATCCGTTTTTATCCCTAAAAAGACCGACATAGAAAGGGAAATTCTTCGTACACGTTTTCGCTTCCAACAATATTTATTAAGAATGTCATCTTTGTAAACAGAATCCAATATCATTAAAAATATCGAAATGTACAACATCCAAAAAAATATTTTGAAATGCGTAAGTCATCATATTTCCATTCTTGTTTTCTTTATGACAATTGTTGAACCATCGGCTATTACATACACTAGTGTACCCCCTCGTCAAGTGTCTGATGAAATGTATCAACCAATCACATCCCATGTCTGATTTTGAATCCCGTTGTCTTGGTTA
This sequence comes from Mimachlamys varia, assembly GCA_947623455.1. Classification (NCBI taxonomy): domain Eukaryota; kingdom Metazoa; phylum Mollusca; class Bivalvia; order Pectinida; family Pectinidae; genus Mimachlamys; species Mimachlamys varia. The sequence goes on along the minus strand of OX392531.1, from coordinate 16,359,281 downwards.
CAGAGGGAAGACTGTGGCGCTCGTGATGACGTATTACGCTGGGGAGACGGGTTCATGCTGGTGTACTCAGTCGTCAGCCGGAAGTCGTTTGATGCCCTTCACGAGGTCAAACGGAAGATCGAGGAAGCCAAGAAAGGGTCCCCGGCACCGATCCTAATGGTTGGCAACAAGTGTGATCTGGCGCATATGCGCCAAGTCACAAAAGATGAGGGTAGGTTACAGGTCAGAGATAACGGCAATTGGCGGGAAAAATTTAACTCGAATCAGTTTCAAGGTAAAGAAAGAAATCTCTGATGTGCCAAAGGTGGATATCTAAATGTAAGGATATTGCCATAAATAACCGTGCTGCATATTTCTTTTCCTACGAACTCTGATTTTGCGGATACTTCAACAAAACGTAGATTTTCCCGACACAATCACGCCATACACAGTACTTTCTTTTCATATATCGCATCATCCCCTTCAAATCCATAATCATCACTATGGATAAAGTATTTTAATCTAAATAAGAATAATCCCAAATGGACTCCAACGTCTTTTCTGTCAATGTCTGTTTAATACACTTTAAATGTGTACTATTGGCGTTGCAACATATGGCTTAAGCTCGGCCACAATTTAGCGGAAAATATAACATATTTTGTCAAGTACCATATTTATTTTACATTCATTACCCCGAACCATTTTCTACATCATCATCTAGATTCCCTATTCACATCATTATCCCTAAACTATAGTTGTAGCTGTTAGTTGAGATAAAAAAAACTAACAGATTTATATAAGTGTATTAATTAACACTTGTTTCCGTCTCCAGATAATTTCTGATCAATTATGTTTGTATCATGTACTATATAATTTATAACATTTCGAAAAACTACATTATGTAAGTTTAAAGTATTGAAAATAAATTAGACCAAAGCGTCAACAAAACCATAATCCGAATTCAAAATCGATTAAACTAGAAGCAAAATAGAAACCAAAAGAAAGATTTACATGGAAACTCTTGTAAAAGTACAAGAGAATAAGACCAGATAAGCGTCTTATGCTTCATCGACAACATCCGCCATGTAAATCTTTGTCACATCAAAGTAAACATCAATACGAGAACAGACCTTCACACTATGATATAGTATGTGTCGTGACATTGTTAAGCACCAAACGAAATGGTCAACAAACTTTTAATTAACAAGAAATAAGATATTGAATAGGTAAAAACACGAATTGTTGTTATTCATATCAGCTTTGCTTATGTTTGGTCCGTGTTTGATATCAACTTCCACGACCAATATGCAATAAAAGTAACCAACGTTATCATGAATGTTTATACAAATTCCAGAGGAATTCGTTAATCATTTTATAATAGAAAAAATCTTGGACAAAAAAATCAAATATCTTAATAGTGTTTAGCCTCCAATGTTAAAAATGAACACATAGATAAGGAACACACAGCTTTATACAGGAACATATCGGTATGAAGACACATACATATTGTACAAGTAAGGAACAGATCATTCCAAGGTATATATATATATAAGAAACACATAGATAAAACCAATTATTAGATAATAAAGAAAGATAATGACAAGTTAAGGTAATAAAAGACTATATCACCAGTGACTTTTTTACGGATATTAATACTGATTGTTATCTCCCTTGTTTACCTTACAGGTGAGAAACTGGCTATGGAATTCGGTTGTTCGTTTGTGGAAGTTTCTGCCTCAGAGGATGTCAGTCAGGTGACGGAGGCCTTCCACGCCCTCTGTCGGGAAGTTATCGAATTCAAGCGAAGGTCAAGAACATTTTTAGACCGAGTCTTTGGTGCGTTTGGAAGAGAGAAAGCGTCTTCCTGACACAGATCAATAATGGTTAGAAGCTAAATGGACAAAATTATCTAATATCGCTCAGCTAGACACGATTTAAAGATTTCATTCTGAGGAGTAACATGTTTTGCGGATGATAACAATCATGCTAGATATAAAGACAATTATATACACTCTGTGGAGTTCATTACTGCGCATGCGCACACTTCTCAGTGTCTGGAGTTATCAGAAGTGACGTGTGCTAAACAAACGTATTCGTGATTAGGACAAGGCAGTCGGACATTATATTTACAGATTTAATTTTATTATTATCTTGTTTAAGAACTATGTACATATTAATATATATATATATATTATCATTAAATGTATTTCCGATTGTTTTTTTTTTATTGAGATCTCTTGTTGTGAAATATAAGAATAAAATATATAGCTATCATTATTCAAGTTACATGTACATGCATGTCTATGTAAATATACATGTAAGTCGTCCTTAAAGTAGTTGATTCGAAAGAGATAAAAGTGATAATATACATATGTGCTCTTTGTGGAAGGGAAGCATGAAAGAATCATTTCCCCGATATCTATCCTGAAAGGGCTATATTTTGATCATATCACATGACAACTGCGAAACACAATATCAAAAGGTAAAATGACGGCTAATCATAAACTCTTTATAATGTTTACAACTTTTATTACCGGAGGATTTCTTTGGTTTGCTTATCTAATACGTCGTTTCCGAGATACTTTTAGATACGCTTGTCACGTGATACACAGGTATACTTCCGGTGTACCGCCAAAGCGTCATGTGTACAGTTGAGTGTAAGCTAACCTTTACACCCTAGTGCACTAGGAGTGCACTACATTTAAACTACAGGTAAACTAGTAGTGCACTACGTCCAGCCAGGTGTGACCACAAATACTCCTACAGGTAATGGGAGTGTCCTTGCCTACCTGTGTCCTTACCTGTACAGATGTAATATGATTTACCTGTACTTTCATGTTAATACTATTGAAGTTGTCTTTGAAAGTCATTAGTTTGTTACTCATATAAGTACAAGAATGAAAAATTCTGAGTTTATGCCAGATGATATTCATCATAATAACTTATGTTTTAAATTAATTACCTGCATGTCAAAATTTTAAAAATAATAATAATCAAAATATATTAATTTATTATACTTTTTTAAAGAAGTAACAATGATTCTTTTTTATTTAAATACTTTCATTCTACAATAAAATTGAAAGGTAAGTGTTAAAATAAATAATGGTATAATACATGTATTATGTTGGAATTATCAACTAAAGTTAATCCTACTAACAATATAAAAATGTATACAGGAAATAAACTAAACAACAGATTGTAATATAATAAAAAATCAGATATTAGAAGAACATATTTTGTACTTAGTATAGTAGTTTCACTATATATATATATATATAAACACATACAACAGTATAAATATACGAATTTGAAGTTGAAAAAAAGTAATACAACAATAAATTAAAATTTAGTCAGATTGTTCAGTATGGGGCATATGTTTTGATTTGTCCCCCAGGCCTCAGGCAATTACCAGATTTCAGATTTCAGATTTTATTGTACACTCAGACACACATATGTGTGTTACAAGAGGTCACATATAAAAAGCAAAATTTTCACATGGCGGAACACAACAATTATCACTACTTTTTCAAATCTTAACTTTTCATCTTTAGTATTTTTTCAAGTTTTTCAACAAACCTACTTACATTTGACAAAACACGAACATTACACAGAGAAAATAAACCTTTCATTTTTGCCATATTTGGATATGTAAAATAATACTTTGGAATTAATGATTTTCGAATTTGGCATACTGATTCATAATTACAAAAAAATAAATAATGATACTCGTCACCAACACCATCACAACACAAAGGACAAATTCTATCATGATGAGGTATACCAGCCCATCGTCCTGTTTCTATGGGCAAATGCAAATTTGATGTACGGAATTTTACTATATTAATTCTCTCTCTTTCATTTAATTTAAAAAAATAATCTTCAATTTCAAATTTAGATTTAAAAATGGAGTACATCTGCCCCCTAGATGACAAATTTATATCCTTAAACCATTTCTGGATAAATTGGTCCTGTAGTCTTTGTTTAAGAACAAATTTTAAATTATCTTTTGTTAATGTACATGTTTCCTGTAAATTCCATAAAAAGTTTAATCCAGCATCGGAGAATATAGTTTTCACATAATTTATCCATTTAAAGCTCGTATTTCCATTTTCATGTAAATGATACATTAATCTATACATATTACTAGACAACTTATTAGACGATATTAAGTTATACCAGAACATAGCCATTCTACATTTAATTTCAATACTTAAAGGATATCTACCTAGTTCACCATAGACCATAAAATTTGGCGTGCTACATCTCAATTTCAAAATACGTTTACAAAATTGCAATTGGACTTTCTCAATAACATTTGTGTTTTCAAAGCCCCATATTTCAACTGAATATAGAAGTATAGGTTGTACAAGAGAATCGAAAATCTTTAATTGTAAGTCAACTGGTAATGCAATGTTCCTTATCTTTTTATAAACAGCGAACAAAGCTTTTTTGGACTGTTCTGCCAATGTACTCCTTGCTTTGACAAAAGTGCCATTGTAGTTAAATATAACACCAAGATATGTAAAAGATTCCAATATGTCCAACTCTTCGTTACAAAGCGAAAAACGAACGTTTGCATTAAATTTTCGTTTTGAAAATATAACAATTTTAGTTTTTTGAGTGTTAACCTTGAGTTTCCATTCATTACAATATATCTCAAACATGTTCAACGCAGATTGTAGTCCCTCTGCTGATTCGGACATAATAACCGTGTCATCTGCATACAAAATAATAAATAACTTTATATATATTCCAATATTATCGCTCAGTCTTTGAATTGTTTGAAGACATTTAGTATCATTCTCTTGGAAAAAGTCTTCTAAATCATTCAGATAGATTGCAAATAAAAATGGGGATAAATTTTCACCTTGCTTTACCCCGACGTTACAATTGAACAATCCTGATAATTCGTTGCCCTTTTTAACACAGGCTTTAGTGTCAGCATATAGATTTATTATGACTTTCAAAATTTTCCCGGTTATGTTACTTTTTTGAATTTTTTTCCATAATCCTATTCGCCAAACAGAGTCAAATGCTTTTTTGAAATCTACAAAGGAGCAATATAATTTTTTTCCAAGCGAGAAATAAATAGATATAAGAGAATGTAATATAAAAATATTATCAGCAGTAGAATGTTTTTTTTCTAAAACCGGCTTGTGCACCTCTAATGAGGTTAATTTCATCAGATAAATTGTTCAGTCGATTATTTAAAATAGACGTGAAAACTTTTCCTAAACAGGATACCAGACTTATCGCTCTGTAGTTGTCTAAGTTTTTTGGATCTCCCTTATTTTTATACAAAGGCTTTATTACGCCTATTTTCCACGACTCCGGAATATGAGCAGTATTTAGTACAATATTAAATAATTTGTGATAAACATGTATAAATAAATCTATAGTGGATTTCATATATTCATTTATAATTCCATCGATACCTGACCAGTCTTGACCTTGGAACACCTGCTTATATAAGCCTGTCAGTGACATAATAGAGGTGTGAATTTCTCACCTGACTATCACTGGTCAAATTTTAAACCAATAAAGGGCTTAGCTGGAGATGACTGGTGAACCAGATGGATTTCAGATTTCAGATTTTATTAAGTCACCCAGACACATTAAAATGCGTAACATGGATTACATAAAAACATTATCAACAACACGTGGCAAGATGGACATATAATCTAGCCTGTATCAGGTTAAACATCATGGACAAATATTTATATCAATAAAGCTATTAAATTTAGATGTAATACCATACGAAGTATCATATATAGAATATAATGATAAGCCTACAACTTTCACAATGACTTTAACTCTAATAGTATGGACAATATACATGTACAAATCTTCATATCAGTTTAATTAAAATTTTGTCAATGAATGGACTATATTAATCGTACATATATTTATATATATTCACTTGCCTACAAAAGCGGCATTAATTTTCTAATGAAAAGAGAAACTTTCTTCAGTAAATGTACATTACTTATACATATAAGACCACTCATTTTGTAAAAATATGGGTTAATACAGTAATATTGTGGAATATATTTCGTTCGCATATTTGCTATTTCTACATATTTGCAAATGAAAAGAAAATGAAACTCGTCTCCGATGTTTTCATTGCATAAATGACAAATTCTTTTTTCTTTCGCAATCTTGTGCCATCTTCCCGTCTCGATGGGAATTTTTAAATTCGCAGTACGCAATTTAGTAATATATACTCTATTTGTTTCAGATAATTTCATTAGGTAGTCTTCAAATCCAAATTCTTTTTTGAATAAAAAATAGGTTTGTCCTCTAGATGAGTTTTCAACGTCTGAAAACCACTGCTGTATAAATTGGTCTTGAATACGTTGTTTCATGAAACATTTGTAGAAGCTGTCAATCATTTGTGTTTCATTCATAAAAATATTTGAACAACCAGATTCATCAAAAATATTTTTAACAAAAGTTATCCATTTAAATTTATGAACTCCTTTAATATGTAACTTAGAGATTAGTCTGTATAAGACACTACTTAATTTGTTTTCGTTTTGTATAAGTCTATTCCAGAACGACAACATTCTCAGCTTGATATTTACTTCAAGTGGAAATCTTCCCAACTCTCCGTAAACCATAAAATTTGGAGTACTGCTTCTTACATTCAATATTCGTTTACAAAATTTCAAGTGCATTTGTTCAATTTGTTTTATATTTCCAAACCCCCAAACTTCAGAGCCGTATAACAAAATTGGCTCGACTAACGAGTCAAATAATTTCAACTGTAGGTCAATAGGAATAGCATTGTTTCGTACATTTTTATATATAGAATATATAGATTTCTGGGCTTGATCAACCAATCTCTTTATAGCACAAGCAAAATTTCCGTTATATTTAAAAGTAACACCTAGATATGTGAAGGTGTCTGTCGTTTCTAAATGCTGTCCGTTTAATACAAAATTATAAACTTTTTTACTTTTCCTCTTTGTGAAAACTCATACTTTTGTCTTAACATTTACCTCGAGTTTCCATATATCGCAATATTGTTGGAAAATATCTAATGCGTTTTGCATATCTTCTGGTGTTTCAGAAAAAATTACGGTATCATCAGCGTATAACAATATAAAAATTTTCAAAAATGTATCGAGTTCATCGGACAATGCATTCTCAATGTTTTCAAGGGAACTAACTCCTGCAGACTCCATATACTCTTCGAGGTCATTAAGGAATATTGAAAAAAGAAATGGCGACAGGTTTTCTCCCTGGCGAACACCAACTAGACAGGGAAAGCAATCAGAAATCTGTGAATTATATTGTACACATGATTTTATATTATCATTCATATTATGTATTACTCTAAAATATTTTCCTTTAATATTGCTCTTTCTCATTTTATCCCATAATGCTACACGCCAAACTGAATCGAACGCTTTACGAAAATCAACAAATGTACAATACAGTTTTTTACTCTTAGCAAGATATATAGAAATCAGCGCATGCATTATAAATACATTATCCATCGTGGAGTAATTTTTTCGAAATCCTGCTTGACTTTTTGATATGAGACCTCTCTGTTGTGAAAATGTATTCAGTCTTGTATTAATTATGGAAGTGAACAACTTACCAAGACAACTAATTAGGGTAATTGCTCTATAATTATCTGGTTCTTCTTCGCTGCCCTTATTTTTAAACATGGGTTTTATAATGCCTATAGTCCAGCTTTCGGGTATAAATCCTGTGTCAAAAATTACATTAAACAGCTTACAGTATATAGCTATTAATTCAGGCGGTGATTTTTTTAAATATTCATTTAAAATCGTGTCAAAACCTGGGGCTTTGTTGTTTTTTAGCTGTTTAATAGCATTCATACTTCAGCTTCAGTTATGTCATTATTTAAATCATAATCATAATCATCACCATCATCATCATCATCCTCATCATCATCATCATCATCATCATCATCATCATCATCCTCGTCATCGTCATCATCATCATCATCATCATCATCATCATCGTTATCGTCATCATCATCGTCGTCGTCGTCGTCGTCGTCATCATCATCATCATCATCATCATCATCATCATCGTTATCGTCATCATCATCATCGTCGTCGTCGTCGTCGTCTTTTCCACTATTGATTTTTTTTAAATATCTATAGAAAACATCCAAGGGCACCCGTGGGTTCTTCTTTTTTGATGTATTATATATTTATTTAATGTTTTCCAAAAGGTTTTGGATTACCTTTTGAGAGTAACCTTAATTCTTTCGCACATTTGTCTTGATAATTCCTGAAATTACTATTTATTATTTTTCGTAGTTCCCTCCCTTTTTTATTCAATTGTCTTTTGTTTTCTTGTGACTTATACATTTTATATTTGCTCCTTATGTTATTAAAGGCATCACGGGCTACCTTACACTCTTTGTTAAACCATGGTTTACTTCCCTGTTTGATACTACGTCTTGTAGAGGATTTTACTCCAAATACATTAGACGCTGTAGTTGTCAGAACGTTACATAGATCATCTACAATGTTATTAATATCTGTATTATTTACATTAGCAAGTGTCATCATATCATTTAATTTGCTATCGATTTCTTGTATTTTATTATTAGAATCAAGATTTATTGCAGACAAAAAATCCCCTTTCTTTGCAGAATTCCATTTGACATAACCAGAGCTATTATCCGTTTTTTCAATGTCTGATTTGATAGCACATTGGGTATTCAGTGTGAAATAAATCTGTTTATGTACGTCGGAAAACACAGGAAAAAATCGCAAATTTCAAACCTGGAAATAAATTTGAAAACATCAGCTGTCATCAAAAGATAGTCGACCACACTTACGTCTCTACATGTTGTTTCACCTATACCTACATCTTTTCCTATACGTCCGTTAGCTATAAAAATAGAACATCGTTTACATAATTCAATAAGTCTTGCTCCATATCTGTTAGGATTTGCAGTATCCTTACTATATCTTCTTAGAGGGATATTCTGATCAAGTAACTGTTGATATGAATACATGTTATCAATATTACTACTATTATCTACAATGTTAAGCATATCAATAAACTGTTCATCCGGTTCTATATAGTCAGATATTGTCGCTGACCTTGCATTAAAATCGCCAATTAAAACTGTTTTTTGGTTATTATTAGATAAGGAGATTAATTCATCCTCTACTTCAGTAAATGCGTTTTCTGAAGAATACTTAGAATATTCTGGTGGAATGTATACACATCCAAATAAAATATTTGCTCCAGTAGATGAAGATTTTTTAAACAACTCAAACCACAGTACGTATTCCGATTTAGTGCTATTGAAATGAAGAATGTCAGCCAATATCTGCCTATAGATAACAATAATTCCCCCGGACTTTTTTTTTACATTTTTCCCTATTTTTCATATGAAATGTATAGCCATCTGGCAAGACAATATCGTCAAGATCATCAATTTTTGTCTCTACGCATATGCATATATCATGCTCATTAATTAAGGACATAAAGTCAGGGTTAATTAATTTTGATCTTAACCCGCATACGTTCAAAAAACCAACATTGATCTGGTCAATAACGGTATGGTCCGTTCGGTCGTCTGGGCGGCTGTCCTAGTAAGTGACCTGGCCCGTTCCTCACGATGTCGACCTCTGTCTCGGTCGGGTCCATTCCACTGGACCGTTCCATTTGCCGGTCTTGCGCTTTCACAAGATGGGGCCACATACAGGGTGCCGTTTACATACAGCTTGTCGTACACAAGTTTAACACGGTTGCCAGCGTTTTTCCACTCTCTCATTTTTGGATACAAGTTGGATCTACGCTGCGCGATTTCGGGCGGGAATTGCTGAAACACAGAGAATTGGCGCTTGTCCCTGAGATTTTCCGGCACGGCCTTCAGAACACGCTCGCGATCCGAATACCTAACAAATTTGGCGATGATTCCCCTTGGTTTCCCGTCGAAGCGGGGTCGTAGTCGGTGTACGTTATGGGATGTAATGTCACCAGCGTCGTCAATGTTAAGTGTTGTATTGATAAAGTCCCTTAGTACTGTTTCTGTCGCGTGACCGTCTTGTGTACTTTCTGCTGGGATCTCCGTTATTCCGTTAAAAATCAAATTGTACTTCATGTCATGTGTTTGTTGTTTCAGACCTTCTTCCTTCAATATGTAATTTTCATGTTCTAAACTTTCATTTGTTCTTTCCAGCTGATTTATTCGATTTTCCACATCGTAATGATGACCCTCTTGTTTTTGTAGAATTTTGTCCTGATTACTGATCGTGTCCTTCAATGTCTCAGTATCTGTTTTCATCTCCGACATAGTTTTTTCCATTTCATGAAATTTTTTATCTATCTGTTGTAACAAGTCGAGTTTAGGTAACTGTTCGCCTATAAAACTGTCAATTTTTTTTAGCTTGTCACTAAGCAGTTGAATGTTGGAAAATATCATTTGAATTGCCATGTCTGGTACGGGTGTAGGTGGTACCGACACTCTATTTAATTAACTGACCAGGCATGTACATCATGGCCCCTGGGTGGGGCATAACAGGTGGCTGAGGGGAGAGAGAGAAGTCTGTACCAGACGGGCTCATGCCAAACAGGGCTGAGTGTGCCTGTGAGAGCGAATGGGATATTGGGGTCGACACTACCTGAGTGACCGGTGTCCCAGCGGAGGCGACTAATGTGGATGGGTTGGGTGACGCCATATTGTCGCGTGAAATTTGAGTTGACGCTAGTACCTGCACTTACTCGGCGGTGTAGCTCCCGAACCCGCTTTGCGTTTCCTCCGCTTAGACCGTCCGTTGTTCCCCATAAGTACTAACCAACAGCTCCACACTATATATTATCCTCACTGTCTATAATACAAGTTGTAAGGTATTTTCCTAAGAAAAATTACACCTGGGAGATTTTTACGTCCATCTTGCCACGCGCATGCGCTCTCTTTCCCGAACGCATACATGTTTAGGACAATGGGTAGAACATCAAAGGGAGGGTAATTATAGTCTATATCATATTTACCTGAGATATTTCACCTGTAAATCTACCTGTGCTATTTACCTGAGACATATCAACTACATAGGTTACTACTGAAACTATTGAAACTTCATGAAACCAGATGACGAGGATCATATGATAATACATATTTTAACTTTTACTCTGGTTTATCATGTTTATATGAAATTAAAAATCATTGAGAATATATCTAGATATTTCCCTTTAATATAAACTTTATTTCATTCCAACAGTATATATACAACATTATAGACAGAGAATATGCAGGAATAGGATCCGGAAACAAGTTTAAAAAAAACTTATATTAATCCGTTTCCATTAGATAAATGATTAACTAAACAATAATTGGACATGATGGCATAATTGTGGAAAATATTTAACTGAAAATTGGGAGGATATATTGAGTATGAATGGAATATGAGATGGGGATGAGGTTGGGTATGAGTGAGTGATGGGGTGGGGAAGGGTTTGGTTGGGAGGGGTTGGGGTGGGTTAATGGATGAGGAAGATGTAGGAATTGCCCGTGCCAATGACAATAGAAAATATAAGGCATAGAATAGATTAAGGATGACTGAAAGAGAAACCTTAGCTAAACCGTTTGGAGTTAACAATGAAAGACTGTACGCGTGAAAATATTGTTATGTTTTCATCATATGATAGCTCTTCATTCCCGAACAAAAGTAGATTGATTGTTAATGGATGATTTATGTTATTAAACATACGCAGACGTATTTGTGAGAAGTGACGACAGTGTAATAGATAATGCTCATTGGTTTCGTTTGATTCCATACAGGGACATACAGGACTATCAATAAGATTTCTTCGGTGAAGGTAAAATTTAAGAGAACTGCACTCCATTCTTAGTCTAGCGTGGAGAATCTGACCCATTCTGCTACCAGCAAAGTAGTACATTGGAACTTTGTGAGTAAGCTTACGTAGATAAGATTTCAGTTTAAAAATAGAAGGATCATTTTTAACACAGTCTGGCAAAGAGTTCCATATACTGATAACTGATGGCAAAAAGGATTTAGTGAAAAAAGTCGTTTGGCATGATGGTGTACGAAAATTGTTTCCCATGCGAGTAGCATGATTGTGGCAGTCACGATTACGTTGGGGAAGGATATTTTGTAGATATTGGGGCGCTAGGCCATGAACTATTTTGTGAAAAAGTATAAGCTTATGCTGTTTTCTTCTTTCCTCAAGTGGAAGCCAACCTGTTTCGGTATACAATCTTACTCTACTTGTTAGTCTAGTGCCGCCAGTCACTATGCGTGCGGCCTCTAGTTGCAAATTTTCTAATAACACAGATTGGGATTTGGTAAGACCATCCCACAATATATCACCATACTCTAATATGGGTCTTATGAGAGTGAAATACATAGTTTGAAGACTATATCTATCTAAGGAAAATTTAAATTTACGTATAATATTCATTTTAGGGGAAATCTTAGAAATTATATAATCGATGTGCTCATTCCAGTATCCATTCCCTGAAAGAAAAATTCCTAAGTGCTTGTGCGAAGTAACCTCAGAGATGTCAGTACTGTTCATAGTTAAGGGAGGATGAAAAGGTTTAATGATTTTTCTACTGACGAGAAGGGTTTCTGTCTTAGAAGGGTTAAAGTTTACCAACCACCTTTGCGACCATTTATGAATTTTGTCGAGATCATTATTAAGAATTTCTGCACTTACTCTAGGAATATCAACAGTGACATAGAGAGAGGTGTCGTCGGCAAATAACTTTGTCGTAGCTTGAATGTCTTTAATGATATCATTTATGTAAATCAGAAATAGAAGGGGTCCGAGAATCGAGCCCTGTGGAACTCCAGCTTTAACATTTAACCAATTAGAATTTTTACCATTGATGACAACTCTCTGTTTACGATCCGATAGATAATTTTCAAACCAAGTTAATAACGAATTGCGAATCCCAAAGCTGGACAGTTTAGAAAGAAGACCTTTATGCCAAACACGGTCAAAAGCTTTACTAATATCACAGAAGACCATACGAATTTCCTTACCATTATCTAATGCTAAATAGATGTCATGAATGATCGCAAGAAGTTGATTAGTTGGTGAGTCACCATGCCTAAATCCAGATTGGTGTGGGGAAAGAAGTGAATGGGTGTGTAAGAAATTGTAGACATATTTGAAGACGCATCTTTCCATTAATTTACCGATAACTGATAGCAGTGAAATGGGTCTGTAGTTAGTTAATAAAGACTTGTTATCTTTTTTGTGTACAGGGGTAACATTAGCAGATTTCCATTCATTTGGAAAAACTCCGTATCTAATCGACATATTAAACAGATTACTTAAAGGAACACATATGATATTAATTGATTCTTTGAGGAGACGAGGATTTACTAAGTCAGGACCAATAGCCTTTGAACAATCCAAGGAGAGAATAGCATCTCTAACATCATTAGCTGTTATGTTGATATCTGATAAAGAATGATCACATTCGTCGTCAATAATAGGAATATTTACATTAGTGTCGTCAACTGTTGACTGAGCACAAAAGAATTCGTTGAATACACAAGCTTTCACAAAATCCTCTGAAATTACATCGTTGTTATGATGTAATGCTGGTATACAAAATTTTCCAGAATTGGGCAGAAGTAACTTTATAGTTTTCCACCATTGTTTAGCACTTAGGTTGGAAGGTTTGCGAAGATCACTACATAAACTAGAGAAATACGTTAGTTTAGCATGCTTAATGGTGTTAACACATTTGTTGCGAAGGTGGCGAAATTTTACCCAGTGAACATTTGTATGGGAACGTTTAGCTTTAGTGTGAGCTCGTTTACGTTTCCGAATTAATCTCTTGATTTCATTGGATATCCAAGGTGGTTCATTGGATCTGACAGTTATTTCTTTATGAGGAATACAAGACCGAGCGGTAGCAAGTAATGTATCTGTGAATATTTTAACAGCTTCATTAATATCATCAAGTTCGCTTAACATATTCCAATTCACTGACCTAAGTTTATCCCTGAATAGATGATAATTTCCTCTGTCAAATAGCCAAATGTGCCGCTTAAACACCTTGTGCATTGGCTTTACAGTATTAAACAAACAATAGATTGGACAATGGTATCTGACCGGTTGGTCCAAGAAACTCTCACCAACATAGCATTTCATAATAAGGTCATCACTACTTGCACAAACTATATCAAGGAGTGATTTAGAGGCTTCAGTATAAAAAGTTGGGGACTCGACAAGTTGAGAAAGATTGAATGCAGTTATTATATCACGTAGGTGAGACGAGTGCTGATCCACTAACATATTTGCATTAAGATCACCAGTGATGACAATGTGTGAAATCCCAGTATTATAAGCATTTTCAATGGATTGAGATATATGGGACCATGCAACAACAGAAGAATTTGGAGGTCGGTAGAAAGTACCATAGAGTATTTTGTCTGAGCCAAGAACAAGTTCTAGCCAAACACATTCAATAGTAGCGAGCTCTAAATCAGACCTTCTTTTTGCAGGAATATTTTCCTTCACGTAAACTGCAATACCACCACCCATGCGATCAGAACGACAAAAGCAAAATGGGTCAGAATAACCAGGCAGACTTAGGTCGGATGCAACATCATTCGAGTTTAACCATGTCTCAGTAAAGGATAAAATTGATATGTTGCTTAACTCTGTAAAAAGGATATCTAATTTTTGTTTGAGGCTTTGAACATTAAGATGAACAAAAGAAAAGTTATTGTTTGTATCAAGCAGACCACTAGTATCTGAGTATATAGATGAAGAAGACGAACTAGAAAAGCTAGGCCCAGGATTTAGTTCTATGTCGCCAGACGTCAGCAGATGCCAGTAGACCAGAGCCCAAAGCAGAGATATAGGAAATTCATCTACAGTGGACGTGATATAAGTACAAACTGATGTAACGATTTTATGAATATCGGGGTGGCCATAACAAGAGGAAGTTGGAACAACTGATGATATAGACAATTGGCTTGAGTTTAAGTCAATGTAATCTGATAGAAACGAGCCGATCAGTACGTAATGCAATGATAAATAAGTAAGTAAGTCTGCAAGTAAAAGTATGTAGTGATAACAAGAGCTACTACGCCACCATTTTAAAATGTGTGTATAGCTTGCACGGACGTAGGACACTAAAACATATAATAGAAATAAGAGTAGTGTAATACTTAGGATGTCGGGAACAGTTACATACAGAGTGAAGTTTGCAGATTGTACACAGTTGTTAAAGACACCAATTCGGACACGATAGAGAGATATATCAATAGGCATTATGTAATACTAAACATTGCGACAAGAAAAGCTAGTATCCGAAGAGGTGTCAGGCATATATACTTCGTCAATGGCACGTCGGGCAAAAAGGCATGGCGTTTGGTTTGGTGGCTGAGGCAAGGGATGAGAATGAGGGGTGAGGGGTCGGGGAATGTGCAAAGTTGGGGAAAAGTGATTTGTACAAGGAGGGATGTAGGGAATACTGGAGACAACATGTGTGAGGGAAAGGGAAGGTGGATCAGGAGGACAAAAAGTAAGATAGTGTGGTATATAAAGAGAGAAGATGCATGTATAAGTACAAAATCTTAGACTCATGAACGTGTAAAATTTACATGTAATGAACAAATACATGTATAACAGGTACAACAATTTTAAGGTTAGAAAAACATATGCAAAGAAAAATAAAAATCAGAAGAAGAATGAAACTAACAAAATAGCTAATGGTACATTGTCTTGGCTATTCATTTTGGAAACAAGTAGCAATGACTGCTTCATATTACTGATTCAGGAATTTATGATGTATCATCTTTACATGGGAATTCCATATACATACTGGTATCAGATATTTCAACTGTTGCTGCTACACTAAACTACAGGCTATATGTGTACTTTACCAACATACTATTTAGTGAGAGGGTGTTCTACTGGTGGAGTAGAATTTGCAAATGTTAATAATTTTTACATTTCATTTTGCTGAGGGTCATATTTCAACTTATTCAGCTTAACTAATACCCAAAACAACAACTCATAATAATGAGGTTCAAAATTAACATGTATATGAAGGACAGGAGATCATATGCTGTTTACATTATAATAAAAAATTGGTGAATACTTTTAATTCACTAGAATGTAAAGTTATGATTTATTTTTGTTTATGATCGTGTAGGTGGTCTTTCCGGACACAGACGGCTTCAGTAATAAACTGTTCACTTTTCAATACTTCCGGCTGTTACAATTGTTCGTCACTTCCCGTGCCATAATTGCTTTCTCCTTGGTCATTCCATTCATACATGGATATCCGTTTCACTTTACCGTTTGGATCCAGAAAAACCAGCTACACAAACAATAAACAATATATAGGGTAACATACAGCATATTTCTCTCTTGTCTGCTCGTGTGTTTTCTTTAAAAAACGATACTATTCAAAAATGTAGCTAGAATAACGCAGATATTGAAAACATATTAAGCGGGTTTCGGACTAGACAGGTAACCTTGTAGATAAACTTTGCCAACTTTCAATAAGAGGGGCGTTTTGGGCAATCATAGTAATGCTGGAAAGTTACATGTATTAAGATACACACATTGTAACCTCTACCAGTGCGTCCGTCAGATAAAATGTGTTTATCAAAGTATCACAAGATACATTTGTGAAGGGGAACAGAGTCGGACTCACAGACGAATTAAGGTATTTACCGGTTACACCGGTAGGGGATTTATATCGACAAGTCTGAGATGTACGCACTTATACACCTCGACATAGCAGACGCTGTGTTTGCACGCTTATATACCATGACATAAGAGATACTGTATTTATACACTTGTATACCGCGACATAAGCGACACTGTGTTTGTACACTTGTATACCGTGACATAAGAGACGCTGTGTTTGTACACTTGTATACCGTGACATATGAGACACTGTGTTTGTACACATGTATACCGTGACATAAGAGACACTGTGTTTGTACACTTGTATATCGTGACATAAGAGACGCTGTGTTTGTACAATTGTATACTTTGACATAAGAGACACTGTGTTTGTACACTTGTATACCGTGACATAAGAGACACTGGGTTTGTACACTTGTATACCGTGACATAAGAGACACTGGGTTTGTACACTTGTATACCGTGACATAAGAGACACTGGGTTTGTACACTTGTATACCGTGACATAAGAGACACTAGGTTTGTACACTTGTATACCGTGACATAAGAGACACTGTATTTGTACACGCATATAACGTAGCATAAGAGACACTATGTTTGTACACGCATATAACGTAGCATAAGAGACACTGTGTTTGTACACTTGTATACCGTGACATAAGAGACACTGTGTTTGTATACTTATATACTTTGACATAAGAGACACTGTGTTTGTACACTTGTATACCGTGACATAAGAGACACTGTGTTTGAACACGTATATAACGTAGCACAAGAGACGCTGTGTTTGTACACTTGTATACCGTGACATAAGAGACACTGGGTTTGTACACTTGTATACTGTGACATAAAAGAAACTGTGATTGTACACTTATAAACCATGGCATAAATGTTACTCGGTTTGTACACTTGTATACCGTGACATAAGAGACACTGTGTTTGTACACGCATATAACGTAGCATAAGAGACACTATGTTTGTACACGCATATAACGTAGCATAAGAGACACTGTGTTTGTACACTTGTATACCGTGACATAAGAGACACTGTGTTTGTATACTTATATACTTTGACATAAGAGACACTGTGTTTGTATACTTATATACTTTGACATAAGAGACACTGTGTTTGTACACTTTTATACCATGACATAAGAGACACTGTGTTTGTATACTTATATACTTTGACATAAGAGACACTGTGTTTGTATACTTATATACTTTGACATAAGAGACACTGTGTTTGTACACGTATATAACGTAGCATAAGAGACACTATGTTTGTACACATATATAACGTAGCATAAGAGACACTGTGTTTGTACACATATATAACGTAGCATAAGAGACACTGTGTTTGTACACTTGTATACCGTGACATAAGAGACACTGGGTTTGTACACTTGTATACCGTGACATAAGAGACACTGGGTTTGTACACTTGTATACCGTGACATAAGAGACACTGGGTTTGTACACTTGTATACCGTGACATAAGAGACACTGGGTTTGTACACTTGTATACCGTGACTTAAGAGACACTGTATTTGTACACGCATATAACGTAGCATAAGAGACACTATGTTTGTACACGCATATAACGTAGCATAAGAGACACTGTGTTTGTACACTTGTATACCGTGACATAAGAGACACTGTGTTTGTATACTTATATACTTTGACATAAGAGACACTGTGTTTGTACACTTATATACTTTGACATAAGAGACACTGTGTTTGTACACGTATATAACGTAGCATAAGAGACACTGTGTTTGTACACTTGTATACCGTGACATAAGAGACACTGGGTTTGTACACTTGTATACCGTGACATAAGAGACACTGGGTTTGTACACTTGTATATCGTGACATAAAAGAAACTGTGATTGTACACTTATAAACCACGGCATAAGTGTTACTCGGTTTGTACACTTGTATACCGTGACATAAGAGACACTGTGTTTGTACACTTGTATACCGTGACATAAGAGACACTGTGTTTGTACACTTGTATAACGTGACATAAGAGACACTGTGTTTGTACACTTGTATACCGTGACATAAGAGACACTGTGTTTGTACACTTGTATACCGTGACATAAGAGACACTGTGTTTGTACACTTGTATACCGTGACATAAGAGACACTCGGTTTGTACACTTGTATACCGTGACATAAGAGACACTGTGTTTGTACACTTGTATACCGTGACAAAAGAGACACTGTATTTGTACACTTGTATACCGTGACAAAAGAGACACTGTATTTGTACACTTGTATACCGTGACATAAGAGACACTGTGTTTGTACACTTGTATACCGTGACATAAGAGACACTGTATTTGTACACTTGTATACCGTGACATAAGAGACACTGTGTTTGTACACTTGTATACCGTGACATAAGAGACACTGTATTTGTATACTTATATACCGTGATATAAGAGACACTGTATTTGTATACTTATATACCGTGATATAAGAGACACTGTATTTGTATACTTATATACCGTGATATAAGAGACACTGTATTTGTACACTTGTATACCGTGACAAAAGAGACACTGTATTTGTACACTTGTATACCGTGACAAAAGAGACACTGTATTTGTACACTTGTATACCGTGACAAAAGAGACACTGTATTTGTACACTTATATACCGCGACAAAAGAGACACTGTATTTGTATACTTATATACCGTGATATAAGAGACACTGTGTTTGTACACTTGTATACCGTGACATAAGAGACACTGTATTTGTATACTTATATACCGTGATATAAGAGACACTGTATTTGTATACTTATATACCGTGATATAAGAGACACTGTATTTGTATACTTATATACCGTGATATAAGAGACACTGTATTTGTATACTTATATACCGTGATATAAGAGACACTGTGTTTGTACACTTGTATACCGTGACATAAGAGACACTGTATTTGTATACTTATATACCGTGATATAAGAGACACTGTATTTGTATACTTATATACCGTGATATAAGAGACACTGTATTTGTATACTTATATACCCTTATTAAAAAGTGGATATTTTTAGGACTTTATTATATTTTGTTTTGTGTCATTCAAACCATTTAATTATGCAATAATACACTGATAGTACATAAAATTACATTGAAATAAATAATTATTATTTGAACAACAATGTAGGTCTATATCAGGCTTTTACCAGATTCTGGTTTTCTTAAATATTAAAAACCAAGTATCTTATGACACCTGAATGAATTCAATCCAATGATGCATTTTGATTTCTAAATATGAACAAATATACTTATTAAATGAATTAATGATGACAAATTATCTAGTTTATATTGGGTGTTATCACGGACTTAGATAATCTTAATCGGTGGTGTAATCAGGGACGTATATGTGAGAGAATATATATGTCTCTGGCTTAGTTGCTTCATACAGTTTGATAATAAAATACTAAAATTAAGTATACTTATTTTTTTTCTTCTAATAATCAGTATAATAGTATTGTAAAATGTGTATTTCCCTTATTTAGGCATAAATATTGAAGGCAATTACAGGTTGTATTAAAAATGACTTAAAAGTTTATGCATATATGTAATAATATTTGTTTTAAAAAGCAAGGTCAGTTAAATCAGGGACATATAAGTCCCTGGTTAAATGGAATCATTTCACTTAATTCTATATTCTTAGTATACAACAAATATATGGTATGCAGTTATATAAGCCTTAATAAGAACAGAGTTAAGCCTATGCCAGTTACATTTATTGTACCTTTAAATCAACCTAATGACTTATATAATATCGAACTAAAAAGGACAGTTCTAGATCTTCAGGTAGAATCCTTTACCCTCCAGGCATAATTACGTACCTGACCTGCCAGGGCCACATCCTCACAGAGGTCATGATAGGGACACCCCTAGGCTGGCTGTAGTTAGCCCGGTGTGAATTTCTCACCTCACACTCCCCACGGCCATCACTGACCAAGTCTGATTTAAGGCCTGAGGGCCTTGCTAATTGTTAAATGATAATCCTATTTGATTCATGATGAAAACATTGTATTACACTCAATTGGATTACGCGTAGATATATATTGGTATTATGATATGAGGAAGGAATGGCTTTAAATGTTCTGGTGAAAGTGATCTTTTCTTAGTACTTAAAGTTTATATAACCTTTGTATGTATTGTACATGAGTCAGATCTTAATATAAATAATTTGAAAATAAATATTATAAAAACTCTATAGCGCATTCATAAATATATTGATCTAATGGATGAATGTATTTAATAGAAATATATATTTAGTTTAATTAGGTAATAAAAGAACATTTATTTGTTATTTTTACCAGGGACGTATATACGTCCCTGTTTTTACACAATTAGTTCTTACAATATTTAAAAATGTACTTCTCAACAAAAAAATATCAATAGATATTCCTTTAATTGTTCAATATAGTTGATTGTAAATTGGTAAATAAATATAAAAAAATCTGTTTATAGTACATATTAAATGAAATATAAGACATCAAAACTGTTAGATAAATAATAATTTTCTATTTTATTGATGTCCTGTATGCAAGAAAGTTTTGGGAAAAACTCTATCATGATTTCATAATTTGTAGTTTTGAAATGAAAGAAAGAAGGTTGTTTGAGAAAGATAACTACATGAGATTCAAATATATATATTAAAGTTATAAATATTAGCTACTGAAAAGGCCAGTTTCTAAGTACTAGCAAGACGGCACAGGTGAAGTACAGGTAAGAATCACAGGTAGATGGGACTGCCCATTTACCTGTAGGGGTATTTGACCTATATGGGGTTCAGGGTGTAGTGCACTACTAGTGCACTAGGTGTAAAGGTTAGCTTACACTCAACTGTATTTGCATGGTACTGGTCAGTAGAAATAACTTGTTAGAGCATACTTAATTTCGGTTAGGTTTGTCCTAATTTACCGGCGTTTTACGCCATCAAAGTTGGTTAACTACAGATTTACCATTACAGCGGAAGTATATACATTATAAAAGAATGTTTTAACAGGGACACTCAACAAAATTCTACTCACGAGTAGCTTTCGCCTGCTATCCAGCAGGCTTCTTCAGCCCTACTGACGGGGACAGGCTTAGTGGTGTTCAGTCACCTGACTGGGGATTATCCCCAAGTCATGTGACTGAACAAGGCTGGCATAGGCTGCGGGCAGGGTGTGGCGTCCTCTGTCCTGGTTGAGGTCAGGTCTGGAGGCCGAGATGTATATGGCCTCCTTGACACCACGTTGGAACCAGCGGGGGTCCTGGTCTAAAACTCTGATATTAGTAGTTTGTAGCTTATGGGAGTGGTCCCGCATGTGGGCCCCGACTGGAGAAGAGTCTCTGTGGTGTTCAGACACCCGTTTACGGAGTGGCCTCTCTGTCTCCCCCACATAGGACGAGGGGCAATTATCACATTTGATGTGATAAATGGACCCTGATTTGTCCATGGTTGGTGTTTTGTCTTTTGGAGCCACCAGCATCCCACGGATGGTGTTGTGGGGCTTGGTGTGGACTGTAACTCCCACTTTACGGATTTTTCTGTTGATGGCCTCCGAAACACCTACATATGGGAGAGTGATGTGTCCCTTGGGTGTTTGGCGATCACTAGCCCGTTCGGTGGTTCTGGTCTTACTTCCGGGAAGGTCCCAGGCCCACTTACTGTACCCTGACACACAGAGGACTTTCTTGAGATGGTCTTCCTCGTGGGTTCTGGCCTCATCAGTGGAGCAGATGGAATTCGCTCTATGAGTCAAAGTGGGGATCACACCTAGTTTGTGCTCAAGTGGTTGATGGCTGTCAAACTGGAGGTATTGGTCTGTATGAGTTGGCTTTCTATAAACACTGAATTGGAGGGACCCATCATCACAAAGCCGTATGTAAGTGTCTAATACAGGGATGCTGTTGTCTTTCATCCTCTCGATGGTGAATTTTATGGCTGGGTGACAGTTGTTGAGATGGTCCGTAAACTCATCTACCACTCTACTGGATATTATGGCCAGAGTATCGTCCACATATCTCCCCCAATATCTAGGGCTATTTTGGAAGGTCCTCAGAGCCAGCTCCTCGAAGTGTTCCATGAAAAGGTTGGCTACTATGGGGCTTACTGGGGAGCCCATAGCCGCACCTTCAGTTTGTTGGTAAAACTTACCATTTACCACAAAGTAAGTGGTCGTTAGACACACTTCCAAAAGCTCTGTGATATGCTGAGGGGATAGTTTGGTTCGTTGGTCAAGTGTTGGATCATCCTCTAGTCTCTGTCGGATGATGCGTAGACTCTCCTGTACGGATACACTGGTGAACAGGGCTGTCACATCATATGAAACTAAGCACTCGTCTGTGCTCAAGTTGTACTGTGACAGGGTTTTCACCAGTTCAGTACTGTTCTTAATGTGGTGAGTAGTACGGCCTACCAACGGCGAAATGATCTTAGCCAAGAAACTGGCTGTGTTATACGTGATGGAACCTCTAGAAGCTACCATAGGTCTGAGGGGGACTGAGTCCTTATGTACCTTAGGTAACCCATAGAACTTGGGGACGTCGGTGGAAGTAGGATAAAGATACCTATACTGATGGATCGTCAAAAGTCCTTGGTCCTTGAGGGCCCTCAAAGGTTGTACCAGTCTAGTGGTGTATCTGGCAGTAGGATCTTTTTTAAGTGGTTTATACGTTTTGTCATCACCCAAGAGCTCCTCGATCTTTACTTTGTACAATGCGTTAGGCATGATCACGGTTGTCCGTCCCTTATCCGCTGGTAATATAAGGTTGTCATTGTCGGCCTTGAGTGAAGCTAGGGCACGTCGTTCTTCCCCTGTTATGTTGGATTTGGGGAGTTTAGTGTTTTTCATGATCTTAACACAGTCTGTGCGTAAATGTGCAGCTGCCTCTGAATGAGCAAATCCGCAATACATTGGCTGGTAGTAGAAATCTGCAAATTAATTTGTCGTATACGTTCATTCGTAAGAGAATTCCGTGCCTTACTAATGATACTGTCCGCTCTTACTCCACGTACCGATGTTTTGATCACTAAACTGCTAGGTATCATTCCTTGGTGTTTGCAGTGTAACGTGAAGTGTAGATGGTTCCTTAGCCTAGCCAAAGATTGTTATTTGCCTTCTAATCGCCTGAAACTTTTGATGACACTCTGATCATACTCGCGTATGAGACGTTGGGGTAATTTTAACAGTTGAGGTTGATCCATTATAAAAGAATGTTTTAACAGGGACACTCAACAAAATTCTACTCACGAGTAGCTTTCGCCTGCTATCCAGCAGGCTTCTTCAGCCCTACTGACGGGGACAGGCTTAGTGGTGTTCAGTCACCTGACTGGGGATTATCCCCAAGTCATGTGACTGAACAAGGTATATACATGCCCCCCTGAATGTACAGCGCGACTGCCAAATCACGTGACATTTATTACGGAAAGTTGTATCTCGGAAACGGTGTATTAGTAATGACATATACGCTTATTATCATATGACTACCGTTATATGCGTTGTAATAAAGTCATTACATAAATTTTCTATATTACACACGTGTAATAACACCTTTCGCTCCGCTGATGGGCTGGTTCCTTGTGAACTGTATTAATACGCAGGGAACGGTCTACTTCTTTTTACTTCGAAGAATACAACTTGCGACTGCTAGTAGAATGATGACGCTCGGAATTGCCGATGGAGTTAAGGTTGACAGCAAAGACAAGGGTCGTTATAAAGTGTAAATAATAACAGACATCTAAACAATACTAATCTACACAAAATATATCGATCCGAGGATCCTTTCCCAACAACGGTATAACAGGATAAGCTGACATCAACAAATATGCCTTACAGGTACACAATCCAAAATACTGATTGAAATCAGTTGGCGGGAAAGGCGAAGACAAAATCTGTTTAGGATAATGAAAGGCGATAAACGTCATATGATAAAAAGAATCTGTTATTCGTTTCTCTTCATATTAAATTTATGTTACTCGTTTAGAAAGATCCAAAACTCGTATCATAAATTTAATATGTTGAGAAACTCATGACAGATCCTCTATTTATTGTGATAAATCAGCAGGTTCGGCCCCAAAAGTATTCGGTCGCGTCAAATGTTTACTATATATATATTCCATGCATTTAGATATATTTTCAACTTATTCGTAGGATTTTGTTTTTCAGCAGATTTTTTTTTTAAATTGTAAATACTTGTAGACGATAATAAACACTTTAACCTGATAACCTTTACAAAATGTTCACGTTCTTCGTTTTCGTTCAATAGATGGATATATGCACTGTATCGAAAGTGTGACGCCGTTTTGTTCTTTATTCTTACTTAGTACTACATGGACATCTTTGCTAAAAACTTTAAGTTGTACGAGGCAATACCTCTTGAATTCGTCTATAATAAGAAATTTTATTTTTGTTTGGAGGAATCAGCAGATAATTTTCTACATGCATGTGAAATTTAAATAGATTCCTTTAAAGGCCCAATATACGTAACTTTCGGCAAAACTTGAAGCGACAATCTAGCCTAATAACTTATTATAAATATAGATTTAGTTAAGATGAACTGATATCAGCAATATTCGAGATGAATTCTTTCGCGATTACCGGTACATCAGCAGTTGAAACACGCTATTTGTAAACACGCATCCATTTCGAACCGTCTTCTACCTTCGGTTTGTTGTTGAAGTGGGCCCCACCCGAATTATTTCCAATTCTTTGGATTTTTTTGTCAAGAGTTTCTTGTTAGTTACCGCTCAGGTTTACTTCGTTTTAGGCTTATTTTTGCATAGTTATCAACTGGATTTTTTTTTTCAGGATTTTTCAGAGTGACGAAAATTTCCCTGAAGTAACGTATATTGGGCCTTTAAGGAAACTTAGTCATAAAAGATTGTTGAGAAAAAAAATGCATGAAACATGTACAAAATTCAAATTCAAGGGTCGCTAATGTTTATATTTCGTCGACGTGTGTGTGTGTGTGTGTGTGTGTGTGTGTGTGGTTTTTTTTTTTTCAAAAGAAAAAGGTTGTCTCCCGTTTCGGTTCAATTTGCATCAATACCAATTTGACGTTATTAGATTGTAAAGGAAACAGCGTTTTCAGTCCACAGTTACCGGCATATTTACGTCGGTTTCCTGGCAACATACAATTAACACAATTCTTAAAGGAAATAGCAAATACTCTTATAGATAAAGATATAACTCTACAACATAAGATTGCGATGTACTTATAAAATAAGGAAAATGAACTTAATAGCCTAAAGTAAACATTAAAACATTTACAATATATATTGTGAATTCCGTAGCCTGCATGTTCTCCAACTGATGACATTTATTGATAACCCCTCTTATTAATTGTAGAAAAAGAAACTGAAAAAATACGAGAATCCATTTGTCATTTAGATAGTTAACTAGTCAGACTATCACGTTACGAAACCCGTGCCAAGTTTGTTTTCACAGATGTATAAGTTGTGGGCGTATACTATGTACAACACAAACACTTATTTATTTTAAGATATTTGGGAAATTGAGCACGAGATGACCTGTACATAACTATTGACTTATGTATGTAACGCTCAATTAAGTCTACGCGTCAACAGAGTACAGACATTTTTCAGATTTTCGCCTACGCACATCAGATCTCATGGGTTCTCAACCTCAACCGAACTTCCGCGTTCAGGTCGGGATAATTGGAGCACACTAATAACGGATCCATACAATAATCTGGAACTAAGAACGGACCCTTTCCGTGCAGCTATATCTAAATGTGAGCACGTAATTAAATCCGTACTATCTAGCTAGACTGTCTGTTACTAACCATCACTGGAGGCTGTATACACACGCTCTAGGTTCACCGCAACTACAAACATAGACTCTATGGGGGAAAGCCTGACAGATGTTTGTTATAGAATATTTCTAAGTCTCATGCATGGAAGAAGCTCTACATGCAAACGATTAGATTTGTTTTGGAATTCTAACCGTTCGATTCTTTCGGACGATTCCTGGAATGTTATTTGATATCTGGAAACAAATATTTGTGTGGGAGTTATCAATATTGTATACGGAACCAAAAACAGATATGTTTTAGGCTTTCTTGTATTACGTCAAAGCTCGTTCAAAATTTATTTTTCAAATTTAGAAATGTATTTTGCAGTTACTATATGACGCAACCGCATAAAAAATCACAAAGATTAACATATCATTGTCCTAAACTTGTACATGTGAACTTTTAGTTCACAATATCTGTGTTATTTGTGGTAAAGTTATTCCCTTATAACAATTTAAGTGTGTGTGTGGGGGGGGGGGGGTATAATTAAACTTATTCTTTAAATTTGGAACTGTTTTGAGTGTGAAGGTTTATATCACTTTGAGGCATTCTGTACGTTCATGTATATATAACCTTAAGGACCCATAAGAACCTTATTGTAGAATATAGAAGCGCTGGACAATGATCAATAGATTCTTTATTGCGCCTATCTATTTGAATTCGGTTATACGCAAAATTTGGGAAACTAGGTGTAAAGTATTTGTCTTATATCTGGAAACTAGCGGAGATGATAAAGTTATCATTTCTGTATGTAAATGATATAGTTACACGTAAATTGTGTGGACAACAAGGAAGCAATGCCATAGTTCATTCTCTAATACAATGTAGCAAACTGTACGAAACAACAGATTCCATTTTTGACATTGTAGTAAATATATTAGGTACAACGAACTACATAAAGCTTTCTTAACTGGAGGACACTAACGTGGCAAGAATAATTCTTGGTTCTCGGAGTTGTTTCAAAATAGAAGATTATGCATGGGATCAATTCATGCTTGAAAACAGCGTCAGCATTGCTGCAAGGACCAGGCGTTTATTTGAGACTTCGTGAATAACTGTTTGACCGACCGCCTGTATTAAAATGAATAAATAAACGACAAAATAAATAACTGAAAATAGGGTCAACTCTCTAAATCAAATACATCTAAATGTTTGAATGTATGTACATATGTTTATAATCTCCATTTAAATGGAAGTAATACAGACATCTATCTATCTATTGCTTTTTCTGTCACATGAAATGTCGCTACTTTAAATTAAATTATCGATTCAATTGCACTATCTTGTTTTTAGTCCTCTTATGTAAGAACTAAACATCAAAATGGTTAGTTGTAGTGGTGTGTGGTGAATGTTGTACGTGTGCCTTATTTGTTATTGGTCCATTTTGAGTCATGCCACGTGACTTGAATGGCATTGGACTACACAACAATTCATACACGTGTGTAGTAAGAATGAATTTCAAAACAAAAACAATCAAAGAACAGAGCAGACGTTCTATCTCGTTCTTTAACTAGACAAGATATCTAATCGGATACGAATATGATCGATGTAACTTCTGTCTGTAACGGACGTTGTGTCTATATGTAAAGCAACAGAGAAATCGACTTATCCATTCAACCAATCTCAACTTAGGCACAACAACGTTAAAAAAAACTTATATAGCTTTGTTTTAGACTATAAACTTTGTAAAAAAAGGTTGTAAAATATCCTTGTTATGGTTAAAAAACAATATATAATAAAATCAAAGTACTGAAAGTACTGAAACGCTAAAACTTCAAACAGTAGTTTGTATATTTCGACAGCTATTGAAGTGTTTTTGTTGTAGGGTTACTAAGTTTCGATATCAGAAAGTTTCAGAATAAGGATTAAGTTAGTATTTAGAGTAAACTCAATAACACACAAGTTGTTTAGATTGACGAGTTGTATTTCAAGCTACATGTACAATTTAGTGCAGTGCTTTAAAGGCCCCATATACGTAACTTCAGCAATTTTTTTCGAGATTTTGAAAATTTACGAAAAAAAAGTCCAGTTGATAACTACGCAAAAATATGTCTAAAACGAAGTAAATCTGAGCGGAAACTAACAAAAATTCTTGACAGAAAATTCCAAAGAATTGAAAATAATTCAGGTGTGGCTCATTTCAACAACAAGACGAAGTTAGAAGACAGTTCAAAATGGACGGGTGTTTACAAATACAGAGTTTCAACAGCTGCTGTACCGGTAACCGCATAAGAATTCATCTTGGATATTGTTGGTTTAAGTTAATCTTAATTAAATCTATAAATATAATAAGTTATTTGGCTTGATTTTCTCTTCAAGTTTTGCCCAAAGTTACGTTTATTGGGCCTTTAACAATTTAACTGAAATATCAATTTTCATTACAAATGAATATTGATCAAATTACTGGGAAGCAAATGTGTTTATTTTAATATATGCACTGAAATAAACGGTATTAGTTTGTTAGACACAAAATAAAACAAAAGCAAAAAATCATACCCGAGATCCAGATGGAAATGCAAGATGACGATTAATTACGGGAGCATTGGCAGAGACATATACATTAACAAATGTACTAGTTTGTTTCAATAATAAAATAGATGTTATTGTTAGGTAATAAAAGTTTGCATTATGACGTAGACATATCATAGCAACCTAAAAGTATGATTAAATGAGTGGCAGGTTTTAAGTGTACATAGGATTTAGGTCGTCTTCTAGCTTCGAGCTTGAGGAAATTTCCCTAAATTTTATTTACAATATGTTACAAAGTCAAAAGGATTGGACAACAGTCTTAAAGCCTATATAAGTCCTATTACGATATCTTTACCAAGCTGGAGAAAAATAATGGGATGCAAATATGTCATATTCACTTACATCTCTAGGCCTAATTATCAATTATCAAGTTATATACAAAGCAATGAAAATTACATGTATATGTTGGCCGTGACCTATGTATATAGGGCCGCACAGAATTACGGGAATTTACACGATAAAAGTTTTTGCATACCAGAGAAAATATAAGTGTTATTTCTACTTAATAACTTATATTGTGTCAATTGTTATGTAAACTATACAGGTTTTGATAAAGTTTCATTAAAACAAAAAAAGACGCAAAAATCAAAGTACTGAAAGTACTGAAACGCTAAAACTTCTAACAAAAGTATGTATTTTTAACAGCAATTGAAGTGATTTTGTTGTGTGGGTTACTAAGTTTCGATATCAGAAGGTTTCAGAATAGGGATTAGGTTAGTAAGTATTTAGAGTAAACATAATTTACACGCAAATTGTTTAGATTGACGAGTTGTTTTCAATGTACATGTACAATTTAGTGCAGTGCTTTTACAATTTGACTAAAATATCATTTTTTTATTTTGAAATGAATATTGATCAATTTACAGGGAAGCGAATGTGTTTCTTTTAATATATGCATTGAAATAAACGGTATTAGTTTGTTAGACACAAAATGAAGCTGTATTTCATAAACCTTCCCTGCAACACTTAAAACAATTTAAACAAAAAATCACACCTGAGATCCAGTTGGAAATGTAAGCTGAGGATTAATTACGGGAGCAATGGCAGATCAAAGTTGAAACGACATATACTGGTTTGTTTTGATAATAAAATGTTTGTTTGTAAGGTAATAACAGTTTGCATTATGAAGTAGACATATCATACCAACCTCCTAAAAGTACGATTAATGAAAATGGATGTAATGAAGCAATTGAAACATTTCGTTTCATTTCATTCTATATCATACATATGTACATGTATATCTAAGATTTAAGATATGATGTCGTTTGTAGAAAACCAAATGCGACATTAACTTTAGAACATATATATAAACTATTAAGTCTTATAAACATTTAAGACATCGGATAAAGAATATTCCGTGCATCAGAGACACTTACGTATGCACATACATAGTAAGTCAAACATATCTGTATGAACATTAAACGATAGGTCCAAGAAGTATCTTGGTACCCACCATAGACTATCTTCATTTGTTTTTAAAAAAAAGTTGGATTTTTTCCTTTCTTTTTTCTTCTTAAGAAAAGGCATTATCAACTGAAATATGGTATTCTGTGAGCTAAATGTCCAAGATGGCCGTCGGTCAGAAATCAAATCAAAACCAGGACTGTTGGCTATGAAGCGATTATATAATCAAAGTTTAATACAAATTGCATGACAGTACACACGCACCTGTTAGCGGTGTGTCTGGGACATACCACGATCCGTACATACGAGTGTATATATAACACCGATCGCGAGAGCTCGAGGTTATACAGTTATACGCTATACACCGAGAGGTTATGTATACACAGAGGGGTCAAACTAAGACCAGAGACGTAATATTTAAATGAGCTGTGGGAGTGAAAAATTGATTTCTTTGTTACAAATTGCATATAGATTATTAAAGTCGTCATAATTATCAACAATACCATGGGAACATCATTTCCTTTAATGTTCAGGCTTTCAAATAGTTCATATATCATGCGATTGGTAGTTATTCAAGCTTTTCCGGAGCGGGAGGGGAAAAAATGACATGGGTCAAAAGGTCACAGAATAGTGGCAGCAATAGACGCCAAAACTACTCGTAGTTTTAGCGATAACTACTCGTAGTTTTAGCGCTAAAAAACCAGAAGACTGATTTTCCTCGAGTGCGTTCGCTCAAAAGGAGAGATGAGGATTTTATTGCTTTATATAACTATGTTTAATAAGCAAAATACAAAATATCAACCACCTTGGGGCATAATATCTAGTCTTTCTGTTTTACATTGAAATAATGTTCTAACGAGTATACATATAATTGTTTGACAAGACAAACCGAGGGGAGAAACATATTAAGTTATAGTGCTAG
This sequence comes from Mimachlamys varia, assembly GCA_947623455.1. Taxonomy (NCBI): domain Eukaryota; kingdom Metazoa; phylum Mollusca; class Bivalvia; order Pectinida; family Pectinidae; genus Mimachlamys; species Mimachlamys varia. Next base: position 16,327,957 of record OX392531.1, on the reverse strand, counting down.
ATCTCCAAAGCAATTCATTTCTATCGCGCAATGATAATAGGTTGCCGTATACATGTACACGGTAGCAGGGACGTTTATGTTCCTGACGGTAGTTACAAACGTGTCTGTGATAAATAGCTTCAAATTATACATGTCTGCTTTGTTGCCAAATCACTTAATCCAAGTTAATGACCTGACAAACATGTTAATTTTACTCCGCATCTAAGACAAATAGAGTTGTCTCCCTTCTCGTTTGCCGTTAGATGATTATTCTAGTTTCCGAAGCCTTGTCCTCTGTAGTATGCTCCGCCCTTAATTTCATAATATGCATCAATATGTACATGTACATTGTAAAGTGAAGTCAATGAAAGAAAAGCATATATGCATAGCAACAGAGAAATGAACATGTCGATCTTACAAACAACAGCATCTAAGACACAGGGACCTGAGAATTTGTTATAGCTGGTTTTGGACCCAAACTAGGGTGTTTAGAGTAATTTTACATTTTTGAGGGTTTTTATCAACTTTCAATGGTCATAAAGGCTAGTAATTTAGCCTTAATAACCATTTCAGAGGCGGTAGTTTATCGAAAATGTATCTAAACCCCCATAAGTGTAAAATTATTCTAAACACATATAATACATATACATTTTTGACAAAACCAACCTAGACCCAGGGAAAAAAACAAAAGTTGTAGTTCTCTGAAGCAATCATTTCTATTCGCAATGATAATTGGTTGTCGTATATATGCACACGGTAGTTACAAAAGTGTCTGTTATGACTAGTTCAGGGTCGCAAATTATATATAGTTGTGGTAAAGCACACTCACCATAAACGCGTGCGTGCATCGTGCATACATCGTGCACACATCGTTCGCCCATGGTGGGCACAACGGGGCGATGTAAAGATCGTGCGTTTATGTGTGCGATAATCATGATCATCGCACACACGAACGATTGGTACAATTGGTTGATAAATATTACGGAATGAAAAAAATATGGAACCCTCTTGTCGAAAAACTATATAATTTCGCATCATATTTATTGTGATTATGTTAATTTTACAATATACATTAAACAGTATTGCAGTGACTAGGAGATAGTCAAGTGCGGGTTAAGCTCCAATGTAACAGAAAAGGTAAATAACATGTCAGAGTCTTCCCTGTCCCGTGTCCGGCGATCCGCTACGACAGTCATTACCGAGCGACCGTTATGAAAACAAACTGGACACTTATAATTAGTTATTAGAACACCCCGTCCCGTCACCTCCCCACCACTGTACCTGTGTTTTCACACCTAGGTGAGTGTTGTAAGTGCCCCGGGCAAGAGACATCTACATATATATATAAGGTCTATGTACAAGTATAACTTGGTAAAAACTGGCAATATCTACCTGAATGAGAAATTGTCAACATCTGTTTAAAGTTTACATGTGTCTATTTGGTTAGTTTCAAAAACTACAAAAAGACTATTCCTAACTTTAAGAAATATATAAATAGAAACGTTAACGTCAGCTAATGTATGTAGTTAAAATATAGAAATATGCTTAAAACGTTGTAACTAGCGCGAAGCCGTATATTAATGTTAAGCCATTTCTCATTTTACATCAACCACGATTGTCATCGCACAATGTTAGTTTATCATGCGCCCACATGTGCGTTAGAAATAATCGCCCACGATCGCATCGTTCGCACATCGTGTAACGTTGTGCGATCCCACAGCTGTACCTGTCTGCTTTGTTGCCCAATCACTTTAACCAAGCAGATTGCCTAACAAGAACTACAAGACATGTAAATATTACTCCGCATCTAAGCAAAATAACGTTGTCTTAGACTGATGAGTTTGCCATCGCTTCCTCGTATACACAATACTGTAGGTCTTATCCCGCCTGGTTGCATTGGCGAATCTCTTATTTCCGAAGCTACGTTCCTCTGTAGCATGTTCCGCTCTTGATTTCCCATAATACATGAAAAAAGTGTTAAACATCAAAAAAAGGTCATGACAATAATAGGTACTTACAATCTAGGCATGGTCAGTTCCTCGCATAAATCAAAACGTGAAAATATGAAAAACCATACGTTTAAAACTTTGAAATATTTCTAATTTTTGTCAATTTAAAACTATTAAGATAGCCACTTTCAAGCCAGTACTAATTGTGAATTTTGTTTTGTGACCGTTCTAATCAACTGACAAATTATTTCTGTTTCGTAAGTCTTTAAAAGACCAAGAAAGACGACAGTAGCTCACAAAGCAAATAAAAGACAACAGAGTTTCATCCCCTTACACACCGAAATATAAGGGTAATTCACTATTTATAATTTACTATTTATGCCAGCTTGGTAATATGTTTCTTTCATTCAATGTGTACAATTGTATACGACGACTTTTATTATATATATCATAGACAGACAATTGTATACGACGACTTTTGTTATATATATCATAGACAGACAATTGTATACGATGATTTGTATTATATATATCATAGACAGACAATTGTATACGATGACTTGTATTATATATATCATAGACAGACAATTGTATACGATGACTTTTATTATATATATCATAGACAGACAATTGTATACGATGACTTTTATTATATATATCATAGACAGACAATTGTATACGACGACTTTTATTATATATATCATAGACAGACAATTGTATACGACGACTTTTGTTATGTATATCATAGACAGACAATTGTATACGACGACTTTTATTATATATATCATAGACAGACAATTGTATACGACGACTTTTATTATATATATCATAGACAGACAATTGTATACGACGACTTGTATTATATATATCATAGACAGACAATTGTATACGACGACTTTTATTATATATATCATAGACAGACAATTCTATACGACGATTTGTATCATATATATCATAGACAGACAATTATATACGACGAATTTTATTATATATATCATAGACAGACAATTGTATACGACGACTTGTATTATATATATCATAGACAGACAATTGTATACGACGACTTTTATTATATATATCATAGACAGACAATTATATACGACGATTTGTATCATATATATCATAGACAGACAATTATATACGACGAATTTTATTATATATATCATAGACAGACAATTATATACGACGAATTTTATTATATATATCATAGACAGACAATTGTATACGACGACTTTTATTATATATATCATAGACAGACAATTATATACGACGAATTTTATTATATATATCATAGACAGACAATTGTATACGACGACTTTTATTATATATATCATAGACAGACAATTATATACGACGACTTTTATTATGTATATCATAGACAGACAATTATATACGACGATTTGTATCATATATATCATAGACAGACAATTGTATACGACGACTTTTATTATATATATCATAGACAGACAATTGTATACGACGACTTTTATTATATATATCATAGACAGACAATTATATACGACGACTTGTATTATATATATCATAGACAGACAATTATATACGACGCCTTTTGTTATATGCATCATAGACAGACAATTGTATACGACGACTTTTGTTATATATATCATAGACAGACAATTGTATACGACGACTTTTGTTATATATATCATAGACAGACAATTATATTTACATTCTGTATTGCACTTGACTATATGTTGTTAGTAAACCAAATTGTATTCATAAAACTGTATACTACAATTTGCAATCCATATCACATGACGTTATTTCTGACGCCATGTTGGACTATGTTATATCAAAGCTTTGCACTCCGCCTCAGATAGCATGTATGATGGCTTTGAATCAATCGCTCAGATGACACTGATTTAAATCAGGTTATTGTGCCGTCATTTATGACGCCATATTGGACTACGTTACGCCAACGCTTTGCACTCCGCCTCAGATAACATGAATAATGGCTTGAAGTCAATAGCTCAGATGATATTGATTTAAATCAGACTCTTCCAGTAAAGAAACACACATGGAAAAATGGAGAACGTTTACCGACTTTCTCCCAAAGAAATAGATACAGGTATATCTTAAAATTATCCGAAATGTAAATATAAGCATTGAACTATTACCAGATGTAGTATACAGTCGATATGAATACAATTTGGGTGACAGATAAATAATCATGTCGCCCTAACGGGCGACATTCTATTTATCTGTCACCCAAATTGTATTCATATCGACTGTATACTACATCTGGTAACCGTTCAATGCTTAAGTATACGACGACTTGTATTATATATATCATAGACAGACAATTATATACGACGACTTTTGTTATATATATCATAGACAGACAATTGTATACGACGACTTTTATTATATATATCATAGACAGACAATTATATACGACGACTTGTATTATATATATCATAGACAGACAATTGTATACGACGACTTTTATTATATATATCATAGACAGACAATTGTATACGACGACTTTTGTTATATATATCATAGACAGACAATTGTATACGACGACTTTTATTATATATATCATAGACAGACAATTATATACGACGACTTTTATTATATATATCATAGACAGACAATTATATACGACGACTTGTATTATATATATCATAGACAGACAATTATATACGACGACTTTTGTTATATATATCATAGACAGACAATTGTATACGACGACTTGTATTATATATATCATAGACAATTGTATACGACGACTTTTATCATATATATCATAGACAGACAATTGTATACGACGACTTGTATTATATATATCATAGACAGACAATTGTATACGACGACTTTTGTTATATACATCATAGACAGACAATTGTATACGACGACTTTTATTATATATATCATAGACAGACAATTGTATACGACGACTTTTGTTATATACATCATAGACAGACAATTGTATACGACGACTTTTGTTATATATATCATAGACAGACAATTATATACGACGACTTTTATTATATATATCATAGACAGACAATTGTATACGACGACTTTTGTTATGTATATCATAGACAGACAATTGTATACGACGACTTTTGTTATGTATATCATAGTCAGACAATTGTATACGACGATTTTTGTTATATATATCATAGACAGACAATTATATACGACGACTTTTATTATATACATCATAGACAGACAATTGTATACGACGACTTGTATTATATATATCATAGACAGACAATTATATACGACGATTTGTATCATATATATCATAGACAGACAATTGTATACGACGATTTGTATTATATATATCATAGACAGACAATTATATACGACGACTTTTATTATATACATCATAGACAGACAATTGTATACGACGACTTTTATTATATATATCATAGACAGACAATTGTATACGACGACTTTTGTTATATATATCATAGACAGACAATTATATACGACGATTTGTATTATATATATCATAGACAGACAATTGTATGCGACGACTTTTATTATATATATCATAGACAGACAATTGTATACGATGACTTTTATTATATATATCATAGACAGACAATTATATACGACGACTTTTATTATATATATCATAGACAGACAATTGTATACGACGATTTGTATTATATATATCATAGACAGACAATTGTATACGATGACTTTTATTATATATATCATAGACAGACAATTATATACGACGATTTGTATTATATATATCATAGACAGACAATTGTATACGACGACTTTTATTATATATATCATAGACAGACAATTGTATACGACGACTTTTATTATATATATCATAGACAGACAATTGTATACGACGATTTGTATTATATATATCATAGACAGACAATTATATACGACGATTTGTATTATATATATCATAGACAGACAATTATATACGACGATTTGTATTATATATATCATAGACAGACAATTGTATACGACGACTTTTGTTATGTATATCATAGACAGACAATTGTATACGACGACTTTTATTATATATATCATAGACAGACAATTGTATACGACGATTTTTGTTATATATATCATAGACAGACAATTATATACGACGACTTTTATTATATACATCATAGACAGACAATTGTATACGACGACTTGTATTATATATATCATAGACAGACAATTATATACGACGATTTGTATCATATATATCATAGACAGACAATTGTATACGACGATTTGTATTATATATATCATAGACAGACAATTATATACGACGATTTGTATTATATATATCATAGACAGACAATTATATACGACGATTTGTATCATATATATCATAGACAGACAATTGTATACGACGATTTGTATTATATATATCATAGACAGACAATTATATACGACGATTTGTATTATATATATCATAGACAGACAATTGTATACGACGACTTTTATTATATATATCATAGACAGACAATTGTATACGATGACTTTTATTATATATATCATAGACAGACAATTATATACGACGACTTTTATTATATATATCATAGACAGACAATTGTATACGACGATTTGTATTATATATATCATAGACAGACAATTGTATACGATGACTTTTATTATATATATCATAGACAGACAATTATATACGACGATTTGTATTATATATATCATAGACAGACAATTGTATACGACGACTTTTATTATATATATCATAGACAGACAATTATATACGACGATTTGTATTATATATATCATAGACAGACAATTGTATACGACGACTTTTATTATATATATCATAGACAGACAATTGTATACGACGACTTTTATTATGTACATCATAGACAGATATGCCACCATAACGTTATTAAAAGCTAAGTATTCAAGCCAACGGATTCAGGAAAAAAAATCTTTGAAAGTCATGCCATAACTGTGAAATAAACATATTAATTAGATTAAAGTAATCAATCTGAAGTATGGAGGCACATCAATAGAAATAGTCGGTTTTACCAGATATGCAATACACAATCATAGTTTTATTTCGTTTACAGGGACTTTACGCAATTAAAAGCGACTCCCTTCCCAACCAGGGGCGTACCTTCCTATACGCGGGTACGCAGATGCCTACACATAATTTTCATTAAAATACATTTGTAAAAAAATTGCCTATTGTACAAGAAAATGAGTGTGTTAATTATTTCATTCAGGATAAAATTGGAACTAGAACACGTTAAAATGCTCCAAGGACCTTAAGAAATCAATTTCTTTTTCTTTTGGACATCCCAGACCAGACCTGGGTACTTGGTAAATTTTTGCGAACTTACTTTAATGGAACAATAAACATAATAATTAGAAAGCAAGTCTAGACAGACAAACTAATTTAAATGTTCAGCAAACGCAGAAAAAAACAACAAATGGCTACACAGAAAGTCCATTACAAGCTAAATATCGCGTCATATAACGTAACCCAGCCATTACTGCCACTTCCCTTGATGGTTTTTTTATTCGATACCTGTCTACAGTGGATGACGTCATATCGATACCTGTTAGGATACCAATCACCCCGGTCAGACAGGTATACCTTCTCAGGTGGTGCACTTGAGAAACTCATGTGTGGTAATTATAAAAACTCCTGCGAGGTAATTAACAATTAAAATCGCATTTGGCATTGATACGATTCCCTCAACTGTGCGATCAATACAGAGGTATCTTCCTGTTGTCGGGACTCACCTTGTCTGACGCCTTCCGGCCTCGGTAGTGAACTCTAGTATTTGATACTTTACAAATGTATCTTATTTACTGTTCGAAGTGATAGTGTCGCGGAAATATGTCCATTTCACTCAATCAGGTGTGAGCTGTGAAGACGCTTTACACTCAATTCACCTAATTTTACTCCGTTCGCTTTCAACAAAAGATGATTTTTTTGTACATATATATTTCTAAAAGTTTTGTTATATCTACAAGAAATAGACAGTACACTCATACTCAGTTTTATTTTTTTCATCTTTTTTTTTTAAGTAAAATTTTTGAATCGATTTTACCATACAAATGTAGCTACGGCGGCGTATGAGGGCCACTATGAAAATAAATTTATCTTGTACGTACAACTTAAAAGATGTAGTGGCCCTATTACGCCATTACTTATTTTCTAATATCAATCTATGTACAATAGTCGATATAAATTATTTTCAAATCCATTTGTTAGAGATATGGAAATGACATTCACGAAAAAAGTCATAAAAATGACGTCTCTTTGACTTCATATGATTGTCTCGAAAGTAAAAATTGTACCGTCAAAGAAGCTTGCTTTTCTGATAGAGAACGAATTTTCAAGAGAGTTTTTGGTGTATGTTCTCATGGATATGCCATAAATGTACTCTTACACTCTTGTCAATGTAATGTGGTTTTAATTAAACTCGTCAAATAATTTAGGAGCCTTTATAGGCGATTGGCATACATTACATTAAATTATTGAACTCGTTAATATATATTCCATATTACATCGACACTCGTGTAAGATCCTCTATGTATGCGTACATCATGAAAATACAAAATGTCACTATATTGGAGCATTGTGACGTCACAGTTGAAATGAAAACAGGAAGTGAATGTTAATCTGCTGTTTTTTTTATAATGGAAACACTGAATTAATAACACTTATAACCGATCTCCTCGTGCTTATGATCAACCGATATCTGATATAAAATCAAATGAAAAGGAACATTTAACTGACTTAATGGAATAGGAACGCGAAACATTGTGCAGATTTATGTTATATTTTAAATCCGGTTCCGCGTGTCAGAGTTTTTAAGATACACTGTATAAGTGATAATCTTAAAGTACATGGTTAACATGAATATACATTCTTTTGACGCTGGATGTCGTGCCAGATTCGGACAGGAGGACCAGTACTACGTCAGAAGTGTGGAATGTCCAGTTCGAGCTACACGAATGTTTGTTTTCATTCCTAAATATACCGCCAATATCAGTACCTCAAAATAGCAAGTATATCTCCTGACCGACATATCGGCTAATTAGAAGACGTGTACGGCAGCCCCTTGTGGCAGTGACGTCATCAGTAGCTACATGTAAAACTGCATTATCAGAAACATATCATGGAAAGAACAAAATGTTCAATGATTTGATTATAAGTAAATTGTAATTTGTTTACCACATTTTAAAAAAATAAATGAAGTAAGAAAAAACGTTAGAAGGTGTTGTGATACAAACATTTGCTTTAGAAACATGAAAAGGTAAATAAAACTTTCAAGCCAAGAAGTTGTCATCCGTTCATACTTAAACATGAAACAAAGCATCGGCCACTGTGAAATAGAAATTTTACGTTTAATTAAGGGATTCTGTGCGAACGCGATATTACGCCATCTTCGTGCTGAACGATAATGCATGTTAACATGGCATACACATTGTTAACCATTTTATAAGCGTTTATTTATCGTTGAAAATTACACAAAGCAATTTGACACATATAATAAACGGTAGAGGGGTCTGCAAAAAAAACACATTTTTTTCTCTAAATCTGTTCTAGTTTTTTATTTTATTCTTGTTGTAGTCTTTTGTTCCCTTTCTGGTTCTAAACATTATTGCCGATTGATATCAAGGTGACATTTATACCCACATTAAGTTTGCAAAAAGGTTCATGAATAGAGTACGTATTCAATGTGGATACAGAAAACCTTCCTTTCTTAAAACGTTGATGAAAATCGGGTCCAATACTCCAATACTCCTTACTGCCACGGCAGTGAAAGAATCGTTCACCCCCTTGGGGGTGAGACAAGGGAATCTTAACCTAAGGGATACGATTCTTAAGTTGCCTAACACGAGGCTTGCAGAGTGTTTGGCAGCTTAAAAATCTTACCCCGAGGGTTGAGATATCCTGTCTCACCACCAATGGGGTGAATGCTGATTTTTCTCTTACCCTGTTAAATCTCATGTATATCTAATATTGACGTTACATCAATGCAAGACAATGTTGATGTGAGGTGATTGAGTTGTCGACGTGACGTCATTGTATTGTTGCCGTGACGTCATCATATTGTTGCTACGGCGTCATACACTTGTTGAGAACGTGCAAAAAGCTTGTCTCAACCAAGGGCAAGATTATAAGACTCTGTCATGACCAGGGATGTTAGATAAGGAAATTCAACCCGAGGGGTTTTCAAATTTGGTAAAACCCGAGGCTTTGCCGAGGGTTTTGCCAAATTTGAAAATCCCAAGGTAGGAATTTCCCTATCTTACACCTTTAGTCATGAAAGAGTATTTTTCTCTCATTTCAACTACCTGAATAAGCTCAAATACCATGAAAATACTTTTGATTGGCCACCATTTTGAAAATATTAACTTTCCCCTTGAGCTTTTTAGACGAAAACAAATGATACAGCAAGATTAAGCATACCCCATATTTGCAAACATAGTTTGCGCAGAAAAAATAATCTCAGCTTTCTAATGTACACGGTTAAAATATCGTGAAAGATTTTAATTTCATCACGTCGCCATTTTTCTTTTTTCGGCATCAGATTTTACCGACCTCGTGACGTCACGACATTGTTTCGCCAATGTGACGTCACGCGGTGGCTGTATTGCATGGGTAGGTGTGTAATACAACCACAGCGATCATATGTGTATTGCCCTAGACAGGCCAGTATAACACACCTAGAAATGAGAGAAATCCCTGTCCAGGGTAAGAAAAATCCCTGTCTAGGGTAAGAGAATAGATTATCCAAGTCCATGATACTACTTAGAATGTCTAATGCTATCTCGTATTGCAGGGTCGACGGTGAAGTGCTCAGCTTACCAACGTCAAATACAGAAATTGGGTAGACTGGGGTTGTATATTTTCTATAATTTATCTCAGTCGTATCAGATAAAAAATACATAGAGGATATTCAATGGTTTGCCGTTTAATATCGAATATATTTCACGAGTATGTCAGATTTTTTGATATTTTCACTCGTGCTACGCACTCGTGAAAATATAAAAAAAAATCTGCCATACAAGTGAATGGGGTCATTTTTCTTCAGATGGCCGTGTAAGATTTCTACTGTTAAATAGCGACCCCGGGTAACTTTTGCAACGTAGAATAATGACCCGGGTAGTATTTTACTGGCGGGTCACTTTTTCATGTTACACTGAAAAAGCCTTATATTTTCACTGCAAAATGTTATATTTTCACGGCAAATCTTACATTTTCACTGCGCATCACTGCAGTGAAAATATAAGTTTTATCAGTTTGATGATTTTCTATATTTCACTGGCAAAAATGTAATAAATAAATTTTAATAGTGTGAAACTTTTAAAGCAAAAAAAAAAAAAAGGCACATTTGGCAAGAAGAATAAGCATCTTTATAAACAATTTGTAGATAATAGATTCTATAGCAAAATATGAATGATAAAAATATAATAAAAAGAAAAGTTTCAAATATTCTGTTTCATGTTATTAATTTGAAACTTTTGTTTTTGTATTTTTTTTTTTAATTATTCATATTTTGCTATGTTATCTCTAAGACGATGGTTATTCTCCTGGCCACATGTGCCTGTGGGTAAACCCAGCCTGATAGCGTCCGAGTGTTTGGGTAGACGGGTGAGGTCTGATCCAGTTGTATATATATATATGAATGGGATAGACGGGTTGTGTGAAGTACTTCCTTGTAAACAAGATTACCTGGTCCACTGAGTGACCCTATAGTAACTATGTACAATGTGTACAATTTCTATCGTTAACTATATATATCATTGTTATAGTATATCTGTAATTGACCAGTTGTCGAATGAGCCCCGGTAGCAGGGAGTGAAGCTTATTAGCAATCATCCATATACCATACATATTTTCATCCGAAAACATGAGTATATTTTAACTGCATACGTCCTTATATTCAGCAGTTCTTAGAATCCGCTTCCGAATGTCTGAAGCAGATTCTTATATTTCAGTAGCCAAAAGACTTAATTATTGAAATGTAACGTCACTTAACCACGCCAGATTGTTTTCAAGTCAAGTATTCATAATAAAAGAGACTATAATTTATTAATATCGCCAATGCAAACACTATCGCAGATAGTCTGCTTTGACACACATATTTTGAAACTGGCGAATTCAAAACTTGCAAGCAATATAAAAGATAAAATGTATTTTTGAAACCATCGGTGAAATACTCGGAGACTGCAAAACTTATTCAATGCCACTGAAAAGGAACATATGGCAAATTATGTAACTAAGAAAAACATATATGTCACATCAAAGTTAATGTCACGACCTCAAAATGAGAACTGATGTACAGTGCATTTTTCGAACAAGGCATACTAATTAGGTAACACAAGGATTCGGAACATTTCACAACGAAATCATGATGACAACCATAACATTTATCCAGTTTTCATCAACCTTTATCTCTCGAATCCTTGTGAAGTAAGTTTTTAGCAACCGAATTTATCACGAAAGAGTAACATCAACCGGGGCTATTTCTGGCTCTTCTGCAGGCTATGCAATTTATTATTTTTGGTAGTATTTTGGTCATTCAGCTTGACCCTGAAACAGGTCACCTTATCATGATGCTCTACTGGGATCTTCAAGAAACAAACACCTAGATGGACTCTGAAAAGAACAAAGATCATACTACAAGCTCCATCGTGTTTACCTGTACAGGAAGTGGCCATAAGGACCCCTCAATTCACAACGAGGCTTGTTCCTGTTAGAGATACCTATCGACATGGCCCCTAATCGACAGTTACACCACGGAGAACAAACACGTGTGCATTTTGTCCGATGACTAGTGACGTACTCTAAGGAGAACAAATTATATAGAGAGGATACATGACATGTCGGCCATGTCTGAATCCGACAGGTGGTACTTGCCTTTCTTCCAGAACCGTCTGATGGAATGTAGAGAATGTTCTTAGCTATCAATACATTGATGTGATCTGTCTGTAGTTAATGTTTAGTAAAGCAGGTATGGGAGTTATGTTTTCATATAAGATATAAGATATTGCCAGTGCTCTTTAAATTTGTCATTCTTCTCTAAACATATCCTTTAGTAAGGACTGAACTAAAGGCACGAGAACATATATAGCATCTTTTTAAAACTAAGTACATGATCGATAAAACCCTTTCTTGAAGCATTATAAGCCATTGCTAACATGAAAATTGTATTCCATATTTCAATCACAATACATGTATTAGACCAATTTCTAGGCGTATAAAATGCCTTTTCCCAAATATTCTTATGTAAGAGTAACTACTATAAAATGAAGTTATATATTCAAAAGTTTACATATGTTGTTATTATTGTATGTGACTCGTTCATTTACATATTTAGTCAAATCGATGGTTTGTAGAATTCACAATGATTTTCAGAAATTTGTTAGGTGTGCTTTAAAAGAAGACACCTCATTAAACGTCTTTGTGACTGTTAATTGAAATACACAAAGAGTTCAATCCTTTATGTATCCGATATTTTGAAGACATAAAACAACATTAAGAAAAATAGCGGGACTTTCTTTAAGCAAGTTCATGTATCAAGTTTAGACTTCTACAAAACAAAATTAAATACACACCGCAAACCAAACAATCTATTAACAAACATCGTGTATTTAAGAATAAAAAAAATGTGGCACTGAAAAATTGACCATGACCAGTATTTGGAGATTTTCTAAATATTCTGATCTTTTAATTAAAAAGAAATTGCATAAATACATTATTTCTTGTTCGGTAGAAGACCCCTTCAAGTTTTTCGTGCGATAATCAACGGGCAGGCGAGATATATCGTTAACTGTTACACGTTATCTGGTATCAGACGAGCGCGCACGTCCGGGCGTTCAGACAGAGTGACATATACACCACACGTGTCCATTCGACCATGTAACAGCAACATGCACCTGACATATCATGTTTGCACGTGCCTGTATTTCAGAAGACACTCTACCCCACGTGCATGTCCGTCACACCAGGCTCGGCTTACCGACAGTTAGCCATATCTACATAAAACAAAGCACATGCCTTGTTCGTAAAACATAAAACCGACCATCACAACCTTCCAGATATCCAGGGTTTTTTTCTGAACATCTTTGCATGTTTGCTGGTCGGGAAGGCCGATAATACAGCTCGCTTGTTTGCTCCAAACAACTGACATAAGCAAAAACTTTAAAACAACCGTGTTAAATAAAATGAAGAAATGGCTAAAATGATTTAGTGTATCAAGTTTAAAATCAATTAGCTCACAGCTTCGCGCAACATTTTGTTTTGAGTGTCAGGTTTTGAGCAAAATCAATTTACATGTGAAAATTTTATGAATATTAGCTCAGTACTTTGCATCTTAACTCAGTTGTTAATGCAGAAAATGCGAAGTCCATTATGGGGCTCAAATGGTAAAAAATAAACCAAAAGGACAAACTTTAATACTTTATCTGTAAATGATTTTTAATTGAACATATTTATTACACAGGTGCTTGTGGACATGAATGCGACTATTTTTGTATTGAATGTAGAAGATAATATACATATACGGTGTTTCATAATAATATAAATAGGCGGATCCAGAGGGGGGGGGGGGGGGGGGGGGGGGGCAGCCGGCGCCCCCCCCCCCCCCCTAAAATGTGTCAAGTGACCAATTTTTCCAAGAATTAAAACTAAGAATGTCATCATCAGATAGCACTGCGAACAATATTTGGTCGAAATATTTTTTTAAAAAATCGGGGCTACGCCCCAAATCAAAATTACACAGTTTATAATTCACATGTATTACGGTGTAGTTGAATGAAATATATAATGTATGTCTTTGTCTCATTGAGAAATATTCTGTATCTTTAAGTGATATGAAGATGGACGTTTTTGAGTATGCTCATTAGTGTGTTTACTTGTTGTGATTGACAATGATACTCGGTTCTCATTTTGAGAACTTGATGTTTACTTGGATGTGACAAAGATTTACATGACAGGTGTCGTCGATGAAGCAAAAGACGCTTACTCTTCCGGAACACCTGGGCCCGTATTCATGAAACTGTTCTCATGCTCAAGCATGGAATCTGTGCTCAAGCCAGCTTTCTTGAAACTCACTTGAATCATGTCGAAAAATCAAAAAGTCATTGGAAATGTTGAAAACAGCTTTCAACTTCATGTCTCATCAATTTTTTACCAAAACGTTGACAAAATTAGATTGTTTAAATGATTTATAGCCATAACAAGAATAAGGCTTGAGCACAGAATCCATGCTTGAGCATGAGAACGGTTTCATGAATACGGGCCCTGGTCTTATTCTCTTGTAGTTTTGCAAGGGTCTCCATGTAAATCTTTCCTTTGTTCAAATTTTGCCCCTGGTTTAATCGATTTTGAGTCTGGATTATGATTATGTTGACGCTTCGGTATTCTCTTATTTTATTTCATACTATTCTTTGGGTACACTAATCAGAAACGGGTAAACTGCAGATTCCAGCTCACTTCTTGAACTATATCTCCTATCAGATATGTGGGGTTTTTTAGCTTCGGAAAGAGGAAAATAATCACACGGGGTAAGGGCTGGGCTGATTGGAGGATGTGGTATAAGCCATTGACCTTTTCCGACTTAGAAAAACGGTAGTTGCCGATTTGTGGGCTTGGGTATTGCCATGTAACAACTGTACAGAACTTCATTCTTATTGAAGCTTCCAGATACACACTACCGTTTCGAACAGCAATTTGCACGATTTGTCCACTATTTCTAAATAATATTGCGTATAACACCTTCTTTGCTGTTAGTGCTCGTTTAGCAATACTGGGCATTTTGGCATGTTTGAAAGCCCAAATCCTATTGTCAACTTTCCTCTGAGGATCATAAAAATGCACCATTGTCTCATCACCCAGTATGAGACTATCAAATGCCCCTTTTCTGATAGTTTAGGTTCTTTTTCAGCAGTCTCTTAGCCATTTGTACCCGTGTACGTTTCTTCTCGTCTCGTCAGTGAGTAAATGTGACTAAAGGGTGGAACGCTTTCCAGCTCGAAAAATCGACCCCATCTACATTTCTTGCATCAAAGATCACACTTCTAGAAGAGGTACGAAAAAGTTGCTTGGTACCGTTGGAAAGTTGGATAATTTTTATTTTAAAAACCTATAAATGCACGCCAAATATACCCTCCATCCGCAGAAATAATCTTGACCCCCCTCCCCCCCCCCCCCCCCCCCCCAAAAAAAAACCCACGCAAAATTATCGTGTCTTTCGTTAGCTATCGTGCCACTTTCTGCATAGCAATTAGTTTTGACGTCATTGCAATGCTAGCCTTTCGCTGTCAATGGATGGCGGTCTTCCCCTTAACAAAGGCATCCAACGAAATTTTGCGTGCTTTTTGAGGAAATCGAGATTATTTTTACGGAAGGAGAATGCATTTGACGTGTATTTAGAAGGTTTTTAAAGCTTTCCACCCTTTAGCCTTATGACCATTGAGGGGGCATTTTTATCGAAAATTGATCTAAACCCCGCAAAAGTGTAAAATTGCTCTAAACACCCTAGTTTACGTTCAAAACTAGCTGTAACAAAGTCTCAGGTCCCTATGGTTCGTACTGGTTTAATGCGCGTAAATCACGTGATACTCTAGTATAAGATGCGTGCAAAAAATTTCGAACACTCTTCGTGTGAACAACAAAGATGAATCTTATAATGTTGTTGTGAACTCAATATGGATGGGACGCCGAACACCCCACACACAAAAGTGTGTTCGGCCAATCATAACATTGCTTGTTATATCCAGGGGAGCGAAATTTATGTAAGCTTTCAGCTTGTTTTCAAATCTCCAATATAAAAAAATGTACTTTATTATATTGAACAACTGTGTCAAAATTTTGGAATATAAAATACTGTTTATGCTAAAAGTTCATTCCAGAAAAAAAATGTACGCCCCCTCTAACCCAAAATCCTGGATCCGCCTATGTTTACAATAACAACCTATGCAGCGTAGCCTTATAAAAACCTAAAGGTAAGCAACTAACCGGTAGAAAAATGTAGGTCACCGCCTACCCCCTCGTGGGAATCCTTGTTTTCTCTCAAACAGGCAAAATATTACCGCTACAAGCCTATGTGCCGTCGATTCATGGGTAGTTTTTCTTTTCAACCGGCCATTGTTTGGATTTTGACATGCACGCATCGTTCGGAATTTTATATTCAAACACAATTTAGGCTACGCTCACGGCAGCCTTTCGGTGAAGATTTACGGAAGATATCGATAAGCGCCCCCAGTGGCAGTAAACGTGAGCAAGGGCAGATAATTTAATGCATACGACAGATGTAAAAATCCGAAACACAATATTTTGAATTTCGCGGAATATTTGAAAATATAACGTCATACTCTCTCGGACTATCTCGGGTTTTTACTTCCGTCTCATGCTTAAATTATCTACCCTTGCTCGCGTTTACTGCCACTGGGGGCGCTTATCGATATCTTCCGTAAATCTTCACCGAAAGGCTGCCGTGAGCGTAGCCTAAATTGTGTTTGAATATAAAATTCCGAACGATGCGTGCATGTCAAAACCCAAACAATGGCCGGTTGAAAAGAAAAACTATCCATGAATCGACGGCACGTAGGCTTGTAGCGGTAATATTTTGCCTGTTTGAGAGAAAACAAGGATTCCAACGAGGGGGTAGGCGGTGACCTACATTTTTCTACCGATTAGTTGCTTACCTTTAGGTTTTTATAAGGTTTTGCTGCATAGGTTGTTATTGAAAACTTAATAATTTAGCATTATATATTATTATGAAACACCGTATATGTATATTACCTTCTACATTCAATAAAATAATAGTCACATTCATGTCCACAAGCACCTGTGATTTATTGCCTTCAATAGCAATGGGATTGGGCACCAGTTTTACAACTTATACTTGGCCCTTTCCCTGCAATAAAACATTTATATATTTACAAAGTGTAAATGACTTACACTGTGTTCACGACGACGAAGCAGTGATCTCATAATTAAAGTTCTTCCACTCTTCGTGCAGGCGAGCTACTCGTAATGCTTTAGTAGCATATGGAGTGCATGAAATTCATATTAAAAGTAAATCAATACCATCTAGTCATGGTTTATAGCACAATATGTATATTTCACAGAAATTAACAAATATTGATTTTTTGACAAGAACTAGAGATAACACATCCGAATAATTGTGTCTTTGATATAATGTTTAGCAAATCATATGACCTGAAAATCAGTGAAATATTTGTTTCAGTACCAGGGCAATTTATCTTTAACAGATGTACTTTGTAGCAATCCAAAATAGCATGTGTCAAATCTGATTAAATGCACTCAATATTTTCTGTCCAGTGCGGGATAATGGATTACTAAATGATGGTGTCGTGTGGTTGACTCCCGAGTATATTGTCTACTGACACCCGGGTATGACACAGCGCTAGCATCAATATACCGGGTGAGGACGAACTCACGTCAAGTACAACTTCTCCTTTATCAAGCTTTATCAGTCTTTATTTTGAAACACGAATTTGTAAAACAACGATATTTATCATAACTGAAATTGTACGACAGCCATTTCGAATTCCTCATTGTTTATGTTAAAGTTTATATTTAATTATCAATTTTAAGATATGAAATAAATGTAAAGTATTCTATCTGAATATATATTGAGTTAATAAAGCCCACAAAAGTAAACCATCTGGATTCAGTAATGCATGGCAGTTGTGTTGTTATGACGGGCTCAGATAAAGAATTTGTAATGTCTACTGTTGGTACATGTCAGGGGGGAAACAGTGTTTTACCCTCTGACGACACACAAGCAGAAGTAGTTCTCTCTCTCGCCCCACACCTTACACTTGTAGGGGTGACACGAAGTGTTGACGAACAGATACCATCAATCAGTACCAAACTCAATGGTGAACTAGTGAAGGAGAAAACTGCCCACCTGTACCGCGGTGTTGGGTCTCCTGTATACCAATGTTGTTTTTCAATACTACAAAATGTACTTCAGTGGCTTGGCGTGTGATTGGCACCAAGAATTCGAAGAATTTCGGCCATTCCTTCGAAAGCTTGCACGTTCGATATCAGTAACCGGCTTAGTCTATGTAAGTGCAATGGGTATGGGCTAAATGAGAGATTTAATAAACAAGATACTAAGTTGGACCTGTTGTGTGCATTCGTTTTTTTTTAATCTCGTGATTTCGATTTCAATCTTTCCCATGACACTTCTTGATCAACTTTGGAATCCTTTATGGATTGATTTTGCTGATAGGCCTTTTCAACTATTACACAAATGTACCCATATGTTTTTAACCTATAGTTGTATAGTAAATTCAAACAGTATTCATAACGTATTTCTTGCAGATGGTGTATATCAAATAGTTTTAAGATTTGTACGTACATCAATGACTTTCACCAATACAACAAAGTATATCTCTTCGTAGATTGCATTGCCGAATACTAAACGGTTCAAACTTATCGCAAACTAGAGAACAAGTCTTACAGCAATTCGACACTGGATTAAAAGTTTTTAAGAGGGAATATTTTAATTTTGTGTGTAACAAATTTTTTCATCGGTGTCTTAATTAAGTCTATCAAACGATAGACCAAAAAATAAAGGACATATTTTGATGACGTTATACACAAAGTTCTACGTTTTACATACAAAATATTGTTTGCTGGTGCTACATTGTGCTGCATAGCTGCACTATTCCATTGTCATGTCGTTTGACATAGGACACCCGAATTTTAAGATTCTTGGTATCATGGATGAAGGCATATATCGGCCACTGCTCCTAATGAAATCCAACGAATTGTATTCCGTACTCGACCTGTTGAAACCTCATCAACGAAAGATGTTAACATGATCACAAACCGACTTTCGTATGCCGTGGCATTCATCATAAAATAATGTCGTCTCGTTTACTGTGTGTTCCAGTTCCATCAATCTTATTTTGTTACAGATAACTAGGAATTAAGCTGTTCCAGAGTTACTCCGTCATCCGTGAGAACTGGGACTGTCATGGTGGCCTATCTCCCGCAACCGTCATTGTTACGTCAGTGAACGTATAGTCACGTTATGCCCCAAATTTGAAACAAAGATTGTGATTGCTTGATGGAAATATCGATGAGCAATTTAAAAAACACAGCAATATTGTTTTTATGAAAACTTTATTTGTTCATCTGGAGAAGGATTGTCTGATTTTGTAGTGTAATTAAATTATAAGGATTTCACTTGATAAGAAATGTGTCTATCAATGTGTAGACCAAAATGTGCACTCTTTTCAGTGGTTTATTTAGAGTGCACTTAGCTTTGCGGTCTATACATCGATAGACCAATCCATTATCAAGTGCGATTCTTAAATAAATCCAGATCAAACATTCTGAACATATTGCAGCATAGAACAACATAGTACAACAGCAACTTAAGTAACAGTACTAGCTGAAATGCTGATACACAGATTTTATATAAAGGTTGTATTACGTCATCATTACGTTACAATTAGCTGTATCATTTCTCTTCCTTATGTGGACTTGCGCGTGTAATGTCTACTTGTCTTTTCATCTTCATTATTGTACATGTACCAACGCCAACAATTAACAACCGTCTACTACCTTTTTAGCATTGTACTAAATGACCCCATGCCTCTTCAAAATCTCAAATTATTAATAATCACCATCTTCGTCGAAACACTTTGATGCCTGTTTGATATAATTCACATCCTTATGTTTTTGTAAAAATACAACATTTACACAGACAAAGAAACTGCATGATTCATTTTCGTTTACATTGTAAAACAATTTTTTTGTATCTACGCCATACAACTGACACCGTTACATGGAAAGCAAATACGAAACAATATAACATGATGTTCGCATGGTTTGTAATTATAGACTCTATGCTTGCACCCTGCATGTTTATGAAAAGGCGTGTCGTCGATATGCTGGGCAGCATATATATATATATATTACACCGCCCACACCTGCCACAAAATGACCTACCAGTGCCTGTGTTATTGTTAGGGTGGACACAAATATACACAGGTGTACTGTCATCATTACGAACTCCAGGTAAACTTAATATCAAATACCTTTTGACAGTAAATCAAACCTAACACGTAGGTTATGATGCCGTAAAAGAATGTTCGCTATTCAACGAATTTCGTTTGCTATGTCATTTAACAATGCGTTTCATTTGCTCTTCATTTACCTGTAGTTCATTTAAGACAAGTCCATGATAAGATCAAGTTAACTTTTCAATTTGTTAAAGAAACCACTGGATGTTTCTACCATTTTGGTGACTACTGTTAAATATCCAAAAGTATAGCTTCGATATTGAAGACGATTAATTTTGACCTCTGGTTTCGAAATTTATTCTCAAAATCATGACGTCTGTGAGGACAATGAATGTTTGCTATTCTGGAATAGAGCTTGCCAAGTAAGTCAAAAAATCTTTTTTGGGGGTCCGGCACCGTCAATACGGAGGGGGAGATATCATAACTGTATTGACACTTCACTATCTTCTTTATGTTTTTTGGATTCGACATCAGCAGACAATTCAACACTGTACACTATAGCAATGGTTTGGCTCTTTCCCTGGATGTGTCGCGTATTTGGTCATACTTGGGGATGGGGGATGGGTGTTGTCATATTCACGGTTGATACGAGCTTTATCATATGAAAGGTTCAAATAATTCTAATTTTTTAATCTTACCCAAATTTTACGAATTGTTTCGTATCTGCAGGTTGTTAATTAAAGCTGTAGGTCTAGTTAGTTTTATTTTTTTTGCTTCTAATGAAAAGAAACAAACAAAGCACAGGACGTTTGTATATCGTCAATCTAACCACGCTTGGTCAGTTAAGAAAATGGAGAAGTTGAGTAGACAGAATATGTTGTTATTGACTTAAGCTCATTTTCAACAGAATTTGCGTGTGCTCATACTAATATTGATATTAATGTCTAACGGAAGAAATACATTTCATATTGTCATTTCTCCAGTTCTCGGGCAGGAAATAAGGTTTCTTATAAATAAACAAACCGTTTGATTTGTATGTTTGCCTGCCTCCTTAAAGTGATAATTTACATATATGTAAGAATGAATAGGGCGTAGGAGCGTTTATAGGGCAAAGAATGAGGTATAATCTTGTAGAAGGTTCAAATTGGTTGAATTGACTTCCGCCTAATCCTTTGCAGATTTAATAGGCACCATATGGTCGATTACTACATAATCAACATGTTCTTATAGCTAATCCCGACATACTCGTTAGCAATCGAAATCAGCTTTATATATTTAATACACTTTAAATGTGTACTATTGGCGTTGCAACATATGGATTAAGCTTGGCCACAATTTATCGGAAAATGTAACATATTTTGTCAAGTACCATATTCATTTTACACTCATTACCCCGAACCATTTTCTACATTATCATTTTCTAGATTCCCTATTCACATCACTATCCTTAAACTATAGTTGTAGCTGTTAGTTGAGATAAAAACTAACAGATTTATATAAGTGTATTAATTAACACGTGTTTCCGTCTCCAAATAATTTCTGATCAATTATGTTTGTAATCATGTAATATGTAATTTATAACATTGCGAAAAACTACATCATGTAAGTTTAAAGTATTGAAAATAAATTAGAAAATACCGAAGCGTTGACAACATCATAATCCGAACTCAAAATCGATTGACCAGATGTTTCGGAAGAGTAAGCGTCTTATGCTTCCTCGACGACACCCGCCATATATAAATCTTAAAAAAGATCACATCCAAGTAAACATCAATTTCTCAAAATGAGAACCGAGTATCATTGTCAATCACAACAAGTAAACACACTAATGAGCATATTCAAAAACAACCATCATCATATTACTTAAAGATAAAGAAAATTTCGCAATGAGACAAAGATGGCGACCATAAAACAAACTCAAACCCAAAATGAGTAACCCAAACTATTTGCCTTAGAATGAATATGTCATCACTTCTTTGATAATCCTTTAACCATTATCCCCCACAAGACATTACATCGTATGTAATTGTCGCGAAGGCAACAAAACACTCTATAAACAAACATTGTTTGGTTTAGATCAGAGAACCTGTGCCCTTTAGTTGTTATTTACATTTCAAGCAGGTAAACGTATCATTATCGTCAATTACCACTTAACCCCACAGCAAGGGTCAGGTTAACCAGGTTTAACAGCACTTAACACATGGTTACCTAAATTAAATTAACGATTTCGACCATTAATTAGTATCAGGAGGAAAGGAATCAAGGCAAAGCCGAGGTCGAGATATCGAGATCTTATCGGAGAAGAACACGCGAGTTAGAGGTTTATCCTACTTGTTTACGTGCCACCTAGGGCGAACATCTTACCTGTAGTTTTTACATGAGAAACAGGTACGCACACTAACCATCCAGGACGTGTAATTTCATCTTAATTTCTTATCAAGCTATTCGCATTCTTTAACAGGTGATAAGTCGCATAATAACGCTTCTGTTAACAGTATTTGAGAGTATATAAAGGATTAACACGGAGTGTTGTGGTTAGTCGAGAACCTATCGTCAAACGGATATTAACATTTTTCTTAAAGGATACCGTATATAATATTCAGTGCGCTGTGTAGTTATAAATACATTTAATAACGCTATTTAATAGAGTAACGTATTATCATATTGTGTATGTATATAAATATTATGTTTTCACTTTCGATTTACTTTCGAAACAAAGTATTGTATTTTTATAAGTATTTGTTATCATATTCAATTAAAAAGTGCAAATAATCTACAAAATATTCAATAAAGAAAACATCAAAAATAGCACATATATTAGCTTAGTTTGAACATTGTAATAGTCACGCATCTTCAAATTACCAAGCAAAATTGTTTATACTTCATGTATGTAATATGTACACAAAGATAATTCATATTACATCTGATATTTCTGATACCAAATATTTGTGTTTTATATCCACCGGCGTGTAAACAACGTTTTGATAGCACAGAGTATAGGCTAGGCGTGAGGGTCCTTAGTAGGCCTAGTTACACCAGATAAAATGTGTGAATCTAGCAACAAGAAAAGTCGACAAAGTCATGATTATGAGAGATGTTTGTTGCCTCGATTTTTTGCCGTGGGGGAAAAGAGTGTCGATTCGATAAGGTTGTTTTTTGTTGATTGCAGGTGTACGTAGTGTTATGCGAATTTACCACGATGAGGAACGACGGTCTGAGGTACCAACTGTAAGTATAGGTAAAAAAATAACCTGTGGTATATCCGATAACAGGAACACCCACAGCTTCCCTAAATCTTAATGTATCAATGTCAGGTAGTTTGGAGTTAGTTTCATTACAGTTGTTTCAGTTGTTAACACTTTAGATTTGAAGATAAGTCTGAACAGTTATATGAAAACCTTAGATTCTTGCATTTTTTTATAAAACCTCCTGTCTCGTTTATAGGTAGTTCATAGTTACAAATTAAATAAGAACTTGTTCACCTCAAGTTAACTTAAGCGAACTAACTTCAGTCGAAATTTAACGTCAGACATATTCCTTTTTGTTAATTTGCTCACGATGTATACGATCAGAACACTTTTGAGAAGTTCTCGGTGAGATTTACCGTTGCGAGGCCGGTATACAAAGAAATTTAATTGAAATATAAATGTACAGATAATCCAGTTCTATATATAACGTACAAAAAAACAATAATACACATTTTACTCATGGAAGCTCTGCTGAAGTTTATCACTTATTGACTTTGTATCAGTATGTTATTTTCTTCTTCGATTCTTCTATCAAGTTAGCAAAAGAAATATGTTGTATAATTATATCTTACCCAGTTGGTTCCAATGTCGGTACCATGATAGGAAATGACTTCACACCACTGCTAATGCGACTAACGAGCGAGAACCATGCGGTTACCTCAAACAAAACAAAAAGTACTAGTAACCTACTCGCACTGTACGACCCCTCATGGATGCTTTAATTCTGTGTCAATATCGTTAAAGAAGTGATTGGCCCCAGTTGGAAGTCGTTTTCATTTTTCCTCGCGTTAATGAACATCTGTGAATCCCAGGCCCCACATGCGGTGTCGTTAATTGTATTTATATGCATAAGGTAGAGATGTGCCTCTCGCTTATAATTAAGAGGTAAGTAAGAAGGCGTTTTCATATCTAGTTTTTATATTACCTTTGTAAATCAGATTTTCTTATCTGCTTTGTGGTTTTTATTGACAATAAATATCTTCACTTCCGGTTCGGATATACCTTTGTGATAATTTCCGGTTTGTTAAATTAGTTGGCTAATTCAAGTGTTAAATCGGTTACACAATCAGTTTGGCATTCGGAAGTCTCCACTGAAATGCTCACTGTCATCAATAAGTAGTCACCATTATTGTTTATAAAATAATGAAGGCTTAACAGACCCTCGGCTTTGATAACTATATTTAAGAGTCGTTACATGTACATTGTATCATCATCCACTGAGCATGTACAATGTAATACGCTTCACGTCATCTGATTTTTCTGGTTAGTTTTATTCACATGAAAGTTATATGATTTACACTCTCATGACAAGCAATACAATTCATGAAATATAATAATCGGCTTTGACAGGCATGACCTTACACGGTAGTGCTATATGACCTGACTTTGTGGCGTTAGTATTTACAAATCAAGTCCCCGACAATGTAACCAGCCTTCCGAAACCAGAACCTGTCGAGTCGCCCCGTCACTCTCCTGACTGAACTGGGGAACTCGACCTCACCTATGATCTAGTAGTCAGTT
The DNA here is from genome assembly GCA_947623455.1 of Mimachlamys varia. Lineage (NCBI taxonomy): Eukaryota > Metazoa > Mollusca > Bivalvia > Pectinida > Pectinidae > Mimachlamys > Mimachlamys varia. Next base: position 16,302,312 of record OX392531.1, on the reverse strand, counting down.
TTACTCCGGTAGACGTGTTTTTCTCTGAGACAGACACTGTAGTAGTATAACACTTACTGCTAAACTGAGATCATTGAAGTGGTGTCGTAGATCTCCATTGACACATGCACATACTTTAGTACGAGGAGAGGAGAGGTAGTTGTATTACCATAACGTTAACAGATCTTATTTTTGATTCGCTTTATGATGTAAAATTTCTGGCGGTTTTGAGATTTCAGACAGACATGTAAGTTGTTTAACCTTTCAAGAAATAGAACATCCCGGACGAGTGATTAATCTTGTTTGATTTGATGACCGATATATTTCTCGATTGATGGTCAAGCGTTGTCACTGTCTGTTACATCCTTTGACGAAGGTTGGGGTAATCCCCTAGCAGACTGTACGTCAGTACATGTATATACATACGTTGGGGAGCACACAGACGGATAGAGCAGAGTAAGAAGACCTCCGGTTGTGTGTCAGTTACTATCTAAGTCGCACTCATCTGTGAATCGATAGAACTGTGGGAACTCCAGCATTCTTGGCACCCAAAACCTCAGGAATATGTTTGTGTAATGCAATGTGCCCAGATCAGATATATTCGTGATGTGCGAAAGAAACATTCCACTTTGAACACTTTGTACAAAACAGAAAATGTGCAATTGACGTTTTAGAACTGTGGTGACGTTCATTGTAGTACAAGGTGTGTGATAGTCCTGTGTATCGTCTGTCGCCACTAATACCATGACTGATATCTCTTCAATACACAGGGAGAAACTCAAAGAGAATATGAGAAACATGTCATCCCCAAACCTCCTTCGCAAGATTTCTATGTCGTCCAAGCAACGTCCATTCCGGGTAGTAATTCTAGGGCAAAATGGAGTTGGAAAGTCAGGTAAGTACATGCTTTTCATATCTTAACCGTTGCAACTTAAACAAAAGCAACAATTTAAATTAGCATTGTTTTCTATGCATCTTAAATACATGTACCACTGAATACACTACAAACACAAACTCAAGGTTCGTGTTTTGAACAGGAGCAAACATAATCAGCAATCATCAATGGATTAAGAAAAGATATTCATAAAATTAATATAACAATAAACATATTAAAGGTACTGTGTTTTTTTGTTTGGCATTTTCCTTTGTCATTATTAGTCATACATTTTTTGCTGAAGTGCATGTATTTTGTTTTAGTTAATATTTATAATTACGAATATGTAAAAATAAGTACACAATATTTGACAATACGACCACAATACACACAGAAATAACAAACGCCTTGTTGAATCATAATGATTTTGTATTTATGCATAGTCCCACAAACAATCAAAACATCCAATGTTACCAGCATGCGGTACAGCTCGATCGTGAACTTTGTTAGCTAGTGTCAATCTGACATTTGTGACACCATGCCACATTTTCTATGAGATTGCGATACTAAACATGATGTGACATTCAGACCATTGATAGAGGAATAATGTAAAGGCAGAGACAGGGGTTTGATTAACTCCCCATACACATGTGTATATCGCACGGGTGGGGAAGCAAGTATTGAATCTGTTTGGTGTGAACAACTATATAAACACCACATGCTATAAATCATTGTCCCGCTACCTTTCTGACATTTCACTCTTAACCTCTGCATTCAAAGGATTTAGTGAGGCAGGCGGTAACAGAACGACATAGTAAAACACTTTATTTATAACAAAACCGACCATTCAACACCATAATTCAATTATGATGTCCAAAAATGTTGTAAGCTTCACTACCTTGGCCGACAATTTCAATGTAGACTTTTTGCTTAAACAAAAGTTATGGTTTTAAAGGCCATAACCTGTCATGCTATGAAATGTAGCTATGTGTCAAACGTTATCATCTGTACAAGGATTTCTGTACCTGCGTTATCTTCTTCATAGTAGGAACAACATTTCTAACCAATTGCATATTTTAATAGGATTTCTACATCAAAGGTTTTAGAATTAAAATGCTCAGTGGTACTTTTTTTCCGATCTGGCTGATCATTATCAAGTCTTTAATCCAGATTTATCATTTACAAGGTGAGTTGATCAGAAGCCCAGATAAAGATAGAATAAAACAAACTTGTATGGGGATCGTCTGCAATTAAAACGTGAGACTGTTTCAAAATCTCGAAATAATATTTAACTTTTGATAAGGAAGACTGATAAATCAAATAAAAATAGTATATATATAAAGTTATATATACAATCTTGGTAGGTGACAAACTACAATCATATTTTCTATTCATGGACATGAATTCCTACAAATTCTCGACATGGGGTATTAGTTTATTTCAACCCACCGGATCTCATCAAAATTCCGTAATCTAATGCGTCGTTATCTCAGTAGTATATTTTTTTCCGATGTATAGTAAGAACTGTTCCTAAATAAGCCACAGACGTTGATCTAAGTTAATGACAAACGCGTGTAAAGCATAAGCAGGAAATGTTGACATTAGAATACTTAGTAATATCCACGCTGGTAACATCAAGTAGATGCTAGACCTGCAGTTTATCATTAACACTGCCCTCACACACTATAAATAGCTCACGTAACTCAACTACCAACCTGCTGACTGTAGACTTTTTTTCCATCATACATGCAGTTTGAAATTGCAGTTGAAAATTGTGATGAAATTCGTTATGACGTTAAAAGGTAAAGTTATTCACTACTTCAAAACGAAGTTCCTGCTTACAAAATATATATATACTTATATTTTAAACATGCCTTTTAACCTGTTTAAACTATCCATGTGTGACAAAAATAAGAAAGCGTGTATGGATATGTTAGCCCCCCCCCCCACCCATGTTTACCATTTACATCCTTTACATCGCACAAGATCTAACAATAAATTATATGCTTAATGTCCACAGGTTTTTATGTGGTCAATTAAATTGTGTCGATGAAATTCACGACAAATTATTTTATCAGTACGTTGTGATATTGAAGTTTGTCAAGTGTTCCATGAAAGCGTTTAACAATACCGAATCACACGCCCAATGGAGGTAATTTCACGGCAGGTTTACAAACTGGATTTCTTCCGCCATTTATTTACTGTAAAAGTATAAACCATAACTAGAATACAACTGAACAGTCAGCTTGAATGCAAATTCAACACTATATCAAATCGATTAAGACACTTCAATATTGTTTTTTTATATTTTTATTTTTTATTTCGGAGTAATAATGATGGTCAAATAATAGTTGTATCATAACGACCCTACAGATAGCAATATCAGATGATTGTCGACTTTGGACCTTTTTATTTTAACCGATGTTCGGCTGAAAAATATTGTTGAAGTAACTTACTTATAAAATATTCGGAAATGTTCCTAGGATAAAGCATGTCCATTGGTTAAACTCCATGTGTGTATCGCGTGTAATGGGATATGGGTAAGTTTGTGGTAAAAAGGTCGTCGGCAAGTCAATGTTTGATATGTGGTCAGTCCAGCTGCCACATGTCTGGTACATAGCAATTTCAGGTGTTTTGAACATACATAAAACTTTTGTTAAACTCAGGCAATAGCATCCCTGGCGTCTTTGATGATTCAATTTACACACTGTTTACGTAAAACTTTCAAGGCTACACTCAGCATTTTTATTACGGGTTCCTATGTTAGACATTTACATAGAAATGTAAATTGTGTGACCTTCACCGGTACGAATGACTTTTTTTTGTAAAAGGTCTGTCAAGCAAACCTGCTGACTGTGTAAAACATTTATCATAGAATGTAGGAACGTGATGTACGTCCAAGTTTCATGAGTTTGGTGACAGCAAGAGACATCCAACACGGTCTTATTACATATTAAGATAATTAATAGATCATACTGGAGGCATGGCCAAAATGCAGCACGTTTTACTTTCTTAATTGTTTGTTTCATACTTTTGACGACCCTCTTCTTATTTCCTTTTTTTTTCATTTAGAATTTTGGATCTATCTTATTTATAATAGATTTTTTTTCAAATCTGACAGACAAATTCATTGATCAGAAAAATACAGTGTATTGCAGATATATGTATTGACTACGGAAATCAATACCAAACAATTACTTGAGAATCTGAAGGAATTTTCTTATCACAAAACATTGAAAGATTGTTAAAAATGATTTAATCTAAAATACACTGATTTCAGAACAGCTATTATTACATTTTCGTAGTGCACGATTTGAAATTATACAGAAATAGTTTAATTTTACTTCTAAATTAATATATTAAAGGGATTTCTGACCCTTCTGCTTCTACATTAGTTTAGAAATTTTGGATTCCTACCTTTTGGCCCCTAGCATCACTGAAGAGTCCTAGGAGGATGAAACAGCTGTATGATGCAGTTTAATTCATTTTTTCGGCATACTGTATCTATTACTAAATTTAAGAGGTGCAGCAAATGTGTGTGTTACGTAATCTTTATGATAGGGGGTGGCAGACTCTGCTGGTGGATTTTTTAGTCCCCGAGGAATGCTGGAGCCTCCATAGCCACAGTTAATCTCATTTGAGTAGTGGCATGGTACTAAATATACACATTTTCGTAGTACGCTATTTGAAATTATACAGAACTAGTTTAATTTTACTTCTAAATTAATACATTAAAGGGGTTTTACGCACCTGACCCTTCTGCTTCTACTTTAGTTTAGAAATTTTGGATTCCTACCTTTTGGCCCCTAGCATCACTGAAGAGTCCTAGGAGGATGAAACAGCTGTATGATACAGTTTAATTCATTTTTTCGGCATACTGTATCTATTACTAAATTTAAGAGGTGCAGCATATGTGTGTGTTACGTAATCATTATATCTGTTAAATACAATTCACATTGATGCAAGATGATATACTTATATTTAATATAAGGGTCAAACTAGTATCATTCTTTAATTTTCTATTCACCATTATGGACACACTGTATTATGATTGTTGGTTTAGGTATCGCTATTATCGATGACTCGATTCGATGTTAACCGCTAATCAATTAGTCATAACTGGTCATTTATTTGGCCAGCATGCTACCTTATTGTCGAAAATCTAGATTATCCGGCTGTTATTTGTGAAACAAGTTTGATTCGTTAGCTTGTACAATATTTAGTTTTACCGCTTAGTGATACCGCGCTCTAATCCTGGTTTTAATATATAACAGTTAGTAGCGCTCCAAGTAACATGGGCACCTGTTGTGTCGTTTGTCGGGTTGGAGGGGAGCGGTCTTTATCGATGTTGTAATCACTGTTTAAATCCGAGTATGACATGTCAGATTATGTAGTCGATTTCACCCAATTAGTTATCCAATGTAATCATGTATAAACGTATTACGTGTGACATATAACCTACATTATTTCTAAATAATGGTTTCAGGTTACTGACTGTTTATATAAGTACTAGTTTTCCTAATAATAACATACTAGGTCATTGTTGAATGTTATTCATGATCAACATATTTTAGAATGAAAATATTTTGATAAAGGTAACAAAAGGACTGGGGCACTGGTTATCTTGATATAAATATATGTATAATACTACGTACCACAAAGTTTAGGATTATACTAATATTTTAACCAGCCAGTTTGTCTATTGTGTACGACACAGCGGATACACTCAATAATACATCTAAATACCCGACAATGTTACCTATGTTTAGCAAGGCACTTTTATAATTATGATTTATCACACCTGTTTGTAGACATAAACTCTTACCTCCTGTCTATTAAGAGCATTACAAACACTAGCGTTCAGAAAAATGTCACCTTTTGCTCCATGTCATACGGTAACATTGTATACGGTGGTATGTTATAGTTATTATGTTTACTTCATCGAGTTTATATACCCTGTCTAAAGTTTCTTGCATTTCTGTAATGTTTTCCATCAAGATTTGTTTGTGTTAAGGCTTTTTGTAAGCTTCTTTCGCTTTTTCTATATAATTAACCTGTGTATAAAGGACACCTGTTTATAAGGGACATTTTTGCTCTGTCCTTTTGGTGTCTTTTGTAGACAGGTGTGTCTGTAAATATTGGTACTATTTCAATATTCGAGACTTTTAATTATTCTAGATTTAATACAACGAAGTTCTTCAATATACACCGTTATGTGCCACTTGTACACGGGGTTCGCAACAAAGGCAGTCGAGATATGCGAGCTTGTAACTGATGAATAGGGTGCATTGACATATAATTAAACGGGCATTTTTTTAGGAAGGGAATCAAATATTCTGTTATCATTGCGACACTAAATCATTCCGCATAGGGATATGTTTTACATATGTTGCATTACATAACATATGGTTTAAGATCTGTTTTATTTTTTGGGACCCTTTGGGCATGAAATGTATAGGTAGCAACAGTAAAACGGAAATGGTTGAAGAATTTGCCTAGATAGACCCTTGCAAAAGTACAAGAGAATAAGACCAGGTGTTCCGGAGGAGTAAGCGTCTTATGCTTCATCGACGACATCCGCCATGTAAATCTTTGTCACATCCAAGTTAACATCAAGTTCTCAAAATGAGAACCGAGTATCATTGTCAATCACAACAAGTAAACACACTAATGAGCATACTCGAAAACGGCCATCTTCATATCACTTAAAGATACAGAATATGTCTCAATGAGACAAAGATGGCGACCATAAAACTTGCCCATAGTACTGATCAACCTGCATCTCTCGAATCCTTGTGTTGTTAGTTTGTTTGTCAGCAGTCGACATCGATCACGAAAATCCCGATATTTAGAGCATTGAGTATGCAGTCCAATGGTACATTTGTATGATAGCTATGATACACTGACAAACATAGCCAGGCAGCCTGTCCTATTCTGATTATGAGTTACGTTTGATGTTTCCTGGGTGGTACATATGCGCCAGTTATGAACACGTATTTGAAAACAAAACAAAAAGCAAACAACCAAAACGGAAGATAACAATCTCGCTGACATATTTCTGATTTTATCGACATCGAGCGGTATTATCAAGCATCAGATATCCTTCTTTGCTGCTAATCTTCGGGCCTTCTTGCAGACTTTAAATTGCTGGTATATTCGTACAGACACAACATAACATGACAAGTTAAATATGTAATGACAGATTTTTACTTGACGTCATTTCACAGAGGTGTTTCATTTACCTTGATAGTGGAGGTATCACTCGAACTGAAGCTCTCAAGTGTCAAAACTAAACATTTCTAATCAACTTGAGTGTCTGTAATGTGCTTTAAAAAAGAAACATTTCAAGCCCAACATATCACTTTTTTCACGAAATCGCCAGCAACGCCTTGTACTTATTATGGCGCTCTTAAATAAGCTCTTCAAATATTTAGCTTATTATCTTGGTGCATTATAAGTGCATTGCCTTCACATATGATAATCGTAGTTACACCTCTATCTGAACGAACTATTTGGCATCATAAGAAGTGATAAACCGCGAAACCATAATGTCTGCCACAAGCGGCTCGTTAACTCCTGTTTCGTAGTATTTTATTAGCTATGATACCACTAGGTATAGCAGAAGGAGGAATAGAGATGTGGGACCAGTTATACATAGTAAGACTCTAACACAACAAAGTAAGCAAACACTAGGTTGAGGTGTACTTCTGACACTCCTCTCGGTATGTGACGACCATTCACTAATTAGTCAACTAATTGGACTTGATTGGTGGAAGTTTTAGTACAGTGCTCGGTATATCTTAATACACTTCGTTTTGCTGAGCTGTCACAGGAAAACTGTGTTCGCTTTAAACCGGAATACTTATACACGATTGTATAGTTCATGAAATACAAAATGAACTTTGTTGGTGATATACAACCTTTCCAAGATGGTGATTTTCTGTCATGTATATTTAGATTTAATGGGCAAATTACTTCGACTGATCAAATTGTTCTATATAATCACAATGATCGAAATGTGCTGAATGCGAGAGTTAAACCATGCTGTGTATTGCAATGGCGATTAAACAGAGGTGACATGTTCTCTAGAACAAAAGTGAACAGAGTATTGTTAAAATGAAATCGAAAATCGTATGTGGTATACGTCATAGCATGATTGTTTCAAAAGTATTTTGCGATAAAACAAAAGCAATTTCGCTGTTTACCCATAGACAGGACATGGCTAGACAAAACTTGATCTTTGAGACAGGAAATTGTTAACAAAATTCCAAGAGGTGCGTTCGGGTTGCCTCGATTGTTATTGGTATCAAGTGCCTATTACACATCCGGAAATAGCCTCTCGGGATATATTATACAATCCTAGTGCTCGGTGTGCATCGTCACGTACGTACCTGTGGGAAAATGCACTAAAGTGCACTAAGTACGATGTTTATTGAATCCAATAATCGTTACTATTTTGAAAGAAGAATATACGGTGTCATAATCGCACTAAATACAATAGATTATGATCGATTTCAACGGATACATACACATTTCTATAATTGAATATGTTCCCTTTGATACCAACTATAGCTTCTGGAATCCTACCGTGTTTGATTATGAATTTAAGTTCTCATTATATGAATCCTTGAATTCATATAAGAAATGTATGATAGTCTTGATTAGGTAGTAATGGTATTCTATTCTGAGCTAGGGAAACTCGTAAGACTCGTGTCATTAAAGAGATAAATAGTTGTTTGAAATCTACAAACAGTATTAGTAAATCTACTTTTAATGTATTTGTATATAACAAGTACACACATACTTAGTGTATCTGATGATGTAGACATTTTCTGACCTTGCCATTAACCTAGTTAATCCGCTGATAAGATTGGGCAGTCTTACTTCCTCCCCGACACGCATCATTTCACTATGGCATTGGCCGGCGATAGAGAGTAAACACCAAGTTCACGCAATCCCGATATTGAGGCTATTTATCTTTCCCATTTAAATTCTGATTAACAATCTTTTACGTCAGGTTCTCACTTACCAGACAACACAAAAGTACGTCTTCACTCCTTGGTTTACGTCACAATAGCGTAGGTCTATCTTGTTACATACGTATCAGGTAAATGTAGTATTGCATACACTACTAACGAAGTACGTTTAACAATTTTCCAAAAGTCACGTTAATTGTTTCTATTTGTTCGTTATCTACAAGCAATAACTGTCAATTTATGTTTTTCGGAAATCTCTTGAAAGAAAAAAAAATATCTTTCTCAAACTTATAGAAGTACAAACAACTAAGTGTTATACAAGCAAGCTGTACCTTACAAACAGTTAAAGTTGACTCAATATCATTGTGTAGAATAACGAACAAGTGTTTGTATATTCGTGTTAATTGTGAGAAAGAAGTCACTTAGGTTAGTGCTTAGGTCAAAGAGTACCTCGAATGTTTGGTCCTCAATGCTTTAGTAACGTGAATAACTGTGTTAATGTCTCGAAAACCATTGTACCGGCAGACACATTACGTAACTTTCTATAGCGCCGTCATCGATATGAACACATGGAGATTCTGTCAAACTGACATATGTGTTTGAGTACGTATTGTTTAAGTAAATATCTTCCATGCAACTAATTACCTCATAACGAACATTAACATAATGGGCATGCAAAACACATGCAAACATGGCAAGTGTTGGATGAATGTTTCATCACAGGGAGTGTGAACATTGCTGACGGTACACTCCTGTGCGTTCATATACACGGTACGGATCAAAATAGTCCGTGCCGTTCGTGTCATGCGCTCACCGAATTGTCAGCAAAAGAAGCGACTATTATTAGGTATTACAAGGAATGCATAATCGACGGGTTGACAGCCACCATCTTTCCGCTCATGCTTTATTACCACTGTTGGTACATTATTCATCATCCATTCTGGCCGAAGGCCATGAGTGCCAACAATTTGGCGTTACTATCAACTAACGTCTCTATAACCATCCAACTTAAGAGAAAACTTGTCCCTTTCTGCATGCTTACATGTTTGAATTTATCTCCGTAACTGAAAGGATATTTCGTTTGATGAAAATAAAAAGGATACTACAAAACGAAGGTTACCTTCTAAACAATCTTGTAACGTCGAATACATGAACGGGTGATGGCATTTCTGTCAATTCACGATCATTAGATTATGTCTGCACTTGGACAATCTCTGTCGATACCTAAGAATGAAGCAGAAAACACACCCATGCTGTCTAAAGCCAAACCATTAAGAGCATCTAACCCGAATGAAAACAACTCAATCTATCCGATAACGTTACATGGAGGTAATCGCTGTGCATCGATAAGTTTCGAATGAGTTTGAACTCTATGAGTGCTGAATTATAATTGATTTAGGGTGAAAACGTCATGGTATATACTTTTAAGCATATACGTTATCGACATTCATATATGTAATTGTCTATCTAACAATTCTAAGAATGGCATTTGATACAAACAAATTTGAATTCCTGTCTATAAATGTAGGATGGAATGCGTTCCGATTACTGCTACATGCTACATGTACCAGTTATGCACGATACATTCAGTATAAACAATGTCATATCTCCTTTCCCATGTGTGACAGGGATTTGAATGCGAGAAGATTATTGCTACTGGCTACTTGCGGTATATCTAATTGTAACCCGTACATCATCTACTTATAATATAGTGTATTTATAAGCCCAAACCAAATATTGGCCGGTCATTTGACAGAGTGTAGAAGTGTAATATAGTACATGCCATCAGTTGGCAGTCATAAAAGGACATTTCTCCCAATCATCAGGTCATTGTCACAAGTAATTCACAGGAATGTATCTCACTAAATTTAATTTTCTGTCGGTATCCTAATCATGCCGGTCAATGGAGGTCGCCATTATCTTCTGCTAGAATGGACGTCGCTACTACTTTCGTGTAGTTAAGTCGTTACACGAAATGAGATTGCTAGTGATTGATGACATCGTCCAGTTGTCTGTAGTTTGACCTCTGGATACACATGTTTATCACTGTTTAAACGAATTACTAGCGTTTATTGACATTGTATGTCCGTCCAGTGTTTACGACTTTGAACAACCTGTTATAATTAGTAAACATACATAATAAAACAAAATGTCATTATTCATATCAGTTGGCAGCAAACGACAACATCCTATGATTTAGAAAATCAAGAGAACAATACTTTTTTGTTGGTTGATATGAATACTGACTTAAGGAATGAAGCGAAAGTGACTTATGGTGACACCAAATCATGCTCTAATCAAGTTTGGCTATGTGAAACCTCTTTACATGTAAACATGCATAACACATTTTACCGACCTGATCTAATAACGAAAGCTAGACTGTCACGAATGACCCTTCCGCCGATTTTGATTTACTATATATGGCATGTATGACCTTGGCAATAACCTTTGAACCCTGAAATGAAGTGATGTCCAATGTTTACTCATACTTGAAGTTGGAAATTATATCTAAGAAAGAGGTTGTTACATGTAGTTGTTTACATTGAATCGGGACAGGACGCGACGGGGGCGAGACATAAAGGGGCGCGACGGGGGGCGAGACACAAATGGGCGCAACGGTGGCGAGACACAAAGGGCGCAACGGGGCGAGACACAAACGGGCGCGACGGGGGCGAGACACAAAGGGACGAGACACAAAGCGGCGCGACGGGGGCGAGACACAAAGGGGCGCGACGGGGGCGAGACACAAATGGGCGCAACGGTGGTAAGACACAAAGGGGCGCGACGGCGCGAGACACAAAGGGGCGTGACGGGGGCGAGACACAAAGGAGCGCGACGGAGGCGAGACACAAAGGAGCGCGACGGGGACGAGACAAAAAAAGAGGCGCGACCGGGGCGAGACAAAAAGGTGCGCGACAGGGCAGGACGCAACGGGTCGCTACGAGAAGGGACGGACATTGACAACACTATATATCATGTAAAAAAGAATATATTCAATTTCATATCACAACAAGTTGTTCTGGATTCGAATTGACATACATTTTTCTGACCTATGTAGAGCCATGTTTGAATTCTCTGGACAGGTCTTGTTTGAGTGGTTCGCATGTTGTTAAACAGATTCTGCAATCGAGGCTCAGCTACGCTACGTTAGCACTGTCACAACACATTATTATTGCCCTTCCCAGGTAAGACAGGGGAACAAAACGTGACGTCACATAAGCCACCTTGGCGTCATCATCTAATCTATTTCAAGCTTAATTGCCAGAGTTCTATATAATTGCATTTGACTTGGATGATGAACTGAAGTCTATGTACGACTCATGTAAGATGTAAGAGAGAATATCATTGTACTATCATAGGTGACACATTTTACTCTGCACTCAAAGCAAAATAGTATTATCAAATACCTGGTTTAGTGTTTCTATACACACTTAGAGCTCTTCCTAAACAAGTACTAGTAACACAATTTAGAGTACAGTATAACATTACCCTACTAAGAACTTGCCTTTGTACTTTTCAGCTCTCACCGTGCGATTCCTGACGAGAAGATTCATAGGAGAGTACGACCCTAACTTAGGTAGGTATCACATTGCTTCTCCTCATCACCCCAGCACCCTATGACCTCCGACAGCCTCAGTATCTATTGTGGCTCCAATCGCTGCATCCAAAACTGTTCCAGGTCATATCACATGATCTGTGATTGCCCCACTGCCAATCTTAACGGCATCAAAAGCGAGAAGGTGGCGGGACGTTTCGTGAAGGGGAACGCCGGTTCATGTTAAGAGGACGTAATTCTGTACGATTATGTTAAGCTTTGATAACAAAATATAAGTTAATGAACAATAAAATAGCATGAAACCTAGCGTGATTCCTCATGACGTTACTATTATGACTCCTGTACAAAAATAGCGCTTTAAAACGCTTTTTTTCGACATGCGAATCGGTTTGGAACAAGATAGTGTCTATTAGGCCTTTTTTGTCTTCATTTTTTTTACATAGCAGCCCTTCTATTCTTTTACTTCTGATCGGTTAGTAGTGGACAGCGTACCTAGCATCACCTGCCGACTGCACGGGTTTTTCCGGGTTTCCTCCCAAAATAACACCCCTCGCTTGCTAAAAACCTGGCTAACAAGACTGATTAATATAAATTGGATTACTTGTTTCATAATTGTTGTAAAATAAATGAAGTTTATTTATTTATCATTCTCCTCTATTTTCTCAATCATTTTATTCATTAAAAACGGATTTTCATAGACAAATTTTATATAGAATATCTTATAGAATAAATATGTCCTGCGTTTCACATCAAATCTTTCCGTATCATTGTTATTTTGTCAGTTATAAAATTTCACGAGGACATAGCTGTCATTAACATCTCTAGTGTTTCTCAAACGTTACAATACTATCTAGTGTCCTTCTCAGTGATAAAAACAGATCTGTTGGCTATTAAATAGATTTACTCTTAACATACCAAACACCCGATTAAAACGAAATAGCATAGGCTGGTGATAAATTGGATTCCAGAATTGCTCATAGCACGATTTAGATGCAAGGCAATAGTTTTATAAGTGCACTGCATATTATGCCGAGTTATAAATTATCTTTCTGTAAAAAACTTTACGGTGCATGAATAATTCAGCGAGTTTGTTTAAATCAGGTAACATAATTTAAGTGTACATTTCATTGATATTTCGACGATAGTTGGTTAGAAACTTAAGCGAATAAAAAGGATGTATCTGAAGAACATGAAAGGCAGATGTGCTTGAACTATTATGAACTGAATTTTTATTGTTGTGATAAAAGTAAACATTCCATCTCGGCTGCATGTAAAATGTAACTTTAGACCCGATAAGTGATAACACCGAATTGTATTTTGTATTGTAGAGAAGACGTACAGCTGTAACAAATGTTTAGAGGGAGACAATGTTACCTTCGAGGTCCTAGACACGGCAATACAGGTGGGTTACGTCACTGGAAATTCAAACGATTAAGAAAAATGTAATGTATTTACTTAGCGCGCTCACATTTTAGCGCATATCCAATTTTAACAGAATAGCGACATGGAAAATTTGCGCAAACACAATAGTTGCCATGGAAACCATAAACAGCAATCAATATTAGTACAATGATAATTTTGCGGAAAAGGCTTCAGCTCGAAAAGTGCTACAATAAGTCTACCGCTAAAATATGTATATTTCCAGTGTCTTAAAGACACAGACGAAACACTACAGTTACCAACACTTTCAAAAAAAGTATTGCAATAGCAAACAAACATAACTCGTTTTCGGGGTTTACTTGTAGTAATGATGATGTAACACACACATATGCTGCACCTTTTAAATTTAGTAATAGATACAGTAAAAATAAATTAAACTGCAACATACAGCTGTTTCGTCCTCCTAGAACTCTTCAGCGGTGCTAGGGGCCAAAAGGTGGGAATCCAAAATGTTTTAAACTAATGTAGAAGCAGAAGGGCCAGGTGCGTAAAACCCCTCTCATTTATGAATTTAGAAGTAAAATTAAACTAGTTTGTATCATTTCAAACCGTGTACTTCGAAAATGTAATGAAAAATATACCTTTGAGTATGCAGACAGAATTGGCAACGTGATAGATAGGAAGGGGATCAATTGTTTCTTCTGCATACATGTAACCTTTATGTAAAGCACAAAACTGTGTACAGTAAGAGTAAGTAGAGTAAGTATGTACACTCTTAGTATTTAACAAAATATGACACAGTAAGGGCATAAAACCAGTTTATTTACTCCTTAAATAAGGTGTGAATACAAATAGAATTATAAAATGTCTCATAGGGAACAATTACAAAAGGTACTTATGCAAAAAAGTTAGGTTTTCAATGGATATGTCACTGCGGTGCACATTGCGAGAAATTCAATCAAGCAGGATTTCAGATTTTATCTACATTGAAATGTTTATTTTGGATTGCAATTTTCTGATATGAGCATGATATATCGGCATTTTGACGTAATGTGTATTAATGTATCACTCTCCGAACGCCTCATACTTATGTGTAGTTCCTTTACGTGCCATCTTCTCTAAGTGTCTTTATCGACTCCTTGATCAACGAAATATATACAATTTAATAAGACGTCTTGCTATATCTAGTGCAACAGGAGGTAGAATACCGATATATAATCAATGAACTCAGAACACCGGATATAGCTACTTGTAATAGCGAAAAAAGAATCAGAGTGCAATTGCAGGCAGCCATTGATGCAATGCAGGTAAATTTCTGACTTGATCAAAAGTGAACACTTTACATAAGCAAGATATATAAGTATAGAAGATAATATTTCCTAATCAGCACCCAAACTACCAATCAAAATGATAATTACAGCAAGAGCTCTTATAGGTGAATATTTTACAGTAGAAGGAAACTGGGTTGTCTGTCTAAACTGTGTAAGTAATTTAGGATAAATAGTGCTCTAATGTCATTATTCAAATTATTACGTTAATTCTCTTATGGATTCAAATTGTTACCCTCAAATTATTGTTGTTCGCACAAAAAGGATTTTCGGCCATTTGACCACAAAGAACGCTACAATGATAATGACTTCATTGTTTGAAAGCTGAATTCAAGATTTTTTTTTATGATATTAATTGAATATTATATGCGTCTTTTAGCATAAATGATTGTATACAACCACCTTTCTTTTTTTTCGCAAACCATCATGAATGTTTAAAATACGTTTTTCAAACTTTAAACAAATTACGGTTGTGTCAAGTAAACTGAAATTTAGAAAGCCTACATTTCTAAAACATGTAACACGAATGCATTCTAAAAAGCAACCTAGCTAAGAATATTGTGTCTAATGCTTTTCATACAATTTAAGTAGTACAGGGTGTTTCAAAAAACATGTCCCCACTTTGTATAGCCATGTTTTCCCCTTGACAAGATCATTTAAAACTGGCAATTGCATTTGAGAAAATATGTATTCATAATTTTTCCCACCTGGACACAAAATGATGATGATGACATTATTGCGTTTATGATGTCACGTTTATCAAATATTGAGAGAAATAGTAAAATTGTAATCGACACCTGCAAAGATGTTGCCAGAAACTATAGACAGGTTAAAGCTTTTGATTGACAAAATAAAAAGGGAGGACATCTTGAACATATCATAAAATGACGTTACATGTTGCATGATTGGAAAAAATGACGTTGCATGCCATTTTTGAAATCTGCATTAATGTGGAAATAATGTAAAGAAAATTTAAAGCTTTATTGAAAATAGCACACCAATAATATTGTATGTCTAATGTATGTTTTTTCATGATACATGTTTTGTTGCTTTTTATAATGTCTAAACGTCGTGATATGTTTTTGGAACAGCCTGCATCTTACTTTTTCTCTCTTTGTTACAGGGTGAGAAAAACAAAACGGAAGAAAACATCAAGTGGGCGGATGCTTACGTGTTGATGTACTCTGTTACGGACAGTTGTAGCTTTAACGAATGCAGCCGAATCAAGTTCCTTATTAACTCGTATTGTAAACGGGTCCGTAAGATGAGCATGGCGATGGAGAGTTGCCCACAGGGGGCGCCATGTGTGCTGGTTGGAAACCAGAATGACAGACTTCACGACCGAATGGTGACGGAGGAAGAGGGTAGGTCACGCGCAGTGGAACTTGGCTGTTCAGCGTTTTACGAAATTTCTGTGCGGGAATCAGTCGACAGTGTGTCTAAAATATTCGAGGATATGTATATTTATCACCGTAAAACGAAGAAGTCAAAACCATTCTTGTACAAACAGCAGTCGATGCCAAGTATAGTGTTGGAACAAACGGACTCTGGTGACAGTTCAGAGGGAGAGTCAAGGGTCAGGGGGCTGTCTCGGAGACGACAAGCTCTCTATACCATCAGCTAGTACATAAGTACATGTATATAGGTATATTTAAACATTATGAGGGTTCTGACCCAGAAAAGGAATACCCGATGTGTCTCATATCTGAACAGGTTAGACGGAATTGTTATGAGCATCGTAAAGTTTCTGGCACAGTGGAGGTAGGCATGCAGTGATTGGGTAGAAGGCAATGTACATCGGTTGTTTTCACTCAAACGAATATATTTACACCTCTCCCTTCTTGTGCTTAGTAAACTCTGACTGCGAATATATTAACGTATACGCAGTGACAAAAAGGCTCGGCGGGTTGATATTTGTTCAAATATGGCGTCGTTCACGCTTCAGAAAAATAAGTATTCGTTGTCGGCTATTGTTTGGTTCCTACAAGATTTTGAAACATGGAACATATACAGAATCAATTTCCTGTGATTAAGCAATAAATTTTTTCTAGAAAACTTTTGATTCCAAAAGAAGCGCAGTCGAAATTCTTTGACGGTAACGCAAACATAGCGGCACCCTGCAGTTGTGACGTCTGACGTCGGACCGCGTCAAAACCAGATCACTGTGTCAATGCGTGTACATAACGACCGTTGTAAATAAAGAAATAAATTCGATATGCTAAAAATATTATTTAATACCAAATTTACAGATGATATTTTGAGGAAAAATAGTGTTGTTCACTGTGTATTTTCTAAATTTACCAATATATTGATGCAATTCAATGGGACTATATTATTTTAGCAACCACGGCCATCGTAGTTACCATCTTAGCAACCCGCTTCGAATGCTTTTTTTCTTTGTATAGCACTCAAAAATTAATAATGGTGTAAATATAATAATTGTACCTCATTTGACTGCGTATACGGTAGTATGCCCCCAGTTGGCAACGAACATATTCACAATGGAGCTTTAACACGCAGCATAGAATAAGTGCTTTGCCAACTGCGGGCATACTACCGTATACGCAGTCAAAATGAGGTACAGTCCTTATTCAGTTGCAAGTGGCAACATGATAGTTTGGTCGACCAAACTAAAGTCTAGTACGAGCTCATTCAACAATAGGTATGTTACCAAGACGATTTTGACTGGAGTGATACTGGAGCCCTTTATGAACGGTTTTGCCTCCAAACAGACATGCTTAGGTTTAATGTACAAAATGTATGTCATACATTAAAGTTGTACTTTTTGCCTACTACCAGAATTACCTCCCCGTTGTCGGTATAGAGAATGGTGACGAAGGGTGAGAAGCAAGTGTGTGGACCAAATTGTCTTGAATTTTTTCAGTGTAATAGGAAAGCCTAATATAACTGAGCGATCTACAGTCATTAATGTTGTTTTCCTACCAAAAGACTTGACTTAAATACAATGCTCATTGAAAATGGCAGATCTACAACACCTTATAAATGTCCATAATTTTGATGTCATTAGGGGAATATATTGGAACCAAGATTAATTGTTTTTCATCAGCTCTGCTATGAATACTGTACTTTGTTCATTATTTCCCATGCTACTCCTACTGTTGAAAAGTCTCTAACATATCAGGATCATTAGAAAAACAAACGAGAAAATCAATAATAGTAAAAAAATGAACGCAGCTGACTAGACGAGAATTCACGAAGCTGTTCATAATCACTTTCTTCAATTCAGCTGAAATGTTATATGGATTTTCATTGAAAGGTTCAGTAAGTATGGAATTCTTAATATTTCATTTAAATTGACAAATGAAGATAAAAGAGGCAATATGTTTCACGTGTTGACACTCAATTTTAGAAAGTGTAAAACAACAATTAGATATAAATAAGACTTCAGTGCAATGCTTAGCCACTCACAAACGTGTAACTTATATCATATTTTGTATTTAGTATTGATGAAATGAATGACAGAAGGGAATGAGGATCGGAAGAATGCGGTAAATAGAGAAAGAGAGAGAGAGAGAGAGTGAAACTATAAGAATGAATTGTATTGAGAGTTGTTACACCGTGTTACTGAATATTAAATTGTTATATAGGTGAAACGGATTTATAGTCTTTGTTCAGCCGATTTAATTTACTCTATCATGTGATATGCCGCTTCGACTAACATTACACGACCACCACGGGGTGTGTGTAAATGCTCTATACTCAGAACTATGGGCAAGTTTAATGGTCGCCATCTTGTACGTTTATGAGTTTGCTCATTAGTGTGTTTACTTGTTGTGACTGACAATGATACTCGGTTCTCATTTTATAACTTCATGTTTACTTGGATGGGACAAAGATTTACATGGTGGGTGTTGTCGATGAAGCAAAAGACGCTTACTCTTCTGGAACACCTTGTCTTATTCTCTTGTATTTTTTACAAGGGTCTCCGTGTAAATCTGTTAATATTTCCCCCCTGGTTTAATCAATTTTGAGTTCAAATTGTGATTTTGTTAACGCTTCGGTATTCTCTAAATTATTCCCTCACGTTCAGTGTCGGAGAATGTTTGATATGCAAACACCAACAATCTCGTGTAATGTACAAAATACAACTTGTACCTTTTCTCAGCCAGTTTATGGTATCAAAACATATCCTCCGGTCCTTAAATGCATTATTCTAATGATACAATAATGTTTAAACAAATACAATGCGTGTACTTAAGGTCGGATAACTACATGTAGTTAGTGGAAAGGCAATACATAATACATAAAAGGAATTCAATATGTTCCGAACGTAAAGGATCAGACAGCGTCTTCTCAATGGGAAGTTGTCATTTGCAAATCAATTACAGCTTGATATGGAATGTATCAATAAAAAATATATGAAAGCGAGTGACGATTTAGAGAAATAATGATTGTAAAAGGTATAATCATCATTTGTGATATTAAATTCGTGTAAAGACAACCATTTCCATGCACCCTTGAAATCTAAAAAGGCCACCATTTTAACTTCAGTGCATAAGTCTGTGACGTCAAGTACTTGCCCTAAACGTGACGTCACAATTGAAACAATCAAAGCTTGAAACCAATCGCAGGTTATATCACACGGGTGCTAAGTTATTTCAGTGCTGAATATCGATATTGATAAGAACGGAAGTATTGTTATACTACTTAATCGCAGTTTCTCGCATATTTAAGAGTTTAAGTATCGTAATAATAATTGATTAAAAGATAAAAATATGAAAACACAAAATATGTTACGAAGATTTGAAATACATATATACTGTACCACATTCTATGTACATCATCATGTAGTGTCTCTGTTTACATTTATAAAAGTAAAATCCCGTTAAAATGATCTTTATCGCTATCGTTACATTGTATTTCGATACGTGATAAATTCGAGGTCAGGTACGTCCGGGTTATGTGTCGGTGGAAGGTGAGATACAGGTGAGAATACCGGTAATCTATCAACCACTACGACTTAATACCTGTCTAAGCATCCTTCACATCAACCACCAACGTGCTAGGTTTCCCATTGTTTCGATAAAATCTTCAAACGCTTCTTGGTGGTCTGTCATAATAAGAATTATCTCTGGTGTCATTATCTCAAACGCGAGCTATTACTAGAGGTGACTGTTTTACAATCTTCTCACCTGGACATGGCGGTATAACATTGCTGACCCCTTAGTTCGGGTTATAAAGTGTCTCTTGTAGGTAAGAATGGAATGTTCAGGATGTATGCCGAAATTGGCTTCAACGTGATTTTCCCGTAACAGTTACAGCAGGCTCTACATCTTTGGTACATTGGGGCAATAAGGTTCAAAGTACCGATTGGGTTAGGTTTGATGGCATGGTACATGATATAAACATTTTCGTAATACACGATTTGAAATTATACACAACTAGTTAAATTGTACTTCTTAAATCATAAATCAAAGGGGTTTTACGCACCTGAACCTTCTGCTTCTACATTAGTTTAGAAAATTTGGATTCCCACCTTTTTGCCCCATGCATCACTGAATAGTCGTAGGAGCTCGAAGTAGCTCTTTGATGCAGTATAATTCATTTTTTCGGCATACTGTATCTATTACTTAATCTAAAAGGTGCACATATGTGTGTCTGTTACGTCATCTTTGAACCGTTTCAGACACAAAAAATACACTAACAATTAAGTTGGTATTAATACAAACTAGTTGTAAAAGGATCATTGTTAAAAAGAGTACAGTATACCGGTAGATATCGCCTAATGATGTGGTGAACTATTTTCTCCGTCGATTTTAAGTGACCTCACGTCATGATGTTAGACCCTGTACAACAAACCAACATTATCAACATCTACTAATCATGCATTGTATCCAAATGTTGAGTTTGATGCAGCAACGATGATGGTGCAACACGATTAGATGCGGTTATACTGTAATAGATCAAGAGGCTGTTTGATGTTGAATTGCATCACTACGGTTATCATGCGGTTATACTGTAATAGATCAAGAGGCTGTTTGATGTTAAATTGCATCACTACGGTTATCATGCGGTTATACTGTAATAGACCAAGAGGCTGTTTGATGTTGAATTGCATCACTACGGTTATCATGCGGTTATATTGTAATAGATTAAGAGGCTGTTTGATGTTGAATTACGTCACTACGGTTATCATGCGGTTATATTGTAATAGATGTAGATACTGTTTGATGTTGAATTACGTCACTACGGTTTTCATGCGGTTATATTGTGATAGATGTAGAGACTGTTTGATGTTGAATTACATCACTAAGGTTTTCATTCGGTTATATTATAATAGATCTAGGTATTGGTTGTATTTTGAAGTTAAACTATATTTAATTACATCAATATTATGGTTGTCATGAAGTAAAAAAAAGGCTGGCTGTAGCCTGATTATGTTGTAACAGTATCTGATAATAAGTAGACTTGATAGTGATAGGACTTGATTTTTACAAAGTTTTTAAAAAGTTTAAGTGTTGCTATTCTAGGCCCTGGTTGTGATTGAAATGAAGTTGCACACAATTCAAATGTACAGTGTACGTTATATCATGATTTCATTGTGATATAGTCAGGTTGTATCAGGATTTGGCTTTGGTCTGTACGATTCGCTTATTACACCATTTTTATTTGACAGATGTGGTTGTAACAGGATTTTAATATGGTTATACTTTCATTAGCTGTGACAGATTTGGTCATGAAAGGGAAAGTTAGATTTGATTTAAGGATTCATGTATGAAAGCGTTAGCGGTGACGGGAGTTTGTAAGGTGTGATCAGGTTCGGTTACGATATGGGTAGTTCTGGTGGGATGTGGTTGTGAAAGGGTAATATTAAGTTGGAACGGGGTCCGGCTGTGATTGGTTAGTTGGGACGGGATTTAATCGTGGTATGGTTTGTTATGACGGGATAAGGATGTGATGGGTTAGTTGTGAGATTAATATTTGTGGTATGGTTAGTTGACCCAGGATTAGGATGTGTTGGGTTAGGTGTAAGATTTATATTTTTTGTATGGTTAGGGTTGGGTTAGTTGTGAGAAATATATATGTACGTGGTATGGTTAGTTGTAACAGGATTAGGCTGTGTTGGGTTAGTTGTGAGATTTGTATTTGTGGTATGGTTAGTTGTAACGGGATTCGGCTGAGGTGGGATTGGTGTAAGATTTATTTTTTGCGGTATGGTTAATGGTAACGGGGTTCGGATGTGATTGGTTAGTTGTGACGGGATTTGGATGTGATTAGTTAGTTTTGATGGGATTTAAGTGTGGTATGGTAAGTTGCAACGGGGTTCGGATGTGATTGGTTAGTTGTGACGCGATTTTGATGTTATTGGTTAGTTGTGACGGGATTAAAGTGTGGTATGGTTAGTTGTGACGGGATTTTAGTGTGGTATGGTTTGTTGTGACGAGATTTGGATGTGATGGATTAGCTGTGACGGGATTTAAGTGTAGTATGGTTTGTTGTAACGAGGATATAAGTGTGGTATGGTTTGTTGTGACGGGATTTAAGTGTGGCATGGTTTGTTTTGACGGGATTTTAGTGTGGTATGGTTTGTTGTGAGGTGATTTAAGTGTGGTATGGTTTGTTGTGACGGAAATCGGATGTGATGGATTAGCTGTGACGGGATTTAAGTGTGGTATGGTTAGTTGTGACGGAATTTAAGTGTGGTATGGTTTGTTGTAACGGGATTTAAGTGTGGTATGTTTATTTGTGACGGGATTTAAGTGTGGTATGGTTAGTTGTGACGGGATTTTGATGTGATTGGTTAGTTTTGATTGGATTTTTAACTGTACTATGGTTTGTTGTGACGGGTTTAAATTGTGATATGGTTTGTTGTTACGGGACCCGGCTGTGTTGGGTTAGTTGTGAGATTTATATTTGTGGTATGGTTAGTTGTAACGGGATCTTGCTGAGTTGGGTTAGTTGTAAGATTTATATTTGTGGTATGGTTAGTTGTAATGGGATCCAGCTGTGTTTGGTTAGTTGTGAGATTTATATTTGTGGTATGGTTAGTTGTAACGGGGGCCGGCTGTGTTGGGTTAGTTGTAAGATTTATATTTGTGATATGGTTAGTTGTAACGGGATCCAGCTGTGTTGGGTTAGTTGTGAGATTTATATTTGTGGTATGGTTAGTTGTAACGTGATTCAGTTGTGTTGGGTTAGTTGTAAGATTTATATTTGTGGTATGGTTAGTTGTTACGGGACCCGGCTGTGTTGGGTTAGTTGTGAGATTTATATTTGTGGTATGGTTAGTTGTAACGGGATCTTGCTGAGTTGGGTTAGTTGTAAGATTTATATTTGTGGTATGGTTAGTTGTAATGGGATCCAGCTGTGTTTGGTTAGTTGTGAGATTTATATTTGTGGTATGGTTAGTTGTAACGGGGGCCGGCTGTGTTGGGTAAGTTGTAAGATTTATATTTGTGATATGGTTAGTTGTAACGGGATCCAGCTGTGTTGGGTTAGTTGTGAGATTTATATTTGTGGTATGGTTAGTTGTAACGGGATTCAGTTGTGTTGGGTTAGTTGTAAGATTTATATTTGTGGTATGGTTAGTTGTTACGGGACCCGGCTGTGTAGGGTTAGTTGTAAGATTTATATTTGTGATATGGTTAGTTGTAACGGGATCCAGCTGTGTTCGGTTAGTTGTGAGATTTATATTTGTGGTATGGTTAGTTGTAACGGGATCCAGCTGTGTTGGGTTAGTTGTAAGATTTATATTTGTGGTATGGTTAGTTGTAACGGGATCCAGTTGTGTTGGGTTAGTTGTAAGATTTATATTTGTGGTATGGTTAGTTGTAACGGGGGCCGGCTGTGTTGGGTTAATTGTAAGATTTATATTTGTGGTATGGTTAGTTGTAACGGGATCTTGCTGAGTTGGGTTAGTTGTAAGATTTATATTTGTGGTATGGTTAGTTGTAACGGGATCCAGTTGTGTTGGGTTAGTTGTAAGATTTATATTTGTGATATGGTTAGTTGTAACGGGATCCAGCTGTGTTGGGTTAGTTGTAAGATTTATATTTGTGGTATGGTTTGTTGTGACGGGATTTAAGTGTCATATGGTTTGTTGTGAAGGAATACAGATGTGATGGATAGGTTGTGACGGGATTTAATTGTGGTATGGTTTGTTGTAACGGGATGCGGCTGTGTAGGGTTAGGTGTGAGATTTATATTTGTGGTTTGATTTGTTGTAACGGGACCCGGCTGTGTTGGTTAGTTGTGAGATTTATATTTGTGGTATGGTTAGTTGTAACGGGACCCGGCTGTGTTGGGTTAGTTGTGAGATTTATATTTGTTGTATGGTTAGTTGTAACGGGATCCAGCTGTGTTGGGTTAGTTGTAAGATTTATATTTGTGGTATGGTTAGTGTTGGGTTAGTTGTGAGATTTATATTTGTGGTATGGTTAGTTGTAACGGGATCCAGCTGTGTTGGGTTAGTTGTAAGATTTATATTTGTGGTATGGTTTGTTGTAACGGGATTAGGATGTGTTGGGTTTGGGATGAGAGGATTTTGATGTAATTGGTTAGTTTTGATGGGATTTAAGTGTGATATGGTTAGTTGTGACGGAATTTGGATGTGATGGATTAGCTGTGACGGGATTTAATCGTGGTATGGTTTGTTGTGACGGGATTTTAGTGTGGTATGGTTTGTTGTGACGGGATTTTAGTGTGGTATGGTTTGTTGTGACGGGATTTGGACGTGTTGGATTAGTTGTGACGGGATTTAATTGTGGTATGGTTTGTTGTAATGGAATTTGGATGTGTTGGGTTAGCTATGCCTGGATTTGTTTGTTATAGGATTAGTTGTGGTGGGAATAATTCGTTATATGGTTTAATGTGAAAACAAAAATGGTTTTTGAAGAGTTAGTTTACGGGATTTCGCTGTGATAGGACTTATTAGTCGAAAAGGGGTTGGGTGTTGTAGGATTTGTTGTGAAATGGTTAGTTGTGATGGGTTTTATTTGTGATAGAGTTAATTCTTATTTGTACATTTCTTGTATTTTGGTTGGACAATACTACTGTATAGTTGTTATTGAGTATGGTTACAAGATAATTTTGACGTTACCTAGCGTGACTACTATAATCATCAGATGAAGCATGATGACTTTCAATCGAGCGTCAACATACAATGTTGAAGCAAATGAGGCGAGTCGTTACTTGTGTGTTTTCCCCCTATAGTTAAGTCTCCAAGGGCGGGACAGACCCTGGGGTAAAATCATATTTGTGATTGTTTCTGTATGCTCAGCAATTGTATATATAATTTTCTGGTGGGGATCTCAACCGTTAAGTCTGCAAGGGCGTGTTAGAGCATGTGATCAAATATTAAAAAGAAATTTTAGTGTGTGTGTGTTGGGGGAGGGGGGAGGGGGGTGTCGTGAGCATGTATACTTAACAGTGTTTGTCTCCATTATTTAGCAGACTGGTACAACGCCGTGCTAATTTTTTTTGCATGTTCGTGTGCAAGTAATAAAACAGCATGTTTGTTAACTTTTGTGAAAATAGAAATACGTAGAATGTGAGAAACAAGTATATATGTTATCAGCACATTAACAGAAGGAGACATTATAAATGAATGTCGCATGCCACTACATCTGTGCTAAAATCAGACAGGATTTCCCGCCCATTTTTATTTTAGACCTGTCAACGAACCCGTTTCCTGTCCTAAATCGACCCTAATCTCCATCAGGAAATGCTAATTAATTGTTTCTGTTAGTGTGAACTAATTTTGGCATACAGGCACATTATCTTGTTCGGGAGTTCTTGGTGCGGAATGTGTGTACCAGCGAGTGGTCCCGGTAAACGTTGCTGAACACTATGTTAAAGGAAAGTATTCCGAGACAAAAATTTAGTCTGAGCAGTAGTGGATCGGACTTCCTACTGACATAACTACAAGTTAAACATTGCTCATATCACACCTCCCCGAAACTTTATCTTATCATTCGGCCTTATCTCATAAGATGTCAATATGTTTTATGTTGCACAGAGTATGGAAATGAATAATTAACTGCACTGTGTTACGTATACACGTATAAAACACGTGCGACAGAAGATTCGGAAAATGTGTACTGAAGATAAAACAAAATCTGTAAACATGTAATAAATATCTTTTGAACTATTTCATTTTATCATAATATTATTTGCATACAAACAATTCAGGTGAAACATTTTTAAATGAACCGTACATATCTTTTGTAGATAAATCAAAAGCGACAACTCCCTTAAACGATGAGGCGGTGTTGAAAGGCATTTTACATTTTACACATAAAAGTTTATAAATGTATATATTTCTGCAAACAGCATTGTATTTCCAACCCATAGAAAGGAATGAGAAGTGTATAAATTTATATTTTGTAGTTATGTCACTTGTGTGAAAACCATGGTTACCTCATCAAAATATACAGAAAAATGAAAAATAAACACTATTTCTACTAAATACTAAATAGCAAAATTTTATTGAAAACAGGCAATTTTACCTATTTTTAATAAATATTTTATGTACAGTATCCATGGATACCGAGTGCTGATACGAATGAAACAGACTAAAATTATGTCTGAATGACTCAAGAGATATAGCCTGTAAATGATATATGTTGCTTAGTAGAACACAGATTAAAGTATGACAACTTTAAATGTATAATAAAATGTTAACAGAAATCAAGGTTGGAAAGGCTTGAAAAAACCTATAAGCAATGGCGAGTTACCTCCCTTTATGCACGCACGTAATGGTTCATTTTGATTTCTTAAGTTTATTTATTAGATTTAACCTAAAATAAATCAAGGTCAATATCGAACAAGCATGAAAAGTTTTTTTTTCAAAAACATGACTTTTTGTGTGCTGTCTATTCCTTAAAATTTAATCAAAACCCTTTAGGTGTCTAGAAAATGACACAATGAACAAAATGATGTATCCGTTTCCGAAATGAATTTCCCTGAAAGGTGAATTTTTACCAATTCTATTCTCAGACTATCAATAAAGGGAAGTAATCTGAAAAATGAAAACTTCAATAAGTTTGTAGTTTTCATTAATAAAATTCCATTATGGGTGAAATTGGACGCTTTGGTATCCTATGCATGGGAAAAACAAGACAGTTTAGTGATAATGTTATGTTTTTGCCTTATTCTATGATGGCATAGTTACAGTGATGTCATCAAAATGTGACATCATCATTGGGTATGTATGACATCATCAATACTTACTGAGATCAAAATGGCTACCAGGAAACCCACAACAACAACACTCTGGCAATAGACACATCTCCCCTAGCCGACGAACACTGCGAAAATATCAGATACTGGAATAACAGACAAATAATACCAAAGTAAATTTTGCTTCCTTTTTCTTCACCGAGAAATGACAGTGACTCTCAAAAGTTGTGAAAATCATCAAATTTCACTCAAAACTCATTTCTGCATCTGTCATTTAGGAAAATCATTATTGTCACGATTGACTTCAATAGATTAATCATTATGCTGGTTAATTAGTTGGGGAGAAAATCAGACAAAATAGCAAAATTTGATTGAAAACAGACAATTTTACCTTTTTTCAATAAATATAATTTGATGTACAGTATCCATGGACACCGAGTGCTGATACGAATGAAACAGACTACAATTATGTCTGAATGACTCAAGAGATATAGCCTGTAAATGATATACGTTGCTTAGTAGAACATAGATCAAAATATGACCACTTTAAATGTATAACAAAATGTTAACAGAAACCCTATAAGCAATGGCGAGTTACCTCCCTTTATGCACGCGCGTATAAAGGTTCATTTTGATTTCTTAAGTTTATTAATTAGATTTAACTTGAAATAAATCAAGATAGATATCAAACAAGCATGAAACATTTATTTTTTTCAAAAACATGACTTTTAGTGGGCTGTCTATTCCTTAAAATTTAATCAAAATCCTTTAGATGTCATGAAAATGACACAATGAACAAACTGATGTATCCGTTTCCTAAGTTCTCCCTTGAATACTTACTAAGTAAAATGAATTTCCCTGAAAGGTGAATTTTTACCAATTCTGTTCTCAGACTATCAATTCGTGTACTTCTCTTGGTACCAAATATATACTATTTACCTATTAATTATCACCTGATGGCTGGGGTCCATCAACTGACCACTAACTAAACTGTTGAACCAACAAAAGCATTATAATAGATAAATTTGAATAAAATTATATACAAGAACAAACCGTTATAGTGTTGATATAATATATATGAATTTTAGAAAAAAGGTCACAAGTTCAAATTTGGGAATAGCCCATGTACACATTCTGCTATTCTGTAACCTAAAATATACTTATATTATAGTTTACACATACTGAGTATTCTTTCTAAGTTTTGCAATAGTTGGTCAACTTCAAAAAGAATAGTTGGTTGGAATTTTCACACGAAATAATGTTGATATATATGCATATATCACGTGTTCTATCCGATAACCTAATGAATATCAACATGGCTTGGTATTAAAACTTAATCATCACCTGATGGCTTTGGTCCATCAACTGACATAGAATCAGCAATACATTAATTTGTAATTCTTGATCGATCGTAAACTGATACAGTTGATAGATACAATATGTATTAAACAGTCATTTTTCATCAAGGTCATTCCAATATTACAGCAATTAATTATCTACTACATTAATTAGATCTTGATGTTTTGCATAGTAAGCAAATTTTCCAAAATTACACAATTCTTTCGTATTGGCAGATGATAGAAGTTTAACTTATTTAAAGACAGATGAATTAAGTTGATAATAGGGCTTAATATATTTGGATCTGAGATTGTTATACAAGGAACATGTACATGGACATAATAACTGTGGTTTTATTAGTTGTGTATGCATGTTAAAATTTTAAAGAATAATGTATCATCCATTGTCCAGTGCTTAGTGTGTATGCCAAGCATTCCTTGTATACATGTAAACAATTAGAACTACACATTACTTATAAAAATGTTTGTGATTCATTGAATTTTAATCAGCTAATATCAAGTGCTAAATATTCTAAGTGTACTTTTTACTTTATGTCATGAAATATCTCCATATAACACTGTTAATTATTAAAAAATAAAATAAAATTAAGAATTATAAATTTTGAATCTGGAGTATTTTATTTTTACAAAAAATAAAAATAATATATATATATATATGTGAACATATTGTGATCTATATAGTACATGTTTTATGACTTTGTGAAAAATACAGGTAAATATCTACCTGTAAATTTGCACTTTCCCAGAACAGACTATAATTGGTGTGCCATTGTTCTCAAGTGTTTATATAATTCTTTTGATCCCCAAAAAGTGGGAGAAAGGAGAACAAACCATAGTGACCACTGAGACGATCTATATATAGCACAAGGCTGACACAGGTAAAATTATATATACATAAGTCAGCGCGGGCGCTGAAGGATAACGACTATGTACAGTTACGGGATAATTGTTGTTCATATAGAAAACTCTAAAGTTAGTAACCTTGTACCAGAGGCGTAATCTAACCCTGTTGTTAAATTAGCAAGCCCAAGGGAAGTAACTCGTAAATAACAGAATCTCACTACATCTACTGACTGTAACCCGTGCTATATTATAAACTATAATATACAGTTTTTTTTAACCCTCGTTAATTATCAAACTCTCTTCCACATTCTATCATTTTCCCAGTTCACTACACAATAAACATATAAAACTCATGTTAAACACATTTGGGACTATAAAATGGACATTAATGTTATTTATTTGGTGCAAACCGATCACGCAGGCACACGACAACAGATATATATATAATTACAAATAACACAAAAAATTTATACAAAAAAACAGACACAAACATATAATGAAACAACAAATAACACAAACATTTTATTAGAAAAAACGACAAGTACCGAGATGTTAAAAATCAAAGTACTGAAAGTACTGAAACGCTAAAACTTCAAACAATAGTATGTATATTTCGACAGCTATTGCATTGTTTTTGTTGTAGGTTACTAAGTTTCGATATCAGAAATTTTCAGAATAAGGATTAAGTATTTAGAGTAAACCCAATATCACACAAGTTCTTTAGATTGACGAGTTGTATATCAAGCTACATGTACAATTTAGTGCAGTGCTTTATTTAAAGGCCCCATATACGTAACTTCGGCACTTTTTTCGAGAAAATTTATGAAAAAAAGTCCAGTTGATAACCATGCAAAAATAAGTCTAAAACGAAGTAAACCTGAGCGGTAACTAACAAAAAATTCTTGACAGAAAATTCCAAAGAATTGAAAATAATTCAGATGAGGCTCGTTTCAACAACAAGACGAAGTTAGAAGACAGTTCAAAATGGACGGGTGTTTACAAATATAGTTTCAATTGCTGCTGTACCGGTAACCGCGTAAGAATTCACCTTGAATATTGTTGATATAAGTTAATCTGTATTAAATCTATAAATATAACAAGTTATTAGGCTTGATTTTCTCTTAAAGTTTTGCCCAAAGTTACGTTTATTGGGCCTTTCACAATTTAACTAAAATATCAATTTTTATAACAAATGAATATTGATCCATTTACAGGGCAGCGAACGTGTTTATTTTAATATATGCACTGAAATAAACGGTATTAGTGTGTTAGACACAAAATAAAACAAAAGCAAAATTTCACACCCGAGATCCAGATGGAAATGCAAGATGACGATTAATTACGGGAGCATTGGCAGAGACATATACAAATGTACTAGTTTGTTTCAATAATAAAATGTATGTTATTGTAAGTTTGAATTATGACGTAGACATAGCATAGCAACCTAAAAGTATGATTAATGTATGGCAGGTTTTAAATGTACATAGGATTTAGGTCGTCTTCTAGCTTTGAGCTTGAGGAAATTTCCCTAAATTTCATTTACAAGATGTTATAAAGTAAAAAGGATTGGACAACAGGCTTAAAGCCTATACAAGTCCTATTACGATATCTTTACCAAGCCGGAGAAAAATAATTGTATGCAAATATGTCATATCCACTTACATCCCTAGGCCTAATTATCAATTATCAAGTTAATCTACAAAGCAGTGAAAATTACATGTATTTTGGCCGTGACCTATGTATATAGGGCCGCACAGAATTACGGGAATTTACATGATTAAGGTTTTTGCATACCAGAGAAATAATATAAGTGTTATTTCTACTAAATAACTTATATTGTGTCAATTGCTATGTACACTGTACAGGTTTTGATAAAGTTTCATTAAAACAAAAATGTGAACCCACAGTGTATAGTGATATGTGAAGCACAGAGAACGTAATTATAAAACCACAAGCTTTTGCTCGCCATAGAAAAGTATAAGTGTTATTTTCAATAAATCAAGTGTTTTGCCAATTCATATGTACATAATGCAGGTTCTGATAATGTCTCATTAAAAATTGTATACTTAGTATAATATTAAGTACGAAAATCGATCAAGTTTGTTAATTCAGTAGACATTGTATATATCACAACGTTAGTGACGATCAGGGGAAGTAACTCGTAAATAACAATATCATATCCAGTGGGCGGATTTACACTGTAATTATGAATTAATATTTCCGACAGACAAATTGGGTAAGTATTTTGGTTAACGCACATGTTCAAGGTAATATATCATTGAAATCCAAATCAGGGTATTTGGCTATGGCGCGATTATATATTCAAAGTTTAACACAGCAAACTACACCATGCCAGTACATTCCGTGATCCGAGTGTAAAACACAAAGAGGTATAGGCCTATAACACGAATGCATGTATACACACGAGAGGTCAACCAGGATCAGAGACGTAATATTTAAATGAGCCGTGGGATTGAAAAATTGATTTCTTTGTTACAAATCGCATATAGATTATTAAAGTCATCATACTTATTAAAAATACCATGGGAACATATATGGCAAGCCGTTTGGGTTTTTACTATTGAAATGAAGATATCTCTATTTAATTAAAGATATCTCTATTTAAAATGAAGATATCTCTATTTAATTAGAGATATCTGTAATTTAAATAAAGATATGTCTAAGTTAAAAACAGATATCTCTATTTCTACTGAAAATAAAGACATCTTCTTTAACATTACAGATATCTCTATTTCAAATACAGATATCACTATTTGAATTACAAATATCTTTAATTGTTATTGAGATATCTTTATTTGAAATAGAGATATCTTTAATTCTTGCCCAATTAAAGATATATTTATTTAAAATAGAGATATCTCTATTTGAATTAAAGATATCCCTATTTTAAATAAAGATATCTTTAATTTTGTTTAAAGATATCTTCATATGAAATTAGATATCTCTAATTCAAATACAGATATCTCTAATTCAAATACAGATATCTCTATTTAAAATAGAGATATCTTTAATTGAATAAGAGATATCTGCAATTACTTTGCAATACAGATATCTGCAATTACTTTATAATACAGATATCTCTTTTTCAAATACAGATATCTCTATTTGAATTAAAGATATCTGTATTTACACGTGTTTGCTCAGTGCGAAGATTAATATTGAAACACAAAGAAAATAACGATTACTCCCTAATCCCGATCAGTGATAAAGGGGCATCCCGGGGAAGTCTACAATGAAGTTCTTGAATATACATGCTGTCTGCACTACCAGATACATTTTTCCTGTTATTTCAATATTCAAAGTCCACTCAAAATGTGTTTATTAGCCACTTGAAAAATTGCATTCCTCGGGAAAGCCCGATAAAAACAGCGCTGATCACGCGTCAATCAGGTGACTATTTTGTCGCAAGTCGACGAGGGGCCCAAAGGGAGGGGACGCGTAATGTATAGGTCCGATGATGAACCAGACACAAAATCCGTGTATACATTTTTTGAATCATATTCACATTAATAATCAGACGTTAATTACACACGATAATCATATGAAGAAATTTATGTCGACATCTATGCATCATTTATCGACATCAGTACCTGACTGAAACAGGATACAACCATGCATCGCCAGACTGCACTCTTACATTGTACGTTTAACAGTGTCATGTGGGTTTCCGACGATGACAAACATAGGGCAAACCTTAATTTCTGTAAAAAGTTATCTTCACGAATCCTCATTTAGAACCATTTCACAAAAGGTGTGCATGCATTTTAAAGTACAAAAATAAAATGAAATGATTCCGATTTTTTTTATACAACTCTATGTCTTGAAGATTTTTTTTCAGACTATCTATATATTCATCTAAAATCTATCCAACTTTCAGCGTCAACATACTTTTAACACTTACAATTACGTATCAGGGAAGTCCGTGCACTCATATGACGCACCACGCACTAAACATGTAGAACACATGTATAATATATATATCAAATTTGGAACTTGTCGAGAAGATAATTGTCCAATACTTATTCCATTTGTATATGATTTTTTTTTTATAAATCAATGACTTCACTTATATATTGCATATATTTTGATTCATACCAAATTCACTACCGGGGTCCAAACCCGATACTGTTTGTACAATCCGTATTTTATAGATTAGGTATAACAAGCATTTTTTATCCGCACAGGATGACATAAATTTATTCATTTTGTCCAAATTATTGAATCTGTATGTAATTATACATTAAACTCAATCGCACCTATACCGGCGTTTTACAACGTAACCCCCCCCCCCCCTCATACGGGTTTTCTTGTATGTGAAAAGGTCTTTCTCTTCAGCAATATAATTGAATTATGCCGTTTAACTGCAATATTATAAAGGAAATATTGCAAAAAACGCTTTTAAGTTTTACACACGCATTTCATGTAACAGAGGAATGAAAGAGTTATCCTTTGGGAGGCCCCAAAACCAAATCAAAACTGTGTCACCTGCTATCCAGAAGAAAACTGTAACATGCAAACAATTTGGCTGTTAGTTTCTCCCTTGAATACTTCCCATCCCTCATTATGCTTCCGTAATATAATCCTTACGTTGAAGTTTGACCATACGGCCACTTTTCGCTTGGTAGTTACATGTAGGTCACGCGGATCGCCATTTTTTGCTTACCGATGTAGCTTGTTATGCGCATGCGTTATCCTATGTGACGAAAACAAAATTACATGTCTAAATCGTTGATCAACGAATAGTGTTTCCCTTTTTTAATTATTAATTCAAGTTTTTGGGAACATATTTCAGCGTAAATCGCCCATAAATTTTCCACAAGATTATACGTTTAATTCATGTATACAATAATTCTAAATAAGCATAAAAAAATATAGTTTTACCGTGATGCCTCTTTAACGAAACGCTTGTAATTAAATCGGACTATCCGGATCCCATACATGCATGCATGAGAGATATAGGTCTAAACCGATAAACGACATCCAGCAGCACATGGTCTGCATTTCCCGCCATTTTGCGTCAATACTGCTTTACTTCCGTCATGCGCAAAAGGGATAGTCAAGGGAGCAGTCGTTTTTTTCTATTTGATGGTTAAATACAGATATCTCTATTTCATGTCAAATAAAGATATCTGTATTTCTACAACAATTAGAGATATCTGTATTTGAAATAGAGATATCTGTATTTGAATTAAAGATATCTTTATTTGAAATACAGATATCTTTATTAACAATGAAATGCAGATTTCTCGAATTAAAATAAAAATATCTTTAATTGAATTAGAGATATCTGTATTTAAATTAGAGATATCTGTATTAGAATTAAAGATATCTTTATTTGAAATACAGATATCTTTATTTACAATGAAATGCAGATATCTCGAATTAAAATAAAAATATCTTTAATTGAATTAGAGATATCTGTATTTGAATAAGAGATATCTATATTTCGTGTTTAATTAGAGATATCTGTATTTTAAATAGAGATATCTTTCATTCAAATACAGATATCTCTAATTCAATTAAAGATATCTCTATTTGAATTAAAGATATCATTATTTTTTATATTAATAATGATATCTTTGTTTAACATACAGATATCTTAAAAGGAAAAATGCCGAGGTGACTCGAAAAAATGCCGAACTCACCAAGTGCTACGGAAGCCTACGGAAGCCGGTTAGTGCCACATGAAGTAAACTTTTATGTCGTAATTACGACTTAGTATGTTGTAATTACGACTTAGCTATCTCGTATTTACGACTTAGTATGTCGTAATTACGACTTAGTTATCTCGTAATTACGACATACTAAGTCGTAATTACGACATAACTAAGTCGTAATTACGACATACTAAGTCGTAATTCTGAGATAGCTAAGTCGTAATTACGACATAAAAAGTTTACTTCATGTGGCATTAACCGGCTTCCGTAAAGTGCCGAGGTAACCTGACATGTAAACAAATCGGCCGCGGAGACGAGATAGCGATGGGTGACAATCGCCTCCGACATACGGGGCTGACACGTTACAGTATACTGACAGTACATGTATGAAACATTGTGTCCTGTATATGTTTGCTTCTTTTTTTCTAAATCACTTTAAATTTGTCTAACTTTTAACTTGTTCTTTACATATATTTTGTGACAACTAATTAAAATATATGCTGTGTCAATTAGCAACGTTTCTTTTCATTTTCAGTGTTTCCACGGTGTTTCTACCAGATATATACAGTATATAGGCCTACCACACAACACAAATAATGTGAAAATGGTGATTTTGTTATTATTTCTCATAGCACGGACTTAGAATGTTAGATCTAAGTCCGTGCGCATACAGTAGTATCAGGCACAGGCACTAGCCTCGTCTGTCAAACACCTATACTAGGGAATAGCTTTTGTTGATGCTACTCGTAAATATATGAGGATTTCAACAAATCACTAGGGTATTCACCGAGGGGCGAGGTGATTCAACTAAAACCACGTTTATTCACCAATTAGCGATGATACTCAACAAAAATTATTAACATCACTAATGCTCGATAATAGTCACTAATGTCCCGATAAGAATCAACAACGGTCCGGTAAAATTCAACAAGGTTCGATTTGACCACGTGACCAAACTGATAGAGCAGCTAGTTTACCTGTACACACGACTGGCAGTGACCAAGATCTCGCCATGGTTACGGCCACGGCCGTACGCCGGGTCGACTTACATGCATTGGAGCACACACAAACATGCCAAGTTCCTTTCACAGAGATGTTACGTTAGTGTAAAACAGTTATGAATGCTAATCCCATCATTAGGATGTTTTGATGTACCACGAAATTATATTAGATTGCTTTCTAATTCCTTTGTTGTACGTACACGTTTCGATAGTACATTGTGTACACAAGTTTTAGGTTACAAAGTTAAATCTTTTGCAGTAGCAAGTACTGCCTCAGGCAACTCACCTATTGAGCTGACGACTTCACGCCTCACTGCACACGTCTTTGACAGCCACTGTATGGCTTCCGTTGGTGTATACTGGAGAGCGACACGACAGCCTAAGTTCCAAGTGGTATTTACTATCATTCGTTTTCTGCAACTGTACGCGTAATCTTTCCATTTAACACTGTGATTAAAACTGTCCATGCTTTGTATGACGTATGTATACGTATTAAACATTTGTGACTATGTGGTTTGCATTAGTTTATCTGTAAATGTTCACGTAATTTTTCCATTGAAAACAGTGAACACGGTAATATTCACTGCCGATCAAATGCTTTGTATGTGTTTGTCTCAATAAAAACATGCTTGTATAATTTTTCAGGATCTGGTTTTCATTCGTTAACTGTAATTGTAGTTGAACATCGACTTTGATAGCATAATTCCGTGATTCTTCATATTATTTTGAGCATTTTTATTAAATTAACACAACATCAAACGTTCGTCTCAAACGTGCTGATAATGCTGATTGACAAGAGACTGATTTTTACGTACATTTGTAAGAAGTTCGCAAGATGGAGTCATATAAGATTAATATTTGAGATTGAAATGTTAGATACACAGAGCGGTGTATGCTTAAATTCTATTTTCGGGTCACCTTCGACCGGTTTTAGATCGGATTTAGATAGCATCCAATTCCGTGGTATTCGGACTAAAATAAGGTCTAATATTTATGTCGCACCATTATGAGAATGCGGGGATTTCCAGGTATATACGGAGCAAACCTGCTCATGAACTTTTAATGTGTGTGTAGATTTGTTTCGTTATCCGCTTGTGGTTGGTCTGGTGTGCAAGTTCTCATTAATCATCAAATCCGCCAATGGGACTGATTTGTCTGAAACATCTATCGAGCTCCTATGTCAGATGTGGGAGGAGCTTATCTAGTACATGTGACGCCTAATAAATGTAATATTACCGTTTTTTATTTACATGTTCTGTAATATTGAATCATAATCAAAATGGCGGCGTAACGCTTTAACCTTTATGAAATTAATGAAAGCCTAACGGGTATCAAGTTAATCACCCTTGATCAAATGTAACCAGTACCGAGCAGCCAGACACATTTTTATTGTCTCCGAATCCTTATCCAATAATCAATACTAATGACCCTCATGTGTTGAAATCTCAGCGACACTTGCCTAATTATTATTAAAAGTGGAAGGCCTATTACCATGACAAGAGGTATTTCGATTCGGATCCAGCTCATTGACAATTTGAAACGGTATTTAAAGGGGATGGATGAATGGGGGCAAAAAGGGTACACGACAAACGGGAGTGCGCATAAAGCGTTATTTTTACATACTTTCGTTTAAAATCATTTAATTTTCAACGTTTCGTGAGTGTAAGTATGTATGAAGCTTATCACAAAACAGTTATTTTACCTATATTGTGTTTACATATATAATTGCGAATTGTTACAGTTAACTCAAAAATATTTTTGTTGGTCAGGTGATTGGAAAAAGGAAAGAAGATACGCCCTCGACACATACGGAAGACGAACAAGACCTCGCCACATTTCTTATAAGTACATACCTGTGTTGACGTCAAAGACAAATATCAAGAAAAAACGAAAGACTCACCAAACCTGTTATGGTTATGCATCAACTTCTGAAACAGTATTCATTAAATACTCCAATAAAAGATCGACCATTTATTGCTATCGCTATTTGTGCCAAAAAATCAAGTCCCTGTCTAACTGGTCTTGCACTATTTTTGCATGTTTATTTTTTAATCTGATTAGAAAATCAGTTGTGTTATTTCTTGTTTTTCTTTTTTGTTCATAATACAGTGACGTTTGTCACGTTACGTCATCTTCACATTGAATTCAATGTTAATTTGGGGTTTTTTTCGTCAAAACAAAAACGTTTACGTCATCGAGCTTGACACCGAAGTTTATAGCCATCCTGAGTTGTCCTATGTTTCACCTGTAATGTTTTTTCAAATGTCATTGTTCACCCCAGTATAAAGATTATAATTCAACAAAAATTCACACAAACACCCAAGTATCCACAGGACATGTGTTAACACACACACATATATATTATATATATCTCTAAGATTGATATTTCACCCGACCATCCAGGCCAACAGTTCACGATTTGGTTCTAGATGTGCGTTGTTTCACAAGAAAGTGATAGGCCTAATAAAATTGCACCTTTTTATAGAAGATATCTTGAAAAACAATGTTCATTTCAGGCCCCGAACTATGTACATGGCGTAATACACATTTACAACGCCATCTGTAACACGATCTCAACCACACGTTATCAAAGAAGCATTATTGACCTGTAATGAAGCTGTATGTTACAGTTTTAGCGTATTATCCCGATGAAAGCATATACAGTTACGTGCCATAAGTCTTTCAATTTTTTTTTATTTTGCTATGTATTCTTTGTATTTCCAACTTTTTTCAATGAATTTTCCTGACTTCGTTTCGGGATCATTTTTTATGAAATTTTGTGTACTTATAGAGAATTGTTTCCTGTTTCATCATATTTTCACTGTTTTCCGTTATGTATAATTAGAGAAATCATAATTTATTTACAACGTCCAATTTTCGGGACGCCATTTTGACGTCATTTTGGTAACGTTATACGGAAATTAGCAGTGTAGATAATTCTGTATAGCTCAATAAATACACAACGGAAAATTAAATAAATATTATGAGAGGAAACCTTGTATATTTCTGTACCAAATGACAAAAAAATTGTTAAAATCCATCCATAAACGAAGTCAGGAAAATTCATTGAAAAAAGTTGGAAATACAAAGAATATATAGCAAAATAAAAAAAAATTGAAAGACTTATGGCACGTAAATTTTCGATAAAAATGCTCCCCTCAATGGTTATAAAGGCTATTTTTTATGACCATTGAGGGGGAATTTTTATCGAAAATTGATCTAAACCCCCCAAAAGTGTGAAATTACTCTAAACACCCTTGTTCAGGTCCAAAACTGGCTGTAACAAATTCTCAGGTCCCTGTGGAAAACATCACTCACTTCAGAAGTATCGACACGGACTTGGATAGATAATTTCCCGTGCTGTCGACAATAATAATTGTACACTGAAGTACACAAATGAACACAGGTCATTCCCCTCTGAACTTTCATAATGAACTGTTCCAACCATTCAATCAGACCAGTTCAAGTGTGTCTTCATGAGTGAATGAGTTAAGGATCGACAATTTTACGACATCATATGGTAATCATTACAGTCCATTTTCGCCACACCTGTACGGGTATACACCCCAGGGCAAGTTTCACACCTGTTTCCTGGGGGTTGTTAAAACTGTGTTGTAGTTGATACTGTCCATTGTGTCAAACTGTTTCGATTGACAGGTGTTACGCACAGGTGACCCCCCCCCCCCCCACCCTTCCTGTTAAATGCAAACAGTTTTACACGATCTTAAGCGACTGCCAGGTTAGAGAAACCACGGTCAACAGTTAATCGTACGGTGCCTATATCAACAATTTTATATTGTGTGTATTGTCTGAAAACAATGTTTGACGATAGGTGAAGGGCAAAGGGAGTGAGGGGTACGGGGCTCAGTCATTTCCCGTGTTTTATTGCAATTTTGCTGTTAGAATAAAAAAAAGCTTTATAATGGTACGTACACAAGAAAAAGTTTGGATTAAAATACACGTATCTTAAGATTATTTTTTTTTTCCATTCATCAGAATATAATGTGTTTTTTTATTGTGTATAGAGCATTTCGTATCTGCAAGATGAAATAATAAATGGAAACGATTAGCGAGATTTGATCTTTTGACAACAGGCCCCTGAGAATTTGTTACAGCTAGTTTTGGACTTTTAGCCGGTGTTTAGAGTATTTTTTCGAAAATTTGACCTAAACCTCTCAAACATGTAAAATTTATAGGTCCAAAACTAGCTGTAACAAATTCTCAGGTCCCTGTGTTTGACTTCTTGGGTAGCTGTCACTCGTCAGTCACAGTTCGCTGCATCAATGGGTTTAGTAAGCTTGTGCAAAAGATCCGCCAACATTTCGATTTAAAACTAGCCAAAAATTAACCTCCGCTAACAATATGCCTACTGTCAGAAGACCAAAGTGTTCCAGATTGTTCCATATATATACATTAGTTTTCTGTAAATGCAAAATAGATGAGTTTGTCCAATACATTAACACATAAAAAGAATAATAAAGCTAACCAAGCTTTCACAACTTGAGACACCTGTTAGCTGGGCTGCAGAGCTCCTTGCTGTAGGTCAAAAGTCCCCGCCGCGGCCGGTAAAAAAATCAAACGCTTTCTACCCTCTGGCAGAATATGGACTAGCTAATTAAGTCAGGTATGGACCAAGTATTCTGTATTATTAGGGTTGAAAGCATGACTCCAAATCCGTGAGTGCCATGTTTGTTTTGTACATTTGTCAAGATCGGCGGCGAAAGGGACCCATGACTTTCACTACGATAGCGAATGATTTTCCAAATGCGGTTTTTTTTTCGTTAACTGTTTCTTAATATTTCCTTTCAAAAAATGTTTTTGAAATACCAAAACATTTTGGCACGGACGTAAGTAAATTAGCAATCTTATTCCGTACTTTTGACTTCACCTTTATTGACCTCGCATTACGTAATGTAAATCATCGGCGGATTTTGCCATTGAACATTTTCGATTATATGATAAAGCAACATTTCACAACAAGGGACTTCTATTAACAACTGCATTATAGCTTCGTGTTACGCATATACAATACGTTAACTTAGCAATTGTTAGCTTGCGTATTAATTGTTTTATTAACCATTTTTACCTGATGATCTGACGTGAACGTTAACAATACGACACGACACGTTTTACGTCTGTATTATATTTCATAAAAAACACATACAGATGTGTATAACATTCAGTTATCCTGGACTGTCGGTGTTCACCTCACAGTAGTAAGTCGCAGATAGACTTAATCCCCAACGCTGGACCGCGCGCTGGGAGCGGGACCCCGCGACTTTGCCCAGGTGATTACTCCGAGGGGTTTTAAGAGAGAATGCAGCTAAGCACAAGAGATTAATTAATTTCAAGTCTATAACGACTTTATAAGGAAGGAAAAAGATGCAGAGTTTAAACTACTATCTGGCACTGAGGAATCAAAGACTAAGTGAGAGGCCCTTCCTTGAACAATGAAGAATAAAGAATACAAATTTAAAGTAATATCCGGTTAATATTTCTATTCTGAATATATATAATAACAATTATCTTGACCAAGATCTCAATACATACCCGGGTACACATTTAGCACAGGAACATTTTCAAATGTAATCAATAACTTTGTTTCATTGATCTTTCAGCAAAACCTTTAGGATTAAGTTTTTTTGTCACTGGTTCAAGACTTAAAGATAATATTGGATAGTATTTTAGATATATGGATATACAGGCCACAGGCCTGCCGCCCTTATTATAAGATCAATGATTCATGTGTGATCATTAACAATTTCTATGGTAATTGCGACCTATACAGAAGCCCTCAAACTGACCCGTCTAATCTCAAATGATGGTTGGATAGAGTTTACAAATGAAGGGTTTGTTTCATTTTGTTTTACGTCCTATTTACACCCAGGGTCATTTAAAAATGTGCCAGGTTTTGGAGGTGGAGGAAAGCCGGAGTACCCAGAGAAAAACCACCGACCTACGGTCAGTACCTGGCAACTGCCCCATGTGGGATTCAAACCCGCAACCCATAGGTGGAGGGCTAGTTAGTGGTAGAATGTCGGAACACTTAAACCACTCGGCCCCCTTAATGCTTTACAATGCTATCATATATAAAAATTTGCATACAAAGTGTTTAAATATAGTGAAGTACCTTACCTGCTTCACCTTCATTGTGTTTACCTGGGAAATTCAAGTGCCATTCTTTTTTTTCCTTTTGACTTGAGGTTAAGGTCACTATGACATTGCAATACCCAATACCTGTTGGTGATTCGGGAAATAACACTTTAACAGTCAACGGATCATCAAGTTCATGCAAGTTTTAAATGTGGCAGTGTTATACAGTTGAACCTTGTTATCTCAAAGTCGACCGGAACACAAAAAACCTTCCAAGTATTTGAGGTAGGTGGGTTTGAATACTTAATGTGAATTCTAGATTAAACAGGGTCTTTAAGTTAATACAAGTTTGAGATAACGAGATTCAACTGTATCAAAGTCCATGCAAAAACCCCAAAAGTACAATTTTTCAATGATTTCAGTGAATAAACAGCTTGCCAACCCTGATGTTAAAAGCATTGTGAGTACTAACTGGGGTAAATCCCAAGAGAAAATATGGGCAGGAATCCCACCAGGATCCCGGTGGGATTCAACAGGATTTCCAGTGGGATCCCAGCTGGATCCTTATGGGATTCACAATGATACCGGACCGGATCTCAATGTGATCTTAGTAAAATCCTTGCAGGATCCGGACTGATTTCCAGTGAAATTTCAGCAGAATCCCAGTGATTCTGCAGGTTAGTAGCAGATTCCAGTAACATCCCTGCAAGATTCAAGTGAAATCCTAGACGGATCTTACAGAAAGGCGATGTGATGTGTTTCTGACCCTTAAAAACAACATAAAATAAAAATCAATGTACACATGTTTATTTAGCTAGAACATTAATTCTGGCTTTGCATCAATCTGCCCTCCTGCAGTCTTTGCACACCCACATTTTGCATCAAATCAATGGATTCGTTTATCTGTGCATCGGTCCCTGATTGGTTTTCTTCCATCCACCTTTAACATCTTAGAACTTTTTCTGAAAGAAATTAAAGCAAACATTAACAAGAGGCCCATGGGCCTAAACGGTCATCTGACAATTGCAAACACTTAAAATCTTATCACCTTCCCCCAATGATGCTTCACATTAAATTTGGTGCTGATCGATTCAAGCATTAAGGAGGAGGAGGATTTTAAAGCAAAAACTCAGCAAAGTTCCCCTTTTGGGGCCCCGCCCCTTTGGTCCCAGGGGTCTGATTAGCCTCATTTATATAAAATCTGATTGCCATCCCCAAATGATGTTTCACACTAAATTCGGATGCAATCCATTCAAGTAATAAGGAGAAGTAGGAATTTAAAGCAAAAATTCAGCAAAGTTCCCCTTTTGGGCCCCGCCCCTCTGGCCCCAGGGGTCGGATCAGCCTCATTTATAAAAAATCTGATCGCCCTCCCCGAATGATTCTTCTCACCAAATTTGGATGCAATCCATTCAATCATTAAGAAGGAGTATAGGATTTTAAAGCAAAAATTCAGCAAAGTTCCCCTTTTCGGGCCCCGCCCCTCTGGCCCCAAGGGTTGGATCAGCCTCATTTATATAAAATCTGATCGCCCTCCCCAAATGATGCTTCACATCAAATTTGGATGCAATCCATTCAAGCATTAAGGAGGAGTAGGATTTTAAAGTAAAAATTCAGCAAAGTCCCCTTTTTGAGGCCCCGCCCCTATGGCCCCAGGGGTCGGATCAGCCTCATTTATATAAAATCTGATTGCCCTCCCCAAATGATGTTTCACACCAAATTTGAATGCAATCCATTCAAGTATTAAGGAGGAATAGGAATTTAAAGCAAAAATTCAGCAAAGTTCCCCTTTTGGGGCCCTACCCCTCTGGCCCCAGGGGTTCGATCAGCCTCATTTATATAAAATCTGATCGCCTTCCCCAAATGATGCTTCACAGCAAATTTGGATGTAATCCATTCAAGAATTAAGGAGGAGTAGGAATTTAAAGCAAAAATTCAGCAAAGTTCCCCTTTTCGGGCCCCGCCCCTCTGGCCCCAGGGGTTCGATCAGCCTCATTTATATAAAATCTGATCGCCTTCCCCAAATGATGCTTCACAGCAAATTTGGATGTAATCCATTCAAGTATTAAGGAGGAGTAGGAATTTAAAGCAAAAATTCAGCAAAGTTCCC
Organism: Mimachlamys varia; assembly: GCA_947623455.1. Lineage (NCBI taxonomy): Eukaryota > Metazoa > Mollusca > Bivalvia > Pectinida > Pectinidae > Mimachlamys > Mimachlamys varia. The sequence continues at coordinate 16,257,995 of OX392531.1, read as the reverse complement.
CTTTTCGGGCCCCGCCCCTCTGGCCCCAGGGGTTCGATCAGCCTCATTTATATAAAATCTGATCGCCCTCCCCCAATGATGCTTCACACCAAATTTGGTGGTGATCCATTAAGAAATGAAGGAGAAGTAGCATTTTGAAATGAAAAGTTTACTGACGGCGCACGGCGGACGACGACGGACGAAGCACGATGACTATAGGTCATCCTGACCCTTCGGGTCAGATGACCTAAAAACCCACACAACTTTATAGCCATGGATATGATTTTATTTTAGTTCTTGTACAAAATATTGAACAATTGGTCTTGGAGCCTTATTAACTAATGATGACCTCAGTTATTCTGTTCATGACATAGTAAAAAATTCTTAACTGAGCCAACTGTAGGGGTGTGCCATCTTTAGCGATATATCACACCAATCATAATAATTTGGGACAATTGTAAACAAACCGTGCAAACTTGTGTTTACAGTATAACATTCTGTAACCTTATGCAAATTAAGGGTATCAACTAGGGCATAATGGGCCTCAACGGTCATCTAACAATCTATATAATTTTCTGTTGGTAGCTGTTTAAAGATATAACAAAATTTGACCTGTTACCTAAGAGAGTCAATGAACAAACTTGTTATTCCTTCATTACGGCATTGTGATAATACCCGAGTTAACTTTTTGTTACTGAGAAGAAGTGTTTGAAACATTTTTAGAGATATGACCCCTGTGACCTTGAAAGCAGGTCATTCACTTGAACAAACTTCGTAGCCCTTTATCCCCAGCATGCTACACACCAAATATCGGTACCCTAGGCCTTTCTGTGATGGAGAAGAAGTTACTTGAAGAATTAAATAAAATCTTTTTTAACTCATGTGACCTTGAAAGTAGGTAAAGGTCAATAATTTGAACAAACTTGGTAGTCCTTCATCCCAGCATGCTACATGCCAAATATCAGTACCCTAGGCCTTTCGGTTATTGAGAAGAAGTTTCTTAATTTTTTTTTACATATTTGACTCCTGTGACCTTGAACATTGGTCAAGGTCATTGATATGAGGAAACTTTGTAGCACTCTATCCCAGGTACTTACTGTTTAATATCAGCACCCTGGGCCTTTTGGTTATTGAGAAGAAGATTCTTAAAGATTTTTATATATATGTGACCCCTGTGACCTTGAAGGTATGTCAAGATCATTGATATGAGGAAACTTTGTAGCCCTTAATCCCAGCATGCTATAGGCATAATAGCAACACCCTAGGCCTTATAGTTACCGAGGAAAGTTGTTTGAAAGAATTTTATTACATTTAACCCCTTTGACCTTGAAGTAGGTCAATGTCATTGATTTGAGGAAACTTTGTAGCACTCTGTCCCAGGTACTAACTGACCAAATATCACCATCCTGGGCCTTTTGGTTATTGAGAAGAGTCTTAAAGATGTTTACATATTTGACCCCTGTGACCTTGAAAGTACAAAATGTAGGTCAAGGTCATTGATATGAGGAAACTTTGAAACACTCTATCCCGAGTACCTACTGGCCAAATATCAGCATCTTGGGCCTTTTGGTTATTGAGAAGAAGATTGTTAAAGAAAAAGTTTACAGACGGCGCACGATGGCGATAGGTTATCCTGACCCTTTCGGTCACATGACCTTAAAAAAAAAAGATATAGTGGCCCTCTTAGTCTTGGTGAAAACAAGAGGCCCATGCCATGGGCTTAAATGGTCATCTGATTTTATAAGTATTGTTGGTTATTGCTAAAGATATTAACATATTTGACCCCTATGACCTTGACAGTAGGTCAAAACTTGGTAGTCCTTCATCAAGAAGTACATTGCAGTTTGAAGGAAAGTTTATGCACCGATCAATTTTCAAATTAATAATTGGTAAGCCTACCGTAACATAATCTTTAAAAAATGACCTATAGCCATCGTGTACCGTCTGCCATGCAATAAGTGCAAATGACGGTAGGCTTGGCAATTATTAATAAAAAATTGATCAGTTGGCACTAACCGATTATGTCTGATCATCATTGTTGAAATTGATTACTGATTCCCAACACTAAAAAATCCTCACATTACACATAGAAAACAATGATAGACTTTTCTTGAAAAATAATATACATAACGTATACCTAGACTGTTAATAACAGCATGCCAATATCCTGTAACCATGGCTGTCTTCTTTTTTTTTATTTTGAATAATTCGTAAATGTGTACCATTTGTTTTTTTAGTTTATTTAAAATGGAATCACAGGATCACAATTTTCTTCACTATCTGACCTCAACATTCACTATCAATCAGGACACCTGTGTAAACTGATCAAATACATTTTCCCTAGTGAATACCGGTGTACACAGCTAATACTTTAATATTAATCCATATAATTACTTGACTTATGTCATCATATCACATAAAATCTTGAATCCAAACTCTAACGGAATCGAGTCCTAGTTTGAAAAATCATTAAAATTCAGATGGGATTTAACTCAACCTCGAACTGTTGACATGTTTGGCATTATCACAAACATATAATTAGACAGCATAATGTAAATCCGTGGAGTTTAATAATATATACCCTTAGCTTGACATGAATTATTTATCTTTTAGTAGTTCTAGATGTCTCTGCCCCCTGTACAAGGTCATTTCGTTCTAAATCTAGTACCATATAGTGACCGCCTTCAACAAATAGGACATTTTGCCAGGATGTTGGGTTTGTATACCACAAATGGCCAAATATAATCATATAACAGGTTAGGCAGAGCGGCGCATATGGGTAATAGTCCTGCATTTGGGTAACAGTTACCCATTTCTGTAAAAAAAATTGTTTTGGTAATAATGTGAAATAAAAACACTTAAAAGTCCTTTTAAACTCTTGGAACAAAAAAGGGTGTCATCCTTTTCATATGTTTGTAAGTAATACAACAAGGTGCATTTGTGCACCAAAAATTTTAATTCTGTTGTCAATTTTTTTCTGAAATTAACAAACAATAGTTACAATATCACCGAGTTGGTTCTCCATTGACTATAGTGCTAACAGCTTAGCCATTGGGGGCATGCAGTGCACAATAAGTGACGTCATGCCTCTGGTAAACTGACATTCTATTTATAGCTCCACTCTTCACCATTATAAAAAATGGAGGCAATACATTGTCTTTTTTTTTTAAAGTTAGACAACATATTATATTCTTTGTGCACTAATGCACCTTTTTGCATTGTTTATTCGATTATGTGAAAATAATATCGCCCTTTTTTACTCCAAGTGTTTAAAACGGCTTTGTATTTTTATTTCACATTATTACCTATGAGTAACAAAATTGTTACTGAAATGAGTAACTGTTACCCAGACGCATGACTATTTCCCATATGCGCCGTTGTGCCCAACCTGATAAAATATTTTATGTTGTCAATGTAATCAAGACAACAATCATTATTTCTTACCTTGATGTTCCGGTGTCGGAAAGAAGTTCTGCATGGATACACAGTTCTGTGAATTGACAGACGAGATATCAGTAGGGTCCAATGGATAATTATTGGCTCTTGCCATTATAATCCACGGAGTCTTTTCCGACACGAGCACGTCCATTTTGACGGCACAGCAAAATTTCCTTATCGGAACAGCTCAGCCATCTGAATACATTTTCCCCATGTTATTTGATATTCCGTAGCGTATTTTACGATGTTTTCTTCCTTTTCTATGGTCTTTACATCTTGTAGGAGTATTAATCCTTGACAGAAAGTAAAGACAAAACACAACGACACGGAAAACGTGGTTTGAAATATAAACAGGAAGCTTATGATATTTTTACCGTAAACGATAGAGAGTTTCAAACGGGGGACAACTGAAGTAAACAAAGGCGGATTATGGCGGGAAATTTAAAATAAAAAATGCAATAAAAACGGCAAATTGTCGGAAATACTTAAAGGGTCGACAGGTAGGCCGATGTGAATATGTGTAGGCATAATGGTCATTACCATGGTTAATGCAACGCAATTAATATGCAGTTAATTTTTTTTAAGAAAAATGCATATTAATCAGCAGGGACATAGGCCTATACGTCCCTGTTAATCAGTTATCGTCATAATCTTGAAAATAAAATGAAAAAAAAAGTTCATTAATTTGTATATGTATTTCGCAGCTCTGTAAATTGAATCTGATGCTTAATTGTAATACATTGTGTTTTATCTACTGGTTTGATTGGTAATATTATTTGGATCTATATCTTAATTTTTCTCATTAGAGAAAATATCAACATCAGTTTCTTTGTATTTTAGCAATAATTTGAATCGAGCTTTGGCAAAACTCCATTATTATCCAAGTTTTAAAGTCTGATCTAGCCCATAGGGACACGTTACAATAGTAATGTATGTATAAAATGTATGGGGGATCGATATAACATATTAAACTGGTATTTTTATATTGACCCCAATACATTTTAAACATACATAACTATTATACATAACGTGTCCATGTATTATATATATATCGAGCCCATACATTTTTATGCATTTTACTACTGTAACGTGTCCCAGTGATTTGGACATTTTGACAGATAGATGTGTTGTGTTGAACCACCCAGTTAGATCACAAGAACACGAGCACTTGTTACAGTTAGTTTTTTACCTAAAGTTAAAGTAATTTTACACTTTTGATGAATTTTAGATCAATATTCGATAAAAATGCCTCCCTCGGTGGTCATGAAGGCTATTATATAGATGTAACAAATTCTCAGCTCCCTGTGATCCAGATTTGGTGTGGGGGCCAGAGGACATTCAGACTAAATCCGATCCTGTACATCAGTTTCATTGTCAAGTCCATTTTCCAGTCCAGTGAGAGGGTAAAGCTCACCGGTATGATCATATCCCAGAGAGATATGAACTCTCAGTAGGATTCAAATATGATTAATACCGGGATTTCTGCGAGAAGGCAAAATCTCGCCGGGATATGAAATCCTAATGGGATTCAGGCGTGATCACAGCCATATTGTCTAGCTCTTGAGATAGGCTAAGCAAGGGATAACCAGAGCTTAGTAAATGAAATTGTAACTGCTATATAGATGTTGCTATTTATATAGATCTAACGAACTGGAGGATGAATATCATTTTATTTTACAATGTATCGCATATGTTGAGTTTGGAATTTTCACCGACGTCCATTTGCGAAGGAGTTATTGTCCAACAATAATGTAACATGCATTAGAAATGATACACGCTACTTCAAAAAGATCACGTTTATTACTATGATACGAATGAATGTAATCAGATAAACTTTCTCTGTTATTTTGTATAAAATTCCATACGGAAATTTACATATGACATTGTAATTTTTGTACTCGATGTGACCAGATAATCATACTGTGCAGTTCATATACGTGTTCATGACATTTTTTCTGACAATACTTTCATCGATTCAACTTTTAAGTTAATTTCAAATAGATCTACCTGTTGTCCTTTTTAATGTGATTACAACAATATTATACATTGACCAAAAAAATGTGGTCGACATTAAATATACCATTACATGTATGTGCAAATACTTGTATGCATCTTTGTACACATGTAAAGCATTCCATTCCAAAACTACATGTAATTTTGCCAATTAAGATGATGGAAAAGAATAAAATCAAATGTGTGTTTTGTAAAAATTTATTTAAAGATGTGCACATGGAGGGAAATTGAAACGATAAATGAAACCATATTGGAGTTACGTCATCACCTGTCCATCTTATGACATAACAGGATTAGTCTAATTGGCTTCCTGCTGGGAACTGACCACGGGTGACGCTGTAAGTGATGTCAGTAACTCTACCAAGAGACAATATCTATATCGTAGACGTATGTGTATACCTGTGAAGACGTCGTGTAGCCACTCCTGCGAAAACCTCATCACCTGTTCATCTTATTACATAACAGGATTAGTCTAATTGGCTTCCTGCTGGGTACTGACCTCGGGTAGCGCTATAAGTGATGTCTGACGCTCTAACCAGAGACGATATCTACATCGTAGACGTATGTGTATACATGTTGTATGCAATCTGATTAAAATACAGATCCGTGTTCTCACTCTGTTTTACAAGGATCTGACAACATCCCATAAGAGGTCACGTTCATATGACCTCTGTCGCCTCTTTACTTAATTTTCCAATGACCTGTAATCTTGCAACAAGCCATTTCGTCACATTATTACACATGAACTTTTTGGTGACGAAATGACTAAACGGACAAATGCAATTATGCATGCTTTGTCGCCTCAAAATTTCACTGTCAAGATTCTGACACGGAGACGATATCTGTACGTAGACAATGATTTGTTAGTTACGGCACAGACTTAGCAGAGGGGACACGTTAAAATAGTGATATATGTATACATGCAATGTATGTGGGTCGATATAAACATCGAACCCTTTGTTTTATACATATATTACTATTGTAACTTGTCCCTGTAGACTTGATAATCTCATCTCATTCCGTTGTTCATTAGCGAGAAAGCGGGAGAAACGTACCGATATATGAAACATTACCAGGATATAAAATAATTACAACCTAATGCAATACGTATGATAATCAAATCTAAAAAGAGAGAGACTGGGTAATTAATTAAATTCTTTTAAATTTAAGTTGGTAATGATCTCAACGTCTTGTGTTACATGCATTGTATGTTTTTTTTATAAATGTGTATGATTTTTAAAGGTTATGTCGAGTGTTTATCATGAAAACAAAGATGTTATTAGCCATACCCTTAATTCCTCTGTTTACAATAATCTATTTCTAGACAGGTACACAGGATTTCGATAGAGCGTTATTACAGTGGTTCTATCCTTTACACATCCTTGGGGAAATAGGCATACACACTCGCCGCAAAAAAGTACTTGTCTGGTTTTCAGCGGGGTAAATGTGTCATATTGACTCATCTAGTTTTAACTTTCCTCACTCTAATTCGCATCTCGAATGCGGAACAATTTATATACATAGATGGTATCTTGGGAAAATTAAAGAGCCCGATTGACTTCATCTTCGCTTACAAACTTGAAAGGGTTACGATCCAGTACCCTCATCTTCGTAACATTTTGTAAGCAAAGAGCGATTGACTTCTAATATTATAATAGTAAATAGATAATACCAAATAATATAAATTGCTTAACTTCTTCTAAAAAAGGAATTTGTCTCCTAGTAGTGAGCTATGAATGTTCCTGTGTAATGTGCAGGTAAAAACAATTTATAAATAAAATTTATAAATGTTTAAAGAAGGTGTGTATATTGTATTTGGAGAATAGACACGCAATTAATACAAGTAAATTGCCCTGTTCTGAAATATTGCGTATTTGATCTGATTGTACTGTCATGAGGCTATTTGTTATTTTGTATAGGCTAATTAGCATCTAAATATAAATATGCTCTATATCTTGCATTGTGTAATATACGTCATAATGATATACGTATATAATGTACGTCATGTTGAATAAAGCAAATTAGAAAGCATGTACGTAAATGTTATATGGAAGTTTTATTTAGCTACTTAATGTCTATCAATTGTAAGTGTTTGTGGAATTGTTAAATATACAGCACATAGACTTAAAAATCATTCAGGTGTGATTACATATTCTCGTCAAACAATGAGGGCCCTCGGGTCATTATTTCAAGATCTTCACACCTTCTGCTATCAAACCGTATATAGGTAAACGTTGACTAGGTGGGTGTCATTATCTTAATTACATGACAGCCTAAATCTTCACACTTTCCGTGATCTGGCAAGGTAAACATTGATAACGAAGGAAGGGGGAGCTTATTGTTAAAAGCAATTGATTGTGTTATGAATTGGTTTTTGAAATCTGTCAACATAATTATAACGAACTTATTTGTTTTACAAAATTCCTAAAATCAATGATATGCCATTTGCTTGGTAAAGCTATTCTAATCAATATGATTGATATTATATTATCTTAATTACGCTGCACGTTCAGGATTTTGTGTATCATTTATTTAAATTGAAATTTATTGTATTTCCTTTAACAATTTATGACATAATATTGTAATAACAAGCCCTGTGTATACTTTACCTGTAGTCCTTTAAGTGTAACCTTTAGTCTACCCAAACAAGATCCCGGAATCGCATTGGAATATATATATACTGACGTTTTTTTATAACTATCGTGTGTTAAGCTGTTTTTGCTCATTGGAAAACGTTGAATTTACAAGTGGAGACAATGAATTCATGTATGTATATCCTTGAAATTGTGCCGAATTCCATTCAATTAATGACCCTCGCGCGAACAGGTATTTATATATTCTATCTTTTAATAAATAAAAAGCCCCCCCCCCCCGAAATTTCTCTTTGACGGGATTACAGGGACCTGAACATTTATAACAGCTAGTTTTGGACCTAAACTTAGGCGTTTCGAATCATCATTGAGGAGTCATTTTTATCGAAAATTGATCTAAACCCCCAAAAGTATAAAATTACTCTTAATTTCCACAATTTAGATCCAAAACTAGCTGTAACAAATTATCAGGTTCCTGTGCTCGGGATGTCTAGTAATAATAGTGTTACGGGTTCAGTAATCCATGCTTTGTGTTATTAACTACTATAATTGAAGTTAAGTGTTTGTATAGCTCATTGATATGACATCAAGAGTAATGAGAAAATAAACGGCAAGTGCAATATATTGACAATCGAACAGACGACGTGAATCTAATCTGTAGCTAGTGTATGACATGCAGCCTATACGTTTTTTTCATTCGAAGGACACTCTATTAATCCTGTTTTGTTCCCCTTTGCCTTTCCATTGTTCATTTGTTTCTTTTCTTCCGGTGTATTTCGTTACCCGTATAAATATAATGTATGATAACACCATAATTAGAATGAATACTGTACATTACTGAGAGGGCTTCTTTAAGTTTTTAATATTTTCTCATTCTGAAGCAATAAAATGTATGTATGATCAAATCAAAACGATCTTTCATTTCCGTATTTTATTTGAACATTGATGAACAAAAGTTTGATTGACCTGAAAAAGGGTTGTCGATGTTATAAAATATTTTGTTGGTTTGGCTTTCACCTCACAACAGGGTGTAAAAATGAGAAATCGTGGAGAGGTCCCTTTCCGTCTTTCGTGTGTGATGTTGTATCTTCGGCATCCCCTTTCTTTCTGTTTCCAATCATCTGACCCGGAAGAAGATTTTTAAATGAGTGGAAGATTAAGGTACAAGTAAGGTATACATACGTAAAAGGAAAAGGTAAGGAAAAACTACATTTACACAAATAAAACCTGTGCACATACGTACAGAGGCTGTATATTACATCCGTACATACAATTACAATACGTTGATAAGTAAATCAAATCCCGTTCGTCATGTTCACCTTTTTAATGTTATACCCAATATCATAGCCCATTTCGCATGAAAACTAGATACTGATAAAGTATATAAGCATGTTTTTTATTGAAATGACTCCATCTCGCGAACTTCTCACAAACGTACGTAACAATCAGCTTCGTGTCAATTAGCATTAACAGCACGTTCGAGACGAACGTTTGATGTTGTGTTAATTTAATAAAAATTCTCAAAATAATATGTACAATCACGGAATTATGCTTTCTAAGTCCGTTGTACAAGAACAGATAACGAAGGAAAACAGTATATATTAAAGCATGTTTTTATGTACAAACACATACAAAGCATTTAATCGGCAGTGAATATTACCGTGTTCACTGTTTTCAATGGAAAAATTACGTGAACATTTACAGATAAACTAATGCAAACCACATAGTCACAAATGTTTTATACGTATACATACGTCATACAAAGCATGGACAGTTTTAATCACAGTGTTAAATGGAAAGATTACGCGTACAGTTGCAGAAAACGAATGATAGTAAATACCACTTGGAACTTAGGCTGTCGTGTCGCTCTCCAGTATACACCAACGGAAGCCATACAGTGGCTGTCAAAGACGTGTGCAGTGAATCTTATGGTGACGCGGTCAAGATGGCAGCCGCCTGCGCTATCGACTGATCAGCAAATATGTGATTTATATGTGTCTATATAGCGTGCAGATTCGTTTGGAAGAAGGTATGAACTGCAGTTTTGTGTACGTTTTTGAATACGGGTGTGTAGTTTTGTGAAAATGACGTGATTTGACCATAGAGCAAGCGGGAAATTTTCTCTCTATATATATATTATATACGTATGTGAACAGCATTTTTACTCAGTGACACTTGCTTTACACCTGTCCTCGCGCGCGAGTACCGTCACGCATGAGTGGCTACTACATATATACAGTATAGCGGACAGCAATAGACTTGACGGATATTGAATAAAAACTTGGTTTCAAAATGGGAAAAAAGAGAGGAAAGAAGCGTAAAAAGACAAATACGGAGAACGAAAGCAACGTCGAAGGTAGTGACATAAGCTCAGGTACAGAGAGTGACATTAACGCTAACCAATCAGCAGGGCTTATCAGTTCGATCATAAATGCCGCTAACGGTGTTATCTACGGCAGCCCCCCGAGGACACAGAGAAATCCAACTCTAACTACGTCGACGCCTATCTCGACAAATGACGATTTTAACGGCAAAATTGACATGATATTAAAGAAACTAGACAAGCTAGACACCATCGAACAAAAAGTAACTGGTATTGCCAATAGGGTCACAGATCTTGAGGAGAAAATGCTAAAAGTTGAGAAAAGGTCATCAGAGCTAGAAAACAGTGTCAAGTTTGTATCTGATAAGTTGGATGATATTGTTTTAGCAAACGCTAGTCCAGAAAGGGGATCCGAACAGGTTTTGGAGTCGATGAAACGTGAAATGGATGAAATAAGGAAGGACAGAGACCAGTACCACGATGCAGTGTTGGACCTGCAATGCAGGTCAATGAAGAATAATTTGGTATTTCTGGGACTTAGTGGTGAAACTCGCGATGAGAATACCGAGGCTCTCCTTAAAGAGTTTCTATATTATGAAATGGGAATCCAAAAGAACATAGAATTTGGAAACGTTCATCGGTTTGGTAGGTTCACCAGGGGGCACAATCGACCTATCGTGGCGAGATATCTTTATTTTCAAGACCTTCAGATTGTGAAGCACAATTCTTTCAGACTCAAAGGGACCACTTACGTCATCAGGGAACAGTATCCCTCAGCTATAGAGGAGCGAAGGAGGCAACTATATCCAGTGATGATGAGATGTAGAAATGAGAACCAACATGTTCGTCTCGTGAGAGATAGACTATATGTAAATGGCAGGTTGTACCAGAACAACGACGACGTCATACACCAACCACCGAGAGTTGCTGAACGGCGCGACGAGGGAGCTCCGTCTTACTTGCCTCAAAGCCATTTGCCAGCCGATAGGTCTGCCTCCATTGGCAAACCACCGATCTCCTCGCACAGGCATTGTGACGTTGGTGACAATCAACTCCCTCGATCTCGAACGACGTCACCTTCAGACAACTTGCCCTTCCGGCATCCCATCAACGTAAACCAGCGCACTGTTCCAAATCAGGGTCAACTCCCAAAGAGGCAACTCTCCAAGTCCACAAATGAGGCAGGCAGACATCGGGACTCCGTCCATCAGCCATTACATTCCAGGAGCGCAGAACCACCTTTGAACTCTGGAGGTCCACAGAGACCATGGGGGCAACCCACCGCGCAACGAGTACAACAACCCATGCCCAACAGCTAGGACAGAAAGGAGGGTGATCATCTATCAATCCTTTCATGGAATGTAGGTAAAGGACTTGTACGTAAACTTAAAGATCAAGATTTCGTAGATATTCTATACAAACATGATATTGTGTGTCTATCTGAATGCTGGATAACGAGCACTGACGAGATCAGTCTACCTGGTTATTGTGCTCACGCGTTCCCTAGAAGCAACAGTAAAGGTGGCGGTGTAGTGATTTTTTACAAAAATAACCTTCATACAGATATCCGAATTGTTGAAACTATTCACGAATGTATTTTCTGGTTAAAACTTGATGTTGCATTAGAGCCTGTGTTCATATGCTTTTGTTACTTTCCTCCCGAAAACAGTGTTTTTTATCATAATCGTGACCTTGATCTATTCCAAGAACTTGAAGATTCGGTAAGTCGCTATAAAAATAATGGTAATACGTATATCACTGGAGATCTTAACGCTCGAACTGGTATGAGACCCGATTATATTGTAAACGATGGTTTATATAGATCGGAAAATGCAAATATGTTTGAGTATAACACTGATGAAACAATGACAGAACGTATGAACATGGACAAAAATGTAAATACAAATGGGAGAAAGCTATTATCATTTTGTAAATCCTCTAGCATGCGTATTGTTAATGGACGTCACACCAGTGACAAAGAAGGAAGTTATACTTTTTATAGTAATAACGGGGCAAGTCTAATTGACTATTTACTTGTAGACTGTGAGTATATGTCTAATGTTAAAACATTTAGTGCTGGTGAGTTTAATACATTGTCTGATCACTCGCCATTGTCTTTTACTTTTGAACGAGGTAGCTTGAAAAGCAATTGTAAAGATAAATCTTGTACAGGAAAATTGTTTTCAAATGTGAAATGGAATAGAGTAAATACTGATATCATATCAAATCGCCTGCATGATGTAGTAGAAAACCTTTTCGATGCTTGTAATGTTACTTTTCATACTAAAGAAGATGTTGACAATTGTATCGGAAATTTTTGTGACATATTGAATGGAGTAGTTTTACCAAACTGTGACATAAAACCGGCAAAGGAATATTCGAATGAACGTAAATTTAAGGCTAAGTCTAAAGCAAACGATAAACCATGGTTCACTGAACAATGCAAACGTAGATATAAGGATTACAAAACGGCCTTGTTTGAATATAATAAATGTAAGTCTGCTGAAAGACATGCTACTCTCATAAATAAGAAATCCTTGTATAAGAAGTTAGAATCTCGATTAAAAAGACAATACAAGCATCAAGAAGGCAATATGGTAGATTTTTTTAAGAAAGACTAATCCAAAATTATTTCATAAATATTTTTCAAAGGGACGAAAGAGTGTACCGCAATCTAATATAACCCTAGAGGATTTTGTTGAACATTTCAAAAACATGGGAAAAGGCAATAACGAAAATGAAAATTCACAAGTGCTTCCTGAAAACGTTAATATAGCTGTATTTGAAGAATTGGATAAACCTTTTACAGAAGACGAAGTACATTTTGCCATACGTAAATTAAAACGAGAAAAAAGTTGTAGCGAAGACCTAATATTTAATGAACTTTTCTTAGATTTTGAGGAAATATTACTGCCTTGTATAACGAACCTTTTTTGTAAATTATTTGATTCTGGAATATTTCCAGAAATGTGGTCACGTGGCGTTATAGTTCCAATTTACAAAAATGGAGACGTAAATGACACAGGTAATTATAGAGGCATAACTTTAGTAAGTTGTATGGGTAAATTATTTACATCTGTTCTGAATAGAAGACTTTTGAAATGGGATAAAGAAAATAACATTATTTCTGATGCACAATTTGGTTTTAAGGAGGGTTGTTCGACGGTAGACGCAATATTTGTATTACAATCATTAATTAATAGAACTTTAAAAAATAAACGTAGGCTATATTGTTGCTTTGTAGACTATAAAAAAGCGTTTGATCTTATCGATAGAAGTAGTCTATGGTGTAAGCTAATAAAACAAGGAATACAGGGAAAGCTGTTAAAAATAATTAAATCTTTGTATGATGATGTTAAATCTAGTGTTAAATATAACGGGCATATCTCTGACTATTTCCCTAATAAAATCGGTCTCTTTCAAGGGGAAATTCTCTCGCCGATTTTGTACAGTCTTTTTGTAAATGACTGTGAAATAAATTTCATAAATGAAAGTTGTGAATTTGTTGAATTGGGAATGATTACTATATTTTTACTCATGTATGCTGACGACTCGGTTCTAATAGCTGAATCACCAAGTGCGTTTCAAACACTGTTAAATGCTTTGCTCAAATATAACAATGAATGGAAACTAACACTTAATGTACAAAAAACAAAAATTGTAATTTTCCGAAATGGAGGACGTTTAAAAGATGAAGAAAAGTGGTTTTATAACAATAAGGAAATTGAAATTGTTAACGAATTCAACTATTTGGGTATGTTGTTTAATTTTAATGGTAAATTCAACAAGACACAACAGCATGCAGCTGAAAAGGGTAGAAAAGCTTATTTTAGACTGTTAAATAATATGAAATACCATAATTTTAATACAGAAACGTTATGTTCAGTATTTGATACATATGTCAGTAGCGTGTTATGTTATGCAAGTGAAGTTTGGGGCTTCCATAGAGCCACTGACGTCGAGAAAATTTACACATGTTTTTGTAAAAATATTTTAGGTGTTGCAAAAAGTACATATCATGACTTAGTATATTATGAATTAGGAAGATTGCCTATGAATGTTGCTAGAAAGCTGAAAATATTGAAATATTGGACAAAAATAAAAAGTACGGATAATTGTTTATTGAAAGCATGCTATGAGCAAAAATTGCAAGATAATGATGAGTGGACTGTAAATATAAAATTGGATTTAGATAAATTAGGATTGGGGTACTTGTGGAATAGTAGTCTAGATAGAAAAGTAACATGTATGCTTATAGAAAATAAATTTCACGAAATCCATACTCAAGAACTGCTATGCAATATACAAAACTCCTCAAAAGGTTATTTATACCAACATTTAGTCGATAATAGTGGGTTGCAGTTTTATCTAAGGAAACCTATAGAAATACAATACAAGAAAAGTATATCAAGAATAAGAATGTCGTCACATAAATTAAATATTGAAAGTGGAAGATACAATAACATAGCCAGAGAAAACAGAGTGTGTAATTTATGTAATAACAGAGACGTTGAGGATGAATTCCATTTTATCTTAAAATGTCCTTTTTATAATGATTTGCGTACTAAATATATCAAGCAATACTATTTTCGTAGACCTAGTGTTTTCAAGCTTATCCAACTACTTAGTGTACAAAATGTAAAAGAGCTAAATAACCTAGGCAAATTTATTCACTTTGCATTCAAACGTCGCCTTGATGCTTCGTAATTTCCAAGTATACTATTTTCAATTCTTTTTTATAATACATATATATGTTACGTATATATATTGGTTTATTGGATTAAGGGACAAACCGTTTTTGATATTTCGTATATTTGTGTTAAAGTAAATGTGACTGTGGATATGATTTGCATACACATGTATTGAAATGAATGTGTACGTGAGTTGGGCATAAGTAATTCATATATTGTAGACTCGAGTTGAAATTATCCTGATACAATAAAAAAATGTGCGTGGAAAGGTGAATGATATTGTAAATATGTGTGAATTTAAGTGAATTAACGTAATGTACATGCGCGTGAAGGAATTCATATTACGCACATGCACATGTTTAAGTCGTAAAATTAAGGTACATGTGTGTGAATGGGGTAGTGCTATTGTTATTGTTGATTTAATGTATATTAAGTATGCGCAATTGAGTATGCGTTTACAGAAGCGAATGTCACGAGTGGGTGCGCGTGTGCATGATATGACAACAGATATTGAGACTGTAACGAGACATCACTCTCCACATCATTTATTTTGTGTATATGTATTGTAAAAATGTTTACCTATGGGCTGTAAGGCCCTTGGAATAAATTGAATTGAATTGAATTCATACAGTGGCTGTCAAAGACGTGTGCAGTGAGGCGTGAAGTCGTCAGCTCAATAGGTGAGTTGCCTGAGGCAGTACTTGCTACTGCAAAAGATTTAACTTTGTAACCTAAAACTTGTTTACACAATGTACTATCGAAACGTGTACGTACAACAAAGGAATTAGAAAGCAATCTAATATAATTTCGTGGTACATCAAAACATCCTAATGATGGGATTAGCATTCATAACTTTGTTACACTAACATAACATCTCTGTGAAAGGAACTTGGCATGTTTGTGTGTGCTCCAATGCATGTAAGTCGACCCGGCGTACGGCCGTGGCCGTAACCATGGCGAGATCTTGGTCACTGCCAGTCGTGTGTACAGGTAAACTAGCTGCTCTATCAGTTTGGTCACGTGGTCAAATCGAACCTTGTTGAATTTTACCGGACCGTTGTTGATTCTTATCGGGACATTAGTGACTATTATCGAGCATTAGTGATGTTAATAATTTTTGTTGAGTATCATCGCTAATTGGTGAATAAACGTGGTTTTAGTTGAATCACCTCGCCCCTCGGTGAATACCCTAGTGATTTGTTGAAATCCTCATATATTTACGAGTAGCATCAACAAAAGCTATTCCCTAGTGATATATATATATATATAGTATTAACAAGGTTATGAACTCAATCGGCCAAGCGACACGACCTAATTATGGGAAACGTGTGATTTTGACATAACCGTTCAAGATATCTCACTAGGAGTGGTCTTGATCGACAGAGAAATAATTTCTCTTTAATTTGGTATATCATTTACCATGTATCATGCCGTAACATTTTCTGTAGAGGTCACGAAACAGCAGAAAACTGTCAAATTTCAGTTGGTCGGACACTGTGCTGACAGCCTGCAGTCCACGGAAAACACGCTAAATACGAATTTCCTTGTGGGTATCTCCTTACTCACGCCATGTACAAAGTTCAGCCTCAATACAGTGTCCGACCAACTGAAATTTGACAGTTTTCTGCCGTTTCGTGACTTCTAACACTACAGAACATCTTACGGCATGATAAATGGTAAATGAGGAAACCAAATTAAAGAGAAATTATAATTATTTCTCTGTCGATCAAGACCACTCCTAGTGAGATATGTCAAAATCACACATTTCCCATAATTAGGTCGTGTCGCTGGGCCGATGGAGTTCATAACCTTGCTAATATTATTATAGCCTACTATAAGTTCTAGGTGTTTGACAGACGAGACTAGTGCCTGTGGTAGGCCTATCAGAAGGATAAGATTTCATAAAATCATGTCTACATACACGTATAGTTGCATAACCATGTAAGTGGAAGTTAAAAAGAAATTGCTGAATAGGCTACTGAGAAATTATATATTGTTCTCCCCATGAACAATACATTAAATAATTATCTCCCTAACATTTAAGCGTGTTCCATTTAGCGGAACGTTCCGGTTGTTCCGGAACGAACCAGACGTTCCGCTAAATTGTACACGACGTTCCGCAGGAACGAACAGGTTCGTCGACGTCTGGAACGTCTCATTTGAGTATGGCGGCCAGTGAAAGGTTTTCGTTTCAAATGTTCAATAAATTGTAAATAGACCTAACTATAACCAGTTAAACAACATTTCACCAGTAAAATATATCACTACCATCTCCAAGTGTCATCATAGTGTGTACAATTTGTAAATAAAAGGAATTACTCGCATTGTTGTGCGGATTTTATGACGAAATCGTTTTGGTTATTTCCGGAAAACTTGTTACTTTTTCATTTTCGATTATTAGATTTTCATTCGCAGGAACAGAATTCGGCCACGTTCTGTTCCATTAAGCAGACAAGTTGGCACAACCGGAACGTTCCGCTAATTATATAAATGGAACACGCTACTAATGAATGAATATGTAAGGGAGATAACTCCGATTTCCTTCATCAACAAACATGGCGACCCTCAGTAGGACGACACGATGTTTACATTCGCTGTTAACACGATTGCCGCGAGTAATGACCACACAGACCCGAGGCATTGGTAACACCTGGGTGGACGGAAGCTGCATTGACCGTAAGTTATCATCAGACCTGTAAGAACCCCTTGGTGAAGACAGATACACTTTAAACAGCCATATCACCCATTGTCCTTCAGAACTGATCCTGGAACAAGCACCTGTCTAAGTGTCTAGCTCTGCCTCAATGAAGGACTCACACAACTAAATAATTTACTATATGTTATTTCTAAGCTTTCGAGCTAATAACTTTGATATTTGAAGTACAACACTTGTGAAAACTGCCTAAATTCGCAGATACATATATGAAAAAGGCTTCAAGGGGCATTTAATGAGGAGTTTACTGGCATATTAGCTTGCTACAGGCGTCTGCTTCGGACAATCGTTATTTCCTCATTACAATATCGGCACTTTCCTACTGCTACCCGTTATGGCGACCGCCATGACACTATATTGTGTTATCGACGGTAGTGCTCCCTAGCGTTTCAAAAGTATATTGAAGACCACACCAGTCGAATTTTGTAACAGGAAAACATTTCCAAGAACCAACATTTGAGTTTTAATTTATCATCCTTCAGAAAATTCATATTTTTATTTAAAGGCCCAATATACGTAACTTCCGGGAAATTTTCGTGATTCTGAAAAAATCCATTTGATATATAACCATGCAAAAATAAGACTAAAACGAAGTAAACATCAGCGGTAACTAACAAGAAACTCCTGACAGAAAAATCCAAAGAATTGAAAATAATTCAGGTGGGGCCCACTTCAATAACAAACCGCAGGTAGAAGACAGTCCAAATGGTCGCATGTTTACAAATACCGAGTTTCAACTGATGCCGTATCGGTTACCGCGTAAGAAGTCATCTTGGATATTGCTGATATCAGTTAATCTTAACTAAATAAAAAAAAATAATAAGTTATTAGGCTTGATTTTCGCATCAGGTTTTGCCGAAAGTTACATATATTGGGCCTTTAAATATGTAGTAGGAGGGGTCAGGAGATGAGAGTTTGCCACCACAATTGACTTTGCGTTGTGTATTTTTAAATGTAGTATAAAATGTACCGGACCGTGACATAAAACCAGTGGCCAACAGTCAACTTCTAAACCCACCTTCCGGTTCTTTTCCCTTTGATTAGTCCAAGTGTTAGGAAAGACCCACAACAACACCACAGTAAAAGTTTATTATGAATTAAGACGAGTTTGGTTTCATTACATAAATAACATAACAAATCAACCAAGTTCCAGTAAAACAGATGTAAAGCCTGAAGTAAAATAGAATGTAACAAGTATAGAAATGGTAACAAAATGTACACCAGGAAATCAGACTCATCCAAATAATAGGTTACCCAGACTATGACAAGTTACCTTCAAGTAAATGCACGAGACAATTCCTGGAGAAGTTCCATGTTAACTCTCAATACACACCTCAATGACTTGTAAATATGACCAACTTGACAAGTACTACGAAACTATGGAGTATATATCCCACCTGGTCCATAATTATAACTACCAGCCTACGAGACGGGCTAGACTTCCACCCTCCCTCTAGAAACAACACCTAATAAACACTATATAGTCTACACATGCACAGTGACTACAACTTAACGGTAATTCCTACGCTAAGTTGTTCTGGTTTCAGAACATGTTTCTATGCTAAGCAGTTCTGTTTTCAGAACATGTACACATGCATAAGCCACTCTGTTTTCAGAGTGCCAGCTAGGCCTATCTACTAGATGTAAACATGCAATAAAGCCACTCTGTTTTCAGAGTGTCAGCTAACTAATAAAACTTTAACCATGCATAGCCGCTCCGGTTTCAGAGCGTAGCCATATCACTAAGCTAAGTCACTTTGTTTTCAAAGTGTTGGTAATGACCAAATCCCGGTAGGGAAGTGGCAAGGTTTCTCTCCCGTCTACGGCTTAAATAGCCCTGAACTTGACCCTTAGTGTAAATACCCGGAATAACATCTGTAATCTAAGAGACTCGGTGATTGGCTCCACCACCGCAGTCTCGGCCTATGACAGCGCATTACACAAACTGTCCCCGGCTCACCCGGCAAGATGGCCGTCATAACAGATAAACTGAAAATACCCGGGCAGATTGACATTCGTCAAACCAGACAGAATATCCCCCGTAACCCCAAGGCTGTACCATCCCAGAGTACTACTATTTTGCGACTAAGGGTACGCACACCTGGAAAGAGCCAAACCCACTACAGAGTCACATAACACTACAAATTCCTTACGGAATCGAATGTAACTGTCCAAACCGCAGATGACAAAAATCCACTTATACCACAAATAATAAGTTTTAATATTTTTTCAGCGGAAGTGACATCAGAACTTGCATAAGTCAACATCTTTTTTGTATAATTCTCTGTTTAAAACACTGCATCGCCTACCATTACATTCTTTTTATTGAAATCGTATACTATACAGTATAGCACTTCAAAGGGTCTGATGTAAAAAAAAAACCAACATTATATTATCAATATTTTTATGAGAAAATAAAATCTGAAACGATATGCTCTTTCATAGTGTTTTATTTATAACGCAACAAAAAATTCGCATTACTTGAATTGCAAAATTAATTTTGCCTGGTTGTGATATGTCGCTAAATATCACATAATCAGACTCGGGACATCTGGCACGATGTTTACTAAGCATTGCAAATTTGACTGAAGCTCAGAACGCTGCAGGTAAGGTTTTAAAGATGTATATAATTAAAATGGGCTTAAAGGGTTTTGGCCACGATTTTTCATAATTTCATATTTTGATCTCATTTGATGCAACAATACGTGTAGTGACCAATACCCCGTCTCCCTCGGTGTTTGGAAAATAGACTGGCTGGTGACGACTCATTTATAACAGCCTAGTGAATATGCATATTTTGACCGGGATTCTAGGTCACGTGATGTGTGACGTCATTGAGGCACAACGTATCCGATACCTGTACACGCCCATTACATATTTATGTATTATCTGTGAGTGTTAGCGTTGACTTTTATCTTATTTCTTGGTGCAAGTAATGACAGCAACCAATACATGTTATGTGGTTAAAATTATCAATCATCATTAATGATCCTGTCAAAAAATAAAACTTATCTAATTCCGATTTTTACATAAACTGCATTCAATTCGAATCTAGTCTGTGACGTCTCAGCAACTCCAAGCTTAGAGACAGTGATACAATTTACACAATCTGATTTTACAGCTATGTAAATTACCTGTAGCCTTACCTGTCATACATATACTAGCCAAAGGGCATTTGTGGTACCTGCCTGTGAGCTTCAACTTCATCTTCATAAGTTTGCAATCCGCCATCAATACTGATGATTACGGATCTTGAAGGGGTTGGTTGCACAGAGGCGTGATTAAAAAGTGGATAAGGGGGGGGGGGGGTTGTTAGGGTTTTTTTTGTTAGTGCATTGGTATAAGATAAAAAAAGGTTGGTAAGAACAGTGTTGGTATATTAGGGTGTTGTCATGAGGGATTCAAGGACTGTGGGTGGGATGTGTGCCTTGAAGCCCTCCAGTGTTGTGCATTGTACTGCTGCTACCGGAAGGAGGTTCCATTGTGTGTGGGAAAAAGGATAATTTATATGTGTCTTTGGTAGCAGATATGTGTCTGAATGTGTAGGGGTGTGCTTGTCTGGTTCTGTTGTCAGTTGTCTGTAGGATTGTAGTAGTGTCTGTTGCAACTTGTTGGTGTATGATTTTGTAAAAAAGTATAAGTCTTGATTGTAGTCTTCTTGTTTGTAGTGATTGCCAGTTTAGTTTTTCTAACATGTCCTGTACTGAGCTGGTGTTGTGATATCTGGTTTGTACATATCGTGCTGCTCTGCGTTGTATTTTTTGTATCTGGTTTATTTGGTTTGTGGTGTGTGGGTCCCATATGGAGGAACAGTACTCCAGTTTGGGTCTTACGATGGCCTTATATGCATGTTCTTTGATGTGCTGTGAGTTTATTTTCAGGTTGCGTTTTAGGAATCCGAGTGATTTGTTTGCATTTGTAGTGATGTTATTGATGTGTGTGTCCCATTTGAGGTTGCTTTGTAGTGTAAGGCCAAGGTATTTACTTGTGTCTACTTGTTGTAATGTCTGATTGTGGAGTTTATATGAAAATTTGGTTTTGGTGCGTTTGTTTGATGTGGATATGAAATTGTATTTGTCGGGGTGAAAGGTCATCAGCCAATTGTGTTCCCATTTGCCTGCCGCGTTTATGTCTTCTTGTAGTTTGAGTGCGTCATTTTTGTTGTGTATTGTTTTGTAGATGATGCTATCGTCTGCGAACAGTCTGAGGGTGCTGTGTTTGATGTATTCGGGTAGGTCGTTAATGTATATGAGGAAAAGGATGGGGCCCAAACAGGTTCCTTTGGGTACTACTGATGTAACTGGTATTTCATTTGATTGTTTCCCCTCAAGTACTACTGTTTGGGTGCGGTGTGTTAGGAAGTCTGATATCCATGCAAGTGTGTTCCCTGTTATCCCGTAGTATTTGAGTTTGTACTGTAGTCTTTTGTTTGGGACTTTGTCAAAAGCTTTGGCAAAGACCATTTTGATGATGTCTGTCTGTGTGTTTGTGTTAGCGTTTTTTGCGAGGTCATGAATGAAAGTGGCAAGTTGTGTTTCGCAGGATCTTGAAGAACGGAATCCTTGTTGTAGGTTGTATAGTAAGTTATTGTTCTCCAAGTGTGTCATTGTGGTGCTTGTGATGACGTGTTCCATGAGTTAACATGAGATGCAGGTGAGTGATATTGGGCGGTAGTTTGTTGGGTTGTATTTGTCTCCTTTTTTGTGGATGGGGCTGACATTTGCATGTTTCCAGTCTTTGGGCAATACATGAGCTGTGGCAGGTGTACTAATTACCCTGTAATTACCAAGAGGTGTGAATGTTAGAGCTGGGTACCACAAAATCAAAAGTACCACGGTATTTAGGCAAATACCGCGGTACGTACCACGGTATACCACCTTGATTGAATGTTTGATCTAGCTTAAGGTCTCTGGCTGTTTTTGAAGCCAATCAGCAACAGGCCTGTCATAAGTTTCTTTTTGTTTTATCCTCTAATATTGTTTGAGTGAAGCTACATGTATGTCTGTCCTGGCTAGTTGATCAACAAACGTATAGGAAATTATAATTAAATCATATTGGAATTCCGACGATCTACATGTATGTAACAAATATTTAATTCATAAGTTAAATGAAAGTCCCCAAAAAACCGGTACAGGACTAATGTACCACGGTACGTACCATCACAACTTTATACCACGGTATACCGGTATACCGGTAAAACCGCCCAGCCTTAGTGAATGTTATGGCCAGTGAATTCGAAGGACATTCATGATAATATGATTACCGATCCTCTAAATAGCAATATACACCGGCACAATTAATTTTATCCCTAGCCTTCCCCGATGTTGGAAGAAAAACTATTTTTTAAAAAGGATTAAAGAAGTTTTCAACAGAATCTAACTATATTTTATCAGTATTTAACCATACGTCCCTGATTTAACATTAGGCTAGTAACCATTGCAAAACCTGGCACTGTTAAACATATATACGATGTTCTGAAATTTCAAAATTTTTAAGTTTTATTATTTTTGTAAAAATGGTGATGCTGATACTATGACATTTTTTAAAGTTATTTATTGGTTATTGGATTTATCAGGAATGTATATGTGTCCCTGGATTTATGATATATATTAAGGGTGGATCCAAGGATTGTAGATGCGTTAATGTGACGCACTCTACTTTCAGATATAAACCCAAATTTATCCAGATATTGTTTATGAAAACTGTATGAAAAACAATATTTAAACTCGTCTAATGATTTGAGTCCTAGTTGAAATGATTGTCACCAACTAGAGTGAGCCTAACAAAATTCATTTATTTATCGCGTTTGAATTTCACGTATATCTAGAATCCTGTTTCTGTTCTAGTACAATTCCAAGAATATGACAAAGTATTTTTCTGCGCCTGCGCTAGGATTTAGAGTAATTATTTCTTACTGCAACCACTTCATTACCCAAAACTGGGTGACTAAGAGATTTTGTAAAAACGTATGGAGTAATTGTGGGGGAACAATTTTCAAAATATGTTTCAATACTCATAAGCATATGTTATTTGTTTTAAACATAACCACAGACTTTATCCTTGGAAAATATTTAATTATTCAACACAAATAGACTGGTGTGTTACTGAATTAAGTGAAATAAAAAAGAGTCGAGAAGAGCCTTTTATTTTTGCAATCCGATTTCAGTCCAAGTTTTAAACAATATTTCAATTTTAAACAAATGATTCAGACTCATGTTTTCACATCTGTTTGTGACAGTGTCTGCTTTATTGATATCAGGCAGAAATTGTTTGTTTACGTGCACAGTTCAAAAATTTGAATGATTTTTTTTGCATTCCATATGTACGTGCTGTACTACTACCAAATACTTGTACAGTATATATATATGTTATAGGGTGGTTGGGGGTGTGCCGGACACTTAATATAAACTCCCCGTGGCTTTATTTACTTCATCTCCACAAATCATAGTCATAAAATATAATACTTCTGAAGTATTAACGAAACATTTTGATTGTATAACGTAAACAGTTTGTATTAATTAGCAAATCACATGATTTCAAAATCACCAAGATCAAACTCGGTGTATATTACTGGACACAATATATGCAATCAAGGGAGATTTGATGTTTGCGAATTTTACATGTTCTGGGTATAACTTGGAACACATATTCATGATTAAGCACTGTATGTTGTTTTAATTCAATTCCAGCTTAATAAAATCTATACAATCAAACATTTGAAAAAAAACTCTTACTATTTCAAAAAATGGCTCCGTCCATAATATACTCACATCCACTCTCTGCGTGTCTGTTGCTACTGTTTTCATATAGGACTCACACAACTAAATAATTTACTATATGTTATTACTAAGCTTTAGAGCTAATAACTTTAATATTTGAAGTTCAAGACTAGTGACAACTGCCTGGATTCACAGATACATACATGACAAAGACTTCAAATGACATTTTATCAGAAGTTTCGTGGCATTTTAGCTCGCTACGGGCGTCTGCTTCGGACAACTGGAAATTTACATATCAAACCAGTGAAATGGGACGGGAACACCCTCTGCCTTTTGACCCCATATCAATCCGCCATCACATATCAAAATCTACCAAAAGTATACATTTTTGTAAAGTTAAATATCTGTAGATTTCATTCAATGCAGAATATGTCAACAATTACCTATTTAGATTATTCAGAATCACTGTACTTAGCCGGAACAAATTTTCGGTAGGGACTACAAACGTATGAAACACTTCGTGATAGGCTGATTTAGTTGTGTGATTCCTTTAAAGGGTCCCAAACCTTTAAGATGTTGAAATAAAGTTAACTATTTGAAAGCATATACATTTCCGAGGAAAATGGTGAAGTTTGGTTGAAATTGAATAATAAATTATGAAGAAAACTGAAGTTATTGCACCTGATGTACGTTTGCTATTCAGAGTTAGCACCAGATTTTTTTCTTTTCTTTTGCATAACATTAACCTCTAGCACCTCAATTATGCACGTAATTAGCAATTTAATATTTTGCCCACAGATCAAATACGCATACCACTCAACAGTTTTGGAAAAGAAATCTTGTTATTTTACTTTCTGTTAATTTTACAGTCTCTGAAGTAATTAATGTTTTATTTTAAGTAAATTTTATTTAATTTTAACAACTAAACACATTTAGAATTCACACAAAACTCCAAAATTCTACAGAAACCTTGAGTCATAAAGGGTTATTAGATATCCATCTTAACTGTTTATCTATCAATTACACAGGCTTACATATAACACTTATAGCTCCCCGGAGTGCGGCCACTTTACAGGGAGAATATTGGGGGTAGGGGAGATGTAATGCCATAAACAGCTTATTGTATGAGTAAACAAAGATTACAAACACATTAAATCAATAAACAAGATGTTGAACAAGGTATATATTGTGACGGGAATAAAGAAATACCTACAATTAACAGAAAATATGGAATTTTAAGTTGGATTAAGCCACCAAAACCTACAAGGGATACATACACAAATATAATTTCATATGTGCATTTTTTATACAAGCCTATTACGTACTAGTTTTAGTTATTGCTTTCTTCTGGCTATAAAAAACACATACATTTGTAATTTGGATGGATAAAGAAGCCTAAGAATGACTGGCCAGAGTTGGAACTAGGAAGGGGGGGGGGGGGTGCTGGTTGTGCAGGACAACACACTAGATTAGATCTCTATTGGATGCTAAAACCTGCTACATATATCAACGAAGTACTTCTAACACACACGCATATCAATTATTACAGGTTATTGAACCAAACTTTATTTAAAACCTGAGTATAAGGGTCAGTTCAACAATATAGGCTTCAACATAGGGCCATGTTTAGCCAGATTTTAGCTAATTTTTAAGGTTTTTTTCAAATTAAATATATCTACATACTGAAAAAATGTGCTTACACTTAGTGATAGTGGTTGTCGTTGAAAAAATAAAAAACCGGAAGCACAGAAAAGGTTATAGAGGTCAAGTTCATTGAGCACATGGCTAGTTCTCTTAAAGGACTAAATAATTTACTATATGTTATTACTAAGCTTTAGAGCTAATAACTTTAATATTTGAAGTTCAAGACTAGTAACAACTGCCTGGATTCACAGATACATACATGACAAAGACTTCAAATGACATTTTATCAAAAGTTTCGTGGCATTTTAGCTCGCTACGGGCGTCTGCTTCGGACAACTGGAAATTTACATATCAAACCAGTGAAATGGGACGGGAACACCCTCTGCCTTTTGACCCCATATCAATCCGCCATCACATATCAAAATCTACCAAAAGTATACATTTTTGTAAAGTTAAATATCTATAGATTTCATTCAATGCAGAATATGTCAACAATTACCTATTTAGATTATTCAGAATCACTGTACTTAGCCGGAACAAATTTTTGGTAGGGACTACAAACGTATGAAACACTTCGTGATAGGCTGATTTAGTTGTGTGATTCCTATACTATCTATAAAACCGATTTGTAACGTGTCTGTAAAAATCATATAATTGTTAGGATGCGGTGGATGTGTAATAGTAATACACACTCACAACACAATGTTTTTAAATGACATTTCCTTTTTCCTTTCTTAAGTTTACAATTACATATTTATAGTTTTTTCAAGGTATTTTATTCGTTAATCAAAAGAATTAAACAATCAAGATCGACTTACATGTCGAAATCAATAGGCGTTTTTCAACTTTCTTCGTAAATGTACCACTGATCAGTTTACCTGAGTCGATCAGTTGTGCCTCAATGACGTCACAGGTACCACGTGACCGGTCAGCTCATTAAAATTCTCGCCAGTCGGGAGCGGTCATCTTTGACTTTCAATATCTAGATCCCGGGACACAATCGAATGCTCGTTGATGGGCTAATCAGTATTTATTGAAATGTACTACAAGTTTCATAACTTTTTAAAGATTTTCAAAATCGTGGCCAAAACCCTTTAAGTAAATACTTGATTTTACGTGAGTATATATTCAATCTGTGTTGAAATTACCCGTTTGAAACGCAAAGTCTACTTTTCTTGGTCAAAACGTTTCTTGTTGTGTGGGGAAGGCAGGCGACACCTGGTGAGAAATCACGTGAGAGTTTACAAGATATTTACAAAATGGCAAAGGCTTTGGAAACTCCATCTTGTCGATAACGTAATGCCCAACCATATGCTTCGATTTCTATCTTGTTTTGAAACATTCCTGTTTAGATTTGCCACAGATAAGGGTTAATTTGTGTCAATTATGCTGGCATATTGAGAATTAAGATTTGCCAAAATTCAGGTAAATGAAGTAGACTTACTCAAATTCTTAATTCGTTATATTTTAAAGGATTTTTGAAAATCTTGTAAAAAGTAATGAAACTTGTAGCACTCATTTCAATAAATACTGATTAGTGTGTCCCGGGATCTAGATATTGACAGTCAAAGTTGACCGTTCCCGACTGCCGAGAATTTTAATGAGCTGACCAGTCACATGGTGCCTATTGAATCACAACTTTTAGCTGGAATGATTCATGAATATGTATTCCAAGTTGTATCCACAACATGTAAAATTCGCAAACATCAAATCTTCCTTGATTGCATTTATATAGTGTCGGTAATATACTCCGTGTTTGATCTTGTGGCAGGGACATTAACAGTCCCTGATCTTGGTGATTTTAAAATCATGCGGTTTGCTAATACAAACTATTTACGCTGTACAATTAAAAATGTTCGTTAGAAGTATTATATATAATGACGTCAACAGTATAGTATGATTTGTTGAGATAATGAAGTAAATAAAATCACGGCAAGTTTATATTCAAGTGTCCGGCAAACCCCACCACTCTATAACATATACTTTACAAGTATTTGGTAGTCAGTACAGCACGTACATATGGAATGCAAAAACTTTCATTCAATTTTTTGAACTGTGCACATAAAGAAACAATTTCTGCCTAGTTTCAATAAAGCAGACATTGTCACAAAAACAAAAAGATGTGAAAACATGACAGTCTGAATTATTTGTGTTAAATTGAAATATTGTTTAAAATGTGGACTAAAATCAGTTTGCAAAAACAACAGGCTCTTCCCGACTTTTTATATTTCACTTAAAGAGGCATCACGGTAAAACTATATTTTTTATGCTTATTTAGAATTATTGTATATATGAATTAAATGTATACTCTTGTGGAAAATTAATGGGCAATTTACGCTGAAATATGTTCTCAAAAATTTTAATTAATAATTAAAAAAGGGAATCACTATTCGTTGATCAACGATTTGGACATGTAAATTTTTTTGCATCACATATGATAACGCATGCGCATAACAAGCTACTTCGGTAAACAAAAAGTGGCGATCCGCGTGACCTACATGTAACTACCAAGCGAAAAGTGGCCGAATGGTCAAATTTTAACGTAAGGATTATATTACGGAAGCATAATGAGGGATGGGAAGTATTCAAGGGAGAGACTAACAGCCCAATTGTTTGCATCGTTACAGTTTTCTTCTGGATAGCCGGTGACACAGTTTTGATTTGGTTTTGGGGCCTCCCAAGGGATAACTCTTTCATTCCTCTGTTACATGAAATGCGTGTGTAAAACTTGAAAGCGTGCATTGTAATATTCCCTTTATAATATTCCAGTAAAACGGCATTATTGAATTATATTGCTGAAGAGAAAGACCTTTTCACATACAAGAAAAACGTATGTGGGGGGGGGGGGGGGGGGGGGGGGTTACGTTGTAAAACGCCGGTATCCCGGGCGATTGAGTTTATGTATACAGATTCAATTTGGAAAAAATGAATAAATTTATGTCATCATGTGCGGATAAAAAAATCTTGTCATACCTAATCTATAAAATACGGATTGTACAAATATTATCGGGTTTGGACGCCAATATTAAATTTGATATGAACCAAAATATATGCATCATATAAGTGAAGTCATTAATTCATAAAAAAAAATCATATACATGTATGTCCCATGTCTGCAGTTGTGTTGAAAATGTTAACGAACCTTTAAATTTACATAAAAAAAGTAAAATGAATCATAACATTTATAAATGGATTAAGTATTGGACAATTATCTTCTCGACAAGTTCCAAATTTGAGATATATATTATACATGTATTCTACATGTTTAGTGCGTGGGGCGTCATATGAGTGCAGGGACTTCCCTGATACATATATAATTGTAAGTGTTAAAGTATGTTGACGCTGAAAGTTGGATAGATTTTAGATGAATATATAGATAGTCTGAAAAAAAACCTTCAAGACGTCGAGTTGTATAAAAAGAAAACGGAATCATTTCATTTTATTTTTTTACTTTTCATTGCATGCACACCTTTTGTGAAATGGTTCTAAATGAGGATTCGTGAAGATAACTTTTACAGAAATTAAGGTTTGCCCTATGGTTGTCATCGTCGGAAACCCACATGACACTGTTACAATGTAAGAGTACAGTGTCGTGTGGGTTTCTGGCGATTTGCATCGGTTTCAGGCAGGTACTGATGTCGATAAATGATGCAAAGATGTCGACATAAATTTCTTCATATGAATATCGTGTGTAATTAACATCTGATTATTAATGTGAATGTGATTCAATAAATTTATACACGGACTTTGTGTCTGGTTCATCACCGGACGTACATGTATATACATTACGCGTCCCCTCTTGGGCCCCTTCGTCAAATTGACCGAGAACGCTTTCACTTGACGCGTGATCACCGCTATTTTTATCGGGCTTTACCTAAGAATGCAATTTTGCAAGTGGCTAATAAACACATTTTGAGTGGACTTTGAATATTGAAATAACAGGAAAATGTATCTGGTAGTGCAAACAGCATGTACATTCAAGAACTTTATTGTAGACTTCCCCGGGATGCCCCTTTAATTCAGTAATACAACAGTCAACTTGTATGGAATAATTAAATATTTTCCAAGGATAAAGTCTGTAACCATGAAAAAACCCCAAATAACATAAGCTGATGAGTATTGAAACATACTAGAAAATTGTTTTCCTTCGAATACTGCATAAGTTTTTACAACATCTCTTAATTTATTAAGTCACCCAGTTTTGGGTTGAAGTGGTTGCAGTTTGAAATAATTACTCTAAATCCTAGTGCAGAGGAATACTGTGTCATATTCTTCAAATAGTATATACGTACTAAACCAGAAACCTTAATATACATGAAATTCAAACACGATAAATAAATGAATTTTGTTAGGCTCACTAGTTGGTGATATTCATTTCAACTAGGATTCAAATCATTGGACGAGTTTAAATCTTGTTTTTCATACAGTTTTCGTAAATAAAATCTGGATAAGTTTAAGGTTTATATAAAAAAGGTGAAGTGTCTGTCACATTAACGCATCTACAAATCTTGGATCGGCCCGTGAGAATACATCATAAATCCAGGGGCACATATACGTTCCTGATAAATCCAATAACCAAATATGTTTATGTCTGGGCCTCTTGTTGATACAGTGTACTTGTTTAATATGAAAATGGAATTATCATTGTTTATATTTCAGCTTGTACTGGACTCTCCGAGGACCAAAGAGAGATGCATAAGATGGCCTTAGACTTTGCAAAGAAAGAATTATTCCCTAATATGGCCAAGTGGGACCAGGAGGTACATATACTTTGTGCAGCATTGTATAATCACTCTCCAGTGTTTCAAACATCAATTTTTTCAGATTCTCTCTTTGTTGTTCTGTTTACTACAATTGTTATGCATACAATCTTCATGAAAATTGCAGCCTCTTCAGGTTTATATATGTATAGTGACTATATACCAGTATGTGATCATGTGCAGGGGACTATAAAATCAACCAAAGGGTGGTATTTTTCCTTGTGCGTGTACAATGAACTAACAAGGAAAACTTCCTAGAAACAGTCATAAATAATCGGCTATACCTGTGTGGGGCGGGGAAGAAATTATTTTCATACCAAGTATATCAAGAAATGCAATTAACATAAATTGTAAAAAGAATAGTAAAAGAGTAAACTGGGTATATTGAAACCATATTATAACTTCATGTTTCTATTGACTTGTATGTTTACTTCAATCAGGAGACATTCCCAGTTGATGTACTGAAGCGCTGTGCTGCCCTGGGGTTCGGAGCTGTGTACTGTAAGGAAGATTATGGAGGTACTGGACTGACCAGACTTGATGCCTCCATGATATTTGAAGCCCTGTCCCAGGGATGTGTCAGCACCACAGCCTACCTCAGTATCCACAAGTAAGACTAACCCCTTCCCTACTCCTATATACGTTGTATAAGTGGTGTTAGCTCCAACTGAACATGATTTGAACAGGTGAATTTACACGGCACAATTTAAAAGTTTCTGACATTTCTAAACCTCTAATATTGTTGAAAGCGATGAGATGGTGTTTTGAGGCGATGAGAAAAAAACTCTTCTTTATATATATATAATTACTTTGTGAGAGTTGGAAGGGAGATAATCCTCCACGGATTATCGACTCAAAAATACAAGTACATGTATAACCATTTGGTCTTCTGATCAGTACAATCAATCTCATTCAATTTTCATAGCTGGTTTAGGGCAATTATTAACCAACTGTTTATTTCAGAATATGTGTAAGTCAATTTCAGATTAAGAAATCTGTGATTGATGTTGAGTAATATTATCCTACCTTTAGTTTGTGCATAGGTGTTAACCTCTGAAACCTCCAATGAGGGAGGGTTAACGGGAATGTTTGTGTATATTTTACAGTATGTGTACGTGGATGGTGGATGAGTTTGGCTGTGACGACTTACGGCAGAGGTTTATTCCAGACTTAGCTACACTGAACAAGTTTGCTTCCTACTGTCTCACAGAACCTGGTAGGTATTAATTGTTACAGGTTCCTTAATGATAGCAATATGTACTTAATAATGGATGCCATAAAAGAAACTATTTATAATACAGGCTCATGATATAAGTGCTTATTTTTCACACAATTTACCTATAATACATGTATGTTATAGCTTGTAGTGCAAATACAAGGTTGTCACTACACTTGTAACATAAGGAGATATATATCTCTCCGTGTAATAAGATTGTAAATTAGACATGAAGATTTCACCAATTAAGAAAGTTGATATGCTGAAGAAAACCATTTTGTAAAATCATTAAAAGAAATAAAAGTAAGATTAGCCACAATCATTTGCATTTCTCATGAAGTGGTAATACAAATTATTATAAATTAATATTTTTTACACTTTCTGATTGGCTAAGATAGCGCCATGTGATTCCGGAAAAGGCATATTGACCCGTCGTGCAAAAAAAGCTGGTGCAAAAAGTTTTTTCTCCGGTCGATAAAACCATGTATCGACCTCATCAAAAGGCTATAATTGTATATTATTTTTGGTTCATGATTTTTTTTTTGATAAGCAATAACTATGGATGAAACATTTTTGATTTAACCCATGTTTGTTGTAACGACAGATTTTGGAAGTGATGCAGCTAATATCAAGACCACAGCTGTTAACAAAGGAGACCACTATGTTTTAAATGGATCTAAGGTATGATATATATAATACAACTCTCAGTACCAATAAGCAATATATTTAACATAACGATACAATTCTTTAAAAATGGCATTAGCTTTCACATGATATATCTGATCAAAATCACTTAAGGAGATATAATACCACACTGATCTTCACTTAACAATAGCTATACAATCCTGTTCCCTCCTTTCACAGAAGGGAACTGGACCATAATTTTTCCAAAGTGAAGATGTTCTATACTTTGAATTGTATCTCCTATTTAGAAGATTTCACATTTTCACATTTGTTAATAGGACTCTATTGTAAAATGATGGAGTTGAATGGTATGAATTTATATACATTAATAATACTTAAGGATTAACCTTTGATTTTGTTTAGTTTATGAGATCATAAATCCAATGGAGCACGAGGTAAATTGCGTAAACGCGAAGCGTTTAAGTTAAATTTACAGACTGCTCCATTGGATTTATGATCTCATAAACTAAACAAAATCAAAGGTTAATTGTTATATTTACAGTATCTTGTGTAAATGGGTCATAACTTTTCTGTTCAATTTAGCCCCATCTGCGGACATACATTTCATTGCAAAACTAACAAACGTGAAAACAGTTTAATAAATGTAACAGCATGAAGTTTGCACAAGCCCTAGCTAGCTCCGCCCATGTCAATTGTAAATGACGCCATACAATTGTGATTCGAATGGGATAATTTGCATAGCTCCGCCCACATGTATTGTTGTCGACGTCATAGAATTTTTGCACGTTCTCAAGTATAGTTATTGAAAAATAACTTTAGTTTGCAGTACAATGGTTATCGAGTGAATGTCGGTGTGGACTGTAAATATTTCAAGTTAAACAGGGTTCAAACTATCTCTAGACAGATTTGTTTTGTTTTTATACGCCCGTCAAAAAGGACGGGATGTATTATGGTATTGCGTTGTCCGTCCGTCCGTCCGTAGTAAATTTTTGTTTGTCCGGAGATCTCCTCCTACAGTTTTCAACCGATTTCTTTCAAACTTGCTAGGCCTAACCACCATAATATGAACTTGTGTTTTTATAAACGACAACTTGATGTAAAAAAGTAGGCATGATGATATGATATTGAGATAAATATATCACAGTAGGTTTACAAGCTGGGAAGTATTAATTAGTCTAGGTGCTGTGTTGATTGGAGATGTGTTGTTGGAGTAAACTGGTGGTTAATTGGGTTTCTGTCTATTGCATCAGTAAGCCGGGGCAAGGTGAAGCATTGGTCAGATAAGTGACACCAAATGTTGATTTCGGAATATGATACTATAGTCATAGGGCGAGTCTGTCAATGAGAAGACCATGGAGTAGGTCTTGTACTGTCTGTACCATGAGAAGCTTAAGAATCTGGAGTAGATCATTATGACATGAAGTTGTGTTTTCCTGAATGTGGGTTTGATTTGACAATATAAAGGTTTGAACTTAATTTTTGAACATACAAGCAAAATTTAGCTTGTAGGTTTGAAAGTTACAAGCAAAATTAAAATCTAACAAGAAAAATAAATTAAGCGTGACATTTATTTCATTTTTTTTTTCACATCAGGTTATGATTGAATGAATCAATGTAATGGTACCGGTAATGTCATTGTGTCACGAGTCCAAACTTAATACAACCGCATATAATCAAACAGAACTTAATTGGCACTTCACTTTTACTATAAAAGTGTTTGACTTTGACATACACTGCAGTCCATCATGAGTTCATCACCAAATTTGATAACAGGGACTGGGTTACACTACAGTTTTGAGCTGACACATGATTTCCTGCTCCAATGTTTTAATTTTTTTCGAGGGATTTTCAGATGATCCACCCTCCGATTTGGCAACGTCAAGGCGCTGGATAGATCCGCCACATTCATTGCCATCGTCTGTTAACGATTCCCGTCAAAAAAAATCTGTTATTCTAGGCCTAGATGACGACATTGGTTGATAGATAAGGCCTAGTCTGTCAACTTGACTGTTGCATTCGACGCGCGCGCGCGCGCGCCTGACTATATTTGTTAGCCAATCAGAATAGCGCTACTCACATACCAGGAAATTCCCTTCTCATCAACACTTGCGACCGTCAAATAACGACGAGGGGGCGGTATAGGCCTACACGCTTGTATTTCTGCGTAGTTTGATAACTTTATTTGAAGACGCAGATATTTTCGTCCTTTGACCATATTCTAAACGCTAAAGTTCCAAGTATTAACGCATTTTGTGTGTTAGCTTGTATTAATTTCGAACCTTGAATATTTACTACAGTTATGGCCCTTTGGAACTTCGTATCTGATGCAATTTGGGGCATTATGTAGAAAATGCCAGAACTTTTTTGTGTTTTCTTCATTTTCTCTAAAATTTGGTTTGGTACTTTGAAATTTAATGAATTGTTTGTTCGAAAATGAGATTTCAAAATTGCAGGGAGCAGATGCAATTTTTTTGTTTTTACCCAAAATTTGAATTCCTTGAAATTTCGAGCGAGCGGTAGTTTTCAAAAGACTAAATGTCAGAATACGTGTTTGACTATCAATATAATGTATCACCAAATAGTACGCATTAATTTTTACAAGTAAAATTTCTAATAGAATTTAAGCTTAAGTAAAGATTTATAAGTGCAGATAAATAAAATTAGGTTTGTTTAAAAATAAGAAATCTTGTCCTCCTGTCAATATATTTTGCCTAATTTGCAAGAAAATATTATTTTACGGTATGTTTCAAAGTACAGTAATTGCAATGTATCTCTTCAGTCTAAACAACATATATATTCTGTTGTAACATATGTACTTATTTCCAAAAAAAGCCATGAATGAAAATATTACAACAACCACATCATAGAATTTCCCCTGGGCTTTCATGGAAGATTTAAAGGGGCATCCCGCGAAAGTAAGCATTTTTTCATATTTTTTTTTCAAAATATTACATACACATATCGAGTGGGTATTCTTATGGACTACGACGATCGGATTCCGCTGACATGTATTCATAAAATAAATAATTTCAAAATAACTAGTGGAATTAACTATTGCTGGATAGAAAGACATTTTCAAATACTATATATACCATAACAGAAAAAAGTCGTTCGATTACGTTGTAAAACGGGACGTGCGACCGAGGTACATACGGCTTCAATTTGGACAAAAGGAATATAAAAATTTGTTTTCACGCGTAAAAAAAAATGATATTCATACTTAATCTATAAATTAGTGAAGGTACTAATATCATTTGGTTGCGACCCCGGTATTGAATTTGATACGAAAATATATACATAACTTGGGAAAAAAATAAAAAAAAACCCAAAGTTATACAACATATTCTTGTATTTTCTATTCCTGCAGGTTTTTTTTTTAAAGTCACCGTCCCTTTACAAGAAGACAAAAAAGATGTTAAAAGAAAGCGGAATTATCATAACATATTCATAACATGTAGTTATAAGTGTTTCAACAGTTCCAAATCTGATATACATGTAGTCATGCTTATAGTGTGTCGTTATATGAGTGTGTGGACTTAAATATTCGCATTCCGTGATACGTGTTAACGTGTGAAGACGCTGAAAGTTGGATAGATTTTAAATGAATATGAATGTACTTTGTATATATAGTCTGAAAAAAAAATCCTCAAGACATTGAGTTGTAAAAAAAAATCGCAAACATTTCATGTCATTTTATTTTCGAACTTTTCAATGCATGCTACATACATTTTATGAAATCATCTGAAAAGTTGGTTCGTGAATATTACCTTTTACATAAATTAAGGTTTGTACCATGGCCGTATTCCGTACCCATGTGTACCGGTCTCGGTCAGGTAAATATAATATAGATAATTCCTGGTGTCGATCAATATATGGTGCCGATATGCCGACAATTATTCTTCATTTGAATATCGGTATGTGTGCAATTGATGTCTAATTTTAATGTTAATGTGATTCAATAAGTTTATACACGGACTTTGTCTCTGTTTTTCATCAGCCGTATACATTACGCGTCCCCTCCCGTATGGCCCCTTCCGTCAAACTGAGCAGGAAACTTGCGGCACACCTGTCACGTTGCGTCATCCCCGCTATTTTTATCTGGGCTTTCCCGAGGAATGCGATTTTGCAAGTGGTCATTATAGACATTTTGAGTGGACTTCTGAATTTGGGAATAACAGGAAAGTATAATTAGTATTGCAGACGCCATGTATATTCAAGAACAGGCATTTAGGCTTTCGCGGGATGCCCCTTTAAGGCACAATATATGTTTAATACTTTCAGTCATTTATAAGCGGAGGAGGGGAGAGTGATGTGTATGTGGTCATGTGTCGGACAGGAGAACCTGGGGCCAAAGGAATATCCTGTCTAGTGGTAGAGAAAGGCTCGCCTGGGCTGTTATTTGGACAAAAGGAAAAGAAAGTGAGCAAACCGTTTTTTGAGTTGTCTCCCTTTGACCACATGAAGATCTCGGAGATACAGTATTACTAAAATCATGATCAGATTCAGTCACATAAAATTGAAGTAATGTTCTGAAAAACACCAAATGAGCAATGATATGACAAAAAAGATACATGTATATACCATATGTCCATATACAGAGTTACAATTTTAAATTACAATGTATGAAATCAAGTAATATTGTTCAATAATTTCTCACCATACTTTTTCTAGATAGTGTTAAATTTTAAGGAAAGTATACTTCAGACACAGTATAATCTGCAATTGTCTTACTACAGTTAGGATTACAATGAATAACTAACATTTCATTTTTTACCTCAGCTGTGGCCAGATAAATTACCATTGGGAAAAATTAATCTGTCAATACATAAACTGTATGACTTAGGTTTTTATACGCCCATCAAAAATGACAGGACGTATTATGGTATGGCGTTGTCCGTCCATACGTCCGTCGTAAACTTTTATTTGTCTTGAGATCTCCTCCTACATTTTTCAACCGATTTCTTTCAAACTTGCTAGACTTCACCACCATGACATGAAGTTGTGTTCTTCTGAATGACAGTTTGATTCAACAATATTCACTTGAGTTATTGCCCTTTGGGATGCAAATTCGGGAATTATGTCAAAAACGCCAGAACATTTTTGTGTTTTCTTCAATTTCTCTAAAATTTTGTATGTTAATTCAAAAAGCTATAATATTTAACATATATTACGGGTTATGTTGAGTGAATTCAACTTTTCGCGTAACAGCATTGCATATTTAGATGAAGGCATTATGTAGAAAAAGCATTTCTGTCGCAAACTGTTGTTTTGTCCTGAGATCTCCTACAGTTTTCAACCAATATCTTTCAAACTTGATAGGTTTAATCAGCATGGCATGAAGTTGTGTTTTCCTGAATGACACTTTGATTCAACAATATTTACAAGAGTTATGGCCCTTTGAAAGTTCATATTTGATGCAATTTCGGGCATTAAGTAGAAAGTGTCAGAACTATTTTATGTTTTCTTCAATTCCTCTTAGATTTGGTATGATGCTTCGAAAAGCTATAATATTTAACATGTATTATGGGTTTTGTTGAGTTATTTCAACTTTTTGTGTAACAGCATTGCATATTTGCAACTGCAAAATATAGACATTAAGAAGAAAATGCATTTCTGTCATAAACTGTTGTTTTGTCCGGAGATTTTCTCCAACAGTGTTCAACTGATATCTTTCAAACTTGGTTGGCTTAATCATTATGACATGAAGTTGTGTTTTCCTGAATGACAATTTGGTTCGACAATATTAACATTAGAGTTATGCCCTTTGAAACTTTATATTTGATGCAATTTCGGGCATTATGTAGAAAGTGTCAGAACTATTTTGTGTTTTCTTCAATTCCTCTAAAATTTGGTACGAAACTTCGAAAAGCTATACTATTAAACATATATTACAGGTTTTGTTGAGTTATTCAAACTTTTTGTGTAACAGCATTGCATATTTGCAACTGCAAAATATAGGTATTATGTAGAAAATGCATTTCTGTCGTAAACTGTTGTTTTGTTCAGAGATCTTCTACAGTTTTCAACTGATATCTTTCAAACTTAGTAGGCTTAATCATCATTTCACGTAATTGTGTTTTTCTGAATGACAGTTCAATTTGACAATACAGTATTTACTAGAGTAATGGCCCTTTGGAACTTTGTATCTGATGCAATTTGGGGCATTATGTAGAAATGAGTGTCAGAAGTTTTATGTGTTTCCATACAACTATACTTTCGATAGAAAACGTTGGGCGTATCATGCCTCCGCTTGCGGTGCTCTTGTTAAATTAGATGCAAAGTAAGTTAAATCTGTCCATAAAAGAAAATAAATGATTTGTTATTCTACCCTTAGATTGGATGGAATTCCCAGCCGACACGTCAAGTGATTTTTGAGGACTGTTTGGTTCCTTTGGAGAACGTGGTTGGTCAGTTAGGGGACGGCTTTAAGATTGCCATGAGGGGACTCAATGGAGGCCGAATAAATGTTGGTAAGGATTGCATGAGGCTTTACAAAAATATCAATCTGTTTAAGCATATTTAATAGTTTAAAATATGGTACTTTGATATTCCCCACAATAAGTGAACATGTAGAAATGGTATTATGTTTATTAGATAATTTCTTATAGATGAACTTTGTTCATTTTTGGTTTGGTTTTAATTATATTAACATCTTTTTTTGAGTTTAATATGTTTATTAAACTTGGTTTGTAAACAATCAGTGCCCTTTCAAGTTCTTAGTTATTTATACATGTAGCCAACCTCTTACCATGCCACCTGTGTCCGAGGGTCTCCTGATTTTCTTTGTCGCCCACTGTTTCAGAACACTAAAAATCAAAGCATCTACCATTAAACTATATTTGTGTGGTATCCGCTATTCTTACATGCATGGGTGCAGGTTATGCCAACCCGCTAGTCACCAAAGATGGACAAGCTTTTATTAGACTTAATACTATCCTTAACGGAGTGAAGAAACAGCAAGGTGTTACTAGGAAGCCACCTATCACATTCAATATTCTGCAGAGGATTTGTCGGTTACTACGGTCAAGTGTGTTTTCTCCTTTCCTTGACGTGATTATGGAAACTGCATGCTCTGTAGCTTTCTACAGGTTTCTACGCTGTGGAGAATTCTGTGTGTCCGGGAACTTTCTTACGCTATATGTCAATACAAACCTATACAGCTTCTAAGCATGCTGCTGTACGTGCCAATGCCTTCTTCATTACAGACACTGGAATGCCTTTGTCACAAACTATGTTCATTTCCTACCTTAAGACTCTCATTACCAGACTGGGTTTGGATGACAACCTTTATAGTGGCCATTCCTTTCGTATCGGGACTGCCACCTCTGAAGCCAACTCCCAGATAGAAGACCATCTTATTAAGACTCTAGGACGTAGGTCATCAGATTGCTGTCAGAGGTACATTCATACATCGTGTTCTTCTATAAAATCTGCTCAGAGATCTCTTTGTACTAGCATAGACAGTGTTAGCGTTACATTCAGCCAAGCCGATCATTGTTCTAGATGATGACTGTTACCTGGTAAGTGAATTTCTAGTTACACTTGTAGCAGAAGGCTTTTCTGATTCTTAGTCTTAGAGTACAACGAACTCTTAGTATCTTATGCTATATGCTTTTTATACTTCTATGCTTCATATTTAATAAGGTATGCGTGATTATACTTTCAATCTTTTTACTTTACATACTTGTACATCATGCTTTCATCCTAGCTCTTATACATTACATTTGTTTAATATTCTTTACATTGAATTTAATAATTTGGGGCTTTCTTATGCTGCGCATAATCATTTTGGTCCATTAGCCCCAAATTCATTGGGTCTTTTATTCATTTTAATACACATCATACACAGTTTATATCGTACATGACCATTTTCCGCC
The DNA here is from genome assembly GCA_947623455.1 of Mimachlamys varia. Taxonomy (NCBI): domain Eukaryota; kingdom Metazoa; phylum Mollusca; class Bivalvia; order Pectinida; family Pectinidae; genus Mimachlamys; species Mimachlamys varia. The sequence continues at coordinate 16,217,386 of OX392531.1, read as the reverse complement.
TGGTTCTTCAGTAGGACTCAGGACTCGCCTGGCGATGTAAGTCAACTTGTATGACAGCAGTTCCTGTTGTACAGACTTTTGCCTGGTTCTCTAATAGGACCCAGGATCCCGCCTGACAACAAGCTGCTAATCAATTTTATCATTCACTCCTTTCGTTGTTCACCTACATCTAAGATTCAGGTTAAATTCATTATATTTCCCTTATTATCAGGAAATCAGTGCAGCAGCCGAGACAGCCCTGCAGGCAAATTATGTTTTGTTTTTCTTTGTTGTGTCTTTTAATTTCTATGAGTATTATATATCATGTGTGTGAGTGATATTCATTCTGCTTTGTAACTTACCTTGTGTGTTGGATAGTTTATGTAGAATATGCTTTTAGTTGTAAGTTTCTTTGATAAAATACGGAAATCAAAATCCGTGTTTATTGTTATTTATAAAAAAAGCTTTTGTAGTTTGAGGACATGTTTCAATGGGTTAGTGGAACCGGTTGGCCAATTTGTTAAGGTATTTGACATTCTTCTATGATTAGCCTTCCATTTCTTGGTCACCGGTCAGAGGCCTACGTGGGGTAGTCACCAAACACTGACTGTTGGTTGGTGGTTTTTCTCCAGGAACTCCAGCTTTCCTCTACTCCTAAAACCTGATACATTATTAAATGACCAAAGCTTTTAAAAGAGCATAAAACACAATTAAAACCAGAACAAACCATATATTTTTTCTGCGAAATATGTGTGTGTGTGCTGGAGCCAGAGAATGGCAGTGTAACTTGCTGCCTCCTTTTAGTAGTCAGTGGTTTTGCTACCTTGATTTTACAGCAACCTGTGCCTTATTGAATTGGGAAAATTTAGTAGGATTTTAAGATAAATTTCGAAAGTATTCTTGAATTTTGCTTCACTTTGGGATAATAGTACAAATTTTGACTTGGGGAAACAGCCTTATATCGGATGTAAACCCAGGCAAATAAAATCACTGATATTAGTCCAGGTCTGATGCTGACATCATAGTGCTTTCTAAATGAATTGCCATATTGAAAGCATCCAGCACAGCAATCTGCTCGGTCACATGCATGTGCACGTTATACTGAAATCAAATGAATCAGTTGTTGGTGTTACTGTTTAGTTCTAAACAGTAACAGAACTAATTCTGCAGGGAACTATCAATTGTAGATAATCTGCAGGGAACTATCAATTGTAGATAATCTGCAGGGAATTATCAATTGTAGATAATCTGCAGGAAACTATCAATTGTAGATAATCTGCAGGGAATTATCAATTGTAGATAATCTGCAGGGAACTATCAATTGTAGATAATCTGCAGGGAATTATCAATTGTAGATAATCTGCAGGGAATTATCAATTGTAGATAATCTGCAGGAAACTATCAATTGTAGATAATCTGCAGGGAATTATCAATTGTAGATAATCTGCAGGAAACTATTAATTGTAGATAATCTGCAGGGAACTATCAATTGTAGATAATCTGCAGGGAACTATCAATTGTAGATAATCTGCAGGGAACTATCAATTGTAGATAATCTGCAGGGAATTATCAATTGTAGATAATCTGCAGGGAATTATCAATTGTAGATAATCTGCAGGGAACTATCAATTGTAGATAATCTGCAGGGAACTATCAATTGTAGATAATCTGCAGGGAACTATCAATTGTAGATAATCTGCAGGGAATTATCAATTGTAGATAATCTGCAGGGAACTATCAATTGTAGATAATCTGCAGGGAACTATCAATTGTAGATAATCTGCAGGGAACTATCAATTGTAGATAATCTGCAGGGAACTATCAATTGTAGATAATCTGCAGGGAATTATCAATTTTAGAATCTTTATTTTATCTCACCCAGGGGCAAACACTCAACTAAAGGGAAGGCAAAAAGTTAATGTAGTGGCAAGGGAGACACTATAACTAAGAAATAGTTTTAAAGAAAGAAGAGAAACTATAAAATCCAAAATTTGTTTGCCCTAGCTAATTTGCTACTTACAGGGCAGGTTTTGCTATGGGAACTGATTGATCACTGGTTTTGCTTTCTGTTACAGCATCCTGTTCCCTAGGAGCTGCCCAGTCCAGTATAGAACTCTGTAGAGAATATTTAAAAGTTAGGAAACAGTTTGGAAAAACGTTGGACAAATTTCAGGTATGCTGTAAACAAACATACATGTTTCAGGCCAATAGATAAATTTCTTAATTTACTGTGAAGTTAAAATAAACTTTGCTTTTAAAAGTTCATGGTTCATGGTGAAAATATCAACATCTTTTTTTAAGATTTCAACATGTCATAGTTATGGCCCTAATAAGTTTGGTTCTCATTTAAATATAATTTTATTTAACTGCAAAATATTTTAATCTATAATTTTTGATCTGCCTTTCCTTTCAAATATAATAAAAAAAAGCCTGACTTATAATTGTTTTACATTGTATTTACTGATTTGCCAATTGTAAAGGATGTGCATTGATTAGGTTTCCTTACCAGCATCAGCCGTACAGAATTTTCCTTTAGCTCAGTGGTAGAGTAAGGGGCTGGATAGCCAATGGTCAGAGTTTCAAGTCCAAATGACGGCACTATCTTCATCATCGTTCCTCGTCCTACATGTACTACACTACTCAATTCTTTAAGTCTCCAAGGAAGAATCATTATTCAAAATTTCATCAACAAGTCAGATTATGTCTTCATTGTGTTTTTTGTTTTCCCTTGATAGTACCTACAGTTCAGGTTAGCAGAGATGGCCACAAAGTTAGTTGTGTCGAGAAATATGGTGAGGACAGCGGCCCGGGCACTGGACGAGAACTGGCCTGAGAGAGTCATCCTATGTTCTATGGCCAAACTGTTCGCCACAGATGAGTGTTCAAAGGTAGAGGTCATGTGATAAAACTGATACTTATAATTCACATAATCATGAGTACCATATTATGGAGCAATTTAACACACAGAAGAATGAAATATAATTTTCAAAAATCATCGTAATGAATTACAGTTGTGGTATCGCACAATGTTCCACGATGTGTGGTGTGTGCATGATGGGTGAACAGTGTATGCACGATGTGAGAACGATGCAGTCCTGTGCGATTATTTCTAACACACATGTGGGCGCACGATAAACTAACATTGTGCGATGACAATCGTGATTGATGTAAAATGAGAAATAGCTTAACACTAATATACGGTTTTCGCGCTTGTTGTTTTAAGCATGAATTGTATTTCTATATTTTAACTACATAAATTAGCTGATATTTCTATCTATATATTTTTAGGTCACCTGAGACAAAGTCTCAGGTGACCTATTCTAATCGCCTTTTGTCCGTCGTCGTCCGTCGTCGTCCGTCGTGCGGTGTGCGTCGTGCGTCCGTAAACTTTTTACATTTTCGACTTCTTCTCCAAAACCACTGAACCAAATTCAATGAAATTTTACAGGAAGCTTCCATGGCTGAGGGTGAACCAAAATTGTGAATTATATGGTCCTCACCCCCCAGGGGCATGCGGGGCAGGGCCAAAAAGGGTAAAATTGACTAAAACTTCAAAAATCTTCTCCTCTACTCTCAGATATGGTAGAATCAAATACTCTTCATAGATAGAAGGGTCTTAAGGTGCTTTACCAAAATTGTGAATTTCATGACCCTGGGGTCTCATGTTTGCCCCTGGGGAGGGGGTAAACTTTACTATAGTTTATATAGGGAAATCACATTTTTGACTATTATTTGTTGGATTTGTATTGTAATTCATTCTAACTTGTATAAAATTATCAACATGGGATGACACTTTGATGGTATGTACATGTTGGCCCTAGTTGACCCCCAGGGGCTGGTGGGCGGGGCCAAAAAGGGTCAAATTGACAAAAATTTCAAAAATCTTCTTCTCTACTCTCAGATATGGTAGAATCAAATACTCTTCATAGATGGAAGGGTCTTAAGGTTCTTTACCAAAATTGTGAATTTCATGACCCTGGGGTCTCATGTTTGCCCCTGGGGAGGGGGTAAACTTTACTATAGTGTATATAGGGAAATCACATTTTTGACTATTATTTGTTGGATTTGTATTGGAATTCATTCTAACTTGTATAAAATTATCAGCATGGGATGACACTTTGATGGTATGTACATGTTGGCCCTAGTTGACCCCCAGGGGCCTGCGGGGCGGGGCCAAAAAGGGTCAAATTGACAAAAATTTCAAAAATCTTCTTCTCTTCTCCCAGATATGCTGGAATCAAATACTCCTCATAGATGGAAGGGTCTTAAGGTTCTTTACCAAAATTGTGAATTTCATGACCCTGGGGTCTCATGTTTGCCCCTGGGGAGGGGGTAAACTTTACTATAGTGTATATAGGGAAATCACATTTTTGACTATTATTTGTTGGATTTGTATTGGAATTCATTCTAACTTGTATAAAATTATCAGCATGGGATGACACTTTGATGGTATGTACATGTTGGCCCTAGTTGACCCCCAGGGACCTGCGGGGTGGGGCCAAAAAGGGTCAAATTGACAAAAATTTCAAAAATCTTCTTCTCTTCTCCCAGATATGCTGGAATCAAATACTCTTCATAGATGGATTGGTTTTAAGGTTCTTTACCAAAATTGTGAATTTCATGACTCTGGGGTCTTGCATCTCCCCCTGTGGAGGGGGTTAATTTTACTATAGTATATTGGCAGAAAAAAACATTTTTTTGCATTATTTGTTTAATTGCCATAAGAAATGATGCAAATTTGGTTGAAATTATCAATATGACATGACTTTTGAGTAGTACGCACATATTGACACTGACTGACCCCCAGGTGCCTGAGGGTGGGGCCTAAAAGGGTCAAATTGACATAATTTCAAAAATTCATTTTTTCCACTCCCAGATATGCTACAATGTATTGTTATAAATATTCATCTCAACATTCCCATATTTCTCTTTCATGTCAAACATCAGGTGACCGTTAAGGCCCATGGGCCTCTTGTTGAAATTAAGAATAGTCTTTTTGTAGTTTTTGAAACAATTCAAATAGACACATGTAAACTTTCGACACATATTGACAAGTTCTCATTCAGGCAAATATTGCCAGTTTTCACCAAGTTATACCTGTACATAGACCATATATGTTTCTTGCCCGGAGCACTTACAACAATCGCCTAGGTGTGAAAACTCAGGTACAGTGGTGAGGAGGGGAGAGGACGGGGTGTTCAAATAACTAATTATAAGAGTCCAGTTTGTTTTCATTACGGTCGCTCTGTAATGCCTGTCATAGCGGATGGTTTTTTTTCCTGTGATATCAAAAAATACATTACTTTGAATGAAATTATTCGATTGACTAAATTAAGTTATTAAATTAAATTTATTAAGTTAATCACTTTGTCAGATGAAGAGTTACAATAAAAAAGTCTCGTAATATAACAAAAAATTATCAATATAAGGATAAAATTTCAGCGATAGACCCAACTCATTTATCAAAATAAATGTTATGAAAATGTTGCTAGAGGTTGGATTTTCTTATAACATGCACATGCTGTACACTGCTTGTAACTATTCCGGGGACCCTTACTTTGTGTGGTAAACAATTATAGTAAAGGTAGGAACATATTATACTTTTCTAACTAGAGTTATCCTTCCCGACAGATATGTAATGATGCCATACAGCTGCACGGAGGGTATGGTTACCTTAAAGACTACCCAGTACAGCAGTACATGCGGGACACCAGAGTACATGAGATTCTAGAAGGTAATATCAACTCTCTCTGTTTGTGCTGCTGAAAGATGTAATGTATTTCCCTACCTCTAGATTAAAATTCCCTTTAAGAACCAAGCTGTAGAGAGTAACCTATCGGCAGTCATTCCGTTCATGTATTCCATGGACGGCACATTCCTATGTTGTGATTTATTCCAAAAACATTATCTCGAACTCACTTATAAATCAAATCCCCTCCCTTTTTCCCCCATTGTCAATCATTGTTTTGGAGTCTCAGATATCGAACCTCTTTTCTAAATTTCTGAAAACATTTAAGTTTTCACCTGCAAAAAATTAATGCTGAAGGTATTGTGCATGTAGATGGTTCTACTAGGGTATTTGATTTTGGCTTTTCTACCTCTCCCCTTCCTGGTATTTATCTGTACCATTTTTATAGTAATATAAAAATCATTAAGCCCTCTTAAAATTCAAGCTTTCAGGTTGATGATAGTCTTTCATCATTAAATTATTTTTACCTTTGATAGGTCACTTCCAAATTTGTGAAGTTCGGGGATCACATAAAATGGTTTCCAATAAGGGGTCATTTTTTTATTTGACCGTTTTCAAATATGGATGCATCAAAAGGTCAGGGCCGTTCAACCCCTGCTAGGTCCAGCCTAGGAGTTTGTATTTAGAATGCTTGTTTTAAGTAAGGGGGAGGGGTGGGCTAATTTCCATGCATGGGTTTATCACTGCAAAGATAGAGTAATCTCCTCTTATGGTTGCTGTGTTGGTTGTTATGGTTGCTGTGTTGGTTGGTTGGTTGATTGTTTCAACATCCTATTTACAGCCAGGGTCATTTAAAGGTGATAAACCACCAAATTCTAAAAAAAAAAATCAAATTTAGTGTCAAAATATTAATAAAACATACACAAGTTAATTGCCATTCTCATTTTTAAAAAAAAATCCGTAATGGTGCATTTTTACGCTAAGGCGTATACGCCTACAGCGTATTGTCGCCAGTCAGAAACCGGAAACATTTTTTTCCTTTCCGCCTACGATGACCTCTGGCGGACGTTATTGGCTTTAATCTGACATGAAATCTATTATAATATCGTAATCCATACAAACCTGACAACAACTAGGTGCACACATTAATCCGTTGTGTGAGCTTAACCTATCTATCATAAACCTTTCTTTCCATGTTAGTTTATTTTAATGTGTACCGTTTATCTACAAAATAAAAAAATCGTTGTATCCATGCTAACTTGCATACCAGTCGCGCAACTTCCGGTTGAGGTGCCAATGTAAAATTCACGTATTGGATAATGAGAAATGAAAGACCCTTACGTAATTTTTGTTGAATTATAAAATTAATTTGCGAAATAGCTTTTTAATATCCTTTTTATGAAATAGGCAGTTGAAAACTTTATTCAAACATTCGGTGAATTCCGTGAATCTCCGACTTCTAAAAATACCCATGATGCAACCGGATGTTTACATTCATCGCCATTACTGATCAATTGCTGTTTCCTCGAAAGCCTCCAACAAATCCATTATCATCTTGTCTAGTTAATACCATCGGCAATAACAAGTGTAAGTATGCGTTTCTAGAATGTTTCATCTATCATTGTTTGTCCATTGTTATGATTCTTTGCCTTGCATTTTGACAAAACAGTGGTTTTCATTATTTGTTTTGATGTTGAATCAACAGCCCGTAACGTCAATCTATACAGATCGAGTAAATTAACTTAATTTAACGGAATGGACTTCAATAATTGAACCGAAAAGTAGGAGAATTGGCTTGAAATTTGAAAAGGGTATTATTTTAAGAGAATGGACCTAAATATGCATTCTTTATCATTACATTGGGGTATATGCAAAAGGTCGAGGGTGTATTTTATCCAGAAATATTTTAAATTCATTTTTCAAAATTACGCAATTCACGCCACGACTTTCGTCACCGAAATGGAGTGCAAACATATCTTTATTGACATTTTTCCCAGAGAATGGATCCAAATATGCCTTCATTATCACCAACTTATTGGTACATATTCATATTCCATATATGACAGATCATGAAAGCCTGACAGATCATGAAAGCCAGGTTGTAGCTACATATGTTGCTCTGTGCACATTCTCATTGAGATTGATGTCTTTAGGTTTGCAAGGAATATTGAAATGTGGTCTCACTAGTTCAATTAAATTAAATATGAATCCTATATCAAGATACTCAAATGCTTTCTAACAAAGATACATCACATGATATCAGACAATTGTGTAATTTGGGTATAATTTGATTATCAATGGTATATGTTTAAGGGTGGGGATTGGAACTAAATTCTGTAAGCATTATTTTGTCCCCACCCCTTAGACTGAGGGGGAGGGGTGTGTGAACCTGTCAATTTGTAAAATAATGATTTTCGCATGACCAAATGCTAAGTCCCATTATATCCTTAACTGTTTGTGTTAAAAGCTTTGTACTGATCACAATCACTGATCTCTTTCATTTCAATTACGTCAAGATGGAAATATACTGTTTTTTCATGTGTATTTTGGCACCAAGCACAATATAAAAAGTTATCATACACAAAATATGTCAATTTAAAAATTACATGTTTCTTGCACTTTAGGATAGGACAAATCCCACTGTTTTTATGTAAGATTGCTCACTCACATTGTTTGTGAAACGTGTGGGGACTATAATTTCCTCGTTGTCTGTCCACTGAAGTCTGCCAGCACTATCACAAGCTAGAGCTAGAGAGTTATTAAGTTTGTAACCAAATCATGTAGCCTAATGCTGAAGAAGATTTTAGTTTTTGAAAATTTAATTTCGTGTTTTAAAGTCAATAAGGAAATTACATCAACCAAGATTGTGTGACAGTTATGTCGCATGATGTAAACCATCGTTATATTACTAACCAGTAAATCTACATGATATTAAATCAAGATCATTTAATTTACAGGTGACAACAGCCATGGAACTACATTGAGAAAGAGCGACAACAAAATGTATACAGAAATGCTAAATGGGCAGTTTAAAAAATCCACAACCAGCCATGGAATTACATTAAGAAAGAGAGCTGCAACAAAATGTAAAAAAAGAAATGCTAAATGCACAGTTTAAAAAATCCACAACGGTGTATAAATCTTTCAACAAACTTTATGATATAAAATTCTACTATACTTTCAATCCTGGAAAGTGTTAAATAATGTGCCAAATTCATACTTGAACAAATTAACAGATAATGAAATTGACCAGCATTCTTGAGATGATCTTGAGAAATTGACAGATTTTTACCTGGAAAGAAAGTTTTAATTTTTACGGTTAGTATAATTGTTGTATTGATGGTATTTATTGCTGAATTTGAAAATAAAGTGTATTGTTCATCATGTATTGATATATGTTGTTTGTTTCTTGAAAGTAACAGCCATTCATCTGAAAATGTTAATTCTAAAACTTGGTCATTATACGTCTTAATTAAAAATAATGATTATGAAAAAATATAGCTATTTGCTGTTGAATGTTGCAATTCAGACTTGATAGCATTTGGAGGGCTGACGAGCCGGGGTTGACTGGTGGCTGTGAAAAGAACACTACTGATAAAAATAAGTGGCTACTGAAAATCACACTTGGCTTTTTTTAGCCCACTACATCAGATGGTGGGCTTATCAAATCATGCTGCGTCCTTCGTCCGTCCTTAAACAATTCTTGTTATCGCTATTTTTGGGAAAGTACTGGATGGGTCATTCTCAAATTTCATTTGTTGGTTCCCCTTGCTGCCTTGTTTTGCATATTCCATTTTTGGACAAATACGATAAACAATATGGCCGCAAGGTGGCCATCTTGTATTTGTGAGTAAAAGTTTGTATCACTATTTCTTGAGAAGTACTGGATAGATCATTCTCAAATTTCATTTGTTGGTTCCCATTGGTGCTTAGTTTTGCATATTTCATTTACGAACAAATCTGATAAACAATATGGTCGCCAGGTGGTCATTTTCGATTTGTCGAGAGTAATAGTTTGTTATTTCTGACTACTGGATGGATCTTTCTCTAATTTCATTTGTAGGTTCCCCTTGATGCCTTGTTATATATACAATTGCTGAGCATAAAGAGAAGGTCTCAAATATGATTTTAGATTTGAACCCATGGTCTGCAACACCCTTGCAGATTTGACTCTTTAGTCATAACTTTTAAACGGCTAAAATTCACACCCCAAAACTATATATATAATATGTAAAAATAAAAAAAAACACACGGACACATTACTTAGCGATTTCACTCCATCGGTGGGAGCTCTTCGATATATACGATCGTTGAGCATAAAGAGACAATCACAAATATGATTTTAGATCCATCTTTCTAAAAATGAATAAAAAATCATTGATGACGGGCACCAAGATCCCGCTGGGATCTCTTGGTTTATTTTAAGGTTCAATATTATCAGGGTGAGCCCTGTATCACCAACATGAAGATTCATACAAACCTTACATTGACTAGCTGCACAAATGAATTTGTTATGTGAACTATCGTATTCTCTTTTGGTAATTTCTGATTGTTTGATTTATAATGCCATGAAACTGGCAACTATAAAACTCTTTTAATTTCTTTGGGAGCGCTGACTTTTCAATGAACACTGAGTTTTGACCGACCATGCTGACTTTTATCGACAACTCTCTACTTTTCCATTGTGGTCGAAGAAAAGTCAACTTTTGCTAATCTTGAATACCATTTAATTTCTATTACATATGTATACTGTGTACTCCATCCAAAACATCTGTTTTTTCGCCTTAGCATCCAGTACTTTCAGTACTTTGATTTACAATTTGAAAACGAACCGATTTCTCGTTCATCGTGAAAAACTAAAATATGTACGCAGTTACTTCCCTTTGATTGTGACGTCATTTGTGATGATCGGAAAGCGTGCCAACTGTCCTGCAACGTAAACAAACGGCATGGTAGGCCTGCTGCGCTCACGGACTTATATTTAACTCACCTGCAATTTTTAAAATGTTGTTAAAGTCATTTTGAGCCAGGCAGCTTCACGAGAGATACACTGTTGTTGTCTTCGATAGGCTTTGAACCTAAAAATCTGAGGCTAGGCCAAAACCCGGAGTCTTTTCGATTGTCCAAAAAGCTAACGTTTAACAACGGGCTCGGTTTAGGGATTTAGATCGATTGGCCTTTATGGCATAAATCATTTTAATTTCACTTCATAATAAAGGCATGCACACCAGTAAATAGTAAAAACACTTTTTATCTGCTGTTTATACACATCCTTTAACATTGCAAAATGGAGGGTATCTACTTATTGGAAAAGATTTACGCCGATGATAGCTGAAATTCCCGAAACCGAGCACCTGTGCATTAAACAGGAAACGAGTACGGAGCAATGTCATACAGACGGAGACTTGAGTTAGCATAGGCATACCTCGTATTAAACAATACTTAACCAAAAATATACCATTGTTTACCAACTTATAATATGGTTCAATGTGTAAACTTCTATTGAACAGATAAATTCTTTTTCAATTTATCTGTGAAAAGAAGTGAAAACAAAAAAGACCTTCAGTAAATTTTTTTTTAATTTAATTATTCAATCTCACTTTTGTATTTTGTTAACAAATACATATTTTTTTTTAATAAATTAGGAAAACTTAAGCATTTTATTTTAACACAAATCGGTTCATATTCTCTGATTTCATCATTTGCTATAACTAGATGAAATCACTGAACTGAATAAGTTGTGACCAAGAAAACTCAGTTCAACACCATCAATGAACTTACATCACTAGCCAGTTCAGAGAGATGCTGTGAATTACAGCAAGAGTGAAGTTATCCACAGCCCTTGTATACATTTCATCAGCTATGTCAGAAATAAGGATACTTGATACCTGTGTACTCTTCTGAAGGAAAATGTTTGCGGATAGTTTACACTGCCATCCCCCCTCCCCCACCCGACAAGACATCTCCATGTACATCTTATAAATGTTCTGTAGTTCACAAGTTCATTGGCAATGGATTTACAAATTGTACTAGACTTCTACTATTCCACTGTAGAAATCAGATTATTGGTTCTGCTTTGAAATACATGTATTGCTTATTTTGAAATCTTAAGAATGGACATCAAATTTTAAGAAATGAAATTGCTGAAAATGTGTGACTCTGCAAATATTGTTGTCGTCTCCTTCTTTTCGGCTATTCATACAAATTATGGATATTTATTTAGACAGGCTTCATGGCTGGTTATATCATGACAAATGTTCTTTTATTCCGTATTTGAATCAGGGGACATAAACAACAGGAACACCTACGATACAGTACATACACTGTGCATATCCGCCATTACATATTGAAGTTGTTCCTACCGAAAAAAATGCATATAAATGCATGGAACTTTTAATAATATAAGTGATACTTTTTCAGGTACTTAGAAAAAATTATTTTGACGTTTAAATATTTTTCATCATCAATTGTTGGTAGTATAAGGAAAATAATAAATCTGTGTCATATAATATCCACATGATGCAAGATACGGGGTGTTGAAATTCGGACAACAAATTCGCTTTAAAATGAACATTTTTTTCCTGTGTCAATATTAATATATAGGAATACATATCGCAAGACAGTCTTTCTGTATCACAATATTGCCATATAATCTGGGTGTGCCTGGCACACCTAGGTTGGGAGACTGGTAAATCTGAAACACATTGTGTTTGCCCCCACACAGTTATATGTTGACCAAAGTGTTTGTGAAGTTCTAGATTTATAAAATTGTAGGTGCACAAGAAATATAAATTGTATTTATATTTAATACAAGTTAAGTTTTATGTGTTCTGTCTATCTGTTCGTGTTATCTATTTTCTAAAACCCTTATGAAAATCACAGGCACTAGCATCGTCTGTCAAACACCTATAATGTAAACTTCTGTCAAACACGTATAATGTTAATATTATAGGTGTTTGACAGACGAGGCTAGTGCCTGTGGATGGTTATTCTCCTGCCCACATATCATGTGCCTGTGGTTAAATAGGAACCGATTATATTTTTCTGTTTAATAAATAGAGCTGTAGCAGATAGGCCTATAGCTTTCCCATACAGGATTGAAAGTTAACATGCATGTAACTTCCTACCATATTGGCCCATATATATATATTTATCTCAGAGTGATCGTATTCGTACCAAGCCCTAATATCAACACAGGGGTGTGCCGCATGCTGCTGCTGTCACGATGCAACATATGCATATAGGCCTAGAGCTGAAGATACATACTCATTAAACTGTGTCATAACTTTAACATCATAACATAGTTACTGTAAAAATTGATATTTCATTGAAGACTATCGACGATCAATTTGGTACCAAGCTTTGAAAAGTCGACGTGAGAACCTACCATTTATGGTAAAAAGATCTGCTTGTTTTCCTGACCCTGTTAGCCATCACTGACATCCAACTCAGACGCTTCAGATTCGCTGATCACCTCATATTCTAATCGTTCTGGTTCAAACATGCATAGCTGAATATTCAATGTGAAGGAAACTTCTAAACTCTCCTCGTTAACATTGCTATGGTTCTAGCTAGTTTGACGTGCATGGATTAAAACAGGTGGTCGCAATCGTCTCAAATGACGTCACAGATTTTCAAGTTCAAGACGATAACTCAAGCTAACTTGTATTTGAGATTGTTGATGTTGGTGACAATATTTGCAAAATTTCGTCATGTCCGTGTTTTCAAATAATTTTTATTTTACACAAGGGATGTTTGATACAAAATGCACTGTAAAATATAAAAATCTTGAGAAAGTGAAATAGGGTTTTTATCATCTTTAAGGAAGGCCTCCCGGTGTATGCGATGTGGGTGTGTGTATTGAGAGCGTATGTATTTGGGAGATTGCGGTATATTCGTGTAAGCCTACTTGCAATAGTCCAGATCTATTTTGCCGATTTAAAGTGCTACCATACTGAAGCATACTGCTGAAGGCCCCCAGCAGAACACCCCACCTGGTCACAATATAATGACAACGGGCGAACCAGTCGTAATTTCACTCCCATAATGCTAAGCGTTTAGCAGGGAGTAGTAACTACCATTGTTAGAGACTCTGGTATGTCTCGGCCTGGGGGGGGACAGAACTAATAGCCTTCCTCACAGAGGCGAATGCTCAACTAAAGGCCAAAAGTGAGGTTGTGTCAAGGGAGACATTAGGAAGGAGAAAGTTGTTTAGATAGAATGGAAAAGATAAGAGCCCAAGTTTAGTCACATTCTACGATCATGCAATGGGGGGAACACGTACAATTCTTATGCCCTACCTGCAGGGCAGTAGTTGCTGTGACCTGTAGTGCAATGATTAGAAGATAAGAGTCATTCTCCCCTCATAGTTGATGTGACCTTTGTAGTGCAATGAGTAGATAAGATAGAGTAATCTCCCCCTATAGTTGCTGTGACCTGGCCTCAGACCACAATTAATTCTTCTATATGTTTCTACCAAAGGAAAAAAAAAAAAAATTTAAATTTTTGCAAAGGATGTGTGACTAATTTTTTATTGTAGATCTATTCAAGCTGAACCTACAGTGAGCTGGAAAGTACCTCATGTGTTGCATTTAAGAAAGATAATTTCATTTGAATGTCACTACCCTTCAGTTTTAGGGGAAACTACCAAAAATCACAAAATATCAATGCGCAAGCCTCATCACTCATTGTGTCAAACAAAAATTAACCTCTAGAATAGATATTGTTGAACAAGTCTATGCAAAAAAACTGTACATATCTGTCATGAATAAATAAGACAGGAAAAATTATTTTGTAACCCACATGAAATGTCCTTATGCACTACATTCCTGTACAACGACCCGGAAGTTTTATTGTGGTCTGAGGCCACCTTTGTAGTGAAATGAGTGGATAAGATAGAGTAATCTCCCCTTATAGATGCTGTGAACTGTAGTGCAATGATAAGATAGAGTAATCTCCCCTTATAGTTTCTGTGACCTGTAATGCAGTGAGTAAAAACAATATATGTATGTAATGTGTTATCTTTCTGTTTTTCTAGGTTCCAATGAAGTGATGCGGTTATTGATATCAAGAGACTTACTGACAGACGATGAGAGGAAATATGTCTGACGGAGTGGAACATGCAACATTGAGAAAAATACTGCTACCATAAATGTGTCTGTGATAGTTACAAAACAAACTTCTATTTTGGTCATATATAGAAGTGACACACGAACAGAGTATGTGTGTGCCTGTGTGAAGGTATTCCAGTGTCGGGTCATTGGAAATAATTATATAGCAATGCCTGGTTAAAACTGTCACATCTCATTGAAATTAACAGTGATTTTTGTACATTTAGATGTAGAACATGGACGTTGTACAGTAAAAACGTCATCTCTGGTAAAATGACCAGTTAACCACTATATTCATGACAGATCTTCAAAATAGCCGGTTATATAGTTGTTATATATGTGTCAGTTTGGATGTAAATGAAAAATATGCAACATTTGATATAGCTTTGTATCTAGCAAACATAAGCCACACTAAATCGCTTTACAGTACATAGATTTACAATTCAAATCATTTAATACATGAACCTATGCAATTATGAGGAATTTCCAGGAGTTGCCATATCAGGCACTAACTACTAGTTCTATGCCACCTGGCTATTATCTCCTTATGTATGTGTGCTTGTGTGTGTTGGAAATGTATTGTGTTCTTTTAGTAGTGGGACTGTGCTCCCAACAGCATATTTTATAATGTTACATTGTACCTCGCTTGAATGATAAAGCTACCAAACTAGACCATTTTATACTCCACCTTGATTGTTAGAGTTGTGTGTGTATTATCAAGCGCACTGTTTGCACAATTTGCATCTACATCTATGATAAAAGAGGGGATATTCAATAAATCTATAGTGATCATTCATCTTGTTTCCTCAACCACTTACTTTTCCGTATGTGTTCTTAAGATATTAATATTAAGGTGATGCAGAACAAGTTCAGGTTCTTTATTGCTCGAGTCATTTGACTCGTTGGATACAGAGCATATACACAAACAACCTGAAAATGTCAGGGTGGATTTCTAGTAAATTCCAGGTAGACATTTTAGCAGGATTTTAGGTGGATTCCATCATAATATTTCTGTATAAAGATATACATGTAGTGATGCTTTAGACAGAAAATACTTGGAAAACTTGCAGAAATCGGTCCTTATATGTGAATTAGTTTAACAGGAATCCACCAAAAATTCTACCTAAAATCCACCTAAAATTCTACTCAATATCCTTCTATAATCTAAAATTCTACCTAAATTCTACCTAATATCAACTCAAATTTCATTCAAAGTAAAACAAAAACATAAACTTCCTGTTCCTGATAGTAAGCTAATGGCGCTGTTAGTAACATATCCCCTTTTTATACGCCCGTCAAAAATGAAGGGACGTATTATGGTATGGCGTTGTCCGTCCGTCCGTCCGTCGTAAACTTTTGTTTGTCCGGAGATCTCCTCCTACAGTTTTCAACCGATTTCTTTCAAACTTGCTAGGCTTAACCACCATAACATGAAGTTGTGTTTTCCTGAAAGACAATTTGATTCGAGAATATTCACTAGAGTTATGGCCCTTTTGGACGCAAATTCGGGCATTATTTAGAAAAGTCAGAATTTTTTTGCTTTTTCTTCAATTCCTCTAAAATTTTGTATGGTACTACGAATATCTGTAATATTTAACATATATTATGGGTTTTGTTGAGTTCTTTCAACTTTTTGCGTAACAGCGTTGCATATTTGCAATTGCAAAATATAGGCTTTATGTAGAAAATGCATTTCTGTTGTAAACTGTTGTTTTGTCCGGAGATCTTCTCCTACAGTTTTCAACTGATATCTTTCAAACTTGCTAGGCTTAATCATCTTGACATGAAGTTGTGTTTTTCTGAATAACAGTTTGTTTCAACAATATTTACGAGAGTTATGGCCCTTTAGAACTCCGTATCTGATGCAATTTCAGATCTTGCGTAAAAAATGTCAGAACTTTTTTGCTTTTTCTTCAATTCCTCTGAAATTTGGTATGGTTCTTCGAATAACTATAATATTTAACATATATAAGCGTTTTGTTATGTAATTTCAACTTTTTGTGTAACAGCATTTCATAGTTAGATATAGGCATTATGTAGAAAATTCATTTCTGTTGTAATCTGTTGTTTTGTCCGGAGATCTTCTCCTACAGTTTTCAACCAATATCATTCAAATTTGCTAGGCTTAATCATCTTGACATGAAGATGTGTTTTCCTGAATATGATTTCGTTTCAACAATATTTACGAGAGTTATGGCCCTTTAGAACTCCGTATCTAATGCAATTTCAGACCTTATGTAAAAAATGTCAGAACTTTTTTGCTTTTTCTTCAATTCCTCTAAAATTTTGTATGGTACTTCGAATATCTATAATATTTAACATATATTACGGGTTTTGTTAAATTCTTTCATCTTTTTGCGTAACAGAGTTGGATAATTGCAATTGCAAAATATAGGCTTTGTGTAGAAAATGCATTTCTGTTGTAAACTGTTGTTTTGTCCGGAGATCTCCTTCTACAGTTTAATTTCAACCGATATCTTTCAAACTTGCTAGGCTTAATCATCATGAGATGAAGTTGTGTTTTCCTGAATGTATCAACATTTCAACCCCGACCATTCTATTCTTTCCATGAAAGTCCGTATTGTGGAAAAAAAATTATCACCCTACAAATAATCCCACACTCAGCACTCCGTACCGTAGATGGCGTGTGGAATACCATATAAGACTTCTTGGCACTGCCATGCCATATGGATGCAATGGTCGTATAGATACAGTGGGGAACTTATCGAGTCCATGATGCAGTCAAACAAATGTAATATCTTTGGAGACGCCAGCGTAGCCAACGACATTACAATAGTCCGACGGAATAGAACGTGAAGTTTGAAGATCTGATGGATACTTTAACTGGACCACGTCAGGACAACGTTGTATTCACTTCGCCGGGCTACATTACGAACTCTGCAAATTAAATGACTCAAATAAAACATGTTCCGGGTGACCTGTGGAAACTAGCGTCGAGGCTCCATAAGATTATTGATGATGTACCAGACATTCGACTTTTCAAGCCTGTGCGAACGGACAGGCAAGAGGCACCATCGACTCGACATTTAATGAAAGTCGAATTTGCCAATAAGGGAATTGATGTCATTAACATGGCATCAACATACAACATACATGTGGTATGTTAACATGCTAACATACCAACGTACTTCCGATATAAAAGTTCACCGATTAATTCCTACAGTTATTCTATACCTATTGCACTAAAAGCTTTTCAATTACAAGCAAACATTGCAACAATTTGTGTCGAACATTGATTGTATTATGTCGATTTGAATCGAGTAGAGTTATAATTGTTTATTTGGCACGGTAGTCGTTACTTTGTATTTAACGTTTCTGTCGCCCGGGCTTTTACCGGAGATGGAATCCCCTGTCCCACTAGCTAATCATGTAGTAGATGTTGTTCAGATAACGTAGCAGCAAAAAATATGAATTTGTGTCGAACATTGATTGTATTATGTCGATTTGAATCGAGTAGAGTTATAATTGTGTATTTGGCACTGTAGTCGTTATTTTGTATTTGACGTCCTGGCCGCTCAGGCTTTAACCGTGGATGGAATCCCCTGTCCCACTAGCTAATCATGTTGTAGATGTTGTTCAGATAACGTAGCAGCAAAAATATGAATTTGTGTCGAAAATTGATTGAATTATGTCGATTTGAATCGAGTAGAGTTATAATTGTGTATTTGGCACTGTAGTCGTTATTTTGTATTTGACGCCCTGGCCGCTCAGGCTTTAACCGTGGATGGAATCCCCTGTCCCACTAGCTAATCATGTTGCAGATGTTGTTCAGATAACTAAGCAGCAAAAAATAGGAATTTGTGTCGAAAATTGATTGAATTATGTCGATATGAATCGGATAGAGTTATATTTGTTTATTTGGCAAGTTGGCGTTACTTTGTATTTGACGCCCCGGCCACCCGGGCTTTCACCGGGGGAGGAGTCCCCTGTCCCACAAGCTAATCATGCTGCAGGTGTTGTTCAGATAACTAAGCAAAAGATATAAAATTTTGTCGAAAATTGATTGAATTATGTCGATTTGAATCGAGTAGAGTTATAATTGTTTATTTGGCATGGTAGCCGTTACTTTGTATTTAACGTTTCTGTCGCCCGGGCTTTTACCGCAGATGGAATCCCCTGTCCCACTAGCTAATCATGTTGTAGATGTTGTTCAGATAACGTAGCAGCAAAAATATGAATTTGTGTCGAAAATTGAT
Organism: Mimachlamys varia; assembly: GCA_947623455.1. Taxonomy (NCBI): domain Eukaryota; kingdom Metazoa; phylum Mollusca; class Bivalvia; order Pectinida; family Pectinidae; genus Mimachlamys; species Mimachlamys varia. The sequence continues at coordinate 16,198,391 of OX392531.1, read as the reverse complement.
TGAATTATGTCGATACGAATCGGATAGAGTTATATTTGTTTATTTGGCAAGTTGGCGTTACTTTGTATTTGACGCCCCGGCCACCCGGGCTTTCACCGGGGGAGGAGTCCCCTGTCCCACTAGCTAATCATGTTGCAGGTGTTGTTCAGATAACTAAGCAAAAGATATAAAATTTGTGTCGAAAATTGATTGAATTATGTCGATTTGAATCGAGTAGAGTTATAATTGTTTATTTGGCACGGTAGCCGTTACTTTGTATTTAACGTTTCTGTCGCCCGGGCTTTTACCGCAGATGGAATCCCCTGTCCCACTAGCTAATCATGTTGTAGATGTTGTTCAGATAACGTAGCAGCAAAAAATATGAATTTGTTTCGGAAATTGATTGAATTATGTCGATATGAATCGGATAGAGTTATATTTGTTTATTTGGCATGGTAGCCGTTACTTTGTATTTGACGCCCCGGCCACCCGGGCTTTCACCGGGGGAGGAGTCCCCTGTCCCACTAGCTAATCATGTTGCAGATGTTGTTCAGATAACTAAGCAAAAGATATAAAATTTTGTCGAAAATTGATTGAATTATGTCGATTTGAATCGAGTAGAGTTATAATTGTTTATTTGGCACGGTAGCCGTTACTTTGTATTTAACGTTTCTGTCGCCCGGGCTTTTACCGGAGATGGAATCCCCTGTCCCACTAGCTAATCATGTAGTAGATGTTGTTCAGATAACGTAGCAGCAAAAAATATGAATTTGTGTCGAACATTGATTGTATTATGTCGATTTGAATCGAGTAGAGTTATAATTGTGTATTTGGCACTGCAGTCGTTATTTTGTATTTGACGCCCTGGCCGCTCAGGCTTTAACCGTGGATGGAATCCCCTGTCCCACTAGCTAATCATGTTGTAGATGTTGTTCAGATAACGTAGCAGCAAAAATATGAATTTGTGTCGAAAATTGATTGAATTATGTCGATTTGAATCGAGTAGAGTTATAATTGTGTATTTGGCACTGTAGTCGTTATTTTGTATTTGACGCCCTGGCCGCTCAGGCTTTAACCGTGGATGGAATCCCCTGTCCCACTAGCTAATCATGTTGCAGATGTTGTTCAGATAACTAAGCAGCAAAAAATAGGAATTTGTGTCGAAAATTGATTGAATTATGTCGATATGAATCGGATAGAGTTATATTTGTTTATTTGGCAAGTTGGCGTTACTTTGTATTTGACGCCCCGGCCACCCGGGCTTTCACCGGGGGAGGAGTCCCCTGTGCCACAAGCTAATCATGTTGCAGGTGTTGTTCAGATAACTAAGCAAAAGATATAAAATTTGTGTCGAAAATTGATTGAATTATGTCGATTTGAATCGAGTAGAGTAATAATTGTTTATTTGGCACGGTAGCCGTTACTTTGTATTTAACGTTTCTGTCGCCCGGGCTTTTACCGCAGATGGAATCCCCTGTCCCACTAGCTAATCATGTAGTAGATGTTGTTCAGATAACGTAGCAACAAAAAATATGAATTTGTGTCGAACATTGATTGTATTATGTCGATTTGAATCGAGTAGAGTTATAATTGTTTATTTGGCACTGTAGTCGTTATTTTGTATTTGACGTCCTGGCCGCTCAGGCTTTAACCGTGGATGGAATCCCCTGTCCATCTAGCTAATCATGTTGTAGATGTTGTTCAGATAACGTAGCAGCAAAAATATGAATTTGTGTCGAAAATTGATTGAATTATGTCGATACGAATCGGATAGAGTTATATTTGTTTATTTGGCAAGTTGGCGTTACTTTGTATTTGGCGCCCCGGCCACCCGGGCTTTCACCGGGGGAGGAGTCCCCTGTCCCACTAGCTAATCATGTTGCAGGTGTTGTTCAGATAACTAAGCAAAAGATATAAAATTTTGTCGAAAATTGATTGAATTATGTCGATTTGAATCGAGTAGAGTTATAATTGTTTATTTGGCACGGTAGCCGTTACTTTGTATTTAACGTTTCTGTCGCCCGGGCTTTTACCGCAGATGGAATCCCCTGTCCCACTAGCTAATCATGTTGTAGATGTTGTTCAGATAACGTAGCAGCAAAAAATATGAATTTGTTTCGGAAATTGATTGAATTATGTCGATATGAATCGGATAGAGATATATTTGTTTATTGGCATGGTAGCCGTTACTTTGTATATGACGCCCCGGCCACCCGGGCTTTCACCGGGGGAGGAGTCCCCTGTCCCACTAGCTAATCATGTTGCAGATGTTGTTCAGATAACTAAGCAAAAGATATAAAATTTTGTCGAAAATTGATTGAATTATGTCGATTTGAATCGAGTAGAGTTATAATTGTTTATTTGGCACGGTAGCCGTTACTTTGTATTTACCGTTTCTGTCGCCCGGGCGTTTACCGGAGATAGAATCCCCTGTCCCTCTAGCTGATCATGTAGTAGATGTTGTTCAGATGACGTAGCAGCAAAACAAATGAGTTTGTGTCGAAAATTGATTGAATTATGTCGATTTGAATCGAGTAGAGTTATAATTGTTTATTTGGCAGTGTAGCTGTTACTTTGTATTTGAGGCCCCGGCCACCCGGGCTTTCACCGGGGGATGGAATCCCCTGTCATACTAGCTTATCATGTAGTAAATGTTGTTCAGATAACGTAGCAGCAATTATTATGAATTTGTGTCGAAAATTGATTGAATTATGTCGATTTGAATCGGATAGAGTTATAATTGTTTATGTGGCAGTGTAGCTGTTACTTTGTATTTGAGGCCCCGGCCACCCGGGCTTTCACCGGGGGATGGAATCCCCTGTCATACTAGCTTATCATGTAGTAAATGTTGTTCAGATAACGTAGCAGCAATTATTATGAATTTGTGTCGACAATTGATTTAGTTATGTCGATTTGAATCGAGTAGAGTTATAATTGTTTATTTGGCACGGTATACGTAGCCGTTACTTTGTATTTGACGTTTCTGTCGCCCGGGCTTTTACCGCAGATGGAATCCCCTGTCCCACTAGCTAATCATGTAGTAGATGTTGTTCAGATAACGTAGCAACAAAAAATATGAATTTGTGTCGAACATTGATTGTATTATGTCGATTTGAATCGAGTAGAGTTATAATTGTTTATTTGGCACTGTAGTCGTTATTTTGTATTTGACGTCCTGGCCGCTCAGGCTTTAACCGTGGATGGAATCCCCTGTCCATCTAGCTAATCATGTTGTAGATGTTGTTCAGATAACGTAGCAGCAAAAATATGAATTTGTGTCGAAAATTGATTGAATTATGTCGATACGAATCGGATAGAGTTATATTTGTTTATTTGGCAAGTTGGCGTTACTTTGTATTTGACGCCCCGGCCACCCGGGCTTTCACCGGGGGAGGAGTCCCCTGTCCCACTAGCTAATCATGTTGCAGGTGTTGTTCAGATAACTAAGCAAAAGATATAAAATTTTGTCGAAAATTGATTGAATTATGTCGATTTGAATCGAGTAGAGTTATAATTGTTTATTTGGCACGGTAGCCGTTACTTTGTATTTAACGTTTCTGTCGCCCGGGCTTTTACCGCAGATGGAATCCCCTGTCCCACTAGCTAATCATGTTGTAGATGTTGTTCAGATAACGTAGCAGCAAAAAATATGAATTTGTTTCGGAAATTGATTGAATTATGTCGATATGAATCGGATAGAGATATATTTGTTTATTGGCATGGTAGCCGTTACTTTGTATATGACGCCCCGGCCACCCGGGCTTTCACCGGGGGAGGAGTCCCCTGTCCCACTAGCTAATCATGTTGCAGATGTTGTTCAGATAACTAAGCAAAAGATATAAAATTTTGTCGAAAGTTGATTGAATTATGTCGATTTGAATCGAGTAGAGTTATAATTGTTTATTTGGCACGGTAGCCGTTACTTTGTATTTAACGTTTCTGTCGCCCGGGCGTTTACCGGAGATAGAATCCCCTGTCCCTCTAGCTGATCATGTAGTAGATGTTGTTCAGATGACGTAGCAGCAAAACAAATGAGTTTGTGTCGAAAATTGATTGAATTATGTCGATTTGAATCGGATAGAGTTATAATTGTTTATGTGGCAGTGTAGCTGTTACTTTGTATTTGAGGCCCCGGCCACCCGGGCTTTCACCGGGGGATGGAATCCCCTGTCATACTAGCTTATCATGTAGTAAATGTTGTTCAGATAACGTAGCAGCAATTATTATGAATTTGTGTCGAAAATTGATTGAATTATGTCGATTTGAATCGGATAGAGTTATAATTGTTTATGTGGCAGTGTAGCTGTTACTTTGTATTTGAGGCCCCGGCCACCCGGGCTTTCACCGGGGGATGGAATCCCCTGTCATACTAGCTTATCATGTAGTAAATGTTGTTCAGATAACGTAGCAGCAATTATTATGAATTTGTGTCGACAATTGATTTAGTTATGTCGATTTGAATCGAGTAGAGTTATAATTGTTTATTTGGCACGGTATACGTAGCCGTTACTTTGTATTTGACGTTTCTGTCGCCCGGGCTTTTACCGGGGATGGAATCCTCTGTCCCACTAGCTAATCATGTAGTTGATATTGTTCAGATAACGTAGCAGCAAAAAATGTGAGTTTTTGGCGAAAATTGATCGAGTTATGTCCATTTGAATAGGATAAAGTTATAATTGTTTATTTGGAATGTTATTTGTATAAATTATCTTTATTGTACCGACTTAATTGTCATATTTTAATACACACTATATCATTGTATATGCATTTAATGGCCTGTCAAAAACTATGGATAACCTGGATATTTACGTGCACTGCTAAAACTGAAATTTGGTCTTCAGTTGACCCTGTAATAGTCATCAATAATGCTAACTTATTATTTCAAAGGTATTTATTACCTGTACTAAATAGAAATACATTAGGTTCTTAAAACCATGTTTACCTGGAAGCTGTAATCATGGCGACCATGCTAAATGGTGAACTAATACACACTGTTATCTGTTTCTTCATCATCTCATCTACACTTGCATGTACTGGATTAGAGAAATTCGTAATATCAGAATAGAACAAGTAAACCCAGAAAATACATAAATATGAGTTTTGGGATGCAAATTGATCTGTATATAGTTTTATGTACAACTAGAAAATCATATAGGCGAGCTAAACAAAGTACAAATTTCTGATGTTGCACTATATTTACATTATGTACATCATGATGAAAAGGTTGATAATAACTTGTGCCCAATCCTTAAATGTTGTTGATATTCTGCAATGAAATTTGCTTAATTGAATTCACTCTCAGTATCCAGGGTTGCCAACCTGTAAGGAACTCAATGTGGGAGAATCTCCCTCCACTAGCTTTCCAATGTGGGAGATTTGTTAGACGACATCGCGGCGCCGCGGTTTTTTTTCATTAATTGAGTTAATGCTGCAGAAAAAACATGAGGCATTAGCAGATATTGAAGTCCTATATTCAGTATTCAATATATTATTTGATAAAACACAATATATATATAAATTGGTACAAAATTGCATGTAGATTCTGATCCATCATTGGCAAGATGATAGAGATTTTTTTTATTTGTTATTTATTTTTAGTTCTTAGTATATTTCATTCAATTACATGATATTTGGTAATTCCTTATTTATCTACAAAAAAAAAAATATAATTTTTTTAATGACAAGTAAAAGGATGGCCTATAATCCTATCCACCTATTGTACATTGGCGCAATGCTTACCGCGTAGATAACAACATAGTTTTATCGGGTACATAGTTATATCGGGCCTAATAACAACGGTAATGGACTACTCAGGTTAGACCAACTAAACAGCGATTAATATCAAGTCAAATGAAGATGCAGTTGAATATATATACCGTTTTAACAAGATATGGATTTTTGTAGCATTTAATTGTGATTTTGTATGTTCAATAAATTACTTCCTAACTTTAAAAATACGAAATAATTAAAAATGAAAAATACAAAGGCGATATATATATTTGAATAGAATGACTTTAATTTAAATCATAAAGTTTTGTCGAAGAAAGAGCGCTGCAGCGCTAATTTTACTTTGATAATATATGCGACTTTGAATAAAATTTCTTGTATTTTGTATGTCATTAGATGAATAGATATAAGAAAAGAGAATACAAGAGCAACGTCGTTATATGGATAGATGTCAGAATAAAGGATATATAGACAAAGTACATTAGGCGGATAGATGTTGAAAAAGAATAAATATAGACAATGAACATAAGGTGGATATATGTTGAAATAGAAGAAATATAGACAATGAACATTGTAACGGGATGAGCGAATTGTCTATTCTGATAAGAACAAGAGAGACACGTGGATTTCCACTATATACAAATTTATATAAAATACAAATAAAACCATGTTTACATAGACAAAACACTCTCGTTCACTTCCACGCCATTCACAAATACACAATGATCACATGAAAACAACAATATTGCACAAAATATAGACTAGTGGGCTGTATTCCACTTAAGCAACATATTGATGATGTAACCAATTACTGAGTAGGCAGTAATCTACTCCAGTGTAATAAAGTTATTGTCTTGGATGACTTATCACAATGTTCACACTGGTTTGACTAATGATTTAAGCTCTACTGAGAGTGTCTCTAAACATCAACTCATTAGGCACCAACATCCACCAAGTCACCAAGCATCAACCACACATCAACCACACATCAACCACACATCTGTCCATTGTGTCCCCTGTCCTTGACCACCTTGTCCACCAGATGATCTCTTGTCACGAGCCAACATCTCCCTGAACAGTGTCTAGTGTATCCACCACCTCAGCCACAAGATGTATTCAAACCATGACCACACCACAGGACCGCCTTCCGTCTATGAGAGGGCTAACACTCCTTTCGACCAACAATATGTTGGGAGTACCAGGAATTAACTACAATAACAGATATATAACTATGTACGGTCTGATATAATATACAGATACCGTTCAATACCCATAGGATTATTATTAAATTCACTATTCCATAATTAACTGTAATTACCCAAACACATTAATTAAAGTGACCTAATTACCTAATACATATTCCTAAACCACAAATACTACTCTATAAAGACTATCAAGTAATAATAATGACATTTCCCGACCTACTATATTTACAGGTAAATGTATGGTGCACGACACCTTAATGGGTCACTGAATAGTTGTTGACCGTAAACAACAATATCACATACATGTGCGCGTTACAGCTATATATAGCCTACACCTAAGCTTAAAGTACATATGACTGCTTTATGATAACCTTATATGAAGATGATACCAATAGTTACACCTTACTTTACAGGTATTGGGTATGGCATAATATAAACAATGATAGCGCGCACCTGTGTACGCGTACACCTATCATCAACATACAAAGGTAAACATGTCGCTGTTTATCTACACAGCATTATATAGAGTCATTCTAACTAATCGGAGGAACATGGTACATATATATAAACTAAATCATGGGTTTAGGGTACTCACCACAAGCTGCAGTTTGCGTATTGGCAGTTTATCCCGCACCATGAAAGTTTACACTTATGTTTTCATCGGTGCCATTGTCCTCTCCTCTCGCGTGACTCTCGCGTAAAGTTATCTTCAAGTAGGCGCGCGAAATACAAATATACAGTTCTATAGTGCTATGTTACACACGCCCCCATTGAGAAAATAAAATTTGGAGAATTTTATTTCCAACTATCTACATAACACTATCTAGAGTAAACCAATAGTTCTTGTCGACACATTAAAATTGAAATGTTTGTTTTCCTTCCTAGACTTACAGACGACTCAGGCAATCTGCTCCGACATTGTCTTTCCCGCGAATCGCACGTATCCTGAACCGATATGGCTGGAGCAACAAAGCCCACCTCATCAACCGTGCATTGGTGCCTTTGAGCTTATTCAAATATACCAGCGGCTGGTGGTCGGTCTCGAGAATGAATTCACGTCCGTACAAGTAACGTTCGAATTTTGCTATTCCCCATATCACTGCAAGACATTCCTTTTCGATGACCGCGTACGCTTTCTCTGCTCCCTTGAGCTTCCTACACGCAAAGGCAACGGGAAGTGGATCTCCGTCCTCCTCCTGCAACAGAAATGCGCCTAGTCCGTTATCTGAGGCATCCGTGCGAAGGATAAATTCGGCCTCGAGATCTGCAAGCTTGAGGATAGGTTTGCTGGCTAGACGTTTCTTCAGTGTCTCAAACGCCGCTTCTTGTGGTTCCTCCCAAATCACTCGATTGGGCTGCCCTTTCTTTGTAAGGTCTGTCAATGGGACAGAGATTGCTGCGAAACTGGCGATGAATTTCCTATAGAATCCAGCCAACCCCAAGAACGATCGAACTTGCGATTTAGTCTTAGGTCGCGGTGCTTCCAAAATTGCTTTGACCTTGTCCGGATTCGGTAATAGTCTTTCGTCGCCAACCATATGCCCAAGACATTCTAAGCTCTTATAGCCGATAGCACACTTGGATGGTCTTGCAGTGAGAATTGCGTCTCTCAGTCGGGCAAAGAGTTCATGAAGTATGTCAACGTGCTGTTCCCAGGACTGTGTATAAATTAGAATATCGTCGATGAAGCTTTCGATATTCGTCATTCCTTGCAAGAGCTTTCTCATCAGTCGGCAGGGGCATTCACCAGCCCAAACGGCATCACCGTAAATTGGAACAAACCCACTGGTGTCGTAAAAGCAGTCTTTGGTTTGGAATGTTCGGACATGGGTACCTGCCAGTATCCTTTACTCAGATCTAGCCTCGAGAAATATCGATGTCCTGCTAGTCTTGAAAATATGTCATCAGCGTTCGGCATCGGTTCCGCATCGAAAACAGTCACTCTATTAATCTGTCGATAGTCTATACAGAAACGATTAGAACCGTCTTTCTTTCTAACAATGACCACTGGTGCCGCATACGGTGAATCTGAAGGTTCAACGACACCCATTCTTAGCATCTTATCCATTTCCTTCCTTATCGTTTCCTTCATCTGGAAAGGCAAAGTGTGACTTTTGACTCTAACTGGGTCGTTAGTTGTAAGAATAATGCCATGCTCAACAAGTGTTGTTTTCCCTGGTACATCCGTTAGGACATCTGAAAACTCTTTGAGTAACTCGTTCACTTGATGACGCTGTCCAAGATCCAACTCCTCAGAGATGTCCACATTCTCAACAGATTCCGAACTTACTGAAGTAGGTAATGTCTCAATCTTGCTTGGGTGAACGTCCTCTACATCATCATCGTCATGAACAATAGATGCACACACCACAGATAGCGCTCCAGGATCACTTTCTCCTAGAAAGTTCACGTTTGCAGTTCGCTCTATATACCGACGTAGCATATTCGCGTGGAATGTCTTCAACTTTCCATCAACTTTGACGACATAGTCCATAGATCCTTTCTTCTTTTCTATGACATAAGGCCCTCTCCACTGCAATAATAGCTTGTTACGTTTGGTTGGGAGTAATATCAATACTTTCTGTCCAGATTCCATTGTTCTCTCCTTTGTTTTCTTATTGAAGTACTTCGCTTGACGGGTTTTCGCTGACGTAAGCTGCTCTTGTGCAAGCTTACATGTTTCCTCTAAGCGTTCCTTGAGGTCAACAACATACTGGTAAGTTGTTTTGACATCAGCATCAGCTACATCTTTGGTCCACAGTTCTCGTAGGATCATCATTGGTCCTCGCACAGTTCTCCCATACAGTAACTCGAATGGAGAAAACCCAAGGCTTTCCTGCGGTACCTCACGGTATGCAAAAAGTAATGAGTTGAGATATTTGTCCCAATCCTTCGGTCTTTCTGAACACATCCGCTTCAGCATTTGCTTGAGAGTACCGTTGAAGCGTTCAACCAAACCATTGCACATAGGATGATATGGTGTAGTTGTAAGTCGTTTGATAGAGAGAAGTCTGCTTACTTCTTTCATCAAGTCAGATGTAAATTGGCTTCCTTGGTCAGTCAGTACTTCCCGTGGTATTCCAACCCTACTGTACACATCCACAAGTGCTTCAGCTACACGTTCGGTTTCTATTCCAGACAATGCAACAGCTTCTGGGTATCGAGTCGCGTAGTCAACAATAGTTAGAATATACCGGTTTCCTCTATCAGTTGCTGGTTGCAATGGTCCAACCAAATCAACTGCCACCCGTTGGAATGGAGTGTCTATCAGGGGCATCCTCCCTAGAGGTACTTTCGTGACACGTCCTTTTGGGAAGGTTCTTTGGCAGATATCACACGACCGACAAAACCTCGTCACATCCGCGTTCACGCCTGGCCAGTAGAATTCCATCGTGATTCTGTCCGTTGTACGTTTAACGCCAAGGTGTCCTGACATCATTGAATCGTGCGGAAGTTTAAGAACGGTTTCGCGATACTTGCTTGGCACTACAAGCTGGTTGAATGTTCTTCCGTTTCCTACAGCTGGACTTTGGAATTTACGATATATCATACCGTTTCTCATTAAGAACTGTGATTCTCCTCCGTCTTGTCTTTCCTTAACATCCCCTTTCGAGACCAACTCTCTTATCCGATGTAAGGATTCATCTTCTTGCTGAGCTTTCCTAACGTCCTCAGGCAAAACGTCCTCCAACGCTTTAGGAACCTTCAATGGTTTATAGGGTCTTGCTTCCTGTCTTTTCTGTGCCCTCGTCTGGACTGCACTAACAGACTCCTTTTCTTCAGACCATGACAAATCTGGCTCATCAGGTGGTCGTGCTCCTTCAATATTCCCTACGATGAGGTCATACACTGGTGTTGCCATACACCACGTCACAACTGATCCCTTGTAATACGGAGTATCTATCTCAATCTTAGCCGTTGGCACTTTGAGAGTACTACCATCAGCTAAAGTACAAATGCGCGTATCCCCAGTCATCTGGTCTAATCTCACCAAGCTACTCTTCAGTACAACTCCACTACACCCAGTATCTCGCAATACTGAGACAAGATGCTGTCCAACCAATCCTTTTACCACTGGCATTGTGGATTCTCTGCAAACAACGTCACACGACACTGACATATCTTTACATTGATGACTTTTCTCTTCTTTTCTGGTAGACCAATGCATCTTTGCCGTTTCTCCTTTCTCGGACACGAGAGCCACACGACTTCCAGATCCTCTCTTTGGACACTTGTTTGCAAGATGGTCTGTCGCTTTACAAATGTAGCAATGTTTTACATTCACCTTGCTTCCAGAATTCCCTTTTGAGTTGTTCGACGCTGTGGAAGACAAGTCGGTGTGATCGCGTCCTTTACCTTGACCATGAGAAGAAAAATGCTCTCTATCTACTTGTTTCCTCGACCGGACAAGATTAGGCGGATTTCCCCTAGCTTCAGCATACTGGTCAGCTAGCTGTGACATAGCTTTCAGAGAAGATGGTGTACGTTCCTTCAAAAACAACACAAGATCATGTCCACAAGCCTGTAAAAACTGGTCGCGTACCATCAAGTCTATCAACTCCTCAAATGTCTTACCCGTGTTGGCCATCTCTAACCACCTCACGAAGTAACTTTCAAGTCTGACTGCGAATTGCGAAAATGTCTCTCCTTTCTCTGGCCTACCTGATCTAAAACGATTCCTAAATCCTTCCTCTGTCATTTCAAATCTCTTCAGGAGTGCAGTTTTCAAAACGTCATAGTCTAAAGACTGGTCTACAGGTAACCGAGAAAACACATCAAGAGCGCGTCCTTTGAGTAACACACTAAGATTCGAAGCCCAACTGGTTGATCTTTCCCAACGTTGAGTTGTCGCATACCTCTCAAACCGCTGCAGGTATGAATCCATATTGTCTCTATCCTCGTCAAATGAAGGAAGTTTTGGTCCGCGAGCAGCTGCAGATGGTTGACTCACTACGTTAGTACTACCTGTCTGCTGTTCCTGTAGGCTTAACAACTCGCATTTCCTCGCGTGTTCTTTCACAGCCCGCTCCTCGCGTTCTATTTCCATCTGTCTACTTTCCTTCAACATCACCAGTTCATGCGCTCGATCGGCTTCCCTGCGTGAATCCTCGCGTTCTTGTTGTTTCTGATCGCGATCCCGCGCTTGCTCCTCACGAACAAACTCCGCGAGTGATGTACCCGTAAGACCCATTTCAGTACCTATCCCTATTAACTCTTTTAAGGTAGACATGTTTCCACAAATCCAAAAACCTAATTATGCAAAGTAAATCAACATGTAACCCCAATCCTTAAAAGAACCAAACAATTAACTATCCCACCGCTGCCACCAAAAATTGTAACGGGATGAGCGAATTGTCTATTCTGATAAGAACAAGAGAGACACGTGGATTTACACTATATACAAATTTATATAAAATACAAATAAAACCATGTTTACATAGACAAAACACTCTCGTTCACTTCCACGCCATTCACAAATACACAATGATCACATGAAAACAACAATATTGCACAAAATATAGACTAGTGGGCTGTATTCCACTTAAGCAACATATTGATGATGTAACCAATTACTGAGTAGGCAGTAATCTACTCCAGTGTAATAAAGTTATTGTCTTGGATGACTTATCACAATGTTCACACTGGTTTGACTAATGATTTAAGCTCTACTGAGAGTGTCTCTAAACATCAACTCATCAGGCACCAACATCCACCAAGTCACCAAGCATCAACCACACATCAACCACACATCTGTCCATTGTGTCCCCTGTCCTTGACCACCTTGTCCACCAGATGATCTCTTGTCACGAGCCAACATCTCCCTGAACAGTGTCTAGTGTATCCACCACCTCAGCCACAAGATGTATTCAAACCATGACCACACCACAGGACCGCCTTCCGTCTATGAGAGGGCTAACACTCCTTTCGACCAACAATATGTTGGGAGTACCAGGAATTAACTACAATAACAGATATATAACTATGTACGGTCTGATATAATATACAGATACCGTTCAATACCCATAGGATTATTATTAAATTCACTATTCCATAATTAACTGTAATTACCCAAACACATTAATTAAAGTGACCTAATTACCTAATACATATTCCTAAACCACAAATACTACTCTATAAAGACTATCAAGTAATAATAATGACATTTCCCGACCTACTATATTTACAGGTAAATGTATGGTGCACGACACCTTAATGGGTCACTGAATAGTTGTTGACCGTAAACAACAATATCACATACATGTGCGCGTTACAGCTATATATAGCCTACACCTAAGCTTAAAGTACATATGACTGCTTTATGATAACCTTATATGAAGATGATACCAATAGTTACACCTTACTTTACAGGTATTGGGTATGGCATAATATAAACAATGATAGCGCGCACCTGTGTACGCGTACACCTATCATCAACATACAAAGGTAAACATGTCGCTGTTTATCTACACAGCATTATATAGAGTCATTCTAACTAATCGGAGGAACATGGTACATATATATAAACTAAATCATGGGTTTAGGGTACTCACCGCAAGCTGCAGTTTGCGTATTGGCAGTTTATCCCGCACCATGAAAGTTTACACTTATGTTTTCATCGGTGCCATTGTCCTCTCCTCTCGCGTGACTCTCGCGTAAAGTTATATTCAAGTAGGCGCGCGAAATACAAATATACAGTTCTATAGTGCTATGTTACAAACATTACGTGGAAAGATTTCAGAATAGAGGATTTATAGATAATGTACATTAGGTGGATAGACATCAGAATATAGGATACATAGACAATGAACATTAGTTGGATAGATCCAAAAATAGAGGATATATAGACAATGAACATTAGGTGGATAGATCCCAGAATAGAGGATATTATAGACCATGAACATTAGTTGGAAAGATCCAAAAATAGAGGATATATAGACAATGAACATTAGGTGGATAGATCCCAGAATAGAGGATATATAGACAATGAGCATTAGGTGGATAGATGTCGGAATAGAAGATATATAGACAATGAACATTCGGCGGATAGATGTTGGAATAGAAAATATATAGACAATGAACATTAGGTGGAGAGATCCCAGAATAGAGGATATATAGACAATGAACATTAGGTGGATAGATGTTGAAATAGAAGATAATTATATAGACAATGAACTTTAGGTGGATAGACACCAGAATAGAGGATATATAGACAATGAACATTAGGTGCAGAGACACCAGAATAGAGGATATATAGACAATGAACATTAGGTGGATAGATGTCGGAATAGAGGATATATAGACAATGAACATTAGGTGGATAGATGTCGGAATAGAGGATATATAGACAATGAACATTAGGTGCAGAGACACCAGAATAGAGGATATATAGACAATGAACATTAGGTGCAGAGACACCAGAATAGAGGATATATAGACAATGAACATTAGGTGGATAGATGTCGAAATAGAGGATATATAGACAATGAACATTAGGTGGATAGATGTCGGAATAGAGGATATATAGACAATGAACATTAGGTGGATAGATATCGGAATAGAGGATATATAGCCAATGAACATTAGGTGGATAGATCCCAGAATAGAGGATTTATAGATTTATAGATCATGTACATTAGGTGGATAGACACCAGAATATAGGATTTATAGACAATGAACATTAGGTGGATAGACACCAGAATAGAGGATATATAGCCAATGAACATTAGGTGGATATATCCCAGAATAGAGGATATATAGAAGATATATAGACAATAAACATTAGGTGGATTGATCCCAGAATAGAAGATATATAGACAATGAACATTAGGCGGATAGATGTTGGAATAGAAAATATATAGACAATGAACATTAGGTGGATAGATCACAGAATAGAGGATATATAGACACTGAACATTAGGTGGATAGATGTCGGAATAGAAGATAATTATATAGACAATGAACATTAGGTGGATAGATGTCGGAATAGAAGATAATTATATAGACAATGAACATTAGGTGGATAGATCACAGAATAGAGGATATATAGACACTGAACATTAGGTGAATAGATGTTGAAATAGAAGATAATTATATAGACAATGAACATTAGGTGGATAGACACCAGAATAGAGGATATATAGACAATGAACATTAGGTGGATAGATATCGGAATAGAGGATATATAGCCAATGAACATTAGGTGGATAGATTCCAGAATAGAGGATTTATAGATCATGTACATTAGGTGGATAGACACCAGAATATAGGATATATAGACAATGAACATTACGTGGATAGACACCAGAATAGAGGATATATAGACAATGAACATTAGGTGGATAGATCTCAGAATAGAGGATTTATAGATAATGTACATTAGGTGGATAGATCCCAGAATAGAGGATATAAAGACAATGAACATTAGGTGAATAGACATCAGAATAGAGGATATATAGACAATGAACATTAGGTGGATAGATGTCGGAATAGAAGATATATAGACAATGAACATTAGGCGGATAGATGTTAGAATAGAAAATATATAGACAATGAACATTAGGTGGATATATCCCTGAATAGAGGATATATAGACAATGAACATTAGGTGGATAGATGTTGAAATAGAAGATAATTATATAGACAATGAACATTAGGTGGATAGCCACCAGAATAGAGGATATATAGACAATGAACATTAGGTGGATAGATATCGGAATAGAGGATATATAGCCAATGAACATTAGGTGGATAGATCCCAGAATAGAGGATTTATAGATCATGTACATTAGGTGGATAGACACCAGAATATAGGGTATATAGACAATGAACATTAGGTGCAGAGACACCAGAATAGAGGATATATAGACAATGAACATTAGGTGGATAGATGTTGGAATAGAGGATATATAGACAATGAACATTAATTGTTATCACCAACATATCGACAGCAAACACAGAGCCAGCTGCAAGTAGTAAATTATACCTGAAGTAGTACACTAAGCATCGAATAGAAAAAACGGGTCCGAGATCCGAAACTCGGAGACACTGACGTCTGTAGATCTGTATATCTACGCCCGTGCATTCGGCATATAAGGTACAAGAGTAGATAAATATATATATATATATATATATATCCCTAATTTCCTCCAACATACCAACAGCATATAAATAGCTAGCTACAGGTAATAATTACACCGAAAGTAGTTACGACACCTCGACTAGAATACCGGGCCCAAGATCCGGAAACTGACTTTTACCTCGGACTTAGATCTGTGTAGATATAAAGAATAAAAGAAAATTAAATAAAACGAAGCAAAACAAGCAAGAATAACTTACGAAATAATTTTAAGTTAAAACACTTGTAATACCATACACTTTTTAATTATCTGAAATGCCATAAATTCTTACCTTGTATTACGGAAATGTTTAAATCCCAGAAAATCACACAAACACAACAAATGTATACTGACCACACTTTTATCCGATACACTAACACACAAAACAAAGGAAATAAAAGAATTCCAACACAGTCCTAATTTTCGGTATAAGCCAGGAAAACAAGTTCCTGGTGGCACCGCCGTGCCCAGTCACGTTACCGAAAGTTCACACCATATATATGGTTTGTATGCCCCTAAAAGTTGGAGTCTTTCATAAGGTAATCCTCTGTAAGTGGCGTGTCGTATAAAAGTTTTCATTTTTTTCCATTGGTGAGTACAGCAAAAAGTTTACCGTCCATGCTATAAGTGTTTTTCACACAGGAAAGTTTGTAGGCTTCCGTAAGTATTCGTTGATTGGCCCTGGTAAGGTCCCCAAAAACAGTAAACTTGGATCTTTTCAATTTGGTCCGGGCTCCGATCACTTCATTCCTCTTACGACAGAGAACAAATTTTACAAAAGTGTTCCTATGTCTGTCTCTGCTGAATCTTCCCAGTCTGTGAGCAATATCGATATCACTATCACTCAGCTCAACATGCAGCTTATCGTTCACAAACCTGACCACTTCCTGAACACATTCCTCGACAGTTTCAGAATCAGAAGGGTCCGCCAATCCATTAATCCTCAAAGAATTTTTCCAGCCATGTTGTTCTAAGTCGTTATATCTCATCTCAGAAATGCCTTTGGAAAGTTGAAGATCACAAATTTGTTCCTCAAGGGATCCAACTGTTTGACGAAATTCTTCGTTTTCACTTTCTAAATCGAAAATCTTACCCTTGAGCTCCTCTATCAACTGCTGATTTTTCACTCTGATGTCTTCCCTCAGCTTTCTGTTTCTATATTCCAAATCTTGCCTGGTCACAACATTGGCCAGCAAACAGGTAATCTCATCTAGTCTGTCATCAATATATTTCTCTGAAATAGTACTAGTGCTAAGTCCAGATCTGGAACCACCTTAGGTTCTCTGACGACTAGTAGCAGGCATGATGAATAAATAGTGTAGCAAGTACTGGTAATGTCCAGGTAAGTATTGCAGCTTATAGTGTGGCGGTTAACAGTGCTCACCACCCGGGTGTCAGATTATTGTCAAAATTACTTCAGTCCAAAAACACAATTCCAAAGAGAATTTCCCAAAAACGATGATACTGTTGCTACAATCGTTCTTCCATAATGTAGCTTGCCAAAAATTACAGGATAAGAATCACAATTATTGTCGAAACAGCACTTGTTGATGGAGCTCCAAAAACACTGAAACACCCAGGTCTGTGTGACCTTGACCTTTTATTTCGATCATTTTTGACACTGGATGTACCTTGGGCTGTGGTGGGTGAGTGATTAAGTTATGTCCCGACATTCTACTACTAGTGCTCCACCTCTGGGTTGTGAGTTCAAAACCCTCCTGGGGCAGTTGCTAGGGACTGATCATAGGTCAGTGGTTTTTCTTCTGGTACAGGGGTAGAATTTAACTTTTTTAGCATCTTGCATTTTGTGGCTAGTGGGTTAAATTCAAACTTACCAAATTAAAAACTTGCTCGTAATTTTGGGGTGGTAATGAATTAGTACTACAATCAATAATGCATTTTGAATCAGTCTAATTTACAATTTAGACCAGTGTCAACAAGCTTAAGACATCACTGCACTATTTGTGCGTGTGTGTGTATGTGATTTTGTTTCCCCGATTCGTTTTCTACTTTCGACAAATGTTTTCTGACATGTGTACGGAGTGGAATAATATATCTTTCAACAGGCATTAATTATATTATTATATGTATGTATTCCCACTCGCCAAAAAATGCAAGTACAATAACTTTTTACTCACCATTTCACAAATTTTGCGAAAGCACTAGTGTTAATTTTAAACCCTGTTTTTCTTCGGCTCCAAAACCTGGCACGCCCCTTGGGATCACTTTTGGGCGTGATTTTGCGCAATTCTTGCTGGACCAAGGTGAGCTTTACCATACCGTGGCACCCGTTGTCCATCCGTCCATCAACAATCAACTTCTTCATAACCGCTCAACAGAATTTGACCAAATTTAGTCAGAAGCATCCCTATCGGGTTGGGACTCAAAATTGTACAAATGGTGGGGCTGACCCCACAGGAGCCTTGCGGGCAGGACCAAACAATTTTGATATAAACGACTTCTTCTCTGAAACCGAGCCATGTATGTCACTAATATTTTTCTGGTAACACCACTACGGGTCGGGTGGCCTGAGAGGTTGGGCCAAAAGGGGTCAATTTGGCTATATTTATATAAACAAAGACTTCTCTGAAACCGAGCAATGTATATCGCTCATATTTTTTTCTGGAAATATCTACACTGGGTGTTAACGCCACCGGATATTGGTACCAAGCAAGCGGGCATCGTTTTAAGCGGTAGCTGTATCAAAGTGATATTTTTATCAATATTTTGTATTTCTAGGCATCGCTTGATTGTGAAACTTGGCAGGGCAATCTGTAACTTTTCAACCTTAACGTTGGCGAGATGAATTCGATGTTATATACTTAAAACACGTCTTTAATCAGAAGGAAACACTGACTGGTACTGATAAAAACCAGCCATACTAAGTTTGAGGTAGCTGAAATTAAACCGACTTCATTATTTGTGTGATTATATAACGATTTTTGACAATTTAGTTACCTATCAAGTCAGAATTCCCTTTCCGTTTTTAACATGACAACACTTTTAGACTTAAATCATTGTTTATATTTTTGCTGCGCTTTACGGCGAATTGCTTGTTTGTCTATAGCCAGTGTACGGCGTATTAAATTTTAGGAGTACGGCGAATTGTCATTCTATTCTTTGTAGTGAGGAGCCTGTTCACAGTTTGACTTTATTTGTGTGACAATAATGGTTAATTATGCTCACGCAACAGCAGAGGACGTTCGCTTCGGTCCATATACACATTTTTGGGTGACGGACCAGTCCATAAACTCCCATATTGCCCCCAGTGCCATGCAATATTTGTTAAATATTGCTCTTTTTTGTCATTGACAATCCAGTTGTTTTCGAATATACAGCTTAAATATATATGCTGTACAAACCTGATATTTGGCAACACGCTGCTTATATGGTAGCATTTGTTTCGAAGTTTTGTGGCACTAATCATATATGTCCTTCCCCGTGGACGCCATATTTGTTTAGAAGGTCAATTGGGCTCATAATACTGAAATCAATTTTCCCACATAACTGCCAAAATACTGATCACTGAGCACTTTAGAGAAAACAAAATGCTGCCATATAAGCAAATAAAAAATATTAATGTAGTAATATTTTTGCAGATGGATGTCGACAAATCTTTTGATGTTTCGGCAGTTATGGAGACACAGGAACATGTGTGTCACTGCGGCTACACAACAAGAGATAAGAGCAATTACAACAACCATGTAAGAAGTCACAAGGCCGCACCTACAACAAACACACCCATGAAGCCGGCTACGGGTATTGGTGATGCATCATTGATATGCGAAACGTGTGGGAAGAGTTTCACTACCAAATTTGGACTTTCTCTCCACCGCAAAAACAAACACACACTTGAATTTAAGTACAAATGCACTGTGTGCGGTAAAGGATATAACCAGTCAGTGCAATATAGATTTCACGTTTCCTCCCATCTGAATGTTGCACTTGATAAATGTAAATTCTGCAAAACAGAATTTACATCACACGGATCATTGAAGAGACACCTCGACGGATGCCAGAGAAAGGACAATCCCTTTGTATGCGACATTTGTCAACAGTCCTACAACAGGAAATACAAACTAAATGAACATGTCCAAGGAAAGCATGGGGAGGCCCGCTTTATCTGTCAACACTGTGGTAAAAAATACAATTGGAGGTCGTCATTGCGTATGCACGTTTGTCCTCTCAAAAATGATTGATATAGTTTTTTAACCAGTTTATGACGCTCGGACATTGTTTTCAATGATATTTCAGTTGTGCCAAATGTATTAGGTATACGTCATTTACAAGTTAATATGTTCAAAATGTTGGTCTCCTTTCTCAGATGACCTATATTCATCGTGCTTCGTCCGTCGTCGTCCGCCGTCGTCCGCCGTGCGCGGTCCGTAAACTTTTCCCATCTTAAACTTCTTAAATTCCATTAGTGAGATTGAGCTAAAACTTACCTGAAATGATCCCGAGAAGGTTCCGACAAAGTGTTGTTATTTTTCGGGTCAGTCCGAAATTTAAGATGGCCGTCAAAGCCGTCATCTTGAAAAACACATTTTAAACTTATTTTGTAACATTACTGTGCAATCACTGTTTTACACATTAGTATGATGTACTTTCAATTGATAGTCAGGTGAACGTTAAGGCCCATGGACCTCTCTTTTTTCTTCTTAGTTTCTCCCTGGAACAGGGAAGCCCTCATTCACTGCCAAAACTGATTACATCTTTAAATTATAAATGTCAAGTCAATGTTCGATCGTGTAAGGACACGAAACCCAAGTTGTATTGGTTTTCGATTTTGTGTATTGAACAAATACTAATATACAATATCGTTCGAATCTGAATATATTTTATTTGTACTTGATACGAAATGATGTATCATTGTTATGTTTACCAATTCAGCCTTACAAATATATGTTTTATGAAATCATATATATTTTGTCTTACTTTTTACGTAAGCATGATAGTCATTAATACATTATGTCGTTTATTCGACATGCTATTTTTATTGACATGGCCCTAGTAGTAGGCTTCCGTATTATTTCAAACCGGTTCCCATTTCATACCAAATTTACGGAATAACTTAATATTGTTTTGGATTTTACTTTTCTACGATCCATCGACAAGCAGAAACTCAATATTACCAACAATTTCCATACATCCTGTATATAATGGGAACGACTGACCAGTACACTCTTATATCTCGTACGATATCACACATGCTACATAAAAAATGTCATGATTCATATTGATGCCTTTAATGAAGATAAGGATGTTTCCATACTCTGAATGTCATTCGGACAACACCTACGTTGATGGAGAACTAATCACATACCAAGGGTAATTACATATTAAGATTGCATATATGTGTAATGAACCTGGTAAAAACGCTCAAATTACAAGCTAATGGTATTGATAAATAAATCTCTACCGGGATTTTGAAAGATAAGAAGACAGAAGATAACTATGGAGGATGGCAGACGACAACATCGGAAGCATGATCATAAGCCGCCGCCATATTAGAGTAAACAATGTTCAAGTCACGATGTCCATATTTCGTATTTTCAGAGGGTTTTCACATATAACATGCATGCTAGAGTATTTACCTAGTTCATTTGGTTCCTAGATAGTTCAACCCCACCCATTTAAGGTAGCGTTGATTGTTATTTACGCTACCTTAAATGACTATTTTCGTCTCCTCGAACTGTACGGTGAATCTCGCCAACTTTCAACAATAACAAAGCATTAGATTTGTAAGCGCGGCGCTGATTGGTCAGTTAGCCGTGGCTATATGAGAGCGGAACACAGATTCACTTTCAGTACAATTTCTGCGCGTGCGGTTATTCCAGATACTATATAAACCCCGAAATTCTTGAATATGTTGTCATTCATTTTATTAAAACGTCGGAGTAACTGACCCTCCAACCCACATTTAACCATGGAATTACTGGTAAGTTTTAGAGCATATTAACTTGGGGCGAATGACCCGGTGTTTATTCTGGGAACTGGAGGGGAAATATTTCATTGATATAAACCACAGGATAAAACTTCCCCATAGCGGGCACGTTCAAAGTTCCCCAATGACACCGTAGCTGGAAAGGGATATTGACATCACTGGAGAAATGTATATTATAGCTTATAACTTATTAGTATAAGATAATAATTGATTGATAAGTATAAATTGATACTTGTTAGGTCAAAATACTTAGTGGAAATAATAGTATTTCCCATTTTTGGGACATAGTTTAAAGTTATTCCCATATACGGGAACGGGAAAATTGTTCCCATACACGGGAACAAGAGCAGTGTTCCAATATTCGGGAACAAGTAGAGTATTCCCATATCTGGGAACATTATAATGAAAGAAATTACATGAGTTAATTTTCTCATTCTCTGTACATTACTAGACTGTTCTGAACTATGTGACATATATTGATGTTTTTATTTGTAAATAAAATGTTGAATTTTATCATGAGTGTTGCTGGTTTTACTTTTGGTCACGAGTGCTAGGCTGGGAACGGACCTTATAAATTTATGATAACTGATCTCACCCACAGGATTAGCTGGGCAAAAGAAGCGTTACATATGTATGACAGAGTTAATGTATATCATGTCTAACAATGTCTGTCCATCAGTAGTTGAAACAACAAAAATGTTTTCTTCAAGTCATTTTAAATCAATACCAAGTCTTTTGTGTGGAAGAATCTTGCTCTCATCACACTTGTGGTGTTGTCGCAATGGTGCCACGCCCCTCGCATCCTCATCTGGTCCGGCTACGGTCGCTATCTTTCGGCGAGCCTTCCTCTTTGCTCTTGCTCTTGTGTCAAACATATGATCCCTGAAAATACAAACGCTTGAGTTTTAGAGCTTTGCATTCTTTATTAATACTGAGACAAATCTTATGGAAATGAGCGTCTTGTGTAGTGAATTATTCTAGATATTTAATGAATTCTTATTTCCGAAGACAACTTATAGTGACATAATGAGTTCGGACAGCTATAGAAACATGTGAATTTATTTCCAATGTTATTGATTCTGAAAATACATATTTGTATGGTGTATATTATGGTGTGTAATATGTTGTAAACACCGAGATTTAAAGTATACAAACGACTGTGGATGGTGGATTGTAATAAGTCACTGCGACCTTAAGGTTTAATATAAGCTTCAAAGACGTAATCAGAATTGCCAATGATATAATTAACGTAATACAAAAATGTACTCTCAATACGATTGTGTTTTGACACGATTTGGCTTTCAAATTGATTTTATCATATTGATTATCCTTACCGGGGGGAAATATGATTGACGAAGATGGGGTAGATGTAGTGGTGATCAACTTCCATTTCTGATTCTGTCATCAGTTCGTGCGTAGGATAAACCTTTGCCTTGGTCAGTGACATGTGAAATGGTCGAGTTGGATTCAATCGTGTGTGGTTGAGCTGACATGCAATCTCTAAAGCTGCTGGTATGTCCTCTGCCTTGATAATACCAGATCCTTTTGGGTCAAGATCTTGGAACTCGCCGAAGAAATATTCGGCTTCAAGGCTTCCTAAAGATCGTACATTGTAACAGCCTGATTTTGTGAACGGAAACAATTGGATACGCCTTTCTATTTTCGTCAACAAGCCTTGGAACATAACCTGGGGTATTCCTTTGATATGTGATCCATATGGCGGGAAAATGCCGAAATTCACACTCTTCATTAGCCAATCACGGAGATTTAAGGCGTCGTATACATCGATCTTTGGCGCAGATCCCAGGATCATCCTCTGCCTCGTAAAACTCTCTGACTAACTTACAGATGTTTGCTTCTTCTAAATATCCAAGTTTTCTCATTTCCGATTCGACATCAAGAGAAAATGTCTCCTTAGCGATGGAATCGCTTTGTTTGTCGACTAAATCTTCTACATGAGATATCTTTAAGTTGGTGCTGTTACTTTTCGCTACTCTGTACAATGCGGACTTGTTAATACCACGCTCGCAAAAGCCATCCTTACATACCTTCACTCTTCAATTTGTGATTAAATGATGGGGATCCAAAAAGAGAGAAAACGTACGCCATTGTTTCGTTGTTGTACACTGGTATGGCAAACCAGAAGATGTCGCCAATGCCGTTGATCGATGTAGGTGTTCCAATAGGCTGTTCTTTCTCCATGCAGATACTGCCGCTGGAAATTCATTCTCTGCAATGATAGCATATAATACTTTCTTTGGCAGAGATATGATTACTCTCTTACATGAGACCTTGAGTGAACTTGGATTTTTCTTGAGTATCCTCTTAGTAGGTTCTGCGGTGAGCATAGCACTAGTACATGCCTCGTGCAACAATGACACAATATTTTGTTTGTTCCATGACTTGCAAAGTCGTATTGTAGAGCCCCCTGTAGATCCATTGAATACCTCTGCACAAAACAATAATTCTGATTTTGTCATATGCGATTTCATTGGTGATTCTGTCTTCATCATTGATGAATGATCAGAACTCGTATTTGTCCATTTTCCCGACCACTTAATATTGTTTTGTAACTCAGCGAGAATGATAACAAGGGCTTCGTCGTTGATTACGGATGTACGTGAGCCCTGTAATGCAAGATCGACCTGATCTCGAATGTCACTACAAATCTCCAGGTTCTTGTATACACTCATTCATAAATGTCACATTGGAATCTGTAGCCTCTCCGTCTGTTGTTGAGTTCGTCATAAGATCATCAGAAGGAATGTCTGTGAACAATAGAGCGTCTATGCCATCATATACGCCATTACTGGGTTGTGAGGTTATTCCAGTTTCAGCTATTGAAGATAGCGAGTCTACCGTTTCATTATCTATAGTAGATAGCACATCAGTAGGGAGGTCTGGTAGGACATCATCTATGCATAATCCCTCTACATCCGATTTGTGTTTGCTCCTCACTTTCTGTCGTTGTACATCTTGAAAAAGGGGCACAATGTGTGATGACATCTTAATGAACTTCCGATCATTTCGCAGCCCAATCGATATACCAGCGCTTTCTTTCTCGAAGTATAACTGTTCCTGGACATCGGCTAAAGTGCTGACTTTCACGACACTACACTGGAAGATTTGATTTGTAAGTTCCCCCACACTTCTGTTCTTTACATCATTGTAAACTTTCTTTTGAAGCTCCAACATTGTAAGCGGCTCTGCATTTGAGGTTTGAAAAGCCAACTTCGACCATTGCCCATCGTATGATATTACTGGAGTGTACATTCCCTGGAGATAGAGTGCATGCAGTACGTCCTTTATCATTTTTCTCATCACATCTGTTTTCATACTATAACCCTTGAATGCGTAAGCGATTGGGAACTCGTGTGGTACTTCAGATTTGTATGGTCTGTCGAGATCTGAAACTAAAAAAACAAGTACCTCACTTGCTCTTTGGGCACATATAGAATGACATTCCTTAATCTGCTGTTCAGGCTTCAGGCACATCTTTTCCATCTTTCTGAGCAAAAAGCCATGGCACTGCCCTACTGTTTGCAGCGACGTGTGATAGATTCGTGAGCAATCTTGTGAGGAATGATTGCATAGATCTGCCTCGCAGGATGGAATTTCTGCAACAAATCGTACATTTGACTTGCAAAACTCTTGTATCCTTCATTTAAATTAGGTAGATTTTGGCTAAGCTTCTTTGGATTATAGCACTTGTTCACGGTTTCAATTTCCACCATTTTGTCCCTCCACAATGTTTCATCAAAATACACTTCATGTACTGTTGTTGATTCCTTGGCATAGGAGACGAAAAATAATGTCTTTACACCCAAGCTTTTCATTCAGCTAAGGACCTGAGTAACATAAAATCACGGAAGGTCATAGTGTACCGGGGTAGTGTGGATTTTTCCAGGATATGGACATTTTATTTCCACACCAAATTGAATATCAGATTCGTTCGTTTTGTTTCGAACACTGCCATCTGGACTCACGATAAGGAGAGCTTCGTTGTTTTGTGTGGTTACGTAGCACCCTTCTTCAAACAAAGAACATTCGGGCAAGAAAGCTGGTAGGAATTTTGATACGAACGTTGCAACAGCATTAGGTTCATTTTTTGTCCCGTGGTCAAACAGCCTTTGCAAATCTGCTGGTACTTCCCTTGGTCTGTTCTGCCCTGTCTTTTCACTTAAAAACTCCTTCTGTTTTTTTAGACCATCGAGACCGACTGCCCTATGAATCGTGCTTCCTGTTACAATGGACGTTTTACGTAGTTCATACCATTTTTCAGAACGTTGTTTTATCAAGAATGGTTGGTCAATGGTTCCATTTCCTCCAAGACAAACGAAGTTGTTTTGACTGATCAATGGTACTACTGTTTTTGAACTGAAACACGTGTTTGCCTCGCACAGAACGGCGGCACAGTTGCACATGGCGTCGATACAAGCAAGTCGCTCATCAGCGGAGTTCTCTATTCTGTAAATTGTTGTCTTGATGCTACTTATCACCATTGCGTACTGGCTGCTCCTCCAATCTGATTCGCACTTTTCCGTCAACTTCTTCAGAAACAACTCCTTTTTTCACCTTTAACTGTCTAATGTCCCGTAATCTCATGCTTAGCATAGTCACAATACTTCTGTAACTATTGATGAGCTTTTGCTTTTGTTCAAAACCACACGTCTCGATTTCTAAATGACCGAATGAAATCTGTTTTGCAACGAGTTCCTTAAAATCCTCTAAATAAGCGATTTCGTATTTTAGTCGTTTCTCCTTTTCTTCATGTGAAGGTGGATTTTCATATCCCCAAAGATCGATTTCTTCTCTAGATGTGGGGTTTATTTTCTTACCATCGACGCATAACTTGAATGTTTTGGTGATTTCAGTGCATTTGGAAATACTTTCCAACATTTCGTTCAAAATACCAGGGGTTGTTGCATTGACAAACTTCTTTTCCGCTTGCAATACATTCTTATGTGGCACTACGAAGTTCACCTTGGAATTTTCCGAAGCACATTTCCCCAAATCTGAAACCCCATGCACGACTTGGCCCAGGTTCTTTGGTCCACTCATGAAGCGCAAAAACCGACCACGAAAGAGTTTTAATCCTGTTCTCCAAAAGAGTTTTACATTTTCGGAATACCTCATAGACGTAGTCCATCCTTCAATGCTAAACCAACGGAAAACGTCCATGAGTAAAAAGTAAGAAATATTATTCAGAGGAAACTTTCCATCGCTAATAAGGCGATGGAATAACACAAACTCGTCGATGTTTCCACTTCGCCTCATCTCTTCAATTACATGTGGAAGTAATGATACACGTTCTTTGTATTCCCCTTCACCCTCAAAGTCTGTTGCGGTGCATGCATCGTTTTCTTCTTTACTGGTATATGCGAGGCAGCCTTTGTCAGTAACATGGTCCGAGAATTTAATCATTTTTCGGAATGATATCAGATTTTGAAATATGTATCTTTTCGTTTTCTTGATTAATGGTAATTGTACGTCCTTGCTCTCTACAAAGAGCAGGAATGATTTTGAAGTTCAGTGTTGTTGATTTGTTATTGTCCATACATATGTACTGTAATTCTTTGTAGCTATGGTTTTCAACAAGGTGGGCAATGACATCATTGAAGTTGCCAAAGCCTTTCTTGCAGTAAAGGCACCTGTAAGAGGTCATACCTGAAACAAACAAATTTACAATCAGACTGTAGATAACAAGATGCCGTACACTTAATATAAACTCATTATGCAAGTCACTGTACAGACATATTCAATTCGCCGTACACTGCTTTGAAATTACCTCGACATATTTCTCAATATTTACAACGAGTTTACAGATGAGATGAATGTGTGTAGTGCAGATACATCTTATTTGATTAAAGACAGGGAAAGTTATTGGATAAAATTACTTAACATGTCAAATTAGACTCGATGAAGTTATTCATTGTGAATTTTTGCCGGTACCAGGCGACATGTTTGCAAGTCTAGAAGAAATATCAACCCATATCTGAATGCTGTCTGTGGTTTAAATCATCGATACGAATGTACAAAAACGATACACAAAGCATCAAGCATAAGACAGACCTTTAAGTGAGTGGAATATCAAAAACACTAACCTCCAACTGTGGCCCGCCTCGTAAATTCCTCGCTTGCTTTGGTACCAATATCCGGTGGCGTTAACACACAGTGATCTATATTGGGTGGGGATTCCAAATTGAACAAATGATGGAGCTGACCCCCAGTCATAACCTTTAAAAAGGTTGAGATCCCCACTTCAAAACTATACATACATTTGCTGAGCATAAAGAGGCGATCACAAATATGATTTTAGATTTGATCCCAGAGTCTGCCATGCCCTTGCAGACTTAACTCACGAGTCATAACTTTTGAACGGTTGAGATCCCCAACCAAAAACTATATATCCAATTGCTGGGCATAAACAGACAATCCCAATCATAATATTAGATTTCATCTTGGGGTCTGCCATGCCCTTGCGGACTTGACTCCTGAGTCATAACTTTTAAACAACTGAAATCCCAAGCCCAAAATTATATATACCATTGCTTGACATAAAACAGAAGAACGGAGTCGCGATATTAGCATTGAGTCTGGCACACCATAGTTACGCGATCAGTTGAAATTGAAAACAGATGACATACCAACCAATTAACCAAATTTTTAATTTATACTGATATGGTTCAACTATTGGTCTTTCGGCCCATGATTACCTAGATACCAATGTATCCTGGTGAAGGATACAGGCCCTCTGGGCCTCTTGTCATATAGATCACATTTAAGTTTGTTCTTATGCGAAAAAAAGGTGTGAATGCAATAAAACTTATCATAGTTTCGGAAGTATTCCTGTTGTACAAATCCTGATGATAGTGTGTACCTGTCATAGTCTCAACAGCGCTTGTTTCTCAAGCAGTTGCAATTCAAATGTTTAGATGACAAAGCCACCACGCAAACCGAGAGTATAATGCCACATACTGACTGTCCTTAAATGACAAAATAAACCAACCAAACCAAAGTAACATTCATTGGGGCACCTACATATTTAACAATGTATATTGAACTGAAATTGGTATACAGATACACCATTGAGGGGGGGGGGGGGGGGGGAGCAGGGAGGCTACTTGTTTGTCCATCCTTCCACTGAAGTTTAAAGAGGCAATTTAGAGAACCCACGTATTTTGAAATCAACTAGAATAAGAAATACCTATACTCAGACAAAGGAATCCGTACTTGATAATTCGATACCATGTGGCCAATGTCCGATGTGGTCAGTTTAATTATTGGGAAAGCCTGCGCCAGATATAGTGACATCAAAATATAGCACGAAATAACAATGCCACCTGGATTGACCACATGTATGTGTGTTATAAACAATTGGACCTGATTGCTTGGGCTTTAACCGTGGATGGAATCTCCTGTCCCACTAGCTTATCCCGTAGTAGATGTTGTTCAGATAACGTAGCAGCAAAAAATGTTAGGTTGTGTCAAAAATCCTTGAATTCTATCGATTTGAATCGGGTAGAGTTATAATTGTTTATTTGGCACTATAGCCGTTACTTTGTATTTGACTTCCCGGCCACCCGGGCTTTTACCGGGAGTGGAATCCCCTGTCCCACTAGGTCATCATTTAGTAGATGTTGTTCAGATAACGTAGCAGCAAAAGTATAAAGTTTTGGCGAATATTGATTGAGTTATGTCGAATTTAGTCGGGTAGAGTTATAATTGTTGGTTTTGCTACAGCCCGGCACGATAGCCGTTATTTGTTTTTGACGTCATGGCTGCTTGGGCTTGAACTGTGGATGGAATCTCCTGTCCCACTAGCTAATCATTTAGTAGATGTCGTTCAGATAACGTAGCAGCAAAAAAAATAAATTTGTGTTGAAAATTGATTGAATTATGTCGATTTGAATCGGATAGAGTTATAATTGTTGATTTGTCACTGTAGCAGTTATATGTTCTTGACGTCCTGGCCGCTCGGGCTTTGACCGTGGATGGAATCCCCTGTCCCGGTAGCTAGTCATTTAATAGTTGTTGTTCAGATAATGTGGCAGCAAAATTATGAATTTGTGGCGAATATTGATTGAATACTGTCGATTTGAATCGGGTAGAGTTATAATTGTTGGTTTTGCTACAGCCCGGCACGATAGCCGTAATTTGTATTTGACGTCCTGGCTGCTTGGGCTTGAACTGTGGATGGAATCTCCTGTCCCACTAGCTTATCATGTAGTAGATGTTGTTCAGATAATATGGCAGCAAAATTATGAATTTGTAGCTAATATTGATTGAATACTGTCGAGTTGAGTGGGGTAAAGCTATAATTGTTTATTTGTCATTGTAGCCGTTTTTTGTTTTCGACGTCCTGGCAGTTCGGGATTTGACCGTGAATGGAATTCCCTGTCCCTCTCACTAATCATTTAGTAGATGTTGTGTCGGATAACGTAGCAGCAACATTATGAAGTTGTGGCAAATATTGATTGAGTTATGTCGATTCAAATCGTTTAGAGTGATAATTGTTTATGTGGCACGGTAGCCGTTAATTGTTTTAACGTACTGGCCTCTCGGGCTTTAACCATGGATTGAATAACCTATCCAACTAGTTAATCATGTAGTAGATGTTGTTCAGATAACGCAGCAGCAAGCATTATGTAATTGTGTCGGATATTGAATGAGTTATGCCGAATTGAATTGGGTAGAGTAATAATTGTTGATTTTGCTATAGCCTGGCACGGTAATCGTTATTTGTATTTGACGCCCTGGCTGCTTTGGCTTTAAAGGTTGATGGAATCTCCTGTCCAACTGGCTTATCATGTAGTAGATGTTGTTCAGATAACGTAGCAGCAAACATTATGTAATTGTGTCGGAAATTGAATGAGTTATGTCGAATTGAATCGGGTAGAGTTATAATTGTTGATTTTGCTATAGCCTGGCACGGTAATCGTTATTTGTATTTGACGTCCTGGCTGCTTGGGCTTTAAAGGTTGATAGAATCTCCTGTCCCACTAGCTTATCATGTAGTAGATGTTGTTCAGATAACGTAGCAGCAACAAATTTGAATTTGTGTTGAAAATTGATTGAATTATGTCGATTTGAATCGAGTAGATTGGTAATTGTTTATGTGACACTGTAGCTGTTATTTGTTTTTGACGTCCTGGCCTTTCGATCTTTAA
The DNA here is from genome assembly GCA_947623455.1 of Mimachlamys varia. Taxonomy (NCBI): domain Eukaryota; kingdom Metazoa; phylum Mollusca; class Bivalvia; order Pectinida; family Pectinidae; genus Mimachlamys; species Mimachlamys varia. The sequence goes on along the minus strand of OX392531.1, from coordinate 16,167,250 downwards.
CCGTGAATTGAATCTCCTGTCCCATTAGTTAATCAGGTAGTAGATGTTGTTCAGATAACGTAGCAGCAACAAATTTGAATTTGAATGTCGATTCGAATCGGGTAGAGTTATAATTATTTATGTGGCAATGTAGCTGTTATTTGTTTTTAACGTCCTGATCGCTCGGGCTTTGACCGTGGATGGAATCCCCTGTCCCTTTCACTAATCATTTAGTAGTTGTTGTTCAGATAACGTAGCAGCAAAACTACGATATTGTGTCGAATATTTATTATGTTATGTCGAATTAGTCGGGTAGAGTTATAATTGTTGGTTTTGCTACAGCCCGGCACGATAGCTGTTATTTGTATTTGACGTCCTGGCTGCTTGGGCTTGAACTGTGGATGGAATCTCCTGTCAAACTAGCTAATCATGTAGTGGATGTTGTTCAGATAACGTAGCAGCAAAAAGATCAGTTTGTGTCGAAAATTGATCGAATTATGTCGATTTGAATCGGATAGAGCTATAATTGTTTATTTGGCACTGTAGCCGTTACTTTGTATTTGACTTCCCAGCCACCCTGGCTTTCACCGGGGTAGGAATTCCCTTTCCCACTATATCAAATATATCATATCCCACTTGTTCCGATAACGTAGCAGCAAAAACTATGAGTTTGTGTCGAAAATTGATTGAATTATGTCGATTTGAATCGGGTAAAGTGGTAATTGTTTATTTGTCACTGTAGCCGTTATTTGTTTTTGACGTCCTGGCCTCCCAGGCTTTAACCGTTGATTTAATCTCCTGTCCCACTAGTAAATCATGTAGTAGATATTGTTCAGATAACGTAGCAGCAAAGAGTATGTAATTGTGTAATTTATTCAACCCAATTGATAAAAAGTAAAAATATACAACAATCCTCTTTGGGTGCCAATAGCATTTAATAAGTGAAATTGACACAGTAACAAATGTTATTAATAGCATGTTAATGATACTTTGTTACTTCGGGTTGATAAGATTTCGTCTGGCACGTTCGGCCTTATTTGTGAAATGTAAAAATCAAGAACAATCTTCTTTGAAATTGACGTATGATCAAATCGTATTATAGCAGTTTATTGACAATTAATGGAATGACACATAAAAAATCTTATCAATAGCAGGTTTTTGAGACATAGTTACGTCTAATTTATTGACAGGATTTGGTGTAGCTTGTTCAACCCAATTGATGAAAAGTAAAAATATACAACAATCCTCTTTCGGTGCCAATAGCATTTAATAAGTGAAATTGACACAGTAACAAATGTTATTAATAGCATGTTAAATGAGACTTTGTTACTTCGGGTCGACAAGATTTCGTGTTATAGCACGTTTGGTCTAATTTGTGAAATGTGAAAATCAAGGACAGTCTTGTTTAGAAATGACCCATGGTCTAATTATATTAAAAGCAGCTTATGGACACTTAGTAATTTTTATTTGGGTGCCAAAAGCATTTAATTATTGAAATGTTATCAATAACAGGTTTTGGGACTTAATCATGTTGGGTTGATAAGGTTTGGTTTAGCAGTGTTTTATTTGTGAAAATTGAAAAAAAGAATAATCTTCTTTCGTTACTAAAATCATTCAATTAATGGAAATGACGCATGACCAAATCGTATTAATAGCAGTTTATTGACACTTAGTATTTTTGATTTGACTCGGGGTGGCAAAAACAAAGTTACTGCTACCGTGCTGGGCTGTAGCAAAAATTAAAGCAATTATAACTATATTCGAATCGACGTAATCCAATCATGCTTTGACACAGATTCATAATGTGTGCCCCTTCGTTATCTTACCAACATCTACTACATGATTAGCTAGGGGGACAGGGGATAACATTCCCGATAAAAGCCCGGGCGGCCGGGTTGGCAAATACAAAGTAACTGCTACCGTGCCGGGCTGTAGCCAAAGAAACAATTATAACTCTATTCAAATCGACAAAATTCAATCATTTTTTGACACAGATTCACATTTTTTGCTGCTTCATTATCTGAACAGCATCTACTACATGATTAGCTAGTGGGACAGGGGGATATCATCGCCGGTAAAAGCCAGGGTGACCGGGGTGGCAAATATAAAGTAACGCTACCGTACCTGGCTGTAGCCAAAAAAAAACAATTATAACTCTGTTCAAATCGATATAATTCAACCAATTTTTGACACAGATTCAAACATTAGTTGCTACGTTATCTGAACAATATATGCTACATGATTGCTATGGGGACAAGGGGATATCACCGCCGGTAAAAGCCAGGGTGACCGGGGTGGCAAATATAGAGTATTGGCTATCGTGCCAAGCTGATGCCAAAACAACAATTACAAATCCATTCAAATCGACATAATTCAATCATTTTTTGACACAGATTCACAATTTTTGCTGCTACGTTATCTGAACGGCATGTACTACATTATTAGCAAGGGGGACGGGGGATACCATCCCTGATAAAAGCCCGGGTGGCCGGGGCGGCAATTACAAAGTTACTGTTACCGTGTCAGACTGTTGCCGAAAAACAATTATAACTCAAAAATTTTGCTGCTACGTTATCTGAACAATATCTACTACATGATTGCTATGGGGACAGGGGATATCACCACCAGTAAAAGCCCTTGTAACCTGGATAGCAAAAACAAAGTACCTGCTACCGTGCCGGCTTGTACCAAAACAAACAATTATAACTCTATTCAAATCGACGTAATCCAATAATTTTTTGACACAGATTCATAATATTTGCTCCACGTTATCTGACTTGGCAAAAGCCCGGGCTGCCAGGGTGGCAAATACAAAGTTACTGCTTCCGTGCCAAGCTTTAGGCAAAAAACAATTATAACTCTATTCAAATCGACGTAATCCAATCATTTGATGACCCAGATTCATAATTTTTTGCTACATTATCTGAACAACATCTACTATATAATTAGGTAGTGGGACAGGGGATAACATCCCCAGGAAAAACCCGGGCGGTCGGGTGGCAAAACAAAGTAAATGCTACCGTGCCGGGCTGTGGTGAAATAAACAATTATAACTCTATTCAAATCGAGGTATTCCAATCATGCTTTGACACAGATTCATACCTTTTTCTGTTACGTAATCTGAACAACATCTACTACATGACTAGCTAGGGGTACAGGGGATACCATCCCTGGTAAAAGCCCGGTTGGCCGGTGTGGCAAATATAAAGTAACGGCTACGATGTCAGACCGGTGCCAAAAAAACTATTATAACTACAATGTATATTCAAATCGACATAATTCAACCAAGTTTTGACACAGATTCAAACAATTTGCTGCTACGTATCTGAACAATATCTACTATCTGATTGCTAGGGGGACAGGGGATATCATCACAAGTAAAAGCCTTTGTGGGAAAAGCCCAGGTAGCCTGGTTGGCAAATACAAAGTAACTGATACCGTGTCGGGCTGTAGACAAACAATTATTACTCTATTCAATTCGACGTAATTCAATCATTTTTTGACACAGATTCATAAATTTTTCTGCTACATTATCTGAACAACATCCTCTCCATGACTAGCTAGGTGGACAGTGGATATCACCAACGGTAAAAACTCGGGTGACCGTGGTAGCAAATATAGAATAATGACTACCGTGCCAAGCTGATGCCAAAAAAACAATTATAACTCTATTCGAATCGACATTATTCAATCAATTTTTTGTTAGAGATCCATAAATTTTGCTGTCACGTTATCTGAACAACATCTACTACATGATTAGCTAGTGGGACAGGGGATAATATCCCCGGTAAAAGCCCGGGCGCCGGGTTGGCAAATGCAAAGTAACTGCTACCGTGCAGGCCTGTAGCCAAACAAACAATTATAACTCTATTCAAATCGACATAATTCAATCAATTTTTTGTCACAGTTTCATAAATTTTGCTGCTACGTTATCTGAACAACATCTACTACATGACCAGCTAGAGGGACAGGGGATAACATCCCCGGTAAAAGCTCGGGCGGCCGGGGTGGCAAAAACAAAGTTACTGCTACTATGCTGGGCTGTAGCAAAAAATAAAAGCAATTATAACTATATTCGAATCGACGTAATCCAATCATGCTTTGACACAGATTCATAATGTGTGCCCCTTCGTTATCTGAACAACATCTACTACATGATTAGCTAGGGGGACAGGGGATAATACAAAGTAACTGCTACCGTGCCGGGCTGTAGCCAAAGAAACAATTATAACTCTATTCAAATCGACAAAATTCAATCATTTTTTGACACAGATTCACATTTTTTACTGCTTCATTATCTGAACAACATCTACTACATGATTAGCTAGTGGGACAGGGGGATATCATCGCCGGTAAAAGCCAGGGTGACCGGGGTGGCAAATATAAAGTAACGCTACCGTACCTGGCTGTAGCAAAAAAAAAAACAATTATAACTCTATTCAAATCGACGTAATCCAATCATTTTTGACACAGATTCATTATGTTTGCTCCTACGTTATCTGAACAGCATTTACTACATGATTAGCTAGGTGGACAGGGGATATCAGCGCCAGTAAAGGCCCGGGCGGCCGGGGTGGCAAATACAAAGTAACTGCTACTGTGTCAGACTGTTGCCAAACAAACAATTATAACTCTGTTCAAATCGATATAATTCAACCAATTTTTGACACAGATTCAAACATTAGTTGCTACGTTATCTGAACAATATATGCTACATGATTGCTATGGGGACAAGGGGATATCACCGCCGGTAAAAGCCAGGGTGACCGGGGTGGCAAATATAGAGTATTGGCTATCGTGCCAAGCTGATTCCAAAACAACAATTACAAATCCATTCAAATCGACATAATTCAATCATTTTTTGACACAGATTCACAATTTTTGCTGCTACGTTATCTGAACGGCATGTACTACATTATTAGTAAGGGGGACGGGGGATACCATCCCTGATAAAAGCCCGGGTGGCCGGTCGGCAATTACAAAGTAACTGTTACCGTGTCAGACTGTTGCCGAAAAACAATTATAACTCAAAAAGTTTGCTGCTACGTTATCTGAACAATATCTACTACATGATTGCTATGGGGACAGGGGATATCACCACCAGTAAAAGCCCTTGTAACCTGGGTAGCAAAAACAAAGTACCTGCTACCGTGCCGGCTTGTACCAAAACAAACAATTATAACTATATTCAAATCGACATAATTCAATCATTTTTTGACACAGATTCATTATGTTTGCTCCACGTTATCTGAACAACAATTACTACATGCTTAGCTAGGTGGACAGGGCATATCATCGCCGGTAAAACCCGAGTGACCGGTGTTGCAAATATAAAGTAACGACTGTTGCCAAAAAACAATAATAACTCTATTCAAATCGACGTAATTCAATCATTTTTGACACAAATTCATATTTTTTGCTGTTACGTTATCTGAACAATATCAACCACATGATTGTTATGGGGACAGGGGATATAACCACTAGTAAAAGCCCGGTTGGCCGGGGTGGTAAACAAAAAGTAACTGCTACCGTGTCAGACTAGTTGTTGCCGAAAAAACAATTTTAACTCTATTCAAATTGACATAATTCAAACATTTGTGGACACAGATTCACAATTTTTGCTGCTACGTTATCTGAACAGCATCTTCGAAATTATAAGCTAGTGGGACAGGGGATACCATCCCCGGTAAAAGCCCGGGAGGCCGGGATGGCAAATACAAAGTAACTGCTACCGTGCCGGGCTGTAGCCAAACAAACAATTATAACTATATTCAAATCGACATATTTCAAACATTTGTGGACACAGATTCACAATTTTTGCTGCTACGTTATCTGAACAGCATCAACAACATGATTAGCTAGGGGGACAGGGGATACCATCCCCGGTAAAAGCCCGGGCGGCCGGGATGGCAAATACAAATTAACTGCTACCGTGCCGGGCTGTAGCCAAACAAACAATTATAACTATATTCAAATCGACATATTTCAATCATTTTTGACACAGATTTATAATGTTTGCTGCTTCGTTATCTGAACAACATCCTCTTCATGATTAGCTAGGTGGACAAGGCATATCGTCACCGGTAAAACCCCGAGGAACCGGGGTAGCAAATATAGAGTAATGACTACCGTGCCAAGCTGTTGCCAAACAAAAACAATTATAACTCTATTCGAATCGACATAATTCAATCAATTTTTGACACAGATTCATAATGTTTGCTTCTACGTTTTCTGAACAGCATCTTCTAATTTATAAGCTAGGGGGACAGGGGATGATATCCCCGGTAAAAGCCCGGGCGGCCGGGATGGCAAATACAAAGTAACTGCTATCGTGCCGGGCTGTAGCAAAAAAAAGCAATTATAACTCTATTCGAATCGACATAATTCAATCAATTTTTGTAAGAGATTCATAATGCTTGCTGCTACGTTATATGAACATCATCTACTATATAATTAGCTAGTGGGACAGGGGATACAATCCCCGGTAAAAGCCGGGTCGTCCGGGTTGGCAAATATAAAGTAACTGCTACCGTGCTTGGCTGTAGTAAAGAAAATACAATTATAACTCTATTCAAATCGACGTAATTCAACCATTTTTTGACACAGATTCATATTTTTTGCTGCTACGTTATCCGAACAGCATCTACTACATGATTAGCTAGTTGGACAGGGGAAAACATTCCCGGTAAAAGCCCGGGCGGCCTGGGTGGCAAAAACAAAGTAACTGCTACCTTGCCGGGCTGTAGCAAAAGAAAAAGCAAACACTTATTACTATATTCAAATCGACATAATTCAATCACACAGATTCATACATTTTGCTTTCACGTTAACTGAACAAAATCTACTACATGATTAGCTAGTGGGACAGGGGATAATTTGGATAAGTTCATATATATATATATACATTGTACAGCAGTTTCTCCAGGAGCAACATGTGATTATTACAAGTCTTTTCAATAAATAAAACAAAGATATATTAAAAAACTTCAATATTTAATCAAATCATTTCTCCCATTTTAACTACTCATCTTAAGTTGAGAAAATGATGTTAGAATGATATTCTGCATACAAAAGTCATATATATATAATATGTACTTGTTCTGGTTTATCAGGAAAAAGTGTTAAGATTTGTGTAACTTGTAAATGTCAGCACATTTTGTATAGGTTCACTTCCTAAGCTCCTACTATTTGTCTTTACAAAGGAGTTATAAATAATAAGTAAATTGAGGAAAATATACAACGGATATTTTTTATATTCTTAACAAGACCTTGAGATATTCAAGCTGTAACCGACATGACAATAGGGCATTATATCCAAGTTTTTTTCTGCATTTGACATTTTCATTTTAATAAGTAGGCTGAATACTATATGTTTTATATTTTTATTCAATTTAAAAGTTCAATAATATTATGCCGTTTTTTTCGTATTTTCTAATGGTGTAACTATGGTTTACATACAAGCGGCATACATGTACATAGAACAAATGCGGATATATTTCCGTTACATCATGAAAAAGAATTGTATCGTCGCTTACTTCTATAGTATACTGTATATCCGAGTATAGGAATTTTTGACTCTTGGTGAAAATCACACACTTTCTTGTCCGGATACCAGATGATTAATCCATCTTATTGAAAAATAGTTCTCAAAACATAAGCACTAATAATATCTTCCAAATATCCCACACCACATTAGGCATATCTATACATGTAAATGTACATGCATACATTTATTGCGTAAGGTGAATCCTATTTGTTTACATTTCTAAGACATGGGCATTGTTTTTCATACTCATGCCTTATCTTCTGTCCACGTTCCCTTAATTGCAGCAAAGGAACCGGTAATGAAATATTTACACTACCCCATTGGTTAATGCTTACTAGAAGTAGGTATGGTTTTGTGGAATGTTTAGTTTTGTTAAATGTCATAAGTCAACACAGTGTTGTCTTTGAAAGACAAAATTTAATTTCTTTCAAATCATTCATTTAGGTGATAGACCAATTTTTCACAAAATGAAGGAAATATATTCTCTGTTTATGTTAGCGAGGAAATGTGATGAATAATAAGTAAAAGTAACAAGGTATACTTTGCATTTTTTGAAAATCTAGGGTGCTAGTGAGGCAGTTTCATCTCTAAATTTTCTCTATCTCTAATTTTACTTCTAAATTCATAAATCAAATGAGTTTAATGCACCCGACCCTTCTGTTTCTACATTAGTTTAGAAATTGTGGATTCCCAACTTTTGGCCCCTGGCATCACTGAAGAGTTATAGAAGGACGAAATAACTGCATGGTGCAGTTTAAATCATATTTTCAGCTTACTGTATCTATTATTAAATTTAAAAGGTGCAGCACATGTGTGTGTTACGTCATATTTGCATTGAGAACTCCATTTACCCTTCCTGTTACCCAATGCAACTTTCCTAATCTTCAGGATTTGGTCTTCTGATAGTACACAAGGAATATGACACTGTCATCAACGCACCATACTGGAGTTTAACCATCTCGACACCGTCCCCTTGTTTGAATATCACCAGAAAAGCTGGCTTATCATGGTATGTAAGGGTTGTGTAATACAATGTTTAAGCTAATATGTGACTAATGCATCTCTAGTTATTACTGGAGCTGCATGTCCCGTTCAATGGTTTATTTTGTTATTGAATGAGAAAAGTAAGAATAAAAGGACGTGCTGCTGGTAAAATATTTTGTATCTATAATTATGTTAATCATGTTTGCTATTTTACAATATTGTTTTCATTTTGTTGTCACATAAAATCGAACTGATACATCTGTTTTATGTTGATATGTCCACTTTACCAGGGTGATATTTCATTTTAGAGCATGATATATTTATGCCGTTGTGTCTGAATCCCAGTTCTGACATTAATCAAATCGCTACCATAACAACGACCTTTGTCAATAAGAAAATGAATCCGTTAAGGTGGTAAATTCGTATTATTCTGAAGCAATACACGATGAACGCCGTCGAGTTCTTTTGACTGTTCGCGGAAATATCAGGTAAAAGTTGATAGGTACATTTTGTATTTACTAGGGAATCGCAAAAATTAGGAATCGTAAAACAAAGCAAGTTGTCTTTAGTATATTGAAGTTTTCCGCAAAAAATGCACATCGCAAAAATAACCCGATATACGGTAGGTCTTTAAACACCTTTCAAGCTTTGGGATTCTTATAGCCATACATATGTATGCAGTGATGATCATTTCTTGTTAGATCGTTCATGGAATCCAGTTTTCGGGCAATAGTTTAAATGCGCTTCTCCTTTTATGAAGTCTCATTGCAACGAATGACGTAACTGATGCGATATATTTGATTATGCTTCTAGAACGACAACAAGCGTCTAGATCGAGGCGACACCTTCATACGAGAGAAAAATATATGAACCAGCTTGACAAGAAAAAAGTAACGAAGAAAAAAATATAAGAAAATACCAAAGCGTCAACAAAACCATAATTTGAACTCAAAATCGATTAAACTAGGGGCAAAATAGGAACAAAGGAAAGATTTACATGGAGACTCTCGTAAAAGCACAAGAGATTAAGACCATGTGTTCCGGACGAGTAAACACACCAACAAGCAAACTCAAAAACGTCCATCTTCATATCACACAAACATACAGAATATTTCTCGAAGATGGCGACCATAAAACTTGCCCATAGTCTACATCAACCTGCATCTCTCGAATCCCTGTGCCGTAAGTTTGTTCATGAGCAGTCGACATCTATCACGAAAATATCGATATTCAGAGGAAGACCAGAAAAACGAATCAACTGCGACATGTAAACACCATAGGATGGAGAAGCAGGGATGATACTATCAAGAAAGGGAAAATTCACGATAGGAAAATCGTCACATTTATCATACAGCTTAGTAGTAAGTTGCCTGTGTTGGTCATAGCTTAAGTAACGATCGATGTAAGAAGCTGATGTAGGATAGTTGTGTCTTTAATCTCAAGTTCAGTAGGGTATATACGATCGACTAGGTCAGCAAACTTCTTGTTGTTTATAGACAACACATCGTCGATATACCTGAAAGTGAAATTGAAAGATTTGGCAAGGTTTCTGTTACCCGTCCTGTCCTAATAAGCCCCTCGACAAATTCAGCCTCGTATGAAAACAAAAACAAGTCAGCCAAAAGTGGTGCACAGTTAGTGCCCATTGGAATGCCAACAGTCTGTTGGAAAATCTTTCCTCTGAACTCAACAAAGATATTGTCAACCAGGAATTCAATCATTCGTACTATATCTTCCTCAGTATATTTCTACCAATCTTTTGTTGTGCTTTTCACAAAGTATGCTCCAAGATAGCTCACAACCATGTGTTTGTATCGTCGTTTACCTTTCTTGGAAAAGAAAGCTCTCATAATGAGAGACCGAAAACGTTCTTTTAGTTTGGCATGTGGTATGGTAGTGAAGGCAATTGCTGGCTTGTAAATCGTCGCGATTAGAATTACGCGAAAAGGCAAAAAAGGCGAAAAGGTGATATGGCAGAAATCAGCCACCATAAACGAGAGTGAAATAAATTCCATATTCAATAACCATGAGTCGTGTTTCTATCACAATATATTAAGTCGCAGTGGCAGTGTTGTTTTCTGTGAACCGCGGAATATTTGCGCGAAAACACATCATCTCGTATATATTCCCGCCATATTGTGACGACACCAACAATCGATGACGACGTCAACAATGAACAAGGTGATTTCCGGTCAAAGTTCAACTTCTTAACTAATCAAAAGTCCGGAAGGTCATATTCCACTAGTGGTACTGTATATAACATATATTTATCCAACAATCAACACGTTTGTACAATGGTCTGAGAGTGGAATAACTCAGGAAATTGTGTTAGAAAAAACTATTTAAAACAAGGTAAGCATTTTCCGTTTAGAATAACCTAGTAATGTCTTGTTTAGATAAAGGGATAGAAAAGTGTGGTTAGGTAGGAAGTGAACCATGTGAATACTTACTTTTTACATGTGCGAGGTATAGTTCTGTTTCAAGTTCATATGTAATATCAACAGTTTAAATTGTTTTAAGGGCGTGCTTCCGTGTGTGGAGTTTATGCATGCTTTCGTGTTTCTTGTAGGATAAATGATATGTTGGCTCGACTGCCTCCTTGTGATAGTCGCGATCTGAAGCCGACTTTAAAGTGATGCAATTTGTATCGTATCTCACTGAAATGCCGAACGTACCAAGCAAAGCATTCAACTCGGTCACGTTGTGTACACAACAGCTGAAACAACTGTTACCATTACTTCAAATGCTGAACATCATTCTTACGCACTTGACCATTCTGCTTCTACGTTAGTTTAGAAGTTTTGGATTCCATGCTTTTGGCCCTTAGCATTACTGAAGAGTCCAAGGAGGACGAAACAGTTGTATGATGCAGTTTAATTCAGTTTTTTGGCATATTGTATCTATGACTAAATTAAAAAAGTGCAGCATATGTGTGTGTTACGTCATATTTAAGCACTTTTGTGCATCCTGGCCTGGTGAAGAACCCACTGTTTTCCGTATCTGACCGAATGTACAGCAGTATAGTCAGACGTGATGTACTCCCAAACAACGCATTAGAAAATGTAGTAAGAAGTTTAAGGAAAGATAGAAAAAATAATAACACTTCAATTGAAACGGCAGGTTGATTTGGTATTTTATGCCCATGATGTAGAGAAAACAACTGTGAATCTTAAACTCTACCGTAGAGACCTAAATCACAAAACCTTTTGCAGTACTCAAACTAACCCTATATTGGACAAGATCAACGTTGTGCCGCTCCAGTTGTGGGATAACCCAAAATTTATTGTTAAAAAGCCTTCAATTATTTTGTCATAATAAAACAACTGTTTCCTTAAGGAAAAGTTTTTCCTCAAAGGGATTTGATATTTCCATCATACCTGTTCTATTACTGTATGATTAAGCCTGTCATGTTTAGCAACATTGCACTCACTGGTCATATATCATAGTCTTCTATAAAGTGTGTGATGTAAGCAACATTACATAATCATTGGTCATATATCATAGTCTTCTATAAAGTGTGTGATGTAAGCAACATTACACACTCACTAGTCATATATCATAGTCTTCTATGAAGCCGGTACTGTTAACACCATTCCAGAATTTAATTGACACACACACAAGAAAAATCACCCTGAACATAGCAAGGGTAGGTCTCTAAAAAAATCACATTTCCTTATAAAATAAAACCTTATTTGTTTCTTCGAATTTCATCGTGTATGTGGAAAACGCTGCACAGTCAGAAACACCTTCTGTTATACCAAGTGATCTTCCTTGGGTGTGGATTAGGCGTATTTGTTGATTATAGACTCTCCGTGCGTAAGGCGAACTGTGTTGTTCTATTGAAAGTATATAAGGGCTTTTGTTGATGGTCTGCGTTCTCAAATAAACAAAAGGTACTAAAACAGTTTTATCAGCAGAAGAGATTTCGGTATTTCATTAGTGAAATCTTAGCCTGGTTGCAAGACAATATAGTACAAAACACAAAGATATTTCCTGTTCACTTTATTATCATGAGAGCAATACTAGTATGTGACGTACAATCCGTTACGTCCCAGTGTGCTTAATAATTCTATAAAATTGTTTACGTTCTAGGAAAGGATTTTCAAAACTGTATGCTCAAACGTTCTGTGCATTGCAAATTTTATTTAAAGTGAAGGCCAAATCCCATGATGAAAATTCGGTGAGCTGTAGAACTTGAAGTTGTGGAACGTAAGGAAGCCCGGATATGAAAACAGGCAATACGCCGTTTCCGAGGTACAAGAACTCTTTTTAATAATTATAATCTGGCTAAACCTGACAGAAACAGAACGAAGATTGGAAGATAAACATGCGCACTTGCCCACCTGTATATATGATATCGAAGAGCATTTAATGGAAATTATAATTTTTTAACTGAGCAATATTTATGGCCGCAATCTTTTTAGTATGTCTACTTGTTGTGATTGAGAATGTCATTTACTTTATTGATGTTCCTTAGACTTATATGGCGGGTATATTGGAAAACTTGCATTTGTTCATATTTTGCCTTTAATTTAATCAATTTTAAAATCGAATAATGTTTTTGACGCTTCGATATTTTCTAATTTTATTATTCACGGGATTCAGTTAAGCAGCTGTTGCCAATTTATTGTAACGCTTCTCTTGCCCAGCTAATCCTGTGGGTGAGATCAGTTATCATACATTTATAAGGTCCGTTCCTAGCCCAGCACTCGTGACCAAAAGTAAAACCAGCAACGCTCATGATAAAATTCAACATTTTATTTACAAATAAAAACATCAACATATGTCACATAGCTCAGAACAGTCTAGTAATGTACAGAGAATGGGAAAAGTAACTTCTTTCTTTCATTATACTGTTCCCAGATATGGGAATACTCTACTTGTTCCCGAATATTGGAACACTGCTCTCGTTCCCGTATATGGGAACAATTTTCCCCGTTCTCCAAAAATGGGAAACACTATTATTTCCACTAAGTATTTTGACCTAACAAGTATCAATTTATACTTATCAATCAATTATTATCTTTTCCCAATAAGTTATAAGCTATAATATACATTTTTCCAGAGATGTCAATATCCCTTTCCAGCTACGGTGTCACTGGAGAACTTTGAACGTTCCCGCTATGGGGAAGTTTTATCCTGTGGTATATATATGAAATATTTCCCTACCAGTTCCCAGAATAAACACCGGGTCATTCGCCCCACGTTAATATGCTCTAAACCTTACCAGTAATTCCATGGTTTTATTGTGGGTTGGGGGGTCAGTTACTCCGACGTTTTAATAAAAACGAATGACAACATTTTCAAGAATTTCGGGGTTTATATAGTATCTGGAATAACAGCACGCGCTGAAATTGTACTGGAAGTGAATCTGCGCTCCGCTCTCATATAGCCACGGCTAACTGACCAATCAGCGCCGCGCTTACAAATCTAATGCTTTGTTATTGTTGAAAGTTGGCGAGATTCACCGTACAGTTCGAGGAGACGAAAATAGTCATTTAAGGTAGCGTAAATAACAATCAACGCTACCTTAAATGGGTGGGGTTGAACTATCTAGGAACCAAATGAACTAGGTAAATACTCTAGCATGCATGTTATATGTGAAAACCCTCTGAACTACGATATATGGACATCGTGACTTGAACATTGTTTACTCTAATATGGCGGCGTATTAAGTTATCTTCTGTCTTTTTATTTTCCAAAATCCCGGTAGAGATTTATTTATCAAAACCATTAGCTTGTAATTTGAGCGTTTAAACCAGGTTCGTTACATTACCCTCTTCAATGTAAAGCCTTTCGTCCATGTAAAGACTTCCGTGAGATTATTTATAACCGAAAGTGACTTGGGTTAAGTATTTTTGGAATTTTAGTCCAGTATACTAACTCCCCGTTGGTGTGGTCCACCACCAGACTCTTAGATTCTAAGCATGTTAAAAACACATGAATGCTAGGGTTGGTTCTCAACTCTTTGGTTTTGCCATATCCCTAGAGGTCCAGCGAAGCTCAATCAGTCTAACAATTTTGTTATGGAAGTTCAATAAAGCTTCGAGAATTCCTGCACAACTCAAGTTGGTGCTCGGACTATAGGATTCTAGAGTTTCCAGGTATTTTTATTAAATAAAAGCAAATACATGGTATTGGCGAATGGGGAGGGACGACCCTGTATTGATATTATGTTCAACTAAATTTGTTAATTCCAAATCATTTAAAGAGTTTGAAAAAGTGTCCTGATATTCTATCAATAATTGTTGTAAGGCATTACTCTCTGAATCTCTTAGGTTTTTCCGAGATTCATCAAAGAGTTTCTCTAAATGTTCAGGCAAGAGTTTTCCGGTGTTATGACAAGGATTTTCTTCCTTTATTTCATTAACACTAGTCTCTGCAGGGGGTAGGTCCTGACAAAAATCCACCAAATCAATTGTGGCAACAATAGAATCTTTATGTAAAATATACTCTATATCAGAAGTATTAACAAATCTCAAAGGCACACAGCCCAAACTGAGGTTTACAACACCTTTAACCAGCATCACCTCGTGGCTTTTCACGAATCCTGCTGTGGGCTCCAGTATAGCTGTTGTATCCATAAAAATAGGATCCACTAACCTCCATGGGACAAATAAATTCACTATTTGGAGGGATATTTACATCCTCCGAAATACATACTCTACTACACATCGTTTCAGTTCCATCTTGGAATCTGAAGCACTGAACATGTTTTCCTTCAATGGCCAGACAATTCTTGTTGAGTAAGATGTCAACACCGTGAGCTGTCATAAAATCAAGGCCTATAATGCCATTTTGTTGGATATCTGCTATTAGGAACTCTTGTTCTAATTTCATTGTACCAAGTTCAACAGTACGCTTACATTTTCCAAAAAATGGTTTCTTTTCCCCAGTAACTGTTACTAAGTTCAATTTGATGGGGCTAATTTGAATTTCATCATCTTATTTAAATTTTCCCATGAAATGTTTGCTTAAAATAGATGCATTAGCTCCAGTATCTACTAGTAAAGATACACAATTATTTTGAATCTTGGCACATGTAAAAAGTCCCTTTTTGTCATTGCGTATATTGCTAATGACAACACCATTTGACTCCTTGGGTCTTTCCCCTATTTCCGCCGACTTCCGACCCTTGAACTCAGCTCCCATTAGTTTCCCGGAGTTTGTACAGAGTTTTGTCGGTTGTCATTGCTAGAATTGTGATGTGATCTATCTCTTTGTTGAGAATTTGAACCTCGGGAATACCAGTTGTGTAGGGGTTGATTTCTATTGACATGGTTATCTCCTCTTTGATTGTGATTATTGTTAGGCTAATTGTGAGATCCTTGTTTGTTTGGATTCTGGTTTCTACCATTACCATTCTCGACACTAGGTTGTCTCCGGTGATTATAATTTTGTTTATTCCCTGAATCCAAAGTTTTCACTAACTGTTTGGTAGTCCTATCAAGTTTGAAAATACATCGGGTTAATGATCCAATATCCAGTACTTCTCCTTCCTGGTCTAGTTGTTTGGCAATTTGACAAATATGTATATCAGCCTTTTGTTCCTGACTGATCATGTGAACTGTGTCCTTTGTCTATCCGCTAGTCGACGTGCTTCTAACCTAACAGCATGTGTTTAAGCCTCATTTATATTTTTAGGACGAAGTTCTCTTATCCTAAGACGCATTTCCGAGTCCGGTATTGAGTCAATATAGTGATCTAGAGCAAAAATATTTGTCAAGGAAGAGTATGCAGTCAGATAAGCTTGTCTTGTCAGTTTCCTTATATATTGCGCTAGTTCCGATATTGATTCGTCTTTTCTCCAAATCTTTGTCTGCAGTCGTGCTCTGTACATCTCCGAACGTTCAATTGAACCATATCTAATTTTGAGTAATTGTACAAGGGTGTCAAAATCCTGTCTTTCAGGTATGCTTAATTCCGTCAGAACTGTCCGTGCATTACCTGCTAAACTACCCGCCAGATACAGAGATTTATCTGAATAACTCCAATTGTTTATTGTATCAATGATTTCGAACTGAGATAAATATTCGTCAAAGTCCTCCGACCCGTCATATCACTGTGGTTTAAGTTTTGTGGAACTTCTAGCAGTCTCTGTCTGTCTAGATTGAATATAGCGGGACTATAGTGAGGAGATTCTGCACGGTTATCATTCCTATTTGCAAAATTAACTGTGCAATCTGGTTCACCTAACTGTCTGTGACATTGTGGATCTGACTCGCTCCGTTCAGATATGTAACCTTGGAGGTTTTCCCGGGAACATTCATCCCCTTTTCCCAACATGTTGTCTGGTACTCGTTTATCCCCCTGGGGAAACCGTTCCCTGTTTTCCCAAGTATTTACTGACATATTTTTATGCCCAATTTCCCGAGACAAAATCTGCATGATCTCTTTGTCATTATCATATAACAAATATTCTAATTTAGTAAACTTGTTCTGTAGACCATGTATTTCCCTGCTGACACCATATACAGCATCATATAACTCTTGTTTGCTTTGTTTGTTTTCCTGTCTGATAGTATCAAACTGTTCCCCAATTCTATTAAGTAGTACATCCATACTGAATTGGTATTCTTGTATATTTTCAGACCTCCTGTGTGATGATCTAGGAGCTTCCTCATCAGAAAACCCCTCCATGGTTGTGTCATTCTCGGTATCAATACCCATCTGAGCCTTCCCTTTTGGGAATGTGACTTCGGACCTTTCTCCAGAATCCATAATTTTGAATTTATTCTTATTAAAGATTTTGTAAAATTTTATTTGATGTTTGTTAATTTTACAAACTGTTGATTTCAATTTAATTAGAAGCTTTTTCACCTTTGGTCCACTAGACACTGGGAATAATAATTTGTTTGAAATCTTTCAAAAATATCCTGCCTACGACGCAAATGTAACGCTTCTCTTGCCCAGCTAATCCTGTGGGTGAGATCAGTTATCATACATTTATAAGGTCCGTTCCCAGCCTAGCACTCGTGACCAAAAGTAAAACCAGCAACGCTCATGATAAAATTCAACATTTTATATACAAATAAAAACATCAACATATGTCACATAGCTCAGAACAATCTAGTAATGTACAGAGAATGAGAAAAGTAACTCATATAACTTCTTTCATTATACTGTTCCCGTATATGGGAAAACTGCTCTCGTTCCCGTATATGGGAACATTTTCCCCGTTCCCGGATATATGGGAATAGCTTTGCGCTATGTCCCTAAAATGGGAAATCAATTTAGACTTATCAATAAATTATTATCTTATTCTAATAAGTTATAAGCTATAATATACATTTTTCTAGAGATGTCAATATCCCTTTCCAGCTACGGTGTCACTGGGGAAGTTTGAACGTTCCCGCTATTGGGAAGTTTTATCCTGTGGTTTATATATGAAATATTTCCCAACCAGTTCCCAGAATGAACACTAGGTCATTCGCCCCACGTTAATATGCTCTAAAGCTTACCAGTAATTCAATGGTTAATTGTGGGTTGGAGGGTCAGTTACTCCGACGTTTTAATAAAATTGAATGACAACATTTTCAAGAATTTCGGGGCTTATATAGTATCTGGAATAACAGCACGCGCTGAAATTGTACTGAAAGTAAATCTGCGCTCCGCTCTCATATAGCCACGGCTAACTAACCAATCAGCGCCGCGCTTACAAATCTAATGCTTTGTTATTGTTGAAAGTTGGCGAGATTCATCGTACAGTTCGAGGAGACGAAAATAGTCATTTAAGGTAGCGTAAATAACAATCAACGCTACCTTAAATGGGTGAGGTTGAACTATCTAGGGACTATATGAACTAGGTAAATACTTTAGCATGCATGTTATATGTGAAAACCCTCTGAAAATACGAAATATGGACATCGTGACTTGAACATTGTTTACTCTAATATGGCGGCGGCTCATGCTTCCGATGTTGTCGTCTGCCATCCTCCATAGTTATTTTCTTATTTTCTTATCTTCCAAAATCCCGGTAGAGATATATTTATCAAAACCATAAGCTTGTAATTTGAGCGTTTTACCAGGTTCGTTACATTTTACTTTACATCTCACAAAAACAAGAATTATGGCAATACGATTGATAACAAGAAAAAAAATTTAGTTTTCAAAATCGCAAAATAAATTTGGAGCAGTGAAATACATGTATATAACAATGCAAATGAAATCAAAGACTGTTAGATTGGATTGAAATATGAATATAGTCTTTACCCGAAACTTATAACCGAAAAAAACTGTTAAACTGGCATTTAACTTAAGGAAGATTTGCTGGCGAGGATGAACATTAAAACTTAACGCAGTTGTAGAACTTTCACAATCTTCTACTTCCATAGTCCAAGATTATATTGCCTTCAGTTGTCGTACAAAACATTTCATAAACCTTCTATCTAACACAAAGATGTTTTCAAAGGAAAGTAAGACCGGACAGTAGGACGTCGGTTACTGTCAACATATACAATGGCAAATACAACTGTGACAATAGAATGCGCTTTCTTTATCTTATAAAACATAATCTAGGGTCCTTACGGTGCAAAATGGACTATCGACGACATGAAAATAACTCATGAAACTGTAGTGAACAAGAAATTCCCAACAATGTCAGACTTAATTGGGCTTTTTGATTTCTCACGCAAGATTTCTCTTTAATCTTGCTATTGCGTTGAAGCCATACCACGTACAACACAAGAAACCTAGACAAGGAACATGTGGGTGCAGAAACACCGGGTCAAAATCGATTAAACCACCATACTAACGGACATTTCACCAAATGACGGTTTCACTCCATGAAGCACGGCGATACGAATTAACATATTTAAATATCATTGAATAGAAATCAACACAATTAGGTCAGATAATCAGACATTTTATTGGTAATAACAAGCACATAATACATTTGACACAATATCATGAATTTATTCAATTCGGTATTGACAATGGTGGTCGTGTGGTGCAGGGAACGCGCACTTGTCTTTCACCAAGGGTTCAATTCTTTGATCGGGGTAAAAATATTGTAGAATAAATATAATTTTAAAGAAATGTTTTGACGGCGTCATCTATTTTGTTTTTGTCCATCGACTACAATTTGAGGGAAATGCTAGATAATACATACAAAACGAACCGTAACTATCTACCACGACTTGCATCGTCTATGAGAACAAATTACTGTAAGGGCAATACGTGTCAATAGTGTTCTTTAAGTCTTTAATAACTAGCATGACCTAGACAGATTATTATAATTCGGCTTCATTTTGACCGTAACTGACGTGAGTAATCCTTGCTAGAGTGATATCATTGGATGGTCGTGCTGATCTCGTTAATATATGTTTGTTATACCGTCTCAGATATCGAGTTTGTTTCTTTAGTAAATGATAATTAAATGTGGCAATCAGAATAAAGTACCATCCCATAAATATAGTTGGTTTCTCATTCAAGACACTTTGCATGTCATCATGAAAAGCTTTAAATAGCACAATCCAAGATCGGTCACTTAAGCTCGATATACTCTGAGGTTATGCTGGTTTTGTGAGTTTTACTTCAGGCATTAGAGGCGCATTATGTCAAATGTTTGAAATAAATGTGAAGATACGGTTTTACTGACGATTATCCTTGATGAAGTTGTCAAATTAACGATGAAAATGTTTTCAAAAAGTTGCAAAAGCAAGACATTGCTTAAACGGAGAGATACTTTACCCCTGTTTTGCACATCCACAAACCTGTACCGTGACTGAAACATGAAAAGTACATTTGAACATTTCCAGTCTGGAGTAGTATTACAGAACCTTGTCATGTAGATGTGTTCATGCAGCACTGATCTAATATATACACGTCTGTTAATAGCGGTAGTCATCGACGCGTGCTATTCATTGGCATTGAAAACAAGAACTGTTCTTGGTGAGAAATATATCAGAATAAAAAGCTGTTAGGCTTATCTTGGCTGGAAATATATAAACCACGCTATTACCGTGATTTAAGCTTACATCGCCAGTTCATTGTCTGACTCCTAAATGTGCTCGTACAAACACACTCAGCGTTGCGCCAGCCATTAATATAGTCAAACAACTTTATCGGTTACAATCTATTTACATGAAGCATAAATAGTTTGTACCATGGTTTGGTGCGTAACCTCAATATTTTCTGTGAATGTGAGCTACGCCTTCGTAGGTGTTTCAAAATTTACATTGTGTATTTTGTGAGCTACGCCTTCGCAGGTGTTTCAAAATTTACATTGTGTATTTTGTGAGCTACGCCTTCGCAGGTGTTTCAAAATTTACATTGTGTATTTTGTGACACATAGGGTAACTAGCAACACATAGGGTAACTAACACATACACATAGGGTAACTAACACATACACATAGGGTAACTAACACGATGACTACAGAGTACAATGTTTTTCAAACGATTAAAATTGATTTAACAAAAACAAAGGATTCAAACACGCTGCAAAACTCCTAAACAAAAACAAAGGCATCAACATCACTGCAAAACCCAAAACAAAAGCAAAATCTTCAGGATTTAAACACGCTGCAAAACTCCAAAATAAAAACAAAGGCATTAACATCACTGCAAAACCCCAAAACAAAACGAATAGGCATCAACATCACTGCAACACCCTAAAACAAAAACAAAGGCTTCAGGCTTTAAACACCCAGCAAAACTCCAAAACAAAAATAAAGGCATCAACATCACTACAAAACCCCAAAACAAAAACAAAGGCTTCAGGCTTTAAACACGCTGCAAAACTCCAAAACAAAAACAAAGGCATCAAACACGCTGCAAAACTCCAAAACAAAAACAAAGGCCTCAACATCACTGCAAATTCCCACCAAAAAAACAAAGGCATCAACATCACTACAAAACCCCAAAACAAAAACAAAGGCTTCAGGCTTCAAACACGCTGCAAAACTCCAAAGCAAAAACAAAGGCATCAACATCACTGCAAAACCCCAAAACAGAAACAAAGGCATCAACAACACTGCAAAACTACAAAACAAAAACAAAGACATCAACATCACAAACAAAGGCATCAACAACACTGCAAAACTCCAAAACAAAAACAATAGTAATTGTCAGAATTTTTTGCGGAAACTTTTCTTGGGTAGCTGTGCTTTAACTGAGTTGAGTAGTGACAACAGAGGCTTGGATTGATTTAACACTTTATATAACAAGACGTATAAAATGTAACATCAACAACTATCAATACGACATTAGCATAAGACCTAACAAGTGTCAATCTACGTATTTTTGTGTGTTCGGCACCATCTGGCCCAGTTCTGGATTACAATGTACACACGCGTACCGTCCCTTGGCCGCGCTACGCGATCGCGCACACGTTACTTGTGGTACTCACGTACGCTTCCATGTCCAGTTGAGCCGTACCACGGTTCTACAACACTGTCCATCTTTGCTAATTCTTCTCTCGACCTCCTTCACTACATTTCTTTTCAGCTTGCCGCCTAGCTGTCACGCGCTCCTCCAAGCCGAACATCTTCTGTGTTTCCCTTTAAAAATAGTTCATTGGAAGGGACGCAACTCCTGTTGGCCTTTTGTAAGGGCACGCACCACCAATTTCACACGCGTTCACTATATATATAAGGAATGTCAATTCCTTTGGTCCGTGCCCACACACATTATAACCTGGATTAAGATATTTATTTTTTCAGGCATCAAGAACATTGCAAAACTCCAAAACAAAACAAAGGCATCAAAAGTTAAAAAAAAGAAAAAAGAAAAAGAAAAAACAACCGGAACTGAAGAAATACATTAACAAAAGTGAGGACAACAAAATTGATTGTTTTCCTCTGTAAAACTTTGTTTATGGCTACTAACTTTCGCTATTTCCGCAACACAACTAGTTTGCGACAACTACATACTATATGTTATATTTTTTTATAGCCAGTCAACTGTATCTGATAAATTGGGTCATCCAATCATTATTTACGGCGATGAACTTTCGCAAATTTGCTAAAATAAAAAACATTTTGTTTACAGTATGTCGATAAAGACATGTTGATAGACGCACTGAGCAGGATGAGACAATCTTAATAAAGCTTACTGTACATGTACCTTACGATATCTGTAAAGGAATATCACATACTGGATACACGTTCATGTATATTGAACTATTTTATTTAAACTTTTAATTTTTTGGCACGATAATAAAGCAAGAAATAATAACTTGTACCCGATAAAATTCGCTGCTGATTTTTTTGCCAAGTTTTTGCTCACCGTAATGGCGGAAAAGATTCAATGAAAATGGAGGTAATTTGAAAGCACACCATACCTAGTTTTTCATTGTAAAAGGCGTATTAACACCGGACAAATATTGATCTAACCAAGTCAAATTTGTTCTCGAACTAAAAAACAACTCCAACAACAGCAACAACAAGAAATCAAAAACATACCTAAAACATATGTTTATGTTGTTTAATTCTATAACATAGTACGTTTTCCTGGAAACATATATAAATCGAATTATACAACATTGAGAGACAGAATGAAGAAACGCCAAGATGATCGAAAAAAATATGGAAATAAAGCTGCAGAAATGAGAGCATAACATGATCAATTTAGTAAACAGATACCTGAAAATCGATAATACATATCTTCACAGTTGATAATGACATGGCACGTGAAGTCAACGTTCGGTGTGATTTGTTTGATCTTTGGACGAAGTCTATGATTAATACTGTAAAAAAAAATAAACTTGTTTGCTAATTTTTGCTAATTTCGCGTTTATTAAATCTCCACGAATATATCTACACGCGAACATTAAAATATTGGCCTTTACGGTATACATTTGAAGCTACACGTACGACAGGAAAAGCGCAACATCAGGAATATACATAACCACAAAGTCGACTGACTTCGCAGTTGTGAACAATACAATACTTAAAAATGAAGAATTATCGCTCTCATCATATACATACCTCTAGAGAATTTTTGTTCACAGTTGGATTTTAATTAAGCGGAACACGTTAAACTCGAGTGTGAAGTTAAGAGGGGTCTATTGGGAGATACATGAGAAAGTGTACACGTAAAACGCATTATTCATAATGATCATTGGGCTGTTGTTAAGAAGACACTATCGATTCCCGTATAATGGATGATCTCAGTTGGTTCTGAAGACGGTGTGAACTTGAATTTTCCCCTCGGCTGGAAATTCAAATTTGTTTACACAAAAAAAAAACGTTGTAAAAAAATAACTATTCATGAATTCTTCATTGTTGGTAACCAAACATCAAGTGTGCATTATGTATTACAGGACTGAATGAGTCTCCGATACAAATGTAAAAACAGAAACAGAGGACACTTAAGAACAAAATTAGTTTTTACAACGGTAGGAATCGAAAAGACACCACAAGGTAGGACAGCAACAGAAAATTGACAAGTCACTAAAAACGAAACTCAATTATATTATAAACTGAAGAGATATCATAACAAAAAAAAACAACAGCGGTAACTAAAGAGACACAAAACCAAAAGGACAACAGCAGTAAAGATAACGTAAAACACATATACTGCACCTTTTAAATTTAGTAATATATACTGTATGCCGACAAAATGAATTAAACAGCATCATACAGCTGTTTCGTCCTTCTTTGACTCTTCAGTGATGCTAAGGGCCAAAAGGTTGGAAGCCACAATTTCAAAACTAATATCAACATCATGGCCATTCTAACAACGTGAGAGTGAAATGGAATGAAAGAAGAAGTTCAGATTGAGAGAGATAGAGAGAATTTAATTACAATATATATACCTAATGTTTATGCATGTGTATGTGTGTGTACTTTTGCAAGAGCACGCCTGAATTATAAAAATCGAGTGTGGAAAATTGATGTAAAGACAAGAAACAAAAACAAAAACAACAAAAAAACAAGGAAAGACATGAAAATGACCAGGAAAAATATTTTTAGATGTACGATGATGAAATGGCTCGGTGCTAAGCACCAAATAAGACCTATAATGACAAAGTAATGATAACGTAGGTGCACTAAAATCACATTAATATTAAAGGCCCTATATACGTAACTTCAGGGAAATTTTCGTGATTCTGAAAAATTCTGAAAAAAAAATCAAGTTGATAGCCATGCAAAAATAAGCCTTAAACGAAGTAAACCTGAGCGGTAACTAACAAGAAACTCTTGACAAAAAAATCCAAAGAATTGAAAATAATTCAGGTGGGGCCCACTTCAAAAACAAACTGTAGGCAGAAGACGGTTCGAAATGGACGCGTGTTTACAAATAGCGTGTTTCAAATGCTGCTGTACTGGTAACTTCGAAAGAATCCATCTTGAATATTGCTGATATCGGTTAATCTTAACTAAATCTATAAATAATAAATAGTAATAAATTAGGCTTGATTTTCGCTTGAAGTTTTGCCGAAAGTTACGTATATTGGGCCTTTAAGTATTGCTAACACTCTAACTTCTACTTCTTAAATAGCTAAATTGATTGTTAAGATTGACCAGAATAAACTGTCTATGAGCCAAAGCTGAGCACAAAAAAAAACTAATATAGAGTCTGGTGCGTAAAACCCCTTTTATTTATGAATAAAGAAGTAAATTTAAACAACTTCTGGATAATTTCAAATACCTGACGAGACACCAAAACAAAAAGACAACAGCATTAACTGAAGAGACACCAAAACAAAAGGACAACAGCAGTAACTGAGGAGACACCAAAACAAAAGTGAGGACAACAGCGGTAACTGAAGAGGCACCAAAACAAAAGGACAGCATCAGAAACTGACAAGACACCAAAACAAAAGTGAGCACAACAGCGGTAACTGAGGGGGCACCAAAACAAAAGGACAACAGAAGTTACTGAGGAGACACCAAAACAAAAGGACAACAACAGTTACTGAGGAGACACCAAAACAAAAGGACAACAGCAGTTACTGAGAAGACACCAAAACAAAAGGACAACAGCAGTTACTGAGGAGACACCAAAACAAAAGGACAACAGCAGTAACTGACAAGACACCAAAACAAAAGGACAACAGAAGTTACTGAGGAGACACCAAAACAAAAGGACAACAGCAGTTACTGAGGAGACACCAAAACAAGAGGACAACAGCAGTTACTGAGGAGACACCAAAACAAAAGGACAACAGCAGTTACTGAGGAGACACCAAAACAAAAGGACAACAGCAGTAACTGACAAGACACCAAAACAAAAGTGAGCACAACAGCGGTAACTGAAGAGGCACCAAAACAAAAGGACAACAGCAGCTACTGAGGAGACACCAAAATAAAAGGACAACAGAAGTTACTGAGGAGACACCAAAACAAAAGGACAACAACAGTTACTGAGGAGACACCAAAACAAAAGGACAACAGAAGTTACTGAGGAGACACCAAATAAAAAAGACAACACCAGAGCGAAAAAGAAAGTAAAACAAAATACAACAGCAGTAACTGAAGAGACTCAAAAG
The DNA here is from genome assembly GCA_947623455.1 of Mimachlamys varia. Classification (NCBI taxonomy): domain Eukaryota; kingdom Metazoa; phylum Mollusca; class Bivalvia; order Pectinida; family Pectinidae; genus Mimachlamys; species Mimachlamys varia. The sequence continues at coordinate 16,141,305 of OX392531.1, read as the reverse complement.
CAAAAGGATAACAGCCGAAACTGAAGAGACAGCAAAACAAAGTGACAGCAGCAGTAATTGCAGACACACCAAAAACAAAAGGAAGGACAATATCAGGAACATCAACAAGTAAAGCACTGAAAAGGAACTTAGAAAACTTTAGAACAAAACAGCAGAGATTAAACAGCTACTTTTAAAAACAAAAGGTTATGATAAGGAACTGACGAGACTCCACAACATACACAGAGAGTAGAAATACACAATAGTAGTTATAATAATAAACAAAAACAAAACGCAACACCAACAATAACAACAAAAAGCCTTGATGTTAACTTTGGAAACACTTAAAAAACAAGAAACGCGTCATCAGATCGATCTGAAAAATAGATATAAAACATTATCGAACCAATAACGCACTGTCTGTTTAGTAGATTGATCATCTGGTCACTTTTGGTAATTACATTTCTTTAACCTTGCCCCGAGGTATAGAAAGGATTTATAAGAAAAAATCAATGTATCATAAGAAATAAAAGAGCCATTCCAGAATTAAAAATCGACTGTTCCTTGGTCATTTGTTTGTTTTAGGAGAAAGTAGAGCCCCACTGAATCTATATCGATAAGGCGCCCGGTGTTTTGGAACATACGAGCGATAAATATATATATTACAATGAAACAGCGGATCACGCTATGATACAGTTGTCCGCCTTTCATGCACGGCAGTGTATGACGTGGATGCTTGGCGTTTGTTGTGACAAGATTGATCAGCAGAAGTGTCTGAGAGACAATTGATTAGGCTAACAGTGTTTTTTACAATTACCATACTCTTATAGAGAGCCACAACTTGGCGGGTCATAGGATAAATATCGAAACTAGCTTGACATCGTATCCGGAGTAAGAAGGTAGGCGTTAAAACGGTGACAACAAGCTGAAAACACGGCTTGTTTTCCATTGGTCCGGAAGGACTTAAGAAAAGATACGGTAGCCCCCAAGGAGTTCTATTTATTTATTTGTGAATGCAGGGTTAGCTGAATAAGCTACCTCAAACAAGCCTCCGGGGGATAAAGCTCGGTGATACACAGACTGGTTGCTCTATACCAATTTGGAATGTTCGGAATTTGGTTAACAGTATGCTGTTAAACGCTGAAGTCGTCAGATGATTTTGCTTGGTTTAAAAACTGACTTTTAAATTTGCGACCCATTTGGCCTCAGACACTTGTTAGCGTTTCAGATGACATAATAACACCACCTGGTGCTACACTGTCTTTCGGTTGCTTCGTTTGTACGTGAATTGACGCGCATTCCTGTTCAAGTACACACCTGCATGTAAGGCAAACTGTAAAATCTTTATTTATTAAATGTTTTTGATTGAATAGAAATATATCACCTTTATATTTATATCAATATGTTTTTTTTTATTTAAAAAAAGATGTAGCATTAATTTTTTTTCTCCGCATCATGCTGAAGGCTAACTCTACAAACATGACTGATTTCGCTGGTATTTTTCTGAATGTTTCCAGTAATTCGACTAATGTTTCTTTGGATATTACAATGACACTTGGCCCAAGACATCGGGATATGTTCACAGTGCTTCTCCTCAACTTCCTGTACATCGGAATTTTCGTCTCCGGACTTATTGGAAATACATGCACGTGTATAGTAATTGCAAGAAACGCCTTTATGAAGACGGAGACTAATTACTACCTGTTCAGTCTAGCAGTCTCGGACCTTCTCATTATTGGTCTAGGTAAGTTTGCCTTATCATCTTTTCTATGTAGTACATTGAGCAGACAAATGCTGTTATGTGACGATACAGTGTAACGACATTTACTATTATGACGTCATCAATCTCTGTTGTGACGACAATAATTTCACTAATATAGCTAAGGCTATTTTACTAAATACTGTTATATGGTGCTTAAACGCACATGGCTGTTGCTGACAGACCTACATAAAGCCCTGACTTTATTTAGATTAGTACCAATGCAAAATATAAAAACCTTGGCAAAAGCACACACTTATTTCATGACATAGATTTTGATACACATACAATTTACATAACACTGTATAATTATATAGACAGGGAGATATATCATAACATACTGATACCAATTCTTCATACTATACTGATAAAAGTGAAAACTTGTTACAAAGTATAAATAGGTATCACATCTATTACATTGTAGAATGTAGAAAGTGTAGATGTTTTGGTGCAGAAAATATCAAACTTACGTATATTTCATACGTATAGTACATATACGTTACACCACTGGTTGTTATTGTATAAAGAATATCTTTCACTCGATTCTGAGCTAAGAGTTCGTATTTTGTAACTTAAAACAACACTAGAGAGTAAAAGAAATAAATGTGCAACTACGACGAGTTTGTATAAGTCATTTTTCAACATTAAAAGAGAAAGTACAAAATTCCAACGTGAGTGAAATGTCACAACTTACTACGCAAAACTGACAAAAAGAAAAAGTATTATATTTCAATACAAATTATAGGAGGCAATTAATGAGCTAATTTTCAGTATTATTTCAAAGAATTCACTTTTAAATTAAGTTGAAAATAAGAACTATTTTAGTTCACAAGAGTTTCCATGAGTACGTCTCCAAGTCTAAATTTACCGTGTCAGCCATTCGAAATACATTTAGAGCTTAATCCACGTGCAGTTTGTTGTTTGTTATACAACAGGGTCAATGATTAAATGATGCATTGAGAGTTGAATATAATCCCTCTGTCATGTAGAGGCTTAGTTGTTTTTTATAGTAACGGCCAAATAAAAGTAGTTTTTCGTGGTTCCCAAATATCCTGGCTAAAAAGACAACAGAAAAAAACTTGAATTCATGGTTAATGAGTACCCACTATCATGGAGTGTAATATTGCATCAAACTTGTTATTACGTCATAGATTCCTTAAAAAGTCAACAGAATTTTTTTTTTATACATCACACTTTAAACTCGTTATCCATGAATTCATGTATCGGTATAACCACAATCGTATATGCAAATATATCAACAAACAGTTGTTACAGACATATCCATATACTTTTTGTCAAAGCAAGTTTCAATGTCAGGATATACAATGTATCCAGGGAATGAAGTAGCAAATTGATCTGATTGTACAGCTGTATCTCTGTGTACAGCATTTTATTTTTGTAAATATACTATACGACCCAAGATAGATATATACACATCTGACTAAACCTATTCTTCTTTATATGAAGTTATAAACATGGTATTTTGTGAATCACGGAAGGATTTGTTGTAATTTTTTTAATTAATTGGTGTGTGGCACACATTACCGCACCATGTTGAATAATTATGCAGGTAAGCCAATGCATATTAAAAACCAATTGATATAAAAAAAATATGACAAGCTATGATTACATTTTCATGTTTTTGTTAACCAACATACAGTTGATGCAAACATATCCATATAGTATTTGTCATCCCGAGAAAGACCAACCAGCAGTTGACAGTGGAGCAGTGCAATCTTTTCCGCCACAATTATTAGGTCATAAGCATGATGACGTTACATGGTCACAGCGAATGTTTTGGGGAAATATTATACATTGGACACAGTATCTTCATCTAATCTGTGTACAGTGGAAATGTTAATGTAACGCTTTATGCCCATTGCATCAAAAGATAATAAGTACGAACTATGTCGCTGTAAAAATATACAGATATATTGTAAAGTACATGCCATCAAATCGTAGAAATATTTTGAACCGTTAAGTAGTTTATGCGTATACACTTTAAATTGGTGTTTCTGTGTTATGGCTCAATATCATGAAAAGATGGCAGTTAATACTTATAATTTGATATTTTCTACGCAAGCCCTTCAAAATCCATTCTTTCATTAAAATAAATCCATTTTTTCCTAAGAATAAAAAAAATCCGTTGTATCAGCAAATAAAAACGACGTTACAAATGGTGACGCTATTGTTTACGTTATGATATGAAAACACAAATGTCTAAACCAGTAAAGGGCTTCTATCATGCAAGATTAAATTATATAGGTATAAACGTATAACGCAATATTTATATCAGAATACTTTAAAAATGTAACATTGTAACACCATGCATCGATCTAACTGTGCCAGCATCATCATCAAGGTACATGTAAGTCCATTAGCAGATGACCATTTTCGAAACTGGACAGTGTCATTATCAAGAAAAGCCCACTTTTGTTTTTACCTTTTACATAATAAATTATAACTGTAGTCAAGATAACGAGTTGATTGATTCGCTAAAGGTCATGGAATTGTAAATGCTAATTTCAAGTGATATTCCTGCATTGCGCCATTTTCAAAGTTCATTGAGTATTTAGGTTTATTTTCATTTTCATAAACGAGATGTTAATATTGTGGCTCTACATATCCTAATCAAGAAACAATATTTGGTGAACAAATGAATGTTTGATAACGTTATTGGCATTTTGAATGATTTGTTTAAAAATAACTAAATGGTTTGTTTCTCCAACATGAGTGCGTATATGCTTGGTATTACATTGTTGAAACAACACAATATTCATAAATGTAAATGTAATTTTGCATATCATAAAGCGTACAAAAGATAGCATAACTTTATATATACATTATCTTGTATTTAACCTTTGTTCAAGCTTTTAAGCTAAACTTCATAAAAAACTTTCCATAACTGATTTTGTTTAATGCATACGCTCAGAATTACAATAATGTATAGGTAATCTACGCATACTCTTAATACATTTCTAAATACCGTTTAAATAATAGTGCAGGATTTAATGTTGTCTTCACAACATAGGAAATAGAAATATTCATAATGTGAACATCCTTGCTCGGTTAGTAAGTGTTACAATAACGGAAGATAAGTATTGTTGTTATTTGATTACACTACCCCCACGCATCCCGTGAAGGACTGTCCCAATGGCTTGCTGATAGGTGTGCATTTAACACAGTGCCTTAGACACAGCGTTATCGCTGTAAAGTCATCTTAGAATAATGCGCATCAGCTGATCCCCGAGAGAGGGAGATAGTTCAACGACAAACGCAACGAGGTCATCCTGTTGCCCGGGAAACTGTCTACCGATTTTCCAACCCTTTCATAAACAAACATTTAATGTTATTGTTTATGTTCTCGCAAAAAACAATCTTTATTCCTTACAAGAGAACTTTTCAATAAGAGGTAGTGTTTGTATGTTTCACAACTGCAACAACAAAAAAATCATTTTCCCAAGAAAAAAAACCTGTCGTTGTTATGACAGTTTTAATGAAAAGACTTAATATGAAAAAAGTCAAGACTAAGACTTCAAAACTGACAAAGACCAATCACTTGCTACATTTCACACTACTTTATATTTTCTGATTAATCAGCTAAGTGTACAATATCTACCCTCCTGCATATTTAAGAACATTTACTAACAATGGTTGTGTCCTTGGAAATATACATGTTATTGCATTTCGGTGGTTCTACAAGTGTGAGATTTATATATATATAAGTTACACAATAAGTGGTTGTTAGATGTGGAATTCATTTCACTCGAGTTAATTAAATTCAATATTCAATAACCACGAGTCGTGTGATCTGTGTCTACCACAATATTAAACCAGCAGTGTCGGTGTTAATTTTTGGAGAGAAGCGCAAACTTGTTGCGCGAAAATGCATCATCTCGCAAATATTCCCGCTAAATTGTAACGACATAAACAATCGTGATTTCCTGTCAAACTTCAACTTTCTCAACCAATCAAAAGTCCGGAAGGTCATATACCACTAGTGGTATATAACATGTATTTATCCAACAGTCAGCACGTTTATACAATGGTCTGAGAGTGGAATATCAATGAATATTGTTAGAAATATATATTTTCAGCTCTTTTGTTGAGGAAACATAAACTTGTTTTCACAAGATGAGTCATATATTACTCCAGGGTATAGCTCCAGTGAAACATAATAAGTCGAGGGCAAGAAATTAATAGCATGTCAATAAAAAACAGTAATTCAACGGTTAACACTCTCATGCCATGATGTTAGTATGTTTAGCGCTTGCAAACTGATATGATTTTTCCTATTTTCTGGTAAAAAACGGAATTTGACCTGAAACATCGAGCACGCCAGGAGAAAATCACCTTTAATTCCTCAATTATTCCATCTATATGTTTCAATCAGACAGTCTTAGATGCGATATTTATATTGTACAGCACAGTGTCAAAAGTGAGTCGACTTTTAAAATTTTGCTATATGTTTTTGTTTGTATATTTCCAACAGTTTTCAACGAATTTTCCTGACTTCTTTTATAGATGTATTTTGACAACGTTTGGTTATTTTGTACAGAAAATATCCATATTCTTCATATTATGACTCATATGATGACTCGATTCTTATTTTGAGGATCGATGCTTACTTGGATGGTAATCAAGTTTTACATTGCGGGTGTCGTCGATGAAGCAGAAGACGCTTACTGTTCGGGAACACATGGTCGTATTCTCTTGATGCTTTTACGAGTCTGGTTTAGTAGATTTTGAGTTCGGATTATGGTTTTGTTGACGCTTTGGTATTCTCTGTTTTTTATTTACCTATTTTTCTGTTATGTCATTCTAGTGTAATACATAATTATCTACACTGCTAATTATTGGGCGACACCATTTTTCTATAACGCTACGAAAATAATGTCAAAATGGCGTCACGAAATTTGGATGTTATGAATTTTATTTTTTTCCTGATCATACACAACCAGAACAGTAAAAATATTATTAGATGAGATAAAAATGGCCCATAAACAAAGTCAAGAAAGATCATTTAACAAAGCAGGAAATACAAAGAATAGATAGCAAAATTTAAAATGTTAACTCACTTTTGGCACGGTGCTGTGTAATGGACAATGAAGCAATTTACACTGACATGGACAAGAATGATGTATACATGTACAAAGAAACACCAACATTGCGGAATGAAGTTTGTTTAAATAAATATATTCGCCTGTTTTAGTTCTTCATTGAGAGAAAAATATATGCTTAAAAGCGAATGTGTTCTGTTGTCTTTCTGCATTTCTGGTAATTTAGTATCATGGCCTTACAGGGTATGATAGCATTGACTTCAGGCTGTGCTATATGGTATATATCATGTACATATCGGTCAGATACGGAAAGCCATTCATACAATAGGCAGTATACAAGTTGATAAATAGAGAATATTATATGGCCATTTCAATATCAGACCTTGTATCAACACAAGACCCCAATATCAGCCCGAGGGTCGAAGGCCCAAGGGTCGATATTGGGTCGAGGGTTAACGTTGATACAAGGCCTGATATGGAAATGACCATGTCATATTCAATTTATTGTATACTTTGAATTTTGTGACGGTTCACGATTATCTGTTTTTGATGATGTCTATTTTTTTTTTGTTCCTTGTTTGTCATCGTTTGGACATTGCTTAAGATAAAGATAATTCTAACCATTAATAATGGATTTTGAATTATTGACCTGTTCCTCTGCATCGGCGTCTTCGTTTATGTCTCTTTTTCTTCTATTAATCCATCAAGCTCTAGTATTCTTGATACGATAGGCTCCATAACATTCTAGCCAACATTAACGTCAACATCTGTCCTCCTATCCATTTTCGATTGTTGTAACGTCATGAACGTCATATGACGTCACGGAAATTTCGTCAGCGGGCTTATACAGTATATTTGGCCCGCTTAGCGAAGAATTGCCCATATTGGCCCGGTGAGCTGATATGTACTAAAAACATGCGTATTTATCAAGTATACAATTTCTCTGTATTTTATAGTAAGTATATAATAAGAAGGAATTATCTCCACTCTGTTTCAAAACACAGTTAATAAGGAGATCATGAGAAACTGTTGCCATTTTCCAATAACTTGTTGCTGTCAATCAACAACTAACCTAGTGTTTTAAGATCGATTTTGAAAGCTCCTGTAAAGAAGATTGGCCTTATTCTTTGGTCTTTTATAGAGATTATTGAACCTTCATTCGTGAGAGGTTAGTAATTATAAGATCTTATCTTTTCTATCCTTTCTAAATAACTTATTCTTCATTCTTCTTAAATGTCTCCTTTTACGCTGCCTAAACAATCCACCGTATGCCGAAACAATGAATTAAACTGCATCATACAACTGTTTTGTCCTCCTAGGAATATTCAGTGATGTTTGGGGCGAAAAGGTGGGAATCCAAAATTTCAAAACTAATGTAGAAGCTTGGAGTTACGCATTAATGGGTAAAGATAACAACTGGTTCCCCGTAGTAGGTATAATGAATGCTGTACTGGGTGCCTTTGCTATGGCATTTCAGTAAGAAGTAAAAAGTCGGAATGGGATCCATGCAAATACACCAACACACCATGTGCCTGAAATATATACAGACAGGTATGCTTTCACAAATTACATAGATACTTCTCCCAAATTGTCATAGGTATACATAAGGCGTTACACAGTCAGACCTTTCTTCTTAACATTCTTCCTTTGCATATTTCGTCCCTTTTCCCCTGCATACATGCTGTAATTTTTGTTCGGCTTTACCTATTGATACCATAGCAGATGGTGGATTCTCGATTTTATCCATGAAAACTGTTCTCACGATATACCCTGAATAGACAGTGTGGTGGTTTATATTTCTTATTATACATTTACATGTATATAAGCAACGCAGATAAACAAAAGCAATTTTAGACGAGGGTGACAGAAATGTGATATTTTTCACGGACACAAAAGCGTTTGGGAACCGCTTTATGCTGTCATACCAGCATACCAGCATTAAACTGTGTTTGTGTTTAGTAGCGCATTATTTGCAACGTTTGTCTCTCTGCCAAGTAACTACAAAAATACTTTGTTTCATTCTCTGGCAAAAGTCACCCTCATAGTTTCCAACAGTGATAAAATATATCGAATCAGTTTCATTCTCATTGTTAGAATATATGTACATCTCCTGCAGGTTCCAATCTAGTCAGCAGAATCGGTTCATTTTGATTTTGTTGTTGCTCTTCTAAGCTGTAAATGTGTATGTTTTGAAATTGTGTATATGCACTGATTTCAACCGCTGACCTGCCGCAACCAGCACACGATTCTTTTTCTCGTCACACCATGTGTTCCATGTATTTGTTGGTTTCAAAATTACCTATATTATAATTGTAACTAATAGCTGACAGGTCTGTTGAGAAAGATTGCTATAATAACGTAGCTCACTCTGGCATGTATCAATATTTTTTTATGCGGCAAATCGACAGTGCTTTGTGCTGTACTTAGTTCACCAATTTTTATGAACAATAAGAATTGTGTTGAAACATTCAAATCAAATTGTGTTATTAACTGTTTGTTGCTATACTACATTATAAATATATGGTACACATAAACAGTAATATCATTCTAGTATTTTTTTCGCGCCGAAAGCACTTCTTTTGAGTATGGTTGTGCTAGTTAAAGTTCCTGTATGTACCTTTCTAGAGCAAGTAGTGCGGGTTCGCAATTCATCATTGTGCTTGAACCGTTAAGCGCTAACTTTTGAGTGTACAGAATCGAGCGTTGAGCATTAAAACTCGAAAGCGTTGAGTACGACCTTACTAGTATATTTACATTATTTACAATCAATCTAATAAAAGGTATGTTTAAATTTCGTCAGTCGCAAATGACATGGAAACACACAGAAACTTATGACAGACAAGCAGAGTGGCTTAAACCATAAAGTGTCAGACGAGCGCGTTTGTTAACCGTTTCCTTTATTGGAGGTTATTGGTCTTACTTTCGTAACGCTAAGCCTGGTCAAATAGTAACTGTCACCATGTCATAGAACCGTCTGAACTCTCAGATGTCAGACCAATTGATAGTGTCTGCTGGCCATTTCTCTAAATCAAACGTCGATGCCTGATATCAAACAACGCCACGACTTCGCGAAATTGATTCAGGGCCATTATTACATCACGCATTACAGTTATTTTATTATTCTGCTACAGAGAAGTTCAATGATTTGTCTAAGATGTATAAAAATACGATCTTTACTGAACATATGACCTAATTAGATAACTGTCAACTAAGCTGTACGATAATTGGGACGATTTCTGAGTTTTTATTTAGTATTTCGTTGATCCTGTTTAAAGGCCCAATATACGTTACTTTCAGCAAAACTTGAAGCGAAAATCAAGCTTATTAACTTTGAAGATTTAGTGAAGATTAACTCATATCAGCAATATGCAAGATGAATTCTTACGCGGTCACGGGTACATATGTACATCAGCATTTGAAACTCGGTATTTGTATACACGTGTCCATTTTGAACTGTCTTCTAACTTCGGCTTGTAAAAGTTGACGTAGGCCACACCTGAATTATTTTCAATTCCTTGGATTTTTTCTTTCAAGAGTTTCTTGTTAGTTACCGCTCAGGTTTACTTCGTTTTTTACTAATTTTTGCATGGTTAACAACTGGATTCTTTTCATAATTTTTTTCAGAATCCTGAGTTAACGTATATTGTGCCTTTAATCAACATATGGTTACTTGTCATACCTAGTTTTGTTTTCATGTCAATGATATATTTACATGCAATACTGTTGTTCAAACTGACAACAAAGTATGTCTGAAGATGCATGTCAATAACGAACAAGATTATGAAATTTCTATTTTGTTATGCAATATCAATATCAGCTTTTTTCTCTAGTATTCTCTTTTGTTTGTATGTGCTGTTGTTCCTGTTGTTCCTGTTGTTCCTGTGGCGTTGATGAGCTGATAACGCTTATAACCGCATTTGGGTTGGAACTTGGGTATTGTGTGGTTTTGATGGCTATTTTGCTGAAATGTTTTGGAAATCGTGTTATTCAAATACATTTAGGTGTCTTTAGTTGTATCTGTAAACAAAGATATTAAAGGCGTAGAGTATATATTTAAAGTATATACTTTGGAGTGCTTTAAATCGCGGGATGTGACTCGAATAATTGTGGGCGGTCGTTTTACTATAAACGTCCATAAAGAAATTAGTCGCGTCGTCTTTGGGACACGCGAACTCGCGAGTATGTTGACTATCGCGAGGTTCAGGGACCTGATTGATCATTGATTATTTGGTTAGTGTTATGTCGCAATATATAGAGCTATTATACAGCGCCATATACACACGCTGGTGCAATTCAGAGAAAAGTTTTGATTGTTTTGTTTGTTTTGTGTTGTTGTTGAATTGCAAAAGCTAATTGTTTGAAAAATCCTTTCAATTGATATTGTTTATTATCTTATATAAACTGGTCAGACATTGATTTCGATTTCTAAATAACATTTTCATTAATCTGAAGAAATGTAGCAAATCGTTGATTTAATCTTAAGAATATCTGTATCAATGCTATAGTTACTGTAATTACTGTATTAAATGTGTTCATTAACCTTATTATAATATTAAAGCATTTTTTTTACAAATGAAATATCAGAAATAATTAATTTGCCAGGTTTGTTAGAGCTTCATATTTGTTAAAATCAAAACCTGTTAAATAGTCATAATGTTTTTTAAATGATCGGTTTATTTATGCAACGAATCATTTAAGATATCTTATAATCTGTTCTCTCATTGTAACAGATTACAATGTAACAAAACATTTTAACAATGCTATAGATCAAATATTATTAGTTTGAAAACAAAAATTAAATAGCAATCCTATAAAGCAATTTTTCACACTAAATACTTTAAACACTAAAACCGGCACGTCCTTATACTACCATACAAGTAAACATGACGTAAAACAGAAACAAACACAAAACTGATAAATCTGCCAATGTTCCTAATTATTCAATTGAAATAAGCGATCATGTTATAAACGAAATCAATGATATGATTGATATATTAGGCAAACCGGCATTGTCAAAAAAACCTTAACTTGAATTCGAAAGTCCATAAAACAGAGATATCTCCAAGATTTACAAATATGCAAGAATTTCAGTATCAGGTGTTCTATGAGAGTTAGCGATTGTTGTTGCTCAGCGATACATTTCCGTTAATACAGGTAAAACCTAAATGGTGTAATGTCCTCGAAGTAAAGAGAATGTATATATAAGGAGTTATCTCCATTATCAAACAATCGAATTATAAACGCAATTGTGTCTGCAGAAAAGGATAAACGTATTCAATGATTTGATTTCTGACACAGTGACATGTCGAAATCAAAAAGTTTGACTGTTTCACGTGATACAATACTTCACTTTGAGAACATGACATTTACTTTGATGTAACATAAATTTACATGACGGGTGTCGTAGATAAAACAAACGATGCTTACCTTTCTAGAACACATTGTTTTGTTATCTTGTACCTTTTCAAGAGTATCCTTGTGTAAGTTTGTGCTTTGTTCATATTTTGCTCATAGTTTAATCAATTTTGAGTTCGGGTTATGTTTTTTCTTGACACTTCAATATTCACCTTATTAAGCATTGTTTTTCGAGGTTTCAAATCATTCACACTCACCGACAGAGAATGCGATTCAGCATGTTTCCTTGTATTTCATATTGTGTGTAGCTTCCCACAGAATTAATCAAAGCGTTTTCATTTTAATTGCTTTCGTAGTATGCATTATGGATATTATTTAGATTGACGTTTGCTGTTTCGTGGCTTTGCAGAGTGGAAGAAGAAGCTAAGAAATGAGAATTTCTTCGATCATCCAAATGCATTTGTAGTAGTATTTGCCTTGTACATATAATATAAATGATAATCCATAAAGTAAACTGCTTAGAATGATCGGAAAATTTCTGGGGTATGTTTTAACAATATTTAAGATGGTAAAATAGCTTTGCCAGATCATTTATATAGAATATAGCATATGTTAATATATACATGTTGCTTGTATCCCTTTTTAGGCAATTTCGACTCTCAAAGCTACCGGACCGTCCGTACAGTGTAAACAGCATGACATATGAGGATGATAACGATCCATGAATTCTCCAAGATAGTTTCCAAGAAATAGTTGTATTTAGAAATATTAAACAATACATGGGCGGTTGGTCGAGTGGTTAACACTCCAGCCTTCCATGCAGGCGGCCGGGGTTCGATCCCCGTAATCGTCATACGCATGGAACATTCAGAGAAAGTGTTTTTCTCCTGCCCACACAACTCCAACAACCCTGGTGGAGTATAAAATGGTCTGGGGTGGATGTTGCAGTATCTGTGATGTAGCATTTAAGTGTGGTGGCACTATAAAAGATGCCGTTGGAAACACGGTCCCACTACAAACAGAACACAATTCATCTCCAGCACACACGCATACATACACACACACACATATGGAGATATTAGCCAGGTGATATAGGACAAGTAGTTAGCGCCCGATAAGGCAGCTCCTGCGAACTCCTCAGAATTGTATATGATAGAACTGTATGTGTTAATTGTATTGATTGTATAAGAATTGTATAGCTATGTACTGTAAAGCGCTTTAGAGTGGCTTATGTTAGCTAGATAGGGCGCTATATCAAATATTGTATATTATTATTATTATTACAAGAAATACATTTGTATGGCTGCATCCTTGACAAAATCGCGGTAGATTATACAGGGTTATTACATTCTGATGGCGTAGCGCTATAAAGATGTATTATGTAATAGTTCTTGCCTTGTCTACGATATGTGGTACTTAACTGAAGGTTATTAGGTACGGGATAATAATCTCGAAGATACAGTGAGTCTTAGAAATAATCTGATGGTCATTAAGGTCGTAGTGTTCATGTAGAATATTGATTTTCTATATATATTTTAATGCCAAAGAATATCTCGTCATGTCTTGCCGCTTTTATATCCTTTTGTATCAGTAACATTCATGAAATAAATCACAACACTTATATGATTAATATCAAATACAATGGTACACGAGTATAATGTCTTGATCTGGAATTGACATCAAATTGACTCTCTTTCTTTAAGTTTATTTGGCCTGACCTTATAATTTTCGCATGAAAGTATTCTTAATTTGACCTAAGTTGATACAAATACATTTTGTCTGTGTAACGCATCAACTACGAAGTGATGGCAATAATCCGCATACAAGTATTAATTGATACATTTACATTTTTAAATCACCCCTTTTTTTGGATGTGATACACTGATGAATACATCTACATAAATGAACCATGTTCCTTCTCCTTGGTGCTATTAACAACTATTGTCAAGCTACTTAGTAATAAAAAATGAATTTTTTTCCAAAAACACTTAATGTCCTCAATAAAAACAATCAAATGTAACCAACAGCTTACAATGGTCAGTCTGACATACATGTGTAATTGCTGTGGTACATTTAAATAGGATAAAAAAATAAGACATCTGTAAACGATCGGTAAAATACAGACATCTTGTTTTGATCCAGAATCAGCATCTGGTCTCTGACTTGCGGCAAGAAAGTATCTCATTATCGAAACGGTATAGACATTAATAGGTCTGCAGTAATTTGATAAAAAAAAACCTTAAAACAAATAGATTGCCAACCTAGACCACAATGCTGAGTCAGGTTACTGACCAAATTAACGTTTATCATCTGTCATACCAGCTTAGGAGACCAAGTGATCTTAATGGCTAGTAAACTATATTTACTACCCCGAGTCATCAGGCGACCTCAGGTAATTGGATTTATTAAAGCCATGATGAAGAGTTAACAAAAAGGAAACCACAGTACATAAAGGGGGATACCAAACCAGAGAATAGCAGGGATAGACGACCTGAGAAGCCACACAATACATGTAGTTGAGCTTCATATGAGGTAGTCATAGTGAATACAGATGGTGTTGAAACAAGTAAACTTTTGTTCTTATATGGAAGGTGTGGTTGGCTGGTGAAGCTGATAGCAAACTTGCTTTGAAAGGAGACTTGTGATCGATTTCCTTGTCAGACGCGAAAAGGGTATGGTGTCTTCTGCTCGTCCCCGTTGGGTTTATGCGGGTACTCCGGTCTCTCTCCATAATATGACCTCAATGTGCTAACAACCGGGCCAACAAGAATAATTGATATTTGTTGAATAGTTTGCTTTTTGATTATTGTAATATCAATAATGTCTATATTATATTAGACGGAAGAGGTGACTCGGGGTTACCATATAATACATAAAGGGGAGAGATGACCAATAGCCGTAATACAATGAGTTGACCAGAGATAGCCGCTGTGCATGTAGAGGGGTTGGGTACCACAATGATATAGCAGTCAATATACAGGGGTCTAGTTGTAATGACAACTCCAACGCAAGTGTACAAAATCACCATTTATTAACAATATATTGTGGAGACCTGACATAGTCACAGTACATAAGAGAAAGAGGTGATCTGTTGCAATGTAATCAAAAGACCTGACATGACAACAGTAGAAACGGAGTAAGTTACCCGAATGAAACAACACAATAATGAGATGACATGGAAAAGTCAGAGCACATATACTGGAGAGGTGACCTGTTTAATTCTAAATACGAGGGGTGTTCCAAAAATAATGTCACTTGCATCGGTGCTCATATAGCGGAAGTGCTTTTGTTCATTTTAATTTGCTCTGCCCTTCAAAATACTCTACGCCAGCCAGAACACACCTTTTTAGCCGGTCAATCCATTTTTGGAAGCATTTTTCATACTCTTAAATGGGTACACCCATCAGACACTGATAAACAGCAGATCCAAGGGCATTTCTCGAATTGTATCTCCTTCCAGATACATGATATTTATGTTTTGGAAAGAGAAAATAGTCGCAGGGGGCCAAGTCTGGCGAATACGGAGGGTGCGGAAGGACTGTAACCTTCTCTGACTCCAAAAATACAATACGTGTCTTGTGAGCGGGTGCATTATCATGCAAAAGTCGGACATACTTAAGTCCTGTTTTGGGGCGGCGACTTTTGTAGTAGTTCTTCAACTTTCTCAGAACAACGTTTTTATAGAACTTGCCTGTGACCGTTCTGCCTTTTGGCACCGGGATTTGAATAGCTGGACTCTTATTAGTGAAAAAAATAGCATACAAAACCTTCTTTACCGTTCGTATTCGTTTGGCAATACTTGGGCGTCTGGCATTTTTAGTGGCCGATATTCGGTTGACAACCTTCTGTTTTGGTTCAAAATAATACACCCAGGTCTCATCACCAGTGACTATATTATCAAAGGCCTTTTTACTATATTTTGGGTACATTTTGAGAAGTTTTTTTGCCATTGTTACACGCGTCTTCTTTTGCTCATCCGTTAACAAATGGGGTATCCATCTTGCATTTATCTTTCTAACTTTTAGGTGTTTCTTCAAAATTGCATACACTCTTGCTAACGACAAGTTTGTCATTCGAGCCAATTGTCTTACGGTGAATCGAGCATCAGTTTGGAGGATATTTCGGATTTTTTCTATGTTACCTTTGGTCGTAGTTGTTGCAGGACGACCTGGGTGAGCAGCATCTTTCAGTTGCTGCTGCAAAGCACTGAATTTACCTACCCACCTACAAACAGTCCTGTGAGACATTTGGCCCTCCCCATAAATGTCACACACCTCGCCTTTATGCCGAGTAATGACCTACCTTTTATATAGCCCCTAATTTCAAGAACATTTTCACCTCGTTTTCCTGTGATTTTGTGTCTAGTCTAACGAATAGACTATGAAACGATGCACACTGTACCGAGGCCAGTGAACGTGTGGACGAGATATTTACCTGTGTCACGAGCCAGGGATCACTCAATCGACACGAGGTGGTTTTGTGCATAAATTGCACGATTTCCGCGAAATAAAGCACAGATGACATTATTTATGGAACACCCCTCGTATAATGTATCGGGTCGATCTGATAGAGCCTTATTGCATTTTGGGGAGAGGTGACATGCAGTATGATAAACCCACCTAATATATGCGCAGTACAAACAGGGGTAACGTAATGTAGTCACAATATAATGAGATAACATGACATAGTTCCAGCTCGTGTAGAGGAGAGGTGACACTATGTAGCTATAATTAAATAAGGTAACCTGACATAGTCACAACTGATATAGAGAAGTGACTTGAGGTTGTCATAGTCAAATACCCAAGGTACATGTAGCCACGTAACATGTAGAGATAAGTGGTGACCTGAGATAGCCGCAGTATATATAGGAATATTATCACCTGATTCTGCGATTTCGTTTGAACTAATGGACCAAGAGTCAAAGTTCATATCAATTTAATTACACGTAACAGTGCATTCAGCTAACTTTCTGAAATAGAAAAAAGCATCACTTAATCTGTCAACTACATTCCATGGGAGATATTTCAAGAAAATCTTTGAAAATGTTTTATCGAAGTATGGTATGATTTCAGATAAATAAATAATTAAAAAGGTTGTTGTACATTAATTTTGCAGTTCCATCGCAAGAAAAGAATAGTTGACCTCGTAATTTCGAGATTTTCTTTTATCTATATAAATGTATATACGGTGTTTTATGTGGCATGATATATTCGTTGTGAAACAACGGCAGATGGAAAATCCTCCTTTGGCAATGAATCATGAGGAGAACCAATGTTTCATCATCAATACTTCAGCTTCCCGACTATTCCATTTGGTCTATGACTGTCCGTATTTAAGGGAAATATATCACGCCACAGATACTAGTCATTCACCGCAGACAACGAGAAGAGCATTGAATATATATAAGACGTTCTTGCACGGCTTCGCGATATAAAAGTAATGACCGTAAGTATCTGTATTATGTAAGGAATGTGTCAAGCCAAGTGCGCAGTTACAGAGAAGTAATGACTTTTCTTGCACCTCAAAGATGACATAAGTCGACCATAGACCTCAGTGTATCGTTAGTACACTCCACTCGAATGCATTGTTACTTTTGAAGACTATTTGGTAATTCAAGAATACGATTGCTCTGTATGACAGTCCATCTTTCCGTTTTGTTGCCTGCAAAAATACAACAAGAGACACGAAGGAAAGGCATATTCGCTTCGATGGTATATCCTCTTTTTTCGTTTGCTTTCTTGCCAAAGTTTTACATTTCAAAAACTCAACAATTAATTCTTTACATGCTCAGTCAAGTCATTTTCCATAGTTCTTTCTATGGTTTATTAGAAACAATATATCCGTATTAGTAAAAGCCTTGGATGAAATGCTGGTCTTCTCTCAAAGATATTTGGTTTTTTTTTGGAAAACATATGCCATATACCAAACTGAAGAAACGCCTTTCTCCTTTCATTAACATGGCTATATATTTTCAAATGAAAACAAACGGCGCGATATATGTCGGGTTGTAAACTATTCGGAATCATATGAATTTTGTTCAAAATAAAGTGACAAAATATTTATATTCTTGGAAAAAAATTAACTATACCATATACCAAACTGAAGAAACGCCTTTCTCCTTTCATTAACATGGCTATATATTTTTAAATGAAAACAAACGGCGATATATGTCGGGTTGTAAACTATTATGAAGCACATTTATTTCTTTCAAAATAAAGTGACAAAAGTCATAGATGAAATATAAGGGCAATGACCTCGTGAAAATGATTGAGTTTGTGTCTTATCGAGTTGTCGGCACCCCATGTGAGCAAACTGTCACCTCTATTAGCCGAAATGTTTTATTTTTATCACACATGAGTAGGAATTCTTGGAGAACACATAGGGAACGGTACATTCATGTAACTTCAAATATATTTACAATGTGCTAACTTAAAAAAAAAAAGAAAATGTTTACCGTACAAGTGTTTACGGAAATCAAAGGGACTTGATACGGTCATGCAGTGATACATTTTTCTATATATTCCCTGTGGTCGAGACATATCACGTTACATATAGCAGGAAGGAAAGAAGAACGATACACATGTATGTTGTATTCGAACGGCAGCATTACAACTGGAGATAGCTAGCTATAATTTGTACGAAAAAATCTCCCACAGTTTAGATCTGTTTACGTGCTTGATTTGGTACTCGTCATGTTGAAATAGATATGAGAAGACCAATTCATAAACGACAAAATATGTCTTGCCTGTATCTAGACAATACTAAATTTGTATCGTACCGGTTTTTAGAATATCGCGATATTTTGTCACGGGATATATCGTTGCAGCTTCAATATCTATTAACCTTAGCTTAAAATCAAAACACTATTTTCGACACATCATTCAGTTCAATAAATTGCATCATACAAATAGACGAGATAGGGAACTGTACGAAAAGGGAAGAATTTGGCTCGGTTGAAGAATCCAGGAAAAGGGCGACTATATCGTTTTCTCTGTTTAAATGTTGATAGATCAAATTCAGTTAATATGATATTTGAAAACATGTATATAATATATAAATATCGTTTTGCTTTCTTTCTGATAAAGATTTTTTGAATCCGACAGATTATTTATATTGTTTTTACTAAAAGGATTTTTATACAAAGTATTGTCTACGTTTTTTAAATAGAAAAATACTGTAATTATTGTAACAAAGCAAGAGTGACAAAGTGTTGTTGGTAAGTTCTGTAGTTTTATTCATCGGTTCCTCCAGGTGTTAGTTATTGTCGGTCCGTCCATTCCCGTGGTCTGTATCGCTCTCCCTCATCCCTTATACCAAACCCCTTTTTATCCCTCCCAGAATCTAGAGGGTCGTGTGCAAAGTGCAATCCCCTCCCGAGTTTACCATATATGTAACGCTCCGAAGATGACTGCAATTACATTTCTACTCCTCTAACACCCTGATCGACATGTGGAAGCTGTTTGATAGATCCTAATCTTACCGTTAGATCACTGCCCCATAGACCACCTATGAACCCCGCGCGAACTAATTACCGCTAACTAATTACTATTGGTACGGTTATACTAATTGCAAACACCTTGTGTCCGGTGTTTCATTTTAAGCCAGATTTTGTACACCTCAGCAGTAAATCTAAGTCCCACTTTGTTACATACGTCCCTTTTCTTTCAAAGAAATATAATTACTAATTATAGTTCTTTCAAGGCTATTCAACTATTATCCCAACTTTTTTTTCAGTGATTTATTTAACTACTTTCAATCCATTCCCACCTCAGATAAATCTATAAAAACTTCCCTTAGACACTGTATAGGCCCTACCTTGGTATCGATTAACATCTAGTACTGCCCCCTAAATAACAATAGGATGTCACGTCATTTGATAAGTATGTAAGGTTACCTATATGTCCTTCAGTCGTTAAGGTCGGTTAGTGGGTACATATAATTATCAACATATTTACAATGACAAATCAATACACAATTTCTTCTTTAAAATTCACCTGTAATAGATGTACATATCAAAATTATTATTTTATCCCTATCAAAACAAGATAATTATAATAAAATCCACGTGGTGATGTGAATTATAAGTAATTAATATTCATTGGGAAAAACACTTATGTCGCGTTCGACATTGAATAGTCCTCACAATATTGTTCATTTAATCAATTAGTCCACACACAAATAAAATGATATTCCGATCGGAAATAAAATATGATGATCATATAAAATGAAATAAAACACAATCGCGATTGTCACATAGTATATACACTTATAGTCTGTCATCATGGAAATGTGGTATCCAGGTCCTCACCCATTGTAGAATGCCACCTCCAATACGCGCGTTAAACTCCAAGTTATCTTTACAACAGTTCTTAAAATATCAGTTTTAACAGAAAAGTTATTTCCTGTCCGATGTAGAAAGTGGATTCCGGATATCCTTCCTTAAGTTGAATTCCACCTCATAACTGTTTACGTTTACATAGTCATTCAAGGTTGTTTACGGAAAAGTTGGTCTCGGATCCTCACCCGTTTGTTGTAGACCACTCTCACAACACTTTGTTCATTTAATAACATGAAAAGTAAGTCTCGGATCCTCACCCGTTTGTTGTAGACCGCTCTCATTTTAAACACAACACATTGTTCATATATATACGTTATATATATCCGTTATAAAATACTGTCCAAAATCGTGTTGATTTCTATGATTATCAACACTGTCTGTCTTCTTACTTCGTTAACGTTGTCAACATGGGGAAGGTGGGTTCTACGATGTCTTCTTAAATTAAGAGTCCACTTCCGGTTTTCTTGTTACAATGATTTTGTATAGGAGCACAATTGTAATGTTCTTGATTTTGCCCCTTACTCACACTGTCATCAATATTTTAGATTGCTCCCCAGGGCGTTGTTTGGATTGTTGGTTGAGAGGGAATTCCCTGCAAGGGGATTCCCGGGTACACAGGGGTATATCTTGTGGACGGCATCCTGTTGACATCTGTTGGTGACCACAGGTGCTGTTGGTTGAGGATTGTCAGCGTTGTCTACTTTCTGTTCAGTCTGCGTCACCATACATCCATTGGTGACCATCGGCGCTGTGGGTTGTGGGCTGTCAGTGTTGTCCACTCCCGGTTTAGTCAGAGTCACAAGTTGGAGATGAGGTTTGGTGATTGGCTTACCTGACCTTTTTCGCTCTTTCATGACTAGTCGATCCCTACATAACCTCCCTAACCCATATCGTATATATACATATAAATAACAGTAAAATATTTCCTACTCCTACTATCCCATACTGTCTAACTGGTATTTTCGTGGTCATAATACATATAAGGGAATCAATATTGGAATTTAATCATCAGTGATAACTAATTTTTTTTTTAATTCGACTTCCTCGTTAATATCAATCAATAGAAAATAGTTATAATCATGATCTTATCTTTTAACATTTTGGTTTTACAGGTAAGAAACTTATAATATTCCCATAAGTTTGTATTTTATGTCTAACCCGACTAAAAATTTGTGTAGATTTATTTTCGAAATGACGCTAGGTGACAGGTGTCCGAGTGCAAACATATCTAACTGTGCGCGCAAATTTCCAGTGTAGAATGTTGCAGTTTGTAACCTGTACGAAAGAGTCATTTTGAACGAGTGGTTGTAATTTCGTTAATTTTCCTAAATTTTAAACAGGAGTGCAGTCAACTAGCCCAGCGAGTAAAAGTATCAGTAAAATCAACAGTCTCCTTGTGCCCTGAACATATACATTTTGGATAAACATTAAACACGGACTACCAAGGGGGGGTTAATTAATTTAAAAGATTACCGATTCCGATTGGCAAAACTATTTAAAAAAGAATGTTAATGTTTATTGTTCGATCTCATCGATTGACATGTTTTCATCTTCATCGCAATATGGGTCCCCTATGTCATTTTCTGAACTAGCTACACTAACTAACTCGTCAGATATTATTTGAGATTCTAGCCTAGACCTTTTGTCTTTTAAACGTTTGGCTAATTCCATCAGAGGAATGTCCTCCTCATCGGATGAAGTTTCTCTTTCCTGACGGAATTTGTTTGTAATTCTATCTAGGGGAGATAATCTACCACTCTCTGAACTTGTCTCGGTATCAGAGCTATCATCGGGGGGTACCACAAATAGGGGTTTTCGAACAGGACGTCTGAAATCACCTGTTGGTACCTCCCAATCATCAATATCAGCCAGTCTGATATGTTCAGCATGTGTTTTTGTACTGGTACCGTCCAGCTGGCTTTTGACTATAAAGCTAACTGGTGACCTTTGCTCTACTATCCTATAATATGGCCGCCATTTGTCTTGTAGTTTGTTTTTTCGGAGATGGTTTTTTAAGTAAACAGGGTCCCCCACCTCGAATTTAACCTCCTTACTATTTTTATCTGCATATTTGGCTTGTTTTCGTTTCGATCTTTTCATTTGCCTATGCACTAAAGCGAAGGACTGGTGTTGTTTTTCTAATGCAATTTTGTGTGCTTCGTCCCCCAAATACCTGCGACGGGGTTTAAGCAAGTTGTCAATAGGCAACACCACATCACGGTTGTATAACAGAAAGAAGGGAGAGAACTTTGACGATTCATTAATGTTAAATCGAACTGCTGCTAGAGTTTGGTTTAGGTACACATCCCACGTGGCTGTGTCATTCTCAAGTTTTTTGGCTAATATATCATGAAGAGTTCGATGGAATCGTTCAACTTTTGCATTACTTTGTGGATGGTAGTAAGAGGTCGTAACATGACTTATATTTAATGCTTCTAAAGTCTCTTTCATAACCCTGTTCACATTTTCTGTACCGTTATCTGTTATGATTTGTAATGGACAACCAAACCTAGGCACAATATGTTCTAAAAGTAAATGTGCTACATTCTCCGCCGATTTATCTGGAACAGCAAAGGCCTCCGGCCAACCACTGTATATATCTACAAAACTAATTATGTATTTATTTCCCGAAAGGGTTTCCGGGTAAGGCCCTGACAGATCTAATCCTAGTTTCGCAAAAGGATATGGGGGCACATCAGTTTCCTGCAGAGGAGGTTTCGTTTTCCTTGAACTACGTCTCTGACAGGGGACGCAACTCGAGACATACTCGTACAGTTGCTTGTACATGTTGGGCCAAAAGTATTTAGACCTAATAGCGTCAAATGTCTTGTCAATGCCCATATGTCCATTCTCGTCATGATATTGCGTCACCACTCTGAACCGTAAATGATCAGGTACATATAGTCTAACTACGGGGTCAACATCTGGGTTGGAGATATAATACAATATATCATCCATTATCAAGTACTTGTTCTGTACTGACTTCCCTACTTTTTCATCTTCTAACTGTTTTTTTAACCGTACAAGATCTGCATCTTTTTCTTGTTCCACTACCATGTCTAAGTCTCCCGGTTTCAGGGTAGCTGTTTCTGGCATTACCAAAACGGGTTTATCAATTTCACAACTGACAAAATCTTTTGGATTGAATTTGTTTGAATTTAATGCATTTATTTCTAAAGCATGATCACTAATGTCCGGTGTCACTTCCGTAGCTTGTCTGTCTGTCTCTAGAGGGGATCTCGATAATAGGTCAGCACATGCATTTTCAACCCCTGCTATATACTCTATCTTGCAGTTGTATCCTGCTATTCCTAAAGCCCAAAGTTGGATTTTCTTGTTCTGCATAGGTGACTCTAACAAATACTTTAAAGGCTTATGATCTGTTCTAATTACAAACCCTGCATTGTGCAAAAAGTGGTCTAATTTTTGAAGGGCATAATGAATAGCATATGCTTCCTTCTCTATGGTAGACCATCTAGTTTGTGTATCAGATAGTTTATGCGAGAGATAGTACAACGGTTTCTCATTCCTAACATTAGGTAATATGTTCTGACCTTCATCACACGGTTGAGTCAAACATGCCCCAATACATGTGTCGCTAGCATCTGTATATAGCACATACGGCTTTGTTATGTCAGGGTAAGCTAACAGTGGTACTACAGTGAGACTATCTTTTAATTGATCAAACGCTAATTGGCAGTTATGGGTCCAGTGAAATTTAGCATATTTCTTTGTTAGAGTGATTAAAGGTTCCGCAATTTTTGAAAAATTTGGTATAAATCTCCTGTAGTAACTACACATTCCTATGAAACCTCTAACTTCTTTAACACAACTGGGAGCTACCATTTGACGCACAGCTTTTACTTTTTCTGGATCAGGCTTTACACCATTCTGATTTATCACAAATCCAAGGTATTTTGTTTCTGTTTGGAAAAATTGACACTTTTTTAATTTCAATTTTAACTTATGCTTTTTCAATCTCGAGAAAACTTGTTCAATGTGAGCCAAATGTTCCTCCTCTGTTTTTGAATAGATTAAGATATCATCTAAATAAGCTAACGCAAATTGATCCAAATCCTGTAAAACCTCTGACATGAGTTCTTGAAATACGGCTGGTGCGTTTGATAAACCAAAAGGCATTACATTAAACTGAAAAAGCCCCTTATGACATGCAAATGCTGTTTTTTCTTTATCTTCTTCGTTCATTAAAATTTGCCAATATCCTGATTTCAAATCTAAGGTTGTGAAATACTTTGCGTTTCCCAATAAAGCCAGAATGTCATCTATCAATGGTAACGGATAGGAATTTGCTTTAGTAATTTTGTTTAGGGCCCTAAAATCAACACAGAATCTCTTGGAGCCATCTTTCTTATCAACTATTACCACGGGGAAAGCCCAGGGTGATTTAGATCTGCTAATTATTCCCGCATGCAACAACTCATCAATAGTTTTGTCTACCGTCGCTCTCTGACTCAGTGGGGTTCTGTACGGCCGAAGTCTAATAGGATGACTGCCACCTGTGTCAATTGTCATTTTTACCGTATCTGTGTGCCCCAAATCAATGTCTTTGTCTGCAAATAGTTCCCTATTGTTTTCTATCAAACTTTGAATTTTACTGCGATTTTCCTCGGGTACACTAATTTCCTCTAGGTTTACAGATGCTACTTCCTGGGGGGTCCCGGAATTACATGCGTTAATAGCTACTACACATTGTTCTTCTAATGAATTTACCTTGGCAATTACGGTACCCTTGTTAAGTTGGAATGTCTTATTAGTATTGTTAACAACAAACACAGGTACCTGACGGCCGGGTTGAAGTTTTGCTATGGAGCTGGAAACCATTAATCCGGGTTCTTGACTAATTTCTCCTACGTTAATAGCTGATATTTCACACAGGCTTGTTTCTGAAAACCCTGCTGTGGCCTTAAACCTTCCCATACAGACATGCGCAGTTTGGGGTTTAAGAATGGATTTTGATGTTAGCCTAACGAGGGAGGCGACGTGTATGTCATCTTCTAAAGGAACATAGTTTTCCTTAACTCGTAGACAACCCAAATCATAGTACAACCTGACACCTTCTTTAATTAACCAATCCTGCCCAAGAATAACATTTCTATTAACTCCAGCTACCACATAGAAGGTGTGTTGACATTCCACCTTGCCTATAGCGAACCTTACGCTTATCAACCCGTCTACCTGAATACCTTTGCCATTTACCGCCTGTAAGTTGACTGTTTTTCTAATTAGTTTCGGTGTGTTTTTTAAGCTTTTATAAACTCGTCTGTTCATTAACGATACTTCCGCCCCCGAATCTACTAGAGCCCTTAGCTTCTGATTTTGCAATTTTATTTTACAAGAATTAGGGGTACCTGCTAGTTCTATCTTATACCTAGGTACTTCCCTTACTTTTTCACTTCTATCCCTAAGTTTGGTTTTTGTTTGAGTTTTTCTATTTTTCGTTTGCCCGTTTTTTCTATCCCATTCTACCTTCTGTCCCCCCTTTTTCGTTCCTCTCCCTTTACAAGTTCCCTTATAAAGGGAGGCCCTTAGTTTCCCTTTCTATATCCCCCCTGGCCGCTATACGAAACATTTCCACAGTTTCTCTGAAAATGTCCCGCCTGCCCACACCCGTAACACAATGTTTTTGGACAGTTAAATTTGATGTGACCCTGTTGCCCGCAACCCCAACATTGCCCATTTTGGCTCCCATTGGTCTGACTCCTAACCTCATTAACCTGTCGTTGTTGTTTGTACTGTCTACCTTGTGTATTGTTTCTACAGTTTCTCGCTATGTGTCCCTGTTGTTTACATTTAAAACAGATTTTTGTAGGCCTTAAATGATCTACTTCCATTGGTTCTTCCCCATTATCACTTGATTCATTGTAACCCATGCCCGTATGCCCAGTTCTTAACTGAAATCGTGCCCTGATGTTTTGTTCTTTCATTACACAGGTAATAGCGTCCTGAAAAGTTTGTGGGTTTTCTCTCATAAGTTTCATTTTCAAATAGTTTTGTCTCAATCCATCTGTGAAAAATCCTATTAGTTGTCCTTCTATAACTGCTTTCCCCTCATCCCCGTGTCCTACAAATGCTTCCTCTGCTATCGTTAATAATCTCTCTGCAAATACTTGAATACTTTCACTTCCCCCTTGTTTTAGCTATTTTAACAGTGCTAGCGCGTGCTGTGGGTCAGTTATTTCCGCGAACCGCGATGTTAACTCTTTTTTTAGCGCATCCCAGTTATTTGTTTCTGTATTATTTAAGTATCTCTGAATGAAATCGCTAACAGGTCCTTTACTAGCTTGAAAAGCTACCAAGTTTATTTTTTCCTTATTGAGATCTATGGAATTTGCATATTTCTCTATATCCCTTATCCAAGATTTAAACAATGACGGTTCCCCAGAAAAAGGTTTAATTACCTGTGCTATCCCTTGAACCCCTAACATAGAAAATATCCTATTCATTTGTACACTAAGTTCCTGAAACAATGGTACTGGATCAACATTTGCCATTATGAGAGCTACTTAGGGTCTAAATTAAAAGCCAAATCACCTACCTTTTCTTCTTTTTCAAACGTTGTGTCTCGGTTCGAATCCTGGTCCACGTGCACCAAAATCAGCTCTTGTAACAAAGCAAGAGTGACAAAGTGTTGTTGGTAAGTTCTGTAGTTTTATTCATCGGTTCCTCCAGGTGTTAGTTATTGTCGGTCCGTCCATTCCCGTGGTCTGTATCGCTCTCCCTCATCCCTTATACCAAACCCCTTTTTATCCCTCCCAGAATCTAGAGGGTCGTGTGCAAAGTGCAATCCCCTCCCGAGTTTACCATATATGTAACGCTCCGAAGATGACTGCAATTACATTTTTACTCCTCTAACACCCTGATCGACATGTGGAAGCTGTTTGATAGATCCTAATCTTACCGTTAGATCACTGCCCCATAGACCACCTATGAACCCCGCGCGAACTAATTACCGCTAACTAATTACTATTGGTACGGTTATACTAATTGCAAACACCTTGTGTCCGGTGTTTCATTTTAAGCCAGATTTTGTACACCTCAGCAGTAAATCTAAGTCCCACTTTGTTACATTATTGAACAAATACTGTATATGGATAAGACAGGAAGAGTTAATTCCCTTTGACCAACTTTAAGAGATTGTAAAACATACACTTCTTCGTTGATAAAGGCCTATGTTTCCATATTTGTACTGATTTCTTGTATATCATGCTATTTCAAATTATCAAATAAAGCGTTTCTACCTAATCACCGCATTTTGAGAAAAACTTAGAGTAAACTATATCATATACACATGTTCGTAGTACACGATTTGAAATTATACTGAACAAGTTTAATTTCACTTCTTAATTCATAAATCAAAGAGGTTTTACGCACCTGACCCTTCTGCTTCTACATTAAGTGAGAAATGTTGGATCCCCACCTTTTGGCCATTAGCATCACTGAAGAGTCGTAGGAGGACTAAACAGCTGTATGATGTAGTTTAATTTATTAACTTATTTTGAAGTAACTGTGCCGGTCTAACACGAATACAAATGACCCTCGACTGGTCAAGCTTAAATAGGGAGGAATCCTTAACTTAGACACTTCATAAATATAAGTGAGACTGAGTAAGTCTGGACACTATGTAGCGTCAAATATATAAAAACATTATATATGAAGCAAAGTATGTCTGGTCAAATAAATATCACTTGTATGTCAATCATCGTCTGCTTCAACAGCAGACCACGGCAAAATTTCCCAGATATAGTTATAAATGTTTTATTATTAGCTATAATTATATCAAGCCCTCAGACGCAGTAAATAATTGTTATCAGGGTCTGAAAACGTGAGGTCAAGGCTAATAACAATGCAGAAATCATACATCCCGGTGTCTGGTACAGCCCTGTGTACTACTGTAAATAACTGCTGTATATGTTTGCCATGCGTCCAGTAAAGACATGGACAGACTTTTTATTCAAGAACCAAACAGATGCTGTACATTTGAAATTTTTGATATATTTCTGTGCAATGTACATTTCCAATCAATATATTTGACCTTATCATCGTAAAATCAACTACAACACTGCCCCATGACTATAAATCTGTTAAGAAATTAAATATAAAGTTTGAATTAAAGGACCCCCAGACCCTTTCTTGCTTTTCTTGAACTATCTGGTATTTGGGTAAACGTTTGACCAAAAATAAGCAGAGCCTGGCAAATAAACCTAAAGTTTCTGTCAGATTTATCTCCCCTTCTTCACAAAACAGGTTTTAAAAGGGCAAACATTTTGTTATCGAAACATGATATCTATTAGATTTTGATTTCTACAGCAATAAAAAAAAGATTTAAAAAAAAATGTTTCTGTACTCATCGCTGTCTCTCGCAGCGCATTTTTGATCATGCTAACAAACACGTTTGACCTTTAACCTATTGCACTCTGTATCTTCCTTTTTGAAATTAATTTTTGCTTACATTGTTTTCCTAGCGTGATAAAATCTGGTAGACTATTTATTGACACACTGTATGACATGCTGGCCATTTCGTTTCTTTATTATCGACCATAATGGCTCGAAACATCTTAAAGACTATACATTGTCTAACAATGCTTTGATTTGGTTATTAAGATCCCAATCGATTTGTCTGGCATCGACGTAATATAGGCCTAATTAGTGGTAAATTTCAAACGGCGGTATAATAATCTGCAAGCTTAATGAATTGACAGCCTTCCTTGAAAATATAATAGCTTGTCGTTCAATAAATTGTTTTTAAGCTTAGGTATCGAAACAAAATGTCAACCTTGAAACATGTCAAATATTCTCTTAAAACGATGTTTACATGGTTAAGGTGCGAGCATGGAAACAAAAAAGTTAATAAGCCGGTCAAATAGTTGGAAACGAAGAAGCGAAAAAGACCAGGGGTTTTACGAGGAACAAGCGTCCTCTACTTCACCGGAGACATCCTCCATATTAATCTAGGTCACTACCAGGTTAATGCCATGTCCTTAAAGTGAGAATTTCGGCATCCTTTTCAATCACAACAAATAAGCATGCATATTAAAAAACGCCCACTTTCATATCATACACGGATACAAAATATCATAATTCTAAGACCAAGAGTAGCAAGGTGAGGCCGGATTATATGATAAACATTAATGACATCAAAACAAATATCGAATAAATGAGATATTAAAAATCAATTACATGTATGTCAGCGTCTTTAAACGTACTCTACGGTAAAGTAACACACATTTCTCTAAAAAGCAAAAACACCCGATAAATTAGATCGTGTTTTAGAATACACAAGAGCCTTTTCCCTTTCGTGTCTTTGTCGTAGACACACGTGAAAACAATAGGACACGAGTAAACTCAATTTTACTGATTATGTAAGTCTAGCTACATGTATGTGAACCGATGAAATACAGATTTACTGGATTTGTTGTGTGTATGTGTATAGACACAGATTTAAAAACAAGAGAAGGCGGATTCTCGAGGCATTACGCTGCTATACAGATTTTCAGAGGCAAAAAGAGCTGCACATCAGCTAATTGTCTCAAGGAATCTTTTTTTACGTTTTGCACCTTTGCACTCTCATACAGACTTCAATTCCCTTTTTCAATTCCACTTTTACATTTTCTTTTGTATTTCATTGGGATGCTACTAGGGGAAGTGCTTTACAGTACAAACATGGTCGGGTGGTGCAGTGGATAGCGCACTTGCCTTTCACCAAGGCGGCCGGGGTTCGACTCCCCGACCGGACGTGAAAAGGTATGGGGTCACCTGCCCGACCAAGTGGGTTTTCTCCGGGTACTCCGGTTTCCTCCCACAATAAGACCCCTCGCGCGCTAACATCCAGGCCAACAAGAGTGATTAATATAAGTTGTATAACTTGTTTCATAATTGTTGTAAAATAAATAAAGTTTACAGTACAAACATTGTAAATATGCTATTTAATACAACGAATACAATAACATATACAATGTACAATAATGAGGAACTCGCAGGCGTTCCTTATCAGGTGTTAACTGCTAGACTTATACAGCAGGCTAAGATATCCCTATGTACAGTATGTATGCCTGTTAGTTTTGATGTACTGTGTTCTGCTGATAGTGGGTCCTTGCTTTCAACGGCATCTTAAATACTGTCACCGCACTTGAATTTTACAGCACAGATAACACAACGGCCAACGCAAGCAATTAATAATCCGCCGGGTATTCCGTGCATACGACGACTTCAGGGAACGAACCCACGCTGCCGCCGGTGTGAAATGGAGGAGGGTTTCCACTCGACCCATCCGTGTATAAGGATAATGTTTCAAGTGCTGATAACGATTGTAAATAATAATGAAAAATACGTTATTTATAATTAACTTGTTCTAAATGTGATGAAACCTAGGTAGCAGTGACTTTAGACTTCTAGTTAAATTAAAATCGAATCTACATATTCATAGACATATTCATAAATGCGATTGATAAATGTTTTTATTGTGTTTTTGATTCATTTTGTTTTTCTTTTTTCTTTAATTTCACAGGTGAAAGTAAACAAGAATTACCTCCCTTTTTTCCATTACACTCAAGTTGACATCGTTTTGTTGCAGCTACGAAACTGATAATGGAAGATTGTTTTGGTTTGTTGGTTGGTTGTTTTTACGTCTTATTTACAGCCGGGGTCATTTAAGGACGGCTCCCGGTGTATGCGATGTGGGTGCGTGTGTATTTGGGAGGCAGTGGTATGATCTTGTAAACCTTCTTACGATAGTTCGGATCTTTTGCCGATTTAAAGTGATACCACAATGAAGTATACTGCCGAAAAAAACTATGGGTTACCAAAATAACAGATAACTCTTGTGCTCTACTGTTAGACTTAGTTACCAGTACAACACCTCGCGGAGAATGATCGAATCGAAAGAAAGTTGTTTTTAGAAGGAAAGACCAGAAATAGTTACTACTCCTCCTCTTTCTCCTATGATTCTAACACAACCAAAGTCAATGATCGACACATAATCATCAGATTACACAATATGTCGCAATATATAAAGGCATCTCATTATGAGGGGTGTCCTTTTATGAATATTTACATTCTGTGTTGCCTTTGCCTATATAACATTACTAAACCAAATTGTAATATATGACACTGTATACTACAATTTGCAATCCACATCACATGACGTTATTTCTGACGCCATGTTGGACTATGTCATATCAAAGCTTTGCACTCCGCCTCAGATAGCATGTATGATGGCTTTAAATCAATCGCTCAGATGACACTGATTTAAATCAGGTTATTGTGACGTCATTTCTGACGCCATGTTGGACTACGTTACGTCAACGCTTTGCACTCCTCCTCAGATAACATGAATAATAGCTTTGAGTCAATAGCTAAGATGATATTGATTTAAATCAGACTCTTCCAGTAAAGAAACACACACTGAAAAAAGGAGAACGTTTACCGACTTTATCCCAAAGATATAGATACAGGCATTTTAAAATTATCGGAAATGTAAATTAAATATAAGCATTGAACTGTTACCAGATGTAGTATACTGTCGATATAAATACAATTTGGGTGACAGATAAATAGAATGTCGCCCTTTAGGCATCTGGTAACAGTTCAATGCTTAAGTATACCTGTCGGTACGGAAGCCTATTAGGACCAATAGAAAAAATAAAATTTCTTGTAACATGAGAATAAATAAATTTCTTTCTCGTAATAACGACTTTCTTTCTCGTAATAACGAGATTTTTTCTCGTTATAACGAGATTTTTTCTAGTAATAACGAGTTTCTTTCTCTTTAAAACCAGATTACTTCTCGTAATAACGAGATTATTTCTCGTTATAACGAGATTTTTTCTCGTAATAACGAGTTTCTTTCTCGTAATAACGAAATTATTTCTCGTAATAACGAGATTATTTCTCGTTATAACGAGTTTCTTTCTCGTAATTACGAGTTTCTTTCGCGTTATAACGAGATTATTTCTCGTTATAACGAGATTTTTTCTCGTAAGAACGAGTTTCTTTCTCGTGATTACGAGTTTTTTTCTCGTTATAACGAGATTATTTCTCGTAATAACGAGTTTATCTATGTTCTCGCTATTATTCTATTACTCATATTTCATGTATTGCCAGATACATGTATCATTTGCGTCGATATGGCAGAAATTGCGGACATGTTGACATCCTGCTTTAGTATCGGATTCATTGACATTTTTCTTCAACAGATCAACATTGAAGAAGTGTAAGCAAAGTAGAACACATGAACTGGATGTACTGTATTAAAATATGCAATTTTCAGTTTTTTGTGAAATTATGGGGGGTTTAGATCAATTTCCGATAAAAATGCCCCCTCAATGGTAGCCTTTATGACCATTGAGGGGGCATTTTAATCGAAAATTGATCTTAACCCCCCAAAAGTTTAACATTTTTCTAAACACCCTAGTTTAGGTCAAAAACTAGCTGTAACAAATTCTCAGGCCCCTGTGCCCCAGAGAACAGTTATTTATATAGTTATAAGCAGTTATTTTTATGTTGAAGAGTTTGACACAAGATCTACAATGAACATGTTTCTGGCAAGAACACAAATAAACTCGTTATAACGAGAAATAATCTCGTTATAACGAGAAAGAAACTCGTAATTACGAGAAACAATCTCGTTATAACGAGAAAGAAACTCGTTATTACGAGAAAAAATCTCGTTATTACGAGAAAGAAATATCGTTATAACGAGAAAGAAACTCGTTATTACGAGAAAAAATCTCGTTATAACGAGAAATAATCTCGTTATTACGAGAAGTAATATCGTTATAACGAGAAAGAAACTCGTTATAACGAGAAAAAATCTCGTTATAACGAGAAAAATCTCGTTATAACGAGAAAAAACTCGTTATTACGAGAAAGAAATTTATTTATTTTCATGTTACAAGAAATTTTATTTTTTCTATTGGTCCTAATAGGCTTCCGTATCTCTCAACTTGTCAAAGAACCAACAAGATTAAAAAATACTCTTGACCTCCTGATAACAAACTACCCCAACCAAATTCAACGTACTGAAATAATGCCTGGCATATCTGATCACGATATTGTGTTTGCTGAATTTTTATGTACCCCTTGTAAAATTACCCGAAAGTCACGTAAAATAAAACTGTACATAAAAGCTAACTGGGATAATATTTGATCAGAACTATCTAAACTACATAGTAGTATTGTTAAGGTTAAAAACTTAACTATTGAGGAAATTTGCCAAGCCATCCAAAAAACAATTCATGACTGCATTAATAAGTATATTCCGCAAAAACTAGCTAGGCCAAAAGATGGTTACCCATGGATTACCCAAGAAATAAGGCGATTACTTCATAAACGAGATCGTATGTACAAAAAAATGAAGAAATCTGGACAGCCAGACCTCAAAGCAAAATTTAAAGATTTCAAACACCTCATACAAAAACATATCAGACAGTCATACTGGAAATATGTTGAGGACATTGTTACACCTACTAAAGAAAGTGATTTTCCAATGAAAAAATTCTGGACATATATTAAACACCAAAAGGCAGATCATAACGGTGTCTCCCCACTTACAAAAGATGCAAAACTGTACTCTGACTCCTTAAAGAAAGCCGAAATCCTTAATGACAAATTTCAATCTGTTTTCTCGAAACCTACTCACATTTCACATGACCAGTTTAAAGAAAAATTTGACATGCCCCCTAATGACTACTCGGCCTTGAATGACATCATTATTAATAATGAAGGAGTTAAAAAACTGCTGATCAACCTAAATCCATCTAAATCAGCAGGACCAGACAATGTAAAACTCAAATTCCTGAAGGAAATGGCTACTGAAATCCCACCTATTCTTACCCTACTATTTAATCGTTCAGTAGAAACCGGTATTATACCATCTGACTGGAAAGTGGCCCACGTATCTCCAATACATAAAAAAGGAAATAAGTATAACCCCGAGAATTATAGGCCCATTTCACTAACTTGCATATGTAGTAAAATCTTGGAGCATATCATTGTAAGTAATATCATGTCACATGCTGATCGAAATAATATTCTATATCCCTTCCAACACGGTTTTAGGCAGTCACGATCATGTGAAAACAATTACTTGAATTTATTGATGATATTACAAAAAATATTGAAAACCAAAAACAGACAGATGTCCTTATTTTAGATTTTGCAAAGGCATTTGATAAAGTCAGCCATAACCTCCTAATACACAAACTTCATCATTATGGGATCAGGGGGAATGTTAACAGGTGGATTAGTAATTTCTTAACAAACAGATCTCAGGCAGTTGTAGTCGAAGGTGAGCAATCTCCATATGTACCAGTTGAGTCGGGGGTCCCCCAGGGGTCGGTCCTCGGACCAAGCTTGTTTCTTTA
This sequence comes from Mimachlamys varia, assembly GCA_947623455.1. Classification (NCBI taxonomy): domain Eukaryota; kingdom Metazoa; phylum Mollusca; class Bivalvia; order Pectinida; family Pectinidae; genus Mimachlamys; species Mimachlamys varia. The sequence continues at coordinate 16,106,433 of OX392531.1, read as the reverse complement.
TTACATAAACGACCTCCCCCTGGGTCTGTCCTCCTCAGTGAGATTGTTTGCTGACGATACAATCCTGTATAAAACCGTCACATCCAGTGAGGATGCTGCAGTACTGCAAAGTGATTTGGACAAACTTGCAGATTGGGAAAAAAGGTGGAAAATGGAATTCCACCCCCAAAAATGTAACATCTTATCAATTTCGAAAACCAAAAATACTGTAAAATATAACTATGTACTTCATGGTCACCATCTAGAGCATACTGATAAAGCAAAATACTTGGGTGTTACTCTGAAAAAGATTTAAAATGGGATTCCCACATTACCGAAATTACTAGTAAAGCAAACAAGACTCTTGGCTTCATTCGGCGAAATCTTAAAATTAATTCTAAAATATATAAGAACAAGCGTACAAAACCCTAGTGCGTCCATCTTTGGAGTATGCTTGTACCGTGTGGGACCCACACCAAAAAGGTGATATTCATAAATTGGACATGGTTCAGCGTAGGGCTGCCCGACTTGTCACTAACAGATATCTAAACACCTCTTGTGTAAGTGACATGATCGACCAACTTAACTGGCCAAGCCTCACTGACAGACGAAAGGATGCCCGTCTTACCATGATCTATAAAATTTCAAAAGACATTGTAGCCATCAAAAAAGAAAATTTCCTGACAAAACAGTTGCGACAGACACGAAAATCTCATTCACGATCTTATCATATCCCACACTCTAGAACAGACAGCCGTAAATACTCATTTTTTCCAAGAACAATCCAAGAATGGAACAACCTCCCACCAGACATTATCTCTTCTGAAACTTTAGAAACTTTCAAAAACCGCCTCTCCTCTAGATCTCTTCTCAATTAGCTCCATTTCTCACTCTCTTTTCCTGTTCATAAATCTCAACCCAAACATTGACGTAATCTTCAATATGATGAAGTAGGTCAATTACTAGGTAGACGTATCGGCGTAGTTTCCATTTTTAGCGCTAAAACTACGAGTAGTTTTGGCGTCTATTGCTGCTACTATTCTGTGACCTTTGACCCATGTCATTTTTCCCCTCCCGCTCCGGAAAAGCTTGAATTGCAACCAATCACAAGATGTCTGAACTATTTGAAAGCCTTAACCTAACAGGAAATGATGTTCCCATGGTATTGTTAATAATAATGATGACTTTAATTATCTATATGCGATTTGTAACAAAGAAATCAGTTTTTCACTCCCACGGCTCATTTTAATATTACGTCTCTGCCCAATGCCTGACCTCTCGTGTATACATTCGTGCTATACCTAGCTCTCTGTGCTTTACACTCGTATACGGATCGTGGAATGTACTGGCATGGTGTACTTTGCTGTTAAACTTTGATTATATAATCGCGCCATAGCCAAATAGCCTGATTTTGATTTCAATGATATATTACCTTATACATGTGCATAAACCAAAATACTTGATCAATTTGTCGGTCGGAAGTATTAATTCGTAATTACAGTGAAAATCCGCCTTCTGGATATGATAACGTTATTTACGAGTTATTTCTCCTGATTGTCACTAACGTTGTGATATACAGTATATATTATATATACTGAATGCACAAGCTTGATCGATTTTGTTACTTAATATTGTACTGAGTATACAATTTTTAATTAGACCTTATCAGAACCTGCATAATTAATGAACATATGAATTGGCAAAACACTTGATTTATTGAAAATAACACTTATACTTGTCTATGGCGAGCAAAAGCTCGTGGTTTTATAATTACGTCCTCTGTGCTTCACATATAACTATACACTGTAGGTTCACATTTTTGTTTTAACGAAACTTTATCAGAACCTGTAAAGTGTACTTAGTAATTGACTCAATATAAGTTATTTAGTAGAAATAACACATATATTATTTCTCTGGTGTGCAAAAACCTTTATGGTGTAAATTACCGTTATTATGTGTGGCCATATATAGGTCACGGCCAACATACAAATACTTTTTCCTGCTTTGTATATATATGAACTTGATAATTGATAATTAGGCCTAGAGCTGTAAGTGAATATGACATGTTTGCATACCATTTTTTTTCTCCAGCTTGGTAAAGATATTGTAATCGGCCGCGGTCGTTCGATCTTTTGGAACAACAGTTTGACTGTTTACTGTGATTTTTTATGATAAATTGGATAGTTGGAACTATCATTTGTAACGAGAGATATGTTTGCGAATCCCTTTATTTTTTATCTAATACGTGTATCCATTGTGCTAACTACCAGCAGCGTATATTGCAATGATTCATTCACCTTCCTCCGAACGATAATGTTAACCTGAAGTTGTTTTTATTGTGTTAAAAACTTCTTCAGTCAGTTTCTCAAATTGCACATGTAGGTTTCACGTTGTGCTTAGTTATGCCCGTTTGATATCATACTGATCAGTAAAAACAAAATGGCGGAAATGCTGCCATCTTTGATTTAGACATTGAAATTGACAACTACTAGAGGGATCTTTCTAATATTTCATATGTAGGTTCCCTTGGTCCCTACTGTTGTGCCCTTTTGATTTTGTAACTGATCAGAAAAACAAAATGGCTGAAAAGCAGCCATCTTGGACTTTGACATTGAAATCACTATTTCTTAAAGAAGTAATGGATGGATATTTCTCAAATTCCATATGTAGTTTCACTTTCGTGCCTAGTTGTGCCCGTTGAGAGATTTTGAGACTGATCAGATCAATAAAATGTCTGACAGATTGCCATCCAGAATTTTGATAATTAGGCTTAGAGATGTAAGTGAAGTTGATCTTTCTCAAACTTCATATGTATGTTCCTCTTGGTCCTTATAGTTGTGCTATTTTGCTTTTAGGGCCGATCAGAAAAAACGAAATGGCCGACGGACGGCCATCTTGAAATTTTATGCTCATAGTCTACCATCTTTCCATTAATAATGCCTTTTCTTAAGAAGAAAAAAGGGAAAAGATCCCACTTTTTGTGTCTAACATACTAATACCGTTTATTTCGGTGCATATATTAAAATAAACACATTCGCTTCCGTGTAAATGGATCAATGTTCATTTGTAATAAAAATTGATATTTTAGTTAAATGTTTAAAGTACTGCACTTATTTGTACATGTAGCTTGAACTACAACTCGTCAATCTAAACAACCTACGTGTTATTGGGTTTACTCTAAATACTTACTTAATCCATATTCTGAAACTTGCTGATATCGTAACATAGTAACCCATACAATAAAAACACTTCAATAGCTGTCGAAAGTTAGAAGTTTTAGCGTTTCAGTACTTTCAGTACTTTGATTAAGTAGGCTCCTGGCATTCCATTGAAGTATGCCTATACTGTGGCTGTCGTTGGGATACATACTGTTTTATGACTGGGACGACTCACCGTCAAGTTTATTTCCGAACAATGACTCGGCCTGACCTAATATATATAGTAGGATGTGTGACCAACTCGAGCCCTGTTGTACCCGGGCGATGACAGACACTACTAGAGTCAGTATTTTTAATAGGCATATTAACGGTAGGTTCGGTAGGGGTCTCGGACGAACGAACGAACGGACGGACAGGCTGATTTTTTCGGAATATTGAAATCAGCAGTACCGGAATATGGTACCGGTTTAACTGTAGTCTCTGGTATTTCTCCAGGTACGGCCTGCGTATAACTTTTATATGTCGTTATAGCCTCGCGGCGTGAGCACTACTCAGAGTCCTGGATCTTAACAATTTCTACAGCCTTTTTACGGGCTGGACAGTGCCCCCCGCCACAATTGACAATTTTTTTAGTTGTTGCCTAACAATCCTCTACTCTATGATCTTCCCCACATTTCTGATATCTTTGGTCGTCCTTACACCTGGCCGCGATGTGTTACATTTGAAACACCTTCGAGGTGTTGGTACATATAGTGTAGACTCTAAGCCTATACAGACCCTTTCAGGTAGTTTTTTTGTGTTTGAACGTCAACCTTACAGTGGTGCTATCTTTGCTGTTCTCGTATTGTCGCCCCTTCATACGGGCTACCTTTACCACATCTTTCTCCCCTAGAGCGGTTTTAATGCCCTCTTCGGACATGTCTACACTTACACCGTATATCACTCCTTCAGACCTGTCCGAGGAGGCCGGCACCCTACATGTTACTCTAAACTCATCCATTGTTTTTGCTGCGATAAGCTTTTCTTTTGGATATAAGATCTCCGTTGCCCATTGGCCGGATGCTCCTCACTGCTGACCCCGCAGTTACTGTAATTACTTTTGTATTAAAATGGGGGTTTTCCTTGCACGTTGTGTACCTGGACATTTAACTTTGACCCCTATAGCTACAGTGTTATCTGGTAGTAAGGGCGTTTGTGTCGACTCGAGCTGAGACATCATGGTGTCATAGTCCTTGGACGAGGTTGTCCCCTTCTCATCATAATCTTCCTCTCCAAACGTGTTCAGGGGCTTAAATAACACGAAAGCAACGAAAAAGCAACGAACAACACGAACAATGCTCACACGAGAACTCACGTGCGACGCACGAACGGATATCGGACGGACACTACAGACAGAACATACCCTGTGACTAATACACTACACTACAAACCAGGCCTAATACGACAGGTACCCTCTAGGATATCTGTGTATCCTGGGGGCAATCGGAAACAATCAGGAACATTGGAACGCTGAGAAATGATAGCTAAAAAGATCGCAGTACGGAATATAGAATATGGAGTAAGCCAAAAGGCCTATTCCGTCTCCCTCACAAGCAACGGAATGAGTCTATACTGAGTGCGACTACTTTGAAGTTAGTAACACCCAGCTGTATGACTTACTACGCCAGTTTGGCGTGAACACTAATCATATCAAATGTTAAATACGTACAGTAGCTAATTTTGAAGTTAAATGTCTGTCGTTTTAAACTTCGTATCTAGTGATAAGAATACACGATCCTAACCTCAGTACCTACAGTTGATCTAACTAAGATAAATTAAGCGAAGCCTACTCTGAATTGGGGTTTCACATTTAAATATCTGTAACAGTTCATTTTTCTTTGTCGAAATAATGATGTCGTTACAGCTTGATATGTATCGAATCTAGTGAAGCTCATCATAATGTGTCTCGTTCAATGTTACTGTGTCATTTTAATATGCGTAATTTGAACAAACTTTCAGGAAATATATCACACACAATAGTTGTGTAATGAATACAGGCTTGCCGAGTTCTCTATTGTATTGATGATATGTCAGGGCTATTTTATTTTGTAACATTTCATTTCCTCAAAATGACTTGTTGAGTGTTTTAATATAGTGTATTAATATACATTTACAACCTACAAAAAACTTGCATTTACAAATAAATTCACAATAAAAAACGAGTCCATCAGGATTCGAACCCTCGACGACAACAATAATAACCCTTGCAATGATCTACCGTCCGTCTAACTTACAATGCCACGACACTCGATATTTTACCATGGTAATTCTTTTGCGTTTTATTGAAATTTTTCCCATTTTCTTGACATTGCAACAATAAAGTTTTAACAGTTTGTTCAATCACATCGCGTAATATGTTCAGAGTCGGACACCTTTTTTTTGGTTTTTTTTTTGTTTATTTCCCATTCAGTTTATTATTTTGTAGGTAAATGTTGGTATTTATAAGATTTTTTTTTTATTTTTTTTTTTATTTTTGAACAGTACATTTCATCAATTACATAAAGACATACAGTTATTGTACATATATTTTCATGAGATTTATACATACATACATGTATCCCCATATTACCTTTATGATAATTTATATACATGTCAATGATTTTATTTTACCATATTGTAATTTTTTTGAAAGGGAAATATAGTGAAGAACAGTTAGGAAATGTCAGAAGAAAAAGAAAAGAAAAAAAAAGAGAAAGAAGAAAAGAATTTTTAGGGATAGATGAGAGATTGTAAGAACGTGAAGCACAAAAAACAGAGATTCTATATAGCAAAAAGTAATTTATCATTTTAAATTATACAAAGCACACACTTTAGTGAGTTTAAATTTCCTTTAAATAGGGGAGGATATCACAGTTATTTTTCATAGAAAGTATATTGTCAACATCAGAGGTAAATTATATAAAAATATCATTACTTAGGCAACAATAGATAAAAATGTGTTTACAAAGGAGACACTCTCAAAGTCTAGGAGATATCAATAAGTTTTTGCCATTTTTTCCAGATATTTTTGAAATCAAGAACTGACTTTTCTCCTTCACCATTTGCAATATATTTTTGAACTGAATATGTTTCTTAAATATATTTCTTCATTTATTGATAGTGGTATATGAAAACATCTTTTTGTATATATATAGTACTTCTAATAAAAATTCAAAGTTGTGTAAAAATTCTTGGACTTTATTACTAGTGGGGTGACACCTAAAGGATGTCGCAGATGGAATGAATTGTATAGGCCGATAACTCACAGCTATTGAACATGCATGGAAGGCAGTTGATGGAATTGATAGAAATTTAAATTTTAAAAAATATGTAAATTAACTGTACACTCTCTCCACACACACACAATGAACACACATGAACAATGAACATACACTCCAGCAACAGAAATAGACTTAAAGAGCGAGAGTTCTGACACAGCTATTCTTTAATCATGGAGGTATGACTTTTCAAAAATAATTGTAGGGCTGGGTACCACAAAATCAAAGTACCACGGTATTAAGGCACGTACCATGGTATACCACATTGATTGAATATTTGAGATAGCTAAAGGTCTCTGGCTGTTTTTGTTCTGAAGCCAATCCACAAGGGGCCTGTCATACGTTTCTTGTTGTGTTATCCTCTAATATTGTTTGAGTGAAGCTATGTCTGTCCTAGTTGATCAGCAAACTTATAGGACATTATAATTAAACCATTTCAGAATTCCAATTGATCTTTGTAACAAATAGTTCTTTGTTAAGATTAATGAAAGTCCCCAAAAACTGGTACAGGACTAATGTACCATGGTACGTACACAATTGTATACCATGGTAAACCGGTAAAACTGCCCAGCCCTAAATATTGGTCGAGGTAATTTTTTTGTTAAACTTTGCCACGCTTCATCCTTGGAACCTTTCAGCCATATACATGTACATGTATCATGCTTCTGGGCATTTTGGTTAATCAAAGAAGTTGTTTAAAGGTTTTAACAGATTTGACCCCTGTGACCTTGAATATCGGTCAAGGTCATTTCTTTTCACAAAGTTGTCAGGCTTTATCCAAAGAACTTTTCATCCGAATTTTTGGTTAATCAGAAGAAGTCGTTTTAAAGGTTCGAACAGATTTGACCCTTTTGATCTTTAATATGGGTCAAGGTCATTTCTTTTCGCCAACTATGTCAGCTTCATCCAAGGAACCTTTTTCAGCCATTTATCATGCTTCTGGGCTTTTAAGTTAATCACAAAATGTCGTTTAAAGGTTCTAACAGAATTGACAACCTTGAATATTGGTAAATGTAATTGTTTCCTCAAACTTTGTTCAGCTTCATCCAAGGAAGCTACCAGTGAAATATCAGGTCTCTATGTCTGACAGTATTTCAGCTTCATCTTTGCTAGTTACCTAATGCAAATAACCCCTAAGGTCATCACAGGTGTTAAATGACTTACCTGAGATATCAAAGGGATGCGCGACGGCCGGTAGATGTAAAAAAGACGATCGGTACATGCAATTATAATCTTATACATCTGGTCAATTAACACATTAGGAAAGGTATACAATAGATTGAAACCCTGTCAAATTTTCTCAGATAATAATTAAATGTACATTGCGATGTACATTATTCGCCCACTATACATATATTTTGTATTCACTGGAAAAAATATGAATTAGAGAAAAAAACGTCGCTAGTGCAATCGTTGCGATGGATAGGTAAAAACTGTCACCGACATGGAACTTAATAAAGAAGCGATATTTCCTTCTTCGAATTCCCGAATTATCCCACACAGAGATCGACCCAGGAATACTATCGAAAGTCCTTTTTTTCAGAGGCAAATCTATGATGTGAATGTTCCATACCACAAATAAAATAATCACATCTTAAAATTGTTTGCATTTCCATAAATTTTTCAGCTTCATCTTTGCTAGTTACCTATTGCATATAACCCCTGAGGTCATCACAGGTGTGAAATGACTTACCTGTGATATCAAAGGGATGCGCGGCGGCCAGTAGAGGTAAAAAGACGATCGGTACATACTTCTGGTCAATCAACACATAAGAAAGGTATACAATAGCTTGACACCCTGACAAATTCTCTCAGATAATAATTAAATGCACATTGCGATGTACATTATTACGTCCACTATACATATATTTTATATTAACTGGAATAAATATAAATGAGAAAAAAAACGTTCGTAGTGCAATCGTTGCGATGGAAAGGTAAACACTGTCACCGACATAGAGCTTATATAATTAATAAAGAAGCGATATTTCCTTCTTCAAATTCCCGAATTATCCCACGCGAGATCGACAAGGGAATACTATCGAAAGTCCGGTTTTTCTGAAGCAAATCGAAGATGGGAATGTTCCGTACCACAACTAAAATAATCACATCTTGAAATTGTTTGCATTTCTGAGCTGACGTAAAATAAATACTTTATAAGTAAATAAGTACTTTCGTATTAACATTTATCTACGGTGATCCCGACCTTGTAATTTAATTCCGTAAAAAGACATGATACATATTATTATACATGTTGTGAATTCCCTGTCATAAACATGATGTGATACATAATGTATATTTATGGGGTTCTAATTTCGTTTGTTGGTATTTAAACCGAATACATGTAGAATTTACAATAGCATTTTTAGATAGTTAGATTGTATTTCCCGTTTTCGAGTCGAAGTAGCATGCGTGGGACATTTTTTTCTGTGCTGAAGTCGCTTTATCTGGTATGTCTACTTGTCCGTCTCTGAAAACGACAAATGGTTCTGTAGCTCTATAAACATGTTTATTATGTGGATAAAATATCAAGGCAAACTCTAATGTTACCAACTACATCACTATATGTATCTGGCATGCTGAATGTTGCCAAAATTACAGTATTTTAGGTCGGTAATCAGCGGACCTTATACAAGAATGTAAGCCGGTAAGGTAAGATTGAGGAGTCGTTGTACTAAGATGACGTCACGCGATCACGTGACCAACGAACTCATTATCTCTAGTTTCGCTTGAGAGGTCCGAGGCGTATGACCCGAATTTCGTGTCAATGCAAGAAAACCAGACCCCGCGCGATCGTCAGGGCATGTTATCATGGTTTTACAATACTAATTTTACCAAATATAAAATTTTCATATTTCGTTGCACAAATCCTTTAAACAAAGTTTCAGCTAAAAAACTGACAGGTAGAAAAAGGTCCTGCTAATACATGTACATCTATAGCTTTCCCAAAATCATCGTTCCTTGAGCTTTGAACCAAACGATCAAACTCAGTGACTTTGATTTTTGTTCAACTGACTTCTCAAAAAAGAAAGCTACAGACGGTGTCCTTGACCTTTAAATCAGTGATCTTGACTTCTTTGACACTGTGATCTTGACTTTTGATCAGTTAACTCCTTGTTTTAATTCTGATCTACTTTCTTCACAATGTCATAGCAAAAGATTCATCAGTAAAGAGCTATACAATTTGGGCTACTGACTTTGCCTTTTGGTCAGTTGAATTCTTTATTAATCCTTTGCTTCGTAATGTCATAACAAAATGGTCATCAGTGAAAAGATATAAAATATGACCTTGACCTATGACCTTGGCTTTTTGGTCGGCTACCTCCTTGTTTAATTCCAACCAAATTTGCTTCATAATGTCATAACAAAATGTTCATCAGTGAAAAGATATAAAATTTGACTATGACCTTTGACCTACAATTGTAGACATCCAATTAGTTGACTCTTTGTTTAATTCCAATCAACTTTGCTTCACAATGTCATAACAAAATGTTCATCAATGAAAATATGTAAAAATTGACCTTGACCTTTGACCTGGTGACCTTGACTATTTGGTCAGCTAACTCTTGTTTAATTCCAATCATCTTTGCTTCATAATGTTACCACAAAATGTTTATATTAAGTACAAGAGGCCAACGGGCACATCTTGGTCTAAAGAAGAAGATTGTTGTAATTAAGCCAATTGGACCCTTTTGAGCCCCTCCCAACAGCCCGGTCCATGGGGTAGGCCAGAGTCGAAATTCTTCCAATATCAAACTGTCATTTCATGGTTGTTATTCCAATCAAGTTGGACTTATTTCAAACTGGAAATGAACAAAATACCCAAAACTGTCTTTCTGCTATATAAACTACATGTATAGCAAACTTCAAACAAGGCAACGCAAACGATACAAATCCCCTCGCGTGCTAACACATGAATTCTGACGCAAAATGGGGGGTGGGGTTATTGCAGGACATTGAAATAACATCAGTTGTCATTTGCACTGAACTGCAATAGACGTGGATGGGCTTATTATCAGTTTGGTCAGGATCCGTTTAGAAATGAAGTTGCAAGAGTGTTGACAAAGGTTTTCTATAAATAGTAACGGTGACCTTTACCTTGACCATGGCACCCTGAAACACAAACTCGTTCGAGGTATTACCATGCTGGACCCATATACATGTAGGTGGTTTGGTCAGAATCCGTTCAAAAATGAAGTCGCAAGAGTGCTGACAAAGATTTTCTATAAATAGTAACGCTGACCTAATCCTTGACCTTAGCACCCTGAAACAGGAACTCATTCGAGGTATTCCCATGCTGGGCTAATATATGAAGTTGGGTCTGGGTCCATTCAAAAATGAAGTTGCAAGAGTGCTGACAAAGATTTTCTATAAATAGTAACACTGACCTTGACCTTGGCACCCTAAAACACGAACTTGTTCGAGGTATTCCCATGCTGGACCCATATAAGAAGTTTGGTCAGGATCCGTTCAAAATTGAAGTCGCAAGAGTGCTGACAAAAGGTGAACATACGTACGTACATACGTACGAACGGAACGCTATATCCCCTCCCCGACTTTCGTCGTGAGGGGATAATAACTAATTATAAGTGTCCAATTAGTTTTCATAACGGTCACTCAGTAATGGCTGTCATAGCAGATCGCCGGACACAGGACAGGTAAAACTCGGGCATGTTATTTACCTGTTCTGTTACCAGGAAGCTAAACCCGAATTTGACTGCCTCACTGTATATTGTAAAATTAACATAATCTCAATCAATATGCTGCAAATTCATATAGTATTTCAACAAGAGGGTTCTGTATTTTTTCATTTCATATTATTTACCGACCCATTGTACCAAATCGCACGTGTGTGCGACTATCGCACAGATGAACCAACTGTCTTTAGATTGCCCAGTTGTGCACACCAAAGGTGAACGATGTGTGCGCAATGTACGACAATGAACGCATACATTTTTTGGTGAGCTGTGCTTAGGGCTGTTCCAGAAAAAATTATGTCACCCCCCCCCCCGCCCCCATTCAAAGCATTACAATTACAAATCTATTACAAATCTACAAAATCACAAGGCCTTATTATTTCTTTTGTTGCCTTGAGAAGCTTACTTGGTAAACATGACTCGAGTGCAAATCTCACTCATTGGCTAGTGGTCAAACAGATTCAGGTAGCCCCGACGATGGCTGCAATGGCCGAGTGGTTAAGGTGTCCTGACATCCTACCACACGCTCTGGGTTGCGAGTTTGAAACCGGTGTGGGGCAGCTGCCAGGTACAAACTATAGATCGGCAGTTTTTCTCCGGGTACTCCAGCTTTCCTCCTACTGCAAAACCTGGCATGTCTTAAAATGATCCTGGCTGTAAATAGGATGTAAAAGAAAAATAAACCAACTAAACCAAACATGACTCACAGGTGTTATCAATGAACATGTGTAAAAAATGACCATGATATATGGCTTTTGACAGTGTAGTTTAACATTTTTAAATGTTCTGTTAGAAATGGAGGTCATCAGTATGGGAAGGACGGTTCAGGATTTATTTGGTTTGGCTCAGGTTTTTCTGTTTCGGTTTTTTCGGTTCCGTTTACACAATGTATTGTTGCATTGGTACACAAATCACTTGATACTAATTGTGTGTTTAGAATCTATTTACAGATAAACAAGCTTAATGTGCACTAGTGGTCATGGTGAGTAGAAATTAACTTTTGCAATACCATACACATTATACAGTGTACCCTCGACCTATCGCCACCCAAATCTACCGCCACCCTCGCATACCTCCACCTAAACCTCTAGAACGGATTTCGCTTCTATATAATTCCCTCATTAAGTTTACCACACTCGCATATCGCCATCCGCCACAACCTTTAAAATACAAACGTCCCGAATCGCTATACATTCCCCTCGATGGTAACGCCATATTGTTCTGTTTTTGGAGATCCAGGAAAGCTTTCGTGTTCCATTTGGAATGGCATACGACAAGCGCAGATCAAAAACTATTTTCAGATATAAATTTGTGCCACTGTAGATCTATAGGACGATATAAAACTAAGCTTATTTTCAATAAAATGTTGGAATTGCAATCTATTATGCAATTTAATTCTTGGTATTAATTTTCATAATTCGATACTACATGTAAGTCGCCACCCTCATTATACCGCCATAATTGCTGTGGACCAAAGGTGGCAGTATAACGAGGGCACACTGTATATAAATTACACAATGCAGTGAATCAAATGCAAGGCAGAGATATGATCTAGTTAACCAACATTTTGATTTCAAAAATTTTAATGAACAATAACAGTCTCTTAAACTTTTTTATATTTAAATAAAAACTAGAATTAGAGACATAAATGCCCGTCCCCATATGAAATGAGTTCTTCATGCTTAATTTGTACATTGTATGCGAAGTTTGATAACAATCGGATCAGTAAGTTATTTAAATAAGCTGGTTACAATAACATGGGACAGGACAGGACAGACATGGGTAACACTATATGCCCCCCCCCCCCCCCCTCCCCATTTCATGATGGGGCCATAATAAAATGGTACAAAACAAGAGAAAGATCATTAAGCGACCTTTAATCAGTGTACCAGCACTGTAAGCACAAGAAGACAAAGATCAACAGACTATCAGTCTATCACCTATCAAATGGCAAGCTTCAGCTAAAATGTTTACAAGACAGTATCACATATTGAGGCTCAGGTTTGAGGACATTTCAACAACAGAATACTTGAGAACAGGATCTTAAATCAATTGCAATAAACACAGCATATAGATCTTGTAATAATCTTGAGTCATAGTGAAGACGTTGCTTGCTTTTTTTTTAAGTGAATGTCTCAGTTACATAGATGACCAACCAGACCTGGATATATTTTTTTTCCATAACGAACGTTGTAGCCTGTATGCCATGTTTCCGCTTAAATAGACGGATTGACATGTTAGATAAAGTGCCATACTTATATTTGAATGAGCTTCCAAACATGTTACATACTGTTGATTACATAGTTTTGATTCCTCAAATTTGTTATCGGCATTAGGTTTTCCTTGGAAATAATCACATGTTTCATAATCACTGCCATGTGCACTGATCACAGTCAGTCAGCTGCTTGATCATTAGGTCTTCAGACAAGAGCCATTTTGTAGTAATGAGTAATATTTGAACCGAACCGAATTCCGGAATACACAAACTGGAAACCGAATTGACAATGTTGAACTGCGGTTCATTGGTTTTTAAGGGGGAGCACCAGACAGTTTTGCATGTAACATATCTTGAAGCGACCAAGGTTAAAACAGTGTAAATAAATGGGAATTAGGGCTAGGCGGTTTTACCGATATACCGTGGTATAAAGTTTTGATTGTACGTACCGTGGTACATTAAGTCCTGTACCGGTTTTTTGGGGACTTTCATATGCATTCAACTTAACTTATCAATTTGATAGAACTATTTATTTACATAGATCAATTGAAATTCAAATATAGTTTAATAATAATTTCCTATAAGTTTGCTGATCAACTAGGGCAGACATAGCTTCACTCAAACAATATTATAGGATAACACAACGAGAAACTTATGACACGCCTCTTGTGGATTGGCTTCAGAACAAAAACAGCCCCAGACCTTTAGCTAGCTCAAACATTCAATCAAGGTGGTATACCGTGGTACGTTCCGCAGTATTTTCCTAAATACCGTGGTATACCGTGGTACGTTTGATTTCGTGGTACCCAGCTCTAATGGGAATAGAGATATTTTTGCATCCATTTATGTTTCACTAACAACGATTATATATATATGCATATACATTTTGTATGCAAATAAATGAAAATATTGAAAAGTACTTAATACATAGTTTTTGAGGCAATTTAGTTTTTTGGCACAACACAGCTTCTGAAGTTCATTGCTGCTCTATAAATGAATAAAAAAATACAAATAATTTTGTTCAACATCAACTCTTTAAGTATTGGATGAGAAAATCGTGGAGAGATTGTATGTAGTTCAAATATGGTCTATTTTTAGAACAGGTAAAAACACAGGTGAAGAAAGATATGGGGACACATAGACAACAGACTGAAATCAAGGTCAAGGGAAGTAATTCTCAATAAAATCATATGTGGCAATTACTATATTTATTTAATAAAACAATTTTAAAGGAAATGTTCTTATTTTCAATATAGATATCAGAATGTTCAAAAACTTTCCACAAAATTCAACTAATTATTAAAGAAAGTCAGGTTTGGAAATAGTTCATAGTTTTATAAGTTGAATGCAACGATCATGACTGCTGGTATTGTTTCACTATAAACAATTTAAATATTAACAATTTCACAACAAGTGACACTTTGGAATACCGGTAGCAACACAAGAAACCCTAAAGGTTTAGACACACTCCCTACAATTATTCAACTAATTCAGTCCTACATTTTTTTTCAAAAACAGCTTGTTGATGTCATGTCCAATCACGGTAGTTTTATTTGCATCAGGACAAAATAATGATTAAAACCATCAATCAAATGGAAATAAGCAATATTTACCATCATGCCATATATTACATAGTACATTTCAATAAAGAAATACTTCTGATCATTATTAATGTATTTTACTGAAAGAATGATCAGGAGTTCCAGTGGAGAGCCCACATGCCTTTCACCAAGACGGCCGGTGTAGTACATGGTAATTTGAACCCCATAGTAAATTGACCCCAGGGTCAAAATATCATTATGTTAAAATGACCCCCACCTCCTTAATAATGTCACTATAATATCCAGTGATGAACATTTCCTTATGACATGATAAGTTGGTAAAAATTCAACAAGGACTCGATCGACTAAAATCAATCTCCCCAAGATTGACCATTTGGCCAAATCCAGTGTCAGAAATGATCGAAATAAGGTACTAAGGTGTATGCTTGTTCATTGAATAGAACATGTACAGCCATCACCCGGAGACGGTCAACGTTATCTAACGTTACAATTATGACATCATCATATATATAGTATGACATCAACAATCCGTCAATGGCATTCATGGTCGTATGAATACCAATGGAATTGGGTAGAGTTACATTAAGCGGCAATGCCATGCTATAAATAACATACATTGGTACACGTTTCTATTGTTTGTGTACCATGGGCTAGAATAGACAGGAAATTTCACTTTCGTTCTAAAATAGTAGAAATCATATCATTTTTTTCATCTGTGGCTACATCCAGACGGAATCTCCCGTTCATAGATATATACAATACAAACCAACATGGCGTCGCGGATCGGAATAGCCTGTCAAGAAAATTCGTAAGCATTTCTATTTCAAACACATCAGTGAGTTGATTGCATATTTTCGTTACATAACAGCATTTCCGTTTTACTCATGCGAGGCAAGTTTACAGATTGACAATAGAGTGTAAACATTTTTACCGTGAGTATTTATATTAATGAATGTTGATTTCAGAATAAAACAAACAACACGAAGACAACATTTGTTACTTGTCCCGCCGGACAAGCGTTTTTATTGTTTCACTTGTCCACAAGCAATTTTGTCTGATACCGGACAAGCAGACAAGCGAAGCGATACAGGAAACGAATCAAAACAGGAAACGATACATAAATATATAAACTTTCGGGTGAACATGTATATATGACTCAAACTTACGGTAGAGCGGTTGAAGTTTCTCCTCATCTTCTCCAGTGAATGTCCATGTGCTGTAGAAATCGTCTCCTCCACACTGGCAAACCCTACAAGAAAATCCAACGTTCTATTGATTTCCTTCACTCTTCCATAATCCGTTGGCCGCTGTATTTGTACGCGTGTTGAAGGTATTTCTTCCATTGTACTGGTAAATTTGACGAGGTCCAGCCTAGTTCTGTTGGTTTTATACCCGTCAATGTCATCGTTTGTTTCTTACACCGAGTACTGTTCGTGGATAAAGGCCTCTGTGTGCTCCAACAACCAGCTTACAACAGGACAACCACATGACAGGTGGTGCATGTGTACGGAGTCTCCGGTAGGGGAGATCACTCCAAACTACAAGACAGCTAACGTCGTACTAATTTACGCAATGTAGACATACTGTTACAAGCATAGACTAAATAACCACAAACATGGATAGAATAGAGAAAATATAACCTAAGAAACGGAGAATGCTCCACGTACATTTGCGTCACGTCAACAAACTGGCCGCAACAAAACATGTTGTGCGACAGATTTTGAAATATATAGCATATATGATTGAAAATAGCGATCGTATAAAATAAACATGAACTTTTACATTAGTTTTAATATCGCAAAGTATCGTAAACTTATAAAAATCACTCATACATTACAGTAAAATCAGTCCAACTCAGCACTAGAAGAACTTGGACGCCATCTTTGTTTTAACGCATGCGCTTAACGATAACTAATTAATCGGAACTCATATTAATTCGACATCAAATTAGAGAACACTGTTCTTGACGTCACTCAGTGGAAAAATACTGGCAAACCCTCAAATACTACCCATCTTAAAAGGTCTCTTGTGGTCGTTCTATTAAAGATATCAAAAAACTAAATATACCGTTTTGTTTGGAATCACATGGACTACTTATATTTGGAGTCTCAGTTTGTTAGCTTTAAATGTAAATTTTTCGACATGAATTTAAAAGAAACTTGTGGTAAAAATGCCGATTTTGGCCTTTTTACCCCTAATATCTCCATAAGAAGATTTTTCCCGGGTATAACAGATACACAAGGAGATAGATCGAACAGAATTTCAGAAATGTGGATTAGTTGTAGAAAAAGTTGTGGGCCAGTTTTCGTGTTCCTCACGTCGCTACTGATATTTACGCCTTGGCGTTCATTAGCTCGTCTAGTATTACTTTACTATGAAAGTATATAACCTAAGTTATAAACCTTTCATCTACAATTCATACCATACATTCCAAAAGTGTATGTTCAATCGTTTCTAACTCTGTTTTACACCTACGGCAGTATGGGGTATCTACTAATCCAGCTTTAAAACAATAAGAATTAGTGTTGATTGATCCTGAACTGAAACCATTGCATTTGTGTATTTTTAGTTATTTTAAAGGGTATTCTATATATATGTATCCATCTTTCTTCGTCAAAGTCATAAGATTCATCCCATTTTCTTTTCCCAGTAGCAATTGTTTTGTTTTTAATAAGAATATCATAGAATTCCCCTATTCCCTTTTTATTTCTGTAGAATATTTCTAGGTTTCTAGGTAAAAAAGGATATTGAATATCAGAATGTTGAAAATTTTGTTGCAAAATGTACTTACGTATAGCTGACATGACCCCTTGGTATTTGAGAAAATTTGTTTTAATTCTATACATCTGTCTGAATTCCTGATATGAATAAAAGGTTTTATTTTCTTTATCTTTAAAAATATCACTAATAATCAAAACACCCTTATCAAACCAATCTTTATGTAAAATGCTTTTGTGATCTATTTTTATATTATCATTGAACCAAATTGGTGTTTTTAAGGCTGAATTTTGATTGGCATACTCTTCATTATCAGATAATTTCTTCCATGCATTAAAAACATCTTTCCAGAATTGATTGTTATTTTTCTTATTATATTTACTTATATATTCTGTTCCAACATTTGCTAATAGGTTAACATTAATACTTGTCTTCAATATTTCTTGCCATTTACTTGTTGATTGAAATATTCTTCTTATCCAGATTAATTTTAGAGATTCAATAAATGAACTTAAATGTATCATTTTAAGCCCCCCTCCCCATCTTTATATTCTCGAATAATAACATCCCTTTTTATTTTGTCTACTTTGCTATTCCATAAAGAATTAAAGAGTTCAGTATTCAGTTTATTTAAAAATTGTTGGTCCGGATTTAGTATAGCAATAAAAAGGTGGTTGAATTGTGAGATTAGAAGTGATTTTATTATATGTATCCTGCCTATAGATGTAAGAACTCTCCTTTTCCATGTGTTGATAAGTGTATTCAATTTAACTAGTTTCCTATCATAGTTTAGTTTTGGTATTAAGTGAAGGTCTACATGCATCTGAATTCCTAAAAGTGTAAAGGTTCTGTTTTCCCACTGGAGATTTAAGTCTGGAAGAAGTACGTCATCACTGTATTTTTTGCTTCCTATCCATATTATTTGAGTTTTTGATCTGTTCATTTTTAGTCCTGAAATTTTTGAAAAGGTATCTAACTCATATATTGGCACACGATTTATGATGGTAGCTGAGAGAGTGACCATCTTCATGTAACTTCAACTTCAAGGTAAGTGTGTGTTGGTCATTCCAGTTTTGTAACTCCAGTGTCACCTGTTGTGTCCGCAGGTGTGTTGCACTTTGCACGGCCAGTGTTCATGTAAAAACCGGTTTGACAGGCTGGGTGCCTTTTTTACCCAGGAGACCGACTCTCGTTTCCAAGCAAGGAAATAACTAAAATGTCTGCTTCTCCTTAGTACCCTGTTAGGGGGCATCTCAGAAGCTTTCTAAATTATAAATTTGCCGTATTTTTTTAATCTCAACAAAAAATCTTTTTAACTTGCATTGTCAGCTTTAAGGATTCATATATACATATCCAAAGTACCTGTTAAGGATCCATATATACATGTACAGTGCCCTAAACGTGTTTGACCTATATAAAAAGTACCTGTTATGGATCCATATATACATGTACAGTGCCCTATACTTTGTCCTGTATCACAAGTACCTGTTAAGGATCTATATATACGTATACAGTACTCTATATTTTGTCCTATATCAAAATTACCTGTTAAGGTCCTTTTATACATGTAAAAACCCTATACTGGTTTGTCTTATATCAAAAGTACCTGTTAAGGCTCCATATAAACATGTACAGTACCCTATATTGGTTTGCCCTATATCAAAAGTACCTGTTACGGATTCATATATACATGTACAGTACACTATACTTGTTTGTCTTATATCAAAAGTACCTGTTAAGGATCCATATATACATGTACAGTACCCTATACTTTGTCCTATATCAAAAATACCTGTTAGGTATCCATATATACATGTATGGTCCCCTATACTGGTTTGTCCTATATCAAAAGTACCTGTTAGGGATCCATATATACATGTACAGTGCCCTATACTGGTTTGTCTTATATCAAAAGTACCTGTTAGGGATCCATATATACATGTACAGTGCCCCATACTGGTTTGTCCTATATCAAAAGTACCTGTTAGGGATCCATATATACATGTACAGTGCCCCATACTGGTTTGTCCTATATCAAAAGTACCTGTTAGGGATCCATATATACATGTACAGTGCCCTATACTGGTTTGTCCTATATCAAAAGTACCTGTTAAGGATCCATATATACATGTACAGTGCCCTATACTGGTTTGTCCTATATCAAAAGTACCTGTTAGGGATCCATATATACATGTACAGTGCCCTATACTGGTTTGTCCTATATCAAAAGTACCTGTTAGGGATCCATATATACATGTACAGTGCCCTATACTGGTTTGTCCTATATCAAAAGTACCTGTTAGGGATCCATATATACATGTAGAGTGCCCTATACTGGTTTGTCCTATATCAAAAGTACCTGTTAGGGATCCATATATACATGTACAGTGCCCTATACTGGTTTGTCCTATATCAAAAGTACCTGTTAGGGATCCATATATACATGTACAGTGCCCTATACTGGTTTGTCCTATATCAAAAGTACCTGTTAGGGATCCATATATACATGTACAGTGCCCTATACTGGTTTGTCCTATATCAAAAGTACCTGTTAAGGATCCATATATACATGTACAGTGCCCTATACTGGTTTGTCCTATATCAAAAGTACCTGTTAGGGATCCATATAACACACACAATAGTTGTTTAATGAATACAGGCTTGCCGAGTTCTCTATTGTATTGATGATACAGTCTTTAGCTGGAAAATACATGTATATATTGTCATACATATGACCAATTGCAACAACAATGGCAAACGATAAGGGGAGTACGAAAGAAAGGAACATTCATACAAGCTCTAAATATTTAAGCATCTTGGTTAATTGGCACAGTTTTAACCAACAGTTATTAAAAGTTGACTTCTAGAATGATGTAAATGCATAATATTGAATGTACTGATGCAAATCTTGGTCACATCCAAGTAAGCATCACTTCTCAAAGTGAGGACCGAGTCATCATTGTCAATCATAACAAGTAAGCACACTGATACATGTAAGCAAACTCAAAAACTTCCATCGTCATATCACACAAAGATACAGAATATTTCTCGATGAGATCAGGATGGCGACCATAAAACTTCATCGACCTACATTTCTCGAATCCTTGTGCCGTAAGTTTGCTCGTCAGTAGTGAAAATCTATCACGAAAATATCGATATTCAGAGCAAGTCCTAGAATAACGAATCAACTGGGACATGCAAACACCATGGGCCGGAGGAGCAGGGATGTTACTATCAATAAAGGGAAAGTTAACAATAGGAAAATCGAAATCGTCACGTTTATCATACAGCTTAGTAGTAAGTTACCCGTAATAGGTTAAGTAAAGATTGAAGCAAGAAGATGATGTAGGAGAGTCCGTTGTGTATTTAATATCAAGTTCAGTAGGGTATATTCGATCGACTAGGTCAGCAAACTTCTTGTTGTTTATAGACAACACATCGTCAATATACCTGAAAGTAATAATGAAGGATTTGGCAAGGTTGTGTTACTTGTCCTGATAAGCCCTTCGACGAATTCAATTTCGTATGGAATGCCAATAGTGTGTTGGAAAATCCTCCCTCCGAACTCAACAAAGATATCGTCAACCAGGAATTCAATCATTCGTACTATATCATCCTCAGTATATTTCAACCTAGCTTTTGTTGTGTTTTTCACAAAGTATGCTCCAAGATAGCTCACAACCATGTATTTGTTTCGTCTTTCCGCATATGTGACATCATGCTGACTATGGTTAGTTGGCTCACCCGCAAAGGGCCTGTTTCCAAAATGGCCCCTTCTCTGATTCAAATTCAAGTTGTACCTTTCAGAAGCTGTCTAAGTGTTGATAAAATGTGCATGTTATGTAAAATATTAATGAAAATCTAATCAAATGATAGTCACCGTAAAGAATACATTCATGGCATGATTGTGACAAAACATCATGTTTCCTTAGCGCTATTTGGCTGTTTTATGGAAGAAACAATCTCAAAAATGCCATTTTCGATGATAACATTTTAGACACAAAAACTGTGTTTTTTAGAGAATACACCCTTTTATGGGCGTTGGATGCAAACCAATTTTTATCCTATCAAACAGTACGTAATATGCTATTGATGAGAGGAAAAATCATCAAAATGTAAGTGGTGGAACATTTTCAAATTATGGGTTGAATTAGCCTATGGTTGAATTGCCGATTTTCGACTTTCTTTAGATAATTAACAAAAACACGAGAGTATTTGCTCGGTATGTTGAGAATATGTACACAGATATGGAAAAAGTGAGAGGAACACTTTTTCATGAAAGAAATTCAAGATGGCTACTTCACAAGTCCCCGTGGTTGAAGACATTGGCTGACAAATAGACAGAACAACACACAAAACGTGTTCCTTATGATTTTGGTTGGTTTTTGCATTTACGAGAGTGTTCATAGCTACGGGCGATTGTATAATACCTATATTTATAAGTTTGGTTAGTCACGTGGTAACGGGGATCTTTCATATCGAGCCCCAAACATACTTTCGACATATGCACTATGTTGCCGCATGGAAAACTATTTCAAGTTATGTCGGAATTTCTTTACCTGTGGTTGTAATGGTCGAGGGTTTTCCAGCGCCCTGTAATACCCAAGGTACAACTGTAGTACAAGATACTGGAGATGTGCGCACACATTCCCATCGTTATTAAGGGCCTCATCATCGGGTGAAACGGTGAACCGTACCCAAACGTTATATTTCGTTTGGCTTTTGTATCGCGAATGTATTTGACACCGGAGAAGGTCTGGGGAGTGCTGGTAAAGCCACACCTCATAGTCTCCGTCATCACTTAAATGTTCAGCGATGTAACCAGGAGCCAGGAATATCTGATACGTTCCACACGTAATGGTTCTCAAGTAATCGAGATCGAGACGGGGAAACAGTACGGAAGATGCACCCATCTTGACAAACTCGGACCTTGCCCGTCTAGATAGATCCGGATCTGTCTTGACTCTCTGAGCTAAACCATTCGGTGTTGTCAAACGGTCCTTCATACGTTCAGCCATTAGCCTATCTTTGGCATCTCTCTCTGGAGATCTCTGGTAGATCGGTCCTCTTTAACCATTCAAACAGGCTGTGATGGTTCGAAGCAAAGCCTCGATGACATTGATAAAGCTGTTAGACACCAATTGCGTTCGGAAGAACTTCCGGTGTTTCAGACGACCATAATAGGATTCCACAATCCACCT
Organism: Mimachlamys varia; assembly: GCA_947623455.1. Lineage (NCBI taxonomy): Eukaryota > Metazoa > Mollusca > Bivalvia > Pectinida > Pectinidae > Mimachlamys > Mimachlamys varia. The sequence continues at coordinate 16,083,607 of OX392531.1, read as the reverse complement.
CGATTTGGTGATAGTTCTGTCAAGATTTGCTTGGACGTCAGAATGTTGACTTTGACCGTGTTTCAGGTATGACGGCATGCTAGCATTGAGGCCAGAGGCTTCGAGAACTGGTAGGACATCCCTAAAACCTCGGTCAACGACAACATTGTCATCTGGTTGTAGCCAAGTAACTAGCTTGTACATGACATCTTTTGTAATTGTAGCATCATTTTCGCTGCCAGTGAATGGTCCTACTGTGTCCAGAATGTAGCCATCTGGTAAGGCGATGCTCATGAATTTGAGATAGTTTCTCTTCTTCTGGCTACAGTAGGACATTCTCTGGAGCTTGTGGTTGGAGCTTTTCTGGATATAAATATAGGTGCCATCTAATATGGCAGTGGCTTTATCTCCAATAAATGCTTATGAAAAGACAGTATTGTGCCCGAGCAACTGTTTTCTTGTCAAGTAATCCGGACCTAGAAATTGGGGGTCTATCGATGTGTCTAATGCCTGTACTATAGAGTGGAAAGTTTTGGACACACTTGACTTGGAAATTCCAAAAGGGGAAGAACACTGACTCCAGGAAATGTCGGTTTTCAGTTTTACCCAGAACAATAGTAGAGCATCGTGTGTAGTCTTGGTATATATACCAAATGAAACATATGGGGAACAGTGCGAGTGGATTTCGAGGAAATGATCTTTGGACCAACCTGTCCAGGCCATGCATGCCGAGTCATCAAGAGAAGAAAAGCTTATTGCAAACGCAGACTGGTTCTGTGAAAGGACGTGCGACACTTCTAGGAGGTCATTAATGATTTCGAACGATTTTGATGGTAACTGAGATTCCAAGGAACCTCTACCATCAAGGACTACCTCTGTAGACGGATATAAGTCGCTACCAATAAGGTGTATGGAGCAGACGCGGGAGGAGGTGGGACACCACAGATTGTGTGAATAGATCAGGCGATGTCTTTGATTTTGTTCCATTTATTGCAAAGGTAACCAGACAGAGACAGCATTTTTTGTGTGAAGATGATCCATTCAAAAGATCATGAAGGGTCAGCAACAGCAGGATATGGGACGGGGAGTCGTCTTCTTCCTCTATTTCCTGGTTCTCCTCGGTTTCAGGTTCAGGCTGATATCTGTTCCGAAGATACTTCATGTAGCACTTCTGGCAAATGAGTGCTTGTTCCTTTGCTGACATCAATCCTTGTTGCACCAGCGTATCTAGGAGCCATTTATATTGTGGACTATTTACATTGCGTGCACTTCTGTTCTTTTTGCCACTACGTTTCTTGAAGTATAGTTGACAGCCTTCTCCAACACATTTACCCTCCATCTTGCAAAAATAACGATTGGTTTATGAAGCGTCGATAAAGTAACAAAATAGCAAGCCACCGATGATTGCTGTAAACAACTAATACTTAGTAGTGTGGAACAATTATGCGAAAATGTGTGATAATAAGGAATTGATTGATTACTTAGAACAAAATAAAGTATTTCATATGGATAATCTATCTAATCGATGTGGCGTGGTCGGCAGGCACAAAGAAAGTGAAACAAGTCAGGGTCCCAACCCTGACAGAGCCACAACGCTTTGGAGATGGGACAATAAAACAAGGAAAGTGAAACAAGAATAGCTAGCGTCGAGTCAATGATTCCGTAAACGTATAGACAAAGACAAGAAGATACGGATAAATGTTTAAGGTCACACGATCAGAAAATTCAGAAGAGGACAACTTGAGATAGAAAAGTATTCATGTATCAGGGTGTCCTCAGTGTAAATCTTTATATCGATACTGTTTATTTAGTCGTTAGATATCATAAAACTGTCATGAAAATATTCGCTCTGATATTCAATATGAAATTTTGTATATAATAAGCTATATAATAGGGTTTCAGACAAGGTTGTTACTCATTTCCCCCTTTCTTTCAATTTACAACCACATTCAGGCGGCGATATGAGAACGTTCCACCACATGGAATTAGCTGATTTTTGGTACACATATGAAACAAGTTAAGCTCTATCCGATTTTGTGATGGAAATTTGCATCCGAAACTATATAACGGGAAAAAATTGCAATTTTATGGCATTTTTTCCCCTAATTGTGTCTCTGCAAGTGCATTTTCATCCAAGAATTTTATTTGTTTATGTTTCATGAATAAACACGATGTTTTACAAATATTTATCAAAAAAAAATTATACTATGTTGCTAATTACAATTTCGAGATAACCTTCTTTTATTTACGACCTTATGTCTTTAAAGCTCAAAATGACAACTTTATAAAAATACATTTTCACTGAAATTATGAAATCTGGGTGTCGGTAAGGTGTAAAATTATTCTTAGGAAAAGAAAAAAACTGCAGTTGAACGCTAGATAAGAAATTATACGGGGGCAGGCTCCTATGGAGAATTAACATTACTGGAAACAGGCCCTTTACATTCACATGCAAGAAAAAAAGGTTAAAAATGGGTTGATAGTGTTTTTGTTGATTACATTATCAACATTTGATCTTGTCCCTAGTTTAATAGATTTTGAGTTCGGATTGCGGTTTCGTTGTCACTTCGGTATTCCTTGTTTTTTGTTATTTTCATTAAATTTTGACATTTCTTTGATGTTTTCTACTCATTGATGGAGTCCAGCAAGGTGGTCTACTCAAACCTTTTTTGTTTCAATTAATTGTATTCATATATTTAAATATGTTATTTATAAGTTTAAAATTTATTTAATTTCTTATTGGCTAATAGAAGTGTACACATATGAAGCATCCATTGTTTCTTTAGTGTTATATTAAGTTGATAATAATGATATCCAATAGCAACAATAGCACCTTTCACAACCCCCTCATTCTCCCGTCGGAAATCTAGTTCAAAAATGTCATCAATGTATAACAAAATGTGACTGCACGATCTCCTTTCATTTGAACTATTTGTTGTGCTTCTTAATCTTCCCTGTATTGCCTTTCGTTAATGCAATCCTTGTAAATGCAATTTGATTCTATTTATGTCGGTGATTACACCAAACACCAATGAGCAACATTCAAACTGTGGATGCTTGCCTATTGATATATGAAGACCTACGCCTTATGTATAGATTTAAGCTAAAAAAAACCCATTCCACAGCGCCAGAACGCATTCACAAGTCGAAAGGCTAAGAGATATTTAAAAGAAGACCTTTATTTCCAACATGAGACGCCACTTTGCACTTTTAGGACACATACAACTAAATCAGCAAATGCTTTATACAATGGGTTTAAAAATAAAATATGAGAGGAAAAATACGTTCTGAAAGGTGATGTCATTGCTATCTAAAATATATAGCTGTACATGTAGATAAAAGCAGGAATATTAATGCACCTTGCCTCAAAAAACCAAACGTAGTATTAAAATCGGTCATGAGTAACGAGAGTGACTTTGCTGTGTTGAATTGTACTAGCACAGAATTATATGCTTGTGCTCATCCTCACCACCGTTAGTTTGATAGTTGTATCATATGATTTCTTTGTCAACATTTTTCATTGTTTTAATAAATAATAACATTCATTTGTCTATGTATAAATACCTGTACATATACTTATTTTATCAATACACCTATGCTGACGTCTGAATAGTTGGTTGGTTGGTTGTGTTTACGTCGTATTAACAGCCAGTGTATTCTGGTATGAGGTCAATATTTTCTTGCAACTACGTTTTTCTCTCTTATGATTTTTTTGAAAGATGAGGATATGTTAAACATAAAAATGCAAACAAAATGACATGTTAGCTTTCTTGATTTTTTCCCAGATCTTCTTGAAAAATACCTTATCATTTAAGGCTGTATAGCCTAATTTGGCATTTCAAAAAATCTTGTTTATTGAAAATGTAAAATAAAAACCAACTGTCAATATTATTTGCTCTGCTTAATCTTAACCCTTCGTGATGTCTTTGGTAAAATGTAAACAAAAAATAAGAAATCAAAACGCATTTCTGATCGTTTTTTTTTAATTTTATGTTGTATCAGTATTGAACAATTGTTACAAAATATGCACAATATTTCCATATTGGAACAAAAATTGAATATAATTCCTGTAACTACACTTTTCTGTTATTTTGTCAGTTGGTAGGACAGACCTAGTTTAATTATTATTTAAAAAATTTTTTACATACTAGCGTTGATTTTTTTTAATTATGAGTAAAATGTGTAAAACCAAAGTTTCAATGCATTGTAGTTACCTCCCCTGACTGGATTGACCCAATATACTATTAATTCACCTAATTGAATCAAAACTGCATTGAAAAATACAAAGAACCTTGCAAATATTTTTCAAAATATTAATCCTTCTTAAAATAATTATTAGCTCTATTTAATTTTTTTTCTAAAAGAAAATATTTGTTAAATGAAAATGAATAGTTGCAAAACAGCTGGAATTTAAAACAGAATTGTCTCCCTTTAAGATATAAATGTAGATTTGTATCAAATTCATTAGTGTAAAAAATAACTGAAAACAAATTCAACCTTTCTGATATTTTTTAAATATATATATAATTAGCGTTAAAATAATATACATTGCAACCACCAAACAATGAGTTGTCCATATGGATGTGAGCTGTATTTTATATATGAGCACCATGAAGAATCACACAGTTCATGGTAACCAAAAGGTCTTTTGTCACTCTTTTTATCAATTGTTTTGATGTTTGGATTCACATTTTGACTGGACATGAAAATAGTTGCTGTGTCTTCATTGGCATTCGAGTTTTTGTCGATAATCGTGTGACTTAGATGCTGTGTATTTGTAACAAAGTAGGCACCATCTGGAAGTATTAATTAGCCTAGATGCTGTGATTTGTTATTAAAGTAAGCTAGTGGTTAATTAGGTCTCTGTCTATTACATCAGTAAACCGGGGCAGGGTGCTGCAGTATTGGTCAGATGATTAACACCAGCTGGACATTAATTATTAATGCAGACGGCACTACTTTGCACACGAAGGGGGTTAGTAATTATAAGTATGAGCTAGCATTGGATAGAGTCAGTCTGTACTGGAAAACAACCATATAGTACCAGGGCTTTGACAGTCTACTCGAGAGGCTGCCAGGAGGGCTACAGGCTAGTGCTAGTAAAGATGTAGAAGACTTACAAGTTGACAATTGACTTAGCCAGACTGAGACACAACGCCAAAGTACTTTCAAGTTTAATGTTGTTGTAATACCATGAACACGTACTTGTGGTATCGGTGTAATTTACGATCACGAATAAACTGTCTATTATCCAACATTATGTGTCGTTGCTGAATTGTGTCACAGACGTGATAGCGGGAGTTGAAAACATATGCGCTGATTTGTTATCGAGATCCCCCCTTAAGGAAGATAAACCAAATGAAGACTTGACACCAGATCTCAGTGATAAGGCGTTTGAAATTAGTGCATTAAATTCCAACAAGTTCAACCCGAAAGACTTTGCTAGATGTGAAATTGGGAAACCTGTTATGACATTGCCTGAAATAGATACTCTGAAGCCAGGAGACTTGGACATGGTAGTAGAACAGGGGAAAGACGGAGAGATACTACAATTAAAGAGACAGTTAACTGAAAACAAAGTGGGAAAGTCGGTTAAAAAATAATACCTGATTATGGATGACATATTGTATTATTTGTCAAACCCAGATGTTGACCCAGTTGTTAGACTATATGTACCAGATCATTTGAGATTCAGAGTAGTGACACAATATCATGACGAGAATGGACATATGGGCATTGACAAGACATTTGACGCTATTAGGTCCAAATATTTTTGGCCTAACATGTACAAACAACTGTATGAGTATGTCTCAAGTTGTGTCCCGTGCCAGAGGCGTAGTTCGAAGAAAACAAAACCCTCCATGCAAGAAACTGATATACCCCCATATCCGTTTGCTAAGTTGGGACTAGATCTATCAGGGCCATATCCAGAAACCCTGTCAGGAAATCAATACATCATTAGTTTTGTTGATATATACAGTGGTTGGCCTGAAGCATTTGCCGTCCCTGATAAGTCAGCAGAAAATGTAGCACCTTTACTATTGGAGCACATAGTACCCGGATTTGGTTGTCCATTACAAATTATCACGGATAATGGGACAGAAAATGTAAACAGGGTAATGAAAGAGACTTTAGAAGCATTAAATATAAGTCATGTAACAACTTCTTACTACCACCCACAAAGTAATGCAAATGTTGAGAGATTCCACAGAACTCTCCATGATGTTTTGGCAAAGAAACTTGAAAATGACACAGCAACATGGGATGTGTATTTAAATCAAACTTTGGCTGCGGTTCGATTCAATATCAATGAATCATCAAAATTCTCCCCATTTTATCTGTTATACAACCGTGACGTTGTACTACCCATTGTCAACTTACTTCAACCGCGTCGTAAGTAGTTAGGGGAAAAACCTCACAAGATTGCATTAGAAAAACAACATCAATCATTCACTCTAGTGCATAGACGTATAAAGAAATCCAAACGGAAACAAGCCAAATACGCAGATAAGAATAGTAAAGAAATCAAGTTTCAAATAGGGGACCCTGTGTATATAAAGAACCATCTAAGGAAAAATAAGCTGCAAGACAAATGGCGCCCATATTATTGAATAGTGGAGCAACGGACACCAGTGACATTTATTGTAAAAAATCAGTTAGACGGTACTAGTACAAAATCGCATGCGGAACACCTGAGGCTAGCTGATATAGACGATTGGGAGATACCCACGGGTACTTCCACCTGTCCGATCAGAAAACCGCATTTTGTAGTACAACCAGAAGATAGTTCTGATTCGGAGGCAAGTTCAGATGATGCTGAATTACCTCCCCTTGACAGAATAACAAAGAGATTCCGTCATGAAAGGGATAATTCATCAGATGAGGATGACATTCCTTTAATGGAGTTATCTAAACGTTTAAGAGAAAGGAAAGATAGATTAGAGTCACAAGAACAGGATAGTTCAAGTAACGAGATGGAGCAAGATGCAAACCTAGATGACCAAATAAGGGAAGATAGTTCAGATTATATGTCAGTTGATGAGGAAATTTAAAAGTTTCTTTATTTGAATCGCAGTAAAAGAAGTTATTGAGTTTAAAGAAAGAACTCTCTCGTACCAATCGGCCGTCGGCACGTTAGATTCAATCTCTTGCTCAATAACAGGATGATGAAAACAGAAAAGCAAAACAAAAGTAAGATATAAGATGTAATTGTAAAACAAAATATATATAAAATAGAAAACAAAAAGAACTGTTATTAGATAATGATAAAAAGTTAAAATTAGAAATAAAAACTAAAGAAATGTTATTGGATGAAATCATATCTAATTGGATAAAATCCAATTAGCGAAAATAGTAATTTTGAAAGTTTTGATATAATTCATGAAGAACTGAACGCATCAGTAATAATGCATGTGAGAATGAAAAAGGTCAGGTAAGCTAATCACTTTGCTGAGTTACACATTGGTGTCGGCTAAAGCTGAGGATGGGAGTACATCTTTAGAGAAGTTTCCTCTACACCAACCATTTAGATCCAATGACAGTCTACGTCACTGATCAACGAGAAAGGGACGGTTCCATGTTTTAATTATTGGAAGTCAAAGAGAGACAGTGAATCCTTGTTAAATTATAAGTTCTACGAACATTCCATCTGCGGACGTCAGAAGCGGATTTTTTAATAAGGAAGATATATTCTGAAATTTCTTTTATCTGACGGGAATAAGTAGTATGTGACTGGAAGTAGTTAATGATGCTATTTGAACCAGTAACTGTTATATATGTTTATGTAAATGTACGTGTACCAGACTAGAGTACACACCATCGGTAATGGGTTTAATTACACGGAAGTGGATCTGAAAACTTATTTATCCGACTGGAGAGAGCACAAGAGACTATAATGTCCAGCGAAGAAAAAAAAACAACATTGCAACGAAATATGTGACACTTGCAATTTTCTTTTCAATTATTCGTGCACTTGTGAAGATATGTGATTATTCTCATGAACACTATGATGTATATCTTTGAAGAAGTGACGTAACCTAAAGGACATTCTTTAATCATTGTATTAATGAGACAATCGCGATAGTGATTTAATTCATTAAATATTATCATCATATTTGATTTCCGGAATATCATTTTATTTTGTGTGATTGAATTAATGAACAGTATTGTGTGAACTTTTAATGTCGAACGCGACATACGTGTTTAAATGATTAAGCAGATACCATGGACATTAACAGTATTATTCGCATAACAATGGGATTCTATAATGATTTTATTATTTTGATTCTGATTTGTACAGGTATATCAAATGGGTTAATTTAAAGAAGCTATTGTGTATAATGATTTGTATCTGTAAATATGTTGTTATGAATATATATATACCCACTATTGACTTTTACGACAAAAGTAGGTGACCTTGAACATTTAAAATAAGACTATATCATGTCGTCATTTAAGGGGCAGTATAAGATATAAATAGATGCTCAACGGGGAATTGTACGATGTCGGAGGTTATTAAATCTAGATTAATTGATTTTTGAATTATCTGAAGTGGGAATGGAGTGAAAGTAATTAATTAATTAAAAAAAAGGGTTGGGATAATGGTGGCATATTATTTAAAGAACTATAATTAGAAATTAGATTTCCTTGAAGAGAAGGGACGAATAATGTAACAAAATAGTAAAAAAAAACATCTAAAAGAACTACAATTAGAAATTATATTTCTTTGTGAAAAAGGGACGATTGTAACAAAGTAGGCATGTTGATATGATATATCACGGTAGCGGTACCATCAGGAAGTATTAATTAGCCTAGATGCTGTGATTTGTTATTAAAGTAAGCTAGTGGTTAATTAGGTCTCTGTCTATTACATCAGTAAACCGGGGCAGGGTGCTGCAGTATTGGCCAGATGATTGACACCAGCTGGACATTAATTATTAATGCAGACGGCACTACTTTGCACACGAAGGGGGTTAGTAATTATAAGTATGAGCTAGCATTGGATAGAGTCAGTCTGTACTGGAAAACAACCATATAGTACCAGGGCTTTGACAGTCTACTCGAGAGGCTGCCAAGAGGGCTACAGGCTAGTGCTAGTAAAGATGTAGAAGACTTACAAGTTGACAATTGACTTAGCCAGACTGAGACACAACGCCAAAGTACTTTCAAGTTTAATGTTGTTGTAATACCATGAACACGTACTTGTGATGTCGGTGTAATTTACGATCACGAATCAACTGTCTATTATCCAACATTATGTGTCGTTGCTGAATTGTGTCACATATTTTCTATTGACAAAGTCACCGGTCTTGCAAAATTTTGCACTAACAATGAATCCATGAACTTTGCCTGTTTCATGGAAGAATGACCTGTTAATAAAGCGAAGATACAATAAACACAAAAGTAAAAATGGCAGGGTATTTGGATTGTTTGTACAACACTTAACAAAGAAGAAAAATGTAATGTAATAAAAACTACATACAAACTTTGACCCAAATTCTGGTAATACTTAAATTGAACACATTAATTTATCTGGAATGAGTATTTTAGGCAATTGGACAAATATGGGCCCCAGCCTTCACTCCAGGGTAAAACAAAATCATATCAAACTGTCATTCTTCATCGGCTATAATTTCATCGAAGTTTGAATTGTTAGATACTTTTGACAATAGCAAGTCTAGACAACTCGATTTAACGAAATATTGTCGTTTCTGTAATGATTTCAATAAAATGTGAAAGCTCGTCACTGACTTCTTTCAATATCTTATTTTAATAAAAAATGTATTTGACTTCATATCTTAAATACACTTTGCCATATAACTGTAATAATGTTATGTGTGCATTAAAAAAATGTCACTTCCATCTACTCATGTCACAACGCGTTGTTGATAAGCGTCAAATCAAAAATGATGGGTAACGATGGTTGGTTGGTTGGGGATTCTTTACGACCTATTAACAGCCAGGATCATTTAAGGATGGCCTCGTGGTGTATGCGATGTTGGAGTGTGTGTCGAGAGCGTGTGTATTGTCAGGCTGCGATATGTTCGTATATACCTTCTTGCGATAGTCCGGATCTTACCCGATTTAAAGTACTGCCACACTGAAGTATACTGCCGCTGTTTGAAACATTTTCCCTCCGAGTTAACAGACAGAATTCCTTTAAACGTCCTTACAATAAAAGGCTACTGTTGAAATTAGTGTCGTAGGTTCCCAGAGAGAAAGGTTTCCCAGTGATAAGTAACAAGAGATCTGAAAATTCTGGCAGGAAAAGAAGGTTTTTGTGTCGTTAAGCTTCAGTTCAATTTGTAAACTGATTTTAATACGGATATTTCAACATAACGCGATGACGCGAGTCATTTAAAATAAATCAGTTAACACACCAGTAAACAAAAAATAGAAAAAATATTTCTAATATTTACATTTTGACTATTCAAAATTAATTTACACAGCTTACAAAAGTTACAGTCGTTATTTATTGAACGTTATACGCACTAACGGAACAGCCGACAACTGATGGAATACCAAAACAGCTGATTCCAATAATATAATCTAGCTACAAAAATAAAGCTTTATGAATATCATCTAATTGTAATGCATCATTACTTAACAGTTAAACATGACGTCACTTCCGAATGAATTAGCTATAAAATTGAACTGAAATATATTATAGCTGAGAAAACTTGACCCAATAGACTACGCAAAAATATAACCTGACATGCCTATTATGATAAAAAATCAAAAACAAATTATGTATACTCTCGTAAAAGCAAAAGAGAATAAGACCAGGTGTTCCGTAAGAGTAAGCGTCTTCTGCTTCATCGACGACACCCGCCATGTAAATCTTGGTCACATCATAGTAAGCATCAATCCTAAAAATGAGAACCGAGTCATCATTGCCATTACAACATATAAACACACTAACAAGCACGCTCAAAGACGTCCATCTTCATATCGCACAAAGATACAGAATATTTCTCGATGAGATCAAGAGAGTGACCACAAAACTTGCCAATACAATGTAGTCTTCATCAACGTGCATCTCTCGAATCCCTGTGCCGTAAGTTTGGTCATCAGCAGTTGACATCTATCACGAAAATCTCGATATTCAGACCAAGCCTTAGAATAACAAATCAACTGCGACATGTAAACACCATAGGATAGAGAAGCAGGGATGTTACTATCAAGAAAGGGAAAGTTCACGATCGGAAAATCGAAACCGTTACGTTTATCATACAGCTAGGTAGTAAGTTGCCCATGTTGGTTATAGTTTAGAGTCTGTTGTGTCTTTAATCTCAAGTTCCATTCCTAAGGACTCTGTGGAAGATTACGCCAGACAATGGGCTTAACGTGAACATGCTGATATGGATTCACTTTCAGAGTGGGTTAAATCTATCAGGTCCTCTATTCAGAAAAGAATAAGCAGTTTGCGATACAAATGAAAACTAAATGATGACTCGGTTCTCATTTTGAGGATTGATGCTTACTTGCATGTGACCAAATCTTTCCTTTGTTCCTATTTTGCCCCTGGTTTAGATCGATTTTGAGTTCGGATTATGGTTTTGTTGACGCTTTGGTATTATTATTATGATTATTTTTTACTCAACAACAACCTACATGACAAGTACATGTATGTGATTGTGTCTGTAGACAAGGCATCTAATAACCTGATCCTAGTTTGCAAACACTTTTACATTCATTGTTTTCAAAAAGAACTGAGCCTGCTTGATAACCAGGGTATCCCTACTTACGCATTGACCGGTTTTTCGAAAGATGGAATACTTTGTAATACTGATATTTGATTGGAAAGTATTTCATCTTTCGAAAAACCGGTCAATGCGTTTCAAAATACCCGTTAATGATAAAGACGCTGACCTACCTCGGCTATATTGGATACCTAAACTACACAAAGATCCTTATAAGCAACGTGTTATCGCTGGCTCGTCTCATTGCTCAACCAAGCCAAAACTTCGTACTGCCATTCTTAAATCAGGGCTTCAGTCTTATTGCGACACTGTATACTCCAGAAGTGGCATTAATGGGATGTGGATTTTGAAAAACTGATCTTCTGATCAGTCTTGAGCACCCCCTTCTCAAAAATCTAATCAGCATTAGATATTATTCGCACTTTTTCATATCCTCCCGTAGTGTCATTTTAGGTTTAGTTTGATTTTTTGGGTTTTTTTTTTGTTTTTTTGTTTATGCAATTTTGATATTCTCATATTCTTTTATCGGCAAATATATATCATGTCTCTTAACATCAGAGACATATCCAGGATGTTTTGAAATTTAAATCAAGCAACAAACCTGTCACGTGATATATAGGGGCGTACTAAACTACGAAACGCAAAGCATATATATCCGGTACCAACAATAAGATCCGGAAATGAAAATATTATAAATAAAAGAAATATCCAAACAGATGATATAAATTACTTTATTACATTTTTGCCTGTGAAATATAGAAAATTATCAAACTGATCAAACTTATATTTCACTGCAGTGATGAGGAGTGGAAATATAAGATTTTGCAGTGAAAATAAAAGATTTTGCTGTGAAAATATAAGATTTTGCTGTGAAAATATAAGATTTTTTCAGTGTAACGTGAAAAAGTGACTCGGCATTAAAAACTACCAAGGAACATTATTCTGCGTGGCAAAAGGTACCCGGGGTCGTTATTTCACAGTAGAAATATTACACGGCTATCTCTAGAAAAATGACCGGTGGGTAGTTTTCCATTGAGTCATTTTTTTCACATTACATCGGAACTTTTGTATGAGTTGTTCCCCTTGATCGAATCGAACTCCCCCATTTCCCTTGGCATTGCAGGCTCGGCATTGTTGTGGTTTGCTAGAACTTGTCTAAAAATTGGGGAAAGATAATCTTGAAGAAATATCAGCAGCAGTAAATGTTGATGAGATATTGTTTCAGGATTTAATAAATAATGGATTTGGAGATGAGAATGGTTCAATTTTTCCGATCAACTTCTGTGTACCCGATCGCGCGATCGGTTGTGATTTCGTCGGATAAGACCAGGCCTAGCTACTTTCCAGTGGGCAATTAGGAAAAAAAGATAAGTATTTCAAGGCCTCTTTCGAAATGTAATACAAAGTTTGCAGTTTAATATCAAATATATTTCACTTGTGTGGCAGATTTTTTTTATATACAAAATCATCTGCCATACTCTGAAATATATATGATATTAAACGGCAAACCATTGAATATCCTCTATTTATGTTGCACATATTGTGTTTGATATTATGTTCATCATTATAAGTAGATAAATATTTAAGAGTGATTTTAAGGTGATCTTTATTGTTATAAGTATATAACATATGTAAAGGTAATGAAGCTTGATATCAAGGTCATCATTAATTGATATACTGTTATAAAGTTAGTAATTTAGATAGCATTTGTTATTATATAGAGTTTGAGATGATCTTTATTGTTATAAGTATATACATATGTAAAAGTTATCAAGTTTGGTATTTAGTTTAAGTAGATAAATGTTTGATGTATAAGGTACTTTTGTTATTATGTAGATACATGTTATAGAGTTTGAACTGAAAGTTTTTTTTTTAATTCTATAAATACATGTTTTAGAGTTTGAAGGGTTGATAATTACAGTGTACCCTCGTTATACCGCCACCTTTCATCCACAGCAATTATGGCGGTATAACGAGGGTGGCGATAGTATCGAATTATGACAATTATTGCCAAGAATTAAATTGCATAATAGATTGCATTTCCAACATTTTTCTAAAAACAGGCTTAGTTTTATATCGTCATATAGATAGATCTACATTGGCACACATTTATATTTGGAAATAGATATACTTTTGCCGCCTTCCATTCCAAATGGAACACTAAAGATTTCTTCGATCTTCAAAAACAGAACAATATGGAGTTATGTCGGGGAAATGTATAGCGATTTGGGACGTTTGTATTCTAAAGGGTGTGGCGGATGGCGATATGCGAGGGTGGCGAACTTAACAAGGGAATTATATAGAAGGGAAATCCGTTCTAGAGATTTAAGTGGCGGTATGCGAGGGTGGCGGTAGATTCGGGTGGCGATAGGCCGAGGGTACACTTTATTGTCGTTTTGCAGGTAATAGTAATTGAGTTAAATAACACGGTGATCAATACAGAATACCATAGTTCAGACCCGTACACGTTCGCTGTTCCACTTTAAGCGTACCGTTTGCGTAGCATTTCCGTAACACTTCCGTCCCATTACCGTAGCATTTCCTTACCGTTTTTTGTAGCATTTCCTTACCGTTTGTGTAGCATTTCCGTACCATTATCATAGCATTTCCTTACCGTTTTTTGTAGCATTTCCGTACCGTTTGCGTAGCATTTCGTAGCATTACCACAGCATTTGCGTCAAACTACCTTACCATTTCCGTAGCACTAGCGTCATTTACAAAGCGTTTGCGAAGCGTTCGGTTAAAAATTTCACGGAATAAATCTGACGAAACGAATAGTTCATGTTTTTATAAGCTGCATAAGCTCAGAATTTTGTAAATAATCTCAGTCTCAAAAATTAACAAAACAAAAAACAAGGCTTTTATCAATATGTATGAATCTGACAAAATTTAGCATGAAATTAAATTAAATTAAATGAAAATATCAAGGTCATATGACCCAGCCAGTCGGAAAACATCGGGCCTTTCCAGCAAGCTCGGAAGAGAATACCCGAGGTGTTCCGACTGATGCCTATGGCTACCTGTCAGAGTACGTCAGGTCTTTTTGACGGAAAAAATTAATGCATGTTCCAATATTACCGATATTCGATATTGTTCTCAATTACTTTAAAGGCATGTCTGTTTGTTTCACTGTCATACCATTATCTTAATGGCAAAGCAAACATTAAAAACAATCGTACGCATGTGTATTTTCGGTTTCAGCACACGTTTCCCGATACATTATGGGTATTTCGTTTCGTTTGTATGTGTGATTGTGTGGGTCCGTTTTATAAAAATGCAAGCGTCTTCCGTAGCATTTCCGTACCGTTTGAGAGCATTTCCGTAGCACTTCCGTAACGTTCGCGTAGCATTTCCGTACCGTTTGCGCAGCATTTCCGTAAGATTTGATTAGCATTTGCGAAGCATTTCTGTACCGTTTGCGTATAAGATGGAACAGCGAACGTGTACGGGTCTGTATAACGCTTAGTGTACCACGACGAAAACTAGCAGGAGTCAACAGACGAGACGGTAAACATGCCTGATTAAGAAGAGATGGTGAACACATTTGACTTCGACAAGACGGTGTACATTCACGATTCAGACGAGACGGTACATATGCCTGATTTACACGAGACGGTAAACATGCCCCATTAAACGAGACGGTAAACATGCCTGATTTAGACGAGACGGCAAACATGCCTGATTTAGACGAGACGGTAAACATGCCCGATTAAACGAGACGGTAAACATGCCTGATTTAGACGAGACGGTAAACATGCCCCATTAAACGAGACGGTAAACATGCCTGATTTAGACGAGACGGCAAACATGCTTGATTTAGACGAGACGGTAAACATGCCCGATTAAACGAGACGGTAAACATGCCTGATTTAGACGAGACGACAAACATGCCTGATTTAAATGTGACAATAAAAAATCCTGATTTAAAAGAGCTATAAGTATACATACCGAACAGGCAATTACCTCAAGAAAATATGTAGCATCTACCAAGGGAGAAGGTTATATCGGTACACTGACAAGCTTCACGTATTAACAAAAAGTGAAGGAAGGAATTATGATGTTATTGACCCTGTATTTGTAGAAAAGGGAGCTAAGTAAGACGAATGTTTACCCTGTAATGTGTAGAAAAGTAATATATTGGAAAATCAATGTATTAATGGCGTAATTGACCTTGTAATTTGTAGGAAATGGAGGTGATTATGACGTAACTTATAGAAATGGGAAGTGAGTATGACGTTATTGATATCGTATACGTCGTTTCCGAGATAAGTTTTTCTCTCTAGATTCGACCAGATTTTAGATACGCTTGTCACGTGGTAGGGGGCATGTATACTTCCGGTGTACCTCTAAAGAATCAATACCACAAAACAATATTCAAAAAGAGCTGCTATGAGTTTCCAAACGTCATGTTTATCTACATGGTACTGGTCAGTAGAAATAACTTTGATAGAACATCCTAAATTTCAGTAATGTCTGTCCTATTTTAAAAGCGTTTTACGCCATCAAAGTTGGTTAACTACCGATTTATCATTACACCGGGAGTATACATGCCCCCCTGAATTAACCACGTGACCGCTATATAACGTGACCTTTATGCCGGAAAGTTGTATCTCGGAAACGGCGTGTTGTATAGAAACGGGAGTTGTATACATCGTGTTGTATAGAATGTGGTGCTTATGATTATTACTTCAATTTACATATTATTAAATGGAGAAAAATTATGGCAACTATAGATGTCTTATGAATCAAAAACTGAGGGTTACTTTGCCACCGTTCAACCTTTAACAGACAAAAAATTGTCCTTGTTTTAATCGTATCAATAAGTTTAAATGTAAAGGGAAAACAATAGACAAGAGGCAAACACAATATAAGTGGAGCACTTACCAGGTACTGACCGATAGTCGGTGGATTTTCTCTGGAACTTCGGTTTTCTCCACAAATGACCATAGTTTTACATAATACGTAAAACACACACAAAAAAAATACAAAACGAAAAAATACGAAAAAGGAGACACTGAAACAAATGGAAGATCAGTATCAACTACACAGGGCATCGCTGAGACCAGTTTGTGTGGTAATTTATTCATCTCCCGTTGGCCCGATCATTTAGTTTGTCCTAGAAATCCAGAATTGTATGTAAACCATAATTAATCTTACCTAATTGTCGTTTTTTGTTTGAGACAGAATCAAGTTGATACCTAGTCGAAATATCTGCAAAATATATCATAGCTGATTTTAGTCCCATTTGTTTGACTTTTCCCCATCCGTATTGTTTTTGTTCAAGTCGGGCAATTATAGATGTAAATGACAAATAGAACACATACTCTCTACTAAAAGCAATGTTCAAAATTGATATAAAAATTTTAGAATGAACGTTCCATCTGGTAGAATAGTCCATATAGGGAACGGTTTTGTCTTAATCTGAAAAAAATATATTTATTTGTTAAGAGGATTAAGGCGGTATTTACTTGCCTGAAACAAAAGGATACGTGGGTGGACATGTGTCATTCGTTATATATAACCGATTTGTATTGCAACGTTACAAATATTTTGAAACACGCCTACTCTATAATGACAAATTGTGTTATTGGACATGGCCGTGCTATTGATAAAGTTGGTACATGTAGTTATGGGAATCTGTCAGGATCTGGATGTAACTCGGTAAATATCATTGGTTTCCTTTATCGTCGAATCAACCGCCAACGGTTTTTATACAATCTAACAATTACCTAGAACATTTACAAAAACAATTAAGGCTCCATGTTCCACTGCACTTTTCTATTTTCTATAAGCGCAGTAATCTCCCCTTAAAGGCCCAATATACGTAACTTCAGGAAAATTTTCGTGATTCTGAAAAATTCTGAAAAAAAATCCAGCTGATAACCATGCAAAAATAAGCCTAAAACGAAGTAAACCTGAGCGGTAACTTACAAGAAACTCTTAACAAAAAATTCCAAAGAATTGAAAATAATTCAGGTGGGGCCCACTTCAACAACAAACCGAAGGTAGAAGACGGTTCGAAATGGACGCGTGTTTACAAATAGCGTGTTTCAACTGCTGCTGTACCGGTAACCGCGAAAGAATTCATCTTGAATATAGCTGATATCAGTTAATCTTAACTAAATCTATAAATATAATAGGTTATTAGGCTTGATTTTCGCTTCAAGTTTTGCCGAAAGTTAAGTATATTGGGCCTTTAATGTTGCTATGGAAATGACTATAGCAAGTTCGGCAAGGATATACATACTTCCGTTGACCGTGTAGCTTTGTTGCTTACAGCAGTGCCAAGTCCAATGTTCGAAACAATTTTTATCATGTTCACCCCGAGAACACTGATTGTAATCATATTTTTTTTACGTATTTTCATTTTGAATTCAAACATGGTATGTTTTTCTTTTTCAGATATAAGTAATCGAAGCTATATAGTCATACCACAAGGACCTATTTCCCACACATATGTAGAATTATATTACTACATGTATTAAAATTCAGTCAATAGATCTATATGTTTCAGTTCGCCTGAATGAACAGGTGCTTGCAAATATTTCATGAAAAGACGGCAGATTTTGCATTTTTCTCAGTTTCAACTATTGGTCATTCCGATCCGTAGGGATTGAAATAACGTCTCGAATGAACATTGCCTCTTTAACACCTGTAATAATTCTTTACACATGAGAATACATTTAATTAACACAGTTGTGAATCAAACAATGTGAAACCAATACATATAACTACAAAACAAATTATTCAGATTGAGGATTGTCGATTTCGAGCCGTAAGCGCGCATTTGACTGCAACTCTGTATAAAAATTCCATACACTGTACAATTTATCGCCACCATTTTTTTAAATGCTTAGATTATATATTTCTTTAGATAAATGAAACACAGTACAATAATTGTTCGTTCATCTCACCTGAGTGGGTTTGGGTGGGGGATATCTCCTATTACAATGTACATATACACTAGGTCCTCGACACGCTCAATTTGTATCTATTGATATGTACATGTGCATGTATGCATTTTAACATACACGTTTATATATGCACACGCTCATATAGATTGACACACCTATTTTAAATATGGACTTAAATAGGTACAAGCACATATAGTTACGTACTTCTCATTGTTATGTTTATTTGGATGTGACAAAGATTTACATGGACGATGTCGTCGATGAAGCAGAATACGTTTACTCTTCCGGAATACCTAGTCTTACTCTCTTGTGCTTTTACAAGGGTCTCCATGTAAATCTTTCCTTTGTTCATATTTTGCCCCTGGTTTAATCGATTTTGAGTTCGGATTATGATTTTGTTTTCGCTTCGGTATTCTTTAGATATATATATATTGTGATGACGGGACCCCTGAAGATTCGAGATGGTTTATCCCTTGTCGACTATATAACCGAGAATGAAGTGAAGGGATCAGCTGACCTCTTTATAATACTTGCGGTTTTTAATTGTTTCCTTTCTGTTCTTTCTCTTTTCTTTACTCTCAGTTTCAGGCGGTTCTTTATTTGTTCAGCCTACCCTGTCTATAAACTTTATAAAATATCTCAACAATTTACGTTCGTTTGAAATGGCTTGTATAGGTCATTCCTGGGCCACACCCTTTTAATGAAATGATATATCTCTTTTCTTTGAAAGTGGAAATAACTTTAGAATCATCATCGACGTCCATTACAAAACAATCAGAATTACCAACATTAATTAAGATTAAAACTGAAAGTTAAGAAATAATAGAAACTACTCTCATGACCGGAGATGTAAAATAGGAAAATGTGATTCGAGGGGTTTTCAAATTTTGTAAAACTCCATGCAGGTTTTGCCAAATTAAAAAAAATCCGAGAGTGCTATTCCCCTATCTTACACGTTTGAACATTGAAGAGTATTTTTTTCTCATTCTAATTACAGAATAAGTTCGAAAACCAGATACTACTTTTTTGGAGTGCACACCGTTTAGTTTGTATTACTCGTAAATATGGCGGAACCCATCAAGACACTATAGATAAATAAACTGCAGGATTATCCCAATTATCCCCGAGGACCGATGACCAAGTCCACGCCGGTAATATCAGAGTAACGATGATACGAAAGGTTGTGTCTACGACGGATGTCTCCGATAGGGTTACTTTACAGACTGTAATGATTCATTTTTTTATTTATCGGGTTCGTCATAGTCATCTTTTGAATGATATACGCTTTCGTCAGTTAAGTCGATACGGCAGCATATAAAACAGAACTTGAGCAGACGTTGGTGATGGCTGCACTAGTTAATAACAAACTATTAACTCGATTGTCATTAATTTCTTCTGCGACTCTGGAACTGGTAAAAATCGACCTGGCAGTTACCTTCATTTATATAAACTGTACGACCTATTTTGTGTTTAGGAAAGCCATGCACGAAGAAAGCGTAATGGACATGAATTTAATAAACCCACCTTTATGTTCACAGTGGACATGCATATAAAATAGCATGTTCTCATGCACAAAGGCTTATTTGGTATCTTCCTGTGCGTCACACTTTCTTCTAAATTATTTAAGAATTCCTTCCGCGTTGAATCACAAAAAAAATTGCGTCGGGGTTTTGTCTGATGTAAATTATGATTTGTTGGCCCCAACTATTTCAGTTCAATTAATTACTTTTACATGATCACTCACACCCTTTATGCATTGCTACGTATTCTGTTAATCGGTCAAACTTTCATTGTGCAATTTTCAATTTTGACGTTCCACGCCCTTGCAAAGCAGTAAATCAATCGCTCAAATGATGTGTAGTTGGTGCTAATAAGTCAACACGTCTTCAATTTTTTAATGAGATAAATTAGTGATCACAGACCGCATATATATGAGTAGCTATTGGAATCATGTCCGCATTTTAGAATGCAAATAAAAATCGAAAAAATTCAAACAAAAGATGTATTGCATCGTGTTGACAAGGAAATGTCAATTATACAGTAACGGTATTGAAATAAAAATAGGGTGTTTTCACCTTATTTTTTGAATGTGAATTGGTACCCCCCCCCCCCCCCCCCCCACCCACACACACACATCAAGATTTCCGTCCAATGATTGACATTGTCAACAAAAATCAGCAAAAGTCTAGCATGATATGTATTTGGATATGTCGATTATGGGATTAACCTGTCTTTCATACAGAATAGTCTGGCAGACACATACAACTTTGATGTGGTGACAGAGAAAAAATAAGAATGTATAACCTGCTTGATGTTTCTGAATTGTTATATCTGAAATTGGCTGCGGATACATCTTGTAAATGAAAGTGTAATTCAACAATTTAGCAAATATGTCGAAATATATCAACTCTGTACAGTACCATATTACAACTGATGTCGCCATATTATTTATTTCTTGAAAAATGTATCCTAGAAATTATTCCGAATAATTTTATACATTAGTGATAATCTAGTATCGTATTCGACTCAATTCGACTCGAAACAATGCCCGTTTATTACCGAACTTAGGGGGAGAATATTCTTTATATTGAAAAAAAACGTAATTAAAAGGCATTTTAAATTAAAATCACGGTGTGTTACTCACATTAAAATTGTGGCCTTGCGTTATATAGTTGCTTTGCAGCTCATCGGTTTTTGTTTTGTTTTTTTTTTTTGGGGGGGGGGGGGGGGTTAAAACATATTGGCGTTTTACAACCCAGTTGACTTCATTACTATTTCGGCTCAAAAATAGTTTGGTTTGTTTGTTTGTTTATACGTACCATTAACAGACAGAGCAAATTAAAGACGGTCTCCCGGTATATGTGATGGGGATGCGTCTCTTGAATGCGTGTGTATTTGGATGGCTGCAGTATCATGTAAGCCTTCTTGTGATAGTCTGGATCGTTTGCCCATTTAAAGTGCTAGCAAACTGAAATATATTGCCGAAGGTCTCTAGCAGTCACATTATATACAATGTGCAAAGGGTGAACGAGTCATTCCGCTCCAATAATCCTTAGCGTCAAGCAGAAAGTAGTAACTACATGTACCATTGTTAGAGAATCTGGCATGTCTCTACCTGGAGACAGAGCACATAGACTACCTCACAGGGGACACTGAGGCATCTTGTCAAAGATGCAATTTTTTTTTTATGAAAACATGACAACTGTTTTAACTATGTAAGTAGACTCATGTATAACAGACGCATTTTACTATGCCATACGACCATGTCATAAATTTGGTGTTACATGTGTATAATAAAAAACAAAGGTGTTGTGATAATTCAAATCTGTAGAAACAATATCCTACGCCTTTGATATTGATATATTACTTATTTTGTTATAAAAATATATACAAATTGTTAAAAATGACACAGACACATCATACATATGTATTCAATAAGATTAACTACTGGTAGGAAACCAATGCCAATGAGAACGTCACTAAGCAATACCTGCTTCCTGAGAAACGAACGCGCCCAAGCATTTATGTGATGTCGATTTAAAAGGAGACGACAGTGTCTGACAAGCTGTCACAACGCAAATATTTCTGTCTAAAACCTAGAACGTTTCCAAGAGGAATCAGTCCAAGGATAGTGTTGATTAAGAAGGAAATAGAGGATCATGTAACACAAAGAACACGATAAATTAAACGAGAAAAAATGACGTTTAGCAATATTTTTTATGAGAGTGGAACGACTTGTTCACGCTTTGTCAGTATAATGCGACTAGGTGGATGTTCTGCTGGGGGCCTTTGTCAGTATAATGCGACTAGATGGATGTTCTGCTGGGGGCCTTTGTCAGTATAATGCGACTAGGTGGATGTTCTGCTGGGGGCCTTTGTCAGTATAATGCGACTAGGTGGATGTTCTGCTGGGGGCCTTTGTCAGTATAATGCGACTAGGTGGATGTTCTGCTGGGGGCCTTTGGCTATTAGAACAAAACTAACTATCTCTTATGCATATTGTCAAGTAAGCCGGTAGCGCATAGATGAATAGGGCGGAGTGTAAAAAGTCTATGAAGAAATAGACAAGAGACATCGGATGAGTTATACTCTAAAAACCCAATTTTTATATGGTAGTGTAGGCTTCAAAACAAATTTGGTTTTTGCTCGAAATTCTTATAGTGTTTTTCTCAGCATGCCCCATACTAGTCATATCTCGTCCATTTCTTGAGAGATTTTTGCAAACTTTGTTTTAAAATAGTGGTATTTTGGACTTGGTAACACGTTTAAAATCATACAAAATCGATATGGAGGCTCTTTCTAGTGATTCAAATGTCAATCATAGGATTCAAACCATATTTCCACACATTTACTCATCAGTTAAATATAATGAATAAAGATATTGTAACTTGGTATGTTGATTCATCATGATAAAATGCAGGTCAAGTATTGATTTGGTGACGATCCACTAAAACATTCAAAAGTTAGACTGATTTAAGTTGAGAATTTTAATTATTTAGGGCACGACCCGACGTGGAGCCTTGCCGAACTTCAATCAAATTTGTGTAAGATTTTCTTAAGAGTTCTTTCTCTTGGACGTATTCCCATACAACTTTTAGTGTTAGTTTTAATGCGGGCAGGTTGAGTTTGGTTGCAACAACTGTTGTTAGAATGTAAGGAGTTTCGCATATATACTAACAACATTAGTTTTAATATATATTCATGATTGTCATTTGTCAATATGTTTTAGGTTATGTTAACCGTTTTTAACTCAGATCAGAACTGACTAACATGATGGAAGCGGTTAATCCTAGGGCTGCGAGTGATGCTGCGGTTGCGTTTGATGAGTAGCTTTGTACAGTGTATTATTAGCAAAAAAAACACCCGAGATAAGCTTTATATTATTGTCAGAATTCGTTCAAGAGAAAGACCTCTTAGGAAAATTTGACTGGAGTTCAACAAGGCTCTGCGTTGGGTCATGCGCTAAATAATTAAAATTCTCAACTTGGATCAGCCTAACTTTTGTATGTATAAGGGGATCATCACCAAATCAATACTTGACCTGTATTTTATCATGACGAATCAACATACCAACTTACATTTATTATATTTAATTGATGAGTTAATGTGTTGATATATGGTTTGAATCCTTCGAATCAGTTGAAAATGTCTCCATATCGATTTCCTATGGTTTTAAACGTGTTCCCCAGCCCTAAATAACACACTATTAAAACAAAAAATTTGAAAATAATTCTCAAGAAATGGCCGAGATATGACCAGTATTCTTTCTCGCCCAGCTGAAAACATTTGGGGCATGCTGGAAAAAAATGTATAAGGATTTCGAGCGAGAACCCAAATGCTTTTGAAGCCTAGACGTAAACTACCAAAAAAATGCATACAACTTTGGTCCAGACCCAGAAGTACAAATGTAATAGAAAAATCAACCAGTCTGCTGAAATCACGGTGTACTTTCTCAGTTCTTGTTCAAACTTGATTTTGAATCCTTTATGTACATACAGCATTGACTGCATATTTGCCTTTTTATTGAATACATGCTGTTTAAACTAAAAACCCAGCATGAATGATGACATGGGATGTCTATGACAGCGGTACGATGTATATTCATCAATACTACACACGTGTAGTTCCAGCTTCTTGATGTTTAAATCAATGTTTTCTTATTGTAGTTCAATCCATGTCATATACATTGGGAAATAGATATATATTTTTACCAAATAGGTTAGACCGTTAGATGAGACGGTTGCGTGATGAGCTAGCTAATATGGATGGGAATCGTCGGTGTACAAATATGATTTATTGACCGTACTTAATAGCAATTAAGAATATATACTGAAATAGCATGAGACAGTGCATTCAACGCATTACGTCGAATCAACACTATCATTACGTGTGTCTGCACATAAACAGTGGGGGGTCAGCTGGCCATGGAATTTAAACTGTGCATGCGTATACGAATTCAGTAAACTTCGCTCTAAAATACAGTGTCAACACGTAATGGACACATGAGCATACCACAGTGTCAACACGTTATGAAAACATTTATACCACAGTGTCAACACATAATGAAAACATATTTACACCACAGTGTCAACGCGTAATGAAAACATATTCATACCGCAGTGTCAACACGCAATGAAAACACAAACATGTATATGTACTAACAACCACGGCGTAAACAAACAAGGCGATACATCAAGTCAAGACACAAGAACAAAAACATAAAAACAACAACACGTAAAGACATAGCAAATTATTTGCTTCATTTAATCCGAACAAGCAAGTAATAAATCTTACTGATATTTAACTACAAAGGCCAGAGGTAATGCGAATTAGAAATCTGAAGCACTAGGTCGATCATGATACACAATATCCTCTTTTTATCTTGGCATCAGTATCAGAACAATTATATATAAAATATAAATATATTAAAATGTCATTACTACTAATATCTTACATACAATGAATTGTGTAAGCATAACATATCATATTTCTTTTGTCTAATCACTGGATCGCCACGATACTTGTACATCTGTTCTCTCTCATATTTCGCCATGTTGAATCGAGCTTTGTTTTTTTTCGCCCGATACAGTTTTAATGTCTTTTGCTAGTTGACTTTGTTTTAAAATATAGAAGTCTCGTTTGAAGTTTTTTTCGTCTTTTTATAAAACGACCATTTCGGACATAACGAAAACCGTTTGGCCCTAAATGACCATATATGTCGATGGGCCGTAAAACCAAAAACAAACAAACAAGGTTTGTCCATGTAAGAAAACTATGTAAACACTTCTATCTTTATAGACAATATTTTTGTTGAGTTCGGAGGAAAGATTTTCTAGCAGATTGTTGGCATTCCCATGGGAACAAACTGTGTCCTATTCTTAGCTGACTTGTTTTTGTTTTCATACGAGGCTGAATTTGTGGAAGAGCTAATCATGACAGGTTACAAAAACCTTGCCAAATCCTTTAATTTATTTGCAGATATATCGACGATGTGTTGTCTATACACAACAAGTTTACAGACCACGTCGACCGTATATACCCTTCTGTACTTGACATAAAGGACACAACAGACTCATCGACATCAGCTGCTTACCTCGATCTCAACTTAAACTACGACAAGCATGGACAGCTTATAAGCTATACAATAAACGTGATGAAATCAATTTTCCGATCGTGAACTTTCCATTTCTTGGTAGTAACATCTCTGCTTCTCCAACCTATGGCGTTTACATGTCGCAGTTGATTGGATATTCTAGAGTTTGCTCTAAATATCTTGCTGACAAACAAACTAACAACACAAGGATTCGAGAGATGCAGGTTGATCAGAAGAACTATGGGCAAGCTTTATTTTCGCCATCTTTGTCTCATTGAGAAAGATTCTGTATCATTAAGTGATATGAAAATGGAAGTTTTTGAGTATGCTCATTAGTGGGGTTACCTGTTGTGATTGACAATGACACTCGGTTCTCATTTTGAGAACTTGATGTTTACTTGAATGTGACAAATATTTGCATAGCGGGTGGCGTCGATGAAGCAGAAGACGCTTAATCTTACGGAATACCTAGACTTATTCTTTCGTATTTTCACAAGGGTCTACACGTCAATCTTTCCTTTGTTCCTATTTTGCCCCTGGTTTAATCGATTTTGAGTTCGGATTATGATTTTGTTATCGCTTCGGTATTCTCTAATTTATGTACATACATTGTAACATATGGCGCAACGTGACGTCACAGTGGCTCAAAAATATTTTCGGGATTTTCAAATTTGAAATGGAATTTCCCTATCTTACAACCCTGGTCATAAAAAAATAATATCATTTCAACTTTGTTTTCCTACTGCTTTTTCTACCTGATATCGTTCTCACACCTTATTTGTTTAAATGAGAATAATGTTTTCCCCTCGTCTAGTTCTTACATGTCGGGGATTCATTCATGTCCCCCTTGCGTACAGTTTGAGAAGTCTAGGAAAATACAGTCAACTGTTTACCAACTTGTAGCTTTAAATGACATTCACGAGAGCAAATCCTCAACAGAAAATATTTGAAAATAAAACAACCTTGTCTATAGTTCATCAAGTGTTTTTGAGAATATGTCGTTCTTTTTAAAATACATATTTACATAGTTTATCCCAATATACATTTTAATTCCTATGAATATGCGTGTTTAACATATTTTACTGAATGAAAATTTAAAGCGACTACAATGAAATAGATTACTCAGGGAACACGACCTATTGACGTCATTGTTAATGGATTGCAGTCCGCAGTGAAGATGTTGGTCAATAGCAGGCTTCATGACATGTCAACAAGAAATCTCCTAGGAACAAGCACACTTACTTCCTTCCTGGCAGGCACCTCTCTCTGTTTAGAACACAAAAACATCTGTTATGACACAGAAGTGCTGTAATTCTCAATGGAGTCGTTTAGTTCTCTTCTCTTGCTGTTATTCAAAAAACAGCATTCAATTAACTTTCGTAATATTCTATTCCAATCGTCGAATTGGAAGAGTTTAAATGTGTTCTCAAAGGTTAAGGGACACGAGAGTAGCTTCTTGGCGGGCTCCTTTCTGTTAATGTCATACCAAGGAACAGCAAGCCTCCAGACTATTTTATCGCGTTGAAATCCCAGGGCCATTTTTGTAAACGTGTGTCGTTCATTTTTGGGGCTATAACTGTTAACATACTTACTAGAGGAAACCAGTAATAGCTAGATATTCCATCTAAAACATTAAACATGCTTTCTGTTTTATTATACCGATACGATAACCAATGTATTTCCAAGAAAGGTTACAGAGAATGAAGTCGGGTGGTGGATACGAAATTGAACCCCATTCACCAAAGGATGGTTCACAACAAATTAAAAAAAAAGCACTACATTTTCTTCTTAGGATCCGCCTTACAGTCCCCAAGAGTCTCCTACCCACATTGTATACAAAATTGATTCCCCTTCCTTTAAGGATACTTCAGAACAAATGGACAATATCCTGTCATTCCTCGAGAAGAAAAAGGATATACAGAATTTACAATATTTCCATATTAGGCCCCGCCCATCAGGTCCTCTGGCGGTCAGACCAACGGTTTATACAAAATTGAATCCCCTTCGAACGAAGGACAATGGACGCTGCACCATGGCATAAACTTACTTGTTATTCGGGCAGGTGAGCATCGGTTTTAAATCAACATTAAATTCAGAACAATGTCACTTTATAGGTTTAAAGCTTCTTTTGCATAAAGCAGGGACACTAAGTTTATTTAATTTGGGGGGTGGGGGTGGCGTCCTTAAATGACCCTGGCTTTTAATAGGAAGTAAAAGCAAGCAAGCAAGCAACCAACCAAACAACCAAGATCCTTCACATTTAGCCTTAAATTATTATTTAACCGCAAACGTATGCCTTTAATGTTCTTATTATCAGTATTGCGTGTAGACTCTTTCATGTTTTTGCGTAATGAAACATCCCATTAAGTGGCCTTAACGCGAGTTCGTGTTACGAACAGGATGCTGGAAGATGTTGCAGCATCCACTGTTTATAATATATCAGCTCTAAAGTAAACTTCTGCAGGAAACGAACCCAATCACCGTCTCCCTCTCATTTGCACTGAATTGACTTGGTGGAAGTGTTAGTATGCGGTAGATCTGCAAACCAGTGCAATGCCTTTGATTCCAATGAGTATTATTGGATAACATTGATAAATATGTAATACTCACGCTATTAAGTGAAGATAGTTTCTTTAGATGATACCGTATGGGTTTTTTTGTTGGTCTAAATTTTCGCGATTTTTACTCGAAATGACGAAATTTAATTTACGCGGATTACAAATTTCGCGATTTGGGGATATAAGAATATATTTAGCATAACACTGCATTCTGTTTCGAGTTATAGGCGAAATAAACGCCCACTGCATTACAGGAAAATAGCGGTTCATATTTTATTTTCCTGTAATGCAGTGGGCGTTTATATCGCCTATAACTCAAAACAGAATGCAGTTTAAGGCTTATATATACATTTCCACTTCCAACCATATCCGAAAAAATATTTTCCACCATAAAATAATACAAATTGCAGCTCCAAGAAACACTGGTTTAATTGGCAGAACAGCCCGTAACGCGTGCTCGTTTTCGAGAGACGGAAATGTTTCACGTGCTTTCTACCGGAACGGGGTCTTGGAATTATAGTCTGTAGAAAACAGCTACCGTACACGGATTTTATTTAAAGTGTTGATTATTTTTCTTTCTTTTGCACTGTTTCTGTCTAAGGGTGCTTTAAAATAGCACTTGAAATAATTGTCGTCATTATAAATGACATCGCGTATTTATAAGGAGCGTACCTCATTTTGACTGCGTATACGGTAGTATGCCCGCAGTTGGCAACGAACATATTCTATGGTTAGCGCTCCATATTGAATATGTTCGTTGCCAACTGCGGGCATACTACCGCCTTATATTTACACCATTATTAATTTCCAAGTGCTATACGAAGAAAAAAACATTCGAAGCGGGTTGCTAAGATGGTAACTACGATGACCGTGGTTGCTAAGGTAATATAGTCCAATTGGATTTCATCAATATATTGGTAGATTTACAATACACTGTGAACAACACTATTTTTTCTTCATAACATCATATGTAAATTTGGTATTAACTAATATTTCTAGCAAGTCGAATTATTTCTTTATTTATAACGGTCGTTATGTACACGCATTGACACAGTGATCTGGTTGTGACGCGGTCCGACGTCAGACGTCACAACTGCAGGGCGCCGCCATGTTTGCGTTACCGTCAAATAATTTCGAATCCGCATCATTTGGAATCAAAAGTTTCCTAGAAACTATTTATTGCTTAACCAAAAGCAGTTGATTCCATATATGTTCCATGTTTTTAAAATCTTGTAGGAACAAAACCATGGCCGACAGCGAATACTTATTTTTCTGAAGCTTGAACGACGCCATATTTGAACAAATATCAATCCGCCGAGCCTTTTTTCACTGCGTATACGGTAATATATTCGCAGTCAGAGTTTACTAAGCACAAGAAGGGAGAGGTGTAAATATATGACGTCAAACTGCGGAGGCATGTCCGCTGAATTTGAAAAATGGGTAATGTGACGTTGTCCGCCATAGAATAAGTTGTCAGCGTCGTGTTGTTTGTTACCTGTGATACGTCTCATATATGATAATACGATGAATAAGAACCCGAAAGCATGCATGCTATATTTGGTCGACTTCACACTGGTGGTAGGGGCACGAATCGTTTTTCTACAAAATGTATGTGGTGTCAGATTGGCAATAATGCACATTCCGAGAATCAGGGAGAGGGGCCCTCTTCATGGCGGAGAATGGTTGATAAAAAAGCTTATACTTGTGTTGACGACGCTTCTGTTTCGTTGTTAAGTAAGTTATTTTTCGATTTTATCTATTAAACTATTTAAATGGACTAAATTCAGCCAAGAAGTTGTCTATAATTATTTCTCATCCAAAAGAGAGTTCGGCTTGATATGCATTGTTTTTAACCTTCATCAAATGTTCGAATTCATACTCGTTTCGAGTTATAATCCTATGAACCGAAATAGATTTGCTTGGTTTATATAGTGACATTGCAGCGCAAATGTAAATATAATATTGTAAACCCAGTTAAATCGATCATCAGATATTACCAAAAAAAAACCCCAGAGAATACCAAAGCTTTAACAAAACCATAATCCGAACTCAAAATCGATAAATCTAGGGGCAAAATAGGAACAAAGGAAAGATTTACATGGAGACTCTTGTAAACGCACAAGAGAATAAGACCAGGTGTTCCGGAAGAGTAAGCATCTTCTGCTTCATCGACGACACCCACCATGTAAGTCACATACAAGATAGCATCAAACTTCAAAATGAAAAACGAGTCATCATTGTTATCACAACAAGTAAACACACTAACAATCAAACTAAAAAACGTCCATCTTCATATCACACAAAGATACAGACTATTTCTCGATGAGATCAAGATGGCGACCATAAAACTTGCCCATAGTCTTTATCAACCTGCATCTCTCGAATCACATTGTAATTGATGATGGTATCGGAAGAAGGTAAATTACTGATTAATCAACTTTATCTGACCATCGTCCCATCACTAAAAGTGCATACAAATAATTAATTTACATGATGTTATGTATAAGTGCCAAGAAGTTATGCATATACTTTATCCAGTAATGTTGTTGTAGTATGTACTGCAGTATTGGCAATGTCTAATTATTATGGAATGGATTGTTCTGGTATAAACTTTGGATTAGCTTTGTATGTATGTATTTAAGACTATACTGTATTAAAAAAACAACCTGAACAATAAGATAAATATAAAAAAAGAATATATGATCATCGCGTATATTGCCAAATTGGCAATTTTTAAATATCAGGATCACTGGTCACAGTTATAACAACCACTAATTAACTGTAATAGCCGGCACCATTGTGTTCAAATTCACCTGGTGCGCAGTGAACCATGACTGACAGGAAGTCTATAAGTCAACCTATCGTTTTAGACACGGGCGTCAATCTTGCCGAAAATAACCAGCTTCGCGGTATATGTATAGTAGGGTTAGGTGTAGACGAAATTATAAAATACCAAATCGTCAAGTTAACCTTAATCCGAACTCAAAATATATATTTTAAACTATTAACAAAATATGTACGAAGCAAAGACTTATTCAGAGTCACTTGAAAAGGTACGTTAAAAAAAGACCAGGTGTTCCGGAAGCGTAAGCGTCTTCTGCTTTGCTTTATTTACGACACCAGCTAAGCACATGTAAGTACCGTCCAAGTACATAGCATGCCCTCAATTTGAGAACTGAGGACTAACTCTTTATCAAACAAATAGGCACACTAATAAGCATAATTATTTAAAGACATCAATCTTCATATATTGAGGTAAATTTTATAGCTATTTTACTGTGTTGTCCTTGACATATTTATGACAAATGCTCTCAATCAGCTATTCAAACGCGACTTATGTTTAAAATTGTTCACATTGTTCTAGAGATTTTCAATTCTCAAAAGGCCGTAAAATAATGTTCATTTGAACAGATAATTGTCGGTTATTTTGCCTCGTTCACAACGAGTGAAATGTTGCTGCATGGCCGCTGCGCGACGTGTTCCATTTAAACAGAAAACAATGAAGATGTAGTCAGGATATCAACATTTAATTTAAAACTTATTTATAATTTTGTATTTTCAGAAAAAATTATCAAATTCCAGATTGTCATAATTTTAACAAAACTTTTACCATAAATCATATCAAAGGAAACGCTCTATACGTGGGTGTCCCTTGTCAGAATGCCAATGTCGCATGTGCTTTTGCATTATTTATTGCGATGACAAACTATATGAAAAGTCTCTAGTTTAAATACTCCTGCGCTATTATTGTTTGTCAAGCCTGCACAAAATCTTTTTGACGATTAAGAAAACCTTAACTAATCAAAACTAACCTTAACAAGTGTGCTTTGGTATTTTCCTTACATATTCAACTATTTTAACTACAAAAGATATTGTGGGATAAAGGAATTTATCAAGAATGTTGGGAATTATTGAGCGATGATTACATGTACAATTAGTATTTTTTCAAATTGTTTTGAATGACACTATGCTTGTTCCAAGGTTTCTTTTTGTAATTAATAGATTATTGTGTATTGTTCACGCATGACCGACAATCATTTAAGTAGTGGTATGATTTACAATATACACACTTTCGTAGTACACGATTTTGAATTATTTATAATGTACTATTTTATTTCTAAATGCATAAACTAAAGATATTTTAGGCACTCTGACACTCTTGCTTCTGTGTTAGTTTAGAAACTTTCGATTCAAAACTTTTTAGCCCCCTGGCATCACTAGAAGAACGAAAGAGCTGTAATTCTTTACACCTATACAGGTAGGTATAGGAATAATAGACGAGTTCTGTAAAACAAACCATTCAAGAATTATATCATTTACATTGTTGTCTGCAAATGAAATTATCTACAGAAAACCAAGTAAAGCATTGAAAGAAGATATATTCAGACGTCTTGATATGAAATCATTGAAAGCATGACACCCCTTTAGCGTAAAATCGATGCACATGTAGCAAAATATTGGAAACTTTAAACTAAGTTTATGGCTCGGTGCATTCTCTAACAGCAAAGTAGACACAATAAATAACCCTAATGCAGATGCTGCAGGTCTGTATGAAGCTATATTTTGAATTCCAATCTTCTATACTTCTAGCTTCGATTGTACATGCATGTTTTTTCTCGTTCAAATCTATATTTAGTTTCATCGAACAGTTCATCTCTGAAATCAATATTTGGTATTATAAAGTACAGATTGCATACATGTATTAGTTAACATGTGTCCAAAAAAAGGGGGAAAACAATATAACTAATTCCTCTCTACACGTGTTAAACACATTTTCATCATTGTTACACAATGTATCAATGTTACTCAATGTATTGCCGAATTAGGCTAATGGTAAATATCCTAGCCTTTCACGTAGGCGTTGGTTCAATTCCGAATGCGTTGTACGAATACAATGTCAGGGATTTTTTTTTCTCCTGCCAAAACGACTCCTGGTCATGGATTGATAAGTCATTATGAATGATACAGAAGAAAGTACGATCCCACTACAAACTGAACACAATACGTCTTCGGTACACACAAAGGCATTCAAATGTTATAAGCCAGGTGGCACAAAACTGAAAGATAATTCCACATAAATTGTAATGATAATGCATATGCCTATTGCGTCGATTGTATAAAATGTAAAATCATCTTAGAAGTGGCTCAATAGCTAGATATGGCTCTATGTATCAAATGTTGAACATTACACGAAGTTGAAGATACGTCTACCGGTACTTTTGTACAAAGGAAGAGAAGTGTTACCGTGAATTGGGCTAGGGAAATCTGCTGTGTATCATCGACCTATGAGAAAACGAAAACCCAAAGGAGAAAAAATAATAATGCAGCATTAGTTCAATATAACCAATCCAGTGCAAGCAGAAACTGGCGATAAACATACATTTGCCAGACGAGATTCAGAAGCAAGGGAATACAGATTCGCCATCTGACAGTTCGTTGTCCTTAAAATAAAACGGGGTCCGGGTGTTAAGTTCTGCGTTCATCGCGACAGAGTCAATGACGTATTTGCGGTATCTAAAGACACTCTATGGTGCTGTTTACCATGAAGAGATGTCATAAATTATTTTTAGCAAAGCAAGTTGTAATAAATCAGAGAATGCTGAAGCGTTAACAAAATCATAATCCGAACTCAATATCGATTAAACCAGGGGCAAAATAGGAGCAAAGGAAATATTAACACGGAGAATACAAGAGAATAAGACCAGGTGTTCCTGGTCCATCGATTAATCGTACGTTCAGTTTGTTTGTCAACATAATTGCATATGCATTCAGTGGTTTTCTTTCCGTGGAAGAAATTTCAGCAAGATCTGCTACATCTTTAACACAATCCGGTTCAGCATGACATGATCCAGACTGAAACTTGAACTTTTCAACTCAACAAAAAAACGGACAAAGTGTATTATTGCACATTGAAGTCCAATGAAGGCGGATACAACTCAGTGCTGAAGGAAGACTGAAAGGACAGCTCAAACAGAAGGTAGACCAGCTTTGTGATCAGACAGCTCAAACAGAAGGTAGACCAGCTTTGTGATCAGACAGCATGAGGCACTTGTTGGTACGATCGAATAGTGATGAGAAGGTCAAGAGAGTTACCAAATTGATGGGCACATTGTTAATTAGGAAGACAGAACTCTTATGTTAAGATGAGTATATTGTCGCTAACCCGGGAAGTTTATGGATTCAATTTCAGGAGTTCAACATCAAAACCAAACCAAAGCTAATTGAACAGCAAGTGATATAGTATGACCACAGATTGCGAAGGAAATGACGATGTTGACTACAGAATCTGTATTTCTCAGCTGTAGTTGCGGGCGGTGAAAATTAAATAAATCAACAAAAACGGAACTGACGAAATAAAAAAAACAACAATACAGATTGGATGGTAATGGATTACTGCGGGCACTTTTGTATCGGAGAACATCCATGCTTCCTATCAAACTATTTTACGTGAGATTGAGTCTGACACGAGTCATGCCAGACTCTACTGTTTTGTCTACGTCAGAGAAAAAAGTCTTAGGATTAGACGATTTGAACAGAGAAGGTATGCTGGAGGTTCAATTATTTTGTACATTAGGAGGAAAACAAATGTCAATTCTCCTATTAAAGACTTGCAAGGATTTTGCAGGTTTTGTTTCTTGCTACCTGTAATTTTGGATTTTGTTAGGATAAAAAGTTCTTATTTTTTTATGATAAATCAATTTATCAACTGGTTGTTACGTACATTGTATCATACAGAGAGATAATTATTTTGTTAATTTGAGAACAAATTTGAATTCAAAAGCAACTAAGGGTTAAAATTAGTTATTTAATGACTGGTTTTAAGTCACATTTCTCTTTTCCCTTTTTTCTGTATTTTTTTTAAAACATATCAGTGTCATTTATGAATGCTAAAAAGACGAACTTGTTAAATAAATAATGTTAATTCCCACAAGAAACCGTTATTAGTAACTACAACACGAAAGTTTCGAGTTAAAATATTTTCAAATCTAAATTGTCTTGAATTGTAACCGATGCAGCATTTTCTATTTGAATTAGATATCTAAATTACAAGTTCTGCTATTCTGCTATTCTCCAAATTGACTATCGATAACTAAATGTATACGATTATTTCATTCTTATTGTTCTTGTCCTAGGAGCTAAGTAAGTTTCACTTTATTCATTTGCTCATTTAATACATTGTTGATGTAACAAAATGGACACATTCTAGAATGCAACTCTGAAGCTAGCTACCCACTTATTGTGTTAAACTGTCTCATAGATACCAATTGCACCCGACAGAGTAACGACGGATTCAACTTCTTTCTGTGTCGTTTGAAGTATCTGTATTGAGTTTTACGATTTTTGCTATAGGCGCAACGCCATTCTTTAAGAAAGCATATCCCTGGGTGCTACTAAAACATTTAGAGCGGTTCTCATCAGGTAACAGTGTATGGTAACGTCCGCCTGTTAAATGAAAGCATACTGCTATCTATAATGAAATTCAGAGAGAGAGAATACTACCTATACATTTTCCGTCTTTCCTTATTCAAGGAAATAAATGTTAAGTCTTACCACAGCTCTATTTGGTTTGGTTTGGTTTGATATCATTGTTTGTACGTCCTATTGATAGCCATGGTAATTTAAGATCGGCCTTTTAGTGTGTGCGAAGTGAGGTGTGTGTTGAGTGCGTATGTATTTGGGAGTCGGCGAATATTGGTGTAAACCTTCCTGCATAGTCCGGATCTTTTTGCCGATTTAAAAGGACACCACGCTGACGTATACTACCGAGGGCCTTGGAAGATCACTACACAGCTCTCATTTTGCGGACGAATCATTTTCTTGAACATGACCTTAATTAACAAGGCGGGTGTTGTTGTCGTCGCTTATCCTTTTGGAACGCATGGCCTTAATATTCTTATACTTTCTAAATAGTATCCGCGTAAATGTTTTCTTCGTTCATATCGTTTCTAATTTAAACAGTTTTGAATTCGGATTTTAATTTGTTTACGCTGCGGTATTTTCTTAATTTGTTTTTATGTCTCGAAAAAAAAATAATCAGAGAATACCAAAGCGTCAACAAAACCATAATCCAAACTCAAAATCGATTAAACTATGGGCAAAATAGGAACAGAGGGAAGATTTACATGGAGACTCTCGTAAAAGCACAAGAGAATAAGACCAGGTGTCCCGGAAGAGTTGGCACCTTCCTACCTCTTCATCTTTTTTGGTTTGACTGTGTAATAGAAGGGATCTCTATTTGAACCCCTATAGACCTAATACAGATCGAGCCTCATGCTTTTACGGATATTGCCAAAATGAGCGCAAATCTCATTATCATACTTTGGTTTTCTCTGATTTCTTTTTCGTCAACTAGCTCAGCTTAATCAGATTTCCGACAACTTTATTTGACCGGCTTCAACTGTGACCAAATCACACAATTGTTATGTTTTACTGCTGCGAGATGCAAACCGCTCGAAAAATTCGAGAGGTATGATTATGGCACATATATATATACACCTGTTATAAAAGTTAGAAATATCCCGTACCAAACTGGCTAACTGCAAGTATACTTGAAGTATACTTCAAGTATAAATAAAGTGTACTTGGTATACTTTTAGGACTGGATATTTGACAAGTATTAGGGAAGTATACTTGAAGTATACTTGACTAATACATGAAGTATACTTGCTGAAACTTTGTCATTATTTCAACATTTACGCTAACACTTTCTATACTTGTCAGGACTTAGAAAATTTTCTGTGCCTGTATCAGCAAAATGTTTAAGTCCATGTTCGTAATTTTGTCAGATTTTTTTTAAAAAATCATATCTTCGCTATTTATTGGTTGATTTTTGTCATCTACGTCTCATATTTCACAAAATTTCTTGTAGAAAACCTATTCTTGTATATTTTTGATTTTTTTTTTCAAATTTATTTTTAAACATCTTTATTTATTTCAGATTAATTTCCTTAAATAACAATCATTTCAAAATGTACAAAATGCTTTAGAATCAATAAGATATATTATGACTCAAACAAAATTAAAAAAAAAATCAAATTACAAGTCTATAATATATTTAATAATCTACAGATCCAAATTGTCAATGTGGATACTTATCTTATCTCTTAAAAAAGTACGGTCATAAAGCCTATAAATAAACAGTCGATTATAAATTAAAAATTATAAACAAAACGAAACCGAAAGTTGCTACATGTTGTGCACTTCCGCGATCAGCAAAACGTTCAATTCTCAAATTCACGAAACGACATATAACCTATGCGTGAACGTCGAAATGTTTCCCGATCATGGCTACCGTTCGTTCAAAATAGTTTGCGAAATTCAACATTATCTATGCCCTCGCTTGAGACAAAACCACGCGCCATTTTGGGTCCAATTTGTTTTCGTTACATCAGAGTCTTTTCGATGTTTGACAGCAACGACGCAAACTCTAGATCAGCGCCACCTACATTTGTACTTCCGGATTATGCGCGCTTAGTTTAACCGTCAACAGGACCAATTTAGTTTGAACGATTGAACCGTTTAAAGCCGATATGAGGTATCTGTCTGACGGTACTTTCAGACGAGGTTTGCATGAACATTTGCAGGTCAGCCGAATTTATACCAGAACATGTTACATTTAAAGACGGGCACATACAGCGAGCAAACATGTCTGGGTGTTTTGTTGAAAGAACGATATTGTTCACCTCGGAATCGTGCTTGGATATTAGGCCTAGATGGATTTTTTACTTCATCTATTTACTACAAGTTGTAAGCAAAGTTTGTGTTAGAGGAACGAGGAAGTATGCTGCCCTTGACAAGACAAGACTGTCACAAGTCGAGAGTTTTGTACCCGGTAGGAAGGGGACAAGATGGCAGCCAGAAAAGTTCGACAAAGGTAACGTTACACTTGATAATTTCGTTTTTGAAGCGAATATGCACGACTCTTTTTTTACTTGTCCTTATCGAGGTGGTTTGTAATAATTGTCGTGAAACATGTTGGTTATCGGGTGTGATAAATATTTCTGTCAAGTTTCAATTCAATGTGATTTGGTTCAGTAATTAATCATAATGCAGGGATTTGGGGCAGGATTTGGGGATTTTTACCCATATTTTTCCTGAAAATCTCATTGAAAATTCAAAATTGTACAACTTAATAATTTATATTGAAAAATCTCATAGATATTTTGCTGATCCAATAAAATCCCTCAAATTCTCCCGATAGGTTTTAAGAGTCAGAATTATCCCTGGTAAGACAGAGTGGTGTGCCAAAATTCTGTCATTTTTTTTATTTTGCTTTATATTCTTTGTATTTTCGCCTTTTTTCAATGAATTTTTCTAGTGAGTGTTAGCTTATTTTCAGAAGACACTGATACATTTGTATTTAACATGTTCTGACAGTTCATTCCAAATTTTCACTGTTGATTTTGACAATTTTTTCTAAGCATACTGGCCGACCAGTTCTCGCCAAGTACCAGTTGTTGCCAATGGCACTGTAATTTGTATATTTCTTAGTTAATTACCAATTTACACTGGAATTTATAACATGTCAATATATAATACGATACATGTCATTTTTTTATTTTGAAATATCTTTTTCTTGTTTTACAGAGTCGGGTTTGCCATGAACAGGTACCCTGGAGTAGCAGATCTTGACCATGATGAGTGGGTATTGATCCAGGCAGTGAACGGAAAATTTCGAAGACTCAAGAATGACATTGAATAACTCGATTCAATGAGTGAAGTTTTATATATATTTGTGAATGTTGAGTATCTGTGGTTGTAAATAGACATTACCTGTGGAAATATTTAATTGACAGCACTTGTTCGTGGATGTGTAATTATAATCAACAGGATAAGGAAAATTCACAACCAGACCAAAGTTGGAAACCAAGACCTTCTGAACTCAAGATAGACGCTGAACAGATAGAGTGATCTGGTCGCCAAATTCATTGATAATCTTAATCCTTTAAATATCTACAAGATGTAGGCAGTACCTGTGGATGTATTGTAAAGACAGTATGTGTATGTACAGTATACTGTACGTACACGATGGATGTGAATTCAAAGACAGAGCCTACAGGTGTATGTAGATGTATAATATATAAAATCAATGTCTTTGGACCTGGTATACTATAATTCAGATATACACTATTTAAATATGTTTAGTGAATATATCAATGAAATATCTTCCTTTTAATTTGATTCATATTAACTGTATAACATGTTTTGTGAATATAACGAAAATAATCATAATTATTTCAATCTGGTAGTTGATGTATATCTTTTGAATGATGCATAAATTTATAAATTCATTACTGATATAAAGCTACTCTAGACTTCATGTTTGTCATTAATTCATTCTTTTTGCAAGTATACTTGGAGAATACTTTAAGTATACTTGATATATACTTGTAACTTTATACTTTCCAGCATGACTTCAGCTATATGGACATTGTACTTGAAGTATACTTGCAAGCATACTTGCAAGTATACTTCAAGTATACTTGCATGTATACTTGACAATAGACACCAAGTATACTTGAAGTATACTTCAAGTATACTTGAACTATACTTGCAAGTATTCTTCAAGTAGGCAGTACTCCAAGTATACTTCAAGTATACTTTTAGCCTAATACTTACACCTAATTTGCATACAAAATCAAAATACTTTAAGTATACTTGAAGTATAGTCCAAAACTTATACTTTAAGTATACTTTAAGGCTATACTTTAAGTATACTTTAAGTATTAATTAATTCCGTAAGGGATTTTCTTCGGAATACACTTTCGCTGTTGCCTAATGATGAATGAAACTAGCTATCAGCTGTTCCGCGTGTGAACATACATGACGGTAGGTGTGCAACAAATGTAACAACAATGAAGCACCGTGTCACACTGTTAGCTTAAAATACATGCAAATGTCGGAAAATATTTTAAAAAGTTATCGTTAATTTAAGGATTCACAGCAACACGGATACAGCACCACCCACCAGTGACCATTCTATACTCCACCTGGGTTGTTGGAGTTGTGTGGGCAGGAGGGAAACACTTTCTCTGAATGGTCCATGCGTTCGACGACTTCGGAGATCAAACTCGACCAATCTGCCCACGAACCTGTTAAATAAAAGTGTGGTTACTCTCTCTCTTGTTTTCGGACAAGACTGACTGCATATCAGGAAAGGTATTAAAAACGTTGAGATGTATCGTCAATAAAAAGAAGACGTTTGCTGACCAAATCGATCGTACTTACCCTGTCTGAACCTAAATTCAAGGACTCTTCTACATCAGCTGCTTATCTCCATCTTAATTTAAAATATGACCTACATGGACAGCTTAATATTTTACTATATGATAAACGTGACGTTTTCGATTTTCCGATTGTGAACTTTCCCGTTATTAATAGTCACATCCCTTTTTCTCCAACCAACGGTATCGACATGTGGCAGTTAATTAGTAAAACTAGGACCAAGATTGTCATGATAAAATATCTGCTGTTGACGGTTTATGTTTAAGTGATCGCGAAGGATGTCCTATTCCTCACTTTGAGGACGTGACATTTATTTTTATGTGACCTAGATTTATATGGTTGGTGTCGTCAATAAAGCATTAGACATCTACCATTCCGGAACACCTAGTCTTATTCTCTGGTGCGTTTTCAAGGATCTACGTATAAAACCTTTACTTTGTTCATAATTTGCCTTTAGTTTATTCGATTATTGAGTTACGATTATGGTTTTGCTGACGCTTGGATATTCTGATTTTTGTCCTGGATAAAGACATGAACTTTTGTTCCGATCCTTATTTTATCTACATGTACATGTGCTAGTCGTACATGTGATAGTCATGTGTCGTGTCGACTCTACAAAACATGCTATACTAGTCACGTGCTATTGGAAACTGTTTACCCAAAAGTCTTTCAGTGTCGATCGAAAGCAAATAAACAATAATAAAAACAAGAAAATGTATGTATGGTGGCGCATAAAAACGAATACCAAGTTGAAATATTCACTCCCTGTTGTTCATGCGACATGTCATCTCGCCAGCAAAATGGTTAAACTACCACAATAGATATAGTCTGTCGTTTTTAAAAAATGATACTTTTAGATTTTTTTGTTTTTGTAGGTCCAAATATAACAAAAAAATAAAAATTCACGTCGACACTAGGACAGTTATGTTTTATATTAAGCTAGTGAATGTTCCACTTTTTAATAGGAAATGGCATCGGCACGTGTCTCTGTATACGACTCAGTGTCAACTTTATGTTAAATGTTTTTCTTTTTTTTCCGGCTGGAAACGGCACTGTTTGTTTGCATGTACTGAGGTATATATTAGCGTTTTGTGGAACACCGTTACGACCAAAAGCGACACATACGTGATATTAATACTATTTGATACTGTTTAATGGTTGCGTACGGAAAACAAATATCTAACAAATGTACATTTCAATAATCAATAATTAAGTTAAAAGAGAAAATGGCTATTTTTTTCCTAAATGAGAACAACGAAATTTGTCTTAATACTTAAACTTGAATTTGGTTCAAAGTAACTGCCTAGCGATTTTGAAAACAAAGAGATTTATCGGTACATAATTCCATGTTTTAAACCTTTTAAGTATTACAATTTGTAACATAACTATTTTGAATCCTTTTTTAACCAAACCTTTTGGCCCCTAGCAGTGATGCTAGGGGCCAAAAGGTGGGAATCAAATATTTTAACTAATGTACAAGCAGAAGGGTCAGGTTCGTGAAACCCTTTAATTTAGAAAAAAAAATTAGTACGGTATAATGAAGCAGTTCTTCAAAGCTTACATTAAGTTTGTCGCTAGCATATTTTTCGTAATATTTTCGCTGGTGAAGAGTGCAACAACGAATTACGTCATCGTGAACTATATATTTGTGTAGGTGCGCAGCTTTAGCTAACTTACAATAATTTGTCTTCTTCGATCAAGGTTCCTAATTGGACCTGACGTACGTAATAAGGGCACATCCCAATAGGATTGAATAGACTCAAACATAGATATCGAGGGATAATTTAAATGATTGAGCCTTGACATAGAAGGACCGTTTCCTGTTCCTTATATAGTCTCTAAGTTAGGGCCTCTTAGTTAGGCAAGTGAAGAGGGTATATCGTAGTATGATAATATAGGCATTAACCCCAAGACATTCTTGGAGGGATCACAACGATCACAACAAGTACATGTAGCTATAATGGGCTGCAAACAGTACTTCTGCCTAACGACAACCTTAACAGAATAAAAATGTTTCAGCGAAATGGCCTAGAATTGTTTACAATACAAGATATACATAGAATATACGGATATCTCAACAGGGTTACTGGATATGTTGTATCAAAAACAAATCTGAAACAACGTAAAATTAAGATTAATTTTATCAACATGACTTTTATTTCATCATTCAATAAGTTATAGTCTTTCGTAGTATTGTTATTAGAAAACGTTGAATGTGATTGCAATGTTGAAGTTTTGGCAACAATATTCAGGTTGTGTAAATAATGAATTGGACCCCAGGTTCAGTTAGTATGGCTTATGGTGGTTTGAGTGTGGTGTTGTGAGGTCCTAGTTGGTGATAGCAATGATGCGTAATCGCGGTTGTGTGGAATTAGTGTTGGCTATGATGGTTGTGGAGGTACACTCGTAGCAGTAGGGCTGATTTGGTAATGTTCGCCGAGGCTATTTATGGTGTATTGTAGGTAGTGTACGTTTTATGATCTCAACATAAGCTTTATTATCAGACCAGTGCAAATCATGATCTCATAATATGGTACATCTTGTCGCTAACAACGCGAATTATGTTATACAAAAATGATTTGAAATTATATAGAACTAGTTTAATTTTACTTCTAAATTCATAAAGTAAAGGGGCTTTACGAGCCTAACCCTTCTGCTTCTACATTAGTGAAGATATTTTGGAATCACACTTTTTGGCCCCGAGCATCACTGAAGAGTCCCAGGAGGACGAAACAGCTGTATGATGCAGTTGAACTAATTTTGTCGGCATACCGTATCTATTACTGAATTAAAAAGGTGCAGCATATGTGTGTGTTACGTCATCTACAAGAATAGCGTTTTGAACAAAGCGAAAAATGAATAGTATAAGGTCTTGAGTGTTCATATCTAGTGGACATATCTGCTGAATAAAGCGTCTTTCTTTAAACTATTGTAATTTTCAGAAATACTCAAACGATCCTCATATGCCATTTTCCGAGCATCGATATAAGTAGAACATTTGTTAAAAGAACAAAATGGCAAGGTGTCTATTTGGTATTTTCACGTAATATTGTTAAGCATCCTGTTCATTTTTTGGAAAACATGATGACTGGTTAGCAATGAATTATACCTGTCTGGATGATCCAACCATCAATTCGGTTACATTTGTCTGGAAACATTCCCGTAATGAAAAAAGAATCTGTATTTCAGATGACAAACGTACACTAACATGTAATCACCTATGAAATTTGAACTCTTCGTGAAACAAAACGCTAAGGCGAATTTTTAAAAACAATATATATATTGGGTTGATATGTTTCAACAGTGAAACATAACTGACTAAGATGCATTTTAAACCGTCGTGTTAGATTCGAAAGCTAATTTTAGCATATACTTCTTTTGTGCTCTAAGACTAGTGACACGGCCTTTCTTGGAATAGTCTCACATTCATGACATTCTCTGCACAACAAAGAACCTGACGTTGATATCTTTAACTGATGACGATGTTAATCGAGTTCCCCATCGGAGACAACCTGTTTACATCCGCTTAATAAAGCCATACACTTGCGATGACCTCTGGGCACTTAAGAGAATGTTATCATTTGGTTTGGGTTGATTGTTTTTACGTTTTATTAACAGACCGGGTTATTTATTGACGGCCTCCCGGTGTATGCGATGTTGGTGTGTGTGTTATTTGCGTGTGTACTTGGGAGGCCGTGGTAGGCCTTCTTGCAATAGCCCATATATTTTGCCAATTTAAAGTGCTACCACACTGAAATATATTGCCGAAGGCCACCAACAGAACGCCCCACTTGGTCACATTAAACTGGCTATGGACAAACAAGTCGTTCAAATCCAATAATGCTGAGCGCCAATCATGGATAAGTAACTACCATTGTTTAATAATTTGGTATTTCTCGACCAGGGATCATAATACAAAGCCTTCCTCGAAGGGATTTGAACGTTCATTTAAAAGTCAAAAGTGAGGTATGGGCAAGGGTGAAATCAAGAAGGAGAAAGTTGGTTAGAAAGAAGAGAAAAGATAATATTCCAAATTGAGTTGCTTCTTACGATCATGCATTTGCACGTACTGATGAAAATTAATCTACGACAACGTATTACTTAATTTAATTGTAAGCATTGAGTAAACAAATGAAGAAAGCACTGAACAGTTAATATTCAGTAGTAATAATTATGATAAAGCTACATGTAGCGGTCCGTATATTGCAGTAAGCCGGAAGCTGTTGAATATGTATGTCCATACTTATGTCTCGGCATAGTCTACACTAGTTTGACTGTACCTTTTACCTTTTACGAGTCACTGGAAACATATGTTAGGTGCGTGAACGAGTTCAACTACTAAATATATAGTTTACTTAGAGACACATTAGTTACCTTGTTCTCAAATCAAAGTTCAACACTTCGT
Organism: Mimachlamys varia; assembly: GCA_947623455.1. Classification (NCBI taxonomy): domain Eukaryota; kingdom Metazoa; phylum Mollusca; class Bivalvia; order Pectinida; family Pectinidae; genus Mimachlamys; species Mimachlamys varia. The sequence continues at coordinate 16,038,731 of OX392531.1, read as the reverse complement.
ATATTTTATTAATAATACTAATTAATAATAATTCGAGGTTCGAATATATCTCTTTTCACAACCTAAAGGCCGCCTTATAGCGGTTTGCAAATTATTTGCCACCCGCCAATATCGTTCTCAACTCCCTGGGGAACATTCAACCGGTGCTGCCATTTCGGCGCTCATACCTAGCATCCAACAATTTCTAGCACTGCCGAACCAAGTACTCGTTTGCAGATGAGTAGACTGGAACAAGCAGAGTAAAGTATCTAGCTCAAGGATACAACACAGGTACCGTGGCCGGGACTCTTAACTCACAACCCTTCGAGCCCGGCGTCCTTATATTAAACCACCATGCCTCCTTAAAGGTTTTATGTTTGATTTAATGGAAAACTATTTGATTTTTCACAAAACAACCCTGACTTTCTCTTCATATTTTAAGTCATAAGATTGCTATTCAAAGAATGTTCGTTGCTTCATAACGTATACTAATCATTTGTTAGAATGCCATTATTCATAGCTCTCGAATCATTGTCATCTTAAATAATTGAGTTAATTATACTGTACGCCTGGTAGAGATATATTTATCATTGTTGTGAAGACGATGACAGGAAAAGTAATTCATATGCAGCAAAAACACCTGTAACTGTCGACTTAAACTAGTCCTTATGAATTACCAATGCTCTTGCCAATACAGATTATATTAGATGAAGAGCTTCTTCTATGTTGAACGTGTAAAATAAATTTTACTTTTTACAATAGTGTGTATTTCCACCCATTTGCACTAACTGGATGCACAGTGTTATGATAAACAAATCGAAAAAACACATCTTTAGGGGACTCCTCAGTACGCTCTGATCATTTGGTTAAGACGACAGAATTCACTCTAGTCGACTGCGACCGATTATTTCCTGCGCCGAAATTCCCGGCGGAATGCAATCGGCTTTTTTAAAAAAAACTTCCTATTAAACCTGCTTTTATCACGTTGCTTCCGAAGTTGATACTGCGTGTATTTGGTTTATTTTGTTTTACGTCAAATTAACAGCCAGGGCCAGTTAAGGACGTGCCATGTCTAGGAGGTGGAGTAAAACCGGAGTACTTGGAGGAAAACGACCGACCTATGGTCAGTACATGGCAACTGCCCCACTTGGGATTCGAACTTGCACCCCAGAGGTGAAGAGTTAGTGGTAGAATGTCGAGATGACCTAACCACTCGGCCAACACTGCCCCTTGATACCAAGTAGCACTCTGGATTTCAAACGGAACGAAACGATATGGATTGTTAGTAATTAAATGGAAAATATATTGCATGTAATCCATTTTTTTAGGTTCCGCTAATTATATCTGCTTCATATCGGAACAGCAAAACCTCATTACTTAAGTTTATAAAACTAAAATATTGGACCGCGGTGACTATTTAAATTAAATATATATTTACACCTCTCCCTTGTGCTTAGTAAACTCTGACTGCGAATATATTACCGTATACGCAGTGAAAAAAGGATCGGCGGATTGATATTTGTTCAAATATGGCGTCGTTCACGCTTCAGAAAAATAAGTATTCGCTGGCGGCCATTGTTTGGTTCCTACAAGATTTCGAAACATGGAACATATATGGAATCAATTTCTTTTGAGTAGTTTTGAATAGTTTCTAGCAAACTTTTGATTCCAAATGCTGCGCATTCCTAATTATTTGACGGTAACGCAAACATGGGGGCGCCCTGCAGTTGTGACGTCTGACGTCGGACCGCGTCACAACCAGATCACTGTGTCAATGCGTGTACATAACCACCGTTATAAATACAGAAATAAATTCGACATGCTAGAAATATCATTTAATACCAACTTTACATATGAGGTTATGAAAAACAATAGTGCTGTTCACTGTGTATTTTCTAAATTTATCAATATATTTATGACATCCAATGGGACTATATTATCTTAGCAACCACGGTCATCGTAGTTACCATCTTAGCAACCCGCTTTGAATGCTTTTCTTCGTATAGCACTTGAAAATTAATAATGATGTAAATATAAGGATTGTACCTCATTTTGACTGCGTATACGGTAGTATGCCCGCAGTTGGAATTTTTTGTATCTAACAACTTCACATAATGACACATTTTCATCAAACATAATACAGTACAAATGCCAAGCATATGTGTTTACATCGGCCATCATGACCTTTCAGGGTTAGCAACACTGCCTACATGTAGTGCACACGAATTGTACCTGCTGCCCCTTATAACACGGTAGGAAATCACGTGACTTAAGTGATGAATCCACGACATTTCAAGATGGAGTCGCCGAGCGCTTCGGGTCAGAAAAGCAGAGCAAACGCAGGTAAATCAAGAAAATAAAATAACCTCTCAAAACAAGACATAGCCCATGTCTTCCGGACACTATTTCTGGTTCTTCTGATGCATTGATTATTATACAGCTCCCCGTAGTTTTCCCAAACACTTCGACAAACCGACGGTTACTGTCGGTTTTTCCGTGTAATTTGTTGTGGTATTTCCCACGAAAAAAACTTGTTTTACACTCAGACCTATATTCCTGCCATCGTACTGCTTTAACGGTAGGTACTTATTTCGTTTAATCAATTATCACATGATGAATAAAAAAACATAACAAACATAGAATAGAAAGACGAATTATCACGATTTTTTAAAACATGATCAGTTCCCACGCATACTTTTGCGAAACACGAAAGAATGCCTATTTTTCCAATAAATATTTTTCAAAGTGACTTTTCTATTTCATTTTTTTAGCGTTTGACTGATTGCTGATTATCTTTGATTATATACTTACGAATGTGTCCAATATGCGGGAAAGGTTTCAAAAACAAATCGGGGGTACAGCTATGAAGCTGCCCACAGAGATACGGCACCATATAGATGTTGTGGCAAGTTTTTTTTAGTAGGGCTAACCTTCAACGCCATAGGTAAAATACATTTTTATACTTTTGATACGTTTTTTTTATAGTTCATAACTTCATATATAACTGACTTTTAGGACTTGTGTCTCAGGTCAGGTAAAAACAAACTCTTGTTGATCATCTGAATGATGCTTCTTCAAGCCTTAGAATGACCATGATTAGTGACCTAGTGTGGTTCCTTTGAAGACACATCAATTGATATGTTTGTATCCCCTCACCTCGCAACGAAGTTAGGTGGGGATATTCTTGAATCAGTCTGTCTGTCTGTCCGTCTGTCGGTGCGTACGTCTGTGAAGATATCTTGTCCGGATCACTCCCCGGAAACCTATGGACCGATTAAACTACACAGGACAGCTCCTCTTGAATAGGGCTGGGCGGTTTTACCGGTAAACTGCGGTATAAAGTTGTGATGGTACGTACCGTGGTACATAAGTCATGTACCGGTTTTGGGGGGACTTTCATGTATCTTATCAAAAAACTGTTACATAGATCAATTGAAATTCCAATATGCTTTAATTGTAATTTCTTTTAGTTTGCTGATCAATTAGGACAGACATAGCTCCACTCAAACAATATCAGAGGATAACACAACGAAAAACTTATGACGGGCCTCTTGTTGATTGGCTTCAGAACAAAAATAGCCAGAGACCTTTAGCTAGCTCAAACACTCAATCAAGGTGGTATACCGTGGTACGTACCGCAGTATTTGCTTAAAAACCCAATATACGTAACTTTCGGCAAAACTTGAAGCGAAAATCAAGCCTAATAACTTATCATATTTATAGATTTAGTTAAGATTAATTGATATCAGCAATATTCAAGATGAATTCGCACGCGGTTACCGGTACAGCAGAAGTTGAAACGCGGTATTTGTAAACACGCGTCCATTTCGAACTGTCTTCTACGTTCGGCTTGTTGTTGAAATGGGCCCCACCTGAACTATTTTCAGTTCTTTGGATTTTTTTATTGTCAAGAGTTTCTTGTAAGTTACCGCTCAGGTTTACTTCGTTTTAGGCTTATTTTTGCATGGTTATCAACTGCATTTTTTCATAATTTTTCAGAATCCCGAAAAATTTCGCGAAGTTACGTATGTTGGGCCTATAAATATAATAAGTTATTAATTTAGGCTTGATTTTCGCTTCAAGTTTTTGCCGAAAGTTACGTATATTGGGCCTTTAATACCGTGGTATGCCGTGGTACTTTTAATTTTGTGGTACCCAGCTCTACTCTTGAACCTATGTGAACCGATTTCAATAGAACTACACACGACGTTAAGGACTGTGCACATATGCATGCAGATATTTTTAACGGAAATTTAGGTAACCATGGTAATCAGGTCATTCTAAACAGGTTTTGTTGGAAAGTTTGCCCAGACAACTCCTCCTACACAAGTGAACCAATTTCAATGAAGCTACACAGGACCGCTACGGACCATGTCTACATATATACATGCAGTTATTTTAAGAAGACATTTTGTTTCTCACGATTACCAAGTCACCAGGTCTATATACATTAATATTATGCAAGTATTTATTGCGTGGGAGTGTGGGGGGGGGGGGGGGGGGCATGGGGTTGTAGTAGTCAACCATTGGCTTACAGTTCTAGTTTGAATTTATTGTAACAACACTATCACCGGAAAAAGTGTGGTTATATCTTTGAGAAATGGTTGATTTAACATTTTGATTTACATCATTGACAACTGGATGATATCATAACAGAAAACATATAAATTGATAAAAAATAAGCGGAGATAATTCGGACAAAAGATACTGGGCTTAATGAGAAATATATCAATGAATGTTCTAAATGTACCCCAATAACCTTGGCTGGACGTAAGTACATGTATTTTCCTATCACAACGCATATGTATGTAGTCGTAATATTCGAGGGGGTGGGGGGCCCAGGACAAAAAAAATATGTTTGCCTCCTCACTGTAGAAATATAGAAAGTGAGGGATGGGGCTATTGTCCCCATGCCCCCACCCCCCACTTATTCATTTGCTATGGTGTAATTCATGTAAAAGAAAATATGGATGGTTATCCGTTTTGGAGCGAGGCTGTGAGGTGGAGGGAGATATTTTGAAAATAACTCTGATGTGGCATTGAAAGAATGAACGTCGAGCGTCTTTTTAATTTCCTTGTAACCCCTTTGCCTAACAGAATTCCTTGATAATTTTGTTTTTGATTTCGTCATCTTTTCGGCACTGGGATTGAATAAAAGTGAAATTAATATACCAGACACCTTGAGAGAATCAAAGAGTTTATATGTGCCATATTCTGTGATTAATGTTCAAAGTTCGTGGTTACTCATTATTTTCGAACAGCCACGAATGTATACGTGGGAACTCATCAATTGAGAAAAATAAAAACCATCTATGTTTTACGATTTGCTGAGTCTTGATCAAATATGAATTATTACTAATTTTTTCCGCCAATAGTTGCAGTAGAACGGGTCTTGGCATCAAAACAAAGTTTTTTCGTGGGAACTTACCACAACATATCGCACGGAAATATCGGCAATAGCCGACAGTTTGTAGAGGTGTTTGGGAAAACGAAATGGAGTTGTGTGGTAATTCAAACATCAGAAGATACAGAAATAGTGTCCGGAAGACATGGGCTATGTGTAGACTTGAGATGTTATATTTTACCTGCGTTTTCTCTTATTTTTTCCCTCGAATCGACCGGTGACTCCATCTTGGACTGTCGTGGATTCATCAACTGATGTCACGTGATTTCCTACCGTGTATAAGAGGATCGTAAATGGCGACTAACTTTTGGGATCTTATTTTTTCCATCTTTTTATACAACTTCCTATCTCCTAATCTGAGGAAGGCTATGGGTTCTGTTCCCAGGCTGAGACAAACCATAGTCTCTTACAATGGTAGGAACTACTTCCTGCTTGACGCTTAGTATTATGGGAGTGCAATGACTGGTTCGTCCGTTGTCCGGGTAGCATGTTCTGTTGTGGCCCTTCGGCAGTATACTTCAGTGTGGTAGCACTTTAAATCGTCAAAAGACCCGGACTATCGCAAGGAGGTTTACACGATCATACCGCAGCCTCCAAGATACACACGCATGTATCAACATCGAACATATACCGGGAGGCCGTCCTTATATGACCCAAGGCTGTTAATAGGACGTAAAAACACTCAAACAAAACCAAAGTACACAGTGACAAGAGAAACTTAATTTAATACGGTGCATATATATACCTATTTAGCTACAATCCAGTTACCCAATCGTGTGAAGTATCACTTCATGTATTAAAAATAACCCTTATCAGCTTCAACACTGCATTAATTACGCCCCTAGACTGTTGTTGTCATAGCCTCGCCCTTGACCTTTCGGGGTGTTAGAGGAGGTCAACGTCGGCTTATTCAAACAAGATTTGTATACGTGTCGGTTCTCTAGACCCAGATGCGAACAATACTGTTTTCATTTATTTCCTGTCAGTGAAGAAGTCTTTACAGCTTCAAGACAAAAATGTAAGTTTAAAATGCTTATTTATTTACACTCTTTACTTCGAAAGGTTATATGCAAATTGAAACAAAAATCATAGTTATGGTGTATTAATTTTTAAAATTTGAAAAAAAATTAAGAAAGTGTTGTATTGTACATTTGTTGAGCTTACTATGAATCAACAACTTAGCTAACGCAGCCAGGATAACACATGTATGCTCTATTACATAATAGTAAGAAACACGAACTGAAGGACAGGCATAACCGCAGGTATCCCGTAACTGAGACAAAAGACCACGCATGTGTATAAATATGTTAATTTGTAAACGATATCTTAAGATTGCTGTTATTTATAAAATTGTATTTTTCTGTCAATGACAGAGCAAATTTCTAGCTGTTTCACACTGCATGTGAAATATCTTACCTTTATAATGTATACGTTAACACGTACATAAATAAAGCAATATTTTACGTCTTGTTAATTAACTGAATAGAAAAGCAAAACTATAAATGCAGTGCTTTGTCTTACATTGTATAGATATTGAAATATAAAATGTGTTACGAAATAACTGAAGATGACGATGACGAATTAGACGATTTGGAGCTGGCGTTGTTGTGAGTGTATGGTAAGCAAGTGTACTACGCTGCACAGTGTGTAACGAGTCCGATTTATCAGCGTGGCGCGGAAGAGAGCGCGATTATATATATATACCATTTTGTACGACAATCCGACCAGATTGGTTTTGGCGACACTCGAACGACAGACAGTGACACTAGCATACCTACCTTGGACATGATGGACCAAGTAGAATTCTACCATTTAATTGTAGTCGCCAAAAACAATTCCATTGATGTGGAAATCATTTCTCCCGGGAAAGTACAATTACTCTCCCACTGGGATGAGAGCAATTCCAGTTACTCGGAGTTCCTGTCGCTGGCGATCGGCCGAAACAAGTCTCTGGGATACGTCACAGGAATCATTCTCTCTCTGATCTTCTGCCTGGAGTTTATTTTTGGTGTTGTTGGAAACGTGAGTGTATGTGTTATAATGATGAAGAGACGATTCCTTCACATGGAGATAAATGCCTATCACGCCAGTCTCGCAGTTGCTGATGTCCTTCGTGTACTTATAGGTGAGTCACGTTATTTATTGATACTACTGTATCGTGTGCTATTGGTGAGTCACGTTATTCATTGATACTACTGTATCGTGTGCTATTGGTTTTGCATTGTTTTACATGTACGACCAATTGACAATTTGAGCCGTTTAGAACAACAACGACCGAGATAACACGTCATATAAAACTTCTGCATCACCTGTGCTGATATAGGTATGGGAATTAAACACAGGAGTTGTAATCAATTAAAAATTTCTCGAGGGATGTTGCATTATGCTGCGTGTGTATATGGATAGTTGCAGACACATTACCAATAGCGTTTTAAAGTAAGATTACTCCAGCTATCCAATAACAAATATTTTATTTTAAAACATCGCTATTCAGGGCAGCATAGCCTGTATTAGACCTAGTGGTTTGAGAATCGCCTTATGAACTGATTACATGCATGGATATGCATCCTGATGCACAGGAAAGTGATTTTACGGGTTTTAAATCTAGTGTCATTCCTATATTGTTCAACTCAGCAAAATTACTACTTATCTATAATGGTATATTTACTATGTCAACACAAATTGTACAGTACTATCACTATGGGTGGCTGTGTTACCTTATTGTTTATCGAAACTCCGAAAAACGTCTGACAGTTCTTTCCGCACTTCAGGTAGCACACAATCTGTACCGGGTAATTTATTTTCAGGACCGTGGTTATTCTAGCACAACTTCGTTGTTTTACTCTGCGCTCGATAATCAATTTAATGATCTTATTATTTCTGATAAGCAAACGCCGAACATAGGGTTATGTCACATAAATTGACATCACTCTATGCTACAAAAGTACTATTGTAGACACTCATTTGACATTCCCCTGTTTTATCGAATGATATAATGTTAATGTAAATGTTGATGACAAAACATCAGACCGCTTGGTGAGGTTAAAGGCCCAATATACGTAACTTCAGGAAAATTTTCGTGATTCTGAAAAATTCTGCAAAAAAATCCAGCTGATAACCATGCAAAAATAAGCCTAAAACGAAGTAAACCTAAGCGGTAACTTACAAGAAACTCTTGACAAAAAATCCAAAGAATTGAAAATAATTCAGGTTGGGCCCACTTCAACAACAAACCGAAGGTAGAAGACGGTTCGAAATGGACGCGTGTTTACAAATAGCGTGTTTCAACTGCTGCTGTACCGGTAACCGCGAAAGAATTCATCTTGAATATAGCTGATATCAGTTAATCTTAACTAAATCTATAAATATAATAGGTTATTAGGCTTGATTTTCGCTTCAAGTTTTGCCGAAATTTACGTATATTGGGCCTTTAATTAAATGAAACTAACTATAAGTTATATTGATTTTCCTTCGAAAGTTAACTATGCCTTGTAAAATCCGTGTATTATGGAGATATTTAACACATCGTTGATGTTATGTTTGCAAGATAATTACATAACATTAATTATGTTGTTTAATGCAATTATCTTGCATTAAGCCTAGACTATAGTTTGACATTTTAACAGAATCTCCTCAGCGACGAAATAAAGCGACAACACTGTACAACATCAATATATGGCTCCCTAGATTCCTTCCGCTTAACCAAAACCTTACCTTTGCATTTGAACCCAGAGAAAACGAAGACTGGTTTTTCTATATGGTCAATTTTGCAGGGTCATTGTCAAATATTTTTATGGCGTTCCTTTGACAAATGATATCCCAGTGTTCAAAACATTGTGGAGAATACGGCCGTAACTTTGGTAGAGGTATGCATAGCGGTATATGTCAACACTGCATGTTGATAGGCACAGCGGGGGTGACAGCCGACACAGACAAGACAATCTAGACATCTACATTGTCAAATAGTTCATGGCGTTCCTTTGGCGAACGGTGTCTCCCGTGTTAAAAACAAACTTAAGCATCAGCCGTAGGTTTGCTAACAGGTCGGTCTACCGGTATGTATTGAAGCAAAGCAGGTGTGGCAGCCAACGTAGGGGCAAGATAATTTAGACATCTACATTGTCAACTTTGCATGACCATTATCAAATATGTCATGGTGTTCCTTTAGCGAACGATGTCTCCAGTGTTCAAAACAGTATGGATCATACGGCCTTTAGTTTGGTAGAGGTAGGCGTAGCGGTATATGTCAACACTGCATACTGCTGTGCACAGCAGATATGGCAGCCCACACAAGGGCAAGATAATTTAGATTTTTACATTGTCATCTTTGCATGACCATTGTCAAATATTAAGCGAACGATATTCCAGTGTTCAAAACAGTGTGGCCTTACGTTTGCTAAAGGTATGCTTTTTAGCGGTATATGTAAATACGGCAGCCCACACAGGGGCAAGAGAATTAAGACATCTATATTCAACTTGTCAGGGTCATTGTCAAATATTTCATGGCGTTCCTTTAGCGAACGATGTTTCCAGTGTTCAAAACAGTATGGATCATACGGCCTTAAGTTTGGTAGAGGTATGCGTAGCGGTATATGTAAACAATGCATACTGCTGTGCACAGCAGGTGTGGTAGCCCACACAGGGGGGGGGGTCTACATTGTCAAATTTGCAGGGTCATTGCCAAATCATTTGGCGAATGATGTCTCCAAAGTTAAAAACATAGTGGAGCATACATCCTTACCCTACCGGTATGTAAACACGGTATTTTGTTATGCACAACAGGTGAGGCATACAGGGGTAGGATAATTAGGACCTTGTTTGTATTACTGGAAGTGTTAATTATAATTGTAGTTGCTTATTTAGGCCAACATTTCTTTTTAAAGTAGCAAATCCCCAAATACCAAATGATACATGTAGTTATTGTTTGTACGGTTGCATTGAAGGTATATATGTAGTTGCCATAAACTACAATATTTTGGTAACTTACATATTTATCTTCATTGCTGCAGAAGTCCACGAATACACGAGGTTTAATATAAAATACTGTATAATTGCAGCTTGGGAAGGCATAAATATCGCAATGGATCATATCAATGATACTATTCATGCATGATAGCAACTACACCGAGAAATACTTGTGTTTCTGCCAAAATAGAATGTTTTTATTTGCAATCGTTTTGAAGGGCTCACGTCAAACGACCCATGTACATGTATAGGGAATCTGCTTCAAATTAACTGAATTTAAATATATCCAGCCTTCAATACGGACGTTCAACTAATACCTACGCGACATGTAAAATATATGTTTTTTTAATCTTTGCTATGCAGTTGATGAATAATGCAGGTAGCATTCATTTTAATTGGACACTTATTCATTAACTAAATATGATTAAGTACATGTATTGATCCAGATATCAAATTTCGGTGAAAATCGTGTCGACCTGACATCATATCAAGTCAAGGATCACAGCTTTATTATGTAAAAATAACCAAAAGCAGGAAAAACATTTTTAGCTGCTTGACCATTTTTTTCTGAGAATGGCATCTGAAAAGAAAAAAACCGAAACGAACATAAGAAAAAAATGAAGAGAAACATAATAATAAAGAAGGAAACCAATGAGAAATCAACCGGAACCATGGTCCTATGTAAATCAACCGGAACCATGGTCCTTTGATAAATCAACCGGAACTATGTTCCTTTGATAAATCAACCGGAACCATGCTCCTTCGTAAATCAACCGGAACCATGGTCCTTTGATAAATCAACCCGAACCATGTTCCTTTGATAAATCAGCCGGAACCATGTTCCTTTGATAAACCAACCGGAACCATGTTCCTTTGATAAATCAACCGGAACCATGTTCCTTTAATCAATACCACTGCATATCGACTACAAGTGACATCTGATTAAGTTTCGGTCGTAATTATGTCTAGGTCGCAAGTTTGACTTTGGGCTTCGGGTCCCGGATTCACCACTTAGTCCCGGATTCACCACTAGTTCCCGGATTCACCCCTATGTCCCGGATTCACCACTTGGTCCCTGATTCATCACTGGGTCCCGGATTCATCTCTTGGTCCCGGATTTACCACTATGTCCCGGATTCAATACTTGGTCCCGGATTCATCTCTTGGTCCCGGATTTACCACTATGTCCCGGATTTACCACTATGTCCCGGATTCACCACTATGTCACGGATTCACCACTGGGTCCCGGATTCACCACTGGGTCCCGGATTCACCACTATGCCCCTGATTCACCACTGGGTCCCGGATTCACCACTATGTCCCGGATTCACCACTGGGTCCCGGAATCACCACTGGGTCCCGGATTCATCTTTAGGTCCCGGATGCACCACCATGTTCCGGATTCATATCCATGTCCCGGATTCACAACTAGGCCCCGGATTCACCACTGGGTCCGGGATTCACCACTATGTCCCGGATTCATCTCTAGGTCCCGGATTCACCAATATGTCCCGGATTCATCTCTAGGTCCCGGATTCATCACTATGTCCCGGATTTATCCCGGATTCAGCTTTTGTCCCGGATTCATCACTATGTCCCGGATTCAGCTCTTAATCTCCGATTCAGCACTATGTTCCGGATTCATCTCTGGGTCCCGGATTCACCACTTTGTCCCGGATTCATCTCTTGATCCCAGATTCACCAGTATGTCCCGGATTCTTCTCTGGGTCCCGGGTTCAACACTAGATCCCGGATTAACCATTAGGTCCCGGATTCACCACTATGTCCCATGTTCATCTCCGGGTCCCGGATTCACCACTTTTTCCCGGATTCATCTCTAGATCCCAGATTCACCACTTTGTCCCGGATTCTTCTCTGGGTCCCGGGTTCAACACTAGATCCCGGATTCACCACTTGGTCCCGGATTCACCACTATGTCCCGGATTCACCCCTATGTCACGGATTCATCTCTAGGTCCCGGATGCACCACCATGTCCCGGATTCATCTCTAGGTCCCGGATTCACCACTATGTCCCGGATTCATCTCCGGGTCCCGGATTCACCCCTATGTCCCGGATTCACCACAATGTCCCGGATTCATCTCTAGGTCCCGGATTCACCGCTTTGTCCCGGATTCATACCCGGGTCCCGGATTCACCACTATGTCCCAGATTCATCTCTAGGTCCCGGATTCACCACTAGGTCCCGGATTCATCACTGGGTCCCGGATTCAAGCGTACTTTGAGAAGTCGCCATTAGGCGCAGGTTGGTAGTTATTTTCGTAGTCACGGTCTTTCCTACACAACCACACCATTTAAACTCCTTTTATTATCACAACTGTGTATACAAATAAGCTTAAGGTATCTTTCGAGCGGAAAGTCCTGCCTTGTCTCTGATTTAGTCATACATGAATCTAAAACGAGAGTAAGGGATGTTTATTTTCTCTAGCCTGCAGTGAACAGGCTTTGGATCCTTAATATTAAATGCTTCCGTTCTTCGACACGAGTCTTTATTCAGAGAGCGTTTAACACTAGCAGGCGAAACCATGATGAATAATTGATGTTACGTTTGGAAGCTCCACAGCAATATACAAGCATTAAAGCTCCCCGTACCAATTAAACAGGTTTTAACTGTCCATATGAATCTTTTTTATTCCGGCATAGCTACAAAAACACATGAATTGCGTGAGTTTAATGAAAAGAAATAAACAATTAAGATTAAATAAACAAAGTAAATGCTCTGTTTGTAAAAATGCGGTGCAACAAAAACTTGAGTTAAAAGTAAAGGATTGAAGCCAATCATAACATTGTTACACGGTCGATCTAACCAACAATCTGCAAGGAAAATATTTCCATGTGTGATATAAACGTCGTATATCTTATTGTGCTAACAAGAATTTTGCTAACCTCTTTGAGGACCTGACATTTTACGGATATGTCCTACATTTGTATATTTAACTGGCGGGTGTCTTTGTAAAAAACAGACTACTTATACTGTTCCACAACACCTAGTCTTATTTTCCTGGTATTTTCTTTCTTTGATCTCCATGATACTTTGATAGCCTCTTGTTTTTTTTCTTACCTTGTAACCTTGCCTCGATAACTTAAGGTGGCAAGTAGAAATCATGGCTACACCGAGGGACATTATTGTTTCATAGCGATGACTACGCACTAAGTATTAGACTCTAGTTTTTATCAATACTTTCTGCTTGTATATTCAAAATGTCTTCTAATTTATGGACAATTTGGGAGTGACGAATTATTAGGTACGAAAATAAATGGAATCGAAGGGAATTATGGTAAACATGATCTTTATCTATTTCTGTATTTTATTTAATAAAATGTTTTATCAGATCTACCCTTGCCAGGGTATTATACAATCGTCTAAGGGCTCTATATGTATCAAATTAATCGCAAACAGTTGAAAAATGATTTATTCTGTCTTGAGCCGGCATACCTTTATGTTCCTAGTCATCAGTACAATACTGCCAGACATACATATTTTAGTCATGATAAAATACTGACAGGCTACCATTCATCTTGTTATACTACATATGTAACAACACTGACAGGCCTCCACACTTCTTGTCCTACCATTGACGGCTTCTAAAGTAATCAAATATACAGATTACAGATACAGGTCTTCAAATTCATATTCCATGCATATGTCATATTATATACAAAGATACGTACAGGCCTCCATAGGTCTCGTTATGTTGATGACACTGACAAGCCTAACTTCTTCTCGTCATGTTAACATGTGGAGCACTCACACGCCTTCTTACTTCTTGATATTTTAACGGCACTGATAAGCCTCCATACTTTCCGACATGCTTGTGCTACTAACGGACCTCCATACTTCTGGTCGAAACAAGCTTTCAGTTCGTTGAGTACTACCTTGTAACAAGGAATCGTTTTAACATTTACTGATGCGTATACTTAATTTTGTCAAAATCAATAAGATTTTTTTTTTTCTAGATCTGCAATTAAAAAGTTATGACAAATCTTCATCAATAATTGACTCTATTTTTTCTAACGTGATAGATTTACGAGTGACACAGTCCGTGTATAGAAGCAAAGTCATGCATTGATGCATCACACAAAAACACGTATGTTTTAAATTTCGCTGACTGATTCATCATGCAAAAACACACGTGTGTTTCATTTGCAATCGTTTGATTAGCATAAAGAATATTTGTGTATTAATTTCATGCATTGATACATAACGGAAAAACAAGTGCAGTTTGTTTGTCACTGATTTATGAACCACATATAAACATGTGTTTTAATTTTTCATTAAATTGTTCATCAACTAAAAACATGTACATGTGTTTTATTTCAGAAAACACGTGGGATTTAATTGCTATTGCTTGATATTACACACAGAAACCTGGGTGTATTAATTGTCATTCACGGATATATACAGCACAATTAACCACATATGTCTTTGTAATCACCGATTTATACATCAACCAAACCCAATCTTACTGCAACTGATTCCGAATGATTCATCAAAGAAAAACATGTGCTATTTTATTGACAGTTACTGATAAATCATCACAAAAAGCATGTGTATTTTTGTCTTGCCTTCGACGACATGGACATTTTGAGAAATTTGCGTTTAAGTCCACTTTTTATAGTGTTACTGATTACCGATTTATTTAAAGCTTAGCATAGATACGGAAATCATCATACTGAACACTTTACTGAAATGCGGAGGGGGTTTATTTGCAGGTTCTGCTGTTTGGGGGTAAAAACTTGTGAATTTTTAGAATTTACGTTAGCGTCAACTTTTTCTAGTGTTATTGATATGTAATTAAAATGAAACTTGGCTTTAATACGTATACGTAATTGCTGTATGTATTTGGCAACTTTATAAAGTATTATATTCCGTTTTGACTTAAACGAAGTTATACAAAGTGAGAAATGCGAGACATTTAATTACGCGTAATTCTTGTTTTTCTTGTTTTTTATTTGTTTTTTATTGATATATATGTATCACACACGTTTCACAGCAACAAGTAAACAATGTATTGCACATATATATGTCATCTGTACATTTGTCCTTAATTTTCACTTCTATTGCTGTTGTTCTCTTCATCTCAGTGGTTTTTTTTAAAACTGGACGTCATTAAAAATGTTTAAATAAACAGTCTGAAGAGCTCCCACCGATGGAGTGAAAGCGCTAAGTAATGTGTCTGTGTCGTTTTTTATTTTTACATATATATATGTATGGGAGCTCTTCGGACTTATATAGTGTTCACTATATATATATATCTGTTAAAGGTTTATAAACAAAATCCATTATATAACTTCACGTCCAAATATCAAATACATTAACAATACGGTTATTGTAATATATGTTTTCCGATGCAGAAAATTGAACATTCCGAATGTATGTATCTTTGTTTTTAAGCTACAAAGACAACCAATCATTATTTTATCCTCTTTCTTTCAATACATGTAGTTAGCCGGGGAGGTAATTCAGTCGTATATTTCCTTGTTCAAGTGGACCACATAGGCTTGGTTTTTCCCATAGAAAGGCTTACGAAAGGCAAGATTCTTATAAGCAGGCTTACAAAGGGCAGGATTGCTATAGACAGGGTTCTCATAGATACAGTGCTTAGCATCGACAGAGTTCACATAGATAGGGTTCTCATAGGCAGGCTTATGATAGGCAGGATTCCTATAGGCAGGCTTATTATAGACAGGGTTTCCATAGGCAGTCAATTAACAATAAGTGTTGTCATAAGCAACTATCAAATGTAGGATTCATCCCGTAGGCAGGATTCCCATATCCTAATTTGCAGTTTTTTTTTTAAATGTCAGAAGACATGTTCTTTGGACTTTAAGGTGCATATTATGAATATGATATTTAATCAGGGAAAGTCAGTATGTATGGTGCTTTCTGAACATGAACACATTTAAATATGGACATGTTAACATGTATTCTGTTTGTTCACAAGTAGTATATCTCCAGACAACCTTGACAGGTCAACGAAACCGACGACAAGGAAATTAGATAAAGAATGTGTTACATTCCACTTGTTAGTTTTAAATATAAATAGCCGTGCATACCAGTTTTTGTACGTAGGACGAACTATCTTTCAGACAGTTTTCATTCTGTAGTAACAGACATGCATACAGATGTTCAGTGCTGTAGAAAAACACACGGTAACGTTTTATTCCGTAGTAATGTTTAAAAGTACCGAGTGACATTCCATTCCGTATTAACACACAATGTTATCAGACTCTTTCATGACCAGGGGTGTAAGATAGGGGAAATTACACCCGAGGCGTTTTCAAATTTGGCAAAACCTAAAGCCTCGGATTTTACCAAATTAAAAATCCCTCGGGTTGAATTTCCATATCTTACATCCCTTGTCATTAAAGAGTATACGCTTTGCGTTTTGGGTACCATTTTGAAAATTGAAACTTTTTCCTTGAGCTTTTTTTACGAAAACGAATCAGACAGCGATATTAAGCATACCCGAAAAAAGTTTGCGCAGAAACATTAATCTCAGTTTTCTAATGTTTACGGTTAAAATTATGTGAAAGGTTTTAATTTGTTGGCATCAGCATTTACCGTATTCGTGACGTCACGTCATTGTTGAGCCATTGCGACGCCACAGCGCGTGATATGCTCTATCTTACATGGCGAGATATGAGAGAAAACGTTATATTCCGTAGTATTTTGGTGCAAATAGATCAACTTATTTGCAGAGCGCTATATATGTAGTTGCGAGTGGGCGACTTGGGTGTAATCATCGAGATATAAATGGACAAGTCGGCCACTGTTGGAGATCCATTTGGCGACTCGTCCTGGATAGTTAGTGTAAGGACTTCGAGCAAGTCCTCCAACAAGTCACGCTAGTGCGAGCCTTGGTCAGTCATACACGGGTTTTTACAGCTCCACTAACTGCTGTGTTTGTAGGCCACTGGAACCGGTATTGGTTATCATAGCGAATATAACAGTATCACAAAAATGTTTCATTCCGCAGTAACACACAGTAACGTTTCATTCAAAAGTATCCCACAGTAATGTTTAACTCAGCAGAAAGGCACACGGCAACGTTTCATTTCGTAGTAACACATACGGCAACGTTTCATTTCGTAGTAACACACATGGTCACGCTTCATTCTGTAATGACACACGATAACTTCATTCCGTAGTAACACACCCGATAACGTTTCATTCTTAAGTAACAAGCACGGAAACGTTACATTCCGTAGTAACACAAGATAGCGTTTCATTCCGTAGTTACACCAATAACGTTCCTTTCCGGAGTAACACATAGTAACATTTCATTCTTTAGTAACGCACAGTATCGTTTCATTCCGTAGTAAAACACAGTAACGTTTCATTCCGTAGGAACACAAGGTGACGTTTCATTCTGTAGTAACATACAGTAACGTTTCATTCCGTAGTAACACACAGTAACGTCTCCCTCCGTAGTAACACACAGTAACGTCTCCCTCCGAAGTAACACACTGTAACGTTTCATTCCGTAGTACATGTATAACACTGTAACTTTTCATTCTGTAGCAACACACAGTAATGTTTCATTCCGTAGTAACGCACTGTAACGTTTCATTATGTAGTTATACACAGTAATGTTTCATTCCGTAGTAACACACTGTAACGTTTCATTCCGTAGTAGCACAAAGTAACGTTTCATTCCGTAGTAGCACAAAGTAACGTTTCAGTCCGTAGTAACACAAAGTAACGTTTCATTCAGGAGTAACACACATGGTTACGTTACATTCGGGAATAACACACACGGTGACGTTTCATTTCGTAGTATTACACAAGGTAACGTTTCATTCCTTAATATTTACCATTGAATGGCATTGTCACTATATATCCCTACCAAATTCAGTTGGCATTCATCAGGCCATGAAAGCCAATGACCGATTGTTGACGTCATCATTATTATGACGTCATAATTGTTACGTTGGATACCATTGACCGTCCCCGGGCGATGGCTGTTCTTTTCATTGAACAAGCATATGCGACAAATACATTTTTTGAGCTAAATGCTGAGAAATAAAATGTGTTATTGATTGTTTTATGACATGAGCAGATTCTAAAAATAAATATAAGTATTAAACTGCTTTCATGGTCAAAGGCAAATCCAACATGAAGCGCTAGCGCGCTTCATCGAATTTGACTTTGACCATTTGGCATTCATATAGCCTATGAATGCCAAATGAAAGCAGTTCAATGCTTAAGTAACACACAAGATAATGTTAAAATGTCTTAGTTACCCACATAGTTACGTTTCTTCCGTAGTGCCACAAAGTAACGTTTTATTCCATAGTAACATACGGTAACGTTTCATTACGTAGTAACAAACAGTTAAGTTTCATACTGTAGAAACACGCTGTAACGTCTAATTTCGTTAATTAAGCATTTAACGTGTTTTGAATAACAGATATTTGCAAGTAAGCAAGTCATAATGCGCACGATCATTTAAAATAAAAATAATGCAATTGCGTATGATATGTCTATAATATGATTGATGTTATCAATAGAAAGTTAACATGAGAGCTAGATTACAAATTGCTTTGATTCGTGCCCAAGAACAAATTTTGGGAATCGATAGATACAGTCAGCATTTGTATCTGACCATGCGCTCACAATGAAGTTACTTTTTGAAGTTCAATGTGAACAATCGAGGCGTGAATGTGTTTGTTGATTGCATGCATTACTACAGCTGATAGATTCTACAATAGGTTCGTTATTCGACATGACGGAAATCGACGAACCCGTGTCTGATAGACGCGTAACAGCGATTGAACTGGGTGATGTAGGGCTTGGGACAGAAAACAGGGACTCGTAACGATTTGTTTTTTTTGTTTTGCCTTTCGTATGTTTCACATAGCAATAAGTGTAGACTGTGTATTTGAGACATTTGATGTAAACCCCTGTGGATGAGACATTATTGCTGATAAACTGAATTAATGTTTTAATTGTCTTCTTCTTCCCTGAAAGGACGAAGGCAACGAGATTAGAGCGACATGCTTTACGGTCCCTTTCAATGGATATGCAAAATTTTGTATAATAATGCAGACCTTTGTCAGAGCAGGGACACAATATAAAATCATACATAATTATGTGTTTGCATTGGTCTTTTTTATTCAATTGTTGTTGTTTAAAAAATGAACCCGTTCTTAAATATTGTACATTTGCAATTGTATGGTGTCAGGTCTCACGATGCCAAATAACATTTCAGCAGCTATCATGTTTGTTTAACTTAGATATTGTAGTTCCGGCCTGTGTTGTAGCAATACGCATGTGATTGTATCGCGTGATGTATGTTATTAAAAGTCCCATCAACCACGCCCGCAAAGCTCTCAAGGAGACTATATAGTGATATTGTCATACAAATGTAAATGGCTATTTGTTCCAGAAATAAAATGAAAACGATGCTATTAGGATGAAAACAACTTGTTCAACATGAATACTCTCAAATCATTGATTACGATTGATAATGCGTTCTGAATGATAAGAGATGCCATTCAAATACATATAAACACAATGTTTTCAAGAAAAAAGTTACATATTCGTGTGTTGTTAGCGGTTAAAATAAAGTCAGATATAGAACGAACTCTAAAACAAATCAGAGAATACCAAAGCGTCAACAAAACCGTAATCCGAACTCAAAACCGATTAAACTAGAGGCAAAATAGAAACAAAAGAAAGATTTACACGAAGACTCTCGTAAAAGCCCTAGAGAATAAGACCAGGTATTCCAAAAGAGTAAGCGTCTTCTGTTTCATCGACGACATCGCTATTCAAATCTTGGTCACACCCAAACAAACATCAAGTTCTCAAAACGAGAACTAAGTACCATTGTCAATCACAAGAAGTAAACACATTAATGGACATCCTTATAAAGGTTATTGCTCACAGAGTGCAATAAGGGTAGTAGTAAACTGACGTGAATACATAGTAAACACCTCTATTCGCTAACTGTTGAAGAGTCGGAGTCTCCTGAGAAGAGCTGCTGATTTATATCGGTTACGGAAAACATCCATTTCAGAACCCCAGATAGTCCCTAAATGTGGTATTTTGCAACCTACATGATGTATGCTATTTTCAGGATCGTTGACACTTTGGAAGGTGTTCGTTGATGAGATTTACACTATAATTTGTACAGTTATTTCGTGAACAGTGAATGGACTTTCTGCTGTACCAGCATGTTACCTTTCAGATGTTGAAAGATTTGTTTTGAAATCCCGTTGGTTTTCATGCCTATGATATTCCCGAGCCCTGTACAGATTACTTACATATGACAGAAAATGGCCTTTTTACTAGTGTTAATTGCTGAGGTTATACATTTCATATTTTTTGGCGTGGCCTCGTAACTTGTTCCGATTTCTTGTTGTAGGTACATAAATTGACGTCATTACTTGTTGACTGTGTATTATTGTGCTTGGCCTTTTTACTTGTGTTGATTACATTGTTGTTTGTTGAATGTAGATAATGTTCATTATTTTACCTGTAATGAATGTAAGTTCCTATTTTTGTGGACTTGCTTCCTTTTACAGGTTAATCGCATTCCGTGGTCTTGTCCTTTGTTAGGTTTATTAGCATGACATGTTGTCTGCACATTGGTTTGAAAGATAGACTCAATCGTCGAAAAATCAGTCGAGGTCATTTAGTTTGCACAGATAAATTACGTTTCGCTACTTCTCTCTTGTCTGTCGAGTGTAAAAATCGAATTCAACAATTAACAATTTAGCCAAATTTATTTTTAAAATTCCAATGCCGTAAACAGTTTACCTCATTTGAAATCCTGAAATAAAGCAATTTGCAAGAACACTTATCACCGACACAATGAGATCTAACGCAGAGCAATTTCATAATGCGGATAGTCATTGTGAGGGTTAAAAATCTTATGTTGAAATCCTTAGCAACGCCGTGGTACCTGTTGTTTCTTTTTTCACATGCCAGTCGGTATGGAAGCTCTTGAAGAACACTTTTGAAATATATTTGACAGTTTTGCTGACAGTATCTGGGAAATGGTCCATTATATTAAGACTTCTTTTTTTGAGAGGGAAATTAATGTTTTTGTTTCTCTTATTTTGATTTTGACATTTTCTGTCCACTAGCTCTAGCTCGTTAACGACGACGGTCGAAAGGCGATTCGCTACCCCCTATTTTAAACTTTAACACTCACCTAAGAATAGTTAGAGTTGTCTGCAGGTCACAAATATGCCGTGAGTTAAACTCATTCACCAATAAAGACATACAAATCTTTCAAATTCACAGGTTTGAAAAGTGCATTGTGAGTTTTAGTTTAAACTTTATTTTATTATGGTTATAGCAATAGTATACATACATACTATAAACGTAAGGATACAGAAACAAGTACACAGTACTTATGTTAATCCGTCTCCTAATATTGATATGAGCTATGGACTGGTTTTGACAAAATTATGATACATGTGTCATAAATGTGATATATATATATCTATATAACATGTGCAGGGGAAAGAAAGAGGAAGGGTGCAGGGGTCGGAATGGGGATCAATGGGTGGCATCGGGGTGGGCATCAAAGCTACAGGAATGCAATTTGTCAAACAAACACTAATTGTTTCCAATTCGAGTTCAAAATATATACAGTACTTGATTTCAGTATTGGGACTGTACCTATGTTCCTTGTAATTTGTACTGTAAGCAAGCATACAGTAAACAAATAACAAAACGATAAAACAATAAAAGGATTTCTGGCATGAAGGTAATGATATTTTTAGAAACGTTTAGACTGACTGATGAAGTTTTGAACACAATCATAAATAACTTCGTTGAACTGAACAGGGAATTCTGAACTACCATGGAGTAAAAGGTTAACGTTATAATTTGGAGGAAGGCGACTAAAACATTGAAGTCTAAGCTGCTTGTAATTAGCACACTGGAGGAGGAAATGTTCAGTAGTTTCAGTAGACATATTACAAGAACACATAGGACTATCAACTAAGTTACGAGTGAATAGATGAGTATTCAATGAGCTGCAGTTCATTCTCAGTCGTGCATGATGGATTTGGCCGTGTCTGCTTCTACAGTAGTAATAGTGTGGAGGGACGGAGCGAGTAGAAAGAGTGTCGGCGTTTAGAAATTGTTTGAGGTTAGTTATTGACGGATTGGATTTTATGTTTTCAGGGAGTGAGTTCCATAAATCAATAGAAGAGGGAAAGAAAGAATCTTTAAAGTGTTTTGATCGACAGTTAATTTGACAGAAATTGTTAGCTTTCCTTGTGTAGTGAGTATGAATATTAGAATGGCGAGCAGGTAGAAGGTTATTTAGATAAGGAGGGCATTGTGAATTTTGAATGGTGAATGAGTTTAAACAATCCCCTGGAGATTAAGTGAATTACTGTTAGGCAGCACACTGACCAACTTATTGAAATCGTACCAAACTTGCATCAACTTCAAGAACTATTTTTGGCAGAATATTTCATCTTTAGAAATTGCTTATGAGAAATACATGTACACACTACTCGAATCCATATACTGAACACATCTCATTCGTATATCCAGCAACCGTGGGTTAGAATAAGTGTAATACTTTGTCTCCATGTGTATATTCTCCCAATTCTCCATGCATTACACAGGGATTCGAGAGCTGCAGGTTTATGAGAACAATGAGGAAGTTTTATAGTCCCCATCGTTGTCTGATTTATAAATATTTTGTATCAATATGTGATAATTATGAAAATGGACGTTTTTGAGTATGCTTATTTGTGTGCGTACTTGTGATTGCGAATGATACCTTGGTTATCACCTTGAGGACTTTACTTGGATGTGGCGAAAATTGAGATGGCTGGTGTTGTCGATAAAGTAGAAGACGCTTACTCTTCTGGAATATCTTGTCTTATTCTTTTGCATTGTTACCATGGCTTCCATGTAAATCTTTCTCCTTTATTCATAGTTTGCCCCTAGTTTAATGATTTTTTTATGAATTCGGATCATGGTTTTGTTGACGCTTCGGTATTCTCTATTTTTGGATTATGCACATTTTGTTCCAATAGTTTTTATTTTTCTTGGACATGACTGAACACTACTCTCTGCTTGACGTTCAGCATCATTTGAGTGGAACGATTGTTACGCCCGTTGTCAGTATAATGTGACTGGGTGGGGGTGTTCTGCTTTGGGCTTTCGGCAGTATACTTCAGTGTGGTAGCACTTTAAATCGGCAAAAGATCCGGACTATCGCAAGAAGGCGTTCACGAACATACCACATCCTCCCATATACACACGCTCTCAACACACACACCCACCCACATCGCATACACAGGGAAGCCGTCCTTAAATGACACTGGCTGTCAATAGGACGAGATTTAAATATCAATTTTTAAGCAAACATTTTCACTCTCACCTTGGTTTAAAAATGTTGATATTGATGGCTAATGTATCGATATTTGGTGGAATATTGGAAGTTTAAAAGGACACAAGGAGTGGAAGTTGGGGGGGGGGATTACACATGATGCATGTCGTATTCACAAATATTGTTTGTTTTCGTCAACAAATCTTTCTTTCTTTTTATTTAAACGTAAATGCGCATCTTTTACCTACGGAGTGAACGGAAATTAACTAATTTTTAAAGTGTTCGAGGTGCATTGCAGCCTACAAGTCGGATGCCAAAACATTTGCACCTCAGAAGTAGCTTCCACTCGTCCGTCCATACAGAAGTGTCCGTCAGACCATCATACAATTCTTTCACATTTCTGCTTAACTGTTCTTTTGAAAAAGAAAGAAATGTGATAATACCGAGAAAAACATTTCGGGAATTAAGAAATATATATCAGACACTTGTGGTGTTATGAATGTAACTGAACTAACGGAGTGGCTGTTCTGAAGAGGATTGATGAACACCACAAAAACACCCGTCCCCGTATACAGAGAGCAGCTCATTTTCGTGATAGATATTACAATGTAGCTGCTGACGAACAAATTAACGACACAGAGATTCGAGGGATGCGGGTGAGCTTTGGAAAGTATTTTGTATGTACTGCTAGAACTTTCTGACAGTTGAGAAAAATGAAAAACAAAAGTCCTAATTTATGTATTGTTTCAAATCATTTTCTTGATTTCGAATTTCAAACATCTTAAGTTTAGTTAAACTTGCACTTCAACTTGTAATTTTTTGTTGATGACTTGCTATCATCGTGCATAAAATCATCTCAATCTGTAGGGGCAATTAAAATGGAAATTTTACTTGTGTTACCTTACCCTTTGTGATTGTTAGTGAAGATAACTCTAGGCCGATGTTATGATCTACTATGATTCAACAGTTCCACATGACTCTGAGGTCGAGACCATGCGTGTGGCATATGTCCTAGTGCTCGATTAAACTACGATTCTAATGGAAAATGTCGCACAATGGCGATATTTACGTTTAATCATTGCTTCTTGGTGATAACGACACACGTGATGGAATCAATATATACTTATTAGACTTTGTAACGAGCGGGTACATCATAAAGCAACAAGTAAATATCACCATTCTTCGGAATATCAAAAATAGGTACAATATAAACATTCTTTATTCATAATCTTTGATCTTTAAACTTTTCGTTATGTGTCGGGGGATTATGTTTTTCTCTACTAGATTGATTTTTTCTTCTGATTCATGAGCTGTTAGTCTGGCAAATTTCCGACATTTGATAAAAGTTTATCAACTTATTCATCTAATTCTTATCTTACCTGAGTGGTGTTATCTGATCTTAATTGAGTGGTGTTATCTGATCTTACTTGAGTGGTGTTATCTGATCTTACTTGAGTGGTGATATCTGATCTTACTTGAGTGGTGTTATCTGATCTTACTTGAGTGGTGTTATCTGATCTTACTTGAGTGGTGTTATCTGATCTTACTTGAGTGGTGTTATATGATCTTTCTTGTAGTGTTATCTGATCTTACTTGTGGTGTTATCTGATCTTACCTCTGGTGTAATCTGATCTTACTTAAGTGGTGTTATTTCATCTTACTTGTGGTGTTATCTGATCTAACTTGAGTGGTGTTATCTGATCTTTCTTGTGGTATTATCTGATCTTACTTGAGTGGTATTATCTGATCCTATTTGAGTGGTGTAATCTGATCTAACTTGAGTGGTGTTATCTTATCTAACTTGAGTGGTGTTATCTGATCTTACTTGAGTTGTGTTATCTGATCTTACTTGAGTTGTGTTATCTGATCTTACTTTAGTGATGTTATCTGATCTTACTTGAGTGGTGTTATCTGATCTTACCTGAGTTGTGTTATCTGATCTTACTTTAGTGGTGTTATCTGATCTTACTTGAGTGGTGTTGTCTGATCTTACTTGAGTAGTGTTATGTTATCTAACTTGAGTGGTGTTATTTTATTTGGTTGAGTGTTGTTATCTGATCTTACTTGAGTGGTGTTATCTGATCTTACTTGAGTGGTGTTATCTGATCTTACTTGAATGGTGTTATCTGATCTTACTTGATTGGTGTTATCTGATCTTACTTGAGTTGTGTTATCTGATCTTACTTGAGTGGTGTTATCTGATCTTACTTGTGGTGTTATCTAATCTTACTTGAGTAGTGTTATCTTATCTTACTTGAGTGGTGTTATCTGATCTTACTTGAGTAGTGTTATCTTATCTTACTTGAGTAGTGTTATCTGATCTTACTTGAGTGGTGTTATCTGATCTTACTTGAGTGGTGTTATTTCATCTTACTTGTGGTGTTATCTGATCTAACTTGAGTGGTATTATCTGATCTTTCTTGTGGTGTTATCTGATCTTACTTGAGTGGTGTTATCTGATCCTACTTGAGTGGTGTAATCTGATCTAACTTGAGTGGTGTTATCTTATCTTACTTGAGTGGTGTTATCTGATCTTACTTGAGTGGTGTTATCTGATCTTACTTGAGTTGTGTTATCTGATCTTACTTGAGGTGTGTTATCTGATCTTACTTTAGTGGTGTTATCTGATCTTACTTGAGGTGTGTTATCTTATCTTACTTTAGTGGTGTTATCTGATCTTACTTGAGTGGTGTTGTCTGATCTTACTTGTGGTGTTATCTGATCTTACTTGAGAGGTGTTAGTTCATCTTACTTGTGGTGTTATCTGATCTTACTTGAGTGGTGTTATCTGATCTTTCTTGTGGTGTTATCTGATCTTACTTGAGTGGTGTTATCTGATCCTACTTGAGTGGTGTAATCTGATCTAACTTGAGTGGTGTTATCTTATCTAATTTGAGTGGTGTTATCTTATCTTACTTGAGTGGTGTTATCTGACCTTACTTGAGTGGTGTTATCTGATCTTACTTGAGTTGTGTTATCTGATCTTACTTGAGTTGTGTTATCTGATCTTACTTTAGTTGTGTTATCTGATCTTACTTGAGTGGTGTTGTCTGATCTTACTTGAGTAGTGTTATCTTATCTAACTTGAGTGGTGTTATTTTATTTAGTTGAGTCGTGTTATCTAATCTTACTTGAGTGGTGTTATCTGATCTTACTTGAGTGGTGTTATCTGATCTTACTTGTGGTGTTATCTAATCTTACTTGAGTAGTGTTATCTTATCTTACTTGAGTGGTGTTATCTTATCTTACTTGAGTAGTGTTATCCTATCTTACTTGAGTAGTGTTATCTTATCTTACTTGAGTGGTGTTATCTGATCTTACTTGAATTGTGTTATCTGATCTTACTTGAGTTATGTTATCTTATCTTACTTGAGTGGTGTTATCTGATCTTACATGAGTAGTGTTATCTTATCTAACTTGAGTGGTGTTATCTTATCTTAGTTGAGTGGTGTTGTCTGATCTTACTTGTGGTGTTATCTGATCTTACTTGTGGTGTTATCTGATCTTACTTGTGGTGTTATCTGATCTTACTTGTGGTGTTATCTGATCTAACTTGAGTGGTGTTATCTGATCTTACTTGATTGGTGTTATCTGATCTTACTTGAGTGGTGTTATCTGATCTTACTTGATTGGTGTTATCTGATCTTACTTGAGTGGTGTTATCTGATCTTACTTGAGTGGTGTTATCTGATCTTACTTGAGTGGTTTATCTGATCTTACTTGAGTGGTGTTATATGATCTTTCTTGTAGTGTTATCTGATCTTACTTGTGGTGTTATCTGATCTTACCTCTGGTGTAATCTGATCTTACTTGTGGTGTTATCTGATCTTACCTCTGGTGTAATCTGATCTTACTTGTGGTGTTATCTGATCTAACTTGAGTGGTGTTATCTGATCTTTCTTGTGGTGTTATCTGATCTTACTTGAGTGGTATTATCTGATCCTATTTGAGTGGTGTAATCTGATCTAACTTGAGTGGTGTTATCTTATCTAACTTGAGTGGTGTTATCTGATCTTACTTGAGTTGTGTTATCTGATCTTACTTTAGTGGTGTTATCTGATCTTACTTGAGTGGTGTTGTCTGATCTTACTTGAGTAGTGTTATGTTATCTAACTTGAGTGGTGTTATTTTATTTGGTTGAGTGTTGTTATCTGATCTTACTTGAGTGGTGTTATCTGATCTTACTTGAGTGGTGTTATCTGCTCTTACTTGAGTGGTGTTATCTGATCTTACTTGATTGGTGTTATCTGATCTTACTTGAGTTGTGTTATCTGATCTTACTTGAGTGGTGTTATCTGATCTTACTTGTGGTGTTATCTAATCTTACTTGAGTAGTGTTATCTTATCTTACTTGAGTGGTGTTATCTGATCTTACTTGAGTAGTGTTATCTTATCTTACTTGAGTAGTGTTATCTGATCTTACTTGAGTGGTGTTATCTGATCTTACTTGAGTGGTGTTATTTCATCTTACTTGTGGTGTTATCTGATCTAACTTGAGTGGTATTATCTGATCTTTCTTTTGGTGTTATCCTATCTTACTTGAGTGGTGTTATCTGATCCTACTTGAGTGGTGTAATCTGATCTAACTTGAGTGGTGTTATCTTAACTTACTTGAGTGGTGTTATCTGATCTTACTTGAGTGGTGTTATCTGATCTTACTTGAGTTGTGTTATCTGATCTTACTTGAGTTGTGTTATCTGATCTTACTTTAGTGGTGTTATCTGATCTTACTTGAGTTGTGTTATCTTATCTTACTTTAGTGGTGTTATCTGATCTTACTTGAGTTGTGTTGTCTGATCTTACTTGTGGTGTTATCTGATCTTACTTGAGAGGTGTTATTTCATCTTACTTGTGGTGTTATCTGATCTAACTTGAGTGGTGTTATCTGATCTTTCTTGTGGTGTTATCTGATCTTACTTGAGTGGTGTTATCTGATCCTACTTGAGTGGTGTAATCTGATCTAACTTGAGTGGTGTTATCTTATCTAATTTGAGTGGTGTTATCTTATCTTACTTGAGTGGTGTTATCTGACCTTACTTGAGTGGTGTTATCTGATCTTACTTGAGTTGTGTTATCTGATCTTACTTGAGTTTTGTTATCTGATCTTACTTTAGTTGTGTTATCTGATCTTACTTGAGTGGTGTTGTCTGATCTTACTTGAGTAGTGTTATCTTATCTAACTTGAGTGGTGTTATTTTATTTAGTTGAGTCGTGTTATCTAATCGTACTTGAGTGGTGTTATCTGATCTTACTTGAGTGGTGTTATCTGATCTTACTTGTGGTGTTATCTAATCTTACTTGAGTAGTGTTATCTTATCTTACTTGAGTGGTGTTATCTGATCTTACTTGAGTAGTGTTATCCTATCTTACTTGAGTAGTGTTATCTGATCTTACTTGAGTGGTGTTATCTGATCTTACTTGAATTGTGTTATCTGATCTTACTTGAGTTATGTTATCTTATCTTACTTGAGTGGTGTTATCTGATCTTACATGAGTAGTGTTATCTTATCTAACTTGAGTAGTGTTATCTTATCTTAGTTGAGTGGTGTTGTCTGATCTTACTTGTGGTGTTATCTGATCTTACTTGTGGTGTTATCTGATCTTACTTGTGGTGTTATCTGATCTAACTTGAGTGGTGTTATCTGATCTTACTTGATTGGTGTTATCTGATCTTACTTGAGTGGTGTTATCTGATCTTACTTGAGTGGTGTTATCTGATCTTACTTGATTGGTGTTATCTGATCTTACTTGAGTGGTGTTATCTGATCTTACTTGAGGTGTTATCGGATCTTACTTGTGGTGTTATCTGATCTTACTTGTGGTGCTATCTGATCTTACTTGAGTGGTGTTATCTGATCTTACTTGAGTGGTTTTATCTGATCTTACTTTAGTGGTGTTATCTTATCTTACTTGAGTGGTGTTATGTCGTACATTCAACCAACGTGGGTGTTTTTCCACATATTTATGATGAATTTAGTTCTTTATTGAGCAATGAAAACATGCGAGAATAGCGCATTTTAATGCGCCCCGTCTTTAGTGTAACATTAAATAAAACATTCAAAATATTTCAATTACTAAAATAATAAAGCATTAGTTATCACGGGATTAATAGAAAACAGTAATATTACAATAATACACTAATTACATATTACAGTATTACAGCATTAACACATTAAAGTAACTCCACATTTAACTGACTACAACAATAACACTCGTATTAATGTCGCTGAGTCCGCCTGAAGAAGCCTGAGAGGGCAGAAAGGCCTAGCGGCAAAGTCTTTGTTTTTTGTTCTTTTTTTTATATTTAACTTCGCAAGGACAATTAATAACTTTTCTTTATATTCTCTACACTATATTGTTAACGAGAATAAACAGTTGCCATTGTCATTGCACGGTTAGCCTAAATATTTCCATAATTACTTATCGCGTTAACATTCGAACATAACCATCTATCATATAATAAATATTGATACATTGTAAACACACGACGTTGAATACTAATGTATGACGCCAGGCAAAACAAATGTTAATATTCCAATCGACCTCGCCGTGGACGTGTCATGGCTGCCGTATGAAGGGAGTGGTCTCCGATGCGCTGGATAGAGATTAATCCGTAAAGCTGCCAAGTGATTGAGATGAAGATCGATATAAATGCTAGATATCCTACGCCATCAAAGCTCGTTTCGTGATCATTTTCCTGAAGATATTTTTTGCTGACCTTCCTTACTTCCGGTTTTCGATTAAAACATGACTCACAAACATATTCTCCAATTTCCTGATGGTGTAATTATAGCTTTTAATTATGTCGCTTCAGTTCAACTTATCAAATACTGCCAAGTTGAAGGTCGTTTTGCGTGTTAAAACCATGCCGTGGAATATAGGAAAGAGTTGTGACCGAAACAAGATGAGATGTCCGAAAGACCTAAACTTAAATAAGTGACGTAGAATAATATTTCAAATTTTCTTTTGCTAATTTTTTTTTGTGAATTATGGGTCCATTTCTGCAAAAGTTGGTTATCTTAATCACAATTTATCAATTTTTTTAACCTGTCATAATTCTATCAAAACGAAAAAGAAAACGAATCAGAGAATACCAAAGCATAATCTGAACTCAAAATAAACTAGAGGCAAAATATGAACAAAGGAAATATTTACATAGAGATCTCTTAAAAGTACAAGTGAATTAGACCAGATGTTCCGGAAGAATAAGCATATTCTGCTTCATCGACGACACCCGCCATGTAAGTCGTGGGCCCATACAAGTAAAAATAAATCCTCAAAATGAGAACCGAGTCATCATCATCAATCACAACAGATATGTAAACCCACAATCTTGTATGTAAATTGATTTCTGCTAAGTCGTAACTAATTCAATAGTTCGTTTTCAAGTAACAGGAGAGTGAGTCATCATTTGCGATACTCATTGACTGAGGTAATCTTTTGAACAACTATTACGGACAACAAATATTACTGACGTGACCAAATGAAAACAGTAGGACCGTATTCATGACCTGCAATTACAAAAGCAGGTCCTCATTATGTCGGCAAAACTTGAAAAGAAACGACCTCAGACTACGTCCCCTTAAAATTAGTTTATTTTAAATACGATTTGAAGTCATGATATGCCAATTCAGTGTCTGACTTCGCGTCAAGTTTGATATTCTGGCTTGAACGATTGTTACAATAAGTTATAAAACACAACCAATATATGACTATAATGTCACCTTCATCAGACTCATGACAGATGTGAAGGATACATTTACTGACGTATGTAAGGAAATGACCTACTTTTTCGGCTGTTTTAGTCATGTTGACAACAAGTTAACAAGAAATATTGTGACGAGATGGTAAATTCTTAAAGAACCAAAAATAGTGTACAACTTCGGAATGATATACTGTAGTCAACTTGTCAATATTTCTATGTTTTGTTGAATATAGATATAAGAAAATGGTCTTTGTCACAGAGACATTTGTGTCAAAAATGTGTCAAAATCAGCTGTTTTACTGTTGAAGTGTTGAACTCCCTTCCGAGGCTGGATTGAAGCGGTTGACATTTTCCTCGATAAAAATGGAGATACAGTTGTACTAAGATTTCAAAATCAGCTGCTTCCTATAAAGTAACTAATCAATTTCCCTTTAATAGTTAATGTGTACATGTAGCAATACATGTACAAATGGCGGCTTTCGACACTAAATATCATAAAAGCGAAACACAAATCATTTCCATGTCAATATAATCTAGCTTATTTCAAACACAAAAAAAATCCACAATTTAAAAAAACAACACAATGCATGCGAGACAGAACAGAATTAGACATACATGTTCTATAGATAGTTCAACATAACTGCAGACAAAGTGTTTATTTTACATAAACATGTCAGCAACATGGATTTTGGCAAAATTTAATGTGCACCAGAAACATCAAACAGACATAAACATGTTGTGTTTATCTATATTATAATGGTAAAAACGCATGAAAGACGATAAACGCCAGAGATCAGAATAGTGAAATAGGCCGGGAAATGCACTTTCATCTTGGTACATATCTTTTTATGCTAGTAATATTATCTCGAATGATAAATTTAAAAAGAGACAAGTTCGGACGAAGTGAAAACAAAATTTTATTTATAAATTAGGCTGTTACACACGCTTCGCCGTCACGCAGAGTAAGATACAGGGTATCATTGATAACAGACTGTGTAGAGATGTAATTGAAATATTAACAAATTGTATAAATATAAATGTTGGTATACATGTACATCCATCTTTGTGGTGGTACTATTGTGGTGCAGCATATGTGTGTGTTACTTTCTCTTTAATGATAGGGGATGGCAGACTCTGCTGGTGGATTATTTAGTCCCCGAGGTTTACTTGAGCTTCCATAGCCACGGTTAACCCATTTGAGTAGTGGCACGGTATATAATATACACATTTTCGTAGTACACGATTTAAAATCATACAGAACTAGTTTAATTTTACTTCTAAATTCATAAATTAAAGGGATTTTAGGCACCTGACCCTTCTGCTTCTACTTTAGTCTAGAAATTTTGGATTCCACACTTTTGGCCCCTAGCATCACTGAAGAGTCCTAAGAGGACGAAACAGCGGCATGGTGCAGTTTATTTCATTTTTTTCGGCATATTGTATCTATTACTAAATTTAAAAGGTTCAACATATATGTGTGTTACGTCATCTTCCATAGATGAAGGCGCTCGGGATTGGGAGTGTACATTGGTTCTTTATGGCACATAGGGATGTCTACAGTTTTTCTATGATTGTGATCCACCCAGCCTAAAATCGGGCTTTAAATTTAGGACGTGTAATGATGAGTGGAAGTCCACTCTTGCCTACAAAGTTTTCATGCTTTTCGATGTATATTGATATTAAGTCGTTGCATCATGTTGCATTGTTAGGTCTACAGTAATAGATGCGGTTTATTTGACTGTGAACACTGAAGAGATGCCAATCATTACCAGTTGTCATGCTTTAATTGTCGATTCCATAGTTTAATATCTGTAAAACAAACAATACATCGAATGTTTTTTTTCAATTTTTCAGCTGTTCGACGTTTTCCGAAACATAATGTGTGGTACGCATTGCAAGGTTAAAGGCCAAATATACGTAACCTCAGGAAATGTTTCATGTTTCTGAAAAAATCTGAAAGCAATCCAGTTGATAACCATGCAAAAATAAGCCTAGAACTCTTGACAAAAAAAATGGAAATTATTCAGGTGTGGCCCATTTCAACCACCAGCTGAAGTTGGAAGATAGTTCAAAATGGACGCGTGATTACAAATACCGAGTTTTAATTTCTTCTGTATCTGTAACCGTGTAAGAATTCGTCTTGGATATTGCTGATATCAGTTAATCCTAACTAAATATATAAATATGATTTAAGTTAAGTTACGTTATTAGGCTAAACTTTTAAACTCGCAAATTAAGTTTTCAATTCCTGTTTGTGTACAAAACACTCTCAGAACACTCTCAGTATATACCATCCATACTAAACTGATGAATATTATTCCTTATTCCTTTCTTACCCTTACTATAAACATATGGGGCATATTCCAGTTTATTGATTACATAACAATGTCAGCAAAATGAGTATTGGCAATGATTTATATGCCCCAGGAACATTGAAAAGGCAGACATATGTTGTGTAAATCTACATTATGATGTAAAAACACATGTAAGACGATAAAAGCCAGCAATCGGAAAGTGTAATGGCGCCTAAAATGCACTTTTACATTATTGTACGTACAGATGAATTTACAAAGAAAAGAATTGGTTGGTAACGATAGCATATTCTATTTCCTGAATCAGACTGTGACACACGATTCGCTGTCATGCGGTACAAATGTAAAATTAATCAGATATCATGCATAACAGACTTATGACCGTGTAATTTTACATTGTATAAGTATATAGCTGGAACATTAACGATGTACATGCATAGAAATGTCAATATCGATCAATCTTGGGGTTTTGGATTTAGTTGTAGGGGCAGAATAGTTAATGGACGTTGATGAACTCTATTTTGACTACTAAATATTGGTACGTTTAATTGTTTACGTATTTGCTAGTGCATATCGAAGGGGAACATATTGAGTGAAAGCGATAGCAACATCAAAGTATCGAGAATTCGGGGAAGGTCAAAGGTTGTGGGGAGAAACCAACTCTTGTCTACTATTAAAATGTTTTTTTTTTAATTCGATGTTTATTTGTTGCGAAGTCGTTTCGTCACTCCACAGCGTAATATCTCAAACAATAATGCAGTTTTTTTTACTAGAGTCCGGTTAACTACAGTGGTGTGCAACAAGTATGTCGGACATATTATATTTTTGCTATATATTTCATGCATTTAATACACACCAGACAAATCTTATTTGCTCATTCCTCTTTTAATATTCAAATAATTTTCCGTAGCCGATTTTAAGAGATTTTGCACATTGCAGTTTTAAAAGTTTAGCAATGGTGTTATTACGTAAGAATTGAGAACAAAGCGATGTTCGTCTCTTTCAAATCGATTCCTAAAAAAGTCTGTTAAAAATATCAGATAACAGATTTAACAAATGTTTACTAGTGTGTCGAATCTCAAGAAAATCCACCGAGAAACGATGTCATAAAAATGCATTGAGAATTTGTCAAAATGCATGAAATACATAGCAAAAATAGCATATGTACGAATACTTCTTGCTCACCACTGTATGTTACATGAAGCAAGGTTCCGATTTTATCCGGATTCAATTCTTGGTATGGCCCTCCGGTTTCACAGCATTACATATGATTGTCAGATAAAAATGTTCACGATTCATCATCAAGGGTTGGACGACCTCTGAAATAGAGTACATGGTTAACATGCTAATATAAACAGTACAGAGTGGGTGCGGATAACACGATCCAACGAGAAGCTGCCTCTGATAATGTCATTAATTAATATTTCATTATCCTTTAATGCGTATCACGTAACAATTACGGAATCCCGCGCCAGATATATATTAATCTGAACAAATAGCATGCTTACACTTTTAAATATGCATACAGAAAACGCATTCAACTTAACGTGTTATCTTCATATCACTTCAAGAGAATTAAATCTCTATAAACAAAACCATCCTGTAACTGTTTCTGCAGATTGGGGACTAACGTTTAGAGCTTTCATGAATGTCTCTCCTGACGTCTGTTTGAAAATCATGGAGCACATACAAGTACAATGTTTATACTGTACCCATAATATCAACATTATACATGTATGTATTTGTAAATCAAGAACATACGACAAGTAGCAATATATACACGTATACATCTGTTAGACAATAAAAGCCTGGAAAACGGAACGACTGCAATAAGACCTTAAATTATGAATTAAGTTGGATGTTATTAATCATTATAATTTATTTATACATTGATTGCCACAAATAAGATACATGATATCCCGATATAAGGCCGTCTACGCGGACATTGCAAATAACGACAGTGCAAACAGAAATATAATGTTTTGGCCAATCATCTCATGTTTTGAAGATCAAAACATGAATATTTACATATCACAACATATCAAAATCTACAGACAATATATGAAAGAACAATAGTGCGGGGAAAGTGTATTGCTTGACACTTTAGCATAGGACATTATTAACAGATCTGGCTTCTATTACGTTGTAAAATCACGCGGGTATCACTATGAAAGGGCATTCACCGAACGCTGAAACATTATTTGAAAAACTCCAACCTCGTATAATGTCTAACTGATCTTTTTTAGGGTGTTGTCAAGCCTAACGTGATAACTAACTAACGCTTCACGCAACAGAAAATGGCTAGCCATTTGCCTGTCTGGAACTGTTTGCATCGTCTGGTGATTCGCCTGGAATTTTCGATACAATTTGAATTGAAGGAAGGACATGTCTATGTTCAACAAAAAAAACAAATATTTGTCAAATTACTTATGATTTTGCTGTGTTTGCTAAGCATTTCTATGCCACGTAAAACGGAAATAGGCTAGAATCACTTAAGGCAGATTTGAAGTATTCTTGCAGTATGTTAATCACGTAGGTAAAACTTAGACCACATATGCATGTTCAGTTCGTTTAAAAAAAGGAAAATACGTACAAAGTCAATCGTTTGAAAAAAATGCCAGTTCAAAAAGTGTCCGGTGTTTCCCTCCGCCTGGTAATGCCCCTCCCCCAATTTTATCCCATATCTCCTTGGTCAGCTTGTAACCGAAAATTACTTTTTTTTGGAGACATGAGGTCGAGTTAATCAATGGAAATAACCTAAATGAATGTTGTATGAACAATCACACTGACATTGTATCAAACGCGACATACGGATATAAATACATGCATTTATATATCAAAATAAGAGCTAACTTAAACAGGACATTGACTTAAAAATTCGGATATTCAGATGACGATTCTATAGATCCTGAAAACTTAACAGTCGAACGGTTACATATATATTTACCTGGTGATACATTGCATGAATACATTAAATCCATAGCATTCATTATGCTGTACATATTTAACTAGGATAGCACAGACATGTCGCTAACGTATTACCATTGTAAGCCTTTTGGTAGAACATTATAATTATCAGGTACTGAGGAAATATTCCGCAACATCTTGAAAGAAAACCTATGTTAAACCTATGGTTAAACCTAAAACCTATGTTACGTATATTTGGCCTTTAACCTTGCAATGCGTACCACACATTATGTTTCGGAAAACGTCGAACAGCTGAAAAATCGAAAAAAAACCATTCGATGTATTGTTTGTTTTACAGATATTAAACTATGAAATCGACAATTAAAAACTGGTAATGCATTGGCATTTCTTCTGTGTTCACAGTCAAATAAACCGCATCTATTATTGTAGACCTAACAATGCAACATGATGCAACGACTTCATATCACTATACATCGAAGAGCACGAAAACTTTGTAGGCAAGAGTGGACTTCCACCCATCATTACACCCCCTAAATTTAAAGCCCGATTTTAGGCTGGGTGGATCACAATCATAGAAAAACTGTAAACATCCCAATGTGCCATAAAGAACAAATGTACACTCCCAAGATGACGTAACACACACATATGCTGCACCTTTTAAATTTAGTAAAAGATACAATATTCCGAAAAAATGAAATAAACTGCATCGATATCGAGATAAACTCATGCCTAAAAGCGTGACGTTGATGTTAAGATGTGAGCTATAGTTAACTTTCTCTAATAAACAAGTTTAAGGACTCCCATACCACTTTGAACATATATTTGTGAAAAGATATCGATATCATACGAGACTTGTATTTAACAAAAAATGCTAATAAAATCAACAATACAAAATTTACAACTGGGAAATTTGTTTGCAGCGTAAAACAATCATCGGGACTGGGATAGCATTTTCAAATGTGTACTTAAGATAGCTATTCTAGCACTCTTGTCTGGCACACGAAACTACTCGGACGCACATGTGCTTCTAGAATGGCTCCCATGTCTAGAGTAGTATACAGATATTTAATTATTTAGATAAAATAGACTCATAATTTTGATCACTTGGTTGTCCGATTCGTAAAATTGAAACTAAGGGAGATAAGCTAGTAGAGAAATTCAGTTTAGAAATTCTCCATAAAAACGTAGGGGCTGGTAACCAGTCTAATTTGTGCTAAATCCGATCGCGAAATGCGATGGATGCCGTGATATATAGTGTTAAAAGAGGAACTCAAATCCGAATGTGATTTCTCTGTCCAAAATAACCGGCGCCTACCTCTGTCAGCAGCACATTCTGTATATGGTTCATTAATTTCATTTCCGCTTGTTTTTGTCTGTCATTCTGGGCAGACATTTACGGTTGTATCCTACAATTTCCTCCCAGAGATTATCACTGGAAGGTTCAGCTATTGTTGCATTCCGGATTCCAACAGTGCCACAAGGACAATTATACCCAAGCTTGGTACATAAACTAAGCAAAAGACCCTAAAACCGCATACAAATCGTTTCGGAATTATAGACGGCCCCGAAATTGTAGGGAATTATCTGACTGTCTTTGGAGATTCATGCAGATCATATAGCACGAGATTAAAAATATGAAAACCATGCTATTTTTTTTTGTGTATATATTTTGTTTGTGGTATAATAATAAGGAACTGAAGTTGGTTATAAGGGACATCCATGTACGTTCATGTTTCTTGCTTAACTAAAGACGTATCGGAGCTGTTTCCCGTTGCCGAGGTGAATGCCTACATATGCTGTGGTCATGTCAAGATAAAGTCGGTCGAGTTATTCGATTAAGTCAAAAACAATTAGATCGTGTCTGGAGGAAGCTTATGCAATTCTAAAACATATATCTCGATTTTTCTATCAGACGATGCATTGTTTGCAATTGTATTCCTTTGCTATTGAATGTAAAAGAGTTGTTGATCGGGTGCGAATTTGAAAGATCTCCTATAAGGGAAAGATTGCAACAAACAATAATGGGTGGTAGGCGTGATCTATTTCCCAGTCGTGTGTAGCATGTTTATCTCATTTCTATGTCTTACATTGATCTCAGTCTTGTTCAAAACATTCGATTCGGTCGAGATGGTGTGTTTTTATGTCTGGTAATTTCTGTAAATGTTGTGTCTTATTGTTATATATAGAACCTGTGTTGTACTTTCATCCTGGGGGCCAAGTGGCCAAGTGGTTAAGGTGTCCCGACATTCTACCACTAGTCATCCACCTCTGGATTGCGATAGCCCACGAGGGGTAGTTGCTAGTTACTGGCCGCAGGTCGGTGGGTTATCTCCGGGTCCTCCGGCTTTCCTCTCTTTCACAGACCTGACAGGTCCTTAAATGACCCCTGGCTGTTAATAAGACGTAAAACAAAATAAACCATAACTTTGATCATGATCTCATTGAATATATTTAAATTGCCTGTTGTTTCAAGTATTTCGGGCGGGTGTCTAAAATCCATCAAGGCCTAGTATGTCCATATATTTCTGTGTAAAAGATGTGTATTTCATCCTGTAATAAATACGACACAGACAAGTATTAGATACCTAATACTTGTCTGTGTCGAATTTATTACAGGCCTTGGCCAGGCCTGTCTGAACATTTAACTTGGGAGAGTGTCAAATAATAGCAATGTATTATGGTGGCTGATTACGGCCATCTCGTGTTGTCGTGTTGTCACTTTGTCGTCTTCCTGTTACACATACACAAATCATATGTTATAGTCGGTGTGGCAGAAAATGTGGTGCCTATGAAAACAAGTAGTTAAACGTTCGTGTGTGTATGCGACAACATTTCAGATGGGCATGCAAATGGCATATTTGATACTGGCAACGGATAGTTTCACTATTTGTTTCTTAATCAATTTTTTAAATGAACTTTAACAATGAAAAAGGTCTATAGGTCAAAATTGAAACAATCATAGTCTTTTCCGATTATCACTAATTGCTTAATTTCCTTATCTAGCCTAGCAAACACAATTTATGAAGTTTTTCCTGGAAATCGGGAACGTGAAAATATTCCTCATATGGAACCAACAAAAAAAGTGTAATCTAATATTCTTAGATGAATTTGATAACAATTACCAAACATTTTGCACCGAATCTATTTGAATTAAAGGGAATATGGAATATCCTTTTTTTCTGGGAAATAATTTGGTTTTGTTGGATTCATTAAATTATTTTCATTAGATCAAACTGCGTCAAAACAGCTTTCATAGATAAATTTTATTCCTAGAAAGTAAGTTGTTTTTACAATTTTAAAGTTAAACGGGAATTTCTCCGGAAATATATTGTCAAAGTACAAGAAAATAAGATCAGGCATTCCGGAATAGTCAGCGTCTTCTACAATCGACGATTGTCCCAGTAGCATTATTCATTTGTGACAGTTTTCTGTTGTGACCTGCGGACATGGTAGAACACATGGACTGGATGTATTTAAATATACAATTTTCAGTTGTTTTAGTGAAATTTTTACTCGTAAACAGTTGGAAACATCATGCTGATTGTCATAGAGTTCAGATAATCGGAAATCTCTCCGATGGATTTAAAATTTGAAACAAGGTGAAACTTAAGAGAAATTCATTTAAAATAGAGAAGGCCTATACAAGCGGTGGGTAAGTTTTTTAATACTGATGGGATCAAAATTAATTTGATATTAGTGGGTGAGTGGGGAACACATACATATACATGATGTATATATACAAGCAAATGCTCCTGCTACCCCTACCCCTCGGCCGAGCGTGATCCATTCTTTGTTATAGAGTGACCCTTACTCTTGTTTTATCCTGCTGTAGACAAACCATGCACACTTTTAACAAATATACGTTGAATAATATGATCAAGATCTATACCTCAAACACGTGCATTCCGTTCTAGAATGTGTCCTTCACCAAATACATTGTACATCTACATGTATACCTTCCATTGTAGAGTTTGACCCCACACCTAATACATACTATAACGTATTGATAGTATAATCAAAGTGCTTAATGTACTGAAACTTTTAACAATAGTATACGTATTTTTCGACAGCTATTGGAGTGATTTTGTTGAATGGGTTACTTACAATGTAGTTTCGATATCAGAAGGTTTCAGAATAGGGATTAAGTAAGAATTACAGCACATCCAATAACACGCAAATTGTTAAGATTGACGAGTTGTATTTCCAGCTACATGTACAACTTAGTGCAGTGCTTTAACAATTTAACTAAAATATCAATTTTTATTACAAATTAATATTGATCCATTACAGGGAAGCGAATGTGTTTATTTTAATATATTTACAGTCTACACTGATATTCACTCGATAACCATTGTACTGCAAACTAGAGTTATTTTCCAGTAACTATACTTGAAAACGTGCACAGTTTCTATGACAGTACATGTGGGCGGAGCTATGCTAATTATCCCGTTCGAGTCACAATTGTATGACGTCATTAACAATTGACATGGGCGGGGCTAGCTACGGCTTATGCAAACTTCATGAAATGAAATATTATGTCTGCAGATGGGGCTAAATTGAAGAGAAAAGTTATGAACCATTTACAGGAAATACTGTAA
Source organism: Mimachlamys varia (assembly GCA_947623455.1). Classification (NCBI taxonomy): domain Eukaryota; kingdom Metazoa; phylum Mollusca; class Bivalvia; order Pectinida; family Pectinidae; genus Mimachlamys; species Mimachlamys varia. The sequence continues at coordinate 15,997,507 of OX392531.1, read as the reverse complement.
ATTTAAGGATTAACCTTTGATTTTGTTTAGTTTATGAGATCATAAATCCAATGGAGCAGTCGGTAAATTTAACGTAAACGCTTCGCGTTTACGCAATTAACCTCGTGCTCCATTGGATTTATGATCTCATAAACTAAACAAAATCAAAGGTTAATCCTTAAATATTTACAGTCTACACTGATATTCACTCGATAACCATTGTACTGCAAACTAGAGTTATTTTCCAATAACTATACTTGAGAACGTGCAAAATTTCTATGACGTCGACAACAATACATGTGGGCCGCGGAACTATGCAAGTTATCCTGTTCGAATCACAATTGTATGACGTCATCAACAATTGACATGGGAGGAGCTAGCTACGGCTTATGCAAACTTCATGCTGTTACATTTATTGAACTGTTTTCACGTTTGTAAGTTTTGAAATGAAATATATGTCTGCAGATGGGGCTAAATTGAACAAAAAAGTTATGAACCATTTACAGGAAAATACTGTAAATATAAGGATTAACCTTTGATTTTGTTTAGTTTATTAGATCATAAATCCAATGGAGCAGTCGGTAAATCGAAGCGTTCACGCAATTTACCTCGTGCCCCATTGGATTTATGATCTAATACACTAAAAAAAATCAAAGGTTAATCCTTAAATATACATTGAAATAAACGGTAAACAAAGCAAAAATATCACACCCGAGATCCAGTTGGATATGCAAGATGGCGATTAATTACGGGAGCAATGCATATCAAAGTTGAAACGACATATACTGGTTTGTTTCACTAATAAAATGCATGTTATTTAAGCATTGAACTGCTTCCATTTGGCATTCATAGGCGACATGAATGCCAACTGGACAAAGGAGAATTCAATGAAGCGCGCTTCATGTTGGATTTGCTTTTGTCCAGTTGGAATTCATTTTGCCTATGAAGGCTTACTAAAAGCATTTTTAGAATATGTTTACCTCATAAAAAAACAATACCTCTTTGTATTTCTCAGCATTAAGCTCAAATATTGTATAAATCGTCTATGCTGTTCAATGAAAAGAACAACCATCGCCCGGGGACGGTCAATGGTATCCAGCGTAACAATTATTATGACGTCACAATAATGATGACATCAACAATCGGCCAATGGCATTCATTGTCTTATGAATGACAACTGAATTTGCAAGGGTCATACAATTATAGTGGAAATGCCATACAATGGTAAATATTGTTAGGTAATACAATTTTGAATTATGACGTAGACATATCATACCAACCTAAAAGTATGATTAATGTGTGGCAGGTTTTAATTGTACATAGGATTTAGGTCGCCTTCTAACTTCGAGCTAGAGAGAATTTCCCTTAAGTTCAGTGGTAAAGCCTCCGACTAGGAACCTGGAGATTCTCTTTGCTGTTACAAATGGTTTCCATGACCCTTCCTGTGGTGACAGTGGGTCGCGTTAGACCCACGGTTGTATATATATTACATGTATATAAATGTTTTCCCCACTCACCAAATAACTTCATATTCACGTTCATCCCCTCAGTGTTGAAAAGCATCCGTATGATTTAAATTTCGTTTAAAAGTAAATATTTGTTGCAAAACTTGCCCGAGCTTGTCTAAGCCTTATCAATTTTAATAAAATTTCTTTTAATTTTCACAAATAAAGAAGTCCGTTAAGATTTATAGTTTGATCCGATGGAAATAATTAGCAGAATGGTTTCGAATTTAAGCTGTTAAGTCTTATTATCAATTTGCGCTTGGCAGCTTGTTTCCATGTGAGAAATTCCCGTTTTACTTTAGAATTGTATAAACAACTCTCTACCTAGAAATAAACACTGTCTATGAAAGCTGTTGAAAACCTGTTTTGATGAAGTTTGATCCAATGGAAATAATTCAATGAATCAATGGATCGAATCATAGGCACCACATTTTCTGTCACACCGGCTATTACATATGATTTGTGCATGTGTAACAGGAAGACGACAACGCGACAACACGATAAAGCGACAAGGCGACAATGCGACAACACGACATTTTACCGCGACAACCCGAGATTCCGTACGCGCTAATTAACGTGTTCAAAATGTCGTGTTGTCGTGTTTTGTCGCTTTGTCGTGTTGTCGCCTTGTCGCAGTTTGAAAACGCAACAAGACGACATTTCATCTACTTGATCTCGAGTTGTCGCAGTAAATGAACGCGACAAAGCGACAGGACGACAACACGACAAGGTGACAACACGACAACACGAGATGGCCGTAATCAGCCACCATAATGTATATCTAAAACCGACACATGTGACAAGTAAATGCCATAAAAAAGTATTCTGTTTTCCTAATCTTAAAAATTCTGAAACATTGGGTGTGCTTTGCTAGACCTTACCCGCGTATGTAACAGCGTGTCCTGTTCGTCTACATCACGGTAATGCTGGGTTGTATGATATATCTATGGTGGCTGATTACGGCCATCTCGTGTTGTCGTGTTGTCACTTTGTCGTGTTGTCGTGTTGTCGCTTTGTCGCGTTCATTTACTGCGACAACCCGAGATTAAGTAGATAAAATGTCGTCTTGTTGCGTTTTCAAACCGCGACAAGGCGACAACACGACAAAGCGACAAGGCGACAACACGATAACACGACATTTTGAACACGCTAATTAGCGCGTACGGAATCTCGGGTTGTCGTGGTAAAATGGCGTGTTGTCGCGTTGTCGGGTTGTCGTCTTGTCGTCTTGTCGCGTTGTGGTATTTCTGTTACACATGCGCAAATAATATGCAATAGCCGGTGTGACAGAAAATGTGTTGCCTATGAAAACAAGTAGCTAAACGTTCGTAAATGAATGTGTCAACATTTCAGATGGGCATGAAAATGTAATATTTGATACTGACAACGGATAGTTTCACTATTTGTATACTAAATCAACTTTTAAATAAATATTAAAAATCAAAAATATGTTTAAAGGTCAAAATTAAAACAATCCAAATCTTTTTCGAATATCACAAATTGCTTAACTTCCTTATCTAGCCTAGCAACCAAAATTTATAAAGTTGCTGCAGGAAATCAGGAACGTGAAAATATTCCTCATATGGAACCAATAGAAAAAGGGAAATCTTATATCTTATTTTTAAAGATGAATTTGATAACACTTACCAAATATTTTGCATCGAATCTCGTTGAATTAAAAGGAATATGGAATAGAGTGTTACCCTCCCGTTATAGAGTATGACTCTACCGTTTCAGTGTGTGACACCCCAGTTAAAGTGTGTGACCCCATTATAGATTGTGACCCTCCCGTTGTAGAGTTTGTCCCACCCGTTATAGAGTCTGACAACCCCAACAAAGAGTGTGACTACTATTATGAAATGTACCCTCCCGTTGTAGAGTGTGACCGCCTTTCATAGACTGTGACTCTGCCAGAGTATGAACTTCGACTCTCCATTTGTAGAGTATGACACCCATATTAAAGAGTGTGGCCACCCTTCATAAAGTGTGACCCTCCCGTTCTAGATTTAACCATTAAATTTTAGTATGTGACACCGCCGTTTCAGAGTGTGAAACCCCCATCCCCCATTGTATAGAACGACTACCCCGTCAAAGAGTGTGACCGCCCTTCATGGAGTGTGACGCTCCCGTTTTAGAGTGTGACCTTCGAGTTTTAGTATGTGACACCACCATTATTGAGTGTTACCCTCCCGTGGTAGATTGTGACTCTTCCATTGTAGAGTGTGACCCAATTATAGAGTGTGACCTTTCCGATGTAAAGTGTGACACCCGGCGTTAAAGAGTGTGACCGCCCTTCATAGAGTGTGACGCTCCCGTTTTAGAGTGTGACCTTCGCGTTTTAGTATGTGACAACAGTGTTATAAAGTGTGTCCCTCCCGTTGTAGAACGTGACAACCTCGTCAAAAAGTGTGAACATTATATGATGTGACTTCACCAGCCCATGCAAACATTAAAATAGACATTAAATCCTTAAATGTGTGTACATACCAAATACTTCTGAAATAATTAACCACTTTAGAAATGTAATGCGTCCGTGACCTTTGATTTGCAGTTTGTTGCATTAAAACATGTTTGTGTATAATTAACCATTTCCGTAATGTAATTAAATTGTGATTTTAGACCTTATATATACTATATAATATATATGACCAAGGTAGTTTTCATTAAAACCCACATTTTTGTTTTGAAAAAGTAACAGTATTTTCCCTTTCAAGATATTCATGAAAACATTGCACACATATGAGTTTTATCATATCTATAACGGGAGGGTCAAACTCTTTAAAATATTTTTTTTCATATACATGTATATGGCCATACATACATAACAGGGGGTATCACTTTTATATTATTATACTTTATAGTATATATAAGGTGTATAAATGATGACCATACTATACAACAGGAGAGTCACACTTTTTAACGGAGGTATATATGAGCAAGAGGATCACAATCAACATCGGAAGGGTCTCGCACTATAACAGGGGTACATTGTGTATATGCCGTATCTGGTATAAGGTCTCACTCTGCAACAATATTTCATTGTAGGTATAAGGTCACACACTACAACGGGAGGGTCGCAGATTATATCGTGGGTGTGACACTCTGTAACGGGAGGGTTCCACTCTAAAACGGAGTTGTCACACTGTATAACGGGAGGACCACACTCTTTAACGGGGGTGTCACCCTGTATAACGGAATGGTCACACTCTTTAATGGGCTCATTTAAATATTGCGTCTCTGCTCCTGGTATATTTCTCGGTGTATACATACATTCGTGTATACATCTCTGTGCGCTACACTTGTATACGGATCGCGTAGTTTTATTATATTACATTCTCTGTGCTTCACATATTGTTATCTACTATTATAGACATACATAAACGGATTCTCACTATACACTCTAAGTACACATTTTTGTTTTAACGAAACTTTATCAGAACCTGAATAGTGCATATAGCAAATGACAAAATATAAATTATTTAGTAGATATAACACATATTATTTCTCTGGTGTGCAAAAACCTTTATGGCGTAAATTCCCGTAATTCTGTGTGGCCCTATATGGGTCACGGCCAACGTTAACATACATGTGATTTCCCCTACTTTGTGTATGAACTTCATAATTGAAAATTATGCCAAACGATGTCAGTGAATATGGCATATTTACATACCATTATTTTTCTCCAGCTTCAAATTGCATATGTAGGTTTTCCGTTGTGCTTAATTATGCCCGTTTGATTTCATACTGATCAGTGAAAACAAAATGGCGGAAAGGCGGCCATCTTTGATTTAGGCATCGAAAGATTGTACTACAGTAATTGCTACTATTCTTCTTGCTTTCACAAAATCACAGATTTGTTTTGCTGTGTTTTAGTTTGTGTCTAACACACTAATAACGTTTATTTCAATGCATATATCAAAATAAACACATTCGCTTCCCTGTAAATGGCTCAATAATTATTTGTAATACAAATTGATATTTTAGTTAAATTGTTAAAGCACTGCACTAAATTGTACATGTAGCTTGAAATACAACTCGTCAATCTTAATAATTTGCGTGTTATTGGGTCTACTCTAAATACTTACTTAATCCCTATTCTGAAACTTTCTGATATCGAAATTTAGTAACCCATACAGCAAAATCATTATAATACAATGTAGCTGTCGAAAATACATACTATTGTTAGAAGATTTAGCGTTTCAGTATATTCAGTACTTTGATTATACAATTATACGTTATAGTATTATTAGGTATGGGGTCAAGCTCTACAATGGAAGGTAGATTAACTGTATTTGGTGAAGAACACATTCTAGAACGGAATGCACGTGTTAGAGGTAAAGATCCCGATCATATTATTCAGTGTATATTTGTCAAAAGTGTGCGTGGTTTGTCTACAGCAGAATATTACAAGAGTAAGGGTCAAACTCTTAACAAAGAAGATATCACACTCAGCAGAGGGGTAGTGGGTAGCGGGAGCTTTTGCTTGCTTATATATTTAATGTATATGTATGTGTCCCCCACTCACCCACTAACATCAAAATCATTTTAATCACCACAGTATTAAAAAACTTTCCAAACGCTTGTCTAAGCCTTCTCACTTTTAAATAAATTTCTGTTAAATTTCAAATCTACCATAGAGTTTTCCCCCGGTGTTGGGACTAACCTGGTGAACTATTTTCCGCGACCTCCAGCCTTGGGAAATAGTTCTTAAGGTTGGTCCCAACACCTCTTGAAAACGGTTTTGACTTTTGACTGAAAGGGCATGAATTAACTGTAGACAATTAAAGCAGTTGAAAATCTGTTTTTGGTGCAGTTTGATCCAATGGAAATAATTTGATGAATCCAACAAAACAAACTTATTTGCCAGAAAAAAAAGTTTATATTCCATATCCTTTTCAATTCAAATAAAATCGATGCAAAATATTTGGTAAGTAAGTGACTTGGATTGTTTTAATTTTGACCTATAAAACATATTTTTGATTGTTAATATTTATTTAAAAGTTGATTTAGTATACAAATAGTGAAACTATCCGTTGTCAGTATCAAATATTACATTTTCATGCCCATCTGAAATGTTGACGCATTCATATACGAACGTTAAGCTACTTGTTTTCATAGGCAACACATTTTCTGTCACACCGGCTATTACATATTATTTGCGCATGTGTAACAGGAAGACGACAACGCGACAAAACGACAAGACGACAACCCGACAACGCGACAACACGACATTTTCCCGCGACAACCTGAGTTTCCGTACGCGCTAATTAGCCTGTACAAAATGTCGCGTTGTCGTGTTGTCGCCTTGTCGCTTTGTCGTGTTGTCGCCTTGTCGCGGTTTGAAAACGCAACAAGACGACATTTCATCTACTTAATCTCGGGTTGTCGCAGTAAATGAACGCGACAAAGCGACAAGACGACAAAACGACAAGGTGACAACATGACCGACATCACGAGATGGCCGTAGTCAGCCACCATATATATCTGATTTTCAGTTACTAACACTGAAGCTCGTCTTGTTACTCAATCTCGGAGGTGACAGCATGCTGCACAAGTACTTCTTCCCTTCATAACGTGATAGAAACTACTCTATGTACAGACGGACCTCGTTATTTCGAGTTATTCAAGCTTACGTAAATTTGAATGTTTAATTTAGAGACAAACGAAATATTTCGAATTAAACGGGGTCGTGGTAGTATAGTGTTTTAGATAAAGAGGTTCGGTTCTTTCTAAAAGCTTTACTAAAAGGAATTATTTTCCTAGTATTTACGGTCACATAGGTTAAAATTGGATTCCCTTTACATATGTTCTAGGTCCTGAAATGGCGTCCTGTGATATAAAGGAACACGTGTTTAATAAAGGTAGCAGCCATTTGTGTTTAATAAGTTGTAATACATCTGCTAAACATAAGGTTTACATCACCAACCGCTATACAAGTAAAGGTGTTGAAGACATGCAAGCACTGCAGTTTTTTTCATCCAGGATTTCTCAAATGTGTGGAAGCTATCTAGTACAAGGTTAAATAGCTTTTGTTCCCTCATCATACTTAATACTTAACGCTGATCCCTAAGGGGAAATAATAGTAATAATGATAATAATTCGAGGTTCTTATATACCGCCTCATCACAACTTGAATGTCGCATAAAAGCGGTTACCAAATTAGTATCCGTTGTTATAGGGCCTTAGCAACCAGCCAATATTGTTCTCAACTTCCTTGGGCGCATACAACCGGTGCTGCCATCTCGGTGCTCACTTTTAGCATTACTCAACCACGTAGTCATTTACAGTCGAGTAGACTGGAACAAACAAGGTAAAGTATCAAGGATACAACTTCGATCACGAACCCTTTCTGTGAGATAACACTTTGAAGTTGGCCTCATGCATTCTATGTAATACGCGCTATCGCATGGAGACAATCTCATCAACATATCCTGACTCTCTTCACCACACACACACACACACATTATCAAAGGTTGTTTAAACCTACTAAAGTATCAAAACCCAAACAAAAAGATAAAAGCCTTTCAAGTCATGACAGTGTCCCAATTGATTCCACAGTATATTAATTTGCTTACAATATCATAATGTATTTGTCTAAATAATTTGTCTTCTTGCAGAATCATGAAGTGTTTCTTGTGGCAATGTTTAAATCATTATGGCAATATTTAAATATTGTGGCAATGTTTAAATGTACACTACCATACGTCAAACAAAATTGAAGGTACGTCTTCGATCTCTTTTTATGAGAGCTTTCCTTTCCAAGAAAGGCGGACAATGATACAAATATATGGTAGTGAGCTATCTTGGAGCATAGTTTGTGAAAAACACGACTAAAGCTAAGAGGCAATTTACTGAAGAAGATAAAGTAAGGATGATTGAATTCTTGGTCGACAATATTTTTGTTGAGTGCGGAGGAAAGAGTTTACAGCGAACTGTTGGCATTCCCATGGTACCAACTGTATTCCACTCTTAGCTGACTTGTTTTTGTTTACATACGAGGCGGAACTTGTGGAAGAGCTAATCAGGACAGGTAACAAATCTTTAAAGTCACTTTCAGATATATCGACGATGTTTAATGCTTATTAGTGTGTTTACCTGTTGTGATGACAATGATGACTCGGTTCTCTGTTTGAGGATTGATTCTTACTTGGATGTGACCGAGATTTACATGGCGGGTGTCGTCGATGAAGCAGAAGACGCTTACTCTTCCGGAACATTTGGTCTTATTCTCTTGTACTTTTACGAGAGTCTCCATGTAAATCTTTCCTTTGTTCCTATTTTGCCCTTAGTTTTATCGATTTTAAGTTCGGATTATGGTTTGTTGACGCTTTGGTATTCTCTGATTTTTTGGCCCCTGGTTTAATCGATTTTGAGTTCGGATTATGATTTTGTTAACACTTCGTTATTCTCTAATTTATTTAAATCGTTATCCGCTCTTGATCACCTAGAAGTCATGTCCATAGCCACAATATTAAATGTTGGCATAAAAGCGCTTTGGTCATAAACTTAGATTTTATAACACGAGTAACTACATTTACTAACCATTTAACCAATGTTTGACTTATAGCGACCTTTGAAAAAGTTATCATCACGTCCCTTTTTATGCAGCGTAACCACGGTGAAGTCGCCGGTACCGCACTTATAAATGATCTAAGCTGTACATAGGCCGTTAAATAACATTTGTCACAGATTTCAGAACTATGGGCAAGTTTTAGGGCCGCCATCTTTGTCTCATTAGGAAATATTCTGTATCTTTCAGCTTGCGTTTTTGAGTATGCTCATTAGTGTTTTTAATTGTAGTGATTGACAATGATACTCGGTTCTCATTTTGAGAAATTGATGTTTATTTAGATGTTACAAAGATTTACATGGCGGGTGTCGTCGGTGAAGCAGAAGACGCTTACTCTGCCGGAAAGTCTGGTCTTATTCTCTTGTACTTTTACAAGGGTCTCCATGTTAATCTTTCCTTTGTTCATATTTTGCCCCTGGTTTAATTGATTTTGAGTTCGGATTATGATTTTTTTTAACGCTTCGGTATTCTCTAATTTATTACACAATTAATGCGCCGTTGATCATGGTTAGGTGCACTCCGTTCCTTGTGTTATGATTTCTCTTCTTTGACCCCACAGGAAGGACTTATTTAATTTAGGGGAGGGGTGTTGTGTTAGGTGATGGCTGCATTAAACAATAACCTTTGGGATAATTCTCTTCAAACCAATCCCTCGTCATAATGTTCAGATAGCGTTTACGTTGGCAGGATTTTTTATGCTGTCTAACTGTCTAAGTCGGGAAATAGATTACTTAATATTTTACTCTACAAAGCAATTGGCGGAACATTAATTCAAACTATTTAAAAGTCGTTCAGAATCGTAAAGCGATATGTTTATCTTTTTACCGCTAGCGCTCACAATTTATCGGCAGGGTCATGCCTAGGAAATGCATCCTCAAGTATAATGTATCTCGGATTAAACTTCGAAATTGACATCAGAGCTTCCTGCCCGATAGAAGAAACTGTAATCTGATGTCTAAATTGTTCAGGTGGCAGCCTAGAACAAAAGCCGGAATATTTTTACTATTATTTCAATTGTCCTATTTAAAAATCAAATGTCAATAATGCATATAAATGCAAGTATTGAGGGAAAAATGATTATTCTGGCGATATCCGATAAGGAGAATTGGCAGACTGCCACTAACACATTTCTGACGTCTGAGACTAACTAATGAGGCCTTGGGCGGACGTTAGTCAATAAACCATGTGTAGGGCTATTTCTTTATTTTCTGATTTTGCGTTTTATCGAACGTGGCAAACACATTGATTATTCTATGATTGATATACACGCATGGAAGATATGATTTTGAGTCGATCAACGATTTGTTGTGTAGCTGATATTACAAATGTAACCCAGAAACTCAGAACAAATAAAGGACTGTCAAATTGTCAATGACGCACCAAACTAAATTGTGCAAAGGTTGCTCATATTTGAATGGTCCGCTCAAATACCAGTGATGTTAAATTCATTCTAAAAATATTACTTAGGATTATTAAAACAAGTAATATTATTATTTAAAACAAGTAGCAAAAGTTGTCAGACGGTTAAGTAATCAATTATCCTGATAAGTAATACTTAGTTTAAACACTATTTATTTGAGAATACGTAATACAGTACAATAAATCAAAAGTATACAAGAGGATTTGGTAACAAGCTTAGAGCTTATGTAAAACCATCTCCTTATTAATGATAGACATGGATATAAAGTAGAGAGAACATGGGAATGCTGATGTTAAACAATAATGTTATCGTCCGAGTACTGTTCATGTTTTCATAATTACATATAAATAAATATACAACACACAATAAAAGACTAATGTAATAAAGTTAAGTTATAGGTACCATGTATTTTACATATGAGAAAACGACTGATCTAAGTAAATACTATGTAATCACTTAAGGACTTTGTAAGCTTTGACTAAGCATATCTATATAGATATATGTAAAAATAAAAAACGACACGGACATGTATATATATTGCGAGACGTAAAGGTACATACATACATTATGATCCGAGTAGATACTATGTAATCACGGAAGTACTTTTTAAGATTTGACTTGGCATAACAATATTTACATAGTATATATATATTGTAAGACATAACAATACACATGTTCGAGAAATGCGATACATACATACATACATACATACATACACGCACGCACGCACGCACACATACATACATACATACATACATACATACACATACATACATACATACATACATACATACATACACATACATAATACATACATACCTACATACGTACCTACATACATACATACATATATACATACATACAATATGACTTGATTACACAAAACGCTCACTCTTCATTATAAATTCTTGTACTGCCAAATAATTTCCTCGTTGTTTTGAACTGTAAGGTCTGGACTTCCCCAGAGTAAACAAGCCGTATCTAAGTCATAGTTTAATGTATATATATATTGTTCTCTTATATCTGTATACTTTTCACATGCAAATAAGAAATGGAAGTTGTCTTCGATGTATCCACATGAACAAAAAGGATCATCATTAAGATTTTTTTCAAAAAGATGTGCTTTTAAGCTACTACATTGTAATCGGAGTCTGGTGTGATAAATTTGGGCTTTACGGTTTCCACAGGATAGATAACTTAGCAATTTATTTCTGTCTCTATCAAGATATTTTTTTAGGACTGACATGGATGCATTTTCTCTAATGGTGGAGGGTAAGTTGTTCCATAGATGGATAGTGATTGGAAGGAATGAGTTTTTGTAGGAACTGGTATTAGTTTTGATGATGGATAATTGGTTTGATTGTTTAGTTTTTTGGCTATGTATTTCAGAATTTCTTCTTGGAAGTAAGTTAGAAAGGGAAGGAGGAGTGTGATTATGAACCATGTTATGAAGCTTAATTATCTTATGTTTTTCCCTACGTTCTGCTAATGTGTCCCAACATGTATCTTTATATAATAATTCACTACTTACCAGTTTTGTTGCTCCCGTAACTATTCTTGCAGATTCTTTGTGGATTAATTCTAGTTAATTTATAAGGAAAGCTGGTAAAGAATCCCATACTACGTCGGCATATTCGAGTATAGGCATTATATATGAGAAATATATACGTTCCAAGGTATTTCGGTCAAGAAGGAATTTAAGTTTGCGGAGGACTGCTAGCATTTTTGATACTTTAGAAATAATACAACCTACATGGTTAGTCCAACTTAATTCAGAGTTGAAATATACACCTAGGTGTTTATGTAATAAAACTTGTTTTATATTCGTATTGTCCATACTTAGTTGTGGAAGATTACATTTTGAAATTTTCTTACTGACTAATAACGACTCTGTTTTATTTGTATTAAACGTAACTAACCATTGAGTGGCCCATGTATGAATTTTGAAAAGATCGTTATTTATAATATTGGCTGAATTAATTGCATTATCTGTTACGAGATAAAGAGTAGTGTCATCAGCGAATAATTTGATAATGCTGCTAATATCCGAAATTATATAAACAACAGGGGCCCTAATATAGAGCCCTGAGGAACGCCAGATTTAATAGTACTGTAGTTTGAAAATTCACCATTTACCACAACTCGTTGTTTCCTATCAGAAAGATAACTTTTGAACCACCCTAAAATATTTCCCTCAAAGCCTGCTTTTTGTAATTTATAGAGAAGACCCTTGTGCCAGACGCGATCGAACGCCTTACTTATGTCAAGAAACACAACCTGTACCTCCTTGCCACAATCTAAAGCTTTACCAATGTCATTTGTGATAATCAATAGTTGATTAATAGCAGAATCGCCACATCTAAAACCTGACTGGTGCTCAGTAAAAAAAGAAGAATCACGCAAAAAATTATGAACATGTTTAAAAATGCATCTTTCCTATTATACTTTGCCTATTATACTTATTAATGAAATAGGACGATAATTGGAAACAGCACTTTGGTCGTCTTTTTTAAATATTGGTATAACATTGGCATTTTTCCATATTGCAGGGTAATATTGATTATGTAGCGATTTGTTAAAAAGATTACAAAGAGGCCCTATTAATTGTCTTTTCCCTTCTTTTATAAGTTTACCACTAATCTTATCTGGTCCCGAGGCTTTAGAAGCATCTATAATACCAATGGCGTCAGTCACGTCTTGATCTGTAATATTTATATTATCAAGCATTCTGATGTTGGTGTCACTGATAATTGGTAGGTTGTGATGTGAATCATCAAGTACAGTCTGCTGGACAAAATAGTTATTAAGTACATTGGTTTTTTCTTTATCATTTGTGTATTCTATGCCATTGTAAATCAGTGTAGGTTTGTCGGTTGATTTGCATGAAAACTGTGTAAGAGAGTTCAACATTTTCCACCATTTTCTAGACGAACTAGACGTAAATTGAAGATTAGAAGACATTTTTTTGTAAAAATTGTTTTTTGCATTGCGGATAGCACCAACACAAGTATTTCTTATTCTTCTGAAGGTTTCCCAATGTAGGGGGTTTTGTGTGTGTTTAGCTTTAGCAATGGATTCTTTTCCTATTTCTGATTAATCTGCGGATACTATTGTGCATCCAAGGGGGGTCGCGCTTTCGTAATGTAATTGCTTTATTTGGTATGGTGTCTGAGGCTATTTTTAAAATCGTCGTTGAAAGAAAATCTGCAGTATTATCAACTGATAGTGCTTCTGTCTCGTTCCATATGACATTATTCAATTTATCCCGATAATCACTGAAATCACAATCTGTATATAACCATATACGTCGTTTAGTGCATTTATTATTTGGTGAACGTTTAAATTTCTAATAAGCATATACAGGACAATGGTATCTAAGATTACTATAGAGAAAAGGATCACCTACGTTAGCATATTCTACAATATTGTCATTATTAACAAGGATGGCATCAAGTAAAGTACTCGAGGTTTCAGTAAAATGTGTTGGCTCAGTAATTAACTGCTTTAAGTCAATTTGGTGCATGATATTTTTAAGGGGACAGTTACTCGTTATTAACATATTGTCATTCAAATCTCCAGTAATCAGGATGTTTGTAATACCTGTATTAAATGCAAGTTCTATAGAAAAGTGGATCATGTTCCAGTAGTGGTCGTTAGTGTTTGGTGGACGATAAAAAGTACCAAGTAACATTTTCTGTGATTTCAATTTTAATTCCAGCCACACACCTTCAATATTCCTAATCTCGAGATCTTTACGCCGTTTTACTATTATTTGTTTCCAAACGTAAACCGCCACACCGCCTCCAACTCTATCTGGTCTACTATGACAAAAAGGTGGATAAAAATCGTCGTGAATTAAATCGTTCAACGTCTCGTTAATGGGATTTAACCACGTTTCAGTGAATGCCAGCACGTCATACATATTAAGTTCCGTAAAAAGCACGTCAATTTTTGGTAAAATGCTCTGTACGTTATAATGTACAAGACTTATATGTTCATCAGCTGTAATCGGACCGGGATTACTTTCGATATTGCCACATTGTACAAGGATACCGTACAGAAGTAAGAGGATGTCTAATAATAAAACAGAAATAAGTAAGACATACCGATATGTACGTAATTCAGTGACATGTGCTTTGTTTGAATCTTTTATGATTACTCCATTGATATATACTAAGATGCAGGTAATCACAGGTAAAGCTTTCCATCTATAGCGGAATATTAGATATGCTGCCAGCACAGTCAGTGGATCTAGTCGTTTATGTAAAGGTACGGAAACGGATTTGTCGTAGAAGGCGCCGATTTTTATCGCATCAGACAGCATGATCAGGTAATACCAGAAACGTAGAAGAGGTAAGTATATTTAAAAATCGTGCCTTCTGCGGTGTAGTGTTTATATAGACTTTGTGAGTAATACAGAATTTTACAAAAAAAAGTATTCATGATCAGTACTCGGAGGTAAAGCATTCCAACAACAACAACAACAAAGATATGTACATTTTATATGTATAGAAAGAAGCAAAAAAGGGAACATATGGAAACATTTTGCACCACAGAGTAGTTTAAGGTAAGTATTATTAATGTGAATTTTACTTTGCTAGAGCAAGCCACTAGTCTATTTGTTTCATATCAAATTATATTCAAATGTCAAACAGCAACTGACTGCAACACTAACATAACGCTGCCAGTATTCAGCGTGCGGGATGACAACTAGTTTCAACTCTCTTTCAAAGTCCGTTGAGAGCTGAAACAAGAATAAGCTAAGAACCAGGATATCATAAAGAGTAAGTGAAGACAATCAGTAGCAGTAGTACTTATTACAAGTTATATTTTATCTCTCATTCACTGGCACTTGTGTTTGAGACACCGTTCTTAATAAGGGTAATTGCTGGGACATGGCCGTAGGGTACAAGATCGCTCTCACGTTGAATTGAAACATTTTCACCGGAGAGATTTTTTATAAAGATTTTTCCGTCAATCGACCAGGTTTGCAGAATCTTTTTGGACTTCACTAGTTGTCTGGCATGGAAACAGATGGAGTTTCTAATCTTAGTAAGATCCTCATTTACCATTATGTTCTTACAAGACGGAATTTCCTTGAAATGTTTCCTCGCCATCATAAGACCGCGTTTTGCCTCGCGACTAGCCAACCGAGCAATGATTTGTCGTGGTTTGTTAACAGAAGAGTTTGAGAACAGCACCAGGAAGTTTGCTGACCGCGTCAAGAATCATCTCCGTTGTGTTTTCAAACTCCATTGGACTCCTCGAACCCGGAAAATCTGACACATTCCTTACGGCTGTATTGCTCAAGGTCATCTAATTTATATTTAAGATCATTATTTTCAGATTTCAGAACATTGATTTCGGCTCTAAGGGGCATGATTTCGTTGTTTACCATAGCCTGTATATCGGGTAATATCAAATTTCGTACACTGAGAGCAATGCGTTGAATGTCAATGTCAGACAGGCTGAATGCGGGAGGCTGAGGGCCGGGGGTTGACATTAGTTGTGGTGCGAAGTTTTGGACCTGGGAAACACCTTGAGAGGAGGGCATCATGGGCGATCCCTAAAAATTGAGTTGCTGAGGCGGGATATAGTTCATAGCCATGACCGGACTTTGATTTTTCGTAGTCAAATAACTGCCATTTAATATGGCACCGTTATTAATTAATGAGCTATCGTTTTTATTCTTTTTTGGTGATCTCGATTTCGACGACGATGTAGATTGGTGTGGACGTTCTCTTTTACCAGTGTTTATTATAATGATCATGTTACATTAACAATAATCATACGGCAATACGCATGCAATATAATTCAATGTATACACACTCGGGGAATCAGGGCCGCAGGTGAGTTGTTTATCAATCTATAAATAGACACCAAGACGAAATGGTAACAGGTAACGTGGACATAGCAGAAAGTCAGTGAACTGTGACACAAAACCAGTATAGGAATTGTTATAAGATATTGTAGCATCAAAATACAGACATTTTACCAACTTTCCTCCTCCTCACTGCTACCTCAGCGACTCCTGTTTCCCCAACCGTTTGAATGACACTCCATGGTGCAGAAATGAGAGAAAACTTCACATATTTATCGGAGCTCTGTTTAGAGTGTCCACTCTACTTGCTGACCAATTATCAAGCTCTCAAATTCTTAAGCAATCTTACTACTAAGTAATATATTACTTAGTAGTTAAGTTACTTACTTAAACTAAACACAATACTTACTTGTTTTAAGTAATTATACTACTTAAAAATAAGTATTAAAATTACTTAAATCGGGTATAAAATGCATAAATTAAGTAATATAATTACTTATATGTAAGTAATAACATTACTAAATTCAAGTCTTAATATTATTTAAAAACAAGTAGTTTTGCGACTTGTTATTAACTAGTTTTTTACTTGAATTAAGTAATTTAATTACTTGTTTATAAGTAGTTTTTCTACTTGCATTAAGTAATTTAATGCTTAAAAACAAGTACAGTAATTGTATTACTTAATTCAAGCAAAAAATACTTTTAAAAAAGTAATTATTTAAGTACATATATGTTCACTAGATCACTCACCTAATAAAACAAAATACATGATTTTTTTAGTTGGTAAAAAATCTATTTGAAGTAATTTTTGGATCATTTCTAGTTGAAGTATGAGACAAATAAGATTTAACAACAAATTACATTTTATTGTGAAAATATAGGACATAAATAATAGTACATATAATAACATTAAATACAAACAAATAACCAAAATAATGTGCAAATCCATATTGTCGCGATTATTCCCGAAGCGACCGAAATAAAATTCAATGTACACATATTTATTCAGCTGGAATATTCTTCCGAAGTCCTAGTGCATCCACATTTGGTATTGAATCAATGACCTTGTTCATATGTGAATCGGCACATGATTGGTTTTCTTTTATCTATATCTTTAGTTCCTTAGAACGTATCCTGAAAAAAATAAAGCTAATTCAAAACACGCAATTGTCAGGCTATGAACTTAGTTATTGTACGAAATATTGGGTCTAATTATATAACAATTACCTCAGTTATTCTGACAGGTAATATGTAAGGGGTTGGCAATAATGTTGTAACAGACAATTTTCGTAATACATTGCAATAAATTTAGATAAGGCACATTAAAACAATTTTCAATTACAAATCTTAAAATACGAGGCCGAGGTTACCGTGGGCCGAGTTGACTTTGGACGAGTTTACTGTGGGCCGAGTTGACTTTGGACGAGTTTACTGTGGGCCGATGCGACTCTAATTCAAAACACTCAGTAAGTTATAACAGACAGTTATTATTGCTTACCCTCATTATCCGGCGACAGAAAGACGTTCTGTACGAATATACGATCCTGTGTGAATTAACAGCTGAGATGTCAGTAAGGCCCGTTGAATGTTGCTTGGCATACTTGCCGACCGTTATCCACTCCAAGATTTTTCTGACAAACACTGCGACAATCCCGTATCAGAAAGGCTCAGCCATTTGAACACACATTCCCACATTCCGTAGCGTATTTCACAGTGTTTTTCTCCTTTCTGTGTGACATTAACATCTTGTAAGAGTATGAATCCTTAGCAGAATTTAGATTCAACACAAACAAACTGACAACGTTAACGCACACGGTTTGAAAGTAAACATGAAGCTGGTGCTATTTTTACCGTAAACGATATAGAGCTCTTAAGGGGGGACAACTCAAGTTTTTAAACTCAGAATATGGCGGGGATTTGAAATAAGATTATATTTAACAAAATGGGAAATCCGGGACAATCTGAAGGATTGATAGGTAGCTGTGTACAGGCCTAGGTGTATCCATCATGTTCCAATAATAATAATAATATGTATTTAAGAAAAGCATATCACATTTGAGTAGATAGTTATAGTATCACATCAGATTACACATTTTTTAAACATTTTCTCATTTGAAGGAGTTACATCTCTTACAAATGCAGGTATTTTGATTTAACCCGTAAATTATGAAAATAAAATATTTGTTATTGAAACACATAGCTTGCATAATGCACGGATAGTAAAAATATGTTAAATTGCTATATAAAATCTGCTTTAAATTCGGGAATAATCAACATCAGTAGCTTAAGTAATCACATTGCTCAAAGTAAGTAATTTGATTTTAGCAAATATTTAAAATAACTATCTAAGTAAACACACTACTTAAAACTAGCAAAGCATAACTGCATATTACTTAAAGCAAGTAAATTTGGATTACTAAGTTATATACGCTGCAAAACAAGTAATCACCAATCGTAACTTAGTAATACTATAAGTAATGTATAAATAAAATATCTACTTGATTTAAGTAAAAATCAACTACTTATACTTTTTTAGAGTGTTTTTCTGCGCAATTGTTACAGGAGTTGAGATTGTTTGGGCAATTTTAAATTATGTTTGATTGTCCACGCAAAGGGTATTTGGCGTTCAGATTTTCTCCTCAAATATTGCTGAATTTGAGATTGATTGTCTGCGCAAACAGTTACTTTTTAAATTATTTGCGCAAATGCTGCTGACGTGGTGATTGTGCTACCCTGAAAATGCTACTATTGTTGCGAGTTTCTGGGCAAGTGTTACTGATGTTGAGATGTTCTGCTCAAATATTACTGTCAACACAGATGTTGAGATTTTTAGGGAAAATGTGTCTACCGTTGAGATTATCTTGGCAAATGTTACTGATGATGATATTGTCTACGCAAGTGTTACTGATGTTGGAAGGTTCTTTTAAAATGTTACTGATGTTGTAACTGACCATTGTGCAGTTTCATACATAATGTTAAACAGAAAACATCGTACTTAAGATTGAACGTGGATAGCAGCTGACTGTATCTAGTGTCCCTCAGAAATCAATCATTTAGGGCTACTTTCCAGTAGTATATTTGTGTATTATGAGGATTGCAAGAGATTACCCTGGCTTAATCTTGGAACGCGGCTCCGGCTATTGGCGGCCACAATATGGCTTAGATTTGGTAGAAGAGAAATATGATTCACTAATGCTAAAAAATATGTAAAACCTGCAAATTCGTTATTATCACTTTTTGTACACTTTTTCCAAGTAAATACGAACCAGATCTTAAATCAGGCATAGCCATTGAGTGATTTGTAAAAATGATCCTATTTCACTATGTGATAACGCGCCAAAATACTTAAATCAAAGAATGATCAGATAATTAGTCCCCAGTTTTACATAATTATCAGTATAAACATGTTTTCACGTTTACTGGCGTGTCAACATCACTCTAAATTTAGCGGCGTTCAATTAACTTTCAAGGCTGACTAAACAGGAGGGTTTTGAAATCGTGACATTTAATAATAAATTTAGCCGAATCGCACAATGTACATATCTGTACACTGGTAGTGCACTCGTTTTCAAGTTCATTTGCAGAATTAGATTTGCTTTTATTTTTTATTCAAAGTTCAACTTGGGATGGGTTAGGGTTGAAAGGTAAGCTGGTAGCCAGTATATACGGAATCTATTATGGTTCGAAAAACATAAGAAGTCAATAGAGTTACATATAGTGTTGTAAAAATCGAAGTACATCGTAATTGTATGTAAATAGTCACTTGTATTGAAGCCGTACTCATTTAAAACTTCATCTACAGATTGCTTTTTCTTCATGTCTGATACTTAAATTTTACATTTATGTGGCGTGGGGTTGCAAGGAAAGCTGGTAGCCAGTATACTCTTCTACGGGACAGGAACTTATTTGGTTCGAACAGTTGAGAAGTCAATAAAGTTATATACAAATGTACAGTATATTGCTGTAGTACATCGTAATTGTATTAAGTAGTAACGTGTATGGAGGCCGCAATCATATAAAAGTTCATTTACAATTTGTTTTATTTTTTCATGATTTATAAGTTTAACTTGGATGGGCGGGAAGGGGGTGTATGGTAAGCTTCTCTTCTATACGAACTGCCTTCGTTCGAAAAGTTGCATGGCGCAGAAGTTAGTACATCGTTCTAACGATCCCGAGGTGTACCTTTAGATCACACGGACGATAAAATATGGTTGGTGTCATAGAGCAGCAACATTCAGTTGTCCTTATTGCACTTCAGAGAAATCAATATAGAAATGATTGAGATGGGTATTGAGAAATTCAGCGGAAGAAAATAAAACGAATTGGCTTCTTTCCACGTTCTGGAAAATAAACGAAACGCCATTAATTTCATCACAACGCATTTTCATGGAAAGCGTCACTAATGGACAACTCGTTCAAGAATCTAGTGAGTTAACCCGACAGTTTACAGTAATACTTCTGCATCACATTGGTGTTTTTGCCCTTTCAAATGATACTTCAGTTAAAAGAAGATGCAAAAGTATCCCCTAAAGTACTGTTGAAATTTCAGTTCAATGAAGTAATCGGATACTGATTTTCTTTTCGATGTGGATGACCTGCATTTAGTACACTAGCTTCAAAAACATAAGTAAACTTAATAGTCCCGTCAGTAAGAATGTTAGATTAAAGACATTTTTATTTTCAAATGATTTTTAAAAATACCAAAAGTCTATTTGTTTTAAAAGTCTACTAAAATGGCTTTAATAGATGGCACTGTCAATGAATTAACGTTTACACATTTCTGTGAACTCTTTAAATATCAACGCCTCGTTTTGACTTCAAAACAAAAATAAGTGGCTCATAAACGATTCGTCATTTATTAGCAGAACCTGAGTCAGCATCTTTACATGTTAAAAATGCTATTTCATACGTTTTTTTTGTCCTTTGGTTGTTATTGATCAATTTTCCTATATATAGATATTGTAATCACAGACTACTCAGAGTTGGTCATACATGTATCAAATGCACCGCCAGAAAAGCTCTGTTACCGCTTCGTGAGGGGTCTACTGTGGGGAAATGAGCTGAACTGATTGACTAAGGGCCAACGTACGTAAAAGTGATAATAGTATTACGCTGTTAAGAACGAGCAAGACTGTTTACGGTGTTTTTCATTCAATTACTGCAATCTAAGATTCCCTATTGCACAAGCTTATGCATCAATACTTTATTCTTCGTCTAGACAAATAAACTTCTATTAATGATATCAGTCTTGTATCATACATTTTAATAAAGAATACCCAATAGTAATAAATATGTTATATTACTGGATACAATCAATACATCACCACTATCAAACTTAGAAAATGATCTCAAAATAATGCTGGTACCAGTAGTATCATCGACAATGTCTCCTTAACGTCTATCGTGTTAAAAATATCTAGCGGTTTTATTTTTTTTATTTTCATTTTTGGTAAGGATGATCTATTTTAAAATCCTTAATAAGAAATATATTCATTTTGATAGTATTTGAAATAATTACCTTTTTGTAATAAATATTGTTTTTCAATTCGGTTTTATTGTAAATATCAATTGCCTCATAACTTCTTAGTAATACAATTGATAGGACTCAGGACACCCACTAAGCCCTTGGTCTTCTTGTTTTAACAATAAGGCAACCGCAAAGAATGCAAAAAAGCTGATCAGGGGTCTAATTGGAAACTTACTGTAAAATCAATGGCAAAAAGTGAACACAGGCAAAGAACTGTAAGGCTCAAGTAATGTAATTCAATATAAATTGAAAAACTTAAATAAAAAAGCGACGATTCCGATATTCCGATCGTGAACTTTCCCTTTCTTGATAGTAACATTCCTGTTACCAAACCTATGATGTTGACTTATCGCTGTTGGTTCATTTAGCCTACTATGAGGACAACTAAATTTCAAATGTACAGAGGATCGTAAACATTTTCTTGGAGCAAAAACACCAATCCTTCCTACAAGATATGGACAATCAAACAGACCATGAACACATTTATAAAAGAAGATGGAGACAAATTAAAATGTTAACAGACATCGAAATAAGAATAACTATAACACATTGCCTTGAAACACAAGAATATTACAAAATGTTCTCTTGAGAGTTTCAATTTGGTGTATAAATAAAGATTGGTACGGTAACCAGATCTCGCTACAATACTTCAACTGACTTCTAACTAGACAGATATATAAGGACCATCTTACGGATACATTTGTGAAATATTTACAGGAACGTTTTAAAAGACCAAGCATTTTCGTTCTCTTTGACATATTCTTTTTAATATGGCGAGAAAAATTAAGGTTTTCAGATAACTAAACACTTACGTCTTTGACACATGCAACTTTGACTAAAAGCTCCCCACCCATATGATACGAAAACTGAATAGGTTTGCGTTTAATGGAGAGGTTAACATTTTTGGACATTGACCTGCATACGCCACTTCTTACACCACTTTAAAACGCTGTTAATATCATGTTGTAGCTGTTCACAATATAACAGAGATGTTATAGTTTTACAAAATTTACTGTCTTCAACGAACATAAAAATAGAAGAATATTTTAAAACTGCAGGCACGTCATAAATAAAAATTAAATATAGCTTAGGCCCAAGTATGGATCCCTAGGGTACAAAGGAAGAAACTTCACAAGCCAGATGTCGCCCCATCAACAGTTACTCTTTGCTGGTTGTTACTAAGGTACAATGTACATGTAACTGGTAAACGAGTTTAAAATGTTTCCTCTAAGGTCATGGACGTGAAGTTTATATACTAATAACTTATGACTCACTTTGTCAAATACCTCTGAATTACGGTATATACAGCATAAACATCGTTCTTTTTGTCGAAATCTTCAGATACATAATCGGTACAACACTTGAGATTTGTTACACTTACATGAAACCATGTTGTTCCTTACAAGTATGAGGATTTATAAAAGATGACAATTCATTGTAAACAAGTTGTTCAAACAATATGGGTAGTAAAGACAGATTTAAAAATTGGTATCATGTTTGGCTTTTCATGACAATCAGGGAACACCGTTGTGGATGGATTTGTTTAACAAATTACAGATTGGAACACATAGGTCGTGTGCGCATTCTTTAAAAAACAATGCCAGATATATTGTCATACCCGCAAGCTTTGTTTGGGATCAATATCTTTTAAAACAATAGGAACATTTGTACACCTTTTATAAGTTGTAAACAGATTTCCAAAACAGCTTGTGGCAAAAATATCAGGCATGTCATCAGATGTACTATCACGGGAAAACCCACTTTGGAACAACATTTCTGCAGATTCAAGATTACATGTAGTTTTGTTACAAGAATTAGATATAGAGTCGGGAATTTGACCCTCTTTCCTTTAACTATGTACATAACCCAAACACGCTTAGGGTTTTCTTTCATTGAATATTCTACGTTTCACAGATACTCTTTGTATTCTGTAGTTTGCAAGGATTTAAATTATCTGCATAGACTACTAAGAATCTTATATTCTGCTTCGTTTTCCGCACCTGACATATTCTTTGTAGGCTGCTTCTTTTTCCTTTAAAGTAGCAATCAGGTAATCGTGAAATGAAGGTATATCAGTAGTGTGTATGATATGAAGGTGGATCAGTAGTGTGTATGATATGAAGGTAGATCAGTAGTGTGTATGATATGAAGGTAGATCAGTAGTGTGTATGATATGAATGGTGGATCAGTAGTGTGTATGATATGAATGTGGATCAGTAGTGTGTATGATATGAATGGTGGATCAGTAGTGTGTATGATATGAATGTGGATCAGTAGTGTGTATGATATGAAGGTGGATCAGTAGTGTGTATGATATGAAGGTGGATCAGTAATGTGTATGATATGAAGGTGGATCAGTAGTGTGTATGATATGAATGGTGGATCAGTAGTGTGTATGATATGAATGGTGGATCAGTAATGTGTATGATATGAAGGTGGATCAGTAGTGTGTATGATATGAATGGTGGATCAGTAATGTGTATGATATGAATGGTGGATCAGTAGTGTATATGATATGAATGGTGGATCAGTAGTGTGTATGATATGAAGGTAGATCAGTAGTGTGTATGATATGAATGGTGGATCAGTAGTGTGTATGATATGAAGGTGGATCAGTAGTGTGTATGATATGAAGGTAGATCAGTAGTGTGTATGATATGAAGGTGGAGCATTAGTGTGTATGATATGAAGGTGGATCAGTAGTGTGTATGATATGAAGGTAGATCAGTAGTGTGTATGATATGAAGGTAGATCAGTAGTGTGTATGATATGAAGGTGGAGCATTAGTGTGTATGATATGAAGGTGGATCAGTAGTGTGTATGATATGAAGGTGGAGCATTAGTGTGTATGATATGAAGATGGATCAGTAGTGTGTATGATATGAAGGTGGAGCATTAGTGTGTATGATATGAAGGTGGATCAGTAGTGTGTATGATATGAAGGTGGATCAGTAGTGTGTATGATATGAAGGTGGATCAGTAGTGTGTATGATATGAAGGTGGATCAGTAGTGTGTATGATATGAAGGTGGATCAGTAGTGTGTATGATATGAAGGTGGATCAGTAGTGTGTATGATATGAAGGTGGAGCATTAGTGTGTATGATATGAAGGTGGATCAGTAGTGTGTATGATATGAAGGTGGATCAGTAGTGTGTATGATATGAAGGTGGATCAGTAGTGTGTATGATATGAAGGTGGATCAGTAGTGTGTATGATATGAAGGTGGATCAGTAGTGTGTATGATATGAAGGTGGAGCATTAGTGTGTATGATATAAAGGTGGATCAGTTGTGTGTATGATATGAAGGTAGATCAGTAGTGTGTATGATATGAAGATGGATCAGTAGTGTGTATGATATGAATGGTGGATCAGTAGTGTGTATGATATGAAGGTAGATCAGTAGTGTGTATGATACATGTATGAAGGTGGATCAGTAGTGTGTATGATATGAATGGTGGATCAGTAGTGTGTAATATATGAAGGTGGATCAGTAGTGTGTATGATATGAATGGTGGATCAGTAGTGTGTATGATATGAAGTTGGATCAGTAGTGTGTATGATATGAAGGCGGATCAGGAGTGTGTATGATATGAAGGTGGATCAGTAATGTGTATGATATGAATGGTGGATCAGTAACGTGCATGATATGAAGGTAGATCAGTAGTGTGTATGATATGAAGGTGGATCAGTAGTGTGTATGATATGAATGGTGGATCAGTAGTGTGTATGATATGAAGGTGGATCAGTAGTGTGTATGATATGAATGGTGGATCAGTAGTGTGTATGATATGAAGGTGGATCAGTAGTGTGTATGATATGAATGGTGGATCAGTAGTGTGTATGATATGAATGGTGGATCAGTAGTGTGTATGATATGAATGGTGGATCAGTAGTGTGTATGATATGAAGGTGGATCAGTAGTGTGTATGATATGAAGGTGGATCAGTAGTGTGTAAGATATGAAGGTGGATCAGTAGTGTGTATGATATGAAGGTGGATCAGTAGTGTGTATGATATGAAGGTGGATCAGTAGTGTGTATGATATGAATGGAGGATTAGTAGTGTGTATGATATGAAGGTGGATCAGTAGTGTGTATGATATGAAGGTGGATCAGTAGTGTTTATGATATGAAGGTGGATCAGTAGTGTGTATGATATGAATGGAGGATAAGTAGTGTGTATGATATGAAGGTGGATCAGTAGTGTTTATGATATGAAGGTGGATCAGTAATGTGTATGATATGAATGGAGGATTAGTAGTGTGTATGATATGAAGGTGGATCAGTATAGTGTATAATATAGATGTTGGTAGATCAGTAGTGTGTATGATATGAAGGTGGATAAGTAGTGTGTATGATATGAATGGTGGATCAGTAGTGTGTATGATATGAAGGTAGATCAGTATAGTGTATAATATAAATGTTGGTAGATCAGTAGTGTGTATGATATGAAGGTGGATCAGTAGGGTGTATGATATGAAGGTGGATCATTTGTGTGTATGATATGAAGGTGCGTCAGTAGTGTGTATGATATGAAGGTAGATCAGTAGTGTGTATGATATGAATGGTGGATCATTAGTGTTTATGATATGAATCTTGGATCAGTAAAGTGCATGATATGAAGGTGGATCAGTAAAGTGTATGATATGAAGGTGGATCAGTAGTGTGTATGATATGAAGGTAGATCAGTAGTGTGTATGATATGAAGGTGGATCAGTAGTGTGTATGATATGAATGGTGGATCAGTAGTGTGTATGATATGAAATTAGATCAGTATGGTGTATAATATGAAGGTAGATCCGTAGTGTGTATGATATGAAGGTAGATCAGTATGGTGTATAATATAAATGTTGGTAGATCAGTAGTGTGTATGATATAAAGGTGGATCAGTAAAGTGCATGATATGAATAGTGGATCAGTAAAGTGCATGATATGAATCGTAGATCAGTAAAGTGCATGATATGAATCGTAGATCAGTAAAGTGTATGATATGAAGGTAGATCAGTAGTGTGTATGATATGAAGGTGGATCAGTAGTGTGTATGATATGAAGGTAGATCAGTAGTGTGTATGATATGAAGGAGGATCAGTAGTGTGTATGATATGAAGGTGGAGCATTAGTGTGTATGATATGAAGGTGGATCAGTTGTGTGTATGATATGAAGGTAGATCAGTAGTGTGTATGATATGAAGGTAGATCAGTATGGTGTATAATATAAATGTTGGTAGATCAGTAGTGTGTATGATATAAAGGTGGATCAGTAGAGTGTATGATATGAAGGTGGATCAGTTGTGTGTATGATATGAAGGTGGATCAGTAGTGTGTATGATATGAAGGTAGATCAGAAGTGTGTATGATATGAAGGTGGATCAGTAGTGTGTATGATATGAATCGTAGATCAGTAAAGTGTATGATATGAAGGTAGATCAGTAGTGTGTATGATATGAAGGTGGATCAATAGTGTGTATGATATGAAGGTAGATCAGTAGTGTGCATGATATGAAGGTGGATCAGTAAAGTGCATGATATGAATCGTAGATCAGTAAAGTGTATGATATGAAGGTAGATCAGTAGTGTGTATGATATGAAGGTGGATCAATAGTGTGTATGATATGAAGGTAGATCAGTAGTGTGTATGATATGAAGGTGGATCAGTAGTGTGTATGATATGAAGGTGGAGCATTAGTGTGTATGATATGAATGGTGGATCAGTAGTGTGTATGATATGAAGGTAGATCAGTAGTGTGTATGATATGAAGGTGGATCAGTAGTGTGTATGATATGAATGGTGGATCAGTAGTGTGTAATATATGAAGATGGATCAGTAGTGTGTATGATATGAATGGTGGATCAGTAGTGTGTATGATATGAAGTTGGATCAGTAGTGTGTATGATATGAAGGCGGATCAGGAGTGTGTATGATATGAAGGTGGATCAGTAATGTGTATGATATGAATGGTGGATCAGTAATGTGCATGATATGAAGGTAGATCAGTAGTCTGTATGATATGAAGGTGGATCAGTAGTGTGTATGATATGAATGGTGGATCAGTAGTGTGTATGATATGAAGGTGGATCAGTAGTGTGTATGATATGAATGGTGGATCAGTAGTGTGTATGATATGAAGGTGGATCAGTAGAGTGTATGATATGAATGGTGGATCAGTAGTGTGTATGATATGAATGGTGGATCAGTAGTGTGTATGATATGAATGGTGGATCAGTAGTGTGTATGATATGAAGGTGGATCAGTAGTGTGTATGATATGAAGGTGGATCAGTAGTGTGTAAGATATGAAGGTGGATCAGTAGTGTGTATGATATGAAGGTGGATCAGTAGTGTGTATGATATGAAGGTGGATCAGTAGTGTGTATGATATGAATGGAGGATTAGTAGTGTGTATGATATGAAGGTGGATCAGTAGTGTGTATGATATGAAGGTGGATCAGTAGTGTTTATGATATGAAGGTGGATCAGTAGTGTGTATGATATGAATGGAGGATTAGTAGTGTGTATGATATGAAGGTGGATCAGTAGTGTTTATGATATGAAGGTGGATCAGTAATGTGTATGATATGAATGGAGGATTAGTAGTGTGTATGATATGAAGGTGGATCTGTATAATGTATAATATAGATGTTGGTAGATCAGTAGTGTGTATGATATGAAGGTGGATAAGTAGTGTGTATGATATGAATGGTGGATCAGTAGTGTGTATGATATGAAGGTAGATCAGTATAGTGTATAATATAAATGTTGGTAGATCAGTAGTGTGTATGATATGAAGGTGGATCAGTAGGGTGTATGATATGAAGGTGGATCATTTGTGTGTATGATATGAATCGTGGATCAGTAAAGTGCATGATATGAAGGTGGATCAGTAAAGTGTATGATATGAAGGTGGATCAGTAGTGTGTATGATATGAAGGTAGATCAGTAGTGTGTATGATATGAAGGTGGATCAGTAGTGTGTATGATATGAATGGTGGATCAGTAGTGTGTATGATATGAAATTAGATCAGTATGGTGTATAATATAAATGTTGGTAGATCAGTAGTGTGTATGATATAAAGGTGGATCAGTAGAGTGTATGATATGAAGGTGGATCAGTTGTGTGTATGATATGAAGGTAGATCAGTAGTGTGTATGATATGAAGGTAGATCAGTAGTGTGTATGATATGAATGGTGGATCATTAGTGTGTATGATATGAATAGTGGATCAGTAAAGTGCATGATATGAATCGTAGATCAGTAAAGTGTATGATATGAAGGTAGATCAGTAGTGTGTATGATATGAAGGTTGATCAGTAGTGTGTATGATATGAAGGTAGATCAGTAGTGTGTATGATATGAAGGTGGATCAGTAGTGTGTATGATATGAAGGTGGAGCATTAGTGTGTATGATATGAAGGTGGATCAGTTGTGTGTATGATATGAAGGTAGATCAGTAGTGTGTATGATATGAAGGTGGATCAGTAGTGTGTATGATATAAAGGTGGATCAGTAGTGTGTATGATATGAAGGTAGATCAGTAAAGTGTATGATATGAAGATGGATCAGTAGTGTGTATGATATAAATGGTGGATCAGTAGTGTGTATGATATGAAGGTAGATCAGTAGTGTGTATGATACATGTATGAAGGTGGATCAGTAGTGTGTATGATATGAATGGTGGATCAGTAGTGTGTAATATATGAAGGTGGATCAGTAGTGTGTATGATATGAATGGTGGATCAGTAGTGTGTATGATATGAAGTTGGATCAGTAGTGTGTATGATATGAAGGCGGATCAGGAGTGTGTATGATATGAAGGTGGATCAGTAATGTGTATGATATGAATGGTGGATCAGTAATGTGCATGATATGAAGGTAGATCAGTAGTGTGTATGATATGAAGGTGGATCAGTAGTGTGTATGATATGAATGGTGGATCAGTAGTGTGTATGATATGAAGGTGGATCAGTAGTGTATATGATATGAATGGTGGATCAGTAGTGTGTATGATATGAAGGTGGATCAGTAGTGTGTATGATATGAATGGTGAATCAGTAGTGTGTATGATATGAATGGTGGATCAGTAGTGTGTATCATATAAAGGTAGATCAGTAGTGTGTATGATATAAAGGTAGATCAGTAGTGTGTATGATATGAAGGTAGATCAGTAGTGTGTATGATATGAAGGTGTATCAGTAGTGTGTATGATATGAAGGTGGATCAGTAGTGTGTATGATATAAAGGTAGATCAGTAGTGTGTATGATATGAAGGTGGATCAGTAGTGTGTATGATATGAAGGTAGATCAGTAGTGTGTATGATATAAAGGTAGATCAGTAGTGTGTATGATATAAAGGTAGATCAGTAGTGTGTATGATATGAAGGTGGATCAGTAGTGTGTATGATATGAAGGTAGATCAGTAGTGTGTATGATATGAAGGTAGATCAGTAGTGTGTATGATATGAAGGTAGATCAGTAGTGTGTATGATATAAAGGTAGATCAGTAGTGTGTATGATATGAAGGTGGATCAGTAGTGTGTATGATATAAAGGTAGATCAGTAGTGTGTATGATATAAAGGTAGATCAGTAGTGTGTATGATATATAGGTAGATCAGTAGTGTGTATGATATAAAGGTAGATCAGTAGTGTGTATGATATGAAGGTGGATCAGTAGTGTGTATGATATGAAGGTGGATCAGTAGTGTGTATGATATGAAGGTGGATCAGTAAAGTGTATGATATGAAGGTGGATCAGTAAAGTGTATGATATGAAGGTGGATCAGTAGTGTGTATGATATAAATGTAGATCATTAGTGTATATGATATGAAGGTGGATCAGTAGTGTGTATGATATGAAGGTGGATCAGTAGTGTGTATGATATGAAGGTAGATCAGTAGTGTATATGATATGAAGGTGTATCAGTAGTGTGTATGATATGAAGGTGGATCAGTAGTGTGTATGATATGAATGTGGATCAGTAGTGTGTATGATATGAAGGTGGATCAGTAGTGTGTATGATATGAAGGTAGATCAGTAGTGTGTATGATATGAAGGTGGATCAGTAGTGTGTATGCTATGAATGGTGGATCAGTAATGTGCATGATATGAAGGTGTATCAGTAGTGTGTATGATATGAAGGTGAATCCGTAAAGTGTATGATATGAATGGTAGATCAGTAGTGTGTATGATATGAAGTTGGATCAGTAGTGTGTATGATATGAAGTTGGATCAGTAGTGTGTATGATATGAAGGTGGATCAGTAGTGTGTATGATATGAAGGTGGATCAGTAGTGTGTATGATATGAAGGTGATCAGTAGTGTGTATGATATGAATGGTGGATCAGTAGTGTGTATGATATGAAGGTGGATCAGTAGTGTGTATGATATGAAGGTGGATCAGTAGTGTGTATGATATGAAGGTGGATCAGTAGTGTGTATGATATGAAGGTGGATCAGTAGTGTGTATGATATGAAGGTGGATCAGTAGTGTGTATGATATGAAGGTGGATCAGTAGTGTGTATGATATGCAGGTGGATCAGTGAAGTGCATGCTATGAAGGTGGATCAGTGAAGTGCATGCTATGAACGTGGATCAGTAGTGGGTATGATATGAAGGTACATTGTAGATCAGTAGTGTGTATGATATGAAGGTGGATCAGTAGTGTGTATGATATGAAGGTAAATTGTAGATCAGTAGTGTGTATGATATAAATGGTGGATCAGTTATGTGTATGATATGAATGGTGGATCAGTTATGTGTATGATATGAAGGTGGAGCATTAGTGTGTATGATATGAATGGTGGATCAGTTTTTTGTATGATATGAATCGTAGATCAGTAAAGTGTATGATATGAAGGTGGATAAGTAGTGTGTATGATATGAAGGTGGATCAGTAGTGTGTATGATATGAACGTAGATCAGTAAAGTGTATGATATGAAGGTGGATAAGTAGTGTGTATGATATGAAGGTGGAGCATTAGTGTGTATGATATGAAGGTGGATCAGTTTTTTGTATGATATGAAGGTAGATCAGTAGTGTGTATGATATGAAGGTAGATCAGTAGTGTGTATGATATGAAGGTGGATCAGTAAAGTGTATGATATGAAGGTGGATCAGTAGTGTGTATGATATGAAGGTGGATCAGTAATGTGTATGATATGAATGGTGGATCAGTAGTGTGTATGATATGAAGGTGGATCAGTAATGTGTATGATATGAATGGTGGATCAGTAGTGTGTATGATATGAAGGTAGATCAGTAGTGTGTATGATATGAAGGTGGATCAGTAGTGTGTATGATATGAAGGTGGATCAGTAATGTGTATGATATGAAGGTGGATCAGTAG
The DNA here is from genome assembly GCA_947623455.1 of Mimachlamys varia. NCBI lineage: Eukaryota > Metazoa > Mollusca > Bivalvia > Pectinida > Pectinidae > Mimachlamys > Mimachlamys varia. The sequence continues at coordinate 15,965,341 of OX392531.1, read as the reverse complement.
TGTGTATGATATGAAGGTGGATCAGTAGTGTGTATGATATGAAGGTGGAGCATTAGTGTGTATGATATGAAGGTGGATAAGTAGTGTGTATGATATGAAGGTAGATCAGTAGTGTGTATGATATGAAGGTGGATCAGTAGTGTGTATGATATGAAGGTGGATCAGTAGTGTGTATGATATGAAGGTGGATAAGTAGTGTGTATGATATGAATGGTGGATCAGTAATGTGTATGATATGAATGGTGGATCAGTAGTGTGTATGATATGAATGGTGGATCAATAGTGTGTATGATATGAATGGTGGATCAGTAATGTGTATGATATGAAGGTGGATCAGTAGTGTGTATGATATGAAGGTGGATCAGTAATGTGTATGATATGAAGGTGGATCAGTAGTGTGTATGATATGAATGGTGGATCAGTAGTGTGTATGATATGAATGGTGGATCAGTAATGTGTATGATATGAAGGTGGATCAGTAGTGTGTATGATATGAATGGTGGATCAGTAATGTGTATGATATGAATGGTGGATCAGTAATGTGTATGATATGAATGGTGGATCAGTAGTGTGTATGATATGAATGGTGGATCAGTAGTGTGTATGATATGAAGGTAGATCAGTAGTGTGTATGATATGAATGGTGGATCAGTAGTGTGTATGATATGAAGGTGGATCAGTAATGTGTATGATATGAATGGTGGATCAGTAGTGTGTATGATATGAATGGTGGATCAGTAATGTGTATGATATGAATGGTGGATCAGTAGTGTGTATGATATGAAGGTGGATCAGTAATGTGTATGATATAAAGGTGGATCAGTAGTGTGTATGATATGAATGGTGGATCAGTAGTGTGTATGATATGAAGGTAGATCAGTAGTGTGTATGATATGAATGGTGGATCAGTAGTGTGTATGATATGAAGGTGGATCAGTAGTGTGTATGATATGAAGGTAGATCAGTAGTGTGTATGATATGAAGGTGGAGCATTAGTGTGTATGATATGAAGGTGGATCAGTAGTGTGTATGATATGAAGGTGGAGCATTAGTGTGTATGATATGAAGGTGGATCAGTAGTGTGTATGATATGAAGGTGGAGCATTAGTGTGTATGATATGAAGGTGGATCAGTAGTGTGTATGATATGAAGGTGGATCAGTAGTGTGTATGATATGAAGGTGGATCAGTAGTGTGTATGATATGAAGGTGGATCAGTAGTGTGTATGATATGAAGGTGGATCAGTAGTGTGTATGATATGAAGGTGGAGCATTAGTGTGTATGATATGAAGGTGGATCAGTAGTGTGTATGATATGAAGGTAGATCAGTAGTGTGTATGATATGAAGATGGATCAGTAGTGTGTATGATATGAATGGTGGATCAGTAGTGTGTATGATATGAAGGTAGATCAGTAGTGTGTATGATACATGTATGAAGGTGGATCAGTAGTGTGTATGAAATGAATGGTGGATCAGTAGTGTGTTTGATATGAAGGTGGATCAGTAGTGTGTATGATATGAATGGTGGATCAGTAGTGTGTATGATATGAAGTTGGATCAGTAGTGGGTATGATATGAAGGCGGATCAGGAGTGTGTATGATATGAAGGTGGATCAGTAGTGTGTATGATATGAATAGTGGATCAGTAATGTGCTTGATATGAAGGTGGATCAGTAATGTGCATGATATGAAGGTAGATCAGTAGTGTGTATGATATGAAGGTGGATCAGTAATGTGTATGATATGAATGGTGGATCAGTAGTGTGTATGATATGAAGGTGGATCAGTAGTGTGTATGATATGAATGGTGGATCAGTAGTGTGTATGATATGAAGGTGGATCAGTAGTGTGTATGATATGAATGGTGGATCAGTAGTGTGTATGATATGAATGGTGGATCAGTAGTGTGTATGATATGAATGGTGGATCAGTAGTGTGTATGATATGAAGGTGGATCAGTAGTGTGTATGATATGAAGGTGGATCAGTAGTGTGTATGATATGAAGGTGGATCAGTAGTGTGTATGATATGAAGGTGGATCAGTAGTGTGTATGATATGAAGGTGGATCAGTAGTGTGTATGATATGAATGGAGGATTAGTAGTGTGTATGATATGAAGGTGGATCAGTAGAGTGTATGATATAAAGGTGGATCAGTAGTGTTTATGATATGAAGGTGGATCAGTAGTGTGTATGATATGAATGGAGGATTAGTAGTGTGTATGATATGAAGGTGGATCAGTAGTGTTTATGATATGAAGGTGGATCAGTAATGTGTATGATATGAATGGAGGATTAGTAGTGTGTATGATATGAAGGTGGATCAGTATAGTGTATAATATAAATGTTGGTAGATCAGTATTGTGTATGATATGAAGGTGGATAAGTAGTGTGTATGATATGAATGGTGGATCAGTAGTGTGTATGATATGAAGGTAGATCAGTATAGTGTATAATATAAATGTTGGTAGATCAGTAGTGTGTATGATATGAAGGTGGATCAGTAGGGTGTATAATATGAAGGTGGATCATTTGTGTGTATGATATGAAGGTGCGTCAGTAGTGTGTATGATATGAAGGTAGATCAGTAGTGTGTATGATATGAATGGTGGATCATTAGTGTGTATGATATGAATCGTGGATCAGTAAAGTGCATGATATGAAGGTGGATCAGTTAAGTGTATGATATGAAGGTGGATCAGTAGTGTGTATGATATGAAGGTAGATCAGTAGTGTGTATGATATGAAGGTGGATCAGTTGTGTGTATGATATGAAGGTAGATCAGTAGTGTGTATGATATGAAGGTAGATCAGTATGGTGTATAATATAAATGTTGGTAGATCAGTAGTGTGTATGATATAAAGGTGGATCAGTAGAGTGTATGATATGAAGGTGGATCAGTTGTGTGTATGATATGAAGGTAGATCAGTAGTGTGTATGATATGAAGGTAGATCAGTAGTGTGTATGATATGAATGGTGGATCATTAGTGTGTATGATATGAATCGTGGATCAGTAAAGTGCATGATATGAATCGTAGATCAGTAAAGTGTATGATATGAAGGTAGATCAGTAGTGTGTATGATATGAAGGTGGATCAGTAGTGTGTATGATATGAAGGTAGATCAGTAGTGTGTATGATATGAAGGTGGATCAGTAGTGTGTATGATATGAATGTGGATCAGTAGTGTGTATGATATGAAGGTGGATCAGTAGTGTGTATGATATGAAGGTAGATCAGTAGTGTGTATGATATGAAGGTGGATCAGTAGTGTGTATGATATGAAGGTGTATCAGTAGTGTGTATGATATGAAGGTGAATCAGTAAAGTGTATGATATGAATGGTAGATCAGTAGTGTGTATGATATAATGGTAGATCAGTAGTGTGTATGATATAAAGGTAGATCAGTAGTGTGTATGATATGAATGGTGGATCAGTAGTGTGTTTGATATGAAGGTAGATCAGCAGTGTGTATGATATGAAGGTGGATCAGTAGTGTGTATGATATGAAGGTGGATCAGTAAAGTGCATGATATGAAGGTGGATCAGTAGTGTGTATGATATGAAGGTGGATCAGTAGTGTGTATGATATGAAGGTGGATCAGTAGTGTGTATGATATGAAGGTGGATCAGTAGTGTGTATGATATGAAGGTGGATCAGTAGTGTGTATGATATGAAGGTGGATCAGTAGTGTGTATGATATGCAGGTGGATCAGTGAAGTGCATGCTATGAAGGTGGATCAGTGAAGTGCATGCTATGAACGTGGATCAGTAGTGGGTATGATATGAAGGTACATTGTAGATCAGTAGTGTGTATGATATGAAGGTGGATCAGTAGTGTGTATGATATGAAGGTGGATAAGTAGTGTGTATGATATGAAGGTAGATCAGTAGTGTGTATGATATGAAGGTGGATCAGTAGTGTGTATGATATGAAGGTGGATCAGTAGTGTGTATGATATGAAGGTGGATAAGTAGTGTGTATGATATGAAGGTAGATCAGTAGCGTGTATGATATGAAGGTAGATCAGTAAAGTGTATGATATGAAGGTGGATCAGTAGTGTGTATGATATGAAGGTAGATCAGTAGTGTGTATGATATGAAGGTAGATCAGTAGTGTGTATGATATGAAGGTAGATCAGTAGTGTGTATGCTATGAAGTTGGATCAGTAGTATGCCTGATATGAAGGTGGATCAGTAGTGTGTATGATATGAATGGTGGATCAGTAGTGTGTATGATATGAATGGTGGATCAGTAGTGTGTATGATATGAAGGTGGATCAGTAGTGTGTATGATATGAAGGTAGATTAGTAGTGTGTATGATATGAAGGTAGATCAGTAGTGTGTATGCTATGAAGGTGGATCAGTAGTATGCCTGATATGAAGGTGGATCAGTAGTGTGTATGATATGAATGGTGGATCAGTAGTGTGTATGATATGAAGGTGGATCAGTAGTGTGTATGATATGAAGGTGGATCAGTAGTGTGTATGATATGAAGGTGGAGCATTAGAATGCATGATATGATGGTGGATCAGTAGTGTGTTTAATATGAAGGTGGATCAGTAGTGTGCATGATATGAAGGTGGATAAGTAGTGTGTATGATATGTATGGTGCATCAGTAGTGTGTATGATATGAATGGTGCATCAGTAGTGTGTATGATATGAAGGTGGAGCATTAGAATGCATGATATGAAGGTGGATCAGTAGTATGCATGATATGAAGGTGGATCAGTAGTGTGTATGATATGAAGGTGGATCAGTAGTGTGTATGATATGAAGGTAGATCAGTAGTGTGTATGATATGAAGGTAGATCAGTAGTGTGTATGATATGAAGGTGGATCAGTAGTGTATATGATATGAAGGTGGATCAGTAGTGTGTATGATATGAAGGTGGATCAGTAGTGTGTATGATATGAAGGTGGATCAGTAGTGTGTATGATATGAAGGTGGATCAGTAGTGTGTATGATATGAAGGTGGATCAGTAGTGTGTATGATATGAAGGTGGATCAGTAGTGTGCATGATATGAATGGTAGATCAGTAGAGTGTATGATCTGAAGGTGGATCAGTAGTGTGTATGATATGAAGGTAGATCAGTAGTGTGTATGATATAAAGGTAGATCAGTAGTATGCTTACTTGATGTGATTGAGAATGATGACTTGGCTCTCACTTTGAGAAGTTGGATGTGACCAAGATTTACATGGCCGGTGTCGTCGATGAAGCAGAAGACACTTACTCGTTGGAAACACATAGTCATATTATCTTGTACGTTTTTCTTCGTGTAAACCTTTCCTTAGTTCATATTAAGTCTTTAGTTGATTGTTTGTTGTTCCTACCATCAAAATGCGGTTTTGTTAAGTATAAGATTCCACACATATTACATACCCTATTTTAAAGTATCGTAGGTTGAGAAAAAGTTATCTTAATACATTTAAATACCTTCTGTTGCGCAAAAGCAAATTATTTTTTTATGAAAGTGGATTCTTAATCATATGGTGTAAGTTCAAATTTGCAACATCGTTAATATTGACGTCATATAGTCACACCACATTGAGATATTACCTCTATTTCAAGCCAATCGTTATAAAAAGAATAGGCCATTCATTTGATCAAGAATCCTCCTAGGAAATGTTGAAGCTTGTTTTTACAATCTGGTATCTCAAAGCCATCTCTATACAAATTGAATTATTTGTTGCGGAGGACCACTGGATATAAAACTGTATTCTTGAGGTTCCTATTTTTCTGCAGAATACATTGTAGATAAATGGTTTAGTGTTGAAGGGATTTAGGTATTATCGATATTTTAAGCACGTAATGAAAAGGAACATTGGTGCATTTGACTTTTTGTGACAGCGTTAGTATAGTATCGACTAAGTGAGTGCTTGTTTACAAAACGTACTTGTGTACCATAGCTGTACTATAGCCACAGTGAATCTCATTTGAGTAGTGGCACGGTTCATAATATACACGTTTTCGTAGTACACGAATTAAAATTATACAGAATTAGTGTAATTTTACTTCTAAATTAATTTATAAATCAAAGGGGTTTTACGCACCTGACTCTTCTGCTTCTACATTAGTTTAGAAATTTAGGATTTCCACATTTCGGCCCCTAGCTTCAATGAAGAGTCCTAGGAGGACAAAAGGAAAATTAACATTCATGATGCAGTTTAATTTATGTTTTTCGGCACACTGTATCTATTACTAAATTTGAAAGGTGCAGTATGTGTGCGTTACGTCATCTTTAATATGTACTCCCTGTCACATTAAACTGACAACGGATAAAACAGTTGTCTTTATCAGGAATTCCTAATGTAAAGCAGTGCAAACTTTAAGGACTCCGATATATTTTGTTTGGTGGACAGAACCCTCAATTTTGCGAATGCTCATTATGAACACTAAGGTAAAAGATGCATGGGCAAGATAACATTATTGTAATGGTTATATTTGGTTATACTCCCACTTAGATAAGGGGTATATAGCATTCACTTTATCTGTGCGTCCGTCCGTCCGTCCGGACCTAGTGTAACACATATTTAAAAAAAAACATGGTCAGATTAAGTTCATATTCGCAACACATCATCACAAGGTAAAAGTCTGCAATTCCTTATATTTTGGTGGTCATCGGTCAACACAAGTTTGTTATTACAATGCGGTCACCGGTGACCGTTTTTGGATATAACAAGCTTGTGTACAATATATGTCATGAACCCCTAGAAATCTTTGGTTTATATCCATACCATAGCATCACATAGTGAAGGTCTACAGATGATTAGGTTTAAGGGGGCACCGGTCAACGTTAAAGGTCACAGGTCACCGCAGTGGAATAAAGGAATAAAAGATATAAAAAGCTATTGTACAAGATACAACATGAACCGCTGGACAGATCTGGTTCATATTCACAACGTAGCATGACACAGTGAATCTACATATGATGAGGTTTTAGTGAGCATCGGTCAATGTTACAGGTCACAGGTCACCGTTGACAACTTCGGGAATAACCAACCTTGCGTATACATTTTGTAAAAATAAATAAGAGAATACCGAAGCGTTAATAAAATTATGATCCTAACTAAAAATCAATTAAACCAGGGGCAAAATATGAGCAAAGGAAAAATTTACATGGAGACTCTTGTAAAAGTACAAGAGAATAAGACCAGGTGTTTCGGAAGAGTCAGCGTCTTCTGCTTCATCGACGACACCCGCCATGTAAATCTTTGTCTCATACAAGTAAACATCAAGCTCTCAAAAACGAGTATCATTGTCAATCACAACAAGTAAACACGTTAATCAGCATACTCACAAACGTCCAACTGCATATTACTTTGACATACAGAATATTTCTCAATGAGACAAAGATGGCGACCATAAAACTTGCCCATAGTTCTGATCAACATTTACGTGTCGAATCCTTGTGTTGTTTGTTTGTCAGCAGTCGACATCGATCACGAAAATCCCGATATTAAGAGCAAGCCCTAGAATTTCGAATCAACTGCGACATGTAAACACCATAGGTTGGAGAAGCAGGAATGTTACTATCAAGAAAGGGACAGTTCAAATCATCACGTTTATATCGTAAAACCTAGTAGTAAGCTGTCCATATTGGTCGTAGTATAAGTAGATGTAAGCTATTCCAAGTACTCCTGGACGTATTTGGGTCATATCATCCACATACCATCACACTACGAGGCTCTACGCTTGATAACATGTTGGTGGTCATCGGTCAACATTAAAGTTTAAGTTCATTTTCATGAAAAATTTAAAAAGCAGAAACACTTAGGTACGTTTAGCAATATGTTTGATACATTGGAGCAAAACCTGATAATTCGTTCGTAAAATAACGGTTGAACAAGGCGCTAGATTGATCTCTTTCGTCAAACGGAACTCGAAGTTTCCGGTATGGCTTATCCGCAGCGTTTTAACACACCAAACAAGCACTTCCAAAGTTTGTAAGGTTTCGAAACCTATAAACTGAAACAGGATTTATTTGTCCATAGTTGTTGTGAAGGTGCGCTACGTCACTGGTGTATGTTATTGCGTAATCGGAAATGCCATAACGCTATAGAGATACGGAGGCACTATAGCAATCTTGGTTGGGGTTGACCTTACCCATTCTAATACATCCCCAAGGACCATTAGAGATAGTGATGGAACGTTCTGCTGTTGCTGCGCAAGATCTAAAACGGAAATGGTGAAGACATTATTTTTGTGAAAATATATTCATATTTTAATACATGTATACGGGGAAATGAAGTGTTCTATCATGTGGTCAACTTTTAGGAATAGTTCACTGCTTTATTGAAACAAAAAACAAAAGCGGTCAATGGTGCGATTACCGTAAGCTCTTCTAGTCTGTGGTATATTGTATTTAAGAAATAATGTTATTCTTATCCTACTACTTATGCATGATGCAAGTACTTTGATCACTATATTTTATGAAATATATGCCAGTGAAATGCTTTACAGAATGAATTTGGTTTGAAATAAGAACTGTTATTTTTGAAATTTTAGATTCCCGCTTTTTGGTCCCTAGCATCACTGACTCATCCTAAAAGGTTGTAAAATACCTGTATGATGTAGTTCGGCATACTGTATTGATAACGTAATTATAAAAGGACAGCATGTGTGTGTTACCACATCTTTGACACTGTTACAGTAGTAATATATCAACTTTGGTGCTGATATTGACCAATCAAAACCAACGCCACTCTCCATTCACTATCTAATTCAGTAGAATTAATGTGTTAAAATCAGATATAAATATTGTCAGAACATTTAAGATAGTGTTGCGTTGTTTGCAAGCTTTCTCCTACTTATCACGTGAGCATTATTTCACTTAGTCAATGTTGGAATTTAAAAAAAAGTATTAACTCCACTAGTCATCTCGATTGTTCGTGTGACAGGAAATCGATAATGTTCACTCCTGCTTCGATTTCGTGAAAATAAACATGAATATTCAGTCATTCCCGTTACTGATAAAAATAATTGATATGAATTATTAAGTTGTGCATGTACATTATACCAACAATGCTTTATTACATGTTGTCTATATCTATATATAACGCCGACCATAACATAGCTGGCGGCGAGCTGATGTCAGCAGATCATATTACACGTGTTCGCTAAGGCTCTTGTTCGTTTTCCTGCTCCGTGACCGAATTCTACGACGAAACCGGAAGGGATTTTCTATTCAACATGCTATGAAATAGATTTTACATTTTCGCTTCTCTATAATAACATGCAGGCCACGCATCGTCTGTTAGTGTTCAGCCGCAAGTTTTTTTTTACTGGGTACAACTAAATAACAGGTCACGGAAAACTCGTCAAAAGTTTAGGAACATAATATCATGTCGTCCTATATGTTTATTTGGTTTAGTTTGATGTTTTAAAGTCGTTAAAGATGACGAAACACATACACATGTTGCACCTTTTAAATTTAGTATAAGATACAGTATGCCGAAAACTGAATTAAAATGCATCACACAGCTGTTTCGTTCTTCTGGGACTCGTCAGTGATGCTAGGGGCCAAAAGATGGGAATCCAAAATGTCTTAACTAATGTAGAAGCAGAAGAGTCAGGTGCGTAAAACCCCTTTTATTTATGAATATAGAAATGAAAATAAACTAGTTCTATATCATTTCATACCGTGTACTACAAAAATGTGTATAGTATGTACCGTGTCACTACTCAAATGTGTATAGTATGTACCGTGCCACTACTCAAATGTGTATAGTATGTACCGTGTCACTACTCAAATGTGTATAGTATGTACCGTGTCACTACTCAAATGTGTATAGTATGTACCGTGTCACTACTCAAATGTGTATAGTATGTACCGTTTCACTACTCAAATGTGTATAGTATGTACCGTGCCACTACTCAAATGTGTATAGTATGTACCGTTTCACTACTCAAATGTGTATAGTATGTACCGTGCCACTACTCACATGTGTATAGTATGTACCGTGCCACTACTCAAATGGGATAACTTGGCCTATGGAGGCTCCACTAAACTTTAGGGACTAACAAATCAGCACTCATGAAAAATATTAAAATATTAGCCCAACTCGTGAAATATATTTCGTATTACTGAAGACACTGTTAGATACCCTCTATATATTCGGCACTATGGTGTAACAAATAAGCTGCCGTTCACTTTTCCTGACTATTGAAAGTTCGAAACGCGCAGTTGGCAGTTTATATTTTGTTTATATATATATACTTCATTTATGCTTTGAATAAAATTGAAATATCATTTGAACATCTTCTTTTTCATCTTGACATTGCTTAAATGTGAACAGTATCGTTCACACAATAATTAATTGCCTGTACAAATGCTGTTAAAATCATGTCGTTTTCTGAAGGCTTGATAAACCACCTAACACAACCAAATAACCTGAAGTAAATACACATCATACGAATACACAATCCCCTTTTTCAAATCTTCATACATACCATTCCTATGGTGGAAAACATTTTTTTAGCGCTACATCAATTTTAGTACTTTTATATGAATTTTGTTGATAGCGCTTTTAATTCTACAGTTTTTGCACAAATTGGATTGATAAATGATGCCTGGGATGCTATTTTTATCCCCGCTTTCATCGAAACGGGAGATATTAATTTGGGTTCGTCCACCTGTCTGTCTATTTGTCGCACATTGTTTCCGTGCAATAACGGCAACAAATATTTTCCAATTTTCTTGAAACTTGCTTACAAGGTAATTGCCTAAAGAGCTTGGCCAAGTTCGATCGCCAGTTCTGGTTGATGTTATTTGGCGGAGTAATGGCTCTTTGATTTACGAAAAATGTCATGTTCTTTCATTTCCTTGCAACAATGGCAACACATAATATCCAATGTTCTTGAAACTTTGTTAAAAGGGTCATTGTCTAAAGGGCTCGGCCAGATTTGATTGCCACTTTTAATCAATAGATTATTACAATCTTTATATGTCACTTTACAGCTGAGTAGACCTACCAGTCATTCCGACCAGCACCTCTTTGGTCACGAGCCAAATCGCCTTGACTCCCATGCCCCTTTCCATCTCTTGGTAGCACCTCTAACACCGTGTGTATTTGTGGTACCAGATGACCGGTGCACTGCTAGCGTGATCGTTCGATCGTGACGTTTAAGAAGACATGAGTCTGCTGCAGGCAATTACCGGAAACGTTTTCTTGCCATATGTTTGTTTTATCTTACTGAGTACGTCATTACCTTAACTAGCACGAAATATGGCGAAGATACCAATGTAACAGTGTCTTTTGCGAGTTTTGGAGACGAGAGATCAAGTGAAACCCAACTCATTGACTTCTTGGATTGTGTAATTAATAGTTTCGGGTTCACGTCCCTATAGCATGGTCAGTGACCCCTATATGAACATAGCCCTAGTTTATTTCAATACTCTATAGCAATGCCTGCGTCTGTTTCTCTTCCTTTTGAAATAGATGCATCTATAGAACCTGATTAATCACCATTTAACAACATTTTACAAGTAAAAATTTTTATTACATTTTTGCTTGTGAGATATAGAAAATTATCAAATTGATAAATCTTATATTTTCACTGCAGTGTTTCGCAGTGCAAATAAAAGATTTTGCAGTGAAAATATAAGGCTTTTTCAGTGTAACGTGAAAAAGTGACCCGGCAAAAACAAACTACCCTGGGTTGTTATTCTACGTTGTAAAAGTTATCCGGGTCGTCATTTCTCATTAAAAATCGTACACGGCCATATGTGGTAAAATGACCCCACTCGATATTTCTGTAATTCGTTCCGTGAAAAAGTGACCCGCCGTTGATTTCAACGGTAGATAGTTTTCAAACCGGGTCATTTTTTCACGTTACACTGGAACTGTTGTATGAGTTGTTCCCCTTGATCAAATCGAAGTCCCCCATTGCCCACTGGCATTGGAGACTCGGCATTGTTGTCGTCTGCTAGAACTTGTCTATCTGGGAAAGATGATATTGTAGAAATGGCATCAGCAGCAGATATTGGTCAGAAACTGCTGCAGGATTTAATATATAATGAATTGGAAGATGAGAATGGTCCAACTTTTCCGATCAACTTACTGAACCCGATCGGTTGCAATTTCGACGGAAAATAACGAAAGCATTTTAAGGCCTCTTTCGAAATGTAATAAAAAGAAAATTCAATGGTTTGCTGTTTAATATCAAATTAATATATTTCACTTGTATGGAAGATTTTTTTTACGCACTCGTGAAAATAAAAAAAAAATCTGCCATACTCGTGAAATATGTTTTATATTAAACGGCAAACCATTGAATATCCTCTTTATAATTGTGCATGTAAGTTGACAATATTGGATATTTGATAACTGCAAAGTTGTAACTAAATCTATGTTTTCATTTTGAAGTTACAGAAAAATTAAAATTTGCGCTTACCACTAATCAGGCTAATAACCTTTTGAACATCCGGGCTCAATATCAGGCTGTAAACTATTAATTCACTCGTTCAACAAATAATTTATTCAAAAACAAAATTAAGGATTCCTATACATTTACTGTAGAAAGCCGATATTCATTTTCTTTACGCCCGGTACAATGTCAAATTTACAAAATGTGATGTTAAGATGATAAGGAAGATTTTCATGGAGAGCAGGTACCTGCTCCGTGACCTTTGTATACATTCATAGTAAATTCAACAATATTTTTAAGAAATTGACAGTTCCTATTTGGTCGGCGAATACATGTACAAGGAAATGTTTGTAACAGGTAGAGAGAAGGAAGTTAACATATTTAGCAAATTTGACATGAGAGCTTTATACCTCATAAGGACCTGATATGTTTAAGGCTTACATCATTTTTCGTTTAAACTGCTTCCCCAATTATAACGTTTATTAGACAAGGTGTCGAAGTCTGAAAGCTGAAAACGGTCTGAAAACAAAAATGATTGGCATTGGTTGAGAGATTGATTTTTTTTCAAGAGTAATTTTATATTTACGCAAATTGTGTTACTTGCACATTCATGATCTTCGTTTCTCCCGAAAACGTGTCACTTGCATCCCGTGAAACTGTGAAAGCAACTTTTGAAACATTTGAATATGCAGACAAATAAAAAATCAATATTGTAAACAACTAACTTTGTTCACTGAGCCATTGTGAATGATACTGAGAAAAGTATCCAGTGAAATACTAATATATGTAAAAAGGTTGTTGGGCTGTGAAGAAAGATACGCGTATATTACTGTCAAAATGGAAAACAAACATCTAAATTTTTCAAAAATGTTTGCGTTCTGGCGCCTACGACTAATGGCGATGAGGAAATGTTTGCGTTCCTATAGTTTTGAATAATGCACTTTCATGTATCTTTAATATGTTTTACTATTTACGAAATACTTGCAATTGAATATTTTTGCGATGATTTCAGTATCTCAACATTTACTTATTTTACAGTAAGACACATTGTAACACAAATGCACCATATAACTATTACATGTCTTTGTACAAAATGAGGTTGATACAAGAGTGCAATTACTTCCAGATAGAGGATTGCCTGCTGCAACTCCTGAACCCCTGCTCGTCAAATTAAATTGAAACAGTAATTTAGATATATTAGTCGGAGACTGTACAACCACATGCATCCCTTCATATTTACTGGACTGGACTGACTAACTAGACTGACCCAGTCTTTAATTTGGTAAGGTCCAAATGTTTAATCAGGTGTGCATGGGTTTATAGCATGTTGTATTTTCAGTAAGAGACAATTGTGATTGGTTTGGGTTTTACGTCAACCCACTATAACAGCTAGAGTGTCTCGGTGTATGCGATATGTGGGTGTTGAGTGCCTGTGTATTTGGAAGGCTACGGTATGTCTGTGTTAGCCTCTTTGCGATAGTCCGGATCTGTTGCCGATTTAAGGCCCAAACAGACCACCCCAGCCAGTCATGTTATATATACTGACAACGGTGGAACCAGTCGTTCTACTCCCATAATACTAAGCATCAAGCTGGAGACTCAGATGTGTCTCTTCCAGGATCAGAGCTCAAAGTCTTCCTCACAAGAGCAAACTATCTACTCATAGCCAAAGGTGAAGCTATGTCAAGAGAGACGACTGTGTCAGGAGAGACGACTGTGTCAAGAGAGACGACTGTGTCAAGAGAGACGACTGTGTCAGGAGAGACGACGGGAGCAGGCGTTTTATAAGTTGAAAAGAACTTTTAATTTGTAGTTTTCATGACAATAAGATTTATTCAAAAGTAAAAGACAGACATAAGAGAAAAATAAAAAAATAAATAAAAGATAATATCCAAATTCTAGTTGTCTCTTTCGAATCATGCGGCAGGTAAAATATTATTTTGACTCTACCTACAGGGCTATGTAATTTTTCCCGAGAAACATGATTTGTCCTAGAAGAAAATCTTTGACATCATTGTCAGCTTCGCCCAGCTTCGATGCATTCATGAAAAATGTGGCCTAGCTTTATGTAACAAGAGTGATGGCTGGTATAAGGTTGAAGTCCCCGGGGATATGATGGACTAATGTTCTTGTCAGGAAAAGACGGAACTGGTCGTCTTTTCTCCAAAGTGTAAGCAATCAACGGCTCTCCAGCTCAAGGTCGGAACAAGTACTGTAGAGGCTGTCCCAACTGTTAAAAATCTAGGGGTGTACTTTGATAGTTCACTGAACATGGAGAAACAAGTGAATGCTATCGCCAAATCCTGTTACTACCAGATCAGGAACATCGGCTGTATACGGCAGTTTATAACTGCCGATGCATGCAAGATTTTGGTTCATTCACTTGTTACCTCACGGCTGGACTATGGAAATGCCCTACTCTGTGGTATATTTGACAAATTGACAAGTCGCCTACAGAAGGTCAAGAACACGGCAGCACGTCTCGTTTCTCGGGTTAGAAAGAGAGAACACATCACTCCTGTTCTGTATTCATTGCACTGGCTACCTGTGCAATACAGGTCACAATACAAAATCTTGGTATACACATACAAGGCACTTGATGGAACAGCTCCCCAGTATAAAAGGAGCTAGTTACCCTGTATCAGCCGTCACGATCACTGAGGTCGAAGACAGAATCATTATTGTGTGTCCCAAAATCTCGTACTGTGACCTATGGAAACCGGTGTTTTGGGAAAGTTTCGGCCACGTTGTGGAATAGATTACCATCCGCTATCCGAAAAACAAATACTCTGGCCAAATTCAAGAAACTTCTGAAGACGTACCTTTTCACGTCTGCATATTAGGGACAACTTGAACGTCATGTATATACTGACATTTGTTTATCTACAGTAGATGTAGTTCGTATTTATATGCAATTTTTTATATTATCACATTAGCTTAGATTGTAATAACTTCTTTATTTATGCAGTGTAAGTATCAAATTATTATCTACATGTTGTGAAGCGCTTTAGAGTAATTTTACAAATTAAATAGAGCGCTAGATAAATGTTGTATATTATTATTATTATTATTGTCTGCCATTGAATGTCAAATAGAAAAAACACAACGCATAATACAGATGGTTTTTCCATATATAAGCAAAGTGATTTTCTGTAATCGCTCCTGAAATCAGCTACGTCTTCGCAAAAACGACATATTTTGGTTATTTGAAGAAAATGCCGAAACGTATTTGCACCATAATTTCATATTTTTCAATATGCTTATGTTAAACGTTATTTTGAAAGTAACCTCCTGGTCTATCAATCCTTATCCTCAAGGTTGTGTATCTTGAGCGGTCCAAGATTTCCGGGGAAAATCCAGTGCAAGGAAAAACATAAGACAAATGGTAAATATTTAAACCATACATGTACATCTTCTACTACAGCTAAAAACCTTCAGTTAAATGTGTGCAAAAATATGTACTAATTATTTTGTTATCGATTGCATTATGACAACATGTTCCGGATATTGTATAATATCTACACTTGATTTATTACTTTTTCCTTGTATTTTACAAATGCAAACAAGTGTTTATCAAAAGGCTGGATTTTAAATGATATCATGGGTCTATATTGGCGTGGCACGTTAACCCATCAAATGCTGTTTAAATCAAACGTGGGTGTCGGAATCAAACAAGTGAATCACACAATGTTCTATTGAAACTCGAACTAAAATAGAATCGTTAAATACAAATTCCTCTTAAAGTTACTATACTGAATATGATATATATATAATCCCCCGCTTTTTTTGTAACATAATTAACTTTGCTGTAAAGTTTACGTCTTCTGGCGGAAAATACGATACGACTAATGGTTAAAGATTAAACGAATTGTGCGGCAGGTACATATATATATATATATATGTAGTTATTTACGACGAAAATTTGCAGGAATTAATTATTTATACATATATATTTACAGTCTGTTTGGAATTGATAGTATATTGCCTTTACATTTCTACGAATGCCTACTGAACTTTATTTTCCGATAAAATCAGTGGATCACGCGCCTATTGGCGCAGTAATACACTCCGTTTCGATTTGAACACGAGGCTGCGTCACTACTTTCCAGACTCGATCAATATCCTGCCGCGTAGTATGTGTTAATTTATTAAAGAAATAAATAAGAAGCATTTCAATGGGGTTTTTTTAAATACAATAACAGTAACAAAGACAGTATGGTTTGTTTATATATGAACTTATGCGAAAAAATAACAATAAAAAGATGTAATCTTTTGGAACTTTTTTGTTTACTTGTTGACTGAAATTTCGCGGGAGTTCGTCACCTCATAAGGCGGCTGTTTCAACAGTCTACCGAAACCAAACGATACTGTTTGATTTCATCGCAGTAAGTATCATAATATCTGATTAAAGAAATAATTACACATGGGAATATAAGGTCTGGACAGTAAATATAAGGATTAAAGTTTCTTTCTGGTGGTTTTATCAAAGGATAAAGTTCAGTAGGATATCGATAGTTGTTTCATGGAACGCTTCGCGTTCCATTCCAGCTATCGATATCCTACTGAACTTTATCCTTTGATAAAACCACCAGAAAAAACTTTAATCCTTATATAAAAACATAAAAATCGGGAAATACTGAAACGTTATTGAATCTATAATCCAAACTCAAAATCGATCAATTCAAGTCTGCATTGACTCCATTAGCTACGTAGTATGTATTTTTTAAATAAACTGAAATATTATTTGTATAATTCCTGTATTTGTACAATTCATGATCTAACCTCCATACTTACACATTAATATATGTTCATTTGTATGCCCCCGCCATAAAATGGGGGACATATAGTGTTACCCATGTCCGTCCCGTCGCGTCCCGTCCCGTCCCGTCCCGTCCCATCTAATGGTAATGTAACCAGCTTATATATTTAAATAACTACTGATCCGATTGTCGTCAAACTTCGCATACATAATAAGCATGAAGAAATAATTTCATATGGGGGGGGGGGGGGGGGGGATGTATGTCTCACAGACTGTTCTAGTTCATTAATTGTTCGCTGATATATAAATACATATTTTTGTATTTAGATTGTAAAGAAATGGACAAACATTATTACTCTGAAGTTAAAGCTCATATTAGAAACTCAGTAACAGTCATGGGACAAATATGTCGACATGTGGCACGTAATATTTTATTTACGTTTTATTTAATTAAGACGGAGAATGCATTTTTGTGAATGATATTCGTTATTGGATGACAAGGAAGTGTTGAATTGGATTGCGAGTCATCAATTCCACTACCAGACAAAACGTATAACACCAGCATGGATAATACTGATATGCATATATGCAAATTCCGCCACAATCTTCAGTGCATACTGTCCGCATACTTGCATTTAACAGATGTTATTATGCCAAGCATGTTGGTTATTATATAACATGTATAGAATTATTAACTACAAAGATTGTAAATAGCGTGTGCTTATTTATAAGTCTGATCTCGAACAGGGAGCATTAGATTTTAAAACAATCTGCAAAGAGAACATGAAGCTTTTTTTTACTCCTGTCAGTATCACTCTGGACATTAGTTTCTCCCTACCCGTGTGTCATTAATCCTGAGGCACTTCTATTTCCCTATCCGGACCTAATTAATCCGGACACTAGTAATTCCTTATCCTTACCTCTTTAGTCCGGACAATAATATCTCTAGCCGAACCTCATTTCTCCTACCTGGACCACTTATTCCGGATACAAGTGTTTCTCTGTCATGGCCGCATTACTTCAGACACTGGTATTTTTCTATTCGGACCTTGTTACCCTGGATACTAGTATCCTCTGCCATGATCTCCTTATTTCGGAATTGCATAGCTTTCTTCCTGGACTTCATCTCTCAAAGTACTAAAATCGTTCTACTTACATGCTATTTCCGGATACTAGTATATCCCTATGTATGACTCACACAACTAAATAATTTACTATATGTTATTACTAAGCTTTCGGGCTAATAACTTTACTATTTGAAGTTCAACACTTGTGACAACTGCCTAGATTCACAGATACATACATGACAAAGGCTTCAAGGGGCATTTTATGAGAAGTTTACTGGCATTTTAGCTCGCTACAGGCGTCTGCTTCGAACAACCGAAAATATACATGTCAAACCAGTAAAATGGGACGGGAACACCCTCTGAACTTTGACCCCACATTGATCCGCCATCACATATCAAAATCTACCAAACGTATGTATTTTTGTAAAGTTAAATATCTATAGATGTTATTCAATGCAGAATAGGTCAACACTTACCTGTTTAAATTACTCACTCAGAATCACTCTACTTAGCCGGAACACATTTTCAGTAGGGACTACAAATTAGACGTATGAAACACTTCGCGATAGGCTGATTTAGTTGTACGAGTCCTATGTAGATCTCATCTTCCGGATTCAAGATTATTTCTGTTAGGAAACAATAATGCGAAAACATATCCTAACATATACCTTTTTATATCTCGATAGTAATAGCTTTTTATCCGCACCTAATTGCTTTTGATCTGTCTTGATACTTACTTACTCCTATCTGGATATTATACATGTATTTCCCTTGTTGTAGGGAGACATGACGATTTGTTTACACAAGGCATGTCATATTAACCCGCATACTAGCATTTCCCTATCCATACCTCGTGAACCCGCATACTAGCATTTCCCTATCCATACCTCGTTAAACCCTATCCTAGCCTCATTAACCCGTATACTAGCATTTCCCTATCCACACCTCGTTAACCTGTATACTAGCATTTCTCTATCTTAACATCGTTAACCCCCTATCCTAGCCTCGTTAACCCGTATACTAGCATTTCCCTATCCTAACCTCGTTAACCCGTATACTAGCATTTCCCTATCCACATCTCTTTAACTCGTATACTAGCATTTCCCTATCCTAACCTCGTTAACCTGTATGTTAGCATTTCCCTATCCACACTTCTTTAACTCGTATATTAGTATTTCCCTATCCTAACCTCGTTAACCCGTATACTAGCATTTCCCTATCCACATCTCTTAAACTCGTATACTAGTATTTCCCTTTCCTAACCTCGTTAACACGTGTACTAGCATTTCCCTATCCACACCTCGTAAACCCGTATACTAGCATTTCCCTATCGTAGCCTCGTTAACCCGTATACAAGCATTTCCCTATCCTAGCCTCGTTAACCCGTATACTAGCATTTCCCTATCCTAGCCACGTTAACTCGTATACTATCATTTCCCTATCGTAGCCTTGTTAACCCGTATACTAGCATTTCCCTATCCTAGCCACGTTAACCCGTATACTAGCATCTTCCTATCCTAGCCTCGTTAACCTGTATGTTAGCATTTCCCTATCCACACCTCCTTAACTCGTATACTAGTATTTCCCTATCCACACCTTTTTAACTCGTATACTAGTATTTCCCTATCCACACCTCTTTAACTCGTATACTAGCATTTCCCTATCCTAGCCACGTTAACCCGTATACAAGCATTTCCCTATCCTAACCTCGTTAACCCGCAGGTTAGCATTTCCCTATCCACACCTCTTTAACTCGTATACTAGTATTTCCCTATCAAAACCTCTATAACTCGTATACTAGTATTTCCCTATCCTAGCCTCGTTAACCCGTATACTAGCATTTCCCTATCCTAGCCACGTTAACCCGTATACTAGCATTTCCCTATCCTAGCCTCGTTAACCTGTATGTTAGCATTTCCCTATCCACACCTCCTTAACTCGTATACTAGTATTTCCCTATCCACACTTTTTTAACTCGTTTACTAGTATTTCCCTATCCACACCTCTTTAACTCGTATACTAGCATTTCCCTATCCTAGCCACGTTAACCCGTATACAAGCATTTCCCTATCCTAACCTCGTTAACCCGTATGTTAGCATTTCCCTATCCACACCTCTTTAACTCGTATACTAGTATTTCCCTATCAACACCTCTTTAACTCGTATACTAGTATTTCCCTATCCTAGCCTCGTTAACCCGTATACTAGCATTTCCCTATCCTAGCCACGTTAACCCGTATACTAGAATTTCCCTATCCTAGCCTCGTTAACCCGTATACTAGCATTTCCCTATCCTAGCCTCGTTAACCCGTATCCTAGCATTTCCCTATCCAAACCTCGTTAACCCGTATCCTAACATTTCCCTATCCACACAAAGTTAACCCGTATACTAGTATTTCCCTATCCTAACCTTGTTAACTCGTATACTAGCATTTCCCTATCCAAACCTCGTCAACCCGTATACTAGCATTTCCCTATCCACATCTCGTTAACCCGTATACTAGCACTTCTCTATCCACATCTCGTTAACCCGTATACTAGCACTTCTCTATCCACATCTCGTCAACCCGTATACTAGCATCTCCCTATCCACATCTCGTTAACCCGTATACTAGCATTTCCCTATCCACATCTCGTTAACCCGTATACTAGCACTTATCTATCCTAACCTCGTTCACCCGTATACTAGCATGATCCTATCCTAAACTCGTTATCCCCCTAATCTAGCCTCGTTAACGTGTATACTAGTCTTGCCCTATCCACAACTCGTTAACCCCCTATCCAAGCCTTGCTATCCCGTATACTAGCATTTCCCTATCCTAACCTCGTTAACCCGTTTATTCGTATTTTCCTATCCTAGCCTCGTTAACCCGTATACTGGCATTTCCCTATTCACACCTCGAAAACCCGTATAGTAGTATTTCCCTATCCTAACCTCGTTAACCCCCTATCCTTACCTCATTAACCCGGTTAGTAGTATTTCCCTATCCTAGCCTCGTTAACCCGTATACTAGCATTTCCGTATTCATACCTCGCTAACCCGTATACTAACATTTCCCCATCATTACTTCGTTAACCAATTTACTAGCATTTCCCTATCCTAACTTCGTTAACCCGTTTATTCGTATTTTCCTATCCTAGCCTCGTTAACCCGATACTGGCATTTCCCTATTCACACCTCGAAAACCCGTATAGTAGTATTTCCCTATCCTAACCTCGTTAACCCCCTATCCTTACCTCATTAACCCGGTTAGTAGTATTTCCCTATTATAGCCTCGTTAACCCGTATACTAGCATTTCCGTATTCAAACCTCGCTAACCCGTATACTAACATTTCCCCATCATTACTTCGTTAACCCGTATACTAGTATTTCCCTATCAACACCTCGTTAACCCGTATACTAGCATTTCCCTATCATTACTTCGTTAACGCGTATACAAGTATTTCCCTATCCTAATCTCGTTAACCCGTATACTAGTATTTCCATATCCCCACCTCGTTAACCCGTTTAGTAGCATTTCCCTTTCCTAGTTTTCTAACCCGTATACTAACGTTTCTCTATCCTAACCTCGTTAACCCGTATACTAGCATTTCCTATCCTAATCTCGTTAACCCGTATACTAGCATTTCCCTATCCTAGCCTCGTTAAACCGTATTCTAGAATGTCCCTATCCTAGCTTCGTCAACCCGTATACTAGCATTTCCATATCCAAACCTCTTCAACCCGTATACTAGCATTTCCCTATCCACATCCCGTTAACCCGTATACTAGCACTTCTCTATCCACATCTCGTTAACCCGTATACTAGCACTTCTCTATCCACATCTCGTCAACCCGTATACTAGCATTTCCATATCCACATCTCGTTAACCCGTATACTCGCATTTGCCTATCCGCACCTCGTTAACCCGATTTTTTACATCAGAATATGCTTAGTGTGGGCTATCTGCTGATGCGGACTATATGTGAATTTTTTTTCCAAGTTATTAAAATATGCGGGCTATACGTTGTTTAATGTTTCCACGTTTATAAACATGTAGATCTACGCTTTTTGTTTATATGCATGTATCTTTACTTATACATATAAACATACATACATGTATTTACGAAATAAACAATATTTACAGCATATGTCTCTGATTTCAAACATTCAAAACAAAACATCACGTATAACCCGCGGGATATCTGCCATTGCGGGTTATCTGGAATTCATTTTACAATAGCTTTCAAAATGCCTTAATTTACTTCCCGCGGGCTATACCCCGGTGCGGGTTATACGCAGGAAATTATGGTCCTAATATTTCCCTATCCTAATCTCGTTAACTCGTATACTAGCATTTCCCTATTTTCCTAAATACACCATGCAATATATATTCGGCCTTTATTCTACGAAAGTCTATTAGGTCATTTTCAAATGTTAACTAAAAAAGTATATTTCGTTAAAACGCGATGGTTTTCTCGATAAAATGAAATAACTATCTGGTTAAACCGCGTTAGTATGATTTCATTTCGCTAAAACGCGATAATTGTATCGTTAAAACGCGATTAGTATCTTGTTAAAACGAGTTAGTTATCTCGTTAAAACGCGATAATTATCTCGTTAAAACGAATAGGCTTTCGTATTATCCCCATAGACTAAAATGGATACTTAAAAATGCCAATCAACAACTGATATTTGAGATGCTTTAATTTCTTAGCCGTCGGAAAACTGCCGGTTACAAGGTCTCATGTTTTGAAATGATGAACTCATTGTACTTGACGCAAAATACTCAACGAAGCAGCAGATTTTATTTTGTTCGTGTCGCTTCATGTTGGCCCTTTGGCCGTAGTGGTAAAGTGTTTAAGGGGTATTATATTCTACCGGTTCGAGACCTACAGTACATACGTATATACGGGGCAGTTGCCAGGTACTGAAATACGTAAACTCGCTCAATACACCTCTGTTCAGATCCAAACGTGTAACAGTGTATCAGGTCCTTTAGTTACAAGGTATTTTGACGGCTGCAGAGGACTTCAAAAACTAACGTTTCAATTCATTTTTTTTTTGCAATAATGACTTTTAAAAAATGTGTTACGCAACAGGTGTATAATAATAAGCTAGATACTGATGACACCCGTAATTTCTCGCGAGATAAAAAGCACATGCTGTCAATAAATTCGGACGGGAACAACTGCTTATGATGAGGTACACTTTTGGTATCGATTTCATGTTTGCGTTACAATCTGGAAAAGGCGTGACTGCATCAGATAAGGAACAGACGGATCTCCCGACCATGCGCAGATAAGGTCATAGACATAATGACCTTAAACTATCTATGATTTTGAGAAGTCCGTCTTATCTGTCTTTCTTTTCTGATGATACAGTCACGGCGTGGGCATTGCGGCTTATTTAAGTATGTGAACATCGATCAGCATATATATAATTAAAATATTTTTAGTAAGGCAGACAGCCCTGTCACGAAATGACGCAGACAGAACAGGGAGAAAAGTTGAGACTCAATTTGCAATTCCAGCGTGTTATATTGTTTGTTTCGCCGTAAATGAGGGGGGGGGGGTGCAGGGGTTGCTCTTGTCCTTCTAAATCAAGGCTTTACAGGATCTGACAGGAAATAAAAAGTGTTAATCCAGTTCCTAAATACAATATAACGTAACTGAAAACCAAAATTACGTAACAAATATGAGGCAGGTTTTAATTATGACTGACCGATTCGAGTGTTTGCCGCTCGAATTTCAATAAGAGACTTGAATATTAGCAGTGCATATTGTCTCCTGAAACGCGTGGCACATTATTTTTGTTTTTTTTAAGACCCAAGAGCAGACAAGATATCTTTACAAGGACGCCTCAAACGGTTAATTTGTGAAGGGAAGCTGGAGTTCCAGAAGAAAACCACCGCCCTGAGGCCAGTATCCGGCGATGTTCCCACGTAGGCTTCGGACCCATGACCCAGAATAGAAGCAAGTAGCCGAATGTAAGACACCCCAGCCACTAGGCTACCGAGACATGCTCGTGTCGGGTCCAACGATTTAAAAATAAGCTTTTGGCCTACCACAAAGTGTACCACAGATGTTTGATATATCAAGTTAGCAAATTATATAAGTGCTTAACCCGGCTGACATACGCGCCATAAGTACTGCGTTCGCACCCTTCACAATTTTCCACTCGTTGCGAAAATGTGCATTGTTATCACCCGAGAAAATTTCTCGCCCTGCTCTTCTCTCACTGGTGATAAACGTGTAGGCAAAATAAAATTCTGTTTTTCTAAAAGACTTTACTTTTTTCCTTTTAAGACTGACTAGATTTAAACTAGGATAGAGGAAAAGCTTCACTCAAGAGGAATGGTTGGTACTCTTTCATCACAAACAAAACATAACAAGCAGGAAAACAGTTTTATTTATTTGCTAGATGATATTTTTGTCTTTGTTCATTGTTCAGCGTCAGCATTCAGCTTTCATTTTGATTGATAAGATGCGATTGGCGACGGAAATTGTCTGTCTTCGATCCCGGCCATTTCAAAGTTGTGTTGTTTACTGTAAAATACATTGCAATACAGAGGTAGAAATGGACATATATAACATTGTAGCAATACTGGTTCAGCTAGGCAAATCTGGAAGCGTTAACGTTTCCAAAATCTAAAATAATTGGTCCTTGAGCCGCATTTTATTTGTGGCACGTAGCCATGATAAACCGAGAGCAAATATTGATTTTCTTTACTTGCTTTGCTCCTCCCTCTTAAAATTATCTGAAAACTGACATATAATTTTTTCCTATATTGTAGGTTAATAGTTTGTGTATAGCATACTTTCCATTGCAGAAGTGGCTATGAATCAAAGGGATACATTTGAATAATGCAAATACCTTCTAAAGCTATAACATTTAAAACGAAGCGGAATTTCCATAACCTTTATATCTTAAGTTCTCTATTGTAAACATTTTACATAACAGCAATTGGTTTAAAATGCATTCGCAAATTCCAAAAGTAATGCATTTTTATTGCACGCGTCTTGGTTGGAATGCAACAGTACTTTCATTTTGTATAACGTCTGACACAACTCATCACTGTTGTTTTCAGCTCGACCATCCACATCATAGTTATATAATACTAATTGATATATTGGTGCTTGTAAAAAGTTGCTTACAGTAATTATCGTCTTCATTATCTATGACGTCACAAGCTCATTCAGAGGCTGTTGTGCTATGTCAGACGTTAAAATGACCTATATGGATTTCAAATCTAAACGAAAAGTTTGGTTAGCTTTACTAAACATTCCTGCTATTGTAAGACAGGAGTTAAAATGATGTTTGATTTGTTGTGCTTTTAGAATATACAAGTCTCGATTTTATCTGATGTTGACCTTTTTTATGAAGGGACCACCCTATCTCAGAGATTACAAAACCGGGCCTGTCCTATAAATGACCATAGTTGTCGATGGGCCGTCCAACAAATAAACGGAAACATATGGTGGCTGCTTAGTGCTGTTCATTTAAAAATACTTTGGACTAACATTTACTTAAAATAATAATAGTATACAACATTTGATATAGTGCTCTATCTAGCTAACATAAGCCACTCTAAAGCGCTTTACAGTACATAGATTTACAATTTTCATATATACAATCAATACAATTAACACATACCGTTCTATCGTATACAGTTCGGAGGAGCTCGCAGGAGCTGCCTTATCAGGCGCTAACTACTTGTTTTATACCAGTTAATGTGAGATGCCTCTTCATCAGACATTCAACTTTTTGTTTAACAAACACTATCAAATACAATCACAGTACTGGGTGTTATTTACTTAATACACCTCGAGTGCTCAAAAGAATAAAACATAGAAAATAAAGATCCCCGACGCTGCCTAGTGTCTTTGCAAGTAAATGATATAATTTGAGCTACTCGATACAAATATATACAAATATAGCAACTTATCTAAGTTGGACTCATTTCCTAACAATAGATCAATGTACATGTAACTGTGACCTATTATTATGAACACTCTGTGCCTCTGAGCAATGACACAACACTATGATATAACAACTTCAATATCTATAATATGTACAGGAACAAAATGAGTACTCAATATGAAATAATGAGTACTCCCTAGCCAACAAATGATTACTCCCTATCTGGGATTTGCAGACGATTATCTATATAGCTACTAACAAGTATAACAAGCAATATATCTCAACTATATAACAATATCAACTATCATTCAGGAAATGAGTACTCCTAAAACTGAGCGCCCACTACCTCAAGTATGAATCACGAAACTGAGCACTCCCTAGGCGTACCTAACAATTATCCGAGCACTCACTACAATAATATACATGAATAAGTGACCGAGCACTCACTCCGATAATAGCTACAACCGAGTCTAGCTTTTACATATCGAGCGCTCCCCGACACTTTCTATTACAGGGCAGACCCAAGGGTATATACCGATCACATTGAGTACTCAAACCGGAGAAGGGAAGCCTTGCTCAGGCACATCTATCTCCGTATAGACTCTGAATTATCATATACCTTCACATCAATATATAGGAAATCCTTGTTCATGCACGTCTATAACATTACTAGTATATACCTTAGAGCACGTGTTGTCTCGCTGCCGTCTGCCGAAAAAATGGACTGCTGACATTTGCTGTCGGCCTTTTATAGTCTGCTGTCAGACGAATATAGCGCCACCTTTTTAACTCCAGTGTCATCAAAACGTTTACATACAATTCAATATAATACAACAACATTCAAAGCATTTATTTGACAACGAACAATGTAAGCAATATGGGGGACGGACTACGTGACGGATAAGTGAAACCATGATTCGCCACAACTCGATAGATACATTACTTGAGCTTAATGCTTAGAAATAAAAAGTGTAATTGAATTTTGTATTAGATGCGACGGTTCTAAAATGGTAAATATAAGTAATGAACTGCTTGAAGTTGGCATTTAAAGACAACTGGACAAAGGCAAATCCAACATGAAACGCTTCTTTGAATTTCTTTTGTCCAGTTGGCATTCATATTGCCTTCAAATACCAACTAGAAGCAGTTAAATGCTTCAGTGTTAACGCAAAAATAACCCTATAGGTTGGAAGAACCATTGTAAGAGGGGAAATGGATTTACATATCTTATCGTAACGCTTAGAATATTTATCATACCTTTCCTCAATTTTACTTTATTTTGTTGGTTGGCTTTACCTGTTGCTAGGCTACAAAACCGCATGCAAACAATCACATGAGTGTTTGCTCCCTTTGATGGCTCTACGTTATATATATGCGTCAAAAAGACACTTATCCGATAGCGTTATCTGTGGGACACAGAGTCATTACACGTATGACAAAGCCTTCCGGTTGATTGTCATTTTGACAGATTAATGGACGGTTATTAATCATAGATTTATTTGCATATCGTAACACACACACGTTCATACAATATTATATATATCAATGAATGACTTTCAGGAGAATATTTATATCGATTGCATCATGCGATAAGGTTCTGAATGTACTAGTTTTATTGCAGTGTAGCAATTAGCCAATGGGGCAATATCAACACTTACGCGTAATGCATCATTAAGCAATTCTGTATTGTTAACCAGTTTATAGTCAACTAATGATCAACACGAGGTTACGTAATAATGTTAAACGCCAGACATTACGCCAGGGTCAGAACCCAGAACCATTATGTACATGTAGCGAGCTATATAATCTCCACTCCATGAAGCACCAATATAGTGAGTTCAAATATACTGCATCTCCATAAAACACCATGATAGTGAGCTCAAAGAACCAATTCTATAAAAGCCCGTGATAGTGAGCTTAAAGAACCAATTTTATAAAACCCTGTGATAGTGAGCTCAAACAACCAATTCCATAAAACACCATGATAGTGAGCTTGAATAATCATCTCCATGAAACAACTACATTGTATAGAGAGCAGCTCCATTACCCTCTTCATGAAACACCTCGATAGTGAGCTCAGTGTCATCTCCGTAAAATACCACTATAGTGAGATCAAATAATTATCTCCATTAAACACAGCTACATTGTATAGTGAGTTCAATAACCATCTTCATAAAACACCACTATAGTGAGTTCAATAACCATCTTCATAAAACACCACTATAGTGAGTTCAAATAGCTATCTCCATTAAATACAAAGACATTGTATAGTGAGCTCAAAATAATTCTTCATGAACACCACGATAATGAGCTCAATATCCATCTCTATAAGACACCATGATAGTGAACTCAATAACTATTTCCATGAAACACCAAGATAGTGAGGTCAAAAAATCATTTCTATGAAACACAATTATAGTGAGCTTAACAAACATTTCCATGAAAAGTAAAAACTATAATAGTATTATCATATACAATTCCGTAAAAGTTATTTGAAAAATAATGCCCCTTTCAATTGAGGGAGAAAAGGGACTGTTCCAGATTCAGTATTACTGATCCTGAGATACTTACAGATACCAACAGCTAACGTTACAAAACCCTTAAATGGCCTCAGCAGTGCACTTGGAAGATGGTGCAAAATTGGAAAGTCAAATGTTCACGATGAAAATAGATAAATTATTTTTATATCGAAGTTTTTATTAACCAGAAAAGTGGCCACGGTGACCAACTTACCCAACGTATATATGTCAAAATTCCCTGGATTCAAAAAACATTTTGACCAATCAAAAGCGAGTTTACATGGCCATCGTGTTCTTTTAAACTTGGTGAATGTTGGCCTTGGTAAGTAGTACAGTGTATTAGCTTTTGTTGCATAAGTATATGTTATACATTTGTATACCGAAATTGTGCGTTTGTTCAAATTAATTAATTGATTGACACAAATGTACATTTCGAATGGCATTAGCAATAGAATTATAAAAATATATTTGGTTACATTCTCAAAATGCCATTCACTGCCTGCACTGTAAGAGAATGCCAATCACGGATACACAAGATTTTGATGCCCCCTCATACCATATGCACCACATGTTACTCATTTGATTAATAATATCATATATTTTAAACATAGTATGGTGCAACACAAGCTTAAACGCTTAATAGCATATCTTAAAACTTCCCAATTCCAAATTTGGGATGTGTTAAGTATTGAAAAATATATTACTGCAACGCATTACCTTAATGAAAATGTAGGATATGAAGCTGTGTCTAGATTAATAGACACATGCCACACAGTAGCTGTAGATCTAGACTGCCCCCGTTTCTAGAATATGAAAAACTAAAAAAAAAAATATGATATTTGACAGGGTTTGTGCCATTCGAAACATCCTCTGACCTTACAGAATGGTTGCCCTCGTTAGAGAAATGATTACTGAAACCTCTGCAATGTAACTGTAACCCTCGATATTACCCTTGATAATGACGTCATGGAAATTAACAACAAATGTTAAGACCTGTTGACGCCATGACACCATCCCATTGCTTGTCATGTTGTCATAGTTACATAGATAGTTCATAATTGATGTATTTGAGAGTTTTCATATACATGTGTATCCTATATTGGGAACGCTTTTTTTCTGTAGAACTACTTAGTCCATTGTATGTTAATTTAAACATATCTATAAAGTCAACATATCTATAAGTATAAATAGTTCATTTATTACTTAACTTGGACGATTCCTGGACTTCCGGTTAGCGCCTGACAAGGCTTGCTCCCGTAAGCTCCTGACAAATTTTGTATTTCTCACGAACATACCTTTTTGACAAAGCTGTCGTTTACCAAAGCACCATTTTTGTAGTTTTTGATTAGTTATTTTGAATAACTGTAGTCGTAAAAGTTGGAAATTTGTGGTTATTTAGGTTTGGATTTTTGTATATATCAGAAGACGGAATTTGACCGCTGGACGAGATTGTCGCGTTATTCGAAAGCAAACTCGTCCATATATTTTTCGGATTTTCTAACTGGTAACTGTATTGTACCAATGTTATTAAGGGCATTAGCTCCTTAACATCTGCTGTTATTTGTCGTTATTCTTGTTTTTATTCTGTATATATGGAAAAACAGACTTTGAATATTGGGCGAGTTGTCTAATTAATCCCGTCTCTCGAGCAAACCCGTCCCAAAAAGTTTTCGAATTGTAATTAGTTAATTTAATCTTAAATTGCTTGCTTACTATTTTCACTAATATTGAAATAAAACCTTCTTTAAATCTAACTTATAATATTCACATTTGTAGTGACACAAGTTTGTAGTTTTATACGTATACGCAGTACATCTTGCTTGGGTGTACGCCATTTTGATTTATCCTAGTCTTGTCCCGGTGTTTATTTGTAAATTGATTATATAAGAGCGCGTCCAACTGTTGTGAAACAGTTTTGTAAAACAGTATATTTATTATCTCAGTATCAGAGCGAATAATCTTTAGCAATTTTTGAGCTACGTCAAATTTTCGATCTGTACGTAAGTAGCTAGACATCTCGTCTAAAATTTTGCCTTAATATCTCGTCACATATTTGCCATATTGTGTTAACCACCAGAACTTTAGCGTTTTCTAGATATAAACAAAATTAGTGCACAAGATCAAATAGTGTTGAATAACATTTTAAGTTAATAGGGCTTTACTATAAGTTATCTCCAGTTTGTGAAAGTCCCAGGTAAAAGCCTTCCAACATTAGCATCAGGTAAGATAAACTTTACGTGTTCTAGAAAATTGGTGCAGCTGCTCTGCTGATTAGGTGTACACGCTGTAAATACATTAAAAGTCCAATTATAATATAGTATCAGTTATTCGTAAATAGACATTTTTAGTTCATAGATGTCGTCTTAGTAAGTGTCACCAAAGAGGCGACCAAAGTAATAGTGGACACCAGCAGCAGATACGTGAAAACGTCTCAAGTAGTTTTTTTCCCTGTCATGGCAAACTAATGTCCCAGTCATGTTTAGCAGATCTGTCCTCCTGGCACTCAGACCAGTGAGTCATGATATCACTAAGCCGTGTTTTGTAGATTGTCAGAAATCGAATTTGGGGGAAAATTTGCGTGCTAGGCGTGGAACACGGTCAGGAAAGGGTGTTGCTAGGCAAATACCAGTGATCATAGGTGCTACATCACTTGAAACCAGTATTTGTACCCACTCGTGCCTAAACACTGACAATCTCGTCACATCAAATGGTCTATCTGCCTCGCACCCTTTCTTGCAAGGATACATTGCACCTACAGAGGTACTGTATCGTGCATCGACACTATTGTGCATTCTCGATTCGATAATTCCACACGGAATCCAATACCATCAGTTTCGTACGAGAATTTACGAGTCAGATATCGATGACCAAGTACTTGCTGAGCTGATACCAACTGGTTATGGATTCATCCACAATGCTAGAGACGTGGTGGTGGTGGTGTGGCTATTCTGATTAAGAAAGTGTGAAAAATCTCTCGCCTAGCCATGATGAGGTATTCACATACTTTGAGCACATGACTTGCTCTGTCATTGCCGATGATAAACAATTCAGGTTTGGCATCATTAACAGGCTTCCTTCATCTAAACAGAACGGTCTCAGAAATGCTGTGTTTTTGACGAGTGGTCTACCTTTTAAGACCACTAGGTTGTTGTGCCACAAGAGATAATTATCACGGGGGGCCTTAATTTTCACATGGACAATCTTTCTAATGCCGATGGGCGTCAGTTCTCGGGGCTACTTGAGTCCAGAGGTCTGATTCAGCATGTGACAGAAGCTACATACACCCGCGGCCACACACTTGATGTTGTCATAACAAGGAAAGAAAACTCTGTCATTCATGGAGATATCTCAGTTATTGATCGATGTCTAAGTGATGTAAAGGGAAACCACTCTGATGATCACTTTGCAATCCGAGCACCACTGAACTGTATAAGGCCAACTCGTATAAGAAAAAAGGTGAGCTTCCGGAAATCCCGGGAAATTTCGATACCAGATTTCAACAATGATATCCAGTCTTCTTCTGCCTTTCAATCTACCGAAGGTGGGGTTGATGAACTTGTTGAAGTATACACGTCTGGTATAGAAGCCCTTATTGAAAAGCATGCTCCTCTACAAACTAAGGTGATCACCATGAGACCTAAATCCCCATGGTACAATGAAAATCTAAGCGAGGAAAAACAGAATCGAAGAAGAGCAGAAAGACGTTGGCGAAGGACCAAATTGGCCGTTCACCATCAGATTTATAGAGACCAATGTCGGTTAGTTGGTTCACTTCTCGTTCAATCAAAGAAGAGTTATTATTCAGAAAAGATCGAAGAATGTGGTAAGGACACCAGACAGCTTTTAAGACTCACAAAAATGCCAATAGGCAAAAAAGGTGAAATCATCCTGCCAAGCTGAACATCTGACAAAGACTTGTCATACAAGTTCAGCGATTTCTTTCTGAATAAGATCAACTCGATTAGACAACGATGTATCTGTCATGAGTGTTGACATTCAATTTGACGGGGAACCATTGTTAGAGCTTACCCTAACAACTCCGGATGAATTGCCCAGCATCATTCGGACATCGCAATCAAAATCATGTGAGCTTGACCCCCTTCCAACAGACCTTCTGAAAAAATGTCTTGAAGCACTGCTTCCTTGGATAACCTCAATCGTGAACAAATCACTAGCTGAGTCAAAGGTTCCATTGTGTTTCAAGAAAGCATATGTAAGACCATTGCTTAAGAAGCCTGGATTGGATAAGAAGGAGTTGAAGAACTACCGTTCAGTGTCAGATTTGCCTTTTCTGTCAGGATCTTGGAGAAGGTTGTGCCCCGGCGTTTAAAGGATCATCTCCATGCAAACAGTCTCCATGACAACCTGCAATCGGCCTATTGTATGGGACACTCAACAGAGACGGCCCTCCTACGTGTGCATAACGACATAGCTTCTGCATTGGATAACAAGTGCAAAGCGGTGCTCGTCATGCAAGACTTGTCAGCTGCATTTGACGTCATCGACCATAGCATACTCCGTATTCGTATGGAGTGACTGACGACGCCCTATGGTGGATACAGTCCTATCTAAGTGATCGACGGCAGTGTATTGTAATCGGATCTTCTGTTTCACGTGACAGCATGCCGGATTTCGGGGTTCCTCGAGGGTTGTGCAGAAGACACACGGATCTACATGGTCATCAGACCTCAGGACACTTAGGACACCATATCAGAAAATCTGGAAGCTTGTCTGACAGACATCAGAAGCTGGATGAATGCCAACATGCTAAAGCTAAATCAGGAAAGGACGGAACTGGTCGTCTTTTCTCCAAAGTATAAGCAATCAACGCCTCTCCAGCTCAAGGTCGGAACAAGAACTGTAGAAGCGGTCCCAACTGTTAAAAATCTAGGGGTGTACTTTGATAGTTCACTGAACATGGATAAACAAGTGAATGCTATCGCCAAATCCTGTTACTACCAGATCAGGAACATCGGCTGTATACGGCAGTTTAAAACCGCCGATGCATGCAAGATTTTGGTGCATTCACTTGTTACCTCACGGCTGGACTATGGAAATGCCCTACTCTGTGGTATATCTGAAACACTAACAGGTTGCCTACAGAAGGTCCAGAACACGGCAGCACGTTTCGTTTCTTGAGTTAGAAAGAGAGAGCACATTACTCCTGTTCTGTATTCATTGCACTGGTTACCTGTACAATACAGGTCACAGTACAAAATCTTGGTATACACATACAAGGCACTGGATGGAACAGCTCCCCAGTACAAAAGGGAGCTAGTTACCCTGTATCAGCCGTCACGATCACTGAGGTCGGAGACAGAATCATTGCTGTGTGTCCAAAATCTTGCACTGTGACCTATGGAAACCGGTGTTTTGGGAGAGTTTCGGCCACGTTGTTGAATAGCTTACCATCCGCTATCCGAAAATTAAATAATCTGGCCAAATTCAAGAAAAATCTGAAGACGTACATTTTCACGTCTGCATATTAGGATATCAACTTAGACGACATGTATATATACGGACATTTATTTATGTAGTTCGTATTATATGCATTTTTATATTATCGCATTAGCTTAGATTGTAATAACTTCTTCATTTATTCATTTTAAGTATCAAACTATTATCTACAAGTTGTGAAGCGCTTTAGATTATTCTACAAATTATATAGAGCGCTATATAAATGTTGTATATTATATTATTATTATTATTACAAGCTTTACCCAACATAATTTTACAGTGTACGTGAACTAAAAACGTATACGTATCAGCTGTACGCTGATTTATCCATCATCATCATCATCATCCTCCTCCTCCTCATCATCATCATCATCATCATCATCATCAGCATCATCATCATCAAACATATTTCTAATAGCTTTTTCCATTTTCTCCAATCACTTTCATGTTTCTGTTGTGCATGCTCTCCTTGGCTGTTAGCAATGTATTTTTGACATATGTAGTAATCTTTGATATTATTGATAAGAGCAACAGGATTTAAACTTTTATGTAGACATCTTGTTTTGTATATATAAAATTTAATCAGAATTAGAATAACATTATCTATCTTGTTACCAATAACATTCTCATTATTTACGAATAAGCCAAAAATAAAACTTTTTTTTATTAAATGAGAATGGGATAAAGAGGGCATCTAGAAGTGTTTCTACACTTTGCAAAAATCTTTGAGTTTCCCGACATTCCCATATAACATGAACTATTGTTTCTCTCTCTAAATTACAAAGCATACAAATTGGACTATTAGCTAAACCCGCTTTAAATAAGAATGTATTTGTTGTTAAAAAATAGTGTACTATCCTGTACTGGAACCATTGTAGTCTGGAGTTTCTTGTAACCCTAAAGGGAATGTTATAAATGTCGGCCCAGTTCAAATCAACATCTTCAAACAATTTATCCCATGTTTTCTACCTGTAGAAATAAGTGATTTTTTTATCATAAGATTATACAAATCTTTACATCCTTTTGCTCTTTTCATGAAAAGAAGAATATTAGTAGGAATGGTCGGGTAAACTATAGGCTGTTTATCAAAGTCACAATTAGCTTTCTGTATAAATAGTTTAATTGCAGAAATTACCCCATGATATTGAAGAAAGTTTGTATGTACTCGGTAAGTCTCTATGAATTCTTGAAATTAATAAAATGATAAAGAGTTAAGGTCCTTAACCAGGTCATTTACTATTGTTACCCCTTTATTGTACCAGGCCTTGTAAAAAATAGTCCTTTTCCCAATAGTAAAATCCCTATTGTACCAAAGTGGCATTTTCAAGAAGACCTTCTCCTTTAATTTTCTTACCTGATCAGAATCATTAAATCTTAGCCATGCTTTAAACACATCCTTCCAAAATTTGTTTTTACAATTATTATGACAGTCCTGAATAAATGCATCCCCGCATGTAGATAATTTATGTAAGTCAATGTAGGTATTAACAATGAGTTGCCACTTAGCTGATTTCTGATATAACCTTCTGATCCAGCCAAGTTTTAACGAGTCAATAAAATAACGTATATTGACCATTTTTAGAGTCCCCTCACAATAACTCTGAGTTATAATATCTCTCTTGATTTTATCAACCTTACTATTCCACAAAAAGTTATAGAGAATGGAGTTAAGGTTTTGCAAAAAGTGTTCATCAGGATTTGGTATGGATATAAAAAGATTATTTAATTGTGATAATAGCAGAGATTTTATTAGAACTATTCTACCAATAGGTGTTAGTGATCTTCTACTCAAAGTCTTTAGAAGCGTTTTTAGTTTAATTAATTTTTTGTCAAAGTTTAATTTTGGAATTTCATGTAGATTCACACTAAAATCTATCCCTAGTAGTGTAAATTTAGACCTTCCCCATTGTAAATTTAATTCAGGTAGAAAAGTGTCATTACTGTAAATTTTACTTCCTATCCAGACCACCTGAGTTTTATCAACATTAAGTTTCAGTCCAGATATTTTTGAAAAGGTATTCAGCTCGACAATAGATTCTTTCAGTGATAATTCGGATCCATCAAGTATAAGAGTGGTGTCATCAGCATACTGTGAAATGAGTATAGGAAAATTGTTCACATCTATACCCTTTATCTTGTCATTATTTCTAAATCGAATTCCTAATATCTCAACACACAGAATAAATATGTATGGAGCGATTGGATCGCCTTGGCGACAACCTCTTTTAATATCTAGAAAAGATGATAAGTTACCCCCCTGATTTATAGTTGCTGAGACATTAGTATGCAGTAATTTAACCCAATTTCTAATATCAGGACCAAAATTAAAATAATTAAAAACTTCATCAACAAATTTCCAAGATACTGAATCAAAGGCTTTCTCAAAATCTAACATTAATAACATTCCTGGAATAAATTTATCTTCAGCAAACTGCATTATATCATAGACAAGTCTGGTATTCTCCCCAATATAGCGACCCGAAAGAAACCCTGTTTGATCTTCACAAATTAATTTATTTAGCACTGTTTTAATCCTTCCTGCTATACATCCTGATGCTATCTTATATACTATGTTCAGTAATGTTATTGGTCTCCAATTTTTTAAGAATTGTCTAGATTTATCTCCCTTGGGGATGCAAGTAATGACACCTTGTCTTTGAGTTACAGACAGCATACCTTTTTTATATCCAAAATTAATAGACCTAACGATAAACCCCACCAGCTGTTTCCAAAAACATTTAAAAAATTCCACAGTATAACCATCTGTTCCAGGACTTTTATTATTTTTCATGTTTTTCAAAGTATTAGCTGCCTCTTCTATAGTGATTAGCCCTTCTAAGTTTTCTGCCTCATTATTATCTAATTTAGGAACATCAAACTTACCTAAAAATTCAGTTAAATCAACATCTTCTACCTCAGAACTATTATCATATAATTTTTCATAAAAAGAGCGAATCTCCTCAAGAATATCATCCTGCTTTGTTATGACAACATTACCTTCTTTCTCTATCTTAGGTATTAATTTAGAGATAAAATTCCTATTTTCTAAACTGAAAAAATATTTGCTTGGCTTTTCTCCTTCTTCCTGCCATCTTGCCCTCGATCTTATCATACTACCTTTAATCTTATTCTCTCTAATATTTTCTAATTCCTTTTTCTTGCCTTCTAATTCCTCAATATCTACCTGATCTTGTTCTTCCATGCATCGTATTGTTTCCTTAAGAATATCTTCATTTCTATTTAGTGTTTTCTTTCTATGGGATGAATATGATATACTTTTCCCCCTTATTTCCATCAATACTGTTTCAAGAAACAGCTGATCATCAATAACAAATTCAATGTCCAAGTCTGAAATATTTTCTATAGCATTTAAGTTGTAAACAGGAAGACAGTACTGGGTTTTTGTTTCTAAGATAACTTTCTTAACCAAATTAAGATATTCTTCATCATACAATAGAGACGAGTTAAATTTCCATAGTCCCTTGCCCCGTTTAAATTCATTAAATTTTAAATTTAGTATAGGAAACGAATGGTCAGACCTGTACCCGGGTTCAATACCTGAGCTAATTACACTAGATAATAAATTGTCTGATATAAGAAAAAAATCCAATCTAGCCTGTTTCAATGGGTTCTTTTTTCTCCAGGTATATCGTCTAATATCTGGGTGCAGTTCCCTATAAATATCAACTAAATAATGACTATTAATAACATCCATAACTTTTTCTCTGGCTTTCTGATTATTGACATTTTTATAGCTCCTGTCATAGTCTAAATCAGGATTTAAAACTAGATTAAAATCACCGCATACAATGACCTTGTCATTGCCAAAATCATCAATAGTGTTAACTAAATTGTCATAAAAGCTTGGTGTGTCTGTGTTGGGACCATATATTGTAATTAGAGTAATTTTTGATTCTTCTACCAAAATATCAAGAGCTAAAAAATTCCCCGTTGAGTCTTTCTTTTCTTTATTTACTTTGGCATCAAAATTATTATTTATTAAAATAGCCACCCCTCTGGAATTGGATTTGAAAGAGTTGAAATAAATGTCGAAACCCCACTCATTTCTAATAAAATCTTGTTTTCCCTCAGTGAAGTGCGTATCCTGCAAACAGTAAATACAATGCCCCTTAGATTTCAGGTACGAGAAAACGTCTTTTCTTTTAGTTATGTCCCCAAGACCCTGACAATTAGCAGATAAAATAGAAACACCCTCTATCATGTTACATGCCCAACTAACCGTAACGACAATGCATTTTCTAGCCCAGCCATAGAGAAAAGGAGTGAAAATAGAAAGAGATTTATAAAACATGTCAATATGGTCAGAATCAAGTGCAACTGTCTACTCACGCACACATATATTTCTCGTAGTATTCAACGTTAACCCACCATGCTGGCGGGCGGCGGAAATAAAATGTAAACCGGAAGTAGTATACTAATAACATCACATTTATACATAGTTGGGGCAGATACCAGATCAGATGTCCAAACCTTATCTTGCTGACGTCAGTTGATCATGAATTGACAGTACGTCGCAAAAAAAAAGTTGTTATGCTTGATGCCAGTAGACCCAACCTCCTAGTCTTATAGCGCGCAGAGTCTCACCAACTCGTTCTTACGGTACAAACTGCATGCTGGTAATGTTTCAAAAAAGGCACTGAAACCCTTCAAAATCCATCTTTATAGGAATTACCCTATCGCTATAGGAAAGTCAATGAATGTCGCGGGAATTTCAGCGTAAACCGGAAGTTTACATGTCTAGAGTTTCGTTTCAATGGGTACCTTTTTTTACCTCCACACAGGAGTTTCTCTTAACCCGGAAAAGAGCTTTTATTGTGACATTGATTTACACGGACAATTGGTACAGTGTAGGTTCGCTTAAAGGCCCAAAATACAAAATTTCGGGAAATTTTTCGGGATTCTAAAAAGTTATGAAAAAAAATCCAGTTGATAATCATGCAAAAATAAGCCTACAACGAGGAAAACCTGAGCGCTAACTAGCAAGAAACTCTTGACAAAAAAAAATCCAAAGAATTGAAAATAATTCAGGTTCGAAATGGATGCGTGTTTACAAATACCGTCTTTCAACTGCTGTACCGGTAACCGCGTAAGAATTCATCTTGAATATTGCTGATATCAGTTAATCTTAACTAAATCTATATGATAAGTTATAAGTCGTAATTTTCGCTTCAAGTTTTGCCGGAAGTTACGTATATTGGGCCTTTAAAAGCGGTCCCGAGATTAAGCTAGGTCTGGCTCAGTGTAGCACCACTATAGTTATACACTATTTATACATAAACTAGCTTTTCTTGGTGCTATTGCGTACGTTTATAATGACAGGATGAAAACATCACCTATCTTAATAGAATTTTAAACCTATATTCAGTGACTATATGCAATGGAAATTGTATAAACAAATAAAATACTGTTTCTAATGACCAAGAGAGAAACTAACTACATGTAGTATGATCGAAGGGGAGCAACCGTTCAACACACATGGACTTGGCTTGATATTTCAACTGGCGGTACATATAAGGATTGAAAGTCATTTTTTAACTTCCATAGTGCTATACATTTAAAAAAAATGACTTTCAATCCATTAACATTTTTACCGTAGACAATTGCTTAGTTTCATGTTAACTTTTTTTCCAATTAACAGTTTATTATTTGCGTTAATAACAATTAGGCATTTGAGCGTTTGACGCAAGGGCATTCTCCATGTTATTCGAAGCGTCGCTACAAGACTCATTGAACAAGCTTGATCTATGACGTCATAATTAAACTACGTGCTACTTCTCGAGAACCATTGCTTTCATAATTTTATGAAAGGCATTTTTGCTGGGTATGTTCATATGTAGTGCGTTCCAGCGCAAATGTAAATATAACGCTATGCATAGTATGCTGAGACTGCGGGCCGACTGGGAAAACCTAAATGACTACCTTAATATGGGCTACAAAAGATTATTGATTGATTGATATAAAACACTAAATACATGTAATATACTATAGTTATGCAAGACATGTTGGAATACAGGAATGTCAAATTATAATAAGTTATTCTAAATTAAATACGCGCAATATTATTTTTTCCCTTTCTTATTTACGAATTGTGAAAAAAAAACATATTATATCAATCTTCCCCGACATTTTACTGTTAGATTGCAAAGATTATTTGATGTTACATCGCTTTAACTCGTGTTAGAGGCTAATGCATTGTGAGCTCTGACAAAGAAAGCACAGAACAACACATGATTAAATGCAGTTTTACAAAAAAATCCTTATTAGCATGAAAACGTCCGTCATCCAAAATGAGATGAAAGCTTGTTGACTGCGACTGATTATAGTAAAAAAATAATTATTATTTTGTAACGTCGTTAAAAAAAAACCTTAAAAATAATGAGATAGGATTGTGACATTCAATTAAATTGTCTATTTCACATTGTAATTAAATGAAAATGGCAAAAACAGAAAACTATTTTATTGTTTAAAGTTACCATGCTAACATTCGTTTATAAGAGTTTCGTGGATGTTTAACTATCGATTTTAGGCGAGGAAGAAAGCACAGACTGGCACTTTGGTATACATATAACAATTTGTTTATGTTTTTCTTTATAAAAATCAATTTCATTTGCATAAATGATTGGGTGATTGGGCGAAAAATTATTTGAACAAATTAATATTTTTATTGCAAATAAAGAAAGAAGAAAGCTGTTATTTTTGTTAATCGTGGCACCATCCGGGTCACAAAAGGCGACTTCGGTTTGTACTTGTGTCGACGTCGTGGGCAGTATATAGGTTGTAAATTTCCATAAATAGAAACCGGGTCCATCTGCATGAAGACCAACGGATTGTGTCGATTCCCACTTTTTATTTTTTAATCAATGTTTATATTCAGCTTCAGTGTATCAAAGTGTTGTTGAAGTTACTGCTCCACGCGTCATTAGGCTTACGATATATCCCACGTATCAAAGACTAAGCAGAAATAAAGATTCCCAAGTTTGACTTCCGATGGTTATCGATCTTTGTTTTTTGTCTAAGTAAGGAAATATGTATATGATGTTAACGAGGAACAACCGACTTCAGTCAAAAACAAAAGGTACCATACATCGTCGGGAATGTCTGCGGGCACCATATTGTTTATAGCGCTATTTTTATTTTACCACAAACGTTCCACGCCTTATTACTGATTTGTTTTGCTTTATTTATTTACCATTACACAAACATTGCGAAAAAAAACAACAAGAAAACAAAAACACAAGGCATTACTTTTTTGGTATACTCGCAATTCT
This sequence comes from Mimachlamys varia, assembly GCA_947623455.1. NCBI lineage: Eukaryota > Metazoa > Mollusca > Bivalvia > Pectinida > Pectinidae > Mimachlamys > Mimachlamys varia. Next base: position 15,923,965 of record OX392531.1, on the reverse strand, counting down.
GCTTTCACTCCTCCGGTCACCTGTTCGATAGCTCTATACAGTTTTGTCCAGTTTTAGGGTCAAAAGCCATATGACGTCACTCGACTTAAAACCCTGGGCGATCGCTTGCCGTTCGAGTAACTTGGACCCAAAATCTAGTAGAAACCACAGTCGCCTAAAGTTTCATGTGCAAATTAGGCTATGTCACGTCATATCCGCCAAGGACGACTGCTTAATATTTATAATTATTGCAAAAAGTGAAAGAGAAGTAATTCGCATATAACAATGACTTTATAGAAATAACCCGCTTTAAATCGTGATGGAGGCTAAAGTATTGAGCTCGAAGCTAAATCGAAATAGCAAATGCATATTTATTTCAAAACGTATCCAAATGAAACTAGAAAAACATGTTTTTCATGAAAAAATGGTAGTTAACAAACTTTTAATCTGTAAACTAGATTGATAATACAAACATTAATGATACGAAAAATGATTTATCACATAAATCATCAAGTGAAAACATGTCAATTTTTGTGTACAAAAAAAACAATCTCAGTATATATGATTTGATAGAGTTACCTCGCTTTAAGCCGTGATAAACCTTACCATGCCCGAGACCGTTTATTTAAGTGCATATATATATCTTAAAGCAAACACATTCGCTTCTATGTTAATGGATCAATATTCATTTGTAATAAAAATTGAAATTTTAGTTCAATTGTTAAAGCACTGCACTAAATTATACATTTAGCTTGAAATACAACTCGTCATTCTAAACAACTTGCGTGTTATTAGGTTTACTCTAAATACTTACTTAATCCTTAGACCTTCTGATATCGAAACTTAGTAACCTACACAACAAAATCACTTCAATAGCTGTCGAAAAGTGCATGCTATTGTTAGAAGTTTTAGCATTTGAGTAATTTCAGTACTTTGACTATTCAGTACAGCATATGAATACATGGAATGGACAATTCTGACTCTTAAAACGTATGGGAGAATTGGAGGGATTTTAGGGGATCAGCAAAATATCTATGAGATAAGAAATATTACCGTCATGTAACTGAAAAAATCGTGTTTTTGGAAGAGATGACGGTTGTTTGTTAACTGAGATTGATTATAAGTCAGAAAATTAATCAATGTTTTGTAAACACGTTCTCAGAGAGAACAAAAAAAGAAAATTGATCTATAACAATTGTTTATATTGAATTTTATTTTAAAATAAAGCAAAGAAAAAATCTATGTTATTGCTGAAAGACACCATTCTTTCTACCATTTATAAGTGTTTGTTAATTTGTGTATTAAAACTTAAGTATTTAACTATCGATTTTAGGCTGGAAAGATAACGGTTATTTTTATCAATCGGGCTGTCGACTTGTGGCAACACCTGGTGCACAAAGTGATGTTTCATATTAGGCCATGCGACGTTATATCCGCTGAGAACGGCCGCTTAATCAACTTGTCTATTTTAATAAGTTGCAGTTGTCTATAAACATCATGTGTTTTTGACAGGTCATGAATAATATGTTTTAAATTAAGACATTGATTTAACAATGGATCGTAACATACGGTTAATATCGATTGTTGAATATTTAGTGAGAGTTTTAACGCATACTGAATATTTAACAACGTAAAAACTATATTGCCATCAAACGTTGAATTACCCGATAAATCTGTCATATTTTCGTCACCTGTTAGCAATGTGTTACTAAAACATCATAATATATAGCAACTGATTTCTGCATTGAAATCAAAAGCACATGCACGATTCGTGTTTTTACAGACGCAAGACATGACAATTATCCAACAATAAAGATGTGCATCAGATATTCGGAACTCATGTTTGTTACCCCTTTCTGTTAGAGGGACCTTGCTTAAAGGCCCAATATACGTTACTCAGGAATTTTTTCGGGATTCTGAAAAATTATGAAAATAAAAATCCAGTTGATAACCATGCAAACGTAAGTCTAAATTTAAGTAAACCCGAGCGGTAACTAACAAGAAACTCCTGACAAAAACATCAAAAGAATTGAAAATAATTCAGGTGGGGCCCACTTCAACAACAGGCCGCAGTTAGAAGACAGTTCGAAATGGACGCGTGTTTACAAATACCGAGTTTCAACTGCAGCTGTACCGGTAACCACGTAAGTTTTGCCGAAAGTTACGTATTTTGGGCGTTTAAGAGTTACATGATTGGGAATTTGGAGTGTGTGAGGAGTTTGACATACTCGGCACCATAACCCAATCAAACACGTTTCTTTATATATATAAATAAAGTAAAACATTACGAACTAACAATGTTGTTTTCATGAAAAAGTACAAACAGTTTTATATACATGGTTATGGTTACAGCAGCAGGTCAAAGTTCAAGTCATTCGCATGCTCGTCCGGAAAATATAGGGTTTCATTGATGAATAGTTAACCATGCTACTTTTATGAAAGGACTAATCACAGTTTTTGTGAGGTAGACTGTTTCTACCACACACAAATTGTGATTTTTCCTTGTAATTTTAGTTTTGAAGATATATCGCATATTTATAGTTCATAATCAGTTTAAATTTCAATATTTACATTTGTATGGCAAAAATACTACGTAAACAAACCATGGAGATTTAACATGTAGTCGAAAACGACACCCATCGCGTGACTAGGTATGGGGGTCATTATTTTGGCAACGAAACTACAACGGTTCGCCGTAAAAATGGCTGTTCCATCTTACGAATTTAGATTTGGATAGTGCAGCATTTGTCATAATTTAGATCAAATTGAAATCAGTTTAATTCAGCGACATGGATAGAAAATGTAAATATAAGCATCGAAGTGTCTTATTATGGTATTTTTGGTCATTATAATATGACAGATCTTTGCAGAAAAAACACATCATATTGCACTCTTCAGCAAAGCTTTGTCATTTATATTGACCATAAAAACCATGTATATTGCAGACTCGTCAATGCTTAATAATGACAAAAACATACAGGCTTTGCACAAACCACAACATTGGGCAATAATTGGACATCAAGCAACTTCAATCAATTAATCGAACGATTCCGCGCTAAACATAGCGGTATATGACGTCATCAAATTTTTCGTTGTATAGTTTTTCAGGTTATACGATATAATCCGATAAAAAGATTAGCAATAGGGGGACGGGAAAATTAACTTATATTCATATAACCTAAAACAAATAAATTTCAAAATGACTATAATTGTTATAGTGTGATTTGCCGGAGTATCTAGTACATACAGCTCGGTAGTCAGTAACAGTAAGGTCATGGTCAAAGTCACAGATTGTAATCTGAGGCTAATCATTCGAATGCTGGTTCAGGTATAATGGATCTGAAGCTGATCCGCAGGAACATTATCAACTGTTTTTTTTTTTCATTATGCAAATTCTCAGAAAAATACAGTAATGACATTATATCAAGTGAATACTCAAATTGACGCATCTGGTAATATGATCAATTTCAAACAACTGAAACTGGTCGATAAAGACAGAAGCGTGTGCAATGTCATTCCTATTTGAATTTAAACGAATGTAGCGCCAAAGGATGTCTGCAAAACCAACTAGTTATTTTTCTCTATGCGTGGGTGTGACACGATATTGCGTATTACGGCAGCCCAGAGGGGTAACAGCTTTGGATATAGGGGAACCGGTGCCAAGGGATAGGTTTATTTTGTTTTAAGTCCTTTTTACAGCCAGTGTCATATAAGGACGTGTCAGGTTTTGGAAATGGACAAACAAGCAGGAGTACTAGGAGAAAAACCACCAACCTACGGTCAGTACCTGGCAATTGTCCAACGTTGGTTTCGAACTCACAACCCAAAGGTGGAGGGCTAGCGGTAGAATGTCGGAACACTGATGCGAAGGAAGATACCTCTAAAAGGATAGTATACAAAAGAAAGAAAGTAAAAGGAGAAACAAAAATATGTGTCTGATGTCTCTATGATGGGACAACAGTTTCAGTTTCTGATGTCCCCAAAGAAGAAGCTACAGATCACCTCCTAATTGGTATATTTATGTTGTTAAACAGTCAGAGCCATCTGAGGACGTACATTTGTACTTTCAATATGTACTGTATAAGTGGGCTTAATGTATGTGTGCTTGAGATAGGGTGTGTTAGTGTGCTTGAGACAGGGTTCATTGTGTGTTGGTGTGCTGGAGACAGGGCATGTTGGTGTTCTGGAGACAGGGTATGTTGGCGTGCTGGACACAGGGTATGTTGTGTGTTGGTGTGCTGGAGACCGGGTATGCTGGTGTGCTGGAAACAGGGTATGTCGGTATGCTGGAGACAGGGTATGTTGGTGTGCTGGAGACAGGGTATGTTGGTGTGCTGGAGACAGGGTATGTTGTTGTCCTTGTCGCCTTGTAATAGCATGGATCTGACACCGACTTCAGTGTACTACCTCACTGAAATACCGTGCTGAAGGAACCTAGCAGAGCAGTGGACAAGGCCATATTTTCTGAGTACAGTTGAACCGATTGTTGTCATTCTTCAGAGCAAGGAATAACAGCTATCACTGTTTTCGCCTTGAGTATTTTCTGGACTGGGGAAGCCAAATTGCAATTGATCCAGCTCCTTTTTAGCGCTAAAAGTACGAGTAGTCTTTGCGTCTATTGCTGCCACTATTCTGTGATCTTTGACCCATATCATTTTCCCCCTCCCGCTCCGGAAAAGTTTGAATTGCTACCAATCGCATGATATCTGAACTATTTGAAAGCCTAAACCACACAGGAAAGTATATTCCCATGGTATTGTAAATAATTATGATGACTTTAATCATATATATGCGATTTGTGAAAAAGAAATAAGTTTTTCACTCCCACGGCTATACGGATCGCGGAATGTACTGGCATGGTGTACTTTGCTGTTAAACTTTGATGATATAATCGCGCCATAGCCAAATACCCTGATTTTGATTTCAATGTTATATTGACTTATACATGTGCGTAAACCAAAATACTTGACCAATTTGTTGGTCGGAAGTATTATTCGTAATTACAGTGAATATCCGAGCAAAAGCTCGTGGTTTTATAATTACGTTCTCAGTGCTTCACACATCACTATACACTGTAACAGGGACATATACGTCCCTGACTATAGGTTCACATTTTTGTTTTAACGAAACTTTTCCAGAACCTGTATAGCGTACATAGCAATTGACACAATATAAGTTATTTAGTAGAAATAACACTTATATTATTTCTCTGGTGTGCAAAAACCCTTGTGGTGTAAATTTCCGTAAATATGTGTGGCCCTATATAAGGCATGGCCAGCGTACATGTAATTTTCGCTGCTTTGCATATGAACTTGATAATTGATAATTAGGCCTGAAGATGTAAGTAATGAATGGATCTTTCTCAATTTCTATATGTACACTTGTAGTTTCACTTTCATGCCTAGTTGTGCCCGTTGAGAGATTTCGAGATTGATCAGATAAACAAAATGTCTGACAGGCCGCCATCTTGAATTTTGACATTTAAAGTTTGTTATAGTTTTTTTTCTCTTGAGAGGTAGGTACATGTATAAATGGATCTTTCTGAAATTTCATATGAATGTTCCTCTTGGTCCTAATAGATGTGCTATTTTGCTTTAGGGCCGTAGGGAAAAAAATAGCCGACCGACGGCCATCTTAAAATTTTAGCTCATAGGCTACCATCTTTCAATTAATGCCTTTCCTTACGAAAAAAAAAGGAAAAGATCCAACTTTTTATGAACAAATGAAGATTGTCTATGGTGGGCACCAAGATCTTTCCGGGATCTATTGTTTAAAATTCATACAGAAATGTTGTTCTTACTATTAGTGTGTTCTGGTGCACGGGAGATCCTTTATCAGATGTCTTATATGTATATGACATATGATTTATAAAAGTTAATGGCTTTCTACATACGACATCATATCTTTTATGCGATATGATATAGAATGAAATGCAACGAAATGTTACATCCGTTTTCATTTGTAACAGGAAAGAAAATAATGTGCTTCCACCGGTAATCGAACCCTTGATCTCCAAGTTCCTAGTCGGACGTTCTACCACACAGCTATTTTAAAGGGAAATTCCCTCTAGCTCGAAGCAAGAAGATGACCTAAATCCTATGTACAATTAAAACCTACCACACATTAACCTCCTTTTTGTACTCAGCTTTGGCTCATTGACAGTTTGTTCTGGTCAATCTTAACAATCAATTTAGCTATTTAAGAAGTATAGAAGTTAGAGTGTTAGCAATACTTAATATTAATGTGATTTAAGTGCACCTACGTTATTATTGCTTTGTCATTATAGGTCTTATTTGGTGTTTAGCACCGAGCCATTTCATCATCGTACATCTATAAATTTGTTCCTGATCATTTTCATGTCTTTCCTTGTTTTTTGTTTTTGTTGTTTTTTTCTTGTCTTTACATCAATTTTCCACACACGACTTATAATTCAGGCGTGCTCTTGCAAAAGTACACACACATACACATACATAAACATTAGGTATATATACTGTAATTAAATTATCTCTATATCTCTCAATCTGAACATCTTCTTTCATTCCCTTTCACTCTCGCGTTGTAAGAATGGACGTGATGTTGAACAAACACATGTATATTGTAATTTAATTATCTCTCTCTCAATCTAAATATCGTTCATTTTCTTTCACTTTCATTTTGTTATAATGGCCGTGATGTTAAACAAAATCATATTTTAAGGTTGGTATGATATGACTTTTATTAACTTACAATAACATACATTTTATTATTGAAACAAACCAGTATAATTCTCTGCCAATGCTCCCGTAATTAATCATCATCTTGCATTTCCATCTGGATATCGGGTGTGATTTTTTGCTTTGTTTTATTTTGTGTCTTACACACCAATACCGTTTATTTCAATGCAAATATTTAAATAAACACATTCGCTTCCCTATAAATGGATCAATATTCATTTGTAATAAAAATTGATATTTTATTTAAATTGTTAAAGCACTGCACTAAATTGTACATATAGCTTGAAATACAGCTCTTCAATCTAAACAACTTGCGTGTTTTGGGGTTTACTCTAAATACTTACTTAATCCCTAACCTGATAATTTTTAGATATCGAAACTTAGTAACCCATACAACAAGAACCACTTCAAAAGCTGTCGAAATATACATACTATTGAATGAAGTTTTAGCGTTTCAGTACTTTGGTTTAGATGACTATATACAGTATAGGTGAAAGACAACATACATTATGATGTATCTTAGCACATGTAGGAAAGTTTTACATTGTACATTACATAGCTATTGACACTGAATCAACATCCATTGCAGATTTTGTAGGCGATTAAACAGAGAAAATCACATTCTAAATATTCTAGGCGATTAACTATAGAGAAATATACGTTATAAATATGGTAAATTATGCGGTATAAAATACAGAAATATCGGAAAGTTATATACCGCTAGTGGTATATAACATAATAAAATTATATTTATCAAACAGTCAGCACATTTACACAACGGTCTAAGAGTGGAATAACACAGGGTATTGTGGTATAAATAGGAATATACATTATAAATATGATAAATTATGCGGTATAAAATACAAAAAGATACATTGTTAATAGTTTAAAGAGATTCAACAAGCCAACAATGAACCCCTCTTAACTATTGTTGGTATGATGATATTTTAGCGGGGAATAACATTAGGTGGGTTTATAATTTTCTTGAATTCGGCCTTGCGTTTTCCCACGCAGAACATGCTACTAGCACATGAAGTGAAACCGGTCAGTAGTTAGACAGATTAATGCTACCAACTAGAAAAACGATTCAGCGAATTCGAGACGGATGAAAGAAGAGCTATTGGAGTGTTGTATGTATAATTTGTCACGTAAAGCTACATGTTGTGCACTTTTTGTTGTACTCTGTTAGCGATCATTTATCTGTGCCTCCTTTTAACTACTGTACCATTGCAGAATGAGTTACACCACTTCTCGGGAGGACCTTCAAATACCGCTACACCAACTATGCTGTGTCGCGTACAGCTACGGTTACCAGAAGGGCTATACGCTCGGTCAAGCCTTACATAATTGTTCTAAATCAAGTTGACTGCTCTTGTGACGCCCCTAAAGGGTTTTGCTGTGACACGATAATAGCGTTCATCCTCAAGTACTGCTGGGATAACCGAGGTACATTCTGTTCTCACAGGATTTTCGTTTTTGTTTGACCTACGAATGTGGCCGTTTTGGAGACGACGCTGTAACGTTGTGGTTTGGCTTTGGGGTAGGTTTCAGCCTTGGTGTCTCGCCAGCATGCAGCCTACCGCCTGTTATCGTTAACATCATTTTACCGGTGCCTGGTATCCAAATGAAAACTCTAAAACCGGTTTCTGTCACCATTTTGCATTGTCTTGAAGCCGGCGTCATCTTTCTTTCAACAACGCAACCCTACTAAGAGCTACATCAGCAGGACGATTGTTACGTGAACCAATCCTCATGTTAAAGTCTGGTTTGTCAAATGTTTCAGCTCTGCAGACAATTTTGAATACTATTTTTATGTTTCCAATGAAATCCAGTACGACTACGCTGACAAAATAAGCTCGAGAACGGGATGAAGCTGGGAAATAATGTTCACGCCGGTAACGTCATGATATGTCATACACGTTCATCATGTGTGGAAGTAGTGCAGTGACACAGGCCTATATCTAAAGTAAAGACACGGCCTTTATTCTACTTATCACTTTCACAGAATCCGTACTCGTACCTTTTATTGAAGACCCATCACTGAGCTTAGGATGGACAGTTCTTTCTCACTTACATTGTAATAAATACAGACAATGATTACCCTACTGTGTCAAATATGAAAGCATGAACACCACCTTGCAACATCATTTGTAATGTGAATTGACGCTTCCATTATTCGGAGCAATGCTGGATCTAATATACACTGTAGTCGATTAGCCACACTGTAATGAGTTGTAAATAGTCCAACCTTGCTTTGGTTTGTTTCCGTTTTACGTCTTACTAATAGCCATGGCCATTTCAACTGCCCCACGCACGTACGCTTTGAATCCGCGGCCTAGTGGTAGAGGTAGCAGAATGTCAGACACCTTAACCACTTGTCCACCATGGTCATACTGTAGCAATATGTATCATTATGTGCATTTTTATTGATATACACTGTAGATAGTCTAAGCGACTAACAATGTTTATACTTCGTATTGTATAAACACTGTAAATATTCTACGTGACCAACATTGTAAAGGTATCTATTGTAAATGTTCTATACAGTTAACGACATGGCACCGTACATTGTATATGGTCTAGGCGTCTAACAACTAGTACTGTATGCTGTTAATTTAACTTAATTACGTAAGATTGCCCCATGAAGATCTCCCGATTGATATAACGCCTAATTAGATTTTAGCTTCGTCGTCTTTCTCGGCGAAAGTGTCACATTAGAACAATTTGGGTGACTGGGTTTGACCATTATGTGTTCCACTTGGCAAGAACAGCTGCCAGCCTTGTCAATTGGTCGATTTTATACAACCTATTTAGGATCTCCTCTTTAGTGTCTTTCATTTTGTGTGACTATAACTAAAAGAACTAGAGAATATCGAAGCGTCAACAAAACCATAATTCGAACTCATAATCGATTATAATAGGGGCACAATATGAAAAAGGAAATATTTACATGGATACCCTTGTAAAAGTACATAAGTGGATAAGACCAGGTGTTCCAAATGGTCTGATATGTTAATATCTTTAAACAATTTGCTTCGTCTGAATGATGCCCTGGGTAATGGTATTGGACCAGTAGCATGTTGGATAAGAATCAATGGTATCAATTCTCATTCGTCTGCAACATTCTGAGGCCACAGACACTCAATTCATGGTGACACATTGAAATGTATGTAATTTTACAAAAAGTCATTTCATTGAGAATATTTCCCATTATTGCACAAATATCAAAGTGGGCGATGCATTCCCTCTAGGCATCTTGTTTATAATGCAAACAAGGGTGTACTGTTGTCCTTTCCATTTCCCTGTTTCTCCGCTTGACAAAAACATTGACCAAGTATATCTCAGGGGGAAAAGAAAGAGATACGTTGCTGTTTCCGTTGATCTAAACAGTTGTCAGTACTGGTATTGATCAATACATAGATTAATAGCTGTACTCAGGGGATTTTAACGTAGTTGGTATATCCCAGATAGAATAAAACAAGTCAAGAGTTGTTACCTACCAGCTTGGAATCAACATAAGAAAAATAAGAAATTGTTATGTTTTAATTCAACATTTCAAACATAATTTTTTTTTAATCTTTAAAACTTAATCTGAAATATTTTTGTAAACAAGCAGAAACGAGACCGTACTATGATGATAAAAACTGTACACCTCGAAAGATCGATTTGATTTTATATAAAATTTAACGTTTTTCCGACTGTAAGCTGTTCTTGTTTCAAACACAGAAGTGTCTTACAACGCACTGATAGGTAGAGTTAGTCGTGAAGTGACTGTAGACTGTACGTGTACATACAAACACAGAAGTATCTTACAACGCACTGATAGGTATAGTTAGTCGTGAAGTGACTGTAGACTGTACGTGTACATACAAACACAGAAGTGTCTTACAACGCACTGATAGGTAGCGTTAGTCGTGAAGTGACTGTAGACTGTACGTGTACATACAAACACAGAAGTGTCTTACAACGCACTGATAGGTAGAGTTAGTCATGAAGTGACTGTAGACTGTACGTGTACATACAAACACAGAAGTGTCTTACAGCGCACTGATAGGTAGAGTTAGTCGTGAAGTGACTGTAGACTGTACGTGTACATACAAACACAGAAGTGTCTTACAACGCACTGATAGGTAGAGTTAGTCGTGAAGTGACTGTAGACTGTACGTGTACATACAAACACAGAAGTGTCTTACAACGCACTGATAGGTAGAGTTAGTCGTGAAGTGACTGTAGACTGTACGTGTACATACAAACACAGAAGTGTCTTACAACGCACTGATAGGTAGAGTTAGTCGTGAAGTGACTGTAGACTGTACGTGTACATACAAACACAGAAGTGTCTTACAACGCACTGATAGGTAGAGTTAGTCGTGAAGTGACTGTAGACTGTACGTGTACATACAAACACAGAAGTGTCTTACAACGCACTGATAGGTAGAGTTAGTCGTGAAGTGACTGTAGACTGTACGTGTACATACAAACACAGAAGTGTCTTACAACGCACTGATAGGTAGAGTTAGTCGTGAAGTGACTGTAGACTGTACGTGTACATACAAACACAGAAGTGTCTTACAACGCACTGATAGGAAGAGTTAGTCGTGAAGTGACTGTAGACTGTACGTATACATACAAACACAGAAGTGTCTTACAACGCACTGATAGGTAGAGTTAGTCGTGAAGTGACTGTAGACTGTACGTGTACATACAAACACAGAAGTGTCTTACAACGCACTGATAGGAAGAGTTAGTCGTGAAGTGACTGTAGACTGTACGTGTACATACAAACACAGAAGTGTCTTACAACGCACTGATAGGTAGAGTTAGTCGTGAAGTGACTGTAGACTGTACATGTACATACAATACACTTCCATCTACACGTCCATTTTCACGGTCATGAGCTCGGAGACTGGTGCAAGAAGCAGTTGTATGCTGATAGGAATACATCTTGCTTTTGTACCAGTTTTTGATTAGAAGTATATAAAAACACGTGTGCAGAAAATGAGTATTTGGGAAATATGATAGGGCAGAGGTCTGTGTGTGCATTATCCAGCACTCTTTCAACCTCCAGTCTGGATTTCATTATATACATGTATAGGCTTTACGTATGGAAACGATATCTGGGCCAATATTTAAAATGTAAGCAATCAATAGTCATGTAAAGCAATTACAACCATGGGTGATGTTTAAACAAATCCACGAGTCTACAACTATGGTATCACTCAGGAAGGCAAACGTTGGAAAGAGTGGTAGTATCTTTCAAAGGGTTGAAAGAGTGGCAGTATCTTTCAAAGGGTTGAAAGAGTAGTTGAATCAAGTGCAATGGTATCTTAACCCGAGTTATAGCTTGTGCCGAGGGCTACAAGAGCAGAAGTTACAGGAAGCATGAAGTTGGTTCCTAGTTCCTAGTTCCGTGTTCCGTTTAATAAACGGAACTAGGAACCAGACCCTAGTTCCGTTTAACATAAACGGAACTGGGAACCAGACCCGAGTTCCGTTTAACCTTAAACGGAACTGGGAACCAGATCCGAGTTCCGTTTAATCTTAAACGGAACTGGGAACCAGACCCGAGTTCCGTTTAACCTTAAACGGAACTGGGACGTTTAACAGTTGATCTAACAAAACAGATACGTTCGATGATCATATATTTCATACTTAAATCAAACACAGGAATCGAACCCAGACCCTTTCAGACAAACAATAAGACTTAGAAAAGCATTCTTAAATGAATTTCTGTTATACGGAACTCACATCCAAACTCCAGTTCCGTTTAACCTTAAACGGAACTGGGAACCAGACCCGAGTTCCGTTTAACCTTAAACGGAACTGGGACGTTTAACAGTTGATCTAGCAAAACATATACGTACGATGATCATATATTTCATACTTAAATCAAACACAGGAATCGAACCCAGACCCTTTCAGACAAATAATAAGACTTAGAAAAGCATTCTTAAATGAATTTCTGTTATACGGAACTCACATCCAAACTCCAGTTCCGTTTAACCTTAAACGGAACTGGGAACCAGACCCGAGTTCCGTTTAACCTTAAACGGAACTGGGACGTTTAACAGTTGATCTAGCAAAACATATACGTACGATGATCATATATTTCATACTTAAATCAAACACAGGAATCGAACCCAGACCCTTTCAGACAAACAATAAGACTTAGAAAAGCATTCTTAAATGAATTTCTGTTATACGGAACTCACATCCAAACTCCAGTTTCGTTTAACCTTAAACGGAACTGGGAACCAGACCCGAGTTCCGTTTAACCTTAAACGGAACTGGGACGTTTAACAGTTGATCTAACAAAACAGATACGATCGATGATCATATATTTTATACTTAAACCAAACACAGGAATCGAACCCAGACCCTTTCAGACAAACAATAAGACTTAGAAAAGCATTCTTAAATGAATTTCTGTTATACGGAACTCACATCCAAACTCCAGTTCCGTTTAACCTTAAACGGAACTGGGAACCAGACCCGAGTTCCGTTTAATCTTTAACGGAACTGGGAACCAGACCCGAGTTCCGTTTAACCTTAAACGGAACTGGGACGTTTAACAGTTGATCTAACAAAACAGATACGTTCGATGATCATATATTTCATACTTAAACCAAACACAGGAATCGAACCCAGACCCTTTCAGACAAACAATAAGACTTAGAAAAGCATTCTTAAATGAATTTCTGTTATACGAAACTCACATCCAAACTCCAGTTCCGTTTAACCTTAAACGGAACTGGGAACCAGACCCGAGTTCCGTTTAACCTTAAACGGAACTGGGACGTTTAACAGTTGATCTAACAAAACAGATACGATCGATGATCATATATTTTATACTTAAACCAAACACAGGAATCGAACCCAGACCCTTTCAGACAAACAATAAGACTTAGAAAAGCATTCTTAAATGAATTTCTGTTATACGGAACTCACATCCAAACTCCAGTTCCGTTTAACCTTAAACGGAACTGGGAACCAGACCCGAGTTCCGTTTAATCTTTAACGGAACTGGGAACCAGACCCGAGTTCCGTTTAACCTTAAACGGAACTGGGACGTTTAACAGTTGATCTAACAAAACAGATACGTTCGATGATCATATATTTCATACTTAAACCAAACACAGGAATCGAACCCAGACCCTTTCAGACAAACAATAAGACTTAGAAAAGCATTCTTAAATGAATTTCTGTTATACGAAACTCACATCCAAACTCCAGTTCCGTTTAACCTTAAACGGAACTGGGAACCAGACCCGAGTTCCGTTTAACCTTAAACGGAACTGGGACGTTTAACAGTTGATCTAACAAAACAGATACGTTCGATGATCATATATTTCATACTTAAACCAAACACAGGAATCGAACCCAGACCCTTTCAGACAAACAATAAGACTTAGAAAAGCATTCTTAAATGAATTTCTGTTATACGAAACTCACATCCAAACTCCAGTTCCGTTTAACCTTAAACGGAACTGGGAACCAGACCCGAGTTCCGTTTAACCTTAAACGGAACTGGGACGTTTAACAGTTGATCTAACAAAACAGATACGTTCGATGATCATATATTTCATACTTAAACCAAACACAGGAATCGAACCCAGACCCTTTCAGACAAACAATAAGACTTAGAAAAGCATTCTTAAATGAAATTCTGTTATACGGAACTCACATCCAATCTCCAGTTCCGTTTAACCTTAAACGGAACTGGGAACCAGACCCGAGTTCCGTTTAACCTTAAACGGAACTGGGACGTTTAACAGTTGATCTAGCAAAACATATACGTACGATGACCATATATTTCATGCTTAAACCAAACACAGGAATCGAACCCAGACCCTTTCAGACAAACAATAAGACTAGACCCCAGTTCCGTTTAAGCTAAATGTATACGGTTTATTTACCCTGTAAATATAGCAAAACATAGAAGTGCGATGATCATAATTTATTCACATGATTCGAAACCATAGCCTTTCAGACACTATTACAGCTTTCATCAGACGGAACTGACATCCAAACTCCAGTTACTTTTTTCGTGAAACGGAACTAGGAAACAAACCCCAGTTCAGTTTAAGCTAAACGTATACGGTTACTTTTCCCTGTCTATCTCCCAAAACGAATTAAGTATGGCCATCATATGTAAATTCCAATCAAGCGTAGGAATCGAACATACAACCATTCACACACTGTACATAGCCTCTTTAAATGACTTTCTTTGAAACGGAACTGACATCCAAACTGCAGTTACGTTAATCTTAAAGGGAACTTGGAGCCCGACTCTAGTTCCGTTTATGATGAACACATTCTTTGGTTATCCCTATCCAAGTTGCAAACGCAATGCAGTACAGAAATCGAACCCATAATATCTTAAGACAAATAAATAAGACAACCCAGGACTTTTTCAAGGATTTTTTTGACAGAACTGTCATGCAAACTCCAGTTGTTCCTTAAAGAGACATGGGAACCAGACCATAGATTAAGTTACAATGTATAATATATTCCCGCGGTTCGTAGAATAGCGGGAATAATTTGTCTTATCGGTTCGATACGGACGTTACCGAGTGTTCTCAACCAATCGGATTGGCGGTATAGGTACAGGTAGCACGTGCGGTATGTGTAAGTGTATCGGTGTACACGGGTCATTTTCTAGCCGCCTTTCTAGCGCGACAGTCACGTTAATTTTTTTCTTTTTAGCATTTTTCCCTATATACCTCGAAAAATGTAACAGTTCATTCAACCATCTTTGTAATCAAAGGAATAAACATTCTTCCACACAAACAGGTAGCCATATATTGAGTTAAGAACTGCTGAATAATTTCCTTTCGTCAAGCAACTTGCCGCGAGTGTTAGCTAAGTAGCCAGTACTCGTAGATTCGGAGATCAATAGTGACTGTCCACGAAGCAAAAATCTTAGTTCAGGGAGAGACCAAACCCCAAGTATCGCGGGGCTGGAGTTACCCCAGAAAATGCCGAATAGGCTGATATGAGAGGCGGATTGGCCGCGCTACCCAATGGGCGATGGTGGATGCCAGTAAAGATGGAAATCCGGACATGTACGGGCCATGCAATACATGCCAAACTTTTTCCAATACTGAACTGACATCCAGGATAGAATTCAAATAAAGTATGAATTATATCCAATATACCAAAAAGTGTCACTTTCCTACATAAACTATAGTCAACTTCAAGCCCTCCCCCAGGGGTAACGTCAAAGGATGTAAACATCTTGTTATTCGTTTGAAAGGCTCTGCGCTCAATTCCTGTGTTTTGTTTTAGGTACGAGTATTAATATGACCATCGTACTTCTTTGTTTTGTGAGAAAGACAGTGAAATCAAACTATATACGTTCATGTTTAACGGAACTGGGTTCTGATTCCTAGTTGTTCCGTTTATGGTAAAACGTAACTGGAATTTGGATGTCAATTCCGTTTAAGAAAAATTCATTTACCAAGACTATAAACGTCTTATTGTCTTTTTTTAATGTTGTGGTTTCGATTATGTGTTTGATTGAGTATAAATATAAGCATCTATCTTATATGTTTTGCTAGATATAGACAGGGGAGACAACCCGTATAGTTTATGTTAAATGGAACTCGGGTCTGGTTCCCAGTTCCGTTTCACGTTGCTGGAGTTGGGATGTGAGATCCGTATAACCGAAACTCATTTAAGAATGCTGTTTGTCTGAACGGCTAACTTATATCCAATCATTTTTTTACCGTCATATAGATTACGTACATCTACAATGTATAAGGATTTTTGCCACCAAGTTTTGTTGAAATCCTCTCAATAGTTTAGGAGGATTAGTAGGTACATTGTACTTCGTTGCGGGGCTATATCAGTCATATATTGCTGTAGAAGGTCAAACCTTTCTGTATTATCACAGAATGAAGACTATTCCAAAACTGCCAGCTTCACAGCAGGCAATAGATCTCCGAAGGAGAATGGACAGAAACCTGAAAAGTGAAAGATTTCTTTTGACTGTTGAAGTTACTGTGAGTGGACAGAGACTTCTCATTTTTTGCTACTGTCTAGAGTTCGGAAAGTCCCGGGTTCCAATCCCGGTCTATAGCCGTGCAGTTTTCCTTTCCTGTTACATATGGAAACCAAAGAAATATACCACGGAATCATGTGTGTCTTAATATTTGATATACCGGGAACTATCTGGACCTATGACAATCCTTTTTCTCTGGGTTTTATATACACAGGTGTTTGGGTATAGACATATACATCATATAATATATTCATTGTGTATACCAAAGTTTGATTCATTTTGGAAATATTTCATTTCCCACCACCCTTCCTATTTTATATAATACAATGTCTGATGTTTCTCTCTTGTGTGAAGATAATATGTTGTTCGGGGCCGACCACTAGACTCCCTAACCTTGCAGCTCCTATCAAAATATTCATATAGATATACATTAATTCTTATAATTACAAGTAGTAATTATACGCATGAATGTATACATTTATGTGATAAATATCTCATTACTATTTGTACATTTTGATATTTTTTTTTTGTAAAATAAATAGAATTAAAATTAAAAATTCAATATTATAATTTTTTTATTTATCCTCCGAAAAGTCAGTTTACCTGTGTCTACCTAAGCTGTCAGTGTTGTGATATTAAGTACCTGTGTTGTTTCAGTAAAGAACACCTATTTCACTTTGGCCCACATTTTTTCCTACCTGTTTCTCACTTAAAATCCTAAAAGTTGGCTAGACTGTAAGACACCGTCTGAACGGCTCTGGGTTCGATTCCTGTGTTTGGTATAGGTATATATATGATCATCGCACGTATATGTTTTTCTAGATTAACTGGCAAACAAACCCTATTCTAGTACGTTTATGTTAAACGGAACTCGGGTCTGGTTCCCAGTTCCGTTTAATGTTAAACGTAACTGGAGTTTGGATGTGAGTTTTGTATAACAGAAATTCATTTACGAATGCTGTTTTAGTCTTATTGTTTGTCTGGTGTGTGTGTGTGTGGGGGGGGGGGGGGGGGGGGGGGGGTCTAGGTTCAATTCCTGTGTGGTTTGATTCATGTATAAATATGATCATGGTACTTAAAACAAACTGTATTCGTTTTTATTAAACGGAACTCGGGTCTGGTTCCCAGTTCCGTATAACGTTAAACGTAACTGGAGTTTAGGTATCAGATCGGTACAACAGAAATTCCTTAATGGAGATTGTAATAGTCTTATTGGTTGCTTTGGAAGACTCTGGGTTCGATTCACAAGTTCTATTTACACATAAAGATGATCATCGTACATATGTTTTGCTAGATTGATAGGAAAAACATATCGTATACGTTTTCGTTAAACGGAACTCGGGTCTGGTTCCCAGTTCCGTTTAAGGTAAAACGTAACTGTAGTTGGGATGTGAGTTACGTATAACAGAACTTCATTTAAGAATGCTGTTTTAGTATTATTATTTGTATGAAAGGCTCTGGGTTCGATTCCTGTGTTGTTTGATTCATGTATAAATACTATTATTGTGTTTTTAAAAAACCGTACATGTCTACTTAAACGGAACTCGGGGCCCGTATAACAGAAATTCATTTAAGAATGCTTTTCTAAGTCTTATTGTTTGTCTGAAAGGGTCTGGGTTCGATTCCTGTGTTTGGTTTAAGTATGAAATATATGATTATCGCACGTATATGTTTTGCTAGATCAACTGTTAAACGTCCCAGTTCCGTTTAAGGTTAAACGGAACTCGGGTCTTGTTCCCAGTTCCGTTTATGTTAAACAGAACTCGGGTCTGGTTCCCAGTTCCGTTTAAGGTTAAACGAAACTGGAGTTTGGATGTGAGTTCCGTATAACAGAAATTCATTTTAGAATGCTTTTCAAAGTCTTATTGTTTGTCTGAAAGGGTCTGGGTTCGATTCCTGTGTTTGGTTTAAGTATGAAATATATGATCATCGTACGTATATGTTTTGCTAGATCAACTGTTAAACGTCCCAGTTCCGTTTAAGGTTAAACGGAACTCGGGTCTGGTTCCCAGTTCCGTTTATGTTAAACGGAACTGGAGTTTGGATGTGAGTTCCGTATAACAGAAATTCATTTAAGAATGCTTTTCTAAGTCTTATTGTTTGTCTGAAAGGGTCTGGGTTCGATTCCTGTGTTTGGTTTAAGTATGAAATATATGATCATCGTACGTATATGTTTTGCTAGGTCAACTGTTAAACGTCCCAGTTCCGTTTAAGGTTAAACGGAACTCGGGTCTGGTTCCCAGTTCCGTTTAAGATTAAACGGAACTCGGGTCTGGTTCCCAGTTCCGTTTAAGGTTAAACGGAACTGGAGTTTAAATGTGAGTTCCGTATAACAGAAATTCATTTAAGAATGCTTTTCTAGTCTTATTGTTTGTCTGAAAGGGTCTGGGTTCAATTCCTGTGTTTGGTTTAAGTATGAAATATATGATTATCGCACGTATATGTTTTGCTAGATCAACTGTTAAACGTCCCAGTTCCGTTTAAGGTTAAACGGAACTCGGGTCTGGTTCCCAGTTCCGTTTAAGGTTAAACGAAACTGGAGTTTGGATGTGAGTTCCGTATAACAGAAATTCATTTTAGAATGCTTTTCAAAGTCTTATTGTTTGTCTGAAAGGGTCTGGGTTCGATTCCTGTGTTTGGTTTAAGTATGAAATATATGATCATCGTACGTATATGTTTTGCTAGATCAACTGTTAAACGTCCCAGTTCCGTTTAAGGTTAAACGGAACTCGGGTCTGGTTCCCAGTTCCGTTTATGTTAAACGGAACTGGAGTTTGGATGTGAGTTCCGTATAACAGAAATTCATTTAAGAATGCTTTTCTAGTCTTATTGTTTGTCTGAAAGGGTCTGGGTTCGATTCCTGTGTTTGGTTTAAGTATGAAATATATGATTATCGCACGTATATGTTTTGCTAGATCAACTGTTAAACGTCCCAGTTCCGTTTAAGGTTAAACGGAACTCGGGTCTTGTTCCCAGTTCCGTTTATGTTAAACAGAACTCGGGTCTGGTTCCCAGTTCCGTTTATGTTAAACGGAACTCGGGTCTGGTTCCCAGTTCCGTTTATGTTAAACGGAACTCGGGTCTGGTTCCCAGTTCCGTTTATGTTAAACGGAACTCGGGTCTGGTTCCCAGTTCCGTTTATGTTAAACGGAACTAGGGTCTGGTTCCTAGTTCCGTTTATTAAACGGAACACGGAACTAGGAACTAGGAACCAACTTCATGCTTCCGAAGTTACATTGTACCGTTACAATAACGGACTACACTGCATCATTCAGATGTTTTATCGGACCAAACTGTTGGGAATCCATTTTTGGCCTAAACTACCGCTGCGATAGATGAGGATAGAATGTATTGAATATTTCAATTTCCAAATTTAGCAAAACTGTGAGGTTACCCTATATGCATATACAAAGAAACTATAAAAATCAGCGATGTTGGGCAAGGATCCTTAACAGAGCTTCCAAACGAGATTTTTACATACATTTGTCACTTTAATCACGTGCACATCACATGCTACTCTTTGGCATATGACGCAATAAAGCTATTTTTTACTATATTTTCTTAAGAAAGGAAAGAGCAGGAGCATAATCGCAAAAAAAACGCGTGGGGTTAATTTTAAATTCCACAACAAACGTTAACTCATCTTAATTAGGATCACTCAACTTTGCAAACAAATGCAAGTGTGCAATGTAGGCCATTTTATGCCATATGCGATAAACTGGTATCTAATAACTAATTAGGTCATATATATAAAGCTCCGGTGCCAAGTAAGAGAACGCCAAAATCACAAAGAAGACAGACTCTAAAACAAAAACAATGACAGGTTTGAAGTGTTGCAATGAAGGTAACTGGTGAAAGTTCGTCTTTGTTTCCGTCACTAAACAGAAGACAGAGATGGCTATCATCATTTCCGGAGCTACATCTGCATATGTATCTAGGCGACTTTAAAAAAAACGCAGTTTAGGGAGCCTCGCAAATGATGGGGTGGGGTATTTATTACTCCTCTTTGCCTGGGAGTTGAAAATAAGACTGGAGGTGGTCATTGACTGCTCCGAAGCCGGTTACTGCAATATCGCCAAAAGTCCTAATACAGCTGTAATTACTATGATCTACCTCACAAATCTGTAAATACTTCGAATATCGTGCAAATCGCAAGCACTTGACAGTCATTTGCATATACATGCATTGTACGTTCACCATTTAATTATCAAATATACATTTCTACTGGTCTCTAAAATCGATAATAATATATCACATGTCTGTCAGCCGGATAATAATATATCACATGTCTGTCAGCCGGATAATAATATATCACATGTCTGTCAGCCGGATAATAATATATCACATGTCTGTCAGCCGGATAATAATATATCACATGTCTGTCAGCCGGATAATAATATATCACATGTCTGTCAGCCGGATAATAATATATCACATGTCTGTCAGCCGGATAATAATATATCACATGTCTGTCAGCCGGATAATAATATATCACATGTCCGTCAGCCGGATAAAGCCGTTTACAACACTTGTTTACATGTTCGGACAGTGTTAAGGAGATGGTCCTTCCTTTGAAAATATTTTCATTGCACATGTGGAGCTTATTATTTTTCAGTACAATGAATTGACGTCTTGTCTATAAAAAAAAACCAGAAAAGCAAAAGAAAAAACATTTCGAACACATTCTCTCGTCAGTCACACCCAATAATAAAACATGTTTTTACGTTTGCCATAATATAATAATGTTTTCCCACTAGTAATGTTTTGAAGAAATCAAACCGTCTGCTCAGGTGTTGTAGACTGAAGAGATACGCGGTCACGTTCCCGCTCTTTTCTTGACACCTGTACGTGCATCAGCACTTCCCTCGTGACAAATCAAACAGGCGAACATTGGATTTTAATTTTTGGGGCTGAAAACGTCATGAACCGATGTGTCTTAAAATGATGAGACAGCCGTGTGTAGTGGCATCCTTAAAAATGTAAAAATATTTCGAATTCTTGCCCCTTAAACACTCTGTCTAACCGCTCTCCCGCTTCGCCTTAGTACACATATCCGGTGCTACTCCCGCACAGTGGTTATTGAGCCATAGAAAAAAACATCGGAGTGCAGTCTACTGTACTTACGAATCATAAACCGACTTATTTAGAGCACACTCCGATTTTTTTGTGTTATGACTCAATATATATAAACTTTATTTATTTTACAACAATTATGAAACAAGCTATACAACTTATATTAATCACTCTTGTTGGCCCGGATGTTAGCGCGCGAGGGGTCTTATTGTGGGAGGAAACCGGAGTACCCGGAGAAAACCCACGTGGTCGGGCAGGTGACCCCATACCTTTTCACGTCCAATCGGGGAATCGAACCCCGACCGCCTTGGTGAAAGGCAAGTGCGCTATCCACTGCACCACCCGACCACCCCATGACTCAATAACATGAAAAATATTTAAGTTGATCCTTATAATAAAATATTTTCTACAAATCGACTTCTCAGAAATCATTACGCTGTTGTGTCAGCAAATCAAACAAGATGCCAAGGGCCTCGTAGCTCTCTGGACGTTGATTTGAAATCTAGCTGGTTTGTATATACAGTTACGTGCATCATTTGGGTCATTTTTGTAAATTTTTTGTGTACTTGTAGAGAATTGTCTTCTGCATAATCTTATAATATGTTCACTATTTTCCGTTGTGTATAATCATAATTAATAACATATTATTTTAATTTGATTTTATTTCGTTACATAATTCCAAAAAAATGGCGTCACATGGAAATTAACAATGCAGGAAAGTCCTTGCTTTCAAGAAATTAGGTTAATATTATGAGAAGACACTATGGTTATTTTATAACAAATGAACAGATTTTGTCAAAATCCATTCATAAACAATTGGAAATACTAAGAATACATAGAAAGGTTTCATATCAGTGTTTGCCAGGGACGTATACGTATACCTCGCGAGACACTCTGTACACTGTAGCAGACGACATAATGTGTATAAAGTCCTAAACATCGTCTTTTTGTATACACATTACATAAATTTGGTTTGGTTTATTTTATTTTACGTCCTATTAACAGTCAGGGTCGTTTAAGGACGAGCCGGGTTTTGGAGGTGGAAGAAAGCCGGATTACCCGTAGAGACCTACAGTCAGTACCTGGCAACAACCCCATGTGGGATTCGAACGGTGGTGGGCTAGCGGTAGAATGTCGGGACACCTTAACCACTCGGCCACCGCGCCGGCCACTCAGCGGTGGCCGAGTGGTTAAGGTGTCCCGACATTCTACCGCTAGCCCACCACCGTTCGAATCCCACATGGGGTTGTTGCCAGGTACTGACTGTAGGTCTCTACGGGTAATAAAGTACGGAAGCCGGTAAGTGCCACATGAAATATTTTTTTATCTCGTAATTACGACTTAGTTATGTCGTAATTACGACTTAGTATGTCGTAATTACGACTTAGTATGTAGTAATTACGACTTAGTTATCTCGTAATTACGACTTAGTTATCTCGTAATTTCGACTTAGTAATCTCGTAATTACGACTTAGCTATCTCGTAATTACGACTTAGCTATCTCGTAATTACGACTTAGTTATCTCGTAATTACGACTTAGTAATCTCGTAATTTCGACTTAGTAATCTCGTAATTACGACTTAGCTATCTCGTAATTACGACTTAGTTATCTCGTAATTTCGACTTAGTTATCTCGTAATTTCGACTTAGTAATCTCGTAATTACGACTTAGCTATCTCGTAATTACGACTTAGTTATCTCGTAATTACGACTTAGTTATCTCGTAATTTCGACTTAGTAATCTCGTAATTACGACTTAGCTATCTCGTAATTACGACTTAGTTATCTCGTAATTTCGACTTAGTAATCTCGTAATTACGACTTAGCTATCTCGTAATTACGACATAGTTGTCTCGTAATTACGACTTAGTATGTCGTAATTACGACTTAGTATGTCGTACTTACGACTTAGTATGTCGTAATTACGACTTAGCTATCTCGTAATTACGACATAGTTGTCTCGTAATTACGACTTGGTATGTCGTGCTTACGACTTAGCTATCTCGTAATTACGACTAAGTTATCTCGTAATTACGACTTAGTAATAAGCCTTTAAGGCTTTATATGGGCTATCCAAAGGAATTTAAGTCAAAATCTGTGATTATAATTACCATGTGTAATATTTTAAATTCAAAAGTTTTTATGTATTTAATTGTTCCTTTTACCTGAATAAGTATCATTATTATTATTATTTCTGTATAATGCTGTGTTTTCATTGAAACGGATGTCTTGGGGTATTTGCTGTCGTTAATTTAAGGTAAGTTAGTTTATTATACCCATTTAATTCAGCCAGTCGCTGTCCCAGGTACCTTGAGAGCACGTCGGCCAATGAGAGCGTCTACGATATTGAGCATTGCTGCACATAAGATATTCCATAAGTCGTAATAACGAGATAACTAAGTCGTAATTACGAGATAGTTAAGTCGTAATTACGAGATAATTAAGTCGTAATTACATACTAAGTCGTAATTACGAAATAGCTTAGTCGTAATTACGACATACTAAGTCGTAATTACGACATAAAAGTTTACTTCATGTGGCACTAAGCGGCTTCCGTAGATAACTAAGTTGTAATTACGAGATAACTAAGTCGTAATTACGGCATACTAAGTCGTAATTACGAGATAGTTAAGTCGTAATTACGAGATAACTAAGTCGTAATTACGAGATAGCTAAGTCGTAATTACGATATACTAAGTCGTAATTACGAGATAACTAAGTCGTAATTACGGCATACTAAGTCGTACTTACGACATAAAAAGTTTACTTCATGTGGCACTAACCGGCTTCCGTAATAAAGTAACACGCATAGCAGCAAATTTTAGCAGCGGCACAGGGATACGTGTGTTGCAGCACATTACTATATATACATTACAGTGGGGTGCTATAGGAACTTTGCCTCCTAACTCCTCAGAATAACGTTCGGCATGTCCCTGTGACACCGAGTGTGTCCAAAATGACATCGTAAATTGACGATTACTCGAAAATGAAAACATTTAACAACTCCAAGTTCTTGTCAAATCTAGTTCGTGTAGACCCCAATCAAGTGTCTTGAAATCCATTCTGACAGTCCCACTGTTTCTGATATCCTCTGTCCACAAACTTTTGATAATTCTACTTCCGGCATAAACATGAGAATGACTGCGTAAGCTCTCCTGGACTCCGTCCAGAGAGCTAAAAACGACGTTACAAATGGTGACGCTATTGTTTACGTTATGAGGTGATAACACTTTTCTAAGCCAATCAATATGTCTCTTACAAGCAAGATTAAAGCAAGATTAAATGATTGTTTTTTAAATCTTATATTTAAGTTTTTTAGTATTGTATCGGAGAGCTCATTATTTGAAATAGAAATCATCATGTTGTACATGTCAATACTAATAATAATACACTATATTTACATGTATAATTATATCAATATGATGGTGTCTTGGGTTTACACGACGCTACCCAATGCACCAAGCTGTGCAAAATGAAATTACGAGGAGGAAATGCACCAGACTTTCATACAATTTAGGATGACAATGATAAGGTTATTGGAAACTCTTTTGGGAGCACTAAGTGAAACATTTATATAGGAGCTTATTATTAAGACATAACCATTAATTCACAGTCCCTTCCCACGTGTCTACCGACACACGTTAACTCAGACCAAGTACAGTTTTACAATTCTGACGACCATGCAGTGATTGTTAACCCCATGAAAGTTCATAAAATTAAAATTAAAATAAAATTATCCAGTTTTAAATCAAACACAGAACAGTGGATATAGCGCACTTGCCTTTCACCAAGGCGACCGGGGTTCGAATCCCTCGACCGGACGTGAAAAGTATATGGGGTCACCTCCTCGACTTCGTGGGGTCCCTTCTGGTACTCCAGTGTCTTCCAACAATAAGACCCCGCGCGCGAACATACGGGCCAGCAAGAGTGATTGAACATAAATTAAATATCTTTTACATAATTGTTGTTAATAAGTAAAGTTTATTTCTTATTAAACACGTTTTAGCAACGATGTTTTGCTATGTGTTATACGACGTCAAATCCAGGTGTGTGAGAACCTGTTTGAACCTCATGTTAAAATTATCCTTGTTCTGTAATTAGGTTCCGCGTGTTTGCGGGACTCTATAAGCTTCATGTAAGATAATTCTTGTTCCGTTAAATTGTACTTTATCAGGTTAAGTGTTTTAGGTCAGTTCCTTAATAACATAGACGAAGGCTATCGGCTCATTCGCAAGAAACCGTCCAATCACTTTTTGAATATATTTTATATATCCTCCCCCGAGGTCACCTCATACAGAAAAGGAACGTCTGTAGCTCATCCTATTTCTAAGTGCTTCTAGTGGAGACCATTGCAAGTAAAGACCTGTACACTATAATGTTTTTTTGTATAATAATTTCGAAGAGACGATGGTCAGTTTCATCAAAAGCAGTTTGTGTAAGGACGTTCAATACCGCAATTAATTAATGTGTTGCGGTTCATTAATTTAAGACTGCCCTACAGGACTGTACAGTTTTCTTAATAGCACCGTCAATCAAGATAAAGCCATACAGGGGAACACGGTAGTCTAAACAACTCGCCAACACCGTGTCATACAGGGTTACACATTAGTTTTAACAACTCAACAACATCGTGCCATACAGGGCCACACGGTAGTCTAAACAACTCACCACCACCGTGTCATACAGAGCCACGCGGTAGTCTCAACTACTCACCACCACCGTGTCATACTTGGCCACACGACAGTCTAAACAACTCACCAACACCGTGTCATACAGGGCCACACGGTAGTCTTAACAACTCACCAACACCGTGTCATACTTGGCCACACGATTGCCTTAACAGCTCACCAACACCGTGTCAAACAGGGCCACACGGTAGTCTTAACAACTCACCAACACCGTGTCAAACAGGGCCACACGGTAGTCTTTGCAACTCACCAACACCGTCAACCCACCAATACCGTGTCATACAGGCCCACATAGTAGTCTTAACAACTCACCAACACCGTGCCATACAGGGCCACACGGTATTCTTTACAAATCACCAACACCGTGTCATACAGGCCCACATAGTAGTCTTAACAACTCACCAACACCGTGCCATACATGACCACATAGAAGTCTTTGTAACTCACCAACACCGTCAACCCACCAATACCGTGTCATACAGATCCACAGGGTAGTCTTAACAACTTTCCAACACCGTGTTATACAGAGCCATACAGTAGTCTTAACAACTCGCCAACATCGTGTCAGACGGGGCCACACAGTAGTCTTAATAACTCTGCAACACCGTGTTATACAGTACCACACGACAGTCTTAATAACTCACCAACACCGTGTCATGCAGGGCCACACGGTAGTCTTAACAACTCACTAACATCGTGTCATACTTGGCCACACGATTGTCTTAACAGCTCACCAACACCGTGTCAAACAGGGCCACACGGTAGTCTTAACAACTCACCAACACCGTGTTATACATGGCCACACGTTTGTCTTAACAGCTCACCAACACCGTGTCATACAAGGCCACACGGTAGTCTTAACAACTCACCAACATCGTGTCATATATGGCTACATAGTATTCTTAACAACTCACCAACACCGTGCCATACAGGGTCATCCGCTAGTCTTAACAACTCATCAAAACTATATAATACAGGGTCACACGGTAGTCTTAACAACTCACCAACACCGTGTCATACAGGCCCACATAGTAGTCTTAACAATTCACCAACACCGTGCCATACAGGGCCACATAGTAGTCTTTACAACTCACCAACACCGTGTCATACATGACGACATATTAGTCTTTGCAACTCACCAATACCGTCAACCCACCAATACCGTGTCATACAGGACCACAGGGTAGTCTTAACAACTTTCCAACATCTTGTTATACAGAGCCATACAGTAGTCTTAACAACTCGCCAACACTGTGTCAGACGGGGCCACACAGTAGTCTTAATAACTCAGCAACACCGTGTTATACAGTACCACACGACAGTCTTAATAACTCACCAACACCGTGTCATGCAGGGCCACACGGTAGTCTTAATAACTCACCAACACCGTGTCTTACATGGCCACATAGTAGTCTTAATAACTCAGCAACACCGTGTCATACATGGCCACACAGTAGTCTTAATAATTCAGCAACACCGTGTCATACAGGGCCACACGGTAGTCTTAATAACTCAGCAACACTGTGTTATACAGGGCCATACGGTAGTCTTAACAACTCACTAACATCGTGTCATACTTGGCCACACGATTGTCTTAACAGCTCACCAACACCGTGTCAAACAGGGCTACACGGTAGTCTTAACAACTCACCAACACCGTGTCAAACAGGGCCACACGGTAGTCTTAACAACTCACCAACATCGTGTCATACTTGGCCACACGATTGTCTAAACAGCTCATCAACACCTAGTCAAACAGGGCCATACGGTAGTCTTAACAACTCACCAACACCGTGTTATACATGGCCACAAGATTGTCTTAACAGCTTACCAACACCGTGTCATACAAGGCCACACGGTAGTCTTAACAACTCACCAACACTGTGTCATATATGGCTACATAGTAGTCTTAACAACTCACCAACACCGTGCCATACAGGGTCACCCGCTAGTCTTAACAACTCATCAAAACCATATAATACAGGGTCCTACGGTAGTCTTAACAACTCACCAACACCGTGTTATACATGGCCACATGGTAATCTTTACAACTCACCAACACCGTGTCATGCAGGGCCACACGGTAGTCTTAATAACACAGCAACACCGTGTCATACATGGCCACACAGTAGTCTTAATAACTCAGCAACATCGTGTCATACAGGGTCACACGGTAGTCTTAACAACTCAGCAACACTGTGTTATACAGTACCACACGACAATCTTAACAACTCAGCAACAACGTGTCATACATGGCCACATGGTAGTCTTAATAACTCAGCAACACCGTGTCATACATGGCCACACAGTAGTCTTAATAACTCAGCAACACCGTGTCATACAGGGCCACACTGTAGTCTTAACAACTCACCATCATTATTTCATACTTGGCCACACGATTGTCTTATCAGCTCACCAACACCGTGTCATACAGGGCCACATGGTAGTCTTAATAACTCAGCAACACCGTGTCATACATGCATGGCCACACAGTAGTCTTAATAACTCACCAACACCGTGTCATGCAGGGCCACACGGTAGTCTTAACAACTCACCAACACCGTGTTATACATGGCCACAAGATTGTCTTAACAGCTTACCAACACCGTGTCATACAAGGCCACACGGTAGTCTTAACAACTCACCAACACTGTGTCATATATGGCTACATAGTAGTCTTAACAACTCACCAACACCGTGCCATACTGGGTCACCCGCTAGTATTAACAACTCATCAAAACCATATAATACAGGGTCACACGGTAGTCTTAACAACTCAGCAACACCGTGTCATACATGGCCACACAGTAGTCTTAATAACTCAGCAACACCGTGTCATACAGGGCCACACGGTAGTCTTAACAACTCAGCAACACTGTGTTATACAGTACCACAAGACAATCTTAACAACTCAGCAACAACGTGTCATACATGGCCACAGGGTAGTCTTAATAACTCAGCAACACCGTGTCATACATTGCCACACAGTAGTCTTAATAACTCAGCAACACCGTGTCATACAGGGCCACACTGTAGTCTTAACAACTCACCAACATCGTTTCATACTTGGCCACACGATTGTCTTAACAGCTCACCAACACCGTGTCATACAGGGCCACATGGTAGTCTTAATAACTCAGCAACACCGTGTCATACATGGCCATACAGTAGTCTTAATAACTCAGCAACACCGTGTCATACAGGGCCACACGGTAGTCTTAATAATTTAGCAACACTGTGTTATACAGTACCACACGACAATCTTAACAACTCAGCAACAACGTGTCATACATGGCCACATGGTAGTCTTAATAACTCAGCAACACCGTATCATACATTGCCACACAGTAGTCTTAATAACTCAGCAGCACCGTGTCATACAGGGCCACACGGTAGTCTTAACAACTCACCAACATCGTGTCATACTTGGCCATACGATTGTCTTAACAGCTCACCAACACCGTGTCATACAGGGCCACACGGGAGTCTTAACAACTCACCAACACCGTGCAAAACAGTGCCACATAGTAGTCTTTACAACTCACCAACACCGTGTCATACATGACCACATAATAGTCTTTGCAAATCACCAACACCGTCAACACACCATCACCGTGTTACACAGGCCCACATAGTAGTCTTTACAACTCACCAACACCGTGTCATACAGGGCCACATAGTAGTCTTTACAATTCACCAACACCGTGTCATACATGACCACATAGTAGTCTTTGCAACTCACCAATACCGTCAACCCACCAATACCGTGTCATACAGGACCACAGGGTAGTCTTAACAACTTTCCAACACCGTGTTATACATAGCCATACAGTAGTCTTAATAACTCACCAACACTGTGTCATACAGGGCCACATGGTAGTCTTAATAACTCACCAACACCGTGTCATACATGGCCACATAGTAGTCTTAATAACTCACCAACACCGTGTCATGCAAGGCCACACGGTAGTCTTAATAACTCACCAACACCGTGTCATACATGGTCACATGGTAGTCTTAATAACTCAGCAACACCGTGTCATACATGGCCACACAGTAGTCTTAATAACTCAGCAACACCGTGTCATACCGGGCCACATGGTAGTCTTAATAACTCAGCAACACTGTGTTATACATTACCACACAACAATCTAAACAACTCAGCAACAACGTGTCATACAGGGTCACACGGTAGTCTTAATAACTCAGCAACGCCGTGTCATACATGGCCACACAGTAGTCTTTGCAACTCACCAACACCGTGTCATGCAGGGTCACACGGTAGTCTTAATAACTCAGCAACACCGTGTCATACATGGCCACACAGTAGTCTTAATAACTCAGCAACACCGTGTCATACAGGGCCACACGGTAGTCTTAACAACTCAGCAATACTAACTCAGCAACACCGTGTCATACAGGGCCACACTGTAGTCTTAACAACTCACCAACATCGTGTCATACTTGGCCACACGATTGTCTTAACAGCTCACCAACACCGTGTCATACAGGGCCACACGGTAGTCTTAACAACTCACCAACACCGTGTCATACAGGACCACATGGTAGTCGTAATAACTCAACAACACCGTGTCATACCTGACCACATAGTAGTCTTTGCAACTCACCAATACCGTCAACCCACCAATACCGTGTCATACAGGAACACAGGGTAGTCTTAACAACTTTCCAACACCGTGTTATACAGAGCCATACAGTAGTCTTAACAACTCGCCAACACCGTGTCAGACGGGGCTACACAGTAGTCTTAATAACTCAGCAACACCGTGTTATACAGTACCACACGACAGTCTTAATAACTCACCAACACCGTGTCATGCAGGGCCACACGGTAGTCTTAATAACTCACCAACACCGTGTCATACATGGCCACATGGTAGTCTTAATAACTCAGCAACACCGTGTCATACATGGCCACACGGTAGTCTTAATAACTCAGCAACACCGTGTCATACATGACCACACGGTAGTCTTAACAACTCACCAACATCGTGTCATACTTGGCCACACAATTGTCTTAACAGCTCACCAACACCGTGTCAAACAGGGCCACACGGTAGTCTTAACAACTCACCAACACTGTGTCATATATGGCTACATAGTAGTCTTAACAACTCACCAACATCGTGCCATACAGGGTCACCCGCTAGTCTTAACAACTCATCAAAACCATATAATACAGGGTCACACGGTAGTCTTAACATCTCACCAACACCGTGTCATACAGGCCGACATAGTAGTCTTTACAACTCACCAACACCGTGCCATACCGGGCCACATAGTAGTCTTTGCAACGCACTAACACCGTCCACCCACCAATACCGTGTCATACAGGACCACAGGGTAGTCTTAACAACTTTCCAACACCGTGTTATATAGAGCCATACAGAAGTCTTAACAACTCGCCAACACCGTGTCATACAGGGTCACACGGTAGTCTAAATAACTCAGCATTACCGCTTTATACAGTACCACACGACAGTCTTAACAACTCACCAACATCGTGTCATACTTGACCACGCGATTGTCTTAACAGCTCACCAACACCGTATCAAACAGGGCCACACGGTAGTCTTAACAACACTCCAACACTGTGTCATACTTGGCCACACGATTGTCTTAACAGCTCACCAAAACCGTGTCAAACAGGGCCACACGGTGGTCTTAACAGCTCACCAACACCGTGTCAAACAGGGCCACACGGTAGTCTTAACAACTCACCAACACCGTGTCATACTTGGCCACACGATTGTCTTAACAGCTCACCAACACCGTGTCAAACAGGGCCACACGGTAGTCTTAACAACTCACCAACACTGTGTCATATATGGCTACATAGTAGTCTTAACAACTCACCAACACCGTGCCATACAGGGTCACCCGCTAGTCATAACAACTTATCAAAACCATATAATACAGGGTCACACGGTAGTCTTAACATCTCACGAACAACGTGTCATACAGGCCGACATAGTAGTCTTTACAACTCACCAACACCGTGCCATACAGGGCCACACGGTAGTCTTTACAACTCACCAACACCGTGCCATACAGGGCCACATAGTAGTCTTTACAACTCACCAACGCCGTGTCATACATGACCACATAGTAGTCATTGCAACTCACCAACACCGTCAACCCACCAATACCGTGTCATACAGGACCACAGGGTAATCTTAACAACTTTCCAACACCGTGTTATACAGAGCCATACAGTAGTCTTAACAACTCGCCAACACCGTGTCATACAGGGTCGCACGGTAGTCTTAATAACTCAGCAACACCGTGTTATAGAGTACCACACGACAGTCTTAATAACTCACCAACACCGTGTCATGCAGGGCCACACGGTAGTCTTAATAACTCAGCAACACCGTGTCATACAGGGCCACACAGTAGTCTGAATAACTCAGCCACATAGTAGTCTTAATAACTCAGCAACAGCGTGTCATACATGGCCACACAGTAGTCTTAATAACTCAGCAACACCGTGTCATACAGGGCCACATGGTAGTCTTAATAACTCAGCAACACCGTGTCATACATGGCCACACAGTAGTCTTAATAACTCAGCAACACCGTGTCATACAGGGCCACATAGTAGTCTTATTAACTCAGCAACAGCGTGTCATACATGGCCACACAGTAGTCTTAATAACTCACCAACACTGTGTTATACAGTACCACACGACAGTCTTAATAACTCACCAACACCGTGTCATACATGGCCACATGGTAGTCTTAATAACTCAGCAACACTGTTTTATACAGTACCACACGACAGTCTAAACAACTCAGCAACAACGTGTCATACAGGGTCACACGGTAGTCTTAATAACTCAGCAACACCGTGTCATACATGGCCACACAGTAGTCTTAATAACTCAGCAACACCGTGTCATACAGGGCCACACGGTAGTCTTAACAACTCAGCAACACCGTGTCATACAGGGTCACACGGTAGTCTTAATAACTCAGCAACACCGTGTCATACATGGCCACACAGTAGTCTTAATAACTCAGCAACACCGTGTCATACATGGCCACACAGTAGTCTTAATAACTCAGCAACACCGTGTCATACAGGGCCACACGGTAGTCTTAACAACTCAGCAATACTAACTCAGCAACACCGTGTCATACAGGGCCACACTGTAGTCTTAACAACTCACCAACATCGTGTCATACTTGGCCACACGATTGTCTTAACAGCTCACCAACACCGTGTCATACAGGGCCACACGGTAGTCTTAACAACTCACCAACACCGTGTCATACAGGACCACATGGTAGTCGTAATAACTCAACAACACCGTGTCATACCTGACCACATAGTAGTCTTTGCAACTCACCAATACCGTCAACCCACCAATACCGTGTCATACAGGAACACAGGGTAGTCTTAACAACTTTCCAACACCGTGTTATACAGAGCCATACAGTAGTCTTAACAACTCGCCAACACCGTGTCAGACGGGGCTACACAGTAGTCTTAATAACTCAGCAACACCGTGTTATACAGTACCACACGACAGTCTTAATAACTCACCAACACCGTGTCATGCAGGGCCACACGGTAGTCTTAATAACTCACCAACACCGTGTCATACATGGCCACATGGTAGTCTTAATAACTCAGCAACACCGTGTCATACATGGCCACACGGTAGTCTTAATAACTCAGCAACACCGTGTCATACATGACCACACGGTAGTCTTAACAACTCACCAACATCGTGTCATACTTGGCCACACAATTGTCTTAACAGCTCACCAACACCGTGTCAAACAGGGCCACACGGTAGTCTTAACAACTCACCAACACTGTGTCATATATGGCTACATAGTAGTCTTAACAACTCACCAACATCGTGCCATACAGGGTCACCCGCTAGTCTTAACAACTCATCAAAACCATATAATACAGGGTCACACGGTAGTCTTAACATCTCACCAACACCGTGTCATACAGGCCGACATAGTAGTCTTTACAACTCACCAACACCGTGCCATACCGGGCCACATAGTAGTCTTTGCAACGCACTAACACCGTCCACCCACCAATACCGTGTCATACAGGACCACAGGGTAGTCTTAACAACTTTCCAACACCGTGTTATATAGAGCCATACAGAAGTCTTAACAACTCGCCAACACCGTGTCATACAGGGTCACACGGTAGTCTAAATAACTCAGCATTACCGCGTTATACAGTACCACACGACAGTCTTAACAACTCACCAACATCGTGTCATACTTGACCACGCGATTGTCTTAACAGCTCACCAACACCGTATCAAACAGGGCCACACGGTAGTCTTAACAACACACCAACACTGTGTCATACTTGGCCACACGATTGTCTTAACAGCTCACCAAAACCGTGTCAAACAGGGCCACACGGTGGTCTTAACAGCTCACCAACACCGTGTCAAACAGGGCCACACGGTAGTCTTAACAACTCACCAACACCGTGTCATACTTGGCCACACGATTGTCTTAACAGCTCACCAACACCGTGTCAAACAGGGCCACACGGTAGTCTT
Source organism: Mimachlamys varia (assembly GCA_947623455.1). Taxonomy (NCBI): domain Eukaryota; kingdom Metazoa; phylum Mollusca; class Bivalvia; order Pectinida; family Pectinidae; genus Mimachlamys; species Mimachlamys varia. Next base: position 15,888,941 of record OX392531.1, on the reverse strand, counting down.
AACAACTCACCAACACTGTGTCATATATGGCTACATAGTAGTCTTAACAACTCACCAACACCGTGCCATACAGGGTCACCCGCTAGTCATAACAACTTATCAAAACCATATAATACAGGGTCACACGGTAGTCTTAACATCTCACGAACAACGTGTCATACAGGCCGACATAGTAGTCTTTACAACTCACCAACACCGTGCCATACAGGGCCACACGGTAGTCTTTACAACTCACCAACACCGTGCCATACAGGGCCACATAGTAGTCTTTACAACTCACCAACGCCGTGTCATACATGACCACATAGTAGTCATTGCAACTCACCAACACCGTCAACCCACCAATACCGTGTCATACAGGACCACAGGGTAATCTTAACAACTTTCCAACACCGTGTTATACAGAGCCATACAGTAGTCTTAACAACTCGCCAACACCGTGTCATACAGGGTCGCACGGTAGTCTTAATAACTCAGCAACACCGTGTTATAGAGTACCACACGACAGTCTTAATAACTCACCAACACCGTGTCATGCAGGGCCACACGGTAGTCTTAATAACTCAGCAACACCGTGTCATACAGGGCCACACAGTAGTCTGAATAACTCAGCCACATAGTAGTCTTAATAACTCAGCAACAGCGTGTCATACATGGCCACACAGTAGTCTTAATAACTCAGCAACACCGTGTCATACAGGGCCACATGGTAGTCTTAATAACTCAGCAACACCGTGTCATACATGGCCACACAGTAGTCTTAATAACTCAGCAACACCGTGTCATACAGGGCCACATAGTAGTCTTATTAACTCAGCAACAGCGTGTCATACATGGCCACACAGTAGTCTTAATAACTCACCAACACTGTGTTATACAGTACCACACGACAGTCTTAATAACTCACCAACACCGTGTCATACATGGCCACATGGTAGTCTTAATAACTCAGCAACACTGTTTTATACAGTACCACACGACAGTCTTAACAACTCAGCAACAACGTGTCATACATGGCCACACGGTAGTCTTAATAACTCAGCAACACCGTGTCATACATGGCCACACAGTAGTCTTAATAACTCAGCAACATCGTGTCAAACAGGGCCACACGACAGTCTTAACAACTCACCAACACTGTGTCATACAGGGTCACCCACTAGTCTTATCAATTCTACTCTACAGTTCTACAGTTCTACTCTACAGTTCTACTCTACAGTTCTACTCTACAATTCTACAGTTCTACTCTACAGTTCTACTCTACAATTCTACAGTTCTACTCTACAGTTCTACTCTACAGTTCTACTCTACAGTTCTACAGTTCTTCTCTACAGTTCTACAGTTCTACTCTACGGTTCTAATCTACAATTCTACAGTACTACTCTGCAGTTCTACTCTACAGTTCTATTCTACAGTTCTATTCTACAGTTCTACTCTGCAGTTCTACTCTACCTATACAATTTTCTTGGCTTCCTGTATGCGTCTTATATCACTAGTTTTGTTTGATTCCTCGTCAACCATTGTTCACTGCCTTTTTCTGTTTGGTTCAAAGAGTGACGTAACACACACTGATAAATTGAACCCTTCGAGTCTGACGTCAATATTTTAACACGCTCCCTTTTCTGTGAGTTTTGCTACTCGTTATTGCTGATTATTCCCTTATCAGGGCCGAACGACAGACGTCATAGGATTATCAGATTCGCTTCCGACTGTTTGTTGTGCGTGTCGTATCAAGGGGAAATTTCTGTTATAGAATAAGACATTATCATATTTTGAATAATGCTTCGTTTCACTATCTTCGCTTATTAACAAATAAATATTTGTTCGAATAAACAACTTTTTTATAATATTTGGATTTTTTTTGTAATTGTTTCATTTAATTAAAATGTTCCTACAGTTGGAATATTCTTACTCTTTTGAGACGTGTCACCTTTTATGAACGTATACATTTTTGAGTGACGCCTTAAGTATACAGTTCTATAGGAAAACGAAATATGTTGTACATGTATTTGGTAAGATTATGTAATGCTGTCTTGTTCAAAAGATGATATGACCCAAAGGCCACAAGATACAATTTTCTCTGTCATAATAAAGAGACAGGTAGGTGCTTTTAGGGAATTATTGCACGTTGGAGATAAGAGGAGATGGCGCTTCGTTTGACAGGATATCAAACACTTTTGCTTTATATGGCATTGGAATATATATCAAAGTTGAGAATATATTGCATGTGTTTCCATACTATAACATACAGCGAAATTTACATTGCAAATATCATTCATGTTGTTGCAATCATTTGAAATGACTCAACTTGCAATTGGCTAATTAAAAACAGCGGCACCGCCGTCAATTGATCTCAGCTTACAGAAGCATGTTGGGGATTATAGAACGTAAACCCAGTAACGTCGACGACCTTGACCTTCCAGAGGTCACTAACATGCTGATCACAAGACCTGAACTCCCAGCAGTCTATACGGCGGGACTGACACCTACGTAAACATGCGTTGTGTGAAGTTTGTAGCCAGTGTCGCATCATGTTTGAAGGAATGACAGATACATGCTGGGATTTCCACGCGCGTGGATTATCTTGAGTGATCACTTCGGGACAATTACAGTAATTGCTTGACATACACGTCTGTCACTCCATTGGCGTTTCTCTTTGGCTTATCATACAGGTTTGAGCTGAATTATCTTTTCTTGAACACGAACAAACAATACCCCGGTGACGCCATATTGTAGACATTTGCTGCATAGCAAACTTTATAAAATGGATATATTCAATATTAATACTCTTATGAAACGACTCTTTTGGCTAAAGCTCAAGAAATATTCAAAACAGTTTCGTAAATCTGACACCATTGTATGTTAGCATGTATATACGTTCCCAAAAATCTCCAGACTCTGTCATAAATTCGGTGTTGGAAATGATGAAGCTACAAATCAACTTGTCCAAACACTATTTCTTGCACTACAGTGTAAGCTATATAGTAGAAGTAGAGGAGGCAATTTGTAATGTCGTAGACAGCTTTGATATCGAAAGCTTTTTTTATTGCAGTGGTTAATGTAAATTTCAAAGATTCTCATAACAGAAACGAAACATACAGTAAACACAGCTTGCAAGGAAAACAACTTCAGAAATGTCATGGCACATGTTACTGTCGATAACGTGTTATGGAATGGTTTTTCAATACGGCCGACCAGTACGTACGAAAAAGTAAGGCCCTCACTTCAAGCTACCAGATCAGTTATTTGTAACACATTAGGACCATGAAAAGTGTCCTGCTGAACTCAGAAAGATGTCAACTTTAAATTACATTATTGTTTGTTTGTCGTTCAGTTCCAAAATACTTTTGAATCCATCTTGAAGTTGGATGAATTGTTAATATCGTTATCGAAGCGGAATGTGTCGTTTTCGAATGATCTTAAGGGTTTCATGTCTCTCAACCTAGTCAGAATGTTTTTCCAATTGAAATCCGATGAAAGTCCAAAGTGCAGGTGTGAATATGTTAATATGATAAATATATATCATTACAAGCTTTACCGAACATAATCTTACAGTGTACGTGAATGAAGAACGTATACGTAGCAGCTGTACGTTTTTGTTTCACTGTCATAACATAGAAAACATAGAAAATGATAATGGTACTGATATGGTACTGATATGCTTAGTAATAAATCTTGATATTAAATAAATATGTTATTGTTTGATTATCTAAACTGTTAAGGTTAAATTTTTTAGAAAATATTTCATGTCTTACCATGTTGAGATTCCTATAATTAGTCGAATGGCGGCGGCGAAATTGAGCAGACGAGCACCAAATTAAGCGGAAAATGCCGTTTTAAGGTACTTTCCGGTTAATTGACACAACTGAGACCTTGATTTTCCTTCTTAGAATAGCATTTGCCTTCAGAAAATGAGTTTCATTTATAGAAATTGGTCCAAACACGAGCTTATTATTATTATTATGTAAGATTATGTTTTAATAACTATCTACATTGTACCTTTGTGCAGTTACGATTATAGTTTTGTGGAAGGAAAACGACTCAAGTGTACCTTGAGATTGATCTGTGTCCCTTGTGAAATTCTTAGAATGGAATAAAAAGTTTGGAACGAAAAGAAAATTATTGTGTTTTTTTTTTATCTCCCTGCAAAGTATCCCTTAGTCGATGGTTCCATATGCATTGTATGTAACACATTAACATGAACGTGTGCGAGCTACAAAGTCTACATAACATGTAAGTGTAGGTGTATTTGCAGGAATAAATACATGCAATAATATTATGGAGTATTATGAAATCGTATAACAGCGTCAACATAAGGCCCAAAGGGACCACCAGCAAGTTACGCAACGAAAATTTAATATCTGTGACGTTCCTTAAAGCAAGAGAGTCTCTTGAAATTTGAACATTTTAAAAATAGTTTACTTCACATCGTTAGTCGAAATAATATGAAATAGGCACTGCCAAAAAGCGAGCGCACGTAGTTCAGTAACCATTATATGATACATTGTGTACATCTCGGGCGCCAAAGGCGCCCCCAGGTAATTCTTCATATGGACACGCAGTGTGCTGATGATGGTTTTAGAAAGTCTACCAGATATTTTGTTTAGGTCTTCACTTACTTAATCTTAACATCAATCAATTAAGCGCACATGTCCCCATAACTTTCAAACGGTTGAGATCCCAACCCCAAAACTATATATGTATATATGTACATGTATATACAATTGCTGAGCATAAAGAAACGATCACAAATATGAGTGTAGATTTGATCCAAGAGTCTGCCACTTCCTTGCAGGCTTACTTCCTGAGTAATAACTTTTAAATGATTAAGATCCCCTCCCCAAAACAATATATACAATGGCTGAGCATAAATAGACGATAAAAACTATCATTTTAGATTTGACCCCAGGGTCTGCCATGTCCTTGCAGGCTTAACTCTTGAGTCATAACATTCAAACTGTTGACATATCCACCCCATAACTATATATATACAATTGTTGAGCATAAAGAAACGATCACGAATATGATTGTAGATTTGACTCCAAGGTCTGCCACTCCCTTGCAGACTTACTTCTTGAGTCATAACTTACTTCTAAATTCATAAATTAAAGGAGTTTTACGCACCTGACCCTTCTGCTTCTACCTGAGTTTAACAATTTTGGATTTCCACCTTTTGGCCCCTAGCATCACTGAAGAGTCCTAGGAGGACGAAACAGCTGTATGGTGCAGTTTAATTCATTTTGTTTTCGGTATGCTGTATCTATTACTAAATTTAAAAGGTGCAGCACATGTGTGTGTTACGTCATCTTTCAAACGGTTGAGATCCCCACCCCTTAACTATATATATACAATTGTTGAGCATAAAGAAACAGTCACGTGTATGATTGTAGAGTTGACCCAGTAGTCTGCCACTCCCTTGCAGACTTAACTCTTGAGTCATAACTTTTAAACGGTTGAGATCCCCACCCCGTAACTATATATGCAATTACTGAGCATAGAGAGACGATCATAAATATGATTTTAGATTTGACTCCAGGGTCTGCCATGTACTTGCAGGCTTACTTCCTGAGTAATAACTTTGAAATGATTGAGATCTCCACCCCAAAACTATATATACAATGGCTGAGCATAAAGAGACAATCACAAATATGATTTTAGATTTGACCCCAGGGTCTGCCTCGACCTTGCAGACTTAACCTGTCAGTCATAACTTTTAAACTGTTGAGATCTCCACCCCAAAACTAAATATACAATTGCTTGGCGTAAAGAGACGATCACAAACATGATTTCAGATTTGATCCTAGCGACTGCCACACCCCTTGCAGACTTCCACACACATATCTAATATGAACTAATTTCAAATAAATTTCCTCTAAATGCTCTTTAGAATCAGAAAGCTAAAAGTTTATTAAAGGCAATATTGCGGCAGATCCCACACTGGAAAAGTTTATGTTCTTCAACTTACACATGTACACATAACTGTTTGTTGCATTTATTGAAAGCCATGTGAGCGATAAGGCCCTATGGTCCTCTTGTTTATGATGATCTATTGATGCAATATTTAGAACAAACTACAAGATTTAGTGAGGAAAAATTGAGAAAACTGATGTTAAGGGTATCACAACTTTACAATTGTTTGTCGTTGGATATACAGTGTATTATAGTTTGAAAGAGATCAGTTTGGAACTGGAACAAAATTTTAGATTGTGAAATATGCGAATAAGGGAGAATCCATCAATGTTCAGGAACCTCATGTCATGGTTAATATTAAAGAGATCAGTTGAAAACTGGGAGGATATCTCAAAACAATACTTAGATTGCAAAATATGTAATTAGAAAGAATAAGACTTTCAAATATAGTAGAACCATATAGATGTTCAGGAAAACCCAACTTCATGTAATGGTGAATAAATGCACAAAGTTTGAAAGTGATCAGTTAAAACTGTGGGACAAAATTTAGATAGTGAAATATAAAAGGGGGAAGTTACTCTTCCAAATATAGTCGAATCAAACTGACTTTGAGGAAAACACAACTTATGACATAGTGAAAAACTATCTCAAGTTTGAAAGATCTCCAGTCAAGATAATTGTCCAACATATAAGATGCTGATAATTTTCACAAAGAAGGGCGGCAATACTTAAATTACCGGGATTTATTAACTTGTCATCAATAGCAATGTATGTTATAGGACTGTAAAAACATTTGCTAAAATATTCATTACTTATATATTTACATATGCCCCTATATATAGCGCTAACGCGCTATATAGAATATGTCTGTATCCCATTTCGTTCATACCACCGTAAACGCAATAAAAACACCGTTCAATCCCTATATTTACATTTATATAGAAATACTGTGATTTATTATTTAGTTATTTAGAATAGTTTTGAGCAATCAACTTACCCAGGTTTCAAGTTATAAGATACTAATAATGCAGTCTGTAACATTAACATTTTCAAGCACTAGTCCGAACAAGCAAAATGCAGTGTTTATTTTAACAAATATATTGAAATTCAAATTAATTTTAAGGAATTTCAACTAGTCCAAACCAAAAAGTCGTGGATATAGGACTAGTTGCTAACGTCGCAGACTGATGATGTCAGTGTTGTTACGATCTGTACAACATTTGTCTTCACATGCATTACAATGGAAGGATGCCAGCAAATATAAATATAACATATATATCTACGTGTATAATTTATACAATTTACTCTAAGGAGTTAATGAATGACACAAGGATAGTGAAATATTTAAATCAATGAAGACTATTTAATTCTAGCATGTCTGGATCTGAAGAAATTGATTATTGAAAATTAATTCAATTTGCCCTTCCCTCAGGCCTTTGAGATGGGCCAGGTTGTTAATTTTCATACATATACTATCAGAATGCTGTCAAATGAATTGAAATGATAATCATTAAAGTGCAGTTTAGTTATACCCAAAAAGGTTCTTTCCCCATATTTTAACTGCAACAAGGTCAAAAACAAGATTACATACAAATCATGACTAACATGAATTTTCCAGAGGAACTAAAAATTATTTTATCACCTATTTATATCCATGAAATTCTGGCATTAATATTTGTTTATACATTGTATATATATATATAATATATATTGAGAAACAAAATTAGTCTGGTGACTGATCACCTATGTAATATTTTCTCTATGGAATATAGTTTGAAACACAACTTAATACCTTCAAATCATTTACATATTATTTGCCGGAATAAGTTTGTTGAGAATTTAATCAATTTAATGTCTTTTTGAGAAAGAGATTAATCCAAAAAAATTGTTTATGTCTTGAAATATATATTTGATCATGGACGCATGAAGGCCCGATCACTGGATGTCTGAACACCAAAGACTTAAATAGTTAAATGAAAACAAAATCGATGTGCTAGTTTAAGATCATATCACAATTCGCAAATGCCAAGTTGTATGAACACAGTAGAGCAAAGAAAAAATAAACCCAAATACAGAACAAATAAACAAGAACAATGAAAATATCAAACAATGGGAAATAAATTGAAGAGTTCTATTATAGTTACTGGTAGTTATCTCTTTATGTTTACATGTTATTTATATTTTCTATGTTTCATAAATTTCAAGTTGTGCTATCATTTCCACCAGGATTTGAACCTGGGTCTTCTACCACAAAGTGGCAAGTGTGATGACCACTACACTATAGAAATATTTCATAGCACAATCGAATTCTTGATACATTTTGGATTTGATATATAACCTTAAAATTATACTCATCCTCTTTCCTCAGAAAATAGGAACAGTCGTATCAGAATTTGAAGTTGATAATTTAACTATGTACCGCTGTATCCCCTTCAATTTTAATTGATAAATGCTAGACTCAGAACAAAAAATTTCTCCTTGCAATTGTCTCCTTTTCCAAGATTCCTTAGACTATCTAGATATGCTAACCCATTTGAAATCATTTTTTTGGTATTTTGAGCACAAATAGTTTCTCCCATGACAAAAAAAAAGGTTGGCAAGTGTGCATTTATCATTTCATCCGGATCCATGTACCATAAATAATCTGTTTGCAAAAAGTTTTTAGCGCTAAAACTACGAGTAGTTTTTGCGTCTATTGCTGCCACTATTCTGTGACCTTTTGACCCATGTCATTTCCCCTCCCGCTCCGGAAAAGCTTGAATTGCTACCAATCTCATGATATCTGAACTATTTGCAAGCCTAAACCTAACAGCGATTTGTAACAAAGAATTTTTTTTTCACTCCCACGGCTCATTTAAATATTACGTCTCTGTTGCTGGCTGACCTCTCGTGTATACATTCATTGTACATTAGTGCTATACCTCTCTCTGCTTGACACTCGTATACGGATCGCGGAATTCCTGGCATGGTGTACTTTGCTGTTAAACTTTGATTATAAAATCGCGCATAGCCAAATACACTGATTTTGATTTCAATGTTACTGTATATTACCTTATACATGTGCGTAAACCAAAATACTTGACGAATTTGTCGGTCGGAAGTATTAATTCGTAATTACAGTGAAAATCCGCCCCCTGGATATGATAATGTTATTTACGAGTTACTTCCCCTGATTGTCACTAACGTTGTGATATATATACTGAATGCACAAACTTGATCGATTTTCTTACTTAATATTGAACTGAGTATATAATTGTCAATGAGACATTATCAGAACCTGCATAATGTAATATGAATTGGCAAAACACTTGATTTATTGAAAATAACATTTATACTTTTCTATGTTCGTGGTTTTATAATTACGTTCTCTGTGCTTCACACATCACTATACATTTATTGCCCTGGTTGTAGTAAGTCGAAATTTCGAGATATTATCTTGAAATTTCGAGTTAATATCTTGAAATTTCGATTTAGTAAGTCGAAATTTCGAGATATCATCTTGAAATGTCGAGTTAGTAAGTCGGAATTTCGAGTTAGTAAGTCGAAATTTCGAGTTATTATCTTGAAAGTTCGAGTCTTTAAGGTATTTCGATCACAGGTCAACGTTCACGGGTGAGTTACGTTTCTGAAATAGGCCGACACTTTTAGCCATTAAACTTGAATCACCTAAATTTTAAATGTAATGTAGAGTCCGGTCATGGTAGCCTTTACCTCAGGGTCAAAGGGAACATCAAGGTCAGAGGGGCGGGGTTTGGGGGATTAAAACATTTAAAGGTGACGTCAAGTGATGCCAACGGTCCTTCACCGTGTTTAATTCAGTTAAAACTTTGTTTGCTATCATATGATGGCATTGCAGATTATATATAAGCATCATTAACGACTTCCAATGAACATTATTACAATAAGAACTTCTTCATACAGAGTGTATATATGCAAATTATAATTTGGCAGGAGCCAGTTCCTCTAATATGGTCAAATTATTATATCGGTGATAGATATTCTTATCAAACTCAAATATGTGCTATGTTTTCAGGAATATCTTTGAAAGGGAAAATCCTTTTACTTTTTCAAAACAAAAATGTAGGTTTTAATGAAAACTACTTTGGCAAGGGGGTCAAAGGTCTAAGATCACAATTTAAGTACGTGACCAAAATGGTTAATTATATATAAACATGTTTTATTGCGACAAATTTCAAATCAAAGGTCACGGACGTATTATATTTCTAAAGTTGCTAATCATTTCAGAAGTATTTGGTATGTATGTACACACATTTAAGGATTGGATGTCTATTTTAATGTTTGCATGTGCTGATGAAGTAACACCCTATAATGTTTACCCTATAATGTTAACGAGGTTGTAACGTTCTACAGCGGGAGGGTCACACTTTTTAACGGTGGTGTCATAAAAGGATTGAAAGTCATTTTTTAACTTTCATAGTGCCATGAAAGGTCAGCCGTTACATCCATATTGAATGAAGCCCGCTAGGGCGTCGTGCTAAATATGGATGTAAACGCTGACCTTTCATAGCACTATGAAAGTTAGAAAAACGACTTTCAATCCATATATTTACATTTTTACTATTGGGCAATTGCTTAACTTCATTTATGTTTTTTCCAATGAATAGTTTATTATCTGTGTTTGTATATGTGTCGTCATTTAAACGACATTAGCGGAACAGCCCAGCTTGAATAAAATTGGCGCCAATGATAAAAATGAGTCATTTGAGTGTTTGACGCAAGGGCATTCTCTATATTATTCGAAGCGGTGCGACAAGGCTCTTATTGAATAAGCTTGATCTATGACGTCATAATTAAACCACGTGCTACGTCTCGAGAACCATTGCTTTCATACTTTTATGAAAGGCATTTTTGCTGGTAATCTTCATGTAGTAGGTCGCAGCGAAAATGTAAATATACTTTTATGAAAGGCATTTTTGCTGGTCATGTTCATATAGTGGGTTGCAGCGCAAATGTAAATATATACAATTGTACGAAAACTCGAAGTTCACACTCTAAAACGGGAGGGTCACATTCTAAAATAGCGGCCACACTCTTAAACGGGGAGTCACACTCTACAACGAGAGGGTCACACTTTATAACTGTGGTGTCACATACGAAATCTGGAGTATCATACTCTACAACGGGAGGGTCACACTATATAATGGCGTGCGCCACACTCTTTGACGAGGGTGCCATATACTAAAACTATAAGGTCACATGCTAGAACGTGAGGGTCACACTCTATAATGGTGGTCCAAATCTTTATCGGGGAGTCACACTCAACATTGTGAGGGTCACACTCTATAATGGGGGTCACACTCTGTAACCGGGGTTTCCACACTCTATAACGAGAGGGTCAAACTCTATAACGGTGGTGTCACATACTAAAACTCGAAAATCACACAGTAAAATTGGAGTGTCACATTCTATGAAGAGCGGTCACACTCTTTGACGGAGTTGTCACACTCTACAAAGGGAGGGTCACGTTCTTAAACGGTGGTGTCACATACTAAAGCTCGAATGTCACGAGAGGGTCACACTTTATAAAGGGCGGTCACACTCTTTAACAGGGGTGTCACACTCTGTAACGGGAGGGTCACACTTTATAATAGTGGACATACTTTTTTACAGGGGTGTCACATTCAACAAGGTGAGGGTCACATTCTATAATTGGAGGGTCACAGTATATAACGGTGGTCACACTCTATAACGGTTGTGACACCTATTTAAACTTTAAGGTCACATGCTAGAACGGGAGAGTCGCACTCTATAATTGGCTTCACACTCTATAATTGGCTTCACATTTTATAATTGGGGGTCACACTCTACCACGGGAGGGTGACACTCAATAACAGTAGGGTTACACTCTATAATGGTGGTGTCAGATACTAAAACCCGAAGGTCAGACTCTAAAACGGGAGCGTCTATAAAGGGCAGTCACAATCTTTTACACTCCACAATGCGAGGGCCACACTCTGAAACGGTGGTGTCACATACTAAAATTAAAAGGTTAACTCTAGAACGGGAGGGTAACACTTTATGAAGGGAAACCATACTCTTTAATATGGGTGTCAAACTCTAGCATAGGAGGGTCACACCCTATAACTGTGGTGTCAAATACTCAATCCTGAAGGTCAAACTCTTTGACGGGGGTTTCACTTACTTAAACTCGAAGGTCACAATCTAGAACGTGAGTGTCACACTCTATAATGGTGGTCACACTCTTAAACGAGGAGTTACACTCAACAAAGGGAGGGGCACACTCAATTATGGTGGTCACACTCTTCAACGGGGTGTCCCATTTTATAGCGGGAAGGTCACACTCTATAATAGGGGTCAGAATCTAAAATGGAAGTGTCACCCTCTATTATGGGAGGGTCACACTCTATAACGAGGGTGTCACACTCGAAGGTCATACTCTGTAACGGGACGGTCATAGTCTATGAAGGGCGGTCACACTCTACAACGGGAGGGTACATTTCATAATAGTGGGCACACCCTTTGACGGGGTTGTCACACTCTATAATGGGAGGGTAACACTCTATAACAGGAGGGTCACACTCTAAAACGGGAAGGTCAAACTCTATAACGTGGTCGAACTCTTTAACGGGAGGGTCACACTCTATAACGGGAGGGTCACACTCTATACCGGGAGGGTCAAACTTTATAACGGGCTAGTCACACTCTATAACGGGGGTCAAACTCTATAACGGGAGGGTCACACTCTACAACGCGAGGGACACACTCTATAATGGTAGTCACACTCTATAACGGGAGGGTCAAACTCTACAACGCGAGGGACACACTCTATAACGGGAGTCACACTCTATAACGGGAGGGTCAAACTCTACAACGCGAGGGACACACTCTATAACGGGAGTCACACTCTATAACGGGAGGGTCAAACTCTACAACGCGAGGGACACACTCTATAATGGTAGTCACACTCTATAACGGGAGGGTCAAACTCTACAACGCGAGGGACACACTCTATAACGGGAGTCACACTCTATAACGGGAGGGTCAAACTCTACAACGAGAGGAACACACTCCATAACGGGAGTCACACTCTATAACGGGAGGGTCAAACTCTACAACGCGAGGGACACACTCTATAATGGTAGTCACACTCTATGACGAAGATGTCACATACTAAATCAGACCTGGCAACTCCAACGGATTGGTCGGAATTTAGTTATAAAATACGGACTACGGATTGACAACGAGATGTTACGGAAATTAAAAAGAATAATAAAAATGTGTTTTCATTCTAATTTAAATTGAATAGATAAAAAATTAATGTAAACAATTACGTTTATTTCGAGTTAAATTTCTTATTAAACTACCACATACTTTCTTTGAATCTTTGTCAATCTGTTTTCCGAACCCGCGAGGTTTTGGTCAAAGGTCAAATAAACCACAGTCGGAATCAAGCGTCTTAAAGAATTCGCGTACGCTTAGACATGTGTCGAAACGGGCCGTGGAAATGCTAAAACACATTGATAAATCGGCAGGATCGTCTGTTAAGTCACCGTACAAACGAAATTCAAACCAATCCAATCAGTTTGTAAACTGTTCAGTGTGCAGTAAAGACTTTTCCTGCGCCCATGCATGTCGGTTGTATTGATGATTGAAATTATGCAGAGCATCTGTTATGAATATATATAAGTGTGATGTTATCTGTTTGGAGCACGGACTTAGATAATCTAAGTCCGTGGTTTGGAGTTGTTATTAGCACCAAATATATTCCCTCACAGAATCGCTTTATAATTCATCAGTAGATTACTATAAATGGAAGATTTGGGCATGTGGTCCTACTTTTACTGAAACTACTGACACCAGATCAAAACTACTGACAACCAGCTTGAAAACTACTGACAAGCACTGGAAAGGGTTCCCAGGTCTGCTAAATACGTAGGGCATACTCTTAACTTCGAGGGTTACACTGTATAATTGGGGTCACACTAAATGGCGGTGTCACATTCTACAACGGGAGGGTCACTCACTACAACGAGTGATTACACTCTACAAAGGGATTGCCACACTCTATTACGAGGGCGAATTTTTTTCAATTATTTGGTGTTCGATCAAACTTTAGAACAGGGGGTATCTTTTTTATACTATTATATATTGTACTTTATAGTATATATTAGGCGTGAGGTCACACCAAACAATGGAAGGTAGATACAATGTATTTGGTGAAGGACACATTCTAGAACGGGATGCGCGTGTTTGAGGTATAGATCCTGATCATATTATTCAACGTATATTTGTTAAAAGTGTGCATGTTTGTCTACAGCAGGATATTACAAGAGTAAGGGTCACACTCTTTAACAAACCTTCTTTGTTATAGAGTGTGACCTTTTTACTCGGCAGCGGGGTAAAGCGTAGCGGGAGTTTTTGCTTATATATAATACATGTATATAAATGTTTTCCCCACTCAACAACTAACTTAATATTCATGTTTATCCCCTCAGTGTTGAAAAGCATCCGTATGATTTAAATTTCGTTTAAAAGTAAATAGTTGTTGCTTGATACAATGCAAAACTTCCCCGAGCTTGTCTAAGCCTTCTCAATTTTAATGGAATTTCTTTTAGATTTCACAAATGAAGAAGTCCATTAAGATGCATAGTATGATCCGATGGAAATAATTAGCTGAGTGGTTTTGAAATTAAGCTGTTACGTTTTATTATCAATTTGCGCTTGGCAGCTTGTTCCCATGTGAGAATTTCACGTTTTGCGTTTGAATTGTATAAAAAAAAACTCACTTCCTAGAAACAGACGCTGTCTATGAAAGCTGTTGAAAACTTGTTTTGATGTAGTTTGATCTTTTGGAAATAATTCGATGAATCAAACAAAACATCCTTATTTCCCAGAAAAATATATATTCCGTACTCACTTTAATTCAAATAGATTCGGTGCAAAATGTTTTGTAAGTGTTATCAAATTCATCCAAGATTTCCAGGAGCAACTTCATAAATTGTGTTTGCTAGGCTAGATAAGGAAGTTAAGCAATTTGTAATAATCGAAAAAGACAAGGATTGTTTTAATTTTGACCTATAGTACCTATAGTATTTTATTATTAAGAAGCATTTAAAAAGTTGATTTAGTAAACAAATAGTGAAACTATCCGTTGCCAGCATCAAATATTTCATTTGCATGCCCATCTGAAATGTTGACGCATTCACACACAAACGTTTAACTACTTGTTTTCATAGGCACCACATTTTCTGTCACACCGGCTATTACATAGGATTTGCGCATGTGTAACAGGAAGACGACCACGCGACAACACGAAAATTCGACAATCCGACAACGCGACAACACGACATTTTACCGCGACAACCCGATATTCCATACGTGCTAATTAGCGTGTTCAAAATTTCGTGTTGTCGTGTTGTCGCTTTGTCGTGTTGTCGCCTTGTCGCGGTTTGAAAACGCAACAAGACGACATTTTATCCACTTAATCTCGGGTTGTCGCAGTTACTGAACGCGACAAAGCGACAAGATAACAATACGACAAGGTGACAACACGAGATGGCCGTAATCACTCACCATACTTAAGACATATTGTTGTAATGGGCCACATGTTGTTTCACTAGTTTACCTAGACCTTCAGGTGTAATCCGGAATGAATGACTCCGCTTCCAATTTATAATTTAAGAATCATGTTGTACTTCCGTTTTTTGGGCTTCGCCTCTAGTCCCTTTTTGTTGCTTGTAAACAATTTCGAGTTAAGTCTATATCCCTCAAGTTTCTTGATGGTTCATTGACTCATGAAAAATGATTGAAAACTTTATTTTTAGGAACGAATATCAAGATAAAGTAAAAACAAAAACAAATCAATAAATAAAAATACAACCTAATTTCCCTGATAGTCTTATAATCAACAATATCGACTAACTTAAATTAACAAAAGTATAAGAATTAGAAAACTGTTGTATTACTGTAACAATAAGACTTGTAAATCCAAACGACTCCATATCATAACCTTTTAATGACTTATACTGCTAACCTTTTGGTGACCTTGATGTGACCATGGAAACGACCTTAACCCGCCCGTCACATTGACAGTAAACACGTTGAAGTGTCACTGGCCATTTTTGAGATTCCATCAGTTACATGAATTAGGCGGACTTGACGCGTATGATATGATTCGGCTCACCATTTTTCTGATCGATAGATTCCACTAAGAAGATAATTGATAGCTGTGTTCCGGTACGGAAGATAAAAACAGTTAAATCACAACGTCAACAAGCAAGTCGCCAAAATATGGACATAAATTAAAAGCATGTCATCAGAAACAATAGCAAGTGAAGCAATATTATTGGGGGGAAAAATAAAGCAAAAGATGCAACAGCTATATCAAGCACAAATACAAGATATACCACTGCTTTAAGACATAAGAGCAAGGTATAAGTACTGCACGATATGCCATTGAACGACTTCACCTTTCAAAGACAAACAATATCAAAAGGTCTGCCCTTAGAGACAAATTATACCACAATCTAAGCCCCCAGGTACTGTGAACGTACGTATTTTAGCGGTCATATTATTTTAGCTATATTCGCGCTAAAATCATTCGCGCTAAAATCATTCGCGCTAAAATCATTCTGCTAAATAATGGTTGAGCTAATCATCGTTCCGACATGGTGAGCGCACCACTCATCATTACGATAACATATCTATATTCGGTTATGTCATAACATTTGGATGAAAAAGTACGTTTACAATAACCCTGTATATAACTTTATCAAAATGGCTAATAAGTTACTTGATATATATATATACAAGTATTGCCGTTCTGCTTTATTTATGCCTACGCTAATATAATAATTAAGGTAATAATTCAATGTATTTATTGCACATTCCTTACCTAATGTTACATAATCTATATGAACATGTACAGTATGTATCTATTTATTATTCATTTGCTCTGTCTTTGTGTATATTACATGCATTGTGATCTTCACTTAGAGGAAATAAAGACAATAATAATAACACAGCCTCAGCTCTCAAGATACAAATTATACCACTGCTTGCCTCAGCTCTCAAGTACTAAGAATACGACTGCCTGCAACAGCCCTCAGAGACAAATTATACCACTGCCTGCCTCAGCCATCAGAGACAAATTATACCACTGCCTGCAACAGCCCTCAGAGACAAATTATACCACTGCCTGTCTCAGCTCTCAGAGACAAATTATACCACTGCCTGCAACAGCCCTCAGAGACAAATTATACCACTGCCTGCCTCAGCCCTCAGAGACAAATTATACCACTGCCTGCCTCAGCCCTCAGAGACAAATTATACCACTGCCTGCCTCAGCCCTCAGAGACAAATTATACCACTGCCTGCCTCAGCCCTCAGAGACAAATTATACCACTGCCTGCCTCAGCCCTCAGAGACAAATTATACCACTGCCTGCAACAGCCCTCAGAGACAAATTATACCACTGCCTGCCTCAGCCCTCAGAGACAAATTATACCACTGCCTGCAACAGCCCTCAGAGACAAATTATACCACTGCCTGTCTCAGCTCTCAGAGACAAAGAATGCGACTGCCTCCAACAACCCTCAGAGACAAAATATACCATTGCCTGTCTCAGCTCTCAGAGACAAAGAATACGACTGCCTGCAACAGCCCTCAGAGACAAATTATACCATTGCCTGTCTCAGCTCTCAGAGACAAAGAATACGACTGCCTCCAACAGCCCTCAGAGACAAATTATATCATTGCCTGTCTCAGCCCTCAGAGACAAATTATACCACTGCCTGCCTCAGCCCTCAGAGACAAATTATACCACTGCCTGCAACAGCTCTCAATGACAAATAATACCACTGCCTGTCTCAGCTCTCGGAGTCAAATTATACCACTGCCTGCCTCAGCTCTCAATGACAAAGAATACCACTGCCTGTCTCAGCTCTCAGAGACAAAATATACCATTGCCTGTCTCAGCTCTCAGAGACAAAGAATACGACTGCCTCCAACAGCCCTCAGAGACAAATTATACCATTGCCTGTCTCAGCCCTCAGAGACAAAGAATACCACTGCCTGCCTCAGCTCTCAATGACAAAGAATACCACTGCCTGTCTCAGCTCTCAGAGACAAAATATACCATTGCCTGTCTCAGCTCTCAGAGACAAAGAATACGACTGCTTCCAACAGCCCTCAGAGACAAATTATACCATTGCCTGTCTCAGCCCTCAGAGACAAATTATACCACTGCCTGCCTCAGCCCTCAGAGACAAATTATACCACTGCCTGCAACAGCTCTCAATGACAAATAATACCACTGCCTGTCTCAGCTCTCGGAGACAAATTATACCACTGCCTGCCTCAGCTTTCAATGACAAAGAATACCACTGCCTGTCTCAGCTCTCAGAGACAAATTATACCACTTCCTGACTCAGCTCTCAATGACAAATAATACCACTGCCTGTCTCAGCTCTCGGAGACAAATTATACCACAGCCTGTCTCAGCTCTCAAGGACAAAGAATACCACTGCCTGTCTCAGCTCTCAATGACAAATAATACTACTGCCTGCCTCAGCTCTCAATGACAAATAATACCACTGCTTGCCTCAGCTCTCAATGACAAAGAATACCACTGCCTGCCTCAGCTCTCAATGACAAATAATACCACTGCCTGACTCAGCTCTCAATGACAAATAATACCACTGCCTGTCTCAGCTCTCGGAGACAAATTATACCACAGTCTGTCTCAGCTCTCAAGGACAAAGAATACCACTGCCTGTCTCAGCTCTCAATGACAAATAATACTACTGCCTGCCTCAGCTCTCAATGACAAATAATACCACTGCTTGCCTCAGCTCTCAATGACAAAGAATACCACTGCCTGCCTCAGCTCTCAATGACAAATAATACCACTGCCTGCCTCAGCCCACAGAGACAAATTATACCACTGCCTGCAACAGCCCTCAGAGACAAATTATACCACTGCCTGCCTCAGCCCTCAGAGACAAATTATACCACTGCCTGCAACAGCCCTCAGAGACAAATTATACCACTGCCTGTCTCAGCTCTCAGAGACAAAGAATGCGACTGCCTCCAACAACCCTCAGAGACAAAATATACCATTGCCTGTCTCAGCTCTCAGAGACAAAGAATACGACTGCCTGCAACAGCCCTCAGAGACAAATTATACCATTGCCTGTCTCAGCTCTCAGAGACAACGAATACCACTGCCTCCAACAGCCCTCAGAGACAAATTATACCATTGCCTGTCTCAGCCCTCAGAGACAAATTATACCACTGCCTGCCTCAGCCCTCAGAGACAAATTATACCACTGCCTGCAACAGCTCTCAATGACAAATAATACCACTGCCTGTCTCAGCTCTCGGAGACAAATTATACCACTGCCTGCCTCAGCTCTCAATGACAAAGAATACCACTGCCTGTCTCTGCTCTCAGAGACAAAATATACCATTGCCTGTCTCAGCTCTCAGAGACAAAGAATACGACTGCCTCCAACAGCCCTCAGAGACAAATTATACCATTGCCTGTCTCAGCCCTCAGAGACAAAGAATACCACTGCCTGCCTCAGCTCTCAATGACAAAGAATACCACTGCCTGTCTCAGCTCTCAGAGACAAAATATACCATTACCTGTCTCAGCTCTCAGAGACAAAGAATACGACTGCCTCCAACAGCCCTCAGAGACAAATTATACCATTGCCTGTCTCAGCCCTCAGAGACAAATTATACCACTGCTTGCCTCAGCCCTCAGAGACAAATTATACCACTGCCTGCAACAGCTCTCAATGACAAATAATACCACTGCCTGTCTCAGCTCTCGGAGACAAATTATACCACAGCCTGTCTCAGCTCTCAAGGACAAAGAATACCACTGCCTGTCTCAGCTCTCAATGACAAAGAATACCACTGCCTGCCTCAGCTCTCAATGACAAATAATACCATTGCCTGCAACAGCTCTCAATGACAAATAATACCACTGCCTGCCTCAGCTCTCAATGACAAATAATACCACTGCCTGCCTCAGCTCTCAATGACAAAGAATACCACTGCCTGTCTCAGCTCTCAAGGACAAAGAATACCACTGCCTGCCTCAGCTCTCAAGGACAAAGAATACCACTGCCTGCCTCAGCTCTCAATGACAAATAATACCACTGCCTGCCTCAGCTCTCAATGACAAATAATACCACTGCCTGCCTCAGCTCTCAAGGACAAAGAATACCACTGCCTGCCTCAGCTCTCAAGGGCAAAGAATACCACTGCCTGTCTCAGCTCTCAAGGACAAAGAATATCACGAAGACAGCTCTTAAAGACACATTGTACCACCACGTCAGCTCTCCAGGACAATTTATTCAACACTTTTAGCTGTCCAGAACAAATGATACCACAAACCCAGCTCTCCAGGTCTGAACCTTCGATAAGGTTTTTTTCCCAGTCAAACCCCCAGGGTGGGTATATATTCTGTTAGTCTTTCCTATTCGTTTGAGGTCTTCTCAATTATCATTCTTATATTTTTGAATTGGTCTGAAGTTTAGATTTACCTGATTTATCCCATTTTATTCATTCATCGGAGACCCTGTTACCAGTCGGTAAGGGAACCTTTCAGGTTACCATTGGCAGGCTTGCACCATATATAAACGCGGTGGTCGTCCAGAATATGAATGAATGTTGCGTCTGGCGAAGACATGATCTTATCCAGCCAATGAATGTGTTAACTTATTGCCACACTATCGCCATCGCTTCCAACTTGTACTTGTTATAGCGGAAGACGAATACCACTTGTGAATGCAACGACAAGCTTAGCGGAGTTCTAGAGGTTTATGACAAAAGAACAGATTATTTATCAGACAATTGAAAGCCATGTCAATCAAATTCCAAAAAATAGTTTTCTAAACTAAATGTGTTGTATAAAGCGTTTCTCGAACGGTGCAACCCCTAGTATACCGAGGAGAATAGATTTTATGTAGATTTTTATGGACACAATTTTGTGTTCCAGTAGATTCAGTGTAATTTGTTTTAGGTACAGCTGAATTGTGTGTGTATATATAGGTGCAATCTCGTTTATGTGTGCACCGTTCAATTTTGTAACATTCAGTTTAAATCTAAGATACCCTAAACTTCAAGAAGAAGAAGAAGAAGAAGATGATGATGATGATGATGATGATGATGATGATGATGATGATGATGTTTGGTCATATATTGAAACAGAAATGAAACAATAAATAGTATCAAGTCCAAAGAAACCTTGTCTAACTGCCATCCGTTTTGTTTTTGTACATGTGTGTACAGTTATGACACTGGTCTCAACCAAGGAAACATATTCCGACGTCATTCAATTATTTCATACACCGCGTGATATGTTATCGGAGTGTTCATTTGCTATCATCAAATTTCGGCATACTGTATCTATTACTAAAAGGTGAAGCATATGTGTGTGCTACGTCAACTTTCATTTCATTTAAATTTGTCTATAATTAAAAAAAAAAATGAAACTACTTTGCGCCACGCGGAACTGATAACTTATTATTTCATTTGAAGTTCATTTACAAGCGATAATGTCGTATCACAATAGATCCCAACATTGTGGCAATATCGTTTAAAAATTAAACTATTTAAGAAATTCATTGTGACATTGACACTCGTGTTTATCCTTTATTTATATAACTTTTCTTTATTCGCCGTGTTCAGATTTGTCGTAACGTTAGAACGATGAGGGGTGGACAAATTACGATATGGTACGGTGAACTGTATTAATTAATTTAAAGGTTCTGTATCGATAAACTAGAGTTTAAATACGTTCTGGTGTATTGTGTATTTTTATCAATTGCTATGACCCCTGAGTAATCAATATAAACGGTTTTCGATACAAATCAATGGCAAGAATAATAAACCGTAAATTACTTTATTTGAACTAGAACAAAAACAGCTGAATCTCAAATTTTATTTGTGTAACTGATTTTGAAGATAATGTTCATAATTTATTATTTCTTATAGTTAGGTTGTTTTGTGTACATCCTCTTTTGCTTCTACATTTTTCAAGACTAATTTTTATTTCCATTCCCGGTTTAGCCAGTAGCATAACAGATAGTCCATAACAGAAAAAAGTCGTTATGTGATGCAGTGTAATTCATTTTTGAAAGTTTTTATTTATAACTAGATATTATCCTATATTTGCCCATCACAAATAATGTACCTTCAGTAAATACTTTAAACGAAATAAACCACTTTTTCTCTGCCAAAAATCTAGAATCATTTGCTTTTTTTTATAAAGGTGATGTTGTTAAGAATTGCATTATCCCTGATTATAATGTGTTTGCATCAATCATCTACAAGACTGTTTCTCCTGTCTGTCACCAACCATAAGTTGATATACTGAAGTGACCTCTAGCTGGATTGGTGACAGACAATAATTTAGAGAGTCTAGAGACAAATATATCAATGCTTTATGTTCGAAACTTTATCACAATTACGGCCATACTGCGTTTATGAACGCCTGAATGTCTTGTGCAATTAAGACGAAGAAAAACATTAACAAAATCTAATTACTTTCTTCAAGAAATCGTTATGCTGTTAACTGAACTTGAAATGGGGGGTTGTTTCGCTTTTACTGTCTTTCTGTTCTACAAACATGGAGCTATATAATTTGATTTGACGCATTATCCTTTTGATTTCGAGTGTCATAAGGTGAATTTGGCTTGTTTTGTTGATTTCGTGTTAAATGTATTCCTAATGTTTTGTCGCTGTACCGTTTTTGCATTAAACCTAGAACATTTTCAGACTTCAAAAAAAGTTAATATGTGATCGACTTGTTTTAAAGTCTGCATATTATCTTTAATGGATCTCACACTTTGAAAATATGTTTTAATGGATCGACAGATTTTACACTTTTTACTTAATTTCTTAATGGATCGGCATGCTTTAAAAATGTTTGTACCAGCCAGATATTAAGATATTATCCCATGCCGGTAACTAGAAAAGGGCTGATATCGCCTCATCTTGGTTCTTAACTCAGGATTTCAGTTTAACTTTCGACGCTTTGGTTTCCAGATTAGGAGGTAGCAAAACAATAACAAATGATAAGTAAATTCATTCTTCTTTAAATTTTCTAGATACATGATATGATATGCCCTTTTTGATATTAAAAACTTTTTCAGCCCTTGGCCAAATATCAGCATTTAGGCTGATATGTTGTAGTTTCGAAGTGAACCATTCTTACAAAAGTGTATCTGCCAGTTTGTAATTTTTAAATATGTTTTTGATATGGCATATTTGAGAATTATAAAACACAAGTAAAATTAAAATAAAATTCGAAAGATTAACGATAAAACAATTTCCTGTAAAATAATCAACGCAATAATCAACAAAACTTGATAAAAAGATTTGTCATTTGATACATACATCTACAATGCAACACTGAACAGAATCAATTTGTTTCCATGTCGGATGATGTCACAGTACGGTGTTTTGGGGACTTCTTAAACGTAATATCCGGTTTGCAATGATTGACGGAAATATCACATGGTGTCTATTATAACAGGTCCACAAACTTGGCAGGAAACATGTCAAATTTTGACGTTCTGGTAACTGTCTTTGATTTTGTTCTTGATTCTGTTAGTTATTTTTTCAATTTTCTTGTCATTTATATTAAACATATTGTCATCAACTGCTTTTCTTGCAAAATCAATTTCATTCTTTATATACTCATTACATCTGTACGTCAAACAATGTCTGAAACAGTCAACAGGGTACAATGTATGCCTATCTCTTCCAGTGTCTACAAGCAATGGACGTAGACAACTTAACAAAAAGAAAATATTAGATAGTTATTTTACTGTAAAACAATCTTAAATTCAATATCTAAAGTCTCAAATGGCACAATTCTCTGCAAGTAAACCTCAAGTTTAGAAATGCAAATTGTTCATTCTCTATAACTATATCTTAAGTTTAGAATGTTAAAAGTTCACCAATCGCCCCCATGCGCATTCATAGTATAAAACAAAAAATATAATCGTCTGTATGTGCTTCGGCAACGGCTGGATCTCGCTAGCGAGACTTAACCATATACTTCCTTCCCAACTAGAACATCCATTTTGAAACAAATATAAGCAGGCAGTTCACCAGAGAGGTGGTGCGTGGAATAATGCCAACCGAACTGTCACTGACCCTACATGACGGCGGACTGCGTAGCCACACTTCACTCACAGTAAATAAAGTCTGTAAATTAACAAAAATACCAAATTTTGAATGCTCCCAGAAAAAAATGTCCACGTCCACTGCGATTAATTCCCTGTCAATGCCTTTTTAATACACAAATGTAAAAATGCCAAACGCATTTAACACATCATATACTTAAAAATTTCAATCCCCTGGATGTCACATACGAGTCTATATTTCTATGACGATCCTGTCAAGAGTAGTCTCATCCTTGCTTGAAATGTATTCTCAAACGTCTTAATGAACACAATACCTATTCCCGCACCTAATATGGCATGCTTATTGTCCATGCTATCACACCGAAAACTAATTTAAAAGGACAAATCCAGTCATTTGACAATAAATACTATGGATGAGCCTGCAATCATTTCCTGAAATATTTTGTTTGTGGATTATAGTCATCGAAATTTAAAAAGCAAATCTACGGATCCCCGCTACACTGCAAAAAAACATCAGAGAATACCTAAGCGTCAACAAAACCATAATCCGAACTCAAAAACGATTACACTAGAGGCAACATAGGAACAAAGGAAAGATTAACATGGAGAACAGGTGTTCAGGAAGAGCAAGTGTCTTCTGCTTTATCTACATGGAATTGTATTAAGAATGCAGTGGATTTCTTTCTGGTATAGCTATAACTTTGATATCATAATGTTGGAGGATAATCTTTCCTTGCGGGGAATTTTTATGAAAAATCAATAAACTAGACATAACCAAACTCTAATTAACATAGGTATTGTGGATATAAAACTGCAGCCAGGATGGACATATTTTAAAACAAAAACGAAAAATTCGGATCGCTGTACCGTCTTTTTCACCCAATGACGTAAATGGTTACCAAAAGTGTTTAGGGCAAAAGCGAATTTAAAGAGTAATGTTTAAACTTAAGTCCACAGTATAATTCTCTAATGTTTTGTAATTGTTCGGGATAGGGGTTTTCATTTGTTTGACATTTTGTGTACTCGAAAGGTTGGCGAATAAAATGTCAAATACAAGAGTATTTCTACAGCGCATAACAAATTCAGATATAATCCCAACAAACACATTTTGTCTCAGTATTCCTAATTATTACGTCTAATGAGGTAAGAGAATCATTATGACCTGTTTAACCTTCCCTCACACCATTAAAAACAGTAACTAGTTTTTTCCAATTCCTATTTTTTCAGGATATGTTTATTTTGTCCTTTTCATCGCTCTTTATGAGATACTTCTCTGTGAGATAAAAAAACGGATGCAGTGTTCGATAATAATAAAAATTTAAAAGAAAAAAAGAAGTGGAAAAAATACCAAATGACGTGTCATAATTACTTTATGCTACGTCATTTTACCAACTAGATTCTATGTTGAATTATAAAACCCAACGCACACACAACAACACATTTCTTGACTTTGTTTTAGTGAAATTATGATTAAAGTTGGCATACATCTTACGAATTATCAAATGTATTCCTTTCATATAATGCTAACCATCAAAATTATGTTCCTTTGCCAAAAAAACCCAAAAAACACCAAGGTTAGCATGTGTGCCCACTGGGATAACGCCAAATAATATTTGTGATAAATATATTTGAGTGTGGCATATTCGTAACGATTTAATGCAAGCGAAAGAAGCGAAAATGTCTGATCTTCGAATAATTCCACTTATACAGTATAACGTGAGTTTTTGAAATGTTAAGCATTTCAATTTCAATTCAATTTACAGAAATAAATCACGAGTCGTTTGATAACACCCTATGATCTACATCATCAATTCAATGATAACATGAAGCTTTTCAAAACTGATCTCTATTCACTCTAAACTATTA
Source organism: Mimachlamys varia (assembly GCA_947623455.1). Classification (NCBI taxonomy): domain Eukaryota; kingdom Metazoa; phylum Mollusca; class Bivalvia; order Pectinida; family Pectinidae; genus Mimachlamys; species Mimachlamys varia. The sequence goes on along the minus strand of OX392531.1, from coordinate 15,863,016 downwards.
TTCAAGTGACGATAAGGTAATCTTATTATCATAAAGCATTTTTCCTTTCCGAAGTAGAAGCATGACTGCCCTACCTTGCTTACGGGGCTGGTTGCTCACAGGGGACCAATTACCCAAGAGAAACCTCATCATAGCCACGTGTCTTTAAAATTTAATATCATTGTCTGCACGTGTCGAAGACATACAATGTACAAGACATGTTCACAGTGCCATTCGTTGTTGGATACCAATCAAAAACGTCATGAAAAAGCAATGCAATAACGCCTTTCCACGTTACGCAATATGTAAATTGGCCCCTTTTGGCCCCTAGCATCACGAAAAAGTCCTAGAAGGACGAAGTAGCTGTATGATGCAGTTTAATTCATTTATTTCAGCATATTGTATCTATTACTTCATTTGAAAAGTGCAGCATATGTGTGTGTTACGTCATCATCTTTGTTATTTTATGTTCTTATCTCATTCAACCACGAAGACAGATATTTGAACTCCTCCAATTGTCCCGATCTCGAAATTCCCACTTTTTTCAGGCTGAGTTTATAAGCTTTCACATGTCCGCAGTAAAAGCGGAAAATAAGCATAAGTTTATAACCACAACGTAACCAACAGCGACAATCTTTTTCGGAACACTTATTTGAAATCGTCGTAATAACAAAGTCCTGGCAATTAGAGTGAAAACAAAATTGGCATTATTCCACGAACCACCTCTATGGTGAACTGTCTGCTTATATTTTTGGTCAAACAATTGGCTGTTCTAGTTGGGAAGGAAGTATTTCGGAGCCAAAAAATCCTCGAAGGCCACAACACAAAAGCAAAACAATACTCATCATGGCACTAGACATTAAACCATGGTCTCTAGAAGGGTCACTTATTTTTTCTAAATCATGACGTTCTCTGTCCTTAGTTTATCGAGTTTGAGTTCGGATGATGCCAAGATATGAAATTTCTATGATCGCAAACTTGCATTCACGTATACGAAAGTTATGCTTACAATGTTTTGACATTGGCTTTGTCAACTATAGTCATCAATTAAGAACATATGATTAATAAATTAGTTTAACATTGTGGGCGTATCAGATTATTCATAAATTCCAATAAATATGCAATAAAAAATTGAAAATAGTACATTACATGTATGTTTATATCGATAAATGACCGTTAAATTCTTAATCACAAACTGTAATGTAATTAATATATAATATATTGATACAATGTACATGTATATTGATTAATAAATCGGTATACTTTACAATCCGTGCCATTTCTTTCCAATTAATTTGGAGACTGAAAAAATGAGCAGTTCCGCTTATGCAATACTTAGCTGCTTGAGCAAATGTTGTTAAAAAGATAAACTTTTCTGAGGGATTGATAGATCAATTCGTACAAAATAACCATTATTATATCCATATGTTACACAATCACTAAGCTGACACAATCCATTAACAAATCTTGAAAAATAGCTTTCTTAAGTTGGGAAACTAGAGCTTTAGCACTATACTTTTTTCTTTACTTTGATTTAGTATACAAGGCGCACAGTGCGGTATGCCAAGAATTTAAAAAACAATGAGACATTCTCCAATCTTCATTAAGCTAAAGTAATTAATGTCAATCACGATGCCGGAAATGGCTATCAGGAATAATTAACAACACTTTCAAAGCGTAGTAAAAACATTATCTAACAAGTTGTTTTATGAGCTAACTAATGGGATCAAGGCTGATGTGGCTGTGTTGCTAACGTACAATGAATGAGATAAAACAATAAAAACTATCAGCTTAATAAAGTAGAAATATTGTTGAACAAAATTGTAATTAACACTTGTAAACATAAAATTGCGTGTCGTCAGAGTTATATATGACTTGAAGTTTTACAAAAGTCGCTTGCAATTGGAATTAAAAAAAATCATTTTGTCGATACAAGGTCGTGTAAAACATTAATTCCTATTCATTGTTTTATGAATAACGCAAATATTTATGTTATGAAGACATTTTATTATATTTTCATTATGTTTCATTTATTTTATCATTGATTTTTTTATTCTTTTATTTCGAATATTCATTGTTTTAAAGAGTGCATCACGGCTTACATGTGACGTATTTTCATTATGTTTCATTTATTTTATCATTAATTTTTTTATTCTTTTATTTCGAATATTCATTGTTTTAAAGAGTGCATCACGGCTTACATGTGACGTACGCTTATCAAATTTAGAACACAAATTCGATTTTATAAATAATCATCAATTTAGACGATCAGTGTTTGTTAACCAATACTAACATGTTACAAGGGGGTCAAAAGTTATGAGCCGCCTAATAAATTGTCAAAGAATTTAAAAGCTTCATACTTCACTCTGTCATATCTATGTATTTCTTTTGTTTCCCGAAAATTTGAAAGTCAGCTGAAGAATGATCCAGAAAAACAACAGTTTCTCAATTTCCCGCGCAAATTTCAAATAAGGTGATTATTCCACGTGTCAAAAGATAAAAAAGAACCCCAAAATATAATGCATGATGTATAATAGGCACCATAAAGATTTTCTTCCCGCAATAAGGCCCCTCGCGCGTTAATATCTGAGCCAGCCATGATTAATAAAAGTTGATACAAGTTTAATAACTTGTTTCATAATTGCTTTAACCTATTTATTTATTTAGTTTATTTTATCATTGTGATTGTCGACTAGAATGACTGTATTGCTGTAGATTATCCTTGCTTTTATCCTGATAACCCCACCAAGTTTGACTACAGCAAGGTCGACAAATCCTGGAAATGATGATATTGTTAATTCCATGAAAACAATACTATTTCTTTTTAAAGATTAATTATGTTTCAATTGACAGCTTTACTGCATTAGAGTATTAGAATCCATGCCACAATTACATTGCCAGATAATTTCCGAGACCGTAATTTGTGACGAGTTGGCACAACGTGCAGCGGAGAGTCGACTTTGACGGATAGTATCATCAGTTCATTTAAAACAGCAACGCCAAGGTTAAACAGATTATAACTACCGGATGTTTGGTATTTAGTTGGTCCTTAAAGCCCGATTACAAAGACATATTATCATTTTTATGACAACCATGCTGGTTTTAAATATGTAATTAATAAATGTTTATGACTCCTGTATTGACTGAGCGATTATGTCTGTACAATGTGTCTTTATTTGTCCCCTTCTGTGCAAGTTGTCTGATCATTGTTCTTGTCTGTGGTGTATGTGTCTGTATATGTCTGCCTTTAAGACACATGTGTCGAGGGATTTCGTCTTTTTACAGACTTTGTCTTTCAATGTATGCACCGTTAATAGTGTCCATAGCGTCGGTTCATTCAACACTCTTGTGTCGTTGGTATTTGTATGTACATTTTGTAAATGCATAATATGTTCGTGTTACAGTCTATGTCAATGATGCATGTGTCTACAAATGTCTTTTACTATGCATCTACAACTACACGTGCAAGTGTCTATGTCAACTGTGTCTACAGCTGTCTTGGTGTGTTATGATCCTCTCGATTACAGTATGGCATTGTGCTTATGAATACGTATGTGTTTCTCTGTAGGGGCCGCTGTGGCCGAGTAGTTAAGGTGTTCCGACATTCTACCACAAGCTCTCCACCTCTGGGTTGCGAGCTCGAATCCCAAGTGGGGCAGTTGCCAGGTACTGACCGTAGGTAGGTGGTTTTCCTCCGGGTACTCCGGCTTTCCTCCACCTCTAAAACCTGGCACGTCCTTAAATGGCTGTTAATAGGACGTAAAACAAAATAAACCAAGTATACCTCACTGTATATGTCATATCAATGGCGCCTGTGGTTACAACTGTTAATGATGATATAACACATATGGTTTAAACAGTTAAACTGTGTCGTTAACCACTGTGGCATTAACATTTAGCGTCATTTACTTCCGGTTCATCGACCGTCCGAGTCTGAGCGTTTGTCTATGGTCATCGATGCCTCCCACGCATTAGGCCTATATCAATCTCGTTTTCCTCGAGGGGGGGGGGGGGGGGGGGGGATAGAAGAGATACAAATAGTCTGTTATACAGTAATATCGCTCTTGGAAATCTAACCTTGAAACGTAGCCTTGCTAACTACACACATGCCAGTGTACATGCATATCACTCCTGTAGAACTAATTTGATATAGCTATAGCGACCAACAGAAGTACTAGTGTGGTGACAGTGTTCATATTCTAACTATCTCCCTGCAGATAACACCTTTGTTGGTCTGAGGAGATTTAATTCATGTTCATCCGTTGATGAAATTGCATCTTCTTTCCAATCATTCAAATTCCCAAAGCAATTGAAAGACAACGGGGTTTCAATTACTTGTACAAATTAAGGTTTCTGCTTTTCCAGGCATTAATCGTATATCTTTATGATACGACCTTGATAAGATTCGTGTTCAATTTCCTTTTTTGTTTAATTATTATATAAATATATTTTATGAAGACGGAAATTGACTTTGAAAATAATTACTTCGCATGGGAAATGTAATTTAAAAGGCAACCATCTTAAAAAGGTACAATACACTCAAGCAGCATCAAAAAAATACATCCTGGCGTCAACAAAACAAAGCCAAAATACGCCACGGCGTCAACAAAACAAGGACAAAATGCACCACGGTGTCAACAAAATAAGGATAAAATACACCTCGGCACCAATGAACAAGGATAAAACACACTACGGCGTAAACAAGACAAGGACACAATACACTACGGCGTCAACAAAACAAAAACAAAATATATCCCGGCGTCAGTGAAACAAGGACAAAATACATCCCGGCGTCAACTAAACAAGGACAAAATGCACCACGGAGTCAACAAAACAAGGACGAAATATATCCCAGCGTCAATGAAACAAGGACAAAATACATCACGGCGTCAACAAAACAAGAACAAAATTCACCAAGGTTTCAACAAAACAAGAACAGAATGCACCACAGCTTCAACTAAACAAGGACAAAATACACTACGGCGTCAACAAAGCAAGGACAAAATGCACCACGGCGTCAATGAAGCAAGGACAAAATGCACCACGGCGTCAGAAAAACAAGGTCAAAATTCAACCCGACGTCAACAAAACAAGGAAAAAATGCCCACGGCGTCAACAAAACAAGGACAAAGTACATCCCGGCGACAACAAAACAAGGACAAAATTCAACCTGGCGTCAACAAAACAAGGACAAAATGCACCACAGCTTCAACTAAACAAGGACAAAATACACTACGGCGTCAACAAAACAATGACAAAATGCTGCACGGCGTCAATGAAACAAGGACAAAATGCACCACGGCGTCAACAAAACAAGAACAAAATGCACCACGGCGTCAGCAACACAAGGTCAAAATTCAACCCGGCGTCAACAAAACAAGGACAAAATGCCCACGGCGTCAACAAAACAAGAACAAAATACAACCCGGCGTCAACAAAGCAAGAACAAAATTCAACCCGGCGTCAACAAAACAAGGACAAAATGCACCACGGCTTCAACTAAACAAGGACAAAATACACTACGGCGTCAACAAAACAAGGACAAAATGCCCACGGCGTCTACAAAACAAGGACAAATGACATCCCGGCGTCAACAAAACAAGTACAAAAATACACCAAGGAGTCAACAAAATAAGGACAAAATGCGCCACGGGATCAACAAAACAGTATGGAGACATATACAACATGAAAACAGAAACTTAATACAAACTAAATAATGTTGAAAAGACAATATTTATGAAAGGAAATTCAGATACTGCAAGTGAAAACTTGTTCAATGACAATACGACAAAAATCGTCTTTATTTTCAACTGCTCCTTTTAAAGTGAACAACCACCTGTTAATTGTTTAAAATCAATGTTTGATGATGAATGGTTTGAAGCTAGCTGGTTGATTTGTTTCTGTGATGAAATATCTCCCTTGTCTGAATTATGAATCATTTGTCACTGTGTTTGTTTAATACCAGCTGGTACATACGGTTCAGAATACGAAACCTGTTACATATCAGTGAATAGTCCGTGTCTTTAGGGGTTGTTCTCTAAATAAACACTGATATGCCGTCAGATAAGGGGTACAAATTGTACTTTAAGCCTGGTGTTTTAGAAAACAGTAGAACATGTGTGGGTTTGATCAGATAGAAAAATACAAATATGCATTTAGTATTGTTTTAGATTACTTAACATTTATTGGAAATCTAGTGGGAAATGATTGCGATTTTAATGGTAAATTTTTTTTCTAAATGATGGCTTCTTTGGAATTTCTGTAAATTTCATGAAACATTTAATTTAGTTAAACAGACATATTTAAATTCGATAAAATTTTGAGTCAAAGACTCATCTAACTTGTGGTCGGCATCGTTTGTACAATTTTTACAATAGGCACTGCCAAAAAGGGAGAGCACGTAGTTCAGTAACCATATATGATACATTGTGTACATCTCGGGCGCCAAAGGCGCCCCCAGGTAAGGGCTTTAGGTGACAAAACGAACAGAATACTTCATATGGACACGCGGTGTGTTGATGATGTTTTTAAAAAGTCTACCACATATTTCGTTTAGGTCTTCACTTACTTACTCTAACCATCAATCAATTAAGCGCAAATGTCCCCATAACTTTCAAACGGTTGAGATCCCAACCCCAAAACTATATATGTATATACAATTGCTGAGCATAAAGAAACGGTCACAAATATGATTGTAGATTTGACTCCAGGGTCTGCCACGCCCTTGCAGGCTTAACTCTTGAGTCATAACTTTCCAACTGTTGATATCCCCACCTCATAACTATATATCTACAATTGTTGAGCATAAAGAAACGATCACAAATATGATTATAAATTAAAGGGGTTTTACGCACCTGACCCTTCTACTTCTACAGTAGTTAAAACAATTTGGATTCCCACCTTTTGGCCCCTAGCATCACTGAAGAGTCCTAGGAGGACGAAACAGCGGTATGACGCAGTTTAATTCAGTTTTCGGCATGCTGTATCTATTACTAAATTTAAAAGGTGCAGCACATATGTGTGTTACGTCATCTTTCAAACGGTTGAGATCCCCACCCCTTAACTATATATATACAATTATTGAGCATAAAGAAACAATCACAAATATGATTGTAGATTTGACCCAAGAGTCTGCCACTCCCTTGCAGACTTAACTCTTGATTCATAACTTTTAAACGGTTGGGATCCCCAACCCGTAACTATATATGCAATTACTGAGCATAGAGAGACGATCATAATAATGATTTTAGATTTGACCCCAGGGTCTGCCACGTCTCTGCAGGCTTACCTCCTGAGTAATAACTTTTAAATGCTTGAGATCCCCACCCCAAAACTATATATACAATGGCTGAGCATAAAGAGTCGATCACAAATATGATTTTAGATTTGACCCCAGGGTCTGCCACGACCTTGCAGACCTAACTTGTCAGTCATAACTTTTAAACGGTTGAGCTCTCCACTCCAAACTATATATACAATTGCTTGGCGTAAAGAGATGATCACAAACATGATATCAGATTTGATCCTAGCGACTGCCACACCCATTGCAGACTTCCCAAAACATTTAATATGAACCAATTTAAAATAGATTTCCTCTAAATGCTCTTTAGAATCAGAAAGCTAAAAGTTTATTAAAGGCAATATTGCGGCAGATCCCACACTGGAAAATCTTATGTTCTTTAACTTACACATGTACACATAACTGTTTGTTGCATTTACCGAAAGCCAGGTGAGCGATACAGGCCCTCTGGTCCTCTTGTTTATGATGATCTATTGATGCAATATTTAGAACAAACTACAAGATTTAGTGAGGAAAAATTGGGAAAACTGATGTTAAGGGTATCACAACTTTACAAGTGTTTGTCGTTGGATATACAGTGTACAAAGTTTGAAAGAGGTCAGTTTGGAACTGGAACAAAATTTTAGATTGTGAAATATGCGAAGGGCGATACATCTTCTAAATAAGGGAAAATCCATCAATGTTCAGGAAAACACAACCTCATGTCATGAGGAATATTAAAGAGATCAGTTGAAAACTGGGAGGATATCTCAAAACAAGATTTAGATTGGAAAATATGTAATTAAAACGAATAAAACTTTCAAATATAGTAGAACCATTTAGATGTTCAGGAAAACCCAACTTCATGTAATGGTGAATAAATGCACAAAGTTTGAAAGTGGTCATTTAAAACTGTGGGACAAGATTTAGATAGTGAAATATAAAAGGGGGAAGTTACTCTTCCAAACATAGTCGAATCAAACTGACTTTGAGGAAAACACAACTTATGTCATAGTGAAAAACTATCTCAAGTTTGAAAGATCTCCAGTCAAGATAGTTGTCCAACATATATGATGCTTATAATTTTCACAAAGAAGGGCGGCAATACTAAAATTACCAGGCTTTACTAACTTGTCATCAATAGCAATGTATGTTATAGGACTAGCTGTAACAACATTTGCTAAAATATTCATTACTTATATTTCTATTTTTATAGAAATATTTCGACCTATTATTTAGTTATTTAGAACAGTTCTGAGCAGCAAATCAACTTACCCAGGTATCAAGTCACAAGAGATTAATAATGCAGTCTATAACATTAACATTTTCAAGCAAAAGTCCGAACAAGCAAAATGCAGTGCTTTTTTTAACAAATATATTGAAATTCAAATTAATTTTTAGGAATTTCCACTAGTCCAAACTAAAATGTACATAGGACTAGGACTGGGCATAGGACTAGTGGCTAACGTCGCAGACTGATGATGTCAGTGTCAATTGTTACAATCTGTACAACATTTGCCTTCACATACATTACAATGGAAGGGTGCAGAGCAAATATAAATATAACATATATATGTACGTGTATAATGTATACAATTTACTCTAAGGAGTTAATGAAGGACACAAGGATAGTGAAATATTTAAATCAATGAAGAATATTTAATTCTAGCATGTCTGAATCTAAAGATCTAAGGATCTTAATTCAATTGGCCCTCTTTGGAGCCCTTCCCTCAGGCCTTTGAGAGGGGCCAGGTTGTTAATGTTCATACATATACCATCAGAATACAGTCAAATGAATTGAAATGATAATCATTCAAGTGCAGTTTAAATATACCCAAACATGTTCTTTCCCCATATTTTAACTGCAACAAGGTCAAAATCAAGACTACATACTAACTAAGGGTACATTTATCACCTATTTATGTCCATGGAAGTCTGGCAAAGCTTAAAGTGACAATCTTTCTGATTATGGTATTCTTACCAAATTTGTGACAGCAAATTGATCAATGAATGCAAGAACATTAATATTTTTTATACATTGAATAAATTTGTAACGGTAACATGAATAAATTACGATATGAAACATAATATCTATTCATACAGCGAAGTTGAAAACAGCGATTTTTTTTTAGCGTTCGACCTATTTATAACCAATCAGTACGTTGGGAATGTATTGTCGTTCCACATCGGGAAGGCAAAAAATCTTTCTCCATGTATTGTAGTTTCGTTTTGTGTTACTGTAAATATAGCTTTTATATTGAACTTTATATATACCCGCCCATACGATATCTACAAGCGCTCGCTATAATGCTTCAGTATTATTTACGGTCATTCAGTTTCTGTGTTGTTTAATGATTTTTTTTTTTATTATTTTTTTTTTATTTTTTGAAGTTTTTGATACATTGATAAGACAAACATTGAAAAGACAAACTTTCACTCAGAATGTTGTTTAATAATGCTTGTTTAGAACATTCATGGTCTGTTTAACGTCTGTTGATTGAAGACCATAAAAAAAATATATCTCAATTTCCACTCAGTGCAGTACATGTACACTCCGTTTCATTAATGACCTGTACGGTACAAACTGAAATTCAGATATGGTATTAATCAGATTGGATCATTTGCTTTGCATTCTGTTTTGGGATTATGGATCTATTTTTTTCTTAAGAATGCTGTTTTATGTCTAACTGTGAACATATTTATTTTTATTTTAGAAAGTATTGTTTTGTCGTCGGTTCTAAGGGATTGTTATCTAGTTGTTGACAGTTTTAAGGGGCTGTCGTAACACTTTGACCTACCACGCAGATGTTCTGGAATATGCTGTTCGAAAGGACACATATCATGTAATGAATTCTTAGCACTAAAACTGTAAAACGACGACGGAAGTGACGTCAGCCGCGTTCAATACTCGGCTATATTGGATACCTAAACTACACAAGGATCCTTACAAGCAACGTTTTATCGCTGGCTCGTCTCATTGCTCAACCAAGCCAAAGATTTTCCAACAGACTGTTGGCATTCTAATGGGCACTAACTGTGCACCACTTTTGGCTGACTTGTTTTTGTTTTCATACGAGGCTGAATTTGTCGAGGGGCTTATAAGGACGGGTAACAAAAACTTTGCCAAGTCTTTCAATTTCACTTTCATGTATATCGACGATGTGTCTATAAACAACAAGAAGTTTGCTGACCTAGTCGATCGTATATACCCTACTGAACTTGAGATTAAAGACACAACATAATCTCCAACATCAGCTTCTTATCTCAATCTTTACTTAAACTATGACCAACACGGGCAACTTACTACTAAGCTGTATGATAAACGTGACGAATTTGATTTTTTGATCGTGAACTTTCCCTTTCTTGATAGTAACATCTCTTACTCTCCATCTTATGGTGTTGCAGTTGATTCGTTATTCTAGGGCTTGCTCTGAGTATCGAGATTTTCGTGATAGATGTCAACTGCTGACGAACAAACTTACGGCACAGGGATTCGAGAGATGCAGGTTGATGAAGACTATGGACAAGTTTATTGTCGCCACCTTGATCTCATCGAAAAATATATAAATATATAAATATATAAAAATGTATCTTTGTGTGATATGAAGATGGACGTTTTCGATTTTGCTTATTAGTGTGTTTACTTGTTGTGATGACAATGATGACTCGGTTCTCATTTTGAGGATTGATGGTTACTTGTATGTTACCAAGATTTACATGGCGGGTGTGGTCGATAAAGCAGAAGAGGCTTACTCTTCCGGAACACCTGGTCTTATTCTCTTGTGCTTTTACGAGAGTTTCCATGTAAATCTTTCCTTTGTTCCTATTTTGCCCCTAGTTTAATCGATTTTGAGTTCGGATTATGGTTTTGTTGGCGTTTTGGTATTCTCTGATTTTTTAATATTGCAACGGGAAAATCTCTATATTGCTGTAACGAGTTGGCTCACCGGAGGTGAATGACAGCTCAACGCTTTTGCAGACAGTCACGTGATTTCAATCACAGTTAATCAATCCTTTTAAAGAATTCAGCAAAACCTGGACGAAAAATGTCACGTTATGATATTTCCTTTCATCAAAGACGAATCATTGACTGTGTTTTGTTTTTATTTTTGTAGCCTTGCGATTTTATTGCATGCATCTTGTGACCTTGGCCTTTTAGTGCAACAACGAAAAAGGGCAATATCTTTTAATTTCAGAAGCGAAAACATGTATATATCGAAATATTTATCTTTGACGTTGTTGTTATGACACTGTACATTATTAATTGTGTACGTATCTGTAGATTACAGAAAATAGAATCGTGTACAGTTTCGTGTTTTACGTGTATCGAGAGACGGCGTATCGTACGATAGCAGAAAATGCATTTTCGCTGACATTTCCATGATATTGTCAAGTTACATGTATCGACATGAGCATTGTTAAGCATTGAAATGCCCAGCGCGCGATATTTTGTTTGCCTTCCTTGTATTATAGTCAACCATAACGAGTTTCGAGACCTTACTTGTTCTCTAAAGTCCATTACATCTGAAAAACGATATTCGGAAATAGTTTTCCTGTTTCCTATCAAGGAAAAACGTCTTTGAGCTTAAACGTTCATTACTTATATTTATATTTTGATACACTTACTATCCATTCATTAGTTATTTCGAACAGGTTTTGAACAGCAGATCAAGCGTTGGCAACAATGGAATATAGCAAATGTTGTTACAGTCTTAGGTTGTGTCATTACACCATGCTCCAGTGAACATTTTGTATTCATCCTCTATCGGGTGTAACGCTTAGTTGCTCCATAGAACATCATTTGCCTACACAATGTAATTATACAAAGGGGATGCAGAGCAAATGTAAACATTGACCAATGAAATACAGCCCATGGCGAAATCCCCTTGAAAAAGCATATGTATGTTACTGGAATTGAAATGTTTTCAATCTTAAATACAGAGTAGGGAGTGATCAACCTACAGTGGATACGGTAGATTATAAGTTGAATAAATTGCTAATGTTACTTCTGGGTTCGTTTGCCAAGCTAACCAAGTATGATATTAAAACACGAATCACGATACTTCATTACTGATCATCGAACGTGGAGCTACAGCACGATGTCACAGGGGACCCATCTTCAAACTGCCACGTTCAACAGTTGGGGATTTTAACCAATAAGAGCGACAGAGAGTGCTCATCAACCACTTGATTATCTCGTATGCTTAACCAGCACCTCTGCTCCTTAATGGATGGCCTCGGGTTTAATAAAGAGGGACAGTTGCCGTGGAACTATGATTCATTTAAACGAGTTCAAAATGGAGGCCTGTGTTCTGAAAGCCTTTAATACGTCGGTTCAGGCGTAACTGTACACGTTGTGTTGTAAAAGCACTAGATATCTGAAGAATAGGAAAACCTTTATAGAAATTAGCAAGTAGATACAAAAAGAAATAAAAAATCACAGAAAACCAACGCGTCAACAAGATCTTAATCCGAACTCAAAATCAATAAAAGGGCAATTTAGTCGACCAACGTTTTTATTATTATTATTTAAATCAACTGGAATAAAAATACATGCATTAAGACATAAAAATTCTAAACTGATAATTAGAAAATGAGTAGCCAAGGTCCAGTATGGTCAATTTAATTTTTGGGAAAGCCCGTGTCAAATATAGCACGAAAATTGCGCGATCTCGCGTACAGCGTGCATGCGTGACATGTAAACAAATGTAACATCTTAAGTTTGAGTTCACAAAAACTTCTTTTTTTTATTTGCTTTATTTTTCAGAAATTTTTCATAAATATACAATTACAACACATGTAAACATTCATTCTCACACTCACACTTTTTCATCATCATCATCATCATCATCATCATCATCATCATCATCATCATCATCATCATCATCACCACCACCATCATCATCATCATCATCATCATCATCATCATCATCACCACCACCATCATGATCACCACCATGATCGTCATCATGATCATGATCATCATCGATCATAATCATCACCATCACCATTAACCTCATCCTCATCACCTTAACATCACCAAATCATCATCATAATGACATCAGCAATATCACCATATCATCATCATCATCATCATCACAAATACTTCTTTCTATGGATGTTAAATTTACGAAATAAGTTTTAAACATTTATGATAGGCGTTAGGATTATTATAACCCAAGAGAAATAGTTTTGTTATATCTCAAATCAGTCAGAAATGAATTTTATTGAGAGCTCGCACACAAATGGGCCTATTTCATTACATGGACACGTGTGTTCCCCGATATGATACGCGTGGTTAGTGTTCCATAAAACTAAACAACGCACAGTTAGTGTTGCCTAGAACTAAACAGGTCGGGGAGATCACTTTATTTGGAAGTCACGTGACAAAATTTCTTCCGAAATGCAGTTTCCTGTTCAGCCAACCGCATGAATGAAGTTTGATCACGTGAGTCATTAACTACATGTATGTGTTTTACTATCAAATACACGTGTTTTGTACAGTTTTGGAGAAAAAACCCCATGATGATCAAAAGTTTATAACAAGTTTGAGATCATTGAATGTGAATATATACCTATCTTTTTACCGCGGCTTTTTTTTTCGGCGAACAGAAATAAGCATTTTATAGCCTATACGGTTTTTCGATATTCCATAGCAAAGATAAATATTCTACCTCTGTTTATCGTGGATATTCTTTTGTCAACGCTACATGCCATATCTGGCAGGATATTTATTCTCACAGTATTAAATGTATAGTTTCATGCTATCAGTCCCCGTTTGTCAACGTCTGGTACTAATTAAAAATATACTAATTTTGAGTCAGGGTATTTTCCTCAATATTAATATTATAACAAAAGGGAAAAAAATATCACAAACTTTACTATCGAAAAATGTCTTTAAATGCTTTAAAGACACCTAGAATAGGTCTAAATACATATAGATTTTAACTATACATGTACTTCCCAAGTCCCTGTGTGCCGTTAAATCACCTTGCCCCCAGGACCACGTACAATGTATATGAGCCATCGTTTGGGAAACCGTGCCAGGTCCCTGTGTATGTAAGCATTGGTATATTGGTAGATGGTATGATATATGTACGTAATACACATATGCCTTAAGAAAAACGGCGTGGTTCCCCCCATTGACAATCTAAACGAAAAGACGCCCGAAGGACGCTTTTCACATTATTGATAACAATAAAACAACACAACATCGCCCTTTCGTGTTTATTTTTCTAATCGAAAAATTAAGAAATAGCAGGATTTCGCATTGTAAACAATAAATAATGTATATTCAAAAAGACGACGTTCGACGGATTTCCGCGTTGGCCATAACAACTTAGAAAGACGACAACCATCCGATAAACGCTAAACTTTTACAAGCCCTTGGACGGTTCCTTTTTGCGTCAATTCTGTCGCATTTGTAAAGCGATATTGGGAATGACACACATATTTCATTATCAGTTGTTAATTGTAGGAAACGTTCAAAGATAATTTATTTGCTCTAAAATAGCCAAAATGCTGCGAAAAAAACATTAAAATGTACTTGTTCATCCTGACAATAATTTCATTGTCAAGCTTTTTGAGACAGGCCTTACGTCAAACACCGCCTCGCAGAACTAGGCAAACTTTTGTACTGCATAGAATCTCAATAATAAATAGACAGTTTTCAGGTGTTTCACAACACGTATTCACCATAACATGATTCTCATAGGTAAAATATAAAGCTTACTTGCTTAGCTCTAATTCATTTTTGCTTTGAAAGACAAAAACAGTTTGAGTGTTTTGTAAAATGACTTAAATATACGTACGAAATAGACCAGGAAGTAATAAGAGTGTCATGTCACACATGTGTATGTAATGATTTACATTGATACATTCTAAAAAGTATTAGTTTACGTTATCTGAACACTGTATAAACAACTTAAACATGTAAATTGATCTAATCATAATTATTCTAACCATTTGAATATATCTTTGTAAAAATGACTTTAAACTCATGCATGAAATTCTTTACCATTGAAATTGATTTGAAGCTGGTATAAAGTATTGTTTACACGATAATTGCTTGTCTGCCGTTTTATATTGATCTTAATGTGATATACAAAACAATTAAATTGGGCTATATCCGTCCGTACGTCCTCTTTGTCCGATCAATATAGCAACTCTTAAATTAATTGCTTTGATATTTCATATGTGATTTAGACATTGGTGGAAGATGACCCCTAATGATTTCCAGGTAAAATAGTCAAAGGTTATAAGGAGTGAAATGCAATTAGTTTCTGCGCAACAGACGTGTTCACAAAGGCAATGCCATTGGTCCCGCACTGTTTCTCATTAAATGTAACAATGACTGATAACTTCAAAGTTTAAAGATTGAAAACTCGTACATGTATTGATGAAACAAGAAGACGGGGTATCAAAAAAGTAAGAAATGATACATTATTTTTGTTTTCTAACTTTTCCAGCCTAAACCTAGAATAACGTTCGACAGAATCAGATATCGACCAATCTTTGTATACGTATTGCACAAGTGCACTAGTTGTGTCGTTTGCTATTGGCAAGGTTTGAATTTTTGATTACCTTGGAAACACAGTCTGAAATGCAATATTCCTGTTTTCTATGTTTTTTGCTCGAGCTACAATTCATAACACAGTCCTACGGTGTTTGATCTGTGTCATTTCGTTGTTTCGTCCTTTCGCCCCGAAAATGACGAAATTTAAGAGCTACTAAATATCGCCCTGTAGTTTTATCGATTTTGAGTTCGGATTATGGTTTTGCTGACGCTATGGTATTCTCTGATTGTTTTTCTAAACATATCAGGTAATATAATTTGATCGATCATTCTTTTCGAGGTCAACATCGTAGACGTGACATTTCACTGCCTTAAAGCCATATCAACAACTAACCAATCTGTCATCATCCCATAATCTGTGTTTTTGGCAGACTGGACCGGCGTGGACAGATTTCAATGGGGTATATTACGGGTCGGTAATAACGACAGAAGACATTATATGTCATAATGCTTTTTCTATTGTGAACCATTTCATCCTAAAATTTAAACATGTTATCGCCAAAGCCGGCAGTTAGACTTCCAACGGAAGATATGATACTGCTGCCATTGTATTTATATATGAAGTCGTATTTTGCTCGAAAAATATCTGGTAATATTTGTTGATGGGGAACTCTGTTATCTCCGAGGTTTCAAAACCCAAATTTTAAGTACGTTTTTTTCTTCTGATAAACGTAGTTATCTATGATAAAACAATCTCTGATGGTATAGAAGTAGCAGCAATAAAAACTTTACGAAAAAATCACAGTGAGATACATGTACACTGTACCCATGTTTTCGTATTCTGTATTGTATTAAATACTGACAGAGCGGGGGAAATGTCATAGAAAAAATCGTGTAAAGAAAATTATTTATATGTATACACGAATATAGATTTAGAGAATAATGCTCGACTGAGGTTTGTCAGTCCATATTTTATTTACGTGCACCGTGCGCTACAATGTACCGCGCTACTCTCTGTTAAATACTGGAAGGTATGAATATTATTATGTTTTTATTTAATGGTTGGAAATTATTTAAATAACTATATACTGGACTTATGATGCATGATACGATTGCTTCGTGGTTTTTTTCTTCATCAATACATTTTTGAAGTGTATATGCAATGCCACTGACCGAAAAAAAGTGATGTCGAAGTCAAGATTATCGTGAACAGATTTAGAAATCAAGTTAATGAAGCTTGGGTATAAAACAGGAATCAGATAAAGGAGAAGTACACCAGTACTGTGAGATAATCTTCACTTCGGAGATACAAAAAAGTGTTTTCTCCTGTCAATACAACCCCAGTAACCTATAGGTGGAGTATAAAATGGTCTTAGGGGTGGTTGTGGCATATCTGTGTTGTAGCGTTCAAGTGAGGTGGCACTATAAATGAAGCCCTTGGAAGTACGGTTCCACTACCAACAGAACACAATACAACTCCAGCACACACGCATACATACATAATATGGATGTATTAGCCAGGTGATATAGGATAAGGCAGCTCCTACGAACTCCTTAGAATTGTATATGTTACACTCTAGAACTTAGTGTTAATAGACAGCGCATTATATCGAATGTTATATATATATTTATTTTATTTAAGAAGATTCTTAGTAAACAAGCAATAATTGTTAAATCTGATTATGAAAATGTCGATCGGAAATAAGCCTTCTAAGTAAACTGAGGTACATTTATATTATACAGGATACAATAAATCCACAGTTTGGCTTGATACCACTTTCTTTGCGATAAAGCTATTGAAGTGTATACCGAGAAACAAGTATGTCAATGTGCAAGCTTGCCTGCATATAAAAACGCGCATTGCGTATTTAGACATATTAAACAGGGATTAAATTCTTATTCATATATGTCAATTATCTACTTGCGTTTCCTGGATAATCAATAACAGGGTATTTTTTATCAATACAAACCGCATTTAGAATTGTTCCTACAGACAGTACGCACATGTATCCCATGGCGTGTGTATAGTCGTCCGCATCGACGGAGATATATCACTCATTCGTCCCAGACATTTCGGAATGAACTATTCAAACCATTGAATTGGAAGAGTCCAAATGCATCTTCAGGGATAAATAAGAGAAAAATAGCGGTTAGATCATCTACATATAAATCATGTAAGTGATGTGTTAAGTTTGCGCCATGTGAGTTACGTACTTCAGGTTATGGGATGATTGAGTATCGAAGTGAACGTCAAATGTACGGAATATGGCCTGTGCAATGTGAACGGTCGCCGCTGTTTCAGTTAACGCAGTTCTCATAGGAAACAGTTTGAGAATAGGGCATGGTTGTGAGAAATTCGAGCAACATTGTAAGAGATGTTTCCTAACGTATACATGTATATAACTTTCAGAGTTGACTGTCTGACGGTATAAGGTTTATTGTGAATTTGTTCTTGTTTGCTGGTGGCACCATCATATGTTGTCACGTAGGTCATATGACTTTCTTTTCAACAACCATGTTGTATGTCCATCTGGACCTTTAACCGGTAAAATTCTCATATTCGCTAATAAGCCTATCTCTTCTATTGACACGTTTTCGTGCACAGTTCCCTCTCCCCTTGCACTGGCTATAACACGGTTAAATATGATGTGTTTTTATCACTCCATCACTGGGAAATACATGGTTTGATTGTTATATTTTGAGAATGGGGGCGATTATATAGGGATTGAACGGCGTTTTTTAATTTTCATGCCGGTATGAATGCAAAGCGGTTACATCCATATTGCATGAAGCCCGCTAGGGCTTCATGGTCAATATGGATGTAACCGCTTTGCATTCATACCGGCATGAAAATTAAAACAACGCCGTTCAATTCATATATTTACATTTTTACTACTGAACAATTGTCTAATTAATTTTCTTATTTATTGAACAACTGGTTAATCAACTGCGTTTGTTATTGCGCCGTTCTTTAAACGAAAAAGGCGGAACAGCCATAATTTGCGTAAAATTGGCGCCAATAATCTACCGTAGTCATTTGAACGTTTGACGCGGGGGCGTTCTCCATGTTATCCGAAGCGGAGCCGTAAGACTCCCATTGAACAAGACATATATATTACGTCATAAGTAATTCACGTGAATGGATGTATTCATACTGTATTCATGATGTATTCATAGTCTGGTGTTTGTTGTTTTCAGTTGGTATGTTCATATAGAGAAGAAACAATCAGAATGTAAATATATGGAAATGAGTCACGAAAGTCAGAGTTTGAAAACATATCACCAGTACAGAAAGATTATTTACCTGCTGAGCTTTGTTGATCTCTGTCTGTTGGCACCAGGTCATCGTACAATAATCCCAGCATTTTCCCTTCTATACAGGGATGCATTGATTCCTTACAAATAAACTATTCCGTGCTTGATGAAAACTGTCTCTTTGGCTGTTTAGCAAGGCGATAACTGTTTAGAAACGGTTAAAGACGTCTCGCTACGTTTGCAAAGCTAGATTCAACCTGCCTTAACAGATAACGGCAATAAAAGCTCTACTGATAGAATATAGAAGACAGTGTTATGGACAATTAATCCGACAGTTCGATACTCATGAAAGCAGTGCCAAGGGCCATTAATCCTATACACCGACGCTTTAGTTTGGTGAACCAATGCCCTATTCGTGATCACAGACAAAAGTTGTTTTTGTTGAATAATCTTATATATAGTAGGAGTTACATTGGAAAGGCCAAAACTCCATCTTGGTTTGATTACATTGTTTTTACGTCCTATTAACAGCCAAGGTTATTCAAGGAACGTCTCCTGGTATGTGCGTGGGTTGAGTGTGTGTGTAATTGGGAGGATTCGGTTTGTTTGTGTAAGCTTTTTTTTCGATGTTCTGGGTATTTTGCCGATTTAAAGTGCTACCACACTGAAGACAACCCAACCCGTCATATTATACTGACAAGTATAGATAGTCCAAATAGGAAGATGTCTTCTATGTAACGCAGATACTTAAGTACACATGCTTCATTCTCAATCTTTTAACCTTGTTAATCCGACGTCACGTTTATCCGACCATCTCGTTAATCCGACATCACGTTCATCCGAACATCTTGTTAATCCGACAGCACGTTAATGCGAACAGATGCCTAATGATTTTATCATGAAGTGAACTACTTCCGTTACTAACAATAGTGTAGAAATTCCGACATATTGATTGAAAACTGTGACATTTTTCATATTCATTCACGGATAGCAGTTGTCTAAATATCTACTTAATGTCTATTACGTCATATTGCCATCTTTGGCTTTCTTCTTTGTGATGGATTTCGGTAGTGAAGGGAGAAAATGTAAAGATGCTCCATGGAAATATATGTATTTGTGCTTAATGTTGAACCATTATACGTAGCTCAACAACTTGTAAACGGAATCTTTCATCAAAGAGAAATAAGAATTTAATAAAAATGAAGTGCAATTATCTTATGATATGTTTTGCATTCCCATTAGACCAATTTTCCTTTTAATAAAGCACAGCAAATTGATTTCAGAACTGACCCAAGGAAAGAAACGTCCCATTTTTAAAGCCGCAGATCCATCTACCACGAAATTCTTTCAGATTATATTTTTCTAAAAAGAAATTCAATTATTCAGAAATATAATTGAAAGTATTGCTTTGGTTTTTTTCAAAATTCTGTCAGCATTCTGATACTCGTTTCCCTTTATTAACTTATAAGGACATTTTTATATTCAGTTCGTTTTACCTTTAAGACAAACCATTATTTCGATTTTCTCTCTGTTTAAATTGAAAAAAAATCATCATTCTAGTTTCGATTTCATGCGTAATGATTTCGATCTATAACCGTTGGGTTTATTTTGCAAACGAAGTACCTGTATGCACGATAATAAACTGATTCGTTGAAAACGGCCCTATTCTGGATCATGATGTCAGACGAGAGAGAATCTACTCTTAATTTCCAATAACGGTAACATCATGAATAATACAATTACCAGTTATTTCATTGTTTTATTTATATTGTTTGATCCCTGGAAAATACTCTAAGAAATTGAAGTCGAGGTCGGAATCCAGAACTGGAAATAAGTCAGTCTTGTTTCAAGTTCAGCTTGAAATAGATTTTTACTTTCTTTGACGGATCTCTTTAATTACTTTAGATAAATGGGCATGAAGCGTGCTTGCACCATTTAGACACACAAGGAATTGCATGCAATTTTAAATTTATTGGTGAATTTGATTTTTCTTAGTTGATCTGGTTTGTCTCATACCTATACAATGAACTGCTATAACCTTGACCCAACAAGCCAAACGTATATGCACACTAAAACCATTTTATTCCCGTCTCCCTTGGCACCATAAAACATTGCAGCATGAAATTACAGCTTCCTGTTTCAAATAGACATTCCCAAAACTAGTGTATCTCCAGGTCCTTTGGCGAAAATGACGTCGTAAAGTGAAGCTCGAAGCGACTTCTGCTTTTTTATGTGCGACATTTGATATATTTTCATGAATATGCAAATTTAGTGACATAACGGGGCAGACTTTTCTCGATATCATTTACATGAAAAACGGTATCGGTCCATCGACCAGCAAAGAGATTTGAGTAATAGATACATTTGTGATAATATATTGCCTTGATCAGTTCAGACTTCTGTTTAAAAGGTTGCACAGCGTTGAACCAGACAAATGGATCATTTAATAGTTTACTATATCCATTTAATGGCATACTGTGTCGAAAGCATGCTCTTCATGTCCTTTTTCTTTTATCACAATGTTCAGTTTCCTGTTCTACAAAAGCAAAACACATAAGAGTTCCACTGTGGTTACATTGTATCGTACTTGCAGTACGCGCCCTTAATTTCGTTATGGCTGATCGTGTGTGTATACATGTAGCTTAGTTGTGTATAGAGGTGGTATGATAATCAACGGTCAAGTATTTGATTTCTTGCCTGGCCCCATTGTATTATGCTTTTACGACCACAAGTTAAGGTTGCTGATATCTGTCCTTTCGTTATTTTGCCTTTTTGCCCAGATAGACGGAAGACAAGACATGCGCAGAAAGACAAAATAAATGCACGCTTATTAGTGACCTCAGTTCTTGTCTTTTAGCGTTAAGAAGTCTCGTCGTCTCGCCTGTTCGCCCAGTCTACACAGTTAATTGTAAATGAGTAAGTTGTTGGGTAGTGCTAGATATTGTAGAATGCTAGCTGTGAGTGCCAAAATAGCAGTATCGGTTGTATGCTCCCAGGGAGTTGAAAATGATATTGGCTGGTTGCTAAGGCCCTGTAACAACGGATAAATAATTTATGAACCGCTTTGAGACGGCCTTTGAGGTCGTGATAAAGCAGTATATAAGAACCTCGAATTATTATTGTTATTACTATTAGAAGACGACACTTAACGTCTGTTAATTAGCATGCATATATTATGTCCGTTGGCGTAAGACTAGTTGTCATTTCACACGTCAGCCACCGTAACAAGGTATCTGATCGAAATCTGATCCGTCATAGCTTGGTACATGTATACCTGTGGTAATGACAGAGAAATGCCACAGGGGTCTGTATTCTTTAGGGTGACATAGAACATAGGACATAGATTAACGATCTTAAATCAATTATTACAAAGCAATGAATTAGATTTATATTAATTGACTTTTTCTTAAAAATATAATCAATTAACCGCGTTTGTTTTTCCGTCGTTATTTAAACGACATTGGCGGAACAGTCCTAATTGGAGCCAATAATTAATCGCTGTCATTTGAGCGTTTGACAGAGGGGCGTTCTCCATGTTATCCATAAGCAGATGGACAAGACTCGCATTGAACAAGATATTACGTCATAAGTAATCCACCGGTACTGTATCCATGCTATAGTTTAGTGGGTTTTTTTTCAGCTGGTATATTCATATAATGAATAAACAATAAAAATGTAAATAATATATTGATAATTAAATTTTCTTCGTTAAGATATGTTTGATTCGATTTAATTTTTAAGGGAAGACATTACTTTTTTTGTTTTGTACTTAAAAACACATAGAATGTACAAACAAATTTTTAAACTATGATTCATTTCTTTAACCTTTTGCTTAAGTTATCAAATTTATAAGATGTGGCCAATTGTTAACGAAATCTTGATGAGTTGATAAGTGTCTCCATTGACTGTCAAGTAAACACTGTGTATAAGATATTGGATGACCTGGCTGAAATATTGCACGTTCTGTAACTAAGTTCATATTGCGGAAGAGTAACACGTGCTTTATAGCGAGAGAGCTCCTTATAAAGAAAGGTAAGAGGATTCCTACCCTTCATGGATGACGTCAATTCCATTTGTAGCTTTAGGCGAAGAAGAAAGGAGGGGAAGAGTATGGGCTGAGGTTGGGGGGGGGGGGCTTTTTCCATCTAAAACGGGAAATACATGCACTGATGGCATGATATTAAGTAATGATACTCTTAACTCATATATATGTAGGAGAAAAAAAATTAGAAAAATAAATAGATAGATAAAATGTTGGGCATCTTTTGATTATCACTACGAACGAATTAGACAGGCCGTTATATATTTTATGCCCCCTCCTTCCCCCTTTCTTTCAGTAATGGAAAAGACAACTTAGTTAAAGACTTCTTTAAGCTAAGAAACCGTCATAAAACACATTATAATATTTTTCGTAAATGTACTAGTAAATCTAATTAACGTAAATTTACTTACTTCTTATCTCTCTGTCTCCGTGAAGCTACATCTCGGTAGATATTTTTAACGTTTTTTTTATACAGAATATAAAATGTTGTATCATGCGTATTCTCGCTCTCCCCCCCCCCCCCCCCCCCCCCTTTCCCTCCTTCTCTTCTTTGGTAGTCTTTGTGGCGCATAACTCGTGCTGTTTGTTAGTGCCAGAGTTGAACTGTTGAACTTTTTATGGAATATTATTGATGAGTTGTTTGTGAGAAATGTACAAAATGTTGTTGTTTTTTATTCAAGAGAAAGAAAAATGTCTCCACAAATTTCCTATCTAAATAATATCAAGCTTATTTACACAAATGATTGATATCAATGCACCGGATGTTGAATATTTTACGCATGCGCTTTCTTGAAATTGCATGTTGGCGCCAAAAGTTAATGATGTTTTCTGAGTTTTAAGACGAATATAAAGATAGCTGAGACTATCTAAACAATGCCTATTTCATTAAGGCTTATCCGTTTCCAAGCCATATGATTGACATCTACATCTTTGTCCATATCAAGTTCATGTACTTTACCATGGCAACCGCATTTAGGTCATTCGGTCAAGAGCAGGATTAACATTGATAAATAGAAGACTGACCAGTCCGAAGCTCGACCATTAATCTTTTCGGACAATCTCGGATATGGAGGTATTAGACGGACAAGATATGAGGATTAGAGTGTACGATACCCATGCATGTTATGCCGCTGGGCCTTGACTATGAACCGGTAAAAAGGCCATATCGATGAAAGCAATCTTCAGTTTCTCTCGCGGAACATCAACACCATCGAATGGCATCATTTCCGCATGTTGAGAAGACTACTTCATCATGCAGTGTCGTTACTTCCGAACGGTGTCATCGTTGGTACACGCGTTCAGTGTGCATCGTTTCACGGCATGAAAAACAAACTCGTTTATAAGGTAGTTATAAAGTTCTTATCGAAATTTAATCAGTTAGACTTTCTAAGATATCTTATTGTTATTTTTAACAAAAGCCGGTGATGTGTAAAAATTGTTACACTTATGTTGTTGGCAGGACACAGAACCAGTACCCCTTAAAGGGCGGGATGGTGTGGGCGCGGGGCATTTAATGCATCTAATTCAACATGTATTTTAACTGTGTAAAACCAAATCCATCTTACGTGTATTTGGGCTCTTCTTAGCTTCATTAAAATTGGGAAAATACTGAAAGGATAATAAAACAATATTCAGAATGTTAAAAGATGCAAACTTTCAGCTTAATGTTAATATCGATCTAAAGCCCAATCATTATGTGTCATTAACATTGTAGGTTATACATGTATATCACAATCAGTATGTGTCAATAACATTGTAGGTTATACATGTATATCACAATCATTATGTGTCATTAACATTGTAGTTTATACAT
Source organism: Mimachlamys varia (assembly GCA_947623455.1). Lineage (NCBI taxonomy): Eukaryota > Metazoa > Mollusca > Bivalvia > Pectinida > Pectinidae > Mimachlamys > Mimachlamys varia. Next base: position 15,838,133 of record OX392531.1, on the reverse strand, counting down.
GTATATCACAATCAGTATGTGTCATTAATATTGCAGGTTATACATGTATATCACAATCATTATGTGCCATTAACAATGTAGGTTATACATGTATATCACAATCATTATGTGTCATTAACATTGTAGGTTATACATGTATATCACAATCATTATGTGTCATTAACAATGTAGGTTATACATGTATATCACAATCAGTATGTGTCATTAACATTGTAGGTTATACATGTATATCACAATCATTATGTGTCATTAACAATGCAGGTTATACATGTATATCACAATCAGTATGTGTCATTAACATTGAAGGTTATACATGTATATCACAATCATTATGTGTCATTAACAATGTAGGTTATACATGTATATCACAATCATTATGTGTCATTAACAATGTAGGTTATACGTGTATATCACAATCATTATGTGCCATTAACATTGTAGGTTATACATGTATATCACAATTATTATGTGTCATTAACAATGTAGGTTATACATTTATATCACAATCATTATGTGTCATTAACATTGTAGGTTATACATGTATATCATAATCATTATGTGTCATTAACATTGTAGGTTATACGTGTATATCACAATCATTATGTGTCATTACCAATGTAGGTTATACGTGTATATCACAATCAGTATGTGTCATTAACATTGTAGGTTATACATGTATATCACAATCAGTAGGTGTCATTAACAATGTAGGTTATACATGTATATCACAATCAGTATGTGTCATTAACATTGTAGGTTATACATGTATATCACAATCAGTATGCGTCATTAACATTGTAGGTTATACATGTATATCACAATCAGTATGCGTCATTAACAATGTAGGTTATACATGTATATCACAATCAGTATGTGTCATTAACAATGTAGGTTATACATGTATATCACGATCAGTATGTGTCATTAACAATGTAGGTTATACATGTATATCACAATCATTATGTGTCATTAACATTGTAGGTTATACATGTATATCACAATCAGTATGTGTCATTAACATTGTAGGTTATACATGTATATCACAATCATTATGTGCCATTAACAATGTAGGTTATACATGTATATCACAATCATTATGTGTCATTAACATTGTAGGTTATACATGTATATCACAATCATTATGTGTCATTAACAATGTAGGTTATACATGTATATCATAATCAGTATGTGTCATTAACAATGTAGGTTATACATGTATATCACAATCATTATGTGTCATTAACAATGTAGGTTATACATGTATATCACAATCAGTATGTGTCATTAACATTGTAGGTTATACATGTATATCACAATCATTATGTGTCATTAACAATGCAGGTTATACATGTATATCACAATCAGTATGTGTCATTAACATTGAAGGTTATACATGTATATCACAATCATTATGTGTCATTAACAATGTAGGTTATACATGTATATCATAATCATTATGTGTCATTAACATTGTAGGTTATACATGTATATCACAATCATTATGTGTCATTAACAATGTAGGTTATACGTGTATATCACAATCATTATGTGCCATTAACATTGTAGGTTATACATGTATATCACAATCATTATGTGTCATTAACAATGTAGGTTATACATTTATATCACAATCATTATGTGTCATTAACATTGTAGGTTATACATGTATATCATAATCATTATGTGTCATTAACATTGTAGGTTATACGTGTATATCACAATCATTATGTGTCATTACCAATGTAGGTTATACGTGTATATCACAATCAGTATGTGTCATTAACATTGTAGGTTATACATGTATATCACAATCAGTAGGTGTCATTAACAATGTAGGTTATACATGTATATCACAATCAGTATGTGTCATTAACATTGTAGGTTATACATGTATATCACAATCAGTATGCGTCATTAACATTGTAGGTTATACATGTATATCACAATCAGTATGCGTCATTAACAATGTAGGTTATACATGTATATCACAATCAGTATGTGTCATTAACAATGTAGGTTATACATGTATATCACAATCAGTATGTGTCATTAACAATGTAGGTTATACATGTATATCACAATCATTATGTGTCATTAACATTGTAGGTTATACATGTATATCACAATCATTATGTGTCATTAACAATGTAGGTTATACATGTATATCACAATCAGTATGTGTCATTAACAATGTAGGTTATACATGTATATCACAATCAGTATGTGTCATTAACAATGTAGGTTATACATGTATATCACAATCAGTATGTGTCATTAACAATGTAGGTTATACATGTATATCACAATCATTATGTGTCATTAACAATGTAGGTTATACATGTATATCACAATCATTATGTGTCATTAACAATGTAGGTTATACATGTATATCACAATCAGTATGTGTCAATAACATTGTAGGTTATACATGTATATCACAATCAGTATGTGTCATTAACATTGTAGGTTATACATGTATATCACAATCATTATGTGTCATTAACAATGTAGGTTATACATGTATATCACAATCATTATGTGTCAATAACATTGTAGGTTATACATGTATATCACAATCATTATGTGTCAATAACATTGTAGGTTATACATGTATATCACAATCATTATGTGTCATTAACATTGTAGGTTATACATGTATATCACAATCATTATGTGTCAATAACATTGTAGGTTATACATGTATATCACAATCATTATGTGTCATTAACATTGTAGGTTATACATGTATATCACAATCATTATGTGTCATTAACAATGTAGGTTATACATGTATATCACAATCAGTATGTGTCATTAACAATGTAGGTTATACATGTATATCACAATCATTCTGTGTCATTAACATTGTAGGTTATACATGTATATCACAATCATTCTGTGTCATTAACATTGTAGGTTATACATGTATATCACAATCAGTATGTGTCATTAACAATGTAGGTTATACATGTATATCACAATCAGTATGTGTCATTAACATTGTAGGTTATACATGTATATCACAATCATTATGTGTCATTAACATTGTAGGTTATACATGTATATCACAATCATTATGTGTCATTAACATTGTAGGTTATACATGTATATCACAATCATTATGTGTCATTAACAATGTAGGTTATACATGTATATCACAATCATTATGTGTCATTAACAATGTAGGTTATACATGTATATCACAATCATTATGTGTCATTAACATTGTAGGTTATACATGTATATCACAATCATTATGTGTCATTAACAATGTAGGTTATACATGTATATCACAATCATTATGTGTCATTAACATTGTAGGTTATACATGTATATCACAATCATTATGTGTCATTAACAATGTAGGTTATACATGTATATCACAATCATTATGTGTCATTAACATTGTAGGTTATACATGTATATCACAATCATTATGTGTCATTAACAATGTAGGTTATACATGTATATCACAATCATTATGTGTCATTAACATTGTAGGTTATACATGTATATCACAATCATTATGTGTCATTAACAATGTAGGTTATACATGTATATCACAATCATTATGTGTCATTAACAATGTAGGTTATACATGTATATCACAATCATTATGTGTCATTAACAATGTAGGTTATACATGTATATCACAATCATTATGTGTCATTAACAATGTAGGTTATACATGTATATCACAATCATTATGTGTCATTAACATTGTAGGTTATACATGTATATCACAATCATTATGTGTCATTAACAATGTAGGTTATACATGTATATCACAATCATTATGTGTCATTAACATTGTAGGTTATACATGTATATCACAATCATTATGTGTCATTAACAATGTAGGTTATACATGTATATCACAATCATTATGTGTCATTAACAATGTAGGTTATACATGTATATCACAATCATTATGTGTCATTAACATTGTAGGTTATACATGTATATCACAATCATTATGTGTCATTAACATTGTAGGTTATACATGTATATCACAATCATTATGTGTCATTAACATTGTAGGTTATACATGTATATCACAATCATTATGTGTCATTAACAATGTAGGTTATACATGTATATCATAATCAGTATGTGTCATTAACAATGTAGGTTATACATGTATATCACAATCATTATGTGTCATTAACATTGTAGGTTATACATGTATATCATAATCAGTATGTGTCATTAACATTGTAGGTTATACATGTATATCACAATCATTATGTGTCATTAACATTGTAGGTTATACATGTATATCACAATCATTATGTGTCATTAACATTGTAGGTTATACATGTATATCACAATCATTATGTGTCATTAACAATGTAGGTTATACATGTATATCATAATCAGTATGTGTCATTAACAATGTAGGTTATACATGTATATCACAATCATTATGTGTCATTAACAATGTAGGTTATACATGTATATCATAATCATTATGTGTCATTAACATTGTAGGTTATACATGTATATCATAATCTACACTATTTTGTTTGAATTGTAGATATACATAAGACACATGCTACAATGGCGTTATAGCTAAGTCTTCGTCGACAAATAATCCAATAATGTATATCGATACATCCACAGTGATAACAGCTCTACATGCTGTTAGAGCCCGCCATATTCTGTTCTGGAACAATAGAGATACGATACTAACTTTAATCTGTATTACCGATCTAGATCAAATGGTGTATGTATAAAGTGGTCCTACAACTCACCAGTCCTAATAACTGATCTCGACTGACCTGTCAGGTATACACATGATTATCAAGATCAAGTGCGGTAATCCACCTAAGTGTACTTAACATGTGACCCTATTCCTGGACAAAAAATTGATCTGAACGATGAATTCCTTCCCACATTTTTCTATCTCACCATCTCCCTACAGATATACAGTATTGTATATTCGGAAATGGACGTTTCCAAAAAAAAAAAAACCAACCGTTAACATTGTTTAATCACGTATTAGAAGATATGTTTATTGAAGACCGATTATAACTGTCATAGTGTTATACTAAGTGGAAAATATCTTCAATAATTAAATTTTGCTTAAAAACCAATATTTTAATAATAATAATAAGAAGAAGAATAACGCAGACTAAGTTTTAATCAAACATTATACTTGTACTTTAATACAATTATACTAGCTAGGTAGATTTCTCCATCCTAATCCAATGTCATTTTAGCAGTGTTTCAATTCTTACACTTCTCCCGATGTAAATGTACCAACCGTTTACTAATTACAGTCTACCCTTCATCTCGAACGTGTTTGTTTACCTGGAAAATCCCGTTAAATCCAATTGCAAGTATTTTGTCGATCCGGGCCAAACCTCAAAATGAACTTTTCAACGCATTTTATTCTATTTTTCGGATAACTCGATTTTTCCTGATGGTTTGCCAACATCGGGACTACGTAGCTTAGACGATTAATGCCAGTTTATATAATTTCAAACGCGTTCATAACGTAGAGTGTAATCAACATCAATAGGAATATTAAAGCATATTAAATCGAGTATTATTTTATCATTTCATCTGGGTTTTTTTTTCAAAATTCGTTGGTTAGTCTGTTTCAGGCATGTAAATGACAATGTCACATTGACGAAATATGGACATCACGTGACGTCCAGAAGGACTGCTGTAATTGTATTTCATTACAGAGAAACAGCGTGACCGTGGCATCTTAGACTCTTACAAATAAATCGCCACTTTAGAATTCCACTCAGCTCGGTTGCCATAGTAACGCGAACTGCAGGCGTTTCATTAACTCAAGTACGATCCCAAAGAACCGGAAATACAAAAACCGGAAATGTATTTCAGGTCAATTCGAAACCCACCATCGGCCTCGTTTGACAATGATGGTGTAAAAAGGTCAAGAAACAAGCCGTGGCGTGCTTGGTACAGTTATATATATATTATCTCTTGTACAATGTATATATATATTGTGTTTAATTAACAGCTTTTTATCTGTGTGAATGATTCATGTTTATCAGAACAATACACCTTTGTAGATGCTATTTGATTTCATAACTGAAAAAATAAACATGTCTATATCATGAATGTGTATATATTTATTTATACATACATATGAGCAAAGCGCTCTCAGTGAACCGCGGACGGACGCGAAATGAATGGTGCTACCTAACCAATTGGAGTTCATATTTGTTGTCACTGCAACAGATGTAGTGAGCAGCGCCTGGCGCCCAGATTGTCGAAGGGAAAGTTTCATTTATAGTAAAATGGTTGTACTGGCCAAGGAATGGAGACCTCGCATAGCATTGCTACGTAAAGGAGGAAGGCGCATTGATCACTTGTTAGTCGACGGGAACTCTACCAGAGCGTTCAGCGACGACAGCAGAACTGATAGAAGTGATGACAGTGACTGAGAAACTCGAAACTACACGAACAGTACTGTGTTGTTGTGAAGTACTCAAATCACCGGAACAGCCCAAGACGAAAATATTTACTCAAATGATGGACTGTACTTGAACTACTGGTGTATACGTTTTACCTATTGAGAAAAAAATCTCAGTAACTTTGACAAGTGTTATTGACATCAGCTCGGATCACGATATCTGTTACAGTACTCAACCAGATCCAGTTCTAAAATTATTTTGTTGTTGTTGATTTTTTTGTGCAAAATGTTTGGACAATACTCAACATTAACGAGTATTTGTTTTATAAAATTCTGTGAGACAGACGGTACTCATACTGGTGGATCTTTTGAAATTTTCAAGTTGACAATGCAATTGCCAGTGATACTCCGATACCAATATACAAGCAATTTGGCGATGTTTAGGAAATACTTTCCTGTTAATGAAGGATTCTAGCTTAATTTTCGCACAGTTGTTTCATTTGTTAGGGAAGTTGATAATAAGAGGTATCAAAGAAGGATTTCTCTACTGTGTAAAACGTCCAATATATGTGATTCTAATTAACGGAATTGTTGATTTAGATTGGCAAGACGGTACGGAACTATTTAGAACGGTAAGTGTCAACACGATTGATCTGATCGTGCTGACAATGGCTTTGTTTTTGCATTTTTTTGCAACGTAACGGCCCATTACAGACGTGAATGCTGTAATTCAATAAGGTTTAGCAGATCAAGAAATGGTTTTAAAGGTACCTTTATCCTAGGTACCATGTCAAATGGCACAACCTATTCAGAAATCCGGGCCGTGGATAACCTCACCATCTGTACCAAGTTTGAAGCAACTTCTACTCTGACGAATACGACAAGTAGTGAGTGGGGCGAATTTGATTTGGAGAAGTTTATCATTTTGAACCTTGGTAACAGGACGCAGGATTTGACGACTGTCAGTGTATTGACCGCTGTCTACATTACTATATTTCTCACAGGAATAGCCGGTAACTTGTGTACGTTTATTGTGATTTATAAAAATATCTACATGCACACAGTGACTAACTATTACCTGGCGAGCCTGGCTCTTAGCGACGTCTTAGCATTGCTGTTCGGTAAGTATAGCTGTATAATATAACGAACTATTTAATACGTCTTCGTTTATTTCAGTTTAATCATTAAATTGCGTGAAACATTTGTATAAATTAATGGGCCGTGGTTTCCCAATGGTTAAGTGGTGGCCAAGTGCTTAATGTGTCTGACTTTCAACTTGCACTAGCCCTCTACCTCTGGGCTGTGGTGGTTAAGGTGTCTGCGATTCTGCTAGCACTAGCCCCTCCACCTATAGGTCGCGGGTTCGGCACGTTCGTAATTGACATTGTGGCTGTTAATACACAGGACGTAAAACAGTGCAAATAATGCTTTTAAAATATGTGTATGTAAAATTGACAATTCTGGAACGCATGATTTCATTTTGGTTTAAATAAAGAGGTTTTCCAAGGAGTGATGGTAGCGTATCATGATTATCTAACTTAGCTTGTTCATTTTCAAATTATATAAAGACTTCCTTTACTTTTTGAAAATTAACTTATTAGCTGATTGCTAAGCTATACGATACACGTGACGATTTTGATTTTTCGGTGCTGTCATTGATAAATATTATTTATTTTTGGAGGTTCCGCTAATAGGGAATACATGGCCAGTGTCTCAAAATATGTAAGCGGTACTTCTTAGGGTCAGACACAAGCAGTGAGCTTAAACAAACGAAATGTCTTTCAGTCCTGAGGCAAATATACAGCTTTTGTCCATGTACTGACAGTCATCGAATTGAAACATATGTTACTAGTAAGTCAGAGATATCGACAAAGTTCCGGATATGTTTGCCTGAACATAGTGTATTTACCTTTAGGTAAATATGCGATCAACTGTACAAGCGAAACTAGATCAGGTACAACGTAAACGTACAACGTACGCCTTCAATTATTCGTCCAGAAATAAAGTTCCCCAGATTTTCAGCAACACGTATGAATAACAATCTTTATTTGATTTAGTGTAAAGTACAATGTCTATCGTATCATGACCTATAGAAATTTACGACATCTGTACACATGTATGATGTGGGTGTGTGAGTAAAAGTGTGTTATCGCTATTTCTTGAGAAGTACTGGGTGGACCATTCTCAAATTATATATGGAGATCAAGTGTCAAAGCGCGGGTCGATCAAAGTAGTTCCTCGAATTCATGCACGTGCTGAAATACATTTCTTTTCCATGTATGCCAAACACCGCATGTGGTAGGTTCATTCCGACAACGTCAGCGTCAGCAGCGGGTCAATAAGTGATTCTAGGTTGTTATGCTTCTTTTACTGGAGTTGATTTGTGTTCAAAGTTTATAAAAAAAATCAGAGAATACCAAAACATCAACAAAACCCTAATCAGAACACAAAATCGATAGTGACAAAGAAAATATTTACACGAAGACCCTTGAAAATGAGACCAGGAGTTTCGGAGGTACAAGCGTTTTCTGCTTCATCGACGACACTGGCAATGTTGATATAGAATTGAAAAGTTAGATAACATACAATGTAGCAATCAACTATCGTGGGATTGCAGACCATTTGTCTTTTCACCGTTCAGAAAATATTATATCGTTCAAGGAGAGAAGACATATCTTAGGTGTGTGTGTGCGTGAGGAGGTATAATTGTCATGATCTATTATGTCGATTTGGAAAGTGACGTTATATAACATTGTTTCTTGACGTCATCTATCAGTTTTGACGAATAAAATCATATCTATAATGTGCTAACCGCAATTTTAGCTGAAACTGTAGAGTAACTTCTAGCGGGATAATCCATGAAACTTGGGAGTGAGGAAACCTACAGTGACTGGTTGTGGTTGTGTGAGTGTGTGTGTAAGGGGTGGAGGAGGCTTCCTAACGGTATATTTAGCATATGTGTCACTGTACTCATTACTGTAAACATGTTATGAGAACAAAATACAGTGAAAATACGTTGAAAGGGGAAAGAAAACCCAAAGCCAGCACATTAACTGCTTCTCACGACTGGTAACGAGAGCAGAATAACAGTTATAGCAATGCAACAACCTCCTCTGATCCACGTAGGGCGAACAACCTCCTCTGATCCACGTAGGGCGAACAACCTCCTCTGATCCACGTAGGGCGAAAGGTGGTGCGATTTACAGAGCAGCAGACACATGTATTACAAAAAATAGGGTCCCCGTAAATTATTGCAATAATTCATCTTGGTTATAAATCAAATTATTGATTTCCTCCATGTTTAAATTTATGTTTAATATAACGAAGTCAAGACTTTATTGCACGCAAATCGAAAATGACTTCCGCGGATTTTAAATTTCGAAAGGACTAGTAATGCTAATTTAGTTGAATACTGTGAATCACTTTGATTTCGCGAATATTTATTTCACGAGCTTTTTTTTCCAGACACATTACATGTAGCGAGAACATAATTTCGCGAACGTCTATCTAGAAGTGACGATGACAACAGAATAAACACGGGCACCTCTAGGGAGAGAAACAATCGCGTTATATTATAATTCGCGATTGAATCTCCTCGCGATTTAACGAAAAAATAAATACCTCGCGAAATATAAGTGATATACAGTATACGTAGTGTCCGTATTAGAAGGTAATTATCGATAAAGTTGACAAATAAAGCACTTAAAACTATGGTGTTTTTTTCGTTTTTCGCAGTTCAAAGCGAAAATGGCATTTACAAGTCACCATATTATACAGCAGAAATCTAATCTTCACGCAAATCAGTAAAAATCACAAACGTCTACATGATATCCTGTACAACCGATGCGTTTGTGTTTAAATCATGATTATCATAATATAAATATATCATGACATCTTAGTAGGCGACTTATACTATTGTCACTGTGTTTCCGTGTCGGCATATCTGCCATGTATGATTTTGTTTTTAATATTTTTAGTGCGGGGTGCTACCTTATTTCCGTAATGCGATTGGTGGCTGATGCCCAGGTAATTTTATGAGTTTGGCATGCGATGTCATTCCGCTTTATCCCTTGTCTTTTCCGACGCTTTCAGGTCCCGCGCTTCCCGTCGTTGAGTGCTCGTGTCCCGTCCCGAGTCTGTTCACCGATTTACGTTCTTTAGTTAAGTTTGTATAGCAGTGTCCAAAGGTCAATGCCGAGGTCATCATTGTAAGATATGGGTCAAACATAGGATCAAGCATGTAATTATGTGTGTTACATCATCTTTAATTACAGGGCGTGGCAGACTCTGCTGTGGATTTTTTAGTCCGTGAGGTTTGTTAGAGCCTCCATAACCACAATCATTTGAGTATTATCACGGCAAATGATATACACATGTTCGTATTATACAGAACTAGTTTGATTTTACTAATTAAAGGGGTTTTACGCACCTGACCCTTCTGCTTCTATATTAGTTTACAAAGTTTTCGATTCCCACCTTTTGGCCCCTAGCATCACCGCAGTGTCCTTGGAGGAACAGCCGTATGGTGCAGTTTAATTCATTTTTGGGCATACTGTATCGATTACTTAATTTAAAAGGTGCAGCACATGTGCGTGTTACGTTATCTTTGATTTGTATGTTTTGATAAATTATCAAAGTACTGACAAATATCGCTGAAACTCTGTAGATTCCCAAGTTAATAAAGAATGCTGTTTATCAAGACGTGATAATGGATTGTGTCAGTGTACGGTTTGTAACATATGGATGTGATTATGAACTTTTGTTATACTGTTGGACTCGTCTCTGAGCTGCAATTGTCCACTATTATATAAGGATTGAAAGTCATTTTTCTAACTTTCATAGTGCTATGAAAGGTCAGCCGTTACATCCGTATTGAATGAAGCCCGCTAGGGCATCATGCCAAATTTGAATGTAACGGCTGACCTTTCATAGCACTATGAAAGTTTAAAAAATGATTTGCAATCCATATATTTACATTTTTACTATAGAACAATTTCTTAACTTCATTCATATTTTTTCCAATTAATTGTTTATTACCTGCATTTGTATTTTTGTCGTAATTTAAACGACACCGGCGGAACAGCCCAGATTGAATAAAATTGGCGCCAATGATAATAATTAATCATTTGAGCGTTTGACGTAAGGGCATTATCCATGTTATTCGAAGCGGCGCGACAGGACTCTCATTGATCAAGTTTGATTTATGACGTCATAATTAAACCACGTGCTACGTCGTGAGAACCATTGCTTTTATACTTTTATGAAAGACATTTTTCTGGTAATATTCATATAGTGGGTTGCAGCGCAAATATTACTATAGTAAGGTGAAATAGCAACTTACTTTTTTATTTGTATTACAAGACTCTTTCATGTCAAGGGGTGTAAGATAGGGAAATTCAACCCGAGGGGTTTAAATATTTGGTAAAACCCGAGGCTTTTCAACTATACCTGAATAAGCTCAAAAAACTTTTTGACTGTCCACCATTTTGAAAATATCGACTTTTTCTTTTAGCTTTTTTGAAGAAAACAAATGACACAACGAAATTAATCATACCCCATAATTATTTGCGAACAGTTTGCGCAGAAAAAAATAATCTCAGCTTTCTAATGTACACAATTACAAAATCGTGGAAGGCGTTAATTTCATCACGTCGCCCTTTTTCTTTTTTCGGCATCAGATTTTTTTTCCGTATTCGTGACTTCACATCAATGTTGCCCAATTGTGTCGTCACGCCGTGGCTGTATTGCAATGGCAGGTGTGCAATACAACCACAGCGATCATAGGTATATTGCCCTAGATAGGCCAGTATTACACGCCTAGAAATGAGAGAAAGTTATATTCATTACCTGAAAATGGATATGAGCATTGATGTGTTCGAAAGGAAAAATAAATATGTTACTTTAATAGGTGTTTATTGATAAGACATAAAAGGAGTTCATATTGTTAAACTGTTATGCTGCTGAGATAAACACTTTCAAACTTAATATCACAGGCTGAATAAGCATTTTTTGTTTATACATGTATGTAATACTTGTAATTGTATGAGTCGATTTATAAATCCCCAACCAGAAAATGGAATCCTTTTAACAGCACTTATTCAAGCAATGAATAATGCATGAACGATCCTTTTCATAATCTTCAGAGTCCAAATTAATTCGGAAGTAGTATGTTTTGTATTTCAATTATACGGTCTCAGTGCTTTTGATCTTCGGAACAAGTGTATGACGGTTTATCAAATCGACTTTCGTTGTGCATATATGCATATTGATATGATTTTATGCATATTCTTATCCGCCCTCTTATCTCTTAGAATGAAATCATACATGTATATGCAGTAAGAACTACGGTTTTAACGCTAACATAAAATTGAATTGCCAAAACCATAAACCGAATCGAAAAACGATTACTCTAGGGACAAAAAAAAATGAATATAGAAAATGTTATGAAGGAGAACCTTAAAAATGTACAGGTTGATCAGACCAGGTGTTTCAAATGGGGAAGCGTGTTGGTTTAGTCTCACCTAGCATACATTTGAAAAATACCTTGTCTCACCTAGCATACATTTCTGTTTCACACCTATTGACAATTTGGCTATAGTCTGTTTCATAGTAGTGTAGGTGATGTTGTAAGGTAGGTATAAATGTATATTATTAAAGAACAACTTTATGTCTTGTTAATTAAAATGTAAATACTAGTATCTTTGTAATAAAATGGAGCACCATTTTGTAAATGTTTATAAAGTTGAAAAATATGTTATTAAAGTATACTTTGCAAAAGTTTCTTTGCATTGTACACTTAGGTAATAATATAACAATGAATTATATGTTATATCATTAAATTATTGTATTAAAGTATTGAAACAGTAGTCAAACATTAAATGACTATTAAATATTGTATTTTCTTTATTAACTAAATGACATCCTTTATGGAAATATATCTTAGTATTTCAGAATCATGAACATACAGATACAAAGATTTAAAATTGTCTAATGATGCGCTTCCAAAAGATAATACGCTTTGAACCGTAAAGTAGATATTTAGAGAGTTATATTTAAATGAATAGTTTTCTAATCAAACTTATTAACTGAACGGAAATGTGTTCAATGCGAAAAATAAATACAATATTTTTATGATGAGCTACATACAAATGTGAAATGGGCAATAAAGAAAAAGAATACTAGGAAGATCAGATGCATAATTAATTTAAAACTAGATGTGTCAATATGACATGAATGTCCACACTAAGAACCAATGAAAAGTTATTTTTTGTAATTTTAAAAACAATCTCTATTGGTGGCAGGCAAGGATCGTAACCAAATTTAAGTATAGGTAATGAAAGTGTCATACTTTATTATAGGGAAATATTAATAACTAGATGTTCACAAGAATGAAGAGCATGTTTTATTTAAAATCATATGTAAATAGGGTTATGATATTTAAAAAGTATTAAGTGTACAATATATGAATGTATAAGATGAAAATCAAAATTCAATATATATATCAAAATATCCTCAATAAAAATAAATAAACAGTTCAGATCATTGTTGAGATGTATGTATACTGGGTATGTTTATATCTGTGTTTCAATTTAAATCATAAACATGTACTATATACTTTTGGTCTCATGGTCAATCTCTCAACAAAATTATGATACAACACTACAAAACAGAAAAAAACGTAAATCTTATACAATTGCTTTAGTTATCAATTTCTTAATTCAATAGCTACTTATAAGTATAATTACTCGGGGAACACAATTCTTCTACATTTTCTACTCTAAATACTCTCAATTTCTTGAGTTTTTTTTTCATTTCTTGCAATACTCACAATAATATTAATATATTCTTAATTTCCTATAATATTTAGATGGGAAACAACCCAATTCACACTATATACTATAGGATTCGGGGTAACATTAAGTATGTTAGGTAAGATAGTTACTATATGATACAGACTATAGTTTACCTGTAATTAAATCCTATTATTCTCTACCTGACACAAAATCTCACTTAGCATACACCCAACACCTTACCTGTACATAGGAAAATACCAAATATATGCTACGTGAGACGACACCAGCGTGCTCTGCATCTAAGTCACATTTAAGTACCGTAATTTCCTGCGTATTACCCGCATGGGGGTATAGCCCGCGGGAAGTAAATTAAGGATTTTTTGAGGCTTTTGTAAAATAAATTCCAGATAACCGGCACTGGCAGATTGCCAGCGGGTTATACGTCGAATGTATACCTGGTGAGTACAAGTGTAATTCGTATGTGACTTTGTGATTAATTATTTTGAATATTGTTAATTAGAGACATATGATGGACATGATGTGTTTATTTTGTAAATATACATGTTGATGTGTATATTTAAAGCTCTATATTAACTTATCAATGATATATTTTGTTTACAAACAGCGTAGATCTACATGTTGATAAAAGTGGAAACCTAACAACGTATAGCCCGAATTATTTAATAATTTGGTTTAAAAAACACAGACAGTCCGCACCGGCAGATATCCCGCACTAGACATCTTCTGATGTAAAAACATCGCATAGCCCGCGGGTAATACATCGGAAATTACTGTAAATACCACTTCCGCAAAGTGAGAACCGAGGCATTAACATAGAATAAGACATTGACCCACTAATGAGCATATTTAAAGAATATTTTTCAATGAGACCAAGATGGTGACCACAGAAGTTGCCCAGTCTCCATGGTCTCTTGAATCCCTGCGCCGTAAGTTTGTTATTTAACAGCAGACATCTATAAAATAAATCTCGATATCAAATTATTACTGACTGTAGTAAACATGATTAAATGTGTTACGTGTGTGTTACATAATCACTTGAATAAAAAAATATCAAATATTTAGAGAAATATTTCATTGAAACGAAGGCGTAGAAGACGTTTCAAAATATATATATATTGTTTATATAACAATATGTACATTCTATAGCCTATACATTTAATATACGTTCTTTGAATGTAGTCACCAACGTAGGGAAACACTCCCTGAGGCTTTTTTTCTACCAAGTCATAGCGTGCAACAGCTGGTAAAAGGGTCGGCCAATTTGATTGACGATTGGGATGTCGTGGTACTAATACACTACAGAAATCCGTCAACAAATGATCACGTATTCTCACCGGACCGTAATAAAACTACTCATGCATTAAAAACCATTTTATTCAACAACAAAGTGTCCATTTATTTCTGAATAGTTTTTATTACCGTCTCGCGTCACTCATGGGAACCAATCACTTCAATGTTTCTCTTAAAACATTGACAAAGCAAAGGAAGAGGAAAGTTCATTGATGTGTTACTTTTGAAAATATTGTTCATGTGTGCATCAAGTCTTGTAAACAAGTGGTCGGGGAATCGTGTGTTCTTGTTTGTGAAAATCATTTGATGTTATCTTCCTGGTGTAACGCCACTATGGGACGAGAATGTGTGACGACATTAGCTCCAATATACGTGAAATGTTTAGGCCAGAAGTAAGTAGCTTGTACTTCACTATGAAAGCAGTTAATTACCTATACATGATCTCAAGTCATGTCAAACTTCCACAAAGATGTATGCTTTTTATCGATCATTCGTCGTTTGATATACTTTATTATGTTTAAATGGAAAAAAAAACATTACTCTGACGTTAAAATGGAATAATGGCTGTCACCACCATCACTTTAAGATATCGAAGTAATGGGATAAATTGAGTGTTTAAACCATGCTTTGACCTCGATAACGTTAACCTTAGTACAAGTAAGACACGACAGACGATTTAAGCAAATACATGTAGGGTTAAGAGTCGGGGAAATCCAGGTAAACACCGAGGTGGCTCGATGCCTTATTCATACTCACAGGTTTCCTCTATACATCATTGCAGTTGTTAATAGTCATGAACTAATAAACATAGCTTCTTGGGTGTCTTTCCTTTTGGTTGTTTTTTCCTTGGCTACCGATGTTGTCTTTCCTTTTGTTTGTTGTTTCCTTGGCTACCGATGTTGTCTTTCCTTTTGTTTGCTGTTTCCCTGGTTACTGTTGTTGTCTTTCCTTTTGTTTGTTGTTTCCCTGGTTACTGTTGTTGTCTTTCCTTTTGTTTGTTGCTTCCCTGGTTACTGTTGTTGTCTTTCCTTTTGTTTGTTGTTTCCCTGGTTATTGATGATGTCTTTCCTTTTGTTTGTTGTTTCCCTGGTTACTGTTGTTGTCTTTCCTTTTGTTTGTTGTTTCCCTGGTTACTGTTGTTGTCTTTCCTTTTGTTTGTTGTTTCCCTGGTTACTGTTGTTGTCTTTCCTTTTGTTTGTTGTTTCCCTGGTTACTGTTGTTGTCTTTCCTTTTGTTTGTTGTTTCCCTGGTTATTGATGATGTCTTTCCTTTTGTTTGTTGTTTCCCTGGTTACTGTTGTTGTCTTTCCTTTTGTTTGTTGTTTCCCTGGTTACTGTTGTTGTCTTTCCTTTTGGTTGTTGTTTCCTTGGTTACTGATGATGTCTTTTTTGTTTGTTGTTACCTTCGGTACTGTTGTTGTCTTTCCTTTTGTTTGTTGTTTCCTTGGTTATTGATGTTGTCTTTTGTTTTGTTTGTTGTTTCCTTTGGTACTGTTGTTGTCTTTCCTTTTGTTTGTTGTTTCCTTGGTTACTGATGATGTCTTTCTGTTTTGCTGCTGTTTCTTTTAGTGCTGATGCTGTCTTTCCTTTTGGTTATTGTTTCCTTTGGTACTGTTGTTGTCTTTCCTTTTGTTTATTGTTTCCTTTGGTACTGTTGTTGTCTTTCCTTTTGGTTGTTGTTTCCTTTGGTACTGTTGTTGTCTTTCCTTTTGTTTGTTGTTTCCTTTGGTACTTTTGTTGTATTTTCTTTTGTTTGTTGTTTCCCAGGTTACTGTTGTTGTCTTTCCTTTTGTTTGTTGTTTCCTTGGCTACTGATGTTGTCTTTCCTTTTGTTTGTTGTTTCCTTTGGCACTTTTGTTGTATTTTCTTTTGTTTGTTGTTTCCCTGGTTACTGATGTTGTCTTTCCTTTTGTTTGTTGTTTCCTTGGCTACTGATGTTGTCTTTCCTTTTGTTTGTTGTTTCCTTTGGCACTTTTGTTGTATTTTCTTTTGTTTGTTGTTTCCCTGGTTACTGATGTTGTCTTTCCTTTTGTTTGTTGTTTCCTTGGTTACTGTTGTTGTCTTTCCTTTTCGTTGCTGCTTCCTTTAGTACTGTTGTTGTCTTTCCTTTTGTTTGTTGTTTCCTTGGTTACTGATGATGTCTTTCCTTTTCGTTGATGTTTCCTTTAGTACTGATGTTGTCTTTCCTTTTGTTTGTTGTTTCCTTTGGTACTGTTGTTGTCTTTCCTTTTGTTTGTTGTTTCCTTTAGTACTGTTGTTGTCTTTCCTTTTGTTTGTTGTTTCCCTGGTTACTGATGTTGTCTTTCCTTTTGTTTGTTGTTTCCTTGGTTACTGTTGTTGTCTTTCCTTTTGTTTGTTGTTTCCTTTGGTACTGTTGTTGTCTTTCCTTTTGGTTATTGTTTCCTTGGTTACTAATGATGTCTTTCCTTTTGGTTATTGTTTCCTTGGTTACTGATGTTGTCTTTCCTTTTGTTTGTAGTTTCCTTGGTTACTGTTGTTGTCTTTCCTTTTGTTTGTTGTTTCCTTTGGTACTGTTGTTGTCTTTCCTTTTGGTTATTGTTTCCTTGGTTACTGATGATGTCTTTCCTTTTTGCTGCTGTTTCCTTTAGTGCTCATGATGTCTTTCCTTCCTTTTGGTTATTGTTTCCTTGGCTACTGATGTTGTCTTTCCTTTTGTTTGTTGTTTTCTTTGGTACTTTTGTTGTATTTTCTTTTGTTTGTTGTTTCCTTTGGTACTGAATTGTCTTTTCTTTTTTTGTTGTTTCCTTTGGTACTGAATTGTCTTTCCTTTTGTTTGTTATTTCCTTTAGTACTGTTGTTGTCTTTCCTTTTGGTTGTTGTTTCCTTGGTTACTAATGATGTTCTTCCTTTTTGCTGCTGTTTCCTTTAGTGCTGATGCTGTCTTTCTTTCTTTTGTTTGTTGTTTCCTTGGTTACTGATGTTGTCTTTCCTTTTGTTTGTTGTTTCCTTTGGTACTGTTGTTGTCTTTCCTTTTGTTTGTTGTTTCCTTTGGTACTGTTGTTGTCTTTCCTTTTGTTTGTTGTTTCCTTGGCTACTGATGTTGTCTTTCCTTTTGTTTGTTGTTTCCTTGGCTACCGATGTTGTCTTTCCTTTTGTTTGCTGTTTCCCTGGTTACTGTTGTTGTCTTTCCTTTTGTTTGTTGTTTCCTTTGGTACTGTTGTTGTCTTTCCTTTTGGTTGTTGTTTCCTTGGTTACTGATGATGTCTTTCCTTTTTGCTGCTGTTTCCTTTCGTGCTCATGTTGTCTTTCCTTTTGTTTGTTGTTTCCTTGGTACTTTTGTTGTATTTTCTTTTGTTTGTTGTTTCCCAGGTTACTGTTGTTGTCTTTCCTTTTGTTTGTTGTTTCCTTGGCTACTGATGTTGTCTTTCCTTTTGTTTGTTGTTTCCTTTGGTACTTTTGTTGTATTTTCTTTTGTTTGTTGTTTCCGTGGTTACTGAAGATGTCTTTCCTTTTTGCCGCTGTTTCCTTTAGCGCTGATGCTCTTTTGTTTGTTGTTTCCTTGGTTACTGATGTTGTCTTTGTTTCTTTGGTTACTGATGATGTCTTTTCTTTTGTTGGTTGTGTCTTTTGGTACGGTACTGTTGTTGTCTTTCCTTTTGTTTGTTGTTTCCTTGGTTACTGATGTTGTCTTTCCTTTTGGTTGCTGTTTCCTTTAGTACTGTTGTTGTCTTCCCTTTTGATTATTGTTTCCTTGGTTACTGATGCTGTTTTTCCTTTTGTGCTGTTTCCTTGGTTACTGGATGCTGTCTTTCTTTTTGGTTGTTGCTTCCTTGGTAACTAATGATGTCTTTCCTTTTGTTTGTTGTTTCCTTGGTTACTGATGTTGTCTTTCCTTTTGTTTGTTGTTTCCTTGGTTACTGTTGTTGTCTTTCCTTTTGTTTGTTGTTTCCTTTGGTACTGTTGTTGTCTTTCCTTTTGGTTATTGTTTCCTTGGTTACTGATGATGTCTTTCCTTTTTGCTGCTGTTTCCTTTAGTGCTCATGATGTCTTTCCTTCCTTTTGGTTATTGTTTCCTTGGCTACTGATGTTGTCTTTCCTTTTGTTTGTTGTTTCCTTGGTACTTTTGTTGTATTTTCTTTTGTTTGTTGTTTCCCAGGTTACTGTTGTTGTCTTTCCTTTTGTTTGTTGTTTCCTTGGCTACTGATGTTGTCTTTCCTTTTGTTTGTTGTTTCCTTTGGTACTTTTGTTGTATTTTCTTTTGTTTGTTGTTTCCGTGGTTACTGATGATGTCTTTCCTTTTTGCCGCTGTTTCCTTTAGTGCTGATGCTCTTTTGTTTGTTGTTTCCTTGGTTACTGATGTTGTCTTTGTTTCTTTGGTTACTGATGATGTCTTTTCTTTTGTTGGTTGTGTCTTTTGGTACGGTACTGTTGTTGTCTTTCCTTTTGTTTGTTGTTTCCTTGGTTACTGATGTTGTCTTTCCTTTTGGTTGCTGTTTCCTTTAGTACTGTTGTTGTCTTCCCTTTTGATTATTGTTTCCTTGGTTACTGATGCTGTTTTTCCTTTTGTGCTGTTTCCTTGGTTACTGGATGCTGTCTTTCTTTTTGGTTGTTGCTTCCTTGGTAACTAATGATGTCTTTCCTTTTGTTTGTTGTTTCTTTGGCTACTGATGTTGTCTTTTCTTTCTTTTGTTTGTTGTTTCCTTTAGTACTATTGTTGTCTTTCCTCTTGTTTGTTGTTTCCGTATGTAATGTTTATGTCTTTCCGTTTGTTTTGGTGTTTGCTTGGTACTTGTTGTTTTCCCTTTTGACTTGTTGTCTTCCTTTTTCTTGATTTCGATCCTTTGTATTTGGTTTCTGCTTCGTTCTGAGTTTTGGTATTAACGCCTTCTTTACTTTTGGTGTCTTTCCTTGTGTTCTAGTGTCTCCTGTATTCCTGTCTCTTCTCTAACCCTGTCGCCTTATTAAATTTCGTTTATAGCGTAAGTTGTACTTCTGTGTTCGTTCGTTGAGATATATTTCAATAAATATATAAATATATACATTTGAATTAAACATTCATGAAATATCAATTGACAACTTTCCAATAGCACTTATATCACGAGGAAGTAACTACGTGCAGATACATAGGTAAATGTTTCGTCATTCCCTCGATTTTAAGTGTCCCTCTATTCCCATCGTTTTCCATTGTATTCTGATGTCTAGCATAATCTGGTGATTCCTCTATTCCTGCCCTATTCTTTTGTGTTTGGTGTCTCCTCAATTCCTGCCGTATTATTTTGTGTTTGGTGTCGCCTCTATTCATGCATTATTATTTTTTGTTTGGTGTCGCCTCATTTCATGCTTTATTCTTTTGTGTATTATGTCTCCTCTATTCCTTCCTTATTCTTTTGTGTTTGGTGTCTCCTCTAATCCTTCCTTATTCTTTTGTGTTTGGTGTCGCCTCTCTTCCTGCATTATTCTTTTGTGTTTGGTGTCTCCTCTATTTCTTCCTTATTCTTTTGTGTTTGGTGTCTCCTCTATTCCTGCATTATCCTTTTGTGTTTGGTGTCACCTCTATTCCTGCCTTATCCTTTTGTGTTTGGTGTCTCCTCTATTCCTGCATTATCCTTTTGTGTTTGGTGTCACCTCTATTCCTGCCTTATCCTTTTGTGTTTGGTGTCTCCTCTAATACTTCCTTATTTTTTTGTGTTTGGTGTCTCCTCTATTCCTGCATTATTCTTTTGTGTTTGGTGTCACCTCTATTTCTGCCTTATTCTTTTGTGTTTGGTGTCTCCTTTATTCCTGCCTTATTTTTTGTGTTTGGTGTCTCCTCTTTTCCTGCATAATTCTTTTATGTTGGTGTCTCATCTATTGCTGACATATTCTTTGGTGTTTGGTCTCTCCTTTATTCCTGCCTTATTCTTTTGTGTTTGGTGTCTCTTCTATAACTGTCTTCTTCTTTTGTGTTTGGTGTTTCCTCTATCCCTGCCTTATTCTTTTGTCTTTGTTGTCTCCTCTATTCCTGTCTTCTTTTTTTGTCTCTGTTGTCTCCTCTATTCCTGCCTTATTCTTTTGTGTTTGGTGTCTCCTCTATTCCTTCCTTTTTCTTTTGTGTTTGTTGTCTCCTCTATTCCTGCCTTATCCTTTTGTGTTTTGTGTCACCTCTATTCCTGCCTTATTCTTTTGTGTTTGTTGTCTCCTCTATTCCTTCCTTTTTCTTTTGTGTTTGTTGTCTCCTCTATTCCTGCCTTATTCTTTTGTGTTTGTTGTCTCCTCTATTCCTGCCTTATTTTTTTGTGTTTGGTGTCGCCTCTATTCCTACCTTATTATTTTCTGTTTGGTGTCTCCTCTATTCTTTACTTATTCTTTTTGTGTTTGGTGTCACCTCTATTCTTTACTTATTCTTTTTGTGTTTGGTGTCACCTCTATTCCTTCCTTATTCTTTTGTGTTTGGTGTCTCCTCTATTTCTGCCATATTCTATTGTGTTTCGTATCTCCTCTATTCCTGCCTTATTTTTTTGTGTTTGGTGTCGCCTCTATTCCTACCTTATTATTTTCTGTTTGGTGTCTCCTCTATTCTTTACTTATTCTTTTTGTGTTTGGTGTCACCTCTATTCCTTCCTTATTCTTTTGTGTTTGGTGTCTCCTCTATTTCTGCCATATTCTATTGTGTTTCGTATCTCCTCTATTCCAGCCTTATTCTTTTGTGTTTGTTGTCTCCTCTATTCCGTACTTATTCTTTTTCTGTTTGGTGTCTCCTCTATTCCTGCCTTATTATTTTGTGTTTGGTGTCACCTCTATTCCTGCCTTATCCTTTTGTGTTTGGTGTTTTCTCTATTCCTGCCTTATTCTTTTGTGTTTGGTGTCACCTCTATTCCTGCCTTATTTTTTTGTGTTTGGTGTTTTCTCTATTCCTTCCTTATTCTTTTGTGTTTGGTGTCTCCTCTATTCCTGCCTTATTCTTTTGTGTTTGGTGTCTCCTCTATTCCTGCCTTATCCTTTTAAGTTTGGTGTCGCCTCTATTCCTACCTTATTATTTTCTGTTTTGTGTCTCCTCTATTCCTTACTTATTCTTTTTGTGTTTGGTGTCACCTCTATTCCTTCCTTATTCTTTTGTGTTTGGTGTCTCCTCTATTTCTGCCATATTCTATTGTGTTTCGTATCTCCTCTATTCCTGCCTTTTTCTTTTGTGTTTGGTGTCTCCTCTATTCCTTCCTTATTCTTTTGTGTTTGTTGTCTCCTCTATTCCTTCCTTATTCTTTTGTGTTTGTTGTCTCCTCTATTCCTGCATTTTTCTTTTGTGTATGGTGTCTCCTCTATTTCTGCCTTATTCTTTTGTGTTTGTTGTCTCCTCTATTCCTTCCTTATTCTTTTGTGTTTGTTGTCTCCTCTATTCCTTCCTTATTCTTTTGTGTATGGTGTCTCCTCTATTCCTGCCTTATTCTTTTGTGTTTGTTGTCTCCTCTATTCCTTCCTTATTCTTTTGTGTTTGTTGTCTCCTCTATTCCTTCCTTATTCTTTTGTGTATGGTGTCTTCTCTATTCCTGCATTATTCTTTTGTGTTTGGTGCCTCCTCTATTCCTGTCTTCCTCTTTTGTGTTTGGTGCCTCCTCTTTTCCTGCCTTATTCTTTTGTGTTTGTTGTCTCCTCTATTGCTGTCTTCTTATTTTGTGTTTGTTGTCCCCTCTATTCCTTCCTTATTCTTTTGTGTTTGTTGTCCCCTCTATTCCTTCCTTATTCTTTTGTGTTTGGTGTCTCCTCTATTGCTGTCTTCTTATTTTGTGTTTGTTGTCCCCTCTATTCCTTCCTTATTCTTTTGTGTTTGTTGTCCCCTCTATTCCTTCCTTATTCTTTTGTGTTTGTTGTCTCCTCTATTCCTGCCTTATTCTTTTGTGTTTGGTGTCTCCTCTATTCCTTCCTTATTCTTTTGTGTTTGTTGTCTCCTCTATTCCTGCCTTATTCTTTTGTGTTTGGTGTCTCCTGTATTCCTCCATTATTATTTTGTGGTTGGTGTCTCCTTTATTCCTGTCTTATTCTTTTGTGTTTGTTGTCCCCTCTATTCCTTCCTTATTCTTTTGTGTTTGGTGTCTCCTCTAATTCTGCCTTATTCTTTTGTGTTTGGTGTCTCCTCTATTCCTGTCATATTCTTTTGTGTTTGGTGTCTCCTCTATTCCTATATTCTTCTTTTGTGTTTGGTGTCTCCTCTATTCCTGCCTTATTCTTTTGTCATTGTTGTCTCCTCTATTCCTGTCTTCTTCTGTTGTCTTTGTTGTCTCCTCTATTCCTGCCTTATTCTTTTGTGTTTGGTGTTTCCTCTATCCCTGCCTTATTCTTTTGTGTTTTGTTGTCTCCTCTATTCCTGTCATATTCTTTTGTGTTTGGTGTCTCCTCTATTCCTATCTTCTTCTTTTGTGTTTGGTGTCTCCTCTATTCCTGCCTTATTCTTTTGTCATTGTTGTCTCCTCTATTCCTGTCTTCTTCTGTTGTCTTTGTTGTCTCCTCTATTCCTGCCTTATTCTTTTGTCATTGTTGTCTCCTCTATTCCTGTCTTCTTCTGTTGTCTTTGTTGTCTCCTCTATTCCTGTCTTCTTCTGTTGTCTTTGTTGTCTCCTCTATTCCTGCCTTATTCTTTTGTGTTTAGTGTCTCCTCTATTCCTGTCTTCTTCCGTTGTGTTTCTTGTCTCCTCTACCAGTCTTCTTCTTTTGTGTATGGTGTCTCCTCTATTCCTGTCGTATTCTTTTGTGTTTGGTGTCTCCTCTATTCCTTCCTTATTCTTTAATGTTTGGTGTCTCCTCTATTCCTTCCTTATTCTTTTTTGTTTGGTGTCTCCTCTATTCCTTCCTTATTCTTTAATGTTTGGTGTCTCCTCTATTCCTTCCTTATTCTTTAATGTTTGGTGTCTCCTCTATTCCTTCCTTATTCTTTTGTGTTTAGTGTCTCCTCTATTCCTTCCTTATTCTTTAATGTTTGTTGTCCCCTCTATTCCTTCCTTATTCTTTTGTGTTTAGTGTCTCCTCTATTCCTTCCTTATTCTTTTGTGTTTGGTGTCTCCTCTATTCCTTCCTTATTCTTTTGTGTTTGGTGTCTCCTCTATTCCTTCCTTATTCTTTAATGTTTGGTGTCTCCTCTATTCCTTCCTTATTCTTTTGTGTTTAGTGTCTCCTCTATTCCTGCACTATTCCACTGTATTCTTGTGGCTTCTCTATTCCTCTTGTTTTAAATGTACCTTATGTTTCGTGTTCTCTCTATCCCTGATGTTGTCAGGGATAGATGAGCCGCGGTTGCCGAGTGGTTAAGGTGTCCCGACATTCTACCGCTAGGTCGGTGGTTTTTCTCCAGGTACCCCGACTTTCCTCCACCACCAAAACCTGGCACGTCCTTAAATGACTCAGGCTGTTAATTGGACGTATAACAAAATAAACCACAACAAACGTGATGGTTTTTTTTTTATTTTCCCTTAAGCCTTTCTCTGCGGTTTAATTGTTGCACTGTCTCTCGTCCGTTTAATTTGTATACCTTATCAGTTCCTGTTGACATTTCCCTGCTCATTTATCATTCCTTTTAATTTTGCGTTTCAATGTTGTTTACGTTAAATTCTCTAATCTTCCAAAGGGAGTTACCCAGTTATGTGTAATATTTCTTCGTTACCATATACGCGTAAAATGTACTTCAAGATTCTTGAAACACCTTTGTCGGGATCACTAGATAATAAGCGAGTGGCTTAGTATTACTCTTAATTCAATATACAAGTACAACTTTCTTTAAGACAATAATAATTATATTTAGAGTATACGTTGTTGTTCTTCTGTGTTCGCTCTTGTTTGAATTATAACAATGAATAAATAATCAGGGTGATTGAATTAAACATTCATACTATATCAATTAACAGCTTTCCAATATCACTAAAACTATGCGGAAATCGCTACGTGCAAGTTTAGAGATATATTTATCTTATTTTCTCGGTTTTAAATTTTCCCCCTGCACCAATTGTCGTTCCATTTGTTTTCGTATTTCCTCTATTCCTCACGTTCTCCCACTTTGTTCGTTTCTTTTTTACTCCTGTCGTCTTACCATGTGTTTTTGTGTCTCCTCTCTTCCTTTAGCCTTTTCTTAGCTTTTCGTGTTTTCTCTCTTCCTTTAGCCTTTTTCTTATGTTTTGTTTTCTGTGTGTCCTCGTTGACTTTCCTTTTTACATTTCGTCTATTCCTGTCACAGTTTCGTGCGTTTTGGTGTCTCCTCTGTTTTTGTCGTCTTCCGTTGTATTAGAGTCTTTCTATTCCTCATGTTGTTTTCCCTGATTTCGGTATCTGCTCGGCTTGTGTCGCTTTTTCTCTTTGTATTGGTGTCCTGTCGGTCCCTGTAGCCCTTCTTTTTGTTTTGGTGTTTGTGTTGTTTCTCTTTTGTTTAGCTTCGCCATCTCGTCATTTCCTCTTGATGATTCCCAAGTGTACATTTCTTAATGGTGTTACGTAAGTGCTCATGCATCATCCCTTTTAATTTTGAATGTACTCCAAATTTCTAGAAGCACTTTTCTCGGGATTACTTGATAATAAACGACTTGGATGTGTATTTCCTTTAATTAAATATGCATTTTTTGTAGTGTAAATTGTACTTTTGTGTCCTTATCGATATAAGGCAAAGTGAAGCAGAACTGAAATAAAACATTTATGAAAATGTTTATTGTCAATTTTTCAATTTCGCTAATAAGACGTGAAAGTCCCAATGCACATTTACGAAAATAAAATTAAACTTTTATTCTCAAAATGTTTCACACAAACAACCTAGGAAATGATGTAAAATATGTTATTAATACAAAAGAACAATTACTAATGCGACCTTCTCAGGGTTCGCACTCTTTTATAACCCGTGGCTATTTATTGAGTATGAAATTATGTTTATTTTATAAAACTAAAACCAAAATAAAGGGAGCTTACATAATAATAAATCACCATTTGCATTTTTCAAGGTAGCATACATCTTTAAGGGAAATTAATATTAAAAGTATATTTTGTAAGGCAGCATATCAACTTAATTATTATTGACGATATCAAAAGCCAGTGCTGACAGGACGAGTGGAATGTAACGCGTTAAAAAATATTTTATTTAACAATGACGAAAATCCTAGAATAGAAAAGGTCTTGTATCGTTCCGGCCAGGAACCCTTAGTGAATTACAAATGCCTTCAGGAGTCGGCTCTTGTCGGGCTTCATACACAGATATCCTTCTTTGCATTACAAAAATGAATGAGCTGACTTTCATTGCGGCTAAGCGTGATGTTTGGTGGGAGCAGTATTAGACCTCATGTTGTGTTTGAGTCCGTCTTTTATAACGTCAATATCTGACATAACGTTCTGGGGATTGAATCTTTTAGTATCCTGTGTGACAGTTTCTACTCCTGTTAAAGGTACTCTACAACTATGTATGTTTTCTTCGTTTTATAACCGATTCACCTATCAAGTACAATGCGACCTTAAACACGTTCTTTAATACACGTACAGATGTGCTAGTTTAAATCCGTACTGAATAACATTCCGGATTGATCCGATAATGAGCCCCAAGATAAATCTACTGTCAGCTACAGATATACTGTAAGAGTCTCCCTTAAGAAATATCTCAAATGTAATAGTATTGGTTGAATGACATAAATACATGTAATAATCGGATCTGTTGATCCGATAGTATATACACTGCTGTAGATTCTATAGATATCTTCATAGCCTCAGAATTGACAATTCGTCGGCTCTACAATGTACTGTATCATCAGTAGTCGGATGAGGTGGCATCTCTAATAAAGGTTATCAGAGTGCTCATCTTTCGCTCCAATTAGTGGCGGACACAGAATCCCCATCTCCTGATCAAAGATATCCGTCAACGATTCATTCCTCCCCCGCCTTCCTACGTCACGCGCTGCCAAGGTCATTTCAAGAATTCCTCACTATGCTAATGAATTGGTTCGGGGAATCTTGAAACGTAACACAACCGTCAAAACGGAAAAAAATGAAACATAAGTTTAACCTTATAGCAAGGGAATTATTACGTACACATGTTAACATGTTGTTTTTTTAGTTATCATGATCTTAATGTCAAAGTGATCACAACCATGTACACATGTACATACCCCTTATATGCTATTATATACAAATTGTATATTGTTTAACAACTATGAAACTAGATATTCAACTTATATTAATCGCTATTTTTGGCCCGGATGTTAGTGCGCGGGGGGTCTTATTGTGGGAGGAAACAGGAGTACCCGGGGAAAACTTTCGATGTATTGTATGTGCGTTTGTGTGTGAATATGTTAATTACCAGTACTTTTTGAAAGTTGTTAACCTAAATGTACCAAGCTAGCTCGAATTGTCGTGTGAGCTTTTCGTTTATAAGGACATTTTACTAACAGTTTCCTAGCGCATTTCTTGTTGGGTGAATTTAATCATTTATAATTAATGAGCGTGAATTGTAATCCCAATCAAAGCTACCACCTAGTATGGTCATTTGGACGTGTGTATAAAAAAAGAATATTTCTTATCTGTGGCTTAGGTCCGAAGTTCGAAAGAGGGAAACTCGTCAAAAGCCCTCTCCTCTAGACCACTTGTTTATAGCACATGTAACAAGCGACACGTGTATCAGGCGAATTCTACAGGTATTTAATACAATACAAAAGACTGGTCGTGTATTTCCTGGCTATTGAAATATGCTGTACTCCAAAATGGAAAATGTCCGTAATAATGTCTACAGCATCCAGGTAAATAGTAATTTTTGCCGTTATCTAAATATTCTGTTTAATAGAATATGAGAGAAATCATCTGTCGCTGATTGGCTTATAGATATTACTGTTAACCAACTAATTTTCGCGTGCGATAAATTCACGTTTATTTCGAGGTTGATTAAAATTCGCGAAAAATAATCGCCGCGAAATAGTTTCAGTCAATGGTATGCCAACTGAAGGAGAATTGTAATGTACTGTACATAGAATGTATGACCCTATTTATCGCGAAATTGAATCGTCTCGAAATAGTAGTTTTATAAGAAATGCTAAAGTCGCCGCGAAAATAAATTGGTTTACAGTGTCTATTACTCCTAATAATTTAAAATATAATAAATAGATTAATATATTATTTCATTTCTACAATGTGTGCTTGTGTTATAAATGGTAAACCATAACATATTTTATATATATATATATATATATATATATTATGTACATGTATTTCGATGCGTGTTTACGACAAAGCTTTAAAAATGTCAAACGATTACAGTTAGGGCAATTATTCTTAAACTACATCAACTCAACAATGGATTCAAAGGGGAGAGGAAATCACAAAACATCCCCTAAAACACGTTACTAAAAATGTTAGTTTGTAGAAAACACACAAAACTGGACTAGAAAACCGGAAATAGATGTGGCGACACATTTTCTAAATGACCGAGTGAGTGAGAGAATGACTTTGTTATTGCGGCCAATGTGACGACAATTGAGTACGAGGAAACACGTATAATTGTTAGCCTGACAGACTCAACCGTTGTCTAAATGACCGAGTTAGTCCATCACAATCGTCAAGCTTTAGTACAGAAAGGACATTAACACAATCTTCTTTCGTTATCACTATAGAAGGCATATACTGTGTACACATGATGTGGGTAGTTTAGATTGTGTTTCACGTCCCATTGACGGTTATGGTAATTTAATGATGTGTTAGGCTTTAATGATGCAGCAAAGTCGGGAGTTCTAACGACCACTACCTGGCAACTGCAACACGTATGCCTCGAAACATGTGACCCAGACGGGTCCTAGTTGTCGCGGCATTGGTAAGAATGACATAATTAAAAATTAGTTAAGAATGGTCTGCGGTTTAAAAGAGCGGTTGAGCACGTAATTGCCGCATTGTCCGTACGTGTCTCTACGTCCGTTCTGTTCGTGGGCGAAACACTTTTAAGAATATAAATCAAAACTTATTGCATAGCTGCGTATTAACAGAGTTATTTTCCTTCGTTAAAAATTCGTAACTATACCTGCATAACAAACCTGCATAATGAAACTTGGTAGATACATTGATCATGTACAGTGTACCAAAAATCAGGGCCCGCAACCCCTTACTTACACTTACATTTAAAACATTAAAATGGAAAAGTTATTTTTGACTTACTCCAAGTTTTACCATTTCTTGAAATGAAATATAAAATATTTGAACTCTTTCTTATCTCCCACACAATTATCAATACTTAAAGTAACAGTTGTAACAATTTGTGATTATAGCTGACATCTACGTTAAGTATAAGACTGAGTGAAATATGTTCTTTACCTGCATAGCACTACCATAAGATTGTGTCAGGCACGAACACATGTATGCAACATGTTAAAGCATTGTTCTTTCCTTTTCTAAAACGCGCCATTTTAACACATCTTTTTTACTGATATGGGTGTTACAAATGTAAAATGGACAAATACAAAATGCGCAAACCGTGGAGAAAAGCTCCAATACAAATATTTACAGTAATCAGTTATCGGTTCCGCTGCTATTCTTGTTAAAAAAAATAGGAACCGCGGTGGCCAAATGGTTAATAAGGTGTCTGACATTCTGCTGCTACTACCGCCATGTCTTGGTCGCGAGCTCGAAGCCTACGTTGGACAATTGCCAGGTACTGCCCGCCGTTGTTCGCGTTTCCTAACCTGAGAACTCCGACTTTCTCCTCCACTAAAACACCTGGCATGTCCTTAAATGGTCATAAATGTTAAATGGAGGTATCAAAACAGTTATTCAGTTGTACAATACACATGTACATTGCATGGATGTTAGATACATTTTGTCATACAGTGTAATGAAACTTCACTAATCTAGAAACAAAACCCGAAGCATTATGTTTCACGAAATATGTTATCATGCTGAAATGAATACATCAAAAACACACAGGTGATGATGACCAGGCTGTTAAATCATTGTTGTCGTCTGCTGTCTGTTGCAAATTTTCTTGACAACAAAAATATACAGTTATGTCACAAATGAGGAAAGTCCTTAATCTTTTGAAGTTGTGGCAATGGATTTGTTATAAAACATGTGTCCTATTTCGTCAGAATTCCTCTTTCAAATTTTTTTGGAATTGCCCACGTCACTGTCTTTGGAAAAGTGACAGGAGACGGGTCTCTGATTACGTCAAACGCGTGCTGTCATTCCACGAATGTCATTTTGTCACTTGTTTTAGTATCGTTAAGACATTCCTGAATCAAAGTGTGTCAAGTCTTTGTCTTAATTATATGAATCTTGCTTCATTCTGCAATCTAAAACGTGAAAGAAATAATTAAAGAAGAAGAATTTGGACAAGAATTATTTCTTGACAAATTGTTTGGAAAGTTGGTTAATTTATGTAGTAGTAGTTCCAAGAATCAAACAAAATGGCCACCAAATAAATCGATAACCGCCATGAGGATCAACACTTGGCATTCCAGTTTATGATAGATTTATCTTTGAATCGCAGATTTGATATAAAACATTGATAACGCAAGACAAAGTTCAAACAGCAAACTGCTGAAATTGAAAGAGTTAAAAACGTATAACAGCACTTCGACTTGTGTGCTAGATAAGGAAGGGGGGGGGGGGCGTGATTCTTGGGGCAGCAAGAAAATGGTTGATTATTAATATCCTGGACACCAGAGAAATCGTGCGCGACCGTTGACGTAAACCAGCTATAAATGGTACCGAAGATAGGCCAAGACATTGATTTATTATAGGGAGCAAGGTATAATTTAAATGCATACGGCAGCACAGACGGTTGTTTCTGAGTACAATCTAGATAATTCTTACATTATTCCCTATCAGTGATATTGGTTTACTTAACACAGGGAGTTATGTTATGTATGTATTACAGACGATGTTCAAGCTATCGGTGATTGGTGAATGAATAATTCAACGGTTATAGTTTATTACTGTACGCCAAGGAAATGGCCATTATACAGTTAACTTTCTCCTCTACCTTAAATAACAATTTCCAGAACAATAGAGTTAATGATTGTCAGTCTGTCTACGTTTTGTTCTTCTGTCTGTCGTTTGGGGAAAAACAAAATGATTATATTAGATATAATGAAACGGCGAAATAACACTTTCCAAAAATTGCAATAACACCGAAGAAATGACAACTTTTCGCCTGGAAATGTTTGAATGACGTTATTGGTGAAGATTTGTATCGTGAAGTATACTTAAAGATATTTACTGAGATATTCTGACTTGTTTACATTGTGAGAACAATTATTATAAAGATTGTTTTTTTTTTACAAAGATGCACATTTTGGAAATCGATACCATGAGATGCATTCAACAAAACGATTACGATGATGTAACATGAATGTCTATGTCAATAGGATGTAAATTACAAATTATATCATGGGAATGTACAAATAAAACCCGAATGTCAGGAAGATATTATATACTGTGTTCAGGGCCGTCATTAGTATCTGAGGCTGAGCATGAATGATGCACTTCTGTTTTCCTACATATGGCTATGCCACGCAGCTTGATGTCTTTGATGTTTATTTCCATAAAACAACGACTTGTCAGTAGCAACATTTTAATGATAGAACATCAATTCTAATATTTCCATATAATTCACTTCCTTATAGATCTACATGTGGTGCGATAGATCTCGAAAAAATAAACCTGGCTACTTCAACGCTGTTATAATTAATGCAGCAGGTATCCTAAATGTGTTTTGCTTCTTTATTTATAATTGCATTATTACACTACATTTATCAATATTTCTACATATTTGCCATTGTTTGTGTACATACAATAATATACCAGTGATAGTACATACAGACGCATATTCAACATATGTTTTACGCAACTCTCTCCTTTTATTTATAAATTCGGGATCAAATTTAGGTGATGATCGATATTTTCGAAACAAAATACAGCGATTAGAATTAGAAATTATGTATTTATTAATCTTCTATGTCCGATAACCGTTAAATCGTCATTTTCTGTTTAAAGTAAACACTAGTTCTAAACATTATAAATGTAGGCCCTGATGTAGACTGTATTCTTGGTATTTTCTTTTATCATTCATACTTGGCAGCCAGTAGACACTGTAAACACTTTAAGCCTTTCAATGAAGTTCATACCCGTGAATCTATAAACATAAGGAAAACGTATCGACTAAGGACCCAGTCTGGGGTGGGTGTATTTTTCTCACTAACGTTTAAGATACATATATTGACTGAAGCTAAAAGCTACATTTGACAATCGATAATTTATAAAAGTTCAAGACCTTTTCTTTTTTAATTGGATGCTTATTCTATAAACATAGGGATAAGCATAGCTTATAAAAAAGTCGCAATGGCTTAGATATCGATATTTTCGTGATCGATGTCGACTTATGGCAAACAAACAACAAAGGGATTCGAGAGATGCAGTTGATCAGAACTATAAGCAACTTTTATGGTCACCATTTTTGTCTAACTGAGAAAACGTTTTATATCTTTGTGTGATATGAAGATGGACGTTTTTGAATATCCATATAAATGTGCTTACTTGTTGTGAATGACAATGATGATCCGGTTCACATTTTGAGAACTTGATGCTTGCCAAGATGTGACAAAGATTAACATAGCGAGTGCCGTTGATTAAGCAGAAAACGCTTACTCTTCCGGAACACATGGTCTTATTTTCTTGTACTTTTACAAGAGTTTCTATGTAAATCTTTCTCTTTTGAACATATTTTGACCCTACTTTAATCCATTTTGAAGTCAGATTATGGTTCTGTTGACGCTTCGGTGTTCTGATTGTTTAATAGAACACACGATTTAAGTAAACCTGCACGTGCAAGTGTAAGAACCAATTACAACATAGACAGATTACGTATCCATCAGAGACTTGACATGCACATGAAATATCTAAACATTAAGAATCAATTGTAGAACTCGTGAGCCATTGATTGCTAATATTCACCCTGATGTCTGTTAAATATCAGTTCGAGACTTTATAGATGAATCGGCGAAAACGTTGCATTGCTGATTGCTGAAAGCAATAACACAATCTTTATAACATGAGGTTGTGTAATTTGTGTAATAAAACGGAAATTGGGGATCAGACATCGTGGTGCTTTCTAACGCACGGGTATGGAAAAAACAGGAAATATTTAACCCGGGTTACACCAGTGGGCGAAACGCCAAATTACAGTATTCTTTTTCACGATGTCTAAGGTCATATC
Source organism: Mimachlamys varia (assembly GCA_947623455.1). Taxonomy (NCBI): domain Eukaryota; kingdom Metazoa; phylum Mollusca; class Bivalvia; order Pectinida; family Pectinidae; genus Mimachlamys; species Mimachlamys varia. Next base: position 15,804,500 of record OX392531.1, on the reverse strand, counting down.
AAGTTCAAATAAGCGTTTAACATGTTATCCATTATAAATTGACATTATTATCATTGGAAGTCTCCTGTGTACTCGTAGTATCAAATACATATAACTTTTATAATGTGTTATTTAGATTGATAGCTGAGTTTTAATAAATGATCAGATCCAAATAAAACCTTCAGTCCCACGCGTGTGTCGTGCACATGTAACACGTGGTTCCCGTATGAAATTTAGTTACAAATTACTAAGGATACTTTTATAATTAATCAATAATGACTAATAATAATTTGAGGCTTTCATAATACCGTTTTCTTGTCGTTTCAAATCGGTTCACACATTGTTATCTGTGGTTATAGGGCCTTAGGGACCAGCAAATATCGTTTTCAACTCCTTGGGAAGCATGTAGCCGATGCTGCAATTTCTGTGCTCACAGCTAGAATTCTACATTTTCTATCACTGCTCAACCATGTACTCATTTACGCCTGAGTAGACTGTAACAGGCGGAGTAAAGTATATTTCTAACGGATACAACACAAGTACCGTGACCATCATGGGCCGTATTCATGAAACCGTTCTCATGCTCAAGCATGGATTCTGTGTTCAAGCCAGCTTTCTTGCATCTCACCTAAAACGTGTGCATGATCAGCATTCAACATTGAAAACAGTATTCAGCTTCAGTTATTTGTTTGTGAAAAAGTTTTGATAAGATAAATATGTTTTTCAAATACTGTATAGTCCAAACAAAAAAATGAGTTTGAGTTTTGGCAACCCTTCGATCACAAACCGGCGTCCTACCACTACACCACAGAAATGGAAAAATAAGTTAATTAATATATAAATCAATAAATATATCATCATATATCACTATGAAACAAACAATTGATAGACGAAATCGCTCTTAACTATGGCGTCTCATGGAAGAAAATGCGATACCATCAATATCTAGCCATGAACATGTTTTTATCTCATTTAAACTGTACTTAGTGTCGGCTTAAATATGCTGAATAGCGTAAAATACTCTTTCTGAATCTAACTTTGATTTCTCAAGGGAGTGTGCCAATGTTTAAAGTAGCGAAGTCCGCAATGCCAACTTATCTTCAGGGATTGAACTTATTCTAGTTGCTGCGCATTTTCCTTTGAATTAACCTTGCATGCCACTGTTTTGTTTGGCCAACCATTCACCGATAAAGGAAACAAATCGCATGTTCCCACTTGTGACGTAATTAACTTTGTAATGACGTCATAATCATATTACACTGAGTACTACAAGCCGTAATGTTTGGGAATGGTTGTTCTTCGGATTCAATTTGTTGGCAATAAAGCCATTGATAGGGTTATTTCCCTGAGAAATGTTGTCAATGGAAAGCAATTAAAACCATGATATCAGGGAAAACTGACTGTTTGTTTGTTTGCTGGACTTGATGAAGGGAACAGAGCCTTGATGTTTGACCCTGGGCCATTATCTCCTACATCGACCATAAACGACCGAATATTAAAAAAATAATGTTGTCAGAATCCCACTATTTAATATGAGCTGTATACTTAAGTTGTGATAAGAGAAAGTCTGCCGTTTGATTCCCACTTTTCGTTTGAGTTTGTAGATTGCCATGAATGTTTACTTGAAGGATTCGTTTATTTCTCTACTGCAGCAATCTATTGTCTATAAATTAGTTGAAATATATGTGTACATGATGCACATCCGTGCACATCATTTTTTGTTTTGTATTTTTTAAAAAAAAAATTTCAGCAATTTTTGTAAATATACAACAAAATATTACAATCTCTCAAACCACATCCACACTGTCAACATAATGCATAAATATTAACATCACCTGATTTCATCAACGTCATATCATCATCATCCATAATGTGTGACAATCATCATCATCATCATCATCATCATCATCATCATCATCATCATCATCATAAATGCATCATCATCATCATCATCATCATTATCATTATACGGTAATTGTATCATCACCATCATCTTCAACATCTTAAATGAATAATCGTGATCATCCCAAATGTATCATCATCATCACCTTCATTGCCGTAAATACATTATCATCCAAAAACAACAACACCATCATCATCAAGAATATATCATCATCACCAACATCATCATTATCACTATCGTCATCATCATCCTAAATGCATCATCATCATCATCATAAATGCACCATCATCATCACCATCATCACCAACAACATCCTTATATATAGTCCTCTTGCATCAAATCTTTATTAACAACATTTCTAAACTAACATTCAGAACACATCATAATCATCCACAAAGCGTATTTGTATGACCACCCTCATCATCATCATCATCATCATCATCTTACATTGTACATTGTACAACATCATCATTATGATTTGTCAATCACCAAATTAATCAATCCTCATCATCACTCGCCACACATCATAATTTATACATCAACATACCGATACCATCACTTAATGAATGCAGGTGCATATATTGTAACTCTCACAGCGTTCATTCATGCATTCATTCAGAGAGAGAGGGATAGAGAGAGAGAGAGAAGGGGTGGGGGTGGGAGGGAGATAGATAGTGGGGAGGGAGATTTGGGAGATACAGTCTATCTGCTTAATTTAGATTAAGTGGCTAGCTAATACAAAGGGCTTATGAGGCTACATGTATGTCAGGGGCATAGCAGTGCAAACAGGTGCAATAAATCTATTAATGATTTAACCACTAAAGCTCTAATAAAGGTGTCCATTTCCTCCAGTTAAGTTTGAATTCCCTTTGAATTATTACACTTTTACTATTGTTGATATGTTTTTGAATGAGGAAGTTATCTTTGATGATATTTACAGGCGCGTTAATATTCAAAGAGTTGCTCAGGCATCTGGTCTTATAAATATAATGCTTCATGAGAATTAAAATTTCATTATCCACATGGCTTGAATGTTGTGAAATAATTCCAAAAAGGAATGATTCTTTATTATATGCAAAAGGAATCAGGAGTGTGTCAAGTAGAGATTCAAATCTTTGAAGTAGATCTTGCACTTCTGTACATTCCCATAAACAATGCACTATTGTTTCAGGCTCCAAATTGCATAAGGTGCAAAGATGGCTTTGACTCAGTTTGACTTTAAAAAGAAAAGTATTTGTTACCAAAATATTATGTATAATTCTAACCTGAAACCATTGTAGTTTTGAGTTTTTTTGTGACAACAAAAGGTAATTTACATACTTTTGTCCATTTTTCTTTATATCAAACTCCTGATTCCATTTTCTAACTCCAGTAGGCAGTGTCACAGGTGCAATTATACTATTATAGAAGTCTTTAGAGCCTTTTTTACTTTTAAAAAATATATCCCATAAGAGTGGTACAAAAGGCTGAGAAGGTTTTTCCCATAGGAAATCATGTTTTCTTGAAAAACGTTGGATAGCCGAAACTAGTCCATGATACTGCAAAAAGTTTGTATTAATTTGAAAATTATGCAAAAACTCATCAAAGGAAGAAAAGGTCAGATTATCTTAATCTTTTATCATATCATTCAAAGTCAACACACCCGCCTTAAAACAGTTTGAATACAATACAAATTTATTATTAACCTGGATATCATTATTATACCAAAGAGGATATTTTATGATGGACTCTGGTTTAGTTAACTTCATAAATTCAGAGTTATTAAGTCTATCCCATGCTTTTAATACATCTTTCTAAAATAAATTATTGCATCTAGATCCACATACATTAATATATTCTTTTCCACAATTAAATAGCTTTTTCAGATCAATAGTTGTATTAAAAAATAACTTCCATTTGCCTGATGAGTGAGCAATTCTTCTTACCCAACTTAGCTTCAGAGAATTAATGAAGGCATCTACATCAATCATCTTTAATCCCCCTTCCATATAGTTTTGAATTACAACATTTTTTTTTTTATCTTATGACATTTACCAAAATAAATAGTGAGCTTAAAAGACTAATATATTTTTCTGGTAGATTTGGTAAAGTAATAAACAAATAATTCAGTTGTGAAAATCAGCAATGACTTAATAATATTAATCTTTCCCAATGGAGTTAAGTTTCGTCTCTTCCTTGTTTGAATCATTGCCTTAAGTTTTACAATTTTTTTTTATCAAAGTTCATTTTGGGAATTTGACTTAAGTCTACAGAAAAGTCTATCCCTAGAAATGTGAACTTGTCTCTTCCAACTGTAGATTCGCTTCTTGCATAAAAGTATCTTGACTAAAGACCCTACTTCCTATCCATATAACCTGGGTTTTATTAGTATTAATGTTTAGACCTGATATTTTTGCATAATTCTTCAGTTCATAAAAAGATTCCCTCAAGGACTCCTCAGACCCATCCAATATCAACCCAGTGTCATCTGCATATTGCACATTTAAAATGACTGAATTATCAACATTGATACCTTTGTATTGTTTTTAATTTTTGCTGCAAGGACTTCAGCAGAGAGAATAAAAATATATGGTGCAATTGGATCACCTTGACGACATGCACGTTCAATTTTAATGTGTTTAGAAATATTGCCTCCCTGATTAACTGATGCACTAACATTATTATGAAAATGTTTTACCCACTTTCTTGCATCTTCCCCAAAATTAAAATAGTTAAGTACTTTTTCAACAAATTCCCATGAAACTGAATCGAAAGTTTTTTCAAAGTCTACTAGCATTAACATTCCTGGAATGTTGTGATCTTCTGCATACTGCATCATGTCATAAACTGTGCGAATGTTTTCCCCAATGTACCGTCCTGATAAAAATCCTGTGTGGTCTTCATTGATAATGTTTCCCAATACTGTTTTAAAACGACGTGTAATAACCACAGATGCAATTTTATAAGTAATATTTAAAAGAGTAATAGGTCTCCAATTTTTTAAGAAATGTCGTTTATCTCCCTTGGGGATACAAGTAATAACACCATGTCTTTGTGTAACTGAAAGCTGACCATTTGTAAAACCATAATTAATAGAACGTACAACAAAATTACCTAAATTTTTCCAAAATACTTTAAAAAAATTCTGAGGTGAAGCCATCTGACCCTCATAAAAAGATTGTACTTTCACTAAAATATCCTCTTGTTTTGTTATAATATCATTGTTATCTTTCTGGAGTTTTGGGATAATTTTAGAAGTATAGTTTCTATTTTCAAGATTAAGAAAGTAGGAAGTTGGTTTTTCTCCCTCTTCTACCCATTTGGCCCTGGATCTAATTATGCTTCCCTTAATACTCTTCAATCGAATAGATTCCAATTCCCTTTTTTTCTCATTTAATAACTCAAGATCTGGGATTGCTACAGCATCTAATTTTGATATGATATTCTTGATTTCTTCCTCACTAAGGTAAGTTTGTTTTTTTTCTGTATGATGAGTATGATATAGATCTACCCCTTGTCTCCATTAATAGAGTCTCCAAAAAAGGTTGGTCATTTATTATGAACTGTATATCACTATCAGGAATAAATTTAACGGAATCAAAATTGTAAACAGGCAGGCAATATTGTAACTTTATGTTTTCAATGAGATTTTTTACCAGATCTATATATTCGGGGTCATGCAATAAGGAGTTATTAAGTTTCCAAATACCTTTTCCTTTCTTAAATTCATTCAGTTTCAAAGTAATAATGGGGGCAGAATGATCTGATCTATATCCAGCTTCAATACTAGAGCTAGTTATACTTGATAAAAGGTTCTCTGATACAAGAAAAAAACCTAACCTAGCCAGTTTGATAGGGTTACTTCTACGCCACGTGAATCTCCTGCTATTCGGGTGATATTCTCTGTAAATATAAATAAAATTATAGTTTTCAATCATTTCCAAAACCTTATCTCTAGCATTACTATTATTAACATTTCTGTAACTATTATCATAGTCTAACTCTGGGTTCAGAACTAAATTAAAATCCCCACAAATAATTATGTTATCATTTTCAAAACCATCAAGTGTATCTATAATAAGATCATAAAAGTCAGGATTATCCTGGTTTGGGCCATAAAGAGAGATAAGCGTGCATCTGAGACCATCAATGTCAATATCTAGAGCAAGGAAATTCCCATTCAGATCTTTCTTTTCTTTGTGTATTTTACTTTCAAAATTATTATTAATCATGATGGCCACCCCTCGTGAATTAGATCTAAATGAAGTGAAGTAGCAAGAATATCCCCATTCGTTTCGAATGACACATTCTTGTTCTTCAATAAAATGGGTATCCTGAAGACAGTAAATGTGATAATTCTTTTCTTTCAAATAAGAAAAGACGTCCTTTCCCTTATCTCTATTGCCGAAAGTACACTATTCCTACTCATGTTATGCCCTGGTTGCAACGGTATATACTGAAAACTCGATCTCCCGAGAAAAAGAAAGATAAAGGAAAGTAAAAGAAAGATAGATATAAAAACATACTATAGAGTAAAGGCGCAGAAGAAACCGACCACTACCCAGCACTACCGTCAATAAAACTTGCTTGTCGCTGTCACCAAACCCCACTGCCATGCTTGCCAAGTCCCGGAAGCACAAAACCGGGAATTACACAACGAGACTAAATATAAACACAAATCCGGAGTGGATAGGGACCGAGTTATCTTAACAATAATAATAACCGATTACTTACATCAGCATTATTATAACGTTATAATTGTTACGTTGGTTGAATACCACAGACCCTTCCCGGGCTATGGCTGTTTTTTTCATTGAACAAACATACCCTATGGATACAATATTTGAGCGAATACTGACTAAAAAAGAAATTTGTTAATTGATTTTTTAAAGGGAAAAGCCGATTTCAAAACAATGTAAATATATCACTATTGAACCTCTTTAAAGTTTCATTTTAAAAGCTAGCGCGCTTCATTGAATTTGTTTTGTTCGTTTGGCATTCATATTGCCTATGGATGCCAACTGAAATCAGTCAATTAAGTATTCCGACTAGAATTATTTCTGAAATCACTTTACCTATTGTAACACCTGTATACTTTTAAATCGTCCCAATGGTCACTTAGTTTAAATTAATAAATATACGTTATAAGGCCCGCTCGGGCGATATCTTAGCATTATACCCCATCGAAAAACCCTAGACATCATCCTTCCGCAACGCTCTAAGTATTGATCAACTATAAATGAATCTTCTTATTCCTATCAATTTATCGAGATTCATATCGTCCATTTACATCGGATGGACGCCCGATCGGGGATAACTTGATCGGATGGACGCCCGATCGGGGATAACTTGATATATGAAAAACATACCTCCTCTAAAGATAGACAGTCATGCGACATCAACTGCAAAATCAGTGTAAGCCAGCCTAGATAGCTTTTAGAAATAAACTATCTAAATCTAATTGTCATCTGTTACGCATCGATATACCGGACATGACGTCGTTAGAGAGCGTTTTAAATTGCCACTCACAGACACATAAAGATTGTCGACGATAATATCGATATACAATCTATATTTTATAGTTTACAATATTTCCTGGAAGCGTAAAGGAGTCAGACATTTTATGATAGACCTCAATACGTAAAGTTATCATAGGCGTTATAATGCGTATCACCCGTACAACCGCTACGTTAAAATAATTGCATGCGCCTTTAAAAGAATCGTTCAATCCTTTGCCGGTGAGACAGGAGAATCTTACCCCGTAGTCGCACTACCAAGTGGGATAATGATTATTTTTCTCTTACCCTGTTAAACCTCATATATATCTAATATTGACTTTACATAAATGCAAAAAAAAATGCTTTGTGATAGGATTGAGTTGTCGACGTGACGTCATTGTATTGTTGTCGTAACATCATGGGATTGTTGCTATGGTGTCATACAACTGTTGAAAACATGCAAAAAGCACTTGTAGATTTCTCAGCCCTAGGGTGAGATAAGAAATTATCACACCGGTAAAATTGCGGATAACCCTGTCCAAGGGAAAAGAAATCCTTGTCAGGGATAAGAGAATATTTTTTATCAGGAAAAAGCGATAGGACATTGTGTTGGTTGCTTATCATTGTAAGCTAGAATCATAATACAAATTATTAGGATTTTTTAACGTGCCCTTCCAGTTTCTTCCTTAAAACTTATTTATTAATTGATTTTTTTTTTATTTTCATCAACCCTCGTGTTATATCAGCCATCGAGCATCCGGTGAGGTTTCGACAATCATATTGATTAGACTTGTCACTCACTAGTCAAATTATGATGAAAAATCATATACCAATTTGGACATTGTCATACGATGATCTTTAAAATACATAAAAGCACAATATTTATATTGTGGAACTAGAGTGCAACTAAATCACGTAATATACCGTTTGTTAAAAATCAAACATATACATGGTACGAATGGCCATTGTCATTCAGTAAGCGCAATAGAACGGATAGCTGGCGTCTTGTGATAAAGTGGGAATCGATTTGAAGATATTGCTTTTTTCTTTAGATGTAAATTGGCTGTCTACGACCTATAGATCCGGAGGTTTGATATAGAGCGGTCAGTTTGTGTATGTAGTTTTAATTGAATTATTCGACCACTGGTCTGGACGGAACCCAATTTACAATAAACAGGAAATCTCAGCGATAAATGATTACATCTTTCAACCACCAGAGGGCGCACTTTTATAAACGTTTTCCGAGACAACTCTGGCAGACGCTGACACGGTTTCATTACGGCGCTACCGGGGTGAGAGACGCCGAACACAATAGAATTATATCACCTTCGCGGTGTCGTTACTTCATCGTTCACACGAACGGTATTAGCGTGCAACACATACGATTGATTTCCCGCGACACCTCCAGCCCGACAGCTCATGAATCACCAATTGGGATAAAAACTTTACAAAATAGGACGTTCAGATTTGGGAGTATTGGAACAATGGTAACGGGAAACTTTTGCCGTTTTCTGATGATTTCCTTTGTGTCGTTGTTTGGATGACTTCTTGATCCACGGCTGTCCGTGTTCTTGCTTGGTTGTGAATATATACGGTATAATGTCTACATCTTTTGGCAGACCGGATTTTAATAATTCATCACATTTCTTTGTATAATTGACAGGCGAGTTTGTGGGTCAACTATATGGAAATAGAAAAACCGGCGATGTTTCTACATAGGTCAAACACACTGTGCCAAGATGGCGTTGTATTCGGATATTCATGGCAAGTCATTTATAATATTATGACATTTCCAAAGCCAATTTGACCCCTGGTGATTTTCATTTGCGACACATATAAACCGATAAAATTGGCTAAATACACGGAAATATAACGCTGTCGTCTACATCTGCACAATTCCCGGATATGTTTGCACGACAAGTAAGAAAAAACATCAGTAATTCCTAATTTTAAAAGAGAAACACAAACACTGTACTACTGTATAGATCTGTCCAAGTTTACTGTCATTGTTAATTTACAAATCGACATTATTCGCGTATTGGAAGCCACGGGTTGGTTTCTGATATGTTTAACACTATATACTGAAATGTTTTAAGAACGGCTGTCCTTTTGTCAAGTTTCAAAGTAGGGAGAAATTGATAAGCAAAATCAGAGAATGCTAAAACGTCAAAGCAAACTATAGTAAGAATTCTACATCGATTACACCTGCTGAAAATATGGAAAAATGAAAGATTTACACAGAGACCCTTGACACATAACAAGAGAACAAGACCATTTGTTCCGGAAGAGTAAGCGCGCTCTGCTTCATCGACCTTTTTTGTCACATTACTTTCGTCACGTGACACCAAAGATTTCTTTAATCAGTCTTAGCTTTATTTAATACGGATATTGTGTATGGAGTAAAACACAGGGACATGAGAATTTGTTACAGCTAGTTTTGGACCTAAAATAGGGTGTTTAGAGTAATTTTACACATTTGGGGGGTTAAGATCAATTTTCGATAAAAATGCCCCCTTAATGGTCATAAAAGCTAAAGGGTGGTACCGCTTGAGACAGCAAAATACCAGCACGCGGGATGACGTCAACCTAATGAATATGTAACGAAGTGGCCTGCAAGGCGCGACAGCTATGAGACAAGGACATTTTGCGTGTTTTTGGAGGAAATGGAGATTATTTCTGCGGAAGGAGGATACTTTTGACTTGCATTTAGGAGGTTTATGAAACAAAAATTATCCATCTTTCCAACGGTACCAAGCGTTTTTTCGTACCTCAACTAGAAATGTGATTTTTGATGCAAGAAAGGTAGGTGGGGTCGATTTTTCGATCTGGAAAGCTTTCCACCCTTTAGCTTTTACGACCATTTAGGGGGCATTTTTATCGAAAATTGATCTTAACCCCCCAAATGTGTAAAATTACTCTAAACATCCTATTTTAGGTCCAAAACTAGCTGTAACAAATTCTCAGGTCCCTGTGGAGTAAAACGTTGGCGTTGCATAATTTCAAACAGTGACGTAGCTTGTTGAAAAATACTAGAGATGATATCATGCTTGTACTTTCAAAACTCATTCTAACACGATACGTTTGTAATAGATTATACTCGTTTTGATTGGATATGGACTATGTTCTAATGTGCCATAGAATCATGATTAATCATGATCAATCGTATCAAGCTCCACCCATCGAGCTTAAGCCACGCCCCGTTTCTTCCAAAAACAAAATGGCGTCGTGATGGGGGATCGTCTATCGATGAACATTCCACTGCATGATAGGCTTACGTCAAGTAAGCATCAGAGCAGAGAGGACCGACTGAATGTATTAGCTGAATAAATTAAGTATTAAACGTAATCATGTCATGTTCTTACCTCCATTTATTCATGAAACGTGAATTCCATCCATGTGTAGGCATCTCTATCAGGAATCAAAACAAACATTTCACTGTGACGGTGTCGTGCGCATCTGCACAAAATTTAAACAGATCTTTAAAATAACACACGATTTTGTCGATGCGAACATATTTGCATGCATACTGACATGGAATTGTAGCCATTTTGTCAATGTTAATCCAAGCATGTCGTATACATATGTTCACGAAGAAACTAAATCCAAATATTCCGCCTCGTCAACATCCAGACCAAGCGCTCGCCAGTACATGTATGGGCGTGGCTAAATGACCGACTTTTGAAAGCTTCCTTCTGATTGATCCAGGAAAAAAAGTCTACCAAAATCTACCTTTGGGAAATCTATTTTTTCGCACAAATTGGGAGTCAATAAATTCAGCGTAGTTGCTTACTGGGACAACTTTGAAGTGTAATAACTAATTATTAAGCGATGCTGATTGTACAATGAATAGTTACAAGTCATAACCAGTTTATGTATATTACAGATTAGCCAAATTCATTTTACTGATATGTAATGTTGAAAAAATAATGATCCATCAATATCACTAAAAATCCATTTTACTTAACGGTATTTTAGTTTTTTCACATTTTAAGTGCAGAAAATATCATTTAATTATCTCAGTAGCAAAATAAGGTTAAATTCAATCTTTAAAATAATGACATTTAATATAAATATTTAATTAACTGATGATTACTTAACATGCAAAAAAAAAGTTATTAACCTCGCAGCCAACTTTCAAGATTAAAAAAATATACTGTATGAAAGCAAAATGTTGCATATATAAGAAAGTTTAATACATATGTAATATTTTAATGTATACATATCTAGCAATGATTTTTATAATATTTTTTAATTTTCTTTTGTCTGAAAAATGCAAATAAAGCTTGTATGTTCAACATTCAGATGCTTTATAATGACTTTTGACTGTACAATATTTCTTGATGCAATAATTTCTATCGATTTAGTTTACTTGTTTGTATTAAACATGAACTAGTTACACAATGTAGTCAATAATTAATTTAAAAAAGAAAATATTTGAGAATTAAATAGTTCACTTTAAACTAGCACCATTGAGCAATTATGTTTATTCCTTGATCCCAATTAGTGCGAAAAAAAGTGATTTTCCAAAAGTAGATTTTGGTAACCTTTTTTCCTTTTCTGTTGCAATTGTGTTCCGGTTAGGCCTATATTTTGGCTCATTTGACTGGACTAATAGTACGTTATTTGTCGGTCTCAAGTTCAAACCAAATTCCATGTTCTAATCGCCAGTATAGCCACTCAAAACAACGTACTATCCCCTAAATACATGACCTTCTTTTATTTAGGAAATGAATGTTTGAGCAAATGGTGTTACAGTCCTACCAGGCTTTATTAAGTTTGTCATCAATAGCAATGTGTGTTATGGGACTGTAACAATGTTTGCTAAAACGTCCATTACTTATATTTACATTTTGATAGAATCATTTTGCTTAACCTTTAGACTGCCGAAAACTCAGATCTGCCGATTTGAACTACAGTTTCAATACGTGACGTCTTTTATATTGTGACGTCATAATGCATTGTGCCTTTCCCGACACCTCGTTATCGTCAGCCGTCATAGGTGGTACATGTAGAACGTGTCAAACGAATCAAGTACGATTCGTGTGTAAAGCTGAAACCAACAACCCAAGAATATTGAATATTTTGAATGCGTGCATAATTAGCAAGCTGTATTAATTAAAAGTCTGTATTACTCATTCCCTTAATTGTAAGTACATGTATATAGTCACCGATTTTTTTCCGCAAGTCGGAAGATAGTACATTGTAATATTGAAAGATAAAAGATATTCATATTTACATTATACAAACGTTACACATCAGAGATAAGATTCCGTTAGTCCTGGGTACCAAGAAACAAATCAGGAAAGAGTAAGAGATAAATTAAATTATACTTATGTGAAACATAAGAGGTTAAGTTCTTTTATTCCTTGTGACAAGATATATCGGGGACACGACATTTTATACAACAGTGCAGGTTGTGCATGACAATTACACAATTTATTGTTCAATGCAGTTTAAATGTCTTCGAAGACATTGGCGATGAAGTCCATGCCCACACAACGAACAAATGGTTCTGCTCCGACGACGAATTCCATGGCCATGGCGCATACTTGAAAAACAGACACAGCAGTCTTTTTTCTTCTTTTGTGGCAAAGTGATCACTGATTTCACTGCTCGGCGGCGAGGGTTGTCAGCTTTCTTCGTTCCAGCCAGTGCTTCAATAACCGTTTGAATGTACTGCAGACGGCTTTTCACCTTTTGGGCTGTATTTTCCTCATACAGTATATATGAATTCATAAGGATTCTGAAAAATAGATGCACGAGCATTTTCTTCCAGACCTTTTGGCATTTCCTCTGTTTTCCATATGAATGAAGAAGACCATCATTCATGTCTACTGCTCCCATGTTCGTATTGTACGAGGCAATGACACGTGGTTTACCTGACCCCAGATCTTGTGCTGGTAGAAGTGTCGATAATAACCGTACAGGTTTCTTTTCTTCTGCACCGAAGTGAGACAAGCACAAGAAATCGCCACGTCGCAAGTAGATGGTGTTTCCTGGCTGGTCCGCGCGTTTGACGAGGTTTGGCATTGGTCGATTCTTTTCGTAATGTTCATGTAAAATATGTTTCATTTGATAAGAAAGAAAACAACAAGAAACGAATGTATCCATTTTGAATACAAATCAAGTTTTAGAAAAAATATTACACATCACATTCACACCATTTAACTTTAATTTTGAACACACTTTCTAAATTTGTTCTTCATCGACATCTGATAGCAAATATTTGGCTTCAGATATGTTTAAAAAAAAATCACCCATGCTTTGAAACATTTGTTTGGCAATTTCCGTACTCGAGTATGATGTTCCGGAGAATGGGTACATACACAAGACAAATTACCAAAATGAGGCTGTATACGCACCAGTCAAGAATGGGTTTAGTTGGAGAAGTCTGTATTCAAGATTCAGTGATGTAAAGAAACTATCACAGAAGACGTGATAGCCTTTATTAAGGAGTCCAGATCTTTGTAGGATCTCTATTACTACGTTCGTTCCTTGAAGTTGCCCTGTTGGAACTGGGTCGAATTCACGTCCCGTGTAAACTTGCATCTGGAGCACGTTACCTTTAGATGACTCACAAAGTACCCAGAACTTGACACCATACTTCGCGACCTTTGATGGGATGTACTGTCGAAGAACGCTGTGTCCTTTTGTTGGTACTAGAGATTCGTCCACGCATAACTCCCTATTTGGAACTTTGAAGCGCAGGAATTGTCGATTGACGAAGTGCAATAATGGTCGAAATCTGACAGATGGATCGTACCCAGGGTGCTGCAAGGAATGTAAACGGTTTATGAAGGTTTTCGCAATTCTTTAACGTTAACTGCATTTCACTCCATAATTTGGATGTGTATTATAACCATCAAAAATAGGGATATATCATGCACGTGCACACGTACAAATATATATATCCTTTTAAACATACATATATACCAGAAAATAACAATTTACTATCCCGGATTTAGAAAGTTTGTGTTTATCTGGGATAGGGTTAATATTTGCCTAACTCAGTGTTTATTGGATTGTTCATATAATTCATCATACATGTACATGTAGCACGGTGTTGTCCGGTACTCTGCTGTGTTTAACAAACATGTAAGAAGTCATATACATCAAAATAAACAAGGTGTCTCATTTCACTACAGAAACAGGGAAATGACGAACTTTTCTTAAAACCGACGTCTACAATGTCTTTGGGCACACCTACGATTGTTATTTACAATATTAATGTCAACAGAATGTACAAATGAATATCTTACAATTGTACATAACACTTTATGGAAACTCAAGCCCGTATGATTTTTTATCAACTAATTATAATGAACTCACATTTCTCTCGGCAACATGTCTGCAATCGTTGATGTGGCGGAACTTCAAAATGTTCTGAAAACGGTTTCTACCCATTGTGTGTTGGAACCAGTTTGATCGTTGGCTGACCATCGTAGTATTCCAGTATTTCTCCATGGATGGTTTCTTTATTATGCTCATGTTGAATATAATTGCTGGAAAATTGTGAAAATCTGAAATTCCTATCTTTTTCCATTCCCTGGTTCTCGATCTTGGTCGAAGATTTTCATCACGGAATTGACTCTTGGCGTATCTACATTATATGAAAACCTTTATTATATGCTACTCAATTTTCACAAATGTATTTACATGTATTTAGTTTATTGATACAACTCTAAAAGTACATGTACACTTGTACAGTGCTGTACGTTTCCCGATGGTACATTGTGCATGTATTTAGTTTTTATACAACTATAAAAGATACATGTACATTATTTAGTTTATTGATACAATCCCAAAAGAGTACACGTAAATAAACCTTCTCTGAGGCTATATATACATGTAACATTATCAAGAAACGTGTACTAGTACTGTAGATCTATGTAGATGATTGATCGATCGATCTGTTTGCAGATGTAAGAAAGGAAATGTGTGTTGTTATTATTAGTTGGTTGTTTTTTTTTACTTTTTATCATTTCAACTTACCTGTTAGTGTGTCTGATGATTTCTTTTGTCAGAATATCAGGGAAAAGCAACTTGAAGTATGCTAACGGCTCAGCGTCTCTAGGAGGCATACGCATTAAACAAGGAACGGGAACAAACGCCTTTTTTCTGTTTGGCTCCGGTGAAAACGTCCTTATCCACGGACCCGCCATGGTGCTCTGCGGCTATGATGTCATAATGCTGTCACCTTTTTTATTTTAACGTCACATCGTGGGGATGTGACGTTGTTTATCATGATATTGCTAACACCTATTGATTATCGGAACTAATTATGACAAACAATGTAAATCATTTACAAATTGCCCGTTCATACCACATCATATCGGCCCCGTCGGCCCCCCGGTAGTTAACGGGGACGTCATATCGGCCCCATCGGCCCCCCCGGCAGTTAACGGGACGTCATATCGGCCCCATCGGCCCCCGGCAGTTAACGGGACGTCATATCGGCCCCATCGCCCCCCCCCCCCCCCCGGCAGTTAACGGGACGTCATATCGGCCCCCGGCAGTTAACGGGACGTCATATCGGCCCCATCGGCCCCCGGCAGTTAACGGGACGTCATATCGGCCCCATCGGCCCCCCGGCAGTTAACGGGACGTCATATCGGCCCCATCGGCCCCCGGCAGTTAACGGGACGTCATATCGGCCCCATCGGCCCCCCGGCAGTTAACGGGACGTCATATCGGCCCCATCGGCCCCCGGCAGTTAACGGGACGTCATATCGGCCCCATCGCCCCCCCCCCCCGGCAGTTAAAGGGATGTCATATCGGCCCCCATCGGCCCCCCGGCAGTGAAAAGGTTAACCCTTAGACTGCCAACGTTTTTACGTCGCCAATTTGAAGAGTTTTCAACCGCTCTGCCAATGATTATGACGGTATGTTAATTATGACGTCATCAATTTTCGACTGTGTACGATGCGTTGCGTTATAACAAGCTCCACAATACGTTGTAGGTAGGAGAGTACTGTATGCAAACATTTGGTGTGATTTCTTATAATGTCTCATCTCGATCTCATGCATATATATAAGTAGTATGCAATCGATATGCGCATATTTATCATCGATGTTCCCGATATTCATACAAATGATTACAACTAAAATTACGCAAGGAGATGACAGACATTATCACGTACCATCCATTTAATCGTTTATAACAATGGTAAGAAGGTACATAAGTGTGGACGTTGTTACAGTGGTGCTTATAGTATAGTTAATGTTACACGGATAACATGACTTTGCATACAGAATGTGAGTATTTGTTCCAAGTAAAGGTAAAATGATAAAGCTGGGTGTCACAACCAAATTCTAAATGGAATCTCTTTTTCATGATATTATTATCGACAACATATATCTGGGGGTAGAGTCGAACAGTCGGCCTATGTATACCGTCATCTGTAAAAAAAAAGGGATAGAAGTACATGTAGTTTAAACCCGTGCACTGGGTTGTGACGTACGCTGGAAGCTTTAAAATATAAAATCGCTCTTGCATATGTTATATGTAAGGTCGGGATTCTAAACGTGTAAGATGGTTTGGAAAAATACGAGTACATGTATAATAGTTTGGGGTCATAAACGTGTATTCTAGTTTGGGGCTATAAACGTGTATGATAGTGTGCGGTTATACACGAGTATGATAGTTTGAGGTCACACAAGAGTATGATAGTTTGAGGTCACACACGAGTACGATAGTTTGAGGTCACACACGAGTATGATAGTTTGAGGTCACACACGAGTATGATAGTTTGAGGTTATAAACGAGTATGATAGTTTGAGGTCATAAACGAGTACGATAGTTTGGGGTCAAAAACGTGTATGATAGTTTGAGGCTATAAACGTGTATGATAGTGTGGGGCTCATAAACGTGTATGATAGTTTGAGGTTATACACGTGTATGATCGTTTGGGGTTATAAACGTGTTTCATAGTTTCGGGTTATAAAATTGATTGATATATTGGAATTCTGAAAAGGGATTTATCGAGATTTTTATATATTGGAAAAAGAACACTAATTTGTCCATTTTTCAGCCGTGATTAGTACCCAAACGGTACCCGTATCATAGGCTACTGTATGGAAATTGTTTTTATTTCTGCTAAAGCCCTTGTCACACTTGACCGGATTTGGCCTCCGAACGTGAAACGGATGACATTTTTTTTTGTATATCCCTTGATGTTCGTCAATATTCATTTTATATTCGGAACATTAGGTTCATGACAGGTGATGTGTGGTGCGTTCGCCTGCATCGGTTAGAAAGTTCCGTGACGAACAAGAATATTCGTTGGTTGTTCTGTGCATGTCCGTTTTGTCCTGATTATCTCCTGTAATTGTTTGCAATTCCTTCCTTGATTTGATGTTGGTGTTCGGGGGCATTTGTTGTCTAATCCGTAGAGGAAACTTGAACGCATACGTCACGCATTAACTTACGAGTGCTAACGAATCGCACAAATTCGTAAATGTGCACGGATCATAACGAGTTCGCCACTTTCAAGAGCGATTTAAGAGTTGTTACGAGTTATTGCAAGCTATTTTATGACGTCTTTATGACTAAATGCCACAGTTTGTTACGAGTTCCAACGGATAAACACGAACAAGTTATGTGCAATTTACGAGCTTTTTATGGATTATTACGGGTATATTACGGAATTTTACGATCCATAGAAGCTATGACGTGTTAGTCACGACCAGATTACGTTTTGTTACGATTAGTTACAAGTAAGTTACGAGTATTTATTAGTCCTTGCGTATTTTTGGGTAAAAATTATTTTCTATGCAGCATCATTTGGCAATTGACCTTCAACATGGAATATGAGAGAAACGGAATACAAAATATACGTGAATCCGTGTAAAAACGTCAATCGTAAAGTATACGTATATTTTCGTAATGTACTCGTAGCAATACGTAAAGCGCTCGTAATAATCCGTTAAGTCATCGTAACACGACCTGAATGAAAACATTATGCACTCGTAATAATCTGTAAACAAATCGCAAATTTACCGTCAACAAATCGTAATACAAACTGTTATGAGTCATTTACGGATTCTTGCGAGCAGTTTACGGATTTTTACGTGTTATTGCGATACTTAAGGATTGTTACGACTTATTTACGGAAAAAAATAATCCGTAGACAATCGCTAGAAAGTTTTTGACTTGTAAACAAAATTGCCTCTCCTCTTCCCGAATCCTTACGAGTGTGTGCGCGTTAAGGCGAGCTATTTACGGATACCAGCGAGTTATTTACGGAAGCTTGCGAAAGACTACGGGTTGGCGATACGTAAAGACACATAAGAAAATCATGTCCGTAACGTGTTCGGTTTATCCGGAATGCATCCTGTAATTGTCCTGCCTGACCGGTTCATGTTCGTCATTCTTTCGGAGACATTAGACTGGTTGAACTGTATCCGTGTGTTATATGTTCGTTATCTGTACATTTCAACCATTCAATGTTCTGTGCAAGTACGTGAGCAGTATTTTTTTTTATGGGATTGACAGCTTTGACACCGGATGACCAAAATTCCTATGTGTTGATATTCGGAATCCCAATCTGGCTAAGTGTGAAAGGGACTTAAATGATGTGCCCATTGCAACAAAATATACCGCATTGATAAATACCATACTGAGCGACAGTTACATGCAAACAAATATCCACTTTGATGTTACACTGTATTATGTTATAAGGACCAGAAATCAACATGTATATATGCTGAAAATTAACCCCTTTGAAATTATCCGCAATTTCGTTGACGCAAAGCGTTTTAACTCATTTTTCTGAGATGTTCACTTTGATGTCATCAGGTAGTCGTAAAATGTTATCGTTAACAAAAGTATTAGATGTTAATACTGATAAATACCTATTTTATAATACTGTCTAAGGAAAATGCTAAAATTATATTTCAACGTAATTTTCTAACCATTTTTGACAGTGAACCTAACTGTGTAGCGTGCCAGTTATGGCCTATTTCTATTCTTTCGCTACAGTAGTTTACCTGCTTGTTTGATGATCAGCCATTTCGGAAATATAAGCATGAAATACGCAATCGGCCCAGCGTCTCTCGGCGGCATGTTATTGAATCTTCGAACTTCACGAAATGGTCTGCTAATTGGTAACTCTGAAGGGAACACATGTAGCAATATATTCGCCAGTGCTTCGTTTAGTGGCCATGTGCGTTTGCAATATGTATGACGTCATGTCAGCAATGACGCCTTCGCCATGACGTCATGATGCCGTTAATTTCGGCAGGGACGTAGACTCACATATATACATTTTGTACGTCCCTGATTTCGGAAGTTACTGACCAGAAATGTTTGTGGTGTTAAGTCCGTATTGGTGTTGGTCATTGGTCATATTTAGCTACATCGGCCCAAATCGGCCTTTGGCAGTCAGGGACATATATGATCGGCCCAAATCGGCCTTTGGCAGACAGGGTCATGTATGATCGGCCCAAATTGGCCCGTTGGCAGTGAGAGGGTTAATTTATTAATTTCGAACTGATTTTGAACAAAAAGTCACCTGTAGACAACAATGAAATTGATGACGTCACAATATAGACTGATGATGTCACAATAGCAAATGTTGTTATAGCCTGAGACACTGGGTGTTATAGGCGTATGGTGGCGACTGCCTCTTAGCATTGTATCAGTGGGAACATGCGGAGCAAAATGTAAATATATCTCTACTAAGAAGGTACCAAATTTTAAAACACACGAAACAGTTATTAGATTCAAGCTAACACAGGCCTGATATAAACAATGTATCAAATCAACAAGTATATCGACCATATTGCATTACAGAAAAATGACACGGATATCATTCCGTTTCAATGATATATATTTATGTTACTCTTCATCTTATTGCATTTTAAGTGATATTTCTATCAGAAAACAAATCGAAGTCTATTTTCTTGATACGAGTTAATTTAATTTATACAAGGGTTTTCGACTAAATTGCCACACATTTACCGGAATATCAATTTCTCGGTAAGTGAATGCGAAAATCGAATCGGAGAGAAGTGAAATTAGGTTTAGCATTTCTCGGTTCCACTCTGTGTACGAAATAGATCAGCGTCGCGAGGTCGTCTGAAGAATTTGAATTTCTATGGGAATTGAAGCTATTCTAGATGCTATGAATCAGATCGATCCGTAATTCAAGGTCCGGTTCCGTTTCGGAATCTATATTCCGGACATTATTTCCGTGCATCAATGGCCAACGGAAATAGATCGCAAGTGTACGCCGTCAAGATGTCATTATACATATTTATTCTGAGCGAACCTAATCCTGCACCTACTTTAGAATTACATACCTCATGTGTACTCTGTAGTATTCGCTATCAATCTAAATTAGAATACCTTTTACATGTAGCTCTGTTTTACTGATCTTTCAACTTGGATCTTATTGGCTCTGACACCGGGTTTTCTTATCTTTATTTTTCCACTTGGTCAATAATCAGTGAGACTCGCTTTCAGCATGACAGATTAAATCTGTGTGGATATTGATTTATATTGTACACCGAAGCATGTTTTAACAGCACACTTTCAGTAGCATTTTGTTAAAATAAGTATACTCTACCCGTTACGGTAATAATTCTACCAATTAAATACAATTTTGACTCGCCAATATCCTTATTTGATACCATATTCATTTTCATCAATCAACCAATCAATTGATTAAATCAATCAATCAATCAATCAGATTTTTAATACGATATAAATCAATTAAAATGAATTACAATGTTAATGTTTTAGATAGATGCAAATATATCATTTATGATATTGACATATTCACCTTAATATATTTACACTTCTCCCTTCTTGTGCTTAGTAAACTCTGACTGCGAATATATTAGCGTATACGAAGTGAAAAAAAGGCCCGGCGGATTGATATTTGTTCAAATATGGCGTCGTTCACGCTTCAGAAAAAAATAAGTATTCGCTGTCGGCCATTGTTTGGTTCCTACAAGATTTTGAAACATGGGACATATATGGAGTCAATTTCCTGTGATTAAACAATACAAAGTTTCTAGCAAACTTTTGATTCGTAATGATGCGCATTCGAAACTCTTTGACGGTAACGCAAACATGGCGGCGCCCTGCAGTTGTGACGTCTGACGTCGGACCGCGTCACAACTAGATCACTGTGTCAATGCGTGTACATAACGACCTTAGTAAATAAAGAAATAAATTCGACATGTTAGACATATTATTTACTACCAAATTAACATATGATGTTATGAAGAAAAATAGTGTTGTTCACTGCGTATTTTCTAAATTTACCAATATATTGGTGAAATCCAATGGGACTATATTATCTTAGCAACCACGGCCATCGTAGTTACCATCTTAGCAACTCGTTTCGAATGTTTTTTTCTTCGTATACCACTAGAAAATTAATAATGGTGTAAATATAATGATTGTACCTAATTTTGACTGCGTATACGGTAGTATGTCCGCAGTTGGCAACGAACATATTCACTATGGAGCGCTAACGCGCACCATAGAATATGTTCGTTGCCAACTGCGGGCATACTACCGTATACGCAGTCAAAATGAGGTACAATCCTTATATATTAAATTCATTTCATGTTCACATACATACTTCCGCTTATATACAATATTTTGTAAATTCCTAGTAGGTATATTACATTTGTTCTTTAATAGATTAGTAATAAATCTCAACCTTTCAAAAAAAATAATCTCAACCAGGAAATCGTTTTCCATAAAAAAACTTGAAAAGGACATAAGTGACGAGTGTCCATTGGCCCCAGGTTTGTCGGATGGCGCGCCAATTAAAGAACCTTTTATGTTTCTAAGTATAATACAACTCGGCGATGGACGTAATATTGGCGGAAGAATTATATTAGATATAAGTCCAGCTCGTAAAGGGCGTCGGTAGCTATATAATTAACATTGTTACATAGAATATATGGCCTTTTCAAATCCTGTCATAGATGTATCGTCTCTCGATATTGGACTAATACAAGCTGACCGCTGTCCACAGAGGCTGGTCACTAGGTTTTGCCTATCTATCATGTGGTTATATATGTGTCAGAATTGGCGAATGGTCAGTCTTGAGTTGGAGACCCCGGGGGCGTGGA
This sequence comes from Mimachlamys varia, assembly GCA_947623455.1. Classification (NCBI taxonomy): domain Eukaryota; kingdom Metazoa; phylum Mollusca; class Bivalvia; order Pectinida; family Pectinidae; genus Mimachlamys; species Mimachlamys varia. The sequence continues at coordinate 15,782,048 of OX392531.1, read as the reverse complement.
AGAATGATTTTATGTGTCAGGCTGTTTGTCACGTTGATTGCTAGAAGGGAACCGTTATTGGTCTAAATTCGATCATTTAGGTCAAAGCGACATCCCTAACAATAGCTAGGAGACTGTTTCTCGTCTCCTGCACAGGGACTTGATAATTTGTTAAACTAGTTTTGGACCTAAAATAGGGTGTTATGAGTATTTTATACATTTGGGGGGGTGGGGGGGGTGTAAAATGTGTAAAATTACTCTAAACACCCTATTTTAGGTCCAAAACCAGCTGTTACAAATTCTCAGGTCCCTGTGGTCTCCTGTTCTAAAGAAGGAGAGGAATGAGTAAGTTAGATAGAAACATATGTCTGTGAGACAATAAATGCCCTCGTCCCCCCATATGAAATAAGTTCTTCGTGCTTATTATGTATGCGAAGTTAGATTACAATCAGATCAGTAGTTATTTAAATAAGAAATAAGCTGGTTACATTACCATGGGACGGGGCGGGACTTAAGTACTGAATCCATGCATGAACATAAGAACGATACTGACTAAACATTTGTGTATCCCGTGTGCTGCAGATCATTGTTAGTATGCAACAATAAAATGGTTTGTCAGACTAATGAAACTCCTAGGTATCGTCTATGCTACAGTACAATGTGGAGGAGCCGCGGTGGCCGAGCGGTTAAGGTGTCCCGACATTCTACCGCTAGCCCTCCACCTCTGGGTTGCGAGTACAAATCCCACGTGGGCAGTTGCAAGGTACTGACCGTAGATCGGTTGTTTTTCTCGGGTACCTGGCACGTCATTAAATGACCCTGACTGTTAATAGGACGTAAAACAAAATAAACCAAACAGTACAATGCATTGTCAAACTGGCGAAGCTTCGGTGTATCATCTCGACGATGATCAAGTACATTGTCAGATTGACGGGTTTTTGGGTACATTTAATATACGAGTTTCCTGATATCTGGTATACAGATATGAATGATTCCGTTGTTGCTAAAGATAATATATACATTTATATTAAGGAGATTTGATACATAAATAAAGTTTATCAAAGAATCAGGTTCAGTAATTTAACGTATCAAAGCCTGGCTTAATTGTTTGCTGATACATGTATGCACAGGTACACGTGTACATGGTTTGTAGGTAGAATGTATCTATTTCCTGGATAAATGTTTGCAGCTGTTAGCGTAATTCTCAAATAGAAAAACCCTCAACTCGAAAAAAAACGGCATAAAACAAACATAAAGTTAGTGAAATGAGAAGGGAGATAATCGAATTCTATTCCCACACTAGTATGTCTATTTAGGTATGACTACATCATTTGAAGTGTTTTTGAGGTGTTTGGCCCTGTCAGAGAAATGCATTCCGACCTCCCACCAGCCAATTACCATTTACCATGAGAAACACGTGTGGATTGAGTAAAGTGAATTCGTGCTCTTGCATTCCAAGGGGTCAGAGTGACCTCCCTTTGTTATCACTCGTCGTCATCATTATGACCTTGTGTCAGAAATTGTTGCTAGCTTGTAGACTCAAACAAAACGAACACTTGTTAACACTATGTTCGTTTGCTCAGCGGAGTTTTGTAGTTGTTAATAGACAGACAGGTACACGATGGAGGAAAGGAATGGTATAGAAATGTAGGTTAGTATGTAACAAGGTTAGCAGATGACGGACAATGATAATGGTACAAACACAATTAATTTTGTAATTCGGTGAATAAGCTTGGCAGATAGGATGCACTATACTAAATACATATAGGTGTAACCATGGGAACATAACTTAGAGACTGAGAACGGTATGCTTCACATTGAGTTTTGGTTACGATGGCCGAGTCAAGATGACGGGTTGTTTTGAACGATCGTGGGTTCGATCGAAAATCAGTTCCTAATCCTATCCTCGTAATTTGTCGTCACAGCTTTGTTTCTCCACCAGTCAAGTTTAAATACTTTCCGTTCTGTTTTTCAACTATTTTACCGAAATGGACGTTATCTATCTCTTAAATTCTCTTTCTGTTTCGTGGACAAATCACAGTAGTCCGCTTTGGCGGTCAGATACGGTCAGATACGCAGTAAGCAGTGTGTATAATTTTAGGCGTCAACCTTTTTATCAAAATACCAAACTTCAACGTTTGTGCAGTCATTCGTCTTTCAGAAAAAAGATAGAATTAGATATAAGGATTGAAAGTCATTTTTTTAACTTTCATAGTGCCATGAAAGGTCAGCCGTTACATCCATATTGAGTGAAGCCCGCTAGGGCTTCATGCTGAATATGGATGTTACGGCTGACCTTCATAGCACTATGAAAGTTAAAAAAATGACTTTCAATCCATATATTTACATTTTTACTATAGAACAATTGCTTAACTTTATTGATATTTTTTTTCCAATTAATAGTTTATTACCTGCGTTTGTATATGTGTCGTCATTTAAACGACATGGGCGGAACAGCCCAGCTTGAATAAAATTGGCGCCAATGATAATAATTAGTCATTTGAGCGTTTGACGCAAGGACATTCTCCATGTTATTCGAAGCGGCGCGACAAGACTCTCGTTGAACAAGCTTGATCTATGACGTCATAATGAAATCACGTGCTACGTCTCGAGAACCATTGCTTTCATAGTTTTATAAAGGGCATTTTTGCTGGTAATGTTCATATAGTGGGTTGCAGCGCAAATGTAAATATAACCCAGTGAAGTTTTTGCAAATACATCACTTATATATTAAATAAATGCATTTTAGGAATATTGATGAAATTATGCGTTTTTCATTCACAAGAAGTCGGTATATAATAAAGGCATATGCTTGCTTACATAAACTGGAATGCTCTGGTACTATAAGTTTTCTCAATAAAAAACGATATTTCGGTGTGTCACTCAGACGTCTGGGCTTGTTAAAACAGATATACATGCAAGCCTTTTGGGGTTTAAAAAAACCCATGTCAACACTTCTTAATATCCACATTAATGCCCGGATGTCACGTTAAGTGTGGCGTATCCCGGAGGTGAATGACACTATTCGTGTGCTTTTAAATCAATTAGCTTTTAAATCTATTGACTACCGAGAAAGTATTCGATGGAAAAGGTCAACATATCTTATGGTTTTTTTTCGCCCGTAATCAACTTTTTTAAACCTGTTTTAGTATCATGTGAAGTCAGAGTTTGTTTTGATCAGATGACGTTTGATACAGTTCTTCTGGAACAGCAATGCATTTTTAAGATAAATCCTTTCCTCTGAATCTGCTTACACTAAATATGTCTCCGAGAAACATATTACTGTGCGTTTGACATCTGGATGATATGTACAGTTGTGTATAAATACACCCCAAACCCTTTTCCCGACCCATTCATCTCTTACCAAACTCCCACCTAATCCCTGAATCCCCCAACTCTACCCTACCCCAACGAAATTCCGAACCCCATTCAACACCAACCAACTCCCACTTAATCCACGACCCCTTCAATCCCTACCATTTCCCATCTAATCTCCAAACCCCTTTACTTTCAACAAAATCCCACTTCATCCCCGACTTCTTTCAACACTGCAACCACCCCACAACCCCCACACCCCCAATCCCCATCCCCACCTCACACACCCCACCCTAATTCACGACCCCTTCAAACCCCTACCAGTTTCCACCTAATCCTCGTTATCCCTCCAATGGCACGATTTTGTCCCCCGGGGACCCCTTAGCAGATTACAAGACTGACTGCAGAGCGGTTAGACAGATACGTGTACTACCAAGACTAATGAGAACATGCAAGGTATTAACTGGCCTATAGATCCATTGTTTATATATTCGTAAGAAAGCCATACTTGAATTTCCTGGATATACTGTACATCACCATGTTCTGTTACTTTCCAAGGAGCTTTCAAACCCCGTTTAATTAAATGTGGAATCAAACGAAAGAAATTATCGCTGAAATATCAATTGTCATTTGTCTTTAATCCTATTTCCAAGGCTATTTAAACGAAAGGAAATGGTGTTCCAACTTTGGGTCTTCCTGTTCCAACTGACCTATCCGGAGGTTGCAAGGTCAACCTCGTTGCGACACATCTCTTTGTAGTCATGACGTCATAAATCGATTTCAGATTCAGTAGAGTGTAGTTTGTTGTCTACGCATTTATTCCAATAATTTTGCCACAGTGATTTTTTATACATGTTGTTGTATATGGTTTAACATCAGCCTTACGAGGTATAAACTTTCACTGACCGACTAATTATTTTGATGATTACCTGGTATTCCAACATATCCGAGACTCCAGTATAATGCAATATTACATTTAAGGTAAAATCATTATAAAAATAAAGACATAAAAAATTTGAATTCAATTTTTTTTCTGCGTCTCTGTAGAACAGACATTCAATCGGAAGAGATAGCTGCCCGCGGTACATAATTTAATTTTATACGTTCAAGGATGCGATATTGACGTATCAATTTGGTAGCCGCCATTTTTTGCAACCGTGGCCGTGTCAAATGTAACTCTATGATAGCCCTTCGAACCTTCAGTATCAGCTTATTGAAGGATCTTATATTATAACTGTAATCTCGAAAAAGGACGTAAGGAGTAAGATTTGGTATGAACTTAAGTCGTCTCATCAAGTGAAACACCAACTTCCGGAAAAAAAGCAAGATGGCGACCTGAGCGGACTGACCATAAGACCGGCTGTCCAAGTTTATCTAATGAACTAGTATGTGATCATCAATACGGTGGGTCATCATTGAATTTGATACCGATGTAATCCTTCACCATGTAGTAGCAGATTTTTTGGTAATTGATACCGTTTTCTTGGTAAATCTAGACTTTGTACTAAATCAACGGATGTCCACGTAATCCCATACTGGCCGCCATATTGAAAGTGCTCACTGACTCTATGCTGTACTATATTTGATACTTGAATTGTTCTACCGAAACCCAAATATGGCAGATTCTGATAATGACTTATCCTCCAAGAGAAAGTTCGATGATTCTCCAGGTGCCCCTGACCACCCACGGCATTCCAATACCAGAGGTCACTCCCGTGTAAATTCCATGCCTAGCCCTATTACGTCCCGCCATATAGACGTAGGCAAAGGCAAAATTGTGGATATGAACTCCATTATTCAATCGGCACTAGTCAGTCCTGAACTAACCAAAAACATAGCACCAGTGTGGGCCGAAGCCTTAGTACCATGTATGTCAGAAATGATAAAGACTATAATCCAAACAACAATGACCGAACTTATCCAGCCCCTTCACCAACAGATCCAGACCCAAGAGGCTGTCATAGCAAGCTTGCAAATGTCAAACGATATTCTGAGTAACAAATGTGTTGATCTTGAGGCAGAAGTGAAAGGTTTGAGCAATTCATTAGAGAATAAGGCTAACTTGTTGGAAGACAAAGTTGAGGAGCTAGAACAATATGGCCGCCGGAACAGCCTTCGGTTCCATAACGTTAAGCTCAGCCCACAGGAAAAAAGATTTACTGACCCCAAGATAATAGAAATATGTCTGTCAAAACTTCACGTCCAGATCGGGAAGGATGACATTTACCGTTCTCATATCATAGGAAAGGAAAACCGAAATGGTAACCATCAAATAATATGTCGATTCCGAAGCTGGAATGTAAAAAATGAGGTATTCAAAATTAAAGCAAACGAAGCCTGAAATCTGATAACGATAAAGTATATATCACGGAAGATCTCACAAGCAAACGCCAAGCTATTGTCCAGCTACTAGGCAAGGCCAAGTGGAAGAAGGACATTGATTCCTATTGGACAACTGATGGTAGAATATTTGCAAAACCATCACAAACAAGTGACAAAATCCTCATTAAAAACATCCCCCAACTTATGCAACTTGTTCCATCCCTTGCTGCTGAAGGACGAGCCCGTCCTTAATGAACTGAAATTCACCAACATTGTTGTTATCTTTCATTGGATAGATATGCCTGGTATCAAATGATTTTTTTTTATCTGTTTGTCTGGTACTTGTATTATAAACACATTCATAATTAATGTCTGATAATAGATTATTTACCCAAACCTAATTTAAGTATTATAAACAAATACTAAAGATATATACATATACCTTATACAAATAAAGCTCTATCTAAATTAATGTCTGATATTATACATGTATAACATGCATCAAAATGATATCAGGAATTATACATATATATATATGTATGTAATATCTGATATTATTTACACATACCTAATTAAAGTCTGGCATTATATACTTATGCCTAATTACATGTAATATCTGATATTAATTACACATACCTATTTACATGTAATATCTGATGTTATTTACACATACCTAATTAAAGTCTGGTATTGTATACCTATACCTAATTACAAGTAATATCTGCTATTATTCACGTATACCTAATTAATATCTGATATTAATTACACATACCTAATTACAATAATATCTGATATTATTTACACATTACAAATCAAAGTCTGGTATTATATACATATGCCTAATTATAAGTAATATCTGATATTATTTACACATACCTAATTAAAATCTGGCATTGTATACTTATGCCTAATTACATGTATTATCTTATATTAATTACACATACCTAATTACAAGTAATATCTGATATTATTTACACATACCTAATTAAAGTCTGGTATTATATACATATGCCTAATCATAAGTAATATCTGATATTAATTACACATACCTAATTAAAGTCTGGTATTGTATCCCTATACCTAATTACATGTAATATCTGATATTATTTACATATACCTAATCAAAGTCTGGTATTGTATACCTATACCTAATTACATGTAATATCTGATATTATTTACATATACCTAATTAAAGTCTGGTATTGTATACCTATACCTAATTACATGTAATATCTGATATTATTTACATATACCTAATTAAAGTCTGGTATTGTATCCCTATACCTAATTACATGTAATAGCTGATATTATTTACACATACCTAATCAAAGTCTGGTATTGTATACCTATACCTAATTACATGTAATATCTGATATTATTTACATATACCTAATTAAAGTCTGGTATTGTATCCCTATACCTAATTACATGTAATAGCTGATATTATTTACACATACCTAATTAAAGTCTGGTATTGTGTACCTTTACCTAATTACAAGTAATATCTGATATTTTTTACATATACCTAATTAATATCTGATATTATTTACACATACCTAATTAAAGTCTGATATTGTATACTTAAACCTAATTATAAGTAATATCTGATATTGTTTACACATACCTAATTAAAGTCTGATATTATTTACAAATACCTAATTCAAGTCTGATATTATTTACACATACCTAACTACATGTAATATCTGATATTATTTACATATACCTAATTACCTAATAATATTCAGGCATTATATACCTTTGCTTAATTACAAGTAATATCTGTTATTATTTACACATATCTAATTAATATCTTTTATTATTTACACCAACCTAATTAAAGTCTGGTATTTTATACTTATACCTAATTACATGTTATATCTGATACTATTTACACATACCTAATTAAAGTCTGGTATTATATACTTATGCCTAATTACATGTAATATCTGATACTATTTACACATACCTAATTAAAGTCTGGAATTGTATACATACATGAATGCCTGACTTATGACATTATATATATATATATATATATATCAAATTAATAACTGGAAACTTATACAAATAACAAACGGAGTTACATAGTATGCATATACCTGAATATAGTCTGGTATTATTTATGTATATGTTTTATTGATGTCTAGTATTATATGTGTATACCTTAGTAATGTCTGGTACAATATGTACTAGATAATTATGTGTAAACCGAATTAAAATCTGGCATTATGTTCATATTTTATTAATGTCGGGTATTATGTGTATATATGTGGTGCAGTGTCTGGTGTTATATATGTGTACCTAAGTAATATCTGGTATTATACAAATATAATATTCACCTAAATAATGTCTGGCAAAATATATATACAATGTACATACATCAAATTATTATTATAAATGTCTAACAAATGTTCTAGTGATGTCTGGTATTGTATACATGTACACATGCCTGATGTAATGTCTGGTATTGTGTACACATGCCTGATGTAATGTCTGGCATTGTGTACACATGCCTGATGTAATGTCTGGCATTGTGTACACATGCCTGATGTAATGTCTGGTATTGTGTACATATACACATGCCTGATGTAATGTCTGGTATTGTGTACACATGTCTGATGTAATGTCTGGCATTGTGTTCACATGCCTGATGTAATGTCTTGTATTGTGTACACATGCCTGATGTAATGTCTGGCATTGTGTACACATGCCTGATGTAATGTCTGGCATTGTGTACACATGCCTGATGTAATGTCTGGCATTGTGTACACATGCCTGATGTAATGTCTGACATTGTGTGAACATGCCTGATGTAATGTCTGGCATTGTGTACACATGCCTGATGTAATGTCTGGCATTGTGTACACATGCCTGATGTAATGTCTGGTATTGTGTACACATGTCTGATGTAATGTCTGGCATTGTGTACACATGCCTGATATAATGTCTGGCATTTTGTGCGCATGCCTGATGTAATGTCTTGTATTTTGTACACATACCTGATGTAATGTCTGGCATTGTGTACGCATGCCTGATGTAATGTCTGGCATTGTGTACGCATGCCTGATGTAATGTCTGGCATTGTGTGCACATGCCTGATGTAATGTCTGATATTGTGTACGTATGCCTGATGTAATGTCTGGCTTTGTGTACACATGCCTGATGTAATGTCTGATATTGTGTACGCATGCCTGATGTAATGTCTGGCATTGTGTACACATGCCTGATGTAATGTCTGGCATTGTGTGCACATACCTGATGTAATGTCTGGTATTGTGTACACATGTCTGATGTAATGTCTGGCATTGTGTACACATGCCTGATGTAATGTCTGATATTGTGTTCACATGCCTGATGTAATGTCTGGTATTGTGTAAACATGCCTGATGTAATGACTGGTATTGTGTACATATGCCTAATATAAAGAAACATATCTTTTGAAAATGAATGTGTATATTGTATATATAAAAAGATAATCATAAATGGTAATATATTAAGAAGTTGTGTGTACAAAAAATAGTTGGAGGAAACAGAAAACTGCACTCTTATGCACTGTGTGTACCTGTACCAATGTTTGAAAGTGGAATGACTGCAATATTAATGTGCAAAACTGTAAATATTTTTTTATTAATACTCTATATATAATGTATATATGTATTATTGATTAAGGATTATTATCAAGATAATATTATCATGCAAATTTAGGCCCTCCACCATCCAGCCAAAATCTTAGCTTTGTTTTCCATGTTTGCTATCATCTTTGTTTACATGTTCTTACCTCCCCTTTTCACCTTTCTCAACTTTGACCTATCCTATCTTGACCCTTTCTATTGTACCTACATGACCCGGTGTTTTATTTGTTTGGTTGAACACGTGTGTGTGCGCGTGGTGTTCACGGTCGACCGCCTCTCGATACACGTTGTATTTACATTTGACGATTATGGGTAATGATTTAGCTCAGTATCGGCTGACGGTCGGTTGTTTCGACCAACGTACACATGGTGTATTGACTAAACAAAAGCTGTTATTTCACATTAATTTACAACAAATATTTATAAGCTGCAAGTCAAGTGTATTGTATATTTTAGTAAATCTCCTATATGCTGTACATATCACCTTATCTAGTGTAATAAACAACTCAAGTTTCCTTCTCTATCTACATCTCCTCCTTCTATCCTGTAGTGCTATTCATCCTAACCCTGGCCCTCCATCTCATAGTAACGATATCTCTATATTTCATTTAAATATTCGCAGTCTAAGAAATAAGTTGTCATATTTAGAACATATAGCAACTGATTATGATATTGTCTGTGTCACCGAGACTCACCTTGATACATCTATAGCAGACGACGATATACTCCTAGGTGGCTATGAATTATACCGCAAAGATCGTGGGTCTCCGGGTGGGGGGATAGCTGTTTACACTTCCAGTCTCTTGTGTACCCATCGTAGAGCCGACCTTGAATTTGGGGTGGGTGAAGTGGTTTGGACAGAAATCCAGTTTCCAAATAACAAGTACATCTTGTGTACACTTTATAGACCGCCTAATAGCCCTTCTGGAATCACCGTCGTTTTTCTTTAGAAAACGCCTTACACGAAACTCCGTATGTAGTTATTGTTGGGGATATCAACGTTAACCTTTTAGCTGTAGACAGTACTCATGTAATTAACGACATTATAAATTCCTTCCACTTGTCTAACGTTATTAACAAACCGACTCGCATTGGATGCACGTGCTCCACCCTTCTTGACCCGATTCTACTCTCCGACGCATGTACTTTTAATTTAGCTGACGTAATAGATATAGACGGTGACATTTCAGACCACCAAGCGACGATCGTGGAATTGTCTGTTGGGACACACATTGAAAGAACATATAAAAGAAAAATTACACTATATAGTGACGCAAATTATGAATTATTTAATGACAAACTAAATGAGACCGATTGGACAGATTTATTTCCACGTGTACACTCCCCGGATGATATGTGCGAATTATTTACAACGACTTATTTGAACCTAGCTAAGGAGTGTATACCATCAAAATTAGTGACGATTCGACCTAATGACAAACCATGGTTTAATTCTACTTTACGACGGGAAATCAGAAAAAGAGACAGACTATTACAATTGTTTAAATCTAACCGTTCTCCAAATAACTTGACTAATTTTCGGAAACAAGGGAATCGCGTTAATAACCTAAAAAAAAGACAAAGGAACTTTTTTATGCGGATATTAATGGCATTTTAGATCAATTTTCTGATTCGAACCCTAGAAATTTTTGGAAGATTGTCCGCAGATTAATTAAAACTTCAGATACTTCAAACTGTATTCCTCCTCTTAGAAATAAAACCGGCAATTTAGAAATGGCAAATGATATCAAAGCAAACATCCTAAATGACTACTTTGTTTCCATTTCGACAATCGACGATACTAACATCGACGTACCAACAGTAGGACTTCGTACAGACTCGACCCTATCGGACATACCTTTCAATATAGATGACATCATAGACATTCTGAAATCCTTAAAAATAAGTAAAGCTGTTGGTAGCGACACCATTAGCCACAACATGTTAAAAAACACAGCCAGTTCAGTAGCCTTTCCTCTTTTTCTTATATTTAGATCTTCTTTGGATACTGGTATCTTTCCAAACCAGTGGAAACAGGCTATCGTGATGCCTTTATTTAAAAAGGGAGATAAACATGATGCTGCCAATTATAGACCTATATCATTACTTAGTACTGTTGGTAAAGTTTTTGAAAGAGTGATTGTAAAATATTTAAACAACTATTTGTTAGATAACTCATTAATATATAAGTTCCAATCTGGATTTCAACCTGGTCACTCTACTGTTCATCAAATGATCGAAATATATCGCACATTATGCGAAAATTTAGAAAAAAGGCATCCTACTTGTCTAGTCTTTTGTGATATATCTAAGGCGTTCGATCGTGTGTGGCACAAGGGACTGAAAGTGAAACTAGCTAGTTATGGTATATCTGGGAAGTTATTAGATTGGTTAAGTAATTATGTTTGGGATAGGCGATAGCAAGTTTTTGTTGGAAATGATAAATCTTCTATTAAATTTACTAATGCGGGAGTTCCTCAAGGTTCAGTTCTAGGCCCTCTACTTTTTATTTTATATATTAATGATATATCAGATAATCTTGAAAGTTTGTCCAAATTATTTGCCGACGATACGTCTTTATTATGTTCCGATGCATCTCCCCAAAATATCAAATGTAAGATTAATAATGACCTGGAAAAAATTCAACAATGGGCAGATATTTGGCTTGTGAAAATTCAACCAGGCAAAAACTAAAGCTATACTGATCTCTAACTTTGAACTCGATTATGTAATCGATTTAAAATTTAATAATATAAGTGTTGATTTTGTTGATAATCATAGGCACCTGGGAGTAATTTTGGATGACAAATGTAAGTGGAGTACCCATATTGAAAATATTTGTATCAAAGTTTCGAAGCAGTTAAGCGTTTTACGTAAATTGAAATTTATTTTATGTAGAGAAACCTTAAGTAAAATTTATAGATCATACGTTCTTCCTCTATTAGAATACTGTTGTGAGGTATGGGATGGGTGTACTATCGGTGATGCAGACAAATTAGAAAAACTCCAGCTCGAGGCAATTAGGATTATCACTAGGTTACCTTCATACTCTAGTAGAGAATCACTGTATTTTGAAACTGGTATAGAAACCTTATCTCAACGAAGAACCAGGCGGAAACTACAATTGTTTTACAAAATACATAATAATCTTACACCTAACTATCTTACCTCTTTACTCCCTCCTATGGTCTCAGAAAGCACACACTTTAACCTCCGAAATGCTGAAAATTACTGTCTTCCCGATCTTCGACTTCAATCAACCAATTTATCATTCTTTCCCTCGACAATACGACTCTGGAACCAGTTAGACCTTAATATAAGACATAGAGTTTCATACACTGCTTTTAAAGATACTCTTCGCAGGCTGAATACAGTACAAGTCCCTATATATTATGTTATTGGTGATCGTAAAAGTAATATTTTACACACCAGATTGAGGAATAACTCTAGTACTCTTAATACTCATTTATTCCATGCCAATTTAATAAATTTTCAGCATTGTCAATGTGGTCACTCTATTGAAGACAATTATCACTTCTTCTTTATTTGTAATAACTATGCGGACCAGAGAATTAAACTATACCGCGAGTTGAATGATTTCATTCCACTTGACTTGCAGCTACTATTATATGGTAATTATGAATTGTCCTATGAAGAAAACGCCCTAATAGCTAAACATACGCAGCAATTTATATTAGATACTAAACGATTTTGAGTACATTTATAAACACTCGTTCATATTCACCAATTTAACCTCTCTCGTCTTCACCTTTTAATCTGACTCTCTAATATTGATGAATACTTGTGATATATGATGTAATATCTATTAATTAATATATATAATTATAATAAGACATACCCATAATTAGGCCATGTGCTCTGTCTTTCTCTGTGCAAGCGGACTAGTGGAAACGGAAATACCAGAAGGAAGTGAATGCCAAGGAGAAAGCTACAACGCACGGGATGTGATGAACATTAGAACAGCAGCAAGTATAGAACAGTGAATAGACTAACACTAGTTCCGTTTGCATGGAGAAAGAGGGAGCACATGGTCCGGGATTTACTGGCGTTTATATTAAGCCGAATTGGTTATGAGAGTCATTTTTGTTATTTAACGATAGCTCTGTACTGACTTGAGTGTCAATAGTATTATGATTTATCACCCCTCTCTCTCTCCTTTTCCTGTCTTCTTTTCTCCCTCTTTCCTCTCCCTACCCCTCCCCCTCCCCCCTCTGTCTGTCTGTCTGTCTGTGCGTATGTTAAGTCATTGTAAATATATACTGTATTATATCATTTGCCATCTTTAAATATTGTATTAATAATTTGTAGGGAAAGGGCTTAACATAAGTTGTTAAACTTGTGCCCAACTCCCATTGTATATAATTTACAATAAAATATGTTTAAATCAAACCAACTTCCGGTGCAGCCAGGTCCAACCGAATTATTCCTCTAGCAAACTGTTTATATATATGATAGGAAACATGAAATATGTTCCGGCCATAAAGCTAGCGAAGGCTGTTACACCATATCAAATTGACCTAAAGACCTTGGCTATTACATATACATCCCTCGAGATGAATTTGAGTTTACTTGAAGCCGATCAGGTATCTGAGAAAATGATAAAATGTCTGCCTGATGGAATAGGCTCGATTCCGTTATGATGATACCCTACATTTTTTGTTGTTTTTATTTAATGGATAATTATGGATGTCTTTTTTTTTAAACAAATAAAATCATATTCATATGTAATGTTTATGATGCATTTGCCCGCATCTGAATGGCATCCGAATTACCAGGAATGGAAATTGCTGATCAGAAATATACCTTTGGGTACAGCAATACCGGCTAGAACGTTGACATTTTGAATTACACTAACAAAGCTTTCTCTACAATCTGGCCTGTACTGGTGGGAATAAGAAAATATACACAACAAATGGCCGCTATAGGATTCAACATGTTCGTGTTCAAGCGAATTGACACCAGCGCCATCTGTGGCCTGTGATCATTGTCGCGTGCTCAGTTTTGATTCATAATACTTCATTACGAATGCACGGTTGCATTATACATAAATGTATTGCCAATGGCCATGAAATTTCACAAACATTATTTAACTGTCGACGACTTCTCCCCATTTTAGAATAAAATTGTTATTCTCCATGCCAGATAATTTATTTTTCGATTTACGTTTTAAGGTCACTCGGTCCCTTTGTCAATATCCATGGGAATTTCAGGAAATTTCACTCAAATGTTTACTAGTGTATGAAGAACAAGTATTTGTATAGCAATTAGCCGAAAAATTGCAGAAAGCGTTTTTGGGTGAAAAACTTATATTTTCAGAAAAAACACCAGAAAGAACGAAATCAACAACTTACACATTTCTTTTCGATGTATTGTAACGCTAACGTTATTTATATATACATATAAAACAGAAAAGAAAGCAAACATTTAACATTAATATAACTTTTATTCAACAAAACAAACACATATATATGCATGCTTTTCACCAACATTTCTAAATTTCCGAAAATTGTGTGGATGAAAATTTCTTTTTTTAAATCTTGTTTGGACTAGACATTTCTTATTTAACAATGCATAAAAAAATTAAACCAAAAAAATATTATTTCACTTAGAAACTGGGAAAATATTCTGACTTATGGTATATATTAAATTTCAGTTGCTTCCCCTTTCACTGCAACAGGGTAAAGATTTTATGAAGTATAGATTTTCCCGTATCACATAAATATCTAAATATAGATTGATAGAACCACGTGTATTGAAAATACATATAAGGAACATTTGAGTTAACCCTAATTTAAACAACCCCGATACTTTACAAAAAGAAATGTATTTAAAACAGATTTTCAAGTCCATACCGATTGAAAGTCAAAACGACAGACCAACATCAACAGCTGTCACAACACTTCAAGTTCACAACACGTCTATCCGACACTGTGGCACTTTCGGTTCGTCTGATTCTCCTCGGTTGTGTATAACATTCTCTTTTGAATGAGGCAAAGGTTCAGTGTAAGTGTGGACGAGTAACACTTGATCGACTCAATGTTCACTCATTAAATAACAATAAACTTGTTTCGTCAGAAACTGTCCGCCTCGCGGATCTTGTTGCTGCTCAATGCTTACATTGGATTATTCAATCTCGTAAAATCATTCTAGTCTTTCTAAAGATTATCCATTTAATGCATTGAAAGTAGTGAGATATTAGGTTTATCGATTGTTTCAGCCTGATATGTATGTATAAACTCGCCTGGCGTCAGATAACACAAAAAAAAAAGTTAAAACTAGCATTTACGGCGTTTATTGAAAGTGATATCATTAGAACATGTTGCATTTGATATCGAAATGATATAAAACAATGTGTTTGTTAAATGATGCAGTTGTAAAGAATTGAAGCGGACATATAGGTCGTCCGGTTGTCTACGTTAACATAAGATCAGGTTGATACAGTAGATAAATTCTCAACAAACCTAACCGTCTAGCTTTTACATAGATTTCATCAGACACTTGTACATTTGCCGGACTGCAAACTGCATGATCATCAACATATGCACGACGAATTTCTTACCCTCGATAAGTATCACATTTTATATCCGTCAAAGCGGCCATGTTTTTGCCAAGAACGATAATCAACGGACCGAGAAACCTTAATAACACTCTGAAATGGCGTGTCGGCGTGTGTTATAAACTGCAGTCAATGAATCATAACATCAACACATAAGGAAGCGCACTGATGGGACAGACTGACAGGCGATCGAATGTACATACTAATTTTTGAATTCATCAAACATAGAACATCACGTCTGTCTAAAATTACAGGCAGATCGATAATTAGAACGGCATAGTGTACGAATATCGATCTTAATTGTGACAACCAGGTGTTTACATGTGTGACGTACACAAAGAATGGTAATATTCATGTTTAAGAGATACGTTTAAAAGATAGCATAGACTCATTAATCATGTTTGTAGCCTCTATACTTTTGCAATCTACAACGCATCTCACGCTTTCTCATACATATCGCTTACACAGTTACACAGGTACTGGTATTATCCCTAAGGCCAATAAGAAATGATGTGGATATCCGATTACCCTATCTTCTCTTGTTTTTGTGCCCCCTTTTTTGCCAACGTTTCATGGAATCACTGTCGAAAACAATATTTTCTATATAAACCTCAATACTGAAAAATGATATCCAAAACCTTCTTAACCTGTTGAAATACTACAGTAATCATTTTTCCCTCTGACCTTATTCAATTTACTCTCTACGTCATTTTCGTTTAAGGGACGGCGCAATAACAAACGCAGTTAATTGAACAGTTGTGCGATAGATAAGAAATTGAATTGAACAATTGTTCAATAGCAAAAATGTAAATATATGGATTGAACGGCGTTGTTTTAAGGTTCATGCCGGTATGAATGCAAATAAGTTACATCCATGTTGACCATGAAGCCCTAACGGGTTTCATGCAATAAAGATGTAACCACTTTTCATTCATACCGGCATGGAAATTAAACTTTTGTATTCCCTCGTCAAAAGATTTGACGTTTGTATTATGGATGGTGAATCTCCGTCATTATGCTGGCATGTAGACCCATGGCAAACAGGGGCAATAACTCTGACTTTGACCTGAATCTAACGGTGGAAGTCCGCCATTGCAAGAGATAGGCACAAATTTGACACACTTCATATATAAGGAGTGTATTGCGTGTATACATATCATCCTTGGGGCTAAAACTTAGACAACAATGGTATTTATTTGAGGTTGATTGAAGTAGTTATGTGACGTTTTGTTTTTGTTCTTTGAGCCGCGCGAAGGCATCTGGATAGTGTTCGCAAACCCGAGAATGTACATACTGTTGCTTTGATTTGTCGATTAGAAATAAAAATATTTTGGTAAAGAAACGGCCAGTCATAAAACGCTAGGGCTTTGAATCATACGTCACGAAGCACGCGATACAATAAGACACCTCAGGGCATAAGATGATACAATTGTGTCATAAAATAAATAAACAACACAGCAAAATGTTTCTTGTCAATTGCCACGAGGCTTAGGCCATCTGCAACTACCGCTGTTTTTGATGATCTTTTCGTG
Source organism: Mimachlamys varia (assembly GCA_947623455.1). NCBI lineage: Eukaryota > Metazoa > Mollusca > Bivalvia > Pectinida > Pectinidae > Mimachlamys > Mimachlamys varia. Next base: position 15,764,691 of record OX392531.1, on the reverse strand, counting down.
AGTTCAGTTTTGATGTTTGGCATTGCAGTACAGAAGCAAGATCATAATACATTGCCAATAGTGAAATACTGTTATAAAAATAATTATATTACCACAACTTTGATCTTTAATTTAATCCCCTTTGTGAGAAAAAATGCTGTATCTCTTTTCATGGCTTGATACTCTTTTTTCTGTAAATGATTTATAAAATGTCAAAATTTGAAATAAAAATACGTAAAAAAAGTATTTTAGAGTCAACACTAAACTTTCTTCCTTGTCGAGGAGGACGAACAAGGTTCATAAAGGAGTCAAACCGAAAATGGAATTTACGTAAATAGGTAAATTGAAAGAGGCTCATCATGCTTTCCTTAAAATAGCCTATTGGTCGACAGAAGAGCGTAATAAAAAACCGATATTCGATTCCAAATGTGATAAACAGATGTAAACGCTAAACAGTAGTGGTGTTTCCTGTTAATCAGCATGTTTGTACTTAACGTCCCCGCCACTTTCTCCTCCTTACGCGCTAAGATTTTCTTAACATTAAACATAAACACGTATTATTATATTGAGTTATTTTCTTTATCTTCTGATTTGGACATTGAAAATATTTTTTTACTTTTAATTAAACTCCCATTTCATTATTAAAATTTTAAATTAAAATCTTGTGACTTGTATTTGAACTTTGTGAGTCCAATTCGAAATTATGTTTTTAAATCACATACTCAAATGGTAATGCATAAAGCTGCAAAAAGGAAAAAAAACAAAAACCAACCAAACCAATTTTGATAAGCTGACGCCACGTTGTTCCTACATCGTATCGTATTTCTTGATTTCATCGAGAAATATTCTTTATCTTTGTGTGACATGAAGATGGGCGGTTTTTGAGTTTGCTTATTAGTGTGCTTAGTTGTTGTTATTGACAATGATGACTCGGTTCTCATTTTGATGATTGGTGCTTACTTGGATTTACATGGCGGGTGTCGTCGATGAAGCAGGAGACGCTTACCCTTCCGGAACACCTGGTCTTATTTTCTTGTATTGTTTCGAGGGTCTCCATATAAATCTTTTCTTTGTTCCTATTTTGCCTCCAGTTTTATCAATTTTTAGTTCGGATTATGGTTTTGTTGACGCTTTGGTATTCTCTGATTTTTACCCCCAAATACATGTAACTTACGCAAGGAACATTAAAAAAACGTATTTTTAGTTTTGTTTTGCACAATATGTTTTGAATCGTTTTTGTAGCAAACTTTTGATCAACAATCATTCAAATTGAAACCTTCCCTCTATTAAGATTTGGACTACGTTTCACAGACATTGCATATCAATACTGCTCTGTTTACTAATTGCGTATAATGCTGTCTTTGAGGTACATGAAAGCAGTCGAATGCCAGATGTGTTAACTGACCTTATCTAGTGTCAGAGAGACAGACAATACATCTAATGGCTTCGACACATTTGAAGTTGATGTCATGTTCAGGTGACAAACTTACGTCATTGTGACGTCTTTAGAATTTGAGTTTGTAATCTGGGGCTTGAAAATGTTTACTTACAACGTGCACTTACTTTAGATTTGCTTTAAATTCGCAAGTTTTTGAGTTAAGTAAAAGGATCGATAAACAGTGATTCGTTTACAATACTAGACATTAATAAAATAAAGAGCCACTTAATTATTCAAAGAAAGTAAAGTTTCCGGGAATGTCTTTGTGATGTTGATCGATCACAACTCGGGGATACATTACAGAGGGATATTGTAACAAAGAGAGTTATAGAAATCAAACAGTAAACCTTTCACAAAGAACGAAGCTTGCTACCAAAGAGACATCTGGGAAACACAATACTAGATTTGTCCTATAGGATCAAAGGGAAATAAACACAAATATTAAATATTGCTGTTCAGAAAGCGTACATGCATGTCATTGTTCCGAATCTAAGCCTGCCAGTGCAGATGCCTACCTTACAAAAGATTTAGCTAAAGTTCAAAAATAAATTTGATCTGGAATTGATTAATTTTGTGTGGCATCCGCTTCCGTTACAAGGAATGGTTACGAGGAAAGGGTAGAAACAAAGGGAGAGAACTGTCTCTTTGTGTAAAAGTTTTAGTGGGCTTCTTTGCGTACTCACTCCTCACTACCAACAACTTGAAATTGTTTCGAAAGTTTAATGTAAGTAATATATTGATGTATTTTTTTTATCTCAACAGCCCTGCCACCGGAAGTCTACGCAATCTGGGAGGCCTATCCTTGGCGGTTTGGGGAGCCATTTTGTATTTTCAAATCCTTTCTTCTGGAATCTACGTCATACGCGTCAGTGTTGACAATCACTGGATTTACAATAGAAAGATACATCGCCATCTGTCACCCAATCACGGGACAGAAAGTGTCTCGGCAATCACGTGCAATGAAGTGCATACTTTGTATTTGGATAGTCTCGGCATTATCCGCCCTACCCTACCCAATCCACACTCGAACGTTTTATTACATGCAGGATCCTCGGACTTCATCCCCGATACCAGACTCTCTTCTGTGTAACATCCCGATACAGTGGCATCCGAGAATGAAAATAATGTTTCAGGTGTCAACTTTCGCCTTTTTCTTCCTGCCAATGACTGTTATAACCGTTATGTATATCTTAATTGGGATTCGGTTACGGAGAACAGAAATAGATTCGTCCATCAGATATTTTTCAAAAGGTGCAAAGTCCACAGCAACACGTGCAAGAAAGGCTGTTCTTCGTATGCTAGGTAAGTATTATCTATATCATTGTCCTATTCAAAAAAATACGCAAATCCTTCATTGTATTCATGCATGCAGTGGAGGACTTTCCGAACAGTGAAGAAAAGAACTTCTTTAAAAGTACATTGGGGCCTGTAAACATCGCTGGCAAAAGGGGATCATATTAACAAATAATGCAATATGTCCGCCAAATGTCAGAACCTTAAAATAATGCTCACAACCTATCAATCAGCCCTCGTTCTAAATGTTTGCGTATATAACAGAGTGGACTAACTACACCAAACATGTTTTTAATGAATTGGCAACTTTTAATTGATCTTGTATAGTTTTGATTGGTAGAATTAAAATATAATACTTTTTTATACAAATATTTTATAAAATAGATACTAAATGATGAAACATTGTATATTGGGGGGATAGATTATTGTTGGAATTAAAAATAGTTAGATGGTATACAACATTAATTCATGAAAGTAAATTAATCGACGATGTACAACAAATGCAGTATTAATTAATGACATGCCGCATTATTTAGCGGTATATAGTCATACAGTTGATGGATGGATAATTCATTAATTGGACATGAGATGAAATGATGACACATCGTACAAACCATACTGAAAATAGAACATTATAGAGTACATACATGCATATATAATATGAATTCATAAATGGTAAGAATGCAACATTAATAATATGGTTGATCGTTTTGATTAATTGGATATATTATGTCTAAATTTAGTACTATAAATCACATGTTTTTCGCTTGGGATTTATTTTCGCATTAATACACAAGGGAATTCGATCGCGAATTCAAATCCCTTTGTACAAAAATAGAAACTCTGGATGACATTTATGTTTGTTCCGCCGTTATCATCACTTGATTTTACATGTATTTCCTACCTACTTATTATACGTGAATAGTATAAACACATTACGAAGTTAATCACTGCACAGACATGTCGGGCCAATGTAAATCCTGTCATCTGTCAGACATTGTGAATCGAAAGTGAGTTGTTTTTAATGTCTGTCGTGCGCTCCAATTCGTAAGATTCTTTTGTTTGGAGATAGCGCTTAAACGTAACACATCCCGTGAACGTTGCATTAACCCCATGAACATAACGCCATCAAATACGAAGCTATCGATTACCAATATATAGAGTGCAAGTCTCCAAAAGATGATCATTTGCGAATTTAAAGTCATTTTTAGATCACCATTCGCAAAACTATGTATTCATATGTCTGAATATGTCTGAAGAAATAAATTCGCGAAATTAAGTTTCGAGAAATATAATTGATTTACAGTATTGAGATACAGAACACATTATGAATTAATTGACAGTAAAATTGGAGGACTATCCAAAATAGTGTACAAATAAACTCTATAAGCGAACATAGCGTGAACGAACTGAATCGATATTGTGTGAAATTGAAATTGTAATGTATTAAAGTTTGTTGACCTACATACATCACACTGTTGTGGGTCATTGACCTGTGAAACAGAAGCTGAAATAGATATCAGGTGACCAGTTTAACTAATCCATGTATTCCATAAACTACGGTATAAGACAGATTTTACTGATCATTTAATTCACCAAGAAGCCTCAAGAAAACTTATATGAAAGAATTACATGCCTAGGTGTTGCCAGCGTCTTTTTTTTAACTTGATATATATGTAAATGTCCTATTTCTACCTCCGTCAATACCATACATATGTATGAATAAAGCGGTGTATTTGTTCTTCATTTGTTTCCTGTCATAACCGCATCCTTTTCTAGGATACTGAAGTAACAAACAAAACACTTATAGTTGGCTAGACTGTGATGTGTTTCTCTCCATACATCATATCTATGGCTTCCATCTGATTCAGGGCAATATTTCTGAATCAATCTGTATTTGCAATTATACAGTAATATCATAAACTATGAGTTTTTCTGTGTATTGTGGCAGCTGCATATCCCGGTCGTTAACATCTAAGTCGGAAAGAGTGCTTTACAATTTATTTGAGTGTCACAGAGATCACATAGAAAGATAGTGCCATACTCTGATCAACTTGTGATTTAAAAAAAACGACAAAGAACAATTTAAGAATGGGCCAAGTGAAGATTTCATTGTCTCAATTCGGAGTCGCCAGAAATAGTTCTTAATAACGATTTTGATTTGTACAGTCATTGTAAACAGTTTAAGACTGTCGACTATAATATTTCCCAATACTTTGAAAAATTCATTTGATCAGATTCAGTCAATCTTTTTTTTTAAATAAATACGATTTTACATGAATAACTCTACATATTATATGTCCGTAGAGTAAATATTTTGGTTCTGTGCTACCAGATAACAACAAATAGAATAAGCTCATTGTTGATTAATATGTTTTAATTAAGAACTTTCATGTTAGGTCATACAAATTGTTAATCTCTGACTCAGTCATTTTGTATTATTTAAGACAAAATTTTGATTTATTTGATCAGAACCTAACAACAGATAATTTTAAAATACGTTACACAGTATCACTTTTCAGCAGGTAAAACGAAAAACTAGTATCTGCTTCCCCAATTGCTTAATCGTAGGAGGTGACCCTAAGGTTTTAACTTTTCTTTCCACCAGCTGCTCCTTGCCACAGCTTCACATATACTGCAGGTACTAGTAGGGCGTACAAAGTGTACCTGTTGTCCCCATAGTATGATTCGTAAGAAGCGACTGAATTTGGGATCTTATCCTTTCTCTTCTTTCTCAAAAAATACTTTTGGCCTTAAGATAAGTGTTGGTTCAACCTCCAGGTCGAGACATACCATAACCTCAACAATGATAGTAGTTACTACCGCCTACTTTGTACTGAGCGTTATAAAAGTGAAACTGCTGATTCTGCTGCTTCACCCGTTGTCAGTATAATGTGAGAATGTCGTACCCCATGGGGTCACCTACTTATCTATACAGAAATTATACACAATTGGATACATTGTTTACGACCAATTTATAAGTAAATGCATGTGCTGTCATGGCTTTTCCTGTCATGATTAATCTACCTATTCAGGTCTTGATGATAATCACCCCAAGAGCAGATTAGTTTTTTCTGTTGTGATAATATTTACCTTCCGTTCAAGTCGGAGCCAAGCCCTTATGTCCAGCGTCCTGTTAGCTTTGTCGTCCGTTAACGTACATATATGTATTGTGTCCATGTTACGCTTTAAAGACCACATAACCGAATTGGGCAATTCCCGAGAAAACCAGGGAGAGAAAAAAAACAAGATAAAGACAGAGAAAAACCTGGCAAAAATTGAAATATTACAAACGAATTAATCGAAAAGACTTTGGTATTCTATTTTGTTAAGTTGCAAATTTTATGTAAATATTTTTGTAAATGTCACCAATCATTGATTTGTTTTGTTATATGAGGTTATTTATTGTCACATCATGGATGGAAAAATCACATCTTTGAAGAAATAATCCATATTGAAAAGAGTCAAGGTACAGTGTAGGACATTGTTTAGTTAATCTGATGTTGTATGCTATGAAAAATCGTTGTCACGTGAAATCTATTTAGCTTGGTGATATTTCCTTTGATTGAAACCTTAACAAATTATTGCCAAAGTAGTTCATGTGTAACAAAATCTTTTCATGTATAAAACACCAAAATCTAGAAGTTGATAACACGATAACGCACTACATTTATGTCTCTGCTCATCGTTAAAAATGTTTTTGTTCCCCTTAATCAGAAAAATTAATCACGATGAAACAAAAATGATGTTTGCCCTTCCCAAAGGCAACTTATGTGGGTTTTTTTTCGTTTCCAGGACAGAACAATTGCACACCAGTAAAAGTGTATTGGGTTATATAACATTCATTACTGCTGGAACTCGCGCAATATGCCTCTAGGTCGTTTCTCTAGAGTGGTCCTTAATTATATATATATATGAGTGTAAGTTGAAGCAAAAAAACAAATACGACGCTTGTGTCATAAGTTAGTCTTTCTAGGTATAAGGTGATGCTGGTGAACTGTTTAGTCCCCGAGGTTTGCCGTTACATGTACCTTGGCGCTTACGAGTGTGTTTACTTGTTGTGATTAATGACTCAGTTCTCATTTTAAGGTCATGGCAAGTGCTTGGAATCGACCGAAATTTACATGGCGGGTGTCGCCGATGAAGCAAAAGACGCTTACTCTTCCGGAAGACCTTGTCTTGTTTGCTTGTAACTTTGCAAAGGTTTCCATGTAAATCTTTCCTTCGTTCATATTTTGCCTCTGGTTAAATCGATTTTTAGTTCGGATTATGATTTTGTTGTCGCTTTGGTGATCTCATTACTAACGTAAGATTGAACCACACTCCCAAGCGTTTTCAAAATTGTATAAAAAAGGGGTTTCCTTTATCCACCGTTTTCAACAGTAATAAAGAGCAATTTTGATTCCAAATTCTATTTGTCCAGTGGCAATACTGATTAGTCTTAGGAGGATGAAACATTTGTATGGTGCAGTGAAATTCATGTTTGGCAGACTGTATCGATTACTAAATTATATAGGTGCAATCACATATATGTGCCTTATGTTCATCATATAACGGGTGCAAAGTATAAGCCTTGAGCACAGAATTTGAGTGTGTGAATGATAAGCGTATCAAGGATATTGGACCAGCCCCCGTAATTCTGAAACTAAAAATTGTTCAAATAAAATTCTTAATTTGGTTTGGTATTCTGTATCAGAAAGGGGGAACATGTGTGTGTGTGTAACATCATATTTCAAGATAGAAGGTGGTAGACTCTGCTGGTGGAGTTTGCAGTCTCTGAGGTTTGCTGGAGCCTCCATAGCCACAGCTATCTCATTGAATAGTGGCATGGTTCATGATATACACATTTTCTAAGTACACGATTTAAAATTATCCAGTAACCCAGTACTAGTGTATTTCTTTTTCTAACTTCATACAATAAAGGGACTTTTCGCACTTGCTTCTACATTTGGTTAGAAAAAAATATTCCCACCTTTTGTTCCCTAGCATAACTAACGAGTCCTAGAAGGACGAAACAGCTGTTTATTATGCAATGCAATTCATTTTCCTGGCATACTGTATCTATTACTAAATTTAAAATGTGCAGCATGTGTGTATGTGTGTGTGTTGCGTCATCTTTGTCTTTGTCAATAAATGGGGGGGGGGGGGGGGGGGTAAAAGGAAAAAAAATATTACACTGACTTGGATATGAGTTATCTTTTGAATAGTTTTGATCGTTTGACATAAAAATTAATTTGAATACTATAAAGCTTGTTTGAGCAAAGAATCCATGTGCGGGCATGAAATCGGTTCAATGACTAAAAACTCGTGTATTTTATGCTGCCTTTTATGTACATGATCCGTTAAGATAGTGTTTATGTTTGTGTTTGGCTACAAGGCTCCTAATTACCTCTTTTATTGTAACATAGCCATAGGAATGTATCCCACATTCCATTAGAAACGCATGTTAACAGATCACATGGTTCCATCAAAAACTAGGTGTGGATTATTAGATTTCGTGCACAGCACAATCCACTTTAAAAAAGGTAATTTTTTACGACCTTGTTTACAGAAAGGATGTTACAATTGATAAAGAAAACGCTTCTGTCGCTGTGCTCATCAATATCTATTTCAGCGTGTGATGCTTATTATAAAGGATACGTTTATAAATTCAAATCAATTTATAGTGCAAGACATTGTGCAGTAAAACCAACAATCGTGTTTCGGTTTAAGACTGATTCACGTTATGTGGTTTGTTTTATTTTGTTTTTCGTCCTATTATTATCATTGTTTTTCGTCCTATCCTATTATAAATCAGGATCATTTAAGGACGTGCCAGGTTTTGGAGGTGGAGGAGAGCCGGAGTACCCGAAGAAAAATAAATTGACCTACGGTCAGTACCTGGCAACTGCCCAAGGTGGAATTCGAACTCGCAACCCAGATGTGGGGGCTAGTGGTAGGATGTCGGGACACCTTAACCACTCGCCAACCGCGGCCTAGAGGTTGGGGTTAGTGGTAGGATGTCGGGACACCTTAACCACTCGGCCACCGCGGTATACATGGGTATAAATGTGTATACTTAACATTAAAAGATTTATTTTCCCGTTGAATATGAATCTTACGCAATGACATTTTTAACAAGCGATAAATGTTTATCAAAACGAATCTGCTTAAAACAATGTCAGATTGACTTAATAGTGGAATGCATGTTGCTAGTTTTTTTCTTATTAAAAGTGACAAGGAAACCATGTACACGATATTATGTACTGTCGTGTAATCAATAATTAATGTTTAATTACTGGATGAATACCTGTGTACTTTAAAGTTTAAATGAGAACTATTTAAACCTTGGCAGATCCAGTGTTTACCGAAGAAGATTCTTTCCTTTGGTTTCCTTAGATTATCTACAGTTAACTATCCACTTGTTACTCATTCTTTTGTCCATATGTATCCCTAAACTATATAGCTTTTATTAGTTTACATAACGTTTTACTGTTCATAACCTGTTTTTTAACAGTCTAGTATCTGTAACTTTCTACAGTAACTATTCATTTGTTTCCTCAATTCATTAGTTTCTTCAAACAATTTCGAATCAATGACTAGACATTGGTTTCCCCGCAATATTTTGTCTATAAATTTCCTAACAAAAGGGACCTGCTGTTCTTACCTTATTATAACCAGTTAACTTTCCATTGGTCACCTAATGCGCAGACAATGCATTCACATTACATTTTATTGGTTATGGAATCGGTGAATGACATCCTAGCTACAGAGAGAGACGCCAAGACGTGATTGTTCTTGTCAATCTCCAGATTGAACATTGATAAGCGAAGACCAAAAGTCAAGTCTATGATACACTTGTATAATACGTTACATATTTTAAAGGATTTGTGCAACGATAAATGAAAAATTTATATTTGGTAAAAGTCATGCTTTAAAACCATATTCAAACACCCAATCTTGGACGCGTGGTCTGGTTACTTTGTGTTGACACGATTATAAGGTAATTTTGGCCGACATCTAAATTATGCATATTTTGTGACCAAGAACGAGGCCACTCCCCCCGTGACGTCATCGTAGTACGGGAAATTCGAGCCATTGCCATATTACACTGTTTGCTTACATAAACATTGGATATGTATAACGTATATAACAGCAAATATTGTTGTGATAGTTACTTACTGATACATATAATAGGTACAATATACTTTTTAATACATGCAGTCCATGCATACTTTTAACTTGTATTTGCTATAATGGTGTTTTATGGGGTATTTGAATGCTAATTTCTTTCGTTATCCCGAAGAATATAGTAGTCAAGAGATCGACACATTACAAATCACGGGCGTGCCATTCACATGGGATTAGTGATCTAACACAAGCGTGACACTAATAAGTTGATTGGTTAGTAAATTCACATGGATAAGACAGGTAGATGGTAACATTTTACCTTTATACTGCTATATACTGCCAGGACAACAAAACCCGTATGGGAGCCATAACAGCGATACGCCCGCGCGGCCGTAAACCAGGGAACAAACTATATATTTTATATACCAATTTGACGAAACAATTACCAGAATTAATTTGTATCCCCAAATGATTTTCGCATTTTACGCTATATGAATAGCCATATACACATTATATTATATATGTAATCGAGACCTGATTTGTACTTGTACTAGTCTATGTATTGAAAGATTCCGAAAAAAGGATGAAATGTAAATCCGACATTATTTTATTTAGTGTTAAATTGTATCAAGGAATTAGATTATATTTAGCTATCTGAGTCCCTGGTTGTATGCTTATATGTGTGTTATAAATAGAAACTAACCGAACTTTTAAGGAAATGGGGGGGGGGGGGGGATGGGGGGAGGTGGGGGGGGGGGGCGTCCAGGGTGTCTTTTTCCGAGTTACAACAAAAAGGTTTTTTAATATGATCATTAATGTGAGCTTTAGATATTTCAGAAATACTTCATATTTGCTAGTTACCTAATACAAATAACCCATGGGGGTATCACAGGTATGAAATGACTTACCTGTGATATCAAAGGGATGCGTGGCGGGTAGAGGTAAAAAGACGATCGGTACAGGCAATTGCAATCTTATACATCTGGCCAGTTAACACATTAGGGAAGGTATACAATAGATTGACACCCTGTCAAATTCTTCCAGATCGTTCATGTTAATACCATATATACTGTATCTTCCAGAGCAGTTGCGATGTACCTTATCACGCACACTACAAAATGTGTATATATATTGTGTATGCGCTTGAAAAAAACATGAATTAGAAAAAACTGTCGGTATCACAATCGTTGCGATGTATAGGTAAAATTGTCACCGACATTTAACTTAATAAAGAAGCAATATTTCCTTCTTCAAATTCCGGAAGATCATATGCAGAGATCGACACGGGAAAACAATCAAAAGTCCTGTTTTTCTGCAACAAATCTACGATGAGAATGTTCCGTACCACAACTCAAATAGTCACATCTTAAAATTGTTTGCATTTTTGAGCTGACGTAAAATGAATGCAAATAATATAAGTACTTTCGTATTAACATTTATCTACCGTGATCCCGACCTTGTAATTTAATTCCGTAAAAAGACATGAAACATATTATTATACATGATGTGAATTCCCTGTCATAACTGTACCATGTTTAATAAATATATGACGGTATAATGTAATGTATATTTATGGGATTCTGATTTCTTTTGTTGGTATTTAAACCGAAAACATTTAGAATTTACAAGAACATTTTTAGATAGGTAAATTGTATTTCCCGTTTTGTCGATTCGTAGTAACAAATGCGTGTTGACACTGTTTTCTGTGCTTATGTCGCTTTCCCTGGTATGTCTACTTGTCCGTCTTTGAGAGCGACAAATAATTATGTAGCTATATAAACATGGTTTTTTTAATGTTGATAAAATATCAAGGCCAACTTTAATACCAACTACATCACTATATGTATCAGGCATGCTGAATGTTGCCTAATATAACAGTATTTTAGGTCGGTAATCAGTGGACCAAATATAAGAATGTAAGCAGGTAAGGTTAGATTGAGGAGTCCTTGTACTACGATGACTTCACTCGATCACGTGACCGACGAACTCATTATCATTTTCGCTTGAGAGGTCCAAGGCTTATGACCCGAATTTCGTGTCAAATCAAGAAAACCATCGCTCGCGCGATAGTCAGGGTATGTTATTGTGGTTTTACAATACTACTTTTACCAAATATAAAACTTTCATTTTTCGTCGCACAAGTCCTTTAAATATCCTTTCAAAAAAAAACATATCTGTCTCTATAACTTTGATAAATGGATCAATAAAATATGAGTTACCATAGTCATTTTTAATATTATATTTAAATATTCATTTTGATTTTCTCCCCTGCCGACTGTCATTTGTGTTGATGTGACAGGTCCGTTAAGCTATTGAAAATGATGATACAATCTGAATATACAACGCATTACTGTAAATGACTTGTTGTTTGGCTCTCTCATTTCGTAGGTGTTAGGTCATACAACGCTTATGCCGCATGGAGACATACGTCCATATGCGAATACACTACCAAACGAAGATATTAAAATTAAATAGAAAGGAAAAATTGTTCCAAAATAATAAAGGGAAATGGCTCTTCCTTTTCACTTATAAAGCATGTTAAAACATGTTAGAAAATGCTCAACTGCTCCTATTTTTCTAAATCATCGATATTTAAAAATTTCATAATCATTTGAACCAATATTACACAATTGAATAATTCCTTTCCTTTTTTAACATTCAAAAGATTATTTTTCCCATGCATTTCTCATGAAAATTCGATTTTATTAGTGGTACTAGATTTCTCCTCGCGCCAAATGTTAAAATACTTATATCAAAAGCATACTATAAAGAAATGGAAAGTTCACAATCGGAAAATTTTGTTAACGCTTTGGTATTCTCTAATTTATATCCATATAACATGTCAATAATTTGAGAATTTCTTATTTATTACCTATAATATTAATAAAAGTACATTCATGCAAAGCTTATTACACAAATTCCTTGAGTCAGCATCCTTAAACTTGCATGAAGTCCTATTTTGGTTTCGGCCGTGATCTCAACATAGGTTTGCTGGAGCCTCCATAGCCACTTTTAATCTCATTTGGGTAGTGGCACGGTACATAATATACACATTTTCGTAGAACACGATTTGTAATTATACAGAACTAGTGAAATTTTACTTATAAATTAATTAATCAAAGAGGTTTTACGCAGCTGACCCTTCTGCTTCTATATTAGTTTAGAAATTTTGGATTGCCTCTTTTTGGCCAAGCATCATTGAAGAGTCCTAGGAGAACGAAACAGCTGTATGTTGTAGTTTAATTCAAATTTTCGGCATACTGTATCTTATTATTAGGTTCGAACAACACTCAACGACCTGCATGACAATCATGTGATTGTGTCTGCAGACAAGGCATCTCATAACCTGATCCTAGTTTGCAAACACTATAACATTCATTGTTTGCGAAAAGAACTGGGCCTGCTTGATAACCAAGGTAATCCTACTTACGCATTAACCGGTTTTTCGAAAGATGAAATACTTTCCAATCATACATCAGTATTGCAATCATTTAAAATAGCCGTTAATGATAAAGACGCTGACTTACCTCGGCTATATTGGATAAACTACACAAGGAACCGTATAAGCAACGTTTTATCGCTGGCCCGTCTCATTGCTCAACCAAGCCATTATCAAAACTTCTTACTACCATTCTTTGTACCGTTAAATCAGGGCATCAGTCTTATTGTGACACTGTATACTCCAGAAGTGGCATTAATGGGATGTGGATTTTGAAAAACTCGAAAGATCTTCTGATCAGTCTTGAGCACCCCATTTTCAAAAATGTTTCGTCCATCAAAACATTTGATTTTTCCACCCTGTACACTACCATACCACATGCCAAACTGAGAGAACGTCACCGGTCTCTCATTATTAGAGCTTTATTTTCCAAGAAAGGTGAACGACGATACAAAAACATGGTTGTGAGCTATCTTGGAGCATACTTTGTGAAAAACACAACAAAAGCTAGGTTGAAATATGCTGAGGAAGATGAAGTACGAATGATTGAATTCCTGGTTGACAATATCTTTGTTGAGTTCGGAGGATATATTTTCCAACAGACTGTTGGCATTCCAATGGGCACTAACTGTGCACCACTTTTGGCTGACTTGTTTTTGTTTTCATACGAGGCTGAATTTGTTGAGGTGCTTATCAGGACGGGTAATAAAAACCTTGCCAAATCTTTTAATTTCACTTTAAGGTATATGGACCATGTGTTGTCTATAAACAACAAGAATTTGCTGACCTAGTCGATCGGATATACCCTACTGAGCTTGAGATTAAAGACACAACCTACTCTCCTACATCAGCTTCTTACCTAGATCTTTACTTCAACTATGACCAACACGGGCAACTTACTACTAAGTTGTATGATAAACGTGACGATTTCGATTTTCCGATCGTGAACTTTCCCTTTCTTTATAGTAACATCCCTGCTTCTCTATCCTGTGGTGTTTACTTGTCGCAGTTGATTCATTATTCTAGGGCTTGCTCTGAATATCGCGATTTTTCGTGATAGATGTAAACTGCTGACGAACAATGGATTACGGCACAGCGATTCGAGAAATGCAGGTTGATGACGACTATGGGCAAGTTTTATGGTCGCCATCTTGATATCATCGAGAAATATTCTGTATCTTTGTGTGATATGAAGATGGACGTTTTTGAGTTTGCTTGTTAGTGTGTTTACGTGTTGTGATGAAAATGATGACTCGGTTCACATTTTGAGGATTGATGCTTACTTGGATGTGATCAAGATTTACATGGCGGGTGTCGTCGATGAAGCAGAAGACGCTTACTCTTCCGGAACACCTGGTCTTATTCCCTTGTGCTTTTACGAGAGTCTCCATGTAAATCTTTCCTTTGTTCCTATTTTGCCCCTAGTTTAATCGATTTTGAGTTCGGATTATGGTTTTGTTGACGATTTGATATTCTCTGATATTTTTAAAAGGTGCAGCACATGTGTGTGTTACGTCATCCATAAAAGACCCCAAAACAAGCCTCTCATTTGGAGTGCAATAAGCTTAATGAATCACAATACTGAAAGAAGTCGGCAAATGTATTAGCATTTGTTAATGATAAAAACGAGGTAAGGATATTGGACAGGACTTATCATTTTAGACTTGTCAATAATGAGTACGCGGTAAGGATATGGGACAGAAGTTAAAATTTTAGACTTTTTAATAATAAGTTTACGGAAATGATATGGGACAGAAGTTATCATTTTAGACTTTTTAAGGATAAGTATACGGTAAGGATATGGGAGAAAAGTTATCATTTTAGCTTTTTAATGAAAGTACGCGGTAAGGATATGGGGCAGAAGTTATCATTTTATACTTTTTAATGATAAGTATACGGTAAGGATATGGGACAGAAGTTATCATTTTAGACTTTTAAGGATAAGTACGCGGTAAGGGTATGGGACAGAAATTACCATTTTATACTTTTTAATGATAAGTATACGGTAAGGATATGGGAGAAAAGTTATCATTTTAGCTTTTTAATGATAAGTATACGGTAAGGATATGGGACAGAAGTTATCATTTTAGACTTTTTATTGATAAGTACGCGGTAAGGGTATGGGACAGAAGTTATCATTTTAGATTTATATTGCTATTTCATCAATTAAATGCTTATTTGTGAAACTATAACATAACCGATATTTGCCATAAGCCTACATAATAATGATAATCGATAATAATAAATCGAGATTCGTATATACGGCTTTATCACGACCTATCGGTCGTTTTAACGCGCTTCACAAATTATTATCCGTGTTTATAGCGCCTTAGCAACTAGCCAATATCCTTCTCAACTCCCTGGAAGCATACAACCGGTGCTGCTGTTTCGGCGCTTACAGCTAGCATTCTTTAATGTTAAGCACTGCCAAACCACGTATTCATTTATAGCTGAGTAGACACAGGAGGCGTCCGGCGTTTTACCACTAGGATATCTTGGCTGACGACTATAACAAATCCGCTTTTACTAAATACTTTTTTATCATCATTTTATTCCGTAACGCTGTGTAATAACAAAACGTTCCAACTTTTTTGGAAGTTACTTTTTAATTTATTGCAATATTTGGTTAAAATGTTTATTACAGCTGTTAAGAATTCTTATTCTGATTACACTGTCTTTAACTTCTCAGTGAGTTCTAAATTGGTCATAAACTCGCTTACAGTAATAAGTTTAAAATTTCTATGCATATTAGGTAGGACCAGTAAAATCCCCTTTCCATTTCCTGGTTGCATGTGAACGCAGCATTTAACACAATTATTGATGTTATATAAATGGATCAATTACGCGAAAGAAATAATAACCAAAGGATTAATGTAAATTGGAAATGAACGAATTCATATTGATTTTACAGTAAAACGACGATGCAAATCAAGACAATTATCATTCACGTTATGTTTTTGGAAAATCGGAACGGTTCCCATCGTTTAACCAATGTTGCTTGATCTTGATACAGATTAAATCTTGTTTAAATGTCTTCTCTATCTCTATTTCTATAATTCTTTTGGGATTGTTCGACATAAGAAGAAAATAATGCAACAATTTGTTCGACCTATTATGTTTCGTTGTAACGACTCGCCGAAGTATAATTATATATAATTTAACCTAATACTATTTAAACTAAAAACTATCTAATTTGTGAATGCAACTGAACCTGAATATAGATATATCTAAAATACATTTGAAATAACCTAAATACCAACGAAATCACATTATACTGATCCATTAGTTAATTTGTTAAAATACCTCAGTGTTAACTTTACCAGTAGACTGGAATTTGCATTGAAGATTAACATCCAGTGGCCATTATGCCATAGCCACTGGAATACGATAACTGTCATCAGCAAAGATATGTTATAGATTGACGGGCGTAGTCAACGCTTTATCAAGCAAATATTTATGTTTCCTGATATCCTTCTCCATTTCTATTTTTTTACTTATTTTCACTTCTCCTTGAGTCTTGTACATGTTTTTTCTTATTTTCACTTCTCCTTGAGTCTTGTACATGTTTTTTCTTATTTTCACTTCTCCTTGAGTCTTGTACATGTTTTTTCTTATTTTCACTTCTCCTTGAGTCTTGTACAGGTTTCTACTTACTTTCACTTCTCCTTGAGTCTTGTACAGGTTTTTTCTAATTTTCACTTCTCCTTGAGTCTTGTACAGGTGTTTTTCTTATTTTCACTTCTCCTTGAGTCTTGTACAGGTTTTTACTAATTTTCACTTCTCCTTGAGTCTTGTACAGGTTTTTTTCTTATTTTCACTTCTCCTTGAGTCTTGTACAGGTTTTTTTCTTATTATCACTTCTCCTTGAGTCTTGTACAGTTTTTTTTCTTATTTTCACTTTTCCTTGAGTCTTGTACAGGTTTTTACTTATTTTCACTTCTCTTTGAGTCTTGTACAGGTTTTTACTTATTTTCACTTCTCCTTGAGTCTTGTACAGGTTTTTTCTTATTTTCACTTCTCCTTGAGTCTTGTACAGGTTTTTTCTTATCTTCACTTCTCCTTGAGTCTTGTACAGGTTTTTTCTTATTTTCACTGCCCCTTGAGTCTTGTACAGGTTTTTACTTATTTTAACTGCCCATTGAGTTTTGTGCAAGTTTTTTCTTATTTTCACTTCTCCTTGAGTCTTGTACAGGTTTTTTTCTTATTTTAACTTCTCCTTGAGTCTTGTACAGGTTTTTTTCTTATTTTCACTTCTCCTTGAGTCTTGTACAGGTTTTTTCTTATTTTCACTTCTCCTTGAGTCTTGTACAGGTTTTTTTCTTATTTTCACTTCTCCTTGAGTCTTGTACAGGTTTTTTCTTATTTTCACTTCTCCTTGAGTCTTGTACAGGTTTTTTCTTATTTTCACTTCTCCTTGAGTCTTGTACAGGTTTTTTCTTATTTTCACTTCTCCTTGAGTCTTGTACAGGTTTTTACTTATTTTCACTTCTCCTTGAGTCTTGTACAGATTTTTTCTTTTGTTTGGAGCAGTTTGACTTTCGCACTTTTAATGTTTAAAGTTAATTTTGTGAGGACAATATTGATGTGGAGTTGTGGTATCGTTAGAACCATAAGTTAAGTAAATTAAAGATAAGATCCCGAAACTGATCTGCAGACAGGAGTTGGCAGCTGTATGCTAAATGCGTATCCTATTGTATACATTGATGGCAGTATGGACCTCTTATGAAGGTTAAGATATGAATTTGAAAAATTTCTAATTATTAGTTTTTGATGCACGCTCTTTTACCAGTTTTTAGGTAATACAAAATCAAAATATTTTAAGACTACGTATACGCCTACCGTTTAATTGGCAAATTAAGGGAAGCACCGAGGTGTCATGTAACTGGAATACAATGATCTAGATACAGTGGCATGGAGCTCTACCTAGTATTGTGGACATTGTCTTTTTCCTCGGTCGGGGGTGGAATCCTTATAATGTTACGGATTCGTTTTAGAAAGAACTTCACCTTCAAGGCAGTATCGCTATATCAAGAGTAGCGAAATCGACAATAAGATCAGAATGTTTGTGGGATATTGAAAGGGCTCGACAGATTGGATGTGCTTACTTATATATCGCCACCGTTGTAGAGCATAGCGAAATCTTAGTGCTAAAGGGGTAATCAAGAAAATCTGCCCGTCAAGAATCATGCTGTGAGAAACCGTAGGTGTACAGAGGATATCTATTTGTAACAAACATACCTATTAATATATTAGGCACACGAATGGGATAAAATCTATGGTATTTCATTTCAGAATATTTAATTGAAGATGTTAATTCAAAGGGAATTGGGCAACAGGCAATGCCTATATTAGTCCTCTCCCGATAATTATAAAATATATGTTGTAAAGCAAAGATAATAGTGATTAAACAAACAATTTCACAGAGTCTCGCAAGTTGAATATAAATAAATCATGAAGCGTATGTTAGACATGTCAAAATGCCTCTTAGATTAATAACTTTTCACATCTTAATTAATAAATCTAAAATCAACTCAATTAATTACAATTAGTTATTAATATCTTATATAAAGCGTTTGGTATCTCTAATGTATTCCTGTACGATCTTCAATAGCATATCATTTGAATTAAAAACATGACTATTACATCCATAGAGGAACGTTTCGATAGAAAGAGGAATGTTAACATCTAATACAGCAATGGAGTTACTTAGGCGAATTATTTGATTATTATAGAGAGGACAATAAAGAAAATAGTGATAGGAATCTTCAATCGGAAAACCACACCTATCACATAAGTGAGAACGAAATAAATCAGAGTGTAGATTACTAGCGGAATTTCTTAACTGACATATTAAAATATTGATTTTTCTTTCGCCAGAATATTTAAATGTTTCAGAACACAGTGGGAAATTATCTGTAATACCAGCTTGTAAGCATTCCTTTTTTATTTCACGAACGGAAGACATAGAGGGAAACGGACAGGACGGACTGTTCCATTCAGACATAAAGGACGGAAAAAACCTGTTGCTGTAGAGTTGAGTTCTCAAGGCAGGAATATTAAACAATCTAGCATGGCGAAAATTATAGACATCATTGGTGTTAATAAAAGGTTGTAGTAAGTCAGTGATATGATGCGGACAGTTATTGTTAAAAATATTATATAAAGTGATATTTTGATGTAGATTTCTTCTAGCAATGAGAGGTACAATACCAGTTTCATAATATAATACTGAATGACTTGTTCCTGTTCTTAAGCCAGTAATTATACGTATTGCATCAAGTTGAATTGACTCCAAGAGGTTACATTCTGCCTGGGTACTGTTAGACCACACAATACTAGCATATTCTAGGATAGGCCGAATTAAAGAAGTATATATAGTTGTAAGAGACCTATCAATTTTGTATTTCAACATCCTGAGTATATTTATCTTTTTGTAAGCTTTTTCATCAATAAAATTGATATGAGTCGACCAGTTAGCCATAGAATTAAAGAAGAGACCGAGATGTTTGTCATTTGTTACATTTTTGATAGTAAGGTTATTAAAGACCAGATCAGGATGTAGATCTGGGAGTTAACCCGCCTTGAAAAAAGAAGAGCTACTGTTTTTTCTGGGTTAAAACAATTCCCCAGGCGTCTGCCCACGAGGAAATTTTCCTGAGATCAGAATTTAAAATATTTGCAGATTCCTGTCGGTCTCCCTCTATAAGTGTATACAAAGATGTGTCATCAGCAAACAGTTTCAAATCTGAAGTTAAATTTTCACATATATCATTTATATATAATAATAATAGATATGGACCCAACACGGAACCTTGGGGCACACCTGCCTGGATGGTTTTCCAAGAAGATCTGAATCCATCGACGACCACTCTCTGCATCCTACCGTTTAAATAAGATGAAACCACTTAATCATATTTCCGCTGATACCGTATTTTTTCAATTTATATATTAGACCATCATGCCAAACTCGGTCAAAAGCTTTACTTATATCGCAGAAAACCCTTTTTGCCTCTTTACCCTTGTCCAAATGTTTTTCAATTGTGTCATATATCTTCAATAGTTGAAAAGTAGTTGAATCTTTAGGTAAAAACCCCGACTGATTTCTGGAAATGATATTATTCTCTGATAGAAAATTAAACATGTACTTGAAGACAATTTTTTCTAATATTTTACTAAAAATAGGAGTAACAGAGATTGGTCGAAAATTCGATGGATCAGATCGTAAACCTTTGCCTTTATTAAATTGGAGTGACATTATAATGTTTCCATACAGTCGGAAGAATACCAGTAGAAATAGACTTGTTAAATATTACATGCAGTGGTTTAATAAGCGAATTAGAAATACCTTTAATAAATATAGGGGGAATAGTATCCGGACCTGCAGGTTTACTTGCGTTGAGAAGACGTTACTGATCTATAATGTCTTGTTCGGTATTACTGAAGACAGTTTCTTCAATATTCTGCTTATTACATTACATTTACATTTTCTAAAGACTGGCGAAACAACTCATCAAGCTTACACATTAATTATGTAATAAATAAGAACCCCCAGCAACAAAATATAGTCTTTTCTGCCAAAGGAAAACGTCATTTAACTGCGTTTGATAAGTCGTTTGAATCCTCCTCCTCCTCCTCCTCCTCCTCCTCCTCCTTCTTCTTCTTCTTCCCATCCAAGAGATTACTTTTATTAGAGTGTTCTTCTCCAGCAACCTGTTATGCGTAGACCCAGCCAACGGATAAAGGGTAATATATATATTTTGTATCCCTCTTATTGATTTTAACCTTGACATTTAGTATGCCAAATAACTTAATTGATTTAATCATAAAATAGTTAGAAACAAATGAAGCGTAAACAAAACCATCATCCGAACTCAAAATCGTTTAAGCAAAGGGCAAAATATGAACAACGGAAATATTTACATGGAAACCTTGTAAAAGTACAAGATATTAATACCAGGTGATCCGAAAGAGTAAGCGTCCTCTGCTTCATCAACGACACTCGCCATCCGCACATCAAGTTCCCAAAGTGAGAACCGAGTCATCATTCTCAAGCACAACAAGTAAGCACACTTATAAGCATAAAACGTGCTCATAGTTCTCATCAACATGCATCTCTAGAATGCCTGTGTTTGTTTGTCAGCAAATTAAATGAGTACCGTCATATGAACTCGGATTACCTTGCTTTGTTAATAATAGCCGAATCTGAAACGAAAGAGGGTTGGAAAGTGCTTAGTTATTGTGTCATCATTATCCTGAATTCAAAATAGCAACACAACATATGTACGATAATGAGCTTGAACACGTATTTAGCCACACTCTCAGTCAAAACACCGATTCTTTACAATTACTGCCAATTACGTACAGTGTGGCATAACTTTGCCCTAGCGACGCTGACAAAATGAATCATTTTTATATGAGTTTCCTCCGATAAACCCTTTAAAACTGCTGGTCTACATAGTCTGCAAATGACAGTTAACTGTGGAATTCAACGTTGTGTTCCTCAAACAGGACACGTCCTAATTTATAATTTAAGGTATAACATGGTTATTTCTGACGTTAAAATGACGTCATAAAATGAATTCTAACAAACATTCAAATAATTATACAATAAACAGTGTCAATTTGCCTATGTGGGAGGTAATGGCAATGCGAGAATGGACAATGATCACCAAAGCAAGGGTTTGTAATGACTTCTTAAGGTTAAATGAACATTAATCTATTTTCAGCTAAAATGAATGTATTGGGTTACATGTACTGTTAAAGTCAATTTTTTCGCGCGTGAAAATTTCCGGATAGCCAGCCGACAAACTGTTCGCAGTGTGGAATGTTTCGCGCTGTATGTCATCTGTTTAGCAGTGTACCGATGACACAATTAACCACTGTCGAGTTTGAGTGTAATTTTCTTTCGCGTGTGGATATATTCACGGAGATTTAATGCCAGCGAAATAAGCGAAAATTTTCGCACCGCCTGCAATTCAACTTTTACAGTATGGTGGATACAAAAACAAGCATGCAGAAACCGGCAATAAGAGGTACTTAAACTTAATTGATAAGTTAGGCTTTGATCCAAGATATACACCTCGGCTAACAACGCAGAGAATACCAAAGTGTCAACAAAACCTTTATCCGAACTCAACATCGATAAACATCGAGGCAAAATATGAACAAAGATATGATTTATATCGGGACCACTGTATAAGAAAAAAAGATAATAAGACTAGGTGCCCCGGAAGAATAGGCGTCTCAATTTAAACTTGAAAAGGTCACTTGGACATTTGGGATAAAAACAAAAGTAGTACGGCCCAATAGGAAGAGCATGGCCTTATGTAGGGTTTAACCGGGACAAAGTTGCAACAGAACATATTTTTTTGTTTTCTTAGAAGGTTGATACCTATACTTTAACAGAAAAAAGTCTACCAAAATCTACCTTTGGGCAATTGGGATTTTTTTCGCCCAAATTTGGGGTAAAAAAATTCAGCGAAATTGCTTATTTGGCCAACTGTGAAGTTAAAGAAATAATTCTAAAGCAATTCTGATTGTAAAATGAATAGCTATATTTCATAACCAGTTAAAAATATATTACAGATTAGCCAAAATCGTTTTACTGATATGTCATGCTGAAAAAAATATGTATACATCAATATCATTAAAAATCCATTTAACTTGACGATGTTTTCCTTTTTTCACATTTTAAGTGCAGAAAATATCATTTAATAATCGCATTAGCAAAATAAGGTAATATCTAATTTTTTAAATAATTGCATCTAATTCGTTATTTATTTTGACTGATGATTGATATACATTTTCATAACCCACCAAGACAATTGTATTGTCTTTAGCCAAGCCAAGTTATTTAGCAATCAGATACAAGACAAAATAATATGCATTTTTTTGTTGTTATTCTAAACAACAAAAACATGCATTAAAATGACAAAGTTCTTCATTCTAGATGAACTTTGTCATTTTTAGCCGTTTTGCCCAAATAACATGTATTAGTGTTTTGAAGATTTGATTATCAATATATTAGCAAACTGTTCTTACCAAATAGATATTTAAAATAACCATTGTACATACATGAAAGCATGTGAAAAATTAGATACAGGTTGCATAAATTGAGAAATCATTTAATACTGACGTTTGCAGTTCAAAATTGGCCTCGCAGCCAACATTCAAGTTTAAAAGAAAAATACTGTATCAAAGCAAAATGTCTCATATAAGAAAGTTGAATACATGTACATATGTAATATTTTCATGGATTTATTCATATCTAGCCATGATATTTATAATAATTTTCATTTTCTGTTGCTTGAAAACTGCAGAAAAGCTCGTATGTTCAACATTCAGATGATTTTAGTGACTTTTGACTGTACATTATTTTGAATTATTTAATATTTGAGAATTAAATAGTTCACTTTAAACTAGCACCATTGAGCAATTGTGTTTATTTCTTTATCCCAATTAGTGCGAAAAAAGTGATTTTCCAAAAGTAGATTTTGGTAAACTTTTTTCTGTTACAGTATAGGTATCCACCATTCAAAAAATATGAAAATAAATTCTGTTGCAATTTTGTCCCGGTTAGGCCTATATTTTGGCTAATTTGACTACTATTAGCGTTTTCTGCTTCATCGACGACACGCACAACGTACATCTTGGTCACATCCATATAAGCATCAAGTCTTCTAAATGAGAACCTAGTCATCATTGTCAAACAAAACAAGTAAGCATACTAAAACGTCCATATTCATATCATACAAAACGCAGAATATTTTGTTTCAATGAGTCCATGAAACTTGCCCATAGTCTTCATTAACCTGCATATCTCGAATCTCTGTGCCGTAAGTATGTTCGTCAGCAGCTGACATCTATCACAAAAATCTCGATATTCAGAGTAAGCCCTAGAATAACGATTCAACTGCGACATGTAAAAGTAACACAAATATTAAATATCGGTATACAATCAAATCTGTAATACGGAAAATCTCGAGAGGAATATTCGAAAGTTGCATCTTTACAGTGAGGGTCTCTATAAAGTACATAACGATCTTGTTAACTACCCTGTATACATGTAAAACATGTGATCTATTAAAAGCAAGATTGCCTAATGGGTTGGTTTCTGAAGTATAGTCCGTTGTACTTTGTTGTCTGAAATGTCTGGTTTCGCTGTACACATAAGCTGTTGTTGAATTGTCTGATAACGCCCAGCAAGGCAAAGTATGTTCTTAATGGTAAAATGGTTAGCAAAGCGACCTGGATTTATTTGTCCCGAAAGTACATCTCCGGGTATTAAAAGTCTCGGCTTCACAAGTAATCTAGAACATTAGGAACATTATTTTCAGTTCTTTAAGTAAAGCCAAATACTTCTAGGCAAACGTCCAATGCTTTATTAGGATCATATGCAGAACACTCCTTAACGATGGCTATATAAGAGAAAGTATAAGATACAAATACAAATACTTGAGGAATATTAAATGTTTTACCATACAAATATATAACCCAAGCCCTTGTGTAAAAATAGATAAGAGAATACCGAAGCATTAACAAAACCATAATCCAAACTCAAAATCGATTAAACCATGGGCAAAATATGAACAAAGGAAAGATTTACATGAAGACTCTTGTTAAAGTACAAGATAATAAGACCAGGTGTTCCGGAAGAGTAAGCGTCTTCTGCTTCTTCGACGACACCCGCCATGTAAATCTGTGTCACATCCATGTAAACATCACGTTCTCAAAATGAGAACTGAGTATCATTGTCAATCACAAGTAAACACACTAATGAGCATACTCAAAAACATCCATCTTCATATCACTTAAAGAAACAGAATATTTCTCAAAGAGACAAAGATGGCGACCATAAAACTTGCCCATAGTTCTGATCAACCTGCATCTCTCGAATCCTTCTGTTGTTAGTTTGTTTGTCAGCAGTCGACATCGATCACGTAAATCCCGATATTGCATTCGACAACATTATTTTACTGTAGTCCCTTTATTACATCATACCTTCTTGACATCACTCCGTCTGTTTTTCTACTGTTGGTGTGTTTTTTAACTCCTTAGTGAATAATATCTCTTCAGCGAATTGGAATTACTTAGAGAAATCCTTTCTGACATGTGTTTATGTAGCAGCTCGTTGCGGATCATTAAACACCTGGTAATGGAGACCCGGAGAGGATTCATTCACATTGTTATTGCCGTCTTGTGCTTTAAAACGAATCATGAATACCCTAGATTTTACATGCATTGCTGGCGAAGTAAGACATTTATATTTCACAGGATTTCGGCTTCAGTGAACTTACATTTTGTCCAAAACATATACCATGTACGAAAGTTCTTCCTACCCTTTTAGTTTTATATAAGACAATACGTTTTTCTTCGTTCTATTTATGCGAGACATATATAATACTCTTCTTGCTCTAAATGAGTACGAACCGATGCCTGGATATCATGATCAGACTGAAATACGCAATTGAAAATCCGAATCTTCATATTTGTGACCAGGTGTTCCGGAAGAGTAAGCGTCTTCTGCTTCATCGACGACACCCGTCATGTAAATCTGTGTCACATCCAAGTTAACATCAAGTTCTCAAAATGAGAACTGAGTATCATTGTCAATCACAACAAGTAAACACACTAATGAACACACTCAAAAACGTCCATTTTCATATCACTTAAAGATACAGAATATTTCTCAATGAGACAAAGATGGCGACCATAAAACTTGCCCATAGTTCTGATCAACCTGCATCTCTCGCGAAAAAAAAATCTGATGCGCTCGTTTAAGGGACATATAAGGATTGTACCTTATTTTGACTACGTATACGGTACATGTAGTATGCCCGCAGTTGGCAACCAACATATTCTATGGTGCGCGTTGGCGCTCTGTAGTGAATATGTTGGTTGCCAACTGCGGAAATACTACAGTATACGCAGTCAATATGAGGTACAATCTTTATATTTACATCATTATTAATTTTCAAGTGTTAAACGAAGAAAACAACTTTCGAAGCAGGTTGCTACGATGGAAACTAAGATGGCCGTGGTTGCTAAGATAATATAGTCCCATTGTAAGCTTAGAAAATACACAATGAACAACATTATTCAAGTAATTTTACACCAGCACTTCGATTGTATTTCCTTATTAATAACGGTTATGTACACGCATTGACACAGTGACCTGGTTGTGACGTTGTCCGACGTCGGACGTCAGAACTGCAGGGCGCCGCCATCTTTGCGAAGAATTTCGCATGCGCATTATTGGAATCAAAAGTTTGCCATAAACCATTTATTGCATAATCAGACGAAATGGATTCCATATATCTTCCATGTTTCAAAATCTTGAAGGAACCAAACAATGACCGTCATTGTTCCGAAGTGTGAACGAGGCCATATTTGAACAAATATCAATCCGGGGAGCCTTTTTGCACTGAGTATACGCTAATTTATTTGCAGTCAGAGTTTACTAACCTCCAGAAGTGAGAGGTGTAAATATAACTCAATATTGATTAAAAACAACAGTGCTTTCCGCTTACATTAAGACGCAGTCAGATGTTTTGCAGACGACTATCACACCATGTGGTTCCTCTCTAAAACACTCTTATGACGCAAACGCGTTACGTAACTCTGCTAACGAATGTTTATATATATAAAACAACTACTGAAATTCAAAATAATGTTTAACAGCCATCTCTATCTGTAAATGCCAAAGTTTTGCTGTAAACGAGTCAAACTTCGTCGGTTCATAAGAATATTGATGAAAATTCTAGGAAATCGGATTTCATGATGGTGGCGACGTCTTGACATTTCTTCACAAAGATGTAAGAGAAAGAGGCAATAAACACTGGGTTTTTAGCCTTAGAAAGCTGCAATATTTCTCCTGAATGATGTAACATTACATTCAGAAGTATACGTGTCATAATTATGATTGTATATTAGCCAAGAACTTGGAATGACATGAAAGATGAATAGTACGGAAGAAGCAGAACACCCCCCACCCCCCCCCCCCCCCCCCATATTTCTAGATTTGTTGGTTGCACCCTTTGCTTCGTAACTCATACAAGTATGTGGTATTTAGTCGTGTAAAATGTCAATTTCCATACACTATTGAAATGTACAACGCTGCCATTTCGATGCCTGTTAGAAATTTTATGACGTCATTTAATTGCCCTAGACATTTGAAACTTTCAGCCAATCACAAGGCAGCCATGTCGTAATCTATTTTACTAGCATAGTATTCAAAGCTTGGGGTGTAATTTATCAAGAGAATGTAATAGTGCATCTGTTTGGGGCTTCCACTTCTTGGTATTGTCTTTACTATTGGTTATAGATTTGCATAACTCTCAGACACATCTTCGATAACAAGCAGTGACAAAAAAAGAATACATACATAAACAATAGTAATGCACTACATTATCTTGTATATGTTTGCATTGAACTGAAATAATGATAGGTTTGAAGTCATCCAAATTAATTTTTTTCCTTGAAAATTCTTCATATTATTGAAATTTGTTTAATTGTAATGAATCCTAAATATCACCGGAAAGATCCTTAGTTTATTACACAATCGGAGATATTTCAACACCCAACTGCATCAACCACTGTGTATTTACTTCCCCCTAGACTGTTCTGCTCTATTTCTGACGTCTGCGAGTTATAACAGTGAAGAACGATAATTTTAGAGAAAACACATTGTTCACCAAGAGAAAAAGTTAATTGGATAAGACGTCTATAGATTGTAGATAAGGTTACACCACAGGCCGAGAAATGATTTTAGGCGCCAATGCCGGCACGTCTGCTACAGCTAAGTTGACAGTGTTCTATATTTTGCAGATGCAAGAGATGGTTGCAAACTCAATTTTGGTCGACAAAATTCGAGGTTATAAACGTTTTTTTGGAGTTTATTACGTTAGCATGTAGGTTTCGTGGACGCATGTCCATCTTATTTTCTACCTTATTGGTACTTTGAGATTATTTCGTGTCACCTACGCAGATAATTCTTTTTTTTCTTGACGCCATATTGTATTAACCAAACAAGACAAGAATGTTAAATAAAGATTCGTTTCGTTAGATTAAAAAAGCTTCAAGTATACTTATTTACCTCAGGTTTTATTTTGTCTAGCGAGATCATTTCGTCACCAAGAGATTGCATTGATCGATCAATTGCTTTGTTTATTGCACAAGTTTCCCAAGGTGCTGGAAAATCACGAGCAATGCCTTCCGTTTCTGGGGTTATGTAAACTTCACTCGCTTACAAATGGGTATTGAGTATATATCGGCATGTGACACAGACGAATTTATTGGTTATCCTTGGAAAGACATCAAGGTTTTGTTGGTGATCACGTTTTTTAATACGTTTATTAGTATGCCTCCTTGTTATAGTTGAGAAGATACCTATGTTCTCAATTTAAGGACATGACATCTACTTGGATGTGAACCTAGGTTGACATGGCGGCTGTCGTCGATGAAACAGAAGACATTTACTCTTTCGGAACACCTGGTCTTGTTCTCTTGTACTCTTTCAATGATCTCCGTATAAATGTTTCCTTTGCTCATATTTGACTAATAGTGTTTTTGTTGACACTTCGGGATTCACTGATTAGTTTTCTATACAACACATTTTGGTTATATTGATAGTATGTCTCAGGAACTACTTCGTGATATCTTGATAATGTAACCAATTCATTATATCATATATTATA
Source organism: Mimachlamys varia (assembly GCA_947623455.1). Taxonomy (NCBI): domain Eukaryota; kingdom Metazoa; phylum Mollusca; class Bivalvia; order Pectinida; family Pectinidae; genus Mimachlamys; species Mimachlamys varia. The sequence goes on along the minus strand of OX392531.1, from coordinate 15,735,737 downwards.
TGTTAAGATAATATATTGCCCCAGTAAGGGGGCCGCATTGCCCTAGTTGGTAGGATGTCTGTCTGTCCACAACCACTACATGAAACCCGTCTTTCCTTTACCGCTAAAACATGACTCATTCTTTTATGACCATAGCTTTTTATAGACTTAAAGCATACAAAAACTAAATCCTTATGCATGTATTGATCAAATCTTATTTCAATTTACATATATGGAATTCCCGACAATTTGGTGGCTGGGAAAGAGCTGATATAAGAACGGTAAAACATTGTTTGATATTAAAAACTCTTAACAATCTATAAACTATGTTTTTTTAACGGAATCGGGATACGGAGTTTTGTTGTTTAAAAAGTAATTGGGATATAAAAGTGCAGATAAAGTATGTACTTAATTTATTTTGCGAAATGCATGCTGTTGTGAAAGCTCAGATACTTTGGAACCAAGGATATGCTAATTCACTTTATATAATGCCCATCCCTTTCTTTAATCTAATTCACTTTATACAATGCCCACCCCTTTCTTCAATCTAATTCACTTTATACAAAGATACAATGCCCACCCCTTTCTTCAATCTAATTCACTTTATACAATGCCCATTCCTTTCCTAATCTAATTCACTTTACACAATGCCCACACTTTCTTTAATCTATTTCACTTTATACAATGCCCATCCCTTACTTTAATCTTATTCACTTTATACAATGCCAACCCCTTTCCTAATCTAATTCACTTTATACAATGCCCACCCCTTTCCTAATCTAATTCACTTTATACAATGCCCACCCCTTTCATAATCTAATTCACTTTATACAATGCCCATCCCTTTCTTTTCTCTATCGTTACTGCGTTTGGCAGTTAAACCCTATCGTATGTCGTCACGTGAGCGTTGTTCCAAATTTCAATGTGTATTAAAGATATGCAATTTGCATCTTGGAATGGCGACACTAACATCGGTAAGAATAATCTAATTAAAAGGCAAACGCTGGCCATGGGTAGGGAAAAGACTATCTAATTGATTTAGTGTTGACGTTCCATGGGTGGCGTTGGTTATGATTTAGTGTTGACGTTCCATGGGTGGCGTTGGTTATGATTTAGTGTTGACGTTCCATGGGTGGCGTTGGTTATGATTTAGTGCTGACGTTCCATGGGTGGCGTTGGTTATGATTTAGTGTTGACGTTCTATGGGTGGCGTTGGTTATGATTTAGTGTTGACGTTCCATGGTTGGCGTTGGTTATGAATTAACTGTTGCTAGACAGAATATTTGTAGATCCCCTTGTTCGTTTCATGTTCAAGGGAAACGTTACATTTCCGTGTCGACACGACTATAAATTGTGAAATAAAGGAGTTACATAAAGACTATAGTGGACTTTTATGGAATGGCTTAAGGTACATAGGGTATTTCACCGTGACACTAAAAGCCCAGTGTGAGGCGTCACATGAACATGATCGATTCAGTTTAGTACATTGCACGAGCTTAAGAAATGATAACACATTGATAAAACATTGATAACCCTTCAATAGCAATTGATTTTACTTGAATACCAATTTAATAACAAATGCATAACAAATTAAAGCAGCAAAAGTAACAATTTATTATTCGCATGCACATTGATAACACACACTATACACTAATGTATTGATAATTAATAGCAAATATAGTTTACTGGGATGTGACCAACATTTACATTGCGGGTGTCATAGATGAAGCATAAAACGCTTATATATGTACTGTACTACTTGGACAACTGGTTTTATTATCTCGTACGTTTCTTTGTTTATGTTTTGTCCCTAGTTCGATTGATCGTAGAAAGCGACTAAACTTGGGATCTTCTCTTTACCATTCTTTCTAAACAATTTTCTCCTTCCTAACATCTCCCGTGACCCAACCTCACTTTTGGTGTTTACTTGAGTGTTCGCCCATGTGAGGAAGGCTTTGGGCTCTGTCCCAAGGCCGAGACATACCAGCTTCTATAACAATGGTACATGTAGTTACTCCCTGCTTGACGCTCAGCAATATGAGAGTGGACAGACTGATTCGTCCGTTGTCAGTATACTGTGACCGGGTGGGGTGTCCTGCTGGGGGCCTTCGGCAGTATACTTCAGTGTGGTAGCGCTTTATATAGGCAAACGATCCGGACTATCGCAAGAAGGTTTATACGAGCATACCACAGCTTCATAAATACACACGCTCTCATCACACACACCCACATCGCATACATCGGGAGGCCGTCCTTAAATGACCCTAGCTGTAAATAGAACGTCAAAACCAACCAACCAACCAACGATTGATTTTGAATGCCGATTATTTGTTTTTTTTGACGCTTCGGTTTTTTGTGATCTTTACGTTTTAATCACACATGGAAATTTTGCGTGTTTGTTTTTTGTATTGTAAAAACAAAATGGATAATTGAAAAGGTTTGCCAAGATCGAAAATTATAATGATGAATTAAGATGTAGAAGTAGAAATGTTGCTGCAGGAAAATTATCACACAGGAAATGTTGAATCATATCTAATATGAAAATACGTTCTTAATTACAACTTTTGGAAAATCAGTTCCATTGAAATTCATTTGTACGTTAAAATTAATGATGTTTCATACAAACTTTTATTTCCATTTGATAGAAGGATCGAACTCATTTACAACTACTAAGTTATTTCCCTAAGGGAACGAGCATTGTACATGTACAAAGAAGAAGTAAAATTAAAAAGGGGAGTTTATTCTCTTCATGATCTTAAACGTGGAGAACGAAATTATGTTGGATAGGTTGTGAAATAATTAGATTAAGAATATCATTTAACACAAGTTTATTAGCATGTGGGTAACTGCCTATTGAAAACGGATATTTAACGGTATTGACAACAGCTTCATTTATTGAAACGAACCTTGCGTGTGAATCTGATAATTAGTTCATCCATCGTTAAAATTAAATCGACAATTGACAGTAGCAACACAACAGGAAAAAAAGTTTTATACTGTTGACAACAACAGCAAGAAGACAATAGCATGTAACTGGATTGATATCTTTTTTTTTAAATCGCAAAAAAAAAAAAATGGTAAAACCAAACGTTCCCATGATTTCATGTCGAATGCAAGTATTAAGCAAATTTATTTGAAACAATCTAATGCAAGGGTACCTGAAAAGCCACAGTTTTCAGGCATATAATGCTGGCTTGCTATTGTGTATTGCAAATGAATGACATCTTTTAAAGATAAAAGTTGGTATTAATTTTTACCGATTGCTGCAGATAAAATGTCCGCTAAACTTGTTATATATTGCTCCTTACAACGATTGCAAAGTTTCCCTTGAAATTGTTAGCTTAAATCCTCCAAAATGATATTTTGAAAATGATTTACAATTTAGTGAAAATTTTAGCAGAAAGTAAACCCCTTGAAATATAAAGAAACTTCATTAATATCTTCGCTTATCAATTCACAACTTAAATTATTATATAAAATGTGTTTTGGTACTCGACTTGCTTAAACTACATATGGATCTGGCGCAGCTTTTTAAATGTAAATGTTGCACATGTATTAATAAAAAGAAGTCACGTACAGTTTATGCAATTAGTTTATAGAATATAAAAAATGTCAATATACTTGTTAATGAGAGAAAAAAGAATACGTAAACCTCAACATATCTATAAACCGAACTCAACATCAAGTAAACTAGTGGTAACAAGTTAAGATTTGTTTTTTGAAAGAGTAACGTCTTTTGCTTCATCGATGAAACCCGTGATGTAAGTCCAGCTTACATCCGAGTTAATATTTCAACCTTAAAGTGAGATCTGCGGCATCAATCTCAATCACAATAAATAGGTATTCTAATAAGCATTTTAGAAAACGTCCACCATGATATCAAACAATTATACATAATATTTCTCAATGAAACCAACACGGGAATCTTGTTCATGGTCTTCATTAACCTTGATATCTCAAATCTCTATATTACCGTTATCAAAGCGTTACTATTGCAGATAAAAGTAAATGCCTCAATTAGAAAAATGGGCAGTAATTTACGAGTGATCTCAGGATCAATAAGGGTTCTGACGCTAAGAAAGCTTGTGCTTCACTATTAATCTTTTTTTCAAAAGATTTTAAAATGTTAAATGCATTGACATAAACAATAAAAACAAGGGAATTTGATAGCGGTTTGTAGATTAAGATGATTTTAAGCTTATTAAACGAGCAATTTATACGGATTTATCCCAACATTTAATGGAACTGGACTAATTCAAACAGATTTGCTCTTTTTATGAAGATTCCTTGTCACAGGGAAGACAACAAGGGCAAGGCAAGCGTCTGATAATGACGGCAGTTCCCTGTGAATGAATACATAACCGCTATGAGTCAGTATTAATCCATATTTCGGAACTTGTGTTGGGTTCAGGTAAATTTCCAAGCCTGTAGTATTCATTGGATTATCAGTTCGCATCGTTATTGCGATCGATGTGAACAATTTAGCAATCTGGAAAAAAAGGAAAACAAATAGTAATAATAAAATAGAAAAAAAGTAACTGTTGACTTAATCCATTAAGAACATCTGACATTCCGTTTTATTTTTATTGAGTCAAGGCATTCTGTAATTATCGCAGCTGTAAATTAAGGTCAAAGCCAAGCAATGTTAATTCCTTGTTGCGACAAGTTTGGTAATAAACAATATGTCAAAAATGTATGATCGCGACGTAGTCCAACAATCTGAGTTATCAATAATCACCACACACCTACATCTTTGGAGACGCTATGGTGTAAGATTGTCAGTCATAAGATTACATAAATGTATGATCGCGACGTAGTCCAACAATCTGAGTTATCAATAATCACCACACACCTACATCTTTGGAGACCCTATGATGTAAGATTGTCAGTCATAAGATTACATAAATCATGAAGTAGCAATCAACAAAGGGAAAGTTCACTCTCAGAATATCGAAAGCATTCTTCTATCGTCCCTGTAGGTCCTGGTTTAGTAATTGTTCTCCTAAGATTTTCACTGTATTGGGTTTTCTTTACGGAGGAAAGCTCTCTGATAGGCTTTTAATTGCCATATAAAGAAGATAAGTATAAAAACAGATTGACTTCTGCCGCTCCTCGGAGGGTCTCAGAAGTATAGAGAGGCGTGATGGCTTTCGATCCTGATGAAGTGTAATTAGAGCTAGGTCGATTGCGATTACGTTACGTAACTCACGCTGTCATAGGTTTTGACACAATGTAAGGTGTTCAGAGACACCACGGGAATATTCTACAGGATTAGCGCTTGTTAGCTGCAGTAGTAATAGCATCTCTGCTGTACAACTTCGAGTTTTTTTCACAAACATATAAATTTCTTCTAAAGGGTGTACCATAGGTTGAGATCTAAATACACCACTATTTTTATGCTCTACATACATGTAATAAACACAAAATCTGGCAGGTCATGTATACTTTAATGTAGTTGATGTAAAGATTTACTTATTGAAAGTAGAATGTTTATACATGCAGTTGCGTAGTTCATACAAATTCTATGCCGAAATACATAACATTTAATGTGGAGTTTTCCCTTTACAACTCCCATAGTGTCTACTAAAAACCATTGACAGTATCTCAAATATAAACGATGGTCAATGGTCAATGTTTTTAAGGAAGGAACTTTCTACATTGCATTATTTTGGCGTCCTTCCAGCGTAGGTTAAACTTCAACAAGTAAAAAGAATAGGGTCGCATTATATATTTGGTGGCGAATCCAACTGTTTTTTTGTGACAAAACCGATTTGTTTGGTATAATTAAACCTTTATCGCTTATATTTTGTGTTATGTACCTGTAAAACATTCTGTACATACGGATATCAAATAGTTTAACAATTGTACACGAAGTAATGCTTACACTTTATATAATATCAAACCTCGTTCAGATGTAACTGATCCTCTTTGAAAATATATAAAATTTGTTTTATGAAAATTATGAAAAAAATTATCGAAACCGGAGTACCCGGAAAAAACCCTCGTGGTCGGGCAGGTGACCCCATAATTTTTCCTCTTTGAAACAATCTGCACGATTTTTAAAAGGTGTGAAAAGTGATACAGGAAGCGTGTAGACTTTTCCGTGCTGCGTTATAGCCTACCGTTTGTAACACTGTTTAACCTGTGCGCAGAAGTATTTCCTTTTACCTCTGATGTCAGACAGTGTCGGTATGTCAGACAGTGTCGGTATGTCAGACGTGTCGGTATGTCAGACAGTGTCGGTATGTCAGACAGTGTCGGTATGTCAGACGTGTCGGTATGTCAGACAGTGTCGGTATGTCAGACGTGTCGGTATGTCAGACAGTGTCGGTATGTCAGACAGTGTCGGTATGTCAGACAGTGTCGGTATGTCAGACGTGTCGGTATGTCAGACAGTGTCGGTATGTCAGACAGTGTCGGTATGTCAGACAGTGTCGGTATGTCAGACAGTGTCGGTATGTCAGACGTGTCGGTATGTCAGACAGTGTCGGTATGTCAGACAGTGTCGGTATGTCGACGCTGTGGTATATTGCGTGTTTTTTTAATGTGGTATTATTTGTCTGTGTTTGGTAACACTGGTCTAGTTTCATATGTGTTAAGATCATGGTCTATGCTATCAATTGTTGACATTTTATACAGTTGTATTGGCGCTGTGGTTATTTTGACTTTGTTTATTGATACCGTGGAACAGTATATGTTCTTGTGTTTTTTTGTCCATTTGTATTGACGCTCTTGTGTATTTGTCCATGTGTATCGACGCTCTTGTGTATTTGTCCATGTGTATCGACGCTCTTGTGTATTTGTCCATGTGTATCGACGCTCTTGTGTATTTGTCCATGTGTATCGACGCTCTTGTGTATTTGTCCATGTGTATCGACGCTCTTGTGTATTTGTCCATTTGTGTTGACGCTCTTGTGTATTTGTCTATTTGTGTTGACGCTCTTGTGTATTTGTATTTTTATATTGCCATGGTATTAACAACACATGCTGTTGCTTTTTGTTGACTCGTTAATAATTTTGTCCTAATAAATCGACACGTATATTTTGACCTTATGCGATAACCCTATTGATAACTTGGTTAATATACCTGGTATATCGTTTCTCTGAGTGTTTGCTCCTTGGTCTATTTGTGTATTGATTTTTTAAAGCGAAATAATCGTTTCTATAAAACATGATATATTTTGTACTAAGCTTGTCATGAAATCGGTGACAGTATTTCGTTAGATCATGTTATGTCTGGACGTCAAGTTGAGTCGAATGCTAATTTACCCAGTTTTACTGGCACATATACCTATAGGTTGAATGATCACATTAAGCCGACTTCTCACAGCGTTACAAGCTTAACAGTCAAAAATATTTCTTTCTGTTCTTATTTTATCTCTAGATATATATTTTGCTCCTTTGATCTTGAGCCAGACATTTTGTTGGCACTAGACAGTTCAAATTGATCAGTATACATTAACCAAACGAACACAACCGACTAGAAAACTGTCGATGTACTTACATGGCTTTAAGTAAACTATCGTACAAAACGCCATTTTTTTCTACTTAATCAGAATGTACACCCCCTCGTTTTATGCCTGGGCGGCTTTATGTCTTTTAATCCGATTTTTCACCGTCTCGATAGCATTGAATGCATACTTCGTTTGTTGGTATACATAATCAAGAAGATTGCACATTCCATCGGTGATATCCACCATTGGAACCGGACATATTTCTGCTATCAACTGTTCGAGCACGTGCTATTTCCTAATAGCGTATTGACTAGTCACATTCTGCTTATAAGTATGACAGGATTCGTTTGGTTTTTTGGGAGAGATGTATCACTGATTTTAATATCATCGATTTAACTTTTCAACTCAGTGACATCTCGAAATTAATTCAATATTGTTATCCTACCAAGTGCACGCAGTATGCAATATGGTAAATAAGTATCTTCGCTACTTTAACTCAGGGACTATTATAAAGAGTATATCTTCGCTACTTTAACTAAGGGACTATTATAAAGAGTATATCTTCGCTACTTTAACTCAGGGACTTTTATAAAGAGTATATCTTCGCTACTTTAACTCAGGGACTATTATAAAGAGTATATCTTCACTACTTTAACCAAGGGACTATTATAAAGAGTATATCTTCGCTACTTTAACTAAGGGACTGTTATAAAGAGTATATCTTCGCTACTTTAACTCAGGGACTATTATAAAGAGTATATCTTCGCGATCACAGACCATACTGGTACTCGAATTGTTTTGATTACTAAATAATCAGATTGAGATTTAACAGTGCGTCACTTTATCAAAATAACAATTAACAGTGTCAGTGGTTTTACTAAAAAGTGTAAATTTATGCTGCAAAATGTGCACTTTCGTCAGTGTGGTTTGATTTTCAGATGTGACATTTCTGATTATGTGGTAATTGTATACTCTACTCTCGCTGTGCCTTTGAACAACGTTTATCAAGTTCCCTTTTCAAACTGCAGAAAAAATCGAACTCGTAACCCAGAGGTAGTGGTAGAGTGTCGGAACACCTTAACCACTTGGCCAACGCGATTTCAATTGCACAATTCGAATATGAACTTGATGAACATTGGAATCAAACACACAAGTACTGTTTTAAGGAGAAAATCAAGCTATGAACTTCACAACTTTTATTATTCTAATAGGTTTATTACGAGCAGACTATCAAAGGATGTAAATCCTGTACATATTTTACATATATTTTGTCAGAATAAATCTATGTTTCTATGTATATTTATAATAAACAAATAAGAAAAAAAAATCGAAGTGTCCACAAAGCCATAATCCGAACTCAAAATAGATTAAACTGTAGTATATTTTAAACTATTTCACAAAAGTATTTACCTACAATGAAGCAACAGTAGTCATCAAACACAAACATGATTCAAGTTTAAAAAGCTAACCCAGTACATCATTTATATAGAGTTAAATACCATTCGAAAACCTTTCAATACAAACCTTCATTTTCTTATTTCAACAGCAGTTAATTGTGTCGAATTAACATATATATAGCGATAATAGAAAATATTAAGATAAATGAACAGAGAAAAAGTGCCTTTTTGACTTTACAATTGTTGTTTATAAATCAGCACCGAGTTATATACTATCGAAATGGAACTTAGTGCATGGCATTTGTAATATAAATGTAGACATACCAAACACAGGCTCAGACCAGTTCGTCAGGTGACGATAGGTGATGTAGTGTTATTAGTTTAGATTTGTTTTTCAATTTTGAATTTCACACTTTTCTACAATGTACATGTATATAGGCAGTCTATTTGAATTTGCGTTTTATTTCGATTGCATTGTAAAATATGCATTCAATTATTTTTCAACGCAACTATTAAGTTATTTATATTTGCCCAGAAAGAACGGTGCCTGGAATAATTACATAACCTGACAGATTTATTTGACGTGTACATCATATTTCTTAATTAACATTTCAATTTCAACGTTTATAGCAAAAATTGAATAATGTATCATTTTTATTATATGAAGCTATACATTTCCAAACTAAACTCGAGCTTCTAGTTATAAATTTGTTATCTGAAACTGGTAAATCGAGTCAGATAATTGTGTTTACAGATGTAATGAATTGTGAAAGTGCCCACATTAATACCGAAAACTATAATCTCATTAGGTCTGCATCCTCCTAATCGACGTCATTGCAAAGGCAAACGTGGTTATAAGACAAAAGCAACATATGCTATTCTAACGTCTTTTGTTTTAATGTTGTCACGATTTAAAAAACATCCCTGTCGGGTTTTATCAAATTGATCACCAATAGCAAATGAGTGTAATAGCACCATAACACCATTTAAAAAAATATTCATTATTTAAATAACTCATAAAACATTAAGAATAGAAACATATTACAACAGCAAAGTGTTTACTGGATTAACCATCTTAGAAAGACTAAGGTAACATTTTGACGTGTCTCCTTGTTTGCATTGTACGAGTGAGGGCGTGGTATTGTGCGTTAGTGTTTGTGAAGGTGTATGGGTGTGTAAACCATGTACATGAGTTGATATATTGGTTTTGAACATCAATAGCTATGTGTGGTATAGGATCATAAGAACATTTGCTCAACTATTCATTACATACAATTTTTATGGAATAATTATGCTTTTTAGTTATTTCGAACTGCTTTTGACCCGCAAATTAATTATTGACGACATTGAAAATGATACATGTACCGTCACAATAGAAATTGATGACGATACAACAACAAATTTTGATTTAGCCTTATAACCACAGTTGCCTTCACCATACATTGCGATTGAAGGACGCGGAACTAATGTGAGTTTAAAGATTTGAGGGTTCACTTTTAAAGTGATCCACAAAACAATCAAGAATGTGTCCATATGCCAATTTACGGTAAAAATCAATAATTAAGCTTTATGATTCCAACATTGCCATTACCCATTCCAGTATGTTGTACTTGCTCTATTCTTCTATATGTGCTAGTTACATTTCATTTGGAATTGTACCAATAGCTTCTTCATTGATGGTATCATTAATAACTTTGTCGCCGATGAAACGGAATCGATAACTCTTTTGAAACGCCTGGTCTTTTTCGCTTGAACGGTTCCAAGGTCTTCGTGTAGATCTCTTTTTTGTTCATATCCCCCTCTCCCTCCCCTCCCCTCCCCCTCCCCCACGTTTCGGTATGCTTTGACGTTTTTTCAAAAATGTTTACAACGTGTTGTATAATTATGATAAAAAAGGTCCGGGATATAATAGTCTGCTATATCCTACAGGTGCGGGATATGATAGTCTGCTATATCCTACAGGTGCGAGATATAACAGTTTGCTATATCCTATAGGTTCAGAATATAATAGTCTGCTATATTCTACAGGTGCGGGACATAATGGTCCGCTATATCTTACTGAATCGGGATATGATAGTCTACTATTTCCTACAGGTTCAGAATATTATAGTCTTATATAGCCTACAGGTTCGGGATATAATAGTCTGCTATAGCCTACAGGTTCGGATCTAATAGTCTGATATATTCTACAGGTTCGGGGTATAATGGTCTGCTATATCCTGCGGGACCGGAATATAACAGTCTGCTATATCATACAGGTCCGGGATATAATTGTCTGCGATATCCTACAAGTTCGGGGTATAACAGTTTGCTTTAGCATACAGGTTATATAATGGTCTGTTATATCTTACAGGTTCAGTTAAGTATTAACCTTTGATTTTGTTTAGTTTATGAGATCATAAATCCGATGGAGCACGAGGTAAATTGCGTAAACGCGAAGCGTTTACGTTAAATTTACCGACTGCTCCATTGGATTTATGATCTCATAAACTAAACAAAATCAAAGGTTAATCCTTATATTTACAGTACTTTTCTGTAAATGGGTCATAACTTTTCTGTTCAATTTAGCCCCATCTGCGGACATATATTTCATTTCAAAACTTACAAACGTGAAAACGGTTCAATAAATGTAACAGCATGAAGTTTGCACAAGCCGTAGCTAGCTCCGCCCATGTCAACTGTTAATGACGTCATATAATTGTGATTCGAACGGGATAATTTGCATAGCTTCGCGCACATGTATTGTTGTCCATGTCACAGAATTTTTGCACGTTCTCAAGTATAGTTATTGGAAAATAACTCTAGTTTGCAGTGCAATGGTTGTCGAGTGAATGTCAGTGTAGACTGTAAATATAATATAATAGTCTGCCTTATCTTACAGGTTATATAATAGTCTGCTATATCCACTTGGTTAGGGATATGATAGTCTGCTATATCATACAGGTTCGGAATATAAAAGTCTGCTATATCAAACAGGTTATATACTGGTCTAGTATATCCTACATGGGCGGGGTAGAACGGTCTGCTATATCCTACAGGTTTGGAAAATCATAACCTGCTATATCCTTCAGGTCTGGGATAAAATAGTCTGCTATATCCTACAGGTTATATACTTGTCTGCTATATCCTACAGGGGCAGGGTATAACGGTCTGCTATATCCTACAGGTTTGGAAAATCATAACCTGCTATATCCTTCAGGTCTGGGATAAAATAGTCTGCTATATCCTACAGGTTATATACTTGTCTGCTTTATCCTACAGGGGCAGAGAATAACGGTCTGCTATATCCTACAGGTTTGGAAAATCATAATCCGCTATATCATACAGGTTCGGGACATAATAGTCTGCTATATCCTACAGGTTCGCAATAAAACAGTCTCATATATTCTACATGTTCGGGATATAATACTCTGCTATATTTTACAGGTTTGGATTATAAAAGTTTGCTATATCCTACAGGTTCGGAATATAACAGTCTGCTATATCCTACAGGTTCGGAATATAACAGTCTGCTATATCCTATGTGTTATATAATTGTCTGCTATATCCTACAGGTTCATGGTATAACGGTCTGCTATATCCTACAGGTTTAGAAAATAATTGTCTGCTATATCCTACAGGTTCGGGATATAACAGTCTGCTATATCCTATGTGTTATATCATAGTTTGCTATATCCTAAGGGTTACAATATAGTTTGCTATATCCTACAGGTTCGGGATATAATAGTCTGCTATATCCTACAGATTCGGTTCATGATATAACAGTTTGCTATATCCTACAGGTTCGGAATATAATAGTCTGCTATATCCTACAGGTTCGGGACATAATAGTCTGTTATATCCCACAAATTCTGGATATAATAGTCTGCTATATCCTACAGGTTCGGGACATAATAGTCTGTTATATCCTACAAGTTCTGGATATAATAGTCTGCTATAGCCTACAGGTTCGGGGTATAACGGTCTGCTATATCCTACAGGTTTAAAAAATAACAGTCTGCTAAATCCTACCTACAGGTTCTGGATATAATAGTCTGCTATATCCTACAGGTTCGGGACATACCAGTCTGCAATATCCTACAGGTTCGTGATATAACAGTCTGCTATATCCTACAGGTTCGGCATTTAATAGTTTGCTATATCCTATAGGTTATATAACAGTCTGCTATATCGTACAGGTGCGTGATATAACAGTCTGCTATATCCTATGTGCTATATAATAATCTGCTTTATTATACAGGTTCAAGATATAATAGTCTGCTATACCCTACAGGTTCTGGATATAATTGTCTGCTATATCATATAGGTTATATAATAGTCTGCTATATCCTACAGATTTGGGATATAACAGTCTGCCAAATCCTACCTACAGGTTTGGAATATAATAGTTTGCTATATCCTATAGGTTATTTAATAGTCAGCTATATCATGGAGTTTCGGGATATAGAATTCTGCTATATCCTACAGGTTCTGGATATAATTGTCTGCTATATCCTATAGGTTCGGTTCATGATATAACAGATTGCTATATCCTACAGGTTATATAACAGTCTGCTCTATGCTACAGATCTGGGATAAAATTGTCTGCTATATCCGGAACGTGTAGGATATAGAGGTCTACTTTATCCAAAAGGTTCGAGATATAATAGTTTGCTATATCCTAAGGATTATAAAAGTATAATAGTTTGCTATATCCTACAGATTCGGGATATAATAATCTGCTATATCCTACAGATTTGGGATATAAAAGTCTGCTATATCCTACAGGTTACATAACAGTCTTCTATATGCTGCAGATCTGGGATAAAATTGTCTGCTATATCCGGAACGTGTAGGATATAGAAGTCTACTTTATCCTACAGGTGCGGGATATAACAGTCTACTAGATCCTACAGGTTCGGGATGTAATAGTCTGCTATATTGTACATGTTAGGCCTATAATAGTTTGTTATATCCTATATGTTATATGACAGTCTGCTATATCCTACAGGTGTGTGATATAACATTCTGCCAAATCCTACCTACAGGTTTGGAATATAATATTCTGCTATATCCTACAGGTTCGGGACATAATAGTCTGTTATATCCTTCAAGTTCTGGATATTATAGTCTGCTATATCCTACAGGTTCGGGACATAATAGTCTGTTATATCCTACAAGTTCTGGATATAACAGTCTGCTATATCCTACAGGTTCGGGATATAATAGTCTGCTATATCCTACAGGTTCGGGACATAATAGTCTGTTATATCCTATAAGTTCTGGACATAACAGTCTGCTATATCCTACAGGTTCGGGATATAATAGTCTGCTATATCCTACAGGTTCGGGACATAATAGTCTGTTATATCCTATAAGTTCTGGACATAACAGTCTGCTATATCCTACAGGTTCGGGACATAATAGTCTGTTATATCCTATAAGTTCTGGACATAACAGTCTGCTATATCCTACAGGTTCGAAAAATAATAATCTACAGGGTTGGAATATAACAGTCTGTTATATTCTATATGTTATATAATAGTCTGCTATATTGTACAGGTTTAGCATATAATAGTTTGCTATATCCTATAGGTTATATAACAGTCTGTTATATCGTACAGGTGCGTGATATAACAGTCTGCTATATCCTATGTGTTATATAATAGTCTGCTATATTATACAGGTTCAAGATATAATAGTCTGCTATATCCTATAGGTTATATAATAGTCTGCTATATCCTACAGATTTGGGATATAATAGTCTGCTATATTGTACATGTTCGGCCTATAATAGTTTGTTATATCCTATATGTTATATAACAGTCTGCTATAACCTACAGGTGTGTGATAAAACATTCTGCCAAATCCTACCTACAGGTTTGGAATATAATAGTTTGCTATATCCTATAGGTTATATCCTACATGTTCTGGATATAATTGTCTGCTATATCCTATAGGTTATTTAATAGTCAGCTATATCCTGGAGTTTCGGGATATAGAATTCTGCTATATCCTACAGGTTCTGGATATGATTGTCTGCTATATCCTACGGGTTCGGTTCATGATATAACAGTTTGCTATATCCTACAGGTTATATAACAGTCTGCTCTATGCTACAGATCTGGGATAAAATTGTCTGCTATATCCGGAACGTGTAGGATATAGAGGTCTACTTTATCCAACGGGTTCGGGATATAATAGTTTGCTATATCCTAAGGGTTATAAAAGTATAATAGTTTGCTATAGCCTACAGGTTCGGGATATGATAGTCTGCTATATCCTACAGATTTGGGATATAAAAGTCTGCTATATCCTACAGGTTACATAACAGTCTTCTATATGCTGCAGATCTGGGATAAAATTGTCTGCTATATCCGGAACGTGTAGGATATAGAAATCTACTTTATCCTACAGGTGCGGGATATAACAGTCTACTAGATCCTACAGGTTCGGGATGTAACAGTCTGCTATATTGTACATGTTCGGCCTATAATAGTTTGTTATATCCTATATGTTATATAACAGTCTGCTATATCCTACAGGTGTGTGATATAACATTCTGCCAAATCCTACCTACAGGTTTGGATTATAATAGTTTGCTATATCCTATAGGTTATTTAATAGTCAGCTAATCCTGGAGTTTCGGAATATAGAATTCTGCTATATCCTACAGGTTCGGGATATAATAGTCTGCTATATCCTACAGATTTGGGATATAATTGTCTGCTATATTGTACATGTTCGGCCTATAATAGTTTGTTATATCCTATATGTTATATAACAGTCTGCTATAACCTACAGGTGTGTGATAAAACATTCTGCCAAATCCTACCTACAGGTTTGGAATATAAAAGTTTGCTATATCCTATAGGTTATTTAATAGTCAGCTATATCCTGGAGTTTCGGGATATAGAATTCTGCTATTTCCTATAGGTTCTGGATATAATTGTCTGCTATATCCTATAGGTTATTTAATAGTCAGCTATATCCTGGAGTTTCGTGATATAGAATTCTGCTATACCTACATGTTCTGGATATAATTGTCTGCTATATCCTATAGGTTATTTAATAGTCAGCTATATCCTGGAGTTTCGGGATATAGAATTCTGCTATATCCTACAGGTTCTGGATATGATTGTCTGCTATATCCTACGGGTTCGGTTCATGATATAACAGTTTGCTATATCCTACAGGTTCGGGATGTAACAGTCTGCTATATTGTACATGTTCGGCCTATAATAGTTTGTTATATCCTATATGTTATATAACAGTCTGCTATAACCTACAGGTGTGTGATAAAACATTCTGCCAAATCCTACCTACAGGTTTGGAATATAAAAGTTTGCTATATCCTATAGGTTATTTAATAGTCAGCTATATCCTGGAGTTTCGGGATATAGAATTCTGCTATTTCCTATAGGTTCTGGATATAATTGTCTGCTATATCCTATAGGTTATTTAATAGTCAGCTATATCCTGGAGTTTCGGGATATAGAATTCTGCTATACCTACATGTTCTGGATATAATTGTCTGCTATATCCTATAGGTTATTTAATAGTCAGCTATATCCTGGAGTTTCGGGATATAGAATTCTGCTATATCCTACAGGTTCTGGATATGATTGTCTGCTATATCCTACGGGTTCGGTTCATGATATAACAGTTTGCTATATCCTACAGGTTATATAACAGTCTGCTCTATGCTACATATCTGGGATAAAATTGTCTGCTATATCCGGAACGTGTAGGATATAGAGGTCTACTTTATCCAACAGGTTCGGGATATAATAGTTTGCTATATCCTAAGGGTTATAAAAGTATAATAGTTTGCTATATCCTAAGGGTTATAAAAGTATAATAGTTTACTATATCCTACAGGTTCGGGATATGATAGTCTGCTATATCCTACAGATTTGGGATATAAAAGTCTGCTATATCCTACAGGTTACATAACAGTCTTCTATATGCTGCAGATCTGGGATAAAATTGTCTGCTATATCCGGAATGTGTAAGATATAGAAGTCTACTTTATCCTACAGGTGCGGGATATAACAGTCTACTAGATCCTACAGGTTCGGGATGTAACAGTCTGCCAAATCCTACCTACAGGTTTGGATTATAATAGTTTGCTATATCCTATAGGTTATTTAATAGTCAGCTATATCCTGGAGTTTCGGAATATAGAATTCTGCTATATCCTACAGGTTCGGGATATAATAGTCTGCTATATCCTACAGGTTCGTGATATAACAGTCTGCTATATCCAACAGTTGCAGGCTATAACAGGCTGCGATATCCTACAGGTTCGGGATATAATAGTCTACTATATCATACAGGTTACAAAATAGTCTTCTATTTCCTACAAGTCCGGGATATAACAGTCTGCTATATCCTACAGGTGCGGGATATAACAGTCTACTATATCATACAGGTGCGAGATATAACAGTCTACTATATCCTACAGGTTCGGGATATGACAGTCTACTATTTCCTACAGGTCTGGTATATAATCGTCTGCTATATCATACAGGTTCGGGATGTAATAGTCTGCTATATCCTACAGGTTCGGGATATAATAGTCTGCTTTATTCTATAGGTTCGAAATGTAATAGTCTGCTATATCCTACATGTTATATAACAGAAAAATGTTGGCAAAATTCGTCAAACGGTTTATGTTCTCTTAATTATCCTCCAACATGCATTATTGTTATGAGTATAATGTACAGGGTTCAATTCTCGGATTATCTGAAGTCGTAAAGTATGGTTTCATTTTATCTTTTTAAGTAATAAGTAATTAAAAGTAATATGTTCTCCAAAAAACTTCAGGTATTCATATTAAATCACACCGAAAAGTAACTTTATAACACATAACTCTACGGTATATATATAAATAGTAAAAGAACATAGGTCAAAACAGAAAGACTGACAGCACGAAAATTTCCACACCGCGAACAGTTCGGAGGCTGACGTAGTAAAAAATTTCATGCGCGGAAATATTGGCTTTTACAGTATGCTGCTTTATAGTCTATAAATAGGTCATTAACACGGAGTTTCCATGGTTGCCGAACACGGCTCCTAGTTATTGACCACCAGACTGACCACACATAAACGTATGACCAATAGCATGTAGTACTTCTGTTATCACATGATTAACACATTAGATGTAGGAATGGTGTCGTGGGTCTCGTCCTGCTAACAAACGACTGTAAATAATTAGTATGGCACCAAATCAAGCGCCGATGTGATAAATGCCATTTTTCTTGAATCAAATTAGAAAAAGTGTTGTGCTTTGGGTGAACAAATGCTACGTCAGTATTTGTGTTATCGGCCCAATAGGGACAAAAAAGATGATTTAGAGAATTATTTCCTGTTATCGTGTCCGGTAATTAATGGAAATCATACCGAAACCGTCAAAACACGCCAATACAGTGCATAAAGCATGATAGGAAAATCACACAAATTTGGTAATGTACGATATAGATCGTGGTAATGTTTTCCAATGAGACAATCCCGTATAATTTACGGTGTTGACCTTATTTGATGTTACATACATGCTTATGGCATTATTGTATCAGCCAATGCCAATACAATGATAAAACAATTCCAAAATAGTGTGGTAATTCGACAAAAGGTCCAATGTGTAAACTATTTTGTACAGTAAAGTCGCACATTACAACCGCCTTATAAAACGAATAAACCTTTTCCTATTCCCTTAATTGATTCGAAAAAAAGTTCAGACTACACGGTATTGCTTGTTTGAATAGTAAGAATGTGTTTTGCTATGATCATTTTTTCCGAATTAATTGCATTTTGTCAAAATATTATGTTTGGAGTCAAATAACCTTTTTTCTAATAAAAAATTCAAAAACACAAAACGAAATCTTCAAAAAGCCATATTCTGAACCCGACATTGATACAACTGAGGTAAAATATAATCAAAACGGATGTTTAAGTAGACGTAGGAGCGTTTAAAAAAAATAGGCGATTTGTGTTTCATGGACGACATTCGTCATTTAAATATTGGCCAAACCTTAGTCATGATTGGCAGACATCATTCTACATCTATCATAAAAAATTAAGTTTTGAGTAGGTTCTTGAATACAAAATGCAATGTTTTTTGCAAACATTTACTTGGGGGACACCAGTATGGAACTACAAGAAAGGGAAAGTTCACGTGAGGAATACCGATATTGTTACGCTTATCATCAAACTATGTTTGACCTAGTGAAAAACAGATTTTAGCCGCGATATAGCGCTCTTAAGCTATATCGGTTGAGCTTAAGCCAGAATCCCCGGGTTCGATTGCTGTTTAAGGCAATGACAATAGATACTGACTTCAGTTACCTCCCTCTTATCTCATTGTTTTTTCTGCTTTCAGTTGCAGTGGTGGTAGCGTTTTTTGTGTGTTGGGCTCCGTTTCACGCCCAGAGACTGACGTCACTGTACATAAAGACGTGGACACCGGAAGACATCGAGATTCACAGCAAACTATTCTATGTGTCAGGTCAGTACAGGGTCAGTTCGGGGTCAAATACGGGGTCAAGTACGGGGTCAGTAGGGGACAGAGGTCAGATACGAGGATAGTATGTGAAAAACATCAACGATACATACTTTTGTAAATCCTTTAGGAATCTTAAACACCCCCAAAGACTATAATGTTTTTCCCATTATTTTTATTTGGTCACATCACGGACTAAGATTAGATTGCTATCTAAGTCCGTGGTCACATGTAGCGTCTCAGTTCCTGTTGCTATCTTTGTTTTTTTGTGTCTTTTCAATTCTTTTTGTTTTCTTTCAATCTGTTAAGATATCCAATCATCTCATGTTGTAGTTTTTCCTTTACGTTTTATCATTAATTTCTTTCTATGGTAGTTTTCACTTCTTTTATATGTCAGCTAATTTCTTATTGTTGTCTTAATACTTCTTTTAATTGTTCTGTTTGCATTGATGGTACATGTATATCAACCTATGATTGGTATGTTAATCATCATTGTATAATAGCAAAAATATAGCTCCAAATAAACTTGATGATTTCTGCCATTCAAACGACTAAGGTATGCTTTCTGTTTATATTTACTAGCAGGTATAATTAAAAATAGCGAGCTCTTAAGATTGTCATAACAACAAAGAAAGGATGTGAAATACAAAACAAAGGAAAGTGGGCTTCACTACAGTTTGTACAATAATGAAAAACGTCTATTACAAGTTGTTGATGTTTCTGATATGCTTGGTAGGTGTTACTTTACGGCGGAATCATATCAAAATAGATCCTTACATAATGTAAACAACTTACTTCTGGTGTGATAAACGATACTCTGTGCAATTCTTCTGACTGTATAGCATTTATATTCACTATTTATACATTATCTCCTTTTGATTCAGTGTTACACTCGTATATTATCGAGATAAATCGTATGCGTTTCATGAGTTAGGTGAATAAACGGCCCAAAAACCATCAACGCTCTACTTTCCTGTCCGAAACGGAGAATTCGTCTTAGGTAATTTGTCTGGCTGCTGCAAAAATAGGGTTTTTGAACCAAAATGGTCTAATTATCTTGGACTTACGTCATATTAAATGTAACCATTGGTCAGAAACTACATTTAATTGTATTTCATAATCGTTATAATAGGCAGTACATCCTCTATCACCGTTATACTTATTGTTTTACCCCGAACACATTTACCTGATGGCTTCTGTCCCTTAGCTTTGTATCCATCATAGAAAATGCCATCGTCGGAACTCCATGAGACTCTGCTCTTGCCTTATGAGTCAAGAGCAGAATATCGTGGGTTTCCAACGATGAGAGAAAACTATGATAATAAAAACCCAGCTGACGGTGGATATGAGCTTTCTGTTGATATTGCGAGGTTCCATTGCAAAGATGCTGGTTGGTATTTTGGTTAAGATTTCATCATTATGGCTAGGAGACATATTTGCCATTTGTTAACGCTAGATAGTATATTACTGTCGGGCGATAACGAGATGTTAACATAGTGAATACTAGATGGTGATACTTATCTGTGTATGTTGACTATTATTGGTACAGGCCGATACATTGACATTGTATTAATATCGACCTACAAATGAACATATAAAGGACATATTTTACCAAGGGCACTTGTCTAAGAAGGGCTTACTTAGCAGACTCCACTAATTGCAAATTACTATATGAATAACCTCTGTATAAAGACCCCTGTCTATAGGAACCTATTGATCTGTCCTCTGTGAACAAACATTTGATCCGTCCCTTTGGTGTCCTTTATAGAAAGGTTTGCCTGAATAATGCATTGGTCTTGGCCGGAATAGTATCTATGTTTGACTTATATTTACCTTTGTATTGATATACCAGCCTTTAAATGACCTATGTATTGATACTTGGCTGAATATTGCCTTTTGTAAGGATACAGGAGTTAGTGTTAACTGTATAACTACAGGCCGGTACAAAATGTATATTGCCTATGCTATGAATGAAACCGATATATTGACATTGATGCTGACCGGTATATCGACCAAAATTAATACTCATCGATGTATTAATTATACATGTATATTGATAATGGCGGACTATTGACTACATATATTGATACTGACGGACTATTGACTACATATATTGATACTGGCGGACTATTGACTATATATATTGATACTGACGGACTATTGACTACATATATTGATACTGGCGGACTATTGACTATATATATTGATACTGGCGGACTATTGACTATATATATTGATACTGACGGACTATTGACTACATATATTGATACTGACGGACTATTGACTACATATATTGATACTGGCGGACTATTGACTTTATATTGATATTGGTGGACTATTGACTTTATATTGATACTGGCAGACTATTGACTTTATATTGATACTGGCAGACTATTGACTTTATATTGATATTGGCGGACTATTGACTACATATATTGATACTGGCGGACTATTGACTATATATTGATACTGGCGGACTATTGACTATATATTGATATTGGCGGTCTATTGACTTTATATTGATACTGGCGAACTACTGACTACATATATTGATACTGGCGGACTATTGAATTAATATTGATACTGGTAGACTATTGACTATATATTGATACTTGCGGACTATTGACTATATATTGATACTGGTGGACTACTGACTATATATTGATACTGACGGACTACTGACTACATATATTGATACTGGCGGACTATTGACTATATATTGATACTGGCGGACTATTGACTATATATTGATACTGGCGGACTACTGACCACATACAATTGTATATTGATACTGGCGGCCTATTGACTACATATATTGATACTGGCGGCCTATTGACAATATATTGATACTGACGGACTACTGACTACATATATTGATACTGGCGGACTACTGACTACATATATTGATACTGGCGGACTATTGACTATATATTGATATTGGCGGACTATTGACTACATATATTGATACTGGCGGACTACCGACTACATATATTGATACTGACGGACTACTGACTACATATATTGATATTGGCGGTCTATTGACAATATATTGATACTGGCGGACTACTGACTACATATATTGATACTGACGGACTACTGACTACATATATTGATACTGGCGGCCTATTGACTACATATATTGATACTGACGGACTACTGACTACATATATTGATACTGGCGGCCTATTGACTACATATATTGATTTTGACGGACTACTGACTACATATATTGATACTGGCGGACTATTGACTACATATATTGATACTGGCGGACTATTGACTACATATATTGATACTGACGGACTATTGACTACATATATTGATACTAGCGGACTATTGACTACATATATTGATACTGGCGGACTATTGACTACATATATTGATACTGACGGACTACTGACTACATATATTGATACTGACGGACTTTTGACTATATTTTGATATTGACGGACTATTGACTTCATATTGATACTTGCAGACTACTGACTACATAATTATATTGATACTGGCGGACTAAGGACTATATATATTGATACTGGCGGACTATTGACTTTATATCGATACTGGCGGACTACTGACTACATATATTGATCCTGGCGGACTAATGACTACATATATTGATGTTGGTGGACTGTTGACTATATAGGGATGCTGGCGGACTATTGACTACATATATTGATACTAGTGGACTATTGACTACATGTATTGATACTGGCGGACTATTGACTTAATATATATACTGGTAGACTATTGACTATATATTGATACTGGCGGACTACTGACTACATATATTGATACTAGTGGACTATTGACTATATATTGATACTAGCGGACTACTGACTACATATATTGATGCTAGCGGACAATTGACTACATATTTTGATATGGACGGACTATTGACTATATATTGATACTGGCGGACTACTGACTACATATATTGATACTGGCGGACTATTGACTACATATATTGATATTGGCGGACTACTGACTACATATATTGATACTGGCGGACTATTGACTACTTATATTGATATTGGCGGACTACTGACTACATATATTGATACTGGCGGACTATTGACTACATATATTGATATTGGCGGACTACTGACTACATATATTGATACTGGCGGACTATTGACTACATATATTGATACTGGCGGACTATTGACTATATATTGATACTGGCGAACTATTGACTTTATATTGATTTTGGCGGTCTATTGACTTTATATTGATACTGGCAGACTATTGACTTCATATATTGATACTGGCGGACTATTGACTATATATTGATACTGGCGGACTATTGACTTTATATTGATATTGGCGGACTATTGACTACATATATTGATACTGACGGACTAATGACTATATATTGATACTGGCGGACTATTGACTTTATATTGATATTGGCGGACTTTTGACTATATATTGATACTGGCGAACTATTGACTTTATATTGATATTGGCGGTCTATTGACTTTATAATGATACTGGCGAACTACTGACTACATATATTGATACTGGCGGACTATTGACTATATATTGATACTGGCGGACCATTGACTATATATTATTATTTACAGGCTATTGAATATATATTGATACTGGCGGACTATTGACAATATATTGATACTGGCGGACTATTGACGACATGTATTGATACTGGCGGACTATTGATTTTGCATTGACACTGGCGAACTAATGACTACATATATTGATATTGGCGGACTATTGACTATATAGTGATACTCGCGGGCTTTTGACTATATATATTGATATTGGCGGACTATTGACTACATATATTGATACTGGCGGACTATTGACTACATATATTGATACTGGTGGACTATTGACTATATATTGATACTGGCGGACTATTGACTATATATTGATATTGGCGGACTATTGACTTTATATTGATACTGGTGGACTACTGACTATATATTGATACTGGCGGACTTTTGACTATATATTGATACTGGCGGACTATTGACTATATAGTGATGCGGGCGGACTATTG
This sequence comes from Mimachlamys varia, assembly GCA_947623455.1. NCBI lineage: Eukaryota > Metazoa > Mollusca > Bivalvia > Pectinida > Pectinidae > Mimachlamys > Mimachlamys varia. The sequence continues at coordinate 15,711,404 of OX392531.1, read as the reverse complement.
ACTATATATATTGATACTGGCGGACTATTGACTATATAGTGATACTGGCGAACTATTGACTACATATATTGATACTGGCGGACTATTGACTATATATTGATACTGGCGGACTATTGACTACATGTATAGATACTGGCGGACTATTGACTTAATATTGATACTGGTGGACTATTTACTATATATTGATACTGGCGGACTACTGACTACATATATTGATACTAGTGGACTATTGACTATATATTGATACTTGGGGACTATAGACTATATATTGATACTGGCGGACTACTGACTATATATTGATACTGGCGGACTATTGACTACATATATTGATACTGGCGGACTATTGACTTAATATTGATACTGGTGGACTATTGACTATATATTGATACTGGCGGACTACTGACTACATATACTGATACTAGTGGACTATTGACTATATATTGATACTGGCGGACTACTGACTACATATATTGATACTAGTGGACTATTGACTATATATTGATACTTGGGGACTATAGACTATATATTGATACTGGCGGACTACTGACTACATATATTGATACTAGTGGACTATTGACTTAATATTGATACTGGTGGACTATTGACTATATATTGATACTGGCGGACTACTGACTGCATATATTGATACTAGTGGACTATTGACTATATATTGATACTGGCGGACTATTGACTACATATATTGTTACTGGCGGACTGCTGACTACATATATTGATACTGGCAGACTACTGACTACATATACTGATACTAGTGGACTATTGACTATATATTGATACTGGCGGACTACTGACTACATATATTGATACTAGTGGACTATTGACTATATATTGATACTTGGGGACTATAGACTATATATTGATACTGGCGGACTACTGACTACATATATTGATACTAGTGGACTATTGACTATATATTGATACTTGCGGACTATTGACTATATATTGATACTGGCGGACTATTGACTATATATTGGTACTGGTGGACTATTGACTATATAGTGATGCTGGCAGACTATTGACTTTATAGTGATACTGGTGGACTATTGACTACATATATTGATACTGGCGGACTATTGACTATATATTGATACTAGTGGACTATTGACTATATAGTGATGCTGGTGGACTATTGACTATATATTGATACTGGCGGACTACTGACTACATATATTGATACTAGTGGACTATTGACTTAATATTGATACTGGTGGACTATTGACTATATATTGATACTGGCGGACTACTGACTACATATATTGATACTGGTGGACTATTGACTATATAGTGATGCTGGCGGACTATTGACTATATAGTGATACTGGAGGACTATTGACTACATATATTGATACTGGCGGACTATTGACTATATAGTGATACTGGTGGACTATTGACTACATATATTGATACTGGCGGACTATTGACTATATATTGGTACTGGTGGACTATTGACTATATATTGATACTGGCGGACTTTTGACTATATATTGATACTGGCGGACTACTGTCTAAATATATTGGTACCAGCGGACTATTGACTACATATATTGATTCTAGCGGACTATTGACTATGTATTGATATTGGCGGACTACTGACTCTATAGTGATACTGGCAGACTATTGACTTCATATATTGATTTTGGCGGACTATTGACTATATATTGATACTGGCGGACTATTGACTTTATATTGATTTTGGCGGACTATTGACTACATATATTGATACCGGCGGACTATTGACTATATATTGATACTGGCGGACTATTGACTATATATTGATATTGGCGGTCTATTGACCTTATATTGATACTGGCGAATAGTCAATAGTCCGCCAGTATCAATATATGTAGTCAATAGTCCGTCAGTATCAATATATGTAGTCAATAGTCCGTCAGTATCAATATATATAGTCAATAGTCCGCCAGTATCAATATATATAGTCAATAGTCCGCCAGTATCAATATATGTAGTCAATAGTCCGTCAGTATCAATATATATAGTCAATAGTCCGCCAGTATCAATATATGTAGTCAATAGTCCGTCAGTATCAATATATGTAGTCAATAGTCCGCCATTATCAATATACATGTATAATTAATACATCGATGAGTATTAATTTTGGTCGATATACCGGTCAGCATCAATGTCAATATATCGGTTTCATTCATAGCATAGGCAATATACATTTTGTACCGGCCTGTAGTTAGACAGTTAACACTAACTCCTGTATCCTTACAAAAGGCAATATTCAGCCAAGTATCAATACATAGGTCATTTAAAGGCTGGTATATCAATACAAAGGTAAATATAAGTCAAACATAGATACTATTCCGGCCAAGACCAATGCATTATTCAGGCAAACCTTTCTATAAAGGACACCAAAGGGACGGATCAAATGTTTGTTCACAGAGGACAGATCAATAGGTTCCTATAGACAGGGGTCTTTATACAGAGGTTATTCATATAGTAATTTGCAATTAGTGGAGTCTGTTAAGTAAGCCCTTCTTAGACAAGTGCCCTTGGTAAAATATGTCCTTTATATATAATCAATAGCCAGTATCAATATATAGTCAACAGTCCGCCAGTATCAATATAAATATAGTCATTAAGTCCACCAGCATCACTATATATTCAATAGCCGGTAAGTATCGATATATAGTCAATAGTCTGCCAGTATCAATATATAGTCAATAGTCCGCCAGTATCAATATAAACATGTAGTCAATAGACCGCCAGTATCAATATATAGTCAATGGTCCACCAGCATCACTATATATTCAATAGCCGGTAAGTATCAATATATAGTCAATAGTCTGCCAGTATCAATATTAATTCAATAGTCCACCAGTATCAATATGTAGTCAATAGTCCGCCAGTATCAATATGTAGTCAATAGTCCGCCAGTATCAATATATAGTCCATAGTCCGCCAGTATCAATATATAGTCAATTGTCAGTCAGTTTCAATATACATTTTGCATAGTCAATAGTCCGCCAGTATAAATATAAAGTCAATAGTCAGCCAGTATCAATATATAGTCAATAGTCCGCCAGTATCAATATATAGTCAATAGACAGCCAGTATCAATATATGTAGTCAATAGTCTGCCAGTATCAATATATGTATATTGATACTGGCGGACTTTTGACTATATATTGATACTGGCGGACTACTGTCTAAATATATTGATTCTAGCGGACTATTGACTATGTATTGATATTGGCGGACTACTGACTTTATAGTGATACTGATGAACTATTGACTACATATATTGATACTGGCGGACTATTGACTATATATTGATACTGGCGGACTACTGACCACATACAATTGTATATTGATTCTGGCGGCCTATTGACTACATATATTGATACTGGCGGACTACTGACTACATATATTGATACTGACGGACTACTGACTACATATATTGATACTGGCGGACTACTGACTACATATATTGATACTGGCGGAATATTGACTATATATTGATACTGGCGGACTATTGACTACATATATTGATACTGGCGGACTACTGACTACATATATTGATACTGACGGACTACTGACTACATATATTGATACTGGCGGCCTATTGACAATATATTGATACTGGCGGACTACTGACTACATATATTGATACTGACGGACTACTGACTACATATATTGATACTGGCGGCCTATTGACTACATATATTGATACTGACGGACTACTGACTACATATATTGATACTGGCGGCCTATTGACTACATATATTGATTTTGACGGACTACTGACTACAGATATTGATACTGGCGGACTATTGACTACATATATTGATACTGGCGGACTATTGACTACATATATTGATACTGGCGGACTACTGACTAGATATATTGATACTAGCGGACTATTGACTACATATATTGATACTGACGGACTACTGACTACATATATTGATACTGACGGACTTTTGACTATATTTTGATATTGACGGACTATTGACTTTATATTGATACTTGCAGACTACTGACTACATAATTATATTGATACTGGCGGACTAAGGACTATATATATTGATACTAGCGGACTATTGACTTTATATTGATACTGGCGGACTACTGACTACATATATTGATCCTGGCGGACTAATGACTACATATATTGATGTTGGTGGACTGTTGACTATATAGGGATGCTGGCGGACTATTGACTACATATATTGATACTGTCGGACTATTGACTACATGTATTGATACTGGCGGACTATTGACTTAATATATATACTGGTAGACTATTGACTATATATTGATACTGGCGGACTACTGACTACATATATTGATACTAGTGGACTATTGACTATATATTGATACTAGCGGACTACTGACTACATATATTGATGCTAGCGGACAATTGACTACATATTTTGATATGGACGGACTATTGACTATATATTGATACTGGCGGACTACTGACTACATATATTGATACTGGCGGACTATTGACTACATATATTGATATTGGTGGACTACTGACTATATATATTGATACTGGCGGACTATTGACTACATATATTGATATTGGCGGACTACTGACTACATATATTGATACTGGCGGACTATTGACTACATATATTGATATTGGCGGACTACTGACTACATATATTGATACTGGCGGACTATTGACTACATATATTGATACTGGCGGACTATTGACTATATATTGATACTGGCGAACTATTGACTTTATATTGATTTTGGCGGTCTATTGACTATATATTGATACTGACAGACTATTGACTTCATATATTGATACTGGCGGACTATTGACTATATATTGATACTGGCGGACTATTGACTTTATATTGATATTGGCGGACTATTGACTACATATATTGATACTGGCGGACTATTGACTATATATTGATACTGGCGGACTATTGACTTTATATTGATATTGGCGGACTTTTGACTATATATTGATACTGGCGAACTATTGACTTTATATTGATATTGGCGGTCTATTGACTTTATATTGATACTGGCGAACTACTGACTACATATATGGATACTGGCGGACTATTGACTATATATTGATACTGGCGGACCATTGACTATATATTAATATTTACAGGCTATTGAATATATATTGATACTGGCGGACTATTGACAATATATTGATACTGGCGGACTATTGACGACATGTATTGATACTGGCGGACTATTGATTTTGCATTGACACTGGCGAACTAATGACTACATATATTGATATTGGCGGACTATTGACTATATAGTGATACTCGCGGGCTTTTGACTATATATGTTGATATTGGCGGACTATTGACTACATATATTGATACTGGCGGACTATTGACTACATATATTGATACTGGCGGACTATTGACTATATATTGATACTGGCGGACTATTGACTATATATTGATATTGGCAGACTATTGACTTTATATTGATACTGGTGGACTACTGACTATATATTGATACTGGCGGACTTTTGACTATATATTGATACTGGCGGACTATTGACTATATAGTGATGCGGGCGGACTATTGACTATATACTGTAAACGTACATATTTTCGCGGTAATCTTATTTTAGCGCTTTTCGCGTTGAAAGTTTTGCGCTAAAATATGATTACGCTAATTGGAGTTTTAAAATACTGCTTATATAGTTATTTTCACTGATGCGCGAATTTATCATTGCGCTAATATGACAAACAGTAAAAATGCGCTAAAATTTGATTGCGCCAAATTAAGTACGTTTACAGTAGTGATACTGGCGGACTATTGACTATATAGTGATACTGGCGAACTATTGACTACATATATTGATACTGGCGGACTATTGACTATATATTGATACTGGCGGACTATTGACTACATGTATTGATACTGGCGGACTATTGACTTAATATTGATACTGGTGGACTATTTACTATATATTGATACTGGCGGACTACTGACTACATATATTGATACTAGTGGACTATTGACTATATATTGATACTTGGGGACTATAGACTATATATTGATACTGGCGGACTATTGACTTAATATTGATACTGGTGGACTATTGACTATATATTGATACTGGCGGACTACTGACTACATATATTGATACTAGTGGACTATTGACTATATATTGATACTGGCGGACTACTGACTACATATATTGATACTAGTGGACTATTGACTATATATTGATACTTGGGGACTATAGACTATATATTGATACTGGCGGACTATTGACTTAATATTGATACTGGTGGACTATTGACTATATATTGATACTGGCGTACTACTGACTACATATATTGATACTAGTGGACTATTGACTATATATTGATACTGGCGGACTATTGACTACATATATTGATACTGGCGGACTACTGACTACATATATTGATACTGGCGGACTACTGACTACATATATTAATACTAGTGGACTATTGACTATATATTGATACTTGCGGACTATTGACTATATATTGATACTGGCGGACTATTGACTATATATTGGTACTGGTGGACTATTGACTATATATTGATACTGGCGGACTTTTGACTATATATTGATACTGGCGGACTACTGTCTAAATATATTGATACTAGCGGACTATTGACTACATATATTGATTCTAGCGGACTATTGACTATGTATTGATATTGGCGGACTACTGACTATATAGTGATGCTGGCAGACTATTGACTTTATAGTGATACTGATGAACTATTGACTACATACATTGATACTGGTGGACTATTGACTATATATTGATACTGGCGGACTACTGACTACATATATTGATACTAGTGGACTATTGACTATATATTGATATTGGCGGACTATTGACTTTATATTGATACTGGTGGACTACTGACTATATATTGATACTGGCGGACTTTTGACTATATATTGATACTGGCGGACTATTGACTATATATTGATACTGGCGGACTATTGACTACATGTATTGATACTGGCGGACTATTGACTTAATATTGATACTGGTGGACTATTTACTATATATTGATACTGGCGGACTACTGACTACATATATTGATACTAGTGGACTATTGACTATATATTGATACTTGGGGACTATAGACTATATATTGATACTGGCGGACTATTGACTTAATATTGATACTGGTGGACTATTGACTATATATTGATACTGGCGGACTACTGACTACATATATTGATACTAGTGGACTATTGACTATATATTGATACTGGCGGACTACTGACTACATATATTGATACTAGTGGACTATTGACTATATATTGATACTTGGGGACTATAGACTATATATTGATACTGGCGGACTATTGACTTAATATTGATACTGGTGGACTATTGACTATATATTGATACTGGCGTACTACTGACTACATATATTGATACTAGTGGACTATTGACTATATATTGATACTGGCGGACTATTGACTACATATATTGATACTGGCGGACTACTGACTACATATATTGATACTGGCGGACTACTGACTACATATATTAATACTAGTGGACTATTGACTATATATTGATACTTGCGGACTATTGACTATATATTGATACTGGCGGACTATTGACTATATATTGGTACTGGTGGACTATTGACTATATATTGATACTGGCGGACTTTTGACTATATATTGATACTGGCGGACTACTGTCTAAATATATTGATACTAGCGGACTATTGACTACATATATTGATTCTAGCGGACTATTGACTATGTATTGATATTGGCGGACTACTGACTATATAGTGATGCTGGCAGACTATTGACTTTATAGTGATACTGATGAACTATTGACTACATACATTGATACTGGTGGACTATTGACTATATATTGATACTGGCGGACTACTGACTACATATATTGATACTAGTGGACTATTGACTATATATTGATATTGGCGGACTATTGACTTTATATTGATACTGGTGGACTACTGACTATATATTGATACTGGCGGACTTTTGACTATATATTGATACTGGCGGACTATTGACTATATAGTGATACTGGCGGACTATTGACTATATAGTGATACTGGCGAACTATTGACTACATATATTGATACTGGCGGACTATTGACTATATATTGATACTGGCGGACTATTGACTACATGTATTGATACTGGCGGACTATTGACTTAATATTGATACTGGTGGACTATTTACTATATATTTATACTGGCGGACTACTGACTACATATATTGATACTAGTGGACTATTGACTATATATTGATACTTGGGGACTATAGACTATATATTGATACTGGCGGACTATTGACTTAATATTGATACTGGTGGACTATTGACTATATATTGATACTGGCGGACTACTGACTACATATATTGATACTAGTGGACTATTGACTATATATTGATACTGGCGGACTACTGACTACATATATTGATACTAGTGGACTATTGACTATATATTGATACTTTGGGACTATAGACTATATATTGATACTGGCGGACTATTGACTTAATATTGATACTGGTGGACTATTGACTATATATTGATACTGGCGTACTACTGACTACATATATTGATACTAGTGGACTATTGACTATATATTGATACTGGCGGACTATTGACTACATATATTGATACTGGCGGACTACTGACTACATATATTGATACTGGCGGACTACTGACTACATATATTAATACTAGTGGACTATTGACTATATATTGATACTTGCGGACTATTGACTATATATTGATACTGGCGGACTATTGACTATATATTGGTACTGGTGGACTATTGACTATATATTGATACTGGCGGACTTTTGACTATATATTGATACTGGCGGACTACTTTCTAAATATATTGATACTAGCGGACTATTGACTACATATATTGATTCTAGCGGACTATTGACTATGTATTGATATTGGCGGACTACTGACTATATATTGATACTGTCGGACTATTGACTATATATTGATACCGGCGGACTATTGACTATATATTGATACCGGCGGACTATTGACTATATATTGATACTGGTAGACTATTGACTATATATTGATACCGGCGGACTATTGACTATATATTGATACCGGCGGACTATTGACTATATATTGATACTGTCGGACTATTGACTACATACATTGATACTTGCGGACTATTGACTTTATAGTGATACTGGCGGACTATTGACTTTATATTGATACCGGCGGACTATTGACTATATATTGATACTGTCGGACTATTGACTACATACATTGATACTGGCGGACTATTGACTATATAGTGATACTGGAGGACTATTGACTACATATATTGATACTGGCGGACTATTGACTATATAGTGATACTGGTGGACTATTGACTACATATATTGATACTGGCGGACTATTGACTATATATTGATACTTGCGGACTATTGACTACATATATTGATACTGGTAGACTATTGACTATATATTGATACCGGCGGACTATTGACTATATATTGATACTGGTAGACTATTGACTATATATTGATACCGGCGGACTATTGACTATATATTGATACCGGCGGACTATTGACTATATATTGATACTGTCGGACTATTGACTACATACATTGATACTGGCGGACTATTGACTTTATAGTGATACTGGCATACTATTGACTTTATATTGATACCGGCGGACTATTGACTATATATTGATACTGTCGGACTATTGACTACATACATTGATACTGGCGGACTATTGACTATATAGTGATACTGGAGGACTATTGACTACATATATTGATACTGGCGGACTATTGACTATATAGTGATACTGGTGGACTATTGACTACATATATTGATACTGGCGGACTATTGACTATATATTGATACTTGCGGACTATTGACTACATATATTGATACTGGCGTACTACTGACTATATATTGATACTGGCGTACTACTGACTATATATTGATACTAGTGGACTATTGACTATATATTGATACTGGCGGACTATTGACTATATATTGGTACTGGCGGACTATTGACTATATATTGATACTGGCAGACTATTGACTATATATTGATACTGGCGGACTACTGTCTAAATTTATTGATACCAGCGGACTATTGACTACATATATTGATTCTAGCGGACTATTGACTATATATTGATATTGGCGGACTATTGACTATATATTGATACTGGCGGACTATTGACTATATATTGATACTGGCAGACTATTGACTATATATTGATACTGGCAGACTATTGACTATATATTGATACTGGCAGACTATTGACTATATATTGATACTGGCAGACTATTGACTATATATTGATACTGGCAGACTATTGACTATATATTGATACTGGCAGACTATTGACTATATATTGATACTGGCAGACTATTGACTATATATTAATACTGGCAGACTATTGACTATATATTGATACTGGCAGACTATTGACTATATATTGATACTGGCGGACTATTGACTATATATTGATACTGGCAGACTACTGACTATATATTGATACTGGCGGACTATTGACTATAGATTGATACTGGCGGACTATTGACTATATATTGATACTGTCGGACTATTGACTACATACATTGATACTGGCGGACTAATGACTATATAGTGATGCTGGCAGACTATTGACTTTATAGTGATACTGGTGGACTATTGACTACATATATTGATACTGGCGGACTATTGGCTTAATATTGATACTGGTTGACTATTGACTATATATTGATACTGGCGGACTATTGACTTAATATTGATACTGGTGGACTATTGACTATATATTGATACTGGCGGACTACTGACTACATATATTGATACTGGCGGACTGCTGACTACATATATTGATACTAGTGGACTATTGACTATATATTGATACTGGCGGACTATTGACTACATATATTGATACTGGCGGACTACTGACTACATATATTGATACTGGCGGACTACTGACTACATATATTGATACTAGTGGACTATTGACTATATATTGATACTGGCGGACTACTGACTACATATATTGATACTAGTGGACTATTGACTATATATTGATACTGGCGGACTATTGACTACATATATTGATACTGGCGGACTACTGTCTAAATATATTGATACTAGCGGACTATTGACTACATATATTGATTCTAGCGGACTAATGACTATATAGTGATGCTGGCAGACTATTGACTATATAGTGATACTGGAGGACTATTGACTACATATATTGATACTAGTGGACTATTGGCTTAATATTGATACTGGTTGACTATTGACTATATATTGATACTGGCGGACTAATGACTATATATTGATACTGGCGGACTATTGACTACATATATTGATACTAGTGGACTATTGACTATATATTGATACTTGCGGACTATTGACTACATATATTGATACTGGCGGACTATTGACTACATATATTGATACTGGCGGACTATTGACTACATATATTGATACTGGCAGACTATTGACTACATATATTGATACTGGCTGTCAATTGACTATATATTGATACTGGCGGACTATTGACTATATATTGATACTGGCTGACTATTGACTTTATATTTATACTGGCGGACTATTGACTATGCAAAATGTATATTGAAACTGACTGACAATTGACTATATATTGAAACTGGCGGACTATGGACTATATATTGATACTAGCGGACTATTGACTACATATTGATACTGGCGGACTATTGACTATATATTGATACTGGCGGACTACTGACTACATATATTGATACTGGCGGACTAATGAATTAATATTGATACTGGCAGACTATTGACTATATATTGATACTTACCGGCTATTGAATATATAGTGATGCTGGTGGACCATTGACTATATATTGATACTGGCGGTCTATTGACTACATGTATATATTGATACTGGCGGACTATTGACTATATATTGATACTGGCAGACTATTGACTATATATCGATACTTACCGGCTATTGAATATATAGTGATGCTGGTGGACTTAATGACTATATTTATATTGATACTGGCGGACTTTTGACTATATATTGATACTGGCTATTGATTATATATTGATACTGGCAGAAGTATAGATGCATTGACTTTGCCTGAAATATTAACTAACAACCGATTATTGCTTGTATATTTTGAAGTTTTGTTGATACCTGTATGTTAATTGATTTTGTATTGTATAATATGTTGGTTTTGGCTTGTTTATAAATCATGTATTGCTACCGGACTGTGTAATACTATGTTTATTTGCGTAAATAGGCAGTGTTTCCCCCTTGCGTCAACAGACAGGAGGTTGATGTCTGTGTTTTTATATATATTTCCCCCGGTGTATTACTTCCTGTAAACAAAGTGTCAGTACAAATTCCGTAATTTATGACCTACATATAATCATTTGAAATATTTTAATTGATTTTTTAATTGCAGGTGTGCTATATTTCCTGAGCTCCACAGTCAACCCCATACTTTACAACGTGTTATCAAGGAAATTTAGGTACGCTTTCAAACGCACGTTTTGCCGGTGCTGCCTTAATCTTGAGGCGTTTCCAACGTTTTATAAATTAAAAGCAATTTTCATTAATAAAAACGAACAACAATCAACGACGCCTAGTGGAATGCGTTACTTGTTTCCCCAGAAACCAATAGTTATGGACACTTTTTACCAAAAACACAACAGGCGTTTATCAAAAACAGATAATCAACTGAATCAAGGATCTACAAAAGATACCTTGTTAAAAGTCTCTACCGGATGTGGATCCAGCAGCGGGACGCATGCGCACTCAGATGGTCGTCTGCACTGTTTGTGTCGTCACAAAAGCTGCTCCAGCCACCGGACGCGGCAGAGCATTGAGAGCCAAATGTTCTGTAAGCAATTTAGCAATGCGTCGTACCAGGATATTGAAACACTTAAGAGGCTTCACTGTTTTCGGGACGAATGTCATCTGAAGTCGTTTGATTCTGTGCCAGAGGTGACGGAGAAAGACGTGAATGTTAATTTGATATAGTTTATAAATATGTACAAATATAATTGTTTACCATTTAAACCAAAATGCTCAATTATGTGTATAATGATATGATGAATTGTACTTACCATAATTCCAAAATGTGATAAAAAGTGTAAATCTTTACCTTTAGATTGCATTAAACATTGACATGTACAATATATCTGCATATGTCAAATTCTCTGAAAAGACAGATGTTGTGTCACAGTGATGCTATATTCAGTTTTATGTTGGAAGAGAAAAAGGACCTGGTTCAGAATTATGAAATAAAAGTTCAAGTGCATGAGTTAACCTATCGGCCTCAACTATATGATCAAACCAATTTATGTAGATATAAACTTTATTTCATTCATAGATATAGACATATGCATTTCTCAATAAGACCAATCACATTCGAACAATCTACAAATGATTTTCAAACCTATCGACATATCTTTATATATCTATATACATCACCAATTAAAAACAATCGTTAAGGCTTATTTCTGATTGCTTGGCTATACAGCAAGCTAGTGTTAATGTAGCGTTGGACTTGTTCGTGCTTATTATCATCGTTACTAGCGTAAAGCCAGTATCGGAACAAATTCGTGCTAGGCTTAACAACAAACTAGCGTATATTTGACATCAGGATCATTTTGTGCTTAGCTTTGTTGTATCATAAGTAAATCAAGTTTCGGAACCACTTCCTGCCTTGCTTCACCGTCCAATTGTGTGACTTTGACGTCAGAACGTGTTCATGCCTAGCTTAGCAGAAATCGGCGTACATTGTAAAAGCAAGTTCGAATCATGGGATTCTCAATAATGTACTTGCATGGAATATCATTATGAAATTTTCATATTTGATATAAAGCTATGTTATCTATATAACATCCTCTAGCAATATTTATTATTTTTGTATTAACTGGAAGAATGGGTTTCTTCCAATAAAATTGTTAGCACAGTTGTGGTATCGCACAACGCACCAAAAACTGATTAAATCGCACACACGCACGATTTGGTACAATTGGTCGATACATATTACGGAATGAAAAACATATGGAACCCTCTTGTCCAAAAACTATTTAAATTCGCATCATATTTATTGGGATTATGTCAATTTAACAATATACAGTAAACAGTATTACAGTGATCATAAGACAGCCAAGTGCGGGTTAAGCTACCAGGTATCAGAATATGTAAACAACATGCCGGAGTTTTACCTGTCCCGTGTGCGGCGATACGCTACGACAGCCAGTACCGAGCGACCGTTATGCAAACAAACTGGACTCTTATATTATAATCAGTTATTTGAAAAACCCTCCCCTCCCCGACACTTTACCTGTGTTTTCACACTTAGGCGAGTGATGTAAGTGCCCCGGGCCTGAGATATCTACATATATTGGCCATGTACAGGTACAGTTTATAACTTGGTAAAACTGGCAATATTTACTTGAATGAGAACTTGTCATTATGAGTTGAAAGTTTACATACATGTTTCTATTTGGTTTGTTTCTAAAACTACAGAAAGACTATTATTAATTTTTAGAAATATATAGATAGAACTATCAGCTAATGTAAATAGTTAAAATATAGAAATATGTTTAAAACAACTAGCGCGAAACCGTATATATTGTTAAACCATTTCTAAATTTACATCGACCACGATTGTCATCGCACAATGTTAGTCTATCGTGCGCCCACATGTGCGTTAGAAATAATCGCCCAGGATCGCATCGTTCTCACAGCGTGCATACACCGCACATCGTGTAACGTTGTGCGATCCCACAACTGTATATTCTTAAGTGATAATCGAAATATTGATCTTCAAGTGATACTTATGCAGTAATATTTACAGTCTGTTTGGAATTGATAGTATATTGCCTATACATTTCTACGAATGCCTACTGAACTTTATTTTCCGATAAAATCAGTGGATCACACGCCTATTGGCGCCGTTACGATTTGAACACGAGGCCGCGTCACTACTTTACAGACTCGATCAATATGCTGCCGCGCAGTATGTGTTAATCTATTTAAGAAATAAATAAGAAGCATTTTAATGGGTTTTTTTTAAATACAATAACAATAACAAAGACAGTATGGTTTGCTTATATATGAACTGATGTGAAAAATTAACAATAAAAAGATGTTAATCTTTTGGAACTTTTTTGTTTACTTGTTGACTGAAACTTCGCGGGAGTTCGTCACCTCATAAGGCGGCTGTTTCAACAGTCTACCGAAA
Source organism: Mimachlamys varia (assembly GCA_947623455.1). Lineage (NCBI taxonomy): Eukaryota > Metazoa > Mollusca > Bivalvia > Pectinida > Pectinidae > Mimachlamys > Mimachlamys varia. Next base: position 15,696,157 of record OX392531.1, on the reverse strand, counting down.
CCAAACGATACTGTTTGATTTCATCTCAGTAAGTATCATGATATCTGATTAAAACAATAATTACATGTGGGAATATAAGGTCTGGACAGTAAATATAAGGATTAAAGTTTCTTTCTGGTGGTTTTATCAAAGGATAAAGTTCAGTAGGATATCGATAGTTGTTTCATGGAACGCTTCGCGTTCCATTCCAAATTTCGATATCCTACTGAGCTTCATCCTTTGATAAAACCACCAGAAAGAAACGTTAATCCTTAAATGGCTTATGGTTTTGGCTGTACCTGTAAAATAAAGTGTATATGCTTGCACTGCCAAAAACATACAGTTAATGCATAAATGGGTACTCTTTTTTTCTTTTCATTTCCTCATATATATATTACATTTATGGCCATGACTTGGTGTGCACCGATTATTCACAATACCCCATCTAGCAAATGAATGATAACATTAAACCACTTGATACCATTCAATTGAATTGCTTTGTACTCAAATAAACTTAATTTTAACTTAATTAGGCAAACTCTACAGTAAAATTAAAACACATCTTGATACCAGCAGTAGTCAATACTTCAGACAGACTAGTAATAAACTTCAATAAGTATTTTCATTAATATTTATAGTTAGTTTGGTTTTTTAAGTCCTCTCTGAATTTTTTTCTTTTATTTTGGCTGTTGAGGACTACAGGGGTTTGTATGATAAATGATGACAATGAATAAATATAGGTGGTCGGGTGGTGCAGTGGATAGCGCACTTGCCTTTCACCAGGTCGGCCGGGGTTCAATTCACCGACCGGACGTGAAAAGGTATTGGGGTCACCTGCTTGACCACGTGGGTTTTCTCCGGGTGCTCCGGTTTCCTACCACAATAAGACCCCTTTTGCGCTTACATCCGGGTCAACAAGACTAAGAGTGATTAATATAAGTTTAATAGCTTGTTTCGTAATTGTTGTTAAATAAATAAAGTTTATAATTATTTAAATAGAGTCAAGATTTATATAGATCTTATATTGAATTGTCGCTATTTATCTTACAAACCCCTGTGTTGGGACAAATTCAATGTATGAAGGAAAGTATTTCGTGTCTCAGTTTTAAGCAACATGACCAGTTTCACCCATGCAAGGCCCCTACCATTCAAATCCATAAAAACCCTTAATGCAAATATGTATATTTTCTAGTTTTCAAATTTCACACTATGCTATCAACTAGACATTTATCTTTTTATAATGCATTACTATAATTATCTCCAACAATATAATATATATCCCTTACTCAACGACGAAAACCATTCGCGTTCCATTCCAACCATCGATATCCTACTGAACTTTATCCTTTGATAAAACCACCAGAAAGAAACTTTAATCCTTAGTAAATGATATTTTTCTAGTATTAAAGGAACATCTCTATTAGTATTTGATTAGTCATCTTCTAATGCTATTTCATTTTTTATTATCTTCTAGTTCAACTGTTATATTTATCATTTGGTGTCTGTTATGATGTTAACATAGGAAATATTATTGTAATATTTACAATGGTATACTATTTGTTATCAAAATAATAGCATGAATAAGCACTTTGAATTACGAATTTGTTGATAAAATGCTGTACATGGAATCTGCCTGCCAGAGTGTGTGCTGCTGCCAATATTTCTCAGTCACTACGATCTTTGTTGTTAAAAATGTATGTTGTGTGTATATTTTTATACAATAATATTTGTATTAACAATGATATTATGTATTTATTTGAAGAAAAAGTAGAATTTAATCTGTTTTCATCTATTCAAACAACAAATGCACAAACGTATGTTAGGGACAAAATACTAATGTGATTAAAGCAATGACCTGTTACATGTACCATATACAGTATACAGTCGATATGAATACAATCTGGGTGACAGAACATAGAATGTCGCAGGTTACAGATCATCACTTATATTTACAGTAAGGATACTTTTTAAATATGCCTGTGTCTATTTCTTAGGAATATTGTCGGTGTTGGTTTATTAACTGGAAGAGTCTGATTTAAATCCATGTCATCTAAGCTATTGCTCTAAAGCCATCAAACATGTTATCTGGGGCGGTGTGTAAAGTGTTGACGTAACGTGGTCCAACATGGCGCCAGGAATGACGTCATAATCGTCTGATTAAAATCAGTGTCATCTAAGCGATTGATTCCAAGCCATTATACATGTTATATGAAGCGGAGTGCTAGTGTGATATACTACAATTTGGTTTACTAGTGATATATTTGCGAAGGCAACACAGAATGTAAATATACAAAAATGAATTAAAGATTAACGTTAAACTCCTTTTAAATTATTGATACAATCATGAACCGAAAGTGTTTGTGTTATAGCTCAATATCATAACATACAACATATCTTATTTCTAAACCAATAGAAATGGGGATTCTTTCAAAAACGAGTCCTAAGCTATATCAATGTTATGATTTTCTTAATCAATTTCAACCTTTGATTTTAAAATAAGTACTTCGTAAGGATAATAAGATAACATGGAAATAACGGGAAATGATTTTGGCAGTTTGTATAACAAAATCAATGACAATAACCAAGACTTATGAAAATCTCCAGATTGGATGGAAAAACTCCAAAATTTAACCTATACATACTTCAAGTTATTCACGAAATGAAAAAGACTATAATTTGTTTTTTCACCTACTTAAGACTTGATATGGTTTTACCAAACAGTACATGTAGCTTACTAAGACTCTATACAGATATTAAAAACATGATTATGATTTTGCAAATATGTTAGAAACACTGAAAGCAAGTACACAGTTGGAGGTATACGTAATTCAATGTTTGAAAATGTAAATGTTTAAATTGAAATGCGGTTTATCTCCGCTTCCATGTAATCGTACCACATTTTCTCAAATCGTCTAACTAGAAGACCCTGTTTACTTCGAAGGATTTCGTTGGTTTGCGTCAAATATTCGGATAACTCGAAGTTTTGCCGAGGTCCCGCCTATTTCGATATAACAAGTCCTGGCTGTTAAACAAACACAATCTTACTGACCCTCCAAATTCCTTTTATTTTTATAATTAATTATATTCCCTGTTAAACAAATTTAGCGAATGCAAATCTTTTACATTTTCGTGAAAACTACATGTTTTGCACACGGTTTGCTTATTTTATTGTTATCGACTTTGAATATTATATATTATATTTAATATAATATCTATTTGGCTATGCCTTTATGTGATCGCATGTACAATGTACAGTGTATGTATAATACGTCCAAACTTGCCCACGATGTACAGAAATTGTCAATTTTTAATTGTATGCTTCTGTAAGTTACACAGTATGCTTATCTCTGATGAACATTTTTGAGATATCATTGCAATTAAATTTTACAACAAACATTAGTAAACATGTGTATCATTATTGTCGTAAAATAATATTCATATTCAAATCAGTAGCAATTAAACAGTGGGTGTTAAACATAAAACGATGCCAATGGCTATGTTCCCCCAGGGAAAGAATATTCGAGGTCAAAGATTAGATCAATCACTATGTCATATATTTCATTAACGCCCCTCATTACAGAATAAAATATACCAAAACTCATTATAATGGTAATCGGAGGTCAACTAGACGTCAATATCAATTTAAAAGATTTATTGTCTTGTCTTACAACAATATAGTTTTAAACCAAAATTGATATATTACCGTGTATCATTACCAACAAGTATCATTTTGGGTCACATGTACCGTAGTAAACTGTTATCTGGGTCCACACACCTATGTTTTAAAAGACCAGCTTCAAGATTTGTTGAGAGATATAATATCACTCTGCGTTTGGATAACTGTGTTGATATATAAACTAGACATTCTATGTACATAATTTTATTGCTTTTTCTGCATGGTGCTTTTTACTAGGAACCCTAAAAGATATAACGTTAAGTTGTTCAATACTCTGAGATTTATCAGATTCGTAACGGCCCACTGTACATCACCTTTTGTCACACACCGGTTCAAATCATTCTTACCATGCAAACTATAGTAACAAATGTAATAACACGTCCGTTACCTATAGGACCACATCCCTTTTAAAAATGTTAGATAATGCATCTGTCAATCTGTTATATAATCAATGCGCTACATCAAAGTACATCATAAGCACTATGACTTTATTTGTGTTTAGTTATCATCGCTCAAATTCATAACAAACACTCTCAGCTCCATCGCGATAAACATTCCCAGCTCATAAGTGTGATGTTTTTGGCTAGTTTGGATTGTTGACATCTGAATTTAATGGGGTTAATATAGTTTTTATTTGAAATGATAATTTACAGTGTAGAAACAGCAGAGACACGTATTATTCTTTTTAAGAAAATCATATAGAAATCAAACAAAATTAAAAAAATCTATATACATTACATACATTCGTACTCCGGTAAAAAACAATTAAATACACAATGGAATAACGAATTTGTCATTCACTCATTTTCCAGTCTTCAGTAGAATAATTCTTACTCAACTTTCAGACAGTGTATTGAGATATATTGACAAAGGGAATTGGAAATAATAAAAGTTTAAAATTTTATGGATTTTATAAGATACTGAGGTAGTATTACTCTACTATCAAACTTTGTTCTACTGTGAATCTCTCCAGATTTCCAAAGAGAAGACCTGTTCTTATCAGCAAGATAACAAATTCACAAATAAGAAATATGCACATAAACTGTACATTATATAGCTGTACATACATGTACATATATAACCGCTAATCGTGTATGTAAATACACTGTACACCTAGCTGTAGATATAAACGGTTATTCATCGTATATATATAACTTTAATTATACAAAAACGTATGATACTTTTATGTATCTGTTACAGCATAAAGCGCTACATGTAACATACATGGGTATATCGGTATTTTATAGCCGTAATTATAAACGGTTATTATACGTGTGTATAGCCGTAATTATAAACGGTTATTATACGTGTGTATAGCCGTAGTTATAAACGGTTATTATACGTGTGTATAGCCGTAGTTATAAACGGCAATTATACATATATATAGCCGTAGCTATAAACGGTTATTATACGTGTGTATAGCCGTAGTTATAAACGGTTATTATACGTGTGTATAGCCGTAGTTATAAACGGTTATTATACGTGTGTATAGCCGTAGTTATGAACGGTTATTATACGTGTGCATAGCCGTAGTTATAAACGGCAATTATACATATATATAGCCGTAGCTATAAACGGTTATTATACGTGTGTATAGCCGTAGTTATAAACGGCAATTATACATATAAATATAGCCGTAGCTATAAACGGTTATTATACGTGTGTATAGCCGTAGTTATAAACGGCAATTATACATATAAATATAGCCGTAGCTATAAACGGTTATTATACGTGTAATTAGAGAATACCAAAGCGTCAACAAAACCATAATTCGAACTCAAAATCGATTAAACTACGGTTATTATATACGTTTGCATAGCTGTAGTTACATGTATACACGTTTAGTTTACATGTAAATAGCCGTGATAATAAATGGTTATTATACATATGCTTAGCTTTAGTTATGAACGGTTGATGTGCAGGTATATAAATGTACATAAATACGTTTATTATGAATGTATATAGCAGTATGTATAAAGCAGGGCTTGAAACGGTTACATTACACGCATGTAGCTGTACCTACATGTATAAACGGTTATTGCCGTACATATAAACGGTGCTAATGAAACATTTTATTTCATCAAAAACGCGTTAATGATGTGCTAAATTTTAATAATAGTAATTCATACATTGAAACAGTAATAAACTAACCTGATTCTAATAATTTGATATAAAGAATTAGCTGTAATAATATGTGTGTGTGTACTTTTTCGTTACTGTCTCACATTCGGTGACTGAAAATGGCTTACATAATTGGAATATGGGTTTTCAATATTGCATTTCAGCGCATGAAACGGATATACCATATATCAAAAAATGAGAAACTATAAAAAAAAATGCCTGCAAATCTGATGACATATTTTCTACGGGAGTTGTAATTTTAAGGTTATAGCTGGACAAAAGAAGAAATCTTTTTTTAATCACATCAACACCGTTAGATATATATATTATATAACAAGGTTTAAACAGTGAGATTTTAAAACTCCACGACATCGGAGTATTAGAGGAGGTATATTACTCTAATTCGGCCAACTGTAAAGTTCATTATAATTGCTTAAAAATATGCATTATCAAAGAAATATGTTAACAGTAACGATAATCAGAACATGGCCAGACATCTGTATGACCTGTGGTGTATATTCTTGTAAAGTGACGTTGTACTGACAGTTACATATATACAAGAAACAATATCTGAAAGTAATATTACATTGTATCCGTACATTCAAAAAGGTGAAAGACCAAGATTATTAATAAATATGTTTATGTGAAAAAGTATTAAACATTTGGCACTGTAAATTTAAACCCCCCCCCCCCTCCCCCCCAACAAAAAAAGTTTGGGGACATCTATAGGAAATCAACGCTTAGCGTAACTTAAAACATAATGTCAGAGAAAAGTGTTTCCATTTTAATTGTTAACAAAGAATATACTTAAGCAATGTATTGTTAATATAGGTAAACCAGTGTTAATTCTTTGTTACACAATCTGTCTACTGTATTATTTTATACTTGTCATAACACTATTAATATTTTGACTGATCAGATTAATAGCATGACGATGTATAAGTTTTCATTGATAACATTTGATTGTTAAACAGTGGGTACTGTTTCGATTGGTAAGACTAGATGGTTTAACAGTGTGTTCTGTTTTCATTGGTAAGACTGGATGGTTTAACAATGCAACTGTTTTCATTGGTAAGACTGGGTGGTTTAACAATGCGTACTGTTTTCATTGGTAAGACTGGATGGTTTAACAATGTGCACTGTTTCGATTGTTAAGACTGGTTGGTTTAACAATGTGCACTGTTTTAATTGGTAACACTGAGTGGTTTAACAATGTGCACTGTTTCTGTTGGTGCGACTGGATGGTTTAACAATGAGTACTGTTTTAATTGGTAAGCCTGGTTGGTTTAACAATGTGCACTGTTTCTGTTGGTGCGACTGGATGATTTAACAATGAGTACTGTTTTAATTGGTAAGCCTGGTTGGTTTAACAATGTGCACTGTTTCTGTTGGTGAGACTGGATGATTTAACAATGAGTACTGTTTTAATTGGTAAGCCTGGTTGGTTTAACAATGTGCACTGTTTCTGTTGGTGCGACTGGATGGTTTAACCATGAGTACTGTTTTAATTGGTAAGATTAGATTGTTTAACCATGGGTACTGTTTTTAGCGGTAAGACTTGGTGATTTAGCAATGTTAACAGTTTCGATTGATGAGACTGGATGGTTTAACAATTAGTACTGTATTCATTAGTAAGACTGAATGGTTTAACAATGAGTACTGTTTTCATTGGTAAGACTAGATGGTTTAACAAAGAGTACTGTTTTATTTGGTAAGACTGAATGATTTAGAAATTTGTACTATTTCACTTGGAAGACTTGGCGAGTTTTGATTTGTCAGCCAGATTCACATGAAAAGGTCTGACGATCCTATTGGTCGTTTTGGGACATCTAAGATGATATCACCTAAGTGAATATATAAAAAACAAGGCAATTGTATTTAGGATGATTTATTTCGTTTTTCCTTGTTCAATGCCAAACTTTTGCCATGATTAAAGACAAAGAAAACTACATTTATCTGATATACACTCTTTTCTTCAAATTTGTAAAACAGTTTCAGACTCATGGCATACCAAGGTTCTATTCTTATTCTTAAATACAGAATGTAATATATTGATTTACATGTGATCTTCCATTCCTCATTGACTAACATTGTAAGTATAATTATGTACATTAACTTTTGGTGTGACAATGCTTAGATTAAGAATTGTAGGACATGTTGTTAGGTTAAACATATATTTACATTCAAACCTTTGTCTACTATACTTTTGGTCAAATTGCTATATATACAATTATGAAACATAATACATTGCAAATAAATTTTGATATTTTTTTATGAGCTTCTGTTTTCTTTTATTTACTGCTGGCTCACATACACATATACTTTATTGTACGTAATAGTGGTATATTAAACGTCAAGATGCAAGAATGTAGTATCAGTAGGACTGTACAAAAGACACAATCGAGAACAACAACTTTATACTATAGAATTCGATACAGTCGAGTCAAATAAAAGATTTAATGCACAACATACAGTATAGCTGTTTCTACGGAACTAATATCTGTATTGTAAATCCTTGAGAGCAGTTGATCGTTTATTGAAGATATCAAGTCCAAATGGATAGCACGGAGCTACTTATTTTATTGGTTTTGTTACGAATTTACTATCTACGATATGTAGATTTCACCCATGTTATAAGACATGAGTTGGTATATGACGTAAATACGTAAAAATAAGAGAAATTTCCAATATTTATCTACCAGCTACGAGAGTAGCTCGAACATGCTGTTCAAAATGGCGAAACTCGTAAACTTCGGTTCAGACTCAAATTAAAGACACTTTATCTTACCTTTATATGTAAACGAAGAATGCCTAGCTCTTTCGTAGCTTCATGAAGCGTTGTGTTATGGTTTTGTACATTTTAAATAGTTGTAAATATCATTAATCCGCGAAATTCACTCCGGTAATTTTGCATGTTGTTTACTATTTGGCGGACTTTGAAGTGACGTCATTGCTCGATGCTGATTGGCTGATGCAGTTCCGGCGGCAAGTATAAAAGCCGGTGACTGCAGACGACAGCGACTCATTCTTCGACTGACACTCGAGCAATCGAACGTACGTCCATTCCAGTGCAGCCCCACTATATAATCATATGATGACTGTTTGTTTACCTTCGCTACCAATGGGTACGGTGCATTATGTGATGCTCCCAAATTAGCCGATGAACCCCCGAGAAGTGCATTTTTGGATGCTCCCAAATCAGACACAGTAGCGGAAATTGGAAAGAACGTCTATAGAAATGATCTATGTAAAAGCTGATACAGTTCACGATATAACTAAGGATAAATATTTAGAACTATTCAGAGAATCTGATTAAACGGATTTCTCCCAAAAATAGTAAACATACCGTCAGTAGTGTTAACTGACCGTCACATTAACTGGTAACTTACAAACATCCATTTCTCAATATTAAATGATCTAAGTATTTGTATTCAAGTGTTTGTCAACTTCTTTCAAATAATCCACGATACTGGACAGGAGCGAACCTGAATGTATGTAACCCACTTTGTTTCTATTTTCTCCCATAAGTGATTATCAACACACATATTGGACAGAAATACGGTGACGGGTGAAAAAGGTTACAGTTTCAAATTGCGTTCAGATTACTTTAAAGAGAGGCATAATGCGATGTCAAGACTTCATTACCACTTTCGCTGCCGCGCAATTTATTTGATGTACTTCTGAAAAAAAATTAGAGAATACCAAAGCGTCAACAAAATCATATTTCGAACTCAAAATCGATTAAACTAGAAGCAAAATAGGACCAAAAGAATGATTTACGCGAAGCCTCTCGTAAAAGCACAAGAGAATAAGACCAGGTATTCCGGAAGAGTAAGCGTCTTCTGTTTCATCGACGACACGTAAAACAGAATACCGTCAACGTACTTTTTTTTGCTAAATCATGTTTTAGCGCAAATTATTGGCGCACTGACAATACTGGCGGTAGAACCCAATATATAGAAACTAATTAGGGTAAAATATTTAAGCGGAATGCTTCCAGCGAGAACAATCAGTTAAAATAGCATTACCCGTAAAATATGAACGTTTGCCGTAATGCAGTGTAACCTGTCTAAACCTGAAGTCTTGGGACCAATTATTTGGCCGGTTTACACATGTGTCCGGTTTGGAGAGGTTTGATATGGGTTCAGAGGGAAATATTGGGACTGAATTGTAAGGCTGGAATAAAAAGGGATTCGGATTAGACAGGGACCGGTTTAGACACGTTATACTGTATACTCTTATGGCCAATACAAGTGTTCAATAGTTAATGTGTTTTCTTTTATTCTTGCGGTGCACAGAAAGTACAAAGACTTTTTGTATTGTAATCATCTAAACCGTAAAGCCTAAGGAGGACAACTGTTATATATTTAAGGAAGTACTGGTTATCTCCCCTTAAGACAATGGATTCCTTAGATAAAGTCCCTAACTGATTAACGAAATATTTGAAACTAAGTTATTTTAGAAACATTATTGGATACTTATAGAAGCTTTGTATAGATAAATAATTGGCAATTAAAAACCAGAATAACAATATACTCCATCAGTATAAATAATTCAGACATTTTGTAAACAAAAAGAAAACAAAAAATTGTTTAGACTGCTTTGTGCATGAGTACTTAAATATGAACTTATCCGTATATTTAGAAGATGTTAGCCGTTATAATCAGATGGGCAAATCCTAATATGTTCCAATGTTGTCCTGATCAACGGAGCAGGATAAAGTCTGCAAACATGTCTTTCTCTTCCGGAACACCTGGTCTTATTCTCTTGTACTTTTACGATGGTCTCCATGTTAATGGTTTTGTTGACGCTTTAGTATTCTTTGATTTGTTTTTCATCCGTCAGCCCTTTCAAGAATATCTTTGGTAAGTTAATTAAAGGCCAAATGAATTCTTTTATATAAAACATAATTAAACATTAATCTAAGAATGTTGGTAAATTACTTTCATCCATTATGATAGCGTCTGTAAACAACTCATTGGTACGGTTTTGTTGAAATTGGTATTCAAACTTGTTAATACTTTCCAACGCGTCTTTACAATGAACGCATAGTCTTTTAGTGGCAAGGTACATAATACACACATTTTCGAAAAACACGATTTGAAATTATACAGAACTAGTTTAATTTTACTTCTGAAATCATCAATGAAATGGGGTTTTACGCGCCTGACCTTTTGCTTCTACATAAGTTTAGAATTTCTTGATTCCAACATCTTGGCCCCTAGCAACACTAAGGGGAACTAGGGGCACAAAACAGCAGTATGATGCAGTTTAATTCATTTCTTCGGCATACTGTATCTATTACTAAATTTAAAGTTGCAGAATATGTATGTGTTACGCCATCTTTAAGCTGTTTATATTAGGTTTGATTTCCATCAGCATATTTGTTTGAAACAAATATAGTTCAGTAGTATAGTCGATAATTATTTCAGAAACTATATATGTATATCGTAGCAAGCTCGGTGTTGCTGAATTAGGACTGCGTCATGTATACATCATAGGTTGGGGTAGCTAGTATTCTACTGGCAAGGAAGGTTAAGTACATGTATACTTGAGGAAAATGGAAATCATTGAAATAATCGCAAATATTTTTTAGTAAGTTGATCATGATATAAACTACAGTTTATCAAACTACACTATCATAGTAACAGTAGAAATGTTTTGTTTGTTTCTCTACGGCCTTGACTAATATACGAATTTGTATGTGTGGAAAAAAGGTAGAAGGAGACGGAAAGCGATGAAAAATGTTACTTGTATTATAAAGTAGTAAGAAAACATCTCATCGCGTAAATCAAATCAAGCAAACAGGGGCGTAGCTGCCATGTAAGCACATAAGTCCGTGCTTGCACATCATTTTCCAATTTATGTGTATTAAAGTCGAGATATTTCATAATTCAACTTATATTTTTAAAAGTCCACTGATATTGTTACTACTTTTTTTCGACTCGTCAGATTAACATATTAGGCTGCAGAAAATGTGTTAGCTATAAATACTTCAAATTCAATTTTATTTCTTTCCTAATGCAATAGCATATAGGATTACAATACACATAAATATTAAATCATATATAATATTGTGCAAGATTTCGGAGATCGCAGCCAACACAATTCAAATAATATTTATAATACAACTCACAACGACAATATAGGTAATGGCTTTACCGTGAGAAAATTCGTATACAAATGAATATCGAACAACATCCAAACATAAGCATCAGTTTGAAACTACCTTCACTTAGGCCGACTTTTTTTATAAAAGCATGTCATATCACAGGCACTAGCCTCGTCTGTCAAACACCTATAATATTAGTATTATAGGTGTTTGACAGACGAGGCTAGTGCCTGTGGTCATATTAGGTTTTAGTGATAGATGTCAGATGCTGCAGGATGATGAAGATTGTGAGCAAGTTTTATGGTCGCCATCTTAGTTTCATAGGACTTGTTATGTATCTTTAAGTGATATGAAGATGGACGTTTTTGAGTATGCTCGTTAGTGTTCTCCCTTGTTTTTATTGACAATGAGGACTCGGTTCTCATTTTGAGAACCTGATGTTTACTTGGTTGTGACCAATATTTACATGGCAGTTGTCGTAGATGAAGTAGAAAACCCTAACTTTTCCGGAACACCTGGTCTTATTCTCTTGTTCTTTTACAAGGGTCTCCATGTACAGTTGTACATCTTTCCTTTTTTCATATTTTGCCTCTACTTTAATTGATTTTGAGTTCGGATTATTGTTTTGTTGACGCTTTGGTACTCTCTGTTTTTTTTGGGTTTTTTTAGTAAATCTGTATACAAAAATAACCATTTTATCATTCTAAGAGTAATAAAAGAAGGGCCAGTTTTTTACTACATTTCGGTTCAAACAAAATGTCGGCAAATACAATTATTAAGTTAAATATCTCCATAGGAAAGCATTACAGAAATTAAGGAAAATTCCAATAACTTAAGATGTTCCCGTTAATTCATTAATGCTTTTCTATGGATATTTTTTAAGTCAATGAACTTTCGTGAAACTAGGCCTGTTCGAATTATGAAAAAATATGCTTAAGAACACAAGCATGAGTTCTTACTTCCTGAGTCCTGCACAGAACATATATACTTATAAACAGAGACGTATGTATATCAAAGATGGTTTTACATGTAAATGTCTCTGGTTTTACTTACTGATGAGTTAAAGACATAAGAGAGGTATGGATAATGATTTTGTTTCCATACAAAACATATCGTATTCAATTTTCGGAATAATAATTTGTTTAATGATAGGCCAGACAAGTCAAAAACAATGGCACCCTTTGAAGTCCAAATGTGATCCCCAGAAGTACCCCCTCCCCAAAATTGAATGAAAACGTCGCAGGCTTGCATATCAAAATACCTCCAGCTACGCCCCTGACAAAGAAAGAAAAAACAAAATATACATCATGTATTTTATCTGCTGTCCTACATCTCAAATTTATTAAGGCATGCCAGATGAAAGAGTTTGCACAAATACCGTATAATGATTGTTACTTCACGTTGTTTTTCACATATAAATGCCTGACATATTCAATACCACAAGGAATATATCAATGTTAAATATTTTGATTTTCTTGCGAGTCAGTAAAACATGACCGTCGCTGACTTTATATTACCTAGCATGAAAGGAAAAAGCACTGAGCGTCACATATACATGTAAGTACACAGATTCTTTTATGAAAACGTGCATTTAAAAGCAATCATCCGTTTCAGTAATAGCGTATATAAATGGAAGAGATCACGCCTGACATCCATATGGGACTAATAGTACTTTAAAGCGTTCAAAATCGGATGTAGACCAGATGTGATACAACTAGGACACGAAATGACAGACCAGGAAGGTTTTACCTACCCCGACAAAGTCAGAGACAAGCTAGCAGGCAAGACTATCCTGATCGTGGGATCAAGTAATTCTGGACGACGGTTGGTGTGGGATATTTTCACAAATGCAAAAATCAAGGTAAATACAAAAACACCAATAAGGCTATCCGATTATGTGTTGTATGAATATATAACACACACGGGATGAGCGCTTTTAAGATAGATGCAATTGGAGTTCCTTGGACGCCAAAGTTGTTTAGAGTTTCTCAAATCGATGACAAAAGGAGAACAAATTGCTGTATATTTTTACAATTTATTTAAATACCTCGTGTAGCTTATATATTGAGTATTTGTTCCTGCCTGAGGGGGCACGGGGGGCGCTGGTCTCATGACTAAAGGGTGGAGGTTTCAAGTAACGTCATGCATGTACATGTTTCACTGTTTTGTATCTACGATACCTTATAAAAAGAAACAAATATTCTTAAACATAACTTTATATTTATGTGTATTTTACAGATCATAATGGTTGGACACGAAAAATCCAATTCCGGGGCAGGAAAAGTAGAAACTTTAATCAATTATGATTATTACACAAATCAGTCAGATATTGAGAAACACGCGAACAAGATAATCCAGCTTCTTGGTGATAGAGTGAAAGATATTGACGGCTGTTTCACTTTCACCGAAGAGGATACACCAATAACGGCCGTAATATGTGAGAAACTTAACCTCAGAGGTTTTCAACCTGACGCAGCCATGGCAGTAAGGAGCAAACAAAAAACTTACGAAGCTCTGAGATCCATGACAAGAAATACTTCATACAAGACAGAGAAGTATTCGCCTTTTGCCATACGCATCCAAACTGAAAGCGATATCAAAAAGGCAAAGGAGATAGAGTACCCTGCTATTCTCAAACCGGAACACGACGCGAGTTCTTGGGGAGTTGTAAAGGTTATTTCTGAAAACGACTGCCTTCTACAATACAACAAGATACAGAACATATTCCAAACAGCAAGCTTTAGAGAAACGTTTGGGAAGTCTATGGTCCTGATGGAATTTCTTGAAGGTCTCTCCTACAACCTAGATGTGGTAATTTTCGATGGCGAGCTTATGGCTGCGTTTATAACAGATATAGGTCTCTACCTTCCTAATAGGTTTATTGACACCACCACGTGCATACCTTCCAATTTATCTACAGAACTTCAAGACCAACTGATCACAGCTGCACATCACTGCTGTTGTAAAGTTGGGTTATCCAATGGAGTTTTCAACACAGAGTTTAAGACGACAGCATCCGGTCTAAAACTTATTGAAATCAATGGAAGAATCGGTGCATATCGCAGATGTATCGTCATCGAGACAATTTATGGCGTTAACTTATATGAGATTGCAGCCGCCATTGCTTGTGGAATCAAGCCTTGTATTCCAGAAGTAGCCCCAAGGTGCTTTGCTGTTGGAGCCTACCTTTACATGAAGTTTCATGGAGAGCAGTTTTTGAAAGACGATGTTCGTCTAAAGCTAGGTTATATGGCTGAAGCCAACGAATTACTCATGCTCAAGGAAAGTGATACCATAGAGCTTCACTATGACGACGGAAAATTCCTCAGACCTTTCTGTCATCTTGTTGCGCTTAGCAAAACAAATACAAAGTGTGCTAGACAAACACTCATAAACCTCTTGCGGGAGCTCGGATTGGACCGAACCGATTTTGACATTGATCGACTAACAAGTGTATGGGCATAGAAGATAAAGAACTAGCATGTTCTTTGACAATATTTTCATGGTAGATATGTCATATAAGTACTTAAAATTAAGTATGGTATGAACACATTCTTAAATTAACACTACTCTTTAAGTAGAAACCATGTATCAAGATAATAAGAATTTAACAATGTTATAAGCACTGCCTATATAAGTTAGAATACCAGACAGCACCCCTGCATCTATCCTAATATCAAATATCAGTGTACATTAAGTTGATTGTTCAATTTAGCTACTACTATTTGACATGAAGCCATGTGTATATTCGTAATGCCCTTTGACCTAGCAAACGGTCTTAGAAAATGTTGTAAATTTGTTAATCATGTATTTGTCCCTGTAACTTAAAAAATATTCCACAAGCTGCATATAATAAGCATTTTTTCTCGAATACTTTAATTCAGTAGACTATCAGCTATGGCATCAATAATGAATAACAACACTTATTACATTTTTACCAGTGAAATATCGAAAATTATTCATTTTGTAAAAGTGATATTTTCAAAATATCACTTTTGCTGATTAGACCAATCAAAACACAGCTTTCAAACTAGCTTGGGGAAAACTTCAAACTGAACTTCTGTTCAAATGCTTCACGAAACGAAGGCCTTATTTTCTGCACATAGTTATAATATCTGTCACCTCATTCGGAAATTTTTCTCAGTGAACGATTACCTTTCATTTTTAGGAAATTGTTAAAGTATGCAAGTCAGCAGTTCTATCTGTTTGATCGGATGAAACGTGTGCCAAATAAAGCACGGAATGTTCACAGCGTCTCCAAGTTGTAAAATATAGGCAAAAGTACATGTATAAGAGAACTTGTGTCATCTCTTACAATGAAAGTTAAAGCGTAACTCACATAAGCCTGCATTGCACTGACACTTTATCATCTGGATATATGGTGACAAAACTCCGCATTTCTCTCGCTTCTCACCATCTTCCGTAATTGTAGATTGGGCGGTTATCAACATTGCGTTATGATCTGCGTTGATGAGGGGACTTTTTCCATATATTTGACACTATTATAGTATATGGCATATTTATTTAAAATATGAAGACAAATACATTCTTCATTAAAATCAGTGATCAAAAGAAATTAGTGACGAGTTTTGACAGAATATCTGTATGTAACAGTATCTTCAGTAATACGAAATATATTTCACTCGTGTGGCTAATATTTTTATATGTTTCACTCGTGCTGTTGCACACTCAACATATGTTGCACATATCAAAATATTAGCTGGATATAAAAAAGAAAGGTACAATGATGAATCGGCGTACTCACAATACTGGCGGTGGAAACCAATATATAGACGCTAATTAGGGTAAAAAAGTTAAGCGGAAAGCTTCCACGGCGAAAAATCGCTTAAGGTCTCTCGGTCCGTTGATTATCGTTCTTGGCAAAAACATGGCCGCTTTGACGGATATAAAATTTGATACCTATCGTGGGTAAGAAATTCACCTACATACGCCGATGATCATGCAATTTGCAATCCGGCTAATACCCAAGCGTCTGCTAGAATCAATGTAAACGCTGGAAGGTTAAGTTGGTTACGTAATTATCGACTATATCAACCTGATCTTCTGTAAACGTGTTGTGTAAACAATACAGTATGGTATAGGGGAGGTAATTAGTAACTCCAATGTATTTGAGTTATTCCCATTTATCAGAAATCTGTTTATGTAAAACATATATTTTGGAGTGAATACAAGGACTTGGAACTGGTAACACGCGTTTGTGCTTTTATCTACAACGATCATGTCATGATGTGAGTTTCATAAGCAGGTTCCCCACTCACCCTCATTCATCTATTAGTAATGTAAACACCAAGACAACCGCTTCAATTCTTTACAAATGCATCATTAAACAAACACATTGCTTTATATTTAATCGATATTTAATGCAACATGTTCTAATGATATCACTATTAAATAAATGCCATAAATGCTAGTTATAAACTATTTTCTGTGTAATCTGATACCAGGCGAGTGGATACATTCAAATCAGGCTACAGCAATCGATAAACCTAGTATCTCACTACTTTCAACGCATTATGTGATATGGGAAAATCTATACCTCCTATAATTAAGTCCAGTTGCAATGAAAAGGGTGGCAATTGAAATAAAAAAAAACATAATTCGGATTATTTTCCCCAAATTTTAAGTGAAATAATGTTTTTTGGTTCAATTTTTTCATGCTTTGTTAAATAAGGATTGTTTCTTCATAACATAACTTTAAAAAATCAGTTTTTCATCCACACAATGTTTTGATATTTGAAAATGTTGATGAAAAACATACATATAATTGTTTGTTTTGTTGAATAAAAGTTATACGAAACGTAAAATATTTACTTTCTTTTCTGTTTTATATGTATATATAACGTTAGGATTGTAATACATTAAAACGTAATATGTTAGTTGTTGATTTCGCTCTTTTGGGTGTTTTCCCTGAAAATATCGGTTTTTCACCCCAAAAAGATTTCTGCAGTTTTTCGGCCAATTACAATAAAAGGACTTATTCTTTATACACTAGTAAACATTTGAGTGAAATTTCATGAAATTCCTATGGATATTGACAAAGGAACCGAGTGACCTTAAAATGGCATTAATCGTAAAAGCCTAAGGAGGACAACTTTTATGTTATACGTTTAAGGAAGTTCTAGACTGAGTTCTCTCCCCTTAGGACAATGGATTTCTTAGATAAAGTCCCTGACTGAATAATGAAAAAATTGAAAATAATTTTTTTGGATACTTACATAACTTTGTAAGTAATTGGCAATTAAAAAACAGTATTATGCTAAATTTCATTTGCATAAATAATTCAGACATTTTGAAAAAAAAGGAAACAAAAAAAATGTATATGCAAGCTATATGTATAGCTAATTTTATATGACGACACTACAGAATTGGTTTTACTACCAGCAATATTTTATTATTTTTAATAACTAAGTTCCGATTTCCCTTTATGTAGCCTCCCATTTATTTTGGACATACCCCTTAAGCGCCCCACTAAAATCTTGAATTTGATTGGCTGTGGCATGAACTATATTGGGCTCCTTAAATAAAGGCTTCTGATTGGCTTACACAGGAGACCCTACTTCAGAGAAAAAAATTTCACTGGCGCCATTTTGTATACAAAGAAAACAGAATTATTGTCAAGTTTTAAACTTCAAGAAATCAAAAAAAAAAAACGACAGTTTATCTTCAAATCCGGATCAAAGCTAGCAGATGATTTGACGTTTATTTTCTACCTCGGCGTTCCGCGTGACCTGTTGGGACTGTCAACAACAGAGAGGGTGACGATTTGACGGCCGTGTGTACATGTGCTTTGTCTGGAGTACCGTGATTCTAGGACATAGTTTCATTCGGCGACTTGAACAGTCTACATGTAACGATCGTAGTTTATCACCTGATTTTAATTTAGCCCAAGCTGAGATTCTCCTTGTTGGCTACTCAGGTGGTACAGTGGGTAGACTACGCACCAGTGAACACTTACATGAGTTTTGAGTGTCGTTTCAACCGCATGCGGGGATTCTACAGATAGGTGGAAATGATCTGTGCGACAAATTCATCACGCCTACACAAGTAGCTACAGACATTGTATTAACTTTTAACTTTACTTTAACTTTATTAACTTTGCTTTACAAAATAAAAAATACCCATGTATCTATTCCCACACAAAATATTCTAACACAATCTGACAGAAGAACACGGGGGTCACATAAATTCAAACAAATACAAACAAAGACAGATCTCCTGAAATACTTCTTCTTTCCACGTACCATCATCAACTGGAACAGTTTACCCACTCACATAGCCGCAAGCAACACTCTCTCCTCCTTTAAAACCAGCTTAGCCAAACATGTCCACCATGTAAAATTTTTATACATTAGAAAATAAAAAAAAATTACAATAATTATGTTTTTTGCACATGCGCTCAGGAGGGATGTTGTACCCTCTTGTTTAAGAGTTTATTCCCTTAACGGAAGAAGAAGAAGAAGTTTGGCTTGCCACCTGCGTCGTCATTACGGCGTAATGTTTGTGTTTATTTGTGACATTTCAAACGCCCCAAACCGAGAGGCCTGCTCCCCTATCTATAGGAGACCCGCCGTCGGGAGACCAATACTCTATTGTCCCAGTTTGCAAAACCCTGTGATGGACTTCAGATCTGACGTCATAAACGCATGCATGATAGCCCCAACAATTTATTTCTGCCTGACGGATGTCATCTTAATTCCCTGGGTACTGCTAAGTTCTACAGGAACATTAGACTGACCATTAAACACGCCTGTTCCAAATGTATGGGTCATAGAGAGGGTAGGTGGGTTTTTTTTAAATGTCCAGAAATTAATAATAATAAGCATAGTATTATTCGATAATGACACTAAATGTGATACTTTGTGAAATTCATTATTTTTATTTGGCTTTTACACTTCTATCAATCCAATATTTACTGGATAACTAGCTGGAATGTTACTTTCACATACTGTATTTCTTTCTTTTCGGCTTTGTGTCTGAGTCACATTCCTTTGGTCATATACATTGACACAATAAATAATATACATAATAGTATACATATACATATTATACACGAGCTGCTGTTATACATCTATAATTAATTGTAGCTCATTATGAAGCCTACTGTTTTATAGATATGCTCGGTCTGCTATTGTGCAATAACTTTTAGTATATAACATGCACAAATTACATGTATATATTATGATAATTTGTTTATCTTGACATCAAATATATATACAACTTATACTATAATGTACAGCCCAGTCTTTGACTGGTTTTGAGGGATGTTGTTACCCCGTTAGTGAGTAATTATACATGTAGCCCTGTATAGGTGATCATGCACCAACCTCCAGCTTTTATTAAGATTTTAAATTCAATAATATCATAATCACATACATTTCAATTTTTGTTAAAATAACTATTGTATATATATATACTGTATAATATTTGTTTTGGAGGTGTGTTTTTTAGCAATGGGCATGGGTTTTTGATACATTTCCTTTATTCAAAAACAAAAAATTCCTTTATTTTCTAGCTGTCAACAATGGCATCCAAGCCAACTAAGCTCCTCCTTTCACGGAAAAGAAAAGCAGCCACCGTATCGTCACACAGTGTTCTGGAGCCTTAGACAACTTCCTCTGTTCCAGTACATGATCAGCATGGTTTGCCAAATGACACCATCACCTTGATTGCAAAATCTGTGACGGCCGCCGTCCTAGAGGAGCTCAGAAAGACACCTTCCTCACTGCAGGACAGTACTGGGTCAGTCCCTACAATACCAGCTGCTGCTGCAGGCAGCTCTACAGCACAAGCGCGGGATGCTACAGTGCAGTGCCATACAAACACTTCCAAGACAGGTGCCAACCTCTTTTATTTTGACAATTTTGATGTTCATGACCTGTCTGTAGTCAAGCCACAACAGATTTCTTTCAGACCACTCCACCATAAAGTTGCCCCTAAATTGAAGCAAAAGATATGGGATAGAGAGTATATTGACTTATTCCAAATTTTAGATGACCCCATCAATTACACACTCCAATTAGATAACAGTGGCAGTGTTGGCTTGACTCAGGCTGGTCATAAGAAATTTTTAACAATCGAAAGGTGGACAGATGCATCCATCATCTTTTTCTCTGTGTACAGACAGAAATATCCTGAATGTACCGAGGGATTAGCAACCTGCCAACATGTAGTAAGAAACATTGCCAAAGCCGGTGGAAACTGGTATGGTTATGATACTGGTTTTCGTCGGCTGAAGCAATCAGCTATTGATATGGACTGGGGTTCATTGGAGCAGGAATTGTACTGCACTGCTATGACATCCAGGTCCAAACCCCATTCTATTAACAGGAAAGGTCCTGCTAATACTACATCCCCCCAGTCGAGTGGAAATAACAATTTTCGCTCCAACACAGGCACTTGTTTCCGCTACAATAAAGACTCGCACTGCGGGGGTGCAAGTACTCGCACATCTGTGGCAAATGTGGAGGGAAACACCCACAATTCAAATGTTCCGAAAAATCAAACAAGTCTACCACAGTCCCAACAGTGTAACTTTGATAGCTGCAGCAATTTCTCCGTCACAACCCCAGTCAATGTAGGGAAACTTGAAGAGTATTTAGATGGTTATAATCCAATTTGACTTTATTATCGTATTCAAGGCTTCACCAACAGGCTTCGATTAGACTATCAGGGTTCCAGGGGTGCCTGGGGCATTTAGTACTGCTTTAGAATGGATAGCTGTAACCAAGTTAGGATGTAATCATGTCATACATGTCTTACATGATTTCATGTTTGTTGCCAAGACACAGGAGGTGGCAATGACTAATTTAAAACAATTCATTTCTATGTGCAATGCAATAGGAGTTCCCATTGCAGGGGGAAAACATTTCCGCCTTGCCAACAGATGGCATTTGTAGGCTAACACTGAATAGTGTGACATATACGGCTTCACTGCCGACAGATAAGGTAGAGAAAGCTGTCACAGCTATCCAAGCTTTACTTAGTAAGTCTAAATGCACACTTAAGGATTTGCAATTATTGATAGGCTTACTGAATTTTGCATGCTCTGTCATTCTGCCAGGTCGTCCCTTTCTGAGACGTCTGATCAATATAACCATGAGTGTCTCTCAGCCGTACCATCACATCAGTATCGGTTGAAGCAAAAGCTGATTTAGGGGTTTGGTTAGATTTTCCTAAAACTTTTAATGGTCGTACCATTTTCATTGAGGAAAAGTTCTTGTCCAACTACACACTGCAGTTGTATACCGATGCCTCCTCAACTATTGGTTATGGCGCGGTTATCAAACAAAGCTGGCTACATGGGATTTTTCCGCTTTCATGTAAACCATTTCATATTGCAATTTTAGAATTTTACCCTATCTTGCTTGCCGTGTATACGTGGGGTCACCTGTGGTCAAACCATTCCATCCTGTTCTACACTGACAATGATGCACTTGTGTCTGTGATTAATACAAACCAGTAAGGATAGTATACTCCTTAGGATGGTTAGATGTTTAGTTTTGAAATGCTAACAACTCAATCTGAACTTTCGAGCTAGGCATATCGCAGGTCGACGCAACATTCTTGCTGATTCCCTTTCTCGGTTGCAGATTGCTCGGTTCAAGACTCTGGCCCCACAAGCAGATCTTTTACCAACTGCAGTTCCAAACCATCTTGCACCCAACAACTTCTTCAAGTCATTGAACAATTACTGATGTCTTCCCTAGCACCATCGACTCGCACTATATATGACAGAGCACTGACGAATTTTCAAGAGTTTGCTTCTGTCAACCATTTGACCCCTTCAGTGATAAATTGACCCCAGCTCACATTTCGCTTTTTGTCGCTCATTTGTTTTATCAGAAGTTTTCGCCTAAAACCATTTCGACCTAGTTGTCAGCCATTGCATATGTACATAAGCTTATGTTTAATTATGATCCAAATGCTTCATTTCTAGTCAAAAAACTTGTTTCAAGAGCGTACCGTCTATCACCCTCTACCGATATAAGATTACCTATCACAGTTCCCATATAAGACCATATTTTACATTCACTTGCTATGACAGCATTCAACTAACCAAAGGGTATTGTTTCAAGCAATGTTCTTATTTGCATTCAATGCATTTGCACGGGTGGGTGAAATTACCATGACCGGTTCTAGTCAGAATAATTTATCTCTGTCTGATATCAAATTAGAAGAATCAAATTCTGGTCCGTTAGTTCGAGTCTTCTTTAGTCGTTTTAAACATAATCTTGCACAAACCAGACATGAAATAAGTTTTGGCCATGGACCAACAAAAATGTCTTCTTCTAAAGCACTGTGTGACTATTTGCATAGAAGAGGGCCCATCCTGGCCCGCTTTTTATGACTTCAAACAACACACCTGTGCCACCCCCCCATTTTGATAAACAGCTACATAGATGCTTTGCCTTTTGCAAGTTGGATAGCACTTGTTATAAAGGTCACAGTTTAAGAATTGGTGATGCATCTTATGCAGCAGAGCAAGGCTATTCGGATGCTAAAATCTGTTCCATGGGCAGATGGCATTCATCAGCTCTTAAGAAATACATCCGTTCCAATTCTGTTGTATAGGTTTTTTGTTATATATGATATAAGCTTGCTTGGGCCGGCTTACTCATTTGTTATTAGGCACATGAACGCATGGTATTTTCAATAATTTTATTGAAGTTTTTTATGCAATTTTTCTTTATTTCAAAGGGAAGCTTGCTTGGGCTGGTTTCCTTTCTTTTTGTACATGTATTGGTATATATTTGTGTTGTTTACATGTGTTATGGCACATATCTCTTAAAAAACTTTCAAAGTTCATACATGATTTGTGTTTATCTGGTTTACTACACATGGACCCTCACAATGCGGATTATATTTTACTCAATTGCCATTTCAGCTGGATATTCTGGAACTTGTATTCTCTGTGACGAGTAAGGATGTGCTATGAGGCAATTTGAGTGTGCTAAAATTTGTGCCAGGATAAGACTATCTGTGACTGAAAAAAAAACTGTGCAACAACACCAGCTAACAACTCGGAATCATTTGACACTTTTTCCATTTGACTGGCATGCTTTGGCTTGTCAGAATTTGTTGGTATATATCTGATATGTATTACCTATTTCGCATGTGTTGCACAATATTTCAATATCTATAACTGTTGTTCTTGTTCACTTGTTGAACAGTTTTGTTTTTTAAAACAGTACTTGTGTTCTTTATATTTGGTGGGGAAGTTAACAAATTACCTGCGGATATTTTCTAACTTTGTGGCGTTGTTCTACCGAACCCCCACCTTTATATTAAGTATGAGATGGTATAAATAGTATAGTATATTTTCAATCGTCACCCCACTCACTCTTTGCAGAATATGCCTCCTTGGTATGTTTATTTAATGCCAGATGAATTCCATATATAAAACATAATTAAACATTAAATTAAGAATATCGGTAATTTAATTTCATTGACTATGATAGCGTCTGTAAACAACTGGTTGGTACGGTTAAGTTTAATTGGGTATTCAAACTTGTTAATACTTTTCAACTCGTGTACTACGAAAATGTGTATATCATGTAAAGTGCACCGTGCCAAATGAAAAATAAACTGTGGCTATATAGGTTCCAGCAAACGTCGGGGACTAAACGATTCACCAGCAGAGTCTGCCAGCCCCTATCATTTAAGATGACGTAACACACATGTGCTGCTCAGCTTTTAAGCTTTTAAGCTCATGGATACTGAATTAGACAACGACTACTGGCAACGAAGGTTAAGTATACTTAAGTAAAAGCGAAATTATTGAAATAATCGCAAAGTTTATTAGTAAGTTGATCATGATATAAACTACAGTTTATCAAACTACACTATCATAGTAACAGTAGAAATGTTTTGTTTGTTTCTCCACAGCGTTGACTAGTATACGAATTTGTATGTGTGGAAAAAAGGCAGAAGGAGACAGAAAGCGATGAAAAATGTTACTTGTATTAAAAAGCAGTAAAAAAAAACATCTTATCGCGTACATCAAATCAAACAAAGAAAGTAAAAACAAAATATACATCATATATTTCATCTGCTGTCCTACATCTCAAATTTATTAAGGCATGCCAGATGAAAGAGTTTGCACAAACACCGTATAATGATTGTTACTTCACGTTGTTTTTCACATAAAAATGCCTGACATATTCAATACCCCAAGGAATATATCAATGTTAAATATTTTGATTTTCTTGCGAGTCAGTAAAACGTGACTGATAATTTTAGATTGCATAGCATGAAAGGAAACAATGCACTGAGCATCACATATAAGTACACAGATCATTTCAATATCAATTATGATTAATAAAAAAATAAGTCAGATATTGAGAAACACGCGAGCAAGTCAATCCAGCTTCTTGGTGATAGAGTGAAAGATATTGACGGCTGTGTCACTTTCACTTTCACCAATAAAGGCCGTCATATGTGAGAAACTTAACCTCAGAGGTTTTCAGCCTGACGCAGCCATGGCCAGTAAGGAGCAAACAAAATGTTTCCGAGGCCCTGAAATCCAAAACAAGAAACGCTTCATACAAGACAGAAAAGTATTCGCCTTTTGCCATTCGCATCAAAACTGAAAACGATAACAAAAAGGCAAAGGAGATACAGTACCCTGCTATTCTCAAACCGGAACACGACGCGAGCTCTTGGGGAGTTGTAAAGGTTATATCTGAAAACGACTGCCGTTTACAATACAAAAAGATACAGAACATATTCCAAACAGCAAGCTTTAGAGAAACATTTGGGAAGTCTATGGTCCTGATGGAATTTCTTGAAGGTCTCTCCTACAACCTAGATGTGGTAATTTTCGATGGCGAGCTTATGGCTGCGTTTATAACAGATATAGGTCTCTACCTTCCTAATAGGTTTATTGACACCACCACGTGCATACCTTCCAATTTATCTACAGAATTTCAAGACCAACTGATCACAGCCAACGAAGTAATCCTGCTCAAGGAAATCGAGACCAAAGAGCTGCAGTATGACGATGAAGAATTCCTCAGACCTTTCGGTCATCTTGTTGCCCTGAGCAAAGCAAATACAAAGTTTGCAAGAAAAACACATCATAAATCTCTTCCAAGAGCTCGGGTTGGACAGGACCGATTTTGACATTGATCTACTCACAAGTATGTGGGCATAATAGATAATATACGACAATATATGACAATATGTCCATGGTAAATGAGTCATATAAGAACTTTGAATTAAGTATGGTATGAACACAGCCTTTAACTTTTCACTACTCTTTAAGTAGTAACCATGTACAGTTTTGTATCTTCTATGTAAAACATCACTTCTAGATAATTTAACAATGTTTTAAGCACAGCCTATATAAGTTAGATTATCATATAGCACCTTTGTATCTATCTTAATATCAAATATCATTGTACAGTATTAGTATTATATTGGCTCAATTTTGGTTCAATTTAGCTACTAGTCTTCACATAAGTCCAGTGTATATTCGTATTACCCTTATATCCATTAGACGGTCTCAGAAGATGAACGAGGGTATCCATGTACATGTAAATCTCTCCTTTTTCACATCTTGCCTCTAATTTAATCGTTTTTGAGTTCGGATTATGGTTATGTCGACGCTTTTTTTGTAAATTTGTCCCTGTAACATGAAAATATTTTTTAAACTGAATATAATTAACATTTTTTCTCAAA
Source organism: Mimachlamys varia (assembly GCA_947623455.1). Lineage (NCBI taxonomy): Eukaryota > Metazoa > Mollusca > Bivalvia > Pectinida > Pectinidae > Mimachlamys > Mimachlamys varia. The sequence goes on along the minus strand of OX392531.1, from coordinate 15,669,569 downwards.
CTTTAACCTTTATTAGTAGACCGTCAGCTCAGGTAAAATTGAAAAAATAATGCACTTCAATTGTTGAGACAGATTGCGTTATGGTTTCGAAACAAGTGGTTTTAATTTCTACATAACGACCGTGCTTCAATAATGATTTAGATAACGTCTCTATTTCTTATCTTTTCCCAATTATGGCCTTCTGCTCCAAAGATATATTGGTCATGGCATTGAAATTCTATTACAAGGTGAAATCATATAATAACAAATATCTGTGTCCCGGTAACTAATTGTAACAGTGTCAAAAGATAAAACTCAACTCAGGGTACTGTTTGAAATTCCTTTAATTGAGAAACACATATTATTAATAAGTATGTACTACACAGCTAATTGACAGAGGTCTAGTTAGCCGGCCAAGGCCAGCCTTTCTTTACAGAGATGGTCACCTTGATGTTGACCAGTCGTTATCGCTGATGGGTGGTCAAGAATACCTGTAGGTCCACAACCAAAGTCACGTACTATAGTCACGAGCACTCTATCTCATGGTGGTCACGACATTGTGACCCCTGAACCGGATTGCATAATTACTTCGAAGTGTATATATGCTTGAAGTATCTCTGTGTATGATTCGTTGTAATTATGAAACTGTACTAATACGTTTCGTTACATTGGCTGTTGCGAAAGCCCTTTAACCAACTAAACCAACTGTGAACTACTCTGAGACCACTTTGTGATCAATCTAAGGACTATGTTGCGATGAGCAGGTAAATAAGTACTTCGAATTATTATTATGATTGTAATTACTGTTACTCTTTTATACAGACGACCGGTAACACAAATGTTGTATTTTGCACTTGATAGGCGGTAGCATTTTATCATTAATGTGTTTGTGTGTTTGATTATTCTGATTTATCTCAATTTTGATTGCTCAAATTATCTATCAAAATACGATGTCGAAGCGCCTGGTATATGTTTTTTCTTGTAACAAGTTGTCTCCCGCTTTCAGTGATTATTTCCTTTATAACATATTAACCTTCTTGATTTTATCGTGCTTTCCGCAGAATGGGCATACGAGCATTAATTAAAAAAATAAATATTTTAATAGTTTACATTAGTATCTTTAGCTTGTCCTTAAAAATTAAATCAAAACTAAGAATCCAAAATCAGTGCTATAATTTTAAGGATGTATTGGTTATATTTTTTTATCAGTAATATATGTAGTTTTCCTTCCATCAGGCAACTTTTTGTTCTCTTTGTGCTGTATGTACATGTAAACATTCACGCCTGACAACTTGTTGTTCTCTTTGTGCTGTATGTACATGTAAACACTCACGCCTGATAACGCATTTTACTACAGGTGCGTAGCGTCCAAAATCACATATATCTAGGATATAAGATGCAAACCGTACAACCTGTACGCAAAATGGAAGACGCAGAATGTTTAACCTACCCTGACCAAGTCAGAGAAAAGCTTGCAGACAAGACTATCCTGGTCATGGGGTCAAGTTACGGTCATAAACGATGCATATGGCATATTTTGTCAGATGCAAAAATTAAGGTAAGTTATCGAGTACAAGTTGTATCTATCTATTACGTATACAATAGCAGCTACTAAATTCTGTTTGGTGATACTTTTTGTACGTTTCCGTTGTTTAAACAGTGTTTTATTAAGTAATAACAGTAATAATGATACGAAAATAAGTACAGGGATTCGTGTTCATGGTCTTTAAGTAATTTAAGTCGACATCTTTGTCCCAATGAGAAACATTCTGTATCTTTAAGTGATATGACGATGGACGTTTTTTTTAGTATGCTCATTAGTGTTATTACTTGTCCAAACTTAAGACCACTTTAGACTTAAAGAGTAACTGTATTGCTGAACTATCTTTTGTGTATGGAAAGATTGGTAAATAATAAGTGAGATAATTCTCACGAAACTTTTTTTTTGTAAAAATTACGAAGTTTTGACCATTTTACTAAATTTCACACCTGAACGCAAATCAGAAAATCCCCGATTTTGCAATACGACCGGAAGTGACGTCACAACGGTAACCTCTGATAGACTTGAATAGTCATTATAATAAATTTGTATGAATCGTATCACGAATCGTTATTTGTAGAGAGTCTTATATACAAGAATATGACACTTATATACCAAGTTCATTAAAGACTCTACTGATAATTGCAAGCTGTTATATGCCCCAGGGACGGTAATTAGTTGGGCGGGGGCCTGGGTTAGCAAGTTCAACAGGTATGCGGCACACGTGGTCATGGTCTGTCGACCATAAATCAATTACCACCGGACTCGCTAACATGATTAATAGATTATTATTTTGTGGAAAAACTGTAAGACTTCAAAACATACACTTGAACTGATTATGTATTAATTTTCTCATATTTTATTTCATATAACACCGCTAAAACGGCGTGTGTATTCACTGATATTCGCCATTGCATGCACCAGGGACATATATGTGAGACATATACGTCCCTGCATGCGCATATCAGCAGGAACTGATCGTAACAACTATTAAAATGCACACTGAAAAATATTTATGCATTTTGGTCAGCTGTGTAAATACAAAACTACGTAGAAACAACCTCAAACAAACAGATAAGGAATAGGACATTGGTGTTACTATAGACCACGGACTTAGATATAATCTAATTCCATGTATAGACTCAGAACTTAGAAAACCAGATATTTTATTGGACTTCAAAGAATAACATCTAATTACATCATATAGACTCATGAGACAATCTTTTTTATATGTACAATGTACGTATATTGGAAAATAAAAATATCTATCTTTTATCAATGTTTTCGACCTGTATAACCTATTTTGACGGGTATTACATTTCGACTTCTTTTATCCTTATGTTCGAGAAATTATACGTGTGTATAAAAGTTAACCGCTTTCAATCCATTGATAATTGTGTATGTCTATGTGCAGTATATATAGAAAAAAATAAAAAGTATGCGTGAATATTGTAAAATATAAGGAACATGAGCGAAATCTTGGTGTAACCTGTCTGAAGGCATACACATCGAAATAAAATGAATAATAATAATTCGAGGTTCTTTTTTACCGCTTTATCACAAACTGAAGGTCGCCTCAAAGAACAATTTATTTCAAATCTATTTGAAAAAAAATAATATTGGGTCTTTGAAAATCCCTGTGTTATACTGACAAGAAATGAACATGGAACATCTTTTGAAAATAAGATGAGAAGATTACTTAATTGGTTTTATTAAATCCGCAATTTATTCATTTATAAAATAAAAATAAAATATGAAATAATAACTGTGATACAGACATATCATACAAGTTTTCAATAGAATTTGTCAACTTGAATAGAAGAGTCAAATTTGAAATTTAATAAAGTGGCATGTACATATGTACTGTGTGACTAAACGGAGGGTTCTGGAGATTTCAAAAGGTACACCCGATACTCTATGTTCCATTCAAGGTCGAAATCTAACTACCGATATAGAGTACATATTTTGAAGTTATAAAGAGGGGCTAATAACCGCAACAAACTCATAAAACTTTGAGAGCCCCCGCCCCCCCCCCCCCCCCCCCCTCAACGAATCAAGAAGAAGACGTCTATGTAGAGGAACAGGCAAATACTTTCGAATCCATTGTTAATGGTATGAATTATTATCTTAATCATTTTCTAAACGACGACAAATCAAGGACAAAAATTATACATCATCAAAAACAAATTATCATGAACCGACACAAAATTCAAAGTATATAATAAATAGAATATGACATGGTCATTTACATATCAGGGCCTTGTATCAACCCGAGATCCCAATATCGGCCCGAGGGCCGAAGGCCAAAGGGTCGATACTGGGTCGAGGCCGAGAGTATCGGCCGATATTGGGATCTCGGGTTGATACAAGGCCTGATATGGAAATGGCCGTGTAATATTCTCTATGTATTATATATTATATAGAGAGACATGGGACCGAATTTCTTGAGTTCCCGTTAGCGGTTCGCTGTGCGCTTGATTAGCTTGTGGTAAAAAACCAAACTTCAACCTGTCGTAACTTTGTAACCGGCCGATTTCGATGCGGTTTTCGACAATGTATTAATGTCGACACAACGAGTCTGATAACTTCAGTTTCTATTTGCACTATAGTTATGCTTTAGGAGTCTTTCATGATCCTGGGGCCTGGTCTTATTCGTATAATTTTGTTATACATATCGCATATTAGGCAGGGTTGCTACTTTGTGACGTGTCAACTCATTATCGATGCCTTGGGTAGTTCTTTATTATACATTGGGGTAAAGAGAACATATGGCCTATAAATGGTAATCGAGTCATCATCCATCAGTCACAACAAGTAAACAAACTTATGCGCATGCTCTAAACGACCATCTTTATACCATTCCAAATATTTCTCAATGAGACAAAGATGGCAACCATGCAACTTGCTCATAATTCTGATCAACCTGCATCTCTCGAATCCCTGTGATGTTAGTTTGTTTGTCAGCAGTCGACATTGATCACAGAAAACTCGATATTTAGAGCAAGCCCTTAAATAAACAAATATTGCGACATGTAAACACCATAGGTTTGAGAAGCAGAAATGGTACAGTGTATAAAGAAATGGAAAGTTAAAGTCAGATAATAAAAATCGTCACGTGCATTGTATAGCCTAGTAGTGATCTGTCCATGTTGGTCATGATTTAAGTAGAAATCGAGGAAAGGTGCTGATGTAGAAGAATCTGTTGTGCCCTTTATGTACATGAAACGACCTTAACTTTTATTCTTCAGGTCATCATGGTTGGATACGGGACTTCAAATCACGAGGAAGGACAAGTGGATACTTTTATAAAGTACGATTATTACACAGACCCAACAGAAATTGAAAAACATGCAATTAACATCATTCAACTTCTTGGAGATCGCGTGGAAGTTATTGATGGATGTTTAACCTTTAATGAAGATGTTTCAGCAGTAACTTCTGCCATATGTAATAAACTAGAAATCAGGAGATTCCATCCAGACGCAGCCATAGTCGCTTGCAACAAACATAGCACCTACGAAGCTCTGAGAATTAAAAACAACAATACTAAATTCAAGACTGAAAAATATTCTCCAATTTCTTATCGCGTTCAAAACGAAGATGATATCAAAGAGGCTAAGCAGATAACGTATCCTGCTATTCTCAAACCGGAAGACACCGCGGGCTCCTGGGGAGTTGTAAAGGTGATGTCTGAAGACGAATGTCTTCTCCAATACAACAGAATACAGAACCTTTTAAGAGTATCTCCGAAAGAGCGCTGTTCTGGAAAGTCAATGGTACTGATGGAATTTCTTGAAGGTTTCTCCTACAACGTGGATTTGGTCATTTACGACAGCCAGCTCATGGCTGCGTTTATTACCGACATTGGTCTCTACCTCCCGGGCAGGTTTCTTGATACTGCCACTTGCATACCTTCCAATTTAGCTCCTGAACTTCAAGACAAACTGGTCACAGCCGCGCATCATTGCTGTTGTAAAATCGGTTTACTCAAAGGTGTTTTCAACACAGAGTTTAAAATGACCAAAACCGGTCCAAAACTTGTTGAAATCAACGGAAGAGTTGGCTGCGTTCGTAGATGCATTGTCTACGATACTACATATGGTGTCAACTTATGGGAGGTCGAAGCTGCCATAGCTTGTGGAATCAAACCCTCTTTTCCAGAAATCACAGCTAGATTATTTGCTGTTGGAACCTACCTTTTCCCTAAATTTCACGCAAAGCAGTTTCTTGAAGAAGGAATCGATTCAAAACTAAAAGATGTGGTTGAACCACAGGAAATACTCTTGCTAATGCGTATCAAGATGGAAGAGCTGCATATTGAGGATAAAGAGTTTCCTAGCCCTTTCTGTCATATTGTTGCATTAAACAAAACGAGTACAAAGCGTGCTAGACAAACTCTCACACAACTTTGTAAGAACCTTGGGTTAACCGGACCTGAATATGACATTGAGCGATTTACAAGTATGTGGGCATAATCTGACTGATCCTCATTCGGTCCCTGTGACAAAATCGATGGGAATTACATGAAATTCCACTTAAACATTCATAAGTGTATAAAGACCTGGTATTGGTGTTGAAATTGGCCGGAAAACTGCATCAATCATTTTTGGCTGAAAAACTTATATTTTCAAGAAAAGCAGCGGAAAGTACGAAATAGCAATATTAAATATCTTTTTATGTTATGCAATACTAATGTTATGTACGCTTATCAAACAAAAGAGAAACCAAAATTTAACATTCCGTACAACATATATTCAACAAAACATAAGTATATACACAGGTTTTTCATCAATAATTTCACGTTTCCAAAAATGTGTGAACGAAAAGCGAACAATCCTTATTTTAGTAATTCATTAATGCATAAAAAAATTGAACCAAAACAATATACCGCTAGAAATTGGGCAAATATAATCAGAATTATTGTTGTATCTTTCAGTTGCCTCCTCTTTCGCTGCAACTGGAAGTAAATGAGATATATATATTTTTTTTAACATCACATAAAACCAAAATCGAAAGTATCTTAATATAAATACATAGATCCAGGTGTGGTGAAAATGCATTATATGGAACATGAGGGATTAGAAAAACAAAATATATGAGAATTATATCTTTAACAAATAAAAACAAAACATATTAATTATTACACATTTGCAAACAACCGGAAACTGTACATGTACTAAGAATAGATTTTCAAGTCCATACCGAGTTTGAGACTAAATATATGTGATGTGAAGTGCCGAACGCTAGATCTGGCATTCCTCCGTTAACTGCTGACACAAAACCTAAGTTCCACACCACGCCGTCTTAAATCACGCACTTGGATAGCAATCTACAATATATGTAATAACAATGTTCTTGTTTCGTCCATAAACTGTCCATTTATGTCGCTGAGACGACCGTTCGTTGTTGCAAAATGTTAACATACTCCTCTGTAGTGGGTGAAAAATAAACGTTACCGTTTGTAAACACGATCTTAGGCATTTTCTTTATTGGAGAGTTCTACTTGGTGTACGGATAATTTCTAACCATTGACAAGTTTCATATTTTATATTCAATAATCGGATGTGACGTTTCAGACCTAGCAAAGCGACCATGTCTTTGCAAAGAACGACAAGCAAAGGACTGAGAGACATCACATGATATCACCAACTTGGCCTAGACCACTGTTCATATCGTTAAGTGTCCAAAAAGCCTTTTCACGCAACTAGTCCTTCAGTATATTTACCGATGTTTAAATAACTTGTTGCGTGTTCGCACTGTCTTTCTCAAATACTTTTTTCTCCAGTGCTTCTTGGTCAAGATTGTCAAATCTTGTAGACGATACCGTTTTAAAACATTCCTGTAGCCCAGTGTTGCAATTCGTAAACGAACTCTGTATTCTTCGTCTGGGTCTGAGAAACGCGATGGAGGTAGAGATGTTCCCAAACGCAGTGTCCAATCAGAATAAACGAGGCAAAAAAGCCAGCGAAAATTTGAATGGAGGTTAATTACAAATGTAGCTCATTCCGTGTATAAACTCAAATGATTATTTACTCGGTCTATACTATTTTGAAGGATGAGTTTCAAATAGCATTTCTATTGCCTACTTTTCAATAATTTAAATTAGATTTGTGATATATATTTGTCGAGTTATTTCCTTTTAACAACATCAAGAATCAAAACTTGCGAGGTATGCTGAGTAAATGAAATACTATCTATGTGTCTGTTTTTTCCAAAAGGTTAATATTTGTAATGACATAATAAAAGTAAAACGGAACTATCAGAATTATTGTTGTTATGTGAACCCATAGCAAACAGGTAATTTCCCCAGATGACACATACATGTAATGCCAGAACATACACGAATGGCTGCCTGTTATGTTCGACAGATGAAAACTAGTTTTTTTCCAATACAAAAGGCACACAGGGCCTGTGTCGCTCACCTGTATACATTGGTATATAGATAATCATGGTAAAATAGTTTCAAAAAAACCTCTGGGACAGACAAAAAACAAACATAAGAGCATATCTGTATAAATGAAAGTTTCGTTAATGGGTGGGTATATCAACTGTTTTCAAGTTCAACTGAGAAACCCGGTCCCTAGGGCTTTTGCTAGACCTTGGCATCAATGCTAATAGCATGATTGTGTTTGTCTCTGAACGCCAAACAACTGAATTGTTTTTGCGTGGGAAGTCTGCAAGGACTTGGTATATTATTGGATCAAATCTATATCAATTTGGTGATGGTCTCTTTATGCCAAGCAATTGAAGATAAAATTTTGGGATGTGGATCTCAACAGTTTAAAAGGTTATGATCAGGCGCTTCAGTCTGCAAGGACCTGGTGGACCCTGGGATGAAATCTTAAATTATGAATTTGAACGTCTTCTCTACGGCAGCGTATTAGGGCCACTACTATGAAAATAAATTTATCTTGTACGTACAACATACTATCTTATATGTATAACATATTATCTTGTACGTACAACTTAGTATCTTGTGCGTACAACTTAGTATCTTGTACGTACAACTTAGTATCTTGTACGTACAACATAATATCTTGTACGTACAACTTCGTATCTTGTACGTACAACATAATATATTGTACGTGCAACATAATATCTTGTACGTACAACTTAGTATCGTGTACGTACAAATTATTATCTTGTACCTACAACTTATTATCTTGTACGTACGACTTATCATCGTGTACGTACAACTTATTATCTTGTACGTACAACTAATTTTCTAAGTTATATTCAATCCCTTCTTAATGTAACAATTTGAAAAAAAATCAAATTAAGAAAACGACATGCTCTTCCAACCTCTATTTCACTTTGATTTCAACTGAGTTAATAAAAAAACATTCGGAGAATACCTAAGCGTCAACAAAACCATAATCCGAACTCAAAATCGATTAAACTAGGGGCAAAATACAAAAAAAGGGGGAATAAATAAGACCAGGTGTTCCGGAAGAGTAAGCGTCTGCTCTTAAATTCTGCCGTATAAATGTGTAGTGTAGGAGAAAGGTGGCAAAGCCCAACAGACAAGGAATACACATATATACAGTTTATTTTCACAAAAATACACTATACACATACAGATGATTTTACGTACACCACATTCACTCATTCACACAAATAAATATTTACAATGAAACCACACTATATATCTATAAAGTCCATGGCCTGTTCCGATGATGTATTCTGCTGTCATCTCACCCTGAAAGTTTATTCCACATGAAATGTGACACAGTCCGGGTTCACAGGTTCTACCCATTATCATCTGCTGATGACTTCTGTAATTCTACAGGTATCACAATCAAGCTTTCTGTCCATTAAATGGTGCCACTCCGACCCCTGCGTGCTAACAGGCGCACCATTGATGCAGGCAATCTGGCGAGTGTATACAACTTTCAAAACATCACACTTTATCAACCTATATAATGATATCTGGTATAACATTATATATAGAAAACAACCTATCATGATATAACACTATAAATGATAATGATTATAGTTATATCATTATATAGAAGATATACTACCATGATATAACACTATATATATGATATGCCTATGTGTGCACGCCTAAATAACACATATATCAATACACAAAGGACTATAATTTATGAAGTAATGAACATGCCTAACATTATATAACAGCCGATAAATGACTAAATATAACACTAATTAATAGATGGAATACTATTAGCAATATCAACATAATATTTCATAACAATCAGCTTTATATAACTTAATTAATACAAACAAGTTACTAATGATGTTATTTCACCCTGTAACATACGTACACACGCCTTAGCGAGTGAACATCGTAAGCGTAAACATGATACGTATGAGTGACGCGCACCCGTACCTAGCCTACCTGTACAATGCATGCACACTTAGAATAGTAGTACTACCAAATATAACACTTACCCTGTTTCATAGGTGGTCACGATGACTCTGTCTGGTTTTAGGCCTTCTCTAATTGACACACGTCTTGACCCAGCAATGGCTATCGGCTGTGCGTACCCACCTGGTCAGTCTAATTTATCTACTATACTTACCCTTTAATAGCGGAACGAATTATAAATACCATGAAATACAATAATAACGGCCATATACCCTTATCATTCTAATATGCTTCTAGACAAAATGATCATTTCCCGTATCGATCATCCAAATAACTTGCACGAAAATATCCAATTAAATAGTCTTGCCTTTGTTCCTATTTTCCTCTGGTTTAATCGGTTTGATTTTGGATAACGGTATTATTGACGCTTCGGTAATCTCTAAGTAATTTTAGAGTACATTATTTTCCTTTTAAAAGTGAATATTTGCGGTACAAAGTATGAACCTACAAATGTAGCATAAAGAAAAACATTTGTTAATGACCTTATCCATTTGCTACACACAATGTTTTTTTATGGAATGCGATATATCTTGATTACTGGGAGGATTTTGTTAAAATTCGCTGGCCCAGCCCAAAGGAAAAACTTACAAATATATAAACAAAAGTCGTCTTCCTAAGGCTCAGAATAACTAAAATAAATTTCTCTTAAAAAGGTGTTAAACTATATATATAATATAAAGCGAAATAAAAATATAGGAAATCTTTGTCATCCTTCAGCAGGAATATTTTTTTACTTGGTGGGATTCAGAAGCAAATGGAATCAAATTGTAAAATTTGGATTCCTGCCCCCAAAAAATAACCGTGTTCATCAAGGCTCCAGCTAACCTCGGTACCAACAAATCCAGCAATAGAGTATACAATCTTGTATCTTGAATGACGAATTAATACAAACACTCTTGTTGCACCGTTTTAATTTATCAATAAATAGAGTATGCTTAAATAATAACTTGCACTACATCTATCATGGTTTAACATGGCTGCTGTGGTTTACGACTTGCTATTTTGTCAATATAATTGTTATTCGAATAATTAAGGTATAGATTAGGAGGCAGTGTGTCGTAGTAAAACCACATTGCAGTGTATTATTTTAGGACAAAGATTTTGTGCTACAACATCACATGATTCAGAATTAAAATATCTGTTATCACATCAGATATCAGTATCATAATTATATAACTGGATAACAGTGAAATGTTTGGGTAATATATCCGTCTGATTCACGAAAAAAACCTATATTTTGACCAATGATTTCATTACTTTAGAACTTTTTCTTACGTACTTATACATATATATACATGTACCAATGGTATCCGTAATGTTTATTACACCAGCTGTATCAAGTAGCTATATAAAGAATAATTCAGTAATAAGCCATCAGTTTCAAAAAAAAAATATGAATTTTACCCGTAATGTCCTTATCTGTCGAACATTAGAAAATAGAATAAACCTATAACAAGAACCTGAGCACGGACTGGTTTTTATTTCCAACCCGGCTACATATTGATGACTATCTGTGTGTTGGGAACGCTTATGAAAGGATTCTTATCAGAAAGCGGTAGACTGGAAAATTAGGTGAACCCAGGGCCCCAACCCTGACACTGACGCCTGTATACTTTGAAACGATAAAATCAGTCTCGCGTTAAAATATTTGAGGACAGAGACAGCCAAGCTTTTCCGTCAACTCTCACTTCTCTAACATTTATAAAACTGAATCATTTTATTAAGTCTACTGTTGAGATGGGATGTTTCACGGGGAAATACTAGCAGTATATTTCCTTGTCGAAAAAAAAATCACAAATAGATGATATTATCTTTTATTATTGCTTGACGTTTTTTAACTTTATGTGAACATTAATATGAAAAAGGCAAAGCCTTAAAAGAGCGTAGCTTTAGTAAATCTCTGATATTTACTGAGATTTATTTATATACTGTTTTAGAAAACATAACACTTCCATAAATTAAAGTCGGCAAGTCGAAAAAAAAAAGCTTCTCAAGCAACGACAAAGATAAATGGAACCGACATCAGCTGAAACCACACCCAACATTCCGGGAATACCAGATGACGTAACGTAAATGTGTGACGTAACTTTATTGTGTCGAGTGTTTCAGGTATCACTACTGGAGAGTTTCTTCCGAACGAAAAAGATCAAAGGCAAAGGGTAGCAACAAGGAGAAACAACTTTATTTACACATGCATGTGCTTTCGCTCTTATAAACATCAAAATACTAGAATTAAGGAAACAGAACTAGACATATATAAGTTGGTATGTTAGCGGTTGCGGAACGGCTGGTTCACTCGTTGTCAGTATAGTGTGTCCTGATGGGGACATTTGATAGTATTCGAGTTCCGCACTATCGCACGAACATAATGCAGCTTCCCAAATACCCACGACTCAACAAATAGGACAATACACTTAAACTGCATACACTGGGCTTATGCTATTACATTATCACTTAACTGAAACTAATTGTTGTTAGACGTAATACAAAATAAGACAAGATCAAACCACACTACATACGTGTTTGCAGCTATTCATTCAAATTGCGTTTGTGTTTGTACCATTTATCAATCTAAATTCATCCACGACATTGAGAGCAATTATATTCGATAACAAGTCCAAATACAGTGTTTTCTCTGTTTAACTTTTAACAAATATGAAACCCCACTCGTGGACGCTGGGGACTGATCAATAATTAGAGGAATACATGCTATTCGAGTAATCTGCGCTAGGTTGAATATGTTCAAACTCGGTCGGTACCAAACAAATGAATGAGGGGTATTCGAGTAAGCTGGGTACGAGTAAGCTGTGTACGAGCAAGCTGGGTACGAGCAAGCTGGGTACGAGCAAGCTGGGTACGAGCAAGCTGGGTACGAGTAAGCTGGGTACGAGTAAGCTGGGTACGAGCAAGCTGGGTACGAGTAAGCTGGGTACAGTAAGCTGGGTACGAGTAAGCTGGGTACGAGCAAGTGGGGTTCTACTGTACACTGTTTTGTATAATACTTGACAGAATGTCAGAAAAAGGAAATGATTCACTGATAGCCATAATTTGTTTTGGACATAATCGAACACCGCTGACCATGATTAGTGCTTCATTATTTACCTTTACTTTTCCGTTTGTAAATATATGTCACAATAATCGACGACCAAACAAACTTAATTCAGTGGTCAGAATAGTCCTGTCTTCCAACTTTTCTCTGGTTTCGTTGGGGGAAGTTGTGGATGTATTACATGTATGCTTCAAAGTACAAGTAGTCAGTTAAGTTACCAGGCGTTGGAATCGTGACAATTTCTGTACGTTCTTTTGAATAAAATGAAGGCAAAGATATGTTTTTTTAACACAGTGTACATGTACTTCAACCAATTTCGCAAGATCTCTATTCTTTTCTGAAAGTTTTTATCTCACTTTTTATAGAGATAGATATTGTCTGCATCGAACCAGGTAGCGCGTTTTCATCTTAGTGTTTTATAGTAAGCATTCCTGGCTTGTTTCGTCACTGCAGGAGTTTTATAAAAGAACTAAAATATATATTAACATGATTTATTTCTATCTCTAATCATGTATTTCACTGATTTTGACGTGTTATGACAAATTGTTTTCAAATGTCTTGCCAATAGTCATGTAATAGACGTCCTCTTTTTTGCAATGGTGATGTGCTAAGAATGCTTCAATGGAGTGACGTTATTTCAGAAATAAAATCGTGTCAACAAATATGTTTTATTTCTTTTATACAACTCTGGAAGCGACTAAATAAGCCAAGACTGCTTACTTTAATGCACTAAGATGAAAATGCGCCCCCTAGTCAGATGCAGACATTATCTATCTCACATATGAATTATTAAGTGTTATACAATGAAAAATAAGCTGATTATAAAGCCATTGCATATACACATGTTTAAATTGTAAATAGAGAATATTACATGATAGAATTCCAACCACATCAGCCTGATGATCCTATATCAGACCGAGGGCCTTATCCCGAGGTCTGATATTGATCGAGGGCCATATTAGCCCGAGGACCTTATATCAGACCTCAGGCAATAACCCTCCGCATTATTTGGTCCTCGGCCTGATATTTGCATGCAATATCAATTTTGACATGTTTTATTTTGTTTATCATATACTTAAACACTGAATGTTTGATTCAAAAGTTTTAATAAAACAACAACAAAAGATGCTTGCGGTAGCCATTTAATCTGTATACAATGTAACATTTAAGTGAACAGCAACCAAAAACACTCCTCTCCTGCTTGTTTTGGCGCGTTATCTTTTACACAGATATTTTGTTAAACAGAATAAAATGGTTTTATTTGAACCTCTTAAAAAGTTAGATAAAACAGATTAAATACAAGTATAACTGCTCTTTACATTACGTTTCAATAAACATTTCTAGTATTGCCTACAGTCTTACACACACCTACGCGGACACCGACAGAGAGAGGGGCCGTCTCAAAATATTTTGTTATGCGGCTATACACGTGAATCGTATGAGGTCTCTGGTTCAAATCACGTGTTGTTCTGCTACAAAAATAGCTAGAAAGTATTTGTTTACTACATAGGGGCTTGACACGAATTTCGAGCACATGGCCTATAAATACTGTCCAAAATACATAATACAAATGTATATATAAAATGTGCATGTTTATCTTAAGTAAGAATCCCCAAAGAACGTCTAATATAAAAGTTTATTGTACTATAGATAATATCTATAATAATTCGTGCCAAAGTCACTGTGCTAAAATAACTGCCAACATAAATTTCTTAAATTAATTTAACATGGAAAGATCATCCTCTCAGGTGACCCATTCCAATCACTTTCCGTTCGTCGCCCTCCGTCATGCGTAATTTTTAAAAACAAATATTTCTGACTTATTTTTCAGAATCAGTGGATGGAATGTTTTCAAATTTGACTAAATAATCCTTAGTTGATTAGGATGAGTTTTGTAAAATTAGGATTATTGCCCCCACCAAAGGGTCCATGGCGGGGCCAAAGAGGGAAACTTATCCTAAATTTCAAATATCTTCTTCTCCAGACTCAGAGGTACTCCAGCCTATAATTTTTGACATGAATAGAAATATCATCAGGGGCTTTGGTAACTTTGTACATTTCAATGGACCCGGGCTATCATTTCCTCATCGGGAAGGGGTAAAGTTTACTCTAGTTGATATAGGGAAATAACACTTTTGGGTATGTTTGGTCAATGTCTTTTTGGAAAGTATTCTTACTAAAGCCGTGGTCCCAACCCGCCGTACTTGCAAGTGCGTGCTGTCTACTTGCAAACACGTGGGCAAAATGTGGGGATCCGTACGTGGTGAGTACCGCCTCAGTACGGATTTTGGAGCACGCAGACACGCCGTAGCACTTTTAGTGCATGAGGAACTTTCGCTGCGTTCGAGATGCGGTCGGGCTACGAATTCACCCAAGTACGGGTGACGCGCGTGTCTTCTACAGCCAACGATCGCACAACGCACTGACTCCGTGAGTCTTATTTGATTTTGTCCATGGTCACTTGCTCTACGAACGGCGCACTTAGCACATGCGTGCTGCGCACGTGATAAGTGCGTGGTCTGTGCTTACCCGGCACTTCCCCAGTTCTGATGTCCAATGAGCACGCAGAACTGACGTGGACCGTACCGAATAAGCACGTGCTCCGCACTTACAACGCACGTTGTGCGCACTGATTTATGCAGTATATGAAAAAGCCGAGACATAGAATGTATTGCATTAATATATAGCAAGGTCATGGCTGTTGTTATGATTTTACCATAACTAATACCTTAACCATTCCTTTTTCTTAAGGGGGCTCAAATTGGCACGGTATACTACTATTGACGTCCAATGCAATAATGTGCCATATCTCAGAAATACCAAGATAGTGAATTATTAATGGATGAATAGAATGTATTCATGAAATGATAAGACAACATTTTTAAGCAAATACAAAAAGCAAAACCAAGCATTTATTATCAAGGCAAGTAATACCACGCCGTGCTCGTGCGCTGCCACTTGAAGCTGCTCTTGCAGCATCAGAACCCGGAGTCTCTGCGGTGGAATGGGCAGCATCTTGAGGCAGCAGCAGCTGAGACTTCTGGAGAACCTCGGAATGTCGTTCTATATCCCCCCCCCCCCCCCCACACACACACACACACACGACATTGGGCGGAAAACACTCACGTAAATCGCACTTCCACGCACTTACGACATGCGAGTGAGTAAGGACACAGTACGTGAGCAGCACGTGTAAGTACGGTCTCCGTACGATAACGAGGCAATCGCACGAAGATCGTACGTTGTAAGCAAGTTGTAAGCACGTATAACTCACTTACCAAGTGTGCAACGTACGATACACGCAGCCGCTCCAGTTAGGCGTGGCGTGCGGGCCACGTACTTACACCTCGAGCAACCGTGCGAGTGACGTGCGTTGACGTACTCTCTCCCTGCTCTTGCCACTCCCTACCCACGTTTTCAGAAAAACGTGGCGGCCGTGGCCTCACCAAAAAACGTACGAACTAAAAGCACGCAGGGTGGGTTGTGACCGGGCCTTTAGTGACAATAATCCGCAATAGTAAAATAATTTGCCTCAAAACATTTTGTTCTCTGTTATGACATGACAAATGGTGTATTTCGACTAGTTTACATGTTGATTTCTTTATTTAAAATTGAGCTACCATACCTATAACATTACTCAGGTTACCGCTAAAGCCCTTTTTTATAATTTCATTATATATTTCAAATCATTCAATATCAGACGAATCTGATACATCAAACGCCTTCAATAACTTACGCTCCTTTTTGGTAATGAATTTATTAAGTATCTATTGGGGTTTTTATGGTTTTTTGTCTGATTACTTCTGCATGTGCATTTCCTGATGGTCCTGTGTACATAACCCCTCTTCAGCTTCTCCTTGGGAGTGCTTCATCCCAGCATGCTACCATTTGATTATCATCACTTTGCGCCTTGAAAGTAGGTCAAGGCCATTAATTTGAGAAAACTTGAAAGCCTTTCATCCCGGCATGCTATATGCATAATATCACCACCCTGTGCCTCGCTTGAAGGAAAAACTTACGCACAGCACACGACAACGGACCAAACCCGGTGGAAATAAGGTCACCATGACCTTCGGTCAGATGACATACAAACAAATACAAAAGACAACAATGCAAACAACAACGAAATCCATGAAAGTAAAAGAAATAATAAAAATTAATCAGTAAAGTTTGGAGATGGCCCCCGAAATCTGTACGTTTCAGCGTAAGTGTAGGTGTCTGCGTACCTTTCCTCGATATTAGAAATGTCTATTATAGCGTCGTGTTTTCTTCAAATTATGTTGCATATAGTTTTGATTAAATGAAAATTGACTGGTAATTATATGTCATTCTGACTGGTGTTTATGAAAAAAGTGGTAGTCTGCTGATTTATGAATCTGAAAAACCTTAGAAGATTTCGTGACGATCACCTAACTGAGCAACCAAAATGAATTTCGAAAGCTGTGATAAGCCTTTTCGGTACATGATAGTACTACGCGGTATTTAGAAAAAAATTAGAGATTACCAAATCGTCAGCAAAACCATAATCCAAACTCAAAATCGATTAAACTAGAGGCAAATAGGAAGAGTAAGTGTCTTTTGCTTCATCGACGACAACCGCTATGTAAATCTTGATCACATCCAAGTAAACATCAAGTTATCAAAACGAAAACTGAGTATCATTGTCAATCACAACAGGTAAACACACTAATAAGCATACTTAAAAACGTCCACATTCATATCACTTAAAGATACAGAATATTTCCCAATGTGACAAAGATGGCGACCATAAAACTTGCCCATAGTTCTGATCAACCTGCATCTCTCGAATCCGTGTGTTGTTATTTTGTTTGTCAGCAGTCGACATCGATCACGAAAATCATGATATCTAGAGCAAGCTCTAGAATATCAAATTAACTGCGACATGTAAGGTTGGAATGTTACTATCAAGAAATGGAAAGTTTACGATCGGAAAATTGAAATCATCACGTTTATCGTATAGCTTAGTAGTAAGCTGTCCATGTTGGTCGTAGTTAAAGTAGAGATCGAGGTAAGCAGCCGATGTAGAAGAGTCTGTTGAGTCCTTTATTTCAAGTTCAGAAAGGTATTGTGATCGACGGGGTCAGCAAAATTCATGTTGTTTATAGACAACACATCGTAAATATATCTGAAAGTGAAATTAAAAGATTTGGCAAGGTTTTTGTTACCTATCCAGATTAGCTCTTCCACAAATTCAAATCTAAACAATATAAAACCAATCTTAACCAATTCAAATGTTGTGTTCATCTCATCTTTGAAATACAATAAAATACGTTGATCATGCCCACACACTTGTAAAGCGTTCAATGTCATATTCAGTCCCTGTAAATCCAAGCTTTTGGAAAAGCTGTATCAGCATTTGTCTAGCATGCTTGATACTTGTTTTGTTAAGTGCAACAAGATGACAGAAAGGCATGATAAATTCTTCGTCCTCACAATACAATTCTTCTGTCTCCGGACGTAATATCAAGAGAAGTTCTTTTGCTGCGACCATATTTCTAAGTTTCAAACGTACGCCTTCTTCAAGAAATTTGCCGCCATGAAACTTATTGAAAAGAAGGGCTCCGACAGCAAAACATTTGGCTGTAATACCTGGAAAACGAGGCTTAATTCCACAAGCTATGGCAGCTTCGACCTCCCATAGGTTGACACCATATGTAGTATCGTAGACGATACATCTACGAACACAACCAATTCTGCCATTGATTTCAACGAGTTTAGGACCAGTTTTGGTCATTTTAAACTCTGTGTTGAAAACCCCATTGAGTAAACCGACTTCACAACAGCAATAATGTGCCGCTGTGTTTAGTTAGTCTTGAAGTTCTGTAGATAAATTGGAAGGTATGCAAGTGGTGGTGTCAACAGACCTGTTAGGAAGGTACAGACCAATGTCGGTTATAAATGCAGTCATTAGCTCGCCGTCGTATATCACCACGTCCACTCCGAAGGAGAGACCATCCAGAAGTTCCATTAGGACCATTGTCGTTCCAAAAGTGTGCTCAATCAACGATGCTCTGAATAATTTCTGTATTCTGTTGTATTGGAGAAGACATTCGTCTTCAGACATCACCTTTACAACTCCCCAGGAGCCCGCGGTGTCTTCCGGTTTGAGAATAGCAGGATACGTTATCTGCTTAGCCTCTTTGATATCATCTTGTTTTTGGATGCGATAAGAATACGGGGAATATTCTTTAGTCTTGGCTGAAGATCTCAGTGTTTCGTAGGTGTTTTGCTTCTTCCATGCTATCAAGGCAGCATCCGGATGTAATCCTCTGAGTTTGAGGTTCTCACATATGACAGCTGTTATAGGTAAAAATTCTTCAGTCATAGTGAAACATCCGTCAATAGTTTTCCCATGATCTCGAAGAAGTTGGATTATATTACTTGCATGTTTCTTACTATCTGAATGGTCTGTAATATAATCGTACTTGATAAATGTGTCAACTTCTTCTGCTTCGTGATTTGAAGTTCCATGTCCAACAAGAATGACCTGTAGTTAAGAATTAAAATTGTATCACTAAACGAAAACTTTCAAATTGTTTGTTGTCATTGAAGAGAAAGACATTAAGAAATGTGATACTTGATTACTAGTATTATCATTAATTACCATTGAATGAATGCACATGACCATGGGCGTATTGATGTATATGATTGTTGTCTGGAATTAAATAAATAAAAAAAAAATATTTTAAATTTAAAAAAAAAAATAAATATATCGTGTACTGTTTTGACGTTTGGAATGTGGCGTGAAGGTAAAATGTAAAACATTTTGCATCGATGTATATTGTTTTGGCAAAAACATTTATGGTTTTAAAATATATATTGTTTATCCAACATCTAACGCCATTCAATGAAATATGAATGATGACATACAATGTACTTGTTTATGTCAAATGTGAAACAAATTCACGGTTAATATTTAAGTATAGAAGCTATGGAACGTCTCTTTATCAAACTATTCATTCCGTCACAACATACTTATATCCTAAGTATATGTGTGGGTTAAGGAGCTGTATAAGTTTTGCATATAAATCGATATGTTCATATTTTGCTATCTTCCAGATGCGCGTTACATTGTGCATATATCCCTAGACATATCTCGTTATGCCTTATGCTGTATGTCGGACATTTTAACATAAAAAGATTGAACTCATATAGATGCATAGTTTGATCTTGGTGATATATTTTTAAGATCTGAATCGCTCACCTGTTGTCAATCTCGTAATTTTTATCTTTAGAGTGAATCATAATACAGCTTCATACAAAATGTCAGTGCCTGACATCAAACAAATTTACCTTAATATTCTTAACATATCCAACCTATGACCTTAAAAGTGGGTCATGATTATAATTTCAACATACTAAGTGGCCCTTCATCTTAGCATTCTACAAGTCTTATCGGTTAAATATCAATAGAATTTGGATATTGAGAATAACCTGTGCATATTTCAATACATTTCACCTCTGACCTTGAAAACGTACCACGTTCTTTCATTTGAACAAATTTGTGGCCCTTAATCAAAGCATGATGCGTGTGAAATATCAGTGTCATAAACCTCTCATTTTTTGGGAAGTTATTTAAAGATTTAAAGACAGTTGAACCCTACGACTTCGAGAGTCGTTCATTTGATCAAATATGGCAGCGCTTTATAACAGCATGCCACAAAACCTTATTAAGAAATCATTAGATTAATTTATACAAAGCTGTTCAACGAATTAGTGTCCTCCATCTAAGCATATCACATGTGTAATATCAGTACTGCGGGCGTTTTAGTTAGCGTCAACAAGTCATTTGGAAGTTTGATACATTTGACCAATGTGGTCCAAGGTCCAAATTTGAACAAACTTTGTAGCCCCTTATTCGAGCTTTGCAAAGGCCTTTTACCAGTTCCTTGGACTTTTAAGCTATTGAAAAAGTTGTGTAAGGTTTTAAGAAAACAAATTATAGAAATACCAAAGCGTCAAAATAACCATAATCCGAAATCAAAATTGATTACACAACAGGCAAAATATGAACAAAGAAAAGATTTACATGGAGACCCTTGTAAAAGTACAAGAGAATAACACCAAGTGTTCCGGAAGAGTAAGCGTCTTCTGATTAATCGACGACACCCGCCTTAAAGATTAGTTTACCCCCGTACATTTGACCGTGGGTCAAGATAATATATTTGAATAAACTTGGAAGCCATTCATCCGAGCATACTCTTGCCCAATATCAGTACCTTGTGCTGTAGTATTCAATCGAAATACTAATATTAAAATAAATCGTTGAAAGCACAGCCCCGCAACAGATAGATTACAATACATCTCCGTCACACATACATGCTTAAACACATTGGGAGATATTAACATCAGGGCATCTTATAAATAATTAGCGCCTGAAAACGCGACCCGATGAATTCTGCTGAATGATTTATATGTATTGTATTGATTGGAAGACAAACATGAATATCGTTGGTCTGTAAAGCGATTATAGAGTAGCTTGATAAGTGTGTTTGATAACTAGGGCGCAATATCAATTTTTTGTATATTTTGTATTTGTTTATGTTTTGTTTATGTTAAAATAATAAAACTGTCTAGTCTTTCTAAAATTAATTCTTGACTACATTGTGATATATGTTAATTGCGATAATTTGATAAACGAAATGTGTCTTACATATTTACTTT
This sequence comes from Mimachlamys varia, assembly GCA_947623455.1. Lineage (NCBI taxonomy): Eukaryota > Metazoa > Mollusca > Bivalvia > Pectinida > Pectinidae > Mimachlamys > Mimachlamys varia. The sequence continues at coordinate 15,647,924 of OX392531.1, read as the reverse complement.
CATAGATACATTTTACTAGGACTATTTTTGGGCATAATTGTCTGGATAAAGTATAAGTCAACGTTTGCACTGAATGGTTTTGCTTTTAAGTAATGATAATTTCTGCCGTCGTTCATAAACAAATGTTTACATTCTGTGTTGCCTTCTCCTATATACATGTATCAATAGTAAACCAAATTATAGTATATCACACTGTATACTACAATTTGCAGTGCCGCATCACAGGACGTTACCGATTATATCCTAAAGAAACAGACACAGGCATATTTAAAAATTACCCTAATGTAAATATACGCATTAAACTGTTATCAGATGTAGTATACAGTGACGGGCGACATTCTACTTATTTGTCACCTAAATGGTATTCATATCGACTGTATACTACATTTGGTTACAGTTCAATGCTTAAATAATCTACAATTTCTGCCAAACATGTATAGACAAGAAGTGCCTAGACTAGGTTAGAACTCCCTAGTAGTGATTTAACGTAAACTGCAGACAAAGAAAGTTGAAATTTCAATAAAAATGATTTCTGTACGTTTTATTGTATATCGTGGTTTAAAATGTTGTTCAAGAATGAATCTCAGGTAATGAAAACTTAACACCCGCAAACACTATTTACAAAATTGATGCAAACAAAAATAAAGTAACGAATTGATGTTTGTTTCAATAGCTAGGCATTAATTGATCTGTTCTTCAAAACTAACCTTGATTTTCGCCTCAGAGTAAATATCCCATATGTAACGTTGATCACCTTGACTGGACCCGATGACCAGGATGGTTTTGCCTTCTAGCTTTTCTCTGACTTGGTCGGGGTACATAACACATTCTTTGCCAGCCATCTTGTGTACCGCGCCGTTTGCCGTAACACTATTAGTCGTTTTAAAGGCTGCGTACTTATAGAAAATTAGTAGGTCATGCATGACTGCTTACATGCGCTCCCGGTATCACTAGAATGCTAATTTGTCATTCGTCTCAAATAAATCGATTTGAAACGACAATCTCATCAATCGAATTTAAGGCATTCTTAACATTAAATATTTATCAAAAATAAAGTGGAGTTACGATGGTCTAGTGGTAGGACGCCGGGCTCGTGAGCGAAGGGTTGCGAGTTCGAGCCCGGTTACGACACTTGTGTTGTATCGTTGAGCAAGATACTTTACTCTTTTTGTTCCAGTCCACTCGGCTGTAAATGAGTACGTGCTTGGGTAATGCCAGCTGTGAGCGCCGAATCGCCAGCACTAGATGTATGCTCATCATGGAGTTGAGAACGATGTTGGCTGTTTGCTAAAGCCCTATAACCACGGATAATAATTGATGAACCGCTTTGAAGCGGCTTTTAAGGCCGTGACAAAGCGGTACACACTGTATAAGAACTTCAAATTATTATTATAATTAATTGCCGACGTGATTACATGTTCCGTTAAGTGACAAATATGTCCCGGCCGGTCACAGCAAATGCATGTAAACAAAGACGCGTGTTTTAGGTTTTAAATCTTGTCATTCGAGCCTTTCTAATGTCGATTTCAATGGTGGCTAATATCATTTATCTCACAACAAACCAGGCATATTGTATAAAATAACTTCAGGTGCAGCATGTGTGTGTTACGCCATCATAAACGATAGGGGGTGGTAGACTCTGCTGTTGAATTTTTTAGTCCCCGAGGTTTGCTGGAGCCTCCATAGCAACATTTTATCTCATTTGAGTAGTGGCACGGTATATAATAAACACATTTTCTAGTTCAAATTTACTTCTAAATTCATAAATTAAAGGGGTTTTACGCACCTAACCCATCTGCTTCTACATTATTTCAAAATTCTTTTCGGCATACTGTCTCTATTACTAAATTTGAAAGGTGCAGCATATGTGTTTTACGTTATATTCCATTATCAACTGTCATTATCAAAGATGATTTCCCTATTTCAAATCAAACTAAGGAAAAGTTCACATCATCTTTGCAGAAAAAAATAATCAGAGAATACCAAAGCGTCAACAAAACCATAATCCGAACTCACAATCGATTAAACTAGGGGCAAAATAGGAACAAAGGAAAGATTTACGTGGAGACTCTCGTAAAAGCACAAGAGAATAAGACCAGGTATTCCGAAAGAGTAAGCGTCCTCTGCTTCATCGACGACACCCGCCATAAAAATCTTGGTCACATCCAAGTAAGCATCAATCCTCGAAATGAGAACCGAGTCATCATTGTCATCACAACAAGTAAACACACTAACAAGCAAACTCAAAAAAATCCATCTTCATATCACACAAAAATACAGAATATTTCTCGATGATATCAAGATGGCGACCATAAAACTTGCCCATAGTCTTCATCAACCTGCATTTCTCGAATCCCTGTGCCGTAAGTTTTTTCGTCAGCAGTCGACATCTATCACGAAAATCGCGATATTCAGAGCAAGCCCTAGAATAACGAATCAACTGCGACATGTAAACACCATAGGATGGAGAAGCAGGGATGTTACTATCAAAAAAGGGAAAGTTCACGATCGGAAAATCGAAATCGTCACGTTTATCATACAGCTTAGTAGTAAGTTGCCCGTGTTGGTCATAGTTTAAGTAATGTTTTCAGGGGGAGGCTCAAACTGAGTGTCGATAATTCAGATCGGGACAAATTATTAAACTAGGGAATGTTTTCCTCGTATCAATCACATATGTCATATCAATACTAAAACACAATCACATCCTATGTCAGTTAATTATACATGTATCCGAAATAACCAAGCGCGCTTAGATATGTTATTTGTGTTGAAGGACAAACTCACACGTGACGTCAGCTACACGGGCAAACTTTCTTCATTTCAATTCAGGTCAGATTGAAGTCAATTTCAGGTCAAAATCTTCAGGTCAAATTGTGTTCAATTTCAGGTCAACGTTTTCAGTTCAAATTGAGGTCAATTTCAGGTCAACATTTTTAGGTTGAATTGACCTGAAAAGAGCAAAAAAATCAAACTGAAACTGAGGTCAATCAATTCCAGGTACATTTCAGATTTAGATTTGTTCATGTGTAATTGATCTGAAATCATTTTGCATGTGTAATCAACAAAAATCGCACAATCAAGTGAATATATTTTTAGTTATTAAGAACAAATGTATAAGTGGACTTTTTTGTTAGGATCTACTCATATGAGGTTTTAGTCACGTTCAATTCTCGTTTTGATCTTACGTGAGGCATGTTTGTAATATATATCTATATGCATTAGCAATTTTGATAGGAAAAATACATCTGAAAAACGTACCAAAATATAGATGTCTGTTGTTTGTAGAATTTTAAAAAATGACAATAATGGCGGCCATTTTGAAAAAAAAAGATTTCTGTGTATTTCTTGCACTTAACGAATGGCCAATTTTTGGGGGGATTTTGAGCTTGATTTATTATTTAAAATCGTCTGTGTATCACCATTTTTCATTAGAGCAAGTTCATTGTTTTGCTGTAAACCTTTTTCATCTTCATTGTAAACCAAATTTTATGCAACAAAGATATTTTATTTACATTTTTGATATTTTTTTCAGAAATTTAGTGTTACTGAAGCTATTTTGATTTTTGACTCAAGGAAAGTGAAAAATAACACATTCAAAAATGACACAAAAAAAGCAAGCAAATGGAGCATTTTCTCATTGAAAAATAAGGGGTAGGGGTAACAAGAATTTATGTTTTGAGAGAAAAGAATGATAAATATACCTTTTACTTCCATAATTCATAAGAAAATTCTATTTTTGTCAATTCTGCAAACGTTCATACATTTCTGGTCACAAATCTGGAAAATATTGAATGAAATTGTCCTCCAATAGGCCAAAACAGCATTTTTCACATAAATCTGGTGTTTTGCTTATTTTGGTATCTTTGACCGAGCATAGCACAAAAACGAGTTCACTACCATATATTTCTTTTTGCATTTTATGCTATGCAATTAACTCTATTTTTCAAAAAAGTACATCAGAAAAAAAGGTAGTCGTCAGAAAATTTTGATTTTTCACAAGAGAAGATCCTTTAGTAGAATTTTGTTGTTTTCAAAACGTTAAAGCATAAGTTATGAACAAGATGACCAAAGGGAGGGTATATAAAGCTTACCTGGATATTTGTTCAATATTAAGTAAAAGTACTTGGAGAATATGTCAAAATGTAAAGTCGCCTTGGCTGAAGAAAGTTCCAGACTAAATACTATAAGACTCTTTCATGTGATTGTATGTAGGATAGGGATATTCCACCCGAGGGGTCACAAAATGTGGTGAAACCCGAGGCTTGCCGAGGGTTTTACCACATTTTGTGAACCCGAGGGTGGAATATCCCTATCCTATATACACACATAATGAAAGAGTCTTTTTCTCTCATTTTAACTACCTAAATAAGCTCAAAAACCATGAAAATATGTTTAAACAGGCTTCCATTTTGAAATTTCAACTTTTTCCTTGAGCTTTTTTGACGAAAACGAATTAGATAGCTTGTTTAAGCATACCCCATATTTGCAAACATAGTTTGCGCAGAAAAATTAATCTCCTCTTCCTGGTGTTTATGGTTAAAATTTTGTTAAGGTTTTAATTTTATCCCGCCGTCGTTTTCTCTTTCCGACATTATACAGTTATCAAATGGGTATGAGGGCGATAGTAATTTTGTCAGCCAGGAAGCAACAACTGTTGCACGAGGGCTTTAGCCCGAGGGCAACAGTTGTTGATGAGGGGCTGACAAAATTACTATTGCCCGAACTACCACATTTGATAACTGTTTTATTATACCTTTACGTTTTTTTCTCTCTTTAATGCTGAGATATCTGCAATGTTTGTGCTGGTATGGGAATCTCCTATATAGTCCTCCTTTATCTTGACAGACGTTTGTATGACCCTTTTAGTGTTTTGGCTATCTCTGTCCGTTAATAATGCCTCGATATCTACATCTGTGGCGTTTTGAAAACGGGTGTGTTAATCCATGTTTGATAGTTAGGCTATCGTCTGCAACAACAAACAATCTGTGTCAATTAAACGCTTGCATGTCGTTGTGTCTTCCAAACGTTCTGACGACGTTACAGCAGGGGTGTGACAGTTCGCCGTGTGACAGTTTGCCGTGTGACAGTTTTTTCGAACTGTCACACAGTGTGATAGTCCTGGAAACACATGCACAATCCTCTCGAGGCTGATAGTCAAAGTATCACACTACTTTTATATAGAGAAAAAAACGTAAAGGTATAATAACAGAGTTTACCGTATTCGTGACGTCACGTCATTGTTGAGCCATTGTGACGTCACGTCGCGTGAAATGCTATGTAAGATAGATTTTTCTTACATAGCTTTCTTACATGGGCAACCTCTATCCAACATGGAGAGATATGAGAGAAAACTTTATATTGTACTCTATCCTAACACGTAAATGACCATCACACACGGTCTATTGCGGAGGAAGTTGTTAACAGATAATACAGTATTGTATTTCATTAACATATCTGACTATTGTGACCTTGAAAATAATTTATTTGAAGTCACTTCGCAGCACTCTGTTGGAAGTATCTACTAGACCATTATCATTACTCTATGCCTACTATTTTACCACAAAAAGTGTTTTTTTTTCAAATTTATTTTAAATATTTTAACACAGTGATTCTGAATATAAGTCTAAGTAACATTTAGATAATTGTTTCGTGTGATAATATAAAACATGGTCTTTCTATATAAACCCCACTGGAAATAAATTGAATTATTTCAACTTTCGTTGTTGTCAAAGGTATAATCGTCAAATGTTTTATTTAAATATATTCTAATCTAATTCTTGATGTGATCAATGATGTGTTATATAATGCATGTCTTTAAATGTGTGTACATGTATGTTTGCATGTATAATTATTGTCACGACTGTATTTATGCAGAAATAAAAGATTTTGTAACAGACACAAGCGCATAAGACCTAAATAGTCGAATTATGAAAACACAACAACAAACAGAAATATCATAACTTACATCATTAAGAAACAACCCTCAAATATCATGCTCTAATGTCTTTGTTCAGATCAACTGATTTATGGACAATTACAAAAATTAATTATATCCTCCCAATTCCTGTCGGGTAACACTCCTATGCTTAACACATTGGTGTAACGTTATTAAGTGTAACAGAATTACGCAATCTTGCCGAAAATTCCTTTCATGCATGTTCGTCAAAACTTCATTGATATTATCTTTATATATGATGTTAAGATTGTTTGTTTAATCTATTATTACCGGCTTGTTTAAGACAACATTGTTACAAGCAAATTAAGGTCATATTCACCACGTGATGTCTTCTTGACAGAAAGTGATACATTAATAATTTGATACTGAGGCATTGTTTTTTACTTTTAGTGTTTAAACACATTTATGAACCCGTTATGATACTATAATATACGAGATGACAATGTCATGCCCAAACACTTGTAAAATGTTCAATGTCAAAGTCTGTCCCAGTAGATGTAAATCCGAGGTCAAGGAAAAGGTGAATCAGTGTTTTCCTAGCACGCTTTATACTTGTTCTGTCAAGTGACACCAAATTGCAGAATGGTTTGAGAAAAGCCTCCTCTTCATAACGCATATTTACAATTCCGGTTTGAATAACTAGGAAGTCATTTGTTTCAGCCATAGCTTTTAATTTTAAATTAACATCTTCTTTCAGAAACTGTTTTCCGTGAAACTGGCTGTAAAGATAGGCTCCAACAGCAAAACACCTTGCGGTATTCTTTGGAAAACAAGGCTTGATTCCACAAGCTATTGCAGCTGTAGTTTGCCAAAGTTGACACCATGTGTTTTCTCGTAGACGATACATCTACGACTACTTCCTACTCTTCCATTGATTTCAATAAGTTTAGGACCGGTATTCGTCATCTTAAACTCGGCGTTGAAAACACCATTGAATAAACCGATTTTACAACAGCAATGATGCGCAGCTGTAATCAGTTGGTCTTGGAGTTGTGTAGACAAATTAGAAGGGGTGCAAACGGTAGTGCAGGCAAACCTGTTAGGAAGGTAGAGACCAATGTCGGTAATAAACGCATCCATTAGCTCGCTATCGTAAATCACCACATCCACCTCGAAGGAAAGACCATCCAGAAGTTCCATTAGGACCATTGAAGTTCCATAAGTTTCTCCAAAAGAGGATTCTCTAAATTGTTTCTGTAATTTATTGTACTGTAGAAGGCAATCTTCTTCTGAAACCACTTTCACGACTGCCCGAGTACCCTCGTACAGGTCCAGTTTGAGTATAGCAGGATAGTTCATTTGATTGCATAGTTTAATATCATACTCTGCCTGGATGCAATGGGAAATCGGAGAATACATTTCAGTCGTGATATCAGTTTTGCCATATTTGGACCTCAAAGCTTCGTAGGTTTTGTGTTTGCTCCATGTGGCTATTGCAGCATCAGGATGGAATCCTCTGAGTTTAAGCTTCTCACAAATGACAGACGTTATAGGTGAAATCTCTTCAGTAAACGTTAAACATCCATCAATATCTTTTACGCGATCTCCAAGAAGTTGGATTATGTCAGTTGCATGCTTTTCGATATCTGATGGGTCTGTATGATAATCGTACTTTATAAACGTATCAATTTTGTCGTCGGCGTGATTTGAAGGTCCATGTCCGACCAGGATGACCTGTAGATAAGAATTAAGATAAGATTACTTAATCATTAAAACTTTAACTTTGCTTGGCAATCGGTTTAAAGAAAATGTTAAGACAAAAACAAATATACAATTTTATTACATTTTTACAAGTGAACTATCCAAAAGTATTCATTCTATAAAAGGAATATCAAAAACGATTAAACTAGATGCAAAATAGGAACAAAAGAAAGATTTACATAGAGACCCTCGTAAAACCACAAGAGAATAAGACCAGGTGTTCCGGAAGAGTAAGCGTCATTTGCTTCTTTGTCATATCCAAGTAAACATCAAGTTCTCAAAACAAGAACTGAGTATCATTGTCAATCACAACAAGTAAACACAATAATGCGCATGCTCAAAAACGTCTATCTTCATATCACTTAAAGATACAGAATATTTCTCAATAAGACAAAGATGGCGACCATAAAACTTGCCCATAGTTCTGATCAACCTGCATCTCTCGAATCCGTGTGTTGTTATTTTGTTTGTCAGCAGTCGACATCGATCACGAAAATCACGATACCTAGAGCAAGCTCTAGAATATCGAATTAACTGCGACATGTAAACACTAAAGGTTGGAATGTTACTATCAAGAAATGGAAAGTTTACGATCGGAAAATTGAAATCATCACGTTTATCGTATAGCTTATTAGTAAGCTGTCCATGTTGATCGTAGTTTAAGTAGAGATCGAGGTAAGCAGCTGATGTAGAAGAGTCTGTTGTGTCCTTTATTTCATGTTCAGAAAGGTATATACGATCGACGTGGTCAGCAAACTTCTTGTTGTTTATAGACAACACATCGATCGTCAAAATATCTGAAAGTTTAAATAAAAGATTTGGCAAGCTTTTTGTTACCTGTCCTGATTAGCTCTTATACAAATTTTAATCTAAACAATCTTAAACAAGTCTTGACCAATTCAAAGGTTTTGTTTATCTCATCTTTGAATATTTCTCAATGAGACAAAGATGGCAACCATAAAACTTGCCCATAATTCTGATCAACTTGCATCTCTCGAATACTTGTGTTGTTAATGTGTGTGTCAGCAGTCCACATCGAATATGTGTAGACACGAATGCTTTATTTAACTGCCGATGATTATCAGATATGTTACTCATCATAAGGGAATTTTTCTCTGGCGTTTTTTTCCACAATTACCTTTTAAGTAAGGAAGCTGTTATACTACGTAGGTCAGCAACTCTATTTGTTTAACACGAAGTGTTCGCAGCATCTCAAATTCCACACAAAGATGTACGATACGAAGTAGCACACTGTTCTGGCTGTTGGCCAGCTTTACTGTTGGTTTATTACAGACTGGTGAGACGAGGCTGTTCTTTAGTGTATTGGATTGGTAAAATGATGCTGTCTTGTTGTGTGATAGATCAAAATAATGCAATAAGCATGTTTGGCGAGCAAAAATAATAGATCATATTTCGTCTGTGTTATCAGAAAATGCCAAATAAAAAATAGATAATACCGAAAATCAATTAAACTATATTGTTTTCTAATAAATTACTTTTAATGTTATTCTATTTACTATCAGTGTATTATTGAATTATTAAATTATTTAATTTATTTAATTAAATAAATGAATTAAATTAAATGATTGAATGTTTTGAATGAAACAAAACAAAAATGCATCAGAGCAGAGACGTATTAACATGATAAACTTGAGTAAAACTTAAAATATGTGTTATTGTATTATCCTGGTCATCTCCAGCTGAGCCCTTAAATCAAATTGGTCCTAAATTTGACCAGTGATAGTCAGCTGAGGAATCCACACCCCAATTGTGTCACTGACAGGCTTACGTCAGAAAGTGTTCCGAAATGAGGCAGAGACAGGTCAGGTAAATTACATGAGGCCTGGAAGTCAAATCAAAATATCTGACCCATACTGAAAAAAACCTGACTAAATTGAAATTTGTTGTATTACTTTTTTTCAAATTCAAGTTTATATATATATATATATTTCAACACCGTTGCATATCATGTACATACAGGTCTAGATATAGACAATTAAATAAAAATAAAGATTGGAAAATCTCTATAGCGCGTCCATGAATATACAGGTCTGAGGGATGAATATATTTAATAAAAATATATATTTAGTTTAATTAAGTAGCTATTAATTCTTCAAGGGGAATATTGATCCTTAACAAATAATTATCAATGGATATTGCTCCAATTTTTTAATATACTTGAATGTAAATTGGTAAATAAATATACAAAACGTTCATGGTGTAAATGATGTTTATTAAATTACAATATATAAGACATCAAAATTGTAAGTTAAATCATTTTTAATGTCCTGTATACAAGAAATGTTTAGGACAAAATTTATGGTTTTGAAATGAAAGAAAGAAGGTTGTTTGAGAAAAAAATTACTACATAACATTAATATAAACATTTATATATTAAAGTTGTAAATATTAACTTATGATAAGACCAGCTTCTAAGTACTACACATGTGAGATGTGAGGTACATGTAAGAATCACAGGTAGATGGGACTGCCCGTTTACCTGTAGGGGTATTTGACCTATATGGGGTTAAGGGTGTAGTGCACTTCTAGTTTACCTTTAATTTAAATGAAGTGCACTACTAGTTAACATAGTGCACTACTAGTGCATTAGGTGTAAAGGTTAGCTTACAATCAACTGTGCATGTAGGTAGGTAGGTATATTGTGACGCAGTGTCTAGATAATGCATTAGATTTGAACCTAATGTTGCTTTTAATATTTTCGAAAATTTCGAATCTCAAACAGAATATTTATATCTAAGTGAAAAAGTATAAAGGTATATGTTTGTATGATTATTTCATTATTGCTTTTGTTTTTCAGTGTAAAGCTGCTTTCACGTTCTCATTGAATATCAATTTTATTTTTACTTTTTAAATTCTCGTAAAAAGTTGTGGATACGTAAACACAAGGTATGATTTTGCTTTATAACTAACCTTAATTTTTGCTTCTGTGAAATTATTCCATATGCGTGGTTGACCACCGTAACTGGACCCGATGACCAGGAGGACCTTGCCTGCTAGCTTTTCTCTGACTTGGTCGGGGTACATTGCACACTCTTGGTCTTCCATTGTGTGTACTTGTTAAACCTTTGAACTATTTTGTGAGTTCGAAAGCTGTGTACTCCAATTTAAGTATGTCGCCAGGGTTGATTGCTTACTTGTACATAATCACCACCAACACGAAAAGTCGTTCGATAAAAGCCCATTTTTCATGCTATGATTATCGTTATTTACGAACGAAGTTTCCGCTTAGACACGTCAACAGACTTGCAAAGACCTGTCCCTTTAGCACTGACCGTTGTAAGTGGTATACGTGGGTTGTATGTCATGCTTGATCTCCTATGTTCACCTATCTACTAAGTCTATCGCTTTTTAATAACACAGCTTTTGTGCGAATGCACTCTCACCACAATATATCATACATAGATCTTCCAACGATCGACAGATTATGACATGTACCGTATCCATAGTTTTTGGAAGTTCATGTGCCGATGTCTGTTTTACGATTAGTCGTCATATTTTTGACATTCATCGGTGTGTAACATACATTGGCTTACCTACTAATTGAATACTACGCACTGTGTGTTAAACGCTAATGAATATCAAGCATATGGCAACCAATACTAATATGTTGTACGTTTTTTGCATTAGTCAACAAACAGTTGATGCTTGATGAACAAATAGTATTAGTCAAACATATTTCAACATTGGGTAAACCCATACAGAGAACAGCCACCAGTTGTAAGGTGGATCAGTGGAATATCCAAGGCTACAATTATAACGGCATAAGTATGATGACGTAACACTGCCCCATTGTTTGTTATCCATTGATCAAAGTAGATTCATCTAGGCACTGTACAACATTATGTTAATATATCGCTATGTCATACATGTAAATCATCAATATTCGATTTCTAATGTCGAATGTTTCTTCAAACATACATGTTTGAAGAAACATTCTGAATAATATTCCGCTGTATAGCAAAAACAGATACGCATTTGTTTTCTAGGGGATTTGAATACGTGACTACGGCCAGTAACCTCCTCCTCAATGATTCAGCTATCAAAAACGTTGCTGAAATAACAGTCCTTAACGCCTCGAAACGAAAACGCATGGAAGTGACCAACATCACCACCACCATCACCATCATCGCCGACAAAACAGGAACATAAATAAATACAGCATTTACCCAAAAGAATGTATTTTTATTTATGTTGATACAAGATCGTTTTTTTTTAACAATGAAAGATCTGTGTAGTATTTTATCTGCATTGTACGTAACATCAAATTGCATATGTTTATGTAATCCCAATTTGTCTCTCAATATGTATGAAAATTTATAACAGGGTTAATTAATCTTTCATCGAATTACTGAGAGGGAACTATAGGTTTGGACTCTGGGTCATATCTTTCATACTTTTTCTTAACGTTGAGTTACCAGATTTGGTGTATACTGGCATCTTGAGTTGACGATGGATGAAAGTAGGGTAACGGTGACCTTTAACTTTACATATGATACTTTCTTTTGGAAAATTTAAGCCGCGGCATATCTTCTAGTGACGATTGAAATTCGATTGAGATGTTATGGTGTCATCTTAGAATGATTGGAGTATCATTTATAGCGTAGAAATTTCTTCTAAGATGCTGAGCCGCGGCAAACCTTTTAATATATTTTTACCATGCTTGTGTAAGCTGTATTGGTAATGGTAAATCTCCAACGGAAAAAGTCAAAGAATGTGTTAAAATTTAATGTTTGAATAGAAACTAGGAAACCTACGATGCTATCTTCTACCAACATTTAAATAACAAGTGATTTCAATGGAAAATCTTCAAAAGTGAATAATTCATACAAAAATTATGTAACTCGTTTTTCAAGAATTATGATACAAGTTATCCGACTTATATTAATCACGCTTATTGGCAAATATGTTAGCGCGAAAGGGGTCTTATATAGGTGAAAGTCAACAATGTAAAAAAATTGAAATGATGAAAACATTTATAAAGGTTATTATTCAATGTTAAAATATTCAACGATACAATCTGTAACGGTAAATCCTAAACAGTTAATTATTCAACGGTGAAATATTTCAACGGCGAATCCTCAATGGTAAATCATCTACGGTAAAAAGTTAAGCGGAAAATCTTTAACAGTAAATCTACAAACCAAACTCAAAAAACTCGCACAGCATATTGATATTCTATGCAAGTGTTTTGTTATATAACTATAAAAAAACAATGTCGGGATCTCATATGGTATTCGTTTTGGGATGGGAAGTAATTAGCACGAACAATTACATCCATCCCTTCTTCATATTAGTAAACTCTGAATGCGTATAAATTTGCGTGAACGCAATGAACAAGGTTCGGCGAATCAAGTTATGTTTCAAATATGACGCTGTTCCCGCTTCAGATAGACGAGCACCATGGAATATGTTTGCTGCCAATTGTGGGCAAACTACCGTATAGCAGTCAAAATGAGATAAAATCATTCCCTGATAAAAGCTGATCTCGTTAAGTATTGTTACCTGCCGCCACAATCGCCTAGCAGTTATCCAATGAATTGTAAGTGTGGAAACTAATAATAGTTGTTTGAGAAAAAAAATAACCTTAATCCCATTGATAGTAATTGATAATATAGTGTATTAAAATAAGATACTTACCGGAGCAGACACCATAGTAAACAGTAAGATATATTAATGCAATTTATGTGTGACTTTTGTACGTGTTTATAAGGCATTCAGACGATGACACTACTATGTATTTTTAAAAGCTTAACTTTCTGGAATGTCACTTTTGTTAGGTCGTTGATATTTCCTGACCTGCGGAGAAAATCTATAACATCCTCAGTTTCGCGAATGTTCAACACGAACACCAAAATGAAAAAGACAAGAATTTCTGTTTGTTTGTCTTTTCATCAGTCACGGCTTTGTTCATGAAAATCATTTTTCGCATATCATGCCCAAACACTTGTGAGTCGTTCAATGTCATAATCAGTCCCGTTTAATCCGAGGTCCAGGAAAAGTTGTATAAGTATTTGTCTAGCATTCTTAATACTCGATTTGTTAAGTGCAACAATATGACAAAACGGCATGAGGAATGCTTGGTCCTCACTGTGCAGTACTTCTGGTTGCATCACAAGCAGGATGTCATTTGTTTCAACCATGGATTTCAGTTTTGAAACCACGCTTTCTTTAAGATACTGTTTTGCATGAAACTGACTGAAAAGAAAGGATCCAACAGCAAAGAATCTGGTGGTTGTTTTTGGAAACCAAGGCTTGATTCCACAAGCTATAGCGGCTGCAACCTCCCATAAGTTGACACCATGTGTTGTCTCATAGACGATACATCTACGAAAACTGCCTACTCTTGCATTGATTTCAACGAGTTTTGGTCCGGATGCTGTCATCTTAAACTCGGTGTTGAAAACTCCGTTGCGTAAACCGACTTTACAACAGCAATGGTGCGCAGCTGTAATCAGTTGGTCTTGAAGTTCCGTAGACAAATTAGAAGGGGTGCAAACGGTGGTGCAGGCAAACCTGTTAGGAAGGTAGAGACCAATGTCGGTAATAAACGCAGCCATTAGCTCGTCGTCGTAAATCACTACGTCCACCTCGAAGGAGAGACCATCCAGAAGTTCCATTAGGACCAAAGACTTCCCAAAAGTGTGCTCATTGGGAGATGCTCTCAACAGGTCCTGTATTCTGTTGTATTTGAGAATGCAATCGTCTTCAGACATCACCTTTACAACTCCCCATGAGCCTGCGGTGTCTTCCGGTTTGAGAATAGCTGGATACATAATCTGCTTAACTTCTTTGATATCATTTTGTTTTTGGATGTGGTAAGAATATGAAGAATATTCTTTAGTTTTGAGTGTAGAATTGTGGGTGTTAGATCGCAGTGTTTCGTATGTGTTTTGTTTCTTCCAGGCTACTTTGGCAGCATCCCGATGAAATCCCCTGAGTTTAAGTGTCTCATATATGACAGCTGTTACTGGTAACAGCCTTTCAGTAAAGGTTAAGCATCCGTCAATAACTTTCACACGATCTCCAAGAAGTTGGATGATGTTCATTGCATGCTTTTCGATATCTGATTTATCTGTGTAATAATCGTACTTGATAAAAGTATCCACTTGTCCTTCTTTGTGATTTGAATCTCCGTGCCCAACCATAATGACCTGTAGATTAAGGAATTCAAAAAAATATATGAATGTCAACATTCAATTTAAAACAAAACCATAAACAAATTACATAACAATCTTTTAACGAAGGCAGTGATTAGGTACTATATATAGTTCTCGTAATTACCGATTTGAAGAATTTATCGATGCCGAATTCTCCCTTTTTGTAGTTTTTTTTTTATAAAATGTAAGATTATATCAGTTTAACAAGATTTATTTCAGTAAAAAAATAGAATTGTAAGAAACTGTAACCTTTTATGTGATATCATTTGAACATCGGTACAATGTACATGCATAAATGTACATGGAGGTTAATTTGAATCTTAAATAAGCATATACTTGAACAAACACAACAAATGGTTTTCACAAATAGATGCCAGCAATTTGTGCTGACAACCTACCTTGATTTTTGCGTCTGAGAAAATATCCCATATAAATCGGTCACCACCTAGACTAGACCCTATGATCAGTACAGTCTTGCCTGCAAGTTTTTCTCTGACCTGGCCGGGGTAGGTAGCACACTCCCGGACCGCCATTTTGTGTATCTCTGTTGTATTGACTCGTACCTATATGTGCTTTTTGTACTCTACATACTAAGTCAAATCTGATTTCAGGCACGACTGATTTCATGTAGACACATCACCACCAAAGCGGAACATTTCTAAAAAAGTAAATTGAATAGAAATTTATCGGGAACACGGTTTTCATACTTTGATATTTACATTTGCTCTGCATTGCCGCTATAAAACAATACCAAGGCCAGATCCGTGTTATGGGATCATAATTCTGGAGTGTCTATTGTGACGTCATAATAATAACGCTGGATATTGCAAGTCAATACTAGTTGATGGCTGTTCCATTTATTAGATATAGTCTGAATGTTTTAGAACTTTAGGGTGATATAATTTAATATCATTAAATATTATCAAAACCAATGGAAAAGATAAATATAAGCATCAAAAGGTATTCTGTTCCGGGTTATTATCATGAAACGCGAAACAGAATGCTGTTTAATACTTAAATAAAAGTGAGCTTGTGATGAGTATACAATGAAAGAATGGCAATCCTCAATTTTGATACATATGTTTCAAAAATGTTTATTTTTCTCTTTTTTTTAATAGTCTTTTGAGAAGATAGTGTACACATCATGTCCAAAATCAACTATTTGTTATAAAAATGTACCAGCTAGTTTGTAGCTTCGAGACTCGTTATACTTTTCCTTATAAGATAAAGTTTGAATGCAGAAATGTAGAAGTGTTTTAATAACAAAAAGAAAACAACCAACATAAATTAAAGCTCATTGATTTTGATAAAGATTGGGGTTTTTTTATACCACGTGTTAATGTGCGTGTATTTATAGATACATGCATGAACTTTTATTTGTTTGAAATATCATGTCACATATAATGAACCTTTGTTATATACCGTTTCAATAAAGATGACGTAACACAAATATATGCTGCATCTTTAAAGTTTAGTTATAGGTACAGTATGCCGAAAAGATTAATTGAACTGCATCATACCGCTGTTTCGTCCTCCTGAATTTAGAAGTAAACTTAAACTAATTTTGTATAATTTTAATTCGAGTACTACGAAAATGTGTATATAATATACAGGCGTTCAATTCTAGCTATATAATTCTCAAACTTTGTTGCAGGGCACTAACTTTGTTGCAAAATGTATAGTTATTCGCGGGGTCTTTGCTTTGTTGGATGGTCGGGTGCTATCAAATTATAACAACCGTGTCAGCTTTTCAATTGGTAAGGCTTGTTAAAGAAAGAATTTAGTGACGATTCACATAAACGCTTAGCTATCTTCTCTTCCACATTACAGAGATGGCAGTGTCAGGGGTCCTAGGTTCACCTTCCACATTACAGAGATGGCAGTGTCAGGGGTCCTAGGTTCACCTTCCACATTACAGAGATGGCAATGTCATAGGTCCTAGGTTCACCTTCCACATTACAGAGAAGGCAGTGTCAGGGGTGTTAGGTTCACCTTCCACATTACAGAGATGGCAGTGTCAGGGGTCCTAGGTTAACCTTCCACATTACAGAGATGGCAGTGTCAGGGGTCCTAGGTTAACCTTCCACATTACAGAGATGGCAATGTCAGAGGTCTTAGGTTCACCTTCCACATTACAGATATGGCAGTGTCAGGGGTCCTAGGTTCACCTTCCACATTACAGATATGGCAATGTCAGAGGTCTTAGGTTCACCTTCCACATTACAGAGATGGCAATGTCATAGGTCCTAGGTTCACCTTCCACATTACAGAGATGGCAATGTCAGGGGTCCTAGGTTCACCTTCCACATTACAGATATGGCAGTGTCAGGGGTCCTAGGTTCACCTTCCACATTACAGATATGGCAGTGTCAGGGGTCCTAGGTTCACCTTCCACATTACAGAGATGGCAATGTCAGGGGTCCTAGGTTCACCTTCCACATTACAGATATGGCAGTGTCAGGGGTCCTAGGTTCACCTTCCACATTACAGATATGGCAATGTCAGGGGTCCTAGGTTCACCTTCCACATTACAGAGATGGCAATGTCAGAGGTCTTAGGTTCACCTTCCACATTACAGATATGGCAGTGTCAGGGATCCTAGGTTCACCTTCCACATTACAGATATGGCAGTGTCAGAGGTCTTAGGTTCACCTTCCACATTACAGATATGGCAATGTCAGGGGTCCTAGGTTCACCTTCCACATTACAGATATGGCAGTGTCAGGGGTCCTAGGTTCACCTTCCACATTACAGATATGGCAATGTCAGGGGTCCTAGGTTCACCTTCCACATTACAGATATGGCAATGTCAGGGGTCTTAGGTTCACCTTCCACATTACAGAGATGGCAATGTCAGAGGTCTAAGGTTCACCTTCCACATTACAGAGATGGCAATGTCATAGGTCCTAGATTCACCTTCCACATTACAGAGAAGGCAATGTCAGAGGTCTTAGGTTCACCTTCCACATTACAGATATGGCAGTGTCAGGGGTCCTAGGTTCACCTTCCACATTACAGAGATGGCAGTGTCAGGGGTCCTAGGTTCACCTTCCACATTACAGATATGGCAATGTCAGGGGTCCTAGGTTCACCTTCTACATTACAGAGATGGCAATGTCAGAGGTCTTAGGTTCACCTTCCACATTACAGATATGGCAATGTCAGGGGTCCTAGGTTCACCTTCCACATTACAGATATGGCAGTGTCAGGGGTCCTAGGTTCACCTTCCACATTACAGATATGGCAGTGTCAGGGGTCCTTGGTTAACCTTCCACATTACAGATATGGCAATGTCAGGGGTCCTAGGTTCACCTTCCACATTACAGATATGGCAGTGTCAGGGGTCCTAAGTTCACCTTCCACATTCCAGATATGGCAGTGTCAGGGGTCCTAGGTTCACCTTCCACATTACAGAGAAGGCAATGTCAGGGGTCCTAGGTTCACCTTCCACATTACAGATATGGCAATGTCAGAGGTCTTAGGTTCACCTTCCACATTACAGAGATGGCAGTGTCAGGGGTCCTAGGTTCACCTTCCACATTACAGAGATGGCAATGTCAGGGGTCCTAGGTTCACCTTCCACATTACAGAGATAGCAGTGTCAGGGGTCCTAGGTTCACCTTCCACATTACAGAGATGGCAATGTCAGGGGTCCTAGGTTCACCTTCGACATTACAGAGATGGCAGTGTCATAGGTCCTAGGTTCACTTTCCACATTACAGAGATGGCAGTGTCATAGGTCCTAGGTTCACCTTCCACATTACAGAGATGGCAGTGTCATAGGTCCTAGGTTCACCTTCCACATTACAGAGATGGCAGTGTCATAGGTCCTAGGTTCACCTTCCACATTACAGAAATGGCAGTGTCAGGGGTCCTAGGTTCACCTTCCATATTACAGAGATGGCAGTGTCATAGGTCCTAGGTTCACCTTCGACATTACAGAGATGGCAGTGTCATAGGTCCTAGGTTAACCTTCCACATTACAGAGATGGCAGTGTCAGGGGTACTAGGTTCACCTTCTACATTGCAGAGAAGGCAGTGTCATAGGTCCTAGGTTCACCTTCCACATTACAGAGATGGCAGTGTCAGGGGTCCTAGGTTAACCTTCTACAATACAGAGAAGGCAGTGTCAGGGGTCCTAGGTTAACCTTCCACATTACAGAGATGGCAGTGTCAGGGGTCCTAGGTTCACATTCCAAATTACAGAGATGGCAGTGTCAGGGGTCCTAGGTTCACCTTCCACATTACAGAGATGGCATTGTCAGGGGTCCTAGGTTCACCTTCCACATTACAGATATGGCAATGTCAGAGGTCTTAGGTTCACCTTCCACATTACAGATATGGCAATGTCAGAGGTCTAAGGTTCACCTTCCACATTACAGAGATGGCAATGTCATAGGTCCTAGGTTCACCTTCCACATTACAGAGATGGCAATGTCAGAGGTCTTAGGTTCACCTTCCACATTACAGAGATGGCAATGTCATAGGTCCTAGGTTCACCTTCCACATTACAGAGAAGGCAATGTCAGAGGTCTTAGGTTCACCTTCCACATTACAGAGAAGGCAGTGTCAGTGGTCCTAGGTTCACCTTCCACATTACAGATATGACAGTGTCAGGGGTCCTAGGTTCACCTTCCACATTACAGATATGGCAGTGTCAGGGGTCCTAGGTTCACCTTCCACATTACAGATATGGCAGTGTCAGGGGTCCTAGGTTAACCTTCCACATTACAGATATGGCAATGTCAGGGGTCCTAGGTTCAGCTTCCACATTACAGAGATGGCAATGTCAGGGGTCCTAGGTTCACCTTCCACATTACAGATATGGCAATGTCAGTGGTCTTAGGTTCACCTTCCACATTACAGAGATGGCAATGTCAGAGGTCTTAGGTTCACCTTCCACATTACAGAGATGGCAGTGTCATAGGTCTAAGGTTCACCTTCCACATTACAGAGATGGCAGTGTCATAGGTCCAAGGTTCACCTTCCACATTACAGAGATGGCAATGTCAGAGGTCTTAGGTTCACCTTCCACATTACAGAGATGGCAGTGTCATAGGTCTAAGGTTCACCTTCCACATTACAGAGATGGCAGTGTCATAGGTCCAAGGTTCACCTTCCACATTACAGAGATGGCAGTGTCATAGGTCTAAGGTTCACCTTCCACATTACAGATATGACAGTGTCAGGGGTCCTAGGTTCACCTTCCACATTACAGAGATGGCAGTGTCATAGGTCTAAGGTTCACCTTCCACATTACAGAGATGGCAGTGTCATAGGTCTAAGGTTCACCTTCCACATTACAGAGATGGCAGTGTCATAGGTCCTAGGTTCACCTTCCACATTACAGAGATGGCAATGTCAGGGGTACTAGGTTCACCTTCCACATTACAGAGATGGCAGTGTCAGGGGTACTAGGTTCACCTTCCACATTACAGAGATGGCAATGTCAGAGGTCTTAGGTTCACCTTCCACATTACAGAGATGGCAGTGTCAGGGGTACTAGGTTCACCTTCCACATTACAGAGATGGCAATGTCAGGGGTACTAGGTTCACCTTCCACATTACAGAGATGGCAGTGTCAGGGGTACTAGGTTCACCTTCCACATTACAGAGATGGCAATGTCAGGGGTACTAGGTTCACCTTCCACATTACAGAGATGGCAATGTCAGAGGTCTTAGGTTCACCTTCCACATTACAGAGATGGCAGTGTCAGGGGTACTAGGTTCACCTTCCACATTACAGAGAAGGCAGTGTCATAGGTCCTAGGTTCACCTTCCACATTACAGAGATGGCAGTGTCAGGGGTCCTAGGTTAACCTTCTACAATACAGAGAAGGCAGTGTCAGGGGTCCTAGGTTAACCTTCCACATTACAGAGATGGCAGTGTCAGGGGTCCTAGGTTAACCTTCCACATTACAGAGATGGCAGTGTCAGGGGTCCTAGGTTAACCTTCCACATTACAGAGATGGCAGTGTCAGGGGTCCTAGGTTAACCTTCCACATTACAGAGATGGCAATGTCAGGGGTCCTAGGTTCACCTTCCACATTACAGATATGGCAATGTCAGAGGTCTTAGGTTCACCTTCCACATTACAGAGATGGCAATGTCAGGGGTCCTAGGTTCACCTTCCACATTACAGATATAGCAGTGTCAGGGGTCCTAGGTTAACCTTCCACATTACAGAGATGGCAGTGTCAGGGGTCCTAGGTTAACCTTCCACATTACAGAGATGGCAGTGTCAGGGGTCCTAGGTTAACCTTCCACATTACAGAGATGGCAGTGTCAGGGGTCCTAGGTTCACCTTTGACATTACAGAGAAGGCAGTGTCAAGGGTCGTAGGTTAACCTTCCACATTACAGAGATGGCAGTGTCAGGGGTCCTAGGTTCACCTTCCACATTACAGAGATGGCAGTGTCATAGGTCCTGGGTTCACCTTCCACATTACAGAGATGGCAGTGTCAGGGGTCCTAGGTTCACCTTCCACATTACAGAGATGGCAGTGTCATAGGTCTAAGGTTCACCTTCTACATTACAGAGATAGCAATGTCAGAGGTCTTAGGTTCACCTTCCACATTACAGAGATGGCAGTGTCATAGGTCCTGGGTTCACCTTCCACATTACAGAGATGGCAGTGTCATAGGTCCTAGGTTCACCTTCCACATTACAGATATGGCAATGTCATAGGTCCTAGGTTAACCTTCCACATTACAGAGATGGCAGTGTCAGGGGTCCTTGGTTAACCTTCCACATTACAGAGATGGCAGTGTCATAGGTCCTAGGTTCACCTTCCACATTACAGAGATGGCAGTGTCAGGGGTCCTAGGTTAACCTTCCACATTACAGAGATGGCAGTGTCATAGGTCCTAGGTTCACCTTCCACATTACAGAGATGGCAGTGTCAGGGGTCCTAGGTTAACCTTCCACATTACAGAGAAGGCAGTGTCAGGGGTCTTAGGTTAACCTTCCACATTACAGAGATGGCAGTGTCAGGGGTCCTAGGTTAACCTTACACATTACAGAGATGGCAGTGTCAGGGGTCCTAGGTAAACCTTCCACATTACAGAGATGGCAGTGTCAGGGGTCCTAGGTTCACCTTCCACATTACAGATATGGCAGTGTCAGGGGTCCTAGGTTCACCTTCCACATTACAGAGATGACAGTGTCAGGGGTCCTAGGTTAACCTTCCACTTTACAGATATGGCAATGTCAGAGGTCTTAGGTTCACCTTCCACATTACAGATATGGCAATGTCAGGGGTCCTAGGTTCACCTTCCACATTACAGATATAGCAGTGTCAGGGGTCCTAGGTTCACCTTCCACATTACAGAGATGACAGTGTCAGGGGTCCTAGGTTAACCTTCCACATTACAGAGAAGGCAGTGTCAGGGGTCCTAGGTTAACCTTCCACATTACAGAGATGGCAGTGTCAGGGGTCCTAGGTTAACCTTCCACATTACAGAGATGGCAGTGTCAGGGGTCCTAGGTTAACCTTCCACATTAGAGAGATGGCAGTGTCAGGGGTCCTAAGTTAATCTTCCACATTACAGAGATGGCAGTGTCAGGGGTCCTAGGTTCACCTTCCACTTTACAGATATGGCAATGTCAGGGGTCCTAGGTTCACCTTCCACATTACAGATATGGCAATGTCAGAGGTCTTAGGTTCACCTTCCACATTACAGATATGGCAATGTCAGGGGTCCTAGGTTCACCTTCCACATTACAGATATGGCAGTGTCAGGGGTCCTAGGTTCACCTTCATCATTACAGAGATGACAGTGTCAGGGGTCCTAGGTTAACCTTCCACATTACAGAGAAGGCAGTGTCAGGGGTCCTAGGTTAACCTTCCACATTACAGAGATGGCAGTGTCAGGGGTCCTAGGTTAACCTTCCACATTACAGAGATGGCAGTGTCATAGGTCCTAGGTTAACCTTCCACATTACAGAGATGGCAGTGTCAGGGGTCCTAGGTTAACCTTCCACATTACAGAGATGGCAGTGTCATAGGTCCTGGGTTCACCTTCCACATTACAGAGATGGCAGTGTCAGGGGTCCTAGGTTCACCTTCCACATTACAGATATGGCAGTGTCATAGGTCTAAGGTACACCTTCCACATTACAGATATGGCAATGTCAGAGGTCTTAGGTTCACCTTCCACATTACAGAGATGGCAGTGTCAGGGGTCCTAGGTTAACCTTCCACATTACAGAGATGGCAGTGTCATAGGTCCTAGGTTCACCTTCCACATTACAGAGATGGCAGTGTCAGGGGTCCTAGGTTAACCTTCCACATTACAGAGATGGCAGTGTCAGGGGTCCTAGGTTCACCTTCCACATTACAGAGAAGGCAGTGTCATAGGTCCTAGGTTCACCTTCCACATTACAGAGATGGCAATGTCAGGGGTCCTAGGTTAACCTTCCACATTACAGATATGGCAGTGTCAGGGGTCCTATGTTCACCTTCCACTTTACAGATTTGGCAATGTCAGGGGTCCTAGGTTCACCTTCCACATTACAGATATGGCAATGTCAGAGGTCTTAGGTTCACCTTCCACATTACAGATATGGCAATGTCAGGGGTCCTAGGTTCACCTTCCACATTAGAGATTTGGCAGTGTCAGGGGTCCTAGGTTCACCTTCCACATTACAGATATGGCAGTGTCAGGGGTCCTAGGTTAACCTTCCACATTACAGATATGGCAATGTCAGGGGTCCTAGGTTAACCTTCCACATTACAGATATGGCAATGTCAGAGGTCTTAGGTTCACCTTCCACATTACAGAGATGGCAATGTCAGGGGTCCTAGGTTCACCTTCCACATTACAGAGATGGCAGTGTCAGGGGTCCTATGTTCACCTTCCACATTACAGATATGGCAGTGTCATAGGTCCTAGGTTCACCTTTCACATTACAGATATGGCAGTGTCATCGGTCCTAGGTTCACCTTCCACATTACAGATATGGCAGTGTCATAGGTCCTAGGTTCACCTTCCACATTACAGAGATGGCAGTGTCAGGTGTCCTAGGTTCACCTTCCACATTACAGATATGGCAATGTCAGAGGTCTTAGGTTCACCTTCCGCATTACAGAGATGGCAGTGTCAGGGGTCCTAGGTTCACCTTCCACATAACGGGGAAGGCAGTGTCATAGGTCCTAGGTTCACCTTCCACATTACAGAGATTGCAGTGTCATAGGTCCTAGGTTCACCTTCCACATTACAGAGATGGCAGTGTCATAGGTCCTAGGTTAACCTTCCACATTACAGAGATGGCAGTGTCAGGGGTACTAGGTTCACCTTCCACATTGCAGAGAAGGCAGTGTCATAGGTCCTAGGTTCACCTTCCACATTACAGAGATGGCAGTGTCAGGGGTCCTAGGTTAACCTTCTACATTACAGAGAAGGCAGTGTCAGGGGTCCTAGGTTAACCTTCCACATTACAGAGATGGCAGTGTCAGGGGTCCTAGGTTAACCTTCCACATTACAGAGATGGCAGTGTCAGGGGTCCTAGGTTAACCTTCCACATTACAGAGATGGCAATGTCAGGGGTCCTAGGTTAACCTTCCACATTACAGAGAAGGCAGTGTCAGGGGTCCTAGGTTCACCTTCCACATTACAGAGATGGCAGTGTCAGGGGTCCTAGGTTAACCTTCCACATTACAGAGATGGCAGTGTCATAGGTCCTAGGTTCACCTTCCATATTACAGAGATGGCAGTGTCAGGGGTCCTAGGTTCACCTTCCACATTACAGAGATGGCAGTGTCATAGGTCTACGGTACACCTTCCACATTACAGATATGGCAATGTCAGAGGTCTTAGGTTCACCTTCCACATTACAGAGATGGCAGTGTCAGGGGTCCTAGGTTAACCTTCCACATTACAGAGATGGCAGTGTCATAGGTCCTAGGTTCACCTTCCACATTACAGAGATGGCAGTGTCAGGGGTCCTAGGTTAACCTTCCACATTACAGAGATGGCAGTGTCATGGGTCCTAGGTTCACCTTCCACATTACAGAGAAGGCAGTGTCATAGGTCCTAGGTTCACCTTCCACATTACAGATATGGCAATGTCAGGGGTCCTAGGTTCACCTTCCACATTACAGATATGGCAGTGTCAGGGGTCCTATGTTCACCTTCCACTTTACAGATATGGCAATGTCAGAGGTCTTAGGTTCACCTTCCACATTACAGATATGGCAATGTCAGGGGTCCTAGGTTCACCTTCCACATTAGAGATATGGCAGTGTCAGGGGTCCTAGGTTCACCTTCCACATTACAGATATGGCAGTATCAGGGGTCCTAGGTTCACCTTCCACATTACAGATATGGCAATGTCAGGGGTCCTAGGTTAACCTTCCACATTACAGATATGGCAATGTCAGAGGTCTTAGGTTCACCTTCCACATTACAGAGATGGCAATGTCAGGGGTCCTAGGTTCACCTTCCACATTACAGAGATGGCAGTGTCAGGGGTCCTAGGTTCACCTTCCACATTACAGATATGGCAGTGTCATAGGTCCTAGGTTCACCTTCCACATTACAGATATGGCAGTGTCATAGGTCCTAGGTTCACCTTCCACATTACAGATATGGCAATGTCAGGGGTCCTAGGTTCACCTTCCACATTAGAGATATAGCAGTGTCAGGGGTCCTAGGTTCACCTTCCACATTACAGATATGGCAGTATCAGGGGTCCTAGGTTCACCTTCCACATTACAGATATGGCAATGTCAGGGGTCCTAGGTTAACCTTCCACATTACAGATATGGCAATGTCAGAGGTCTTAGGTTCACCTTCCACATTACAGAGATGGCAGTATCAGGGGTCCTAGGTTCACCTTCCACATAACAGAGAAGGCAGTGTCATAGGTCCTAGGTTCACCTTCCACATTACAGAGATGGCAGTGTCATAGGTCCTAGGTTCACCTTCGTCATAACAGAGATGGCAGTGTCATAGGTCCTAGGTTAACCTTCCACATTACAGAGATGGCAGTGTCAGGGGTACTAGGTTCACCTTCCACATTGCAGAGAAGGCAGTGTCATAGGTCCTAGGTTCACCTTCCACATTACAGAGATGGCAGTGTCAGGGGTCCTAGGTTAACCTTCTACATTACAGAGAAGGCAGTGTCAGGGGTCCTAGGTTAACCTTCCACATTACAGAGATCGCAGTGTCAGGGGTCCTAGGTTAACCTTCCACATTACAGAGATGGCAGTGTCAGGGGTCCTAGGTTCACCTTCCACATTACAGAGATGGCAGTGTCAGGGGTCCTAGGTTCACCTTCCACATTACAGAGATGGCAATGTCAGGGGTCCTAGGTTCACCTTCCACATTACAGATATGGCAGTGTCAGGGGTCCTATGTTCACCTTCCACTTTACAGATATGGCAATGTCAGGGGTCCTAGGTTCACCTTCCACATTACAGATATGGCAATGTCAGAGGTCTTAGGTTCACCTTCCACATTACAGATATGGCAATGTCAGGGGTCCTAGGTTCACCTTCCACATTACAGATATGGCAGTGTCATAGGTCCTAGGTTCACCTTCCACATTACAGAGATGGCAGTGTCAGGTGTCCTAGGTTCACCTTCCACATTACAGATATGGCAATGTCAGAGGTCTTAGGTTCACCTTCCACATTACAGAGATGGCAGTGTCGAGGGGTCCTAGGTTCACCTTCCACATAACAGAGAAGGCAGTGTCATAGGTCCTAGGTTCACCTTCCACATTACAGAGATGGTAGTGTCATAGGTCCTAGGTTCACCTTCGTCATTACAGAGATGGCAGTGTCATAGGTCCTAGGTTAACCTTCCACATTACAGAGATGGCAGTGTCAGGGGTACAAGGTTCACCTTCCACATTGCAGAGAAGGCAGTGTCATAGGTCCTAGGTTCACCTTCCACATTACAGAGATGGCAGTGTCAGGGGTCCTAGGTTAACCTTCTACATTACAGAGAAGGCAGTGTCAGGGGTCCTAGGTTAACCTTCCACATTACAGAGATGGCAGTGTAAGGGGTCCTAGGTTAACCTTCCACATTACAGAGATGGCAGTGTCAGGGGTCCTAGGTTCACCTTCCACATTACAGAGATGGCAGTGTCAGGGGTCCTAGGTTCACCTTCCACATTACAGAGATGGCAATGTCAGGGGTCCTAGGTTCACCTTCCACATTACAGATATGGCAGTGTCAGGGGTCCTATGTTCACCTTCCACTTTACAGATATGGCAATGTCAGGGGTCCTAGGTTCACCTTCCACATTACAGATATGGCAATGTCAGAGGTCTTAGGTTAACCTTCCACATTACAGATATGGCAATGTCAGGGGTCCTAGGTTCACCTTCCACATTACAGATATGGCAGTGTCATAGGTCCTAGGTTCACCTTCCACATTACAGAGATGGCAGTGTCAGGGGTCCTAGGTTAACCTTCCACATTACAGAGATGGCAGTGTCAGGGGTCCTAGGTTAACCTTCCACATTACAGAGATGGCAGTGTCAGGGGTCCTAGGTTAACCTTCCACATTACAGAGATGGCAGTGTCAGGGGTCCTAGGTTCACCTTCCACATTACAGAGATGGCAGTGTCAGGGGTCCTAGGTTCACCTTCCACATTACAGAGATGGCAATGTCAGGGGTCCTAGGTTCACCTTCCACATTACAGATATGGCAGTGTCAGGGGTCCTATGTTCACCTTCCACTTTACAGATATGGCAATGTCAGGGGTCCTAGGTTCACCTTCCACATTACAGATATGGCAATGTCAGAGGTCTTAGGTTAACCTTCCACATTACAGATATGGCAATGTCAGGGGTCCTAGGTTCACCTTCCACATTACAGATATGGCAGTGTCATAGGTCCTAGGTTCACCTTCCACATTACAGAGATGGCAGTGTCAGGGGTCCTAGGTTAACCTTCCACATTACAGAGATGGCAGTGTCAGGGGTCCTAGGTTAACCTTCCACATTACAGAGATGGCAGTGTCAGGGGTCCTAGGTTCACCTTCCACATTACAGAGATGGCAGTGTCAGGGGTCCTAGGTAAACCTTCCACATTACAGAGATGGCAGTGTCAGGGGTCCTTAGTTCACCTTACTCGTATCATGTTGTGTCTACCTTTTTCTTTTCACACAGCTTCTATGTGAATTATTTCACAAGCATTCCATACACACAAATAGTCATATACATGTATATATCAAATACGATGCTACGCTTTGTTGAATGAACTTAAAGGTTGGTAGGAAACAGCTCGTATCATCCCAGGGTGATAAATCTCTGTTTTCGCAACGTCAACGAGTATTTAAAATATTTCAACTACAGTCTACATCATCTTAAATCGGGTAAGAATATCTTCATGAAACAAGAAGCATTTCCGTATATTAAATATAAAATAATTATTATCCACTTTATATTATGTACGTACACGATATTAAGTTGTACGTACAAGTTATTATGTTGTACGTACAAGATATTAAGTTGTACGTACAACTTAATATCGTGTACGTACAACTTAGTATATTGTACGTACAACATAATATCTTGTACGTACAACTTAGTATCTTGTACGTACAAATTATTATCTTGTACGTACAACTTAATATCGTATACGTACAACTTAGTATCTTGTATGTACAACTTAGTATCTTGCACGTACAACTTATTATCTTGTACGTACAAAATAATTCCATGGAACTCTCTATAGATGGAGGTTTCAATATTCCCATATGTTACGATGTAGGTAAATTGCAGACATGAAAACAGTGATAGACTGTTTGGAGCATAGCCTTGTTACGTGCCAATTTGAAACAACCCAATCTGTAACAACCATTTTTAATGTATTTAAGTTAATCAAAAGATAATTACGATCATAGAAATTAACATTCGTAGGCCTAATGAAGTAATTCTGACATTATGGACAACACGATGTTGTTTCATTCACGAAGCAATCCTCTCCCGTTTTATGACACTAAAGTCGATAAGCAATTGACGACTACATTTTCATACCGCAAAACGGAGATCTAAGAGCGACCCAGGTTTAGTTTCATTTGGTTTTTTTTCACCCTGCAGAAATATATTTTTAGTATAAAATATAAAAGTCTTCATAAAATATGAACAGATTGATAGAAATATTACCGCAAGCGTCAAGGCCTTATTTAAGCTTCGATCCTGACATTTGCAAAATCTGAAACCACTGGTTGGTAAACTCATGAATGTCTCTATCATCCACGTATTAGACTAAAGCTAGACGTTGAGTGAATTACCAGATTTGTGTTTAAAACAAACCTTATTAAAGGCCCAATATGCGTAACTTACGGCAAAACTTGAAGCGAAATTAAGCAAAATAACTTGTTTATATTTATAGATTTAGTTAAGATTAACTGATATCAGCGATATTCAAGATGAATTCTTACGCGGTTACCGGTACCGCAGCAGTTGAAACTTTGTATTTGTAAATACGCATCCGTTTTGAACTGTCTTCTAACTTCGGCTTGTTGTTGAAGTGGATCCCACCTGAATTATTTTTAATTCTTTGGATTTTTCTGTCAAAAGTTTCTTGTTAGTTACTGCTCAGGTTTACATCGTTTTATGGATATTTTTGCATAGTTATCAACTAGATTTTTTTTAGAGTTTTCTAGAATCACGAAACATTTCCTGAAGTTACGTACATTGGGCCTTTAATTGCTTTGTTAACAAAATCTACAAGGGCACTGTGTCCAAGCTAACGTTAGGAGGGGGGGGGGGCAATAATGTTGACATAAGTGTGGGGGGGGTCACTTTATACAGTGAAATTGCTGGTTGTTGTGGAGATAAAAAAAAGTTTTAAAACATTTGATATGTGTACGGATCGCAGCAAGACACGTACTTTACTTTAACACCAATAGATGTTTTGTAACACATTGAAACATTTACCTTGTCAGAAATTCATTTATGGTGAATTATTTCTGTGTCCTAAGCTCTCTATTTGTTAAGTCAATTACATTAAAAAGGTTGTTACAAATTGGGTTATTGTTACAAATTGGCACGTAACATAGCCTTTTCAAACATATTTAGTGAACATAAAATAAACTAGTATTCTTTGTATAGATTAATACAGGTACTGTCATTGTAAGTTTTACACGTGTATGCATTTTGAGAAATTGAAATTTCACATAAATCTATTTTGAAGACTTTTGCCTCGTATTTAAAAAAAAAATGAATCAATAAATGTATAAATAAATAAACAAACAATAACGTCTCTTAAAGCATCAAATCTTCATTAATCACATGCCTGGTTATGCTTAAAGCATGGATTGTGCAAAGTATATTGTTATACATGTACCTCACCTTTATCAAAATGCTTTCATTGGAGGGAAAACTGGTCACCTGACATTTCATCGACATTTCACAAATTGGATATACCACGGAAATACATGTAGACGTCGTCGGTGAATAAGCACAAGGAATAACCATGGTGCCAGCCCGCGCGCCAGTGGGCAATCACCTGAGGGAAATACCCAAACTCAGGGGAAATGAATCAGAATTATATTCTTATTCACTTCGTTCAAGCATATATAACTCAACACCAATGTATGGGTGTTGCCTTCAACGGTCTAATAGTTTTAATTTTTCAAATGTACATATTAAAACCACAAGTGTTAAAAACGCGAAACGGTAAGTAGCCCTGCCGTCTCTGCTTCGGTATCGGCGTCTCTTGTGCGCTTGAAGCTGTCAGATCCTGAGATACTATGATCTGCAATAACAATATTCATTTTACTATTTCATATAAAATTATGAAAGAAAATTTGGTATGTTCGCTTGAACCGTCAAGACTCGAATGGTCACTGCTATCATTTTACTCATTCATTACAACACGCAAGTAATACGTACTCACGCGCGGTCATGTACGTCACCCTCACGTTCGTTTCAATTACCTGTATTACCTTGCTCCACATACCGGACACCGGTACGCGACACCACAATGTTTACATACATTGGAGTCACGTGACAATGACAAATTTATTTATATTCTTATTCACTTCGTTCAAGCGAACATAAAACATTTATCATATATATCTCAACACCAATGTATGGGCGTGGCCTTCAATGGTCCAATAGTTTTCGAAAGATAAAGATGAGAGAGGTATAATTATCTTTTAAATACCTAGGTTCTTGCTGACACTTATCCTCTCCTTTATTCCTTCCTTTACATACCCATCTTTGGCTTTGTCCGTGCGCCAACGTCCATGTTTTTTAAACAGCCTGTCCACAACTCCCGCCTCCGCTGCAGCTGTTGCTCCTCCCGACCTCAAACTGTGCAACCCGAATCTGGATTTATCCAAACCTACTTTCTCAAACACCTCTAAAACTACCTCTCTAGCCCTAGTATAAAAAGTGCTGCACTACCTTTTAACTTAAATTATTTTTTTGAATTGCAGAAAGTCAAGCTCCGAAAAATGAATTCATCAGATTTCTCATCGATCCCCGCTTTCTCCAAATATCTATCCAATATACGAACTGGGCACATTACATTGCCAGTCTTTGAAATAATTACGTCCGCGCCTCCCCTATATAAATCTGTTTTTCCTTTTGTTACAGTTGTTGGATCGCACAACATTACACGATGTGCGGTGTGCGAACGATAGGCGAACGGTGTGTGCACGATGTGCGAACGATGCGGTCATGGGCGATTATTTCTAACGCACATGTGGGCGCACGATTAACTAACATTGTGCGATGACAATCGTGGTTGATGTAAAATGAGAAATGGCTTAACACTAATATACGGCTTCGCGCTAGTTAAAACGTTTTTAAGGGGCATCCCGCGAAAGTAAGCTTTTTTTCATATTTTTTTTTTCAAAATAGTACATACACATATCGAGTGGGTATTCTAATGGACTACGACGATCGGATTCCGCTGACATGTATTCATAAAATAAATAATTTCAAAATAACTAGTGGAATGCCAAAACGTCTGGCCAGACGTTCTGAATTGGGATTTCCACCTACCAAAGCATGCGCAGCGAGCGCCGTTTCCATTGTAAACACTCTATCTGTTATTACCGTTACACTACGATAAGGCCTAACTACATGTACTAAGCGAAAAGTTGCCGAATGGTCAAAATATGACACAAGACTGCGTTACGGAATCATATTGAGAGATGGGAAGTATTCTAAGGAGAAACTACCTGCTCTATTGTGTGTATGTTACATATTTCTTCTGTATAACGGTAACATGCCCAAATAAAGCTTTGATTTGGTTTTGAGGCTACCCAAAGGGAAACTGTTTCAGTCTTCTGTTGCATAAAATGCGTGTGTAATATTAAACTTAAAAGTTTGTTTTATAATATTCTCTTTATAAAATCTTATGTTCCAGTAAAACAGTATGATTTAATTATATTGCTGGATACAAAGACATTTTCAAATACTATATATACCGTAACAGAAAAAAGTCGTTTGATTACGTTGTAAAATGGGACGTGCGACCGAGGTACATACGGCTTCAATTTGGACAAAAGGAATATAAAAATTTGTTTTCACGCATAAAAAAAAAGTGATACTCATACTTAATCTATAAATTAGTGAAGGTACAAATATCATTGGGTTGCGACCCCGGTATTGAATTTGATACGAAAATATATACATAACTGGAAAATTTAAAAAAAAAAAAAAAAAAGTTATACAACATATACTTATATGTATATTCCATTTTTGCAGTTTTTTTATTTTTTTTTAAGTCAC
The DNA here is from genome assembly GCA_947623455.1 of Mimachlamys varia. Lineage (NCBI taxonomy): Eukaryota > Metazoa > Mollusca > Bivalvia > Pectinida > Pectinidae > Mimachlamys > Mimachlamys varia. The sequence continues at coordinate 15,615,381 of OX392531.1, read as the reverse complement.
CGTCCCTTTACAAGACGACAAAAAAAGATGTTAAAAGAAAGCGGAATTATCATAACATATTCATATCGTGTAGTTATAAGTGTTTCAACAGTTCCAAATCTGATACACATGTAGTCATGCTCATAGTGTGTCGTTATATGAGTGTGTGGACTTAAATATTCGCATTCCGTGATACGTGTTAACGTGTGAAGACGCTGAAAGTTGGATAGATTTTAAATGAATATGAATGTACTTTGTATATATAGTCTGAAAAAACAATCCTCAAGAAATTGAGTTGTAAAAAAAAATCGCAAACATTTCATGTCATTTTATTTTCGAACTTTTCAATGCATGCTACATACATTTTATGAAATCATCTGAAAAGTTGGTTCGTGAATATTACCTTTTACATAAATTAAGGTTTGTACCATGGCCGTATTCCGTACCCATGTGTACCGGTCTCGGTCAGGTAAATATAATAAAGATAATTCCTGGTGTCGATCGATATATGGTGCCGATATGCCGACAATTATTCTTCATTTGAATATCGGTATGTGTGCAATTGATGTCTAATTTCAATGTGAATGTGATTCAATAAGTTTATACACGGACTTTGTCTCTGTTTCATCAGCCGTATACATTACGCGTACCCTACCGTATGGCCCCTTACGTCAAACTGAGCAGGAAACTTGCGGCACATGTCACGTTGCGTCATCCCCGCTATTTTTATCTGGGCTTTCCCGAGGAATGCGATTTTGCAAGTGGTCATTAGAGACATTTTGAGTGGACTTTTGAATTCGGGAATAACAGGAAAGTATAATTAGTAGTGCAGACGCCATGTATATTCAAGAACAGGCATTCAGGCTTTCGCGGGATGCCCCTTTAAGCATATTTCTATACTAGTGTGGTGACACCTGAAGAGATGTCACAGATGGAATGAAGTGTAGAGGAAACAAGAGGCCCAATGGGCCTGCATCGCTCACCTGGTATCAATCTCTGACTTATATTATAGTCAGGGCTTTTTCTATGTGATATGATTAGTGTTCACGCCAAACTACCCGGATTGCAGAAAAGGCGAACTTCGGTGCCCTTTTAAGGCGTTGTAAGTTAGACGGACGGTAGATCATTACAAGTGTTATTATTTTTGTCGTCGAGGGTTCGAATCTTGCTGGACTCTTTGCTTTTTATTGTGAATTTATTTGTAAATGCAAGTTTTTTTGTAGGTTGTAAATGTATATTAATACACTAAACAATTCATTGTCAGGAAATGAAATGTTACAAAATAAAATAGCCCTGACATATCATCAATACAATAGAGAACTCGGCAAGCCTGTATTCATTACACAACTATTGTGTGTGCTATATTTCCTGAAAGTTTGTTCAAATTACGCATATTAAAATGACACAGTAACATTGAACGAGACACATTATGATGAGCTTCACTAGATTCGATACATATCAAGCTGTAACGACATCATTATTTCGACAAGGAAAAATGAACCGTTACATATATTTAAATGTGAAACCCTAAATCAGAGTAGGCTTCGCTTAATTTATCTCAGTTAGATCAACTGTAGGTACTGAGGTTAGGATTGTGTGTACTTATAACTAGATACGAAGTTTAAAACGACAGACATTTAACTGCAAAATTAGCTACTGTACAAGGTTTTCACGCCAAAATTACCCGGATTGCAGAAAAGGCGAACTTCGGTGCCCTTTTAAGATAAATGAAAAATGAACCGTTACAGATATTTAAGGACTGTGTACAGCCATATTGGTTGTTACCTGGATGAAAACGGTAATATTGAAATTTTAATGTTTCCTTCCAATACATGGCATAAGCTTTATCCCATTATCTTAAATATTGATATAAAATGCAGTTAAGCCCCCAAAATTAAAAAATCTGTACTTATGAAAAAAATATTCAGTAAATAATATCGAAATGGGAGTGCGTAAATATTTTTCATATAGTTATTTGAAACATAACTACTTAAACAAATTAGCTACTGTACAAGGTTTTCATTTGATATGATTAGTGTTCACGCCAAACTACCCGGATTGCAGAAAAGGCGAACTTCGGTGCGCTTTTAAGATAACCTTTACTTTCCATTGCACATTCAGAGTTATTCAAACAACAAGGTGTCCGACTCTAAACATATTACGCGATGTGATTGAACAAACTGTTAAATCTTTATTGTTGCAATGTCAAGAAAATGCGAATAATTTCAATAAATCACAAAAGAATTACCATGGTAATATATCGAGTGTCGTGGCGTTGTAAGTTAGACGGACGGTAGATCATTACAAGTGTTATTATTTTTGTCGTTGAGGGTTCGAATCCTGATGGACTCGTTTTTTATTGTGAATTTATTTGTAAATGCAAGTTTTTTGTAGGTTGTAAATGTATATTAATACACTATATTAAAACACTCAACAAGTCATTTTGAGGAAATGAAATGTTACAAAATAAAATAGCCCTGACATATCATCAATACAATAGAGAACTCGGCAAGCCTGTATTCATAACACAACTATTGTGTGCGATATATTTCCTGAAAGTTTGTTCAAATTATGCATATTAAAATGACACAGTAACATTGAACGAGACACATTATGATGAGCTTCACTAGATTCGATACATATCAAGCTGTAACGACATCATTATTTCGACAAGGAAAAATGAACCGTTACAGATATTTAGATGTGAAACCCTAAATCAGAGTAGGCTTCGCTTAATTTATCTTAGTTAGATCAACTGTAGGTACTGAGGTTAGGATTGTGTATAGTGTACTTATAACTTGACACGAAGTTTACAACGACAGACATTTAACTGCAAAATTAGCTACTGTACAAGGTTTTTATTTGATATGATTAGTGTTCACGCCAAACTTCCCGGATTGCAGAAAAGGCGAACTTCGGTGCGCTTTTAAAATATACCTTTACTTTCCATTGCACATTCAGAGCTTTCAAACAACAAGGCGTCCGACTCTAAACAGGTTGTTCAATCACATCGCGTAATATGTTAGAGTCGGACACCTTGTTGTTTGAAGTTCCTTTATCATGTTTCTAGGCCTTATGATATTTGAGAAGTTGACATATTTGACCCCTTCCACATTGAAGGTATGTCTATGTAATGTCTGTTTGCAGACTTTGTTCTACTCCTAAAAGGTATGTCAATGTAATGTCTGTTTGCAGACTTTGTTCTACTCCTAAAAGTATGTCTATGTAATGTCTGTTTGCAGACTTTGTTCTACTCCTAAAAGGTATGTCAATGTAATGTCTGTTTGCAGACTTTGTTCTACTCCTAAAAAGTATGTCAATGTAATGTCTGTTTGCAGACTTTGTTCTACTCCTAAAAGAAAGTTACATTTACTAAATACTATGTATCTAGGTCTTTCTGTATTAAAAAGGAAATTGATAAAATGTTTTGACACATTTGACCTCTCTGACCTTGAATATAATTATGTAAAAATATGATTTTATGGCAACCTTTGTTGGGCTTCATCATTGCAAGCTTTAATCCTACATCCTAATCCTAAAACTCTGTGATTTTCAGTTCTGACCTTCAGTTTTCAGACATGAAGAATAATTCAAAAAGAAAGAAAAGCACCGCATGAAATTAGAGTTATCGCACAGACACCTGTCTCCGGACGTCAATTCTATTTAAAGTATCAGTAACCTTAACCTCTGATCTTCATATCTGAAGAGCAATCTCAAGAAAGTCTTTTTAATAAGAAAGCACTGTATAAAGTTTGATTATGACAGGTCCAGGGAGTTTCAAGTTATCACTAAGAAATTTCTGTGACCTTGATATTTGACCTTCAGACATACAGAGCAGTCCTAAATAAAGGTTTTCAGCACTGTTTCAACTTGAATTTTAAAGGACCACTGGAACTCCAGTTATCGCGCGGAAACTGTTGTTTGGACGACGAAACAAATAACTAACGACCGGGCCGATAAAATGACCCCTACATGTAAATACACAATTTTAGGCATTTGAACATGATTCCTTAATTACCATTTTAACTGTTCCTGTTTGGGTACCTATGGTCATGTTCAGGTGTGTGTACACACTGTTACATATTATTCACGATAACTACATGATGCATCTATTCCAGCATGTTACAGGCGAACTTCATTCAGGCTTGTTCTCCGTTTTATCATGTGGCCCCCTTTCTTGTGGAGAGATAGCTAAGAGAGATGATATTTTGCATGATTTTAACCATTATTAGTACGTGTTCCGCATACTGTACTTTATTGAGTTTTGTCCATCAAAGATACATGTCTCAAACTAAAGGTTTTTCAAGGATGATGTGCAGTGCATATTAATTAGGTCATGGTGACCTTGACCAGAGAGCAAAAGTAAAAACAATATATGTTTCAAATATGATCATCGATGATGACCACTGGTGAGCGCCAAAATGATGACTTTGATCCCTTCCTGTTTCTAATAATTATATGTAACTATAGCTGGCAAAACCACAGATTAAATTCATATTATACATATTCAAATCAAAATAACTAGATCAAAGGTCAAGGTTGAATATTACATCTCTCAAATGTATCACATTTTGTTATAACATTATGGAACAAAGATGGCCAGAATTAAGTAAGGCCGTAACTGACCAAACCTCAAGGTCATCAGGTAAAAGTGTAATGTTTAATGTTGCATCTCTTCACTGCTAAACATTTTGTTAGGACATCATATCTACATTCTGATTGTTTCTTCTCTATATGAATATACCAACTGAAAACCACAAATACTTGACTAGGAATACAGCATGAATACAGTATGAACTACTTATGACGTAATATATTAGTCTTGTTCAAAAAGAGTCTTAAGGCTCCGCTTCGGATAATATGGAGAACGCCCCCGCGTCAAACGCTCAAATGACTACGGTAAATTATTGTGCCAATTTTACTCAAATTATGGCTGTTCCGCCTTTTTCATTTAAAGGACTGTACAAAAGCAAACGCAGTTAATTAACCAGTTGCTCAAGAAATAAGAAAATGAATTGTTCAATAGTAAAAAATTGTAAATATATGGATATTGAACGGCGTTTTTTAATTTTCATGCCGGTATCATATAAGATAAGTACCCCCCCCCCCTACCCCAGCCCATAGGATTTGTATCCGGATACTAAACCTGGCCATATGATTAGTATCCCCCCCCCCTTCATATATTTAATTTTTTCTGTACAAAGGTATTAATCATCATGTTTTTATCTATTAGGAAGTATAAATTGACATTATTTTTATAGTTGGATGTGAACAGGAAAGTTTTACATTTCTTAAATGCTAAACGATTTCCGTTAGATAGCATGATTGGACCCTTCCTGTCGTGTCAGTGTTTTTAGTTTTGCTTAATATTGTTATGCAACAAATTTTGTAAGTAATTCATAATTGTGACGTGGCCTTATCGTGCTTATGACTTTGCCTCTTCTTCGCAAGCAAATCCCCTTATGAAAACTTCAAGGAAAGTTTTGTACTTCAATAGATTCTTTTCATATTGGCTTAATTGTGCAACGGCTTGGCCCTAAGATATGGTTTCAATCTCCATGTCATCTTGTTGTATATTGGTGTTTGATCAGGTGATTAAGATGTTTTTACGATCTTGCTGGTTTATCTACATGGATTTGGTGCACTCTTAATAAAAATGATTTTACGTGCCTTGTTTAACTATCAAATTAAAGAAACATTGATTAAATGGCGTTGCCTTGTAGTAAGAAGGACAACAATTGATCACACACAATATGGATCAGTTGTTTTGAACGTCTGATGGCATCACTAAGCTAAAGGACTTGCGCCGATGTAAAAGGTGTCTATCTTGAAACCCCAACAGTTAACATGATAATTAACGGACACCATATGATCAAGTGACGTGGTTTTTTAGCGAAGGAAACGTATAAGTAAAAGTGTGGTATCGTAAAATATTTTTTCCGTAATTTAAATTACCTGTAACCGACAATGAAAATGACATTATTGTGATTGCTCTATCAAGTAATTGTTAACTATAAGAGTGTCTTTTTGCACAGATGTGAGACCACAGGCAATGTTATTTTAGCGTAGGTCTTCTCTCTTATTTATCACCCTTCCACAACTTTGTTTTTACTTTAAGCTACCCTACCAACGATTGAAAGGCATGTTCTGTGTTAATTTGCTTTTAATTTTTTGGGTTCTTAAATTAAATTAAACTCCTAGAAAATCGAACAACAAATGCAAGATTACTTCTGTGTATTTTTTTAAAGGGCTGATGAATGGTCAACAGCTCCTGTTTTGCTATTAATACATTCATATAACTTAATGCTGTTAATTCTTTAATTGGTATATTATGTAACAACTGTACAAAACATTCATGTTGCAGTATGAAATATATTACAGGTCTTCAAGTTATCACGTTTACTCGTGGCTATCTAACGTCGAGTTTTCGATTTGTATACAGAGACGATCTCCAACGAGCTTCTTTATCGATTTTTGGCCTGGCAAATGCAACACAAACGTTGTATTGTCATTAATCAAGTAAGAAAGGATAAGAGTTTTACCCGGTTTGGGTATTTTGCTCGCGTGAAATATTACTCTTATCAAAGTAATTTAATAAATAACATTAAGAGCAGAGCTCATTTTCATTTTACAACACGTAACATATCACTTATACTTAACATCAGTTGCCAGGGACTGTATTTCATGTGAGGGTTTAAAGGGCCTGTTTCCAGTAATGTTAATTCTCCATAGGAGCCTGCCCCCGTATAATTTCTTATCTAGCTCCACTACAGTTTTTTTCTTTTCCGAAGAATAATTTTACACCTTTCCGACACCCGGATTTCATAATTTCAGTGAAAATGTATTTTTATAAAGTTGTCATTTTGAGCTTTAAAGACATAAGGTCGTAAATAAAAGAAGGCTATCTCGAAATTGTAATTAGCAACATCGTATAATTTTTTTTTGATAAATATTTGCAAAGCATCGTGTTTATTCATAAAACATAAAAAAAAATTCTCGGATGAAAATGCTCTTGCAGAGACACAATTAGGGAAAAAAATGCCATAAAATTGCAAATTTCTCCCGTTATATGGTTTTGGATGCAAATTTCCATCACAAAATCGGATAGAGCTTAACTTGTTTCATATGTGTACCAAAAATCAGCTAATTCCATGTGATGGAACGTTCTCATATCGCCGCCTGAATGTGGTTGTAAATTGAAAGAAAAGGGGAAATGAGTAACAAACTTGTCTGAAACCCTATTATATAGCTTATTATATACAAAATTTTATATTGAATATCAGAGCGATTATTTTCATGACAGTTTTATGATATCAAACGACTTAATAAACAGTATCGATATAAAGATTTACACTGAGGACACCTTGATACATGAATACTTATTTATCTCAAGTTGTCCTCTTCTGAATTTTCTGATCGTGTGACCTTCAACATTTATCCGTATCTTCTTGTCTTTGTCTATACGTTTACGGAATCATTGACTCGACGCTAGCTATTCTTGTCTCACTTTCCTTGTTTTATTGTCCCATCTCCAAAGCGTTGTGGCTCTGTCAGGGTTGGGACCCTGACTTGTTTCACTTTCTTTGTGCCTGCCGACCACGCCACATCGATTAGATATATTATCCATATGAAATACTTTATTTTGTTCTAAGTAATCAATCAATTCGTTATTATCACACATTTTCGCATAATTATTCCACACTACTAAGTATTAGCTGTTTACAGCAATCATCGGTGGCTTGCTATTTTGTTACTTTATCGACGCGTCATAAACCAATCGTTATTGTTTCAAGATGGAGGGTAAATGTGTTGGAGAAGGCTGTCAACTATACTTCAAGAAACGTAGTGGCAATAAGAACAGAAGTGCACGCAATGTTAATAGTCCACAATATTAATGGCTCCTAGATACGCTGGTGCAACAAGGATTGTTGTCAGCAAAGGAACAAGCACTCATTTGCCAGAAGTGCTACATGAAGTATCTTCGGAACAAAAATCAGCCTGAACCTGAAACCGAGGAGAACCAGGAAATAGAGGAAGAAGACGACTTCCCGTCCCATATCCTGCCGTTGCTGACCCTTCGTGATCTTTTGAATGGATCATCTTGACATAAAAAATGCTGTCTCTGTCTTGTTAACTTTGCAATAAATGGAACAAAATCAAAGACATCACCTGACCTATTCACACAATCTGTGGTGCCCCACCTCATCCCGCGTCTGCTTCATTCACCTTATTGGTAACGACTTAGATCCGTCTACAGAGGTAGTCCTTGATGGTAGAGGTTCCTTGGAATCTCAGTTACCATCAAAATCGTCCGAAATCATTAATGACCTCTTAGAAGTGTCGCACGTCCTTTCACAGAACCAGTCTGCGTTTGCAATAAGCTTTTTTTCTCTTGATGACTTGGCATGCATGGCCTGAACAGGTTGGTCCAAAGATCAGTTCCTCGAAATCCACTCGCACTGTTCCTCATATCTTTCATCAGGTATATATACCAAGACTACACACGATGCTCTACTACTGTTCTGGGTAAAACTGAAAACCGACATTTCCTGGAGTCAGTGTTCTTCTCCTTTTGGAATTTCCAAGTCAAGTGTGTCCAAAACTTTCCACTCCATAGTACAGGCATTAGACACATCGATAGACATATAATTGCTAGGGCCGGATCACTTGACAAGAGAACAGTTGCTCGGGCACAATACTGTCTTTTCAGAAGCATTTTTTGGAGATAAAGCCACTGCCATATTAGATGGTACCTATATTTATATCCAGAAAAGCTTCAACCACAAGCTCCAGAGAATGTCCTACTATAGCCAGAAGAAGAGAAACTATCTCAAATTCATGAGCATCGCCTTACTAGATGGCTACATTCTGGACACAGTAGGACCATTCACTGGCAGCGAAAATGATGCTACAATTACAAAAGATGTCATGGACAAGCTAGTTACTTGGCTACAACCAGATGACAATGTTGTCGTTGACCGAGGTTTTAGAGATGTCCTACAAGTTCTCGAAGCCTCTGGCCTCAATGCTAGCATGCCATCATACCTGAAACACGGTCAAAGTCAACATTCTGACGTCCAAGCAAATCTTGACAGAACTATCACCAAATCCAGGTGGATTGTGGAATCCTATCATGGTCGTCTGAAACACTGGACGTTCTTCCGACAGCTTTATCAATGTCATTGAGGCTTTGCTTCGAACCGTCACAGCCTGTCTGAATGGTTATAGAGGACCGATCTACCAAAGATCTCCAGAAAGAGATGCCAAAGATAGGCTAATGGCTGAACGTATGAAGGACCGTTTGACAACACCGAATGGTTTAGCTCAGAGAGTCAAAACAGATCCAGATATATCTAGACGGGCAAGGTCCGATTTTGTCAAGATGGATGCATCTTCCGTACTGTTTCCCCGTCTCGATCTCGATTACTTGAGAACCATTACGTGTGGAACGTATCAGATACTTCTGGCTCCTGGTTACATCGCCGAACATTTAAGTGATGACGGAGATTATGAGGTGCGGCTTTACCAGCACTCCCCAGACCTTCTCCGATGTCAAATACATTCGCGATACAAAAGCCAAACGAAATATAACGTTTGGATACGGGTCACCGTTGCACCTGATAATGAGGCCCCAATTAAAGACTACTACTGCCAGTGCCCAGTTGGAGAGAGAACGATGGGAATGTGTGCGCATATCTCCAGTATCTTGTACTACAATTGTACCTTGGGTATTACAGGGCGCTGGAAAACCCTCGACCATTACAACCACAGGTAAAGAAATTCCGATAACACTTGAAATAGTTTTCCATGCGGCAACATGTCAAAATGTCATATGTCATATGTCAAAAGTATGTTTGGGGCTCGATATGAAAGATCCCCGTTACCATGTGACTCACCAAACTTATAAATATAGGTATTATACAGTCGCCTGTAGCTATGAACACTCTCGTAAATGCAAACACCAACCAAAATCATAAGGAACACGTTTTGTGTGTGGTTCTGTCTATTTGTCAGCCAATATCTTCAACCACGGGGACTTGTGAAGTAGCCATCTTGGATTTCTTTCATGAAAAAGTGTTTCTCTCACTTTTTTTCATATCTGTGTACATATTCTCAACATACCGAGCAAATATTCTCGTGTTTTTGTTAATTATCTAAAGAAAGTCGAAAATCGGCAATTCAACCATAGGCTAATTCAACCCAAGATTTGAAAATGTTCCACCACTTACATTTTGATGATTTTTCCTTTCATCAATAGCATATTACGTACTGTTTGATAGGATAAAAATTGGTTTGCATCCAACGCCCATAAAAGGGTGTATTCTCTAAAAAACACAGCTTTTGTGTCTAAAATGTTATCATCGAAAATGGCATTTTTGAGATTGTTTCTTCCATAAAACAGCCAAATGGCGCAATGGAAACATGATTTTTTGTCACAATCATGCCATGAATGTATTCTTTACGGTGACTATCATTTGATTAGATTTTCATTAATATTTTACTTAACATGCACATTTTATCAACACTTAGACAGCTTCTGAAAGGTACAACTTTGAGGAGCCATAAAAAACAAACCAAGTGACCTAAATCTTTATACTTTATAGATTTGTGACCACAACGGCATGGGCAATGCACCACCAACAGGAAATTTGAATCAGAGAAGGGGCCATTTTGGAAACAGGCCCTTTCATTAGGGATATTTTTGAACGTTTTTTATAAGCAGACAAACCATCTCGTATCAGCTTATACATGTATATGGGATAGTGCAATACCTTTGATGTCGCGGCCACTTTACTTGTGTCAATTGTAATCGATAACACCACTTGTACACTTACCTTGTTCCTATCTGGCAATGGTAACGTTTGGAGTTTGCATTTGGATTTAGTTTTCCCACGAAGCCGCCTTATAGTGTCCTTTGTGTTTTATCGTAAGACTATGGGAAATCGAGTGAACCAACAAGCATTCGAACCTGATGCAGATCTGGATGAACGTAAAGTAGTTTTTTTTTCTAATTATAGAGAAAACTTACGGGATATATATACAACCACAATTGTCTTCCTGATATGCAAGTTGAATTATAAAACTTATCCATGCAGTAAAAATAATTACAGCTATATGTTATATATATAAATATATATGTATTAGATATGTTTTAATTAAGGAATTAGAATGTGACAAATATACAATATTAAACCAAATTGCATCGGTATAACATACTTTGCCTATAGATATGGATATATGTGTTAAGACTGTAGTCTAGTTAGTAATATCGATGGTTTAGTCCACTACATGTACTGGATCAGAACAAATGTTCGTTGGATGGTAATAACTACGTATAACTAGAAAGACATATATACATTACGTGTTTAAATAAATTATGTGTCTTGATGAAGGCGCAAATAGCCTTAAACATCTGACAATTTACTTATCCGTACCGTCGTTATTACTTAATATAATTTATGTAAATATGGATAGATATAAATTTACATACAATATAACTTGTATATATTTTCACCTTTGTATACGTGTATATCAAGGGGCAGTTATCCATGTTTGAAAAAAAAACCTAAAATCTGTATCATTGTATTTATTATGTCTAGGTATATAATGTACAAATGCTTCACCAATACTATCTTTCTACAGCTGATGTTTACACCCCCGAGCCTCCAACAGAGTTGGAACTAAAAGCCAGACAAATTAACCCAGCCGAGTACGACTATCCGTTTGAAAATATTGTATTTGAAGGAGGTGGCAGTAAGGGTATGGCCTACTGTGGTGCGGTCCGGGTAGGTTTTGTGATGTCAGGCATGACTCAATAATTATATAAACAGATGACGCTCACTCTTCCGGAACACCTGGTCTTATTCTATTTTACTTTTTCAAGAGTCTCTGCGTTCATATATTGCCCGTAGTGTTATCGATTCTGAGTTCAGAGTATCGTTTAGTTGACGCTCCAGTATTCTCCAGTCATTTATTATTGTTTGTCTTGCTTTTCCAATTTAGTCAGTTATTAAAATTTGCTTCAAGCCATTTCCAGAATCATTTGTGATTAAAACATAAAAATACCAGCAACATTTGCAGTGTATATGATACAGTCGAACCTCGTTTTTTCAAAGTCGATTGAACTATAGGAAAACTAAGTATTCGAGATACACAAGTTTTATAATGTTTGTGAAAAGCTTTGACGGGACCGAAAAAATACTGATATTTATGACCAAATGCATCCTATGCTATCAAATATTAGCTACCCTACCTTGTAATATACATGTCAAAACACCTCCTTGGAGACTTCAGTATGGTATTGATATGTACCTCGATGGAACGGGATGCCTGTCGTGGTCGTTAGTATACAATTACAGCCTTTCGATGAGGTCGATACATGTTTTTATCAACCGGAGAAAAAATATTGACAGGACGAAGTCCGAGGTTGTATTTTCTTATATTAGTTTTATTATAAATTGATATTTTTTATTTAAATTCAGACTAGGCCTTCCAGAGAATGATTTTTTAGACAACATTTAATTAAATTCTCAAACAGTTTTATAACAATACAATGTTAAATACTCCCTGAACACTAACAGCTGTTGATGTTTTCCGTTTGATATAAAGCTAGACTCCACGCCGTCGAGAATAACATCTTTTGGATCATTTGTAAGAACAAAGAGCCTGCCGTCTGTCATTACTGTTGTTGTTATCAAACAGTGTCAAGGTCTTCGGAGCTCTTGACGTTACGTCATATTTTAATTTTTAGAAACACCCAGTCAACCAGCCTTTTTACAAGCTTTATTTGCACAACCGGTCAATATGACATTTTATCGGGAATCTCTACCTTAGGCAATCAGAAAGTGTAACAAAATACCAATTATAATAATGACAATAATATTTCAAATTGTCTCATGTTCAGTTCTGTTATCCATCGAGACTTGAGGACTTCAATATCATGTATTATCACAGTTGTTTTAAGGTGGGGTTTGACTTGTGTAGTATAGATCATTGCGACCAAGTGCCAGGGACAATTGATGTTAGCCTTTATATCGTAAATCTGATAACTATGTGATGACGAAGTAAAAGAAGGTAGAAATAACAGAATTTTACACGTGGCTGTCTCAGGTCGATGTTTAATTGTCTGTACAATCAGTATTTTATAAAATAAATAGACAAATTAATCACATACTCGAAAAGACGATATTTGACCTCGAACATTCCGATACGAAATCCGTTATGCCAAACATATGTGCATACACACATTTTTTGAGAGTAAGGCAATTTTAACGCTCTGTTTCTTCGCAATATACACTGCAATATGTGTCTTATTACAACTTTTGTAACTTTTCTCAAAACCATCCTCCTAATGATGTCGTATACCCAAATACAATATCGCAGTATTTGATTGTTTTAAGTTACTCGACCATGATATTTTGCAATACTGAGTGTGTATTATGCAACATTGTGATAGGTTTTATCAGAAATTAGTAAACATTCCTCTATCATGATCTGAAAGGTGATGCCAGGCTTTTAAGAAAGAACTATATGAGAAATTAATAGCTATTTTATTTATCAAGATGTGTGAACTTTTATCCAAAAAATTACTTTGCGAATCAATGCAAAAGGAAACATTAGTATTCGAAGAAATTTTATTCTGCTTAGTACCATAATTTACTGTAAAAACCCCTAATGATTCTGTGCGTTGATTTTTCTAGCCTTATAGTCATCCACCAAACAACTGTTTGCGGTGTGGAAATTTCGCGCTGTCAGACATGTTGCTTGCACTTTGTACCTTTAATACTATTATACACTGTAGAGTTTGAATGGTGTTGAATATGTTCGCATGTGGATGGTAACGGGATGAGCATATTGTCAACTTACATGAGAAAATAGAATCACACAACACTGTGTGTACATTATTTACGATATTTAATTACAACATAAAATGAGAACCACAATATATTTCCCATTCACTCTCACATTCACACAATTGATTACATGTATTTGTACAAAACTAAACAATGCTACATCATATCAATGGGCAGCTATCCATTTATGAATATAATGTAATTGAAAATAAGTCAAACACAGGTGGGCAGATATCCACCTTAGAGTATGATCCCGCAACACGTCACACCCTTAGCACACCATCACTAGTCATTCACAGCACATGCCACTTAGGTACCATATCAGGTCACCACAGCATATAAAGTCAGAAACACGGGTATATAATGCTACGACCTTCCCTACACCAAACGTTGGTCGGGTTCTGTCAGCAGAGCTACGGGTACAGTCTTAACCAACCACTGAGTATAGTCATCAGCCCCAGGAATACCCTTCTATCACGACTAAGTGCAGACTTGCATGTTACACTTTCACTGGGATTACACTACAATATAATACAAACAACCCTCTAAATAATCTGATCATAGTACCCTATACTATTTCCAACGCTGATACTGACTTAATATCAGATATAAATGTAATTGCAAAGTATATCTATAAACTTCACTTAAGTACGGCATACGACACCTTAATATTTACAACCCACTTACACGTGCGGACCTTGTGATAAACTATTGTCAGCTATCGTGTATATAGACATTACTCAGTATAAACAATAACACAAATATAATAAAATGCTATTATAAATTGACGTATACCCTATGTTCTCCTATGTAAACAAAACCCATACAATGGGCACACCTGTATTCACCCGAAACACATACGTGTCTATCAATAGATCACCAGGTAAAATATCGCTGTTTATCTACACAGCAGGTTCACAATAAGTACATAAATGGTATCTAGACGGGATGATGGGAACAGTACTCACCGCAAGCTGTAGTTTGCGTCCTTGTATCCCGTTTGCTGTACATTTTGCGGTACCGGTTCTCGTTACTATTCACGTGTTGACATGGCGCTTGTTTCTCCTCGCTCACACGCACATCTGGTTTTAAGTTCAAGTTGTAAGCGCGCCAATTTTGAAAAACTATCCGCGTATTACAGTGATATTTCACACATGCCCCACCAAAAGAATGACATTTTGAGAATTTCATTTCAGGCTATATACATAGCACTGTATGATTTAACGATAGTTGCAGTCTTCGTGAAGTGTTCTGTCACAACTGTGCTCCTACCACATGTTGTTCACAAGCGACTGAGACAATCCGCACCAACATTGTCCTTCCCGCGAAAAGCGCGTATGCGAAACCGAAAGGGCTGTATAAGTGAAGCCCACCTCATAAGTCGGGCATTGGTGCCTTTTAGCTTGTTAAAAAAAACAATGGCTGATAGTCGGTTACGATGACGAATTCGCGTCAATAGACAAAGCGTTCGAACTTGGAAATTCCCCAAACAACTGCCAAGCACTCTGTCTCTATAACTGAATAGGCTTTCTCGGCCCCTTTCAGCTTTCTGCTGGCATAAGCAACCGGGAATAGTTCACCATCCTTTTCCTGCAAAAGGACTGTCCCGATACCATGCTCTGACGCATCCGTACGCATGGTAAAATCGGCCTCCAAATCAGCCAACTTCAGAATTGGACTTGTAGACAGCATCTTTTTCAATGTCTTGAACGCTGTTTCCTGAGCGTCCGTCCAGATAACTTTGTTCGGCTGACCCTTCTTTGAAAGATCAGTTAGTGGAACTGAAATTGCGGCAAAGTTTGGGATAAACTTCGATAAAATCCAGATAAGCCGATGAACGAGCGAACTTGGGATTTGGTTTCTGGTCGCGGTGCTTCTACAATGGCCTTAACCTTGTCTTGAATTGGTAACAATCGCTGTTCTCCGACAACATGACCTAAACAATCCAGGCTCGAATACCCTACGGCACATTTCGAAGGTTTTGCGATATTCACGGCCTTCCGAAGTTGTCAAAACAATTTACGAAGAATGTGCATATGGTGATTCAATGTCTCAGTGTAAATAGGATGTCATCAATGAAGCTGTCTATGTTGGTCATTCCGTAAAGGAGCTTCCTCATCAAGCGACACAATGTTGCCGGTTTAATCCAACTGGTGTTGTGAAAGCTGTTTTAGGTTTGGAAGACTCTGTCATTGGCACTTGCAAATACCCTTTGCTGAGATCTAGACGTGAAAAGTACTTATGTCCTGACAGTCGCGAGAATATTTCATCAGCGTTAGACATAGGTTCTGCGTCGAAAACGGTGATCCTATTTATGAGACGATAATCGATGCAAAACCGATTGGTTCCATCTTTTTTCTTGACGTTTGAATGACACCCATCTTCAACATCTGATCCATCTCCTCCCGAATTGTTTCCATCATATGATACTGAAGAACACGATCTTTCGCTCGTATATGATCATCTGTTGTTAATTTGATATCGTGTTCAACTAGATTCGTCTTCCCTGGAACATCAGTCAATACTTAATCGAATTTCCTCAACAGAGCAACTAACTCATGTTGTTGGTTCTGTGCAAGTTGCTCAGATATTTTTACATCGTCCACTGATTGTGTCCTGATTGGACTCGGTATTGTCTCTAGTTGTCCTACAGAAATGTCATCACAGCCACTTTATTCTTCGTCCGTGACGATAGACGCGCATACCACCGACAGAACACCAGGTTCTTGTACCATCGCCGAAGTCGCAGTGCGTTCAACAAAACGACGAAGCAAATTCGCGTGTAGTGTTTTGACTTTCCAATCAATATTGACCCTATAATCCATCGTCCCTTTCCTTTCCTCAATGACGTAGGGTCTCCGCCACTACATCAGCAGTTTGTTGCGTTTGGTTGGGAGAAGGATCAGTACTTTCTGACCTGGTTTCATTATCACATTCTTTGCCTTCCTGTTGTAATATTTGGCTTGTCGTGTCTTTGCTGACTTCAATTGCTCTTGTGCAAGTTTACAAGTCTCCTCCAACCTTTCCTTCAGATCTACGACATATTGATATGTAGTCTTGATGTCTACATCAGGAACATTCTTGGTCCAAAGCTCACGCAGGATTACATCGGCCCTCGCACTGTCCTGCCAAATAATAGTTCAAAAGGGGAAAACCCAAGACTTTCCTGAGGAACTTCCCGATATGAAAATAAAAGGGCACTGAGATACTTGTCCCATTCTTTAGGTCTTTCAGAGCACATCTTCTTGAGCATTTGTTTCAGGGTCCCATTGAACCGCTCGACTAGGCCGTTACACATTGGATGGATTGGAGTGGTTGTCAATTGGCGAAAAGACAACAAACGACTCGCTTAACGCATCAATGCCGAAGTTAATTGACTGTCCTGGTCGGTCAGTATCTCGCGCGGAATCCCTACTCAACTGCACACATCAACAAGCCGATTTCCCTCCATCTCGCCGTTCCTTGAACTTGGCTCTGTCAATCATTTCTCGAATCAAGGTCACGTCTTCCTGTTGAGCTGTCTTTATGTCTTTAAGTTGCACCTCATTCAGAGCCTTTGGCACCTCGAGGGCACGATAAGGTTTCTCTTGAAGTCTTTTTGAGCTCTTGTCTCGACAACTGCTATCTTTTCCTTCTTCTGTTTCGAATTAGGATTCGGTTCACTTGGTGCTCGGGCTCCTTCTATGTTTCCCAGGATAAGGTCGTAGACCGGCGATTCCATGCACCAGGCCACCACAGGTCCGACAAAATATGGAGTGTCAACCACGACCTTAGCAGTTGGTACCTGCAACGAACTGCCATCAGCCAGTGTACATAATCGACTTTCGCAAGTCATCTGATATAATGTCACTAAACTTCTCTTCAACACCACACCTGTACAACCAGTGTCCATCAAAACGGAAACTCGTTGACTCCCAAATAGGCCTTCCACTTCTGGCATCTTACATGGTGCTGGCATCGGTAAGCTACAAGATACGTTCATGTCTATAACATCTTGGAAGCTGCTTCTCCCATTAGTTGACTTCTCTTCAGCTTTCCAACAATGGTTTTCCTCACTTGTGTCACATTTGTTTGACCCAACTTCCGATTCAATATGGCTTAATTCCTCCGTGACAGACATCACGCGATTCTTCGAGCTCCTTTTAGGACTGTTTCCCAAGTGATCCGTTCCTTTGCACACGTAACATTGTCTAACGGTGTCTTTAGAGCTGTTGGAAGACGCAAGTTTGGCTGTATCCTTTTGATCGATCTGTCCTGTCCCATGAGACGCACCTTTACTACTATTGTGCTTTGGTAGGACTAAATTGTTGGGATTACCTCTGGCGTCGGCATACTGATCGGCGAGTTTCATTTCCATTATCGATGAAGGGGTTAACTCCTTTAAGAAAAGTGTCAATTCACTACCACAAGCCTGCAGAAACTGGTCCCTTACCATCAAGTATATAAGTGAGTCAAAATCGTTACCTGTATTATCCAACTCAAGCCATCTGACAAAGTAACTCTCGAGTCTTACGGCAAACTGAGAAAAAGTCTCTCCAGTCTCTGGCCTACCTGACCTAAATCGTTTTCTAAAACCGTCCTCTGTCATCTCGAACCGTTTTAGAAGCGCCGAAATCAGAACGTCGTAATCTAGAGACTGGTCCCTCGGTAGTCGCGAAAACACGTCCAAAGCGCGTCTCTTTGGCAAAACACTAAGGTTGGAAGCCCAATGAAAAGATTTCTCCTAGTTTTGAGTAATTGCATAACGCTCAAATCTCTGTAAATATGAGTTTATGTTGTCCTTGTCCTAATCAAATGGTGTCAATTTCGGTCTCCGGGCAGATGGTGCTACATTTGCTCCTTCAGGCTTACTGCTTAACTTTTCTTGCAAAGTAAGAAGTTCGACCTTCCTCCGATGTTCCTCTATAGCCCGTTCCTCACGCTCCTTCTTAAGTCACGCTGTAATGTGATTTTCTCTCTATCCATATCACGTTGAAAGATGAGTTGGTCTTTCTCACGTTGAAGTTGTAATTCCTGTTGTCGTCGTTCTTCCTCTTGCTTAGCCTCATCACGTTTTCTCTGTCTGTCTTCACGTTCTTTGGCCTGCTCCTCACGAGCAAACTCAACAAGCGGTGCACCCGATAAACCCATCTCGTTTCCTAACGCTATCAACTCCTTTAAGGCAGACATAATGCTTACAAGATATATGCAAACAACAATGTAAACAAATGTATGCATTTCAATTAAACCATGGGTTAGGCAATCACACTATCCCACCGCTGCCACAATAAACTGTAACGGGATGAGCATATTGTCAACTTTCATGAGAAAATAGAATCACACAACACTGTGTGTACATTATTTACAATATTTAATTACAACATAAAATGAGAACCACAATATATTTCCCATTCACTCTCACATTCACACAATTGATTACATTTATTTGTTCAAAACTAAACAATGCTACATCATATCTATGGGCAGCTATCCATTTATGAATATAATGTAATTGAAAATAAGTCAAACACAGGTGGGCAGATATCCACGTTAGAGTGTGTTCCCGCAACACGTCACACCCTTAGCACACCATCACTAGTCATTCACAGCACATGCCACTTAGGTACCATATCCGGTCACCACAGCATATAAAGTCAGAAACACGGGTATATAATGCTACGACCTTCCTTACATCAAACGTTGGTCGGGTTCCGTTAGCAGAGCTACGGGTACAGTCTTAACCAACCACTGAGTATAGTCATCAGCCCCAGGAATACCCTTCTATCACGACTAAGTGCAGACTTGCATGTTGCACTTTCACTGGGATTACACTACAATATAATACAAACAACCCTCTAAATAATCTGATCATAGTACCTTATACTATTTCCAACGCTGATACTGACTTTATGTCAGATATAAATGTAATTGCAAAGCATATGTATATCTTCTCAGAGATTTGATTTCAGGTAAATTAGCGAAAATATTCAAACCGCGAACAATTCCAACTTTTACAGCAACCTTTAAAAGTCACAATATATTATAATAACATATAGTGAAATTAGTTATTTAAAACATATGTTCTACTGTATTATTTTGATAAACAACATAGCCACCATAGCATGACAAGGATAATCTCAATGTGTATTACATTCAGCTGTCAGATATGTATATCCGCTGTAAATCCCATGAGCCGATCGCTAGTATTATTCTCGATATGAAGGTTTTATTGGTACGTACGATACCACAGACACTTTAATAAAATACGGCTATTCATCGAGCAAGAATTTATACAAGAAATAATGGCTTTGAAAACAAATAATGTGCGTACAGGTACAAGTATGGTCAGCTTACATAATGGTAAATATGAACTGCTCTTAATTTACACTATAAGACTATATGAATGAAAGCGAAGAGAAGTTTTTATTTATCAATATACTGTTGTTGTTTTTTTTCTGCATATATGCTTGTATGGTATCAGCCATTGTACATGACCAAACTGTTCGCCAGTTAATTAACATAGCTAGAACATTACAACAATATTTCCTGTTTAATGCGAAAACTATGTAATGGTTATAAATATGTTCCGATTTCTATTTTTAGGCACTGGAAGATATAGGCTTATTCCCACAAATAAAACGTTTTGCTGGTACCAGTGCCGGCGCTATCACTGCAGCCCTGCTCTCGGTCGGATACAACTCACATGACATCGAGACATTCACGAAGAATGATCTATCGAAGAACTTCATGCTCGGTCTGTAACAAAATACGTAACGGAAACATTAGCATAAAGTAGACTGAATTCCGAAGAATTTAACAAAATGTTTTCAGATACTAAAGTACTGTCGATCACCCGTGATATGAGTCTTTGACTCAATGTGTTATCAAATTTAAATACAGTCTATTATTATAAGTACATCTTTTATCAACATGCTAGGATTCACCATGATATAAATGTTGCTTTCTATTACCTTTGATCAAATTTGTAAAAATTACGGACGATTTGCTATCTTAACATAATTAGAACTACGAGCATTTTATGGTCGCCACTTTTGTCGGATTGAGAAATATTTGGTATCTTTGTGTGATGGGTGTTTTTGAGTATGCTCATTAGTATGTGTGTTTACTTGTTGCGAATGCCAATGATGACTCGGTTCTCATTTTGAGGACTCGATATTTACTTGGATGCGACCAAGATTTACATGGCAGGTTTCATCGATAAAGCAGAAGACGCTTACTGTTCTTGAACACCTGGTCTTATTCTCTGACTTGTACTTTTAAAAGGGTCTCCATGTATATCTTTCACTGTTTTTTTCATATCCCCTCTACTTTAATCGATGGTGAGTTCGGATTATGGTTTTGTTGTAGGTTGGATTTTTTTGTGGGAATTATTTACGCTTAGACATAGTTTCGTTGATAACCGACACTGTTAAAATGTTGCATTTTATGTTGTTACGTGTCTATATTTGTGCTGCTAAAACAAACACCATGCTTTTTGTAATGTTGAATCATCATTCCCATCAACATGCAATGCATTGCAATGTTGAATGATTAAAAGTTTTTTACCCATGCTGCCCAACCATTCTGGTTTATTTTTTGGTTGGGCAGCATGGATAAAAATTAAAGTCTATACATAGCAATCGTTTTCAGATTTACTGTCTCTGTATATTCGGCTATGTAAATTCCTTAAACAACGGGTTTGTCGGTCTTAAGTGGGTTTTGACATGTACATTGTAAAAGGTACGATCAATAAAACAAAGAACACCAGTTGCCATGCTGATGTATTACGACATAAGTATAGTATACCTAGTTGACTATCGATTTACTATACAGCCTAATAATAATTCAAAAATGTTTAATCAGGTTTTCTTTGTACATATCATTCCATATCGCAGACAATGATCATGATCACGTATGTTCTTGAGCATGTGTTACTGCATTATGTTAACACTATGACATTTTACTTATACTTGGGATATAACGATCTTGGTCAGTAAAGAGAAGGTTACTTATTAAATTTGTTTAAAAAACTTCATTAGTTTTGAAAACCAAAAATGATTACTCGAAATAATATCATGATAGAAAACTTTAAATGACACAACAAAGACCTTCTTCAATGGAAACCCTCATTATTCATGCAACTAAAATTAGCTGCAAATAAAGACTGCAAATAGTGTTACCAACATAAAAAATCATTGAATGAGAATATATCCCACCAGTGTCACATATTATATAATCTCCCGTTCATCATGCTTTCCATTAATATGTATAGTTTGTTTTCAGATGGCTCGTAAAACCCCTTTAATTTATGAATTTAGAAGTAACTTTTAAAACCTATATCACCACTAGTCCTTGTTGTGTTAATGTGTGTGTGAGTGTGTGTGTGGGTGTGTGTGTGTGTGTGTGGTTTCTGTTGGTGCTCTCCCTTTACACACATAATTGTGCGTATATAGGTATCAGTCCAGTTCACCTAATTTTGGACAAAAGTTCCTCCTAAACATATTCCATTCTCTTGGCATATTTTGCTTAATTAACTCTCTAATACTAGAGTATTTGATGATTTAGGCTTATCAGACTTTTTTCATGAGTATGTTATATCAACAGAAATGGTTCCTAATTCACAATTTATTATTTTTATTAATTCATATTTTGATACGGGTATTTAGCCTTGCTCGGGAGCGTTTCTACGGAAGCACATGGCTATTGCAATTGAGCATTCGGTCATAGCTTATTTGATATCATAAGAAAACCTTTATATCGGGATGCATAGCTATGACCGTGTACAGTAGTGTGGTTGATATTTTCATTCATGACATTTATGAGAATTTTGGGTTTTAAACATTTCGCTTCATAATACTCTAGTGATTATATGAGTAAACTTGTGGTTGAATTTAATGTTCTTCGTTATCTGCTTTAGCTTTACAAAATCAATGGAAAGGAGCTTTGCATTGTGGTTACAAATGTCAACAAAATGGTTGAGGAGTTTTGCCACCCTAAAACCACACTGGATATGCCCATTAGACTCGCTGTGCGCATGTCCATGTCGATACCAGGTATTGATTCGCATGATCACAATATAGTCCATCACTTCTGCATATATAATGTTTTGTAGTTTTGGCAGAACTAGTGAAACAAATGTCTGTTTGTACAATACGTATATTGATATGAAATTAACAAAGTTGTCAAAGATTAGCATGTATATACAGGTATACGCCATGAAACTCTTGTTCAGTGAATACCTGTACTGATAATATGTTCAACCCATTGATTTATGAACCTAACCTTCACTTGATATTTTTTCTACGTGAAAATATTTAGCTTTACATACTTCAATGAATTGCCTTGATTTTATTCCAAAGGAATGTTCCAAGTGGTGAAGTTCAACAACAATACACGTGCATCAGCCAACCTTTATGTTGATGGGGGAATTCTGTGTAAGTACCCGATCCACTGCTTCGACGGTAGGTTACAGCTCTGGTATATACATTGTAGCGAACATATTGTACCAGTAAAATAAATGTTGACATGAGGTCCGTATGTTTAGTCGTTTACAATACTTGAATGAATGAAAATAAATTAGAGGATACCGAAGCGTTCACAAAATCATAATCCGAAGTCAAAATCGATTAAACCAGGGGCAAAATATGAACAAAGGAAAGATATACACGGAGACCCTTGTAAAAGTACAAGAGAATAAGACCAGGTGTTTCGGAAGAGTAAGCGTATTCTGCTTCACCGACGACACCCGCAATGTAAATCTTTGTCACATCCATGTAAACATCAAGTTCTCAAAATGAGAACCGAGTATCATTGTCAATCATAGATATTCTTGTGGAAAGCAAACATAACAATAACGCCCAAGTAACAGAATTTAGATACAAAACGACAATAAATGGTTGTGAGGACACACAACAATAAAACGAATACTAGCGTTAAGTGCTACCTGACTGTAAACCAAGCGATACCTTTTCTGCAACCCATATAGTCATGATGCCATTTTGATTGAAGTCAATTGAAACAGATTTTGTGGGCTTTCACTTACTCAAAAGTTTGCATTCGCTCTTTCTATTGGTGTATAGTAACATTATCGCTTTAACAGCATGTACTTATGCATAATAATTAAACAGATTTGCACATCTGCAGGTTGGTAGTTGTCTATGAAGCCAAAAGACGCTTTTATCCGCCGATTGTATAATATAGAGGAACTTCCCCTTGTCATGAGCAAACCACATAGATTTGGAGAACGGTCAGACAAAACCCTTGGGTTTCTTGTGGTAAGCATGACCTTATTATATCAAAACACTTTAGTAAGTTCATATAGCATGCATGTTTACTATGCTCTCCTTTACTGGCTTCATATTAATGTATGATTTGCATGTTGTTGGTACTTGAACATCGAAACACTTGTATTCAAATTGTGAAATTTAAGATGAAGAATGTTTTAAGAAAATTCACATTTCAGTAAGTTGACCGTCAAGGTCAGTAAAGGATTGTTATCTACCAGCATCTGCGGGGGTATTAATTATCCTACGGATGACAGTTCTAGTTTTGTTTATCTTAGTATTCAGAAGCTGAGGCAGACAACTTCAAATTCTACCTGGAGAAGAGATCACCTGTACTCGCTCCATCTAACTCTTCACGGAACAGGTCAGGTCCATTAAAATGTGTTTGTGTGTATAGATTCCATATCCGTTATAGGGTTTTCAGGATTCACACTGTATTCAAAGAACCATTTTCTCTTCTGTGTGTTAATATTACTGCATTGCATATTTGTAGTGTTGTTTGTGTATGTGTATATAAATATGTTGAATATAATGTTCAACCCACATTGTGATTTTCATTTGAATCTTAATATAGATATGGTTATAAAATTTAAATGGTCTTTTAAATAGGCGGCGAAAAGCAGAATATCTTAAAAAGACGAGGAAACAAAAACGTATCGCGGCTGCTGTCAATCGCCTACTTCCGGTAAGATACGATAATGATACGCTATCTTAATTATGACAGTATGTATGGATGTTTTTAGATCGTATGCATATACATTGTCAAACATATTTTTTTGATAAATTTGTGCTATTTTAATTACTCTCTCACATAAATGTTTTCATTTATCTCAATCGAAATTATACATCATTTTTCTTCTAAATTCATAGTTTAAAGGGTTTATTAAGCCACATGACCCATTCTGCTTCTACATTAGTTTAGAAAAGTTCGATTCTCACCTTTTGATCCCTAGCATCACTGAGTCCTGGAAGGACGAAACAGCTGTATCATGCAGTTTAATTCATTTATTCCTTCTATTATTTAAGCTTGTAGATGAATTTGACACAAACAATGACGGAAAGACAAATTGCCACGAATTTAAGCAGATTTACGTAAGTAAATATACAGGTATTCATTCAAATTTTTTTTTTCGGAAATCTAAATGGCTTGTAGCATTTGTATGCACTATGTGGACATGTGCATTCCAATTCATTTGGTAAATAACTTTAAGCGATTGATATTTCAGTCGATTAACTTTTTGCAGCACATTTTGCATTGTACAGTTCTATCATAAAATTCATTTCTGAATAGAAGACAGTTTGCCATATTTATAAGCATAAATTAACTGTCAGAATAATTTCAGATGCGGTAATAAGTCATTTCATTTACGAGGGGTGTTCCATAAATAATGTCATCTGTGCTTTAATTCGCGGAAATCGTGCAATTTATGCACAAAACCACCTCGTGTCGATTGAGTGATCACTGGCTCGTGACACAGGTAAATATCTCGTCCACACGTTCACTGGCCTCGGTACAGTGTACATCGTTTCATAGCCTATTCGTTAGACTAGACACAAAATGACAGGAAAACGAGCTGAAAATGTTGTTGAAATTAGGGCCTATATAAAAGGTAGGTCATTACTCGGCATGAAGGCTGTAGATATTCACCGCAAGGTGTGTGACATTTATGGGGAGGGCCAAATGTCTCACAGGACTGTTTGTAGGTGGGTAGGTAAATGTAGTGCTGTGCAGCAGCAACTGAAAGACGCTGCTCACCCAGGTCGTCCTGCAACAACTACGACCAAAGGTAACATAGAAAAAATCCGAAATATCCTCCAAACTGATGCTCGATTCACCGTAAGACAATTGGCTCAGCAAGAGTTCATGCAATTTTGAAGAAACACCTAAAAGTTAGAAAGATAAGTACCCCATTTGTTAACGGATGAGCAAAAGAAGACGCGTGTAACAATGGCAAAAAAAAATCTCAAAATGTACCCAAAATATAGTAAAAGGCTTTTGATGATATAGTCGCTGGTGAAGAGACCTGGGTGTATTATTTTGAACCAAAGCGGAAGGTTGCCAACCGAATTTGGGCCACTAAAAATGCCAGACGCCCAAGTTTTGCCAAACGAATTCGAACGGTAAAGAAGGTTTTGTATGCTATTTTTTTCACTAATAAGGGTTCGGCTATTCAAATCCCGGTGCCAAAAGGCAGAACGGTCACAGGCAAGTTCTATAAAAACGTTGTTCTGAGAAAGTTGATGAACTACTACAAAAGTCGCCGCCCCAAAACAGGACTTAAGTATGTCCGACTTTTGCATGATAATGCATCCGCTCACAAGGCACGTATTGTGACTGACTTTTTGGAGTCAGATAAGGTTACCGTCCTTCCGCACCCTCCGTATTCGCCAGACTTGGCCCCCTGCGACTATTTTCTCTTTCCAAAACTTAAATATCATTTATCTGGAAGGAGATACAATTCGAGAAATGCCCTTGGATCTGCTGTTTATCAGTGTCTGATGGGTGTACCCATTGAAGAGTATGAAAAATTCTTCCAAAAATGGATTGACCGGCTAAAAAGGTGTGTTCTGGCTGGCGGAGAGTATTTTTAAGGGCATAGCAAATTAAAATGAACAAAAGCACTTCCGCTATATGAGCACCGATGCAAGTGACATTATTTTTGGAACACCCCTCGTATTTTGCAATGCAACGGGCTTTTACATTGATTATCAATCGCATCTATTGTTTATATTTGCATTTTCACAACATTCTCTCTTTAGAAAATGTTTGTTTTCTATTACGTACAATATTGAAATATATCGTCAACAAGTGCTTTTTCGTGTCACTAAAATGTAATTCGTGAAGAAACAAGGCTACATGTGCAAACGCTATTTGTTTTCTGTTTGTTGTAACTTTACTTGAATTTTTTGGTATGTCAAAAATCATGAAAGTGCTTTTAATACACAACACCAATATTTTATAATTCAATCTTGAATTTAGATTATGTCATACCGCGGAGGCATGTGTCTTGTTTTGGTCACGATTGTAATGCTACTCATTTCGGTTCATAGTCATGTTACCCAAACTATACTTACTTAACGTTAGTTCATATAGCATTATTGCAGCACAAGTGAAAATATAAAAGTGGATGTTTTACACGATAAACAGGACCACTTCCATGACGAAGACAAGCAAGTCCTATTTGGAGACCATTCAGGGCCAGAAGCTTTGTTTTAAGAGCTAGACGAAAACGGCAATGGACAGGTAGCTTTTTTATTTTTATTTTTTTCATTGCGAAGTATTGATAAACGAATTGTAATATATCGCACAGTTGTGCGGAAACATGTGTGGACGATGTGAGGTCGGGGTGTTGACAATACAGTACTGTATATGGACGATGTGAGGTCGGGGTGTTGACAATAGAGTACTGTATATGGACGATGTGAGGTCGGGGTGTTGACATTACAGTACTGTATATGTGTGGACGATGTGAGGTCGGGGTGTTGACAATACAGTACTGTATATGTGTGGACGATGTGAGGTCGGGGTGTTGACAATACAGTACTGTATATGTGTTGACGATGTGAGGTCGGGGTGTTGACAATACAGTACCGTATATGTGTGGACGATGTGAGGTCGGGGTGTTGACAATACAGTACTGTATATGTGTGGACGATGTGAGGTCGAGGTGTTGACAATACAGTACTGTATATGTGTGGAAGATGTGAAGTCAGGGTGTTGACAATACAGTACTGTTTATGTATGGACGATGTGAGGTCGGGGTGTTGACAATACAGTACTGTATATGTGTGGACGATGTGAGGTCGGGGTGTTGACAATACAGTACTGTATATGGACGATGTGAGGTCGGGGTGTTGACAATACAGTACTGTATATGTGTGGACGATGTGAGGTCGGGGTGTTGACAATACAGTACTGTATATGTGTGGTCGATGTGAGGTCGGGGTGTTGACAATACAGTACTGTATATGGACGATGTGAGGTCGGGATGTTGACAATACAGTACTGTATATGGACGATGTGAGGTCGGGGTGTTGACAATACAGTACTGTATATGGACGATGTGAGATCGGGGTGTTGACAATACAGTACTGCATATGTGTGGACGATGTGAGGTCGGGGTGTCGACAATACAGTCCTGTATATGTTTGGACGATGTGAGGTGGGGTTTGACAATACAGTACTGTTTATGTGTGGACGATGTGAGGTCGGGGTGTTGACAATACAGTACTGCATATGTGTGGACGATGTGAGGTAGGGGTGATGACAATACAGTACCGTATATGGACGACGTGAGGTCGGGGTGTTGACAATACAGTACTGTATATTGACGATGTGAGGTCGGGGTGTTGACAATACAGTTCTGTATATGGACGATGTGAGGTCGGGGTGTTGACAATACAGTACTGTATATGTGGGGGTGTTGACAATACAGTACTGTATATGTCGGGGTGTTGACAATACAGTACTATATATGTCGGGGTGTTGACAATACAGTACTGTATATGTCGGGGTGTTGACAATACAGTACTGTATATGTCGGGGTGTTGACAATACAGTACTGTATATGTCGGGGTGTTGACAATACAGTACTGTATATGTCGGCGTGTTGACAATACAGTACTGTATATGGACGATGTGAGGTCGGACTGTTGACAATACAGTACTGTATATGGACAATGTTAGGTCGGGCTTTTGACAATACAGTACTGTATATGGACGATGTGAGGTCGGGGTGTTGACAATACAGTACTGTATATGGACGATGTGAGGTCGGGCTGTTGACAATACAGTACTGTATATGGACGATGTTAGGTCGGGGTGTTGACAATACAGTACTGTATATGGACGATGTGAGGTCGGGGTGTTGACAATACAGTACTGTATATGGACGATAGAGGTCGGGGTGTTGACAATACAGTACTGTATATTGACGATGTGAGGTCGGGGTGTTGACAATACAGTACTGTATATGGACGATGTGAGGTCGGGGTGTTGACAATACAGTACTGTATATGTCGGGGTGTTGACAATACAGTACTGTATATGTCGGGGTGTTGACAATACAGTACTGTATATGTCGGGGTGTTGACAATACAGTACTGTATATGTCGGGGTGTTGACAATACAGTACTGTATATGTCGGGGTGTTGACAATACAGTACTGTATATGTCGGGGTGTTGACAATACAGTACTGTATATGGACGATGTGAGGTCGGGCTGTTGACAATACAGTACTGTATATGGACGATGTTAGGTCGGGGTGTTGACAATACAGTACTGTATATGGACGATGTGAGGTCGGGGTGTTGACAATACAGTACTGTATATGGACGATATGAGGTCGGGGTGTTGACAATACAGTACTGTATATGGACGATGTGAGGTCGGGGTGTTGACAATACAGTACTGTATATGGACGATGTGAGGTCGGGCTTTTGACAATACAGTACTGTATATGGACGATGTGAGGTCGGTGTGTTGACAATACAGTACTGTATATGTCGGGGTGTTGACAATACAGTACTGTTTATGTCGGGGTGTTGACAATACAGTATTGTATATGTGTGGACGATGTGAGGTCGGGGTGTCGACAATACAGTACTGTATATGTGTGGACGATGTGAGGTCGGGGTGTTGATAATACAGTACTGTATATGGACGATGTGAGGTCGAGGTGTTGACAATACAGTACTGTATATGTGTGGACGATGTCAGGTCTGGGTGTTGATAATACAGTATTGTATATGTGTGGACGATGTGAGGTCGGGCTGTTGACAATACAGTACTGTATATGGACGATGTGAGGTCGGGGTGTTGACAATACAGTACTGTATCTGTTTGGACGATGTGAGGTCGGGGTGTTGTAAATACAGTAATGTATATGGACAATGTGAGGTCGGGGTGTTGACAATACAGTACTGTATATGTCGGGGTGTTGACAATACAGTACTATATATGTCGGGGTGTTGACAATACAGTACTGTATATGTGTTGACGATGTGAGGTCGGGGTGTTGACAATACAGTACTGTATATGTGTGGACGATGTGAGGTCGGGGTGTTGACAATACAGTACTGTATATGTGTGGACGATGTGAGGTCGGGGTGTTGACAATACAGTACTGTATATGTGTGGAAGATGTGAAGTCGGGGTGTTGACAATACAGAACTGTTTATGTGTGGACGATGTGAGGTCGGGGTGTTGACAATACAGTACTGTATATGTGTGGACGATGTGAGGTCGGGGTGTTGACAATACAGTACTGTATATGGACGATGTGAGGTCGGGGTGTTGACAATACAGTACTGTATATGTGTGGACGATGTGAGGTCGGGGTGTTGACAATACAGTACTGTATATGTGTGGTCGATGTGAGGTCGGGGTGTTGACAATACAGTACTGTATATGGACGATGTGAGGTCGGGATGTTGACAATACAGTACTGTATATGGACGATGTGAGGTCGGGGTGTTGACAATACAGTACTGTATATGGACGATGTGAGATCGGGGTGTTGACAATACAGTACTGTATATGTGTGGACGATGTGAGGTCGGGGTGTCGACAATACAGTCCTGTTTATGTTTGGACGATGTGAGGTGGGGTGTTGACAATACAGTACTGTTTATGTGTGGACGATGTGATGTCGGGGTGTTGACAATACAGTACTGCATATGTGTGGACGATGTGAGGTAGGGGTGTTGACAATACAGTACCTTATATTGACGACGTGAGGTCGGGGTGTTGACAATACAGTACTGTATATTGACGATGTGAGGTCGGGGTGTTGACAATACAGTACTGTATATGGACGATGTGAGGTCGGGGTGTTGACAATACAGTACTGTATATGTGGGTGTGTTGACAATACAGTACTGTATATGTTGGGGTGTTGACAATACAGTACTGTATATGTCGGGGTGTTGACAATACAGTACTGTATATGTCGGGGTGTTGACAATACAGTACTGTATATGTCGGGGTGTTGACAATACAGTACTGTATATGTCGGCGTGTTGACAATACAGTACTGTATATGGACGATGTGAGGTCGGACTGTTGACAATACAGTACTGTATATGGACGATGTTAGGTCGGGCTTTTGACAATACAGTACTGTATATGGACGATGTGAGGTCGGGGTGTTGACAATACAGTACTGTATATGGACGATGTGAGGTCGGGGTGTTGACAATACAGTACTGTATATGGACGATGTGAGGTCGGGCTGTTGACAATACAGTACTGTATATGGACGATGTTAGGTCGGGGTGTTGACAATACAGTACTGTATATGGACGATGTGAGGTCGGGGTGTTGACAATACAGTACTGTATATGGACGATATGAGGTCGGGGTGTTGACAATACAGTACTGTATATTGACGATGTGAGGTCGGGGTGTTGACAATACAGTACTGTATATGGACGATGTGAGGTCGGGGTGTTGACAATACAGTACTGTATATGTCGGGGTGTTGACAATACAGTACTGTATATGTCGGGGTGTTGACAATACAGTACTGTATATGTCGGGGTGTTGACAATACAGTACTGTATATGTCGGCGTGTTGACAATACAGTACTGTATATGTCGGCGTGTTGACAATACAGTACTGTATATGGACGATGTGAGGTCGGGCTGTTGACAATACAGTATTGTATATGGACGATGTTAGGTCGGGGTGTTGACAATACAGTACTGTATATGGACGATGTGAGGTCGGGGTGTTGACAATACAGTACTCTATATGGACGATATGAGGTCGGGGTGTTGACAATACAGTACTGTATATGGACGATGTGAGGTCGGGGTGTTGACAATACAGTACTGGATATGGACGATGTGAGGTCGGGCTTTTGACAATACAGTACTGTATATGGACGATGTTAGGTCGGGGTGTTGACAATACAGTACTGTATATGGACGATGTGAGGTCGGGGTGTTGACAATACAGTACTGTATATGGACGATATGAGGTCGGGGTGTTGACAATACAGTACTGTATATGGACGATGTGAGGTCGGGGTGTTGACAATACAGTACTGTATATGGACGATGTGAGGTCGGGCTTTTGACAATACAGTACTGTATATGGACGATGTGAGGTCGGGGTGTTGACAATACAGTACTGTATATGGACGATGTGAGGTCGGGGTGTTGACAATACAGTACTGTATATGTGTGGACGATGTGAAGTCGGGGTGTTGACAATACAGTATTGTATATGTGTGGACGATGTGAGGTCGAGGTTTTGACAATACAGTACTGTATATGGACGATGTGAGGTCGGGGTGTCGACAATACAGTACTGTATATGTGTGGACGATGTGAGGTCGGGGTGTTGATAATACAGTACTGTATATGGACGATGTGAGGTCGAGGTGTTGACAATACAGTACTGTATATGTGTGGACGATGTCAGGTCTGGGTGTTGATAATACAGTATTGTATATGTGTGGACGATGTGAGGTGGGGCTGTTGACAATACAGTACTGTATTTGGACGATGTGAGGTCGGGGTGTTGACAATACAGTACTGTATATGTTTGGACGATGTGAGGTCGGGGTGTTGTAAATACAGTAATGTATATGGACAATGTGAGGTCGGGGTGTTGACAATACAGTACTGTATATGGACGATGTGAGGTCGGGGTATTGACAATACAGTACTGTATATGGACGATGTGAGGTCGGGGTGTTGACAATACAGTACTTTATATGGACGATGTGAGGTCGGGGTGTTGACAATACAGTACTGTATATGGACGATGTGAGGTCGGGGTGTTGACAATACAGTACTGTATATGGACGATGTGAGGTCGGGGTGTTGACAATACAGTACTTTATATGGACGATGTGAGGTCGGGGTGTTGACAATACAGTACTGTATATGGACGATGTGAGGTCGGGGTGTTGACAATACAGTACTGTATATGTGTGGACGATGTGAGGTCGGGGTGTTGACAATACAGTACTGTATATGTGTGGACGATGTGAGGTCGGGGTGTTGACAATACAGTACTGTTTATGTGTGGACGATGTGAGGTCGGGCTGTTGACAATACAGTACTGTATATGGACGATGTGAGGTCGGGATGTTGACAATACAGTACTGTATATGGACGATGTGAGGTCAGGGTGTTGACAATACAGTACTGTATATGGACGATGTGAGATCGGGGTGTTGACAATACAGTACTGTATATGTGTGGACGATGTGAGGTCGGGGTGTCGACAATACAGTCCTGTTTATGTTTGGACGATGTGAGGTGGGGTGTTGACAATACAGTACTGTTTATGTGTGGACGATGTGAGGTCGGGGTGTTGACAATACAGTACTCTATATGTGTCGACGATGTGAGGTAGGGGTGTTGACAATACAGTACTGTATATGGACGACGTGAGGTCGGGGTGTTGACAATACAGTACTGTATATTGACGATGTGAGGTCGGGGTGTTGACAATACAGTACTGTATATGGACGATGTGAGGTCGGGGTGTTGACAATACAGTACTGTATATGTCGGGGTGTTGACAATACAGTACTGTATATGTGGGGGTGTTGACAATACAGTACTGTATATGTCGGGGTGTTGACAATACAGTACTATATATGTCGGCGTGTTGACAATACAGTACTGTATATGTCGGGGTGTTGACAATACAGTACTGTATATGTCGGGGTGTTGACAATACAGTACTGTATATGGACGATCTGAGGTCGGGGTGTTGACAATACAGTACTGTATATGGACGATGTGAGGTCGGGGTGTTGACAATACAGTACTGTATATGGACGATATGAGGTCGGGGTGTTGACAATACAGTACTGTATATTGACGATGTGAGGTCGGGGTGTTGACAATACAGTACTGTATATGGACGATGTGAGGTCGGGGTGTTGACAATACAGTACTGTATATGTCGGGGTGTTGACAATACAGTACTGTATATGTCGGGGTGTTGACAATACAGTACTGTATATGTCGGGGTGTTGACAATACAGTACTGTATATGTCGGGGTGTTGACAATACAGTACTGTATATGTCGGGGTGTTGACAATACAGTACTGTATATGTCGGGGTGTTGACAATACAGTACTGTATATGTCGGCGTGTTGACAATACAGTACTGTATATGGACGATGTGAGGTCGGGCTGTTGACAATACAGTACTGTATATGGACGATGTTAGGTCGGGGTGTTGACAATACAGTACTGTATATGGACGATGTGAGGTCGGGGTGTTGACAATACAGTACTGTATATGGACGATATGAGGTCGGGGTGTTGACAATACAGTACTGTATATGGACGATGTGAGGTCGGGGTGTTGACAATACAGTACTGTATATGTGTGGACGATGTGAGGTCGGGGTGTTGACAATACAGTACTGTTTATGTGTGGACGATGTGAGGTCGGGCTGTTGACAATACAGTACTGTATATGGACGATGTGAGGTCGGGATGTTGACAATACAGTACTGTATATGGACGATGTGAGGTCAGGGTGTTGACAATACAGTACTGTATATGGACGATGTGAGATCGGGGTGTTGACAATACAGTACTGTATATGTGTGGACGATGTGAGGTCGGGGTGTCGACAATACAGTCCTGTTTATGTTTGGACGATGTGAGGTGGGGTGTTGACAATACAGTACTGTTTATGTGTGGACGATGTGAGGTCGGGGTGTTGACAATACAGTACTCTATATGTGTCGACGATGTGAGGTAGGGGTGTTGACAATACAGTACTGTATATGGACGACGTGAGGTCGGGGTGTTGACAATACAGTACTGTATATTGACGATGTGAGGTCGGGGTGTTGACAATACAGTACTGTATATGGACGATGTGAGGTCGGGGTGTTGACAATACAGTACTGTATATGTCGGGGTGTTGACAATACAGTACTGTATATGTGGGGGTGTTGACAATACAGTACTGTATATGTCGGGGTGTTGACAATACAGTACTATATATGTCGGCGTGTTGACAATACAGTACTGTATATGTCGGGGTGTTGACAATACAGTACTGTATATGTCGGGGTGTTGACAATACAGTACTGTATATGGACGATCTGAGGTCGGGGTGTTGACAATACAGTACTGTATATGGACGATGTGAGGTCGGGGTGTTGACAATACAGTACTGTATATGGACGATATGAGGTCGGGTTGTTTACAATACAGTACTGTATATTGACGATGTGAGGTCGGGGTGTTGACAATACAGTACTGTATATGGACGATGTGAGGTCGGGGTGTTGACAATACAGTACTGTATATGTCGGGGTGTTGACAATACAGTACTGTATATGTCGGGGTGTTGACAATACAGTACTGTATATGTCGGGGTGTTGACAATACAGTACTGTATATGTCGGGGTGTTGACAATACAGTACTGTATATGTCGGGGTGTTGACAATACAGTACTGTATATGTCGGGGTGTTGACAATACAGTACTGTATATGTCGGCGTGTTGACAATACAGTACTGTATATGGACGATGTGAGGTCGGGCTGTTGACAATACAGTACTGTATATGGACGATGTTAGGTCGGGGTGTTGACAATACAGTACTGTATATCGACGATGTGAGGTCGGGGTGTTGACAATACAGTACTGTATATGGACGATATGAGGTCGGGGTGTTGACAATACAGTACTGTATATGGACGATGTGAGGTCGGGGTGTTGACAATACAGTACTGTATATGGACGATGTGAGGTCGGGCTTTTGACAATACAGTACTGTATATGGACGATGTGAGGTCGGTGTGTTGACAATACAGTACTGTATATGGACGATGTGAGGTCGGGGAGTTGACAATACAGTATTGTATATGTGTGGACGATGTGAGGTCGGGGTGTTGATAATACAGTACTGTATATGGACGATGTAAGGTCGGGGTGTTGACAATACAGTACTGTGTATGGACGATGTGAGGTCGGGCTTTTGACAATACAGTACTGTATATGGACGATGTAAGGTCGGGGTGTTGACAATACAGTACTGTGTATGGACGATGTGAGGTCGGGCTTTTGACAATACAGTACTGTATATGGACGATGTGAGGTCGGGGTGTTGATAATACAGTACTGTATATGGACGATGTGAGGTCGGGGTGTTGACAATACAGTATTGTATATGTGTGGACGATGTGAGGTCGGGGTGTTGATAATACAGTACTGTATATGGACGATGTGAGGTCGGGGTGTTGATAATACAGTACTGTATATGTGTGGACGATGTGAGGTCGGGGTGTTGATAATACAGTACTGTATATGTGTGGACGATGTGAGGTCGGGGTGTTGATAATACAGTACTGTATATGGACGATGTGAGGTCGGGGTGTTGATAATACAGTACTGTATATGGACGATGTGAGGTCGGGGTGTTGATAATACAGTACTGTATATGTGTGGACGATGTGAGGTCGGGGTGTTGACAATACAGTATTGTATATGGACGATGTAAGGTCGGGGTGTTGATAATACAGTATTGTATATGGACGATGTAAGGTCGGGGTGTTGACAATACAGTACTGTATATGGACGATGTAAGGTCGGGGTGTTGATAATACAGTACTGTATATGGACGATGTTAGGTCGGGGTGTTGATAATACAGTACTGTATATGGACGATTTAAGGTCGGGGTGTTGATAATACAGTACTGTATATGGACGATGTTAGGTCGGGGTGTTGATAATACAGTACTGTATATGGACGATGTGAGGTCGGGGTGTTGACAATACAGTATTGTATATGTATGGACGATGTGAGGTCGGGGTGTTGACAATACAGTACTGTATATGGACGATGTGAGGTCGGGGTGTTGACAATACAGTACTGTATATGGACGATGTGAGGTCGGGGTGTTGACAATACAGTATTGTATATGGACGATGTTAGGTCGGGGTGTTGATAATACAGTACTGTATATGGACGATGTAAGGTCGGGGTGTTGACAATACAGTACTGTATATGGACGATGTGAGGTCGGTGTGTTGACAATACAGTACTGTATATGGACGATGTGAGGTCGGGGTGTTGACAATACAGTATTGTATATGTGTGGACGATGTGAGGTCGGGGTGTTGACAATACAGTACTGTTTATGTGTGGACGATGTGAGGTCGGGGTGTTGACAATACAGTACTGTATATGGACGATGTGAGGTCGGGGTGTTGACAATACAGTATTGTATATGGACGATGTGAGGTCGGGGTGTTGACAATACAGTACTGTATATTGACGATGTGAGGTCCGGGTGTTGACAATACAGTACTGTATATGTGTGGACGATGTGAGGTCCGGGTGTTGACAATACAGTACTGTATATGTGTGGACGATGTGAGGTCGGGGTGTTGACAATACAGTACTGTATATGGACGATGTTAGGTCGGGGTGTTGACAATACAGTACTGTATATGGACGATGTGAGGTCGGGGTGTTGACATTACAGTACTGTATATGGACGATGTGAGGTCGGGGTGTTGACAATACAGTACTGTATATGGACGATATGAGGTCGGGGTGTTGACAATACAGTACTGTATATGGACGATGTGAGGTCCGAGTGTTGACAATACAGCACTGTATATGGACGATGTGAGGTCGGGGTGTTGACAATACAGTACTGTATATGTGTGGACGATGTGAGGTCGGGGTGTTGACAATACAGTATTGTATATGTGTGGACGATGTGAGGTCGGGGTGTTGACAATACAGTACTGTATATGGACGATGTGAGGTCGGGGTGTTGACAATACAGTACTGTATATGGACGATGTTAGGTCGGGCTGTTGACAATACAGTACTGTATATGGACGATGTGAGGTCGGGGTGTTGACAATACAGTACTGTATATGGACGATATGAGGTCGGGGTGTTGACAATACAGTACTGTATATGGACGATGTGAGGTCGGGGTGTTGACAATACAGTACTGTATATGGACGATGTGAGGTCGGGGTGTTGACAATACAGTACTGTATATGGACGATGTGAGGTCGGGGTGTTGACAATACAGTACTGTATATGTGTGGACGATGTGAGGTCGGGGTGTTGACAATACAGTACTGTATATGTGTGGACGATGTGAGGTCGGGGTGTTGACAATACAGTATTGTATATGTGTGGACGATGTGAGGTCGGTGTGTTGACAATACAGTACTGTATATGGACGATGTGAGGTCTGGGTGTTGACAATACAGTACTGTATATGGACGATGTGAGGTCGGGGTGTTGACAATACAGTACTGTATATGGACGATGTGAGGTCGGGGTGTTGACAATACAGTACTGTATATGGACGATGTTAGGTCGGGCTGTTGACAATACAGTACTGTATATGGACGATGTGAGGTCGGGGTGTTGACAATACAGTACTGTATATGGACGATGTGAGGTCCGGGTGTTGACAATACAGTACTGTATATGGACGATGTGAGGTCGGGGTGTTGACAATACAGTACTGTATATGTGTGGACGATGTGAGGTCGGGGTGTTGACAATACAGTATTGTATATGTGTGGACGATGTGAGGTCGGGGTGTTGACAATACAGTACTGTATATGGACGATGTGAGGTCGGGGTGTTGACAATACAGTACTGTATATGTGTGGACGATGTGAGGTCGGGGTGTTGACAATACAGTATTGTATATGTGTGGACGATGTGAGGTCGGGGTGTTGACAATACAGTACTGTATATGGACGATGTGAGGTCGGGGTGTTGACAATACAGTACTGTATATGGACGATGTGAGGTCGGGGTGTTGACAATACAGTACTGTATATGTGTGGACGATGTGAGGTCGGGGTGTTGACAATACAGTATTGTATATGTGTGGACGATGTGAGGTCGGGGTGTTGACAATACAGTACTGTATATGGACGATGTGAGGTCTGGGTGTTGACAATACAGTACTGTATATGGACGATGTGAGGTCGGGGTGTTGACAATACAGTACTGTATATGTGTGGACGATGTGAGGTCGGGGTGTTGACAATACAGTATTGTATATGTGTGGACGATGTGAGGTCGGGGTGTTGACAATACAGTACTGTATATGGACGATGTGAGGTCGGGCTGTTGACAATACAGTACTGTATATGGACGATGTGAGGTCGGGGTGTTGACAATACAGTACTGTATATGGACGATGTGAGGTCGGGGTGTTGACAATACAGTACTGTATATGGACGATGTGAGGTCGGGGTGTTGACAATACAGTACTGTATATGTGTGGACGATGTGAGGTCGGGGTGTTGATAATACAGTACTGTATATGGACGATGTAAGGTCGGGGTGTTGACAATACAGTACTGTATATGGACGATGTGAGGTCGGGCTTTTGACAATACAGTACTGTATATGAACGATGTGAGGTCGGGGTGTTGATAATACAGTACTGTATATGGACGATGTAAGGTCGGGGTGTTGACAATACAGTACTGTGTATGTGTGGACGATGTGAGGTCGGGGTGTTGACAATACAGTACTGTATATGGACAATGTGAGGTCGGGGTGCTGACAATACAGTACTGTATATGTTTGGACGATGTGAGGTCCGGGTGTTGACAATACAGTTCTGTATATGGACGATGTGATTTCGGGGTGTTGACAATATAGTACTGTATATGTGTGGACGATGTGAGGTCGGGGTGTTGACAATACAGTTCTGTATATGGACGATGTGATTTCGGGGTGTTGACAATACAGTACTGTATATGTGTGGACGATGTGAGGTCGGGGTGTTGACAATACAGTACTGTATATGGACGATGTGAGGTCGGGGTGTTGACAATACAGTACTGTATATGGACGATGTGAGGTCCGGGTGTTGACAATACAGTACTGTATATGTGTGGACGATGTGAGGTCCGGGTGTTGACAATACAGTACTGTTTATGTGTGGACGATGTGAGGTCGGGGTGTTGACAATACAGTACTGTATATGGACGATGTGAGGTCGGGGTGTTGACAATACAGTACTGTATATGGACGATGTGAGGTCGGGGTGTTGACAATACAGTACTGTATATGGACGATGTGAGGTCGGGGTGTTGACAATACAGTACTGTATATGTTTGGACGATGTGAGGTCGGGGTGTTGACAATATAGTACTGTATATGGACGATGTGAGGTCGGGGTGTTGACAATACAGTACTGTATATGGACGATGTGAGGTCGGGGTGTTGACAATACAGTACTGTATATGTGTGGACGATGTGAGGTCCGGGTGTTGACAATACAGTACTGTATATGTGTGGACGATGTGAAGTCGGGGTGTTGACAATACAGTACTGTTTATGTCGGGGTGTTGACAATACAGTACTGTATATGTGTGGACGATGTGAGGACGGGGTGTTGACAATACAGTACTGTATATGTGTGGACGATGTGAGGTCGGGGTGTTGACAATACAGTACTGTATATGGACGATGTGAGGTCGGGGTGTTGACAATACAGTACTGTATATGTGTGGACGATGTGAGGTCGGGGTGTTGACAATACAGTACTGTATATGGACGATGTGAGGTCGGGGTGTTGACAATACAGTACTGTATATGTGTGGACGATGTGAGGTCGGGGTGTTGACAATACAGTACTGTATATGTCGGGGTGTTGACAATACAGTACTGTTTATGTCGGGGTGTTGACAATACAGTACTGTATATGTGTGGACGATGTGAGGACGGGGTGTTGACAATACAGTACTGTATATGTGTGGACGATGTGAGGTCGGGGTGTTGACAATACAGTACTATATATGGACGATGTGAGGTCGGGGTGTTGACAATACAGTACTGTATATGTGTGGACGATGTGAGGTCGGGTTGTTGACAATACAGTACTGTATATGGACGATGTGAGGTCGGGGTGTTGACAATACAGTACTCTATATGTGTGGACGATGTTATGTCGGGGTGTTGACAATACAGTACTGTATATGGACGATGTGAAGTCGGGGTGTTGACAATACAGTACTGTATATGGACGATGTGAGGTCGGGGTGTTGACAATACAGTACTGTATATGGACGATGTGAGGTCGGGGTGTTGACAATACAGTACTGTATATGTCGGGGTGTTGACAATACAGTACTGTTTATGTCGGGGTGTTGACAATACAGTACTGTATAATATGTCGGCGTGTTGACAATACAGTAATGTATATGTCGGGGTGTTCACAATACAGTACTGTATATGTCGGCGTGTTGACAATACAGTACTGTATATGTCGGCGTGTTGACAATACAGTACTGTATATGGACGATGTGAGGTCGGGCTGTTGACAATACAGTACTGTATATGGACGATGTTAGGTCGGGGTGTTGACAATACAGTACTGTATATCGACGATGTGAGGTCGGGGTGTTGACAATACAGTACTGTATATGGACGATATGAGGTCGGGGTGTTGACAATACAGTACTGTATATGGACGATGTGAGGTCGGGGTGTTGACAATACAGTACTGTATATTGACGATGTGAGGTCGGGCTTTTGACAATACAGTACTGTATATGGACGATGTGAGGTCGGGGTGTTGACAATACAGTATTGTATATGTGTGGACGATGTGAGGTCGGGGTGTTGACAATACAGTACTGTATATGGACGATGTGAGGTCGGGGTGTTGACAATACAGTACTGTATATGGACGATGTGAGGTCGGGGTGTTGACAATACAGTACTGTATATGGACGATGTGAGGTCCGGGTGTTGACAATACAGTACTGTATATGTGTGGACGATGTGAGGTCCGGGTGTTGACAATACAGTACTGTTTATGTGTGGACGATGTGAGGTCGGGGTGTTGACAATACAGTACTGTATATGGACGATGTGAGGTCGGGGTGTTGACAATACAGTACTGTATATGGACGATGTGAGGTCGGGGTGTTGACAATACAGTACTGTATATGGACGATATGAGGTCGGGGTGTTGACAATACAGTACTGTATATGTTTGGACGATGTGAGGTCGGGGTGTTGACAATATAGTACTGTATATGGACGATGTGAGGTCGGGGTGTTGACAATACAGTACTGTATATGGACGATGTGAGGTCGGGGTGTTGACAATACAGTACTGTATATGTGTGGACGATGTGAGGTCCGGGTGTTGACAATACAGTACTGTATATGTGTGGACGATGTGAAGTCGGGGTGTTGACAATACAGTACTGTTTATGTGTGGACGATGTGAGGTCGGGGTGTTGACAATACAGTACTGTATATGGACGATGTGAGGTCGGGGTGTTGACAATACAGTACTGTATATTGACGATGTGAGGTCGGGGTGTTGACAATACAGTACTGTATATGGACGATGTGAGGTCGGGGTGTTGACAATACAGTAC
This sequence comes from Mimachlamys varia, assembly GCA_947623455.1. Taxonomy (NCBI): domain Eukaryota; kingdom Metazoa; phylum Mollusca; class Bivalvia; order Pectinida; family Pectinidae; genus Mimachlamys; species Mimachlamys varia. The sequence continues at coordinate 15,572,895 of OX392531.1, read as the reverse complement.
TGTATATGGACGATGTGAGGTCGGGGTGTTGACAATACAGTACTGTATATGTCGGGGTGTTGACAATACAGTACTGTATATGTCGGGGTGTTGACAATACAGTACTGTTTATGTCGGGGTGTTGACAATACAGTACTGTATATGTGTGGACGATGTGAGGACGGGGTGTTGACAATACAGTACTGTATATGTGTGGACGATGTGAGGTCGGGGTGTTGACAATACAGTACTGTATATGGACGATGTGAGGTCGGGGTGTTGACAATACAGTACTGTATATGTGTGGACGATGTGAGGTCGGGGTGTTGACAATACAGTTCTGTATATGGACGATGTGAGGTCGGGGTGTTGACAATACAGTACTCTATATGTGTGGACGATGTTATGTCGGGGTGTTGACAATACAGTACTGTATATGGACGATGTGAAGTCGGGGTGTTGACAATACAGTACTGTATATGGACGATGTGAGGTCGGGGTGTTGACAATACAGTACTGTATATGGACGATGTGAGGTCGGGGTGTTGACAATACAGTACTGTATATGTCGGGGTGTTGACAATACAGTACTGTATATGTCGGGGTGTTGACAATACAGTACTGTATATGTCGGGGTGTTCACAATACAGTACTGTATATGTCGGCGTGTTGACAATACAGTACTGTATATGTCGGCGTGTTGACAATACAGTACTGTATATGTCGGCGTGTTGACAATACAGTACTGTATATGTCGGGGTGTTGACAATACAGTACTGTATATGTCGGCGTGTTGACAATACAGTACTGTATATGTGTGGACGATGTGAGGTCGGGGTGTTGACAATACAGTACTGTAAATGTCGGGGTGTTGACAATACAGTACTGTATATATCGGGGTGTTGACAATACAGTACTGTATATGTCGGGATGTTGACAATACAGTACTGTATATGTCGGGGTGTTGACAATACAGTACTGTATATGTCGGGGTGTTGACAATATAATACTGTATATGAACAATGTGCGTTTGCTAAATTTGGTGCTAGGCGCTGTTATAAAAACTATATTAAGATCAGTTGATGGGGTCAAGGTCACCTTAACTAAATATAGCAAATTAGGAGTATAAGTAGACGAATAACGGAAACCAAGTCTGTCTGCGAATGTTAGTGTCTATGAAGATTTTATTTTAAATGAATATTCATCGCAGAAAGTTCACATTTCAAACAGTACTGTTCAGTAGTGATGACAACGAACGAGTACAAAGAAATGCATTTTGCACCGATCTTTTCATCTGTTGCATTATGTGTAAATAAATGTTCATAGTTCAAGGAATTCAGAGTTGATTTTTTTTTTAATTTGTTTGTTAGTTAACGTTTTTATCAAATTTTTTATTATTTATTTATTCATTTTTTTTTGGGGGGGGGGGGTTGTGCAAGGAATTCGGTGTTGGGATTGGTTCTATGTTTTCTTTGTGTTAATCCTGGTCAGATGTGTTGTTATTTAGACAGGGTATAATAAAAATGTTAAGACCACTATATTTAACTTCTTAATACATCTCCACTACATCTAACTCTTAACTTTAACAAGGTGACATTCCAGGAAATATTGCGCTTCATTGAGAAGAATGGGTTGGACATGAACCAGAAATACCTGGGCTACAAACGACAGGACGTTACTAGCCTTACATCCTACGCCTCTACCATATTTGATACCATGCTTCTCAACCTCAAACGACTGTACATGGAGGTACTCTGCTTCCTTGTCAAGTATTATGTGGATGGTTTTTGCTTATTTCTGATTGGAGCTTATAAAGCAGTACAACCTATTCGGTATATTATAGAGCAGTACAACCGTTATTCAGTTCAAATTTGTTTTTTTTTATTATTGATATTTGTTTGAATCAAAGATGTTTGAGGAATTTGTGGATTTACCCGGGTATCTTTTATGTTTCCTAACAGCATCATGACCTTGAACGTACTGTTGGTATAAATACAGGGCACATTGAAACGGCAGACTTCGACCTTGAAGAAGAGGACATCACTTTCATGTTAGAGGTACGTTACCTTTATTCAAATCATGGAACTAAAGATGCTAGTATATAACAACGATAAACTTTTTTCTAGTAGAAATGATATTAAAGTATTTACATTTTATATTTGTTCCTTCTTTGATAAAAACACACGTGATAACAATTATTCAGATGAGTAAGCGACAAGAGGTTTGCAGAGCAACGAGTTTTGTTTTCTTTCTGTGGTCGCTATTATGACATCATTGCTAGTCATATTGAATATAAAAAAAATTAAAAACACAAACTTTGCTACGAGGCATTTCTACCTTCTCGTGATATTTTAGGGGGACTCTATAACATTGTCTGATAAAATGATGAAAGGGTTGATGTTCTTGAATGTGATAATCAGATTGCCCTTTTCGTCGTTACTGTACGTTGTGTTATACTGTATACATACGCTTTGTGGAATGTTTATTACTTTGTTATGGCGGGTGTTGCCGATGAAGCAAACCGAAAAACTTCTTCTTCGGAACGCCTGACCTTATTTTCTTTGTTCTTTCAAAAATCAACTATTTTTGTTCCTAGATTTAACCATACGTTGTTTCCCCCTTGATACATTGTAGGCTGTATTTTTTACAATGGAACTAATGTCATGTTCTTTTATTTTATCTACGCTTCACCGTGTATGACAAATTTGGGTAAAAAGTCTTTAGACAATGAATCACGCAATTCAACATTATAATAAGTGTACAATGTATAATAAACGAAATACCATTTCCAAAAAAACAACTGCCATTGACATAATTGTTCAATTCAGCTTTTGTCAAATGGTCACAAATGCTTAAAATGGCGTTCTACGTGCTTAAATGTAATCAAAAGCGTAGAATAAGCACAATAAACATATCTGAATCATAATTATGAAAAAAAGTGGGTGACATATTGTATAAGTTCCGTGTCTTACTTCTATTACTTTTAAATAAAGGTTCTTCTGGTTTCTTCTGTCGTGAAGGCTTCCTTCTATTTTTGCGGGATTTTTTTCAACAACCATAAGTCGAAATTCTTCAATGCTTTGGACATATCATATCGGCTCCACAGCCCCTTATATTATATCACATTTACAAATGTGCGCTAAGGTGCAATGCATTTGTTCTCTTTTTATTTCCAATTATTTTTAAATCTGCTTTTGCACGTTTAATTTACGACTAAATAGGGCAGTTTGGGGGATTTCTGTAATGATCCATCTATTTCAATATATATTGTCATGTTTGAAGTATTACATGATGAATACAATGCAAATATATTTTTCATATTTCAGCAAGGGAGAAAAACTACACTTGATTTTCTTAAAATGTATGCGGCAAAGAAGAATGCGAAGCTATCCGAGTCTTCAGGAGAAACAAGCTAGAGTTGACAATTGGGCATATGATCACTGATTCCAATCACATGACAGGCAATTCATTTTACGAAGACGAATTACGCTATTATAACACATAAAATCAGATGTTTTAATAATTTCTTCAGGTTTGCATGTATGGATTGTGGAAAGATTCTTGAGGCACAACCAAAGATAATATATTTGTAATGACGTTTCGAATAATAGTGCGTTGTATACTATCACCTTCATTAGGTTGAACAATATATTTAACAACTTACTGTACATATACGATTTCAGCGTAGCCAAAACGACATCAATTTATGAATAGTTCGATGAAGCAGAAGACGCTTATATTTCCTGAACACCTGGTCATATTCGCTTGTTCATTTTCAAGAGTCTCCGTGTTAATCTTCCTTTGTTCATATTTTGCGCCTAGTTTAATCGATTTTGAGTTCGGATTATGTTGACGCTAGTGTATTCCCCTACATATTTACCCTGTGATGTGATTTCAGGGGTAAAAGGCTCAGAGGTACTTTGTACAGCTGCATTATGGTTGTACGGTTTCGTTTCTTTTTTCACTTAGTTTCTGGTGTAAACGTTGCGGTCAACACATTAGCATTAACAGGTGACCACCGGTGACTAGAATAGAGAAATATAATTACATAGTCGAAACACCGGTGACTAGAATAGAGCGATATAATCACATAGTCGAAACACTGGTGACTAGAATATAGCGATATAATCACATAGTCGAAACACTGGTGACTAGCATAGAGCGATATAATTACTTAGTCGAAACACTGGTGACTAGCATAGAGCGATATAATTACTTAGTCGAAACACTGGTGACTAGCATAGAGCGATATAATTACTTAGTCGAAACACTGGTGACTAGCATAGAGCGATATAATCACATAGTCGAAACACTGGTGACTAGAATAGAGCGATATAATCACATAGTCGAAACACTGGTGACTAGAATAGAGCGATATAATTACTAGTCAAAACACTGGTGACTTGAATAGAGCGATATAATTACAAGTCAAAACACTGGTGACTAGAATAGAGCGATATAATCACATAGTCGAAACACTGGTGACTAGAATAGAGCGATATAATCACATAGTCGAAACACTGGTGACTAGAATAGAGCGATAAAATTACATAGTCGAAAACTGGTGACTAGAATATAGCGATATAATCACATAGTCGAAACACTGGTGACTAGAATAGAGCGATATAATTACTAGTCAAAACACTGGTGACTTGAATAGAGCGATATAATTACAAGTCGAAACACTGGTGACTAGAATAGAGCGATATAATCACATAGTCGAAACACTGGTGACTAGAATAGAGCGATATAATCACATACCAGAGGCGTAGCTGGAGGTATTTTGATATGCAAGCCTGCGACGTTTTCATTCAATTTTGGGGAGGGGGTACTTCTGGGGATCACATTTGGACTTCAAAGGGTGCCATTGTTTTTTACTTGTCTGGCCTATCATTAAACAAATTATTATTCCGAAAATTGAATGCGATATGTTTTGTATGGAAACAAAATCATTATCCATACCTCTCTTATGTCTTTAACTCATCAGTAAGTAAAACCAGTGACATTTACATGTAAAACCATCTTTGATATACATACGTCTCTGTTTATAAGTATATATGTTCTGTGCAGGACTCAGGAAGTAAGAACTTATGCTTGTGTTCTTAAGCATATTTTTTTATAATTCGAACAGGCCTAGTTTCACGAAAGTTCATTGACTTAAAAAATCTCCATAGAAAAGCATTAATGAATTAACGGGAACATCTTAAGTTAAAGGAATTTTCCTTAATTTCTGTAATGCTTTCCTATGGAGATATTTAACTTAAGGAACTTTGGCCTGGCTCATTAATAATTGTATTTGCTGACATTTTGTTTGAACCGAAATGTAGTAAAAAAACTGGCCCTTCTTTTATTACTCTTAGAATGATAAAATGGTTATTTTTGTATACAGATTTACTAAAAAAAAACAAAAAAACAGAGAGTACCAAAGCGTCAACAAAACAATAATTCGAACTCAAAATCAATTAAAGTAGAGGCAAAATATGAAAAAAGGAAAGATGTACAACTGTACATGGAGACCCTTGTAAAAGAACAAGAGAATAAGACCAGGTGTTCCGGAAAAGTAAGCGTTTTCTACTTCATCGACGACAACTGCCATGTAAATATTGGTCACAACCAAGTAAACATCAGGTTCTCAAAATGAGAACCGAGTCCTCATTGTCAATAAAAACAAGGGAGAACACTAACGAGCATACTCAAAAACGTCCATCTTCATATCACTTAAAGATACATAACAAGTCCCATGAAACTAAGATGGCGACCATAAAACTTGCCCACAATCTTCATCATCCTGCACCTCTCCTTTCCCTGTGCCATAGGTTTGTTCGTCAGCAGCTGACATCTATCACTAAAACCTAATATGACCACAGGCACTAGCCTCGTCTGTCAAACACCTATAATACTAATATTATAGGTGTTTGACAGACGAGGCTAGTGCCTGTGATATGACATGCTTTTATAAAAAAAAGTCGGCCTAAGTGAAGGTAGTTTCAAACTGATGCTTATGTTTGGATGTTGTTCGATATTCATTTGTATACGAATTTTCTCACGGTAAAGCCATTACCTACGTGTATATTGTCGTTGTGAGTTGTATTATAAATATTATTTGAGTTGTGTTGGCTGCGATCTCCGACATCTTGCACAAAATTATATATGATTTAATATTTTTGTGTATTGTAATCCTATATGCTATTGCATTAGGAAAGAAATAAAATTGAATTTGAAGTATTTATAGCTAACACATTTTCTGCAGCCTAATATGTTAATCTGACGAGTCGAAAAAAAGTAGTAACAATATCAGTGGACTTTTAAGAATATATATTAAGTTGAATTATGAAATATTTCGACTTTAATACACATACTTTGGAAAATGATGTGCAAGCACGGGCTTATGTGCTTACATGGCAGCTACGCCCCTGCATACCCGGTAGTCGAAACATCGGTGTCCGTATTCATGAAACCAATCCCGAGCTCAAGCGTGGATTTTGTGCTCAAACCAACTTGATTGTTACTGGCTTAAATCACGTGGAACGGCCAAAAAGTCAAATAAAAACGATAAAGACAGATTTCTGTTCAAAGTCTTTTCATTCGTTTTCCAAAATTATAAACAGAATAAGCATTCTTATAGCTTTATAATTATAACGAGAAATTCAGTTGAGCACAACATCCATGCTTGATCATGAGAACAGTTTCATGTATACCGGCCCTGGGGTTCGAATACAAGACCTTTTAATGAATGCGTGTTACTTTTCTGTTCCATATTAATAGAATAGCGTACTTGATTTTATGATTTGTATTTATTTATACAATTTATTTCAAACCTAGAGTATTGTGATGCTATAAAAACGTGCTCTTTACACGTAGATGTTCACTTGGCTCAAGGATCCAGTAATATTCTCTTCAAAGCGTTAATTAAGGCCACTATAGTATTAGCAAAGCTTACAACCATAATTATCATAAAATAGTTTTAAAATATAAGACAGTTTACGATAACCTGGTTTGTTTATACTTTGTAAAAATTTTTAAATAAATTGATCACCTTCAATCAAATTTATTTTTCATTTGCCCTTTGTGTGCTTATATTTACGTCCTAATAGGACGAAACAGTTGTATGATGTAGTTTGATTAATTCATTTTTCTTTTTTTTTTCTTAATCTATACAAAATGTATAAAAATTTAAATGTGCAGAATGTGTGTTTTGCGTCATCTCTTTTATTTAAATGTGGCTGGTTAATGACTGTACTCGGTCCTGTTTTGACATGTAATATGATTGAGTTATTAAACTCAACCAATATTTTATTACACCAAATTACCATCATTAACATCGTGTTTTGATTCTCGATTTTTTACATTTTAAGCTCACCTGGCCCTTCGGCCGTACGGACGGACTGACGGACGGACGACGGACGGACGACGGACGCCACGGTATGGCATAAGCTCATCTCGGTCCTTCGGACCAGGTGAGCTAGCAAGAGGCCCAGATGGCCTGTATCGCTCACCTGGATACATTGTTTTCTAGGTGATCATGGTAAAATATTTTCTTTTTGGCCCCGTCCTTCAGCCCCCCTAATGGGTCAGTCCCACCATTAGTACAATTTTGAATCCTGAGCACGTAGGGATGCTTCCTGCCAAATAAGGTTGATTTCAAATCAGTGGTTATGGAGAAGAAGTCGCTAATATCAATATAGCTAAACACTTCTTTTGGCCCCGCCCCTGAGCCCCCTGGGGAGTCAGTCCCACCATTAGTAAAATTTTGAATCCTGAGCACCTAGGGATGCTTCCTGCCAAATAAGGCTGATTTCCGATCAGTGGTTATGGAGAAGAAGTCGCTAATATCAATATATCTAAATAATTCTTTTTGCCCCGCCCCTCAGTCCCCCTGGGGGGTCAGTCCCACCATTAGTACAATTTTGAATTCTGAGCACCTAGGGATGCTTCCTGCTAAATAAGGCTGATTTCGAATCAGTGGTTATGGAGAAAAGGTCGCTTAAACCATGATAGAGCTAAATAACCCTTTTTGGCCCTGCCCCTCAGTCCCCTAGGGAGTCAGTCCCACCATGAGTACAATTGTGAATCATGAGCACCTAGGGATGCTTCCTACTAAATAAGGCTGATTTCCAACCAGCTGTTATGGAGAAGATGTCGCTTAAACCAATATAGCTAAATAACCCTTTTTGGCCCCGCCCCTCAGCCCCCTGGGGGGTCAGTCCCACTGTGAGTCCTTAGCACCTAGGGATACTTCCTGCCAAATAAGGCTGATTTCCAATCAGTGGTTATGGAGAAGAAGTCGACTAAACCAATATAGCTAAATAACCCTTTTTGGCCCTGCCCCTCAGCCCTTTAGGGGGGTCAGTCCCACCATTAGTACAATTTTGAATCCTGGACACCTAAGGATGCTTCCTGCCAAATTAGGTTGATTTCCTATCAGTGGTTATGGAGAAGAAGTCGTTTAAACATTTGACGGACGGACGCAACAGTATGTCATAAACTCACCTCAGTCCTTCAGACCAGGTGAGCTTATAAAAACACATTATTATATAGATATATTGTACTCTCCATATTTTATTTAGCCAATGAAAACTTCATAACAAAAGAATCATGCAACAATGCCTAGAGAATACCCAAATCAAGACGAGACTCCATCTTTAAACTCATTTACCCCTGAAATTGTATTATGATCTATTCCAACTTTTGAACTGGAAAGATTCAAATGTGTCTTCAGGGTTGCTTGAGTTTAGAAACTTCCGAAAGAAGTCTATCATAAACATAATATTTTTGAAGTCCAACTTCAACATAAACTCAAAAGTGCACAATAGCAGTTGAACTTTATAACCTCGAGGTCAGCGGAACCGTAGCGTAACTTCCATTTGTCTATGTATTCAGGTATAATGTTAAATTAGTTCAAATGTAAGAGTTTAAGATAACGAGGTTCAACTGCATTCTATGGTGTTTCTGTGATGTTCATTACAAAACGTTTGTTAGTATTATTCAATAACGCTGTAGTTCTATTCTATTTCAAACATATTTGCACTAATAACATAAGAAATAAACATGTTTGGGTATTAAAGTTATGACAAAAAGAGAAAGGAAATAATCTCAATCTTAAACCATATGACTAGCAGCAAAAACAAAGAAACAAATATCAGACAGTGTAGAACCATTTCACCATTTTCTGTTAATATCTGCACTTATAACTAGCACATACGCCACTCAATTTATAAAATGATTTCGGTTATCGTTTTAGACAGTTTGCTGTTCATGTGCCAATCACATAAAAATCAAGCAAAATACAGATTGATTTTTTTTTTAACATATCCAGAATAAAAATGAAATTTGCCAAGGGAACTTTCTTAAAAGCCTTACTTTCGATTTGTTTCAAAATTTGATATATCATATTTTGAGTGACACAGTTCTTGAAAGTGACATCTTGACTAATGGGAGACCGTACTGAATCATAATAAATGATATGTTAAAATGTATGTGCAAACTGTACCATCCCCTGTCAATTTAAAAAGCGGAATCAATTGAAAAAAATCAATATTTTAAATAATGAAATTTACCCTTTTTCTTGATGAAAATGTTGTCAGCACCACCAACAAACGAACAAGAGATAAACAAGAAACATTTAAGATATTAAAATCTTTAAAAAAAATTTACTGTGTGGGAAATAAAATAACTTTGTTGTGACTGAAAGATTCAATGGTACTTAATTTTTTTTTCTGAACATTGCAATCAACATATTCTTATCAAGAAAACTGTACATCTGTATTGTAAAGAAATATCCATAATTTGATAAACAAATCATTTACTTGCATTTCATTTTCAGCTTAACTTTCACACATATCACATTATACATCTTGTTTAACAGAGGAGTCAATAGATGAGATATGAATGATATACAGTACTTTAACAGAGGAGTCAATAGATGAGATATGAATGATATACAGTACTTTAAACACAAGCCATGTACATAGGACTCCACCTGTATATGCATGGAATATTTCAATCTCAGAGACATTGAGGAAATTCATACATTCAGAGTTGGATACAACATAAATATTTCATAAAAACCTGAAGAATTAAAAATAAATTACCGAATATCATTTACATTGTGCAAAAGCTGAAGCATTAACAAAACAAAAAGCATTACCGATATACAACAGCCTGTTACACACTGTTAGTTTTAAAGAGACAAATTTTGTAAATATACATTGTACAAATATGCTGTTGGCTCGAAAGAAAATCCAAATTATCCCTCTTGATATCTGTCATATATATGCCATACTTATATTCACCACCTTCATTTAGCACTTTTATCAATTAAAATATTTTGTTAAGTTGTTGCTCAATTAATAACAGAGGTGATGGAATGGTGCATTGGATAAACAGGCTCCTCTTTCATTAGGATGGCCAGAGTTTTATTACACTATCGGACTTGGGGGGGAAAGGTATTGTATAATTACTAATATCTAAAAACGGTTTTATTTCTGAATCACGAATTTCGTAAATGCATCAAAACAATCTTCAACATCAATACCCTCTATAATATTTGGAGATCATAACCAAAGCACCTATGCATCGCATGTAATTTTTAACCTCAATGTGTTTTATAAAGGTCAAATACACATACAATGTTTAAATTATTCTACTATTCGCTGCTAGCAGTAACTTTTAACACTCGATACTCTTTGTGAGTGGTTCCAAAATAAACAGAAATTGTGATTCACAAAATTGTGCCCTTGCAAATAATTTGATCCAATAAAGTTTTATCTATGCAAAATGTAAGAACTAAACATTATGTAAACATGGTCACCTGCCTAACCACATTTGTTTTCTCTTGGTACTCCAGTTTCCTCCAACAACAACAGCAAAGCTTGCTGACATTCAGACCAACTTATAGAATGATAAATATAGGTTGAAGTAATTTGTTTCATCCATGCTGTTATCTCAAGTTTATGGTATATAGACCTATCTCAAAAGTGTTGTTATCTCCCTTGTTTGCTGTATCATGGCTTCACTGGGAGGTGTTTTTGAAACAAATTTGTGCCATGTAAGTATGACATCATAATGGGTATGACATCATCCGATTGTCACATGGAGCCAAATCATAACAAAAACACTTCCAGGAAGTCCATCTTGTATCCACCATTGTAGCCTATCAAGGGGAATAACAACACTTTCGGGAAAGGCCTATACTAACTGCTATTACTGTATAGTTTTCTATTGCACAAAATGTCGGAACATGAATTCACCAAATTAACATGTTAAAATTTAATCTTGATAAAACATATTAATCAATATTTACCTAATAATAGGCTACTTACAAACTAATGCAAGCCATAAGGTTTCATCTAAGATTTTCTAGAGCTTTTATCACTAGTTTAGCATCAAGTTCAATTTAGATTGTTTTTTCTCTTTAAGATAACAACATTCTTCTATAAAAATAGATCTTTTTACACTCATATTTTAAAATAAAATCATCTCTGAATAATGTCTGCCTGTGTGAAATTTAAACATTTTACAATGAACCATATTATATAAACCATGAACTTTTTGTCTTGGACATTTTTTAGACAGAAGAAAAAAATCTCTAGAATTCTCAATCAGTCAAATGTTTTCGTCAATAAAAGCGAACACATTTCAAAATTTCAAACCCCAACAATTTCATCAAAGTGCAACAAACCAATGTAAAAGCATGTGTATACAGTGTATATCAAATTTTATCAGAGTAACTTTTTTTCAAATCCAGCCACATTTAATTCATAACACACTGGAACTGTGATATGTCAAGAAAGTATGTAGAGCCATGTTCAGGCTATCACATACACAGATAACTTTGAATAGGTTTTGATGGTAGGGTATATGTACATGTACAATGTATGTATTAGCTCATGGAATATAACTATATATTCTGTATGTGCACATGTATCCACACATATGAATGTATGGTACATGTGTATGACTTTCACATGCAGGCATGTACATGTCTCATAGAGTACAGATGTCTATGTACATGCAGGTAAAAATGGAAATGGAGGTACATGTATGTATTATATTTGGAGTACAACTGTATTCACATTGGGTACAATGTACATTTGGGTACATACTGTATGTATGAAGGCCAAAAACATTAATTACTTGGTTCTGAGGCCAATTTTTTTTCAAAATAGATGAGGCAGGTAGGTATTTTTTTTTCATTTTACCAGGCAAAAATGAGACAAGGGAGGCATTTTTTTTTATTGTTTCAGCAAAAAATCAGCATTCGCTCAAGTCTTTAGAAATTGGTTTAAAATGAAGATAAATATCTTATTAGTTATGAACAATCAGCTATCAATTATTAGTAAATAAAGATGAAAATGTTTTCAATACATTTGTCTGTGCCTTTTGTCAGATTCCATCTATACTTTTCGGGAGAAATTATTTCAATTTTCAAGTGCTTATTGTCAATTGAGGATATCATATCTAATTTTATTCAAACATATGCAAGTCTATTTAATTTTTCATTTTAATTTTAATATTCTGTTATTGTTTTCTCTGTTCAAAACATTTCTGTCCTTGATAAGTGGTAATGTAAATGCCACCACCCACATTTTACTTTTTTGTCTTTTTTTATCAAATACAAAGTTTTTGTTGTGCTTTTAATGTATGTATATTTATTTGTAAGTATTAATTATAATGGTTGAGTGAATAAATGAACAAAATAAATATCAATATCAAAAATACATGTTAGATCGTTTTTTGATACAAAGTACACATTTTATTAAATGAAACTTAGCCAGATGGTCAATGGTGTAATGTGCATCGATCAAGGAATGAAACAATTTATTCTGATGATATACTACATACATTTATCTATGGCGCCAAAAATATCTTATGGCGTATTTTCTCGTACGGCGTGTTTTAGTGAGACCCGTTTAACTATGCCAAACAAACAACGAAACGTTCGCCGAGCACAGTTTGGCTAGGAATGACCTAGTTTCCAGATCAGTGTTGCCGGTTTTTATTGTAGAGTAGATGTCGGCCATGATACAGGCCTCAGTAAAACCACCGACAATGTTCCATGATAGGATAACTGAACCTCCCTTCCTTATTTGTACAGAAATGAGTGCCATATTCTCTGTGGCCTCTGTACGTGAGAAACAAGTTGTGGTAGATAAATCACGGTCGTTTAAACGCTTGATTGCATTTGCCTTTATTCAAACGTTTTAATGAATTGGGTGACTAACCAGTAAAAACAACATGCGGACCAATGTTCCAGATTTTTTTTTAAAAGACAGCGGCTGGCGCATTCCAATGGTTTTTTTATTACTTTTAAGATAAAATCGGCAATGCAATGCCCTTAAATAAGATGCGCGCAGGCCTGAGAACCAAGTTTTTTTTTTTTGGCTAATTCTAAAGTACACTTGTACATATGTGTATGTATTTTTTGGTACAATGTATATTTATAATCAAAGGCACATATACAATGAATGTACTTATTCATGGGGTACAAATGAGTGAATACGTGTGCCATGAATGTACATGCAACTGATATCACAAGTGTGAAGAAACTAATTGAACTTTTATGTTATTTAAACATTTTACAATTTATGACAATAATACCGATCTGACTGGTTGAAAAACTTTTGAATATTCTTATAGAATAATAAAATTGATATCGAATCCATTCAGCAAAATTTCATTCTATATACAATTTACAACTTGTGCTCGCAGTGAACATATTCAACCCATTCAAAAAAAAACATTTTGCTGTGCTCGATAAAGCTCAATTCATAAACTTCTAATACAAAAAATATACCAGTACAACAAATCTTATCATAACAATAGGTATATCATCTAACATCTCTCATATACTATGATAAACATCAGGTTTAACATTTAGGCACTTCTGTCAAAAGATGACGAGAAACACACATTTTCTTTTAATAATAATATAGACTTAACAGATATAAAAAAAAATTGCATACATTCTTTTTTTTTAAACTGGAATGTCCAGTTAAAGTACAGTCCTTTTACTGTAATGTTCAAAATTACCATTTTATATCACATAGGAGCAATGTCATGAAAAGCTTCAATATCAAAACATTTTGAAATATACATGCAAGATAATGATAGAACTACTATTGGCTTCCTCACTGTGAGAAAAAATCCACTGCCATATACATGAACAGAAAATGATTTTCCAGAACCCATGAAGGCTGACTTATCTTGTTTAAATAATTCAACTCACATTTATGGTCATATAACACACATTTCTCTTGTCGACAAATTAATTAACTGTAAGGCTTTATGTAGGTAGTCAGCAATAAAAATATGTGTCACAGGACCATACCAATACTTATGCTAAAACAGTCATTATTTATATTATCCTTTGAAAGCAATAATGCTATTTATATTTGATTATTTCAAAAAAGTTTTTGAACAGCAAATCAAGTGTCGACAAAAATGAAATGGATGAGATCAAATTGCAATTGTTGTCCTAGCCCTCCGGTATGTATACTGGGGGTTATTGGCATATGGTGGCAACTGCTTCTAGAGATCTTCAACACAAACTCATTTCAACTTAATATCTTGAAAAACTTGGAAAATTCAACACAACAAGTTAGATAACATAGTTGCCATTGCCAACCATTAGTGGTCAAGGAGTCCTTACTATAGTGTCATGTCTCAGCTTTTTCACAGATAGCATGTATATGGTCCAGTTGATGAGAAAATGCATACATACAGTGGATTTTAACATGGTAATAATGAAAATTACACAAAAAGATGATGATAACTTTGACAAATCTTCATACAACTTCAATGCTCCAAGTGCAGTTTTCTTCCTTTCTTTCCTCGAGACCATAAAACGGTTTGAGCAGCTTGAGATCATTGTCAATTCAAGGCAACTAGAGAGTTCTTTTACTCAACTTCCTTTCCTGTTGAAATAGAAAACTGCACCTATGGCCAAGAAACAGATTCCTGCTATGGCCCCCAGCGTCTTCAAGCTAACGGATGGCATGTATTTCAGCGCTGCAACCTAAAACAGAAAGATAACAAATACTTTTAGACCTCAAGATACCTATATGAGTAATATTTAAAGATTTTTTTTTTCATATTTTAAGAGTAATATAGGAAAATATCTACCTTTGGAGTATGTTTATTTTCATCTGGACCATATCTTGGCTCTACTCCCTAAAGGGTTTGATATTTGAGAATTTTACCCCGTCCTTGAGACTTTTCTTGTTGACTTGAAATAAACGCATTGCTGACAAGACATCAAACAGTTGTTATGACAAGGAAATCTGTTTGTACCCTAGGTTAAGACAAAATTATCTTTCCAAAACCAAAAATGTGGATATCTCTGTCTTATGGGAGAAGTAGGAAAGCTTTCTCTCCATTGGTCCGGGAAACTCCACATTTCTATTATCAAACAGGGAATTAAAGAAACTTTTGTCTGTCAAAAAACGTTTTTATTACGGGATATAGCTTTACAAAAACAAGAGGCCCAGAGGGCCTGTATTGCTCACCTGGAAACATTGGCATCTAGGTCATCATGATAAAATATTTTCCAAAAAGATACAGACCTGAAGACAAATCCTTGAGGCATATCTGTATAAATTAAAGTTTGGTTAATGGGTGTATTTCCCAACTGTTTTCAAGTTCAATTGAGAAACTGGGTCCTAAGGGCTGTGACCAGACCCTGACATCAATGCTAATATCATGATAGCATTTGTTTCTTTATGCCTAGCAATTGTATAGTATTTGGTTAGGAAGTCTACCAGGGCATAGTAGATCCTGGTATCAAATCTATATCAGGATTGTGATCGTCTCTTAATGCCCAGCAATTGTATATAAAGCTTTGAGGTGGGGATCTCAACCGTTTAAAAGTTATGATTCAGAAATAGATTCTGCAAGGGCAGGACTCATCCCGAGACTAATCATAATATCATGATTGTGTTAGTCTCTTTATGCCAAGCGATGGTATATATTGTAATGTTATAGGGTGGGGATCACAACCAAAGCCAAGTTAAACAAGCAGCAATTTAAAAGTCTTTTCCTGTATTTCCCCTATTGGGCCTCGCCCCGCCTGCCCCTGGGGGGTCAGAGTCACCATTTATACAAAATCTGTTCCCCTCCCCGAAAGGATGGTCCTGACCAAATTTGGTTCAAATCTATTCAGTACTTTATGACAAGTAGGCATTTAAAATGCTTTTCCTCTATTTCCCCTATTTGGCCCCGCCCCTGGCACCAAGGGGGTCAGAGTCTCCATACAAAATCAATTCCTTTCCCCCAAAGGATGTTTCTGACCAAATTTAGTTCGAAACCATTTAGTACTTTATGAGTAGTAGGGATTTAAAAGTCGTCCTCTATTTCCCCTATTGGGCCTCGCCCCTCAGGCCCCATGGGGGTCAGACCTACCGTTTAAACAAAATTGAATCCCCTTAACCCAAGATTACTTCAGACCAAATTTGGACAATATCCTGTCATTCCTACAGAAGAAGAAGGATTTTAAAGAATTTAATATATTTTCCATATTGGGCCCCACCCCTCAGGCCCCAGGGGGGGGTCAGACCAACCATTTATACAAAATTGAATCCCCTTCACCCAAGGATGTTTCTGGCCAAATTTGGTCAAATTCCGTTGTGTGGTTCAGGACTAGTAGGGATTTATAGGAAAAGTTGACAGACGGACGACGGACGACGGACGACAGACGACGGACGACAGACGCTGCACCATGGCATAAGCTCACCGGCCCTTCTGGCCAGATGAGCTAAAAATGAGATAACCCAAATTTCTATTTTCACATTGTATCAATGTCTTATTATGTGTACCAAATACCATTCAAAGTGGTATTTAAAAGTTCTTTAAAAGGAGAGTGCAAGCAATGTTTCAATCAAAGGAATATAACTCCAAGAGGAGAATGGGTGCCATCCAACTGACATATTTCATGTCCCAAAATAAATCATGCAGTAGCACAAAATTTATAGGGATCCTGGGGATGACAAATTATTACACAGTCAAATTCAAAATGGCCGCCTGTCAGCCATATTGTGTGTATCAGACATGTCTGAAAATGAATCATGGAAAATTAAGGAACCAAGGGAACCCACATATGAAATTTGAGAATGACCTATCCAGTACCAGGAACAAGAGGAATTGTGTAAGAGTGGGTGACGGATGGACCACAGGCATAGACGCAGGGCG
Source organism: Mimachlamys varia (assembly GCA_947623455.1). NCBI lineage: Eukaryota > Metazoa > Mollusca > Bivalvia > Pectinida > Pectinidae > Mimachlamys > Mimachlamys varia. Next base: position 15,555,732 of record OX392531.1, on the reverse strand, counting down.
ATTTGAAATCTTGAACAGCCCATCATCTGATGATGGTGGGCTAAAAAGTTACTCTGACTGCCTTAGATGTTTGTAACACACTACTTTAACCTCATTGATCAATTTTAATTTGTCCATCCAACTTACCCAACCTCCTTCCTGAGCAATCCAGGAGGCTATCTTCTCTTTAATAAAGCGGACAACATGGTTTATGATGAGCCTGAGAAAGTCTGCAAAGCGCGAGGCTCGCTCCTTGATGCGCAACACTTTCATAGCTATTCTGTATGCAAAACACAACAGTGCTGATACCCGGCCCCAGTTTATTCCTTCAGAAAATAATCTGAAAAGCAAATATTTGAACTACAATAAAAAGATAATCTCCTAATAACAACAACTTTTTTTTTCAATCTCAACGTTGGGCGATCAAATCCTTTGGCAGTTAGTGACACATTTAAACCATCATGATGATGATGTAGTAAAGATGTTTTCAGAAAAAACTGCATTGAAATATTCTAGTTCTCTGATATTTCGAAGGGTTTGGACTCTCTGACCCGCTAAATATTTGGAGGACAGGTGGGTCTCGCACCTGCCTGTCGTCCAAATATTTAGCAGGTCAGAGAGTCCGAACCCTTCGGACTAGTTCTCTGTGTGTAAAATAAGTCTTAAAACTGTTCATCATTTAATCATTGCAAATCTAATATTACCATATGATTTATGGTTAGTTGTAATGCTTTTCTTGAATATATGATTTATTAATAGTAAGGTGAACTACTAATAAAATAATTTTTCTCAATAATCTTCAGATAATGATGCTTTATAATAACTTCATGAAAAAGTAATCCTTCAATATAGAACCAGGTTATATGTTAGTAATTTCTCTGTCAACGGGTTTATTTTCTCACAGATTCACAATTATGGGCACCAAATTATGAAATTTCATAGAAACTAAAGGACTTATATTCAAGGTACCTGTATATGTGAAAGCCTTATATTATTTCATCTTTGTTGAAGTGACGAAAATAATCTGTTAACTCTTAATATATATTGTAATTAGATATTGTCAGACTTTTTCAATTATAATTAGCTAAAATACGGTCACAATGAGGTCCATATTTTTGGCATGATATTAACCTGATGTTTCTACTTTAAAAAGTCAACATTGTGTTTATGATGTCAAAATTATTGTGATGTCATAGTGCCCCACTGTAAAATTCAGGCTTTATCAAGATAGATATAATGCAATTTCAGTCTTTCTTTTGCAAGCAAGCTTCATTTTAAATATCCAAACTAAAAACCTTTGATTCGGTCAATATGGTGTTATGCCAACCAGATGGAATTTAAAATATTGACCATTGGCTTCGTCCTCAGTCAATACCCAATGTAACATGTCTGTATAACATCATATTGTACTCACACAAAAGGTCCGTAATTGATAATATCTTACTTTCTTGCCACACCAGCAAACACCTCATAAGCTGTATCCTCAGTGATACTAAGCTGAGTAATCATGTCGTTAAACTCATCAGCATATCTTCGATTGATGTCGTCACCAATCCTAGCTAACTGGCGCCCTACCTGTGACGCCTGACTGAAATTACAAATAAAATCATAAACAATATAAATCATAAAAGCATTATCAAAGCTCCTGAAATCATGAACCATTTCTTAGAAATAAATTGTGAAGATATATATCTAATATTCTAACTGCAAACATATCTTTCTTTTTGGAGTCATTTTCTTGACTGGAGCTTCTTAAATGAAAACTACTTTATGGTATTTGTACTTAAATGTCACTAAATAAGTATGTTTGTAAAACAAATTCTACTCAATTAAAGGCCCAATATACGTAACTTTCGGCAAAACTTGAAGCGAACATCAAGCCTAATAACTTATTATATTTATAGATTCAGTTAGGATTAACTAATATCAGCAATATTCAAGATGAATTCTTTCGCGGTTACCGGTACAGCAGCAGTTGAAAGACGGTATTTGTAAACACGCGTCCACTTCGAACCGTCTTCTTCCTTCGGTTTGTTGTTGAAGTGGGCCCCACCTGAATTATTTTCAAGTCTTTGGATTTTTTTGTCAAGAGTTTCTTGTTAGTAACCGCTCAGGTTTACTTCGTTTTAGGACTATTTTTGCATGGTTATCAACTGGAATTTTTTTCAGAATTTTTCAGAATCACGAAAATTTCCCTGAAGTTACGTATATTGGGCCTTTAAGGTTTCAGTATGTATGAATGTTTGACAATACTCTCATGGTCATTTTTGTTTGTAAATCTCTTTAGCTCTCTCCAGGTAAGCTAAATATCATATCACCAGTGACTAGACCTTTTGGTGGTTCAGAAGTCATTTGAAAGTCTTGCCATTTTTTAATTTGACCCCTGTATCTACTATCTTGAGAGTAAGGACAAAGTTTTTTTTCTCAATTTTTTTGGGGTCCTCCAATATGAAGCTACTTCCAGGCAAATGTCATGTCACAAGGCCTTTTGGTGTGTCAGAAGACCTGGTGAACTAGAAAGATGCAATAAGCAAAACAAAATTAGCAACAATTAATGTACTGATTGTAGTATTCAAATGTGATCGATCAGCCCAGCCCTGGTTTTAAACCCTTGACCTCTATTATTGTACTGTCATAATTACTTTATTTATCTAATTGTGCTATAATCTCCATATGTGTACCTATTTATATACAAAATGACATTATGACGAACTCATATACTATTTAGCAGGCTTCTCAACTCGCATTCACCCCTGAAATTTCATAAAGAAATACTCCAACCTTTGAATTGGAAGGGTTCAAATGCGTCTTCAGGGTTGAGTGAGTTTAAGCTAAACAAAAACTAAACTATCAGATCAACTTTGGTTTTAGATGACCACATGAGTGAAATAGAATGCCTGTATAATATATGCTCTAAAACCGTCCACGAAGGAAATCAATCCTTTACCTAATGCCCGGATAAACATATCCATGGGGCATCTGATAGTACATATGAAAACCTTGTTCCGTTCCGGACATGCCAGAACGAGGCCATTTTGTACCAAAGTCGTAATACTCACAAGCACACTTTATCAAGTATTTATAAGGTCAAAATGTTATTTGTTTTTAAGGAAAATTGTACTAAAATTACATTTATATATCGGGCAAAATAGTCGGATATCGATTGTATGAATATTTTCGTTAAAATGATATTTATCATAAAGTTGAATGTACGTTTAAACGGCATTTTGTCTAATTCAAACCCTGAGTATTATCGAATTTTGTCGATAGAAAATATCTCCATTCATTTGTGTAATCCATGAAAAAAACATTGTGCTTCAGAATTACTGGATATGCCTCGTTTTTGCAACTTCTCTTCTTGTCCATAAATCTTCATATAGATCAAAGTGCTGAGAGCACTGCATGCTAGTGAAGACATCTCGTACGGACCAGAAATAAGTTGAAATATTATTGGAAACATGATTGGACGAATTCGCCTTCAAGGAAACTATTTGTTTAAAGATTTTTGTCAGGATAATGTTAGTCCCTTTACCAATTTTTCTATCTCCATGACTTTGTTGTACAACTAATGTGCTTTGTTCTTGCTCATTCAGCTCAGCATGTATTATTTGTGTATTTAGAACTTAATATCATATATATATCAGTATTATATTCCTTCACAGTTACATTCTAGACACTGTCGATCATTTTTGAAGAGTGACAATGACGCTGCGTTGTGTATATCAGAAACATGCAATGTAGTATCTTCCCTACATCCTGGATTATATGTATTAGCGGGCTATTTACTTCATCAGTGGCATAAACTTGGTTGGTCAAAGTGGTTTTCGAGACTGACTATGGACATAAACCCCAAGGTAGAAGAGAACTCTGGCGATATGAGCACACATACCAACAGTCCTCTGACCGGTTCGACATGTACAGTAGTAATTCTGTATTGGTGGTTGTTCGGTAACTGAGTACTGGATCCATATGTTGTATTTTGTTTGCGATTTATGACGGGATCGGATTTGACATCAAATCAGGTCAGAAGAGTGTTGGTATGCCATGACTTCATAAACTCCATCTGCTGTCAAATGTTCTGATATGTATCTGGGGGCCAACTTCACCTGATAAGTCCCACATGCCAGAGTTTCTTGATATTCTTGGTCAATACGTGGGAACTCGAGCTGAGCTGCCTCTAGCTTCTGCCATTGGGATGTAGCTCTCCATGATAGGTCTGGCTCTTTCTCAACATGCTCTGCTAGGATGTTGGACTTGTTTAGAAGTGACTTCATCTCCAGAGCAACTTTTTCATCTTCGGCTGCTTTTGTTGATGAAGGCTGATATATGGGTCCACGTAGCCAATTCAGACATGCCGTGACACTTTTCAGAAGACTTTCGAGAATTTTGATGCGATTTCAGTTTTAAAAAATCTGAATTGCTTGAAACGAGAGTGATAACTTTCGACCACCCATCTTGTTTTAGTGCTACACCTGTCTGTGTTTGCCTCTATACAATCATGTTGACTCTGTCCAGGTTTGAGAAATGTCGGCATGCATGTGAGTCTCGTATCCCTCGTTTGATGGTTTGCTCAAAATTTCTCGGAAACCCCTGTCTACAATTACCTGATCATCTTCCTCTAGGATACCCGACAGACTTTGTAATGAGGTAAGTATCTTGTCAGTGATTTTGGCGTCATTATCACTACCAAAAAATGGGCTGACAGTGTCGAGAACGTAACCATTTATTAGGGAACACAATACTCATAAACTTCAAGTAGTTGCATTTTTTTTAACCGCAGTAACTTAATTTTCCGCTGAAACTCTTGTTCTTCACATTTGCCAATGTATATATATGTACCATCAAATATTACAGTGACTTTGTTGCCGAAGAATGTTTTTGTGAAAGCTGTATTGTGATCCAACGCTTGCGCCCTAGACACGTGATACGGACCAAGATGTGTGGGAACTACGGCTTGATTTAGAGCATGTGTAACGATCTGGAAAATTCTGCTGACGCTCGATTTGTGAATGCGGGAAATAGAAGCCAACAGATCTAGAGTGATAGATATGTCTGTTTTGAGTTTAACCCAAAACATCAGAAGGACATTCTTAGATGACAATGCTTTTGTACAAGTAATATGTTCGGAACATGCATCATGTATTTGAATGAATAGATTACAATCCAAGCCTGTCCAAGCTTGGCAATCTTCATCATCCCTGTTGTCGAAGTTTAATACAAGCGGTGACAAGTTATTGGACATGTTTTGTATGATTTTGAGTAAATCGTTGATAACAGCTGGTGACTTGGTGGCTAAGTGATTAACAAGTTTATCCCTCCCTGTCAAAAACGGCTAAATATCAGGACTGATATCCTTACCAAGAAGATAACTTGAACACACCCTGGAATTCTCAGGCATGTACAGTTTATGTTTGATAAGCAGCTGGTGTCTTGCTTTCTCACTGATGCAGCTAGAACTCTTCGTGTTGTAAGTTCGACAAACTACATTTTCTGTTCGAAGAAGGGGCATAGTATAAATCATCTACAGAAAGATACCCGTCCAGAGTGTCAGATTTGTCAACAGAATCATCATTGTCTACGGAAGCTTTTTTCCGTTCCGGTTCATTGGCATTCTCGGATGCAGGACGTTTCTTGAGGTATCTGAGAAAGCATATTGGACACATCTTTACTTCTGTTGATTCAGAAAGTATGACACCTTCAGAAAGGAGAACATCTTTCATCCAGTCGTGAATTTTTCGCGGATTTTTACCATCGCCAACCTGGTTGTACTTGAACTTAACTTTACATCCCAACCCAACGCAGGAGTTCTCCATTTTCCTATTTCAGACGAAGACAACTTTGCTACAGAATAACTGAACTAAATAGAATTGTAAAATGTAACAGCAAATATATTAACATGCCGAGCACCATTCGCGGTGAGTAGTCGAAAGACCAAGTGGCAAAGGGAACTTTTGTGGCACACCCCAATGGAGAAGCTTTGAAGAAGTAACTGAAGACGAAGATGGTCAAGTGATCAGAAAAATGATGAATCATACGTAATACGTATTACGTATGATTCATCATTTTTACGGAACTACAATAAGTATGTTAAACATAGTAGAACATAATACATTGCCATGGACATTGTATGAAATCATTTTCATAATAAATCAATATGTTGTATTATTGTGTACGACAAGGACCAATTGTATCGCCCGAGCATTCCACATACATTTTTCAACATTGAATTACTGCCCTTATCTAGTGATTTGGCACGACTTTCTTTTGCTGGTATACAGAGGGATAGTCAAATATATTTTTAAAACACTAACATCGATGGTACTTGCATATTATCGTGCCGAATTTGCCGCTTGATTTTAAAAATGGTATTTTGAATTTGATGAAAATTTTGGAAATTTGGGTTTTCTACGTCATCTTGTACTAAACTCCTTCGTTTTTTCATGGTCAACTGTTTATCATTTTAAACTACAATGTATGTACAATACATATAGTCGTGAGAAAACCTCTCAGTGTCAAACAGAAATACCACTTATAAGTCTGTGAAAAACACAAGTATGCTTGCATGTAAACAATAAGTGATGTAGATGGCGCTATGGCCGCACTTATGTGTCAAGTGGAAAATAACATCTGCTTCCATATGTATTTTTCATAGCTTTACTAAAAAATATTGTCGATTTCAAGAAATCGCTGTGGGCGGTTCTGCAACAGCACATTTGTATGCCAAGCAGCCGTCTCAACTCAGGTCTGATCCAAATTACACTGTGACGTCCATCATAAATAATCTTAATTAATATCAATTCTTGTGTAATTCCTAAATTACAACATAAATACAGTATATATTTTTTTCATTTTACTAGGCAAAATGAGACGAGGAAGGCATTTTTTAAATAGTTTTCATCAAAAAAATGGCATTTTCACGCAAGTATTAAGAAATTTTTCATTTAAATTTTAATATTCTGTCTTGTATTTTTATTTTCTCTGTTAAAACATTTCTGTCCTTGATATGTGGTACTGTAAATGCCACCACCCACATTTTACTTTTTTTGGTTTTTTTTTATCAAATATAAAGTTTTTGTTGTGCTTTTTATGTATGTACATTTGTAAGCATAAAATATAATGCTTAAGTGAATAAATAAACAAAATAAATATTAATATCAAAAATACATACATTATGTATACATGTAAGATCATTTTTTTGGTACAAATACACGTTATTCAATGAAACTTCACCAGATGGTCATTGGTGTAATGTGCATCGATCAAGGAATAAAACAATTTATTCTGATGATATACTACATACATTTATCTATGGCGCCAAAAATATCCTATAGCGTATTTTCTCGTACGGCATGTTTTAGGGAGACCCGTTTTACTACGCCCAACAAACACTGACATATTCACCGAGCGCAGTTTGTCTGGGATTGACCACGTTCCTAGATCAATGTTGCCAGTTTTTATTGTAGAGTAATGATGTCGGCCATGATACAGGCCTCAGTAAAACCACCGACAATGTTCCATGGTAGGATTACTGACCCTCCCTTCCTTATTTGTACAGAAATGAGTGCCACATTCTCTGTGGCCTCTGTGAGAAATACGTCGCGGTAGATAAGTCATGGTCGTTTCAACGCTTGCTTGCATTTGCCTTTATTCAAAGGTTTTAATGACTTGGGTGACTAACCAGTAAAAACAATATGCGGGCCAATTCCGAATTTTTTATAAAAATGACGACTGGCGCATTCCAATTTTTTTTTGATCACTTTTACAAAATAATTGGCAATGCATTGCCCTAAAATGAGATGTGCATGGTCCTGAAAACCAAGTTATTTTGTTTTCTTGGCCTTACACGAATTTTATGGTAATTTCTGACATTTGACATACCTCATGGGGTCAGAGGTGAAATGAACCAATTCTGGTATGGCTGGTGTTTGCTCCATTGTTTCTGGATCTTCTTCCATCTGATCCTGTTGATAGCGTTGGTACATGAAGTTCCTGATAACATCCTCTGCTTGGTTTACAACGTTTTCTTCTGTGTCTGGTCGTAAGGAAATCTCCGACCCAGGCGAGACCTGTCGGGATGTCGGAGAATCCGGAGAGTTCCACCTTCCACCTCCCCCTCCTCCATCCCAGGTTGCCATTATAGCACTGAAATACATTATGTATGACACACTTAAATCATGAACATGTTCTACTATAGAATGCAATGTACCAGGGTATAATAAACACTTACTAAATCTTACAGATTTGACATTTAAATTTTTTTTTGCTGGAACCTGTTCATTTTAAGAAATGGGTGGTAAACAGCCTTCTGTAACTTGATTAATTGTGTAGGTTAGTTGAAAAATATCTTTCCATTGATACCTAATTTACATGTAATAGAAAATGTTGCATATTCTAAAACACAGCTTAAATTTAAACAACTATGAACCCGTGCACAGGTCGGTAACATTTTGCATGTTCTACATAAGGGGAAATCTGACTCTCGCAACTGCCAGCTGTCCCAATATTTACCAGGTCATAGAGTCAGAACCCTTTGGACTACAAATCTGTAATAGGAAGGAGTAATAAAAAAAACAACCACGCCCCCACGATTTGTTCTCCTTTCTCCCACTTTTTGGGGATCAAAAGAATTATATAAACACTTGAGAACAGTGGCACACCAATGCAATTATATAGTCTGTTCTGGGAAAGTGCAAATTTACAGGTAGATATTTACCTGTATTTTTCACAAAGTCATACTATATGTACTATTACATATCACAATATATGTTCACATATATATTCTTTTTTTTTTAATAAGAATATACCCAGATTAAAAATTTATAATTCTTAAGTTTTAATTATTTTGTATTAATAATTAACAGTATTATATGGATATATTTCATGACATAATACAAAACTTCTGGAGCATAAGACAATAATATTATGAGAAAGAAGGATTGTATATTACAATACTTGCATGTATACAGATAATACACTAGCACAGAACATTCACATCAATCAGTAAATACAAATGTATGTGATATTGTGCCTGAAATGAAAATATTAAAGTAAAAAGCTTAAGCATACATATACATTGTACCTAGAATATTTAGCACCTGATATTGGCTGATTAAAAATTCAATGAATCACACAAATATTTATAAGTCATTAGTATTTCTACCTAATTAGTAAAACTTCTATCATATGCCAATATGAAAGAATTATGAAATTTAGGAAAATGTGTTTATTATGCAAATCCATTAAGATCTAATTATTTAGTATAAATAATTGATTGCTGTAATAATGAAATATATAAACTATATCAGTTTATGATAAATAAAGAATTTCAAATTAATTTATTGCTGAATCTGTATTCAAGTTGATGGATCCAAGCCATCAGGTGGTAAAGAAGTTAATACCAAGCCGCCGTCCGTCCTTAAACAATTTTTGTTATCGCTATTTGAGAAGTTCGGGATGAATCTTTCTCAAATTGCATATGTAGGTTTCCCTTGGTGCCTTGTTGTGCCCCTTTGATTTTGATACTGATCGGAAAAACAAAATGGCTGAAAGGTGGCCATCTTTGATTTTGCCACTGAAAGTTTGTTACCACTATTTATTGAGAAGTACATATGATGGATCTTCTTCAAGTTTCATATATGAAGGTTCCGCTTGGTCTTAATTATAGTTGTGTTAGTTTGTATTTGGAACTGATCAGAAAAAAATGCTCATATAGGTAGCAGTGTACAGAAGGCTTTTGTGGCCATGGGTGATATTTTTGTACAATGAATAACCCCGATAATAGCATGCCTATGAAAATCTAAAAAAAAAAATAAGGAGTAAAATTGGCTTAAGCATGATAAACTGGACTTTGTGGACTACACATTTGTAAAAAGAGAAAAAAAAAATTTTGGTTAGAGATTACAATTTTGACCCTTCCGAAATGGGTGTCTACACATGAAAAGCTAGCTTTACAGGAAGTGAAATTTCGACAACAGCACATGAGGGAAAATAGCGAAAAATCTAAGCGTACGACCTATGCTGGGACAGATATAATTCTGCAACCAAGTTAGTAAAATTTCATTTTAGATAGAACTTAAGAAAAAAATTCCTATCTGCATAGGTCAAATTTTGTGTCAAAAACAGTGATATTTTGCATTTTTCAGTAATTTTTGCTGTGGTAACCATGGTTTCCACACAAGTACCATACATAGGATACATCATGATCAGTGTATACACTTCATAGTCTTTTTTATGAATTGGAAATGATATACAATTTACAAAAATGTGTACATTTACATCTATGCAGTGTACGGTTAAATCTCTGTGTTGACAATTCTCAGGCATTGGCCTTTTTTTCCATAAATCTCTAGGTCTACTGTACACAGCTACCATAGGATACTATTTTTTTAAATTAATGCCTTTTCTTGACAGGAAATCTCAAATTTAAGATACAGCTACTAAAATTCAATACATGACAGAGAAAAGAAGGGAAAAGCTCCATGGTTGGTATCAAGATCCCTCTGGGATCTCTTGTTAATAACGTAGTATAATTTGTATTTTAAGTAAAATAGCGTATCATAGGTCAACTTGGCCGGATATGGATTCAATAAATTTTGCCTTAACCTGTGAACTTGATACTCTTTTAAAATAAACTATTATTATTAGTCATAATAACCATATTAAAGATATACACTGTACATATAAAAATATTTATGATGATTTAATAGTTTTTATTTATTCATACAAATGTATCTACTAAAGCATTTCATCCATATTTTTGTCATAAACTTCCTCACAAACTCAGTAGATCTCTGCAGCAATGGCAACTTGGAGTTCAAATCTTTTTCATTAATAATCATACTTATTGATTTTTTTTTTGTTTTTATCATGGTTTTGCACAAGTTTAGTCTGTTTTAGCTGATCCATAGCAAAATATTTCTAAGTCCATGTTTCAGAAATGAAAGTCCATTTTTGAGCTGTCTCTCTGCAAATTTTTCTAAGTCTATATTCTCAGAGCTTATTTTCAATTATTTTTTTGCGTTTCTCCGAGGATTATATCCTAGGTTGTTCCAAGCTTTCCTCGGAGAAAAGTTATTCTCCGAGGTTTCTCCGAGGATTACACTGTTAGTCATGATACACAATGAAGTAAAAGAAATCATGAAGTCAGGATACACACTGAAATAAAAGTCCCAAGAAATCCTGAAGTCAGGATGCACACTGAAATAAAAGTCCCAAGAAATCCTGAAGTCATGATACAAAATGAAGTAAAAGTCTCGAGAAATCCTGAAGTCAGGATACACACTGAAATAAAAGTCCCAAGAAATCCTGAAGTCAGGATACATACTGAAGTAAAAGTCTTGAGAAATCCTGAAGTCAGGATACACACTGAAATAAAAGTCCCAAGAAATCCTGAAGTCAGGATACACAATGAAGTTAAAGTCTTGAGAAATCCTGAAGTCAGGATACACACTGAAATAAAAGTCCCAAGAAATCCTGAAGTCATGATACACACTGAAGTAAAAGTCCCAAGAAATCCTGAAGCAAGATACATACTGAAGTAAAAGTCTTGAGAAATCCTGAAGTCAGGATACACACTGAAATAAAAGTCCCAAGAAATCCTGAAGTCAGGATACACAATGAAGTAAAAGTCTTGAGAAATCCTGAAGTCATGATACACACTGAAATAAAAGTCCCAAGAAATCCTGAAGTCAGGATACACAATGAAGTTAAAGTCTTGAAAAATCCTGAAGTCAGGATACACACTGAAATAAAAGTCCCAAGAAATCCTGAAGTCATGATACACATTGAAGTAAAAGTACCAAGAAATCCTGAAGCAGGATACATACTGAAGTAAAAGTCTTGAGAAATCCTGAAGTCAGGATACAAATGAAATAAAGTCCTGACATATCCTGACTCCTGAGGTCAGGATATCTCAGGATATTTCGTTGGTGAAGATTTTATAAAAAAAAATGTCAGGAAATCTCAGGATTCAGCAAACCTGCATTATTTTGACAACATTATGCTCATATGAGGTGGTAATTAAATGAAATCTTACAGATTGAACACTTTTGATTTTGCTCCACTATCAGGCATGGGACCGCTTCGTAGCTCTAACAACGCAATATAAAAAAAATTGTCTCGTCATGAAGAGCTACGTTATCGCAGCTACCGCTTGACAAAAGGAAAATATCCTCGTACTGAGTCTAGAAAATTAACATGGACTCTCAACTTATATGTGTGTATATATATCTCAATACTGTGTTGTCCGTCTACACAGAGACGTATATAACTTATACGTCTCTGGTGTACAGAAAGAAATCTAGAGGGATAGTGATAAAGATTAAGTGCCGTCGCGGGGTTCAAACCTATTATACAGTACATGCATCTCTTTCTGTTGTTGGTTAAACCGTTTGTATTTTCTACTTCCCTATGTTTATATAGTATATAGGGAGACTGAAAACAGACGTCAAACCATATAACGGAAGCAGATGGCTGAACTGCTGAAGTTGGAGACTTCCTATCCAAAAGCCGAATTAGGCGAATACTTCGAAACAACATATTGCATGAATTTGTCATTTAAAACAGATATCATGTTTTAATAAATTTAGCAGGCAAACAGGCATGCAATCAGTCGCAGTATTTTAGAAACAGAACCATCTACAAACATCGAAGATGCTGATCTCATTCAGACTGATTCACACTGCGGAAAGTCAAAGACGAATTTCGAGTCAAGTCTTCTAGCTTGATATTAAACGGATAAATCGTCTGGGTCCTTTTATTTTTGTGATATAAATACCTTCTGTATGGTGAATGTTCTTGAGTGAAACACTTTACAGATCTTTGTTATAAATATTCCAGTGTTTCTATCTTGAACTCTATTTTATGCGTCATGATTGTCAAAAACAAAAAGCTACTTTGGAGCTCTCCTCTCTTGTGAGGTAGGAAGTTATAAAATTTACGAAATCGCAGTAAAAGACGAAACGAAAACGAAAAAAATCTCTTCGCCAAACATTATAATTTCTATACGAGACCAGCTATGCAACACAGAGACCAAGATAGCTTAACATAACATTTGTTTTCGTCTTTAGGGAATTTATCAAATTTTCATATTCAAACAAATACATCTAGCGATATATGAACATTTTATTGCAAATTAAGTCAATTTTAATTAACTGATGCCAGCTAGAGATATTGATTAACACTTTACTTTTTTTTTAACTTATGTTTTTATTCAAGACAATGCACATGATACAACAACAGTAAATACATACGGTATGAACGACACACACCTCCACACAGATACATACACTTCCTGGGTACCCACAAACAACCTACTAAAAACTCTATCAATGCATGCTCTGCATGTTTTAATAAATAGTCATCTTTAAATATATTCACACATACACAATGTACCCACACACTCACATTCATCCAGATAAACACATACATACTTATACTATCACACACAAACATCACTCCCAGACACCATCGCACACACACACACCTCATTTTTTCTCACATATTTCCTACGATGTAACATAGTTATTATGGTCATGAAAATATGTATACATTTTATGGAACAATGTATGTATACATAAGGAATAAATATATTGCACAACCTCAACACAACATGTAGTATCATCATACATTATACACCTCTGCCTCGTAAAATACCACAAAATAATTCCTTTCACAAATTTAGTTTTATTTATTTTATTCACTTGAACGAATTGAAATTGTTGAGCAAGGAGGTGTTAGTGCACATTGTATTGGTTATACTTAAAAGATAGAGAAAAGAAAGTAAAGATTGAGGGGGGGATGAATATTGAAAGTAGGGAGAAATAAGAAAAGAAGAAAAAAGGTAAGAGAAAAAGGACAAGAAAAAGAGGAAAGAGAGATAATTGAAAGTAAGAAAACATAAGAAGAAAACGGTTAAGTTGGTTGGGAGAGATGGTAAAATTGTGGTGTTTATTATTTGATTTAAAATAGGTAAGTTCAAATTGTCAGATATATTATATGATTTTGGCTATGTGAGGGACTGGCCTAATTATATTCATATACAAAAAACATATAATTATATATGCTTTTCCTTTTAACTTAAGGATATACCAGTGCCGTATACGTCTCTGGATACACCTAGCAGTTAAATTGGTATATTAAGTAATTTTTGTTTTGTCATGTCCTAAACATTGTTTGCATAAAATGTATAACATATAAATAATACCAATGCAAAATAAATTCTAAGTAGTAACAAAATTTGCTGAAAGTGAAAAGGTGACAAAGGTAATATACTTGAAGAAGCAGGTAATTTATGTATTACTGGATTCTTATTGTGAAATAAGAAGACCAAAGATATTTCACTTACTTTGATAGGCCACACAAAACTGATACACTTTTGATTATTTATTTATTATGTAATTTATACAGTTGTAGTGTTTTTGTTGTTTATTTCAAATATCGCCCACTTGTCAAACTTTGTATAAATATGTATGCATGACCGCATATTCCTGAGAGAAGTTTCTGTAAGGAAAATTAACAATCTTGTGTGACCTTATTAAGATTTTAATACATATGTTATTGCCAACTTATCTGTTCAAGCATTGGCAGTACTAAAAGGGAAATAACCCCTAAATCTGAATCAGACAGTAAGTCAATGACTGATAAGGCTAGACCTATATTTAAAAAAATGATATATTATACCAACTATTCAATCTTAAAATTTTTTTTTCAGCATAAGTAACAAGCTCTAGGATATCACAACTACAAAATGTAAATAAAATTTTAGTAAGAAACAATCTAAAAAAAAAAAAAATAGATTTAAATAAGCAACAAAACTAACTGAACCTAAGCATTAAAGGGAGACAACTCCCAAAACGAATGACTCGTAGCTACGCGATTAATACAAACTCAATCGTAGGTAGTTTACACTCTGCAGGACGGGACGAGTCACTCGCAATAAACAAACAAGGGAGGGTGCAGGGTAAAAAGAATAGAGAAATCAACACAAACACGTAATCACTAAGCATCTCCAGCCACAACGCGATTCACGTGTATCTCTCAAATGTAAGGCCGTAAAACGTGAACTGTTTAAAACACACGCTACAATGGAATGTCCTCCTCTCCCATCAACACCGTGTATGACCGAATCCGGAAATAGCTACTTTTCCTCTCGCTTCGGCCTGATCGGAGACCTGGACACGATAATAACAACGTCTATTTTTTAGTGTTACAGTGTTATACAAACATGTTTCAAGTTGCCTCGTAATTCTACACTAATCAAACTATTCAAAACATACAAGATTACTTGGTAAGCGCTTCTAATTAAATAACAGATAGTCAAGTTTGTTACCTAGTACCTGATAAATCTGACCTGCATTCACGTTCAATGATGAATTATATGATTTTATTGATCCTTTTGTACCATTTTTGTTTGTTTGTTATATGTATCTATGTTAGTTCCTCAGGCAGAATGCAAAATATCTTGTTGATTGAACTGTTATAAGTACGCCAAATTTAATCAAGCATTTTCCGCTGGTGTACGGGGGTTAGTAGAAGAAACAGAATGAGGTTTACGGGGGATAGGTTTGGCACTGTACGGGGCATATGTATACCATCATGTATGTGATTTATATTATATAACTTATTGTCTGTAGAAAGGACATTTTGAAGCACAGGAGTACGTCACTATATATAATATGGCTTTGTAGTTTGCGTTTCCTGTATATCCTGCATGTGACTTATTGCCAATCTTATTGAAATACCGATCCTAATTGTCTCTCCGTTATTCTCCGCATACAACTTCCATAAGGGGTCACATCCTGGTGAGCTTGTCCATTAACCAATTGAATACCGCTTACTGGTGGACGACAAAGATTGTATAATTCTATTGTAAATAAAGTCTTATACTGCATACATATTGTGACGAAATGACTTACTGCAGATTGCATCGTCAATAAGATAATTCCATTGAATATGAAATACAGAAGGTTCAGAGGTCATCTGAACATGACCTTTTTGAGATGTATTCATATCCTTATATAACGGAGTGAGAATAAGGATCTGCATTTTAAGCAGACTAACTTATTGCCTACTTATAGTGACCTGCGTAATGTGTGTTTAATAGTAACGATGACGCACGTGTTACATGTATAATATTTCTCAAAACACTGTCATTGGTTGCAAAAATCCGTTTGACTTTTTATGAATAGTTATGATTCTCTTTCTTGAGCTACCATCATAGAACAAAAGGGGGTGACATTGGTATTAAAACTGACGGACACTTTACAGCATAAAATAAGCTCGTGAAGTCGACAACAGAGCTTATGGAACGTTTTTATTATACCCCTAGTACCTGGTCATAAGTAATGTCGCATCTTATATTTCCCCATTTAGTTTAGTGTATTTCGACCAATTTTGAAATTGTCATCATACAATAACTGCTTGACAAATTTCCATTATTTTTTTTTTTTCAATTTTATGCTTAATTGTAGTTTCCAAAACATATTTAAAAGTGCAAATGTAGACCGTGGTTTATGTTGTTGATGCGTTTAAAGGAGAAATGAAATCTGTGAACGTTTCCCCTGACGTCAGTGTTAATTTCATGGAAATAAGCTTAAGATTTGAAACCATAAAAACAATATTTTTGGATGTGCGGGCTATACAAAAAAGCAACGAACGGACAATACCACATTGAATACGCAAGAAATGCGGTATAGTTCAGGTCATAAAGAGGAGCCAGGTACAATGTTTAAATCTGTCTTGATGTGTCAACAACATAAGCAAATTTGGAGATTGTTTGTTATATAGTCTCTGTATACAATCACTTTGTCTCTGATATAGTCACGTGGTCAGACGGAGCGGTGGACGTAGTTCACGTCGCTCATCAAAAATGTTCAATTTTTATTGGATTTCATATTGATTTTGGAACTTTTGAATTTCCACACTCCATCAACAGAGTGATGTGAATCTAAATGTAAAGATACAAGAAGCCAAGACTCGCCTAAATGTAAGTAAATCGACTTTATGCAACTGAACTTTCTGCTACGGAACAGTACTCACCCTGCGTACATAAGTATAACCTACCTGTATACATGTACGTACCCCGGTCGCTTAGCTAAGTACGGACTTTCAAGTAACGTGTAAAATGGACAGTACATAGTTATTTAAAGAATTTGAACAAAATGGATAATACAACTGAGAAAAGCTTAAACATGTCTACATCTTAGGTCCTAACTGAATGCAGGAATACACTATACAACGAAAATGAAAACATTGAGCCAATAACAATAACGCAAATGATGAAAGCTATGCAAAGTACGATGAGTGAAATGAACTCCCGATTGACAGCTATAGAAAAGAATACAAGTACATTGAATTTGATAAACAAAAGCTCGGTAGTGTAACACTTAGAATGGACAAGACAGAAGAAGTGATAGATACAGTGAAAAGGAAAATAAGAGACATGGAGACCGATCTACTAGGAAATAGTAACATAATGGACAGAGTGAAAGCGGCAAACGACACGATCGGAAGAAATGTGACACAAATGAAAGTTGCTATGGATGATATAGAAAAACAGGAAAATGAAACTTTCCAGGAGATAGATGATTTGGGGGACATTTACGAAGGAATGAAAGAACAAGCACTGGAAGCACAATGCAGAAGCATGAAATACAACTTGATATTTTCTGGAATAGAAGAAAAGGTGTGGGATTCGGATGAACATGCCGAGAACCCAGAACAGATAATAAAAAAAATGTATAAAGGAAACACTGAAAATACAAAGTGCAGACGAAATCCTTATTACCAATGTCCATAGAATCGGAAAAAAAAGAGATCCGCGCGCAGCTGCTAGGCCCAGGTCCATCGTTGTAAAATTTGTCCACTACAAAGATTTAACCAAAATTAAAATGTCAGCAAAACATTTGAGAAGAACAAACTACGGAATCAACGAACAATTCCCCCCTGAAATAGAAGAAATAAGAAAAAAACTATACCCCATTGCAAAAAGTGCAAGGAAAGAAGGGAAAGGACAGCTCTAGTGAGGGACAAACTATATATTGATAACATTTTATATAAAACATATACGCGCGAAACCCAGGACACGCCCACTAGACCACCGCGACCAAAGCGCAGGCGCTCCAGCGACCAATCCGGTTACCGCTAGGGACTAGCAGGAGGGCAGATACATCGGTCCTATGAGTCTGTTCTAGTCAGAAAATTAAGAGTTTAGCTCTTAATATATGTGGAATTATGAGAAGAACCCAGTACCCAGAGGTATTGGAATTAATTGGTAGATTTGACATTTTATGTTTAACAGAGACAAAAACTGATGACGTTGATATCATTGATATACCAGGTTTTAACACTGTTATGAAAAATCGTTTTGAATATAAAAGGGTAAAGTCTGGCGGGATAACGTTGGTCTATAGGCAAGAACTTGAAAAGTTTATGAAAATTGTATCAAGTGAGAGTAGTTTGTCAGTTGGTTCAAATTCGACAAAGCTGTAAGTGGTAGTGATGAGGATTTACTGTTTGGTGTTGTATATATACCCCGGAATGTTCTACTTATTGTATCGGGGACCCGTATTCTGAAATTGAAATTGAATATTTAAGATTAGCAAGTAACTGTAAATATGTTTGTCTATTAGGAGACTTTAAATCTCGAACAGCAAGTAGCGACGACTTCGTTAACACTGATGAAATAGAAGACAGTGACGAACTGACTAATGCTATATTACAAGAACATATGAATGTGAATGTTTTCAACAGATTAAACATTTCAAAAACTAGAAAGAGTAAAGATAAGAAAAAAATAATTTTGGTAATCGACTTATTGATTTCTGCAAGTTTAATGATATGTATATATGTAATGGTAGAGTTGGTCATGACAAAGACATTGGTCAACTTACATGTAAAAATGATAGTGTAGTAGATTATGTAATGTGCTCGTCAGGCCTGTTCAATTATGTTGAGGACTTTGAAGTTCTGGATTTTAGCCCTTTATACTCGGATGCGCATTGTCTGGTCTCATTTAATATTCATGGTAGTTCTGCACTTGCTACTAATGATACAAAGATCCATAATTACAAAGTACGAATGAATAAATGGGAAAATTCTAAAAAGAACTCATAAAGGATATGATGTCGTATGTAGAAAACAAAATGCAACATATTTCATTAACTTTAGAAAACTTTATATATCTTATATAAATTATATGTCATACAAACATTTAAGCCATATGATAAAGAATCTCCCGTGCATCAGAGCACATTAATAATAAGCACAACATTTCTGTATGAACATTAAACAATATATCCCAGAATGATCTCGGTGCCCACAACAGACAATCTTCATTTGTTCCTAAAAAGTGGGATATTTTCCCTTTTTTCTTCTTACGAAAAGGCATTATTAATTGAAAGATGGTATTCTGTGAACCAAAATTCCAAGATGGCTGTCGGTCGGCCATTTTGGGGTTTTTTTTTCTGATCGGACCGAAAAACAAAATAGCATAACTTAAGTACCAAGAGGAACCCACATATGAAATTTGAGAAAGATCCATTTATACATGTATCTACCAAAAAAAAATATAACAAACTTTAAATGTCAAAATTCAGGATGCGGCCTGTCAGACATTTAGTTCTTTTCTGATCAGTCTCAAAATTTCTCAAACGGGCACAACTATGCACGAAAGGGAAACTACATATGGAATTGGAAAAAGATCCATCCATTACTTCTTTAAGAAATAGTGATAACAATCTTTCAATGTCAAAATCCAAGATGGCTGTTTTTCAGCCATTTTATTTTCTAATCAAGTTACAAAATCAAAAGAGCACAACTATAGGGACCAAGAGGAACCTACATATGAAATATGAGAAAGATCCCTCTAGTAATTGGCAATTAAGATGGCCGCCTTTCCGCCATTTTGTTTTTACTGATCAGTATTAAATCAAACGGGCATAACTAAGCAAAACTGGAAAGCTACATATACTCACTGAAGAAGTGTTTAACACAATAAAAGAACTTCAGGTTAACATTATCGTTGGGAGGAAGGTGAATGAATCATTGAAATCTACGCTGCCGGTAGTTAGCACAATGAATGTAAGATAAAAGAATTCGCAAACATATGTCTCCTTTAATTTAAAGTTACAAATTATAGTTCGGATATCCAATTTGACATAAAAAATCACAGTAAACAGTCGTATTGTTGTTCCAAAAGAACGACGTCCTATTACGATATCTTTACTAAGCCGGAGAAAAAAATGGAATGTAAATACCCATATATGGCCACACAGAATTACGAGAATTTACGCCATAAAGCGCCATATCAATAATAGTGTTATTTCTACTAAAAATCTTATATTGTGTTTTTTGCTATTCTAACATGTACACTATACAAGTTCTGATAAAGTTTCGTTAAAACAAAAAATGTGTACCTACAGTGTACAGTGAGAATCCGAGAGGTGGCTATATAAGTATATACACGAATGTATACACAGAGAGGTCTAACAGGAGCAGTGACGTAATATTTAAATGAACCGTGGGAGTGAAAATTGATTTCTTTGTTACAAATTGCAGAAAGATTATAAAAGTCATCATAATTATTAACAATACCATGCGAACACCATTTCCTGTTATGTTTAGGCTTTCAAATAGTTTAGATACCATGCGATTTGTACCATTCAAACTTTTTCCGGAGCGGGAGGGGAAAAGGACATGGGTCAAAGGTCACAGAATAGTGCCAGCAATAGACGCAAACACTACTCGTAGTTTTAGCGCTAAAAAAGGCAAACTTAAAGGTTAAATATTTAAGATAAACAGTAAGAGTTGTTTCCCTTTACTAAATTTGCAAAGAATGTTTTGTCTTGAAGCATTGTTGGAGGGAAGGTGATTCAACTTTGTATAGATTCTAACAGAGACGTATAATGGCTTTATACGTCTCTAGATCTGGTTCAAATGGTTATACAATGCATGGACACATCAAAATGAAAATATTTAATTAAGTGTGAAGCACCGTGGTTGCTGGGGATTTAATTTGGTGGGACTGACCTCCAGTGGGGCGAGAGAGGAGGGGCCCAACAGAGGAAATGTAGTTTAATTTTCAAATTCTTTAAAATTCTTTTTCTGAAGAAGAGAAAAAACAGTTAACTTTTTTTTCGTAGTGAAACATCCATGGATGATTTAATTTTGTATAAATGGTGAGGAACTAGGAGGATTATGCTGAAGGACGGGTCTCAAGCGGAGTAACGATAATAAATTCTTTAAAATGCTGACTTTTACAAATTTTCATTTTGTTTTTAATTGTAAAGTACATTTTTTTTCTTTATCTATTATTTTTACATTATTCCATTGACACATGCGTACAGTCCACTGACTTTAATCGCTCCAACCTTAGAGACTTCGTCAGTTAATGGCAGAGCTTCTTCTTCTTAAGGAATGACAGGATATAATTTTTTCCATCATTGTTCAGATATAACTATTTCCATGAGAGTGATATAGACCCCATGATCCTCTATTCCAGTTTCAACCGATTCAGTTGTATAAACCGGAGATTTGTATGACGTTAAAACATTACAAATTTCAAATTAAGGAGATGGAGTGTTGTAGTGCAGATTAAAGACCCAATAAACGTAACTTCAGGAAATTTTTCGGGATTCTGAAAAATTATGAAAAAAAACCCCAGTTGATAACCATAAGTTAGAAGACAGTTCAAAATGGACGCGTGTTTACAAATATCGGGTGTTTGGGTGGTGCAGTGAATATAAACTTTATTTATTTTACAACAATTATGAAACAAACTATACAAATTATATTAATCACTCTTGTTGGCCCGGATGTTTGCGCGCGGGGGGTCTTATTGTGGGAGGAAACCGGAGTACCCGGAGAAAACCCACGTGGTCGGGCAGGTGACCCCGTACCTTTTCACGTCCGTTCGGGGAATCGAAAACCGGCCGCCTTGGTGAAAGGCAAGTGCAGTGAATAGCGCACTTGCCTTTCACCAAGGCGGCCGGGGTTCGATTCCCCGACCGGACGTGAAAATGTATGGGGTCACCTGTTTGACCACGTGGGTTTTCTGTGGGTACTCCGGTTTCCTCCCACAATAAGACCCCTCGCGTGCAAACATCTGGGCTACATACCTTTTCATTCACCTTGAAATTAGCCTAAATTTGAAAGATGATTAAAATGCAATTGTTAAGAACGCACTTAAACACCTCTATTAAAATGATTGACAGTAAGAGAATATCGTTGTTGTATGATATTTAATGTTATGAAAATTCACGAAAGTGCCTAACTGTGCGCTGATTTGTAATCAAATTGACTGTAGATTGTCACGTGTACTAACACAACACTTTCATCTATATGTTCGATTTCAACACTCTAATCAGAGACTGGTACATGGACAATAAATTGTATTCTGATATTGGAGGTACTTAAAGAAGGTCACCTCTGATTGGATACACCTTGCTCATAGTATATCTTCTGATTGGATGTATTTCGTAGTTATTTTGAATAGTCTGTGACACAGGGACATGCCAATTTGTTACAGATAGTTATATTTACATTCTGATTGTTTCTTCTCTATATGAACATACCAACTGAAAACAACAAACACTTGACTATGAATACATCATGAATACAGTATGAATACATCCATTCACGTGAATTACTTATGACGTAATATATTAGTCTTGTTCAATGGGAGTCTTACGGCTCCGCTTCGGATAACATGGAGAACGCCCCCACGTCAAACGTTCAAATGACTACGGTAGATTATTGGCGCCAATTTTTCGCAAATTGTGGCTGTTCCGCCTTTTTCGTTTAAAGGACGGCGCAATAACAGACGCAGTTGATTAACCAGTTGTTCAACAAATAAGAAAATAAATTAGACAATTGTTCAGTAGTAAAAATGTAAATATATGAATTGAACGGCGTTGTTTTAATTTTCATGCCGGTATGAATGCAAATCGGTTACATCCATATTGACCATGAAGCCCTAGCGGGCTTCATGCAATATGGATGTAACCGCTTTGCATTCATACCGGCATGAAAATTAAAAAACGCCGTTCAATCCCTATATGGACCTAAGCTGAGGCGTTAAGAATAATTCTACAATTAGATCCATCTAAGATCCCTCCTCAATGGTCATTGATCATTGGGGGGAGAGGGGGGGGGCATTTTAATCGAAGGCTGTATGGTCATTGAGGGGGAATATACTTTTTTAATTTAATTATTTGTAAGCAAACAAAAAATTAGCAGATATTTTAGGCGTGTAATATTTGATTATTCAATATACAAGATTAATGAAAATAAATGATAGTTGTTGAAGTTGCATTTAGAGCTTTATGGGCATTTGATAATGCTATTTAATAGATAATTGTTTAATTCTAGAGAATTTTAACGATGTTTACAATTCTTTCGTCAACTTGACATCATTTTCATTTGATGAATTCATCTCCAACTAAATACGTTTACAATTTGATTCACAGCATTACGTTTCAAAATCAACTTAATAAGTTAAAAATCCAGGGTTTCACAATCAATTAAATATATCACAATCAATTAAATATATCACAATCGATTAAATACACTACAATCAATTAAATATATCATAATCGTTTAAATACACTACAATCAATTAAATATATCATAATCGATTAAATACACTACAATCAATTAAATATATCACAATCGATTCAATACACTACAATTAATTTAATATATCTCAATCAATCCAATACACCACAATCAATTAAATATATTGACATCAAACATCTGGATAGTCGCTTTGCCTGTAGGTAAATGCCAAACATTATCATTGACATATTTGTGGGTTTTATTTCTGTGTTAAATATGTCTCTGTATCAGATGAATTGTTTGCATTCCAACTTGTTTAGAAGCACATACTAGGTTTTTTGTTCTCTTACTTCCGTCAGGCATCCGTATTGATGGTTAACCTATAAAACAAACGAAAGGTGTGTTAACAGAAAGACCATTGTGAATCAAATATGTTTCCTCATATAGATATATAAAAACAATAATTGACCGAGTTAATCGGCAATTGATTAATTTCAGACCAGGACAAATGAAAGTTGTAAAAATATTTGTTTCTCCGGCGAACATAATGACTTGTTTTTGTTTTAATATGAGGCTGAATTTGTCAAGGAGCTTATCAGGAATGAAAATTAAAATAAAGAAAACTCCAAGACGTTAGTCATCCTCGATATCCAGGTGTTACGATCACCTACGCTCTCTACATCCCTGGGATGTCATCGCAAAACTGAAGGCACACTCACGTAAAAAAAACTTAATAATCGCTAGGCTGCATGCCTGTCCTTTGAAGATTACAAAGGAGCCGCAACCGACTTCAAAGCCTATCAATTTTTACCAGTATGTGATTACGAGATTATTTTTCTGTATATAAAAGGGTCGAACTAGTTACCTTGTCTCATCAGCAAGGTGACTCACACAGAGTCTTCAGTTTTGCAATGACGTATATAAGGGGTGAAGAGAGCGTAGGTGATCGTAACCCCTGGATATCGAGTATGGATGTTAGGATGATGACCGATCGTATATACCTTCTGGAATTGAAATCAAGGACACAACAGATTCTTTTTCATCAGCTGCGTACCTTGATCTCAACATAAACTATGACCAACATGGACAGCGTCCTTCTAAACGATACTATAAACATGATGATTTCGATTTTTCATCTTTTTATACTTACAAACATGCTTCCACAACCTTTGGTGTTTACATGTACATGTCGCAGTTGATTCGTTATTCTAGGTTTTGCCCTAAATGTTGAAAATGTTTGTGATAGATGTGGGCTGTTGACAAACAAACTTACAGCACAGGGATTCAAAAGATGCAGGGTGATGAAGGCTGAGAAAGAGTTATGGTCGCCATCTCGTGGTCTGATTGAGAAATATTCTGTACCTTTACATGTGCGCAACATTGTGCTTACTTGTTGTGATTGACAATGAAGACTCGGTTCTCATTTTAAGCTCTTGACATTTAGTTTGATGTGACCAAGATTTAATTGGCGGATGTCGTCGATGAAACAAAAGACATGGGCCCATATTCAAGAAACCGTTTTCAGCTGTCTTGTAAAGCTCCAAATCAGGTAAATGATCAAAAAGTCAATTGTAAATAGTGTTAACAACATTTCGATTAATGTCTCTTCAATATTTGTTTTCTAAACTTTGTAAACAAAATGGATTAATTTATAGCGAGAACAAAAAAAATGACTTCTGCACAAAAGCTATGCTTGAGCTTGAGAACAGTTTCATGAATACGGGTGCTGGTCTTTTTCTCTTGTACTTTGTCAAGGGTCTCCGTGTAAATCTATTCTTTGATTATATTTTGCCTCTAGATTTTTTAGTTTGGATTATGGTTTTGTTGCCGATTCGGTATTCTCTAATTATTTTATCATTTATCCCAAAACAAATATGTCTCCCTTAGTAATCTCAAACATTACTAATTGTATAGCATCGTCAAAGACAAATATCAGCCCAAATACGTACAGTTAGTACTAGAGGTTCACCATGAAAATTAATTTTCACTTCTTAAATACTTGGCCCTAGGGACTTATTAGATCTAATTTCTTTTTGAAATTTTTCTATTGGCCCTGACTCTGGGATATTCTACTTAAGCTATTTTCATTTTTTTATATAAACATATTTTTATTTATATTTATGCAAACATTATGAATTAGTAATAAATATGCGTTATTATTTTACGCCATGACTAGATGAGTTCATTGAGAAAAGTAAACGGAAATAATATTAACAATCATGTCTCACAATTAAGGCGGAATAAATTAATTGACAGACAAAAACACAAAGATATTTTAGGAATAATGCACGATTTATGAGATCAGAGAGAATTTATATCCTTAATGCTTATGAGGCATTCGTCATATTAAGATAACAATGCTGATGTACTGAGTTTCCACACCTGGTCTGACAAGCCTGAGTAAGGTATACATTATGCTTAAGCGGATGTTACCTTCCCATTACTTTTCAAGTAAAATACCGTAAAGCTTACCTAGGCTTGGTTGTCCCGTATTGCCTTACAAGTTGGGATAGCATCGCGCTATTATGTGTATGGGTCAGCGTTCTTTCTGTAAATCCCTTAAATTTCTCAATATAAAAAAAACAACAAAATAAAACAAATTGTTTTATTTATTCGCAAACCAAGTTCATGAGGCTTCATTATTATAATTCAAGATGAGAATTGATATACTTCTGTGATCAAATTCTCATGGAATAATTCGTTTGAATAAAAACGATTATCAGTAAGTAATGTTGAATTTATTTAAAGTATTTTTTCATTTGCATTGAACCAATATGATTTACAATTGATTGCGTAGTTTAAAATAAAGGATGCAATATCCGGTTTTAAAAGTGCTGATACTGTCTTGGATTATGCATACATTGCAGATGAAATTAAATCACAGGTACTGTAACAGGTAACACAGTCACAGGTACTGTAACAGGTAACACAGTCACAGGTACTGTAACAGGTAACACAGTCACAGGTACTGTAATAGGTAACACATTCACGGGTACTGTAACAGGTAACACAGTCACAGGTACTGTAACAGGTAGCACAGTCACGGGTACTGTAACAGGTAACACAGTCACGGGTACTGTAACAGGTAACACAGTCACGGGTACTGTAACAGGTAACACAGTCACGGGTACTGTAACAGGTAACACAGTCACAGGTACTGTAACAGGTTACACAGTCACAGGTACTGTAACAGGTAACACAGTCACAGGTAATGTAACAGGTAACACAGTCACAGGTACTGTAACAGGTAACACAGTCACGGGTACTGTAACAGGTAGCACAGTCACGGGTACTGTAACAGGTAACACAGTCACGGGTACTGTAACAGGTAACACAGTCACGGGTACTGTAACAGGTAACACAGTCACGGGTACTGTAACAGGTAACACAGTCACAGGTACTGTAACAGGTAACACAGTCACAGGTACTGTAACAGGTAACACAGTCACAGGTAATGTAACAGGTAACACAGTCACAGGTACTGTAACAGGTAACACAGTAACAGACGCGTCATGACACTTGGCTTTTCTGTTTTTTTATACAATGATATTTCTTTGCATTGTTGAAAGCCTAAAATAAAATTTAATTAAATAAAAATGCATCTGAAATGCTTGTATGAGAACAATGCAATGTGCTTTATCAAACTCCTCTTCCTCGCTCAATTATCTAGTGCTGACATATATGGATATTCGATATTTCAATGCAATATGATATCTGTTTTGAGCTTCGTTTTTCCATAAAAGTTATGGACGTAGAATCTAGATCGTAGACTATTTAGTAATATATTTATATACACATCCACATGCTAAGCAAATGGGGGTTCAATGATAAACAACATAGGATAATGTTAAATGACAAGATGACAAATAGATAGTCGGCTTATTTTTGAGATGTATTTCACTGCAAGGAACCCGAGGCTTACTTTACAAGTACGGCATATTTTCAAAGCAGGCATGTTTTCAAGATATAATTGACTGCATGAAATCCAAGATTTACTTTCAAGACCAGCCTATTTTCGATTTAGGCTTATTATCGAGATTTTAGGGTATATTTATTGGTTCTTCGTCTGTTCTACTATATCATTTTAACATCTTTTATAAAAAAAAAATCATTTATTTATATTATTCATTTATCATTCCATACCTGTATGTTTTTGCAGTGCATCCGCACTGGACATCCTCAAAATATTAAGGACTTAATCAACCTGACTCACAGGAAATCCTCCATATCACCTTCCATGAAACCACAATGAGTAAACATGTAAAACATGCATAAACAAAGACGTTTGTGTTTAAAGAGGCATGAAGTGTTATAACTAATTTATCATTAGATCAATTTTGCTATTGTTTACTCATTTTGCCGGATTTGCATTTTAATATATTTTAAGGCATAATTTGCACAAAACAAAAAATAAATATTTTAGTCCCACTCTGTTTCTATTTCTGAATAATATTAAAGTAACGCCCGGCATCAATCGAATTTGGTCGTATGCATTGTTATACTGTAATTAATACCAACATTTTGCCTAGTTATCACATGCTTGCTGGTTTGTTTACATTCCTCTCACCAGATACAAAGTGATTGAAACAGTTGGTAGTCCCCAATATTTATCGTACATTTGACAACCACCGATATATAAATATCTTTGTATACTAAGTACGATGAAAGTGATGACTTCAATTTTCCGATCGTGAACTTTCCTTTTCTTGGTAGTAACATTCCTGCTTTTTCATCATATTGTGTTTACATGTCGAAGTTGATTCGTTATTCTAGGGTTTGCTCTGATTATCGAGGTTTTCGAGAAAAATTTCAGCTGATGACGAAAAACCCTACGGCATAGGGATTCGAAAAATGCAGGTTGAATAAAAATACGAGCAAGTTTTATGGTCGCCATCTTGGTCTTATTAACAAATATCCTTGTATGATAATTTGAAAATGAGCGTTGTTTAATATGCTCATTAGTATGCCTGCTACTTGTGATGGATATTTATGGGTATGACCTAGATTTACAGGGTGGGTTTCGTCGATGAAGTAGAAGACGCTTATTCTTCCGGATAAATTTCAAATGTCTTTTGCAAGTTGACTATGTTTTACAATAAAGAAGTGTCATTTTTTAGTCTTGTTCGTTTTTTAAGAAAACAACCATTTCGGATACAACAAAAACCGTTTGGCCCTAAATTGCTGTAGCTGTCGATGGGCCGTAAACTCAAACAAACAAACAACCAAATCCGGATCACCAGGTCTTATTCCTTTTTTTGTGAAAAGCTTTTCTTTGTTCATATTTTGCACCTGGTTTAATCGATTTTGAGTTATGATTATGGTTTTGTTGACGCTTTTTCGAACAAATTAATGCATTAAACATATGGTTTTGTTGACGCTTTGTATTCTCTGATTTTCTTTTCTTCACGATACAGCTCTTTCGTCTTTCGAGGACTCGTTAGCGACAAATGAAGCCAAACCGAACGAAAGAAATGTCCAAATCCAGACAGGAAGGAACAATAACCATATGATTCAATAAATTTCGTAATTTTCAAATATTGAATAATTTTAAATGAATAAAATGTACATGTGTATATTCTGAACCATGCTGCTATTCGAATGAATTGAGACGTTGCATGCTTGATTAAAATTATTTATCAAAAATTATGATTTCCAACTTTTTGCTGTGAATTTCCTCTGTGGTTATTGGGAACTCATTGTATGTATATTTTATTTCACCTGCGTGAAGTAATCATGAATTTGTTTTTCATGTCCATATCCTTAGTACACTTGTAAACATATCACCTTAGCTATACGAAGAACGACACATAACTTCAATAAACAAGGCTTTTTTGCTATGTGCGGTGGATTTATTCCTATGATGACAATCCTATTGGATAGAAAATAAATAGAACGCATTGAAATTTTTAAAGCATCTGATGAGTACCGTATAGATTGAAATTGTATCGGGGCTTTAATTGTGCGATTTGGCGGGTCCGTAAATAGAACGCCAAACAATAACCCGTCACACTTTAACACTGCCAATAAAAAAAAGAATTTTAAAAAATTACTTCAGCAACAGTTTCCGACCGCTGACAGTAACGAATGGTGCGTGTTGTTGGTAAAATACACAACAAATTTAATCTACGTATGGACATACTATAATTATCTATATATACCTGTAGGTTATAGTAAAATAGTTTTAAAAATTTAACCTGTAGGTAATATAACGCCAAATTTATTCCCTAGATAGAAGGTAAATCGCAAATTTTTAAGACCGCTAAAATTTTCCGCTATGCGATAGGTGTTTACTTATGTAAAACCTAATCAAAAACATTATTTTAAGGACTTATTATGATATTTTTTTATCACAATAATAACATTACAATGATAGCATACTCAGGTTATCATATTTGACCTATCCTTACTATTCATGAAAAATAATAGGAACCCCTTTTCATTCCCCTTAATCAAGTTTACAACCCGATGACAGTTATCTTTAATTACATGTCATACTACAAATGTGTAAATCTTAAATTCTTGGTCATTGGTACGTATTAATTTTTTTCTTTTACATTTGGACCACATAAAAAATTGTTTATTCTTTACCGTTCGTGTATTGGCTATACAAGCTTGGACGTTAACGTGACGTCAGTCATAATCTGTATCATCTGTTGTCTGTGCTGTGTAGGTGAATTATACGACAATGCTGTCTGAAGTCGTCAAACTAGGTCATTCTCATAAACAAAGTTGTATTCCGGAGAGGCTGTCGTTTATAGCATTTGTAATACTTACGCAATCTCGTGTTCATTGGATCGTATGGTAAACAATAGCATTGCCCAAATAAGGCATTCCATTGTTATTAGTTTAAAAGTAAAAACTGTTATTTTTTGTGTTTAACTGTTGATTTCAGAATAAATCGTTGAATTTGTTATTGGGAAATAAGTCATTTTTCCTGTTTTTCAAAGGATCAATGGTTGAATTGAATTAAAAAAAATAATAGAATCTACATTATAATTGAACTCCTATCTTTTGGATAGACATCAGGCGCGGACGTTGTCTTTTAATGAAGTAATATACATATTGAAATGGCGTGAACTTCGCTTCATGGGATGAAAGGTAAATTGAAATTAAGCAAAATAATTGCAGATCATTTCTTATTGCAATATTTTTATTAATTGTGGTTGTTCTATTGAGTAATTACTTTTTACTTGCAACAATAACAAAGTAACAATTTTGGCAAAACTGACCTGTGCATCGTTTACGTGCAATCGGACATAAGGAGTGTTACTAGCAGATGTACGTCATTATACTGAACGGCACACCACAAAATTCGCAGAAGTAACATATCATCATTAAGCCGTGTCATCGTTTATCGGGTAAACAGGTTTTTTTATCGATTTTTTTATCTCAAAAAATGTGAATATCTATAGTTTGAAACTTATTTTTGATGTATTGTACTGATCATTTGGAGAAGGAATCTATCCCGTTATTTAAGCAAAAAATGTGTAAAATGCATCCTCGTGTATATCAAAGTATTGATTTTGTAAAAAATAAAATATAGTAAATCCATCAACTATATGAACGCTATTCAGCAAATTATTTTCTATAACGAGGTAATTACGACAGCATTGTTCATAAGAATGACCCTCATTACAAAAGGTCATTCTATACAGCGAAACAACATAACATTATCATGGATTTCGTACATTTACACTCAAATTCCTTGCTGAAACCAACAGCTATGTGGTGTAGTATACTTTAATTTCGGCATGCTGTTTCTACATTCCAATTTTAAAGGTGGAACCCGTATTTGTGTCCCAGATTCAATTCTTTAATTGAATGAGAATGTTTTTCTTCATTTTTTTCAATCACTTATCGTTTCCAAATCCTCGCAGCCAAATGAACAAAATAAAATAATGCGCAGGCTATTCATTTTTGTTATATACCTGTATTAATGATGGGATTATATTAAGTCTTTGGTCTAATAACGATTTAACCTTTCTACTAGCTTACTTTGCCTCCTATATTTTGTTCAGAAGATCGCATTACATGCTTAATGTTGCGGGTGTTTTGGTCTTTTTTCTTTTTCATTTTGAAAAAAAATACGAAACAATGATAACGTATGCATGATGTTATTATTGTATGTACACTGTTCGACTCTTTATCTTTCCAAAGATAACAATCAATATGATTCCAGAAGCTCTTATATGCTACTTTTTAGCATTGTACTAAAGTTGGACATAGCTTTTTTTCTAATTTCTCCCGCCAAAAAGGGGGAGAATGAAAAAAAGTTAAAGGAAATTGAAGTTCATAGCAAATTAATATTTCTTAGTTACAAGAAAACACATTATGAACAATAGATGAAAAGCTGAATGAAATAGAACAGACGCCTACTTCAGTAAATGCATATACGCGAGGTTTGCTTTGTTGCTCGTATTCAAATTACACTTATAGAAAAAACGTGTAACACACTCTAAGGAAGAGTTAACATTATTTTTTTTGTTTATGTTTGTATGTTTATTCTGTATATTCTTTCTAAATTACTTCATGTTCTTGTTTCATTTGCATATTTTCATAATTTGTAAAGGTGATCTTACATGTAGTAAACAAATTGAAAAATTCTTTTTTTTTCTTTTAGTAAATATGATTTTAGTGGATTAAATATTTTCAACGACTAAACAAGAACTACAAGTGATAGGACATCTGACATTCTACTATCACTAGCCCTCGTTGGAAGTCTCCAAGTACTTGCTGTTGGTCAATAGTTATTCTCCAGTGGTTCACCAATTTCCCTCTACCATCAAACCCAGACACGTCCTTAAATGACCATAGTTGTTAATAGGACGTAAATAAAAAAATAAACCAAGTAGAGCTGTAACGTTTCACCTCATTGTCACATATCTCGTGTTAAAAACTGATTAGGGAAATTAATCAATACAAGAAGAAGGAAACACTATACTGAACTTGCAAATTATGGATATTCATGTTACCTTCGCGAAATAAAAAAAAAAAACAAATATAAATAAAAGTTGATTGATGATGATATAGAATACATGGAACTGTGTCATTGTCTTATTGACTGCACATCGATCATTTAATGAAATCGTCAACAAATGATTAATTCATTGTTGCTTAATTACAGGAACAAAAACATATATTGTTGGTTTATTACAAAAAGGAATTATAAGTTTTAATAATATATTTGTTTTCATGCTTTTGTCTATAAATAAATAACAGTCAAAATATGTATCTTTTGATTTGCGATATGTCGCTTATAGAAGAAAACTGTCTCTGCTTGCTTAAATGTTTTTTTTATCAAGCTACTGTCTTACATTGTAGGAATTGTAATCACGTATCATTTATGAATAAAATCAGACAAGATAAAGTACCTCCATTTACAAATTATATTTTCTTTGCTAGAACACTGAATATAAATGAACGTGAGTAAATTCATATCTGCTTTTACAAAACATATTACCTAATAGATATTTTTTTTAATGATAGATCAGCGGTGTCAATGAGGACATTGCTTTTGTGGCCTCGTTACGTATCGTTTGTTTTTACACAAACAATGTAAGGTGTTGGACCTGAGACAAGGGAGGGGG
Source organism: Mimachlamys varia (assembly GCA_947623455.1). Lineage (NCBI taxonomy): Eukaryota > Metazoa > Mollusca > Bivalvia > Pectinida > Pectinidae > Mimachlamys > Mimachlamys varia. The sequence goes on along the minus strand of OX392531.1, from coordinate 15,522,613 downwards.
CGGTTCCGTGCCTAGAAAGACAAGCACCGTAATACGTGACATCATACCTTTCGTAGGTGGGTTAAGTGGTGTTTGTGGAATAATTAATTATGTCACCTGTCATGCCTTAACCATAGTCTTAAAAGCTATATAAGACAATGTAGCGTTAAAATTTTCAGTCAAACGACAGACAGCAAACACACAGTACCTTTTAAGAAAAATGAAGGCTATACTTAATATCGTTGTTTCTGCTACTCTTATAGGTAAGTTTCTTAAATAGAGTATTTGGTTATTTCTAGCTCCCAAGATATCGAGGTAGAAAATATGTTGATTGCTTGCTACTAACATTATGATATTTATTACTTAAATGTATTAAATCTTACTACTTAATGAAAATTACTATCTTTTTCTTACGGATACTTACTTAATCATAAACAGTATTCAAATTATCGTTTTAATTTAGTTTTATTAGATAAACAAAAGGAAATTTTACACACTATACAGAAAAAAACAAATGTAATGATCTATATTGGTTCGAGATACAAAAGGTGTTATAAAAGAAATCAAATTTCAAATATCCAATCTCCATTTAGCATTATCAGTTCCAAGCGTTTTGTATACCTTCAAAAGCCACAGGAAGCTTTCCGATTGGGTTTCCCTAAAATTAAAACTATCACCTTTTTTGTTTTAGCTTCGGCATACGGTCAAGCATGTGATTTAGAATTACTTGGAAATTGTCTGCAATCTGCTATGACGGACTGGCCTTTATTTGGTGATATTATCACACAATCAACGCGAGGCCATCTACCAAACGTAACGTCAGACGGGTTATCAACACTCTGCAAGTAAGTATTTCACTTTCAAATTGAGAAAATGCATTACACGTCTTTCTCAAAACAAATATTGTGTAATGTGTATTTTACTTTGTAATTTAAATTAAGCCAATATATGAATTTTCTTTACATTTCTAACTGGATTCAACATTGCAAATATGATAATCGACTGCATCAATAGTCAAATTAAAATAGATCCAATCTTTCTGAATTGTGCTTTCATTGTTATGCATAATATAGGTTTGAATTATTTATATTTTGTGTAGTGTCACCAATAATCTTGGCGAATGTGTTGGAAGTGGGCTAGCGAATTGTCCCAGAGAACAAGTGTTCCCTTTCGAGTTGATAATGTCATCTACAGGTTTCATATGCAATACCAGAGAAGGTAAGCTATATCTACTTTCCTTATGAAAACACTATAAATCAAGTGATTATGTTAAGTACATCTGAAATAACCCTAACCAGTGTTTGTTGTTCTTAAAATATGGTATAAAACGTAAAAATAGTTTTCAATTTTTGGTAAATAACTTTCCTTCCCACTTATCACGGATATAATGCCCTAAATCAGTAAAGATAATTCGATTCGAAAAACAACCTGTAATACAAATGGTGTGCATGCATTAATGTCTAAATAATTTAACGTTTAAATACATCTTTCATATTTTTCTTTCTTCAGAGTTTTTCGAGAACAACATGTGTCTATCTGATCCATCTTTCATTAACGAGACGATATCCTGTTTGGACTTCACTGAATTACCTTTCGCAGGGACTCTAGAGAGCATTGAAAGGATATCAGATGTGTGCAGGTGAGTTGTTTAAAGATTAGTAAAATGTTGTTGACATTGGTATATTATTGTAATAGTGTTTTACAGTTATTTACATCACTTTATCTACTTCTTCGCTCTAATGGTCAAATGCACAGGCCCTTCCTGAGCAATAACGGTTTTTAATGCTTTTTGCTCTTTATTTCATTTCAAACATTTTTTTTTAACTTGGATAAACACAATTCTTAAAATTTATAGCAAATGTTTGTTTCTTTACATGCAGATGTATGTAGATACAATATATTGAATAATATTTATTTTTATAAGGCTGATTCTTTTTCAGTAGTTCATATTTGTTTATATTAAATCTAAATTCAACTCTCCTTCATATTTAGCATTCTTGATGGTGTCGAGCCGTGTCTGACCACCTCGGCTTCTGCGTATTGTGGGTCACGGTCCAGTGAATATATGACGGCTTACATGTCGACACTGACAGGACCAGTGCAGGAACTTCTCAACTGTCAGACTCAACAAATATTGACAGGTAACTTAACATTGCTAAATAATAAACAACTTAGCCTTACTAGTAAATTAAAAAGCATGAATTAAACATTTTGATATCCATAGTCAAAATGATCCATTAAAATCCTCAAAATACAATATATATGAATTTAAAGTAATTCAATCACGAATAACATATCCAATAAAAAGCAAATAAAGATGAAAAAAACAAGTACAGTTGTGAACGCTCTTTTTTGAAGATTTGCATTTTCGGTTATAGATTCATCTGTAAATTTTGATGCAACAACCACAAATCAACCGCCAGTCGGAGAATCACAGACTACTCCAAGTTCTGCTAAAGTGACAGGTGAACCTATCATTCTACCCACTTTGGAACCTACTTTAAACGAGTCCATTTTCACCTCAGAACCAGAATCGATGAGTCCTGCGAACAGGACGTCAGAACCATCGCCGGAATCTGAATCAAGTCCTGAAACGACACCAGTTGTTCTTGGTACCAGTTTTACAGAAACAACTACAGCCACCTTTGGACCATCTAATACAACAACAGCCGAATCGACCGTAGACGAAACCACAACACCTAAGGTTGTTTTATCCACATTCTCGTCTGCCGAGTCAATGGCAACTAGTACCACAATAGAACTAACAACAGATACACTTATGGAAGAAACAACCAACTCCATCATGGAACCAGCAACCAGCTCTACCATGGGACTGACAACAGATAACACTATGGAACCAACAACCAGTTCTATCAAAACACCAACTACCAGTTTTGCAAACGAACCTATAACCAGTAGAACTATGGAGCCAATGATCAGTTCCACTATGGAATCGACCATTGGAACAACCTTAAAACTAACCATGGAACCGACAACCATGGAACCAACAACCATGGAATCCACAACCACCACAACCATGGAGCACACAACCACCACAACCATGGAACCCACCACAACCATGGAACCCACCACCAAAAAAACCATGGAACCCGAAACCACTACAACCATGGAACCCACCACCACCACAACCATGGAACCCACAACCACCAAAACCACGGAACCCGAAACCACTACATCAATGGAGCCCACCACCACCACAACCATGGAACCCGAAACCACCACAGCCATGGAACCCACCACCACCACAACCATGGAACCCGAAACCACCACAACCATGGAACCCACCACCACCACAACAATGGGACCCACCACCACCACAACCATGGAACCCGAAACCACTACAACCATGGAACCCACCACCACCACAACCATGGAACCCGAAACCACCTCAACCATGGAACCCACCACCACCACAACCATGGAACCCGAAACCACCACAACCATGGAACCCACCACCACCACAACAATGGGACCCACCACCACCACAACCATGGAACCCGAAACCACCACAACCATGGAACCCACCACCACCACAACCATGGAACCCGAAACCACTACAACAATGGAACCCACCACCACCACAACCATGGAACCCGAAACCACCACAACCATGGAACCCACCACCACCACAACCATGGAACCCGAAACCACTACCACCATGGAACCCACCACCACCACAACCATGGAACCCACCACCACCACAACAATGGGACCCACCACCACCACAACCATGGAACCCGAAACCACTACAACCATGGAACCCACCACCACTACAACCATGGAACCCACCACCACCACAACCATGGAACCCGAAACCACCACAACCATGGAACCCACCACCACCACAACCATGGAACCCGAAACCACTGCAACAAAGGAACCCACCACCACCACAACCATGGAACCCGAAACCACTACAACAAAGGAACCCACCACTACCACAACCATGGAACCCACCACCACCACAACCATGGAACCCGAAACCACTACAACAAAGGAACCCACCACCACCACAACCATGGAACCCGAAACCACCACAACCATGGAACCCGAAACCATGGAACCCACCACCATGAAACCCACAACCATGGAACCCACCACCATGAAACAAACAACCATGGAACCCACCACCATGAAATCTTCAACCATGGAACCTACAGCCATGGAACCAACAACCATGGAACCCACGACCATGAAATCAACAACCATGGAACACACGACCACCACAACCATGGAACCAACTACCACCACAACCATGGAACCCACAACCTTTGAGATAGATATAGGATCCGAAATCGGTTGTGATAATACCGTTATTGCTCAGTGTATTGTACACTCTATAGGGGCGTCGCCTTACTATACTCAGATGCTTGAAGCGTCCAGTACTGGAGTGTTCCCCCAGCTATCTGATATTGAACTGGAGGAGTTGTGCATGTAAGTATTGTTCTTGTTTCAATTTTAAACTCTACATGCTTTGCACAATGTTTTGATGAAAAAAATAAACAACAGCAGTGGAGAGAATTAGTGATAAAGATCAAGTGTCAAACCACTTTTCTATTTCATTCATAAAATGATATTATACATTGTAAGTAACGGGTTTTACAAGAAAATTATATATTGAAGAGAAAAGGGATACCATATTTGTGAATTATTACTATAACTGTCCTTCATTCTGTATAACATTTGCTAATGTTGAAACTGCTCTTGTTCCTTTTACAGGTCCGTAGGCGCGTTAGACTCTTGTCTGGAGATAGAAACCCAAGGATGCACCGGCGCACACTTATTACAATACACATCCCTTCGACATACGTTTAACTACGTCTGTGGAGCAGGAAAACAAGGTACGAGATAGATATATTAATCATAATGCATACATAGGCGTTCGAACAAAATCTACATAGGACAATTTGATATAAATTAAAAATTACATTTAATACCCTGACAACTGCCAACTGTTGTAGTATATTTATATATCAAAAATCTACAATAAAAGTTAGAATATGGAGATTTACAGCTCGAACCAAATAGGTTATTTCAATAAAAGACACAATACTACCGAAATTTATCGAAGATACTACAGAACATAATCTGCTCTAGATATATTTTGATATCCTCTTTTCCTGATGCATTCACAGCCTTCCTGCAAACAGCTGAATGTTTCGCTGAACCCGATATTGTCAGCAACACACAAGCTTGTCTTATGGAACCCACACAGGAAATCAGCATCCTTGTATCGATGATAGCATCCACTCCAGACTTATTTCTGGAATCCGAACGACTTTGCAGGTATGTAAAACTTACTTTTATTGATTTCCCAAAACATGTGCAATTACTTAGATAATATAGATAAACACATATAATCGATTTTATGGATCTGTCAGTGTTTACGCCCCGACACCTCTTTTTCTACATTAGTTTAGAAAATTTCGATTACCACCTTTTGACCCAGCTGTATGATGCAGTGTAGTTTTTTTTTTTTGGCATACTCTATCGATCGCCTCCATAGCCACAGTTAATCTCATTTGAGTAGTGGCACGGTACATAATATACACATTTTTGTAGTACACGATTTGAAATTATACACTAGTTTAATTTTACTTTTAAATTCATAAATTAAAGGGGTTTTACGCACCTGACCATTCTGCTTCTTCATTAGTTTAGAAATTTTGGATTCCTACCTTTTGGCCCCTAGCATCACTGAAGAGTCCTAGGAGGACCAAACTGCTGTATGATGCAGTTTAATTCATTTTTCGGCATACTGTATCTATTACTAAATTTAAGAGGCGCAGCATATGTGTGTGTTACGTGATCTTTTAAAGGTGCGGCATGTGTGTGTTATGTCATCTATCTAATTGATTTTCTTTAAAACTGTGTTCCTGACAAGTTCTTTTGTTATTTCAGTTTACTACAGACTACCACATACTGTTTCGTCAACGCCGCTAGTAATCACTGTTCACGCGAACAAGCTCAGTCGGTCATCAGATATATGAGCAATGTGATCCATCCAACGAGAAGGTTCTTCGCCTGTCTTCAACATCAAATCACTCTTTCACCAGGTGTGTAGACATATATTATATAAAAATATAGAATGAATTTATTATCATATTTCATATAAACTATAATAAGGTGACAACCTATATACATATGTATGTATTTGTGTTAAAGGACAAAGAAGTAATTCCAACAGTGTAGACAAACTGGTGTTGTCTTTACATATAAACATCTATAAGCGGCCTACAATGTTATATCAGAATATAGTTTATCATTTGCGTTATTTATTTATCTATTTATTTTAATTAACATCTGTCTTTATTTCAGTTGTTGAAGATCAAGATATGACTACCGAAATGACAACAGAATCTGTCCCTACAACTGAGAAAACAACATCGACAGAAGCTTCTACAACCGAACAACCTACAACTGAGAAATCAACATCGGCAGAAGCTTCTACAACCGAACAACCTACAACTGAGAAATCAACATCGGCAGAAGCTTCTACAACCGAACAAACTACAACTGAGAAATCAACATCGGCAGAAGCTTCTACAACTGAACAACCTACAACTGAGAAATCAACAGCGGCAGAACCTACTACAACCGAGCAACCTACAACTGAGAAATCAACAGCGGCAGAAGCTACTACAACCGAAGAACCAACGACTACATATGGCGTCTCAACAACCGAACAACCAACAACAGAAGATTTAATGACAACCGACCAAACAATGACAACTGAAACAACCACAGCGTCTATGCCAATGGATATGCCAAAATTATGTTTCAACTGTCGTTATCACGGTCGATCAGACTTCAAAAAAGAAGAAATGGCAGAGAAGGTTGACCAATATTGCATAGCCAACGGTTATAGAGGATTCTGCCCAATTGATACCTGCAGATGCATTGATCCAGAAGAAGAAATCCTTGTACCTGTGTGTGAAGTGAAAGGTCTTTACCGAAGAGTTGCCGGGTATAAGGAATGGTGTGAGCGCATGTGTCACCTAGGTTACTGCAAGATAGAACCGTGCGATTGCCATATGGAACCCCAAAGGTCCGACAACCTACTGTCTCCGGCTTAAATAGGTCGCAACAAAGAAATCTTAGAAAACATCATCCATCAGTATTTTAAAGGCAACAAAGTACAAACCTAAACTGGTCTCTTTTATTGTATCGAATGTGAGTGAATGGTATCATATTGAGTAGTATTTCTTAGAAATCCATAACTTAATTTTGTAAGCTGTTGATCGGCTTTATTTATTCATTTTCACCTTTTTTATTTCATTGTGTTGTACTTGTACCGTAGAGTTCCCCGTAACTTAACAGCAATGCCAGATGACAAGTTGTCAACAATCGTATACACAAATTACCACTTACTACTACTTATTACTACTTCTGTCACAGGAATATCCGAATCTGGCGATCATAAACATGTTTTACAGTGGTTTTACCGAATGCACATGTTATATAGTTTGCATATGATATTGTGAAACAGTAAAATGTTTAAAATCCTGTTTGCATAAATATATATTACATATTCATGACTCAAATATGTTTACTTTTTCACTTGATATTGTCTGGGGTATCTATGTTTATGTCTTATAATGAATTAACTGTTAATTTAAACATGGCTATTGCGAATAAAAATTTTATATTTTTATAAAATATTTCTGTATGTTTTTTCATCTTGAAGTAATAAACAAAGGCTATTTTCAGCACAAAAACAGTCAGTATTACATATAATTTGTTCCTTCAAGCCTAATAACTTATATTTATAGATTTAGTTAAGATTAACTGATATCAGCACTATTAAAGATGAATTCTTACGCGGTTACCGGAATACCAGCAGTTTAAACTCGGTATTAGTAAACATGTGTCCATTTTTAACTGTCTTCTATCTTCGGCTTGTTGTTGAAGTGGGCCACAACCTTAATTATTTTCAATTCTTTGGATTTGTTCTGTCAAGAGTTTCTTGTTAGTTACCGTCCAAGTTTACTTCGTTTTAGACTTATGTTTGCGTGGTTATCAACTGGTTTTTTTCATATTTTTTCAGAATCCCGCAAAATGTCCTGAAGTTAAGTATATTGGGCCTTTAATATCCCAATATACGTTATGGATAAATATTTAAGTGCCCCTTCATATGGAGCTTTTCTGAACTACTAACGTTTAAACATGAATCGACCTAATTGAAATATCGAGTTCTAGCTGAAAAAATCAGAGAATACCAAAGCGTCAACATAACCATAACATGAACTAAAAAGCTATTACACTAGGGACAAAAATATACATCAATGAAAGATTAACAAGGAGACATTTACAAGAGAATAAGGCCATGTGTCCAGAATACTAAATGTCTTCTGTTTCATCAACGACATCCGCCAAGAAAATCTAGGCCACCACCAAGTTTTCACGTCCATTGAGTGAGAAGTGAGGCATTATTTTCAATCGAAACATCGAAATCACAACCAGATTAATAAAACATATATCATTTTGCTGCTTCCTAACGAAGTAAGATGTACATTGTATTAAGTTTACTAAGTACTTGATTGCATTGATGGGTTCATATAGATCAGGTTTCAAACAATAAATGTCTTAAATGATGAATATATGCCATTCAACGATAGTAATATAAAGAAATACATCAAACACCTTCAAAAAATAGGGCCATGCATATTGTTTTATTAGCGCAGTTTGTAAAAGGTTTCGTCAATGCATCATTAATACAATTTGTTCTGTTTTATTACCGTAATTGGTTTCACTTCTTTGTGCTTTACGTCATAGATTAAGATTTTGATCATAAGTGTTGGGAAACCCGGTATACCGGGTAAAATAACGCAGACTTGCGGTTAGTTTTGGCGACTGCACCATGCATTTCACGAATGCTAAAGACCAGTGCCCGCAAACGGCAAGTCGCCTCACACACTCAAAAACGAGAAGTTCTCTTTAAGCATGATTTGCTAAGCAAGTTTTTGTCAAGTAGACATGTATAGAACACAAACAATCACAACTTGTTGATTGTTTATTCATGTATCATGTCTATCAATAATATTTGAAATCACAAAAAATAGAATATTGTTTTATTTCCTTGTGATAAAGATTAATCGAGCTTATATACATGTAGATGCATGCAAACACCAAATAATCCAAATAATAAGAGCGCAGCTCTCGCGCGTTGAAGGCGCCCGAGGGAAGCTCTTAAATGGTAACACATGAGTGCGTAATTAGAGTTGTCTCCCCTTGTTGCTACCCTTTGCCTTAATCTTTTTTTCGTCCGGAAGGACTCCTTCAGTAAGAAAGCACGTCACACAATTACGTTACGTCTCACAATTACGTTACGTCACAATATGCCTTCAAAGGTTATTTCCGGAATGTTGAACTAAACCGGAATATACTTCAGCTGATGTTGCATTTATCTCTCTTGTTGCTTGAGAAACTATTGGGTTTTTTTCGACTTGCCGACTTTAAATTGTGGAAATAGTATCTCTTTCTGAACCAGTACATGAATGATGCTCAGTAAATATCTACTAAAGCTACGCTCATTTAAGGCTTTGTCTTTATAATATTAACTGTATCTGCATCACAACTGATTTTTTCTTTTTAATTGGTTTCAGTGTAAATGTTATTCGTATTTCAAATCGTTTTAGTAACAATGCATATTAAATTGCTAAATTATATATATAGACACATTGTTTTATTTCTATGAATCTATATATTGTATAATGTATATCCGTATTGTTAAATCGATCAAGTTATGCAACAAAGACAGAAACCGGATATAGTAATTGCACTTTAATTAGTCAATGAGTTATACATACATACAAGTAACGATGGTTGATGTACGGATTTCAGCGTTCGACAGAGCTAATGAAAGATTTTGGCAATAACAGAAATAACAATTAACACTCAACAACATGATTATTACTTACTGAACAGTATCATCTATGAGTGACTTACTTATAACAAATAACTGGACTGTAAAACTATTGTTCTTGTCATTTATTGGACAATATCATTTGTTACATATATAATTAATATATGATTATTATGAACAAGAATTATTGTTTTTCTCTTATTAAATTATTGACACCACAGTTAGTTGACAACACATCAAATCGCTGTGACCTTATTTCCTTTATAATAGAAGACACAAAAGGACTGCATATATAAGGTATTATAAAAGCCGTGGTTTAAACTATGAACAAATACATGTGATGCAAACATTGTAAATGGTTAAATAATGAAACACAAATGAAAACGTACCATCACACCTACTTTTATCTCTTACTTCATCCTCTTACACCATTCGTTCACCTGCAATTAGACATTTCCGATTTTCAGGTACACAGAGGACCTACACGGACGCGGACTACAGGTAAATTGGGGGTCGTCTCAAAAATTATTTGTTTCGAATGCATATGCGTTATCCAACTGATACTATAGCTTCTCGACGATGAACGCTTAAAATTCACGTGCAATGCACGTACACATAGCCTCACACATGTGTATTCTACAACACTGAAGTATGGGTGTGAATAGCTATAAAAACGCCACTAAGGAAATATTTGTTACACTCTCCACTCTATCAATTAAATTATTGAATATGTAATTAATAAATGAATGAATTAATTAATGCATGTTTGTCGCTTTACCCTATATGTACATGTATGTTTACATGTGTATTTATGCCATTTCGTGTAGTACAACGGGAAAGGGTATATTGGCAAAACAAGTATACATACATACATGAACAATACACATAATGCCAACTTCATACCTAACATTATACGGAATATACATATGGTATATTTCATCAATCGTGGAGATTTGCGACGTCGACTTTTCATTTGAATGGGATAGGCTTGAAGATACGTATTTTTGACTGCGGACTTGGCACGTGAGCTGCCACATCAACATAGTGTCTACAGTAGCTTACCGACCGCTAGTGTGCGACAAATAGATGTCATTTCGTATACCCGGGGTGTGTACATGTTTAAAATGTGAATTTATTAGGTTTCCTTACAAGCGTTAGTTGTACGGAATTTCCCTTTAGCTCAGTCGGTAGAGCATCGGACAGAAGAGTTAAGGGTCGCGGGTTCAAGCCCCAACGACGGCATTATCGTTTTTTACTTTTCCTCGTCCTTTTACACACATATATATTTATAATATGAAGCTGTGATCATCTTACATGTGTTTGTTTATCGTACGATTTGAAATGGATACTTTGAATTAATATTGCTAACGAATACGCATGTTATAAATTATATATAAACTTACCGGCACCCAAAGAAAAAGTTCTAGCATTTCTGTCCATACAAATATACCTTTGAAACGACCCCCAATTAAACCGTAGTCGGCGTCCGTGTCCGTGTCTTTTTTTTACAAGATTTTATTGATTCACTCAGACACATTGAAATGTGTAACATGAGGACATATTGACAATCAAAATACATAAGCATGACAAGATGGATAGCACAGTGTATAAAATAGAGAGTACATTGTACATACAACATGTTTCGTTCAAAATACTACTAAATTAAAGCCATCATTTTTCTCAAAAACAGTGCAAAATTTTTCAGAACTTGAACGTTGCCGATATTCAGCAGTCGTACTAATTTATATGTATTTGGATGTTTTACACAGTAGTTGGCTATATACTTCGTTCTTATATTAATAATTTCTGCGTTTTTGCACATAAACAGATAGTGGAATTCATCTCCAATGTACTGAGAACATAAGCTGCACAGTCGCTCTTCCCTGGGGATATTGTACCATCGTCCTATTTCAATTGGAAACTTAATATTAGAAGTTCGTAATTTTGTTATAGGTATTCTGTTCTGATCAGATAACTTTGTTAAATAACTCTCAAATCCAAATTCTTTTTTAATTTTCAAATAAAACTGACCTTTGGGGGATTTTTCTATATCTGTATACCATTTTTGAATAAATAAATCATGGAGGCGTTGTTTAACTTCATGCTTATAGAAACTTGCATTCATTTGAAATTCATTATCAAACACATATGTATATCCAATATCATTACAAATCTTTTTGACATGATCGAACCATTTAAACATGATTTGTCCATTTCGATGTAGGTTTGCCATTAGTCGATATAAAACATTACTAAGTTTATTTTCATTTTTCAAAAGTTGGTTCCAGAAATTAAGCATTCTTAATCGAACGTTAAGTTCTAGAGGGTATCTTCCCAATTCTCCGTATATCATATAGTTCGGTGTTGTAGATCTAACCTTAAGAATTCTTTTACAAAACTTTAAATGTGTTTGTTCAAGAAGATTTAAATCTTCATAACCCCATACTTCTGCTCCATATAACAAAATAGGTTCAACCAGCGAATCGAACAGTTTAAGTTGTAGATCTACTGGTATTGCTTGATTCCGTATTTTTCTAAAAATTGAAAAAATAGATTTTTGTGCTTGTTCGATGAGCCCTCGCCTAGCCTTAACAAAATTTCCGTTATATTGGAAAGTAATGCCTAAATATGTAAAACTGTCTACGATATCTAGTTTTTGATCATTCAACTCAAAGCTATGCTGTTGTCTGCATTTTCGTTTACTAAAGATCATGACCTTGGTTTTTTTCACATTGACCTCTAATTTCCACAACTTACAATACTGCTGGAAGTTATTCAATGACCTTTGCATTCCATCCGGAGTTTCAGAAAAAATAACGGTATCATCAGCGTACAGTAGCACAAAAATCTGTATAAAAACATTAAGTTCGTTAACTATTTTTTCACTCAGGTTTTCAAGAGGGGCACTACCTATTGACTTCATAAACTCTTCAAGGTCGTTTAGAAATATCGAGAACAAAAATGGCGACATATTTTCCCCTTGCCTGACCCCGACTAAACAAGGGAAGAAGTCCGAGGTTTCCGAGTGGAAGTTCACACATGACTTAATGTTGTGGTACATATTGTATATAACTTTAAAACATTTACCGTTTATTCCACTGTTATTCATTTTATGCCAAAGTCCTTTTCTCCACACGGTGTCGAATGCTTTACGGAAGTCAATAAACGTACAGTAGAGTTTTTTACCAGATGATAAATAAAGTGAAATTAGCGAGTGCATTATGAAAATATTGTCCATCGTAGAGTGTTTTTTACGGAACCCTGACTGGTTTTTAGAGATAAGATTTATTGCATCCGAGTACAAGTTAAGTCTGTTATTAATAATGCTTGTAAAAAGTTTTCCGAGACAGCTAATCAAAGTAATTGCCCTGTAGTTATCGGGGTCGTCTGGACTACCTTTACTTTTATATATCGGTTTGATCACACCAATTGTCCAGTTTTCCGGTATAACACCAGTTTCAAATATAATGTTGAACAATTTACTGTACATTGATATTATTTCTGGAGGCGAGTTTTTTAAATATTCATTTAGAATTTTGTCTACTCCTGCTTGCTATTTTTTAATTGGTTTACAGCAGATTTAACCTCATCTTCCGATATTACATTATTTAATATATTGTTACTCTCCTCAAAGATCGCATTGCTCCTCTCATTTAATTGTACTGTCTCGTTATCGTCACTATTGTCGTCCTGACTTTCGTTTAAGGTTTTAAAGTATTGGAATAGGGTCTCTATTGGAATTTCGCCTGTTGTTTTTTTCCTTGTAGAATTTTTATTAAGTGTATTCCAAAATAGTTTAGGATTATTTTTTGAGAGGTTACGAAGTTCTTTCGCGCACTTTTCTTTGTATTTCATGTAATTTATATGAATACGTTTCCTATAATCCGTTCCTTTCTTCTTCAATAGCGTCTTGTTATAAGTTGATTTAGTACGTTTGTACGATTTTTTGGCTCTATTAAATTCACAACGTGCTGTTTTACAGTCATTATTAAACCAAACCTTATTTGTATTTGTTTTATTTAATTGATTGGGCTTTTTAGTACTAAAAATATCCTTTGCGGTATCTGTTAACACCGAACAAAAATCGTTTACTACACTGTTTATCTGGTCAATACTGACAGATTCCGATTCGGTTAATTGTAATCTATTCAGGGTATGTTTGATATCTCGGAGGCGGTCCTGGTTATTTTGAAGAAGAGCAGTAGAGAACGTATTTGCTTTATCTTGGTCCCATTTAACAAACTCTCTGTCACTTACACTTTCTGTATATGAAATAGGAGTTACGTTATTATGACATTGTAAACTGCAAGTAAAATGAATAGTTTTATGTACATCCGAGAACAAAGGATTGAAATCACATATCTCAAAATCAGTAACAAGTTCTAATGATTCTGGAGACATTATTAAGTAATCTACAACGCTAACATCTTTACATGTGGTGATACCAATACCCTTGTCCTGAAAGATTCGACCATTAGTAATGAATAACGAACATTTTTTACATAATTCAATTAACTTTCTACCATATTGGTTAGGGCGTGCCATGTCTTGGCTGTACCTTAAAAGACTAATATTTTGTTTTAAAAGTTTTTCATATGCATATTCATTTTCATTGTTACCTTGATCCTCAATATCTAATATATCCAATAAATTTTCATCCGGGACAGTGTAATCGGGTAAATCAGAGGTTCTGGCATTAAAATCACCTGTCAGGATAATATTTTGTTTATCATTTGAGAACGCTACTAGTTCGTCCTCTATTTCCTGGAAAGAATCTTCAGATGAGTATTTACTAAATGCGGGAGGTACATAAATACATCCAAATAGAATATTTGGTTGTTTCTTAGTGACATCATAATTTATTTCTAGCCACTGTACGAATTCCGATTCCGATTTGTGAAATTTCAAAAGTTTAGATATGTTTTTCTTATAAATTACTATAATCCCTCCTGATTTACGTTTGAATTTTTTTCGATTTTTGACATGGTAATCATACTCATGCGGTATATCAAATTCATCATACTCATCTGTTTTTGTTTCCACACATATTAATATATCATACTTTCTAATTAGAGTCACAAAATCCGGGTTCAAAAGTTTATTTTGGAGCCCACACACATTCAGGAAGCCCACATCCAGATTATATGATAGTGTGTCCGAGTGCCTGTCCTAGTGTCGTGCGAGGTCGGGCTGTGGCACACGTGTACCGCGGTCGCGCGTGTCCCGCGAGTCCGGGCGCATGCTCTGGTCGGGTGGTCGCAGGTATGGAGACTCGTACGGCACGTCATTGATGTACAGCGTATCATACACCAATCTCGCTCTCTCGTTCCTCCGCTTGGCTTCTTTCATTTTTGGAATGAGGGCTGATCTACGGGCGGCGATTTCACTGGGATACTGCTGATATATTGATATATTTGGCTTGTCCCTCAGTTTCCTGGGTACAGCCTCAAGAACTTTTTCGCGATCACTGTAACGAGCGAATCGTGCGATGATCCCGCGGGGTTTGTTATCTCTCCGTGGTCGTAGTCTATGTACGTTTTGGAATGTCATCGACTCTGTATCCAAATCCAGTTCATTTTGTATAAATTGTTTTAAAACTGACTCTGTGTCTTCATCTCTGTCCCCATTATCCGGAATACCATTGAATATCAGGTTGTACTTCATTGTGTGTGTTTGTAGTTTCAGAAAATCTTCTTTTAGCTGAGAACTTTCGGTTCCCAACTGTTTGTTTACATTTTCTAATAATTGTACTCGTTCTTCAATTTCGTAGTGATGATTTTCTTGTTTGTCTATTATTGTACCGTGCCTGTTCACGTTTTCTTTGATTGATTCAATGTCGTCTTTCATTTCATGTATCGCTGATTCAAAGTTCTCTACTTTTTGATTTATTTGGTCAAGTAGATCTAATTTTGTAAGTTTTTCGGCGAGACATGCCTCCATTTTTTCCAATTTTTCGTTAAGTATTTGAAAGTTGGTGAACATCATTTGCATTGCAACATTGGGTAGTACGGGGGGCGGTGATGATGGGTACGCAAACTGGGAGGGTGGTTGTATACATGTAGATTGACCTACAGACTGTCCCTGGGGTACAAACTGTCCTTGGGGGATGGTATGCATGTGTGTACCGAGCGTCACCTGAGTACACGGAGGACCTGGCGTTGATAATTGTGGGGACGTTATAGCACCATTCACTAAGGGGTTTGCGAATGGAAGCAAAGGACTATTAATGAACATTGGTACCTGTGTCAGTTCAGTTTGAGCTGGAGCCTGTACAGCAGTGGGTGAAGTCACTGAAGGGCTCGCCATGTTGGTCACTGGATTACCCAAAACACACGTTTTACTTGGCGGGGTCAACGATGTTTGTCCAGTTTTACTTCTTTTTCTTTTCTTCTGTACCATTTTGATTTCGTAATTGGGAAGTTAAAGTCCAAATATAAGTTTTAAGGTACATTTTGGCACGAATTCAGCTCATATTCTATAAAATTCAAAAAACAATTCACGGACCTCACCTAACACCTGCCGTCCATCTTGTCATGCCTAGTAGTAGTATCCGGTACTCCGTGTACCCGAAAATCGGAAATGTCTATCAATTACACCTCACACACTGTCTGACACGGCTTTGAATACACTGTCCTAAACAAAACCCAGTTTCAGTTTCAAATTATCATGGTACGTTTTCATGGCAGACTGCTAAGATCACGTTTTGGAGGGAGTCCTGTGGGCCTTTCCTTCTCGCGCATCTTCTCTTCAAATTTCAAAATGCTGTAAAACAAAAACAATATGTTGAAAACTATTTACTGCATACCGTAAGATTTTCGGGCAGTGAGACTTTTTCCTCTCCCCTATTAAATCAATTTTGCCCTATGCATTAAACTACATCTTAATAAAAGTGTTTCTTTATATTCCTTATTGTCATCAATTCGTTCTAATAATGGACTGCGAAAAGGGCGAAAATTAATTTGCGAATAGTAATTGAATGTAGTTTATCAATTATATATGTCAAACATTTATTTGCTACCGCTGTCATTTGCTATTAAGATCCCCTACGCATACAGTGATCAACTGATTGTCGTAAGTTATATAAAAGGTATTCACCCTGGATTACTATAACATATTTTTTTTTCGATATCTGTTATATATCACTGGCGAGGAAGACTTTATTAACATGAACTTTTGTTGCAAGTTTACAATTTCTAGAGACAATATTAGCCACTAACACCTACATGTACATTAAGTATTTTCTTTATTCCGATAATGCGTGTACATGGTAAATTATAAAATAGTATTATACCTAACAACTGATTCACATGATATATTGTTCTTTCAAAATGTTAAATGTTAAGCTCTTAAGACAAAAAAGGGAGGCGCAAATTAATAAAAATGGCATAATTGTAAAAAAAATAAATATCATTTCACTGCAAAAACAGAAATGAAGATACTTCCAATTGGCATAAAAAGAACAAAAGAAAACAGACATATCTAATAGTTCAGACTGAGGAATGTGACATACAAATATATATATATATTTATGATACCACGGAGACACAATATTCAAACATATTCTTGAATGTTTAAAATCCATGTTCGACTGATATACGTATGTCTATAGTAACATTACCCTGTGCTAATTAATAGCAAAATACTTACAGTTTGAGGACTGTTGATTTTGTTCCCAACATCATGTCGAGGAATTCTTTATAGGAAATTGTCCCTGATCCAGTCGTGTCTACTTCCGCAATCATCTTTTTCAGCTCCAGATGTGTCTTAGCACAATTCAACTTCTCCATCATTTGCTTCAGCTCCATAATGTCTGAAGATAAGGTACATGTTATCTTAGATTAAATTAATCAACATATTCTACACTTAAACGTATCCTCGGTTTAAACAATGTTAAAACTGGTTTTGTGGAGAGAGAAAACAGAATGTCAGAGATTACATAATTAAAAGCCTTCGTTACTTGTAAATAAAAACGTGGTGCAATGAAATACCATACACATGATTATTATACAGGTCATTTATACACTAATATTTAAAACTTTTTACTTTTAACCAGTAATCAAATCTATAGCTATGGGTTTGTATATTCTGTAACTACAGATACGTGTAGTTGTGCACGTGTGATCTATATAGTTTAACATTTATGCCAGGGATATATATATATATACTCTCTCGTAAATGCATAAGCAGTTAATTAGGGAAGATATGTCACTTAAAATAAATTGATTAATAAATACATACATGTAGATTGCAGACCGACTGTAATGACACGATAACCATTTTGTCTATAAGCTATTATCAACCAATCCGATGCAAGCAAGGCACTTGTAACAGATATCCTTTTTTCATAATTTAAGAATATCACTGAAGGACAGTTAATACTGAAATTCTAATTTGATACTTACCGATATCGCCAGAGTTGTCCAAGTCAAACTCCATGAATTGATCTGTTAAGTATATCAACATCATTATGTATAGATGTAATTCTTGTAGAAATATATCTATAAAACTCGAAATAAACTCTTATGATACCAATGTTTTCCTCTTTATGTTGCTTACTGATAACTCTTTCGCTGATGTATCTCATTGTTATGTATTTTAAAAACATGCTTTTGATTTTAATTTGATATGTATATCTATAGTATTTGATGAAAACATGAAGATTTACAAGCAGGTTATACAATACCATTTGAAGCAGAATTTACATTAACTGATTAACATTTATCTTTAATCCTTTTCAGTTGTAGTGACAGATGTTCAAATAGCAAATTCTTTTATGTAATTATCAAACTTTTTTCACATACATGTCGAACTTTTATTCAATCATATGATCAATCCCCATTTCAGTTTTGTTGATTTCTTAAGTTATTTTCACACACCCCTTCCCGAAATTATAAACATGCAAAGTAATCACAAACTTGCCATAAACCAATTTCTCGGAACAAGACCGGGGCTCTACGCAAATATCTGATCTCACAATCTGACAAGACCTATATTTTCCCCAGAACTACATGCATATTTGTGAACTAAATATTTGTTGTTAATTATAATTTTTACTTCAATTGTACTGTTGTGTAAATAGCTATCAAATTATAAAAGTGCTAATAAAAATTGAATGTATTATTTGTTTGTTCATATAATTTCCAGAAAACTAATCTCAAGTATGATAGACAACAGTATAATGTTACTACAATGACGTCACGTGGTTGTGTTAGCATTACCTTTGTATTTGTTAAGTTGGCCAGGTAAATCTGCAATCTCCTGTAGCGCGTCATCCTCCAGGTAAGTCTGAAATTACGCAATACATTTCTTTGCTCAGCCTTGAAACGATCTCAGAGTGACATAGAGAACACTTGAAAGTTGTTTATCTAAATCGCTTTGAATCACTTGTATGTAGACAAAGGAACAGCCATAGACGATTCTCAAAAAGCTTTGTTACTGAAAAGAAACTTAAATGGGGATTTTTTCATTTCAACAAATCTTATTGACCAAAAAAAAAAGATGGAACATATACACTGTAGTTAAAAGGAATGAATACCAGGCAATGCTTTTATACATACTTTTCTTGGGTGATTAAGTGGTTGGTCAATACAGTAAACATACATTGATTTAACAGATATTTCGAAATGAAATAAACATACAAGTCAATGGGAGGTAACTCGAAACTAATTACATTACAAAAAACCGACATTAGACACACATATACACATTCTTACCTTACATATATAATTATCATCATAATATTGCAAGCTGATTGCATGCAAACATGAATATTAGATAAGACATAATGCAGTTACCTGGTAGATTTGACCTAAATGGTGTTTCTCATACTACCTTTGAGTTCAAGTGATAACTTCATAATTATATTGATTTACATAAGAACCTCTATGGAGATACCAGGAGGCGTCTGGCAGATGTTTTAGAATCCAACTAATCAGAGATATACCAGGGAACTCTGATGTGACCATCGTATTATAGCATTACTGCAGGCTTCACTAGTTACCTGATTTATTGATGTTAATTCCTCATCCTGTCTCGTTTTAAGTTGTCCAAAATATTTCCCGCCTGAAAATATAAAACAAAGAGCAAAATAATTACTCATCCACAAAATAAATTGTTAAAATAAACTAGATATTCACAGCTTTAAAATTGGTCGCAAAAGCTGGAAAGTTTTTGCTGGGATTATTTTCATTCTGTAAAGTTCATAAGGTTATTATTCAATGTTAAAATTATATATGATTCTGTCTTATTGACAACACAATGATATAACACGTACACCGGTCGACATAATGATGTTTCACTTTAAAACATAGCAGACGACAGAAACGGTCATAACACTTGCGGGAAACCATGGTGTCATTGCTTGTCGCAATAATCAGTTCTGATTGACAGAGTAACCCGTGTGTTGTGTTTTATTATAAGCGATATGAATGATAAGACATAACGACAGCGGGAACAGGAGTTTATAGCCCCGGAAGACATATATACTTGTCAAGTTACGGCTAGACCAATCATAAGGGACGGTTTTACTGGACACGCTCAAAATATCGGTTAATAGACTAAGGAATCAGTTGTGTTGACTATGTACAGTGTATACGTGAATGTGTTTTTCTTAAATTTGTTTTTATTTATTTTACTATTATTATTATTTTGAACTTTTGTTGATTTCTGTATAGATTATAGTGATGATGTTTTTATCCTAGTATTCAGTTAAGCTTGCATTCAGTACGCGCCATATAGATTTGTGCTCGTCACACTGTTATCATTAAAACTATTTGGTTTTGAAAAAAACAAGGCATGTCAGTAAGCTTGGCATGGCGTGTGTCGTCGATGAAGCAGAAGACGCGTACTCTTCCGGAACACCTTGACTTTTTCTCTTGTTCTTTTACGAGTCTCCATGTAAATCTTTTCTTTGTTCCTATTTTGCCTCTTGTTTAATCGATTTTGAGTTCCGATTATGGTTTTGTTGACGCGTTGGTGGTAATCCCTGATTATTTGTTTTCATTATGCTATTGATTTGATTATCACATTGTTCCTGTTTAATTCAATTGAACGCCTCTTTCTATTCGAAAATGACAGTTAACAGCCTATCGAGTTCTTTAAAGACATACATTATTGTGTATTTTATATACACGGCAAACATTAAAATGATTAAGTATTTGAGTAAACTATCAATATAAAATATGTATATACATTTCTGGGACTATACTTGAATTATCTTTCTGATTTAGATATATGTTAGCATTCTGGTACAAAATCATTACATGTTTATACAATTCTGACCAAGGAAAAATCATAAACAAAAGAAGAAACTGTCAATATTTAGCTCCAAAGCCGTAATAATTTCCCCAAGTTTAACAAAAGTTGAAAGTTTTGGGACTATACTTGAGTAATTTTCCTGATTCAGATATGATGACATGTTATTTCGTGACAATGACACACGGAGGAAAATAAACACGTGCCTCGCCAATCTAAAAAGTGTGACGCTTGTATGGTCAAGGACACATCCTTGTATTAGTCAACCTCTGTCCATATAAGGCATCCGAAGTGATGTACATGACGACCAATACTAGCTTGTTCTGATCACTTAGCTGTGACTCAGAGGACAGTGACAATTCCGGATATATCTAGGTCTGTTGTGTCGGAAGCTGGTCGTGGCTTCATTCATATATTCCGCAGACATTTGTATATTGTACGTGACCAATAAAACAGACCATAATTATGTTTATTTTTTAATAAGAAAGCATCTATTCTAAAATTAATCATTGAACCAAGACTTTTATGTTTGTAAACTATGAATGGTGTCATTTTGCAGTTTAATCTATTTCAGGTGGTAAGGAAATTGAATTAAAGAACAGGCTACATGTACGCTTATATCAATCCAAGAAAACCTATATTAATTAACGTCGTTTATAGACACACGAAATATTTGTATTTAATATGTATTGTAGTGTATATATATAATTGGTAGTACAATACTGTTTAAACAAACTATTTATCACAGGAAAACATATATATAACGGTTGCATTTTACTTGGTTGACGCAATCAATACTAAGTCGAGGACATAGTTCATCGTCTTAAAAGCAAATTGTTACATTTCATACATGTATATCTCGATCTTTGTAAACATACCATTTGCATGTCATTTGTTTATGCTAACACTGTTTGAATGTCATTTGCAGTTTTATCCATACAATGTCATTTGAATGTAAAATGCAATAAAATTGAATTTTAATATATTAGTTCAACCCTTCCCTCCAAGAGGTCGTTTATATTTACACGAAATATTTTTTTTCATATGTTTTGTATTGCATTTCATTTGTATTGCTGTGTATATAATTAGTAATAAAAAACTGTTTAAACAAAATATTATTCATATGAAAACATATATATAACGATTGCATTTTGCTTGGTTGACGCATTCAAAACTAACGTCTTAAAATCAAATTATTACATTTCATACATGTATATCTCGATTTTTGTAAACATACCATTAAAAGTAAGTTATACGTATTCAATTTGATACTATATACATTGTTTATCACGTAAAATTTTCAGTAATTTTATGTTTGGGCTTTTCAGTGGCGAAATTGTAACTGGGTGAAAGTTTCCACGTACACCGAATCAGTTTACTCGAATTTCTCTCATTTGCCGAATAGTTCATTTGGTCCCGTCCAATGTCGAGTATGTACAAATTCTTTGTAAAGTAATCCTAGATTAGTCGAAACGTTACTCTTCGAATACCCCAAATGCCTCGAACATAATTTGACCCCCGTCATAATATTGATGCTATCTCTTCGTCGAACAGGTGTGGCCAGTCACCTCTGACAACTTGCTACCTGTGGATTTTAAACTTTACATTTTGTGATTCACTGTAATTACTTCAAATACTTTTTTATATGTTTCTTCATGGCGTTTAGTTTAAACCATTCACACTTATAGTCACAGTTTAATGTACAAAATTAAATGCTTAACACGTCCAGTTCATATGTAGTAGTGACCAAGTAACAAACATATGTAGTAGTGAACGAGTTACACACATATGTAGTAGTGAACGAGTTACAAACATATGTAGTAGTGACCGAGTTACAGACATATGTAGTAGTGACCGAGTAACAAACATATGTAGTAGTGACCGAGTTACAGACATATGTAGTAGTGACCGAGTAACAAACATATGTAGTAGTGAACGGGTTAAACACATATGAAGTAGTGACCGAGTAACAAACATATGAAGTAGTGACCGAGTAACAAACATATGTAGTAGTGAACGGGTTAAACACATATGTAGTAGTGACCGAGTTACAAACATATGTAGTAGTGACCGAGTTACAAACATATGTAGTAGTGACCGAGTAACAAACATATGTAGTAGTGACCGAGTAACAAACATATGTAGTAGTGACCGAGTTACAAACATATGTAGTAGTGGACGAGTTACAAACATATGTAGTAGTGACCGAGTTATAAAAGATATGTAATAGTGACCGAGTTACAGACATATGTAGTAGTGACCGAGTAACAAACATATGTAGTAGTGAACAAGTTACAAACATATGTAGTAGTGAACGAGTTACAAACATATGTAGTAGTGACCGAGTTACAAACATATGTAGTAGTGAACAAGTTACAAACATATGTAGTAGTGAACGAGTTACAAACATATGTAGTAGTGACCGAGTTACAAACGTATGTAGTAGTGAACGAGTTACAAACATATGTAGTAGTGAACGAGTTACAGACGTATGTAGTAGTGACCGAATTACAGACATATGTAGTAGTGACCGAGTTACAAACATATGTAGTAGTGAACGAGTTACAGACATATGTAGTAGTGACCGAGTTACACACATATGTAGTAGTGAACGAGTTACAGACATATGTAGTAGTGACCGAGTTACAAACGTATGTAGTAGTGACCGAGTAACAAACATATGTAGTAGTGACCGAGTTACAAACATATGTAGTAGTGACCGAGTAACAAACATATGTAGTAGTGAACGGGTTAAACACATATGTAGTAGTGACCGAGTTACACACATATGTAGTAGTGACCGAGTTACAAACATATGTAGTAGTGACCGAGTAACAAACATATGTAGTAGTGAACGGGTTAAACACATATGTAGTAGTGACCGAGTTACACACATATGTAGTAGTGAACGAGTTACAAACATATGTAGTAGTGAACGAGTTACACACATATGTAGCAGTGACCGAGTTACAAACATATGTAGTAGTGACCGAGTTACAAACATATGTAGTAGTGACCGAGTTACAGACATATGTAGTAGTGACCGAGTTACAGACATATGTAATAGTGACCGAGTTACAGACATATGTAGTAGTGAACGAGTTACAAACATATTTTGTAGTGACGAGTTACACACATATATAGTAGTGACCGAGTTACACACATATGTAGTAGTGAACGAGTTACAAACATATGTAATAGTGACCGAGTTACAGACATATGTAGTAGTGACCGAGTTACAGACATATGTAGTAGTGACCGAGTTACAAACGTATGTAGTAGTGAACGAGTTACAAACATATGTAGTAGTGAACGAGTTACAGACATATGTAGTAGTGACCGAGTTACAAACATATGTAGTAGTGAACGAGTTACACACATATGTAGTAGTGAACGAGTTACAGACATATGTAGTAGTGAACGAGTTACAAACATATGTAGTAGTGACCGAGCTGCAGACGTATGTAGTAGTGACCGAGTTACAAACATATGTAGTAGTGGACGAGTTACACACATATGTAGTAGTGACCGAGTTACAAACATATGTAGTAGTGAACGAGTTACACACATATGTAGTAGTGACCGAGTTACAGACATATATAGTAGTGACCGAGTTACAGACATATGTAGTAGTGAACGAGTTACAGACATATGTAGTAGTGAACGAGTTACAGACATATGTAGTAGTGACCGAGTTACAGACATATGTAGTAGTGACCGAGTTACAAACATATGTAGTAGTGACCGAGTTACAAACGTATGTAGTAGTGACCGAGTTACACACATATGTAGTAGTGACCGAGCTACAGACGTATGTAGTAGTGAACGAGTTACAAACATATGTAGTAGTGACCGAGTTACAAACGTATGTAGTAGTGACCGAGTTACACACATATGTAGTAGTGACCGAGTTACACACATATGTAGTAGTGAACGAGTTACAAACATATGTAGTAGTGAACGAGTTACAGACGTATGTAGTAGTGACCGAGCTACAGACGTATGTAGTAGCGACCGAGCTACAGACGTATGTAGTAGCGACCGAGTTACAAACATATGTAGTAGTGAACGAGTTACAGACATATGTAGTAGTGACCGAGTTACAAACATATGTAGTAGTGAATGAGTTACACACATATGTAGTAGTGACCGAGTTACAGACATATATAGTAGTGACCGAGTTACAGACATTATAGTAGTGACCGAGTTACAGACATATGCAATAGTGACCGAGTTACAGACATATGTAGTAGTGACCGAGTTACAAACATATGTAGTAGTGAACGAGTTACAAACATATGTAGTAGTGACCGAGTAACAAACATATGTAGTAGTGAACGAGTTACAAACATATTTAGTAGTGACGAGTTACACACATATATAGTAGTGACCGAGTTGCACACATATGTAGTAGTGACCGAGTTACAAACATATGTAATAGTGACCGAGTTACAGACATATGTAGTAGTGACCGAGTTACAGACATATGTAGTAGTGACCGAGTTACAAACGTATGTAGTAGTGACCGAGCTACAGACGTATGTAGTAGTGACCGAGTAACAAACATATGTAGTAGTGAACGAGTTGCAAACATAAATTATGTATAGTTAGCTTAACACACAATTCTTAAAAATAATAAATGCTTGAACTTGAAGTTTATGTAAATGACTATCCGGGAAAATGCTGAGAATTATGATTAATATGCAATGCAGGCTGCATGTACGCCGATGTGACCTCTTTGTGGTTATGTACACCTGGCGATATGAATGACCTGCCGTTATTTCTGTCGGCTAGCAAGTCTGCCAGCCATCGCCCGTAATATAAAGCCTGGTCGTGCAATGCAAGCAGACATAGCCCAGGATAAACACGTTTGTGGAGAAACACATGACATTGTATGCTACGTTTAACATGCAATAAATATAGCGTTTCTTGCTCTCAGATTTGTCCAATATAACCTAATGCATGATATATTATATTCAAGTTCATGAGCTGTTAATCTTAGAGGGTCACATTGAAAGTACTGTGTAAAAATTGTATATATAAAGGAAGTCGATTTTGACAGAAACACTTTATCAAAATTTCCCCCTAGGTAAAATAGCATGTGTGTAACGCATTTGA
Source organism: Mimachlamys varia (assembly GCA_947623455.1). NCBI lineage: Eukaryota > Metazoa > Mollusca > Bivalvia > Pectinida > Pectinidae > Mimachlamys > Mimachlamys varia. Next base: position 15,496,377 of record OX392531.1, on the reverse strand, counting down.
ACTCAGGTACAAAGTTATATACATAAGACATTTTGTTATATACACCTTAACATGTATGTCTAAGCCATAACGGTACAGAGTTGCATATGTCCTTACTGTAAGTAAATATACCATCGAAGTTACAAAGTGTTCCAAGTAAGTGTCAAAAGTACAGTTACTGAAATCTTTAAAACATATCGAAACAATATTTTACTGGTCCATTTTCTAAAAACAAACAAATATATTTTTGTTTCGCTGACAGTACAAATAAATTCTAAACGTAGAAATCAATCGGTATCCGACGAAGAAAATCTCTTTAAGGTGCTTTTTCGATATATGTTTTCGGCCGCTGAATTCACCGATGAGTCCTTGACGGTGCAAAGGTATAATTTTTTACAATTAAATCCTTTCCAAAAATTACCTTATATGGATAAAGCTTGACTAATATAACGGTTTGTTCGAACCACAGTCTCACATTTACGACTGGTCAGATACGGATATATTGTCCAAGTCTTTTATTAGTTTCTCGTTAGAGAATATGATCAGGGTATGATTATTTCCATATACACGATATTAAGTTGTATTACCTAAGAATTTAATAATCCTTGGATACATATCAAGAAACGTGTTCATCTGTACCCCTGTAGGGTATGAAGTTCAACGGTTTTGAATATACGTATTGGAATGTTTGTTATGATTAAAAAATACATCAGTTCTCAATTTGAGGACATGATATTCATTTTGATATAGATGATCTAGAATTACATGGCGGTTGTCTTCTTCGAATCAAAGGACTCATAAATGTTCCCTTTGTTAATATAATTTTGGCATTAATTTTGGGATCATAGTTTTGTTCACGCTTTGCTATTCTTTGATTTTATTTATCGGCTATTTCGCGGTACAGGTAAAAGTAACATACATCTGGTGATTTGGTCATGCCTGACTTCGTGCAGCATCCAATTTCACGCTTTCTCAATAATGATATAGTAAAAGTAGCACAGTTTATACTTTATACAGTTCACGGTCCATTGACATCAAAGGAGTTTTTACCGCATCGCTATCTGCCTACAATAGGTAAGTTTGTGTGGATGAGGATAGGAATCTTTCCGGTTCAAATAGAGATTTCAAAGACATTTGAAACAAAACTCTATGTGAATTTAAATATTACAAAACAAGATTTGTTTACATGTATATTGAGAATGAATCATCATTATTTAAAAGCAAGGTTATTCCTTCAGGTTTGTGTGTAAACATGTAACAAGGTATATTGATAAAACTTTGTAATAGTTGTAAAGAAGCGAACCTCGCTGGGTTGTACCACAACTACAAACTGTATATATATGGTTTTGTTCAAGGTTGAACATCGATGAAATAGGAATGTTGTTTGTACAATACAAAGGCAATATCAATTTATCTAGCCTATCAAATTGATTATTTGGTTTAGTATTGGTACATTGTACTGTTACACCAAAACGAACCATGACCTAAACTTTGCTTGCTTTTAGACAGTCCTGATATAGTCTGCAACAATATACAATATCTAAAAAAAAAATCAAAGAATACCAAAGCGTCAACAAAACCATAATCCGAACTCAAAATCGATTAAACTAGAGGCAAAATAGAAACAATGGAAAGATTTACATAGAGATCTTTGTAAAAGTGCTAGAGAATAAGACCAAATGTTCCGGAGTAAGCGTCTTCTGCTTCATCGACGACACCCACCATGTAAATCTTGATCAAATCCAGGTAAGCACCAATCCTCAAAATGAGAACCGAGTCATCATAGTCAATCACAACCAGTAAACACACAAATAGGCAAACCCAAAAACCTCCATTTTCATATCACACAAAGATACAGAGTATTTCTCGATGAGATCAAGATGGCGACCATAACACTTGCCAATAGTCTTCATCAACCTGCATCTCTCGAATTCCTGTGCCGTAAATTATTCCTAAATTTGAAATAACTGATTGAAAGCGTGCCAATTTTCAAGAGACTATTTAAAAAGGGAAAATTTGCAGGGTCCTTAATTGAAGACTTTGCTTTGTATCGTGATTTCCTTAAATTAGATCGTCTGCTGTCAGAACTAAAGTACAAGAGGTGCAGGATGATGCACACAAATTTATCAGAGGAACATGTCGATGTACACATCGTTACCAGAGGAACATGTCGATGTCCACAACGTTATCAGAAGAACAGGTCGATGTATACAACGTTACCAGAGGAACAGGTCGATGTCCACAATGTTACCAGAGGAACATGTCGATGTCCACAACGTTACCAGAGGAACATGTCGATGTCCACAACGTTACCAGAGGAACATGTCGATGTACACATCGTTACCAGAGGAACAGGTCGATGTCCACAACGTTACCAGAGGAACATGTCGATGTACACATCGTTACCAGAGGAACAGGTCGATGTCCACAACGTTACCAGAGGAACATGTTGATGTCCACAACGTTACCAGAGGAACATGTTGATGTCCACAACGTTACCAGAGGAACAGGTCGATGTCCACAACGTTACCAGAGGAACATGTCGATGTCCACAACGTTACCAGAGGAACATGTCGATGTACACAACGTTACCAGAGGAACATGTCGATGTCCACAACGTTACAAGACGAACATGTCGATGTCCACAACGTTACCAGAGGAACATGTTGATGTACACAACGTTACCAGAGGAACAGGTCGATGTACACAACGTTACCAGAAGAACAGGTCGATGTACACAACGTTACCAGAGGAACAGGTCGATGTACACAACGTTACCAGAGGAACATGTTGATGTACACAGCGTTACCATAGGGACATGTCGATGTACACAACGTTACCAGAGGAACAGGTCGATGTCCACAACGTTACCAGAGGGTCATGTCGATGTCCAAAACGTTATCAGAAGAACAGGTCGATGTACACAACGTTACCAGAGGAACAGGTCGATGTACACAACGTTACCAGAGGAACATGTTGATGTACACAGCGTTACCATAGGGACATGTCGATGTACACAACGTTACCAGAGGAACAGGTCGATGTCCACAACGTTACCAGAGGGTCATGTCGATGTCCAAAACGTTATCAGAAGAATAGGTCGATGTACATAACGTTACCAGAGGAACAGGTCGATGTACACAACGTTACCAGAGGAACATGATGATGTACACAACGTTATCAGAAGAACAGGTCGATGTACACAACGTTACCAGAGGTACAGGTCGATGTACCCAACGTTACCAGAAGAACAGGTCGATGTACACAACGTTACCAGAGGAACATGTCGATGTACACAACGTTACCAGAGGAACAGGTCGATGTACACAACGTTACCAGAGGAACATGTCGATGTACACAACGTTACCAGAGGAACAGGTCGATGTCCAAAACGTTATCAGAAGAACAGGTCGATGTACACAACGTTACCAGAAGAACAGGTCGATGTACACAACGTTACCAGAGGAACATGATGATGTACACAACGTTACCAGAGGTACAGGTCGATGTACACAACGTTACCAGAGGAACAGGTCGATGTACACAACGTTACCAGAAGAACAGGTCGATGTACACAACGTTACCAGAGGAACATGTTGATGTACACATCGTTACCAGAGGTACAGGTCGAGGTACACAACGTTACCAGAGGAACAGGTCGATGTACACAACGTTACAGAGGAACAGGTCGATGTACACAACGTTACCAGAGGAACATGTCGATGTACACAACGTTACCAGAGGAACATGTCGATGTCCACAACGTTACCAGAGGAACATGTCGATGTACACAACGTTACCAGAGGAACATGTTGATGTACACAACGTTACCAGAGGAACAGGTCGATGTACACAACGTTACCAGAAGAACAGGTCGATGTACACAACGTTACCAGAGGAACATGTTGATGTACACATCGTTACCAGAGGTACAGGTCGAGGTACACAACGTTACCAGAGGAACAGGTCGATGTACACAACGTTACAGAGGAACAGGTCGATGTACACAACGTTACCAGAGGAACATGTCGATGTACACAACGTTACCAGAGGAACATGTCGATGTCCACAACGTTACCAGAGGAACATGTCGATGTACACAACGTTACCAGAGGAACATGTTGATGTACACAACGTTACCAGAGGAACAGGTCGATGTACACAACGTTACCAGAGGAACATGTCGATGTACACAACGTTACCAGAGGAACAGGTCGAGGTACACAACGTTACCAGAGGAACAGGTCGATGTACACAACGTTACAGAGGAACAGGTCGATGTACACAGCGTTACCAGAGGAACAGGTCGATGTACACAACGTTACCAGAGGAACATGTCGATGTACACAACGTTACCAGAGGAACATGTTGATGTACACAGCGTTACCAGAGGAACAGGTCGATGTACTCAACGTTACAGAGGAACAGGTCGATGTACACAACGTTACCAGAGGAACATGTCGATGTACACAACGTTACCAGAGGAACAGGTCGTTGTACATAACGTTACCAGAGGAACATGTCGATGTACACAACGTTACCAAAGGAACAGGTCGAGGTACACAACGTTACCAGAGGAACAGGTCGATGTACACAACGATACCAGAGGAACAGGTCGATGTACATAACGTTACCAGAGGAACATGTCGATGTACACAACGTTACCAAAGGAACAGGTCGAGGTACACAACGTTACCAGAGGAACAGGTCGAGGTACACAAAGTTACCAGAGGAACAGGTCGAGGTACACAACGTTACTAAATGTGAAGGATGATGTACACATAAATAATTAAGATACATGTTGATAAAGACTATAGGCAAGTTATATTGTCAACAGTTTTTCTCGTCTAGTTATATATTTTAGTTGGTTAAAATTATTATCATGGTCCTAAGTGTGCCATTAGGATGCATTACCAGAAACTCAGTTCTCGCTATGACGACGTGCCGTCGCTTGACCTGCCCTAGACTTCTATAGTAGATGTCATCAATAAAACAGAGGTATTGTTCATCTAATATCCTAAATTTCTGGTGATAAATACATAGGCAGTGCAGAGGGGCGCTTCATTTAAAGTCGGTCAATATAAGTATCGTCTCAATTATAAGTTCTCGGGCTTGGTTTCTAACGAGGTTATTTCCGTTTAAACGACGCAGTGACTCCCGGAAGTGCCCGGGATAAGCCTAACTGACCTCCAGACCCTTCACTTGTTGACCAGGGATGTAGGAAAGTGAATTCATTTGTGTTAGCTTAACTGTTTGCCCATTATTCAGCCATGTGTGTATCAAGGTTCGATCTCCTGATGCCCGTAGGAGAATTCTACCCATGAGAACGGACAGTATAATTAACTTTGCGGTCAAGTCGTTATTTGAAAAAAAGGACTCGAGGCTTATGTTTCCTCGACCTTTCTTGATAGCACAAGCTACAGACACACAAACCTTTGATTGATACGTGATGTTGTACGACTTGGTCGAACCACGCTGAAGACATTGACTTAAATTGCGTGATGCTTGAGTAACGAAAACATTTTAATGTTTTCATTAGGAACAAGCTTAAATGATCAAATTGAATTCCAAGGTTCTACATAATCTTAGCTACACAACTGTGTGAACCGAGGTAAAACTAAGTGTAAATTGTTAGTGTTTGTCTGTGATCTGGACTCTGATACAGGAATAAAGTTAAACATGTCCCAGGTAAAGTGAAATCTCGTTATTCTCGAAGTGTTCCCGAGGTGTCCCGGGGGCCTCCATTAGAGCTGTACTACACCCCGTACCTGTCTCCAGTGTACACCACGTATACAGTGTAGCCAGGGTCTTCAGAAAAAAATTATTACCTTGTTTATCAATATTAACTTCAAATAGCTATATTCCTTGACAGTTATGTTCAGAATACTTCTACTATTAGACACTTTTCTAGTACTCAAATTTCGAACATCTGTAATTCTTTAACATATATGGGATATGTGCGTATTTGGCTATTGTTATGCCTTATATTAGTTTGTATTTTTTATGAAAATGACAAATACATGTATGAACTGGACGGTATCTGAATAGGAAACTTTGATTAAACATTTCGGCAATATTCGCAGCAATATTTAGGGTGGCCGGGTAGTGCAGTGGAAAGCGACCGGGGTTCGATTCCCTGACCGGACCTAAAAAAGTATAGGGGTCACCTGCCCGTAGATGTGGGTTTTCTCCGGGTACTCCGGTTTCCTCCAACAATAAGACCCCTCGCGCGCTAACATCCGTGCCAACAAAAGTGATTAATATAAGTTGGACAACTTGTTTAATACTTATTGTAAAATAAATAAAATCTACCTGACAATGTGAAGAGTTAACATCAAAAATATCTGCCATAAGAAGGAATTTTGATATATTTCAATTTGTCTGTCAAACTTTTTATCAGTTAAAGAATCATTTCGTTTAATAAGTTTGTAAGAAATAAAGTGGTTACTTCCTAGATCTACTTTCATAAGACGATCACTGTTAGAGTTACCTGTATTTGTATGACTGTATTGAAGTGAAAGTTATTTATCTCAAAAACAGATCAATACCGGGTTACTCAAGTGTAATATAATTTAGCTTCCTAGTTAGGATTTCCCCATGGTAATTTTAAATTTCTATTATTAGGTGAATAAATCATGGGAACAATTGTAAATCTCCCCATGAGTAATCCAGGAATATACAAACTAGAAAATGGATTTCCCCATTGAGTGGTGGTATAACAATAATATCACTGTTAGCTGGAATACACCAGGCTTATTACAAATGTCACACGCATTAAAAACGCACTAAAACATGTATATATGTAAAGTTGTCTGCTATTCACAGAATATGTAACGTCGTTTTCTTTTTAACATCTGCTGAAAGTTATCACTGTCAGGAATAAATGAATTCATATTTAACTGCACAACGCACAGATTTAGCACAGCTCCTATTGAAAGTGTCACCTGACCTATTTTCAGTAAGGTAGAATTATAGGGGGTTTGTTATTTAGGATTGCTGGTTGTAAAGTGACGTAGCCATGTTCGACATTACTTTTAGATTATCCTACACTGTAATCGATACCAGCACACAGGTGACGATTGTGGGAAGTTACAACTTTCACCATACAGAAAACTAGACGGATGTCCGACACCCAAGTATCTGTACTAATTAGGGGATGCCCTATCTCCGTGGTCAGGTGTCCAGACGTTCCTGACCATGACATGGTTTGACCAGCGTTATGGCTGTTCACATGTCTTAATTTGGTGACAGGCAGACCACTTTCGCTAGTAATAAAGCTAGAAGGATTTCCGACACCCAAGTATCTGTACTAATTAGGGGATGCTCTTTCGCCGTTATAGGTGTCTAACTGATGTTTCTGACCACGACATGGTTTGACCGGCGTTATGTGGACTGGTCACGTGACCATTACCTGGTGACAGGCAGACAGGTGTTTGGTGTCCTGGCCTTGTTATGGCCACAGAGTGATTGACAGGGCCAATCGATTACACACCTAGCAGTGTACATTTCTACTGTTTTTGACAGTGATATCTACGGAATGTGCTATCAAAGGCAAGAGGCATACAGGGTAAAATAATCTACTCTCAGATTGAAACACATAATTATCATGTTGGTTACAATGCCTTCTGAAGAATTATCCTGGAATATGTAATACAGATGTTCATTGCAATGTATGTAAAGCTGATATTACATCAATGATAGATTCCTCAATAACACCGGATCCTTGCAAATTTCTGTTATGTAAAATACTTGAACGAATTTTATATGGTGAAGAAAACTATTTTTGTATTGTCCACATTTAATATGGGACGAGAAAGTAATCATCATATTGTCCGCAATGCTAGTGTATATAATGAATTATTGCTTTGCCCAACTTTGAGAGGTTGTGATATTACAATCAAACGATTATATCAATTACATTAATTGATACCAAGTTAATTGGTTATTATTTTTCATCTTATTGAAGATGATTTAGATAGATGTTATGCCTGTTATAAGACCATCCTGACTTATCGTTAATGCAACAGAGTATGTTAGACTCTATATTAAACCTTGTCTATATAAGACTGTATATAGCATTTGTTTTTGATGTTTTCGTTTCAAGTAGCTCCTATGTTTACGACTTTCAAACTTACCTTGAAAAGTATTCTTTACCTTTCCAATTAGTTCGCTCACTATTGAAACGGACGTGACTTACAATCCAGAGGAACTAGGTTACGCACAATTATCGGCTCCAGTTACAATCAAAATAAGTCTAAAATCGTTACTACAACCGGAGGAATACATGTACACACTATATATACAATTACTACTACCCAGGAATGTCAGGGTACATATCATCGTAACTTTGCTTCATCGCACAAGTGGAGCATACAGAGACTTAGGGAAGCAAGTTAATGTCTACTGTATTGTATGTTTTATTTGATGTTGTAAACTAACATTAGATTCACTGAAATAGGTGCTAGTCGCATCCCAACCGTGACATTATGAGAGACTATTAAAAGTATATTACACAGCATAGCAGTTAGTTGCTGAGAAATACCAGGAATGTTTTAGCAAGTATTAGTACTTACGGCTCAAAAATCATTGTGACAAAATAAAGTTTTTGTCCACATCATAGACGGTTGTGATTTGTAAATACTTTTTATCTCATCTTATTTCCAAGATGAAAACTTTTCTATAGCATAAAATAATTACAACTGAAAACAAAATAATTATATGTTTTGTTGACAGTAATATTTGTTTATGAAAACAAATACATGTGTATGTTAATTGTTTAGCATTTTAAATGCAATATATATAAGGCATTCGTATATTCATAAAAATGTAAACATTGTTTACTTGCTGTAAATCAAAGCGAACTAATGTATACTATGATCATTATCTGAAAACATTAAAGAAGATTTGCTTACCTTGTTTATTCTGCAAATCCAATTGTCCGTTTTGGCCTGGCATATTGAATCAACTATTTAAATATATTTGTTTGTGCTTGTACAGTACTAATGTACACTTGTCTGTGGCCCCGATGCTATACAGCTAATGCAATAAACCTATGTCAAATACACGGGCCTATATATATACACACACACAGATACGTATAGTTTACTTCCTGTTGTCGCTTACACTGACGACCTGTCACGTGACTTAGTATGGTATATCTACCTGTGTGTATGTATAAGTAAGTCATCCTCGAATATACATATATCCAATCTATTTATCAATAAGCAGAGTCTTCAGATTTAAAAACTAAAACTTTGAATAGCTGCGAAACATGAAGAAGAGAAGTTTAGCACGAGTGAACGCGTTAACAACGAGGCTAGATATACCTGTATCGTACAGTTAGGTTAATAAGCTTTATTCTCACCACATACTATTGTATTTCCTTTATTCGATGCGGGTTGATATAAAAATACAGGTAACATCTGGGACAAACTGTACCAAGCTTAACAGGTATCACTGTTACGTTAATTCTATATGGATTCGCCGCTAAGGTGAAACTCCATAATTGTTTCTAAACATTTAATTGTACACATATTAAATAATCATTAAGCTTTTCAGCTTTAGACAATGGGTCATAACGTTTTCCAATGAAAAAACATGCGACATTTTTTCGTAATTGATTTGTACCATGTTTCGACCTAGATGTATGTACAGTTAAACATATTCAACCCCACACCAGGTGGCTTAGTGGAGCATTCATCACTAAGTGATACAATTGAAAACTACCATAATAATGGTTGATGATAAAAATGAATGTCAGCAGGCCTAGTTGTAGGACACCGGGCTCGTGATCGAAGGGTTGCGAGTTCGATTCCCGGTCAAGGCATTTGAAATCTTGAGCAAGCTACTTTACTCCGCTTGTTCCAGTCTACCCAGCTGTAAATGAATACATGGTTGGTCAGTGCTAGAAATTGTAGAATGTTAGCTGCGAACGCCGAAATGGTAGTACCGGTTGTACGTTAAGAGTTTAGAACGATATTGGTTGGTTGCTTAGGCCCTATAACCACGGATGATATTTTTTTAATCGGTTCGAGACGACTTTTTGGTTGTAATAAAGCGGGTTATAAGAGCGTCGAATTATTATTATTAAAAAGTAATGTCTTGGAATCTAAGAGTTGTTTACTGCAATTGTAATAACAGCAAACAAATGCTCGCTGAATTCGATGTTTGCTGTTTGACTTGCAAAACCGTCATCTAGTCTTCATTGGATCCCACATGTATATATGTATTACACTAATACATAGAAGTTGTACTGCTCTCAGTTTGCGGCACCAATGGGTGCCATTTGGATAAAGGTTCAATTAAAATGAAATCTTGTTCGGTCCATTTCCTTCATGGAATAAATTTTGCTGAAATAAACTCAAGTGAATCAATACTTATATCTCCTTTTTTTAAAATATTGATTCTTGCAAAAATCAGCTACATTCATTATATAATAATCAGGTATGCATATTCATAGAATAGAACAACCAACCCTTTGGGAGGGTCAAGGGTCAGATCGTCAGCACTATGTTTGAGGATTTTGTTGAACTCATTAACAACCAGTGTTATCATTATTCTTACGGAAGTTCACGCCCACAATGGTAAACTAAATTACTTTCTACACGGTGCAATATCTCCGCGATATATCCATGCTTGATCAATAAAATGTAGTTTCTTTGATTAAAACCTTTTATTATTCGGAGTAAAGAATCGAAAAATGTCCGAACAGATCGCATCGTGGACATTCAATGATGCAGCATTACTATATATAGTGAGCATGTATAAACTTTATTTATTGATTTTCAAAAACGAGATTTAGCCAAAAGCTTATCTCCCTCAGGGACCTCAAGATTAGTAAAATCTGTAAATAAGTTTAAACACGAATTTCTTGCATGTGAATACAAGTTTGCGATCATCGATTCCACGTATTTTTTTTTTTTTTTTTTTGGGGGGGGGGGGGGTCTGACTACATGGATGTGACAGCAAAGTTGGAATATTTTTGGTATAAAATGACACATCATCATCATCATCTTCATCATCACCACCATCATAGCCATTTATCATCATCATCATCATCATCATCATCATCATCATTTATTTTCACACACATTTCCTGAGTATATGAGGATATTTGTAGTATTCCTAATACTCTGCCATTTTTGAGAGCGTTCAAAACTGACGCAGTAGTACAGCAGTACTTAGTCCTGATCAACGGTTGCCGAGTTGACTTGTTGATTGTGACGCCCGTGGTGACACAACTGATGACGTCATAGAACAGTTCAGATCTATACATTGTGTCTTACGGCGATGTTTTGTGTGTTGGTATATAGCTATTGAGACGAATTACACATGAACATGGGATGTGGACAGAATTTACATCAGTTAGCCGTTTCAATACACGTGTGTAAAACCAATATTACGTGTATATTTACAGGCACGGCCATGCATGCGTAAACTACATACATCTTATGGGCGTCAGGCAAAGGTTTAAGTTGAGCGCCATACAGTGCGCCAAGTTATTGTTGTTTAAACAGTACATGAGTAGCATGTAATTTGATCAAATGCAACGTTTCGCATGCTTATGATGGGTAGAAATTTCGGACATTGTTGTGTGAATGACAGGAAAATGAAACGCGTAACAGTCGAAGGGACATAACTCTTGTCGCCTTAAAACAGTTGTACATTGTTTCATCGGTGAGCGGATTTTGGGTATTGGAAGAATGTAGAAGGCAAGGGGTGAAATTTTGCACATAACGGTTAACAGACTATGTGCCCTTAAACGAGCGTGGGCGGATTGATTGACAGGTTGGTGACGTTTGAGTGCATAGACGGGAAGGTGAAGGTCGAAAAATCAAAAGAAAAACACAGGGACATGAGGTTTGGTTTGGTTTATTTTGTTTACAGACAGACAGGGTCATTTAGGACGGTGTGTTCTCCGAACGCCAACATTTTTTTTAACAATAGGTAGGTATTGTTTTTGGAAACAATGGGAAGTCAATTATATACTGTTTCATATAAACTGCCCTTTTCACCTTACCTGTGATTTACCTGTGAACTCACCTTACCTGAGTTTTAACTGTGGGCAGTCAGCACTACATATGCATTAAATTGTACAATTTGATTTCTTCTTAAATACAAGGAAACTGATATAAAGAAATAAAAGAAATATGAAATGTGTTATTAGCACTTAATTGTAAATAAAATATACAATTTAATTTCTTCTTAAATACAAGGATATAGATATAAAGAAATAAAAAAAATATGAAATGTGTTATTAGCACTTAATTGTACAGAAAATATACAATCCAGAGATAACCACATATAAAAGAAATAAAGAGAAATATAGAAAATTATTAAATTAAGTAATTAGTCCTAAATTGTTAGAACTGTGTTTTGGTTATCTAGGATTTCTGATGATATATATATTGGAAAATTCTGGAGAACACGAGAGAAAACAGCTGGACAAGGTCAAATTACGAATGTTTGTAAAAGAAAATATTTCAATTTCGAAACCAAACTTAGTTTTTTTGACACTTTTGTAAGTAGCATTTTGAATTATGAATCTGAAGTGTGGAGGTTTCATAAAGTGTCTAATATTGAAAAAAAAAAATGCTTTTAAATTTTGTAAGAGAATTTAGGGGTTAAGAAAAGTATACCAAATATCATGATCATCAATTATTATTATTCCAAAGCTTAGAATTTTCAAATATTTGCTAAAGTTAAAAATTCAGATAGCTATACATGTAACGATGAAATGGTTGAAAAGGGCACTGACAGATAGTATAGGGAACAAATTGTTTAGAATACGGTAGATTTGGGATATGTGTAGCAAACAGAAAATACAGATGACAGATATTTTTCAACAACAATGTATAGGCTATTTAAATGTATCATAAAAATGTTCACTTTGAAAATGTATTGGTGGTAATTTTGCTCTTAAAACGTATTAAAAAAAGCTATTTGTTTAAACAAATCGCAAAAATTAGATTGTCGTCTCAGAACTGAATCTTGAAATGGGACAGTTTAATAAAATAAATCGAATTAATCAGATTTGTACGTATTGCGACAGTGGCACGTACCATTTCATAATAAAATGTAGTCATCATGAACAACATTTCATCAAACCGTATTCCCATAGAAAACCTAATATGGAAAAATTTGTACAACTTTTTGAAACCAGAAATAACAAGCATCTTTTGAATTTAGGTAATTTATTGTCCTCTGTGGTTTGTGTGTTGCAAGTGTATTGTGTTGTACATGTATCTATTTGTATTTTACACTGTAGATATATGCACTGTATCTTGTACTGATAAACAGTAAGGTTTCAGGTAATAGATGAATTGAACGGTTACAATGAGCTTGTAATGAGGTAATGAAAACAATACCTTTGATTAAATAAACCACACTTTCTACGGGTATTAAATTATAAAGTAAGTTGGTATTAAATAAGTCATACATATCCAAGCAAAAATGTACTAAAATTAAAATGAAAAATAATTTTTATATTAATTTGCATTTAGAACCTATAGAAATCAATCACCAAAACTTAATAGATTAATCAACTATTATATACAAAAATATCATATATTTTTATTTTTGCAACAGTATTTTTTAAAATTAAGAATAGAATAATTCTGTGGTGAGTTAAAAAAAATGATTTTCTAGAAAGTATCTTAAGCATTTAATTGTAATTAATAATCACAAATCTTATAATATTTACATTATTTATTACACAATTAAATATTACTGATTAAAAAAAGTATCATGAAGATAATTTTATGATGAATTTTTTTGTAATAGTTGTGCCTGCAGAGTACCAACAGGTAACTTTTAAAGGTGAATTTACCTGTTGGAACTGAGACTACTTTAAGGAAAAAAAGACTATAATCCCTATCACAACAAACTACCCTGTAGGCAAATTAAAAATGTTGGCGTTCAGAGATACACCCTTTAGGACATGTCAGGTTTTGGAGGTGGAGTAAAGCCGGAGTACCCGGTGAAAACCACCGACCTACGGTCAGTACCTGTGATGGCGACTGCCCCACGTGGGATTCGAACCCGCAACCCAGAAGTGGAGGGCTAGTGGTAAAATGTCGGAACACCTTAACCGCTGGGCCACCACGGCCCTCAGGTATATGATAATTCAAACATATCAAAAAAAAAACAACAACAACACAGGGTTTTATGCGTTATTTCGAGCGTTTTGGGCACTTTCGAGAAAAGTGGTTGGCTCTGAAAAGAGCCGTTGTCAGGATTTAAGACTGCATCTCAGCTATTGTTCGTCTTGGTCTTCTGATCCCGAAACAACGTCTACAATTTCGCCATACAAGTCCTTTCTAAGTCCGGATATGTCGTCAGCCTTGTGGTGGGCATAGTCATAGTACATGTTCCGGAGACCTTCGATAACCAGTCGAAGTCTGTAGTTGTAGCGGAAGGTTCGTAGTCCGTCTCTCTTGGCGCCGAGGTAACGGGCCTGTAGCTCATCAAGCTTGTAATTCAGTTGCACAATCTGTTCACAGGCTCTGCGGAATCGACGCTCGCTCTCAAGCAGAGAGAACCGTTGGTCAAGTCTGGGGTTTCGCGCTGCGGTCTTCATACTTTCAGTCTGTACTGCATGGAGTGTGAATTGAATGATACCAATTCAGTGTCCGTCGACCTTATATACATGCACTCGGGTGTCATCGCATGCGATGAGAAACTCGTGTGTACTCGGATATACACATTATGACGCGTGTCACATCATTTCGTATATATTGAGAGGAAGGCGACCGTTCCTTGTATAAACACCCGGTAGGTTACCGTTATCATCACACGTCGGTTAGCACTGGTCACGGGTCCGTGCACACAGCATTGTACGGTGTCGTCTCACGTAGCATACATTTGGCATTTTTCTATATACAGGTAAGGTGTTGGGTGTATGCTAAGTGAAATTTTGTGTCAGGTAGAGAACAATAGGATTTAATTACAGGTAAACTATAGTCTGTATCATATATGTAACTAGTGTCTTACCTCGAATACTTAATGTTAAAAAATCTACCCCGAATCCTATAGTATATATTGTGAACTAGGTTGTTTTCCTTTTAAATATTATAGGAATATATTTATTGTGAATATTGTTAGAAATGAAAAAAAAACAACAAGAAATTGTTTAACCCAGTTATTTAGAGTAGAAATGTAGAAGAAGTGTGCTCCCCGAGTATTTATATTTATATGAAGCTATTGATTTAAGAAATTGATAACTAAAGCAATTGTATAAGATTTACATCTTATTTTTTTCCTGTTTGCAATTGTATAAGATTTACATCTTATTTTTTTTCCTGTTTTGTAGTGTTGTATCATAATTTTGTTGAGAGATTGACCATGAGACCAAAAATATACAGTACATGTATATGATTTGAATTGAAACACGGATATATACATACCCAGTATACATACATCTCAACAATGATCTGAACTGTTTATTTATTTTTATTTTTACATATATATTGAATTTTGATTTTTCATCTTATACATTCATATATTGTACACTAAATACTATTTAAATATCATAACCCTATTCACATATGATTTTAAATAAAACACGCTCTTCATTCTTATGACCATCTATGACCATCTAGCTATTCATATCTCCCTATAATAAAGTATGACACTTTCATAACCTATACTTTAATTTGGTTACGATCCACCTACTGTTCCAGATTTATGGCCAAATTTGATTTGAAAATTTAAAACACTGTACGTTATAGAACCAACATTGGATAGCCTTGCCTGCCACCAAAAAAGATTTTTTTAAAAATCGCAAACATTACTTCTCATTGGTTCTTAGTGTGGGCATTCATGTCATGTTGACATATCTAGTTGGAAATTAATTATGCATCTTATCTTCCTTGTATTATTTGTCTTCATTGCCCACTTCACATTTGTATGTAGCTCATCGTAAAAATATTGTTCTTATTTTTCACATTAAACACATTTCCGTTTAGTTAATATTTTGGTTAGAAAACTATTCATTTAAATATAACTCTAAATATCTACTTTATAAGTGTTTCAATTAAAGCGTATTATTTTTTGGAAGCGCATCATTAGACATTTTAAATCTTTGTATATGTATGTTCATGAAATACTAAGATATATTTTCATAAAGGTGTTTAATATTTGACTAATTGAGGTTAAATTTGATCATTACGAAATGACAATGTATCAATTTTTGAATTGTGTTTCATAGGCCATTATCTGGCTGGATTTTCTGGATTTAAATTCCTTCTACGTGTAACTCTTTTGCATTCAATACTTTAATACAATAATTTAATGATATAACATATAATTCATTGTTATATTATTAAGTGTACAATGCAAAGTATCTTTTGCAAAGTATACTTTAATAAAATATCTTTTAACATTATAAACATCTACAAAATGGTGCTCCATTATATTACAAAGATACTTGTATTTACATTTTAATTAACAAGATATAAAGTTGTTCTTTAATAATATACATTTATACCTTACAACACCACCTACACCACTATGAAACAGACTATAGCCAAATTGACACATGTGTATATTTGACCAGGGTAAGTGTTCGGTGGTTGGGGTTGGGGGGATTAAACTTGGGAGAGCTTCAAAACTGCCGCAGTAGTACAGCAGTACTTAGTCCTGATCAACGGTTGCCGAGTTGACTTGTTGATTGTGACGCCCGTGGTAACACAACTGATGACGTCATAGAATAGTTAAGACAATTAATGTAACCAGATGCATTGTGTCTTACGGCGATGTTTTGTGTGTTGGTATATAGCTATTGAGACGAATTACACATGCACATTGGATGTGGGCAGAATTTACATCAGTTAGCCGTTTCAATACACGTGTGTAAAACCAATATTACGTGTATATTTACTTGCACGGCCATGTATGCGTAAACCCACGGACTTAGATTAGATTGCTATCTAAGTCCGTGGTAAACCATATAAACCAATATTACGTGTATATTTACATGCACGGCCATGCATGCGTAAACTACATACATCTTATGGGCGTCAGGCAAAGGTTTAAGTTGAGCGCCATGTAGAGATATGCTGGCACTATGGGGTTTTTTTGTCATGGCAACCATCTTGGATGATGCAATCGGCTGTCGGCCATCTTGAATGAAGCATTTAAGCATTTTAACATGCTAACATGCTGTTTTAACATGCTAACATGCTATTTAACATGCTAACATGCTATTTTAACATGCTAACATGCTGATATGGTGTTTTTAACATGCTAATATGCTAATTTAACATGCTGATATGGTGTTTTTAACATGCTAACATGCTATTTTAACATGTTAATATGAGGCTATTAACATGCTAATTTAACATGCTAACATGCTAATTCAACATGCTAATTTGAGGTTTTTAACATGCTAACATGCTATTTTTACATGCTAACATGCTATTTTAACATGCTAACATGCTGATATGGTGTTTTTAACATGCTAACATGCTATTTTAACATGCTAACATGCTATTTTTAAATGCTAATATGCTATTTTAACATGCTAACATGCTGATATAGTGTTTTTTACATGCTAATATGCTAATTTAACATGCTGATATGGTGTTTTTAACATGCTAATATGCTATTTTAACACGTTAACATGCTAATTTAACATGCTAACATGCTATTTTAACATGCTAATATGAGGCTATTAACATGCTAACATGCTTATTTAACATGCTAATTTGAGGTTTTTAACATGCTAACATGCTATTTTAACATGCTAACATGCTAATTTAACATGCTAACATGCTAATTGAAAATGCTAATTTGAGGTTTTTAATATGCTAACATGCTATTTTAACATGCTAATATGAGGCTATTAACATGCTAACATGCTATTTAAACATGCTAATATTAGTTATTAACATGCTAACATGCTATTTAAACATGCTAACATGCTGTTTTAACATGCTAACATGCTATTTTTCACATGCTAACATGCTAATTTAACATGCTAGCATGCTAATTCAAAATGCTAATTTGAGGTTTTTAACATGCTAACATGCTATTTTAACATGCTAACATGCTATTTTAACATGCTAACATGCTGATATGGTGTTTTTAACATGCTAATATGCTAATTTAACATGCTGATATGGTGTTTTTTAAATGCTAACATGCTATTTTAACATGCTAACATGCTATTTTTGACATGCTAATATGCTATTTTAACATGCTAACATGCTGATATAGTGTTTTTAACATGCTAATATGCTAATTTAACATGCTGATATGGTGTTTTTAACATGCTAATATGCTATTTTAACACGTTAACATGCTAATTTAACATGCTAACATGCTAATTTAGCATGCAAATTTTGTGTTGAAACATTATGCAAGAAAATTCGCAAAAAAGTATTACAAATTTTGCAAAAAATGGTTAAGAATTCAGCAAAAATATGCAAAAAAATGAACAAAAAGGTAGTAAGAATATATAGTAAAACTTGCAAATTTTGTGTTGAAAACATTATGCAAGAAAATTTGCAAAAAAGTATTACAAATTTTGCAAAAAATGGTTAAGAATTCTGCAAAAATATGCAAAATCAAAAAGTTTTAGTCCACGTTCTTCGGACATTCTTCAATTACAGTTGTCTTGGAGATTCTATGATGAATACCAAAAAAATCATGGCAGCCATTACAATAGAATTCTGATTGAAATACAAGAATTCACATCAAATGACCGTGATGTTTTTTTTTTTTTTGTTTTTTGTTTATTTTTTTTTTGTGTTTTTTACATACAATGCAGGTTTATATACAGTTATCTGATCCACTAAACAAAATTACGTTGGTTCCAAAAAGTGTATAAAAGGTTTCCTCTTTCGGGAAATATGTATCATTTTCTATGATGTTGTCAAATTCAGCATACACCATTTTAAAAACCATTCAGTCTCCAATCAAATTTTACCTAAGGTGGAAACCGAGAAAAAGCAAAAGCTGGATATCAGTGATAATGAGCATTAAAACAAAAAATGATTATTGGGATGTGATAAATGATGTAGACCGTACAAGTTTACGTGGAAAATTAGTTTGTGAAATATTTACCAAAGATTTATACGAAGTGCAAAGAACCGATTCATTTCTTAAACAATGTGAACTGTAAGTAGCACATTAAAATGTATAAAAAAAACTGAGTTGGAATGAATATATGAATAAGAAAAAAATGTTGTCAAAAAGGCAGAAAGATTTTCTCAAGAAGATATGGTATGATCCAAAACACATGTTGGGATTCACTGGCCCCAAGAGGTTGTATGAGGGTATAAAAAAGAAAGACAAGTTGAAGATAAGTCTATCACAGGTCACTGCTTGGTTGCAGAATCAAGATCCTGATAGTGTAAGAAGACAAGTTAGACACAAAACACCAAGAGTCAAAACTCCTTTGGTGAGTGTGGATTACATGTGGGATGCTGATTTAGCAGATGTCTCCAATATCAAAGACCATAACGATGGCATCACTTTCTTACTAGTTGTTGTGGATCATTTTTCACGTTATGCTTGGGTACTTCCTCTGAAGAACAAGAAGGCCAATTCAGTGTTGGAAGCCTTCAAAAAGATATTTGCGGAACGTCAACCCAGCATCATCAGATCAGATCATGGAAAAGAGTTCTTAAACAATGCATTTCAAAAGCATGGCAAAGCCATTGGGGTCACCCACATTGTAAGTCACAGTGCTCATCAAGCTGCATTTGCCAAATCGTTTATAGGGAAGTTTAAAAATATTTTGTATAGATACTTACATTCCAATCAAACGTTTACTTTTATTGACGTCCTACCTGCCCTTGTTAGAAGTTACAACAGTAAAAAACACTCTCGTCTGCATGGATTTGCACCCAAGGATGTAGACAATGACACACAAAACATCATCTTTTCCAAAAGAGATCATGAACCTCCCAAGAAAAAGAAGCCACACAAATTCAAAAAAGGAGATCAAGTGAGGCTGAGTTACAAAGTTCGTGAATTCCGCCGGGGGTGGCATCAAAAGTGGACTGATGGAATATTCATAGTCTCACACAGATATTACAGAGGCAGTGTTCCGGTTTATAAAGTCAAAGATATGATGGGTGAACAGATAGAGGGGGCTTTCTACGCTCAAGAATTACAAAAGGTCTACAAATCAAAGGAAACCAAGTGGAAAATAGAAGAAGTCTTAAAAGTGAAGAGAGTCAAAGGAAAGAAATTAGCATTGGTTAGATGGTTAGGATGGCCAAAAAAAATTGATTCCTGGATAAATTATGATGACATTGAAGTACCCATAAAAACTATAAATAAGCTGAAAAAACACCAAAATAAAGAAAAGCCATGGTATACAAGTGTCCAGTATGCTCCAAATCTTTCACAAGGAAATATGCCCTTATAGTACACAAGAAAATGAAACATAGAAATGACATACTACTAGATACATCTCTGGAAAAATGTCGAGATGTAAAAGAAGAAAACTATCCCTTCCAAATCAACAATGTACCTGAACAAATGTTACCCCCAGTACCTAGAGGACACTTCTTGCCCTGGAAACATCCATTCACGTGTCTGATAGCAGGTCCCACATGAAGTGGAAAAACAACGTTTGTTAAGAGGCTTATAGACAACATTCAACAGATGATGACTCCCATACCCGATAAAATCCTGTGGTGTTATGGAGAATATCAAACAATCTATGGTTTCATTGACAAAGTAGATTTTCATGAAGGCTTGCCTAATCTAATGGAACTAGACACGTCTGTGAATAATTTGATAGTGATAGATGATTTGATGTCTGAAGTTAACTCTGACGTGGCGTCATTATTCACCAAGAAGAGTCATCATAGCAACATCAGCGTCATGTACATAGTTCAGAATTTATTTTGTCAGAGTAAAAAACATAGAGACATCAGTTTAAATACTCATTACATTGTTTTGATGAAAAATCCTAGAGATTCGTCACAGGTCAGGTGTTTGTCTCAGCAGATGTTCCCAGGAAGTAGGCTAATGATGGAAGCCTACAAGGATGCTACTCTTCATCCTCATGGATATCTGTTAGTAGATTTGAAACAAAACACTCCTTCAAATCTCAGATTACGTACACGTATATTTCCTGGAAAGTATCAGTTTGTGTATGTCCCCTTAAAACTTATAAAAGGATGTTTTCTAGAAGGTAGATGTTGTTTGACGAAGATGTCTTCATATCTGGAGAAACTTTGTAAAGACTTGGATTATTTTTGCCGTGCCAAGCCTTCCATACGCAAAGTCATTCTAGAAAAAGCCAGTAAAGGTTGCATTTACTGTTTATGTGAGTGCATACAAAACATACAGGGTCGTTTGCCTTTGACACCAAAACAAAAGAAACGGTTGTCCCGTCACAAACAAAAGTGTAGACAATTATTGAAATCTCCGTTAAAAACTAAAAAATGTATCATTCAACAAGGAGGATTTTTACCTGCCATCACATCCATCTTACTACTTGGCAACACAAGTCCTGTCCGGTCTATTTAAAAGATGAAAAAAAAAATATTGGACGTGCAAGGTCCCACCACCAACGTCAGACCTAAGCCTCCTGTAGACTCTTTTGTGAAATCCCTTCATCATATTGAGGGGGAAATGACAAGTACTTTACAACGTGAAGATGTTCCGCCTGACGAAAAAATTACTTTGTATGATCAGAATTTAAGAAAATACCTTTCTAGACATCAACAATACAAACAGGATGGTTTTCCACCAAAGGTAGTGACTACCACCGAAAATTTTCCCAAAGAGGACCTCACCCGTAAACTTGTTTTGCAGAGTGTACCAAAAACTGCTTAATCTAAGACCGAAATGTTGATGGATAGATTTAAACAGGCAGTCCAGTGGAATGACAAAGGGGAATTTGGATATAAAGGTGCCCCGGTGATTTCAGGTTCAAATTTGGTGGATTTAGTGGGGAACGCTACACGTCAAAGGTCTCTGAAACACGTTAATCCACAGGGTATGAATACCTTTCTGGCAGCTTTAAGGGACCTGAATGTCCCTCAAAGTTGGATAAGTAATAAAGAATATTTGGATAAAATGCAAACTGTTGCCTCTACTCCTTTACCACCGATAAGAGAGACTATACCTTCTGAAGAAATGTATTTGGCTAGATCTCCAGCTACTCTTACATCTAGGATGCCATCTACGATCACCCCATTGGCTACATCTCAAGCTACTCATACCTCATCTCAAGTTACCCCTTTGGCTACATATCAAGATTTTCATACACCAGCTCAAGCTACCCCTTTGAATACATCTCAAAACACTACTTTGACTTCATCTCAAGATACTCACCTAACTCCATCACAAATGGATTGGTGGAAGGAATACAGTGATGAAAGTGGCTATAATACTTTTTCTACACCCACTTCACGATCAAATATACCTAGAAAACCAGTCTTAGACATGGTAAAGAAATGGAAGAAATTTAAGCCTACAGAGTAGTGCCAAGAAAAAGTATAAAAGTCATCGAAACACTCCATTTAAAGCATAATGAAATGACTGACAATACCAGTGGAAACTCTAATTGGTTATTGTTTGGTACCAAACTGCCAAGAGAAGAAATTGTTTTCTTTTGTCAAGTGTGCATCATCTATATCATCATCTGCTTTAGCATCTATCATCTCAGCATAGGTCATCCACTGGAGTCTCTGTGGGTTTCTTTGTTGAGCTGTGGTATTGGCTATCTAATACCTAGTCCTACTATGAAAAAGAAAGATGTTTTTCATAATCCTACCTAGTAATAGTTCAATGGAATACTTTCAAAACAATACATTGACAACTTACAAGACACGTTTACCTCAACCTCTAGATCTCAAAGGTTCTTGGGAGGTGGGTCTAGCTGAAATTCAATATCCCCATTCTTGGTTCAACGTACGAGAAGGTGAATTGTGGTTGGAGATGATCGTTGGTGGCAGTGAAAATGGTGCTAGTGTTGAATTTGATCCTGGAGCTGCATTAAAACTTCATGTTAAACCTGGTTATCATCCCAAGGTGATTGATATTTTAGAATACATATGGGGTGCCAAAGGCATGGTATCACATGGAGACATGTTCAAGATTTCTACTGATCAAATTGATCAGAGGGTCACTTTGACTATATCTACTGGTTTACGTTTAAATCTCAGCCCTATGCTGACAAAATTGTTAGGATTTGAGTCTTCACGGTTTTTTGAAGGAAAACACACTGGTAGGAACATGGCTGACGTTCTTCAAGGTTTTTATTCCATTTATGTCCTTTGCTTGAACCACAGATGGTGGGTGATTCCAGGGTTCCAATTGTCAGAATAGTCCCCATCAACGGTACACCTGGACATGTCATCAGCAATGTTTTCCAACCAATTCACTATGTACTATTACAACAACGCCAATTTCAAGAAATAGAAATAATGTTGAGAGACGATTCAGGTAAACCCATTCCATTTGAGAGAGGAAAAGTTGTCGCCACCTTACATTTTAAGAGGCTAGGTTTTATTTATTAGAACTAAAACGTCTATATAAGGAATCATCATATTCAAACTGAAGAAAAGCAATCAATATGAAAGCTGTTCACCAATGTAATAGAAACCTATTTGATAGGTATTACTTGAATCAAGCTGGGGGAGGTGGTAGTGGAATTGTCTTCAGAGGAACAAGAATACAGAGAGGTAATGGTTTAGGAGGTCTATTCAGAGGTTTATTAAAAAATATTAAGCCTTTATTTCATAAGAGCATCACTTCAATTTTGAAGAAAGGAGTGAGAGTTGTAGGACAACAAGCAATTGATTCTGGCATGAAATTGACTAGTGATTTGCTAGAGGGGGAAAACATAAAAACAGCAGCAAAGAAACGTGCTATTGAAGCTAGAGATCAACTGAAACGCAAAACTTTTCATAGCCTTGGACCACCGGGAAAGAAGATAAAGAGAAGAAAATTGTCCAATCAGCGTAGGGCAAAAGATATCTTTGATGCATGATTCCCCAAAAAAGTTATATATATGTATACAGGCATGTGTATATATATTGTCTATTGTTTTGCCAAGATGGCTTTAGTTCATCAGAATTCTTGTGAATGTGTCCAGTCAGAATTAGATTTATTTGATACGCCACCCACACAAACCAGCGTAGAAGAAGGATACTGGCATCAAATTGGAACGGTCACATCTGTCAACGATGGTGGCCCTTATGTCTTTGACGTATCAGGAGCTGGAGATGATTACATAGATCTAGCAAATACTTCCCTCTACGTAAAAGCACAGATCCTCAATAATGATAGCACCAACCTTACTGATGCAAATGTTGCACCTGTTAATCTCTGTTTACATTCTCTCTTTGGGGATGTCAGTGTTTGTCTCAATGAAAAACTAGTTTCATCACCCAACAATACCCTTTTAGAGCTTACATGGAAACGCAACTGAGTTATGGTCCTGCAGCCAAAGAATCTCAGTTGACTAGTGGAATGTGGTATAAGGATACAGCTGGGCAAATGGACACTGCAGGAAACGATAATCATGGCTATGTCAAGAGGAAATTGCTAACAGCAACAAGCCACATAGTTGAAATGATGGGAAGACTCCATTCTGACCTATTTGCTCAGGAAAGATATCTTTTCAACAACGTGAACATGAAAATAACGTTAACCAGAAACAAGGATGTTTTCTGTTTGATGGGAGAAGACAAAGAATTCAAAGTTGTCATCAAAGACATCTATCTAAACGTGAGAAACGTTAGACATATAGTGGACTCATCACCAAGAATCCTTTTCATTTTAAAGCTTTTGATATTAATTTTGTTGTTTTGAACGTGGATGGCAAACAAGTCCCTACCAAGCCTTTTCAGCCAAATTTCACTCAGAAACATTATATAAGAAGCTACATGGGTCTGTTTAACACTACTGGCAAAACGTATCGTGACGAGGGTAATAACATATCAAGGGATGAATATGGCACTGGTTTTACATTGTTTGGATTTGATCTGACACCTGACCTTTCAGAAGTGGGCACATTTCACCTTATGAAAAAGGGAAACTTGTCTTTGGAAGTGCATTTCGGAACAGCCCTACCCAATACCATCAACGTTGTGGTGTATGCTGAATTTGACAACATCATAGAAATAGATCGTAACAGACAAATTCTTTTTGATTATAGTGCATGATGAATACATTAGAAATAGAATTGATCCTACGAGCCGTTTCTCCTCATTTTGCAGGGGTATATGCTAGAAATACATTACCTACATGTCCTTAAAGTGTTCCTATTATCATGGTTTGTAATACTGACCCAGATAATAAACCAGGGCAACATTGGATTGCTATGTATATAGATGACGTGGAGAATATTATGATCCTTATGGATTGTCTCCCTTTCATTTAGATTTTATCAATTTCTTAAACCAACAATGTAAAACATGGATTTATAATCCCATTGCAGTACAGCATTTGAACTCTCTAGTGTGTGGTCAACATTGTATCTATTACTTGGTTCACCGAGAAATGGGACTGACTATGAATGACATCACCGAATATCTTCAAACATAATTGCATTCCAATACTTACATTGTAGATAATTTTGTAAAGATCCTTGTACCTGACTTGTTGTTGTAATAGAAATGTATTTATAAAATGTAGATTATTGTTGCTGAATTTGATAACATCATAGAAATAGATCGTAACAGACAAATTCTTTTTGATTATTGTGCATGATGAATACATTGTACTTGACTTGTTGTTGTAATAGAAATGTACTTATAACATGTAAATTATTGTAAATCTATGTTTTAGTTTTCTTTGCAGGTATGTTAATGAATTATTATTTAAAAAAAAACACTAAAAAAAACAACATCACGGTCATTTGATGTGAATTCTTGTATTTCAATCAGAATTCTATTGTAATGGCTGCCATGATTTTTTTGGTATTCATCGTAGAATCTCCAAGACACCTGTAATTGAAGAATGTCAGAAGAACGTGGACTCAAACTTTTTGATTTTGCATATTTTTGCAGAATTCTTAACCATTTTTTGCAAAATTTGTAATACTTTTTGCAAATTTTCTTGCATAATGTTTTCAACACAAACTTGGCATTCTAAATTAGCATGTTAGCATGTTAAATCAGCATGTTAACGTGTTAAAATAGCATGTTAACGTGTTAAAATAGCATATTAGCATGTTAAAAACACCATATCAGCATGTTAAATTAGCATGTTAGCATGTTATAAATAGCATTTTAGCACGTTAAAATAGTATGTTAGCATGTCAAAATAGCATGTAAGCATGTTAGCATGTTAAAATAGCATGTTAGCATGTTAAAAACACCATATCAGCATGTTAAATTAGCATATTAGCATGTTAAAATAGCACGTTAGCATGTTAAAATAGCATGTTAGCATGTTAAAATAGCATGTTAGCATGTTAAAAACCTCAAATTAGCATGTTAAATTAGCATGTTAGCATGTTAAATTAGCATGTTAACATGTTAAAATAGCATGTTAACATGTTAAAATAGCATGTTAGCATGTTAAAAACCTCAAATTAGCATGTTAAATTAGCATGTTAGCATGTTAAAATACATGAAACCTCCAACAACGAGAACCTTCAAGATGGCTGACGACAGATTGCATCATCCAAGATGGCTGACGACAGATTGCATCATCCAAGATGGCTGACGACAGATAGCATCATCCAAGATGGCTGACGACAGATAGTATCATCCAAGATGGCTGACGACAGATTGCATCATCCAAGATGGCTGACGACAGATTGCATCATCCAAGAAGGCTGACGACAGATTGCATCATCCAAGATGGCTGAATCTTCAAGATACTTTTCTTCAATCTTTTTACCATGGCAGCATTTTCGACTGATTTCTTTTTAACAACCTGAAAAGATAACTCTCAAGAAAATTCAAAAGAAAGGTAAAAGAAAGGTATGTTGCTTCAATACAGAGAGAATTGATGACATCTATGGGGTCTTTTTGCCATGGCAACCATCTTGGGTGATGCAATCGGTTGTCGTCCATCTAGTGTCAGCATATCTCTCGCCATGCAATGCGCCATGTTATTGTGGTTTAAACAGTACATGAGTAGCATGTAATTTGATCAAATGCAACGTTTCGCATGCTTATGATTGGTAGAAATTTCGGACATTGTTGTGTGAATGACAGGAAAATGAAACGCGTAACAGTCGAAGGGACATAACTCTTGTCGCCTTAAAACAGTTGTACATTGTTTCATCGGTGAGCGGTTTTTTGGTATTGGAAGAATGTAGAAGGCGGGGGGTGAAATTTTGCACATAACGGTTAACAGACTATGTGCCCTTAAACGAGCGTTGCGGATTGATTGACAGGTTGGTGACGTTTGAGTGCATAGACGGGAAGGTGAAGGTCGAAAAATCAAAAGAAAAACACAGGGACATGAGGTTTGGTTTGGTTTATTTTGTTTACGTCCTATTAACAGACAGGGTCATTTAGGACATGTCAGGTTTTGGAGGTGGAGTAAAGCCGGAGTACCCGGTGAAAACCACCGACCTACGGTCAGTACCTGTGATGGCGACTGCCCCACATGGGATTCGAACTCGCAACCCAGAAGTGGAGGGCTAGTGGTAAAATGTCGGAACACCTTAACCGCTGGGCCACCACTGGGCCACCACGGCCCTCAGGTACATGATAATTCAAACATATATAAAAAAACACAGGGTTTTATGCGTTATTTCGAGCGTTTTGGGCACTTTTCGAGAAAAGTGGTTGGCTCTGAAAAGAGCCGTTGTCAGGATTTAAGACTGCATCTCGGCTATTGTTCGTCTTGGTCTTCTGATCCCGAAACAACGTCTACAATTTCGCCATACAAGTCCTTTCTTAGTCCAGATATGTCGTCAGCCTTGTGGTGGGCATAGTCATAGTACATGTTCCGGAGACCTTCGATAACCGACAGTCGAAGTCTGTAGTTGTAGCGGAAGGTTCGTAGCCCGTCTCTCTTGGCGCCGAGGTAACGGGCCTGTACCTCATCAAGATTGTAATTCAGTTGCACAATCTGTTCACAGGCTCTGCGGAATCGACGCTCGCTCTCAAGCAGAGAGAACCGTTGGTCAAGTCTGGGGTTTCGTGCTGCGGTCTTCATACTTTTCTCAATCAGTCTTTATTGCATGGAGTGTGAATTGAATGAAACCAATGCAGTGTCCGTCGACCTTATATACATGCACTCGGGTGTCATCGCATGCGATGAGAAACTCGTGTGTACTCGGATATAAACCTCATGACGCGTGTCACATCAATTCGTATATTGAGAGGAAGGCGACCGTTCCTTGTATAAACACCCGGTAAGTTACCGTTATCATCACACGTCGGTTAGCCCTGGTCACGGGTCCGTGCACACAGCATTGTACATGTGTATATTTGACCAGGGTGAGTGTTCGGGGGTTGGGGTTGGGGGGATTAAACTTGGGAGAGCGTTCAAAACTGACACAGTAGTACAGCAGTACTTAGTCCTGATCAACGGTTGCCGAGTTGACTTGTTGATTGTGACGCTCGTGGTAACACAACTGATGACGTCATAGAACAGTTAAGACAATTAACGTAGCCAGATACATTGTGTCGTACGACGATGTTTTGTGTGTTGGTATATAGCTATTGAGACGAATTACACATGCACATTGGATGTGGGCAGAATTTACATCAGTTAGCCGTTTCAATACACGTGTGTAAAACCAATATTACTTGTATATTTAATTGCACGGCCATGCATGCGTAAACCATATAAACCAATATTACGTGTACATTTACATGCACGGCCATGCATGTGTAAACTACATAAATCTTTTGGGCGTCAGGCAAAGGTTTAAGTTGAGCGCCATGCAATGCGCCATGTTATTGTGGTTTAAACAGTGCATGAGTAGCATGTAATTTGATCAAATGCAACGTTTCGCATGCTTATGATTGGTAGAAATTTCGGACATTGTTGTGTGAATGACAGGAAAATGAAACACGTAACAGTCGAAGGGACATAACTCTTGTCGCCTTAAAACAGTTGTACATTGTTTCATCGGTGAGCGGATTTTTTGGTATTGGAAGAATGTAGAAGGCGGGGGTGAAATTTTGCACTTAACGGTTAACAGACTATGTGCCCTTAAACGAGCGTTGGTGGATTGATTGACAGGTTGGTGACGTTTGAGTGCATAGACGGGAAGGTGAAGGTCGAAAAATCAAAAGAAAAACATAGGGACATGAGGTTTGGTTTGGTTTATTTTGTTTACGTCCTATTAACAGACAGGGTCATTTAGGACATGTCAGGTTTTGGAGGTGGAGTAAAGCCGGAGTACCCGGTGAAAACCACCGACCTACGGTCAGTACCTGTGATGGCGACTGCCCCACATGGGATTCGAACTCGCAACCCAGAAGTGGAGGGCTAGTGGTAAAATGTCGGAACAACTTAACCGCTGGGCCACCACTGGGCCACCACTGGGCCACCACGGCCCTCAGTTACATGATAATTCAAACATATAAAAAAAAAAACACACAGGGTTTTATGCGTTATTTCGAGCGTTTTGGGCACTTTTCGAGAAAAGTGGTTGGCTCTGAAAAGAGCCGTTGTCAGGATTTAAGACTGCACTCGGCTATTGTTCGTCTTGGTCTTCTGATCCCGAAACAACGTCTACAATTTCGCCATACAAGTCCTTTCTAAGTCCGGATATGTCTTCAGCCTTGTGGTGGGCATAGTCATAGTACATGTTCCGGAGACCTTCGATAACCGACAGTCGAAGTCTGTAGTTGTAGCGGAAGGTTCGTAGTCCGTCTCTCTTGGCGCCGAGGTAACGGGCCTGTAGCTCATCAAGCTTGTAATTCAGCTGCACAATCTGTTCACAGGCTCTGCGGAATCGACGCTCGCTCTCAAGCAGAGAGAACCGTTGGTCAAGTCTGGGGTTTCGTGCTGCGGTCTTCATACTTCTCTCAATCAGTCTTTATTGCATGGAGTGTGAATTGAATGATACCAATTCAGTGTCCGTCGACCTTATATACATGCACTCGGGTGTCATCGCATGCGATGAGAAACTCGTATGTACTCGGATATACACCTCATGACGCGTGTCACATCATTTCGTATATTGAGAGGAAGGCGACCGTTCCTTTTATAACCACCCGTTAAGTTACCGTTATCATCACACGTCGGTTAGCCCTGGTCACGGGTCCGTGCACAAAGCATTGTAAATGTGTATATTTGACCAGGGTGAGTGATCGGGGGTTGGGGTTGGGGGGATTAAACTGGGGAGAGAGTTCAAAACTGACACAGTAGTACAGCAGTACTTAGTCCTGATCAACGGTTGCCGTGTTGACTTGTTGATTGTGACGCCCGTGGTAACACAACTGATGACGTCATAGAACAGTTAAGACAATTAACGTAGTCCAGATACATTGTGTCTTACGGCGATGTTTTGTGTGTTGGTATATACCTATTGAGACGAATTACACATGAACAAGGGATGTGGGCAGAATTTACATCAGTTAGCCGTTTCAATACACGTGTGTAAAACCAATATTACGTGTATATTTACTTGCACGGCCATGCATGCGTAAACCATATAAACCAATATTACGTGTATATTTACATGCACGGCCATGCATGCGTAAACTACATACATCTTATGGGCGTCAGGCAAAGGTTTAAGTTGAGCGCCATGCAATGCGCCATGTTATTGTGGTTTAAACAGTGCATGAGTAGCATGTAATTTGATCAAATGCAACGTTTCGCATGCTTATGATTGGTAGAAATTTCGGACATTGTTGTGTGAATGACAGGAAAATGAAACACGTAACAGTCGAAGGGACATAACTCTTGTCGCCTTAAAACAGTTGTACATTGTTTCATCGGTGAGCGGATTTTTTGGTATTGGAAGAATGTAGAAGGCGGGGGTGAAATTTTGCACATAACGGTTAACAGACTATGTGCCCTTAAACGAGCGTTGGTGGATTGATTGACAGGTTGGTGACGTTTGAGTGCATAGACGGGAAGGTGAAGGTCGAAAAATCAAAAGAAAAACATAGGGACATGAGGTTTGGTTTGGTTTATTTTGTTTACGTCCTATTAACAGACAGGGTCATTTAGGACATGTCAGGTTTTGGAGGTGGAGTAAAGCCGGAGTACCCGGTGAAAACCACCGACCTACGGTCAGTACCTGTGATGGCGACTGCCCCACATGGGATTCGAACTCGCAACCCAGAAGTGGAGGGCTAGTGGTAAAATGTCGGAACAACTTAACCGCTGGGCCACCACTGGGCCACCACGGCCCTCAGGTACATGATAATTCAAAAAAAAAAACACAGGGTTTTATGCGTTATTTCGAGCGTTTTGGGCACTTTTCGAGAAAAGTGGTTGGCTCTGAAAAGAGCCGTTGTCAGGATTTAAGACTGCACTCGGCTATTGTTCGTCTTGGTCTTCTGATCCCGAAACAACGTCTACAATTTCGCCATACAAGTCCTTTCTAAGTCCGGATATGTCTTCAGCCTTGTGGTGGGCATAGTCATAGTACATGTTCCGGAGACCTTCGATAACCGACAGTCGAAGTCTGTAGTTGTAGCGGAAGGTTCGTAGTCCGTCTCTCTTGGCGCCGAGGTAACGGGCCTGTAGCTCATCAAGCTTGTAATTCAGCTGCACAATCTGTTCACAGGCTCTGCGGAATCGACGCTCGCTCTCAAGCAGAGAGAACCGTTGGTCAAGTCTGGGGTTTCGTGCTGCGGTCTTCATACTTCTCTCAATCAGTCTTTATTGCATGGAGTGTGAATTGAATGATACCAATTCAGTGTCCGTCGACCTTATATACATGCACTCGGGTGTCATCGCATGCGATGAGAAACTCGTATGTACTCGGATATACACCTCATGACGCGTGTCACATCATTTCGTATATTGAGAGGAAGGCGACCGTTCCTTGTATAACCACCCGGTAAGTTACCGTTATCATCACACGTCGGTTAGCCCTGGTCACGGGTCCGTGCACAAAGCATTGTAAATGTGTATATTTGACCAGGGTGAGTGATCGGGGGTTGGGGTTGGGGGGATTAAACTGGGGAGAGAGTTCAAAACTGACACAGTAGTACAGCAGTACTTAGTCCTGATCAACGGTTGCCGTGTTGACTTGTTGATTGTGACGCCCGTGGTAACACAACTGATGACGTCATAGAACAGTTAAGACAATTAACGTAGTCCAGATACA
Organism: Mimachlamys varia; assembly: GCA_947623455.1. Lineage (NCBI taxonomy): Eukaryota > Metazoa > Mollusca > Bivalvia > Pectinida > Pectinidae > Mimachlamys > Mimachlamys varia. The sequence continues at coordinate 15,464,219 of OX392531.1, read as the reverse complement.
TTGTGTCTTACGGCGATGTTTTGTGTGTTGGTATATACCTAGTGAGACGAATTACACATGAACAAGGGATGTGGGCAGAATTTACATCAGTTAGCCGTTTCAATACACGTGTGTAAAACCAATATTACGTGTATATTTACTTGCACGGCCATGCATGCGTAAACCATATAAACCAATATTACGTGTATATTTACATGCACGGCCATGCATGCGTAAACTACATACATCTTATGGGCGTCAGGCAAAGGTTTAAGTTGAGCGCCATGCAATGCGCCATGTTATTGTGGTTTAAACAGTACATGAGTAGCATGTAATTTGATCAAATGCAACGTTTCGCATGCTTATGATTGGTAGAAATTTCGGACATTGTTGTGTGAATGACAGGAAAATGAAACGCGTAACAGTCGAAGGGACATAACTCTTGTCGCCTTAAAACAGTTGTACATTGTTTCATCGGTGAGCGGATTTTTTGGTATTTGAAGAATGTAGAAGGCGGGGGTGAAATTTTGCACATAACGGTTAACAGACTATGTGCCCTTAAACGAGCGTTGGTGGATTGATTGACAGGTTGGTGACGTTTGAGTGCATAGACGGGAAGGTGAAGGTCGAAAAATCAAAAGAAAAACATAGGGACATGAGGTTTGGTTTGGTTTATTTTGTTTACGTCCTATTAACAGACAGGGTCATTTAGGACATGTCAGGTTTTGGAGGTGGAGTAAAGCCGGAGTACCCGGTGAAAACCACCGACCTACGGTCAGTACCTGTGATGGCGACTGCCCCACATGGGATTCGAACTCGCAACCCAGAAGTGGAGGGCTAGTGGTAAAATGTCGGAACACCTTAACCGCTGGGCCACCACTGGGCCACCACGGCCCTCAGGTACATGATAATTCAAACATATAAAAAAAAAAAAAAAACACAGGGTTTTATGCGTTATTTCTAGCGTTTTGGGCACTTTTCGAGAAAAGTGGTTGGCTCTGAAAAGAACCGTTGTCAGGATTTAAGACTGCACTCGGCTATTGTTCGTCTTGGTCTTCTGATCCCGAAACAACGTCTACAATTTCGCCAAACAAGTCCTTTCTAAGTCCGGATATGTCTTCAGCCTTGTGGTGGGCATAGTCATAGTACATGTTCCGGAGACCTTCGATAACCGACAGTCGAAGTCTGTAGTTGTAGCGGAAGGTTCGTAGTCCGTCTCTCTTGGCGCCGAGGTAACGGGCCTGTAGCTCATCAAGCTTGTAATTCAATTGCACAATCTGTTCACAGGCTCTGCGGAATCGACGCTCGCTCTCAAGCAGAGAGAACCGTTGGTCAAGTCTGGGGTTTCGTGCTGCGGTCTTCATACTTCTCTCAATCAGTCTTTATTGCATGGAGTGTGAATTGAATGATACCAATTCAGTGTCCGTCGATCTTATATACATGCACTCGGGTGTCATCGCATGCGATGAGAAACTCGTGTGTACTCGGATATACACCTCATGACGCGTGTCACATCATTTCGTATATTGAGAGGAAGGCGACCGTTCCTTGTATAACCACCCGGTAAGTTACCGTTATCATCACACGTCGGTTAGCCCTGGTCACGGGTCCGTGCACAAACCATTGTACATGTGTATATTTGACCAGGGTGAGTGATCGGGGGTTGGGGTTGGGGGGATTAAACTGGGGAGAGAGTTCAAAACTGACACAGTAGTATAGCAGTACTTAGTCCTGATCAACGGTTGCCGTGTTTACTTGTTGATTGTGACGCCCGTGGTAACACAACTGATGACGTCATAGAACAGTTAAGACAATTAACGTAGTCTAGATACATTGTGTCTTACGGCGATGTTTTGTGTGTTGGTATATACCTAGTGAGACGAATTACACATGAACAAGGGATGTGGGCAGAATTTACATCAGTTAGCCGTTTCAATACACGTGTGTAAAACCAATATTACGTGTATATTTACTTGCACGGCCATGCATGCGTAAACCATATAAACCAATATTACGTGTATATTTACATGCACGGCCATGCATGCGTAAACTACATACATCTTATGGGCGTCAGGCAAAGGTTTAAGTTGAGCGCCATGCAATGCGCCATGTTATTGTGGTTTAAACAGTGCATGAGTAGCATGTAATTTGATCAAATGCAACGTTTCGCATGCTTATGATTGGTAGAAATTTCGGACATTGTTGTGTGAATGACAGGAAAATGAAACGCGTAACAGTCGAAGGGACATAACTCTTGTCGCCTTAAAACAGTTGTACATTGTTTCATCGGTGAGCGGATTTTTTGGTATTGGAAGAATGTAGAAGGCGGGGGTGAAATTTTGCACATAACGGTTAACAGACTATGTGCCCTTAAACGAGCGTTGGTGGATTGATTGACAGGTTGGTGACGTTTGAGTGCATAGACGGGAAGGTGAAGGTCGAAAAATCAAAAGAAAAACACAGGGACATGAGGTTTGGTTTGGTTTATTTTGTTTACGTCCTATTAACAGACAGGGTCATTTAGGACATGTCAGGTTTTGGAGGTGGAGTAAAGCCGGAGTACCCGGTGAAAACCACCGACCTACGGTCAGTACCTGTGATGGCGACTGCCCCACATGGGATTCGAACTCGCAACCCAGAAGTGGAGGGCTAGTGGTAAAATGTCGGAACACCTTAACCGCTGGGCCACCACTGGGCCAACACGGCCCTCAGGTACATGATAATTCAAACATATGAAAAAAAACAACAACACAGGGTTTTATGCGTTATTTCGAGCGTTTTGGGCACTTTTCGAGAAAAGTGGTTGGCTCTGAAAAGAGCCGTTGTCAGGATTTAAGACTGCACTCGGCTATTGTTCGTCTTGGTCTTCTGATCCCGAAACAACGTCTACAATTTCGCCATACAAGTCCTTTCTAAGTCCGGATATGTCTTCAGCCTTGTGGTGGGCATAGTCATAGTACATGTTCCGGAGACCTTCGATAACCGACAGTCGAAGTCTGTAGTTGTAGCGGAAGGTTCGTAGTCCGTCTCTCTTGGCGCCGAGGTAACGGGCCTGTAGCTCATCAAGCTTGTAATTCAGTTGCACAATCTGTTCACAGGCTCTGCGGAATCGACGCTCGCTCTCAAGCAGAGAGAACCGTTGGTCAAGTCTGGGGTTTCGTGCTGCGGTCTTCATACTTCTCTCAATCAGTCTTTATTGCATGGAGTGTGAATTGAATGATACCAATTCAGTGTCCGTCGACCTTATATACATGCACTCGGGTGTCATCGCATGCGATGAGAAACTCGTGTGTACTCGGATATACACCTCATGACGCGTGTCACATCATTTCGTATATTGAGAGGAAGGCGACCGTTCCTTGTATAACCACCCGTTAAGTTACCGTTATCATCACACGTCGGTAAGCCCTGGTCACGGGTCCGTGCACAAAGCATTGTACATGTGTATATTTGACCAGGGTGAGTGATCGGGGGTTGGGGTTGGGGGGATTAAACTGGGGAGAGAGTTCAAAACTGACGCAGTAGTACAGCAGTACTTAGTCCTGATCAACGGTTGCCGTGTTGACTTGTTGATTGTGACGCCCGTGGTAACACAACTGATGACGTCATAGAACAGTTAAGACAATTAACGTAGTCCAGATACATTGTGTCTTACGGCGATGTTTTGTGTGTTGGTATATACCTATTGAGACGAATTACACATGAACAAGGGATGTGGGCAGAATTTACATCAGTTAGCCGTTTCAATACACGTGTGTAAAACCAATATTACGTGTATATTTACTTGCACGGCCATGCATGCGTAAACCATATAAACCAATATTACGTGTATATTTACATGCACGGCCATGCATGCGTAAACTACATACATCTTATGGGCGTCAGGCAAAGGTTTAAGTTGAGCGCCATGCAATGCGCCATGTTATTGTGGTTTAAACAGTACATGAGTAGCATGTAATTTGATCAAATGCAACGTTTCGCATGCTTATGATTGGTAGAAATTTCGGACATTGTTGTGTGAATGACAGGAAAATGAAACGCGTAACAGTCGAAGGGACATAACTCTTGTCGCCTTAAAACAGTTGTACATTGTTTCATCGGTGAGCGGATATTTTGGTATTGGAAGAATGTAGAAGGCGGGGGTGAAATTTTACACATAACGGTTAACAGACTATGTGCCCTTAAACGAGCGTTGGTGGATTGATTGACAGGTTGGTGACGTTTGAGTGCATAGACGGGAAGGTGAAGGTCGAAAAATCAAAAGAAAAACACAGGGACATGAGGTTTGGTTTGGTTTATTTTGTTTACGTCCTATTAACAGACAGGGTCATTTAGGACATGTCAGGTTTTGGAGGTGGAGAAAAGCCGGAGTACCCGGTGAAAACCACCGACCTACGGTCAGTACCTGTGATGGCGACTGCCCCACATGGGATTCGAACTCGCAACCCAGAAGTGGAGGGCTAGTGGTAAAATGTCGGAACACCTTAACCGCTGGGCCACCACTGGGCCACCACGGCCCTCAGGTACATGATAATTCAAACATATAAAAAAAACAACAACACAGGGTTTTATGCGTTATTTCGAGCGTTTTGGGCACTTTTCGAGAAAAGTGGTTGGCTCTGAAAAGAGCCGTTGTCAGGATTTAAGACTGCACTCGGCTATTGTTCGTCTTGGTCTTCTGATCCCGAAACAACGTCTACAATTTCGCCATACAAGTCCTTTCTAAGTCCGGATATGTCTTCAGCCTTGTGGTGGGCATAGTCATAGTACATGTTCCGGAGACCTTCGATAACCGACAGTCGAAGTCTGTAGTTGTAGCGGAAGGTTCGTAGTCCGTCTCTCTTGGCGCCGAGGTAACGGGCCTGTAGCTCATCAAGCTTGTAATTCAGTTGCACAATCTGTTCACAGGCTCTGCGGAATCGACGCTCGCTCTCAAGCAGAGAGAACCGTTGGTCAAGTCTGGGGTTTCGTGCTGCGGTCTTCATACTTCTCTCAATCAGTCTTTATTGCATGGAGTGTGAATTGAATGATACCAATTCAGTGTCCGTCGACCTTATATACATGCACTCGGGTGTCATCGCATGCGATGAGAAACTCGTGTGTACTCGGATATACACCTCATGACGCGTGTCACATCATTTCGTATATTGAGAGGAAGGCGACCGTTCCTTGTATAACCACCCGGTAAGTTACCGTTATCATCACACGTCGGTTAGCCCTGGTCACGGGTCCGTGCACAAAGCATTGTACATGTGTATATTTGACCAGGGTGAGTGATCGGGGGTTGGGGTTGGGGGGATTAAACTGGGGAGAGAGTTCAAAACTGACGCAATAGTACAGCAGTACTTAGTCCTGATCAACGGTTGCCGTGTTGACTTGTTGATTGTGACGCCCGTGGTAACACAACTGATGACGTCATAGAACAGTTAAGACAATTAACGTAGTCCAGATACATTGTGTCTTACGGCGATGTTTTGTGTGTTGGTATATACCTAGTGAGACGAATTACACATGAACAAGGGATGTGGGCAGAATTTACATCAGTTAGCCGTTTCAATACACGTGTGTAAAACCAATATTACGTGTATATTTACTTGCACGGCCATGCATGCGTAAACCATATAAACCAATATTACGTGTATATTTACATGCACGGCCATGCATGCGTAAACTACATACATCTTATGGGCGTCAGGCAAAGGTTTAAGTTGAGCGCCATGCAATGCGCCATGTTATTGTGGTTTAAACAGTGCATGAGTAGCATGTAATTTGATCAAATGCAACGTTTCGCATGCTTATGATTGGTAGAAATTTCGGACATTGTTGTGTGAATGACAGGAAAATGAAACGCGTAACAGTCGAAGGGACATAACTCTTGTCGCCTTAAAACAGTTGTACATTGTTTCATCGGTGAGCGGATTTTTTGGTATTGGAAGAATGTAGAAGGCGGGGGTGAAATTTTGCACATAACGGTTAACAGACTATGTGCCCTTAAACGAGCGTTGGTGGATTGATTGACAGGTTGGTGACGTTTGAGTGCATAGACGGGAAGGTGAAGGTCGAAAAATCAAAAGAAAAACACAGGGACATGAGGTTTGGTTTGGTTTATTTTGTTTACGTCCTATTAACAGACAGGGTCATTTAGGACATGTCAGGTTTTGGAGGTGGAGAAAAGCCGGAGTACCCGGTGAAAACCACCGACCTACGGTCAGTACCTGTGATGGCGACTGCCCCACATGGGATTCGAACTCGCAACCCAGAAGTGGAGGGCTAGTGGTAAAATGTCGGAACACCTTAACCGCTGGGCCACCACTGGGCCACCACGGCCCTCAGGTACATGATAATTCAAACATATAAAAAAAAAAAAACAACAACACAGGGTTTTATGCGTTATTTCGAGCGTTTTGGGCACTTTTCGAGAAAAGTGGTTGGCTCTGAATGTAACGGGATGAGCGAATTGCCTATTCTGATAAGAACAAGAGAGACACGTGGATTTACATTATATACAAATTTATATAAAATACATATAAAACCTTGTTTACATAGACAAAACACTCTCGTTCACTTCCACGCCATTCACAAATACACAATGATCACATGAAAACAACAATATTGCACAAAATATAGACTAGTGGGCTGTATTCCACTTAAGCAATATATTAAATACTAATTACTAAGTAGGCAGTAATCTACTCCAGTGTAATAAAGTTATTGTCTGGGATGGCTTATCACAATGTTCAAACATTGGTTTGACTAATGATGCAAACTGTGTCTCTAAACATCAACTCATCAGGCACCAACATCCACCAAGTCACCAAGCATCAACCACACATCTGTCCATTGTGTCCACTGTCCTTGACCACCTTGTCCATCAGATGATCTCTTGTCACGAGCCAACATCTCCCTGAGCAGTGTCTAGTGTATCCACCTCAGCCACAAGATGTATTCCGACCATGACCACACCATAGGACCGCCATCCATCTATGAGAGGGTTAACACTCCTTTCGACCAACACTATGTTGGGAGTACCAGGAATTAACTACAATAACAGATATATAACTATGTACGGTCTGATATAATATACAGATACCGTTCAATACCCATAAGATTATTATTAAATTCACTATTCCATAATTAACTGTAATTACCCAAACACATTAATTAAAGTGACCTAATTACCTAATACATATTCCTAAACCACAAATACTACTCTATAAAGACTATAAGGTAATAATAATGACATTTCCCGACCTACTATATTTACAGGTAAATGTATGGCGCACGACACCTTAATGGGTCACTGAATAGTTGTTGACCGTAAACAACAATATCACATACATGTGCGCGTTACAGCTATATATAGCCTACACCTAAGCTTAAAGTACATATGACTGCTTTATGATAACCTGATATGAAGAAGATACCAATAGTTACACCTTACTGTACAGGTATTGGGTATGGCATAATATAAACAATGATAGCGCGCACCTGTGTACGCGTACACCTATCATCAACATACAAAGGTAAACATGTCGCTGTTTATCTACACAGCATTATATAGAGTCATTCTAACTAATCGGAGGAACATGGTACATATATATAAACTAAATCATGGGTTTAGGGTACTCACCGCAAGCTGCAGTTTGCGTATTAGCAGTTTATCCCGCACCATGAAAGTTTACGCTATGTTTTCATCGGTGCCATTGTCCTCTCCTCTCGCGTGACTCTCGCGTAAAGTTATATTCAAGTAGGCGCGCGAAATACAAATATACAGTTCTATAGTGCTATGTTACACACGCCCCCATTGAGAAAATAAAATTTGGAGAATTTTATTTCCAACTATCTACATAACACTATCTAGAGTAAACCAATAGTTCTTGTCGACACATTAAAATTGAAATGTGTGTTTTCCTTCCTAGACTTACAGACGACTCAGGCAATCTGCTCCGACATTGTCTTTCCCGCGAATCGCACGTATCCTGAACCGATATGGCTGGAGCAACAAAGCCCACCTCATCAACCGTGCATTGGTTCCTTTGAGCTTATTCAAATATACCAGCGGCTGGTGGTCGGTCTCGAGAATGAATTCACGTCCGGACAAGTAACGTTCGAATTTTGCTATTCCCCATATCACTGCAAGACATTCCTTTTCGATGACCGCGTACGTTTTCTCTGCTCCCTTGAGCTTCCTACTCGCAAAGGCAACGGGAAGTGGATCTCCGTCCTCCTCCTGCAACAGAACTGCGCCTAGTCCGTTATCTGAGGCATCCGTGCGAAGGATAAATTCGGTCTTGAGATCTGCAAGCTTGAGGATAGGTTTGCTGGATAGACGTTTCTTCAGTGTCTCAAACGCCGCTTCTTGTGGTTCTTCCCAAATCACTCGATTGGGCTGCCCTTTCTTTGTAAGGTCTGTCAATGGGACAGAGATAGCTGCGAAACTGGCGATGAATTTCCTATAGAATCCAGCCAACCCCAAGAACGATCGAACTTGCGATTTAGTCTCAGGTCGAGGTGCTTCCAAAATTGCTTTGACCTTGTCCGGATTCGGCAATAGTCTTTCGTCGCCAACCATATGCCCAAGACATTCTAAGCTCGTATAGCCGATAGCACACTTGGATGGTCTTGCAGTGAGAATTGCGTCTCTCAGTCGGGCAAAGAGTTCACGAAGTATGTCAACGTGCTGTTCCCAGGACTGTGTATAAATTAGAATATCGTCGATGAAGCTTTCGATATTCGTCATTCCTTGCAAGAGCTTTCTCATCAGTCGGCAAAACGTCGCAGGGGCATTCACCAGCCCAAACGGCATCACCGTAAATTGGAACAAACCCACTGGTGTCGTAAAAGCAGTCTTTGGTTTGGAATGTTCGGACATGGGTACCTGCCAGTATCCCTTACTCAGATCTAGCCTCGAGAAATATCGATGTCCTGCTAGTCTTGAAAATATGTCATCAGCGTTCGGCATCGGTTCCGCATCGAAAACAGTCACTCTATTAATCTGTCGATAGTCTATACAGAAACGATTAGAACCGTCTTTCTTTCTAACAATGACCACTGGTGCCGCGTACGGTGAATCTGAAGGTTCAACGACACCCATTCTTAGCATCTTGTCCATTTCCTTCCTTATCGTTTCCTTCATCTGGAAAGGCAAAGTGTGACTTTTGACTCTAACTAGATCGTTAGTTGTAAGAATAATGTCATGCTCAACAAGTGTTGTTTTCCCTGGTACATCCGTTAGGACATCTGAAAACTCTTTGAGTAACTCGTTCACTTGATGACGCTGTCCAAGATCCAACTCCTCAGAGATGTCCACATTCTCAACAGATTCCGAACTTACTGAAGTAGGTAATGTCTCAATCTTGCTTGGGTGAACGTCCTCTACATCATCATCGTCATGAACAATAGATGCACACACCACAGATAGCGCTCCAGGATCACTTTCTCCTAGAAAGTTCACGTTTGCAGTTCGCTCTATATACCGACGTAGCATATTCGCGTGGAATGTCTTCAACTTTCCATCAACTTTGACGACATAGTCCATAGATCCTTTCTTCTTTTCTATGACATAAGGCCCTCTCCACTGCATTAATAGCTTGTTACGTTTGGTTGGGAGTAATATCAATACTTTCTGTCCAGATTCCATTGTTCTCTCCTTTGTTTTCTTATTGAAGTACTTCGCTTGACGGGTTTTCGCTGACGTAAGCTGCTCTTGTGCAAGCTTACATGTTTCCTCTAAGCGTTCCTTGAGGTCAACAACATACTGGTAGGTTGTTTTGATATCAGCATCAGCTACATCTTTGGTCCACAGTTCTCGTAGGATCATCATTGGTCCTCGCACAGTTCTCCCATACAGTAACTCGAATGGAGAAAACCCAAGGCTTTCCTGCGGTACCTCACGGTATGCAAAAAGTAATGAGTTGAGATATTTGTCCCAATCCTTCGGTCTTTCTGAACACATCCGCTTCAGCATTTGCTTGAGAGTACCGTTGAAGCGTTCAACCAAACCATTGCACATAGGATGATATGGTGTAGTTGTTAGTCGTTTGATAGAGAGAAGTCTGCTTACTTCTTTCATCAAGTCAGATGTAAATTGGCTTCCTTGGTCAGTCAGTACTTCCCGTGGTATTCCAACCCTACTGTACACATCCACAAGTGCTTCAGCTACACGTTCGGTTTCTATTACAGACAATGCAACAGCTTCTGGGTATCGAGTCGCGTAGTCAACAATAGTTAGAATATACCGGTTTCCTCTATCAGTTGCTGGTTGCAATGGTCCAACCAAATCAACTGCCACTCGTTGGAATGGAGTGTCTATCAGGGGCATCCTCCCTAGAGGTACTTTCGTGACACGTCCTTTTGGGAAGGTTCTTTGGCAGATATCACACGACCGGCAAAACCTCGTCACATCCGCGTTCACGCCTGGCCAGTAGAATTCCATCGTGATTCTGTCTGTTGTACGTTTAACGCCAAGGTGTCCTGACATCATTGAATCGTGCGCAAGTTTAAGAACGGTTTCGCGATACTTGCTTGGCACTACAAGCTGGTTGAATGTTCTTCCGTTTCCTACAGCTGGACTTTGGAATTTACGATATATCATACCATTTCGCAATAGGAACTGTGATTCTCCACCGTCTTGTCTTTCCTTGACATCCCCTTTGGATACCAACTCTCTTATCCGATGTAAGGATTCATCTTCTTGCTGAGCTTTCCTAACGTCCTCAGGCAAAACGTCCTCCAACGCTTTAGGAACCTTCAATGGTTTATAGGGTCTTGCTTCCTGTCTTTTCTGTGCTCTCGTCTGGACTGCACTAACAGACTCCTTCTCTTCAGACCATGACAAATCCGGCTCATCAGGTGGTCGTGCTCCTTCAATATTCCCTACGATGAGGTCATACACTGGTGTTGCCATACACCACGCCACAACTGATCCCTTGTAATACGGAGTATCTATCTCAATCTTAGCCGTCGGCACTTTGAGAGTACTACCATCAGCTAAAGTACAAATGCGCGTATCCCCAGTCATCTGGTCTAATCTCACCAAGCTGCTCTTTAGTACAACTCCACTACACCCAGTATCTCGCAATACTGAGACACGATGCTGTCCAACCAATCCTTTTACCACTGGCATTGTGGATTCTCTGCAAACCACGTCACACGACACTGACATATCTTTACATTGATGACCTTTCTCTTCTTTTCTGGTAGACCAATGCATCTTTGCCGTTTCTCCTTTCTCGGACACGAGAGCCACACGACTTCCAGATCCTCTCTTTGGACACTTGTTTGCAAGATGGTCTGTCGCTTTACAAATGTAGCAATGTTTTACATTCACCTTGCTTCCAGAATTCCCTTTTGAGTTGTTCGACGCTGTGGAAGACAAGTCGGTGTGATCGCGTCCTTTACCTTGACCATGAGAAGAAAAATGCTCTCTATCTACTTGTTTCCTCGACCGGACAAGATTAGGCGGATTTCCCCTAGCTTCAGCATACTGGTCAGCTAGCTGTGACATAGCTTTCAAAGAAGATGGTGTACGTTCCTTCAAAAACAACACAAGGTCATGTCCACAAGCCTGTAAAAACTGGTCGCGTACCATCAAGTCTATCAACTCCTCAAATGTCTTACCCGTGTTGGCCATCTCTAACCACCTTACGAAGTAACTTTCAAGTCTGACTGCGAATTGTGAAAATGTCTCTCCTTTCTCTGGCCTACCTGATCTAAAACGATTCCTAAATCCTTCCTCTGTCATTTCAAATCTCTTCAGGAGTGCAGTTTTCAAAACGTCATAGTCTAATGACTGGTCTACAGGTAACCTAGAAAACACATCAAGAGCGCGTCCTTTGAGTAACACACTAAGATTCGAAGCCCAACTGGTTGATCTTTCCCAACGTTGAGTTGTCGCATATCTCTCAAACCGCTGCAGGTATGAATCCATATTGTCTCTATCCTCGTCAAATGAAGGAAGTTTTGGTCCTCGAGCAGCTGCAGATGGTTGACCCACTACGTTAGTACTACCTGTCTGCTGTTCCTGTAGGCTTAACAACTCGCATTTCCTCGCGTGTTCTTTCACAGCCCGCTCCTCGCGTTCTATTTCCATCTGTCTACTTTCCTTCAACATCACCAGTTCATGCGCTCGATCGGCTTCCCTGCGTGCTTCCTCGCGTTCTTGTTGTCTCTGATCGCGATCCCGCGCTTGCTCCTCACGAACAAACTCCGCGAGTGATGTACCCGTAAGACCCATTTCAGTACCTATCCCTATCAACTCTTTTAAGGTAGACATATTTCCACAAATCCAAAAACCTAATTATGCAAAGTAAATCAACATGTAACCCAAATCCTTAAAAGAACCAAACAATTAACTATCCCACCGCTGCCACCAAAAATTGTAACGGGATGAGCGAATTGCCTATTCTGATAAGACAGGGTTTTATGCGTTATTTCTAGCGTTTTGGGCACTTTTCGAGAAAAGTGGTTGGCTCTGAAAAGAGCCGTTGTCAGGATTTAAGACTGCACTCGGCTATTGTTCGTCTTGGTCTTCTGATCCCGAAACAACGTCTACAATTTCGCCATACAAGTCCTTTCTAAGTCCGGATATGTCTTCAGCCTTGTGGTGGGCATAGTCATAGTACATGTTCCGGAGACCTTCGATAACCGACAGTCGAAGTCTGTAGTTGTAGCGGAAGGTTCGTAGTCCGTCTCTCTTGGCGCCGAGGTAACGGGCCTGTAGCTCATCAAGCTTGTAATTCAGTTGCACAATCTGTTCACAGGCTCTGCGGAATCGACGCTCGCTCTCAAGCAGAGAGAACCGTTGGTCAAGTCTGGGGTTTCGTGCTGCGGTCTTCATACTTCTCTCAATCAGTCTTTATTGCATGGAGTGTGAATTGAATGATACCAATTCAGTGTCCGTCGACCTTATATACATGCACTCGGGTGTCATCGCATGCGATGAGAAACTCGTGTGTACTCGGATATACACCTCATGACGCGTGTCACATCATTTCGTATATTGAGAGGAAGGCGACCGTTCCTTGTATAACCACCCGGTAAGTTACCGTTATCATCACACGTCGGTTAGCCCTGGTCACGGGTCCGTGCACAAAGCATTGTACATGTGTATATTTGACCAGGGTGAGTGATCGGGGGTTGGGGTTGGGGGGATTAAACTGGGGAGAGAGTTCAAAACTGACGCAGTAGTACAGCAGTACTTAGTCCTGATCAACGGTTGCCGTGTTGACTTGTTGATTGTGACGCCCGTGGTAACACAACTGATGACGTCATAGAACAGTTAAGACAATTAACGTAGTCCAGATACATTGTGTCTTACGGCGATGTTTTGTGTGTTGGTATATACCTAGTGAGACGAATTACACATGAACAAGGGATGTGGGCAGAATTTACATCAGTTAGCCGTTTCAATACACGTGTGTAAAACCAATATTACGTGTATATTTACTTGCACGGCCATGCATGCGTAAACCATATAAACCAATATTACGTGTATATTTACATGCACGGCCATGCATGCGTAAACTACATACATCTTATGGGCGTCAGGCAAAGGTTTAAGTTGAGCGCCATGCAATGCGCCATGTTATTGTGGTTTAAACAGTGCATGAGTAGCATGTAATTTGATCAAATGCAACGTTTCGCATGCTTATGATTGGTAGAAATTTCGGACATTGTTGTGTGAATGACAGGAAAATGAAACGCGTAACAGTCGAAGGGACATAACTCTTGTCGCCTTAAAACAGTTGTACATTGTTTCATCGGTGAGCGGATTTTTTGGTATTGGAAGAATGTAGAAGGCGGGGGTGAAATTTTGCACATAACGGTTAACAGACTATGTGCCCTTAAACGAGCGTTGGTGGATTGATTGACAGGTTGGTGACGTTTGAGTGCATAGACGGGAAGGTGAAGGTCGAAAAATCAAAAGAAAAACATAGGGACATGAGGTTTGGTTTGGTTTATTTTGTTTACGTCCTATTAACAGACAGGGTCATTTAGGACATGTCAGGTTTTGGAGGTGGAGTAAAGCCGGAGTACCCGGTGAAAACCACCGACCTACGGTCAGTACCTGTGATGGCGACTGCCCCACATGGGATTCGAACTCGCAACCCAGAAGTGGAGGGCTAGTGGTAAAATGTCGGAACACCTTAACCGCTGGGCCACCACTGGGCCACCACGGCCCTCAGGTACATGATAATTCAAACATATAAAAAAAAAAAAAAAAACACAGGGTTTTATGCGTTATTTCTAGCGTTTTGGGCACTTTTCGAGAAAAGTGGTTGGCTCTGAAAGAACCGTTGTCAGGATTTAAGACTGCACTCGGCTATTGTTCGTCTTGGTCTTCTGATCCCGAAACAACGTCTACAATTTCGCCAAACAAGTCCTTTCTAAGTCCGGATATGTCTTCAGCCTTGTGGTGGGCATAGTCATAGTACATGTTCCGGAGACCTTCGATAACCGACAGTCGAAGTCTGTAGTTGTAGCGGAAGGTTCGTAGTCCGTCTCTCTTGGCGCCGAGGTAACGGGCCTGTAGCTCATCAAGCTTGTAATTCAATTGCACAATCTGTTCACAGGCTCTGCGGAATCGACGCTCGCTCTCAAGCAGAGAGAACCGTTGGTCAAGTCTGGGGTTTCGTGCTGCGGTCTTCATACTTCTCTCAATCAGTCTTTATTGCATGGAGTGTGAATTGAATGATACCAATTCAGTGTCCGTCGATCTTATATACATGCACTCGGGTGTCATCGCATGCGATGAGAAACTCGTGTGTACTCGGATATACACCTCATGACGCGTGTCACATCATTTCGTATATTGAGAGGAAGGCGACCGTTCCTTGTATAACCACCCGGTAAGTTACCGTTATCATCACACGTCGGTTAGCCCTGGTCACGGGTCCGTGCACAAACCATTGTACATGTGTATATTTGACCAGGGTGAGTGATCGGGGGTTGGGGTTGGGGGGATTAAACTGGGGAGAGAGTTCAAAACTGACACAGTAGTATAGCAGTACTTAGTCCTGATCAACGGTTGCCGTGTTTACTTGTTGATTGTGACGCCCGTGGTAACACAACTGATGACGTCATAGAACAGTTAAGACAATTAACGTAGTCTAGATACATTGTGTCTTACGGCGATGTTTTGTGTGTTGGTATATACCTAGTGAGACGAATTACACATGAACAAGGGATGTGGGCAGAATTTACATCAGTTAGCCGTTTCAATACACGTGTGTAAAACCAATATTACGTGTATATTTACTTGCACGGCCATGCATGCGTAAACCATATAAACCAATATTACGTGTATATTTACATGCACGGCCATGCATGCGTAAACTACATACATCTTATGGGCGTCAGGCAAAGGTTTAAGTTGAGCGCCATGCAATGCGCCATGTTATTGTGGTTTAAACAGTGCATGAGTAGCATGTAATTTGATCAAATGCAACGTTTCGCATGCTTATGATTGGTAGAAATTTCGGACATTGTTGTGTGAATGACAGGAAAATGAAACGCGTAACAGTCGAAGGGACATAACTCTTGTCGCCTTAAAACAGTTGTACATTGTTTCATCGGTGAGCGGATTTTTTGGTATTGGAAGAATGTAGAAGGCGGGGGTGAAATTTTGCACATAACGGTTAACAGACTATGTGCCCTTAAACGAGCGTTGGTGGATTGATTGACAGGTTGGTGACGTTTGAGTGCATAGACGGGTAGGTGAAGGTCGAAAAATCAAAAGAAAAACATAGGGACATGAGGTTTGGTTTGGTTTATTTTGTTTACGTCCTATTAACAGACAGGGTCATTTAGGACATGTCAGGTTTTGGAGGTGGAGTAACGCCGGAGTACCCGGTGAAAACCACCGACCTACGGTCAGTACCTGTGATGGCGACTGCCCCACATGGGATTCGAACTCGCAACCCAGAAGTGGAGGGCTAGTGGTAAAATGTCGGAACACCTTAACCGCTGGGCCACCACTGGGCCACCACGGCCCTCAGGTACATGATAATTCAAACATATAAAAAAAAAAAAACAACAACACAGGGTTTTATGCGTTATTTCGAGCGTTTTGGGCACTTTTCGAGAAAAGTGGTTGGCTCTGAATGTAACGGGATGAGCGAATTGCCTATTCTGATAAGAACAAGAGAGACACGTGGATTTACATTATATACAAATTTATATAAAATACATATAAAACCATGTTTACATAGACAAAACACTCTCGTTCACTTCCACGCCATTCACAAATACACAATGATCACATGAAAACAACAATATTGCACAAAATATAGACTAGTGGGCTGTATTCCACTTAAGCAATATATTAAATACTAATTACTAAGTAGGCAGTAATCTACTCCAGTGTAATAAAGTTATTGTCTGGGATGGCTTATCACAATGTTCAAACATTGGTTTGACTAATGATGCAAACTGTGTCTCTAAACATCAACTCATCAGGCACCAACATCCACCAAGTCACCAAGCATCAACCACACATCTGTCCATTGTGTCCACTGTCCTTGACCACCTTGTCCATCAGATGATCTCTTGTCACGAGCCAACATCTCCCTGAGCAGTGTCTAGTGTATCCACCTCAGCCACAAGATGTATTCCGACCATGACCACACCATAGGACCGCCATCCATCTATGAGAGGGTTAACACTCCTTTCGACCAACACTATGTTGGGAGTACCAGGAATTAACTACAATAACAGATATATAACTATGTACGGTCTGATATAATATACAGATACCGTTCAATACCCATAAGATTATTATTAAATTCACTATTCCATAATTAACTGTAATTACCCAAACACATTAATTAAAGTGACCTAATTACCTAATACATATTCCTAAACCACAAATACTACTCTATAAAGACTATAAGGTAATAATAATGACATTTCCCGACCTACTATATTTACAGGTAAATGTATGGCGCACGACACCTTAATGGGTCACTGAATAGTTGTTGACCGTAAACAACAATATCACATACATGTGCGCGTTACAGCTATATATAGCCTACACCTAAGCTTAAAGTACATATGACTGCTTTATGATAACCTGATATGAAGAAGATACCAATAGTTACACCTTACTGTACAGGTATTGGGTATGGCATAATATAAACAATGATAGCGCGCACCTGTGTACGCGTACACCTATCATCAACATACAAAGGTAAACATGTCGCTGTTTATCTACACAGCATTATATAGAGTCATTCTAACTAATCGGAGGAACATGGTACATATATATAAACTAAATCATGGGTTTAGGGTACTCACCGCAAGCTGCAGTTTGCGTATTAGCAGTTTATCCCGCACCATGAAAGTTTACGCTATGTTTTCATCGGTGCCATTGTCCTCTCCTCTCGCGTGACTCTCGCGTAAAGTTATATTCAAGTAGGCGCGCGAAATACAAATATACAGTTCTATAGTGCTATGTTACACACGCCCCCATTGAGAAAATAAAATTTGGAGAATTTTATTTCCAACTATCTACATAACACTATCTAGAGTAAACCAATAGTTCTTGTCGACACATTAAAATTGAAATGTGTGTTTTCCTTCCTAGACTTACAGACGACTCAGGCAATCTGCTCCGACATTGTCTTTCCCGCGAATCGCACGTATCCTGAACCGATATGGCTGGAGCAACAAAGCCCACCTCATCAACCGTGCATTGGTTCCTTTGAGCTTATTCAAATATACCAGCGGCTGGTGGTCGGTCTCGAGAATGAATTCACGTCCGGACAAGTAACGTTCGAATTTTGCTATTCCCCATATCACTGCAAGACATTCCTTTTCGATGACCGCGTACGTTTTCTCTGCTCCCTTGAGCTTCCTACTCGCAAAGGCAACGGGAAGTGGATCTCCGTCCTCCTCCTGCAACAGAACTGCGCCTAGTCCGTTATCTGAGGCATCCGTGCGAAGGATAAATTCGGTCTTGAGATCTGCAAGCTTGAGGATAGGTTTGCTGGATAGACGTTTCTTCAGTGTCTCAAACGCCGCTTCTTGTGGTTCTTCCCAAATCACTCGATTGGGCTGCCCTTTCTTTGTAAGGTCTGTCAATGGGACAGAGATAGCTGCGAAACTGGCGATGAATTTCCTATAGAATCCAGCCAACCCCAAGAACGATCGAACTTGCGATTTAGTCTCAGGTCGAGGTGCTTCCAAAATTGCTTTGACCTTGTCCGGATTCGGCAATAGTCTTTCGTCGCCAACCATATGCCCAAGACATTCTAAGCTCGTATAGCCGATAGCACACTTGGATGGTCTTGCAGTGAGAATTGCGTCTCTCAGTCGGGCAAAGAGTTCACGAAGTATGTCAACGTGCTGTTCCCAGGACTGTGTATAAATTAGAATATCGTCGATGAAGCTTTCGATATTCGTCATTCCTTGCAAGAGCTTTCTCATCAGTCGGCAAAACGTCGCAGGGGCATTCACCAGCCCAAACGGCATCACCGTAAATTGGAACAAACCCACTGGTGTCGTAAAAGCAGTCTTTGGTTTGGAATGTTCGGACATGGGTACCTGCCAGTATCCCTTACTCAGATCTAGCCTCGAGAAATATCGATGTCCTGCTAGTCTTGAAAATATGTCATCAGCGTTCGGCATCGGTTCCGCATCGAAAACAGTCACTCTATTAATCTGTCGATAGTCTATACAGAAACGATTAGAACCGTCTTTCTTTCTAACAATGACCACTGGTGCCGCGTACGGTGAATCTGAAGGTTCAACGACACCCATTCTTAGCATCTTGTCCATTTCCTTCCTTATCGTTTCCTTCATCTGGAAAGGCAAAGTGTGACTTTTGACTCTAACTAGATCGTTAGTTGTAAGAATAATGTCATGCTCAACAAGTGTTGTTTTCCCTGGTACATCCGTTAGGACATCTGAAAACTCTTTGAGTAACTCGTTCACTTGATGACGCTGTCCAAGATCCAACTCCTCAGAGATGTCCACATTCTCAACAGATTCCGAACTTACTGAAGTAGGTAATGTCTCAATCTTGCTTGGGTGAACGTCCTCTACATCATCATCGTCATGAACAATAGATGCACACACCACAGATAGCGCTCCAGGATCACTTTCTCCTAGAAAGTTCACGTTTGCAGTTCGCTCTATATACCGACGTAGCATATTCGCGTGGAATGTCTTCAACTTTCCATCAACTTTGACGACATAGTCCATAGATCCTTTCTTCTTTTCTATGACATAAGGCCCTCTCCACTGCATTAATAGCTTGTTACGTTTGGTTGGGAGTAATATCAATACTTTCTGTCCAGATTCCATTGTTCTCTCCTTTGTTTTCTTATTGAAGTACTTCGCTTGACGGGTTTTCGCTGACGTAAGCTGCTCTTGTGCAAGCTTACATGTTTCCTCTAAGCGTTCCTTGAGGTCAACAACATACTGGTAGGTTGTTTTGATATCAGCATCAGCTACATCTTTGGTCCACAGTTCTCGTAGGATCATCATTGGTCCTCGCACAGTTCTCCCATACAGTAACTCGAATGGAGAAAACCCAAGGCTTTCCTGCGGTACCTCACGGTATGCAAAAAGTAATGAGTTGAGATATTTGTCCCAATCCTTCGGTCTTTCTGAACACATCCGCTTCAGCATTTGCTTGAGAGTACCGTTGAAGCGTTCAACCAAACCATTGCACATAGGATGATATGGTGTAGTTGTTAGTCGTTTGATAGAGAGAAGTCTGCTTACTTCTTTCATCAAGTCAGATGTAAATTGGCTTCCTTGGTCAGTCAGTACTTCCCGTGGTATTCCAACCCTACTGTACACATCCACAAGTGCTTCAGCTACACGTTCGGTTTCTATTACAGACAATGCAACAGCTTCTGGGTATCGAGTCGCGTAGTCAACAATAGTTAGAATATACCGGTTTCCTCTATCAGTTGCTGGTTGCAATGGTCCAACCAAATCAACTGCCACTCGTTGGAATGGAGTGTCTATCAGGGGCATCCTCCCTAGAGGTACTTTCGTGACACGTCCTTTTGGGAAGGTTCTTTGGCAGATATCACACGACCGGCAAAACCTCGTCACATCCGCGTTCACGCCTGGCCAGTAGAATTCCATCGTGATTCTGTCTGTTGTACGTTTAACGCCAAGGTGTCCTGACATCATTGAATCGTGCGCAAGTTTAAGAACGGTTTCGCGATACTTGCTTGGCACTACAAGCTGGTTGAATGTTCTTCCGTTTCCTACAGCTGGACTTTGGAATTTACGATATATCATACCATTTCGCAATAGGAACTGTGATTCTCCACCGTCTTGTCTTTCCTTGACATCCCCTTTGGATACCAACTCTCTTATCCGATGTAAGGATTCATCTTCTTGCTGAGCTTTCCTAACGTCCTCAGGCAAAACGTCCTCCAACGCTTTAGGAACCTTCAATGGTTTATAGGGTCTTGCTTCCTGTCTTTTCTGTGCTCTCGTCTGGACTGCACTAACAGACTCCTTCTCTTCAGACCATGACAAATCCGGCTCATCAGGTGGTCGTGCTCCTTCAATATTCCCTACGATGAGGTCATACACTGGTGTTGCCATACACCACGCCACAACTGATCCCTTGTAATACGGAGTATCTATCTCAATCTTAGCCGTCGGCACTTTGAGAGTACTACCATCAGCTAAAGTACAAATGCGCGTATCCCCAGTCATCTGGTCTAATCTCACCAAGCTGCTCTTTAGTACAACTCCACTACACCCAGTATCTCGCAATACTGAGACACGATGCTGTCCAACCAATCCTTTTACCACTGGCATTGTGGATTCTCTGCAAACCACGTCACACGACACTGACATATCTTTACATTGATGACCTTTCTCTTCTTTTCTGGTAGACCAATGCATCTTTGCCGTTTCTCCTTTCTCGGACACGAGAGCCACACGACTTCCAGATCCTCTCTTTGGACACTTGTTTGCAAGATGGTCTGTCGCTTTACAAATGTAGCAATGTTTTACATTCACCTTGCTTCCAGAATTCCCTTTTGAGTTGTTCGACGCTGTGGAAGACAAGTCGGTGTGATCGCGTCCTTTACCTTGACCATGAGAAGAAAAATGCTCTCTATCTACTTGTTTCCTCGACCGGACAAGATTAGGCGGATTTCCCCTAGCTTCAGCATACTGGTCAGCTAGCTGTGACATAGCTTTCAAAGAAGATGGTGTACGTTCCTTCAAAAACAACACAAGGTCATGTCCACAAGCCTGTAAAAACTGGTCGCGTACCATCAAGTCTATCAACTCCTCAAATGTCTTACCCGTGTTGGCCATCTCTAACCACCTTACGAAGTAACTTTCAAGTCTGACTGCGAATTGTGAAAATGTCTCTCCTTTCTCTGGCCTACCTGATCTAAAACGATTCCTAAATCCTTCCTCTGTCATTTCAAATCTCTTCAGGAGTGCAGTTTTCAAAACGTCATAGTCTAATGACTGGTCTACAGGTAACCTAGAAAACACATCAAGAGCGCGTCCTTTGAGTAACACACTAAGATTCGAAGCCAAACTGGTTGATCTTTCCCAACGTTGAGTTGTCGCATATCTCTCAAACCGCTGCAGGTATGAATCCATATTGTCTCTATCCTCGTCAAATGAAGGAAGTTTTGGTCCTCGAGCAGCTGCAGATGGTTGACCCACTACGTTAGTACTACCTGTCTGCTGTTCCTGTAGGCTTAACAACTCGCATTTCCTCGCGTGTTCTTTCACAGCCCGCTCCTCGCGTTCTATTTCCATCTGTCTACTTTCCTTCAACATCACCAGTTCATGCGCTCGATCGGCTTCCCTGCGTGCTTCCTCGCGTTCTTGTTGTCTCTGATCGCGATCCCGCGCTTGCTCCTCACGAACAAACTCCGCGAGTGATGTACCCGTAAGACCCATTTCAGTACCTATCCCTATCAACTCTTTTAAGGTAGACATATTTCCACAAATCCAAAAACCTAATTATGCAAAGTAAATCAACATGTAACCCAAATCCTTAAAAGAACCAAACAATTAACTATCCCACCGCTGCCACCAAAAATTGTAACGGGATGAGCGAATTGCCTATTCTGATAAGACAGGGTTTTATGCGTTATTTCTAGCGTTTTGGGCACTTTTCGAGAAAAGTGGTTGGCTCTGAAAAGAGCCGTTGTCAGGATTTAAGACTGCACTCGGCTATTGTTCGTCTTGGTCTTCTGATCCCGAAACAACGTCTACAATTTCGCCATACAAGTCCTTTCTAAGTCCGGATATGTCTTCAGCCTTGTGGTGGGCATAGTCATAGTACATGTTCCGGAGACCTTCGATAACCGACAGTCGAAGTCTGTAGTTGTAGCGGAAGGTTCGTAGTCCGTCTCTCTTGGCGCCGAGGTAACGGGCCTGTAGCTCATCAAGCTTGTAATTCAGTTGCACAATCTGTTCACAGGCTCTGCGGAATCGACGCTCGCTCTCAAGCAGAGAGAACCGTTGGTCAAGTCTGGGGTTTCGTGCTGCGGTCTTCATACTTCTCTCAATCAGTCTTTATTGCATGGAGTGTGAATTGAATGATACCAATTCAGTGTCCGTCGACCTTATATACATGCACTCGGGTGTCATCGCATGCGATGAGAAACTCGTGTGTACTCGGATATACACCTCATGACGCGTGTCACATCATTTCGTATATTGAGAGGAAGGCGACCGTTCCTTGTATAACCACCCGGTAAGTTACCGTTATCATCACACGTCGGTTAGCCCTGGTCACGGGTCCGTGCACAAAGCATTGTACATGTGTATATTTGACCAGGGTGAGTGATCGGGGGTTGGGGTTGGGGGGATTAAACTGGGGAGAGAGTTCAAAACTGACGCAGTAGTACAGCAGTACTTAGTCCTGATCAACGGTTGCCGTGTTGACTTGTTGATTGTGACGCCCGTGGTAACACAACTGATGACGTCATAGAACAGTTAAGACAATTAACGTAGTCCAGATACATTGTGTCTTACGGCGATGTTTTGTGTGTTGGTATATACCTAGTGAGACGAATTACACATGAACAAGGGATGTGGGCAGAATTTACATCAGTTAGCCGTTTCAATACACGTGTGTAAAACCAATATTACGTGCATATGTACTTGCACGGCCATGCATGCGTAAACCATATAAACCAATATTACGTGTATATTTACATGCACGGCCATGCATGCGTAAACTACATACATCTTATGGGCGTCAGGCAAAGGTTTAAGTTGAGCGCCATGCAATGCGCCATGTTATTGTGGTTTAAACAGTGCATGAGTAGCATGTAATTTGATCAAATGCAACGTTTCGCATGCTTATGATTGGTAGAAATTTCGGACATTGTTGTGTGAATGACAGGAAAATGAAACGCGTAACAGTCGAAGGGACATAACTCTTGTCGCCTTAAAACAGTTGTACATTGTTTCATCGGTGAGCGGATTTTTTGTTATTGGAAGAATGTAGAAGGCGGGGGTGAAATTTTGCACATAACGGTTAACAGACTATGTGCCCTTCAACGAGCGTTGGTGGATTGATTGACAGGTTGGTGACGTTTGAGTGCATAGACGGGAAGGTGAAGGTCGAAAAATCAAAAGAAAAACATAGGGACATGAGGTTTGGTTTGGTTTATTTTGTTTACGTCCTATTAACAGACAGGGTCATTTAGGACATGTCAGGTTTTGGAGGTGGAGTAAAGCCGGAGTACCCGGTGAAAACCACCGACCTACGGTCAGTACCTGTGATGGCGACTGCCCCACATGGGATTCGAACTCGCAACCCAGAAGTGGAGGGCTAGTGGTAAAATGTCGGAACAACTTAACCGCTGGGCCACCACTGGGCCACCACGGCCCTCAGGTACATGATAATTCAAAAAAAAAAAAAAAAAACACAGGGTTTTATGCGTTATTTCGAGCGTTTTGGGCACTTTTCGAGAAAAGTGGTTGGCTCTGAAAAGAGCCGTTGTCAGGATTTAAGACTGCACTCGGCTATTGTTCGTCTTGGTCTTCTGATCCCGAAACAACGTCTACAATTTCGCCATACAAGTCCTTTCTAAGTCCGGATATGTCTTCAGCCTTGTGGTGGGCATAGTCATAGTACATGTTCCGGTGACCTTCGATAACCGAC
The DNA here is from genome assembly GCA_947623455.1 of Mimachlamys varia. Lineage (NCBI taxonomy): Eukaryota > Metazoa > Mollusca > Bivalvia > Pectinida > Pectinidae > Mimachlamys > Mimachlamys varia. The sequence continues at coordinate 15,440,119 of OX392531.1, read as the reverse complement.
AGTCGAAGTCTGTAGTTGAAGCGGAAGGTTCGTAGTCCGTCTCTCTTGGCGCCGAGGTAACGGGCCTGTAGCTCATCAAGCTTGTAATTCAGCTGCACAATCTGTTCACAGGCTCTGCGGAATCGACGCTCGCTCTCAAGCAGAGAGAACCGTTGGTCAAGTCTGGGGTTTCGTGCTGCGGTCTTCATACTTCTCTCAATCAGTCTTTATTGCATGGAGTGTGAATTGAATGATACCAATTCAGTGTCCGTCGACCTTATATACATGCACTCGGGTGTCATCGCATGCGATGAGAAACTCGTGTGTACTCGGATATACACCTCATGACGCGTGTCACATCATTTCGTATATTGAGAGGAAGGCGACCGTTCCTTGTATAACCACCCGGTAAGTTACCGTTATCATCACACGTCGGTTAGCCCTGGTCACGGGTCCGTGCACAAAGCATTGTAAATGTGTATATTTGACCAGGGTGAGTGATCGGGGGTTGGGGTTGGGGGGATTAAACTGGGGAGAGAGTTCAAAACTGACACAGTAGTACAGCAGTACTTAGTCCTGATCAACGGTTGCCGTGTTGACTTGTTGATTGTGACGCCCGTGGTAACACAACTGATGACGTCATAGAACAGTTAAGACAATTAACGTAGTCTAGATACATTGTGTCTTACGGCGATGTTTTGTGTGTTGGTATATACCTAGTGAGACGAATTACACATGAACAAGGGATGTGGGCAGAATTTACATCAGTTAGCCGTTTCAATACACGTGTGTAAAACCAATATTACGTGTATATTTACTTGCACGGCCATGCATGCGTAAACCATATAAACCAATATTACGTGTATATTTACATGCACGGCCATGCATGCGTAAACTACATACATCTTATGGGCGTCAGGCAAAGGTTTAAGTTGAGCGCCATGCAATGCGCCATGTTATTGTGGTTTAAACAGTGCATGAGTAGCATGTAATTTGATCAAATGCAACGTTTCGCATGCTTATGATTGGTAGAAATTTCGGACATTGTTGTGTGAATGACAGGAAAATGAAACGCGTAACAGTCGAAGGGACATAACTCTTGTCGCCTTAAAACAGTTGTACATTGTTTCATCGGTGAGCGGATTTTTTGGTATTGGAAGAATGTAGAAGGCGGGGGTGAAATTTTGCACATAACGGTTAACAGACTATGTGCCCTTAAACGAGCGTTGGTGGATTGATTGACAGGTTGGTGACGTTTGAGTGCATAGACGGGAAGGTGAAGGTCGAAAAATCAAAAGAAAAACACAGGGACATGAGGTTTGGTTTGGTTTATTTTGTTTACGTCCTATTAACAGACAGGGTCATTTAGGACATGTCAGGTTTTGGAGGTGGAGTAACGCCGGAGTACCCGGTGAAAACCACCGACCTACGGTCAGTACCTGTGATGGCGACTGCCCCACATGGGATTCGAACTCGCAACCCAGAAGTGGAGGGCTAGTGGTAAAATGTCGGAACACCTTAACCGCTGGGCCACCACTGGGCCACCACGGCCCTCAGGTACATGATAATTCAAACATATAAAAAAAAAAAAAAAAAACAACAACAACACAGGGTTTTATGCGTTATTTCGAGCGTTTTGGGCACTTTTCGAGAAAAGTGGTTGGCTCTGAAAAGAGCCGTTGTCAGGATTTAAGACTGCACTCGGCTATTGTTCGTCTTGGTCTTCTGATCCCGAAACAACGTCTACAATTTCGCCATACAAGTCCTTTCTAAGTCCGGATATGTCTTCAGCCTTGTGGTGGGCATAGTCATAGTACATGTTCCGGAGACCTTCGATAACCGACAGTCGAAGTCTGTAGTTGTAGCGGAAGGTTCGTAGTCCGTCTCTCTTGGCGCCGAGGTAACGGGCCTGTAGCTCATCAAGCTTGTAATTCAGCTGCACAATCTGTTCACAGGCTCTGCGGAATCGACGCTCGCTCTCAAGCAGAGAGAACCGTTGGTCAAGTCTGGGGTTTCGTGCTGCGGTCTTCATACTTCTCTCAATCAGTCTCTATTGCATGGAGTGTGAATTGAATGATACCAATTCAGTGTCCGTCGACCTTATATACATGCACTCGGGTGTCATCGCATGCGATGAGAAACTCGTGTGTACTCGGATATACACCTCATGACGCGTGTCACATCATTTCGTATATTGAGAGGAAGGCGACCGTTCCTTGTATAACCACCCGGTAAGTTACCGTTATCATCACACGTCGGTTAGCCCTGGTCACGGGTCCGTGCACAAAGCATTGTAAATGTGTATATTTGACCAGGGTGAGTGATCGGGGGTTGGGGTTGGGGGGATTAAACTGGGGAGAGAGTTCAAAACTGACGCAGTAGTACAGCAGTACTTAGTCCTGATCAACGGTTGCCGTGTTGACTTGTTGATTGTGACGCCCGTGGTAACACAACTGATGACGTCATAGAACAGTTAAGACAATTAACGTAGTCCAGATACATTGTGTCTTACGGCGATGTTTTGTGTGTTGGTATATACCTAGTGAGACGAATTACACATGAACAAGGGATGTGGGCAGAATTTACATCAGTTAGCCGTTTCAATACACGTGTGTAAAACCAATATTACGTGTATATTTACTTGCACGGCCATGCATGCGTAAACCATATAAACCAATATTACGTGTATATTTACATGCACGGTCATGCATGCGTAAACTACATACATCTTATGGGCGTCAGGCAAAGGTTTAAGTTGAGCGCCATGCAATGCGCCATGTTATTGTGGTTTAAACAGTGCATGAGTAGCATGTAATTTGATCAAATGCAACGTTTCGCATGCTTATGATTGGTAGAAATTTCGGACATTGTTGTGTAAATGACAGGAAAATGAAACACGTAACAGTCGAAGGGACATAACTCTTGTCGCCTTAAAACAGTTGTACATTGTTTCATCGGTGAGCGGATTTTTTGGTATTGGAAGAATGTAGAAGGCGGGGGTGAAATTTTGCACATAACGGTTAACAGACTATGTGCCCTTAAACGAGCGTTGGTGGATTGATTGACAGGTTGGTGACGTTTGAGTGCATAGACGGGAAGGTGAAGGTCGAAAAATCAAAAGAAAAACATAGGGACATGAGGTTTGGTTTGGTTTATTTTGTTTACGTCCTATTAACAGACAGGGTCATTTAGGACATGTCAGGTTTTGGAGGTGGAGTAACGCCGGAGTACCCGGTGAAAACCACCGACCTACGGTCAGTACCTGTGATGGCGACTGCCCCACATGGGATTCGAACTCGCAACCCAGAAGTGGAGGGCTAGTGGTAAAATGTCGGAACACCTTAACCGCTGGGCCACCACTGGGCCACCACGGCCCTCAGGTACATGATAATTCAAACATATAAAAAAAAAAAAAAAAAAACAACAACACAGGGTTTTATGCGTTATTTCGAGCGTTTTGGGCACTTTTCGAGAAAAGTGGTTGGCTCTGAAAAGAGCCGTTGTCAGGATTTAAGACTGCACTCGGCTATTGTTCGTCTTGGTCTTCTGATCCCGAAACAACGTCTACAATTTCGCCATACAAGTCCTTTCTAAGTCCGGATATGTCTTCAGCCTTGTGGTGGGCATAGTCATAGTACATGTTCCGGAGACCTTCGATAACCGACAGTCGAAGTCTGTAGTTGTAGCGGAAGGTTCGTAGTCCGTCTCTCTTGGCGCCGAGGTAACGGGCCTGTAGCTCATCAAGCTTGTAATTCAGCTGCACAATCTGTTCACAGGCTCTGCGGAATCGACGCTCGCTCTCAAGCAGAGAGAACCGTTGGTCAAGTCTGGGGTTTCGTGCTGCGGTCTTCATACTTCTCTCAATCAGTCTCTATTGCATGGAGTGTGAATTGAATGATACCAATTCAGTGTCCGTCGACCTTATATACATGCACTCGGGTGTCATCGCATGCGATGAGAAACTCGTGTGTACTCGGATATACACCTCATGACGCGTGTCACATCATTTCGTATATTGAGAGGAAGGCGACCGTTCCTTGTATAACCACCCGGTAAGTTACCGTTATCATCACACGTCGGTTAGCCCTGGTCACGGGTCCGTGCACAAAGCATTGTAAATGTGTATATTTGACCAGGGTGAGTGATCGGGGGTTGGGGTTGGGGGGATTAAACTGGGGAGAGAGTTCAAAACTGACGCAGTAGTACAGCAGTACTTAGTCCTGATCAACGGTTGCCGTGTTGACTTGTTGATTGTGACGCCCGTGGTAACACAACTGATGACGTCATAGAACAGTTAAGACAATTAACGTAGTCCAGATACATTGTGTCTTACGGCGATGTTTTGTGTGTTGGTATATACCTAGTGAGACGAATTACACATGAACAAGGGATGTGGGCAGAATTTACATCAGTTAGCCGTTTCAATACACGTGTGTAAAACCAATATTACGTGTATATTTACTTGCACGGCCATGCATGCGTAAACCATATAAACCAATATTACGTGTATATTTACATGCACGGTCATGCATGCGTAAACTACATACATCTTATGGGCGTCAGGCAAAGGTTTAAGTTGAGCGCCATGCAATGCGCCATGTTATTGTGGTTTAAACAGTGCATGAGTAGCATGTAATTTGATCAAATGCAACGTTTCGCATGCTTATGATTGGTAGAAATTTCGGACATTGTTGTGTAAATGACAGGAAAATGAAACACGTAACAGTCGAAGGGACATAACTCTTGTCGCCTTAAAACAGTTGTACATTGTTTCATCGGTGAGCGGATTTTTTGGTATTGGAAGAATGTAGAAGGCGGGGGTGAAATTTTGCACATAACGGTTAACAGACTATGTGCCCTTAAACGAGCGTTGGTGGATTGATTGACAGGTTGGTGACGTTTGAGTGCATAGACGGGAAGGTGAAGGTCGAAAAATCAAAAGAAAAACATAGGGACATGAGGTTTGGTTTGGTTTATTTTGTTTACGTCCTATTAACAGACAGGGTCATTTAGGACATGTCAGGTTTTGGAGGTGGAGTAAAGCCGGAGTACCCGGTGAAAACCACCGACCTACGGTCAGTACCTGTGATGGCGACTGCCCCACATGGGATTCGAACTCGCAACCCAGAAGTGGAGGGCTAGTGGTAAAATGTCGGAACAACTTAACCGCTGGGCCACCACTGGGCCACCACGGCCCTCAGGTACATGATAATTCAAAAAAAAAAAAAACACAGGGTTTTATGCGTTATTTCGAGTGTTTTGGGCACTTTTCGAGAAAAGTGGTTGGCTCTGAAAAGAGCCGTTGTCAGGATTTAAGACTGCACTCGGCTATTGTTCGTCTTGGTCTTCTCATCCCGAAACAACGTCTACAATTTCGCCATACAAGTCCTTTCTAAGTCCGGATATGTCTTCAGCCTTGTGGTGGGCATAGTCATAGTACATGTTCCGGTGACCTTCGATAACCGACAGTCGAAGTCTGTAGTTGAAGCGGAAGGTTCGTAGTCCGTCTCTCTTGGCGCCGAGGTAACGGGCCTGTAGCTCATCAAGCTTGTAATTCAGCTGCACAATCTGTTCACAGGCTCTGCGGAATCGACGCTCGCTCTCAAGCAGAGAGAACCGTTGGTCAAGTCTGGGGTTTCGTGCTGCGGTCTTCATACTTCTCTCAATCAGTCTTTATTGCATGGAGTGTGAATTGAATGATACCAATTCAGTGTCCGTCGACCTTATATACATGCACTCGGGTGTCATCGCATGCGATGAGAAACTCGTGTGTACTCGGATATACACCTCATGACGCGTGTCACATCATTTCGTATATTGAGAGGAAGGCGACCGTTCCTTGTATAACCACCCGGTAAGTTACCGTTATCATCACACGTCGGTTAGCCCTGGTCACGGGTCCGTGCACAAAGCATTGTACATGTGTATATTTGACCAGGGTGAGTGATCGGGGGTTGGGGTTGGGGGGATTAAACTGGGGAGAGAGTTCAAAACTGACACAGTAGTACAGCAGTACTTAGTCCTGATCAACGGTTGCCGTGTTGACTTGTTGATTGTGACGCCCGTGGTAACACAACTGATGACGTCATAGAACAGTTAAGACAATTAACGTAGTCTAGATACATTGTGTCTTACGGCGATGTTTTGTGTGTTGGTATATACCTAGTGAGACGAATTACACATGAACAAGGGATGTGGGCAGAATTTACATCAGTTAGCCGTTTCAATACACGTGTGTAAAACCAATATTACGTGTATATTTACTTGCACGGCCATGCATGCGTAAACCATATAAACCAATATTACGTGTATATTTACATGCACGGCCATGCATGCGTAAACTACATACATCTTATGGGCGTCAGGCAAAGGTTTAAGTTGAGCGCCATGCAATGCGCCATGTTATTGTGGTTTAAACAGTGCATGAGTAGCATGTAATTTGATCAAATGCAACGTTTCGCATGCTTATGATTGGTAGAAATTTCGGACATTGTTGTGTGAATGACAGGAAAATGAAACGCGTAACAGTCGAAGGGACATAACTCTTGTCGCCTTAAAACAGTTGTACATTGTTTCATCGGTGAGCGGATTTTTTGGTATTGGAAGAATGTAGAAGGCGGGGGTGAAATTTTGCACATAACGGTTAACAGACTATGTGCCCTTAAACGAGCGTTGGTGGATTGATTGACAGGTTGGTGACGTTTGAGTGCATAGACGGGAAGGTGAAGGTCGAAAAATCAAAAGAAAAACACAGGGACATGAGGTTTGGTTTGGTTTATTTTGTTTACGTCCTATTAACAGACAGGGTCATTTAGGACATGTCAGGTTTTGGAGGTGGAGTAACGCCGGAGTACCCGGTGAAAACCACCGACCTACGGTCAGTACCTGTGATGGCGACTGCCCCACATGGGATTCGAACTCGCAACCCAGAAGTGGAGGGCTAGTGGTAAAATGTCGGAACACCTTAACCGCTGGGCCACCACTGGGCCACCACGGCCCTCAGGTACATGATAATTCAAACATATAAAAAAAAAAAAACAGGGTTTTATGCGTTATTTCTAGCGTTTTGGGCCCTTTTCGAGAAAAGTGGTTGGCTCTGAAAAGAACCGTTGTCAGGATTTAAGACTGCACTCGGCTATTGTTCGTCTTGGTCTTCTGATCCCGAAACAACGTCTACAATTTCGCCAAACAAGTCCTTTCTAAGTCCGGATATGTCTTCAGCCTTGTGGTGGGCATAGTCATAGTACATGTTCCGGAGACCTTCGATAACCGACAGTCGAAGTCTGTAGTTGTAGCGGAAGGTTCGTAGTCCGTCTCTCTTGGCGCCGAGGTAACGGGCCTGTAGCTCATCAAGCTTGTAATTCAATTGCACAATCTGTTCACAGGCTCTGCGGAATCGACGCTCGCTCTCAAGCAGAGAGAACCGTTGGTCAAGTCTGGGGTTTCGTGCTGCGGTCTTCATACTTCTCTCAATCAGTCTTTATTGCATGGAGTGTGAATTGAATGATACCAATTCAGTGTCCATCGATCTTATATACATGCACTCGGGTGTCATCGCATGCGATGAGAAACTCGTGTGTACTCGGATATACACCTCATGACGCGTGTCACATCATTTCGTATATTGAGAGGAAGGCGACCGTTCCTTGTATAACCACCCGGTAAGTTACCGTTATCATCACACGTCGGTTAGCCCTGGTCACGGGTCCGTGCACAAAGCATTGTACATGTGTATATTTGACCAGGGTGAGTGATCGGGGGTTGGGGTTGGGGGGATTAAACTGGGGAGAGAGTTCAAAACTGACGCAGTAGTATAGCAGTACTTAGTCCTGATCAACGGTTGCCGTGTTTACTTGTTGATTGTGACGCCCGTGGTAACACAACTGATGACGTCATAGAACAGTTAAGACAATTAACGTAGTCTAGATACATTGTGTCTTACGGCGATGTTTTGTGTGTTGGTATATACCTAGTGAGACGAATTACACATGAACAAGGGATGTGGGCAGAATTTACATCAGTTAGCCGTTTCAATACACGTGTGTAAAACCAATATTACGTGTATATTTACTTGCACGGCCATGCATGCGTAAACCATATAAACCAATATTACGTGTATATTTACATGCACGGCCATGCATGCGTAAACTACATACATCTTATGGGCGTCAGGCAAAGGTTTAAGTTGAGCGCCATGCAATGCGCCATGTTATTGTGGTTTAAACAGTGCATGAGTAGCATGTAATTTGATCAAATGCAACGTTTCGCATGCTTATGATTGGTAGAAATTTCGGACATTGTTGTGTGAATGACAGGAAAATGAAACGCGTAACAGTCGAAGGGACATAACTCTTGTCGCCTTAAAACAGTTGTACATTGTTTCATCGGTGAGCGGATTTTTTGGTATTGGAAGAATGTAGAAGGCGGGGGTGAAATTTTGCACATAACGGTTAACAGACTATGTGCCCTTAAACGAGCGTTGGTGGATTGATTGACAGGTTGGTGACGTTTGAGTGCATAGACGGGAAGGTGAAGGTCGAAAAATCAAAAGAAAAACACAGGGACATGAGGTTTGGTTTGGTTTATTTTGTTTACGTCCTATTAACAGACAGGGTCATTTAGGACATGTCAGGTTTTGGAGGTGGAGTAAAGCCGGAGTACCCGGTGAAAACCACCGACCTACGGTCAGTACCTGTGATGGCGACTGCCCCACATGGGATTCGAACTCGCAACCCAGAAGTGGAGGGCTAGTGGTAAAATGTCGGAACACCTTAACCGCTGGGCCACCACTGGGCCAACACGGCCCTCAGGTACATGATAATTCAAACATATGAAAAAAAACAACAACACAGGGTTTTATGCGTTATTTCGAGCGTTTTGGGCACTTTTCGAGAAAAGTGGTTGGCTCTGAAAAGAGCCGTTGTCAGGATTTAAGACTGCACTCGGCTATTGTTTGTCTTGGTCTTCTGATCCCGAAACAACGTCTACAATTTCGCCATACAAGTCCTTTCTAAGTCCGGATATGTCTTCAGCCTTGTGGTGGGCATAGTCATAGTACATGTTCCGGAGACCTTCGATAACCGACAGTCGAAGTCTGTAGTTGTAGCGGAAGGTTCGTAGTCCGTCTCTCTTGGCGCCGAGGTAACGGGCCTGTAGCTCATCAAGCTTGTAATTCAGTTGCACAATCTGTTCACAGGCTCTGCGGAATCGACGCTCGCTCTCAAGCAGAGAGAACCGTTGGTCAAGTCTGGGGTTTCGTGCTGCGGTCTTCATACTTCTCTCAATCAGTCTTTATTGCATGGAGTGTGAATTGAATGATACCAATTCAGTGTCCGTCGACCTTATATACATGCACTCGGGTGTCATCGCATGCGATGAGAAACTCGTGTGTACTCGGATATACACCTCATGACGCGTGTCACATCATTTCGTATATTGAGAGGAAGGCGACCGTTCCTTGTATAACCACCCGTTAAGTTACCGTTATCATCACACGTCGGTAAGCCCTGGTCACGGGTCCGTGCACAAAGCATTGTACATGTGTATATTTGACCAGGGTGAGTGATCGGGGGTTGGGGTTGGGGGGATTAAACTGGGGAGAGAGTTCAAAACTGACGCAGTAGTACAGCAGTACTTAGTCCTGATCAACGGTTGCCGTGTTGACTTGTTGATTGTGACGCCCGTGGTAACACAACTGATGACGTCATAGAACAGTTAAGACAATTAACGTAGTCCAGATACATTGTGTCTTACGGCGATGTTTTGTGTGTTGGTATATACCTATTGAGACGAATTACACATGAACAAGGGATGTGGGCAGAATTTACATCAGTTAGCCGTTTCAATACACGTGTGTAAAACCAATATTACGTGTATATTTACTTGCACGGCCATGCATGCGTAAACCATATAAACCAATATTACGTGTATATTTACATGCACGGCCATGCATGCGTAAACTACATACATCTTATTGGCGTCAGGCAAAGGTTTAAGTTGAGCGCCATGCAATGCGCCATGTTATTGTGGTTTAAACAGTACATGAGTAGCATGTAATTTGATCAAATGCAACGTTTCGCATGCTTATGATTGGTAGAAATTTCGGACATTGTTGTGTGAATGACAGGAAAATGAAACGCGTAACAGTCGAAGGGACATAACTCTTGTCGCCTTAAAACAGTTGTACATTGTTTCATCGGTGAGCGGATATTTTGGTATTGGAAGAATGTAGAAGGCGGGGGTGAAATTTTGCACATAACGGTTAACAGACTATGTGCCCTTAAACGAGCGTTGGTGGATTGATTGACAGGTTGGTGACGTTTGAGTGCATAGACGGGAAGGTGAAGGTCGAAAAATCAAAAGAAAAACACAGGGACATGAGGTTTGGTTTGGTTTATTTTGTTTACGTCCTATTAACAGACAGGGTCATTTAGGACATGTCAGGTTTTGGAGGTGGAGAAAAGCCGGAGTACCCGGTGAAAACCACCGACCTACGGTCAGTACCTGTGATGGCGACTGCCCCACATGGGATTCGAACTCGCAACCCAGAAGTGGAGGGCTAGTGGTAAAATGTCGGAACACCTTAACCGCTGGGCCACCACTGGGCCACCACGGCCCTCAGGTACATGATAATTCAAACATATAAAAAAAACAACAACACAGGGTTTTATGCGTTATTTCGAGCGTTTTGGGCACTTTTCGAGAAAAGTGGTTGGCTCTGAAAAGAGCCGTTGTCAGGATTTAAGACTGCACTCGGCTATTGTTCGTCTTGGTCTTCTGATCCCGAAACAACGTCTACAATTTCGCCATACAAGTCCTTTCTAAGTCCGGATATGTCTTCAGCCTTGTGGTGGGCATAGTCATAGTACATGTTCCGGAGACCTTCGATAACCGACAGTCGAAGTCTGTAGTTGTAGCGGAAGGTTCGTAGTCCGTCTCTCTTGGCGCCGAGGTAACGGGCCTGTAGCTCATCAAGCTTGTAATTCAGTTGCACAATCTGTTCACAGGCTCTGCGGAATCGACGCTCGCTCTCAAGCAGAGAGAACCGTTGGTCAAGTCTGGGGTTTCGTGCTGCGGTCTTCATACTTCTCTCAATCAGTCTTTATTGCATGGAGTGTGAATTGAATGATACCAATTCAGTGTCCGTCGACCTTATATACATGCACTCGGGTGTCATCGCATGCGATGAGAAACTCGTGTGTACTCGGATATACACCTCATGACGCGTGTCACATCATTTCGTATATTGAGAGGAAGGCGACCGTTCCTTGTATAACCACCCGTTAAGTTACCGTTATCATCACACGTCGGTAAGCCCTGGTCACGGGTCCGTGCACAAAGCATTGTACATGTGTATATTTGACCAGGGTGAGTGATCGGGGGTTGGGGTTGGGGGATTAAACTGGGGAGAGAGTTCAAAACTGACGCAGTAGTACAGCAGTACTTAGTCCTGATCAACGGTTGCCGTGTTGACTTGTTGATTGTGACGCCCGTGGTAACACAACTGATGACGTCATAGAACAGTTAAGACAATTAACGTAGTCCAGATACATTGTGTCTTACGGCGATGTTTTGTGTGTTGGTATATACCTATTGAGACGAATTACACATGAACAAGGGATGTGGGCAGAATTTACATCAGTTAGCCGTTTCAATACACGTGTGTAAAACCAATATTACGTGTATATTTACTTGCACGGCCATGCATGCGTAAACCATATAAACCAATATTACGTGTATATTTACATGCACGGCCATGCATGCGTAAACTACATACATCTTATTGGCGTCAGGCAAAGGTTTAAGTTGAGCGCCATGCAATGCGCCATGTTATTGTGGTTTAAACAGTACATGAGTAGCATGTAATTTGATCAAATGCAACGTTTCGCATGCTTATGATTGGTAGAAATTTCGGACATTGTTGTGTGAATGACAGGAAAATGAAACGCGTAACAGTCGAAGGGACATAACTCTTGTCGCCTTAAAACAGTTGTACATTGTTTCATCGGTGAGCGGATATTTTGGTATTGGAAGAATGTAGAAGGCGGGGGTGAAATTTTGCACATAACGGTTAACAGACTATGTGCCCTTAAACGAGCGTTGGTGGATTGATTGACAGGTTGGTGACGTTTGAGTGTATAGACGGGAAGGTGAAGGTCGAAAAATCAAAAGAAAAACACAGGGACATGAGGTTTGGTTTGGTTTATTTTGTTTACGTCCTATTAACAGACAGGGTCATTTAGGACATGTCAGGTTTTGGAGGTGGAGAAAAGCCGGAGTACCCGGTGAAAACCACCGACCTACGGTCAGTACCTGTGATGGCGACTGCCCCACATGGGATTCGAACTCGCAACCCAGAAGTGGAGGGCTAGTGGTAAAATGTCGGAACACCTTAACCGCTGGGCCACCACTGGGCCACCACGGCCCTCAGGTACATGATAATTCAAACATATAAAAAAAACAACAACACAGGGTTTTATGCGTTATTTCGAGCGTTTTGGGCACTTTTCGAGAAAAGTGGTTGGCTCTGAAAAGAGCCGTTGTCAGGATTTAAGACTGCACTCGGCTATTGTTCGTCTTGGTCTTCTGATCCCGAAACAACGTCTACAATTTCGCCATACAAGTCCTTTCTAAGTCCGGATATGTCTTCAGCCTTGTGGTGGGCATAGTCATAGTACATGTTCCGGAGACCTTCGATAACCGACAGTCGAAGTCTGTAGTTGTAGCGGAAGGTTCGTAGTCCGTCTCTCTTGGCGCCGAGGTAACGGGCCTGTAGCTCATCAAGCTTGTAATTCAGTTGCACAATCTGTTCACAGGCTCTGCGGAATCGACGCTCGCTCTCAAGCAGAGAGAACCGTTGGTCAAGTCTGGGGTTTCGTGCTGCGGTCTTCATACTTCTCTCAATCAGTCTTTATTGCATGGAGTGTGAATTGAATGATACCAATTCAGTGTCCGTCGACCTTATATACATGCACTCGGGTGTCATCGCATGCGATGAGAAACTCGTGTGTACTCGGATATACACCTCATGACGCGTGTCACATCATTTCGTATATTGAGAGGAAGGCGACCGTTCCTTGTATAACCACCCGGTAAGTTACCGTTATCATCACACGTCGGTTAGCCCTGGTCACGGGTCCGTGCACAAAGCATTGTACATGTGTATATTTGACCAGGGTGAGTGATCGGGGGTTGGGGTTGGGGGGATTAAACTGGGGAGAGAGTTCAAAACTGACGCAGTAGTACAGCAGTACTTAGTCCTGATCAACGGTTGCCGTGTTGACTTGTTGATTGTGACGCCCGTGGTAACACAACTGATGACGTCATAGAACAGTTAAGACAATTAACGTAGTCCAGATACATTGTGTCTTACGGCGATGTTTTGTGTGTTGGTATATACCTAGTGAGACGAATTACACATGAACAAGGGATGTGGGCAGAATTTACATCAGTTAGCCGTTTCAATACACGTGTGTAAAACCAATATTACGTGTATATTTACTTGCACGGCCATGCATGCGTAAACCATATAAACCAATATTACGTGTATATTTACATGCACGGCCATGCATGCGTAAACTACATACATCTTATGGGCGTCAGGCAAAGGTTTAAGTTGAGCGCCATGCAATGCGCCATGTTATTGTGGTTTAAACAGTGCATGAGTAGCATGTAATTTGATCAAATGCAACGTTTCGCATGCTTATGATTGGTAGAAATTTCGGACATTGTTGTGTGAATGACAGGAAAATGAAACGCGTAACAGTCGAAGGGACATAACTCTTGTCGCCTTAAAACAGTTGTACATTGTTTCATCGGTGAGCGGATTTTTTGGTATTGGAAGAATGTAGAAGGCGGGGGTGAAATTTTGCACATAACGGTTAACAGACTATGTGCCCTTAAACGAGCGTTGGTGGATTGATTGACAGGTTGGTGACGTTTGAGTGCATAGACGGGAAGGTGAAGGTCGAAAAATCAAAAGAAAAACACAGGGACATGAGGTTTGGTTTGGTTTATTTTGTTTACGTCCTATTAACAGACAGGGCCATTTAGGACATGTCAGGTTTTGGAGGTGGAGAAAAGCCGGAGTACCCGGTGAAAACCACCGACCTACGGTCAGTACCTGTGATGGCGACTGCCCCACATGGGATTCGAACTCGCAACCCAGAAGTGGAGGGCTAGTGGTAAAATGTCGGAACACCTTAACCGCTGGGCCACCACTGAGCCACCACGGCCCTCAGGTACATGATAATTCAAACATATAAAAAAAAAAAAACAACAACAACACAGGGTTTTATGCGTTATTTCGAGCGTTTTGGGCACTTTTCGAGAAAAGTGGTTGGCTCTGAAAAGAGCCGTTGTCAGGATTTAAGACTGCACTCGGCTATTGTTCGTCTTGGTCTTCTGATCCCGAAACAACGTCTACAATTTCGCCATACAAGTCCTTTCTTAGTCCGGATATGTCGTCAGCCTTGTGGTGGGCATAGTCATAGTACATGATCCGGAGACCTTCGATAACCGAAAGTCGAAGTCTGTAGTTGTAGCGGAAGGTTCGTAGTCCGTCTCTCTTGGCGCCGAGGTAACGGGCCTGTAGCTCATCAAGCTTGTAATTCAGTTGCACAATCTGTTCACAGGCTCTGCGGAATCGACGCTCGCTCTCAAGCAGAGAGAACCGTTGGTCAAGTCTGGGGTTTCGTGCTGCGATCTTCATACTTCTCTCAATCAGTCTTTATTGCATGGAGTGTGAATTGAATGATACCAATTCAGTGTCCGTCGACCTTATATACATGCACTCGGGTGTCATCGCATGCGATGAGAAACTCGTGTGTACTCGGATATACACCTCATGACGCGTGTCACATCATTTCGTATATTGAGAGGAAGGCGACCGTTCCTTGTATAACCACCCGGTAAGTTACCGTTATCATCACACGTCGGTTAGCCCTGGTCACGGGTCCGTGCACAAAGCATTGTACATGTGTATATTTGACCAGGGTGAGTGATCGGGGGTTGGGGTTGGGGGGGAT
Source organism: Mimachlamys varia (assembly GCA_947623455.1). Classification (NCBI taxonomy): domain Eukaryota; kingdom Metazoa; phylum Mollusca; class Bivalvia; order Pectinida; family Pectinidae; genus Mimachlamys; species Mimachlamys varia. The sequence continues at coordinate 15,425,114 of OX392531.1, read as the reverse complement.
TAAACTGGGGAGAGAGTGCAAAACTGACACAGTAGTACAGCAGTACTTAGTCCTGATCAACGGTTGCCGTGTTGACTTGTTGATTGTGACGCCCGTTGTAACACAACTGATGACGTCATAGAACAACGTTGTCCAGATACATTGTGTCTTACGGCGATGTTTTGTGTGTTGGTATATACCTAGTGAGACGAATTACACATGAACAAGGGATGTGGGCAGAATTTACATCAGTTAGCCGTTTCAATACACGTGTGTAAAACCAATATTACGTGTATATTTACTTGCACGACCATGCATGCGTAAACCATATAAACCAATATTACGTGTATATTTACATGCACGGCCATGCATGCGTAAACTACATACATCTTATGGGCGTCAGGCAAAGGTTTAAGTTGAGCGCCATGCAATGCGCCATGTTATTGTGGTTTAAACAGTGCATGAGTAGCATGTAATTTGATCAAATGCAACGTTTCGCATGCTTATGATTGGTAGAAATTTCGGACATTGTTGTGTGAATGACAGGAAAATGAAACGCGTAACAGTCGAAGGGACATAACTCTTGTCGCCTTAAAACAGTTGTACATTGTTTCATCGGTGAGCGGATTTTTTGGTATTGGAAGAATGTAGAAGGCGGGGGTGAAATTTTGCACATAACGGTTAACAGACTATGTGCCCTTAAACGAGCGTTGGTGGATTGATTGACAGGTTGGTGACGTTTGAGTGCATAGACGGGTAGGTGAAGGTCGAAAAATCAAAAGAAAAACATAGGGACATGAGGTTTGGTTTGGTTTATTTTGTTTACGTCCTATTAACAGACAGGGTCATTTAGGACATGTCAGGTTTTGGAGGTGGAGTAACGCCGGAGTACCCGGTGAAAACCACCGACCTACGGTCAGTACCTGTGATGGCGACTGCCCCACATGGGATTCGAACTCGCAACCCAGAAGTGGAGGGCTAGTGGTAAAATGTCGGAACAACTTAACCGCTGGGCCACCACTGGGCCACCACGGCCCTCAGGTACATGATAATTCAAACATATAAAAAAAAAAAAAAAAAAACACACAGGGTTTTATGCGTTATTTCGAGCGTTTTGGGCACTTTTCGAGAAAAGTGGTTGGCTCTGAAAAGAGCCGTTGTCAGGATTTAAGACTGCACTCGGCTATTGTTCGTCTTGGTCTTCTGATCCCGAAACAACGTCTACAATTTCGCCATACAAGTCCTTTCTAAGTCCGGATATGTCTTCAGCCTTGTGGTGGGCATAGTCATAGTACATGTTCCGGAGACCTTCGATAACCGACAGTCGAAGTCTGTAGTTGTAGCGGAAGGTTCGAAGTCCGTCTCTCTTGGCGCCGAGGTAACGGGCCTGTAGCTCATCAAGCTTGTAATTCAGCTGCACAATCTGTTCACAGGCTCTGCGGAATCGACGCTCGCTCTCAAGCAGAGAGAACCGTTGGTCAAGTCTGGGGTTTCGTGCTGCGGTCTTCATACTTCTCTCAATCAGTCTTTATTGCATGGAGTGTGAATTGAATGATACCAATTCAGTGTCCGTCGACCTTATATACATGCACTCGGGTGTCATCGCATGCGATGAGAAACTCGTGTGTACTCGGATATACACCTCATGACGCGTGTCACATCATTTCGTATATTGAGAGGAAGGCGACCGTTCCTTGTATAACCACCCGGTAAGTTACCGTTATCATCACACGTCGGTTAGCCCTGGTCACGGGTCCGTGCACAAAGCATTGTAAATGTGTATATTTGACCAGGGTGAGTGATCGGGGGTTGGGGTTGGGGGCATTAAACTGGGGAGAGAGTTCAAAACTGACGCAGTAGTACAGCAGTACTTAGTCCTGATCAACGGTTGCCGTGTTGACTTGTTGATTGTGACGCCCGTGGTAACACAACTGATGACGTCATAGAACAGTTAAGACAATTAACGTAGTCCAGATACATTGTGTCTTACGGCGATGTTTTGTGTGTTGGTATATACCTAGTGAGACGAATTACACATGAACAAGGGATGTGGGCAGAATTTACATCAGTTAGCCGTTTCAATACACGTGTGTAAAACCAATATTACGTGTATATTTACTTGCACGGCCATGCATGCGTAAACCATATAAACCAATATTACGTGTATATTTACATGCACGGCCATGCATGCGTAAACTACATACATCTTAAGGGCGTCAGGCAAAGGTTTCAGTTGAGCGCCATGCAATGCGCCATGTTATTGTGGTTTAAACAGTGCATGAGTAGCATGTAATTTGATCAAATGCAACGTTTCGCATGCTTATGATTGGTAGAAATTTCGGACATTGTTGTGTGAATGACAGGAAAATGAAACACGTAACAGTCGAAGGGACATAACTCTTGTCGCCTTAAAACAGTTGTACATTGTTTCATCGGTGAGCGGATTTTTTGGTATTGGAAGAATGTAGAAGGCGGGGGTGAAATTTTGCACATAACGGTTAACAGACTATGTGCCCTTAAACGAGCGTTGGTGGATTGATTGACAGGTTGGTGACGTTTGAGTGCATAGACGGGAAGGTGAAGGTCAAAAAATCAAAAGAAAAACACAGGGACATGAGGTTTGGTTTGGTTTATTTTGTTTACGTCCTATTAACAGACAGGGTCATTTAGGACATGTCAGGTTTTGGAGGTGGAGTAAAGCCGGAGTACCCGGTGAAAACCACCGACCTACGGTCAGTACCTGTGATGGCGACTGCCCCACATGGGATTCGAACTCGCAACCCAGAAGTGGAGGGCTAGTGGTAAAATGTCGGAACACCTTAACCGCTGGGCCACCACTGGGCCACCACGGCCCTCAGGTACATGATAATTCAAACATATAAAGAAAAAAACACACACACACAGGGTTTTATGCGTTATTTCGAGCGTTTTGGGCACTTTTCGAGAAAAGTGGTTGGCTCTGAAAAGAGCCGTTGTCTAGGATTTAAGACTGCATCTCGGCTATTGTTCGTCTTGGTCTTCTGATCCCGAAACAACGTCTACAATTTCGCCATACAAGTCCTTTCTAAGTCCGGATATGTCTTCAGCCTTGTGGTGGGCATAGTCATAGTACATGTTCCGGAGACCTTCGATAACCGACAGTCGAAGTCTGTAGTTGTAGCGGAAGGTTCGTAGTCCGTCTCTCTTGGCGCCGAGGTAACGGGCCTGTAGCTCATCAAGCTTGTAATTCAGTTGCACAATCTGTTCACAGGCTCTGCGGAATCGACGCTCGCTCTCAAGCAGAGAGAACCGTTGGTCAAGTCTGGGGTTTCGTGCTGCGGTCTTCATACTTCTCTCAATCAGTCTTTATTGCATGGAGTGTGAATTGAATGATACCAATTCAGTGTCCGTCGACCTTATATACATGCACTCGGGTGTCATCGCATGCGATGAGAAACTCGTGTGTACTCGGATATACACCTCATGACGCGTGTCACATCATTTCGTATATTGAGAGGAAGGCGACCGTTCCTTGTATAACCACCCGGTAAGTTACCGTTATCATCACACGTCGGTTAGCCCTGGTCACGGGTCCGTGCACAAAGCATTGTACATGTGTATATTTGACCAGGGTGAGTGATCGGGGGTTGGGGTTGGGGGGATTAAACTGGGGAGAGAGTTCAAAACTGACGCAGTAGTATAGCAGTACTTAGTCCTGATCAACGGTTGCCGTGTTTACTTGTTGATTGTGACGCCCGTGGTAACACAACTGATGACGTCATAGAACAGTTAAGACAATTAACGTAGTCTAGATACATTGTGTCTTACGGCGATGTTTTGTGTGTTGGTATATACCTAGTGAGACGAATTACACATGAACAAGGGATGTGGGCAGAATTTACATCAGTTAGCCGTTTCAATACACGTGTGTAAAACCAATATTACGTGTATATTTACTTGCACGGCCATGCATGCGTAAACCATATAAACCAATATTACGTGTATATTTACATGCACGGCCATGCATGCGTAAACTACATACATCTTATTGGCGTCAGGCAAAGGTTTAAGTTGAGCGCCATGCAATGCGCCATGTTATTGTGGTTTAAACAGTGCATGAGTAGCATGTAATTTGATCAAATGCAACGTTTCGCATGCTTATGATTGGTAGAAATTTCGGACATTGTTGTGTGAATGACAGGAAAATGAAACGCGTAACAGTCGAAGGGACATAACTCTTGTCGCCTTAAAACAGTTGTACATTGTTTCATCGGTGAGCGGATTTTTTGGTATTGGAAGAATGTAGAAGGCGGGGGTGAAATTTTGCACATAACGGTTAACAGACTATGTGCCCTTAAACGAGCGTTGGTGGATTGATTGACAGGTTGGTGACGTTTGAGTGCATAGACGGGAAGGTGAAGGTCGAAAAATCAAAAGAAAAACACAGGGACATGAGGTTTGGTTTGGTTTATTTTGTTTACGTCCTATTAACAGACAGGGTCATTTAGGACATGTCAGGTTTTGGAGGTGGAGTAAAGCCGGAGTACCCGGTGAAAACCACCGACCTACGGTCAGTACCTGTGATGGCGACTGCCCCACATGGGATTCGAACTCGCAACCCAGAAGTGGAGGGCTAGTGGTAAAATGTTGGAACACCTTAACCGCTGGGCCACCACTGGGCCAACACGGCCCTCAGGTACATGATAATTCAAACATATGAAAAAAAACAACAACACAGGGTTTTATGCGTTATTTCGAGCGTTTTGGGCACTTTTCGAGAAAAGTGGTTGGCTCTGAAAAGAGCCGTTGTCAGGATTTAAGACTGCACTCGGCTATTGTTCGTCTTGGTCTTCTGATCCCGAAACAACGTCTACAATTTCGCCATACAAGTCCTTTCTAAGTCCGGATATGTCTTCAGCCTTGTGGTGGGCATAGTCATAGCACATGTTCCGGAGACCTTCGATAACCGACAGTCGAAGTCTGTAGTTGTAGCGGAAGGTTCGTAGTCCGTCTCTCTTGGCGCCGAGGTAACGGGCCTGTAGCTCATCAAGCTTGTAATTCAGTTGCACAATCTGTTCACAGGCTCTGCGGAATCGACGCTCGCTCTCAAGCAGAGAGAACCGTTGGTCAAGTCTGGGGTTTCGTGCTGCGGTCTTCATACTTCTCTCAATCAGTCTTTATTGCATGGAGTGTGAATTGAATGATACCAATTCAGTGTCCGTCGACCTTATATACATGCACTCGGGTGTCATCGCATGCGATGAGAAACTCGTGTGTACTCGGATATACACCTCATGACGCGTGTCACATCATTTCGTATATTGAGAGGAAGGCGACCGTTCCTTGTATAACCACCCGTTAAGTTACCGTTATCATCACACGTCGGTAAGCCCTGGTCACGGGTCCGTGCACAAAGCATTGTACATGTGTATATTTGACCAGGGTGAGTGATCGGGGGTTGGGGTTGGGGGGATTAAACTGGGGAGAGAGTTCAAAACTGACGCAGTAGTACAGCAGTACTTAGTCCTGATCAACGGTTGCCGTGTTGACTTGTTGATTGTGACGCCCGTGGTAACACAACTGATGACGTCATAGAACAGTTAAGACAATTAACGTAGTCCAGATACATTGTGTCTTACGGCGATGTTTTGTGTGTTGGTATATACCTAGTGAGACGAATTACACATGAACAAGGGATGTGGGCAGAATTTACATCAGTTAGCCGTTTCAATACACGTGTGTAAAACCAATATTACGTGTATATTTACTTGCACGGCCATGCATGCGTAAACCATATAAACCAATATTACGTGTATATTTACATGCACGGCCATGCATGCGTAAACTACATACATCTTATTGGCGTCAGGCAAAGGTTTAAGTTGAGCGCCATGCAATGCGCCATGTTATTGTGGTTTAAACAGTACATGAGTAGCATGTAATTTGATCAAATGCAACGTTTCGCATGCCTATGATTGGTAGAAATTTCGGACATTGTTGTGTGAATGACAGGAAAATGAAACGCGTAACAGTCGAAGGGACATAACTCTTGTCGCCTTAAAACAGTTGTACATTGTTTCATCGGTGAGCGGATATTTTGGTATTGGAAGAATGTAGAAGGCGGGGGTGAAATTTTGCACATAACGGTTAACAGACTATGTGCCCTTAAACGAGCGTTGGTGGATTGATTGACAGGTTGGTGACGTTTGAGTGCATAGACGGGAAGGTGAAGGTCGAAAAATCAAAAGAAAAACACAGGGACATGACGTTTGGTTTGGTTTATTTTGTTTACGTCCTATTAACAGACAGGGCCATTTAGGACATGTCAGGTTTTGGAGGTGGAGAAAAGCCGGAGTACCCGGTGAAAACCACCGACCTACGGTCAGTACCTGTGATGGCGACTGCCCCACATGGGATTCGAACTCGCAACCCAGAAGTGGAGGGCTAGTGGTAAAATGTCGGAACACCTTAACCGCTGGGCCACCACTGGGCCACCACGGCCCTCAGGTACATGATAATTCAAACATATAAAAAAAAAAAACAACAACAACACAGGGTTTTATGCGTTATTTCGAGCGTTTTGGGCACTTTTCGAGAAAAGTGGTTGGCTCTGAAAAGAGCCGTTGTCAGGATTTAAGACTGCACTCGGCTATTGTTCGTCTTGGTCTTCTGATCCCGAAACAACGTCTACAATTTCGCCATACAAGTCCTTTCTTAGTCCGGATATGTCGTCAGCCTTGTGGTGGGCATAGTCATAGTACATGATCCGGAGACCTTCGATAACCGAAAGTCGAAGTCTGTAGTTGTAGCGGAAGGTTCGTAGTCCGTCTCTCTTGGCGCCGAGGTAACGGGCCTGTAGCTCATCAAGCTTGTAATTCAGTTGCACAATCTGTTCACAGGCTCTGCGGAATCGACGCTCGCTCTCAAGCAGAGAGAACCGTTGGTCAAGTCTGGGGTTTCGTGCTGCGATCTTCATACTTCTCTCAATCAGTCTTTATTGCATGGAGTGTGAATTGAATGATACCAATTCAGTGTCCGTCGACCTTATATACATGCACTCGGGTGTCATCGCATGCGATGAGAAACTCGTGTGTACTCGGATATACACCTCATGACGCGTGTCACATCATTTCGTATATTGAGAGGAAGGCGACCGTTCCTTGTATAACCACCCGGTAAGTTACCGTTATCATCACACGTCGGTTAGCCCTGGTCACGGGTCCGTGCACAAAGCATTGTACATGTGTATATTTGACCAGGGTGAGTGATCGGGGGTTGGGGTTGGGGGGGATTAAACTGGGGAGAGAGTGCAAAACTGACACAGTAGTACAGCAGTACTTAGTCCTGATCAACGGTTGCCGTGTTGACTTGTTGATTGTGACGCCCGTTGTAACACAACTGATGACGTCATAGAACAACGTTGTCCAGATACATTGTGTCTTACGGCGATGTTTTGTGTGTTGGTATATACCTAGTGAGACGAATTACACATGAACAAGGGATGTGGGCAGAATTTACATCAGTTAGCCGTTTCAATACACGTGTGTAAAACCAATATTACGTGTATATTTACTTGCACGACCATGCATGCGTAAACCATATAAACCAATATTACGTGTATATTTACATGCACGGCCATGCATGCGTAAACTACATACATCTTATGGGCGTCAGGCAAAGGTTTAAGTTGAGCGCCATGCAATGCGCCATGTTATTGTGGTTTAAACAGTGCATGAGTAGCATGTAATTTGATCAAATGCAACGTTTCGCATGCTTATGATTGGTAGAAATTTCGGACATTGTTGTGTGAATGACAGGAAAATGAAACGCGTAACAGTCGAAGGGACATAACTCTTGTCGCCTTAAAACAGTTGTACATTGTTTCATCGGTGAGCGGATTTTTTGGTATTGGAAGAATGTAGAAGGCGGGGGTGAAATTTTGCACATAACGGTTAACAGACTATGTGCCCTTAAACGAGCGTTGGTGGATTGATTGACAGGTTGGTGACGTTTGAGTGCATAGACGGGTAGGTGAAGGTCGAAAAATCAAAAGAAAAACATAGGGACATGAGGTTTGGTTTGGTTTATTTTGTTTACGTCCTATTAACAGACAGGGTCATTTAGGACATGTCAGGTTTTGGAGGTGGAGTAACGCCGGAGTACCCGGTGAAAACCACCGACCTACGGTCAGTACCTGTGATGGCGACTGCCCCACATGGGATTCGAACTCGCAACCCAGAAGTGGAGGGCTAGTGGTAAAATGTCGGAACAACTTAACCGCTGGGCCACCACTGGGCCACCACGGCCCTCAGGTACATGATAATTCAAACATATAAAAAAAAAAAAAAAAAAAACACACAGGGTTTTATGCGTTATTTCGAGCGTTTTGGGCACTTTTCGAGAAAAGTGGTTGGCTCTGAAAAGAGCCGTTGTCAGGATTTAAGACTGCACTCGGCTATTGTTCGTCTTGGTCTTCTGATCCCGAAACAACGTCTACAATTTCGCCATACAAGTCCTTTCTAAGTCCGGATATGTCTTCAGCCTTGTGGTGGGCATAGTCATAGTACATGTTCCGGAGACCTTCGATAACCGACAGTCGAAGTCTGTAGTTGTAGCGGAAGGTTCGAAGTCCGTCTCTCTTGGCGCCGAGGTAACGGGCCTGTAGCTCATCAAGCTTGTAATTCAGCTGCACAATCTGTTCACAGGCTCTGCGGAATCGACGCTCGCTCTCAAGCAGAGAGAACCGTTGGTCAAGTCTGGGGTTTCGTGCTGCGGTCTTCATACTTCTCTCAATCAGTCTTTATTGCATGGAGTGTGAATTGAATGATACCAATTCAGTGTCCGTCGACCTTATATACATGCACTCGGGTGTCATCGCATGCGATGAGAAACTCGTGTGTACTCGGATATACACCTCATGACGCGTGTCACATCATTTCGTATATTGAGAGGAAGGCGACCGTTCCTTGTATAACCACCCGGTAAGTTACCGTTATCATCACACGTCGGTTAGCCCTGGTCACGGGTCCGTGCACAAAGCATTGTAAATGTGTATATTTGACCAGGGTGAGTGATCGGGGGTTGGGGTTGGGGGCATTAAACTGGGGAGAGAGTTCAAAACTGACGCAGTAGTACAGCAGTACTTAGTCCTGATCAACGGTTGCCGTGTTGACTTGTTGATTGTGACGCCCGTGGTAACACAACTGATGACGTCATAGAACAGTTAAGACAATTAACGTAGTCCAGATACATTGTGTCTTACGGCGATGTTTTGTGTGTTGGTATATACCTAGTGAGACGAATTACACATGAACAAGGGATGTGGGCAGAATTTACATCAGTTAGCCGTTTCAATACACGTGTGTAAAACCAATATTACGTGTATATTTACTTGCACGGCCATGCATGCGTAAACCATATAAACCAATATTACGTGTATATTTACATGCACGGCCATGCATGCGTAAACTACATACATCTTATGGGCGTCAGGCAAAGGTTTCAGTTGAGCGCCATGCAATGCGCCATGTTATTGTGGTTTAAACAGTGCATGAGTAGCATGTAATTTGATCAAATGCAACGTTTCGCATGCTTATGATTGGTAGAAATTTCGGACATTGTTGTGTGAATGACAGGAAAATGAAACACGTAACAGTCGAAGGGACATAACTCTTGTCGCCTTAAAACAGTTGTACATTGTTTCATCGGTGAGCGGATTTTTTGGTATTGGAAGAATGTAGAAGGCGGGGGTGAAATTTTGCACATAACGGTTAACAGACTATGTGCCCTTAAACGAGCGTTGGTGGATTGATTGACAGGTTGGTGACGTTTGAGTGCATAGACGGGAAGGTGAAGGTCAAAAAATCAAAAGAAAAACATAGGGACATGAGGTTTGGTTTGGTTTATTTTGTTTACGTCCTATTAACAGACAGGGTCATTTAGGACATGTCAGGTTTTGGAGGTGGAGTAAAGCCGGAGTACCCGGTGAAAACCACCGACCTACGGTCAGTACCTGTGATGGCGACTGCCCCACATGGGATTCGAACTCGCAACCCAGAAGTGGAGGGCTAGTGGTAAAATGTCGGAACACCTTAACCGCTGGGCCACCACTGGGCCACCACGGCCCTCAGGTACATGATAATTCAAACATATAAAAAAAAAACACACACACACAGGGTTTTATGCGTTATTTCGAGCGTTTTGGGCACTTTTCGAGAAAAGTGGTTGGCTCTGAAAAGAGCCGTTGTCTAGGATTTAAGACTGCATCTCGGCTATTGTTCGTCTTGGTCTTCTGATCCCGAAACAACGTCTACAATTTCGCCATACAAGTCCTTTCTAAGTCCGGATATGTCTTCAGCCTTGTGGTGGGCATAGTCATAGTACATGTTCCGGAGACCTTCGATAACCGACAGTCGAAGTCTGTAGTTGTAGCGGAAGGTTCGTAGTCCGTCTCTCTTGGCGCCGAGGTAACGGGCCTGTAGCTCATCAAGCTTGTAATTCAGTTGCACAATCTGTTCACAGGCTCTGCGGAATCGACGCTCGCTCTCAAGCAGAGAGAACCGTTGGTCAAGTCTGGGGTTTCGTGCTGCGGTCTTCATACTTCTCTCAATCAGTCTTTATTGCATGGAGTGTGAATTAAATGATACCAATTCAGTGTCCGTCGACCTTATATACATGCACTCGGGTGTCATCGCATGCGATGAGAAACTCGTGTGTACTCGGATATACACCTCATGACGCGTGTCACATCATTTCGTATATTGAGAGGAAGGCGACCGTTCCTTGTATAACCACCCGGTAAGTTACCGTTATCATCACACGTCGGTTAGCCCTGGTCACGGGTCCGTGCACAAAGCATTGTACATGTGTATATTTGACCAGGGTGAGTGATCGGGGGTTGGGGTTGGGGGGATTAAACTGGGGAGAGAGTTCAAAACTGACGCAGTAGTACAGCAGTACTTAGTCCTGATCAACGGTTGCCGTGTTGACTTGTTGATTGTGACGCCCGTGGTAACACAACTGATGACGTCATAGAACAGTTAAGACAATTAACGTAGTCCAGATACATTGTGTCTTACGGCGATGTTTTGTGTGTTGGTATATACCTAGTGAGACGAATTACACATGAACAAGGGATGTGGGCAGAATTTACATCAGTTAGCCGTTTCAATACACGTGTGTAAAACCAATATTACGTGTATATTTACTTGCACGGCCATGCATGCGTAAACCATATAAACCAATATTACGTGTATATTTACATGCACGGCCATGCATGCGTAAACTACATACATCTTATTGGCGTCAGGCAAAGGTTTAAGTTGAGCGCCATGCAATGCGCCATGTTATTGTGGTTTAAACAGTACATGAGTAGCATGTAATTTGATCAAATGCAACGTTTCGCATGCCTATGATTGGTAGAAATTTCGGACATTGTTGTGTGAATGACAGGAAAATGAAACGCGTAACAGTCGAAGGGACATAACTCTTGTCGCCTTAAAACAGTTGTACATTGTTTCATCGGTGAGCGGATATTTTGGTATTGGAAGAATGTAGAAGGCGGGGGTGAAATTTTGCACATAACGGTTAACAGACTATGTGCCCTTAAACGAGCGTTGGTGGATTGATTGACAGGTTGGTGACGTTTGAGTGCATAGACGGGAAGGTGAAGGTCGAAAAATCAAAAGAAAAACACAGGGACATGAGGTTTGGTTTGGTTTATTTTGTTTACGTCCTATTAACAGACAGGGTCATTTAGGACATGTCAGGTTTTGGAGGTGGAGTAAAGCCGAAGTACCCGGTGAAAACCACCGACCTACGGTCAGTACCTGTGATGGCGACTGCCCCACATGGGATTCGAACTCGCAACCCAGAAGTGGAGGGCTAGTGGTAAAATGTCGGAACACCTTAACCGCTGGGCCACCACTGGGCCACCACGGCCCTCAGGTACATGATAATTCAAACATATAAAAAAAAAAACAACAACAACACAGGGTTTTATGCGTTATTTCGAGCGTTTTGGGCACTTTTCGAGAAAAGTGGTTGGCTCTGAAAAGAGCCGTTGTCAGGATTTAAGACTGCACTTGGCTATTGTTCGTCTTGGTCTTCTGATCCCGAAACAACGTCTACAATTTCGCCATACAAGTCCTTTCTAAGTCCGGATATGTCTTCAGCCTTGTGGTGGGCATAGTCATAGTACATGTTCCGGAGACCTTCGATAACCGACAGTCGAAGTCTGTAGTTGTAGCGGAAGGTTCGTAGTCCGTCTCTCTTGGCGCCGAGGTAACGGGCCTGTAGCTCATCAAGCTTGTAATTCAGTTGCACAATCTGTTCACAGGCTCTGCGGAATCGACGCTCGCTCTCAAGCAGAGAGAACCGATGGTCAAGTCTGGGGTTTCGTGCTGCGGTCTTCATACTTCTCTCAATCAGTCTTTATTGCATGGAGTGTGAATTGAATGATACCAATTCAGTGTCCGTCGACCTTATATACATGCACTCGGGTGTCATCGCATGCGATGAGAAACTCGTGTGTACTCGGATATACACCTCATGACGCGTGTCACATCATTTCGTATATTGAGAGGAAGGCGACCGTTCCTTGTATAACCACCCGGTAAGTTACCGTTATCATCACACGTCGGTTAGCCCTGGTCACGGGTCCGTGCACAAAGCATTGTACATGTGTATATTTGACCAGGGTGAGTGATCGGGGGTTGGGGTTGGGGGGATTAAACTGGGGAGAGAGTTCAAAACTGACGCAGTAGTACAGCAGTACTTAGTCCTGATCAACGGTTGCCGTGTTGACTTGTTGATTGTGACGCCCGTGGTAACACAACTGATGACGTCATAGAACAGTTAAGACAATTAACGTAGTCCAGATACATTGTGTCTTACGGCGATGTTTTGTGTGTTGGTATATACCTAGTGAGACGAATTACACATGAACAAGGGATGTGGGCAGAATTTACATCAGTTAGCCGTTTCAATACACGTGTGTAAAACCAATATTACGTGTATATTTACTTGCACGGCCATGCATGCGTAAACCATATAAACCAATATTACGTGTATATTTACATGCACGGCCGTGCATGCGTAAACTACATACATCTTATGGGCGTCAGGCAAAGGTTTAAGTTGAGCGCCATGCAATGCGCCATGTTATTGTGGTTTAAACAGTGCATGAGTAGCATGTAATTTGATCAAATGCAACGTTTCGCATGCTTATGATTGGTAGAAATTTCGGACATTGTTGTGTGAATGACAGGAAAATGAAACGCGTAACAGTCGAAGGGACATAACTCTTGTCGCCTTAAAACAGTTGTACATTGTTTCATCGGTGAGCGGATTTTTTGGTATTGGAAGAATGTAGAAGGCGGGGGTGAAATTTTGCACATAACGGTTAACAGACTATGTGCCCTTAAACGAGCGTTGGTGGATTGATTGACAGGTTGGTGACGTTTGAGTGCATAGACGGGAAGGTGAAGGTCGAAAAATCAAAAGAAAAACACAGGGACATGAGGTTTGGTTTGGTTTATTTTGTTTACGTCCTATTAACAGACAGGGTCATTTAGGACATGTCAGGTTTTGGAGGTGGAGTAAAGCCGGAGTACCCGGTGAAAACCACCGACCTACGGTCAGTACCTGTGATGGCGACTGCCCCACATGGGATTCGAACTCGCAACCCAGAAGTGGAGGGCTAGTGGTAAAATGTCGGAACACCTTAACCGCTGGGCCACCACTGGGCCACCACGGCCCTCAGGTACATGATAATTCAAACATATAAAAAAAAAACAACAACAACACAGGGTTTTATGCGTTATTTCGAGCGTTTTGGGCACTTTTCGAGAAAAGTGGTTGGCTCTGAAAAGAGCCGTTGTCAGGATTTAAGACTGCACTCGGCTATTGTTCGTCTTGGTCTTCTGATCCCGAAACAACGTCTACAATTTCGCCATACAAGTCCTTTCTAAGTCCGGATATGTCTTCAGCCTTGTGGTGGGCATAGTCATAGTACATGTTCCGGAGACCTTCGATAACCGACAGTCGAAGTCTGTAGTTGTAGCGGAAGGTTCGTAGTCCGTCTCTCTTGGCGCCGAGGTAACGGGCCTGTAGCTCATCAAGCTTGTAATTCAGTTGCACAATCTGTTCACAGGCTCTGCGGAATCGACGCTCGCTCTCAAGCAGAGAGAACCGATGGTCAAGTCTGGGGTTTCGTGCTGCGGTCTTCATACTTCTCTCAATCAGTCTTTATTGCATGGAGTGTGAATTGAATGATACCAATTCAGTGTCCGTCGACCTTATATACATGCACTCGGGTGTCATCGCATGCGATGAGAAACTCGTGTGTACTCGGATATACACCTCATGACGCGTGTCACATCATTTCGTATATTGAGAGGAAGGCGACCGTTCCTTGTATAACCACCCGGTAAGTTACCGTTATCATCACACGTCGGTTAGCCCTGGTCACGGGTCCGTGCACAAAGCATTGTAAATGTGTATATTTGACCAGGGTGAGTGATCGGGGGTTGGGGTTGGGGGCATTAAACTGGGGAGAGAGTTCAAAACTGACGCAGTAGTACAGCAGTACTTAGTCCTGATCAACGGTTGCCGTGTTGACTTGTTGATTGTGACGCCCGTGGTAACACAACTGATGACGTCATAGAACAGTTAAGACAATTAACGTAGTCCAGATACATTGTGTCTTACGGCGATGTTTTGTGTGTTGGTATATACCTAGTGAGACGAATTACACATGAACAAGGGATGTGGGCAGAATTTACATCAGTTAGCCGTTTCAATACACGTGTGTAAAACCAATATTACGTGTATATTTACTTACACGGCCATGCATGCGTAAACCATATAAACCAATATTACGTGTATATTTACATGCACGGCCATGCATGCGTAAACTACATACATCTTATGGGCGTCAGGCAAAGGTTTCAGTTGAGCGCCATGCAATGCGCCATGTTATTGTGGTTTAAACAGTGCATGAGTAGCATGTAATTTGATCAAATGCAACGTTTCGCATGCTTATGATTGGTAGAAATTTCGGACATTGTTGTGTGAATGACAGGAAAATGAAACGCGTAACAGTCGAAGGGACATAACTCTTGTCGCCTTAAAACAGTTGTACATTGTTTCATCGGTGAGCGGATTTTTTGGTATTGGAAGAATGTAGAAGGCGGGGGTGAAATTTTGCACATAACGGTTAACAGACTATGTGCCCTTAAACGAGCGTTGGTGGATTGATTGACAGGTTGGTGACGTTTGAGTGCATAGACGGGAAGGTGAAGGTCGAAAAATCAAAAGAAAAACACAGGGACATGAGGTTTGGTTTGGTTTATTTTGTTTACGTCCTATTAACAGACAGGGTCATTTAGGACATGTCAGGTTTTGGAGGTGGAGTAAAGCCGAAGTACCCGGTGAAAACCACCGACCTACGGTCAGTACCTGTGATGGCGACTGCCCCACATGGGATTCGAACTCGCAACCCAGAAGTGGAGGGCTAGTGGTAAAATGTCGGAACACCTTAACCGCTGGGCCACCACTGGGCCACCACGGCCCTCAGGTACATGATAATTCAAACATATAAAAAAAAAAACAACAACAACACAGGGTTTTATGCGTTATTTCGAGCGTTTTGGGCACTTTTCGAGAAAAGTGGTTGGCTCTGAAAAGAGCCGTTGTCAGGATTTAAGACTGCACTCGGCTATTGTTCGTCTTGGTCTTCTGATCCCGAAACAACGTCTACAATTTCGCCATACAAGTCCTTTCTAAGTCCGGATATGTCTTCAGCCTTGTGGTGGGCATAGTCATAGTACATGTTCCGGAGACCTTCGATAACCGACAGTCGAAGTCTGTAGTTGTAGCGGAAGGTTCGTAGTCCGTCTCTCTTGGCGCCGAGGTAACGGGCCTGTAGCTCATCAAGCTTGTAATTCAGTTGCACAATCTGTTCACAGGCTCTGCGGAATCGACGCTCGCTCTCAAGCAGAGAGAACCGATGGTCAAGTCTGGGGTTTCGTGCTGCGGTCTTCATACTTCTCTCAATCAGTCTTTATTGCATGGAGTGTGAATTGAATGATACCAATTCAGTGTCCGTCGACCTTATATACATGCACTCGGGTGTCATCGCATGCGATGAGAAACTCGTGTGTACTCGGATATACACCTCATGACGCGTGTCACATCATTTCGTATATTGAGAGGAAGGCGACCGTTCCTTGTATAACCACCCGGTAAGTTACCGTTATCATCACACGTCGGTTAGCCCTGGTCACGGGTCCGTGCACAAAGCATTGTACATGTGTATATTTGACCAGGGTGAGTGATCGGGGGTTGGGGTTGGGGGGATTAAACTGGGGAGAGAGTTCAAAACTGACGCAGTAGTACAGCAGTACTTAGTCCTGATCAACGGTTGCCGTGTTGACTTGTTGATTGTGACGCCCGTGGTAACACAACTGATGACGTCATAGAACAGTTAAGACAATTAACGTAGTCCAGATACATTGTGTCTTACGGCGATGTTTTGTGTGTTGGTATATACCTAGTGAGACGAATTACACATGAACAAGGGATGTGGGCAGAATTTACATCAGTTAGCCGTTTCAATACACGTGTGTAAAACCAATATTACGTGTATATTTACTTGCACGGCCATGCATGCGTAAACCATATAAACCAATATTACGTGTATATTTACATGCACGGCCGTGCATGCGTAAACTACATACATCTTATGGGCGTCAGGCAAAGGTTTAAGTTGAGCGCCATGCAATGCGCCATGTTATTGTGGTTTAAACAGTGCATGAGTAGCATGTAATTTGATCAAATGCAACGTTTCGCATGCTTATGATTGGTAGAAATTTCGGACATTGTTGTGTGAATGACAGGAAAATGAAACGCGTAACAGTCGAAGGGACATAACTCTTGTCGCCTTAAAACAGTTGTACATTGTTTCATCGGTGAGCGGATTTTTTGGTATTGGAAGAATGTAGAAGGCGGGGGTGAAATTTTGCACATAACGGTTAACAGACTATGTGCCCTTAAACGAGCGTTGGTGGATTGATTGACAGGTTGGTGACGTTTGAGTGCATAGACGGGAAGGTGAAGGTCGAAAAATCAAAAGAAAAACACAGGGACATGAGGTTTGGTTTGGTTTATTTTGTTTACGTCCTATTAACAGACAGGGTCATTTAGGACATGTCAGGTTTTGGAGGTGGAGTAAAGCCGGAGTACCCGGTGAAAACCACCGACCTACGGTCAGTACCTGTGATGGCGACTGCCCCACATGGGATTCGAACTCGCAACCCAGAAGTGGAGGGCTAGTGGTAAAATGTCGGAACACCTTAACCGCTGGGCCACCACTGGGCCACCACGGCCCTCAGGTACATGATAATTCAAACATATAAAAAAAAAACAACAACAACACAGGGTTTTATGCGTTATTTCGAGCGTTTTGGGCACTTTTCGAGAAAAGTGGTTGGCTCTGAAAAGAGCCGTTGTCAGGATTTAAGACTGCACTCGGCTATTGTTCGTCTTGGTCTCCTGATCCCGAAACAACGTCTACAATTTCGCCATACAAGTCCTTTCTTAGTCCGGATATGTCGTCAGCCTTGTGGTGGGCATAGTCATAGTACATGTTCCGGAGACCTTCGATAACCGACAGTCGAAGTCTGTAGTTGTAGCGGAAGGTTCGTAGTCCGTCTCTCTTGGCGCCGAGGTAACGGGCCTGTAGCTCATCAAGCTTGTAATTCAGTTGCACAATCTGTTCACAGGCTCTGCGGAATCGACGCTCGCTCTCAAGCAGAGAGAACCGATGGTCAAGTCTGGGGTTTCGTGCTGCGGTCTTCATACTTCTCTCAATCAGTCTTTATTGCATGGAGTGTGAATTGAATGATACCAATTCAGTGTCCGTCGACCTTATATACATGCACTCGGGTGTCATCGCATGCGATGAGAAACTCGTGTGTACTCGGATATACACCTCATGACGCGTGTCACATCATTTCGTATATTGAGAGGAAGGCGACCGTTCCTTGTATAACCACCCGGTAAGTTACCGTTATCATCACACGTCGGTTAGCCCTGGTCACGGGTCCGTGCACAAAGCATTGTACATGTGTATATTTGACCAGGGTGAGTGATCGGGGGTTGGGGTTGGGGGGATTAAACTGGGGAGAGAGTTCAAAACTGACGCAGTAGTACAGCAGTACTTAGTCCTGATCAACGGTTGCCGTGTTGACTTGTTGATTGTGACGCCCGTGGTAACACAACTGATGACGTCATAGAACAGTTAAGACAATTAACGTAGTCCAGATACATTGTGTCTTACGGCGATGTTTTGTGTGTTGGTATATACCTAGTGAGACGAATTACACATGAACAAGGGATGTGGGCAGAATTTACATCAGTTAGCTGTTTCAATACACGTGTGTAAAACCAATATTACGTGTATATTTACTTGCACGGCCATGCATGCGTAAACCATATAAACCAATATTACGTGTATATTTACATGCACGGCCGTGCATGCGTAAACTACATACATCTTATGGGCGTCAGGCAAAGGTTTAAGTTGAGCGCCATGCAATGCGCCATGTTATTGTGGTTTAAACAGTGCATGAGTAGCATGTAATTTGATCAAATGCAACGTTTCGCATGCCTATGATTGGTAGAAATTTCGGACATTGTTGTGTGAATGACAGGAAAATGAAACGCGTAACAGTCGAAGGGACATAACTCTTGTCGCCTTAAAACAGTTGTACATTGTTTCATCGGTGAGCGGATTTTTTGGTATTGGAAGAATGTAGAAGGCGGGGGTGAAATTTTGCACATAACGGTTAACAGACTATGTGCCCTTAAACGAGCGTTGGTGGATTGATTGACAGGTTGGTGACGTTTGAGTGCATAGACGGGAAGGTGAAGGTCGAAAAATCAAAAGAAAAACACAGGGACATGAGGTTTGGTTTGGTTTATTTTGTTTACGTCCTATTAACAGACAGGGTCATTTAGGACATGTCAGGTTTTGGAGGTGGAGTAAAGCCGGAGTACCCGGTGAAAACCACCGACCTACGGTCAGTACCTGTGATGGCGACTGCCCCACATGGGATTCGAACTCGCAACCCAGAAGTGGAGGGCTAGTGGTAAAATGTCGGAACACCTTAACCGCTGGGCCACCACTGGGCCAACACGGCCCTCAGGTACATGATAATTCAAACATATGAAAAAAAACAACAACACAGGGTTTTATGCGTTATTTCGAGCGTTTTGGGCACTTTTCGAGAAAAGTGGTTGGCTCTGAAAAGAGCCGTTGTCAGGATTTAAGACTGCACTCGGCTATTGTTCGTCTTGGTCTTCTGATCCCGAAACAACGTCTACAATTTCGCCATACAAGTCCTTTCTAAGTCCGGATATGTCTTCAGCCTTGTGGTGGGCATAGTCATAGTACATGTTCCGGAGACCTTCGATAACCGACAGTCGAAGTCTGTAGTTGTAGCGGAAGGTTCGTAGTCCGTCTCTCTTGGCGCCGAGGTAACGGGCCTGTAGCTCATCAAGCTTGTAATTCAGTTGCACAATCTGTTCACAGGCTCTGCGGAATCGACGCTCGCTCTCAAGCAGAGAGAACCGTTGGTCAAGTCTGGGGTTTCGTGCTGCGGTCTTCATACTTCTCTCAATCAGTCTTTATTGCATGGAGTGTGAATTGAATGATACCAATTCAGTGTCCGTCGACCTTATATACATGCACTCGGGTGTCATCGCATGCGATGAGAAACTCGTGTGTACTCGGATATACACCTCATGACGCGTGTCACATCATTTCGTATATTGAGAGGAAGGCGACCGTTCCTTGTATAACCACCCGTTAAGTTACCGTTATCATCACACGTCGGTAAGCCCTGGTCACGGGTCCGTGCACAAAGCATTGTACATGTGTATATTTGACCAGGGTGAGTGATCGGGGGTTGGGGTTGGGGGGATTAAACTGGGGAGAGAGTTCAAAACTGACGCAGTAGTACAGCAGTACTTAGTCCTGATCAACGGTTGCCGTGTTGACTTGTTGATTGTGACGCCCGTGGTAACACAACTGATGACGTCATAGAACAGTTAAGACAATTAACGTAGTCTAGATACATTGTGTCTTACGGCGATGTTTTGTGTGTTGGTATATACCTAGTGAGACGAATTACACATGAACAAGGGATGTGGGCAGAATTTACATCAGTTAGCCGTTTCAATACACGTGAGTAAAACCAATATTACGTGTATATTTACTTGCACGGCCATGCATGCGTAAACCATATAAACCAATATTACGTGTATATTTACATGCACGGCCATGCATGCGTAAACTACATACATCTTATGGGCGTCAGGCAAAGGTTTAAGTTGAGCGCCATGCAATGCGCCATGTTATTGTGGTTTAAACAGTGCATGAGTAGCATGTAATTTGATCAAATGCAACGTTTCGCATGCTTATGATTGGTAGAAATTTCGGACATTGTTGTGTGAATGACAGGAAAATGAAACGCGTAACAGTCGAAGGGACATAACTCTTGTCGCCTTAAAACAGTTGTACATTGTTTCATCGGTGAGCGGATTTTTTGGTATTGGAAGAATGTAGAAGGCGGGGGTGAAATTTTGCACATAACGGTTAACAGACTATGTGCCCTTAAACGAGCGTTGGTGGATTGATTGACAGGTTGGTGACGTTTGAGTGCATAGACGGGAAGGTGAAGGTCGAAAAATCAAAAGAAAAACACAGGGACATGAGGTTTGGTTTGGTTTATTTTGTTTACGTCCTATTAACAGACAGGGTCATTTAGGACATGTCAGGTTTTGGAGGTGGAGTAAAGCCGGAGTACCCGGTGAAAACCACCGACCTACGGTCAGTACCTGTGATGGCGACTGCCCCACATGGGATTCGAACTCGCAACCCAGAAGTGGAGGGCTAGTGGTAAAATGTCGGAACACCTTAACCGCTGGGCCACCACTGGGCCACGACGGCCCTCAGGTACATGATAATTCAAACATATAAAAAAAAAAACAACACAGGGTTTTATGCGTTATTTCTAGCGTTTTGGGCACTTTTCGAGAAAAGTGGTTGGCTCTGAAAAGAGCCGTTGTCAGGATTTAAGACTGCACTCGGCTATTGTTCGTCTTGGTCTTCTGATCCCGAAACAACGTCTACAATTTCGCCATACAAGTCCTTTCTAAGTCCGGATATGTCTTCAGCCTTGTGGTGGGCATAGTCATAGTACATGTTCCGGAGACCTTCGATAACCGACAGTCGAAGTCTGTAGTTGTAGCGGAAGGTTCGTAGTCCGTCTCTCTTGGCGCCGAGGTAACGGGCCTGTAGCTCATCAAGCTTGTAATTCAGTTGCACAATCTGTTCACAGGCTCTGCGGAATCGACGCTCGCTCTCAAGCAGAGAGAACCGTTGGTCAAGTCTGGGGTTTCGTGCTGCGGTCTTCATACTTCTCTCAATCAGTCTTTATTGCATGGAGTGTGAATTGAATGATACCAATTCAGTGTCCGTCGACCTTATATACATGCACTCGGGTGTCATCGCATGCGATGAGAAACTCGTGTGTACTCGGATATACACCTCATGACGCGTGTCACATCATTTCGTATATTGAGAGGAAGGCGACCGTTCCTTGTATAACCACCCGTTAAGTTACCGTTATCATCACACGTCGGTAAGCCCTGGTCACGGGTCCGTGCACAAAGCATTGTACATGTGTATATTTGACCAGGGTGAGTGATCGGGGGTTGGGGTTGGGGGGATTAAACTGGGGAGAGAGTTCAAAACTGACGCAGTAGTACAGCAGTACTTAGTCCTGATCAACGGTTGCCGTGTTGACTTGTTGATTGTGACGCCCGTGGTAACACAACTGATGACGTCATAGAACAGTTAAGACAATTAACGTAGTCCAGATACATTGTGTCTTACGGCGATGTTTTGTGTGTTGGTATATACCTAGTGAGACGAATTACACATGAACAAGGGATGTGGGCAGAATTTACATCAGTTAGCCGTTTCAATACACGTGTGTAAAACCAATATTACGTGTATATTTACTTGCACGGCCATGCATGCGTAAACCATATAAACCAATATTACGTGTATATTTACATGCACGGCCATGCATGCGTAAACTACATACATCTTATTGGCGTCAGGCAAAGGTTTAAGTTGAGCGCCATGCAATGCGCCATGTTATTGTGGTTTAAACAGTACATGAGTAGCATGTAATTTGATCAAATGCAACGTTTCGCATGCTTATGATTGGTAGAAATTTCGGACATTGTTGTGTGAATGACAGGAAAATGAAACGCGTAACAGTCGAAGGGACATAACTCTTGTCGCCTTAAAACAGTTGTACATTGTTTCATCGGTGAGCGGATATTTTGGTATTGGAAGAATGTAGAAGGCGGGGGTGAAATTTTGCACATAACGGTTAACAGACTATGTGCCCTTAAACGAGCGTTGGTGGATTGATTGACAGGTTGGTGACGTTTGAGTGCATAGACGGGAAGGTGAAGGTCGAAAAATCAAAAGAAAAACACAGGGACATGAGATTTGGTTTGGTTTATTTTGTTTACGTCCTATTAACAGACAGGGTCATTTAGGACATGTCAGGTTTTGGAGGTGGAGAAAAGCCGAAGTACCCGGTGAAAACCACCGACCTACGGTCAGTACCTGTGATGGCGACTGCCCCACATGGGATTCGAACTCGCAACCCAGAAGTGGAGGGCTAGTGGTAAAATGTCGGAACACCTTAACCGCTGGGCCACCACTGGGCCACCACGGCCCTCAGGTACATGATAATTCAAACATATAAAAAAAAAACAACAACAACACAGGGTTTTATGCGTTATTTCGAGCGTTTTGGGCACTTTTCGAGAAAAGTGGTTGGCTCTGAAAAGAGCCGTTGTCAGGATTTAAGACTGCACTCGGCTATTGTTCGTCTTGGTCTTCTGATCCCGAAACAACGTCTACAATTTCGCCATACAAGTCCTTTCTAAGTCCGGATATGTCTTCAGCCTTGTGGTGGGCATAGTCATAGTACATGTTCCGGAGACCTTCGATAACCGACAGTCGAAGTCTGTAGTTGTAGCGGAAGGTTCGTAGTCCGTCTCTCTTGGCGCCGAGGTAACGGGCCTGTAGCTCATCAAGCTTGTAATTCAGTTGCACAATCTGTTCACAGGCTCTGCGGAATCGACGCTCGCTCTCAAGCAGAGAGAACCGATGGTCAAGTCTGGGGTTTCGTGCTGCGGTCTTCATACTTCTCTCAATCAGTCTTTATTGCATGGAGTGTGAATTGAATGATACCAATTCAGTGTCCGTCGACCTTATATACATGCACTCGGGTGTCATCGCATGCGATGAGAAACTCGTGTGTACTCGGATATACACCTCATGACGCGTGTCACATCATTTCGTATATTGAGAGGAAGGCGATCGTTCCTTGTATAACCACCCGGTAAGTTACCGTTATCATCACACGTCGGTTAGCCCTGGTCACGGGTCCGTGCACAAAGCATTGTACATGTGTATATTTGACCAGGGTGAGTTGGGGTTGGGGGGGATTAAACTGGGGAGAGAGTGCAAAACTGACGCAGTAGTACAGCAGTACTTAGTCCTGATCAACGGTTGCCGTGTTGACTTGTTGATTGTGACGCCCGTTGTAACACAACTGATGACGTCATAGAACAACGTTGTCCAGATACATTGTGTCTTACGGCGATGTTTTGTGTGTTGGTATATTCTTAGTGAGACGAATTACACATGAACAAGGGATGTGGGCAGAATTTACATCAGTTAGCCGTTTCAATACACGTGTGTAAAACCAATATTACGTGTATATTTACTTGCACGACCATGCATGCGTAAACCATATAAACCAATATTACGTGTATATTTACATGCACGGCCATGCATGCGTAAACTACATACATCTTATGGGCGTCAGGCAAAGGTTTAAGTTGAGCGCCATGCAATGCGCCATGTTATTGTGGTTTAAACAGTGCATGAGTAGCATGTAATTTGATCAAATGCAACGTTTCGCATGCTTATGATTGGTAGAAATTTCGGACATTGTTGTGTGAATGACAGGAAAATGAAACGCGTAACAGTCGAAGGGACATAACTCTTGTCGCCTTAAAACAGTTGTACATTGTTTCATCGGTGAGCGGATTTTTTGGTATTGGAAGAATGTAGAAGGCGGGGGTGAAATTTTGCACATAACGGTTAACAGACTATGTGCCCTTAAACGAGCGTTGGTGGATTGATTGACAGGTTGGTGACGTTTGAGTGCATAGACGGGTAGGTGAAGGTCGAAAAATCAAAAGAAAAACATAGGGACATGAGGTTTGGTTTGGTTTATTTTGTTTACGTCCTATTAACAGACAGGGTCATTTAGGACATGTCAGGTTTTGGAGGTGGAGTAAAGCCGGAGTACCCGGTGAAAACCACCGACCTACGGTCAGTACCTGTGATGGCGACTGCCCCACATGGGATTCGAACTCGCAACCCAGAAGTGGAGGGCTAGTGGTAAAATGTCGGAACACCTTAACCGCTGGGCCACCACTGGGCCACCACGGCCCTCAGGTACATGATAATTCAAACATATAAAAAAAAAAAAAAACAACACAGGGTTTTATGCGTTATTTCGAGCGTTTTGGGCACTTTTCGAGAAAAGTGGTTGGCTCTGAAAAGAGCCGTTGTCAGGATTTAAGACTGCACTCGGCTATTGTTCGTCTTGGTCTTCTGATCCCGAAACAACGTCTACAATTTCGCCATACAAGTCCTTTCTAAGTCCGGATATGTCTTCAGCCTTGTGGTGGTCATAGTCATAGTACATGTTCCGGAGACCTTCGATAACCGACAGTCGAAGTCTGTAGTTGTAGCGGAAGGTTCGTAGTCCGTCTCTCTTGGCGCCGAGGTAACGGGCCTGTAGCTCATCAAGCTTGTAATTCAGCTGCACAATCTGTTCACAGGCTCTGCGGAATCGACGCTCGCTCTCAAGCAGAGAGAACCGTTGGTCAAGTCTGGGGTTTCGTGCTGCGGTCTTCATACTTCTCTCAATCAGTCTTTATTGCATGGAGTGTGAATTGAATGATACCAATTCAGTGTCCGTCGACCTTATATACATGCACTCGGGTGTCATCGCATGCGATGAGAAACTCGTGTGTACTCGGATATACACCTCATGACGCGTGTCACATCATTTCGTATATTGAGAGGAAGGCGACCGTTCCTTGTATAACCACCCGGTAAGTTACCGTTATCATCACACGTCGGTTAGCCCTGGTCACGGGTCCGTGCACAAAGCATTGTAAATGTGTATATTTGACCAGGGTGAGTGATCGGGGGTTGGGGTTGGGGGATTAAACTGGGGAGAGAGTTCAAAACTGAAGCAGTAGTACAGCAGTACTTAGTCCTGATCAACGGTTGCCGTGTTGACTTGTTGATTGTGACGCCCGTGGTAACACAACTGATGACGTCATAGAACAGTTAAGACAATTAACGTAGTCCAGATACATTGTGTCTTACGGCGATGTTTTGTGTGTTGGTATATACCTAGTGAGACGAATTACACATGAACAAGGGATGTGGGCAGAATTTACATCAGTTAGCCGTTTCAATACACGTGTGTAAAACCAATATTACGTGTATATTTACTTGCACGGCCATGCATGCGTAAACCATATAAACCAATATTACGTGTATATTTACATGCACGGTCATGCATGCGTAAACTACATACATCTTATGGGCGTCAGGCAAAGGTTTAAGTTGAGCACCATGCAATGCGCCATGTTATTGTGGTTTAAACAGTGCATGAGTAGCATGTAATTTGATCAAATGCAACGTTTCGCATGCTTATGATTGGTAGAAATTTCGGACATTGTTGTGTGAATGACAGGAAAATGAAACGAGTAACAGTCGAAGGGACATAACTCTTGTCGCCTTAAAACAGTTGTACATTGTTTCATCGGTGAGCGGATTTTTTGGTATTGGAAGAATGTAGAAGGCGGGGGTGAAATTTTGCACATAACGGTTAACAGACTATGTGCCCTTAAACGAGCGTTGGTGGATTGATTGACAGGTTGGTGACGTTTGAGTGCATAGACGGGAAGGTGAAGGTCGAAAAATCAAAAGAAAAACACAGGGACATGAGGTTTGGTTTGGTTTATTTTGTTTACGTCCTATTAACAGACAGGGTCATTTAGGACATGTCAGGTTTTGGAGGTGGAGAAAAGCCGGAGTACCCGGTGAAAACCACCGACCTACGGTCAGTACCTGTGATGGCGACTGCCCCACATGGGATTCGAACTCGCAACCCAGAAGTGGAGGGCTAGTGGTAAAATGTCGGAACACCTTAACCGCTGGGCCACCACTGGGCCACCACGGCCCTCAGGTACATGATAATTCAAACATATAAAAAAAAAAACAACAACAACACAGGGTTTTATGCGTTATTTCGAGCGTTTTGGGCACTTTTCGAGAAAAGTGGTTGGCTCTGAAAAGAGCCGTTGTCAGGATTTAAGACTGCACTCGGCTATTGTTCGTCTTGGTCTCCTGATTCCGAAACAACGTCTACAATTTCGCCATACAGGTCCTTTCTAAGTCCGGATATGTCTTCAGCCTTGTGGTGGGCATAGTCATAGTACATGATCCGGAGACCTTCGATAACCGAAAGTCGAAGTCTGTAGTTGTAGCGGAAGGTTCGTAGTCCGTCTCTCTTGGCGCCGAGGTAACGGGCCTGTAGCTCATCAAGCTTGCAATTCAGTTGCACAATCTGTTCACAGGCTCTGCGGAATCGACGCTCGCTCTCAAGCAGAGAGAACCGTTGGTCAAGTCTGGGGTTTCGTGCTGCGATCTTCATACTTCTCTCAATCAGTCTTTATTGCATGGAGTGTGAATTGAATGATACCAATTCAGTGTCCGTCGACCTTATATACATGCACTCGGGTGTCATCGCATGCGATGAGAAACTCGTGTGTACTCGGATATACACCTCATGACGCGTGTCACATCATTTCGTATATTGAGAGGAAGGCGACCGTTCCTTGTATAACCACCCGGTAAGTTACCGTTATCATCACACGTCGGTTAGCCCTGGTCACGGGTCCGTGCACAAAGCATTGTACATGTGTATATTTGACCAGGGTGAGTTGGGGTTGGGGGGGATTAAACTGGGGAGAGAGTTCAAAACTGACGCAGTAGTACAGCAGTACTTAGTCCTGATCAACGGTTGCCGTGTTGACTTGTTGATTGTGACGCCCGTTGTAACACAACTGATGACGTCATAGAACAACGTTGTCCAGATACATTGTGTCTTACGGCGATGTTTTGTGTGTTGGTATATTCTTAGTGAGACGAATTACACATGAACAAGGGATGTGGGCAGAATTTACATCAGTTAGCCGTTTCAATACACGTGTGTAAAACCAATATTACGTGTATATTTACTTGCACGACCATGCATGCGTAAACCATATAAACCAATATTACGTGTATATTTACATGCACGGCCATGCATGCGTAAACTACATACATCTTATGGGCGTCAGGCAAAGGTTTAAGTTGAGCGCCATGCAATGCGCCATGTTATTGTGGTTTAAACAGTGCATGAGTAGCATGTAATTTGATCAAATGCAACGTTTCGCATGCTTATGATTGGTAGAAATTTCGGACATTGTTGTGTGAATGACAGGAAAATGAAACGCGTAACAGTCGAAGGGACATAACTCTTGTCGCCTTAAAACAGTTGTACATTGTTTCATCGGTGAGCGGATTTTTTGGTATTGGAAGAATGTAGAAGGCGGGGGTGAAATTTTGCACATAACGGTTAACAGACTATGTGCCCTTAAACGAGCGTTGGTGGATTGATTGACAGGTTGGTGACGTTTGAGTGCATAGACGGGAAGGTGAAGGTCGAAAAATCAAAAGAAAAACATAGGGACATGAGGTTTGGTTTGGTTTATTTTGTTTACGTCCTATTAACAGACAGGGTCATTTAGGACATGTCAGGTTTTGGAGGTGGAGTAAAGCCGGAGTACCCGGTGAAAACCACCGACCTACGGTCAGTACCTGTGATGGCGACTGCCCCACATGGGATTCGAACTCGCAACCCAGAAGTGGAGGGCTAGTGGTAAAATGTCGGAACACCTTAACCGCTGGGCCACCACTGGGCCACCACGGCCCTCAGGTACATGATAATTCAAACATATAAAAAAAAAACAACAACACAGGGTTTTATGCGTTATTTCGAGCGTTTTGGGCACTTTTCGAGAAAAGTGGTTGGCTCTGAAAAGAGCCGTTGTCAGGATTTAAGACTGCACTCGGCTATTGTTCGTCTTGGTCTTCTGATCCCGAAACAACGTCTACAATTTCGCCATACAAGTCCTTTCTAAGTCCGGATATGTCTTCAGCCTTGTGGTGGTCATAGTCATAGTACATGTTCCGGAGACCTTCGATAACCGACAGTCGAAGTCTGTAGTTGTAGCGGAAGGTTCGTAGTCCGTCTCTCTTGGCGCCGAGGTAACGGGCCTGTAGCTCATCAAGCTTGTAATTCAGCTGCACAATCTGTTCACAGGCTCTGCGGAATCGACGCTCGCTCTCAAGCAGAGAGAACCGTTGGTCAAGTCTGGGGTTTCGTGCTGCGGTCTTCATACTTCTCTCAATCAGTCTTTATTGCATGGAGTGTGAATTGAATGATACCAATTCAGTGTCCGTCGACCTTATATACATGCACTCGGGTGTCATCGCATGCGATGAGAAACTCGTGTGTACTCGGATATACACCTCATGACGCGTGTCACATCATTTCGTATATTGAGAGGAAGGCGACCGTTCCTTGTATAACCACCCGGTAAGTTACCGTTATCATCACACGTCGGTTAGCCCTGGTCACGGGTCCGTGCACAAAGCATTGTAAATGTGTATATTTGACCAGGGTGAGTGATCGGGGGTTGGGGTTGGGGGATTAAACTGGGGAGAGAGTTCAAAACTGACGCAGTAGTACAGCAGTACTTAGTCCTGATCAACGGTTGCCGTGTTGACTTGTTGATTGTGACGCCCGTGGTAACACAACTGATGACGTCATAGAACAGTTAAGACAATTAACGTAGTCCAGATACATCGTGTCTTACGGCGATGTTTTGTGTGTTGGTATATACCTAGTGAGACGAATTACACATGAACAAGGGATGTGGGCAGAATTTACATCAGTTAGCCGTTTCAATACACGTGTGTAAAACCAATATTACGTGTATATTTACTTGCACGGCCATGCATGCGTAAACCATATAAACCAATATTACGTGTATATTTACATGCACGGTCATGCATGCGTAAACTACATACATCTTATGGGCGTCAGGCAAAGGTTTAAGTTGAGCGCCATGCAATGCGCCATGTTATTGTGGTTTAAACAGTGCATGAGTAGCATGTAATTTGATCAAATGCAACGTTTCGCATGCTTATGATTGGTAGAAATTTCGGACATTGTTGTGTGAATGACAGGAAAATGAAACGAGTAACAGTCGAAGGGACATAACTCTTGTCGCCTTAAAACAGTTGTACATTGTTTCATCGGTGAGCGGATTTTTTGGTATTGGAAGAATGTAGAAGGCGGGGGTGAAATTTTGCACATAACGGTTAACAGACTATGTGCCCTTAAACGAGCGTTGGTGGATTGATTGACAGGTTGGTGACGTTTGAGTGCATAGACGGGAAGGTGAAGGTCGAAAAATCAAAAGAAAAACACAGGGACATGAGGTTTGGTTTGGTTTATTTTGTTTACGTCCTATTAACAGACAGGGTCATTTAGGACATGTCAGGTTTTGGAGGTGGAGTAAAGCCGGAGTACCCGGTGAAAACCACCGACCTACGGTCAGTACCTGTGATGGCGACTGCCCCACATGGGATTCGAACTCGCAACCCAGAAGTGGAGGGCTAGTGGTAAAATGTCGGAACACCTTAACCGCTGGGCCACCACTGGGCCACGACGGCCCTCAGGTACATGATAATTCAAACATATAAAAAAAACAACAACACAGGGTTTTATGCGTTATTTCGAGCGTTTTGGGCACTTTTCGAGAAAAGTGGTTGGCTCTGAAAAGAGCCGTTGTCAGGATTTAAGACTGCACTCGGCTATTGTTCGTCTTGGTCTTCTGATCCCGAAACAACGTCTACAATTTCGCCATACAAGTCCTTTCTAAGTCCGGATATGTCTTCAGCCTTGTGGTGGGCATAGTCATAGTACATGTTTCCGGAGACCTTCGATAACCGACAGTCGAAGTCTGTAGTTGTAGCGGAAGGTTCGTAGTCCGTCTCTCTTGGCGCCGAGGTAACGGGCCTGTAGCTCATCAAGCTTGTAATTCAGCTGCACAATCTGTTCACAGGCTCTGCGGAATCGACGCTCGCTCTCAAGCAGAGAGAACCGTTGGTCAAGTCTGGGGTTTCGTGCTGCGGTCTTCATACTTCTCTCAATCAGTCTTTATTGCATGGAGTGTGAATTGAATGATACCAATTCAGTGTCCGTCGACCTTATATACATGCACTCGGGTGTCATCGCATGCGATGAGAAACTCGTGTGTACTCGGATATACACCTCATGACGCGTGTCACATCATTTCGTATATTGAGAGGAAGGCGACCGTTCCTTGTATAACCACCCGGTAAGTTACCGTTATCATCACACGTCGGTTAGCCCTGGTCACGGGTCCGTGCACAAAGCATTGTAAATGTGTATATTTGACCAGGGTGAGTGATCGGGGGTTGGGGTTGGGGGGATTAAACTGGGGAGAGAGTTCAAAACTGACACAGTAGTACAGCAGTACTTAGTCCTGATCAACGGTTGCCGTGTTGACTTGTTGATTGTGACGCCCGTGGTAACACAACTGATGACGTCATAGAACAGTTAAGACAATTAACGTAGTCTAGATACATTGTGTCTTACGGCGATGTTTTGTGTGTTGGTATATACCTAGTGAGACGAATTACACATGAACAAGGGATGTGGGCAGAATTTACATCAGTTAGCCGTTTCAATACACGTGTGTAAAACCAATATTACGTGTATATTTACTTGCACGGCCATGCATGCGTAAACCATATAAACCAATATTACGTGTATATTTACATGCACGGCCATGCATGCGTAAACTACATACATCTTATGGGCGTCAGGCAAAGGTTTAAGTTGAGCGCCATGCAATGCGCCATGTTATTGTGGTTTAAACAGTGCATGAGTAGCATGTAATTTGATCAAATGCAACGTTTCGCATGCTTATGATTGGTAGAAATTTCGGACATTGTTGTGTGAATGACAGGAAAATGAAACGAGTAACAGTCGAAGGGACATAACTCTTGTCGCCTTAAAACAGTTGTACATTGTTTCATCGGTGAGCGGATTTTTTGGTATTGGAAGAATGTAGAAGGCGGGGGTGAAATTTTGCACATAACGGTTAACAGACTATGTGCCCTTAAACGAGCGTTGGTGGATTGATTGACAGGTTGGTGACGTTTGAGTGCATAGACGGGAAGGTGAAGGTCGAAAAATCAAAAGAAAAACATAGGGACATGAGGTTTGGTTTGGTTTATTTTGTTTACGTCCTATTAACAGACAGGGTCATTTAGGACATGTCAGGTTTTGGAGGTGGAGTAAAGCCGGAGTACCCGGTGAAAACCACCGACCTACGGTCAGTACCTGTGATGGCGACTGCCCCACATGGGATTCGAACTCGCAACCCAGAAGTGGAGGGCTAGTGGTAAAATGTCGGAACAACTTAACCGCTGGGCCACCACTGGGCCACCACGGCCCTCAGGTACATGATAATTCAAACATATAAAAAAAAAAAAAAACACACACAGGGTTTTATGCGTTATTTCGAGCGTTTTGGGCACTTTTCGAGAAAAGTGGTTGGCTCTGAAAAGAGCCGTTGTCAGGATTTAAGACTGCACTCGGCTATTGTTCGTCTTGGTCTTCTGATCCCGAAACAACGTCTACAATTTCGCCATACAAGTCCTTTCTAAGTCCGGATATGTCTTCAGCCTTGTGGTGGGCATAGTCATAGTACATGTTCCGGAGACCTTCGATAACCGACAGTCGAAGTCTGTAGTTGTAGCGGAAGGTTCGTAGTCCGTCTCTCTTGGCGCCGAGGTAACGGGCCTGTAGCTCATCAAGCTTGTAATTCAGCTGCACAATCTGTTCACAGGCTCTGCGGAATCGACGCTCGCTCTCAAGCAGAGAGAACCGTTGGTCAAGTCTGGGGTTTCGTGCTGCGGTCTTCATACTTCTCTCAATCAGTCTTTATTGCATGGAGTGTGAATTGAATGATACCAATTCAGTGTCCGTCGACCTTATATACATGCACTCGGGTGTCATCGCATGCGATGAGAAACTCGTGTGTACTCGGATATACACCTCATGACGCGTGTCACATCATTTCGTATATTGAGAGGAAGGCGACCGTTCCTTGTATAACCACCCGGTAAGTTACCGTTATCATCACACGTCGGTTAGCCCTGGTCACGGGTCCGTGCACAAAGCATTGTACATGTGTATATTTGACCAGGGTGAGTGATCGGGGGTTGGGGTTGGGGGGATTAAACTGGGGAGAGAGTTCAAAACTGACACAGTAGTACAGCAGTACTTAGTCCTGATCAACGGTTGCCGTGTTGACTTGTTGATTGTGACGCCCGTGGTAACACAACTGATGACGTCATAGAACAGTTAAGACAATTAACGTAGTCTAGATACATTGTGTCTTACGGCGATGTTTTGTGTGTTGGTATATACCTAGTGAGACGAATTACACATGAACAAGGGATGTGGGCAGAATTTACATCAGTTAGCCGTTTCAATACACGTGTGTAAAACCAATATTACGTGTATATTTACTTGCACGGCCATGCATGCGTAAACCATATAAACCAATATTACGTGTATATTTACATGCACGGCCATGCATGCGTAAACTACATACATCTTATGGGCGTCAGGCAAAGGTTTAAGTTGAGCGCCATGCAATGCGCCATGTTATTGTGGTTTAAACAGTGCATGAGTAGCATGTAATTTGATCAAATGCAACGTTTCGCATGCTTATGATTGGTAGAAATTTCGGACATTGTTGTGTGAATGACAGGAAAATGAAACGAGTAACAGTCGAAGGGACATAACTCTTGTCGCCTTAAAACAGTTGTACATTGTTTCATCGGTGAGCGGATTTTTTGGTATTGGAAGAATGTAGAAGGCGGGGGTGAAATTTTGCACATAACGGTTAACAGACTATGTGCCCTTAAACGAGCGTTGGTGGATTGATTGACAGGTTGGTGACGTTTGAGTGCATAGACGGGAAGGTGAAGGTCGAAAAATCAAAAGAAAAACACAGGGACATGAGGTTTGGTTTGGTTTATTTTGTTTACGTCCTATTAACAGACAGGGTCATTTAGGACATGTCAGGTTTTGGAGGTGGAGTAAAGCCGGAGTACCCGGTGAAAACCACCGACCTACGGTCAGTACCTGTGATGGCGACTGCCCCACATGGGATTCGAACTCGCAACCCAGAAGTGGAGGGCTAGTGGTAAAATGTCGGAACACCTTAACCGCTGGGCCACCACTGGGCCACCACGGCCCTCAGGTACATGATAATTCAAACATATAAAAAAAACAACAACACAGGGTTTTATGCGTTATTTCGAGCGTTTTGGGCACTTTTCGAGAAAAGTGGTTGGCTCTGAAAAGAGCCGTTGTCAGGATTTAAGACTGCACTCGGCTATTGTTCGTCTTGGTCTTCTGATCCCGAAACAACGTCTACAATTTCGCCATACAAGTCCTTTCTAAGTCCGGATATGTCTTCAGCCTTGTGGTGGGCATAGTCATAGTACATGTTCCGGAGACCTTCGATAACCGACAGTCGAAGTCTGTAGTTGTAGCGGAAGGTTCGTAGTCCGTCTCTCTTGGCGCCGAGGTAACGGGCCTGTAGCTCATCAAGCTTGTAATTCAGCTGCACAATCTGTTCACAGGCTCTGCGGAATCGACGCTCGCTCTCAAGCAGAGAGAACCGTTGGTCAAGTCTGGGGTTTCGTGCTGCGGTCTTCATACTTCTCTCAATCAGTCTTTATTGCATGGAGTGTGAATTGAATGATACCAATGCAGTGTCCGTCGACCTTATATACATGCACTCGGGTGTCATCGCATGCGATGAGAAACTCGTGTGTACTCGGATATACACCTCATGACGCGTGTCACATCATTTCGTATATTGAGAGGAAGGCGACCGTTCCTTGTATAACCACCCGGTAAGTTACCGTTATCATCGCACGTGGGTTAGCCCTGGTCACGGGTCCGTGCACAAAGCATTGTACATGTGTATATTTGACCAGGGTGAGTGATCGGGGGTTGGGGTTGGGGGGATTAAACTGGGGAGAGAGTTCAAAACTGACGCAGTAGTACAGCAGTACTTAGTCCTGATCAACGGTTGCCGTGTTGACATGTTGATTGTGACGCCCGTGGTAACACAACTGATGACGTCATAGAACAGTTAAGACAATTAACGTAGTCTAGATACATTGTGTCTTACGGCGATGTTTTGTGTGTTGGTATATACCTAGTGAGACGAATTACACATGAACAAGGGATGTGGGCAGAATTTACATCAGTTAGCCGTTTCAATACACGTGTGTAAAACCAATATTACGTGTATATTTACTTGCACGGCCATGCATGCGTAAACCATATAAACCAATATTACGTGTATATTTACATGCACGGCCATGCATGCGTAAACTACATACATCTTATGGGCGTCAGGCAAAGGTTTAAGTTGAGCGCCATGCAATGCGCCATGTTATTGTGGTTTAAACAGTGCATGAGTAGCATGTAATTTGATCAAATGCAACGTTTCGCATGCTTATGATTGGTAGAAATTTCGGACATTGTTGTGTGAATGACAGGAAAATGAAACGCGTAACAGTCGAAGGGACATAACTCTTGTCGCCTTAAAACAGTTGTACATTGTTTCATCGGTGAGCGGATTTTTTGGTATTGGAAGAATGTAGAAGGCGGGGGTGAAATTTTGCACATAACGGTTAACAGACTATGTGCCCTTAAACGAGCGTTGGTGGATTGATTGACAGGTTGGTGACGTTTGAGTGCATAGACGGGAAGGTGAAGGTCGAAAAATCAAAAGAAAAACACAGGGACATGAGGTTTGGTTTGGTTTATTTTGTTTACGTCCTATTAACAGACAGGGTCATTTAGGACATGTCAGGTTTTGGAGGTGGAGTAAAGCCGGAGTACCCGGTGAAAACCACCGACCTACGGTCAGTACCTGTGATGGCGACTGCCCCACATGGGATTCGAACTCGCAACCCAGAAGTGGAGGGCTAGTGGTAAAATGTCGGAACACCTTAACCGCTGGGCCACCACTGGGCCACGACGGCCCTCAGGTACATGATAATTCAAACATATAAAAAAAAAAAACAACACAGGGTTTTATGCGTTATTTCTAGCGTTTTGGGCACTTTTCGAGAAAAGTGGTTGGCTCTGAAAAGAACCGTTGTCAGGATTTAAGACTGCACTCGGCTATTGTTCGTCTTGGTCTTCTGATCCCGAAACAACGTCTACAATTTCGCCATACAAGTCCTTTCTAAGTCCGGATATGTCTTCAGCCTTGTGGTGGTCATAGTCATAGTACATGTTCCGGAGACCTTCGATAACCGACAGTCGAAGTCTGTAGTTGTAGCGGAAGGTTCGTAGTCCGTCTCTCTTGGCGCCGAGGTAACGGGCCTGTAGCTCATCAAGCTTGTAATTCAGCTGCACAATCTGTTCACAGGCTCTGCGGAATCGACGCTCGCTCTCAAGCAGAGAGAACCGTTGGTCAAGTCTGGGGTTTCGTGCTGCGGTCTTCATACTTCTCTCAATCAGTCTTTATTGCATGGAGTGTGAATTGAATGATACCAATTCAGTGTCCGTCGACCTTATATACATGCACTCGGGTGTCATCGCATGCGATGAGAAACTCGTGTGTACTCGGATATACACCTCATGACGCGTGTCACATCATTTCGTATATTGAGAGGAAGGCGACCGTTCCTTGTATAACCACCCGGTAAGTTACCGTTATCATCACACGTCGGTTAGCCCTGGTCACGGGTCCGTGCACAAAGCATTGTAAATGTGTATATATATTTGACCAGGGTGAGTGATCGGGGGTTGGGGTTGGGGGATTAAACTGGGGAGAGAGTTCAAAACTGACGCAGTAGTACAGCAGTACTTAGTCCTGATCAACGGTTGCCGTGTTGACTTGTTGATTGTGACGCCCGTGGTAACACAACTGATGACGTCATAGAACAGTTAAGACAATTAACGTAGTCCAGATACATTGTGTCTTACGGCGATGTTTTGTGTGTTGGTATATACCTAGTGAGACGAATTACACATGAACAAGGGATGTGGGCAGAATTTACATCAGTTAGCCGTTTCAATACACGTGTGTAAAACCAATATTACGTGTATATTTACTTGCACGGCCATGCATGCGTAAACCATATAAACCAATATTACGTGTATATTTACATGCACGGTCATGCATGCGTAAACTACATACATCTTATGGGCGTCAGGCAAAGGTTTAAGTTGAGCGCCATGCAATGCGCCATGTTATTGTGGTTTAAACAGTGCATGAGTAGCATGTAATTTGATCAAATGCAACGTTTCGCATGCTTATGATTGGTAGAAATTTCGGACATTGTTGTGTGAATGACAGGAAAATGAAACGAGTAACAGTCGAAGGGACATAACTCTTGTCGCCTTAAAACAGTTGTACATTGTTTCATCGGTGAGCGGATTTTTTGGTATTGGAAGAATGTAGAAGGCGGGGGTGAAATTTTGCACATAACGGTTAACAGACTATGTGCCCTTAAACGAGCGTTGGTGGATTGATTGACAGGTTGGTGACGTTTGAGTGCATAGACGGGAAGGTGAAGGTCGAAAAATCAAAAGAAAAACATAGGGACATGAGGTTTGGTTTGGTTTATTTTGTTTACGTCCTATTAACAGACAGGGTCATTTAGGACATGTCAGGTTTTGGAGGTGGAGTAAAGCCGGAGTACCCGGTGAAAACCACCGACCTACGGTCAGTACCTGTGATGGCGACTGCCCCACATGGGATTCGAACTCGCAACCCAGAAGTGGAGGGCTAGTGGTAAAATGTCGGAACAACTTAACCGCTGGGCCACCACTGGGCCACCACGGCCCTCAGGTACATGATAATTCAAACATATAAAAAAAAAAAAAAAAACACACACAGGGTTTTATGCGTTATTTCGAGCGTTTTGGGCACTTTTCGAGAAAAGTGGTTGGCTCTGAAAAGAGCCGTTGTCAGGATTTAAGACTGCACTCGGCTATTGTTCGTCTTGGTCTTCTGATCCCGAAACAACGTCTACAATTTCGCCATACAAGTCCTTTCTAAGTCCGGATATGTCTTCAGCCTTGTGGTGGGCATAGTCATAGTACATGTTCCGGAGACCTTCGATAACCGACAGTCGAAGTCTGTAGTTGTAGCGGAAGGTTCGTAGTCCGTCTCTCTTGGCGCCGAGGTAACGGGCCTGTAGCTCATCAAGCTTGTAATTCAGCTGCACAATCTGTTCACAGGCTCTGCGGAATCGACGCTCGCTCTCAAGCAGAGAGAACCGTTGGTCAAGTCTGGGGTTTCGTGCTGCGGTCTTCATACTTCTCTCAATCAGTCTTTATTGCATGGAGTGTGAATTGAATGATACCAATGCAGTGTCCGTCGACCTTATATACATGCACTCGGGTGTCATCGCATGCGATGAGAAACTCGTGTGTACTCGTATATACACCTCATGACGCGTGTCACATCATTTCGTATATTGAGAGGAAGGCGACCGTTCCTTGTATAACCACCCGGTAAGTTACCGTTATCATCACACGTGGGTTAGCCCTGGTCACGGGTCCGTGCACAAAGCATTGTACATGTGTATATTTGACCAGGGTGAGTGATCGGGGGTTGGGGTTGGGGGGATTAAACTGGGGAGAGAGTTCAAAACTGACGCAGTAGTACAGCAGTACTTAGTCCTGATCAACGGTTGCCGTGTTGACTTGTTGATTGTGACGCCCGTGGTAACACAACTGATGACGTCATAGAACAGTTAAGACAATTAACGTAGTCTAGATACATTGTGTCTTACGGCGATGTTTTGTGTGTTGGTATATACCTAGTGAGACGAATTACACATGAACAAGGGATGTGGGCAGAATTTACATCAGTTAGCCGTTTCAATACACGTGAGTAAAACCAATATTACGTGTATATTTACTTGCACGGCCATGCATGCGTAAACCATATAAACCAATATTACGTGTATATTTACATGCACGGCCATGCATGCGTAAACTACATACATCTTATGGGCGTCAGGCAAAGGTTTAAGTTGAGCGCCATGCAATGCGCCATGTTATTGTGGTTTAAACAGTGCATGAGTAGCATGTAATTTGATCAAATGCAACGTTTCGCATGCTTATGATTGGTAGAAATTTCGGACATTGTTGTGTGAATGACAGGAAAATGAAACGCGTAACAGTCGAAGGGACATAACTCTTGTCGCCTTAAAACAGTTGTACATTGTTTCATCGGTGAGCGGATTTTTTGGTATTGGAAGAATGTAGAAGGCGGGGGTGAAATTTTGCACATAACGGTTAACAGACTATGTGCCCTTAAACGAGCGTTGGTGGATTGATTGACAGGTTGGTGACGTTTGAGTGCATAGACGGGAAGGTGAAGGTCGAAAAATCAAAAGAAAAACACAGGGACATGAGGTTTGGTTTGGTTTATTTTGTTTACGTCCTATTAACAGACAGGGTCATTTAGGACATGTCAGGTTTTGGAGGTGGAGTAAAGCCGGAGTACCCGGTGAAAACCACCGACCTACGGTCAGTACCTGTGATGGCGACTGCCCCACATGGGATTCGAACTCGCAACCCAGAAGTGGAGGGCTAGTGGTAAAATGTCGGAACACCTTAACCGCTGGGCCACCACTGGGCCACGACGGCCCTCAGGTACATGATAATTCAAACATATAAAAAAAAAAAACAACACAGGGTTTTATGCGTTATTTCTAGCGTTTTGGGCACTTTTCGAGAAAAGTGGTTGGCTCTGAAAAGAACCGTTGTCAGGATTTAAGACTGCACTCGGCTATTGTTCGTCTTGGTCTTCTGATCCCGAAACAACGTCTACAATTTCGCCATACAAGTCCTTTCTAAGTCCGGATATGTCTTCAGCCTTGTGGTGGTCATAGTCATAGTACATGTTCCGGAGACCTTCGATAACCGACAGTCGAAGTCTGTAGTTGTAGCGGAAGGTTCGTAGTCCGTCTCTCTTGGCGCCGAGGTAACGGGCCTGTAGCTCATCAAGCTTGTAATTCAGCTGCACAATCTGTTCACAGGCTCTGCGGAATCGACGCTCGCTCTCAAGCAGAGAGAACCGTTGGTCAAGTCTGGGGTTTCGTGCTGCGGTCTTCATACTTCTCTCAATCAGTCTTTATTGCATGGAGTGTGAATTGAATGATACCAATTCAGTGTCCGTCGACCTTATATACATGCACTCGGGTGTCATCGCATGCGATGAGAAACTCGTGTGTACTCGGATATACACCTCATGACGCGTGTCACATCATTTCGTATATTGAGAGGAAGGCGACCGTTCCTTGTATAACCACCCGGTAAGTTACCGTTATCATCACACGTGGGTTAGCCCTGGTCACGGGTCCGTGCACAAAGCATTGTACATGTGTATATTTGACCAGGGTGAGTGATCGGGGGTTGGGGTTGGGGGGATTAAACTGGGGAGAGAGTTCAAAACTGACGCAGTAGTACAGCAGTACTTAGTCCTGATCAACGGTTGCCGTGTTGACTTGTTGATTGTGACGCCCGTGGTAACACAACTGATGACGTCATAGAACAGTTAAGACAATTAACGTAGTCTAGATACATTGTGTCTTACGGCGATGTTTTGTGTGTTGGTATATACCTAGTGAGACGAATTACACATGAACAAGGGATGTGGGCAGAATTTACATCAGTTAGCCGTTTCAATACACGTGTGTAAAACCAATATTACGTGTATATTTACTTGCACGGCCATGCATGCGTAAACCATATAAACCAATATTACGTGTATATTTACATGCACGGCCATGCATGCGTAAACTACATACATCTTATGGGCGTCAGGCAAAGGTTTAAGTTGAGCGCCATGCAATGCGCCATGTTATTGTGGTTTAAACAGTGCATGAGTAGCATGTAATTTGATCAAATGCAACGTTTCGCATGCTTATGATTGGTAGAAATTTCGGACATTGTTGTGTGAATGACAGGAAAATGAAACGCGTAACAGTCGAAGGGACATAACTCTTGTCGCCTTAAAACAGTTGTACATTGTTTCATCGGTGAGCGGATTTTTTGGTATTGGAAGAATGTAGAAGGCGGGGGTGAAATTTTGCACATAACGGTTAACAGACTATGTGCCCTTAAACGAGCGTTGGTGGATTGATTGACAGGTTGGTGACGTTTGAGTGCATAGACGGGAAGGTGAAGGTCGAAAAATCAAAAGAAAAACACAGGGACATGAGGTTTGGTTTGGTTTATTTTGTTTACGTCCTATTAACAGACAGGGTCATTTAGGACATGTCAGGTTTTGGAGGTGGAGTAAAGCCGGAGTACCCGGTGAAAACCACCGACCTACGGTCAGTACCTGTGATGGCGACTGCCCCACATGGGATTCGAACTCGCAACCCAGAAGTGGAGGGCTAGTGGTAAAATGTCGGAACACCTTAACCGCTGGGCCACCACTGGGCCACCACGGCCCTCAGGTACATGATAATTCAAACATATAAAAAAAACAACAACACAGGGTTTTATGCGTTATTTCGAGCGTTTTGGGCACTTTTCGAGAAAAGTGGTTGGCTCTGAAAAGAGCCGTTGTCAGGATTTAAGACTGCACTCGGCTATTGTTCGTCTTGGTCTTCTGATCCCGAAACAACGTCTACAATTTCGCCATACAAGTCCTTTCTAAGTCCGGATATGTCTTCAGCCTTGTGGTGGGCATAGTCATAGTACATGTTCCGGAGACCTTCGATAACCGACAGTCGAAGTCTGTAGTTGTAGCGGAAGGTTCGTAGTCCGTCTCTCTTGGCGCCGAGGTAACGGGCCTGTAGCTCATCAAGCTTGTAATTCAGCTGCACAATCTGTTCACAGGCTCTGCGGAATCGACGCTCGCTCTCAAGCAGAGAGAACCGTTGGTCAAGTCTGGGGTTTCGTGCTGCGGTCTTCATACTTCTCTCAATCAGTCTTTATTGCATGGAGTGTGAATTGAATGATACCAATTCAGTGTCCGTCGACCTTATATACATGCACTCGGGTGTCATCGCATGCGATGAGAAACTCGTGTGTACTCGGATATACACCTCATGACGCGTGTCACATCATTTCGTATATTGAGAGGAAGGCGACCGTTCCTTGTATAACCACCCGGTAAGTTACCGTTATCATCACACGTGGGTTAGCCCTGGTCACGGGTCCGTGCACAAAGCATTGTACATGTGTATATTTGACCAGGGTGAGTGATCGGGGGTTGGGGTTGGGGGGATTAAACTGGGGAGAGAGTTCAAAACTGACGCAGTAGTACAGCAGTACTTAGTCCTGATCAACGGTTGCCGTGTTGACTTGTTGATTGTGACGCCCGTGGTAACACAACTGATGACGTCATAGAACAGTTAAGACAATTAACGTAGTCCAGATACATTGTGTCTTACGGCGATGTTTTTTGTGTTGGTATATACCTAGTGAGACGAATTACACATGAACAAGGGACGTGGGCAGAATTTACATCAGTTAGCCGTTTCAATACACGTGTGTAAAACCAATATTACGTGTATATTTACTTGCACGGCCATGCATGCGTAAACCATATAAACCAATATTACGTGTGTATTTACATGCACGGCCATGCATGCGTAAACTACATACATCTTATTGGCGTCATGCAAAGGTTTAAGTTAAGCGCCATGCAATGCGCCATGTTATTGTGGTTTAAACAGTGCATGAGTAGCATGTAATTTGATCAAATGCAACGTTTCGCATGCTTATGATTGGTAGAAATTTCGGACATTGTTGTGTGAATGACAGGAAAATGAAACGCGTAACAGTCGAAGGGACATAACTCTTGTCGCCTTAAAACAGTTGTACATTGTTTCATCGGTGAGCGGATTTTTTGGTATTGGAAGAATGTAGAAGGCGGGGTGAAATTTTGCACATAACGGTTAACAGACTATGTGCCCTTAAACGAGCGTTGGTGGATTGATTGACAGGTTGGTGACGTTTGAGTGCATAGACGGGAAGGTGAAGGTCGAAAAATCAAAAGAAAAACACAGGGACATGAGGTTTGGTTTGGTTTATTTTGTTTACGTCCTATTAACAGACAGGGTCATTTAGGACATGTCAGGTTTTGGAGGTGGAGTAAAGCCGGAGTACCCGGTTAAAACCACCGACCTACGGTCAGTACCTGTGATGGCGACTGCCCCACATGGGATTCGAACTCGCAACCCAGAAGTGGAGGGCTAGTGGTAAAATGTCGGAACACCTTAACCGCTGGGCCACCACTGGGCCACGACGGCCCTCAGGTACATGATAATTCAAACATATAAAAAAAAAACAACACAGGGTTTTATGCGTTATTTCGAGCGTTTTGGGCACTTTTCGAGAAAAGTGGTTGGCTCTGAAAAGAGCCGTTGTCAGGATTTAAGACTGCACTCGGCTATTGTTCGTCTTGGTCTTCTGATCCCGAAACAACGTCTACAATTTCGCCATACAAGTCCTTTCTAAGTCCGGATATGTCTTCAGCCTTGTGGTGGGCATAGTCATAGTACATGTTCCGGAGACCTTCGATAACCGACAGTCGAAGTCTGTAGTTGTAGCGGAAGGTTCGTAGTCCGTCTCTCTTGGCGCCGAGGTAACGGGCCTGTAGCTCATCAAGCTTGTAATTCAGCTGCACAATCTGTTCACAGGCTCTGCGGAATCGACGCTCGCTCTCAAGCAGAGAGAACCGTTGGTCAAGTCTGGGGTTTCGTGCTGCGGTCTTCATACTTCTCTCAATCAGTCTTTATTGCATGGAGTGTGAATTGAATGATACCAATGCAGTGTCCGTCGACCTTATATACATGCACTCGGGTGTCATCGCATGCGATGAGAAACTCGTGTGTACTCGGATATACACCTCATGACGCGTGTCACATCATTTCGTATATTGAGAGGAAGGCGACCGTTCCTTGTATAACCACCCGGTAAGTTACCGTTATCATCACACGTGGGTTAGCCCTGGTCACGGGTCCGTGCACAAAGCATTGTACATGTGTATATTTGACCAGGGTGAGTGATCGGGGGTTGGGGTTGGGGGGATTAAACTGGGGAGAGAGTTCAAAACTGACGCAGTAGTACAGCAGTACTTAGTCCTGATCAACGGTTGCCGTGTTGACTTGTTGATTGTGACGCCCGTGGTAACACAACTGATGACGTCATAGAACAGTTAAGACAATTAACGTAGTCTAGATACATTGTGTCTTACGGCGATGTTTTGTGTGTTGGTATATACCTAGTGAGACGAATTACACATGAACAAGGGATGTGGGCAGAATTTACATCAGTTAGCCGTTTCAATACACGTGTGTAAAACCAATATTACGTGTATATTTACTTGCACGGCCATGCATGCGTAAACCATATAAACCAATATTACGTGTATATTTACATGCACGGCCATGCATGCGTAAACTACATACATCTTATGGGCGTCAGGCAAAGGTTTAAGTTAAGCGCCATGCAATGCGCCATGTTATTGTGGTTTAAACAGTGCATGAGTAGCATGTAATTTGATCAAATGCAACGTTTCGCATGCTTATGATTGGTAGAAATTTCGGACATTGTTGTGTGAATGACAGGAAAATGAAACGCGTAACAGTCGAAGGGACATAACTCTTGTCGCCTTAAAACAGTTGTACATTGTTTCATCGGTGAGCGGATTTTTTGGTATTGGAAGAATGTAGAAGGCGGGGGTGAAATTTTGCACATAACGGTTAACAGACTATGTGCCCTTAAACGAGCGTTGGTGGATTGATTGACAGGTTGGTGACGTTTGAGTGCATAGACGGGAAGGTGAAGGTCGAAAAATCAAAAGAAAAACACAGGGA
Organism: Mimachlamys varia; assembly: GCA_947623455.1. Lineage (NCBI taxonomy): Eukaryota > Metazoa > Mollusca > Bivalvia > Pectinida > Pectinidae > Mimachlamys > Mimachlamys varia. The sequence continues at coordinate 15,380,866 of OX392531.1, read as the reverse complement.
CATGAGGTTTGGTTTGGTTTATTTTGTTTACGTCCTATTAACAGACAGGGTCATTTAGGACATGTCAGGTTTTGGAGGTGGAGTAAAGCCGGAGTACCCGGTGAAAACCACCGACCTACGGTCAGTACCTGTGATGGCGACTGCCCCACATGGGATTCGAACTCGCAACCCAGAAGTGGAGGGCTAGTGGTAAAATGTCGGAACACCTTAACCGCTGGGCCACCACTGGGCCACCACGGCCCTCAGGTACATGATAATTCAAACATATAAAAAAAAAAAACAACACAGGGTTTTATGCGTTATTTCTAGCGTTTTGGGCACTTTTCGAGAAAAGTGGTTGGCTCTGAAAAGAGCCGTTGTCTAGGATTTAAGACTGCATCTCGGCTATTGTTCGTCTTGGTCTTCTGATCCCGAAACAACGTCTACAATTTCGCCATACAAGTCCTTTCTTTCTAAGTCCGGATATGTCTTCAGCCTTGTGGTGGGCATAGTCATAGTACATGTTCCGGAGACCTTCGATAACCGACAGTCGAAGTCTGTAGTTGTAGCGGAAGGTTCGTAGTCCGTCTCTCTTGGCGCCGAGGTAACGGGCCTGTAGCTCATCAAGCTTGTAATTCAGTTGCACAATCTGTTCACAGGCTCTGCGGAATCGACGCTCGCTCTCAAGCAGAGAGAACCGTTGGTCAAGTCTGGGGTTTCGTGCTGCGGTCTTCATACTTCTCTCAATCAGTCTTTATTGCATGGAGTGTGAATTGAATGATACCAATTCAGTGTCCGTCGACCTTATATACATGCACTCGGGTGTCATCGCATGCGATGAGAAACTCGTGTGTACTCGGATATACACCTCATGACGCGTGTCACATCATTTCGTATATTGAGAGGAAGGCGACCGTTCCTTGTATAACCACCCGGTAAGTTACCGTTATCATCACACGTGGGTTAGCCCTGGTCACGGGTCCGTGCACAAAGCATTGTACATGTGTATATTTGACCAGGGTGAGTGATCGGGGGTTGGGGTTGGGGGGATTAAACTGGGGAGAGAGTTCAAAACTGACGCAGTAGTACAGCAGTACTTAGTCCTGATCAACGGTTGCCGTGTTGACTTGTTGATTGTGACGCCCGTGGTAACACAACTGATGACGTCATAGAACAGTTAAGACAATTAACGTAGTCCAGATACATTGTGTCTTACGGCGATGTTTTTTGTGTTGGTATATACCTAGTGAGACGAATTACACATGAACAAGGGACGTGGGCAGAATTTACATCAGTTAGCCGTTTCAACACACGTGTGTAAAACCAATATTACGTGTATATTTACTTGCACGGCCATGCATGCGTAAACCATATAAACCAATATTACGTGTATATTTACATGCACGGCCATGCATGCGTAAACTACATACATCTTATGGGCGTCAGGCAAAGGCTTAAGTTGAGCGCCATGTTATTGTGGTTTAAACAGTGCATGAGTAGCATGTAATTTGATCAAATGCAACGTTTCGCATGCTTATGATTGGTAGAAATTTCGGACATTGTTGTGTGAATGACAGGAAAATGAAACGAGTAACAGTCGAAGGGACATAACTCTTGTCGCCTTAAAACAGTTGTACATTGTTTCATCGGTGAGCGGATTTTTTGGTATTGGAAGAATGTAGAAGGCGGGGGTGAAATTTTGCACATAACGGTTAACAGACTATGTGCCCTTAAACGAGCGTTGGTGGATTGATTGACAGGTTGGTGACGTTTGAGTGCATAGACGGGAAGGTGAAGGTCGAAAAATCAAAAGAAAAACACAGGGACATGAGGTTTGGTTTGGTTTATTTTGTTTACGTCCTATTAACAGACAGGGTCATTTAGGACAGGTCAGGTTTTGGAGGTGGAGAAAAGCCGGAGTACCCGGTGAAAACCACCGACCTACGGTCAGTACCTGTGATGGCGACTGCCCCACATGGGATTCGAACTCGCAACCCAGAAGTGGAGGGCTAGTGGTAAAATGTCGGAACACCTTAACCGCTGGGCCACCACTGGGCCACCACTGGGCCACCACGGCCCTCAGGTACATGATAATTCAAACATATAAAAAAAAACAACAACACAGGGTTTTATGCCTTATTTCGAGCGTTTTGGGCACTTTTCGAGAAAAGTGGTTGGCTCTGAAAAGAGCCGTTGTCAGGATTTAAGACTGCATCTCGGCTATTGTTCGTCTTGGTTTTCTGATCCCGAAACAACGTCTACAATTTCGCCATACAAGTCCTTTCTTAGTCCGGATATGTCGTCAGCCTTGTGGTGGGCATAGTCATAGTACATGTTCCGGAGACCTTCGATAACCGACAGTCGAAGTCTGTAGTTGTAGCGGAAGGTTCGTAGCCCGTCTCTCTTGGCGCCGAGGTAACGGGCCTGTAGCTCATCAAGCTTGTAATTCAGTTGCACAATCTGTTTACAGGCTCTGCGGAATCGACGCTCGCTCTCAAGCAGAGAGAACCGTTGGTCAAGTCTGGGGTTTTGTGCTGCGGTCTTCATACTTTTCTCAATCAGTCTTTATTGCATGGAGTGTGAATTGAATGATACCAATGCAGTGTCCGTCGACCTTATATACATGCACTCGGGTGTCATCGCATGCGATGAGAAACTCGTGTGTACTCGGATATACACCTAATGACGCTTGTCACATCATTTCGTATATTGAGAGGAAGGCGACCGTTCCTTGTATAAACACCCGGTAAGTTACCGTTATCATCACACGTGGGTTAGCCCTGGTCACGGGTCCGTGCACACAGCATTGTACATGTGTATATTTGACCAGGGTGAGTGTTCGGGGGTTGGGGTTGGGGGGATTAAACTTGGGAGAGCGTTCAAAACTGACGCAGTAGTACAGCAGTACTTAGTCCTGATCAACGGTTGCCGAGTTGACTTGTTGATTGTGACGCCGTGGTAACACAACTGAAGACGTCATAGAACAGTTCAGACAATTAACGTAGCCAGATACATTGTGTCTTACGGCGATGTTTTGTGTGTTGGTATATAGCTATTGAGACGAATTACACATGCACATGGGATGTGGGCAGAATTTACATCAGTTAGCCGTTTCAATACACGTGTGTAAAACCAATATTACGTGTATATTTACTTGCACGGCCATGCATGCGTAAACCATATAAACCAATATTACGTGTATATTTACATGCACGGCCATGCATGCGTAAACTACATACATCCACTGGGCGTCAGGCAAAGGCTTAAGTTGAGCGCCATGTTATTGTGGTTTAAACAGTGCATGAGTAGCATGTAATTTGATCAAATGCAACGTTTCGCATGCTTATGATTGGTAGAAATTTCGGACATTGTTGTGTGAATGACAGGAAAATGAAACGAGTAACAGTCGAAGGGACATAACTCTTGTCGCCTTAAAACAGTTGTACATTGTTTCATCGGTGAGCGGATTTTTTGGTATTGGAAGAATGTAGAAGGCGGGGTGAAATTTTGCACATAACGGTTAACAGACTATGTGCCCTTAAACGAGCGTTGGTGGATTGATTGACAGGTTGGTGACGTTTGAGTGCATAGACGGGAAGGTGAAGGTCGAAAAATCAAAAGAAAAACACAGGGACATGAGGTCTGGTTTGGTTTATTTTGTTTACGTCCTATTAACAGACAGGGTCATTTAGGACATGTCAGGTTTTGGAGGTGGAGAAAAGCCGGAGTACCCGGTGAAAACCACCGACCTACGGTCAGTACCTGTGATGGCGACTGCCCCACATGGGATTCGAACTCGCAACCCAGAAGTGGAGGGCTAGTGGTAAAATGTCGGAACACCTTAACCGCTGGGCCACCACTGGGCCACGACGGCCCTCAGGTACATGATAATTCAAACATATAAAAAAAACAACAACACAGGGTTTTATGCGTTATTTCGAGCGTTTTGGGCACTTTTCGAGAAAAGTGGTTGGCTCTGAAAAGAGCCGTTGTCAGGATTTAAGACTGCATCTCGGCTATTGTTCGTCTTGGTCTTCTGATCCCGAAACAACGTCTACAATTTCGCCATACAAGTCCTTTCTTAGTCCGGATATGTCGTCAGCCTTGTGGTGGGCATAGTCATAGTACATGTTCCGGAGACCTTCGATAACCGACAGTCGAAGTCTGTAGTTGTAGCGGAAGGTTCGTAGCCCGTCTCTCTTGGCGCCGAGGTAACGGGCCTGTAGCTCATCAAGCTTGTAATTCAGTTGCACAATCTGTTTACAGGCTCTGCGGAATCGACGCTCGCTCTCAAGCAGAGAGAACCGTTGGTCAAGTCTGGGGTTTTGTGCTGCGGTCTTCATACTTTTCTCAATCAGTCTTTATTGCATGGAGTGTGAATTGAATGATACCAATGCAGTGTCCGTCGACCTTATATACATGCACTCGGGTGTCATCGCATGCGATGAGAAACTCGTGTGTACTCGGATATACACCTCATGACGCGTGTCACATCATTTCGTATATTGAGAGGAAGGCGACCGTTCCTTGTATAACCACCCGGTAAGTTACCGTTATCATCACACGTGGGTTAGCCCTGGTCACGGGTCCGTGCACAAAGCATTGTACATGTGTATATTTGACCAGGGTGAGTGATCGGGGGTTGGGGTTGGGGGGATTAAACTGGGGAGAGCGTTCAAAACTGACGCAGTAGTACAGCAGTACTTAGTCCTGATCAACGGTTGCCGAGTTGACTTGTTGATTGTGACGCCCGTGGTAACACAACTGATGACGTCATAGAACAGTTAAGACAATTAACGTAGCCAGATACATTGTGTCTTACGGCGATGTTTTGTGTGTTGGTATATAGCTATTGAGACGAATTACACATGCACATGGGATGTGGGCAGAATTTACATCAGTTAGCCGTTTCAATACACGTGTGTAAAACCAATATTACGTGTATATTTACTTGCACGGCCATGCATGCGTAAACCATATAAACCAATATTACGTGTATATTTACATGCACGGCCATGCATGCGTAAACTACATAAATCTTGTGGGCGTCAGGCAAAGGTTTAAGTTGAGCGCCATGCAATGCGCCATGTTATTGTGGTTTAAACAGTACATGAGTAGCATGTAATTTGATCAAATGCAACGTTTCGCATGCTTATGATGGGTAGAAATTTCGGACATTGTTGTGTGAATGACAGGAAAATGAAACGCGTAACAGTCGAAGGGACATAACTCTTGTCGCCTTAAAACAGTTTTACATTGTTTCATCGGTGAGCGGATTTTGGGTATTGGAAGAATGTAGAAGGCGGGGGTGAAATTTTGCACATAACGGTTAACAGACTATGTGCCCTTAAACGAGCGTGGGCGGATTGATTGACAGGTTGGTGACGTTTGAGTGCATAGACGGGAAGGTGAAGGTCGAAAAATCAAAAGGAAAACACAGGGACATGAGGTTTGGTTTGGTTTATTTTGTTTACGTCCTATTAACAGACAGGGTCATTTAGGACATGTCAGGTTTTGGAGGTGGAGAAAAGCCGGAGTACCCGGTGAAAACCACCGACCTACGGTCAGTACCTGTGATGGCGACTGCCCCACATGGGATTCGAACTCGCAACCCAGAAGTGGAGGGCTAGTGGTAAAATGTCGGAACACCTTAACCGCTGGGCCACCACTGGGCCACGACGGCCCTCAGGTACATGATAATTCAAACATATAAAAAAAACAACAACACAGGGTTTTATGCGTTATTTCGAGCGTTTTGGGCACTTTTCGAGAAAAGTGGTTGGCTCTGAAAAGAGCCGTTGTCAGGATTTAAGACTGCATCTCGGCTATTGTTCGTCTTGGTCTTCTGATCCCGAAACAACGTCTACAATTTCGCCATACAAGTCCTTTCTTAGTCCGGATATGTCGTCAGCCTTGTGGTGGGCATAGTCATAGTACATGTTCCGGAGACCTTCGATAACCGACAGTCGAAGTCTGTAGTTGTAGCGGAAGGTTCGTAGCCCGTCTCTCTTGGCGCCGAGGTAACGGGCCTGTAGCTCATCAAGCTTGTAATTCAGTTGCACAATCTGTTTACAGGCTCTGCGGAATCGACGCTCGCTCTCAAGCAGAGAGAACCGTTGGTCAAGTCTGGGGTTTTGTGCTGCGGTCTTCATACTTTTCTCAATCAGTCTTTATTGCATGGAGTGTGAATTGAATGATACCAATGCAGTGTCCGTCGACCTTATATACATGCACTCGGGTGTCATCGCATGCGATGAGAAACTCGTGTGTACTCGGATATACACCTCATGACGCGTGTCACATCATTTCGTATATTGAGAGGAAGGCGACCGTTCCTTGTATAACCACCCGGTAAGTTACCGTTATCATCACACGTGGGTTAGCCCTGGTCACGGGTCCGTGCACAAAGCATTGTACATGTGTATATTTGACCAGGGTGAGTGATCGGGGGTTGGGGTTGGGGGGATTAAACTGGGGAGAGCGTTCAAAACTGACGCAGTAGTACAGCAGTACTTAGTCCTGATCAACGGTTGCCGAGTTGACTTGTTGATTGTGACGCCCGTGGTAACACAACTGATGACGTCATAGAACAGTTAAGACAATTAACGTAGCCAGATACATTGTGTCTTACGGCGATGTTTTGTGTGTTGGTATATAGCTATTGAGACGAATTACACATGCACATGGGATGTGGGCAGAATTTACATCAGTTAGCCGTTTCAATACACGTGTGTAAAACCAATATTACGTGTATATTTACTTGCACGGCCATGCATGCGTAAACCATATAAACCAATATTACGTGTATATTTACATGCACGGCCATGCATGCGTAAACTACATAAATCTTGTGGGCGTCAGGCAAAGGTTTAAGTTGAGCGCCATGCAATGCGCCATGTTATTGTGGTTTAAACAGTACATGAGTAGCATGTAATTTGATCAAATGCAACGTTTCGCATGCTTATGATGGGTAGAAATTTCGGACATTGTTGTGTGAATGACAGGAAAATGAAACGCGTAACAGTCGAAGGGACATAACTCTTGTCGCCTTAAAACAGTTTTACATTGTTTCATCGGTGAGCGGATTTTGGGTATTGGAAGAATGTAGAAGGCGGGGGTGAAATTTTGCACATAACGGTTAACAGACTATGTGCCCTTAAACGAGCGTGGGCGGATTGATTGACAGGTTGGTGACGTTTGAGTGCATAGACGGGAAGGTGAAGGTCGAAAAATCAAAAGGAAAACACAGGGACATGAGGTTTGGTTTGGTTTATTTTGTTTACGTCCTATTAACAGACAGGGTCATTTAGGACATGTCAGGTTTTGGAGGTGGAGTAACGCCGGAGTACCCGGTGAAAACCACCGACCTACGGTCAGTACCTGTGATGGCGACTGCCCCACGTGGGATTCGAACTTGCAACCCAAAAGTGGAGGGCTAGTGGTAACATGTCGGAGAACCTTAACCGCAGGGCCACCACGGCCCTCAGGGACATGATAATTCAAACATATCAAAAAAACAACAACAACAACACAGGGTTTTGTGCGTTATTTCGAGCGTTTGGGCACTTTTCGAGAAAAGTGGTTGGCTCTGAAAAGAGCCGTTGTCAGGATTTAAGACTGCATCTCGGCTATTGTTCGTCTTGGTCTTCTGATCCCGAAACAACGTCTACAATTTCGCCATACAAGTCCTTTCTTAGTCCGGATATGTCGTCAGCCTTGTGGTGGGCATAGTCATAGTACATGTTCCGGAGACCTTCGATAACCGACAGTCGAAGTCTGTAGTTGTAGCGGAAGGTTCGTAGCCCGTCTCTCTTGGCGCCGAGGTAACGGGCCTGTAGCTCATCAAGCTTGTAATTCAGTTGCACAATCTGTTCACAGGCTCTGCGGAATCGACGCTCGCCCTCAAGCAGAGAGAACCGTTGGTCAAGTCTGGGGTTTCGTGCTGCGGTCTTCATACTTTTCTCAATCAGTCTTTATTGCATGGAGTGTGAATTGAATGATACCAATGCAGTGTCCGTCGACCTTATATACATGCACTCGGGTGTCATCGCATGCGATGAGAAACTCGTGTGTACTCGGATATACACCTCATGACGCGTGTCACATCATTTCGTATATTGAGAGGAAGGCGACCGTTCCTTGTATAAACACCCGGTAAGTTACCGTTATCATCACACGTCGGTTAGCCCTGGTCACGGGTCCGTGCACACAGCATTGTACATGTGTATATTTGACCAGGGTGAGTGTTCGGGGGTTGGGGTTGGGGGGATTAAACTTGGGAGAGCGTTCAAAACTGACGCAGTAGTACAGCAGTACTTAGTCCTGATCAACGGTTGCCGAGTTGACTTGTTGATTGTGACGCCCGTGGTAACACAACTGATGACGTCATAGAACAGTTAAGACAATTAACGTATCCAGATACATTGTGCCTTACGGCGATGTTTTGTGTGTTGGTATATAGCTATTGAGACGAATTACACATGCACATGGGATGTGGGCAGAATTTACATCAGTTAGCCGTTTCAATACACGTGTGTAAAACCAATATTACGTGTATATTTACTTGCACGGCCATGCATGCGTAAACCATATAAACCAATATTACGTGTATATTTACATGCACGGCCATGCATGCGTAAACTACATAAATCTTGTGGGCGTCAGGCAAAGGTTTAAGTTGAGCGCCATGCAATGCGCCATGTTATTGTGGTTTAAACAGTACATGAGTAGCATGTAATTTGATCAAATGCAACGTTTCTCATGCTTATGATGGGTAGAAATTTCGGACATTGTTGTGTGAATGACAGGAAAATGAAACGCGTAACAGTCGAAGGGACATAACTCTTGTCGCCTTAAAACAGTTGTACATTGTTTCATCGGTGAGCGGATTTTGGGTATTGGAAGAATGTAGAAGGCGGGGGTGAAATTTTGCACATAACGGTTAACAGACTATGTGCCCTTAAACGAGCGTGGGCGGATTGATTGACAGGTTGGTGACGTTTGAGTGCATAGACGGGAAGGTGAAGGTCGAAAAATCAAAAGGAAAACACAGGGACATGAGGTTTGGTTTGGTTTATTTTGTTTACGTCCTATTAACAGACAGGGTCATTTAGGACATGTCAGGTTTTGGAGGTGGAGTAACGCCGGAGTACCCGGTGAAAACCACCGACCTACGGTCAGTACCTGTGATGGCGACTGCCCCACGTGGGATTCGAACTCGCAACCGAAAAGTGGAGGGCTAGTGGTAACATGTCGGAGAACCTTAACCGCCGGGCCACCACGGCCCTCGGGGACATGATAATTCAAACATATCAAAAAAACAACAACAACACAGGGTTTTGTGCGTTATTTCGAGCGTTTTGGGCACTTTTCGAGAAAAGTGGTTGGCTCTGAAAAGAGCCGTTGTCAGGATTTAAGACTGCATCTCGGCTATTGTTCGTCTTGGTCTTCTGATCCCGAAACAACGTCTACAATTTCGCCATACAAGTCCTTTCTTAGTCCGGATATGTCGTCAGCCTTGTGGTGGGCATGGTCATAGTACATGTTCCGGAGACCTTCGATAACCGACAGTCGAAGTCTGTAGTTGTAGCGGAAGGTTCGTAGCCCGTCTCTCTTGGCGCCGAGGTAACGGGCCTGTAGCTCATCAAGCTTGTAATTCAGTTGCACAATCTGTTCACAGGCTCTGCGGAATCGACGCTCGCCCTCAAGCAGAGAGAACCGTTGGTCAAGTCTGGGGTTTCGTGCTGCGGTCTTCATACTTTTCTCAATCAGTCTTTATTGCATGGAGTGTGAATTGAATGATACCAATGCAGTGTCCGTCGACCTTATATACATGCACTCGGGTGTCATCGCATGCGATGAGAAACTCGTGTGTACTCGGATATACACCTCATGACGCGTGTCACATCATTTCGTATATTGAGAGGAAGGCGACCGTTCCTTGTATAAACACCCGGTAAGTTACCGTTATCATCACACGTCGGTTAGCCCTGGTCACGGGTCCGTGCACACAGCATTGTACATGTGTATATTTGACCAGGGTGAGTGTTCGGGGGTTGGGGTTGGGGGGATTAAACTTGGGAGAGCGTTCAAAACTGACGCAGTAGTACAGCAGTACTTAGTCCTGATCAACGGTTGCCGAGTTGACTTGTTGATTGTGACGCCCGTGGTAACACAACTGATGACGTCATAGAACAGTTAAGACAATTAACGTAGCCAGATACATTGTGTCTTACGGCGATGTTTTGTGTGTTGGTATATAGCTATTGAGACGAATTACACATGCACATGGGATGTGGGCAGAATTTACATCAGTTAGCCGTTTCAATACACGTGTGTAAAACCAATATTACGTGTATATTTACTTGCACGGCCATACATGCGTAAACCATATAAACCAATATTACGTGTATATTTACATGCACGGCCATGCATGCGTAAACTACATAAATCTTGTGGGCGTCAGGCAAAGGTTTAAGTTGAGCGCCATGCAATGCGCCATGTTATTGTGGTTTAAACAGTACATGAGTAGCATGTAATTTGATCAAATGCAACGTTTCTCATGCTTATGATGGGTAGAAATTTCGGACATTGTTGTGTGAATGACAGGAAAATGAAACGCGTAACAGTCGAAGGGACATAACTCTTGTCGCCTTAAAACAGTTGTACATTGTTTCATCGGTGAGCGGATTTTGGGTATTGGAAGAATGTAGAAGGCGGGGGTGAAATTTTGCACATAACGGTTAACAGACTATGTGCCCTTAAACGAGCGTGGGCGGATTGATTGACAGGTTGGTGACGTTTGAGTGCATAGACGGGAAGGTGAAGGTCGAAAAATCAAAAGGAAAACACAGGGACATGAGGTTTGGTTTGGTTTATTTTGTTTACGTCCTATTAACAGACAGGGTCATTTAGGACATGTCAGGTTTTGGAGGTGGAGTAACGCCGGAGTACCCGGTGAAAACCACCGACCTACGGTCAGTACCTGTGATGGCGACTGCCCCACGTGGGATTCGAACTCGCAACCCAAAAGTGGAGGGCTAGTGGTAACATGTCGGAGAACCTTAACCGCTGGGCCACCACGGCCCTCAGGGACATGATAATTCAAACATATCAAAAAAAAAAAAACAACAACAACACAGGGTTTTGTGCGTTATTTCGAGCGTTTTGGGCACTTTTCGAGAAAAGTGGTTGGCTCTGAAAAGAGCCGTTGTCAGGATTTAAGACTGCATCTCGGCTATTGTTCGTCTTGGTCTTCTGATCCCGAAACAACGTCTACAATTTCGCCATACAAGTCCTTTCTTAGTCCGGATATGTCGTCAGCCTTGTGGTGGGCATAGTCATAGTACATGTTCCGGAGACCTTCGATAACCGACAGTCGAAGTCTGTAGTTGTAGCGGAAGGTTCGTAGCCCGTCTCTCTTGGCGCCGAGGTAACGGGCCTGTAGCTCATCAAGCTTGTAATTCAGTTGCACAATCTGTTCACAGGCTCTGCGGAATCGACGCTCGCCCTCAAGCAGAGAGAACCGTTGGTCAAGTCTGGGGTTTCGTGCTGCGGTCTGCATACTTTTCTCAATCAGTCTTTATTGCATGGAGTGTGAATTGAATGATACCAATGCAGTGTCCGTCGACCTTATATACATGCACTCGGGTGTCATCGCATGCGATGAGAAACTCGTGTGTACTCGGATATACACCTCATGACGCGTGTCACATCATTTCGTATATTGAGAGGAAGGCGACCGTTCCTTGTATAAACACCCGGTAAGTTACCGTTATCATCACACGTCGGTTAGCCCTGGTCACGGGTCCGTGCACACAGCATTGTACATGTGTATATTTGACCAGGGTGAGTGTTCGGGGGTTGGGGTTGGGGGGATTAAACTTGGGAGAGCGTTCAAAACTGACGCAGTAGTACAGCAGTACTTAGTCCTGATCAACGGTTGCCGAGTTGACTTGTTGATTGTGACGCCCGTGGTAACACAACTGATGACGTCATAGAACAGTTAAGACAATTAACGTAGCCAGATACATTGTGTCTTACGGCGATGTTTTGTGTGTTGGTATATAGCTATTGAGACGAATTACACATGCACATGGGATGTGGGCAGAATTTACATCAGTTAGCCGTTTCAATACACGTGTGTAAAACCAATATTACGTGTATATTTACTTGCACGGCCATGCATGCGTAAACCATATAAACCAATATTACGTGTATATTTACATGCACGGCCATGCATGCGTAAACTACATAAATCTTGTGGGCGTCAGGCAAAGGTTTAAGTTGAGCGCCATGCAATGCGCCATGTTATTGTGGTTTAAACAGTACATGAGTAGCATGTAATTTGATCAAATGCAACGTTTCGCATGCTTATGATGGGTAGAAATTTCGGACATTGTTGTGTGAATGACAGGAAAATGAAACGCGTAACAGTCGAAGGGACATAACTCTTGTCGCCTTAAAACAGTTGTACATTGTTTCATCGGTGAGCGGATTTTGGGTATTGGAAGAATGTAGAAGGCGGGGGTGAAATTTTGCACATAACGGTTAACAGACTATGTGCCCTTAAACGAGCGTGGGCGGATTGATTGACAGGTTGGTGACGTTTGAGTGCATAGACGGGAAGGTGAAGGTCGAAAAATCAAAAGGAAAACACAGGGACATGAGGTTTGGTTTGGTTTATTTTGTTTACGTCCTATTAACAGACAGGGTCATTTAGGACATGTCAGGTTTTGGAGGTGGAGTAACGCCGGAGTACCCGGTGAAAACCACCGACCTACGGTCAGTACCTGTGATGGCGACTGCCCCACGTGGGATTCGAACTCGCAACCCAAAAGTGGAGGGCTAGTGGTAACATGTCGGAGAACCTTAACCGCTGGGCCACCACGGCCCTCAGGGACATGATAATTCAAACATATCAAAAAAAAAAACAACAACAACAACACAGGGTTTTGTGCGTTATTTCGAGCGTTTTGGGCACTTTTCGAGAAAAGTGGTTGGCTCTGAAAAGAGCCGTTGTCAGGATTTAAGACTGCATCTCGGCTATTGTTCGTCTTGGTCTTCTGATCCCGAAACAACGTCTACAATTTCGCCATACAAGTCCTTTCTTAGTCCGGATATGTCGTCAGCCTTGTGGTGGGCATAGTCATAGTACATGTTCCGGAGACCTTCGATAACCGACAGTCGAAGTCTGTAGTTGTAGCGGAAGGTTCGTAGCCCGTCTCTCTTGGCGCCGAGGTAACGGGCCTGTAGCTCATCAAGCTTGTAATTCAGTTGCACAATCTGTTCACAGGCTCTGCGGAATCGACGCTCGCCCTCAAGCAGAGAGAACCGTTGGTCAAGTCTGGGGTTTCGTGCTGCGGTCTGCATACTTTTCTCAATCAGTCTTTATTGCATGGAGTGTGAATTGAATGATACCAATGCAGTGTCCGTCGACCTTATATACATGCACTCGGGTGTCATCGCATGCGATGAGAAACTCGTGTGTACTCGGATATACACCTCATGACGCGTGTCACATCATTTCGTATATTGAGAGGAAGGCGACCGTTCCTTGTATAAACACCCGGTAAGTTACCGTTATCATCACACGTCGGTTAGCCCTGGTCACGGGTCCGTGCACACAGCATTGTACATGTGTATATTTGACCAGGGTGAGTGTTCGGCGGTTGGGGTTGGGGGGATTAAACTTGGGAGAGCGTTCAAAACTGACGCAGTAGTACAGCAGTACTTAGTCCTGATCAACGGTTGCCGAGTTGACTTGTTGATTGTGACGCCCGTGGTAACATAACTGATGACGTCATAGAACAGTTAAGACAATTAACGTAGCCAGATACATTGTGTCTTACGGCGATGTTTTGTGTGTTGGTATATAGCTATTGAGACGAATTACACATGCACATGGGATGTGGGCAGAATTTACATCAGTTAGCCGTTTCAATACACGTGTGTAAAACCAATATTACGTGTATATTTACTTGCACGGCCATGCATGCGTAAACCATATAAACCAATATTACGTGTATATTTACATGCACGGCCATGCATGCGTAAACTACATAAATCTTGTGGGCGTCAGGCAAAGGTTTAAGTTGAGCGCCATGCAATGCGCCATGTTATTGTGGTTTAAACAGTACATGAGTAGCATGTAATTTGATCAAATGCAACGTTTCTCATGCTTATGATGGGTAGAAATTTCGGACATTGTTGTGTGAATGACAGGAAAATGAAACGCGTAACAGTCGAAGGGACATAACTCTTGTCGCCTTAAAACAGTTGTACATTGTTTCATCGGTGAGCGGATTTTGGGTATTGGAAGAATGTAGAAGGCGGGGGTGAAATTTTGCACATAACGGTTAACAGACTATGTGCCCTTAAACGAGCGTGGGCGGATTGATTGACAGGTTGGTGACGTTTGAGTGCATAGACGGGAAGGTGAAGGTCGAAAAATCAAAAGGAAAACACAGGGACATGAGGTTTGGTTTGGTTTATTTTGTTTACGTCCTATTAACAGACAGGGTCATTTAGGACATGTCAGGTTTTGGAGGTGGAGTAACGCCGGAGTACCCGGTGAAAACCACCGACCTACGGTCAGTACCTGTGATGGCGACTGCCCCACGTGGGATTCGAACTCGCAACCCAAAAGTGGAGGGCTAGTGGTAACATGTCGGAGAACCTTAACCGCTGGGCCACCACGGCCCTCAGGGACATGATAATTCAAACATATCAAAAAAAAAACAACAACAACAACACAGGGTTTTGTGCGTTATTTCGAGCGTTTGGGCACTTTTCGAGAAAAGTGGTTGGCTCTGAAAAGAGCCGTTGTCAGGATTTAATACTGCATCTCGGCTATTGTTCGTCTTGGTCTTCTGATCCCGAAACAACGTCTACAATTTCGCCATACAAGTCCTTTCTTAGTCCGGATATGTCGTCAGCCTTGTGGTGGGCATAGTCATAGTACATGTTCCGGAGACCTTCGATAACCGACAGTCGAAGTCTGTAGTTGTAGCGGAAGGTTCGTAGCCCGTCTCTCTTGGCGCCGAGGTAACGGGCCTGAAGCTCATCAAGCTTGTAATTCAGTTGCACAATCTGTTCACAGGCTCTGCGGAATCGACGCTCGCTCTCAAGCAGAGAGAACCGTTGGTCAAGTCTGGGGTTTTGTGCTGCGGTCTTCATACTTTTCTCAATCAGTCTTTATTGCATGGAGTGTGAATTGAATGATACCAATGCAGTGTCCGTCGACCTTATATACATGCACTCGGGTGTCATCGCATGCGATGAGAAACTCGTGTGTACTCGGATATACACCTCATGAGGCGTGTCACATCATTTCGTATATTGAGAGGAAGGCGACCGTTCCTTGTATAAACACCCGGTAAGTTACCGTTATCATCACACGTCGGTTAGCCCTGGTCACGGGTCCGTGCACACAGCATTGTTCATGTGTATATTTGACCAGGGTGAGTGTTCGGGGGTTGGGGTTGGGGGGATTAAACTTGGGAGAGCGTTCAAAACTGACGCAGTAGTACAGCAGTACTTAGTCCTGATCAACGGTTGCCGAGTTGACTTGTTGATTGTGACGCCCGTGGTAACACAACTGATGACGTCATAGAACAGTTAAGACAATTAACGTAGCCAGATACATTGTGTCTTACGGCGATGTTTTGTGTGTTGGTATATAGCTATTGAGACGAATTACACATGCACATGGGATGTGGGCAGAATTTACATCAGTTAGCCGTTTCAATACACGTGTGTAAAACCAATATTACGTGTATATTTACTTGCACGGCCATGCATGCGTAAACCATATAAACCAATATTACGTGTATATTTACATGCACGGCCATGCATGCGTAAACTACATAAATCTTGTGGGCGTCAGGCAAAGGTTTAAGTTGAGCGCCATGCAATGCGCCATGTTATTGTGGTTTAAACAGTACATGAGTAGCATGTAATTTGATCAAATGCAACGTTTCGCATGCTTATGATGGGTAGAAATTTCGGACATTGTTGTGTGAATGACAGGAAAATGAAACGCGTAACAGTCGAAGGGACATAACTCTTGTCGCCTTAAAACAGTTGTACATTGTTTCATCGGTGAGCGGATTTTGGGTATTGGAAGAATGTAGAAGGCGGGGGTGAAATTTTGCACATAACGGTTAACAGACTATGTGCCCTTAAACGAGCGTGGGCGGATTGATTGACAGGTTGGTGACGTTTGAGTGCATAGACGGGAAGGTGAAGGTCGAAAAATCAAAAGGAAAACACAGGGACATGAGGTTTGGTTTGGTTTATTTTGTTTACGTCCTATTAACAGACAGGGTCATTTAGGACATGTCAGGTTTTGGAGGTGGAGTAACGCCGGAGTACCCGGTGAAAACCACCGACCTACGGTCAGTACCTGTGATGGCGACTGCCCCACGTGGGATTCGAATTTGCAACCCAAAAGTGGAGGGCTAGTGGTAACATGTCGGAGAACCTTAACCGCTGGGCCACCACGGCCCTCAGGGACATGATAATTCAAACATATCAAAAAAAAAACAACAACAACAACACAGGGTTTTGTGCGTTATTTCGAGCGTTTGGGCACTTTTCGAGAAAAGTGGTTGGCTCTGAAAAGAGCCGTTGTCAGGATTTAAGACTGCATCTCGGCTATTGTTCGTCTTGGTCTTCTGATCCCGAAACAACGTCTACAATTTCGCCATACAAGTCCTTTCTTAGTCCGGATATGTCGTCAGCCTTGTGGTGGGCATAGTCATAGTACATGTTCCGGAGACCTTCGATAACCGACAGTCGAAGTCTGTAGTTGTAGCGGAAGGTTCGTAGCCCGTCTCTCTTGGCGCCGAGGTAACGGGCCTGTAGCTCATCAAGCTTGTAATTCAGTTGCACAATCTGTTCACAGGCTCTGTGGAATCGACGCTCGCTCTCAAGCAGAGAGAACCGTTGGTCAAGTCTGGGGTTTCGTGCTGCGGTCTTCATACTTTTCTCAGTCAGTCTTTATCGCATGGAGTGTGAATTGAATGATACCAATGCAGTGTCCGTCGACCTTATATACATGCACTCGGGTGTCATCGCATGCGATGAGAAACTCGTGTGTACTCGGATATACACCTCATGACGCGTGTCACATCATTTCGTATATTGAGAGGAAGGCGACCGTTCCTTGTATAAACACCCGGTAATATACGTTACCGTTATCATCACACGTCGGTTAGCCCTGGTCACGGGTCCGTGCACACAGCATTGTACATGTGTATATTTGACCAGGGTGAGTGTTCGGGGGTTGGGGTTGGGGGGATTAAACTTGGGAGAGCGTTCAAAACTGACGCAGTAGTACAGCAGTACTTAGTCCTGATCAACAGTTGCCGAGTTGACTTGTTGATTGTGACGCCCGTGGTAACACAACTGATGACGTCATAGAACAGTTAAGACAATTAACGTAGCCAGATACATTGTGTCTTACGGCGATGTTTTGTGTGTTGGTATATAGCTATTGAGACGAATTACACATGCACATGGGATGTGGGCAGAATTTACATCAGTTAGCCGTTTCAATACACGTGTGTAAAACCAATATTACGTGTATATTTACTTGCACGGCCATGCATGCGTAAACCATATAAACCAATATTACGTGTATATTTACATGCACGGCCATGCATGCGTAAACTACATAAATCTTGTGGGCGTCAGGCAAAGGTTTAAGTTGAGCGCCATGCAATGCGCCATGTTATTGTGGTTTAAACAGTACATGAGTAGCATGTAGTTTGATCAAATGCAACGTTTCGCATGCTTATGATGGGTAGAAATTTCGGACATTGTTGTGTGAATGACAGGAAAATGAAACGCGTAACAGTCGAAGGGACATAACTCTTGTCGCCTTAAAACAGTTGTACATTGTTTCATCGGTGAGCGGATTTTGGGTATTGGAAGAATGTAGAAGGCGGGGGTGAAATTTTGCACATAACGGTTAACAGACTATGTGCCCTTAAACGAGCGTGGGCGGATTGATTGACAGGATGGTGACGTTTGAGTGCATAGACGGGAAGGTGAAGGTCGAAAAATCAAAAGGAAAACACAGGGACATGAGGTTTGGTTTGGTTTATTTTGTTTACGTCCTATTAACAGACAGGGTCATTTAGGACATGTCAGGTTTTGGAGGTGGAGTAACGCCGGAGTACCCGGTGAAAACCACCGACCTACGGTCAGTACCTGTGATGGCGACTGCCCCACGTGGGATTCGAACTTGCAACCCAAAAGTGGAGGGCTAGTGGTAACATGTCGGAGAACCTTAACCGCTGGGCCACCACGGCCCTCAGGGACATGATAATTCAAACATATCAAAAAAAAAACAACAACAACAACACAGGGTTTTGTGCGTTATTTCGAGCGTTTGGGCACTTTTCGAGAAAAGTGGTTGGCTCTGAAAAGAGCCGTTGTCAGGATTTAAGACTGCATCTCGGCTATTGTTCGTCTTGGTCTTCTGATCCCGAAACAACGTCTACAATTTCGCCATACAAGTCCTTTCTTAGTCCGGATATGTCGTCAGCCTTGTGGTGGGCATAGTCATAGTACATGTTCCGGAGACCTTCGATAACCGACAGTCGAAGTCTGTAGTTGTAGCGGAAGGTTCGTAGCCCGTCTCTCTTGGCGCCGAGGTAACGGGCCTGTAGCTCATCAAGCTTGTAATTCAGTTGCACAATCTGTTCACAGGCTCTGTGGAATCGACGCTCGCTCTCAAGCAGAGAGAACCGTTGGTCAAGTCTGGGGTTTCGTGCTGCGGTCTTCATACTTTTCTCAGTCAGTCTTTATCGCATGGAGTGTGAATTGAATGATACCAATGCAGTGTCCGTCGACCTTATATACATGCACTCGGGTGTCATCGCATGCGATGAGAAACTCGTGTGTACTCGGATATACACCTCATGACGCGTGTCACATCATTTCGTATATTGAGAGGAAGGCGACCGTTCCTTGTATAAACACCCGGTAATATACGTTACCGTTATCATCACACGTCGGTTAGCCCTGGTCACGGGTCCGTGCACACAGCATTGTACATGTGTATATTTGACCAGGGTGAGTGTTCGGGGGTTGGGGTTGGGGGGATTAAACTTGGGAGAGCGTTCAAAACTGACGCAGTAGTACAGCAGTACTTAGTCCTGATCAACAGTTGCCGAGTTGACTTGTTGATTGTGACGCCCGTGGTAACACAACTGATGACGTCATAGAACAGTTAAGACAATTAACGTAGCCAGATACATTGTGTCTTACGGCGATGTTTTGTGTGTTGGTATATAGCTATTGAGACGAATTACACATGCACATGGGATGTGGGCAGAATTTACATCAGTTAGCCGTTTCAATACACGTGTGTAAAACCAATATTACGTGTATATTTACTTGCACGGCCATGCATGCGTAAACCATATAAACCAATATTACGTGTATATTTACATGCACGGCCATGCATGCGTAAACTACATAAATCTTGTGGGCGTCAGGCAAAGGTTTAAGTTGAGCGCCATGCAATGCGCCATGTTATTGTGGTTTAAACAGTACATGAGTAGCATGTAATTTGATCAAATGCAACGTTTCGCATGCTTATGATGGGTAGAAATTTCGGACATTGTTGTGTGAATGACAGGAAAATGAAACGCGTAACAGTCGAAGGGACATAACTCTTGTCGCCTTAAAACAGTTGTACATTGTTTCATCGGTGAGCGGATTTTGGGTATTGGAAGAATGTAGAAGGCGGGGGTGAAATTTTGCACATAACGGTTAACAGACTATGTGCCCTTAAACGAGCGTGGGCGGATTGATTGACAGGTTGGTGACGTTTGAGTGCATAGACGGGAAGGTGAAGGTCGAAAAATCAAAAGGAAAACACAGGGACATGAGGTTTGGTTTGGTTTATTTTGTTTACGTCCTATTAACAGACAGGGTCATTTAGGACATGTCAGGTTTTGGAGGTGGAGTAACGCCGGAGTACCCGGTGAAAACCACCGACCTACGGTCAGTACCTGTGATGGCGACTGCCCCACGTGGGATTCGAACTTGCAACCCAAAAGTGGAGGGCTAGTGGTAACATGTCGGAGAACCTTAACCGCTGGGCCA
This sequence comes from Mimachlamys varia, assembly GCA_947623455.1. Classification (NCBI taxonomy): domain Eukaryota; kingdom Metazoa; phylum Mollusca; class Bivalvia; order Pectinida; family Pectinidae; genus Mimachlamys; species Mimachlamys varia. The sequence continues at coordinate 15,360,766 of OX392531.1, read as the reverse complement.
CCACGGCCCTCAGGGACATGATAATTCAAACATATCAAAAAAAAAACAACAACAACAACACAGGGTTTTGTGCGTTATTTCGAGCGTTTGGGCACTTTTCGAGAAAAGTGGTTGGCTCTGAAAAGAGCCGTTGTCAGGATTTAAGACTGCATCTCGGCTATTGTTCGTCTTGGTCTTCTGATCCCGAAACAACGTCTACAATTTCGCCATACAAGTCCTTTCTTAGTCCGGATATGTCGTCAGCCTTGTGGTGGGCATAGTCATAGTACATGTTCCGGAGACCTTCGATAACCGACAGTCGAAGTCTGTAGTTGTAGCGGAAGGTTCGTAGCCCGTCTCTCTTGGCGCCGAGGTAACGGGCCTGTAGCTCATCAAGCTTGTAATTCAGTTGCACAATCTGTTCACAGGCTCTGTGGAATCGACGCTCGCTCTCAAGCAGAGAGAACCGTTGGTCAAGTCTGGGGTTTCGTGCTGCGGTCTTCATACTTTTCTCAGTCAGTCTTTATCGCATGGAGTGTGAATTGAATGATACCAATGCAGTGTCCGTCGACCTTATATACATGCACTCGGGTGTCATCGCATGCGATGAGAAACTCGTGTGTACTCGGATATACACCTCATGACGCGTGTCACATCATTTCGTATATTGAGAGGAAGGCGACCGTTCCTTGTATAAACACCCGGTAATATACGTTACCGTTATCATCACACGTCGGTTAGCCCTGGTCACGGGTCCGTGCACACAGCATTGTACATGTGTATATTTGACCAGGGTGAGTGTTCGGGGGTTGGGGTTGGGGGGATTAAACTTGGGAGAGCGTTCAAAACTGACGCAGTAGTACAGCAGTACTTAGTCCTGATCAACAGTTGCCGAGTTGACTTGTTGATTGTGACGCCCGTGGTAACACAACTGATGACGTCATAGAACAGTTAAGACAATTAACGTAGCCAGATACATTGTGTCTTACGGCGATGTTTTGTGTGTTGGTATATAGCTATTGAGACGAATTACACATGCACATGGGATGTGGGCAGAATTTACATCAGTTAGCCGTTTCAATACACGTGTGTAAAACCAATATTACGTGTATATTTACTTGCACGGCCATGCATGCGTAAACCATATAAACCAATATTACGTGTATATTTACATGCACGGCCATGCATGCGTAAACTACATAAATCTTGTGGGCGTCAGGCAAAGGTTTAAGTTGAGCGCCATGCAATGCGCCATGTTATTGTGGTTTAAACAGTACATGAGTAGCATGTAATTTGATCAAATGCAACGTTTCGCATGCTTATGATGGGTAGAAATTTCGGACATTGTTGTGTGAATGACAGGAAAATGAAACGCGTAACAGTCGAAGGGACATAACTCTTGTCGCCTTAAAACAGTTGTACATTGTTTCATCGGTGAGCGGATTTTGGGTATTGGAAGAATGTAGAAGGCGGGGGTGAAATTTTGCACATAACGGTTAACAGACTATGTGCCCTTAAACGAGCGTGGGCGGATTGATTGACAGGTTGGTGACGTTTGAGTGCATAGACGGGAAGGTGAAGGTCGAAAAATCAAAAGGAAAACACAGGGACATGAGGTTTGGTTTGGTTTATTTTGTTTACGTCCTATTAACAGACAGGGTCATTTAGGACATGTCAGGTTTTGGAGGTGGAGTAACGCCGGAGTACCCGGTGAAAACCACCGACCTACGGTCAGTACCTGTGATGGCGACTGCCCCACTTGGGATTCGAACTTGCAACCCAAAAGTGGAGGGCTAGTGGTAACATGTCGGAGAACCTTAACCGCTGGGCCACCACGGCCCTCAGGGACATGATAATTCAAACATATAAAAAAAAACAACAACAACAACACAGGGTTTTGTGCGTTATTTCGAGCGTTTGGGCACTTTTCGAGAAAAGTGGTTGGCTCTGAAAAGAGCCGTTGTCAGGATTTAAGACTGCATCTCGGCTATTGTTCGTCTTGGTCTTCTGATCCCGAAACAACGTCTACAATTTCGCCATACAAGTCCTTTCTTAGTCCGGATATGTCGTCAGCCTTGTGGTGGGCATAGTCATAGTACATGTTCCGGAGACCTTCGATAACCGACAGTCGAAGTCTGTAGTTGTAGCGGAAGGTTCGTAGCCCGTCTCTCTTGGCGCCGAGGTAACGGGCCTGTAGCTCATCAAGCTTGTAATTCAGTTGCACAATCTGTTCACAGGCTCTGTGGAATCGACGCTCGCTCTCAAGCAGAGAGAATCGTTGGTCAAGTCTGGGGTTTCGTGCTGCGGTCTTCATACTTTTCTCAGTCAGTCTTTATCGCATGGAGTGTGAATTGAATGATACCAATGCAGTGTCCGTCGACCTTATATACATGCACTCGGGTGTCATCGCATGCGATGAGAAACTCGTGTGTACTCGGATATACACCTCATGACGCGTGTCACATCATTTCGTATATTGAGAGGAAGGCGACCGTTCCTTGTATAAACACCCGGTAATATACGTTACCGTTATCATCACACGTCGGTTAGCCCTGGTCACGGGTCCGTGCACACAGCATTGTACATGTGTATATTTGACCAGGGTGAGTGTTCGGGGGTTGGGGTTGGGGGGATTAAACTTGGGAGAGCGTTCAAAATTGACGCAGTAGTACAGCAGTACTTAGTCCTGATCAACAGTTGCCGAGTTGACTTGTTGATTGTGACGCCCGTGGTAACACAACTGATGACGTCATAGAACAGTTAAGACAATTAACGTAGCCAGATACATTGTGTCTTACGGCGATGTTTTGTGTGTTGGTATATAGCTATTGAGACGAATTACACATGCACATGGGATGTGGGCAGAATTTACATCAGTTAGCCGTTTCAATACACGTGTGTAAAACCAATATTACGTGTATATTTACTTGCACGGCCATGCATGCGTAAACCATATAAACCAATATTACGTGTATATTTACATGCACGGCCATGCATGCGTAAACTACATAAATCTTGTGGGCGTCAGGCAAAGGTTTAAGTTGAGCGCCATGCAATGCGCCATGTTATTGTGGTTTAAACAGTACATGAGTAGCATGTAATTTGATCAAATGCAACGTTTCGCATGCTTATGATGGGTAGAAATTTCGGACATTGTTGTGTGAATGACAGGAAAATGAAACGCGTAACAGTCGAAGGGACATAACTCTTGTCGCCTTAAAACAGTTGTACATTGTTTCATCGGTGAGCGGATTTTGGGTATTGGAAGAATGTAGAAGGCGGGGGTGAAATTTTGCACATAACGGTTAACAGACTATGTGCCCTTAAACGAGCGTGGGCGGATTGATTGACAGGATGGTGACGTTTGAGTGCATAGACGGGAAGGTGAAGGTCGAAAAATCAAAAGGAAAACACAGGGACATGAGGTTTGGTTTGGTTTATTTTGTTTACGTCCTATTAACAGACAGGGTCATTTAGGACATGTCAGGTTTTGGAGGTGGAGTAACGCCGGAGTACCCGGTGAAAACCACCGACCTACGGTCAGTACCTGTGATGGCGACTGCCCCACTTGGGATTCGAACTTGCAACCCAAAAGTGGAGGGCTAGTGGTAACATGTCGGAGAACCTTAACCGCTGGGCCACCACGGCCCTCAGGGACATGATAATTCAAACATATAAAAAAAACAACAACAACAACACAGGGTTTTGTGCGTTATTTCGAGCGTTTGGGCACTTTTCGAGAAAAGTGGTTGGCTCTGAAAAGAGCCGTTGTCAGGATTTAAGACTGCATCTCGGCTATTGTTCGTCTTGGTCTTCTGATCCCGAAACAACGTCTACAATTTCGCCATACAAGTCCTTTCTTAGTCCGGATATGTCGTCAGCCTTGTGGTGGGCATAGTCATAGTACATGTTCCGGAGACCTTCGATAACCGACAGTCGAAGTCTGTAGTTGTAGCGGAAGGTTTGTAGCCCGTCTCTCTTGGCGCCGAGGTAACGGGCCTGTAGCTCATCAAGCTTGTAATTCAGTTGCACAATCTGTTCACAGGCTCTGCGGAATCGACGCTCGCTCTCAAGCAGAGAGAACCGTTGGTCAAGTCTGGGGTTTCGTGCTGCGGTCTTCATACTTTTCTCAATCAGTCTTTATTGCATGGAGTGTGAATTGAATGATACCAATGCAGTGTCCGTCGACCTTATATACATGCACTCGGGTGTCATCGCATGCGATGAGAAACTCGTGTGTACTCGGATATACACCTCATGACGCGTGTCACATCATTTCGTATATTGAGAGGAAGGCGACCGTTCCTTGTATAAACACCCGGTAATATACGTTACCGTTATCATCACACGTCGGTTAGCCCTGGTCACGGGTCCGTGCACACAGCATTGTACATGTGTATATTTGACCAGGGTGAGTGTTCGGGGGTTGGGGTTGGGGGGATTAAACTTGGGAGAGCGTTCAAAACTGACGCAGTAGTACAGCAGTACTTAGTCCTGATCAACGGTTGCCGAGTTGACTTGTTGATTGTGACGCCCGTGGTAACACAACTGATGACGTCATAGAACAGTTAAGACAATTAACGTAGCCAGATACATTGTGTCTTACGGCGATGTTTTGTGTGTTGGTATATAGCTATTGAGACGAATTACACATGCACATGGGATGTGGGCAGAATTTACATCAGTTAGCCGTTTCAATACACGTGTGTAAAACCAATATTACGTGTATATTTACTTGCACGGCCATGCATGCGTAAACCATATAAACCAATATTACGTGTATATTTACATGCACGGCCATGCATTCGTAAACTACATAAATCTTGTGGGCGTCAGGCAAAGGTTTAAGTTGAGCGCCATGCAATGCGCCATGTTATTGTGGTTTAAACAGTACATGAGTAGCATGTAATTTGATCAAATGCAACGTTTCGCATGCTTATGATGGGTAGAAATTTCGGACATTGTTGTGTGAATGACAGGAAAATGAAACGCGTAACAGTCGAAGGGACATAACTCTTGTCGCCTTAAAACAGTTGTACATTGTTTCATCGGTGAGCGGATTTTGGGTATTGGAAGAATGTAGAAGGCGGGGGTGAAATTTTGCACATAACGGTTAACAGACTATGTGCCCTTAAACGAGCGTGGGCGGATTGATTGACAGGTTGGTGACGTTTGAGTGCATAGACGGGAAGGTGAAGGTCGAAAAATCAAAAGGAAAACACAGGGACATGAGGTTTGGTTTATTTTGTTTACGTCCTATTAACAGACAGGGTCATTTAGGACATGTCAGGTTTTGGAGGTGGAGTAACGCCGGAGTACCCGGTGAAAACCACCGACCTACGGTCAGTACCTGTGATGGCGACTGCCCCACGTGGGATTCGAACTTGCAACCCAAAAGTGGAGGGCTAGTGGTAACATGTCGGAGAACCTTAACCGCTGGGCCACCACGGCCCTCAGGGACATGATAATTCAAACATATCAAAAAAACAACAACAACAACACAGGGTTTTGTGCGTTATTTCGAGCGTTTGGGCACTTTTCGAGAAAAGTGGTTGGCTCTGAAAAGAGCCGTTGTCAGGATTTAAGACTGCATCTCGGCTATTGTTCGTCTTGGTCTTCTGATCCCGAAACAACGTCTACAATTTCGCCATACAAGTCCTTTCTTAGTCCGGATATGTCGTCAGCCTTGTGGTGGGCATAGTCATAGTACATGTTCCGGAGACCTTCGATAACCGACAGTCGAAGTCTGTAGTTGTAGCGGAAGGTTTGTAGCCCGTCTCTCTTGGCGCCGAGGTAACGGGCCTGTAGCTCATCAAGCTTGTAATTCAGTTGCACAATCTGTTCACAGGCTCTGCGGAATCGACGCTCGCTCTCAAGCAGAGAGAACCGTTGGTCAAGTCTGGGGTTTCGTGCTGCGGTCTTCATACTTTTCTCAGTCAGTCTTTATTGCATGGAGTGTGAATTGAATGATACCAATGCAGTGTCCGTCGACCTTATATACATGCACTCGGGTGTCATCGCATGCGATGAGAAACTCGTGTGTACTCGGATATACACCTCATGACGCGTGTCACATCATTTCGTATATTGAGAGGAAGGCGACCGTTCCTTGTATAAACACCCGGTAATATACGTTACCGTTATCATCACACGTCGGTTAGCCCTGGTCACGGGTCCGTGCACACAGCATTGTACATGTGTATATTTGACCAGGGTGAGTGTTCGGGGGTTGGGGTTGGGGGGATTAAACTTGGGAGAGCGTTCAAAATTGACGCAGTAGTACAGCAGTACTTAGTCCTGATCAACAGTTGCCGAGTTGACTTGTTGATTGTGACGCCCGTGGTAACACAACTGATGACGTCATAGAACAGTTAAGACAATTAACGTAGCCAGATACATTGTGTCTTACGGCGATGTTTTGTGTGTTGGTATATAGCTATTGAGACGAATTACACATGCACATGGGATGTGGGCAGAATTTACATCAGTTAGCCGTTTCAATACACGTGTGTAAAACCAATATTACGTGTATATTTACTTGCACGGCCATGCATGCGTAAACCATATAAACCAATATTACGTGTATATTTACATGCACGGCCATGCATGCGTAAACTACATAAATCTTGTGGGCGTCAGGCAAAGGTTTAAGTTGAGCGCCATGCAATGCGCCATGTTATTGTGGTTTAAACAGTACATGAGTAGCATGTAATTTGATCAAATGCAACGTTTCGCATGCTTATGATGGGTAGAAATTTCGGACATTGTTGTGTGAATGACAGGAAAATGAAACGCGTAACAGTCGAAGGGACATAACTCTTGTCGCCTTAAAACAGTTGTACATTGTTTCATCGGTGAGCGGATTTTGGGTATTGGAAGAATGTAGAAGGCGGGGGTGAAATTTTGCACATAACGGTTAACAGACTATGTGCCCTTAAACGAGCGTGGGCGGATTGATTGACAGGATGGTGACGTTTGAGTGCATAGACGGGAAGGTGAAGGTCGAAAAATCAAAAGGAAAACACAGGGACATGAGGTTTGGTTTGGTTTATTTTGTTTACGTCCTATTAACAGACAGGGTCATTTAGGACATGTCAGGTTTTGGAGGTGGAGTAACGCCGGAGTACCCGGTGAAAACCACCGACCTACGGTCAGTACCTGTGATGGCGACTGCCCCACTTGGGATTCGAACTTGCAACCCAAAAGTGGAGGGCTAGTGGTAACATGTCGGAGAACCTTAACCGCTGGGCCACCACGGCCCTCAGGGACATGATAATTCAAACATATAAAAAAAAACAACAACAACAACACAGGGTTTTGTGCGTTATTTCGAGCGTTTGGGCACTTTTCGAGAAAAGTGGTTGGCTCTGAAAAGAGCCGTTGTCAGGATTTAAGACTGCATCTCGGCTATTGTTCGTCTTGGTCTTCTGATCCCGAAACAACGTCTACAATTTCGCCATACAAGTCCTTTCTTAGTCCGGATATGTCGTCAGCCTTGTGGTGGGCATAGTCATAGTACATGTTCCGGAGACCTTCGATAACCGACAGTCGAAGTCTGTAGTTGTAGCGGAAGGTTCGTAGCCCGTCTCTCTTGGCGCCGAGGTAACGGGCCTGTAGCTCATCAAGCTTGTAATTCAGTTGCACAATCTGTTCACAGGCTCTGTGGAATCGACGCTCGCTCTCAAGCAGAGAGAATCGTTGGTCAAGTCTGGGGTTTCGTGCTGCGGTCTTCATACTTTTCTCAGTCAGTCTTTATCGCATGGAGTGTGAATTGAATGATACCAATGCAGTGTCCGTCGACCTTATATACATGCACTCGGGTGTCATCGCATGCGATGAGAAACTCGTGTGTACTCGGATATACACCTCATGACGCGTGTCACATCATTTCGTATATTGAGAGGAAGGCGACCGTTCCTTGTATAAACACCCGGTAATATACGTTACCGTTATCATCACACGTCGGTTAGCCCTGGTCACGGGTCCGTGCACACAGCATTGTACATGTGTATATTTGACCAGGGTGAGTGTTCGGGGGTTGGGGTTGGGGGGATTAAACTTGGGAGAGCGTTCAAAATTGACGCAGTAGTACAGCAGTACTTAGTCCTGATCAACAGTTGCCGAGTTGACTTGTTGATTGTGACGCCCGTGGTAACACAACTGATGACGTCATAGAACAGTTAAGACAATTAACGTAGCCAGATACATTGTGTCTTACGGCGATGTTTTGTGTGTTGGTATATAGCTATTGAGACGAATTACACATGCACATGGGATGTGGGCAGAATTTACATCAGTTAGCCGTTTCAATACACGTGTGTAAAACCAATATTACGTGTATATTTACTTGCACGGCCATGCATGCGTAAACCATATAAACCAATATTACGTGTATATTTACATGCACGGCCATGCATGCGTAAACTACATAAATCTTGTGGGCGTCAGGCAAAGGTTTAAGTTGAGCGCCATGCAATGCGCCATGTTATTGTGGTTTAAACAGTACATGAGTAGCATGTAATTTGATCAAATGCAACGTTTCGCATGCTTATGATGGGTAGAAATTTCGGACATTGTTGTGTGAATGACAGGAAAATGAAACGCGTAACAGTCGAAGGGACATAACTCTTGTCGCCTTAAAACAGTTGTACATTGTTTCATCGGTGAGCGGATTTTGGGTATTGGAAGAATGTAGAAGGCGGGGGTGAAATTTTGCACATAACGGTTAACAGACTATGTGCCCTTAAACGAGCGTGGGCGGATTGATTGACAGGATGGTGACGTTTGAGTGCATAGACGGGAAGGTGAAGGTCGAAAAATCAAAAGGAAAACACAGGGACATGAGGTTTGGTTTGGTTTATTTTGTTTACGTCCTATTAACAGACAGGGTCATTTAGGACATGTCAGGTTTTGGAGGTGGAGTAACGCCGGAGTACCCGGTGAAAACCACCGACCTACGGTCAGTACCTGTGATGGCGACTGCCCCACTTGGGATTCGAACTTGCAACCCAAAAGTGGAGGGCTAGTGGTAACATGTCGGAGAACCTTAACCGCTGGGCCACCACGGCCCTCAGGGACATGATAATTCAAACATATAAAAAAAACAACAACAACAACACAGGGTTTTGTGCGTTATTTCGAGCGTTTGGGCACTTTTCGAGAAAAGTGGTTGGCTCTGAAAAGAGCCGTTGTCAGGATTTAAGACTGCATCTCGGCTATTGTTCGTCTTGGTCTTCTGATCCCGAAACAACGTCTACAATTTCGCCATACAAGTCCTTTCTTAGTCCGGATATGTCGTCAGCCTTGTGGTGGGCATAGTCATAGTACATGTTCCGGAGACCTTCGATAACCGACAGTCGAAGTCTGTAGTTGTAGCGGAAGGTTTGTAGCCCGTCTCTCTTGGCGCCGAGGTAACGGGCCTGTAGCTCATCAAGCTTGTAATTCAGTTGCACAATCTGTTCACAGGCTCTGCGGAATCGACGCTCGCTCTCAAGCAGAGAGAACCGTTGGTCAAGTCTGGGGTTTCGTGCTGCGGTCTTCATACTTTTCTCAATCAGTCTTTATTGCATGGAGTGTGAATTGAATGATACCAATGCAGTGTCCGTCGACCTTATATACATGCACTCGGGTGTCATCGCATGCGATGAGAAACTCGTGTGTACTCGGATATACACCTCATGACGCGTGTCACATCATTTCGTATATTGAGAGGAAGGCGACCGTTCCTTGTATAAACACCCGGTAATATACGTTACCGTTATCATCACACGTCGGTTAGCCCTGGTCACGGGTCCGTGCACACAGCATTGTACATGTGTATATTTGACCAGGGTGAGTGTTCGGGGGTTGGGGTTGGGGGGATTAAACTTGGGAGAGCGTTCAAAACTGACGCAGTAGTACAGCAGTACTTAGTCCTGATCAACGGTTGCCGAGTTGACTTGTTGATTGTGACGCCCGTGGTAACACAACTGATGACGTCATAGAACAGTTAAGACAATTAACGTAGCCAGATACATTGTGTCTTACGGCGATGTTTTGTGTGTTGGTATATAGCTATTGAGACGAATTACACATGCACATGGGATGTGGGCAGAATTTACATCAGTTAGCCGTTTCAATACACGTGTGTAAAACCAATATTACGTGTATATTTACTTGCACGGCCATGCATGCGTAAACCATATAAACCAATATTACGTGTATATTTACATGCACGGCCATGCATTCGTAAACTACATAAATCTTGTGGGCGTCAGGCAAAGGTTTAAGTTGAGCGCCATGCAATGCGCCATGTTATTGTGGTTTAAACAGTACATGAGTAGCATGTAATTTGATCAAATGCAACGTTTCGCATGCTTATGATGGGTAGAAATTTCGGACATTGTTGTGTGAATGACAGGAAAATGAAACGCGTAACAGTCGAAGGGACATAACTCTTGTCGCCTTAAAACAGTTGTACATTGTTTCATCGGTGAGCGGATTTTGGGTATTGGAAGAATGTAGAAGGCGGGGGTGAAATTTTGCACATAACGGTTAACAGACTATGTGCCCTTAAACGAGCGTGGGCGGATTGATTGACAGGTTGGTGACGTTTGAGTGCATAGACGGGAAGGTGAAGGTCGAAAAATCAAAAGGAAAACACAGGGACATGAGGTTTGGTTTATTTTGTTTACGTCCTATTAACAGACAGGGTCATTTAGGACATGTCAGGTTTTGGAGGTGGAGTAACGCCGGAGTACCCGGTGAAAACCACCGACCTACGGTCAGTACCTGTGATGGCGACTGCCCCACGTGGGATTCGAACTTGCAACCCAAAAGTGGAGGGCTAGTGGTAACATGTCGGAGAACCTTAACCGCTGGGCCACCACGGCCCTCAGGGACATGATAATTCAAACATATCAAAAAAACAACAACAACAACACAGGGTTTTGTGCGTTATTTCGAGCGTTTGGGCACTTTTCGAGAAAAGTGGTTGGCTCTGAAAAGAGCCGTTGTCAGGATTTAAGACTGCATCTCGGCTATTGTTCGTCTTGGTCTTCTGATCCCGAAACAACGTCTACAATTTCGCCATACAAGTCCTTTCTTAGTCCGGATATGTCGTCAGCCTTGTGGTGGGCATAGTCATAGTACATGTTCCGGAGACCTTCGATAACCGACAGTCGAAGTCTGTAGTTGTAGCGGAAGGTTTGTAGCCCGTCTCTCTTGGCGCCGAGGTAACGGGCCTGTAGCTCATCAAGCTTGTAATTCAGTTGCACAATCTGTTCACAGGCTCTGCGGAATCGACGCTCGCTCTCAAGCAGAGAGAACCGTTGGTCAAGTCTGGGGTTTCGTGCTGCGGTCTTCATACTTTTCTCAGTCAGTCTTTATTGCATGGAGTGTGAATTGAATGATACCAATGCAGTGTCCGTCGACCTTATATACATGCACTCGGGTGTCATCGCATGCGATGAGAAACTCGTGTGTACTCGGATATACACCTCATGACGCGTGTCACATTATTTCGTATATTGAGAGGAAGGCGACCGTTCCTTGTATAAACACCCGGTAATATACGTTACCGTTATCATCACACGTCGGTTAGCCCTGGTCACGGGTCCGTGCACACAGCATTGTACATGTGTATATTTGACCAGGGTGAGTGTTCGGGGGTTGGGGTTGGGGGGATTAAACTTGGGAGAGCGTTCAAAACTGACGCAGTAGTACAGCAGTACTTAGTCCTGATCAACGGTTGCCGAGTTGACTTGTTGATTGTGACGCCCGTGGTAACACAACTGATGACGTCATAGAACAGTTAAGACAATTAACGTAGCCAGATACATTGTGTCTTACGGCGATGTTTTGTGTGTTGGTATATAGCTATTGAGACGAATTACACATGCACATGGGATGTGGGCAGAATTTACATCAGTTAGCCGTTTCAATACACGTGTGTAAAACCAATATTACGTGTATATTTACTTGCACGGCCATGCATGCGTAAACCATATAAACCAATATTACGTGTAAATTTACATGCACGGCCATGCATTCGTAAACTACATAAATCTTGTGGGCGTCAGGCAAAGGTTTAAGTTGAGCGCCATGCAATGCGCCATGTTATTGTGGTTTAAACAGTACATGAGTAGCATGTAATTTGATCAAATGCAACGTTTCGCATGCTTATGATGGGTAGAAATTTCGGACATTGTTGTGTGAATGACAGGAAAATGAAACGCGTAACAGTCGAAGGGACATAACTCTTGTCGCCTTAAAACAGTTGTACATTGTTTCATCGGTGAGCGGATTTTGGGTATTGGAAGAATGTAGAAGGCGGGGGTGAAATTTTGCACATAACGGTTAACAGACTATGTGCCCTTAAACGAGCGTGGGCGGATTGATTGACAGGTTGGTGACGTTTGAGTGCATAGACGGGAAGGTGAAGGTCGAAAAATCAAAAGGAAAACACAGGGACATGAGGTTTGGTTTATTTTGTTTACGTCCTATTAACAGACAGGGTCATTTAGGACATGTCAGGTTTTGGAGGTGGAGTAACGCCGGAGTACCCGGTGAAAACCACCGACCTACGGTCAGTACCTGTGATGGCGACTGCCCCACGTGGGATTCGAACTTGCAACCCAAAAGTGGAGGGCTAGTGGTAACATGTCGGAGAACCTTAACCGCTGGGCCACCACGGCCCTCAGGGACATGATAATTCAAACATATCAAAAAAACAACAACAACAACACAGGGTTTTGTGCGTTATTTCGAGCGTTTGGGCACTTTTCGAGAAAAGTGGTTGGCTCTGAAAAGAGCCGTTGTCAGGATTTAAGACTGCATCTCGGCTATTGTTCGTCTTGGTCTTCTGATCCCGAAACAACGTCTACAATTTCGCCATACAAGTCCTTTCTTAGTCCGGATATGTCGTCAGCCTTGTGGTGGGCATAGTCATAGTACATGTTCCGGAGACCTTCGATAACCGACAGTCGAAGTCTGTAGTTGTAGCGGAAGGTTTGTAGCCCGTCTCTCTTGGCGCCGAGGTAACGGGCCTGTAGCTCATCAAGCTTGTAATTCAGTTGCACAATCTGTTCACAGGCTCTGCGGAATCGACGCTCGCTCTCAAGCAGAGAGAACCGTCGGTCAAGTCTGGGGTTTCGTGCTGCGGTCTTCATACTTTTCTCAATCAGTCTTTATTGCATGGAGTGTGAATTGAATGATACCAATGCAGTGTCCGTCGACCTTATATACATGCACTCGGGTGTCATCGCATGCGATGAGAAACTCGTGTGTACTCGGATATACACCTCATGACGCCTGTCACATCATTTCGTATATTGAGAGGAAGGCGACCGTTCCTTGTATAAACACCCGGTAATATAAGTTACCGTTATCATCACACGTCGGTTAGCCCTGGTCACGGGTCCGTGCACACAGCATTGTACATGTGTATATTTGACCAGGGTGAGTGTTCGGGGGTTGGGGTTGGGGGGATTAAACTTGGGAGAGCGTTCAAAACTGACGCAGTAGTACAGCAGTACTTAGTCCTGATCAACGGTTGCCGAGTTGACTTGTTGATTGTGACGCCCGTGGTAACACAACTGATGACGTCATAGAACAGTTAAGACAATTAACGTAGCCAGATACATTGTGTCTTACGGCGATGTTTTGTGTGTTGGTATATAGCTATTGAGACGAATTACACATGCACATGGGATGTGGGCAGAATTTACATCAGTTAGCCGTTTCAATACACGTGTGTAAAACCAATATTACGTGTATATTTACTTGCACGGCCATGCATGCGTAAACCATATAAACCAATATTACGTGTATATTTACATGCACGGCCATGCATGCGTAAACTACATAAATCTTGTGGGCGTCAGGCAAAGGTTTAAGTTGAGCGCCATGCAATGCGCCATGTTATTGTGGTTTAAACAGTACATGAGTAGCATGTAATTTGATCAAATGCAACGTTTCGCATGCTTATGATGGGTAGAAATTTCGGACATTGTTGTGTGAATGACAGGAAAATGAAACGCGTAACAGTCGAAGGGACATAACTCTTGTCGCCTTAAAACAGTTGTACATTGTTTCATCGGTGAGCGGATTTTGGGTATTGGAAGAATGTAGAAGGCGGGGGTGAAATTTTGCACATAACGGTTAACAGACTATGTGCCCTTAAACGAGCGTGGGCGGATTGATTGACAGGTTGGTGACGTTTGAGTGCATAGACGGGAAGGTGAAGGTCGAAAAATCAAAAGGAAAACACAGGGACATGAGGTTTGGTTTATTTTGTTTACGTCCTATTAACAGACAGGGTCATTTAGGACATGTCAGGTTTTGGAGGTGGAGTAACGCCGGAGTACCCGGTGAAAACCACCGACCTACGGTCAGTACCTGTGATGGCGACTGCCCCACGTGGGATTCGAACTTGCAACCCAAAAGTGGAGGGCTAGTGGTAACATGTCGGAGAACCTTAACCGCTGGGCCACCACGGCCCTCAGGGACATGATAATTCAAACATATCAAAAAAACAACAACAACAACACAGGGTTTTGTGCGTTATTTCGAGCGTTTTGGGCACTTTTCGAGAAAAGTGGTTGGCTCTGAAAAGAGCCGTTGTCAGGATTTAAGACTGCATCTCGGCTATTGTTCGTCTTGGTCTTCTGATCCCGAAACAACGTCTACAATTTCGCCATACAAGTCCTTTCTTAGTCCGGATATGTCGTCAGCCTTGTGGTGGGCATAGTCATAGTACATGTTCCGGAGACCTTCGATAACCGACAGTCGAAGTCTGTAGTTGTAGCGGAAGGTTCGTAGCCCGTCTCTCTTGGCGCCGAGGTAACGGGCCTGTAGCTCATCAAGCTTGTAATTCAGTTGCACAATCTGTTCACAGGCTCTGCGGAATCGACGCTCGCTCTCAAGCAGAGAGAACCGTTGGTCAAGTCTGGGGTTTCGTGCTGCGGTCTTCATACTTTTCTCAGTCAGTCTTTATTGCATGGAGTGTGAATTGAATGATACCAATGCAGTGTCCGTCGACCTTATATACATGCACTCGGGTGTCATCGCATGCGATGAGAAACTCGTGTGTACTCGGATATACACCTCATGACGCGTGTCACATCATTTCGTATATTGAGAGGAAGGCGACCGTTCCTTGTATAAACACCCGGTAATATAAGTTACCGTTATCATCACACGTCGGTTAGCTCTGGTCACGGGTCCGTGCACACAGCATTGTACATGTGTATATTTGACCAGGGTGAGTGTTCGGGGGTTGGGGTTGGGGGGATTAAACTTGGGAGAGCGTTCAAAACTGACGCAGTAGTACAGCAGTACTTAGTCCTGATCAACGGTTGCCGAGTTGACTTGTTGATTGTGACGCCCGTGGTAACACAACTGATGACGTCATAGAACAGTTAAGACAATTAACGTAGCCAGATACATTGTGTCTTACGGCGATGTTTTGTGTGTTGGTATATAGCTATTGAGACGAATTACACATGCACATGGGATGTGGGCAGAATTTACATCAGTTAGCCGTTTCAATACACGTGTGTAAAACCAATATTACGTGTATATTTACTTGCACGGCCATGCATGCGTAAACCATATAAACCAATATTACGTGTAAATTTACATGCACGGCCATGCATGCGTAAACTACATAAATCTTGTGGGCGTCAGGCAAAGGTTTAAGTTGAGCGCCATGCAATGCGCCATGTTATTGTGGTTTAAACAGTACATGAGTAGCATGTAATTTGATCAAATGCAACGTTTCGCATGCTTATGATGGGTAGAAATTTCGGACATTGTTGTGTGAATGACAGGAAAATGAAACGCGTAACAGTCGAAGGGACATAACTCTTGTCGCCTTAAAACAGTTGTACATTGTTTCATCGGTGAGCGGATTTTGGGTATTGGAAGAATGTAGAAGGCGGGGGTGAAATTTTGCACATAACGGTTAACAGACTATGTGCCCTTAAACGAGCGTGGGCGGATTGATTGACAGGTTGGTGACGTTTGAGTGCATAGACGGGAAGGTGAAGGTCGAAAAATCAAAAGGAAAACACAGGGACATGAGGTTTGGTTTGGTTTATTTTGTTTACGTCCTATTAACAGACAGGGTCATTTAGGACATGTCAGGTTTTGGAGGTGGAGTAACGCCGGAGTACCCGGTGAAAACCACCGACCTACGGTCAGTACCTGTGATGGCGACTGCCCCACGTGGGATTCGAACTCGCAACCCAAAAGTGGAGGGCTAGTGGTAACATGTCGGAGAACCTTAACCGCTGGGCCACCACGGCCCTCAGGGACATGATAATTCAAACATATCAAAAAAACAACAACAACAACACAAGGTTTTGTGCGTTATTTCGAGCGTTTGGGCACTTTTCGAGAAAAGTGGTTGGCTCTGAAAAGAGCCGTTGTCAGGATTTAAGACTGCATCTCGGCTATTGTTCGTCTTGGTCTTCTGATCCCGAAACAACGTCTACAATTTCGCCATACAAGTCCTTTCTTAGTCCGGATATGTCGTCAGCCTTGTGGTGGGCATAGTCATAGTACATGTTCCGGAGACCTTCGATAACCGACAGTCGAAGTCTGTAGTTGTAGCGGAAGGTTCGTAGCCCGTCTCTCTTGGCGCCGAGGTAACGGGCCTGTAGCTCATCAAGCTTGTAATTCAGTTGCACAATCTGTTCACAGGCTCTGCGGAATCGACGCTCGCTCTCAAGCAGAGAGAACCGTTGGTCAAGTCTGGGGTTTCGTGCTGCGGTCTTCATACTTTTCTCAGTCAGTCTTTATTGCATGGAGTGTGAATTGAATGATACCAATGCAGTGTCCGTCGACCTTATATACATGCACTCGGGTGTCATCGCATGCGATGAGAAACTCGTGTGTACTCGGATATACACCTCATGACGCGTGTCACATCATTTCGTATATTGAGAGGAAGGCGACCGTTCCTTGTATAAACACCCGGTAATATAAGTTACCGTTATCATCACACGTCGGTTAGCTCTGGTCACGGGTCCGTACACACAGCATTGTACATGTGTATATTTGACCAGGGTGAGTGTTCGGGGTTGGGGTTGGGGGGATTAAACTTGGGAGAGCGTTCAAAACTGACGCAGTAGTACAGCAGTACTTAGTCCTGATCAACGGTTGCCGAGTTGACTTGTTGATTGTGACGCCCGTGGTAACACAACTGATGACGTCATAGAACAGTTAAGACAATTAACGTAGCCAGATACATTGTGTCTTACGGCGATGTTTTGTGTGTTGGTATATAGCTATTGAGACGAATTACACATGCACATGGGATGTGGGCAGAATTTACATCAGTTAGCCGTTTCAATACACGTGTGTAAAACCAATATTACGTGTATATTTACTTGCACGGCCATGCATGCGCAAACCATATAAACCAATATTACGTGTAAATTTACATGCACGGCCATGCATGCGTAAACTACATAAATCTTGTGGGCGTCAGGCAAAGGTTTAAGTTGAGCGCCATGCAATGCGCCATGTTATTGTGGTTTAAACAGTACATGAGTAGCATGTAATTTGATCAAATGCAACGTTTCGCATGCTTATGATGGGTAGAAATTTCGGACATTGTTGTGTGAATGACAGGAAAATGAAACGCGTAACAGTCGAAGGGACATAACTCTTGTCGCCTTAAAACAGTTGTACATTGTTTCATCGGTGAGCGGATTTTGGGTATTGGAAGAATGTAGAAGGCGGGGGTGAAATTTTGCACATAACGGTTAACAGACTATGTGCCCTTAAACGAGCGTGGGCGGATTGATTGACAGGTTGGTGACGTTTGAGTGCATAGACGGGAAGGTGAAGGTCGAAAAATCAAAAGGAAAACACAGGGACATGAGGTTTGGTTTGGTTTATTTTGTTTACGTCCTATTAACAGACAGGGTCATTTAGGACATGTCAGGTTTTGGAGGTGGAGTAACGCCGGAGTACCCGGTGAAAACCACCGACCTACGGTCAGTACCTGTGATGGCGACTGCCCCACGTGGGATTCGAACTCGCAACCCAAAAGTGGAGGGCTAGTGGTAACATGTCGGAGAACCTTAACCGCTGGGCCACCACGGCCCTCAGGGACATGATAATTCAAACATATAAAAAAAACAACAACAACAACACAGGGTTTTGTGCGTTATTTCGAGCGTTTGGGCACTTTTCGAGAAAAGTGGTTGGCTCTGAAAAGAGCCGTTGTCAGGATTTAAGACTGCATCTCGGCTATTGTTCGTCTTGGTCTTCTGATCCCGAAACAACGTCTACAATTTCGCCATACAAGTCCTTTCTTAGTCCGGATATGTCGTCAGCCTTGTGGTGGGCATAGTCATAGTACATGTTCCGGAGACCTTCGATAACCGACAGTCGAAGTCTGTAGTTGTAGCGGAAGGTTCGTAGCCCGTTTCTCTTGGCGCCGAGGTAACGGGCCTGTAGCTCATCAAGCTTGTAATTCAGTTGCACAATCTGTTCACAGGCTCTGCGGAATCGACGCTCGCTCTCAAGCAGAGAGAACCGTTGGTCAAGTCTGGGGTTTCGTGCTGCGGTCTTCATACTTTTCTCAGTCAGTCTTTATTGCATGGAGTGTGAATTGAATGATACCAATGCAGTGTCCGTCGACCTTATATACATGCACTCGGGTGTCATCGCATGCGATGAGAAACTCGTGTGTACTCGGATATACACCTCATGACGCGTGTCACATCATTTCGTATATTGAGAGGAAGGCGACCGTTCCTTGTATAAACACCCGGTAAGTTACCGTTATCATCACACGTCGGTTAGCCCTGGTCACGGGTCCGTGCACACAGCATTGTTCATGTGTATATTTGACCAGGGTGAGTGTTCGGGGGTTGGGGTTGGGGGGATTAAACTTGGGAGAGCGTTCAAAACTGACGCAGTAGTACAGCAGTACTTAGTCCTGATCAACGGTTGCCGAGTTGACTTGTTGATTGTGACGCCCGTGGTAACACAACTGATGACGTCATAGAACAGTTAAGACAATTAACGTAGCCAGATACATTGTGTCTTACGGCGATGTTTTGTGTGTTGGTATATAGCTATTGAGACGAATTACACATGCACATGGGATGTGGGCAGAATTTACATCAGTTAGCCGTTTCAATACACGTGTGTAAAACCAATATTACGTGTATATTTACTTGCACGGCCATGCATGCGTAAACCATATAAACCAATATTACGTGTAAATTTACATGCACGGCCATGCATGCGTAAACTACATAAATCTTGTGGGCGTCAGGCAAAGGTTTAAGTTGAGCGCCATGCAATGCGCCATGTTATTGTGGTTTAAACAGTACATGAGTAGCATGTAATTTGATCAAATGCAACGTTTCGCATGCTTATGATGGGTAGAAATTTCGGACATTGTTGTGTGAATGACAGGAAAATGAAACGCGTAACAGTCGAAGGGACATAACTCTTGTCGCCTTAAAACAGTTGTACATTGTTTCATCGGTGAGCGGATTTTGGGTATTGGAAGAATGTAGAAGGCGGGGGTGAAATTTTGCACATAACGGTTAACAGACTATGTGCCCTTAAACGAGCGTGGGCGGATTGATTGACAGGTTGGTGACGTTTGAGTGCATAGACGGGAAGGTGAAGGTCGAAAAATCAAAAGGAAAACACAGGGACATGAGGTTTGGTTTGGTTTATTTTGTTTACGTCCTATTAACAGACAGGGTCATTTAGGACATGTCAGGTTTTGGAGGTGGAGTAACGCCGGAGTACCCGGTGAAAACCACCGACCTACGGTCAGTACCTGTGATGGCGACTGCCCCACGTGGGATTCGAACTCGCAACCCAAAAGTGGAGGGCTAGTGGTAACATGTCGGAGAACCTTAACCGCTGGGCCACCACGGCCCTCAGGGACATGATAATTCAAACATATCAAAAAAACAACAACAACAACACAGGGTTTTGTGCGTTATTTCGAGCGTTTGGGCACTTTTCGAGAAAAGTGGTTGGCTCTGAAAAGAGCCGTTGTCAGGATTTAAGACTGCATCTCGGCTATTGTTCGTCTTGGTCTTCTGATCCCGAAACAACGTCTACAATTTCGCCATACAAGTCCTTTCTTAGTCCGGATATGTCGTCAGCCTTGTGGTGGGCATAGTCATAGTACATGTTCCGGAGACCTTCGATAACCGACAGTCGAAGTCTGTAGTTGTAGCGGAAGGTTCGTAGCCCGTCTCTCTTGGCGCCGAGGTAACGGGCCTGTAGCTCATCAAGCTTGTAATTCAGTTGCACAATCTGTTCACAGGCTCTGCGGAATCGACGCTCGCTCTCAAGCAGAGAGAACCGTTGGTCAAGTCTGGGGTTTTGTGCTGCGGTCTTCATACTTTTCTCAATCAGTCTTTATTGCATGGAGTGTGAATTGAATGATACCAATGCAGTGTCCGTCGACCTTATATACATGCACTCGGGTGTCATCGCATGCGATGAGAAACTCGTGTGTACTCGGATATACACCTCATGACGCGTGTCACATCATTTCGTATATTGAGAGGAAGGCGACCGTTCCTTGTATAAACACCCGGTAAGTTACCGTTATCATCACACGTCGGTTAGCCCTGGTCACGGGTCCGTGCACACAGCATTGTTCATGTGTATATTTGACCAGGGTGAGTGTTCGGGGGTTGGGGTTGGGGGGATTAAACTTGGGAGAGCGTTCAAAACTGACGCAGTAGTACAGCAGTACTTAGTCCTGATCAACGGTTGCCGAGTTGACTTGTTGATTGTGACGCCCGTGGTAACACAACTGATGACGTCATAGAACAGTTAAGACAATTAACGTAGCCAGATACATTGTGTCTTACGGCGATGTTTTGTGTGTTGGTATATAGCTATTGAGACGAATTACACATGCACATGGGATGTGGGCAGAATTTACATCAGTTAGCCGTTTCAATACACGTGTGTAAAACCAATATTACGTGTATATTTACTTGCACGGCCATGCATGCGTAAACCATATAAACCAATATTACGTGTATATTTACATGCACGGCCATGCATGCGTAAACTACATAAATCTTGTGGGCGTCAGGCAAAGGTTTAAGTTGAGCGCCATGCAATGCGCCATGTTATTGTGGTTTAAACAGTACATGAGTAGCATGTAATTTGATCAAATGCAACGTTTCGCATGCTTATGATGGGTAGAAATTTCGGACATTGTTGTGTGAATGACAGGAAAATGAAACGCGTAACAGTCGAAGGGACATAACTCTTGTCGCCTTAAAACAGTTGTACATTGTTTCATCGGTGAGCGGATTTTGGGTATTGGAAGAATGTAGAAGGCGGGGTGAAATTTTGCACATAACGGTTAACAGACTATGTGCCCTTAAACGAGCGTGGGCGGATTGATTGACAGGTTGGTGACGTTTGAGTGCATAGACGGGAAGGTGAAGGTCGAAAAATCAAAAGGAAAACACAGGGACATGAGGTTTGGTTTATTTTGTTTACGTCCTATTAACAGACAGGGTCATTTAGGACATGTCAGGTTTTGGAGGTGGAGTAACGCCGGAGTACCCGGTGAAAACCACCGACCTACGGTCAGTACCTGTGATGGCGACTGCCCCACGTGGGATTCGAACTCGCAACCCAAAAGTGGAGGGCTAGTGGTAACATGTCGGAGAACCTTAACCGCTGGGCCACCACGGCCCTCAGGGACATGATAATTCAAACATATCAAAAAAACAACAACAACAACACAGGGTTTTGTGCGTTATTTCGAGCGTTTGGGCACTTTTCGAGAAAAGTGGTTGGCTCTGAAAAGAGCCGTTGTCAGGATTTAAGACTGCATCTCGGCTATTGTTCGTCTTGGTCTTCTGATCCCGAAACAACGTCTACAATTTCGCCATACAAGTCCTTTCTTAGTCCGGATGTCGTCAGCCTTGTGGTGGGCATAGTCATAGTACATGTTCCGGAGACCTTCGATAACCGACAGTCGAAGTCTGTAGTTGTAGCGGAAGGTTCGTAGCCCGTCTCTCTTGGCGCCGAGGTAACGGGCCTGTAGCTCATCAAGCTTGTAATTCAGTTGCACAATCTGTTCACAGGCTCTGCGGAATCGACGCTCGCTCTCAAGCAGAGAGAACCGTTGGTCAAGTCTGGGGTTTTGTGCTGCGGTCTTCATACTTTTCTCAATCAGTCTTTATTGCATGGAGTGTGAATTGAATGATACCAATGCAGTGTCCGTCGACCTTATATACATGCACTCGGTTGTCATCGCATGCGATGAGAAACTCGTGTGTACTCGGATATACACCTCATGACGCGTGTCACATCATTTCGTATATTGAGAGGAAGGCGACCGTTCCTTGTATAAACACCCGGTAAGTTACCGTTATCATCACACGTCGGTTAGCCCTGGTCACGGGTCCGTGCACACAGCATTGTTCATGTGTATATTTGACCAGGGTGAGTGTTCGGGGGTTGGGGTTGGGGGGATTAAACTTGGGAGAGCGTTCAAAACTAACGCAGTAGTACAGCAGTACTTAGTCCTGATCAACGGTTGCCGAGTTGACTTGTTGATTGTGACGCCCGTGGTAACACAACTGATGACGTCATAGAACAGTTAAGACAATTAACGTAGCCAGATACATTGTGTCTTACGGCGATGTTTTGTGTGTTGGTATATAGCTATTGAGACGAATTACACATGCACATGGGATGTGGGCAGAATTTACATCAGTTAGCCGTTTCAATACACGTGTGTAAAACCAATATTACGTGTATATTTACTTGCACGGCCATGCATGCGTAAACCATATAAACCAATATTACGTGTATATTTACATGCACGGCCATGCATGCGTAAACTACATAAATCTTGTGGGCGTCAGGCAAAGGTTTAAGTTGAGCGCCATGCAATGCGCCATGTTATTGTGGTTTAAACAGTACATGAGTAGCATGTAATTTGATCAAATGCAACGTTTCGCATGCTTATGATGGGTAGAAATTTCGGACATTGTTGTGTGAATGACAGGAAAATGAAACGCGTAACAGTCGAAGGGACATAACTCTTGTCGCCTTAAAACAGTTGTACATTGTTTCATCGGTGAGCGGATTTTGGGTATTGGAAGAATGTAGAAGGCGGGGGTGAAATTTTGCACATAACGGTTAACAGACTATGTGCCCTTAAACGAGCGTGGGCGGATTGATTGACAGGTTGGTGACGTTTGAGTGCATAGACGGGAAGGTGAAGGTCGAAAAATCAAAAGGAAAACACAGGGACATGAGGTTTGGTTTGGTTTATTTTGTTTACGTCCTATTAACAGACAGGGTCATTTAGGACATGTCAGGTTTTGGAGGTGGAGTAACGCCGGAGTACCCGGTGAAAACCACCGACCTACGGTCAGTACCTGTGATGGCGACTGCCCCACGTGGGATTCGAACTCGCAACCCAAAAGTGGAGGGCTAGTGGTAACATGTCGGAGAACCTTAACCGCTGGGCCACCACGGCCCTCAGGGACATGATAATTCAAACATATAAAAAAAAAAAAAAACAACAACAACACAGGGTTTTGTGCGTTATTTCGAGCGTTTTGGGCACTTTTCGAGAAAAGTGGTTGGCTCTGAAAAGAGCCGTTGTCAGGATTTAAGACTGCATCTCGGCTATTGTTCGTCTTGGTCTTCTGATCCCGAAACAACGTCTACAATTTCGCCATACAAGTCCTTTCTTAGTCCGGATATGTCGTCAGCCTTGTGGTGGGCATAGTCATAGTACATGTTCCGGAGACCTTCGATAACCGACAGTCGAAGTCTGTAGTTGTAGCGGAAGGTTCGTAGCCCGTCTCTCTTGGCGCCGAGGTAACGGGCCTGTAGCTCATCAAGCTTGTAATTCAGTTGCACAATCTGTTCACAGGCTCTGCGGAATCGACGCTCGCTCTCAAGCAGAGAGAACCGTTGGTCAAGTCTGGGGTTTTGTGCTGCGGTCTTCATACTTTTCTCAATCAGTCTTTATTGCATGGAGTGTGAATTGAATGATACCAATGCAGTGTCCGTCGACCTTATATACATGCACTCGGGTGTCATCGCATGCGATGAGAAACTCGTGTGTACTCGGATATACACCTCATGACGCGTGTCACATCATTTCGTATATTGAGAGGAAGGCGACCGTTCCTTGTATAAACACCCGGTAAGTTACCGTTATCATCACACGTCGGTTAGCCCTGGTCACGGGTCCGTGCACACAGCATTGTTCATGTGTATATTTGACCAGGGTGAGTGTTCGGGGGTTGGGGTTGGGGGGATTAAACTTGGGAGAGCGTTCAAAACTGACGCAGTAGTACAGCAGTACTTAGTCCTGATCAACGGTTGCCGAGTTGACTTGTTGATTGTGACGCCCGTGGTAACACAACTGATGACGTCATAGAACAGTTAAGACAATTAACGTAGCCAGATACATTGTGTCTTACGGCGATGTTTTGTGTGTTGGTATATAGCTATTGAGACGAATTACACATGCACATGGGATGTGGGCAGAATTTACATCAGTTAGCCGTTTCAATACACGTGTGTAAAACCAATATTACGTGTATATTTACTTGCACGGCCATGCATGCGTAAACCATATAAACCAATATTACGTGTATATTTACATGCACGGCCATGCATGCGTAAACTACATAAATCTTGTGGGCGTCAGGCAAAGGTTTAAGTTGAGCGCCATGCAATGCGCCATGTTATTGTGGTTTAAACAGTACATGAGTAGCATGTAATTTGATCAAATGCAACGTTTCGCATGCTTATGATGGGTAGAAATTTCGGACATTGTTGTGTGAATGACAGGAAAATGAAACGCGTAACAGTCGAAGGGACATAACTCTTGTCGCCTTAAAACAGTTGTACATTGTTTCATCGGTGAGCGGATTTTGGGTATTGGAAGAATGTAGAAGGCGGGGTGAAATTTTGCACATAACGGTTAACAGACTATGTGCCCTTAAACGAGCGTGGGCGGATTGATTGACAGGTTGGTGACGTTTGAGTGCATAGACGGGAAGGTGAAGGTCGAAAAATCAAAAGGAAAACACAGGGACATGAGGTTTGGTTTATTTTGTTTACGTCCTATTAACAGACAGGGTCATTTAGGACATGTCAGGTTTTGGAGGTGGAGTAACGCCGGAGTACCCGGTGAAAACCACCGACCTACGGTCAGTACCTGTGATGGCGACTGCCCCACGTGGGATTCGAACTCGCAACCCAAAAGTGGAGGGCTAGTGGTAACATGTCGGAGAACCTTAACCGCTGGGCCACCACGGCCCTCAGGGACATGATAATTCAAACATATCAAAAAAACAACAACAACAACACAGGGTTTTGTGCGTTATTTCGAGCGTTTGGGCACTTTTCGAGAAAAGTGGTTGGCTCTGAAAAGAGCCGTTGTCAGGATTTAAGACTGCATCTCGGCTATTGTTCGTCTTGGTCTTCTGATCCCGAAACAACGTCTACAATTTCGCCATACAAGTCCTTTCTTAGTCCGGATGTCGTCAGCCTTGTGGTGGGCATAGTCATAGTACATGTTCCGGAGACCTTCGATAACCGACAGTCGAAGTCTGTAGTTGTAGCGGAAGGTTCGTAGCCCGTCTCTCTTGGCGCCGAGGTAACGGGCCTGTAGCTCATCAAGCTTGTAATTCAGTTGCACAATCTGTTCACAGGCTCTGCGGAATCGACGCTCGCTCTCAAGCAGAGAGAACCGTTGGTCAAGTCTGGGGTTTTGTGCTGCGGTCTTCATACTTTTCTCAATCAGTCTTTATTGCATGGAGTGTGAATTGAATGATACCAATGCAGTGTCCGTCGACCTTATATACATGCACTCGGTTGTCATCGCATGCGATGAGAAACTCGTGTGTACTCGGATATACACCTCATGACGCGTGTCACATCATTTCGTATATTGAGAGGAAGGCGACCGTTCCTTGTATAAACACCCGGTAAGTTACCGTTATCATCACACGTCGGTTAGCCCTGGTCACGGGTCCGTGCACACAGCATTGTTCATGTGTATATTTGACCAGGGTGAGTGTTCGGGGGTTGGGGTTGGGGGGATTAAACTTGGGAGAGCGTTCAAAAATGACGCAGTAGTACAGCAGTACTTAGTCCTGATCAACGGTTGCCGAGTTGACTTGTTGATTGTGACGCCCGTGGTAACACAACTGATGACGTCATAGAACAGTTAAGACAATTAACGTAGCCAGATACATTGTGTCTTACGGCGATGTTTTGTGTGTTGGTATATAGCTATTGAGACGAATTACACATGCACATGGGATGTGGGCAGAATTTACATCAGTTAGCCGTTTCAATACACGTGTGTAAAACCAATATTACGTGTATATTTACTTGCACGGCCATGCATGCGTAAACCATATAAACCAATATTACGTGTATATTTACATGCACGGCCATGCATGCGTAAACTACATAAATCTTGTGGGCGTCAGGCAAAGGTTTAAGTTGAGCGCCATGCAATGCGCCATGTTATTGTGGTTTAAACAGTACATGAGTAGCATGTAATTTGATCAAATGCAACGTTTCGCATGCTTATGATGGGTAGAAATTTCGGACATTGTTGTGTGAATGACAGGAAAATGAAACGCGTAACAGTCGAAGGGACATAACTCTTGTCGCCTTAAAACAGTTGTACATTGTTTCATCGGTGAGCGGATTTTGGGTATTGGAAGAATGTAGAAGGCGGGGGTGAAATTTTGCACATAACGGTTAACAGACTATGTGCCCTTAAACGAGCGTGGGCGGATTGATTGACAGGTTGGTGACGTTTGAGTGCATAGACGGGAAGGTGAAGGTCGAAAAATCAAAAGGAAAACACAGGGACATGAGGTTTGGTTTGGTTTATTTTGTTTACGTCCTATTAACAGACAGGGTCATTTAGGACATGTCAGGTTTTGGAGGTGGAGTAACGCCGGAGTACCCGGTGAAAACCACCGACCTACGGTCAGTACCTGTGATGGCGACTGCCCCACGTGGGATTCGAACTCGCAACCCAAAAGTGGAGGGCTAGTGGTAACATGTCGGAGAACCTTAACCGCTGGGCCACCACGGCCCTCAGGGACATGATAATTCAAACATATAAAAAAAAAAAAAAACAACAACAACACAGGGTTTTGTGCGTTATTTCGAGCGTTTTGGGCACTTTTCGAGAAAAGTGGTTGGCTCTGAAAAGAGCCGTTGTCAGGATTTAAGACTGCATCTCGGCTATTGTTCGTCTTGGTCTTCTGATCCCGAAACAACGTCTACAATTTCGCCATACAAGTCCTTTCTTAGTCCGGATATGTCGTCAGCCTTGTGGTGGGCATAGTCATAGTACATGTTCCGGAGACCTTCGATAACCGACAGTCGAAGTCTGTAGTTGTAGCGGAAGGTTCGTAGCCCGTCTCTCTTGGCGCCGAGGTAACGGGCCTGTAGCTCATCAAGCTTGTTATTCAGTTGCACAATCTGTTCACAGGCTCTGCGGAATCGACGCTCGCTCTCAAGCAGAGAGAACCGTTGGTCAAGTCTGGGGTTTCGTGCTGCGGTCTTCATACTTTTCTCAATCAGTCTTTATTGCATGGAGTGTGAATTGAATGATACCAATGCAGTGTCCGTCGACCTTATATACATGCACTCGGGTGTCATCGCATGCGATGAGAAACTCGTGTGTACTCGGATATACACCTCATGACGCGTGTCACATCATTTCGTATATTGAGAGGAAGGCGACCGTTCCTTGTATAAACACCCGGTAAGTTACCGTTATCATCACACGTCGGTTAGCCCTGGTCACGGGTCCGTGCACACAGCATTGTACATGTGTATATTTGACCAGGGTGAGTGTTCGGAGGTTGGGGTTGGGGGGATTAAACTTGGGAGAGCGTTCAAAACTAACGCAGTAGTACAGCAGTACTTAGTCCTGATCAACGGTTGCCGAGTTGACTTGTTGATTGTGACGCCCGTGGTAACACAACTGATGACGTCATAGAACAGTTAAGACAATTAACGTAGCCAGATACATTGTGTCTTACGGCGATGTTTTGTGTGTTGGTATATAGCTATTGAGACGAATTACACATGCACATGGGATGTGGGCAGAATTTACATCAGTTAGCCGTTTCAATACACGTGTGTAAAACCAATATTACGTGTATATTTACTTGCACGGCCATGCATGCGTAAACCATATAAACCAATATTACGTGTATATTTACATGCACGGCCATGCATGCGTAAACTACATAAATCTTGTGGGCGTCAGGCAAAGGTTTAAGTTGAGCGCCATGCAATGCGCCATGTTATTGTGGTTTAAACAGTACATGAGTAGCATGTAATTTGATCAAATGCAACGTTTCGCATGCTTATGATGGGTAGAAATTTCGGACATTGTTGTGTGAATGACAGGAAAATGAAACGCGTAACAGTCGAAGGGACATAACTCTTGTCGCCTTAAAACAGTTGTACATTGTTTCATCGGTGAGCGGATTTTGGGTATTGGAAGAATGTAGAAGGCGGGGGTGAAATTTTGCACATAACGGTTAACAAACTATGTGCCCTTAAACGAGCGTGGGCGGATTGATTGACAGGTTGGTGACGTTTGAGTGCATAGACGGGAAGGTGAAGGTCGAAAAATCAAAAGGAAAACACAGGGACATGAGGTTTGGTTTATTTTGTTTACGTCCTATTAACAGACAGGGTCATTTAGGACATGTCAGGTTTTGGAGGTGGAGTAACGCCGGAGTACCCGGTGAAAACCACCGACCTACGGTCAGTACCTGTGATGGCGACTGCCCCACGTGGGATTCGAACTCGCAACCCAAAAGTGGAGGGCTAGTGGTAACATGTCGGAGAACCTTAACCGCTGGGCCACCACGGCCCTCAGGGACATGATAATTCAAACATATAAAAAAAAAAAAAAACAACAACAACACAGGGTTTTGTGCGTTATTTCGAGCGTTTTGGGCACTTTTCGAGAAAAGTGGTTGGCTCTGAAAAGAGCCGTTGTCAGGATTTAAGACTGCATCTCGGCTATTGTTCGTCTTGGTCTTCTGATCCCGAAACAACGTCTACAATTTCGCCATACAAGTCCTTTCTTAGTCCGGATATGTCGTCAGCCTTGTGGTGGGCATAGTCCTAGTACATGTTCCGGAGACCTTCGATAACCGACAGTCGAAGTCTGTAGTTGTAGCGGAAGGTTCGTAGCCCGTCTCTCTTGGCGCCGAGGTAACGGGCCTGTAGCTCATCAAGCTTGTAATTCAGTTGCACAATCTGTTCACAGGCTCTGCGGAATCGACGCTCGCTCTCAAGCAGAGAGAACCGTTGGTCAAGTCTGGGGTTTTGTGCTGCGGTCTTCATACTTTTCTCAATCAGTCTTTATTGCATGGAGTGTGAATTGAATGATACCAATGCAGTGTCCGTCGACCTTATATACATGCACTCGGGTGTCATCGCATGCGATGAGAAACTCGTGTGTACTCGGATATACACCTCATGACGCGTGTCACATCATTTCGTATATTGAGAGGAAGGCGACCGTTCCTTGTATAAACACCCGGTAAGTTACCGTTATCATCACACGTCGGTTAGCCCTGGTCACGGGTCCGTGCACACAGCATTGTACATGTGTATATTTGACCAGGGTGAGTGTTCGGGGGTTGGGGTTGGGGGGATTAAACTTGGGAGAGCGTTCAAAACTAACGCAGTAGTACAGCAGTACTTAGTCCTGATCAACGGTTGCCGAGTTGACTTGTTGATTGTGACGCCCGTGGTAACACAACTGATGACGTCATAGAACAGTTAAGACAATTAACGTAGCCAGATACATTGTGTCTTACGGCGATGTTTTGTGTGTTGGTATATAGCTATTGAGACGAATTACACATGCACATGGGATGTGGGCAGAATTTACATCAGTTAGCCGTTTCAATACACGTGTGTAAAACCAATATTACGTGTATATTTACTTGCACGGCCATGCATGCGTAAACCATATAAACCAATATTACGTGTATATTTACATGCACGGCCATGCATGCGTAAACTACATAAATCTTGTGGGCGTCAGGCAAAGGTTTAAGTTGAGCGCCATGCAATGCGCCATGTTATTGTGGTTTAAACAGTACATGAGTAGCATGTAATTTGATCAAATGCAACGTTTCGCATGCTTATGATGGGTAGAAATTTCGGACATTGTTGTGTGAATGACAGGAAAATGAAACGCGTAACAGTCGAAGGGACATAACTCTTGTCGCCTTAAAACAGTTGTACATTGTTTCATCGGTGAGCGGATTTTGGGTATTGGAAGAATGTAGAAGGCGGGGGTGAAATTTTGCACATAACGGTTAACAAACTATGTGCCCTTAAACGAGCGTGGGCGGATTGATTGACAGGTTGGTGACGTTTGAGTGCATAGACGGGAAGGTGAAGGTCGAAAAATCAAAAGGAAAACACAGGGACATGAGGTTTGGTTTATTTTGTTTACGTCCTATTAACAGACAGGGTCATTTAGGACATGTCAGGTTTTGGAGGTGGAGTAACGCCGGAGTACCCGGTGAAAACCACCGACCTACGGTCAGTACCTGTGATGGCGACTGCCCCACGTGGGATTCGAACTCGCAACCCAAAAGTGGAGGGCTAGTGGTAACATGTCGGAGAACCTTAACCGCTGGGCCACCACGGCCCTCAGGGACATGATAATTCAAACATATCAAAAAAACAACAACAACAACACAGGGTTTTGTGCGTTATTTCGAGCGTTTGGGCACTTTTCGAGAAAAGTGGTTGGCTCTGAAAAGAGCCGTTGTCAGGATTTAAGACTGCATCTCGGCTATTGTTCGTCTTGGTCTTCTGATCCCGAAACAACGTCTACAATTTCGCCATACAAGTCCTTTCTTAGTCCGGATATGTCGTCAGCCTTGTGGTGGGCATAGTCATAGTACATGTTCCGGAGACCTTCGATAACCGACAGTCGAAGTCTGTAGTTGTAGCGGAAGGTTCGTAGCCCGTCTCTCTTGGCGCCGAGGTAACGGGCCTGTAGCTCATCAAGCTTGTAATTCAGTTGCACAATCTGATCACAGGCTCTGCGGAATCGACGCTCGCTCTCAAGCAGAGAGAACCGTTGGTCAAGTCTGGGGTTTTGTGCTGCGGTCTTCATACTTTTCTCAATCAGTCTTTATTGCATGGAGTGTGAATTGAATGATACCAATGCAGTGTCCGTCGACCTTATATACATGCACTCGGGTGTCATCGCATGCGATGAGAAACTCGTGTGTACTCGGATATACACCTCATGACGCGTGTCACATCATTTCGTATATTGAGAGGAAGGCGACCGTTCCTTGTATAAACACCCGGTAAGTTACCGTTATCATCACACGTCGGTTAGCCCTGGTCACGGGTCCGTGCACACAGCATTGTACATGTGTATATTTGACCAGGGTGAGTGTTCGGAGGTTGGGGTTGGGGGGATTAAACTTGGGAGAGCGTTCAAAACTAACGCAGTAGTACAGCAGTACTTAGTCCTGATCAACGGTTGCCGAGTTGACTTGTTGATTGTGACGCCCGTGGTAACACAACTGATGACGTCATAGAACAGTTAAGACAATTAACGTAGCCAGATACATTGTGTCTTACGGCGATGTTTTGTGTGTTGGTATATAGCTATTGAGACGAATTACACATGCACATGGGATGTGGGCAGAATTTACATCAGTTAGCCGTTTCAATACACGTGTGTAAAACCAATATTACGTGTATATTTACTTGCACGGCCATGCATGCGTAAACCATATAAACCAATATTACGTGTATATTTACATGCACGGCCATGCATGCGTAAACTACATAAATCTTGTGGGCGTCAGGCAAAGGTTTAAGTTGAGCGCCATGCAATGCGCCATGTTATTGTGGTTTAAACAGTACATGAGTAGCATGTAATTTGATCAAATGCAACGTTTCGCATGCTTATGATGGGTAGAAATTTCGGACATTGTTGTGTGAATGACAGGAAAATGAAACGCGTAACAGTCGAAGGGACATAACTCTTGTCGCCTTAAAACAGTTGTACATTGTTTCATCGGTGAGCGGATTTTGGGTATTGGAAGAATGTAGAAGGCGGGGGTGAAATTTTGCACATAACGGTTAACAAACTATGTGCCCTTAAACGAGCGTGGGCGGATTGATTGACAGGTTGGTGACGTTTGAGTGCATAGACGGGAAGGTGAAGGTCGAAAAATCAAAAGGAAAACACAGGGACATGAGGTTTGGTTTATTTTGTTTACGTCCTATTAACAGACAGGGTCATTTAGGACATGTCAGGTTTTGGAGGTGGAGTAACGCCGGAGTACCCGGTGAAAACCACCGACCTACGGTCAGTACCTGTGATGGCGACTGCCCCACGTGGGATTCGAACTCGCAACCCAAAAGTGGAGGGCTAGTGGTAACATGTCGGAGAACCTTAACCGCTGGGCCACCACGGCCCTCAGGGACATGATAATTCAAACATATAAAAAAAAAAAAAAACAACAACAACACAGGGTTTTGTGCGTTATTTCGAGCGTTTTGGGCACTTTTCGAGAAAAGTGGTTGGCTCTGAAAAGAGCCGTTGTCAGGATTTAAGACTGCATCTCGGCTATTGTTCGTCTTGGTCTTCTGATCCCGAAACAACGTCTACAATTTCGCCATACAAGTCCTTTCTTAGTCCGGATATGTCGTCAGCCTTGTGGTGGGCATAGTCATAGTACATGTTCCGGAGACCTTCGATAACCGACAGTCGAAGTCTGTAGTTGTAGCGGAAGGTTCGTAGCCCGTCTCTCTTGGCGCCGAGGTAACGGGCCTGTAGCTCATCAAGCTTGTAATTCAGTTGCACAATCTGTTCACAGGCTCTGCGGAATCGACGCTCGCTCTCAAGCAGAGAGAACCGTTGGTCAAGTCTGGGGTTTTGTGCTGCGGTCTTCATACTTTTCTCAATCAGTCTTTATTGCATGGAGTGTGAATTGAATGATACCAATGCAGTGTCCGTCGACCTTATATACATGCACTCGGGTGTCATCGCATGCGATGAGAAACTCGTGTGTACTCGGATATACACCTCATGACGCGTGTCACATCATTTCGTATATTGAGAGGAAGGCGACCGTTCCTTGTATAAACACCCGGTAAGTTACCGTTATCATCACACGTCGGTTAGCCCTGGTCACGGGTCCGTGCACACAGCATTGTACATGTGTATATTTGACCAGGGTGAGTGTTCGGGGGTTGGGGTTGGGGGGATTAAACTTGGGAGAGCGTTCAAAACTAACGCAGTAGTACAGCAGTACTTAGTCCTGATCAACGGTTGCCGAGTTGACTTGTTGATTGTGACGCCCGTGGTAACACAACTGATGACGTCATAGAACAGTTAAGACAATTAACGTAGCCAGATACATTGTGTCTTACGGCGATGTTTTGTGTGTTGGTATATAGCTATTGAGACGAATTACACATGCACATGGGATGTGGGCAGAATTTACATCAGTTAGCCGTTTCAATACACGTGTGTAAAACCAATATTACGTGTATATTTACTTGCACGGCCATGCATGCGTAAACCATATAAACCAATATTACGTGTATATTTACATGCACGGCCATGCATGCGTAAACTACATAAATCTTGTGGGCGTCAGGCAAAGGTTTAAGTTGAGCGCCATGCAATGCGCCATGTTATTGTGGTTTAAACAGTACATGAGTAGCATGTAATTTGATCAAATGCAACGTTTCGCATGCTTATGATGGGTAGAAATTTCGGACATTGTTGTGTGAATGACAGGAAAATGAAACGCGTAACAGTCGAAGGGACATAACTCTTGTCGCCTTAAAACAGTTGTACATTGTTTCATCGGTGAGCGGATTTTGGGTATTGGAAGAATGTAGAAGGCGGGGGTGAAATTTTGCACATAACGGTTAACAAACTATGTGCCCTTAAACGAGCGTGGGCGGATTGATTGACAGGTTGGTGACGTTTGAGTGCATAGACGGGAAGGTGAAGGTCGAAAAATCAAAAGGAAAACACAGGGACATGAGGTTTGGTTTATTTTGTTTACGTCCTATTAACAGACAGGGTCATTTAGGACATGTCAGGTTTTGGAGGTGGAGTAACGCCGGAGTACCCGGTGAAAACCACCGACCTACGGTCAGTACCTGTGATGGCGACTGCCCCACGTGGGATTCGAACTCGCAACCCAAAAGTGGAGGGCTAGTGGTAACATGTCGGAGAACCTTAACCGCTGGGCCACCACGGCCCTCAGGGACATGATAATTCAAACATATCAAAAAAACAACAACAACAACACAGGGTTTTGTGCGTTATTTCGAGCGTTTGGGCACTTTTCGAGAAAAGTGGTTGGCTCTGAAAAGAGCCGTTGTCAGGATTTAAGACTGCATCTCGGCTATTGTTCGTCTTGGTCTTCTGATCCCGAAACAACGTCTACAATTTCGCCATACAAGTCCTTTCTTAGTCCGGATATGTCGTCAGCCTTGTGGTGGGCATAGTCATAGTACATGTTCCGGAGACCTTCGATAACCGACAGTCGAAGTCTGTAGTTGTAGCGGAAGGTTCGTAGCCCGTCTCTCTTGGCGCCGAGGTAACGGGCCTGTAGCTCATCAAGCTTGTAATTCAGTTGCACAATCTGATCACAGGCTCTGCGGAATCGACGCTCGCTCTCAAGCAGAGAGAACCGTTGGTCAAGTCTGGGGTTTTGTGCTGCGGTCTTCATACTTTTCTCAATCAGTCTTTATTGCATGGAGTGTGAATTGAATGATACCAATGCAGTGTCCGTCGACCTTATATACATGCACTCGGGTGTCATCGCATGCGATGAGAAACTCGTGTGTACTCGGATATACACCTCATGACGCGTGTCACATCATTTCGTATATTGAGAGGAAGGCGACCGTTCCTTGTATAAACACCCGGTAAGTTACCGTTATCATCACACGTGGGTTAGCCCTGGTCACGGGTCCGTGCACACAGCATTGTACATGTGTATATTTGACCAGGGTGAGTGTTCGTGGGTTGGGGTTGGGGGGATTAAACTTGGGAGAGCGTTCAAAACTGACGCAGTAGTACAGCAGTACTTAGTCCTGATCAACGGTTGCCGAGTTGACTTGTTGATTGTGACGCCCGTGGTAACACAACTGATGACGTCATAGAACAGTTAAGACAATTAACGTATTCAGATACATTGTGTCTTACGGCGATGTTTTGTGTGTTGGTATATAGCTATTGAGACGAATTACACATGCACATGGGATGTGGGCAGAATTTACATCAGTTAGCCGTTTCAATACACGTGTGTAAAACCAATATTACGTGTATATTTACTTGCACGGCCATGCATGCGTAAACCATATAAACCAATATTACGTGTATATTTACATGCACGGCCATGCATGCGTAAACTACATAAATCTTGTGGGCGTCAGGCAAAGGTTTAAGTTGAGCGCCATGCAATGCGCCATGTTATTGTGGTTTAAACAGTACATGAGTAGCATGTAATTTGATCAAATGCAACGTTTCGCATGCTTATGATGGGTAGAAATTTCGGACATTGTTGTGTGAATGACAGGAAAATGAAACGCGTAACAGTCGAAGGGACATAACTCTTGTCGCCTTAAAACAGTTGTACATTGTTTCATCGGTGAGCGGATTTTGGGTATTGGAAGAATGTAGAAGGCGGGGTGAAATTTTGCACATAACGGTTAACAGACTATGTGCCCTTAAACGAGCGTGGGCGGATTGATTGACAGGTTGGTGACGTTTGAGTGCATAGACGGGAAGGTGAAGGTCGAAAAATCAAAAGGAAAACACAGGGACATGAGGTTTGGTTTATTTTGTTTACGTCCTATTAACAGACAGGGTCATTTAGGACATGTCAGGTTTTGGAGGTGGAGTAACGCCGGAGTACCCGGTGAAAACCACCGACCTACGGTCAGTACCTGTGATGGCGACTGCCCCACGTGGGATTCGAACTCGCAACCCAAAAGTGGAGGGCTAGTGGTAACATGTCGGAGAACCTTAACCGCTGGGCCACCACGGCCCTCAGGGACATGATAATTCAAACATATCAAAAAAACAACAACAACAACACAGGGTTTTGTGCGTTATTTCGAGCGTTTGGGCACTTTTCGAGAAAAGTGGTTGGCTCTGAAAAGAGCCGTTGTCAGGATTTAAGACTGCATCTCGGCTATTGTTCGTCTTGGTCTTCTGATCCCGAAACAACGTCTACAATTTCGCCATACAAGTCCTTTCTTAGTCCGGATATGTCGTCAGCCTTGTGGTGGGCATAGTCATAGTACATGTTCCGGAGACCTTCGATAACCGACAGTCGAAGTCTGTAGTTGTAGCGGAAGGTTCGTAGCCCGTCTCTCTTGGCGCCGAGGTAACGGGCCTGTAGCTCATCAAGCTTGTAATTCAGTTGCACAATCTGTTCACAGGCTCTGCGGAATCGACGCTCGCTCTCAAGCAGAGAGAACCGTTGGTCAAGTCTGGGGTTTTGTGCTGCGGTCTTCATACTTTTCTCAATCAGTCTTTATTGCATGGAGTGTGAATTGAATGATACCAATGCAGTGTCCGTCGACCTTATATACATGCACTCGGTTGTCATCGCATGCGATGAGAAACTCGTGTGTACTCGGATATACACCTCATGGCGCGTGTCACATCATTTCGTATATTGAGAGGAAGGCGACCGTTCCTTGTATAAACACCCGGTAAGTTACCGTTATCATCACACGTCGGTTAGCCCTGGTCACGGGTCCGTGCACACAGCATTGTTCATGTGTATATTTGACCAGGGTGAGTGTTCGGGGGTTGGGGTTGGGGGGATTAAACTTGGGAGAGCGTTCAAAACTGACGCAGTAGTACAGCAGTACTTAGTCCTGATCAACGGTTGCCGAGTTGACTTGTTGATTGTGACGCCCGTGGTAACACAACTGATGACGTCATAGAACAGTTAAGACAATTAACGTAGCCAGATACATTGTGTCTTACGGCGATGTTTTGTGTGTTGGTATATAGCTATTGAGACGAATTACACATGCACATGGGATGTGGGCAGAATTTACATCAGTTAGCCGTTTCAATACACGTGTGTAAAACCAATATTACGTGTATATTTACTTGCACGGCCATACATGCGTAAACCATATAAACCAATATTACGTGTATATTTACATGCACGGCCATGCATGCGTAAACTACATAAATCTTGTGGGCGTCAGGCAAAGGTTTAAGTTGAGCGCCATGCAATGCGCCATGTTATTGTGGTTTAAACAGTACATGAGTAGCATGTAATTTGATCAAATGCAACGTTTCGCATGCTTATGATGGGTAGAAATTTCGGACATTGTTGTGTGAATGACAGGAAAATGAAACGCGTAACAGTCGAAGGGACATAACTCTTGTCGCCTTAAAACAGTTGTACATTGTTTCATCGGTGAGCGGATTTTGGGTATTGGAAGAATGTAGAAGGCGGGGGTGAAATTTTGCACATAACGGTTAACAGACTATGTGCCCTTAAACGAGCGTGGGCGGATTGATTGACAGGTTGGTGACGTTTGAGTGCATAGACGGGAAGGTGAAGGTCGAAAAATCAAAAGGAAAACACAGGGACATGAGGTTTGGTTTGGTTTATTTTGTTTACGTCCTATTAACAGACAGGGTCATTTAGGACATGTCAGGTTTTGGAGGTGGAGTAACGCCGGAGTACCCGGTGAAAACCACCGACCTACGGTCAGTACCTGTGATGGCGACTGCCCCACGTGGGATTCGAACTCGCAACCCAAAAGTGGAGGGCTAGTGGTAACATGTCGGAGAACCTTAACCGCTGGGCCACCACGGCCCTCAGGGACATGATAATTCAAACATATCAAAAAAAAAACAACAACAACAACACAGGGTTTTGTGCGTTATTTCGAGCGTTTTGGGCACTTTTCGAGAAAAGTGGTTGGCTCTGAAAAGAGCCGTTGTCAGGATTTAAGACTGCATCTCGGCTATTGTTCGTCTTGGTCTTCTGATCCCGAAACAACGTCTACAATTTCGCCATACAAGTCCTTTCTTAGTCCGGATATGTCGTCAGCCTTGTGGTGGGCATAGTCATAGTACATGTTCCGGAGACCTTCGATAACCGACAGTCGAAGTCTGTAGTTGTAGCGGAAGGTTCGTAGCCCGTCTCTCTTGGCGCCGAGGTAACGGGCCTGTAGCTCATCAAGCTTGTAATTCAGTTGCACAATCTGTTCACAGGCTCTGCGGAATCGACGCTCGCTCTCAAGCAGAGAGAACCGTTGGTCAAGTCTGGGGTTTTGTGCTGT
Source organism: Mimachlamys varia (assembly GCA_947623455.1). Classification (NCBI taxonomy): domain Eukaryota; kingdom Metazoa; phylum Mollusca; class Bivalvia; order Pectinida; family Pectinidae; genus Mimachlamys; species Mimachlamys varia. The sequence goes on along the minus strand of OX392531.1, from coordinate 15,322,414 downwards.
GGTCTTCATACTTTTCTCAATCAGTCTTTATTGCATGGAGTGTGAATTGAATGATACCAATGCAGTGTCCGTCGACCTTATATACATGCACTCGGGTGTCATCGCATGCGATGAGAAACTCGTGTGTACTCGGATATACACCTCATGACGCGTGTCACATCATTTCGTATATTGAGAGGAAGGCGACCGTTCCTTGTATAAACACCCGGTAAGTTACCGTTATCATCACACGTGGGTTAGCCCTGGTCACGGGTCCGTGCACACAGCATTGTACATGTGTATATTTGACCAGGGTGAGTGTTCGGGGGTTGGGGTTGGGGGGATTAAACTTGGGAGAGCGTTCAAAACTGACGCAGTAGTACAGCAGTACTTAGTCCTGATCAACGGTTGCCGAGTTGACTTGTTGATTGTGACGCCCGTGGTAACACAACTGATGACGTCATAGAACAGTTAAGACAATTAACGTAGCCAGATACATTGTGTCTTACGGCGATGTTTTGTGTGTTGGTATATAGCTATTGAGACGAATTACACATGCACATGGGATGTGGGCAGAATTTACATCAGTTAGCCGTTTCAATACACGTGTGTAAAACCAATATTACGTGTATATTTACTTGCACGGCCATACATGCGTAAACCCTATAAACCAATATTACGTGTATATTTACATGCACGGCCATGCATGCGTAAACTACATAATTCTTGTGGGCGTCAGGCAAAGGTTTAAGTTGAGCGCCATGCAATGCGCCATGTTATTGTGGTTTAAACAGTACATGAGTAGCATGTAATTTGATCAAATGCAACGTTTCGCATGCTTATGATGGGTAGAAATTTCGGACATTGTTGTGTGAATGACAGGAAAATGAAACGCGTAACAGTCGAAGGGACATAACTCTTGTCGCCTTAAAACAGTTGTACATTGTTTCATCGGTGAGCGGATTTTGGGTATTGGAAGAATGTAGAAGGCGGGGGTGAAATTTTGCACATAACGGTTAACAGACTATGTGCCCTTAAACGAGCGTGGGCGGATTGATTGACAGGTTGGTGACGTTTGAGTGCATAGACGGGAAGGTGAAGGTCGAAAAATCAAAAGGAAAACACAGGGACATGAGGTTTGGTTTGGTTTATTTTGTTAACGTCATATTAACAGACAGGGTCATTTAGGACATGTCAGGTTTTGGAGGTGGAGTAACGCCGGAGTACCCGGTGAAAACCACCGACCTACGGTCAGTACCTGTGATGGCGACTGCCCCACGTGGGATTCGAACTCGCAACCCAAAAGTGGAGGGCTAGTGGTAACATGTCGGAGAACCTTAACCGCTGGGCCACCACGGCCCTCAGGGACATGATAATTCAAACATATCAAAAAAACAACAACAACAACACAGGGTTTTGTGCGTTATTTCGAGCGTTTGGGCACTTTTCGAGAAAAGTGGTTGGCTCTGAAAAGAGCCGTTGTCAGGATTTAAGACTGCATCTCGGCTATTGTTCGTCTTGGTCTTCTGATCCCGAAACAACGTCTACAATTTCGCCATACAAGTCCTTTCTTAGTCCGGATATGTCGTCAGCCTTGTGGTGGGCATAGTCATAGTACATGTTCCGGAGACCTTCGATAACCGACAGTCGAAGTCTGTAGTTGTAGCGGAAGGTTCGTAGCCCGTCTCTCTTGGCGCCGAGGTAACGGGCCTGTAGCTCATCAAGCTTGTAATTCAGTTGCACAATCTGTTCACAGGCTCTGCGGAATCGACGCTCGCTCTCAAGCAGAGAGAACCGTTGGTCAAGTCTGGGGTTTTGTGCTGCGGTCTTCATACTTTTCTCAATCAGTCTTTATTGCATGGAGTGTGAATTGAATGATACCAATGCAGTGTCCGTCGACCTTATATACATGCACTCGGTTGTCATCGCATGCGATGAGAAACTCGTGTGTACTCGGATATACACCTCATGGCGCGTGTCACATCATTTCGTATATTGAGAGGAAGGCGACCGTTCCTTGTATAAACACCCGGTAAGTTACCGTTATCATCACACGTCGGTTAGCCCTGGTCACGGGTCCGTGCACACAGCATTGTTCATGTGTATATTTGACCAGGGTGAGTGTTCGGGGGTTGGGGTTGGGGGGATTAAACTTGGGAGAGCGTTCAAAACTGACGCAGTAGTACAGCAGTACTTAGTCCTGATCAACGGTTGCCGAGTTGACTTGTTGATTGTGACGCCCGTGGTAACACAACTGATGACGTCATAGAACAGTTAAGACAATTAACGTAGCCAGATACATTGTGTCTTACGGCGATGTTTTGTGTGTTGGTATATAGCTATTGAGACGAATTACACATGCACATGGGATGTGGGCAGAATTTACATCAGTTAGCCGTTTCAATACACGTGTGTAAAACCAATATTACGTGTATATTTACTTGCACGGCCATACATGCGTAAACCATATAAACCAATATTACGTGTATATTTACATGCACGGCCATGCATGCGTAAACTACATAAATCTTGTGGGCGTCAGGCAAAGGTTTAAGTTGAGCGCCATGCAATGCGCCATGTTATTGTGGTTTAAACAGTACATGAGTAGCATGTAATTTGATCAAATGCAACGTTTCGCATGCTTATGATGGGTAGAAATTTCGGACATTGTTGTGTGAATGACAGGAAAATGAAACGCGTAACAGTCGAAGGGACATAACTCTTGTCGCCTTAAAACAGTTGTACATTGTTTCATCGGTGAGCGGATTTTGGGTATTGGAAGAATGTAGAAGGCGGGGGTGAAATTTTGCACATAACGGTTAACAGACTATGTGCCCTTAAACGAGCGTGGGCGGATTGATTGACAGGTTGGTGACGTTTGAGTGCATAGACGGGAAGGTGAAGGTCGAAAAATCAAAAGGAAAACACAGGGACATGAGGTTTGGTTTGGTTTATTTTGTTTACGTCCTATTAACAGACAGGGTCATTTAGGACATGTCAGGTTTTGGAGGTGGAGTAACGCCGGAGTACCCGGTGAAAACCACCGACCTACGGTCAGTACCTGTGATGGCGACTGCCCCACGTGGGATTCGAACTCGCAACCCAAAAGTGGAGGGCTAGTGGTAACATGTCGGAGAACCTTAACCGCTGGGCCACCACGGCCCTCAGGGACATGATAATTCAAACATATCAAAAAAACAACAACAACAACACAGGGTTTTGTGCGTTATTTCGAGCGTTTGGGCACTTTTCGAGAAAAGTGGTTGGCTCTGAAAAGAGCCGTTGTCAGGATTTAAGACTGCATCTCGGCTATTGTTCGTCTTGGTCTTCTGATCCCGAAACAACGTCTACAATTTCGCCATACAAGTCCTTTCTTAGTCCGGATATGTCGTCAGCCTTGTGGTGGGCATAGTCATAGTACATGTTCCGGAGACCTTCGATAACCGACAGTCGAAGTCTGTAGTTGTAGCGGAAGGTTCGTAGCCCGTCTCTCTTGGCGCCGAGGTAACGGGCCTGTAGCTCATCAAGCTTGTAATTCAGTTGCACAATCTGTTCACAGGCTCTGCGGAATCGACGCTCGCTCTCAAGCAGAGAGAACCGTTGGTCAAGTCTGGGGTTTTGTGCTGTGGTCTTCATACTTTTCTCAATCAGTCTTTATTGCATGGAGTGTGAATTGAATGATACCAATGCAGTGTCCGTCGACCTTATATACATGCACTCGGGTGTCATCGCATGCGATGAGAAACTCGTGTGTACTCGGATATACACCTCATGACGCGTGTCACATCATTTCGTATATTGAGAGGAAGGCGACCGTTCCTTGTATAAACACCCGGTAAGTTACCGTTATCATCACACGTGGGTTAGCCCTGGTCACGGGTCCGTGCACACAGCATTGTACATGTGTATATTTGACCAGGGTGAGTGTTCGGGGGTTGGGGTTGGGGGGATTAAACTTGGGAGAGCGTTCAAAACTGACGCAGTAGTACAGCAGTACTTAGTCCTGATCAACGGTTGCCGAGTTGACTTGTTGATTGTGACGCCCGTGGTAACACAACTGATGACGTCATAGAACAGTTAAGACAATTAACGTAGCCAGATACATTGTGTCTTACGGCGATGTTTTGTGTGTTGGTATATAGCTATTGAGACGAATTACACATGCACATGGGATGTGGGCAGAATTTACATCAGTTAGCCGTTTCAATACACGTGTGTAAAACCAATATTACGTGTATATTTACTTGCACGGCCATACATGCGTAAACCCTATAAACCAATATTACGTGTATATTTACATGCACGGCCATGCATGCGTAAACTACATAATTCTTGTGGGCGTCAGGCAAAGGTTTAAGTTGAGCGCCATGCAATGCGCCATGTTATTGTGGTTTAAACAGTACATGAGTAGCATGTAATTTGATCAAATGCAACGTTTCGCATGCTTATGATGGGTAGAAATTTCGGACATTGTTGTGTGAATGACAGGAAAATGAAACGCGTAACAGTCGAAGGGACATAACTCTTGTCGCCTTAAAACAGTTGTACATTGTTTCATCGGTGAGCGGATTTTGGGTATTGGAAGAATGTAGAAGGCGGGGGTGAAATTTTGCACATAACGGTTAACAGACTATGTGCCCTTAAACGAGCGTGGGCGGATTGATTGACAGGTTGGTGACGTTTGAGTGCATAGACGGGAAGGTGAAGGTCGAAAAATCAAAAGGAAAACACAGGGACATGAGGTTTGGTTTGGTTTATTTTGTTTACGTCCTATTAACAGACAGGGTCATTTAGGACATGTCAGGTTTTGGAGGTGGAGTAACGCCGGAGTACCCGGTGAAAACCACCGACCTACGGTCAGTACCTGTGATGGCGACTGCCCCACGTGGGATTCGAACTCGCAACCCAAAAGTGGAGGGCTAGTGGTAACATGTCGAAGAACCTTAACCGCTGGGCCACCACGGCCCTCAAGGACATGATAATTCAAACATATCAAAAAAACAACAACAACAACACAGGGTTTTGTGCGTTATTTCGAGCGTTTGGGCACTTTTCGAGAAAAGTGGTTGGCTCTGAAAAGAGCCGTTGTCAGGATTTAAGACTGCATCTCGGCTATTGTTCGTCTTGGTCTTCTGATCCCGAAACAACGTCTACAATTTCGCCATACAAGTCCTTTCTTAGTCCGGATATGTCGTCAGCCTTGTGGTGGGCATAGTCATAGTACATGTTCCGGAGACCTTCGATAACCGACAGTCGAAGTCTGTAGTTGTAGCGGAAGGTTCGTAGCCCGTCTCTCTTGGCGCCGAGGTAACGGGCCTGTAGCTCATCAAGCTTGTAATTCAGTTGCACAATCTGTTCACAGGCTCTGCGGAATCGACGCTCGCTCTCAAGCAGAGAGAACCGTTGGTCAAGTCTGGGGTTTTGTGCTGCGGTCTTCATACTTTTCTCAATCAGTCTTTATTGCATGGAGTGTGAATTGAATGATACCAATGCAGTGTCCGTCGACCTTATATACATGCACTCGGTTGTCATCGCATGCGATGAGAAACTCGTGTGTACTCGGATATACACCTCATGGCGCGTGTCACATCATTTCGTATATTGAGAGGAAGGCGACCGTTCCTTGTATAAACACCCGGTAAGTTACCGTTATCATCACACGTGGGTTAGCCCTGGTCACGGGTCCGTGCACACAGCATTGTTCATGTGTATATTTGACCAGGGTGAGTGTTCGGGGGTTGGGGTTGGGGGGATTAAACTTGGGAGAGCGTTCAAAACTGACGCAGTAGTACAGCAGTACTTAGTCCTGATCAACGGTTGCCGAGTTGACTTGTTGATTGTGACGCCCGTGGTAACACAACTGATGACGTCATAGAACAGTTAAGACAATTAACGTAGCCAGATACATTGTGTCTTACGGCGATGTTTTGTGTGTTGGTATATAGCTATTGAGACGAATTACACATGCACATGGGATGTGGGCAGAATTTACATCAGTTAGCCGTTTCAATACACGTGTGTAAAACCAATATTACGTGTATATTTACTTGCACGGCCATACATGCGTAAACCATATAAACCAATATTACGTGTATATTTACATGCACGGCCATGCATGCGTAAACTACATAAATCTTGTGGGCGTCAGGCAAAGGTTTAAGTTGAGCGCCATGCAATGCGCCATGTTATTGTGGTTTAAACAGTACATGAGTAGCATGTAATTTGATCAAATGCAACGTTTCGCATGCTTATGATGGGTAGAAATTTCGGACATTGTTGTGTGAATGACAGGAAAATAAAACGCGTAACAGTCGAAGGGACATAACTCTTGTCGCCTTAAAACAGTTGTACATTGTTTCATCGGTGAGCGGATTTTGGGTATTGGAAGAATGTAGAAGGCGGGGGTGAAATTTTGCACATAACGGTTAACAGACTATGTGCCCTTAAACGAGCGTGGGCGGATTGATTGACAGGTTGGTGACGTTTGAGTGCATAGACGGGAAGGTGAAGGTCGAAAAATCAAAAGGAAAACACAGGGACATGAGGTTTGGTTTGGTTTATTTTGTTTACGTCCTATTAACAGACAGGGTCATTTAGGACATGTCAGGTTTTGGAGGTGGAGTAACGCCGGAGTACCCGGTGAAAACCACCGACCTACGGTCAGTACCTGTGATGGCGACTGCCCCACGTGGGATTCGAACTCGCAACCCAAAAGTGGAGGGCTAGTGGTAACATGTCGGAGAACCTTAACCGCTGGGCCACCACGGCCCTCAGGGACATGATAATTCAAACATATCAAAAAAAAAACAACAACAACAACACAGGGTTTTGTGCGTTATTTCGAGCGTTTTGGGCACTTTTCGAGAAAAGTGGTTGGCTCTGAAAAGAGCCGTTGTCAGGATTTAAGACTGCATCTCGGCTATTGTTCGTCTTGGTCTTCTGATCCCGAAACAACGTCTACAATTTCGCCATACAAGTCCTTTCTTAGTCCGGATATGTCGTCAGCCTTGTGGTGGGCATAGTCATAGTACATGTTCCGGAGACCTTCGATAACCGACAGTCGAAGTCTGTAGTTGTAGCGGAAGGTTCGTAGCCCGTCTCTCTTGGCGCCGAGGTAACGGGCCTGTAGCTCATCAAGCTTGTAATTCAGTTGCACAATCTGTTCACAGGCTCTGCGGAATCGACGCTCGCTCTCAAGCAGAGAGAACCGTTGGTCAAGTCTGGGGTTTTGTGCTGTGGTCTTCATACTTTTCTCAATCAGTCTTTATTGCATGGAGTGTGAATTGAATGATACCAATGCAGTGTCCGTCGACCTTATATACATGCACTCGGGTGTCATCGCATGCGATGAGAAACTCGTGTGTACTCGGATATACACCTCATGACGCGTGTCACATCATTTCGTATATTGAGAGGAAGGCGACCGTTCCTTGTATAAACACCCGGTAAGTTACCGTTATCATCACACGTGGGTTAGCCCTGGTCACGGGTCCGTGCACACAGCATTGTACATGTGTATATTTGACCAGGGTGAGTGTTCGGGGGTTGGGGTTGGGGGGATTAAACTTGGGAGAGCGTTCAAAACTGACGCAGTAGTACAGCAGTACTTAGTCCTGATCAACGGTTGCCGAGTTGACTTGTTGATTGTGACGCCCGTGGTAACACAACTGATGACGTCATAGAACAGTTAAGACAATTAACGTAGCCAGATACATTGTGTCTTACGGCGATGTTTTGTGTGTTGGTATATAGCTATTGAGACGAATTACACATGCACATGGGATGTGGGCAGAATTTACATCAGTTAGCCGTTTCAATACACGTGTGTAAAACCAATATTACGTGTATATTTACTTGCACGGCCATACATGCGTAAACCCTATAAACCAATATTACGTGTATATTTACATGCACGGCCATGCATGCGTAAACTACATAATTCTTGTGGGCGTCAGGCAAAGGTTTAAGTTGAGCGCCATGCAATGCGCCATGTTATTGTGGTTTAAACAGTACATGAGTAGCATGTAATTTGATCAAATGCAACGTTTCGCATGCTTATGATGGGTAGAAATTTCGGACATTGTTGTGTGAATGACAGGAAAATGAAACGCGTAACAGTCGAAGGGACATAACTCTTGTCGCCTTAAAACAGTTGTACATTGTTTCATCGGTGAGCGGATTTTGGGTATTGGAAGAATGTAGAAGGCGGGGGTGAAATTTTGCACATAACGGTTAACAGACTATGTGCCCTTAAACGAGCGTGGGCGGATTGATTGACAGGTTGGTGACGTTTGAGTGCATAGACGGGAAGGTGAAGGTCGAAAAATCAAAAGGAAAACACAGGGACATGAGGTTTGGTTTGGTTTATTTTGTTTACGTCCTATTAACAGACAGGGTCATTTAGGACATGTCAGGTTTTGGAGGTGGAGTAACGCCGGAGTACCCGGTGAAAACCACCGACCTACGGTCAGTACCTGTGATGGCGACTGCCCCACGTGGGATTCGAACTCGCAACCCAAAAGTGGAGGGCTAGTGGTAACATGTCGAAGAACCTTAACCGCTGGGCCACCACGGCCCTCAAGGACATGATAATTCAAACATATCAAAAAAACAACAACAACAACACAGGGTTTTGTGCGTTATTTCGAGCGTTTGGGCACTTTTCGAGAAAAGTGGTTGGCTCTGAAAAGAGCCGTTGTCAGGATTTAAGACTGCATCTCGGCTATTGTTCGTCTTGGTCTTCTGATCCCGAAACAACGTCTACAATTTCGCCATACAAGTCCTTTCTTAGTCCGGATATGTCGTCAGCCTTGTGGTGGGCATAGTCATAGTACATGTTCCGGAGACCTTCGATAACCGACAGTCGAAGTCTGTAGTTGTAGCGGAAGGTTCGTAGCCCGTCTCTCTTGGCGCCGAGGTAACGGGCCTGTAGCTCATCAAGCTTGTAATTCAGTTGCACAATCTGTTCACAGGCTCTGCGGAATCGACGCTCGCTCTCAAGCAGAGAGAACCGTTGGTCAAGTCTGGGGTTTTGTGCTGCGGTCTTCATACTTTTCTCAATCAGTCTTTATTGCATGGAGTGTGAATTGAATGATACCAATGCAGTGTCCGTCGACCTTATATACATGCACTCGGTTGTCATCGCATGCGATGAGAAACTCGTGTGTACTCGGATATACACCTCATGGCGCGTGTCACATCATTTCGTATATTGAGAGGAAGGCGACCGTTCCTTGTATAAACACCCGGTAAGTTACCGTTATCATCACACGTCGGTTAGCCCTGGTCACGGGTCCGTGCACACAGCATTGTTCATGTGTATATTTGACCAGGGTGAGTGTTCGGGGGTTGGGGTTGGGGGGATTAAACTTGGGAGAGCGTTCAAAACTGACGCAGTAGTACAGCAGTACTTAGTCCTGATCAACGGTTGCCGAGTTGACTTGTTGATTGTGACGCCCGTGGTAACACAACTGATGACGTCATAGAACAGTTAAGACAATTAACGTAGCCAGATACATTGTGTCTTACGGCGATGTTTTGTGTGTTGGTATATAGCTATTGAGACGAATTACACATGCACATGGGATGTGGGCAGAATTTACATCAGTTAGCCGTTTCAATACACGTGTGTAAAACCAATATTACGTGTATATTTACTTGCACGGCCATACATGCGTAAACCATATAAACCAATATTACGTGTATATTTACATGCACGGCCATGCATGCGTAAACTACATAAATCTTGTGGGCGTCAGGCAAAGGTTTAAGTTGAGCGCCATGCAATGCGCCATGTTATTGTGGTTTAAACAGTACATGAGTAGCATGTAATTTGATCAAATGCAACGTTTCGCATGCTTATGATGGGTAGAAATTTCGGACATTGTTGTGTGAATGACAGGAAAATAAAACGCGTAACAGTCGAAGGGACATAACTCTTGTCGCCTTAAAACAGTTGTACATTGTTTCATCGGTGAGCGGATTTTGGGTATTGGAAGAATGTAGAAGGCGGGGGTGAAATTTTGCACATAACGGTTAACAGACTATGTGCCCTTAAACGAGCGTGGGCGGATTGATTGACAGGTTGGTGACGTTTGAGTGCATAGACGGGAAGGTGAAGGTCGAAAAATCAAAAGGAAAACACAGGGACATGAGGTTTGGTTTGGTTTATTTTGTTTACGTCCTATTAACAGACAGGGTCATTTAGGACATGTCAGGTTTTGGAGGTGGAGTAACGCCGGAGTACCCGGTGAAAACCACCGACCTACGGTCAGTACCTGTGATGGCGACTGCCCCACGTGGGATTCGAACTCGCAACCCAAAAGTGGAGGGCTAGTGGTAACATGTCGGAGAACCTTAACCGCTGGGCCACCACGGCCCTCAGGGACATGATAATTCAAACATATCAACAAAAAAACAACAACAACAACACAGGGTTTTGTGCGTTATTTCGAGCGTTTTGGGCACTTTTCGAGAAAAGTGGTTGGCTCTGAAAAGAGCCGTTGTCAGGATTTAAGACTGCATCTCGGCTATTGTTCGTCTTGGTCTTCTGATCCCGAAACAACGTCTACAATTTCGCCATACAAGTCCTTTCTTAGTCCGGATATGTCGTCAGCCTTGTGGTGGGCATAGTCATAGTACATGTTCCGGAGACCTTCGATAACCGACAGTCGAAGTCTGTAGTTGTAGCGGAAGGTTCGTAGCCCGTCTCTCTTGGCGCCGAGGTAACGGGCCTGTAGCTCATCAAGCTTGTAATTCAGTTGCACAATCTGTTCACAGGCTCTGCGGAATCGACGCTCGCTCTCAAGCAGAGAGAACCGTTGGTCAAGTCTGGGGTTTTGTGCTGTGGTCTTCATACTTTTCTCAATCAGTCTTTATTGCATGGAGTGTGAATTGAATGATACCAATGCAGTGTCCGTCGACCTTATATACATGCACTCGGGTGTCATCGCATGCGATGAGAAACTCGTGTGTACTCGGATATACACCTCATGACGCGTGTCACATCATTTCGTATATTGAGAGGAAGGCGACCGTTCCTTGTATAAACACCCGGTAAGTTACCGTTATCATCACACGTGGGTTAGCCCTGGTCACGGGTCCGTGCACACAGCATTGTACATGTGTATATTTGACCAGGGTGAGTGTTCGGGGGTTGGGGTTGGGGGGATTAAACTTGGGAGAGCGTTCAAAACTGACGCAGTAGTACAGCAGTACTTAGTCCTGATCAACGGTTGCCGAGTTGACTTGTTGATTGTGACGCCCGTGGTAACACAACTGATGACGTCATAGAACAGTTAAGACAATTAACGTAGCCAGATACATTGTGTCTTACGGCGATGTTTTGTGTGTTGGTATATAGCTATTGAGACGAATTACACATGCACATGGGATGTGGGCAGAATTTACATCAGTTAGCCGTTTCAATACACGTGTGTAAAACCAATATTACGTGTATATTTACTTGCACGGCCATACATGCGTAAACCCTATAAACCAATATTACGTGTATATTTACATGCACGGCCATGCATGCGTAAACTACATAATTCTTGTGGGCGTCAGGCAAAGGTTTAAGTTGAGCGCCATGCAATGCGCCATGTTATTGTGGTTTAAACAGTACATGAGTAGCATGTAATTTGATCAAATGCAACGTTTCGCATGCTTATGATGGGTAGAAATTTCGGACATTGTTGTGTGAATGACAGGAAAATGAAACGCGTAACAGTCGAAGGGACATAACTCTTGTCGCCTTAAAACAGTTGTACATTGTTTCATCGGTGAGCGGATTTTGGGTATTGGAAGAATGTAGAAGGCGGGGGTGAAATTTTGCACATAACGGTTAACAGACTATGTGCCCTTAAACGAGCGTGGGCGGATTGATTGACAGGTTGGTGACGTTTGAGTGCATAGACGGGAAGGTGAAGGTCGAAAAATCAAAAGGAAAACACAGGGACATGAGGTTTGGTTTGGTTTATTTTGTTTACGTCCTATTAACAGACAGGGTCATTTAGGACATGTCAGGTTTTGGAGGTGGAGTAACGCCGGAGTACCCGGTGAAAACCACCGACCTACGGTCAGTACCTGTGATGGCGACTGCCCCACGTGGGATTCGAACTCGCAACCCAAAAGTGGAGGGCTAGTGGTAACATGTCGGAGAACCTTAACCGCTGGGCCACCACGGCCCTCAGGGACATGATAATTCAAACATATCAAAAAAAAAACAACAACAACAACACAGGGTTTTGTGCGTTATTTCGAGCGTTTTGGGCACTTTTCGAGAAAAGTGGTTGGCTCTGAAAAGAGCCGTTGTCAGGATTTAAGACTGCATCTCGGCTATTGTTCGTCTTGGTCTTCTGATCCCGAAACAACGTCTACAATTTCGCCATACAAGTCCTTTCTTAGTCCGGATATGTCGTCAGCCTTGTGGTGGGCATAGTCATAGTACATGTTCCGGAGATCTTCGATAACCGACAGTCGAAGTCTGTAGTTGTAGCGGAAGGTTCGTAGCCCGTCTCTCTTGGCGCCGAGGTAACGGGACTGTAGCTCATCAAGCTTGTAATTCAGTTGCACAATCTGTTCACAGGCTCTGCGGAATCGACGCTCGCTCTCAAGCAGAGAGAACCGTTGGTCAAGTCTGGGGTTTTGTGCTGCGGTCTTCATACTTTTCTCAATCAGTCTTTATTGCATGGAGTGTGAATTGAATGATACCAATGCAGTGTCCGTCGACCTTATATACATGCACTCGGGTGTCATCGCATGCGATGAGAAACTCGTGTGTACTCGGATATACACCTCATGACGCGTGTCACATCATTTCGTATATTGAGAGGAAGGCGACCGTTCCTTGTATAAACACCCGGTAAGTTACCGTTATCATCACACGTCGGTTAGCCCTGGTCACGGGTCCGTGCACACAGCATTGTACATGTGTATATTTGACCAGGGTGAGTGTTCGGGGGTTGGGGTTGGGGGGATTAAACTTGGGAGAGCGTTCAAAACTGACGCAGTAGTACAGCAGTACTTAGTCCTGATCAACGGTTGCCGAGTTGACTTGTTGATTGTGACGCCCGTGGTAACACAACTGATGACGTCATAGAACAGTTAAGACAATTAACGTAGCCAGATACATTGTGTCTTACGGCGATGTTTTGTGTGTTGGTATTTAGCTATTGAGACGAATTACACATGCACATGGGATGTGGGCAGAATTTACATCAGTTAGCCGTTTCAATACACGTGTGTAAAACCAATATTACGTGTATATTTACTTGCACGGCCATACATGCGTAAACCATATAAACCAATATTACGTGTATATTTACATGCACGGCCATGCATGCGTAAACTACATAAATCTTGTGGGCGTCAGGCAAAGGTTTAAGTTGAGCGCCATGCAATGCGCCATGTTATTGTGGTTTAAACAGTACATGAGTAGCATGTAATTTGATCAAATGCAACGTTTCGCATGCTTATGATGGGTAGAAATTTCGGACATTGTTGTGTGAATGACAGGAAAATGAAACGCGTAACAGTCGAAGGGACATAACTCTTGTCGCCTTAAAACAGTTGTACATTGTTTCATCGGTGAGCGGATTTTGGGTATTGGAAGAATGTAGAAGGCGGGGGTGAAATTTTGCACATAACGGTTAACAGACTATGTGCCCTTAAACGAGCGTGGGCGGATTGATTGACAGGTTGGTGACGTTTGAGTGCATAGACGGGAAGGTGAAGGTCGAAAAATCAAAAGGAAAACACAGGGACATGAGGTTTGGTTTGGTTTATTTTGTTTACGTCCTATTAACAGACAGGGTCATTTAGGACATGTCAAGTTTTGGAGGTGGAGTAACGCCGGAGTACCCGGTGAAAACCACCGACCTACGGTCAGTACCTGTGATGGCGACTGCCCCACGTGGGATTCGAACTCGCAACCCAAAAGTGGAGGGCTAGTGGTAACATGTCGGAGAACCTTAACCGCTGGGCCACCACGGCCCTCAGGGACATGATAATTCAAACATATCAAAAAAAAAACAACAACAACAACACAGGGTTTTGTGCGTTATTTCGAGCGTTTTGGGCACTTTTCGAGAAAAGTGGTTGGCTCTGAAAAGAGCCGTTGTCAGGATTTAAGACTGCATCTCGGCTATTGTTCGTCTTGGTCTTCTGATCCCGAAACAACGTCTACAATTTCGCCATACAAGTCCTTTCTTAGTCCGGATATGTCGTCAGCCTTGTGGTGGGCATAGTCATAGTACATGTTCCGGAGACCTTCGATAACCGACAGTCGAAGTCTGTAGTTGTAGCGGAAGGTTCGTAGCCCGTCTCTCTTGGCGCCGAGGTAACGGGCCTGTAGCTCATCAAGCTTGTAATTCAGTTGCACAATCTGTTCACAGGCTCTGCGGAATCGACGCTCGCTCTCAAGCAGAGAGAACCGTTGGTCAAGTCTGGGGTTTTGTGCTGCGGTCTTCATACTTTTCTCAATCAGTCTTTATTGCATGGAGTGTGAATTGAATGATACCAATGCGATGCGATGAGAAACTCGTGTGTACTCGGATATACACCTCATGACGCGTGTCACATCATTTCGTATATTGAGAGGAAGGCGACCGTTCCTTGTATAAACACCCGGTAAGTTACCGTTATCATCACACGTCGGTTAGCCCTGGTCACGGGTCCGTGCACACAGCATTGTACATGTGTAATTTGACCAGGGTGGGTGTTCTGGGGTTGGGGTGGGGACTTCCCCGAACACCAACTCTGCTTATAAAAACATGTTTACTTAGGTGGTCAGTTGTGATGATAGTGAGTTATAGTCTATAGCAGAAATGTTGTACAGGTAAATTACACAGGTAAATTAACTTCTGGTAACTAATTAGATACTCAATAACTAATGATATTTACAAATAAATGATAAATAGGTACTGCATAAAACAGCTGCAGATTTAGGAAATTTATCAAATATTACACCTGATTTCGGATTTTAAATTATCATATTTATTGATATGAATATAAGTTTCAGATTTGTGTAAATTTTTGTCATATATTGATTAAACGTATACCTTCTTTCAATTTTTTGTAAATAAACGTAATTAGTGTCATATATTAATTTAACTTGTACGTTCTTTTGGATTGGTGTAAATTGTTGTCATATATAAATTTTAAAATATTTGATTATTTATACAAGACATATGAACAAGTACTAAAAAGAATTATTATACATATAAATACGTATCAATAAAATGATTAGAAAGCAGGCTGAGCCTATTTAAGTCTTTTCCAACTTAGATAGCCAATATCCTTTATATATATACGTACATTGACAATTCAATATTTTATTTCGATGTAGATGGAGTAGGAAATTAGCATATCATGTTTTATCAGTTAAAGATCCATTTCTCAATCATTCTAATACGTTTAATTTGATTTATATAAATTACATTTTGAGAACTCCTTTATTTATTAAAATATGAATGCATTACTTATACATCTAGAATCTGTTATATTTAGTGCTTTATATAAAATTGTATATATATGTATGAATAGTATAATTAGTATAGTTGAATTTATTTCATCTGACATACCAACTACATCATTCAAAAAACATCTAAATTTACATAGCCTCAAAGATTATACATAGAAACAATATTTGTGTGGCAGTCATGCTGCATTAAGGTATGGCCATTAAAGAAAAGAAGGGGATGAGGATTAGAAGGCTTAGAGTAAAGTTAGTGCTACTGTTTTAGTTGGATTAAAATAATTTGCCATTCATTGATTATCCCAATCAGGGATTGATGAAAACAAGTTAATATGAGAAGTTACATCAGCTGTTTTATATCAATAAAGGATATAAATAAAAAGGGCCAAAGAACAGATCCTTCAGGAACTCCTGCAGATATGGATTAAGTATTTGATTGGTATCCATCAATAATTTCCCTTTGGTTTTCTATCAGATAATTTAGCTTTAACCACCCAAATAATTTGTCTTTTTATACCATTTTTGTAAAGTTTATACAAAATACTTACCTGCCGAACCCTGTCAAATGCCTTATTTATATCACAGAATATATTAGTTAAACTTGTACAGATTTAATTGTGTTTAATTGGTGTGGCGTCAGTTTAGTATTATCTGTCTTCATTTAATGTATTTCAATTAAGACACTGATGTCTATTAATTATCTTTCGGTGCTGTATTAAATATGTATGACTATAACATATATGAAAAGAAACTTAATTTTATTATCAATATGCTTTAAATAATTCGATTATGGAGATTGATTTTTCAAATAATGTATTTCAAGTATCATTTTTCATTTATAGAGTCTAAAAAATAATATTTGATGATCATTTTCTATTACTTAAAGCTGTATTATATGAAAATATGTTATTTATTTCATTACTGAGTTTAGTATCATGTCTACAAATCAAATGAGTTGACATTCTTAGTTGAAACAGACTATCACTTAAAATTCAAAGGATTTCCTATATAAACACCTTTCTTTCAAGTTACCAGAGTTGGTGTTCGGGGAATGAGCCGTTGGGGTTGGGGGGATTAAACTTGGGAGAGCGTTCAAAACTGACGCAGTAGTAAAGCAGTACTTAGTCCTGATCAACGGTTGCCGAGTTGACTTGTTGATTGTGACGCCCGTGGTAACACAACTGATGACGTCATAGAACAGTTAAGACAATTAACGTAGCCAGATACATTGTGTCTTACGGCGATGTTTTGTGTGTTGGTATATAGCTATTGAGACGAATTACACATGCACATTGGATGTGGGCAGAATTTACATCAGTTAGCCGTTTCAAAGAATTCTACAGCATATATAGCATTGATATTTCATGCGGTTTTCCCAATCGTCCAACATATTATGTAACACTTCCGGAATTTGCATAATACGTGATGGCGCAGTGAGTAACAGCCACAGGTGTTTCTGGCTAGGCGATTTAGTATATCGTGAGTTCGATGCCCGGATTGAACAAAACTCAAACATTGTTTTCCTGCGTCACTTGTGTTTCTATTTTATTGATCTAATTATTTAAAAAAAACACACACACTGTTTCATAATCAAATGTGTTGTTGATCCGAATTTGAATTTCCTGTTGTAATTGTAACGAGTTATTTATATATATAATTATGTTAAGAAAAATCGATCGACCGACTTAAACATTAGCTGCTTTCACTCTTCAAGGGGCTTTTCATGTTTATTTTAAAAGGAGAAGATAGTGACATTACAATCATATGCTACACTGCAATAGTAACATGACGTCACGATGTACACAAGTCTGGCGGACAAACTAGCGCAAACTTTATATATATCGTACCGTTCGAATTACTGTAGTCTGACCAATATACATTATCATAATATCGATGTTGTCAAACCAGTCCCATTTTGGTAATCGGTAAATCTTCCGATAAATGTGATGATGAAAAGATTAACAGAAACAGATGTCGTATATTTTCGAAAATGTTCTGTACAAACTGTATTTACACCACAAACATCAATGTAAATATGTATTTATCCCAATGGTTTGCTTGTACATTTAAAGCTAATCGCAGAAAATAGTTGCATGTATTCTGAACAAATATATTTTATAGACATCGCATGTCTGAATGCCGTAAGACGGGATTCAATTACAGCTATCTGTATTCGATCATTATGCGGTAACATTGTTCTTCAGAACAAACCTGGATTACTTATTCATTAAACTCTTCACATAACCTTTACATAACGCATGTAAAAGAGTGTTCTATCTCATAACGCAGATATTTCACAACGTTGTATTCTGTCTTGCTTCCAAAATCTGTTTTTTATTGACAGTGTGTTGGCGATCGCCATTGCAATAAAGTACAAAAACAACATTACTCTGTTATCTCTACATACTGCTGCATTACTAAGATATCCTGTTTCAGTCGCATCTGTAGATTAATTGTTGGTCTAAGCCAGGGACACATTGGGGTTGGAAAGGGGGTTCAGTTCGACTTCATGGTTATTACTTATGATAACCGGTTCCTTGTCTTCCGGCCAGACTACTGGTTAACTGTTGACTACCCTATCGACGTGCGTGTTTCAAGCAAGAGCTTTGAGCAACACCCAGAGCTTTAAACGGAACGTTTGTAGTGTTGTCATATTTGCGCAAGAATATGACAAGACTTGAACATACGTACTAGGCTTCCAGGCCACAAACGACACTTCATGATAGCTTCCAAAGTAACAACCATAAATAATGTCGGCCGGTCGCTAACGTGACTGGTGCGACCCGGATCACGAGTCTCAGGGACAAGTCGAGCAGACCCAAGGTCACTCCAGAAGGAAAGTGTTTCCACTCACTGTTTAGTTACACTTCATTAACTGTTATGTACTGTCAATTTTAAAGGATGGATAGTTTACATGTTTGCTGCCAGGGGAAGCATCGACTGTGCTTTTAGCATGAACAAAACCAACCGATATCCACAAAATACCTGTTTCAAAGTTTTTTGATGTACACACTTGAATGTGATTATATGTTTTGTACGTTAACACCTACTGGTTACTTCTGTTTATAACACCGCTCATTAGTGGCGCCTTTTTTAAGCCAGCCTTTTTTCTGACGTCATTTCGCACCCTGGGGATTCCCCACTATTTAGCCAGTTTATGTAGACATTTTTCAAGTGGCTATTCTGTTGCGCAAACAAGATTTTTTTCTTCTCTCATTCCATCGGCGGAACACACGTATTTTCACGTCGAATAACTTTATTGATACGGAACAAAATCAGAAAGGTAAGTCGGTACATCAAACTCTGCTGTGTGGATACCTAGCATGTCACAGACCTTAAGAAGTGCCGATTTAGCGGTTTCCAAGTCTTGTTTCACCACTGCAACGTTACAAATTGTAACGCTCTTTTCGGGTTTATTTTCTGTACCATCGCAGTATTTCTCTCCAAAAAATTGAACAGCACGAGATTCAACCAATTCATCGACTTTTCTACCGAAATCGGCGTGACTTAAAATATGCTGATGCACAGGTAAAGCACAAGTTATGCCCATCATACGGACGATCGCCTTTTGGTTGGGAATATTTGGTCGGATCCCAGCGGCAATTGCTATCACATACCAGAGCAGATCGAAACCATAACAGGTTTGCATCCAGTTCCGTATATAATCCCCGCCCATGCGTCCATTTATTTCGACGAGTTTGGGGCCTGTCGATGTCAACTTCATTTCAACGTTAAAGACGCCGTTACGCAGACCAATGTCGGTACAACAGTCGGACGCTGCTGTCTTCAGTTCTGCCACTTTCGATGGCGGCAGACATGATGGCATGGACATGGCTGTTTCAATAAGGCATCCTGGTCTAGTAGGACCATTGTCAGAAACAATGGCGGCAATTATCTCCCCTTGATAAATGATTACCTCTATGTCGTGTTCAGTGCCATCGAAGTATTCCATCAACATCATTGGTTTTCCATCTTCAAGCGAAGTAGCCAGATTGTCGTACACATGTCGAATTTCTTCCTCTTCCGCAATCAACACCACGCCATTAGCATCTGCATCATTGTTTGGTTTGCATATAGCAGGAAATCCAATGGTATTTATTGCCGATCTCAAAGTGTTTTCGCATGCAAACGAAGCAGTCCTCCCAGTAAATTTGTACGTTTTCGGGAACTGGGGAACGCCCTCAGTTTGGTTTTGTAAGTAAGTCTGAGTTAAACTTTTATTACAAGCAATACTTGCCCCCTTAACGCCAGCACCCCCACGTAGTTCCAACTTCTCACATAGATGAGCAGTTAGTACTCCACATGCATCTGTGAATGTACAGCACCCATCAATCGAGAAATTATCAGCGGCCAATTTCTCAATTATTCTCTCGGCGTGGATTTCCTCTTGATTGTGATCAGTAAAATCATACCAGATGTATTTGTGTACCTCTTCTAGTGGAAAAATACTAGGTGTGTGTTCGACAACAATGAGCTGAAAAAAGACAAAACACTGTTCAATATGTGTTCAATACATAACAATTATGGACCTTTGCTGAGGTCCATATGGTGTTATACTAACCTGGTAGAATCAAATATCGACCAAGGGCGTTAGCCCAAAGTCAATAGTTTAGATTTTACCTGGTTGGTATAACACCATATTTACCGAATCAAAGGTCCTTGATTTTTTTTATTAGATATGAAACTTGTTTGCAAAGTTCTTAAATTGCATGACATCCGTCTTGATAAAGCATGAAATTTACAGTTGCTTGCATTGGTACTATAACGTCACAAATGCAATATTGACTTGGTGTTTCTAAAAGTAAAAACATCTGGTCAATATCACAAAATATGGATATCCACGTGACCATATAAAGGCCAATAAGATTCGAAGAATGTCGGACCATTTCTAATATTCATAAATAGTACATTCATAACCTAAGCATACTCTACAACAAAAGCAAATATTTTTTTTTATATTTTTCACTGGTAAAATATAATTAATTATCGTATATAGTATCCTAGTGAACCATAGAAAATTACTTTACCTTGATTCCGTAATTCTGCAAGGCAGTCCGAATCCATTTGCGATTTACCTGGTCGTCTCCTACCACTAGGATAGTTTTGCCATCCAACACGCGGCTCTCGGACAAACTAGCTTCCTCTAATGGATTCATGACAACTTTCCCAAGAATGCGCTATCTGAAAACAAGCAATGGTTTTATTACAGCTAAGACACAAAAAAAAAAAAATCAGAGAATATCAAAGCGTCAACAAAACCATAATCTGAACTCAAAATTGATTAAACTAGGGGCAAAATAGGAACAAAGAAAAGATTTACATGGAGAATCTCGTAAAAGCACAAGAGAATAAGAACAGGTGTTCCGGAAGAGTAAGCGTCTTCTGCTTCATCGACGACACCCGCCATGTAAATCTTGGACACATCCAAGTAAGCATCAATGCTCAAAATGAGAACCGAGTCATCATTGTCATCACAACAAGTAAACACACTAACAAACAAACTCAAAAACGTCCATCTTCATATCACACAAAGATACAGAATATTTCTCGATGATATCAAGATGGCGAACATAAAACATGCCCATAGTCTTCATCAACCTGCATTTCCCGAATCCCTGTGCCGTAAGTTTGTTCGTCAACAGTCGACATCTATCACGAAAATCGCGATATTCAGAGCAAGCCCTAGAATAACGAATCAACTGCGTCATGTGAACACCATAGGATGGAGAAGCAGGGATGTTACTATCAAGAAAGGGAAAGTTCACGATCGGAAAATCGAAATCGTCACGTTTATCATACAGCTTAGTAGTAAGTTGCCCGTGTTGGTCATAGTTTAAGTAAAGATCGAGGTGAGAAGCTGATGTAGGAGAGTCTGTTGTGTCTTTAATCTCAAGTTCAGTAGGGTATATGCGATCTACTAGGTCAGCAAACTTCTTGTTGTTTATAGACAACACATCGTCGATATACCTGAAAGTGAAATTCGAAGATTTGGCAAGGTTTTTGTTACCCGTCCTGATAAGCCCCGCGACAAATTCAGCCTCATATGAAAACAAAAACAAGCCAGCCAAAAGTGGTGCACAGTTAGTGCCCATTGGAATGCCAACAGTCTGTTGGAAAATCTTTCCTCCGAACTCAACAAAGATATTGTCAACACAATTTAGAGCCAATAAACACAAAACAAGGTTATAGTTGATACAGATTGACGTAAGTTTGGGTTTAATTTGTTTAGCAACCTATAAACAGGTATGGTCATTTGAGGACGTGACTTCATGTACGTTATAAATAACGTACATGAAGGAGGCAAATATAAACATATAGCATGTCCCAAGTTTGTGTTTATTGTTTACGTCTTATTCAAAGCTGGAATCATTTAAGAACGTGCCTCCGTGTGTGCTGTGTATACGGCTAAGCTTGTATGTAAGCTTGGGGCAGGGTATGTTGGAGTTTCTGCCTCCCGTTGATAGTGCGGATTTGATGTCTACTTTATAAGAACTATCTAACTGAAATACCATGCTGAAGGCAACCAACCCAGCATCCAGCCCGGTCACATTATACTACCACGTAGCAACGTGTGAACCATTTGCTGTCGTTACTGTTCAATATTGCCAGTTACTGGTGAACCAAAGTTCTAGCCTTTGGTTTGTGTTGATTCAGTAATAGATAATAAGATACGTTATGTACGCTATTTAACATTGCTTAAGAAACTTATTGTTAACATTGCTTAAGTTTATTAACGTTGATGTTTCGACACACAAATAGATATTTCAACACACTAGTAAATACATTTTGAAAAATAGCAAAACACTAGATGCTGCTTTATATAAAAGTAAAATACTTACCAAATTTGAAGGAAGTGTTGCAACTCTACCCAGATATATCTCTCTGATTTAAAACCGTTATCGTCAGATTTAAAAACGGTATATCACTGCATATGAATGTGTCAACGCTTCAATATCCAATCAAACAATCGACGCCTGTCGTCTTAACGCGGATATTTAAACGGATGTCGCACGGATATTACTATTTATCATATGGCTACCGTTATATGCGGTGTAAAAACGCCGTTACATAAATTTTCTATATCACACACGTGTAATAACATCTTCCGCTTCGCTGATTGGCTGGTTCCTTGCGAACTGTATCACTACGCACTGGAACGGTCGTACGAAGTGTACAACTTGCGACTGCTAGTAGAATTAAGTTCGGAGTTGCTGATGAAGTTAAGGTTGACAACAAAAACAAAGGTCGTTATAAAGCGTAAATAATTACAGACATGTAAACAATATTAATCTACAAAAGACATATTTTGATCCGAGGATCCTTTCCCAACAACGGTATAATAGGATAAGCTGACGTCAACAAACATGCCTTACACAATCCAAACCAATGCTTTCAAATCCACCTGAAGGATATGCTCTTGTGGGGTTTCAATCACGTTCAAATCTCGTTTTGATCTCACGTCAGATATTTTTGTAACATCTGACAATTTATTATCGATTTCGATAGCAAATATGCATCTGAAAAATATAGCAAAAAAAATAGATGTCTGTTATTTGTAGAACTTGTTTTAGAAGAATTAAAAAAAAATGACCATTATGGTTTCTTATTTCTCAATTATTCTCTCGGCGTGGATTTCGTCTTGTATGTGATCAGTAAAATCATACTGGAAGTATTCGTATACTTCTCTGGTGGAAAAGTACTTGGTTTGTATTCGACAAGAATGAGCTAAAACAAAACGACAAAACACTGTTCAGTAATAAAGAATATCATAGTCCGAATGTATTATATAAATGCAGTGCAATACATTGTATTATATTTAACCATAGAAAAATTACTTTACCTTGATTCCGAAATTCTGCAAGGCAGTCCGAATCCATTTGGGATTTACCTGGTCGTCTCCTACCACGAGGATAGTTTTGCCATCCATTACGTGCATCTGTGACAAACTTGCTTCGTCTAATGGATTCATGACAATTTTCACAGGAATGAATTACCTACAAAACACACAATACTACAGCTAACACCAGTCGATATGTCTCGACCCTGATGTTCGAACAACATTCCACGACCTTCATGATAAGTATGTGGTTGTGTCTGCAGACAAGGCATCTAATAACCTGATCCTGGTTTGCAAACACTTGTACATTTTTTCTATTCGCAAAACGATTTGGGTCTGCTTGATTACCAAAATAAATCTTACTTTCACAATGACCGGTTTTGCGAAAGTTGAAATAGCATCTAACCAAACATTAGTTTTACCGTCCTAGTAGATATCCGTTAATGAGCAAGACGCTGACCTACCTCGTCTATATTTACCGTCCTAGTAGATACCCGTTAATGAGCAAGACGCTGACCTAGTTTTACCGTCCTAGTAGATACCCGTTAATGAGCAAGACGCTGACCTACCTCGTCTATATTTACCGTCCTAGTAGATACCTGTTAATGAGCAAGACGCTGACCTACCTCGTCTATATTTACCGTCCTAGTAGATACCCGTTAATGAGCAAGACGCTGACCTACCTCGTCTATATTGGATATCTAAAGTGCACCAGAATTCATATAAGCAACGTTTTATCGCTGGCTCTTCTCATTGCTCAACCAAGCCATTATCAAAACTTTGTAGTACTACTCTTAGTACCGTTAAATCGAGGCTCAAGTCTTTTTGCACGCTGTATACTCCTGAAGGGAATTAACGAGATATGGATTTTGAAAAACTCGAAATATTCTTTGATCAATCTTGAGAAACCCCTTCTTAAAAGTGGGTGTTTTTGTATCAAAGCATTTTACCACCCTGTATAACACGATATCTCAAACAAAACTGAACGAACGTCTTAGATCTCTCGTTCTTTTTCAAAAACATATCTTGGCACATACTTTGTGAAAAACACAACAAAGACCTAGATGAAATATATTGAGGAAGATATATATTTTTTTATATTATTTTCTAGAAATTTTACATGAAATACATAGAAGACAGAACAACTTTCACATTCACTCGCACTCACTGACATCATCATCATACTAAATCAAAACATAAAATTATCATAATAATAACCATGGTGGTCTCATCACAGTATTCTGTCTCAAGATCACCATCACATTCATCATCATCAGCATCATAATCATCATCATCATCATCATCATCATCATCATCATCATCATCATCATCATCCTGATATCCAATCTGATTGAAATACAGATCTTCACTATTACTATCGTGTATAGGATCTGACAGCGACCAGTAGAAGGTCATGTGCAGATGTTCATATTTTGCCCCTGGTTTAATCGATTTTGAGTTTGGATTATGATTATGTTAACGCTTCGGTATTCTCTTATTTATTTTCCAACATACTGTTGACATTCTAATGGGAACCAAATAAATTAGAAAACACCGAAGCGTTAACAAAATCATAATTCGAACTCAAAATCGATTATTCCAGGGGTAAACTATAAACAAATGAAAGATTTACATGAAGAACCCTGTGAAAGTAAAAGAGAACACCACCAGGTGTAAACGTCTTCTGCTTCATCGACTACCTCCGCCATGTAAATGTTTGTCAAATCCAAGTAAACATCAAGTTCTCAAAATGAGAACCGAGCAACATTGTCAATCACAAGAGGTAAGCACACTAATGAGCATCTTCAAAAACGTCCATCTCCTTTTCACTCAAAGATACAGAATACTTCTCAATGAGACAAAATGGCGATCACAAAACTTGCCCATAGTTCTGATCAACCTGCATCTCTCGAATCGTTGTTCTGTTAGTTTGTTTGTCAGCAGCCAACATCGATCACGAAAATCACGATATTCAAAGCTAGCCATAGAATATCGAATCAACTGCGACATGTAAACACCATAGGTTGGAGAAGCATTATGTTATCATATAGCTTAGTAAGCTGTCCATGTTGGTCGTAGTTTAAGTAGTAATCGAGGTAAGCAGCTGATGTAGATGAGTTTGTTGTGCCCTATATTTCAATTTCAGAAGGGTATATACGATCGACGTGGTCAGTAAACTTCTTATTGTTTATAGAAAACACATCTTAGATATATCTGAAAGTGAAATTAAAAGATTTGGCAAAATTTTTGTTACCTGTCCTGATTCGCTCTTCCACAAATTCAGCCAAAATATGCCCATTCTTGGCTGACTTTTTTGTTGTCATACGCAGCTGAATGTGTACAGGGGCTTATCTTTATATGATAGATGTCAGCTGCTGCCGAACAAACTTATGACACAAGGATACGAGAGATACAGTTTGATGAATACTATGGGCATGTATTATGGGCGCCATCTTGGTTTCATTGAGAACTAGTTTGTGTCCTTGTATGGTATGAAGATGGCCGCTTTTTAATTGCACTTGTGCGCACAAAATCTCCAAAACAGTAAAGGTTGATTTTTTCAAAGTCCTAATTACAGCCAAGGTCATTTGAGGACGGGTTCCCGGTGTAAACGATGTGGGTATATGTGTAGAGAGCATGTGTATCTTGGAGGCTGCGGTATGTTCGTGTAAGCCTTCTTGCTATAGTCTTTTGCTAATTTATAGTGCTACCACACTGAAGTATACTGCCGAAGGCCCCCAGCAGAACACCCCATCCGGTCACATTATACTGATAACGGGTAAACAAGTCGTTCCATTCCCATAATGCTGAGCGACAAGCAGGGAGTAGTAAACTGGTATGTCTTGGTCTGGGGATAGTACCTAAAGTCTTCCTCGCAGGGGCGAACGCTCAAGTAAAGGCCCAAAAGTGAGGTTGTGCCAAAGGAGACATTAAGAAGGAGTAAGTTGTTTAGAAAGAATAAAAAAACATCAGATCTTTGGATCAAAAATTTAATAAAATGAAATTTTGATTAATTTTGTATAGGTTTCGGTTTTTTTTAAATGTGTTTGAGCAAGTCAATGCAGATTGTTATTCTGATGAATTTGATGTTTTCAGTGAAACATATATTTAAGATCGTTTCACATTTCAAACTTCCAAATTCCACCAGTGGGATTCAGCTTGAACTTGCCATAATGATCCTGGCGTAGTTTTGACTAAATGGTGTTATTTTTTAGTTAGTTTGAAATCAAATTTGGCTACCATGACATCATACCTAAAAGGTATAAATGGCTGTAACTCAAAAACCGTTAAACTAACAGCTTTTAAGAGGTAGAATGCAACTTCTTCTACAAGGTAATATAAAAACTGCTTAGTGAAAAAGCTCGCCAGAGGTCAAAGTTACAGTTGCACAACGCACCAAAAAATGCGTGCATCGTGCATACATCGTGCACACATCGTTCGCACATGGTGCTTACAATTGGGCGATCTAAAGATAGTTCTGTCATCTGTGCAATTCTTGTGCGATTCTCATTGCACACACGCACAAATTGGTACAATTGGTCGATAAATATTACTGAACGAAAAAATATGGAACCCTATTGTCGTTAAACTATATAAATTAGCATCATATTTATTTGGATTATGTTATTTTTACAGTAAGTAGTATTACAGTGATTATGAGAGAACCAAGTGCAGGTTTAGCTCCAAAGTAACAGTAAATCACATGCAATGACAATTGTTTTATTTCTCGGAAACAATACATTGTATATACAAATGGGTGATGTTAATGCATGGTTAAAGAGAGTGTTGTAAGTGACCCGGGTCAGAGACATCTAGATATATGGTCTATATACAGGTATAAATTGGTAAAAACTGATAGTATTTACCTGAATGAGAACTTGTCAATATGTGTTGAAAATCTACATGTGTCTATTTGGTGTGTTTCAAAAACTATATAAAGACTATTCCTTACTCTTAGAATATAAAGATAGAATTATCAGCCAATTTATGTAGTAAAATACAGAAATATGCTTAAAACAACTAGCGCGAAATCGTTTATATTGTTAAGCCATTTCTCAATTCACATCAACCGCAATTGGTATCGCACAATGTTAGTTTATCGTGCGCCCACATGCGCGTTAGAAATAATCGCCCAAGATGGCATCGTTCTCACATAGTGCGCACTTTGTGCATACACCGTTCACACATCGTGCGCACATCGTGTAACGTTTTAACTGTAATCTATCTTTAGATTTTTTTTTCATTTTTTACATTTTGTTTTAAATTTATTATTACAGATCAATGCAGTATGTCTTTCAAATTATTTTGATACCTGCAGTTTTCAATAGTCCTTCCTGTTTCCGTTGTACATCATTTTAAAAATTCCCAAAAATGTGTGCACTTTGCATACACCGCAAATAATATGGAATATTTAACATTGTTTTAGATAATTAACGTTAACGTTGCTTTTCCTTTAATTGAAAAGCAAAATATGAGATGCTACTTTAAATAAACTACAATACATACCAAATTGAAAGATGATGTGTCCGTCCGATTTAAAACAGGTATATCACTGTATAAAAATGTGCAGAGGTTTCAATCTCCAGTCCGTGACCAGACATTCGACGCCTGCTGTGTAACCTTGGGTATTGCAACAGATGTCATACCATATATATAAATGAATCAAGCATCATTCCCCTTTTTAAAATAAGTGTAGGTAACAGTAGAAAAAAAAACATTTTTTAAATGGCTTATTCGTATCCGTGGTTAGTTGATCTACCGTGTACGCCGTTATTAGCGACCCATCCCCACATAAGCATCCTTCCCACCTTTCTGTGGAGGTTTCGAAATTATATAAGCGCCCCTATAATCGTCCCACAAGTAAATTATTGCATCCTATGGTACGATAAACCTGTAAGCAGTTCAAACAAAAAAGAATAAACAGTTTCGATCCTGTTCGAATTCCACGAAATAACAGCTGCTAGAATAATGAGTAGCTCGAACCACCTTTAAAGATACATTTGCAAATCTTTAGATCCATAATTAAAGATAATTAAATATGTCATATTCACTTGCGTGTTGTTAATAAATCATCAAGTTATTCCCATAACATAAAGAAACATAGGCTCCGGGCCGCAAGTCAATTGTAATTTATCAAAATGCGAAGGATGTATTGATATTGCAAAAAAAAAAAAAAATCTCAAGAGAATAC
Source organism: Mimachlamys varia (assembly GCA_947623455.1). NCBI lineage: Eukaryota > Metazoa > Mollusca > Bivalvia > Pectinida > Pectinidae > Mimachlamys > Mimachlamys varia. The sequence goes on along the minus strand of OX392531.1, from coordinate 15,293,932 downwards.
CGAAACATCCACAAAACCATAGCCCGAACTAAAAGTCATTTGAGCAAGTGGGAAAATATGAACAAATAAAGAAAGATTAAAATGGAGTATAAGACCATGTATTCCGGACGAGTAAGCGTCTTCTACTTCATCGACGACACCCGCCATGTAATCTTAGTCCCATCCACGTAAACGTCACATTCTCAAAGTGAGAACCGAATCATTACTTCCAATCACATCAAGGAAAGCACACTAATGAGCATACATAAAAACATCCATCTTCAGATCAAAAGGATACAAAATATATCTCAATGATACCAAGATGGCGAGCATAAAAACTTCTGATCAGTCTGCATCTCTCAAATCCATGAGTAGTAAGTTTTTTGTCAGCAGTCGTCATTGATCACAAAAAAACTGGATATCTAGAGAATCAATTAAAACATGTTAACCCCGAATGTTGGAGATAGCTTAGTAGTAAGCTGGCCATGTTGGTCATAGTTTAAATAAAGATCGAGATAATCAGCTGATGTAGAAGATACTGTGGTATCCTTTACGAATCGACCTCCTGGCCAAATATTTTTTGTCGATTCCACTATAAGTAATGTTAAACAAGTCACCTCAAATGACATGCTTCATAAACCAAGAACTTAAGTTTTATAGAGGGCCATTTTTCATATAGAAATTGAACGGTGGTTTTGAATGGAAATTGGTTACATCCATATTGCATTAAGCCGCTAGGGCTTCATGATTGATATGGATATAACCGATTCTTTTCATACTGATATTAATTGAATTTAAATCAAAGTAATGATAGGACTAGGAATCTCGTATTTTACATTTTGAAAACATAGCAATAAATGAGCTTTCATAGAAATACTGTGGTTCGCTCACACTTTATTTGAATGCCTGCATGGTATTGAGATGTTCATATATATTGTACAGCACTCTGACGTGCTAACTAGTAATTTGAATGTCAGAGACCCGCAATTGGATCGAAGCTTGAATCTTGCAGTAATAATCGTACACTTCAAATTGATAGCTTTTGTCAGCTTTGAAATATTTAATGAAGACATTTGGAATTTATTTGATAACCAAAAATTCAAATATTTCTATGGGGTGAATTTGCTAAAGACAGAAAACATAGTTGTCACACTTATGCTTTTATTACGTGAATAAAACACTGACTTTCATCTTTGAGTTTAAATAACATTTTCTGATATATTTTGATTTATTAATGAAAAATTGTACATATATCTATTCTAAGGCAACATTATTTGGTCATGTATTCTTAAACATAATGAGAACCTAACGTCTTGGGAACTGGACGAAGTTATTGTGGTTTTACCCATAGTTTCGCTACCACAACACTACATTAAACTAATTTGATATCAACGTCTAATTGCTAATACAACTTAACAAACAAAACCAGACATTGGCTTCTATTAGATCTCCGTTTTATTGTATGTGAATGCAGTAGTTAATGGTCACAATATAAAATTCCAACCCAATTTAAAATATCTTGGCGTGCTTATTTATAAATATCTTTCAGGTGAACAAATGGTAACAAATATCATCAAACAATTAATCAGAGACTTAATTTCGATATATACAGGAACAACAACAGGTGTTTCTATATCCCACCTCGACAAACATTGTGCTCGGCTTTCATGCGTTGGTTTGGTTTATTATGTTTTATGGCCTATTAACTGCCAGGGTCATTTAAGGACATGCCAGGTTTGGGAGGTGGAGAATAACCGGAGTACCCAGAGAAATACCACCGACATACGGTCAGTACCTGGCAACTGCCCCACGTGAGTTTCGAACTCGCAATCCAGAGGTGGATGGCTAGTGGTAAAAGGCTTACTGAAACACTATAACATAAGATACAAATTACTCAAAACACAATGGTAAGATTCATACTCCCTCTTGAAAGCAGGACAAGAATTACTTTTCCTGAATTATCTAAACTAAATATGTTAAAGGTAAAACTAAGAGTTTGACAACTAAGAATAAACCATGCGTTTAATATCTTCCATTGTAAATGTCCCAGCTATCTCAATCATTTTTGCTCTCTAGAAATAACAATAAGTACAACTAGGCCATCAAACATTTAATATTTACGTGTAAGGGAAAACAAATCTCTTCATTCTAAGTTAATGTCACTACAGACTGGAAATCTCTCCCACATGTGATCTAAGGCATCAATAAAACATCTCATTAAAAACATATTCTTAAGCCTATATATTGGAAAGTTCTAAACAAGAACATCATTAAGAATACATTTATTACTAGTACAGCTTCGACTGCTGACAAACAAACTAACAACATAAGGATTCGAGATATGCAGGTTGATCAGAACTATGGACAAATTTTATGGTCGCCATCTTTGTCTTTAAATGATATGAAGATGGACGTTTTTGAGTATGCTCATTAGTGTGTTTACTTGTTGTGATTGACAATGATACTCGGTTCTCATTTTGAGGATTGATGCTTGCTTGGATGTGACAAAGATTTACATGGAGGGTGTCGAAGATGAAGCAGAAGACGCTTACTCTTCCGGAATACCTGGTCTTATTATCTTGTACTTTTTAAGGGTCTCCATGTTAATCTTTCCTTTGCTTATATTTTTCTGATATTGTCATATCATATATGTAATTTTCTACCAGTTTCTTTGGGTTAAGATGAGTTCCAAAATGCTGTTGCCTGCTTATACTTTGTATATTGCACGTTCGCTGGTGGATCATCAGCAACAATATATTTGTTCCGTGAAGATTTTTCTCTTCTCTCATTATCTCCGAAAAAACATTTAAAAAATCGCCTTCTAGTATTTTAAGGCAATATGTCTGTCAAATTACTTATTTATACGGAACAAAATCAGAAAGGTAAGTCGGTACATCAAAATGTTCGGTGTGGATACCTAATATGTCACAGACTTTAAGAAGTGACGATTTAGCGGTTTCCAAATCTTGTTTCACCACTGCAACGTTACAAACTGCAACACTCTTTTGGGGTACATTTTGTGTAAAATCGTAATATTTCTCTCCAAAAAACTGAACAGCACGAGATTCAACCAATTCATCGACTTTTCTACCGAAATCGGCGTGACTTAGAATGTACTGATGCACAGGTAAAACACAAGTTATGCCCATCATATGGACGATCGCCTTTTGGTTGGGAATATTTGGTCGGATCCCTGCCGCAATTGATATCACATACCAGAGCAGATCGAAGCCATAACAGGTTTGCATCCAATTTCTTACATAATTTCCGCCCATGCGTCCATTTATTTCGAGGAGTTTGGGGCCTGTCGATGTCAACTTCATTTCAACGTTAAAGACGCCGTTACGCAGACCAATGTCGGTACAACAGTCGGACGCTGCTGTCTTCAGTTCTGCCACTTTCGATGGCGGCAGACATGATGGCATGGACATGGCTGTTTCAATAAGGCATCCTGGTCTAGTAGGACCATTGTCAGAAACAATGGCGGCAATTATCTCCCCTTGATAAATGATTACCTCTATGTCGTGTTCAGTGCCATCGAAGTATTCCATCAACATCATTGATTTTCCATCTTCAAGCGAAGTAGCCAGATTGTCGTACACATGTCGAATTTCTTCCTCTTTCGCAATCAACATCACGCCATTTGCATGTGCATCATTGTTTGGTTTGCATATAGCAGGAAATCCAATGGAATTTATTGCCGACCTCAAAGTGTTTTCGCATGCAAACGAAGCAGTCCTCCCAGTAAATTTGTACGTTTTCGGGAACTGGGGAACGCCCTCAGTTTGGTTTTGTAAGTAAGTCTGAGTTAAACTTTTATTACAAGCAATACTTGCCCCCTTAACGCCAGCACCCCCACTTAGTTCCAACTTCTCACATAGATGAGCAGTTAGTACTCCACATGCATCTGTGAATGTACAGCACCCATCAATTGAAAAATTATCAGCGGCCAATTTCTCAATTATTCTCTCGGCGTGGATTTCGTCTTGATTGTGATCAGTAAAATCATACCAGATGTATTTGTGTACCTCTTCTAGTGGAAAAATACTGGGTGTGTGTTCGACAACAATGAGCTGAAAAAAAGACAAAATACTGTTCAATATGTGTTCAATACATAACAATTATGGACCTTTGCTGAGGTCCATATGGTGTTATACTAACCTGGTAGAATAAAATATTGACCGAGGGCGTTAGCCTAAGGTCAATAGTTTAGATTTTACCTGGTTGTTATAACACCATATTTACCGAATCAAAGGTCCTTAATTTTATCATTAGATATGAAACTTGTTTGCAAAGTACTTAAATTGCATTACATCCGTCTTGATAAAGCATGAAATTTACAGTTGCTTGCATTGGTACTATAACGTCACAAATGCAATATTGACTCGGTGTTTCTAAAAGTAAAAACATCTGGTCAATATCACAAAATATGGATATCCACGTGACCATATAAAGGCCAATCAGAATCGAAGAATGTCGGACCATTTCTAATATTCATAAATAGTACATTTATAACCTACGCAATACTTTGCAACAAAAGCAAATTTTTTTTTATTTTTCACTGGTAAAAATTTAATTAATTATCGTTTATGGTATCCTAGTGAACCATAGAAAATTACTTTACCTTGATTCCGTAATTCTGCAAGGCAGTCCGAATCCATTTGCGATTTACTTGGTTGTCTCCTACCACTAGGATAGTTTTGCCATCCAACACGCGGCTCTCGGACAAACTAGCTTCCTCTGATGGATTCATGACAACTTTCCCAAGAATGCGCTATCTGAAAACAAGCAATGGTTTTATTACAGCTAAGACGCAATTTAGAGCCAATAAACACAAAACAAGGTTATAGTTGATACAGATTAACGTAAGTTTGGGTTTAATTTGTTTAGCAACCTATAAACAGGTATGGTCATTTGAGGACGTGACTTCATGTACATTGTAAATCCATACATGTTTGCCGGAGTAACGACAACAGCAAAAGGAGGCAAATATAAACATATAAGCATGTCCCAAGTTTGTGTTTATTGTTTACGTCTTATTCAAAGCTGGAATCATTTAAGAACGTGCCTCCGTGTGTGCTGTGTATACGGCTAAGCTTGTATGTAAGCTTGAGGCAGGGTATGTTGGCGTTTCTGCCTCTCGTTGATAGTGCGGATCTGATGTCTACTTTATAAGAACTATCTAACTAAAATACCATGCGGAAGGCAACCAACCCAGCATCCTGCCCTGTCACATTATACTACCACGTAGCAACGTGTGAACCATTTGCTGTCGTTACTGTTCAATATTGCCAGTTACTGGTGAACCAAAGTTCTAGCCTTTGGTTTGTGCTGATTCGGGAATAGATAATAAGATACGTTATGTACGCTATTTAACATTGCTTAAGAAATTTATTGTTAACATTGCTTTAGATTATTAACGTTGATGTTTCAACACACAAATAGACATTTCAACACACTAGTAAATACATTTTGAAAAATAGCAAAAAACTAGAGGCTTCTTTATATAAAAGTAAAATACTTACCAAATTTGAAGGAAGTGTCGCAACTCTACCCAGATATCACTCTCAAATTTAAAACTGTCATCGTCAAATTTAAAAACGGTATATCACTTCATATGAATGTGTCAACGCTTCAATATCCAATCAAACAATCGACGCCTGTCGTCTTAACGCGGGTATTTAAACGGATGTAGCACGGATATGAATATTTATCATATGGCTACCGTTAGCCATATGATATATGCGGTGTAATAAAGCCGTTACATAAATTTTCTATATCACACACGTGTAATAACATCCTCCGCTTCGCTGATTGGCTGGTTCCTTGCCGACTGTATCAATACGCAATGGAACTGTCGTACGAAGCATACAACTTGCGACTGCTAGTAGAATAAAGTTCGGAGTTGCCGATGAAGTTAAGGTTGACAACAAAGACAATGGTCGTTATAAAGCCTAAATAATTACAGATATGTAAACAATATTAATCTACAAAAAAAAAAAATATTTTGATCCGAGGATCCTTTCCCAACAACGGTATAATAGGATAAGCTGACGTCAACAAACATGCCTTACACAATATCCAAACCAATGCTAACAAATCCACCTGAAGGATCTGCTCTTGTGAGGTTTCAATCACGTTCAAATCTCGTTTTGATCTCACGTGAGATGTTTTTGTAATATCTGACAATTTATTATCGATTTCGATAGCAAATACGCATCTGAAAAATATAGCAAAAAATTAGATGTCTGTTGTAGAACTTTTTTAGAAGAATTTTTAAACAATGACCATTATGGCTGCCATTTTGAAAAATTGTATTTCTGTGTGTTTCTTCCACTTCATCATCGGCCAAAATATCATGATTTTCATGCTTGAATTATCATCTAAAATCGTCTGTGTGTCGCCATTTTCATTACAGCTAGTTCATTTTTGCTGTACAACTTCTTTTTGTTCATTATAAAGCAACTATGATGCAACAAAGATGTTGTTTTTATATTTTGGATATGTTTTTAGGATATTTGGTGTTATTGAAGCGATTTTGATGTTTGACTCAAGAATAGTGAAATATAACACATTTGATAATGGGACAAAAAACAAGCCCGCTACCCCTAGTTTTATGACTGCTTTAGAATGAGAAACCCATTTCCTTTTGATCTGCAAATATCTGAAATAGTTAGTCGCCAGAATATTTTTTATAAAGCATTAAAAAATTAGGGGTAGGGGTAACTAAATTTTATTTTTTTGAGCGAAAAGAATCATTTAAATACTTTTTTCTTCCGTAATTTATAGGAAAATACTTTTTTTGTCCATTCTGCAAACACTCATACATATCTGAACACAAATCTGGAAGTTATTGTTTTCACATAAATGACATGTTTTGCTCATTTTGGTATCTTTGAATATAGTACAAAAATGAGTTGACTACCATATATTTCTTTTTGCATTTTCTGCTATTCAATGATCTCCCTTTTCCAAAAATGCATATAAGAAAAAAACGTCAGAAAATTTCGACTTTTCACAAGAGAAAATCCTTAAACGGCGTCTTTTTAAGATGTTTGAACAAAATGGTCATTTGAAACATTCTCGGTGCACAATCAAAATCACTGTTGACTCCCATGATGATAAGGATAATTATCCAAATGTAGAAAAACGCCACACATCGTTTGTGTAAGACAGTGATAGCTTAACGGCAACGAACCAGTCATTGTCGCGCCAAGTGACGTCACGATATCGTCACATCCGGCCGGTTTCATGAAACCAGAGGACACTCGCCCGACACAGTAAAACTTAAAAGTTTTGATTTATTGTTTCTAATCACTAGGTACAGTTTATCAGTCATGATATTAGTTGAAACTGTCTGAAATTTTGCAATAAGGTGTCGTTATTTTATAAAATGAATCAATTGCAAGAGTCAATTGTGTTGGACTTCTTCGTTCGCAGGTACATTTGACCTACTTCGAAGGTTTGGGTTATTTGGTTCGAAATATTGAAATTAGTTGGCGAAAACGGCAAAGAAAAAAAATCTGTTTAGGATGAGGAAAGACGATAAAACGTCATATGATGAAAAGAATCTGTCATTCGTTTCTCTTCATATTACATTTATGATATTCGTTTAGAATTTTTTTCATTTTTATTTTTTACTCGTATCATTCATCTAATATGAAGAGAAATTTATAACAGTTTCTCTCTATATATATATCAACCAGTTCGGCATCTTAAACAAGAGGCCCAGAGGGCCTGTATCGCTCACCTGGATATATTGGTATCTAGGTTATCATGGTAAAATATTTTCCCCGCTCCTCAGCCCCCTGGGGGGGGGGGGGGGGGTCAGTCCCACCATTAGTACAATTTTGAATCCTGAGCACCTAGGGATGCTTCCTGCCAAATAAGGCTGATTTCCAATCAGTGGTTATGGAGAAGAAGTCGCTTAAACCATGATATAGATAGATAACCCTTTTTGGCCCCGCCATCAGCCCCCTAGGGGGTCAGTCCTACCTTTAGTACAATTTTGAATCCTGGGCACCTAGGATGCTTCCTGCCAAATAAGGTTGATTTCGAAACAGTAATTATGAAGAAGAAGTCGCTTAAACCAATATAGCTAAATAACCCTTTTTGGCCCAAACCCTCAGCCCCCTGGGGGGTCAGTCCCACCATAAGTACAATTTTGAATCCTGGTCACCTGAAGATGCTTCCTGCCAAATAAGGCTGATTTCCAATCAGTGGTTATGGAGAAGAAGTCGCTAATATCAATATAGCTAAACCAGGGCCAAATCAAAAACCATGATTGTGATCATCTCTTTATGCCCAGTAATTGTATGTATAGTTTTGGGGTGGGGATCTCAACCGTGTAAAAGTTATGACTCAGGGGTCAAATTAAAAGGGTGTGGCAGACCCCAGGGCCAAATCAAAAACCATGATTGTGATCATCTCTTAATGCCCAGTAATTGTATGTATAGTTTCGGGGTGGGGATCTCGACCATTCAAAAGTTACGACTCAGTAGTCAATTTGCAAGGGTGTGGAAGACCCTTGGATCAAATATGAAATCATGATTGTGATTGTCTCTTAATGCCGAGCAATTGTATATATAGTTTTGGGGTGGGGATCTCAACTGTTTAAAAGTTATGACTCCGAAGTCAATTTACAAGGGCGTGGCAAACCCTGGGGTCAAAACATAAACCATGATTGTGATCATCTGATAATGCCCAGCAATTGTATATATAGTTTTGGGGTGGGGATCTCAACCGTTTAAAAGTTATGACTCAGGGGTCAAATTAAAAGGGTGTGGCAGACCCCAGGGCCAAATCAAAAACCATGATTGTGATCATCTCTTAATGCCCAGTAATTGTATATATAGTTTTGGGGTGGGGATCTCAACCGTTTAAAAGTTATGACTCAGGGGTCAAATTAAAAGGGTGTGGCAGACCCCAGGGCCAAATCAAAAACCATGATTGTGATCATCTCTTAATGCCCAGTAATTGTATGTATAGTTTCGGGGTGGGGATCTCGACCATTCAAAAGTTACGACTCAGTAGTCAATTTGCAAGGGTGTGGCAGACCCTTGGATCAAATATGAAATCATGATTGTGATTGTCTCTTAATGCCGAGCAATTGTATATATAGTTTTGGGGTGGGGATCTCAACTGTTTAAAAGTTATGACTCCGAAGTCAATTTACAAGGGCGTGGCAAACCCTGGGGTCAAAACATAAACCATGATTGTGATCATCTGATAATGCCCAGCAATTGTATATATAGTTTTAGGGTGGGGATCTCAACCGTGTAAAAGTTATGACTCAGGGGTCAAATTAAAAGGGTGTGGCAGACCCCAGGGCCAAATCAAAAACCATGATTGTGATTATCTCTTAATTCCTAGTAATTGTATATGTAGTTTTGGGGTGGGGATCTCAACCATTTAAAAGTTATGACTCAGGAGTCAAGTTTCAAGGGCGTGGCAGACCCTGGAGTCAAATATAAAATCATAATTGTGATTGTCTCTTAATGCCCAGCAATTGTATATATAGTTTTGGGGTGGGGATCTCAGCCGTTTAAAAGTTATGAGTCAGGAGTCAAGTTGCAAGGGCGTGGCAGACCCTGGGGTCATATCTAAATCCATGATTGTGATCGAGGTTACCAAAACATTTGTATAAATTTGAATTCAAGCAACCTTTGGATTCTACCACTAGAATATAGATGTCATACATTGCTTAGTTTCAGGAAAGAGATCATTTATACCAATATTGTCTAATGTGCCCCTTTTGGCCCCACCCCTCAGGCCCCTCCGTGATCATAATCATATAATTTTGAATCCTAATCCCATAGTGATGATACCAGGCAAATATGAATAATATCCATTGCTTGGTTTCAGAGAAGAAGTCATTTTTATCATTATAGCCAAATTGACTCCTTTCGACCCCACCCCTCAGGCCCCTGGGGGATCAGCCCCACCATTTATACAATTTTGAATCCACACCCCATGGTAATGCTACCAGGCAAATATAAGCAATATACATTACTGGGTTTCAGAGAAGAAATCGTTTATATCAATATAGCCAAATTGACCCCTTTTGACCCCGCCCCCCAGGCCCCTTGGGGGTCAGCCCCACCATTTGTACAATTTTGAATCCCCACTCAATAGTGATGCTACCAGCCAAATATGAGCGATATATATTACTGGGTTTCAGAGAAGAAGTCGTTTATATCAATATAGCCAACTTACCCTTTTGGCCCCGCCCCCCAGGCCCCTGGGGGGTCAGCCCCACCATTTGTACAATTTTGAATCCCCAACCCATAGTAATACTACCAGCCAAATATGAGCAATATACATTGCTCGGTTTCAGAGAAGAAGTCGTTTATATCAAATAGCCAAATTGACCCCTTTTGGCCCCGCCCCCCAGGCCCCTGGGGGGTCAGCCCAACCATTTGTACAATTTTGAGTCCCCACCCCATAGGGATGCTTCTGACCAAATTTGGTCAAATTCCGATCAGTGGTTATAAAGAAGAAGTCAATTGTTGACGGACGGACGACGGACGACGGACGACGGACGACGGACGACGGACGACGGACGCCACGGTATCGCATAAGCTCACCTTGGTCCTTTGGACCAGGTGAGCTAATAAGTGATGGTAACAAGATCCAGAGAAAAGTATAATTATTTATTTATCTCCTACAGGGTGTCAATGATTTAGTTGTCCTTCCGTATTCGCCATAACTAGCGATCATTCCGCTAGAGCGCCCTTCCTCCATCCTGAGTTATTGAAATTATATATAAACGTCCCTATCATTCGTCACACAACTGGAGTATTCTTTATTACGGTACTGTAAACCTCTGAATTGCATGAAATAACAAGCACTCGAATAATGAGAAAAAAACGAAAATACCGAAGCGCCAACAAAAATATAATCCAAACTCATAATCGATTTAACTAGGAGCAAAATACAAAAAAAGGAAATATTTACATGGAGACCCTTGTTAAAGTACAACAGAATAAGACCAGGTGTTCCGGAAGAGTAATCGCCATGTAAATCTTGGTCACATCCAATTAAACATCAAGTTCTCGAAACGAGAACCGAGTCAATGTCAATCACAACAAGTAAGCATACTTATGAGCATACTCAAACGTCCATATCACATAAAAATACAGAATGTTTTTTAATGAGACAAAGATGACGACCAGAAAACGTGCCCATAGTTCTGATCACCATTCTTGCCTCGAATCCCTGTGTTGTTAGTTTGTTTGTCAGCAGTCGCCATCAATCACGAAAATCTTGATATTTAGAGCAAGCTCCAGAATAACGAATCAACTGCGACATATAAACACCAATAGTTGGAGAAGTTCGAACTAACTGACTTTAAATTGCCAAAATTCATTGCAAACAGTCGAATCGTTCTTCTTCAAAAACGGTGGTATATTTCGATATATTTGCGAATCTTCAGATGCATAATGGTATATTTGGTTATCTAACATTCACTTAAGAATTAATTATAAACTATCAAGTTATTGAAAAGCAGAAAGAAACGAACATGTAGGGTGTGGGCTGCAAGTTTCATTAAATGTTATCAGAATGTAAAGGGTCGGTTGAAAATGCAATTACGGATCGACCACCTTGGACATCCCACTTTAACTAAATGTCCATACCACACCACAGGAAATTTTAACTATTGTTACATACCGATTGTACGGTTTTTTAGGTCACCTGAGAGGAAGTCTCAAGTGACCATTCTAATCGTTTGTTGTCCGTCGTCCGTCTTCCGTCGTGCGTGCGTAAACAATTTACATTTTCTTCTCAAATATCCCTGAACCAATTTGAATGAAATTTGGCAAGAGCATTCCCTGGGCACAGATGTTTTGATTTTTTGATTCTGTTCTATGACTAAGACAAACCAAAGTCTTCAGTAAGCATTATTGGAGTGGAACGAATCATTAGACTTATTTCTTCTGGGGGGGGGGGGGGGGCTTAGGGAATATACTTCTGTTGTAGTAGAAAAATTAAGTCGGCAGTAGTACCCGCACTACCATAAGGTGACTAACAGACAGAAACATACCACCGAACTACCACAAGGTGACCAACAGAGACATACCATTGCACTACCACAAGGCAACCAACAGAAACATACCACTGCACTACCACAAGGCGACCAACAGAGACATACCACTGCACTACCACAAGGCGACAACCAGAAACATACCACCGAACTACCACAAGGTGACTAACAGAGAACAGAGACATACCACTGCACTACCATAAGGTGACCAACAGAGACATACCACTGCACTACCACAAGGCGACCAACAGAAACATACCACTGCACTACCACAAGGTGACTAACAGAGAACAGAGACATACCACTGCACTACCACAAGGTGACCAACAGAGACATACCACTGCACTACCACAAGATGACCAACAGACATTACCACTGTACTACCACAAGGTGACCAACAGAAACATACCACTGCACTACCACAAGGTGACTATCAAAAACATACCACCGAACTATCACAAGGTGACTGACAGGAACATACCACCGAACTACCACAAGGTGACCAACAGGAACATACCACCAAACTACCACAAGGTGACCAACAGAGACATACCACCGTACTACCACCAGGTGACTTACAGAAACATAACACCGAACTACCACAAGGTGACTTACAGAAACATAACACCGAACTACCACAAGGTGACTTACAGAAACATAACACCGCACTACCACAAGGTGACTTACAGAAACATACCACCGAACTACCAAAAGGTGACCAACAGAAACATAACACCGAACTACCACAAGGTGACTTACAGAAACATACCACCACACTACCACAAGGTGACTAACAGAGAACAGAGACATACCACTGCACTACCACAAGGTGACTAACAGAAACATACCACTGCACTACCACAAGGTGACTAACAGAAACATAACACCGCATTACCACAAGGTGACTAACAGAAAGATACCACCACACTACCACAAGGTGACTAACAGAAACATAACACCGCACTTCCACAAGGTGACCAACAGAAACATAACACCGCACTTCCACAAGGTGCCTTACAGAAACATAACACCGCACTACCACAAGGTGACTAACAGAAACATAACACCGCGCTTCCACAAGGTGACCAACAGAAACATAACACCGCACTACCACAAGGTGACTTACAGAAAGATACCACTGCACTACCACAGGGTGACTAACAGAGACATACCACTGCACTACCTCAAGGTGACTAACAGAGACATAACACCACACTACCACAAGGTGACTTACAGAAACATAACACCGCACTACCACAAGGTGACTAACAGAAACATACCACCACACTACCACAAGGTGACTAAAACAAACATAACACCGCACTTCCACAAGGTGACTAACAGAGACATACCACTGCACTACCACAAGGTGACTTACAGAAAGATACCACTGCACTACCACAAGGTGACCAACAGAGACATACCACTGCACTACCTCAAGGTGACTAACAGAGACATAACACCACACTACCACAAGGTGACTTATAGAAACATAACACCACACTACCACAAGGTGACTTACAGAAACATACCACCACACTACCACAAGGTGACTAACAGAAACATAACACCGCACTTCCACAAGGTGACTTACAGAAACATACCACCACACTACCACAAGGTGACTTATAGAAACATACCACCACACTACCACAAGGTGACTTACAGAAACATACCACCACACTACCACAAGGTGACTAACAGAAACATAACACCACACTACCACAAGGTGACTAACAGAAACATAACACCGCACTACCACAAGGTGACTTATAGAAACATAACACCACACTACCACAAGGTGACTAACAGAAACATAACACCGAAATTCCACAAGGTGACCAACAGAAACATAACACCGCACTTCCACAAGGTGACTAACACAAAAATATCACTGCACTACCACAAGGTGGCCAACAGAAACATAACACCGCACTACCACAAGGTGACTTACAGAAACATACCACCACACTACCACAAGGTGACTAACAGAAACATAACACCGAAATTCTACAAGGTGACCAACAGAAACATAACACTGCACTTCCACAAGGTGACTTACAGAAACATAACACTGCACTACCACAAGGTGACCAACAGAAACATAACACCGCACTTCCACAAGGTGACTTACAGAAACATACCACCGCACTACCACAAGGTGACTTACAGAAACATACCACCACACTACCACAAGGTGACTTACAGAAACATACCACCGCACTTCCACAAGGTGACTAACAGAAACATAACACCGCACTTCCACAAGGTGCCTTACAGAAACATAACACCGCACTTCCACAAGGTGCCTTACAGAAACATAACACCGCACTTCCACAAGGTGACTTACAGAAAGATACCACTGCACTTCCACAAGGTGACTAACAGAAACATAACACCGCACTTCCACAAGGTGACCAACAGAAACATAACACCGCACTTCCACAAGGTGCCTTACAGAAACATAACACCGCACTACCACAAGGTGACTAACAGAAACATAACACCGCGCTTCCACAAGGTTACCAACAGAAACATAACACCGCACTTCCACAAGGTGCCTTACAGAAAGATACCACTGCACTACCACAAGGTGACTAACAGAAACATAACACCGCACTACCACCAGGTGACCAACAGAAACATAACACCGCACTTCCACAAGGTGACTAACAGAAACATAATACCGCACTTCCACAAGGTGCCTTACAGAAACATAACACCGCACTTCCAAAAGGTGACTTACAGAAAGATACCACTGCACTACCACAAGGTGACTAACAGAAACATAACACCGCACTTCCACAAGGTGACCAACAGAAACATAACACCGCACTTCCACAAGGTGCCTTACAGAAACATAACACCGCACTACCACAAGGTGACTTACAGAAAGATACCACTGCACTACCACAAGGTGACTAACAGAAACATAACACCGCACTTCCACAAGGTGACCAACAGAAACATAACACCGCACTTCCACAAGGTGCCTTACAGAAACATAACACCGCACTACCACAAGGTGACTAACAGAAACATAACACCGCGCTTCCACAAGGTGACCAACAGAAACATAACACCGCACTACCACAAGGTGACTTACAGAAAGATACCACTGCACTACCACAAGGTGACCAACAGAGACATACCACTGCACTACCTCAAGGTGACTAACAGAAACATACCACCGAACTACCACAAGGTGCCTTACAGAAACATAACAACCCACTACCACAAGGTGACTTACAGAAAGATACCACTGCACTACCACAAGGTGACCAACAGAGACATACCACTGCACTATCACAAGGTGACTAACAGAAACATAACACCACACTACCACAAGGTGACTAACAGAAACATACCACTGCACTACCACAAGGTGACTAACAGAAACATAACACCGCACTTCCACAAGGTGACTTACAGAAACATAACACCGCACTACCACAAGGTGACTTACAGAAACATACCACTGCACTACCACAAGGTGACTAACAAAAACATACCACCGAACTACCACAAGGCGACCAACAGAGACATACCACTGCACTACCACAAGATGACTTACAGAAACATATCACCGCCTCCCAAAAACTCGCTCAATATCGCATATACTGAGAGGCCATCTTCAATTTAATGATATCATATTTAAAAGGACGTTAAACAAAAAACACGGAAATAAAGATAGGAGATTTGATTTTTCCTTCTTTGCTCACTTCAGTGTTAGCTTTGTCTTTTGGTAAGGTCATCGGAGAAATCGTTTGTTGCCACTTCCATATACTTCACTACAACAGGGTCGTTGACACTACCCTGTTAATAGTCGCCATTTGTCTCATTGATAAATATTCTTTAGCTTGGTGTTGTGATTGACACTGATGACTCGATTCCCGTTTCAAGGATTTGATGTTTGCTTGGACGGGACTAGTATTTACATAGCGGGTGTCGTCGAGGAAGCAGAAGACGCTCACTCTTCCGGAACACATCGGCTCGTATTCATGAAACTGCTTTCATGCTTAAACATGGATTTTGTGCTCAGGAAAGTTTACTTGTAATTCACTTAAATCGTGTCAAACGCTCAAAAAGTAAATAGTAAACAATGAAAACAGTTACTGGATGTAATTATCTTCAAAGTATTTCTAAATCTTTGGGAATTATTATTTCATTATTATTTGCTATCCGTAGCAAGAAATTGAGCTTAAGCACAGAATCTGTGCTTGAGCATGAGAACAGTTTCATGAATACGGGCCCTGGCTTTATTCTCTTTCATTTTTTCGAATTTTGCCCCTAGTTTAATCGATTTTAAGTTCGGATTGTGATTGGTTGACGCTTCGGTATTCCCTATTATTTCTATACTGTACTACCAGTACTACCAGTAGTTTTGACACCAACCCAAACAAGGATTTGCTATTTTTAAACTTACATTAAATATACCAGATATATCATTAATCATTAATGCAAGACTGATGCGTGATCTATCACGATCACATACTGTTATGCATAATATGAATAATGTATATTCCTGAAATACATTTATACCACCATGTTCATATAGTCCAACAACATCTGTGAACATCGTAAATATATCGGATATTGCAACCAAGTGTAAAAATATGATAAATTTGTTGGCATTCATATTCATTCAATATTTAGCATCAGTTGTGTAATGGATTCTGAGTAAAATAAATAAATCACCATTTAGTCAATATTCATTTTCTGTCCTTTCCGAATAATTTAGTAGACCTCTGCATAATTGTAGATTTGCAGTTGTGCCCACATATTTGAATTTGGCTGCATTTGTACCCAGCCGGGAAATCAGGGACTGTAGCTTGATTTTGACTCCATTTGCCTTCTGGTACATTGTCCAGGCCCTGCCTCCTACAATACTTGTCAATGATATTTCATAGATTGGATATGGTTTCACCTTGGTGATGGTGCCATGAATCAAGGTCACTTTGACCTACATGATGGTAACGTTTTCCTGGGCTCTATCACCTACATTACTTGTGGTGGGTCTGTCCAATATTCATATCTAGAATTGAATACCCGTGCATTTTTGGTGATTTCTTTCGTATTGCCCGCGAGCTATACGATTTAAACCATCGAAGACTATCTGATAGAGCGGGCTATGTGATAAATGGTTTCCTAAAACAAGAATGATATGTGATGTCTGTCGAATCTGAAATCATTTACGTTTCAAACAAAATACAGATTTTAAAACATTCGTCTAAATTCGAAACGTGTTTATTCACGATACGAAATGTCAGAGTATTGACACTCGGGAATTACATGTATCATAATGTTAAAATATATAAATAGCAAGTATAGATTTAATACCTGATATCAGCAGTTCCTGCGATACGGTCACTATATATAGCAGCTAACCCGAGGGCAATATCCCAGAACGGGCTATCTGAAGATTTGAAATCATGAAACGATATGTTAGGATGCGCTGGCTTAACAAAGCAGCGGGCAATACTCAGGATTTGGTTTGGTTTATTTTATTTTTCGTCCTATTGACAGCCGGGGTCATTTAAGGATGTGCCAGGTTTTGGAGGTGGAGGAAAGCCGGAGTACCCGGAGAAAAACCATCGACCTACGGTCAGTACCTGGCAACTGCCCCACGTGGGATTCGAACTCGTAACGCAGAGGTGGAGGGCTAGTGGTAGAATGTCGGAACCACTCAGCCACCGCGGCCCCCAATACACAAGAAATTACGGTAAACTTTCACATTTGGTGAGTGACTGTAATTTGATGAAATGTATATACTTTAAAAGGACATGCCTCCTGCTTAGCGTTCAACAAAGAGGGTAATCATATGTTGTCGGTGTAACGCGACCGGGTGGAGTGTTGTTTTCAGCGCCTACGGCATGGTGCTTAGCTTTGCTATTATCTCCTTGTATCATTGCCAGTAAAGGTATAGACAGTTACCTGTTACTGTAGTAGCCTGACTGCCAAAAGACAAGAATCCTAGTTGAGGTTGAGGTGATACGTATTTGAAATCAAAAGTCGTCCAAAATGTCAATAGAATTCCCTCCATAATTTGAAGCGTTTTCTACAGTAATTCTTCCGTATTGTACCTTAAGTATGTACACCTCTGAGAAGTCAAACTTTTCCTGTATTAAACTTTTTTCTCATATTCATTTTTGGAAAAGGGAGTTGGCATGACAGAAAGATAATGATATGTTGGTGTGCTCGTTTTTGTGCTATGATCGGTCAAAAATACCAAATGACATAACAACGGATTTTAACTGAGTTTCGTAGATTTGACCAATTGCGGGATATCTTCATACATGTACATGTACAATATCTTCCATATTTGTTATCCAAAATGTATGAATAATTGCAGACATGACAAAAAAAGTATTTTCTTTAAAGTTATTGAAATTTAAATTTCTCTAACTTACAATCTTAACTCAGGAAAGCAATTTGAGTTATCCCTACCCCTTATTTTTTTATGGGAAAATTCTTTCTGTTACATAATATTTCTATAATATTGAACATTTTAAAGTTGTACAGCAAACATTAACTTGTTAAAATTAAAAATAGCGAAACACTGATATTTCTAAGAGATCGATCTAGCATCAAAAAATTGAAATTGAGGCATTTCTTCAAGTGCAAAAAGTAAAGAGAAATACGCATTTGTGAAATGGCTGCCAAATCGGTATATTTTTCACGTAAAAAAAATCTACAAGCAACAGACATCTATATTTTTGACAGAATTGTCAGATCCATATATGCTATTCAAAGTGGTCATACTTTCTGTAATATAACATAAAATCTTTAAATGAGACCAAAATGAGATTTTAACGAGACTGAAACCTCAGAGGTGTGCATCCTTAATTTCAAAAGAAGAAACAAAAATGTGTTTTTTTCATTAATTTATTTTGTGTTCTTCTTAACACATACCATTGTCTTCTGATCATTCGAACGTAATTGAACAAAATGTGTTAATGGCAATGTCCATTATAGTGAGCAAAAAGAAAGCAAATACAAAACAAGTACTAAAATGATGAAAAATGAACTAACGTCATTATTCATTCGTATTCTAAATCAAGATTGGCGGCCAGGTCTCCCATCTTTTCTTTATAGACAACATCAAAATGTTCGTTCTGTGCCACGGTAAGCATGTTCTTAAATTCTTCAACCCTGCCTACGGAAGAAAGACATTTTTATTTTATTTATTTATTTTTTTTTTTTGCTTTTACGTCCTGTTATCAGCCAGGGTCACTTGCGGACGTGCCAGGTTTAAGTCAAGAAAAACTAATCATCACAACAAGGTATTTTATTTTCTCGTTTTACATCTTCATTCGGTCACTTTTTTCACTGCATGAAGTGCTTGGCCAACAAATATGACGTAACACACACATATGCTGCAACTTTTAAATTTAGTAATAGATACAGTATGCCGAAAAAAAACTGCATCATACAGCTGTTTCGTCCTCCTAGGACTCTTCAGTGATGTTTGGGGCCTAAAGGTGGGAATCCGAAATTTCTAAACTATTTAAGAAGCAGAAGGGTCAGGTGCGTAAAACCCATTTAAATTATGAATTTAGAAGTAAAATTAACAAAATTTTATCCGACACCCTTACCGATGTAATCACTTGTTTTTAATCTACATTTCTTTTTTATGCCATTCACGCTTTTTTCTTTGTTATAGCATACAGAATATGATTAAATACATTATGACCGATAAAAAAACCAGTGGTATTTCATTACCTTTCTTATAAATCGGCATTCTACCAGTATCTCCAAGGTGCTTCCACAAGGCACTTTCACCTGCCCGTGTGGCATGCTCCTTCTTTAGGTTATCAAACGCCACAGTTTGCTCCACCTTTCTCAGAAAGCTTTCCTCGTGATCGACGTCTAAAAAGTGTGCGATCTTCCCAATGTTCTGATACGTGTTCTTAGGTAAGATAAAACAGAAACAGGCATTGCCAACACACACAGATATGCATATAAAAAAGGTGCAACAAATGAAAAGGAAATACTTTTTAAACAACAAACATATAATTTCAGTGTATTAAATCAATATAAAAATAAAATGTTGTTGCGATGCAAATGTATTTGACCATAACATCGCTTTTGAGAAAAGGAACAAGCGTAGCTAAGCTAAGTGTATTTTACATCTAGAAAAAACAAATTGAAAATATACTGACACTTGTTTCGTAAAACAATGAGTAATGTCTTAAATCATCTACATAGACGGATTAATATGTTTGTCTGCTGTAAATAAAGTCTTTGATATCAACAATATCCATACCCCCTTCTTCAAATGTTTTTGACTTTTCGCTTTATTTCCTATTCAGTATTTTTGACACGGGTATGATAAGTTCTCATTTATTTTTTTTATTCTCAAGTGTTTGGGAGGGAGGGCATTGTACAGTAAACGTACTTAATTTGACACAATCAATTTTTAGCGCATTGTCAGTCTTTGGCACACTGGCGCAATAATAAATTCGTGCATCCTAGGTAATTACTACATAAGAAGCTTTTAAAAACTCCTATTAGCGCAATCGTATAAAAATCATTATTATTTATTCCCGATGTGATAACTTTTTGTTTTCTGTTACTTTTGCACGTTTTAGATATGTACATTTGAAAGCCAAACATATTCTATTGTCATGAAACAAATTGTAAAACGTTAACAACAATACGTATGTATGAACACAATTCATATATCATTCGGTTCTAAATAAAACCATACCTGACCGTGGAAATGTACAGAGTAGCACATCATCTGGCCTGCACTGAAACGAGGCTATGGCTTCCAGCTGGTCAGGAACATTCCCCCGGGTATCTCTGTCGAAGGTTCGGCCCAGACATCGTTTGAATATGATTGTATTTCCTTTGTTATCCATCTTATGAACACGGTCCATATCGAACAGTGTTCAACGTCACCGAAATAGTTGTTGCCTGAAAATGAATTTTCAATTTATCATACAAATATGAATGAGTTCTTTAAATCATTGCAGAATGAAAAAAGAAAAAGAAACAAAAGTTTAAAACGAATTCGGTACATCGTATGACTGCTCGTCTTAGAATAAATACAATTTGTAGATTTAATAAAGAACACAGCATTACATTTCTTGTTGTACTTTTAATATTGTTTTTATGTAATACTATTGTTGTTTTGTGTTTCTTTATGTTCTGATAAAGTGCGGATTGCTCCGAAAATTTGACAGGATCATTTTGTTCACACTGTTGGAATTACTTCTTTGTTCCTTTGGAAAAAATAAGGATGTATACTTCTAAGGTTTAAGTCGCGTTCAAGTTTCGCTTTGATCTCATGTGAAGGTTTTATGTTATATTATAAAAAGTATATCAATTTAAAATAGCAAATATGCATCTAAAATATAATTCTGTCAAAAACATAGATTTAAGTTGATTGTAAAACTGTTCAAGAATTTGAAAAAAAAATTCGGCAGCTATTTTAAAAAATCATTTTTCTGGTTTTGTTTGTTAATTTGATGTTGTTTATTTTTTCACTTCACAAAGACCGAAATTTCACTATCGTATGCTAGATTGATCGCTTAAAACATCTGTGTTTTGCCATTTTTAATTATAGCAAGTTCAAGTTTGCTGAACAACTTTATGATGTTAAATATAATGGAAATATTATGCAACATAGTTGATCATTACACAAGTTTGGTATTTCTTTTTTCATGTAAAACGCGAAACTGGAGCACTTTGATTCATGACCCTAAAATTATAAAATAAAAAATACAAAAATAATGTAGGGACAAAAAGGAAGCACACCTACCCCCATATTTATGACTGTTTAAGAAAGGGAAACTCAATTTCTCTGAGTCCGCTGAAAAAATATTAATAGCAAAAATGTTTGATGTTAAGCGTTAAATCTGCAAAAAAAAATGTTAAAAAAATGAAGGGTAATGGTAACTTTAATTGCGATCGGAAATAAATCCGCTTTCAATATTAACCTGTAGATGATACAATGTTATTAAAGAACAGTATCACATTGGATTTGATATCAGAACATTGCTAGTATAGTTGGACTGGTGGAGGTGATCACGTGACCTGACTATGGACAGGTGTGTGTGATTTGTGCTCCAGCAAAACGCTTCAAAAGTAGTATTAGAAAGGTTTGTTTTTTACGCCAGTGAACGGTAACAACTATTGAGGTAATCTTATCATTCGTAGATTGAAATTATTGGAAATATTTTTCGCTAAAGTTGATAATAGAGAAAATGTTTGAGAACAATAGCCAGGGTACCTGTGGTAGTGAACCGGGTGACGGAGCTCGTGCAACACTCGCCGATACAGGTAACATTCCTTTGAGTGTACAGGAGTTTCTCCGGTCCGGGAATTTCTCGTTGGTTCAGAATGGATCTGTGGAGGATACGGATAGCATCTCGGCAGGTACCCCTACACATCCTACTCAGGTATCGTACTCCGCAGCAGTGGAGGGAGGAGCCAGTTATTATCCTGAGGGATACGGTAAGGCGAAACCAGTATTTCTTAGTGAGAGAGACGTATATGGTTCTGTTAAACCTTCTAACATTGAATGGATTGCTCATGATGAGATATTTATTGCACTCAGTAATGTCATTCCAGGGGAAAATATCAGAGGCATCCAGCGCACTGGTAAGCATTGGCGTTTGTATGTTGACAATATCTCGGACAGAATTTCTCTTTTGACCAATGGCGTAACAATGCGCGGGAAAAGTGTATTTCTTCTTCCCGAAAACCCTAACATTCCAAAATACGACTCCGCAAAAACAACTAAACTGAAAGTCTCTAATGTTCCGCTATCCGCAGATGACGGGGTGATTAAAAAATCCTTGTCTGAACTGGGTTGTATTGTTCTTGAAATGTACAGAGAAAAACTGAGGGTTAATAATCGCCTGACAAACTGCGACACTGGTGTCCGGGTCTTGATCGTTGAGAAGCTACAAAGACACTTACCAAAAGTATCAAAGATGGGGAAATATTACGGAAACATTTGGTATTACGGTCAGCCCAAACAAGACAATGTAGGTTCTACCGCACTGAAGGCTAATACACGCTGTGTTAAATGTAAAGGGGAGGGCCACCTGGCGTCGGAATGTCAAAAAGGTTGGATATGTAACTTTTGTGGACAGGAAGGTCATAGACAGTTTGAATGTACTGGTAGTGAGGAGAGTTGTGTCAATGATGTTCAAGTGCAGGCAGAAACGGACGGCTGTGGAAAGAGTGAGGAACCGGAGAAGACACCGGACGGAAATGACGACACTTATGATAGGAGTGGACGGAAGGGGGCTGCAGCGAGTCGGAGGCACAGGAGTAGCTCGGTTGTTGACCAGAGGAGCATGAACCCGGGGTCTATGGACAGATTCCTGGCCAAAACCCCTGGACGTGATAGGGATCGCAGCAGCTCAAAACACCGGACCCCGCCCTCAACAGAAAAAGAAAATTTAACAAAAAAAAAAACAGAAAAAATGATTACTTGTTTTCTTTGATATATGAGTAGTCTACATGTTATTTCTCTTAACGTACAGGGTTTAAGAGATAAAAGAAAACGATTTCGATTATATGAATGGATGAAGCAACAGAGATTTCAAATAGCATTTTTACAAGAAACGCACTTGACAGATGATATTAAAAATGATGTAGAATACGAGGTTGCTAGATTTGCAAGTACATTTTATAGCTTTGGAAAATCTAATAGTAGAGGAGTGTGCATTTCTATAAATAATAATACAGATATTAAAGTTTTGTCGACTAAACAAGATATTGACGGACGCTTATTGATTGTTAATATTGAACTAGCTGACAACTTTTATACGCTGGTCAATATATATGCTCCGAATGATCAGAAATTGAGAAATATATTTTTCAAAAATGTAAAAAAAAAGGTAGATGAGCACGCCCAAGGCACTATTATTGCTAGGGGTGATTGTAATGAAGTTCTTGAGCAAGCAGACAGAATTTCAAGAAATAATAAGCAAACATCTTTAAGGAAAACGTATGGTTTTAGTCAGTTTATAAAACGTAATAAATTAATTGATGTCTGGAGAGTAAAAAATAAA
Source organism: Mimachlamys varia (assembly GCA_947623455.1). Classification (NCBI taxonomy): domain Eukaryota; kingdom Metazoa; phylum Mollusca; class Bivalvia; order Pectinida; family Pectinidae; genus Mimachlamys; species Mimachlamys varia. The sequence goes on along the minus strand of OX392531.1, from coordinate 15,269,878 downwards.
TATAAAAGACAATTTACATGGAGGCGGAAGGGGACAGGTGAGGCTAGTCGAATAGATATGTTTCTGATCTCACAGAATCTCGGAAATATTGTCTCGAGTGATATTCGTCCGGCGCAAATAAAATATACTGATCATTTAGCGATTTCAATTAAAATAAATTATGGTTCAAATACTAAGGGCAGAGGAATATGGAAAATGAATAACAGTTTATTGGAAGAAGTTGAATATCAATCCATGGTAAGAAATGTAATCCGGAAACTGAAAAAAGAGCAGACTGCTATGGAACTAGGAAAGTCTCAGTTTTGGGATTACTGCAAAGTAATTATTAAGAATAGGACGATAGATTACTGTAAAAACAGAAGTAGAAATTATTCAGGAAATATATTGAGGATTGAGGAAAGGTTAGTTGAATTAGAGACAGAAAACGATCGGAAGCCACAGGAAACTTTAAAAGCAAAAATAACTGATTTAGAAAAAAAATTAGAATCTCTTTATGACGAAAAAGCCCGAGGCGCTCAGGTAAGATCAAGGGTAGAATGGGTTGAAAAGGGCGAAAGGAATACGAAATACTTTTTGGGTATTGAAAGACAGAGGCAAGTAAAAAAGACCATCACAAGTATTAAGAAAGACAACAATAATATCATCAACGATCCTGAAGAAATACTGAAAGAAATTGAATGTTTTTATTCAAAACTCTATAGCAGTAGATGCATTGATAAAAGGGAGATAACTCCGTATATCGATAACTGTGACGTTCAGTATACCTTATCAGCGGACGAAAAACTTTCATATGAAGGTGAGTTGAAAATGGAGGAGTGTGAAGCAGCAGTTAAAAATTTTAAGTCGAACAAAAGTCCAGGTAGTGATGGTCTATCTGGTGAGTTTTATAAAACATTCTGGAATGATATATCGCATATTGTGATAGGATCTCTAAATGAAGGGTACTTGAAAGATGAGTTAAGTGATACACAGAAACTTGGAGTCGTAACCCTTATTTACAAGAAGAATGATCCGCTACTGTTACAGAATTGGAGACCAATTACCTTGCTAAACTTAGATTACAAAATTGCGGCATATGTTTTATCTACACGACTTAAACCACTGATGCAAACTGGTAAGTACAGATCAAAATGGATATATAAAAAATAGATTCATCGGGTATAATATAAGACAAATTCAGGACGTTATAGATTATTCTGAGAAGTTCAATATAGACTCTTGTTTACTCTTTTTAGATTTTACCAAAGCATTTGATACGATTGAGTGGGATTTCATGTTTGGTTGCTTGAACAAATTTGGTTTTGGTGTTTCATTCATCAAATGGGTTAAGGTGTTATATACCAACATAAAAGGCTGTGTGAAAAACAATAACTGGTTGACCGGAAGTTACGTCGTGTCACGTGGTGTCCGACAAGGATGCCCTCTATCATGTTTAATTTTCGTTTTAGCTACTGAACTACTTGCCCATAGAATACGAACAGATGTCCATATAAGTGGTATAAGAGTTAGGAATAGGGATATGAAAATCGCCCAACTAGCGGACGACACCACTTTATTTATGAGGTATAAGGATATCAGAAGAGCGTTATTAATTGTTGAAGAGTTTGAGAAAGTGTCGGGTCTGCAATTAAATAAATCCAAGACCGAAGGTTTGTATTTAGGGTGTAACAAAAACAAAAATAACATGTTTATGGGTATAACCTGGGTGAAGCAAGTAAAGTCGTTGGGAATATACTTCGGAACTAATTCAAAAGTAAGTTCCAATCTTAATTGGGCAGATAAAATAACAAGTATCGACGATCTAATGAAAAATTTGAAGAAAAGAAAACTGACCATTATAGGAAAATCTGTGGTTGTTCAGTCTGTAATAATACCCCAGATAACATACTTAGCAAGTGTCCAGTACGTAAGTAAAGAACAAATTAAGGAGCTTGAAAGGAAAATGTATCGTTTTATATGGAATAATGGGCCAGAACGCGTTAAACGTAGTGTCATGATAAGTGAAAAATCGGAAGGCGGTCTTTTTATCAGGGATGTCGAATCTCACATAGATGTTCTAAACATTTCCTGGATACAAAGGTTAGTATCTCCTGAAGACGCCTGTTGGAAGGTGATCCCAAATTTTTACTTGGAAAAGCTCGGTGGCGCCAGTAAACTGTTTTTAATGTCTCCTGGACGTACACGTGATCTTCCAAAAAACGATGTACCTCAATTTTACAGTAATGTCTTACAATCTTGGTTGAAACTAAGAAAAGATGATACACCGGTTGGTGAATATAACTATAAGAAAATTCGTCGGGAGATTATTTGGGGAAATAAATATATCAAAATTAATGGCAGTTCTTTAATTTTCAAGAACTGGATTGAATCTGGGTTAATCTTTGTCAACGATATAGTTGATAATGATGGTGTTTTAGATGAAATTAAAATTTACCAACAGTTGAAAAAAAAGAGAGACTGGATAAGTCAGGTAAGTCAGGTAAAGAAAGCGATACCAAAAGAATGGAAAGACAAGATCAAGGGAGAGAATGCATGGGCAAATGTACACACTTGCACGGATCTATTAGTGTTTGATAAAGGAGTAAGATTTAAAATTGATGATGTAAACAATAAGTTTCTTTACTCGGCATTAGTGCGAAAAAAGAAATCGATGTCTTACTGCAGAGAGCTATGGGAAAGTCTGCTTGAATTAGAAAGTAGTGGTTTGATTTATTGTGGATTATTTGAATTCAATAATAGTATTATAATTGAGAACGAGGAAAAAATGTTCAAATGGAAATTATTCCATAATATTCTTCCAAATGGAGTCCTACTTAAAAGATGGAATATTGTTGATAATGATAAATGTTGTATATGTAAAGTAAAGGATGATTATACGCACTACTTTATTGAATGTCAATGCGTAGATCCATTGTGGAATTTAATCGATTTATTTTTACTGAAATATCGTGTTAACATTCATTTAAGAAATATGCATAACATTGTGGTAGGATACAAGATTGTTGATATTAAGTACAAAGAATTAAACATTCTGATGTCTCTGATTGGTTTTACGATATACAAACATTACCACATTTCAAAAAGAAGGGTTGAAAATTGTTCCATTGTGCATTTATTTAAGAAGTACCTGGAGAGAAAATTACTGCTACACAGATATATAGATATAAGATTGTTAAAGAACATGGCAATGCATTTGAACAAGTAAAAAAAACAACAAAAAACAAATAATTAAAAGAGGAAATTGAAAATAGTGCAATGATGATCAAACTGATGGCTCATGGTTGTACGTATTAACTTAAATAATATGTACATGTTCCATGTAATAAGTTCAATATACATACAAGGAATGTCCACGTGATATATATATATATGTGGGTGGATGCGTATGTGAGAGCCAGAGAGAGCGGACGTGTAAATACGTATCATGTCTATTTGGTGCGCGAGTGTATGTATGTGGGTGTCGAGGGGGTGACAGTAAGGGTTTTGGTGAGTGTGGGGTGGGGTGGGGGTGATGGTAAGCGTTGTGGTGTGTGGGGTAGGGGTGACTGTAAGCATTGTGGTGTGTGGGGGTTGGGGTGACTGTAAGGATTGTGGTGTTTGGGGGTGGGGTGACTGTAAGGATTGTGGTGTTTGGGGGTGGGGGTGACTGTAAGGATTGTGGTGTGTGGGGTGGGGGTGACTGTAAGCATTGTGGTGTGTGGGGGTTGGGGTGACTGTAAGCATTGTGGTGTTTGGGGGTGGGGGTGACTGTAAGCGTTGTGGTGTGTGGGGGTGGGGGTGACTGTAAGCATTGTGGTGTTTGGGGGTTGGGGTGACTGTAAGGATTGTGGTGTGTGGGTGGTTGGGGTGACTGTAAGCATTGTGGTGTTTGGGGGTGGGGGTGACTGTAAGCGTTGTGGTGTGTGGGGGTGGGGGTGACTGTAAGCATTGTGGTGTTTGGGGGTTGGGGTGACTGTAAGGATTGTGGTGTGTGGGTGGTGGGGGTGACTGTAAGCGTTGGGGTGTGTGGGGGTGGTGGTGACTGTAAGGATTGTGGTGTGTGGGGTGGGGGTGACTGTAAGCATTGTGGTGTTTGGGGGTTGGGGTGACTGTAAGGATTGTGGTGTGTGGGGTGGGGGTGACTGTAAGCATTGTGGTGTTTGGGGGTTGGGGTGACTGTAAGGATTGTGGTGTGTGGGTGTTGGGGTGACTGTAAGCGTTGTGGTGTGTGGGGTGGGGGTGACTGTAAGGATTGTGGTGTGTGGGTGGTGGGGGTGACTGTAAGGATTGTGGTGTGTGGGTGGTGGGGGTGACTGTAAGCATTGTGGTGTGTGGGGGTTGGGGTGACTGAAAGCGTTGTGGTGTGTAGGGGTGGGGGTGACTGTAAGGATTGTGGTGTGTGGGTGTTGGGGTGACTGTAAGGATTGTGGTGTGTGGGGGTTGGGGTGACTGTAAGCGTTGTGGTATGTGGGGTGGGGGTGACTGTAAGGATTGTGGTGTGTGGGGTAGGGGTGACTGTAAGGATTGTGGTGTGTGGGGTGAGGGTGACTGTAAGCATTGTGGTGTTTGGGGGTTGGGGTGACTGTAAGGATTGTGGTGTGTGGGTGGTGGGGGTGACTGTAAGCGTTGTGGTGTGTGGGGGTGGGGTGACTGTAAGCATTGTGGTGTTTGGGGGTTGGGGTGACTGTAAGGATTGTGGTGTGTGGGGTGGGGGTGACTGTAAGCATTGTGGTGTTTGGGGGTTGGGGTGACTGTAAGGATTGTGGTGTGTGGGGTGGGGGTGACTGTAAGCATTGTGGTGTTTGGGGGTTGGGGTGACTGTAAGGATTGTGGTGTGTGGGGTGGGGGTGACTGTAAGCATTGTGGTGTTTGGGGGTTGGGGTGACTGTAAGGATTGTGGTGTGTGGGTGTTGGGGTGACTGTAAGCGTTGTGGTGTGTGGGGTGGGGGTGACTGTAAGGATTGTGGTGTGTGGGTGGTGGGGGTGACTGTAAGGATTGTGGTGTGTGGGTGGTGGGGGTGACTGTAAGGATTGTGGTGTGTGGGTGGTGGGGGTGACTGTAAGGATTGTGGTGTTTGGGGGTTGGGGTGACTGTAAGGATTGTGGTGTGTGGGGTGGGGGTGACTGTAAGCATTGTGGTGTTTGGGGGTTGGGGTGACTGTAAGGATTGTGGTGTGTGGGTGTTGGGGTGACTGTAAGCGTTGTGGTGTGTGGGGTGGGGGTGACTGTAAGGATTGTGGTGTGTGGGTGGTGGGGGTGACTGTAAGGATTGTGGTGTGTGGGTGGTGGGGGTGACTGTAAGCATTGTGGTGTGTGGGGGTTGGGGTGACTGAAAGCGTTGTGGTGTGTAGGGGTGGGGGTGACTGTAAGGATTGTGGTGTGTGGGTGTTGGGGTGACTGTAAGGATTGTGGTGTGTGGGGGTTGGGGTGACTGTAAGCGTTGTGGTATGTGGGGTGGGGGTGACTGTAAGGATTGTGGTGTGTGGGGTAGGGGTGACTGTAAGGATTGTGGTGTGTGGGGTGAGGGTGACTGTACGCATTGTGGTGTTTGGGGGTTGGGGTGACTGTAAGGATTGTGGTGTGTGGGTGGTGGGGGTGACTGTAAGCGTTGTGGTGTGTGGGGGTGGGGTGACTGTAAGCATTGTGGTGTTTGGGGGTTGGGGTGACTGTAAGGATTGTGGTGTGTGGGGTGGGGGTGACTGTAAGCATTGTGGTGTTTGGGGGTTGGGGTGACTGTAAGGATTGTGGTGTGTGGGGTGGGGGTGACTGTAAGCATTGTGGTGTTTGGGGGTTGGGGTGACTGTAAGGATTGTGGTGTGTGGGGTGGGGGTGACTGTAAGCATTGTGGTGTTTGGGGGTTGGGGTGACTGTAAGGATTGTGGTGTGTGGGTGTTGGGGTGACTGTAAGCGTTGTGGTGTGTGGGGTGGGGGTGACTGTAAGGATTGTGGTGTGTGGGTGGTGGGGGTGACTGTAAGGATTGTGGTGTGTGGGTGGTGGGGGTGACTGTAAGGATTGTGGTGTGTGGGTGGTGGGGGTGACTGTAAGGATTGTGGTGTGTGGGTGTTGGGGTGACTGTAAGCGTTGTGGTGTGTGGGGTGGGGGTGACTGTAAGGATTGTGGTGTGTGGGTGGTGGGGGTGACTGTGAGGATTGTGGTGTGTGGGTGGTGGGGGTGACTGTAAGCATTGTGGTGTGTGGGGGTTGGGGTGACTGTAAGCATTGTGGTGTTTGGGGGTGGGGGTGACTGTAAGGATTGTGGTGTGTGGGGGTTGGGGTGACTGTAAGGATTGTGGTGTGTGGGGTGGGGGTGACTGTAAGCGTTGTGGTGTGTGGGGTTGGGGTGACTGTAAGGGTTGTGGTGTGTGGGGTGGGGGTGACTGTAAGCGTTGTGGTGTGTGGGGGTGGGGGTGACTGTAAGCGTTGTGGTGTGTGGGGTAGGGGTGACTGTAAGCGTTGTGGTGTGTGGGGTGGGGGTGACTGTAAGCATTGTGGTGTTTGGGGGTGGGGGTGACTGTAAGCATTGTGGTGTGTGGGGGTGGGGGTGACTGTAAGCGTTGTGGTGTGTGGGTGTTGGGGTGACTGTAAGGATTGTGGTGTGTGGGGGTTGGGGTGACTGTAAGGATTGTGGTGTGTGGGGTGGGGGTGACTGTAAGCGTTGTGGTGTGTGGGGTGGGGGTGACTGTAAGCATTGTGGTGTTTGGGGGTGGGGGTGACTGTAAGCATTTTGGTGTGTGGGGGTTGGGGTGACTGTAAGGATTGTGGTGTGTGGGTGTTGGGGTGACTGTAAGGATTGTGGTGTGTGGGGTGGGGGTGACTGTAAGCATTGTGGTGTGTGGGGTGGGGGTGACTGTAAGCGTTGTGGTGTGTGGGGGTTGGGATGACTGTAAGCGTTGTGGTGTGTGGGGGTGGGGGTGACTGTAAGGATTGTGGTGTGTGGGTGGTGGGGGTGACTGTAAACGATGTGTGAGTGTGTGTTTAGTGTAGAGGGGGGACGGTAAGCGATGGTGTGTATGCGGTTGGAGTGACGGTAAGCGTTGTGGAGTGTGTGGGGTGGGGTGGGTTGGGGTTGGGGGGGGGGGGCGGAGTGAATGTGTGATGAAGTGTGTGGGTGCATGTATGTGGTTCCATGTGATTAAGTGTGTTCAGTGTTCAACTTTCTTTTAATATAAAGTAACAAATATCAAAATGAAAATGATAAATGTAAATATCAAGATATTTAATAGCCTGGGGTGACTGTAAGCGTTGTGGTGTGTGGGGTGGGGGTGACTGTAAGGATTGTGGTGTGTGGGTGGTGGGGGTGACTGTAAGGATTGTGGTGTGTGGGTGGTGGGGGTGACTGTAAGGATTGTGGTGTGTGGGTGGTGGGGGTGACTGTAAGGATTGTGGTGTGTGGGTGTTGGGGTGACTGTAAGCGTTGTGGTGTGTGGGGTGGGGGTGACTGTAAGGATTGTGGTGTGTGGGTGGTGGGGGTGACTGTGAGGATTGTGGTGTGTGGGTGGTGGGGGTGACTGTAAGCATTGTGGTGTGTGGGGGTTGGGGTGACTGTAAGCATTGTGGTGTTTGTGGTGTTTGGGGGTGGGGGTGACTGTAAGCATTTTGGTGTTATGTTGATAACTGTTTATGGCAGTCGTATTCACTACATATCTATAAACGGTACAACGCTCTTTAAAGCGACTTTTTCTAGCTAGCAAGAGTGCTATATCAATTTTCGTTTCTAAATTTAAAATTGATCACGCGTTTTGATGTGTTGTGAATTAGGAAATATTCAATCTAACACACATACGTGCTGCACCTAAGGAAGATACTTTTAGTAGGCAAAACTTACCAGTAGGATCTTGTAAAATTACTTTTAAGTAGCAGACATCCGGATTGTTCAAAGTCAGATTAACTGGAGCTACGTTGGTTCTTCCATAAGGCTGAGCATGTCATCGGTGTTGGCAAGTGGTACTTAACCCCCAGACTAAATATATCTTTTAGATAACTCGACCAATCGGAAAACAATCCATATATCCTGTTCAAGACATATTACATAATACATATTCAACAAAGTCTTATTCGCATTGCCATAGCAATGCATTACAGAAACCACCATCTTCAAAATATTAAATTACACAAGGCCAGCATGTTTAACTTCCACTTTAGCATCTTATATAAAAAATGATAATATCACAAATAACATAGTAATATGATATTGTATTAGCCTGATTTATGTTTTTAAGCAACATTTATAATGCAACAGCATCACCTCACACAAACATAGGCACATGTTCATGTTTAAAACGATTTTAATCCATGTTTCAAGACTAGCATCATTTCATCATCAAATAGTATAAACTGATAACGATTCAGCCACATATGCATACTTGCATACATATTGCACGTGTTTCGTGGATATGGAGCATACCTAACAGGTATATAATGCAGTCATGTCCCTAGCATCACTGAAGAGTCCTAGGAGGACGAAAAAGCTGTATGATTCATGTTCAATTTTCATTTGTTAGGCATACTTTACATGTATCTGTTACTAAATTTAAAAGATGCAGCACATGTGTGTGCTACTTCATCCTAAACTACCACAAGGGTGTGTTGAAAAAGTCCCATTAATGGAAAGAGAGGACATGTATCACACCAATTCGAGTGGTTCGGCCGTAGACGTAGGCACCAAAGGTACTCGCTCATTGGTGACCGGTCTCCGCCTCAGGTATCGTGAGCCTTCAACAACTTTAAGACGCTGAAGTATTCAATCTAACTTTTCGAAATGTTCCTCATATGTTGCAGAAATAAATGAGGAGATAAAGAGTTGTTCTAAAAAGATGAAACAGTCAACCCCTTGCAATTCTGCAAAACACTTTTCTATTAGGCGTTAATACGTCGCAGTGGCCTTGACAAAGGCAAAGAACATTTTATAATTTTCATAACAACCCACGGCTCTACAGTGAATACAGTCATTTCCTTGCACTCAATGTTGTGGCAATAGTCACCAGTGTGCCAAGGATCAAGTTCTGCCGTCGAACATTAAATACCTCCTAATGCCTTATTTCCCCGTTGGAGAAGGAGGTCATCCAACATAGGAGCAATGTCACTTTGTCCAATATATATGAGTCTGACAAGCTTCTATCTATCTCATCCTTTGTGTCATAGACTGCTGAATGAAAACTGGCTAACTCTCGTAAACTACATATCTTGGCGGCGCCACTACATTTCTTGTGGTAATGCTGGATACATACCTGGTATGGTTTCATTCTGACGGTATCTTTAGATTAATATGTTTGGTGATGTATCTAAGTTTTCGATGAGGGATAATCCAGCAGTACTTTGAATAAGAGCACACACGTCTTGGTAAGGCAGTCGTTTATCCAGCTTGCAACACATGTTTATCTATCTATTAGATGGTATGGTAATGTTCACCTCTCTTGATATAATTGCTTAACAACCATTGTTAAAATACTCAAACAGTTTCTTTCTGGCAGAGACGCATCTGAATGAAGTATACCAAGGTTTATATAAGGGCGCTTCCTGTGGGTATTTAGCACCAATTTATTCCAGGTATTGACGCATGAACTAGGCCAGTACATAAGTTTCAAGATGAATAGAAAAGTTGTTGAAATTGTAGTCCGTGACGTCAAAAAGTAAGCAATGCTCATCACACCGAATCCGGTGAGCACACAAGTTCACCTCCGATTATCTAATGTCTGTTAATTTCCTCCCACCACTCTAAGGCCCCATCACGGAATGAATGAACTAGCTGGTATGTAGTTCATAAAAAATCACTAACACTGGTGGCACTTGTATCGAGCAAAACGTTTGCTGCCACGCCTTCGTCAAATATTGCTCCCGTATTACACCTCCGTTAGGCCAAGTTTTCCCTCTCCTGATTACTGTTTCGCCCAATCAGTCTTTCATAGAAAACCGAGCTCAACATGGCTTATTCTCCTACTAGCCTGAATAATTACAACAACTTTCTCTAAAGCTTTAGATAGAATCTTCTCCAACCTCACACCCTATGAAAATATAGTTTCTCCATATCCATGTATGGCACCATAGAATAATCCTAACAAGGTTTCCAAAGATTCCATTCTATTATATACAGACTCCCACTAGCCAAGGATATCTTCGATTTTTTTCATTTCAACAAATGTTATTGACATAAGATGTTACAAGTCAATGATGATAAAATAACAGGCAAAGCCTATATTTGTTCTCTCCACAAGATGGCTTAAGTAAACTTATGAAATTAATTCAGATTTGATTTGATAATTTAGGGAAAAAATGAAATGAAAAGCTAGTACAACACAGGGTAAAGGGAGATAATTCTTTAAAGCGGAAGGGGGAGGTAAGTCATAAAATACACTCTCACACTTCATACATACTTGACACACCATGCACGTTATATTATACAATTATATTATAATATTACAAGATTTTCAACAGTAATTAACAGAAAATGACCTGCTGATCAAGGTGAATCATGACACTAACGATAACGTAGCAGTAAAAATATGAATTTTTTTCGAAAATTGATTGAGTTATGTCGAATTGAGTCGGGTATGGTTATGATTGTTGATTTGGCACTGTAGCCGTTATTTGTATTTGACGTTCAAGCGGCTCGGGCTTTAACCGTGGATGGAATCCCCTGTCCAACTAGCTAATTATTTAGTAGATGTTGTTCAGATAACGTAGCGGTAAAAATATGAATTTGTGTCGAAAATTGATTGAATTATGTCGATTTGAATCGGGTAGAGATATAATTGTTGATTTGGCATGGTAGTTGTTACTTTGAATCCGATTCCCAGGCAGCTCGTGCTTTAACCGTGGATGGAATCTCTTGTCCCACTAGCTAATTATGTAGTAGATGTGGTTCAGATAACGTAGCAGTAAAATATGAAATTGGTATCGAGAATTGATTGAAGTATGTCGATTTGAATCGGGTAGAGTTAAAATTGTTTATTTGGCACGGTAGCTGTTATTTGTATTTGACGTCCTGACCGGTCGGGCTTGAACCGTGGATTGAATCCCCTGTCCCACTAGCTAATTATTAAGTAGATGTTGTTCAGATAACGTAGCAGTAAAAATATGAATTTGTGTCAGAAACTGATTGAGATATATCGAATTGAGTCGGGTAGGGTTATAATTGTTGATTTGGCTACAGCCCGGCACGGAAGCCGTTCCTTTTGTATTTGACGCCCCGGCCATCTGGGCTTTAACCGTTGATGGAATCCCCTGTTCCACTAGCTAATTATCTAGTAGATGTTGTTCAGATAACGTAGCAGTAAAAATATGAATTTGTGTCGAAAATTGATTGAATTATGTCGATTTGAATCGGGTAGAGTTATAACTGTTTATTTGGCACGGTAGCCGTTGTTTTTATTTGACGTCCTGGCCGCTCGGGCTTGAACCGTGGATGGAATCCCTGTCCCACTAGCTAATCATGTAGTAGACGGTGTTCAGCAAACTTTAAGAATTTGTGTCGAAAGTTGATTGAATTATGTCGATTTGAATCGGGTAGAGTTATAATTGTTGATTTGGCATGGTAGCTGTTATTTGTATTTGACGTCCCGGCCGCTCGGGCTTGAACCGTGGATGGAATCCCCTGTCCCACTAGCTAATTATTTAGGAGATGTTGTTCAGATAACGTAGCAGCAAAATTATGAATTGGTATCGAAAATTGATTGAGTTATGTCGAATTGAGTCGGGTAGAGTTATAATTGTTGATTTGGCTACAGCCCGGCACGGTAGCCGTTACTTTGTATTTGACGCCCCGGCCATCCGGGCTTTCACCGGGGTAGGTATTCCCTGCTCCACTAGCTTATCATGTAGTAGATGTTGTTCAGATAACGTAGCAGCAAAAAATATGAATTTGTGTAGGAAACTGATTGAATTAGGTAGAGATATAATTGTTTACTTGGCACGGTAGCCGTTACTTTGTATCCGAAGTCCATAGTTTTAGCCATATCATTGCACTCAAGGGATCTACTGTGTGAAATTGGGGACTTGAAAGTAGAGATATTATCGAACCATCATGTAAGGTCAGAGCGACCTTCCTTGGAAATTTGGAACAGTGTCTCAAAATTTCCTTTAGCCTGTTTCAGAGAGGCAATTTTCTAATTTTCTAGCTGTCGATAAAACATCTGACCATATTGAACAGCTGGTAAGCTAGACACTAAATGTCCAATGACTACACTGAGATCTCTGGTGGTAGGGTGCCTATTTATAAGATAAATATTGCGGACTTTTGCGATTTTTTCACTTTTTTTTTCTTTTGTTAGTGAAACAGACATATCTACAGAATTTAACAGAAACCCAAGAAACGCGTAAGTATTTGCTGCTTTAACAACAGATTTCTCTGGATGCACAATGGAACCGCATTTCCTGAGTTGAGTCACTGTGGCCTCTACATTACTCTGACAAGCCTCAATACTTTCTCCCTGTAAATAGGTGTCGTCAATATAAACAACTGACTGGTAACTTCTTGTCTGAGATGTGAAAAGATTGGTTTCAGTAATTTTGTAAACACTCTGGGAGCTGTTGTCAATCACATGGGACATGCTGTGAATTTATACAAATTACTGGCCCATTCAAACTTTAAGAATTTCTGATGATGCTTTTCAATAGAAACACAATAATATGCATCTTTTTAATCAATGGAAGCCATATAACAATTTGGTTGCATCATTTGGATGGCAGTTTTTTAAAGAATCCATCTTAAAATGGTGATAATGAACAGATTTGTTTCAGCTTTTTAAGTTCAATATCATCCAAAAAGAGTTATCCTCTTTTGGTCTAAGAAATATAGGTGATAGAAATTCACTCTCCTCATGGAATGAACTCCCTTCTGTGATAAATTACGGATCTCTTTCGTAATTGACTCGACTCAAGGGTTGTAAATGAATGTTTCTTTGATCGATATAATTGTGCTGGTTTTGAAACAAAATCAATCTCTAGACCTATAACTATGGAAAGTATTCATTATCAGTTGTCAATGACTTCAAGTGGTCTAAAACAATCAACTATTTTGCCCCTTGTGAATTGTTCTATGTCATTTACAGAGGTCTCAATTGTTCTCAAAACAAAGGTATCAAAACTGGTATTTACCTTTACCAGTGTCGCTTGCTTCAACTCAGGCCTTCCCCTTACTTGTTCGTTTTCTGGAAGGTGTTCTGCTTCTTCTGGAATGGATGTTTTGTACTGGTGGAAGCTGTCGTCCCCCGATCTTTTCTAGTTTTTTAAGAGAAATGCGAGTTGTAATCTCTTCCGACACCTATTGTTTGTCTTGCCTCTTTCACAATTTTCAAATGATCGTCACCAAATAACCAGTTTGTGACCGAAACACTAATGTCACAGAGATCAACATGGTCACTTTTTCAGGACTGGTTTTAACAAGTCCCGACGATTATGAGAGATGGTGGTATTGGCATGTCCCAACAGAGAAAGGACATCTGTCTTTATGTATTCATTTGTTTACTGTTCTTTTCTCCGTTCAATAAATCGTTGGCCATACAAGTAACAGCAGAAGCTCCCTCGTGATTGCCCTTTGGACATTCATAAAGCGAAAGTCTCGCTTCTTGATAAATCCATGTTGTGTCCTCATTCTTCTGAATATCTCTCTTTTAATCTGAGGAACAACCAACTTATCACAATTTTTGTGTCTCGGATATGAGTCCTGTTTTTTTCTTGATAACCTCTATATTAGAGGAAAATGCCTTATTAGCTATCGAAGCTATTTTGAGAGTTACCTCTGCCCCCACCTCCTCATTGCCGTCCATAGAGGCTTCTACCTCATCTTGGAGACAGATGAATCAAGATCCGGTTCGTTAATGCGCCAGATAAACCGTCATTCAAGAGACTGGTAAAGTAATCTATGTCGTCATATACAGACGGACATGTTTGTTTCTCATCAGAGTCTGACTCGGACACAGGCCTGGAGCGCTTACAACTGCTGTTCCTTGGTGTATTTGCCAGCATTGCCCATGCTTGGCCCATCTTTTCCATGCCAGTAGCAATAGAATTCAAAGAGTTTTGAAGTTTATCAAAACATGGTTTAGGAGAAGAAACGACAGTATCATTTTCTGTCTCAGAGGTCCCCAGTAGGGCATCTTCATCAGGGTCAGTAGCCATTGTGTATACAACCCTACTGATAGCAGCTAGGGAGCAATACAAAACACGTGTGTACTGAAGTCAAGATAACCCCACACTGAAGTCCAGCTAGCTAGCGCTATCTCATGTGGTTCCGAAGTGACCTTGACATGTGATGAAGCAGAATGACGATCGACTAAGTCAGTAAACTTCTTGTTTTTTATATATATATCTGAAAGAGAGGTGGCAAGATTTGTGTTACATGTACCTGTTCTGATAAGCTCCTCGACAATTCAGTTTTGTGTGAAAACGATGATTTAAAGCAATTCAAATAACAGATTTGCAAAATTTTGTTAAACGCTTTTGCAGCAAAACCTTTGAACATCCTTTCGCATTTACAACTATTTTATTAATCAAATACTTTAGATACCCAATTCATTTATACCGAAAAAAGTTTTTATAATATTTATTTACGATTTGCAAGCCCCTTTCGAAGAAGAAGGGTATATTGATCTGCACTTGTTGGTCGGTCGATTGACCACATCTTGTCCAATCAATGACATGTTTGTTATAATATTTCATATGTGGGTTGGTCTTTGTTAGAAAATGCCCCCTATCAATATAAAGGTCAAATAATCAAAGGTACATATCTAAGAAATTAAAACACCTAAATGACTGTCCCTAGATCTTTAGTCAAACACAAGAACCTTGACTTAATCCAGGTTTTCTTTTTAGACAAGAATGTTGATGCCATATTATGCTGATTTTTAAAACAATTTAATTTTATTCATTCTTAGTACATGAATATATATAATTTGTAATTTGGTAATCATATGATATAAGAATATCGCAACTTTAACGACTTTTTTAAATTATAACTTTTTATTACATATTTAGAATTACTAAGTTAATTAAATATTTAAACTACTGACATAATTCATATTCCAGCGGAAATGTGTTTCGAGACAGCTTTATTTACCATGACATAGTTATTTAATAAAACAAACAACAACATGTATAGATCATTAATTCCTGATTTATTTGAATAAACATACTTGCATATATTTGTATATCTATGTGGTGTATGGCAATGTTTGTAATGGCTATGCCAATAATACAATATGTAGCTAAGTACCTACAAATTGTAGCATTTTGGGAGGAAATGATTTTAAGTACAGGCAGCATAAATTTCTATGTATTGTTTACTGGTGATTACTTGTTTTCTTTTCTATGTAAAATGTTTTCAATATGTAACGGTTGCATAAAAATATAAAAACTGGTGCGACAATATACTTTTTATTTATCATAATTTTATTTGTTCTAAACACTCATCGAGCTAGGAAATATGATTTTAACATTTTCTAATTAATGGTGAAAGTTCAGCCTTTTTCAAATTGATTCTTTGCATAATAAATAATATTACTGCCGGACAAAGCTGAGCTATCAATAATAAGGTGTGTTATAAATGCCTTTAGGTAAGAACTGGACAAATGAAACTTATTGAAATGTCCAAACATTGTACTGATTGTTTTTGGCAGATTGCTTCTTATTCTGCAGAGTTTCATTCGTTAAGCTACATGTATCAACAAAAGCGTGGATACCATTTCACCAAGTAACATGAACACACCAGCGCTGAAAAGAGTACAACAGTTCAAAAATTCAAACCTGTATAGTGAAAATAAATTAGAGAATACCGAAGCGTTAACAAAGTCATAATCAAAATCGATTAAATCAGGGGCAAACTATGAACAAAGGAAATATTTACATGGAGACCCTTGTAAAAGCACAAGAGCTGTTCTGGAAGAGTAAGCATATTCTGCTTCATCGACGACACCCGCAATGTAAATCTTTGTCGCATCCAAGTAAATATTAAAAGTTCTCAAAATGAGAACCGAGTATCATTTCCAATCACAACAAGTAACCATTCTAATGATCATACTCAAAAACGTCCATCTTAATAAATTATCACTTAAAGATACAGAATATTTAAATTTCATATCAAAACCACCAATAGGCAAGCAAAATAGAACATCCAATGTATGCCTTGTTTCAATCTGCTTGTAAAACGACCTTATGTGACAGCAACTACGATATCTGTGAGAGCAACGAATCAAATTTTGATTTGAGATACATATTTTAGACATGGCTCAGAAATAATAAAGGTACACTGTTGAACAACAGATTATGAAAAATGAAAAATCGAAAACCAGAATGGAAATTGAAAAACAACAAAAAACTCAAGGAAATAAAACAAGAAATTTTGTTATCTCGCAGATACATTATATGATACACAGCAATTTTGTTTTCAAAACTGAAATCGTATTCTAAGATATAATATCATATTAAGTAAACTGTGGTTTGGTCCATACTGTCAACGTTGATTTTTAAAGCGTGTATGTAAACGAAAAGTGATACCCAAACCACGGTGAGATGTGTTAAACAATCAGAGAATACAGAAGTATAAACTGAACTTAAAACCGATGAAAAGATTTACATGGAGACCGTTGAAAAAGTACAATATAATAAGACCAGGTGGTCCATAGGTGCAAGCGTCTTCTTCTTTATAGATGACATAGTTTGTGAAAATCAGGATTTTGCACAAATTGTATTTCAATTTCAACTATTATCAAGGGATAAATACAGAAAAAAAATGATCGGGTTCCACAATACATGCAAGATATATCATTTATTACAGTGATGGGTAGTGCAATATAATCCTGTTGTAAGAGTTCTTCCCTTGATAGAACTCCCCATTAGGATTCGCCTATCTTCTTTCCAGTAGGCAGGTAAAGCAAAAAAAAATACAAAAACATTTTAAAGCCTCATTCGAAATGTTATAAATGCAAAATGCAATGGTTTGTCGTTTAATATCAAATAATATTATATTTCACGAGTATGGCAGGTTATTTTTATATTTTCACGAGTGCTACGCAATAATCTCTATTTATTTGCATTATTAGCAGTTGATTAAAGACGTTTTCAATTGTTTGTACAGATTAACACTGCTTGAAATGCGAAATGGTTAACTATGTACCTTGCTGCTATTTGTTAAGATGTTTGTTAATTTTGGTAAAACGTGAAAAAATGCAAATGCCAAGAGGAAACAATTAGGTTATGTATATCATACAGTATATGTAGCCAAAACCAGAATGTTGTTTCACTCTAAAGTGTCCATAGCACACGATAGGGATTTTATTGGCTGAATATGGCTCTTTAAAACGAACGCATTGATTCTGTTTTGACCTCACAGATGGCGGCTGTAAAACGTATTACTCAAATACGCCATCAGTGAAGTATTTCAATTATTAAAACATTTCCTAATGATACTGTATTAACTTATCAGGCTAATGAACATATTGAGAAGATTGTTTTCAATGTAAATGTTAAAACTGTGAAGTTGTTTGGTTGGTTTTAAGAAATCAGCACCGTTAGTTTAACCGTTGAGTTTTGCCTCAAACTCAACGGTTAAACTATTTTCCTAAACACAGTATTTTTGTTATGTTCAGGGGTCTTAATCAATTTTGATGATTGAAATGCCCCCGTATATTTTATATTTATGTAATAGTATTCACAATCGCCATTTGTATTTCAAAGGTTAAACAGAATTAATGTTAACTAAGTTTTGACTAATCCAGACAAACACATATCCCTTTTGTGTTCTAAATAGACACTTGAGAGTATAGATAAGATATTATTAACATTGATGATATACATGAGCTAATCGTTCCCTCCTGCAATATGCATTTTAGCATGTTTTTTTCCAGTATAAACTTGCAAATTACAGGTCAAAAGCGAGGTCCATGCTTAGCCATGATAAAAACAAATATTTGATAGAGTTTCTTTTGTTAAATGTACATGTACATGTACCAAAATTGATGCAAAAAGATCACTCGATAGGATATTTAGTGGACCCTTAATACGTTAAAACAAACAAGTTTGAAAGGAATTATACACAAAAGTGGCAGTAACCCTTCCAAATATAGTCAAATTAAAGTAATTTTCAGGAAAAAACCGCATTTCATGGTGACCAAATGTACAAAAAAGAGATTATTGAGAGATTATTTAAAAGTGATCGATTGATAAATGTCGCAGATCTTTGGACAGGTTTTGGATTTTGCAATATGTAAAGGGCAGTAACTCTTTAAATGTTCGTAGAACAAATGACTTTATGATTGTCATAGTAAATAATTTGACGGGCGTATACAATTATCTTAACACGGTTTTTTTTCAATTTTGATCCTGGAAGTATGAATCCAATGTTAAAACATAATTTTAACGACAGTATATACCTTTAGATGCCCTTACCAATACTGCATATAATTTACGACATATTTTCTCGAAAAATACTGTGGAGAATGGTCAAGCATTATTGTATCATTATAAATCAACCATTTTGTCTATAGCTTATGAATGGACATTGTTGTTGATTGCTGACAATATCCACAGTGGTTATTGATATATGAATATAGATATACAGTAAAGTAGTTAACAACTTAAATGTTGATATGTTTGGTTTTATGACAGGTGAACACAACTGGTTTACAAATATATATACATATTAATTCACAAATTGTATGTATATTGTGCGTTTAAAAATATGACAATATAGAACATAAATGCAAATCATTATTACCGGTACATTACACCGATGAACTGAGATGTCTCACTCATTGCCTACTTGTAAAGTTTCGACTGAAATAACTTATTGACTAGGTGACTGCACGAAATGCTGACATAACTCATTAAAGTTGACTTACAACAGGGATGATAATGAAAACAAAATTGAAAGAAAATTCTTCTGAAATTAATGCACACAACATTTCCCACTGAATGTATATGAACGACAACCTGGTGTCCCTTTACTTAGCTTTTCTTAACACCAGACGTAATTTTGATATAACAACACTGACATACTGATAATTAAACTTTGTCAATAAACAGTAAAGCGTATACAAATTATAGTCATACTCACAATAAACAACCTTTCCAACATTCCCTACAAAGCTATGTTGAGTGAAACATTACATTCCATGAATTGATACATATTTCAATTCTTTACTTTCTAAACAATAAACATCAATTTGCCTTTTTTTGTCGTACCAAAATGTAAGACAAGTCTTTATAAGCGGGAAATGATCATATCTTTCTCTATTGAAACATGTATATAAAACATCAGGCGACCAACTTTTTTAATATTAAAAAACGTTCTGGAAGCCTATAGTTTTTAGTTAGAAATTTGACTTTGAAATACATATGTATTGTGCAACAGGCGCGTTATAAAAGATGCTGAAGTAAATGCCTCTTTATTTACCTGCTGTAACCGTACTTATTTTGAAGCACTCAGATTTGAGCGCATAACCATAAGAAACATCTAAGCGCAATGATGAATTGGCGCACTCACAATACTGGCTGTAGAAACCAATATAAAGACATAGAGGCATATCCAGACAAACACATTTCCCTTTTGTGTTCTAAATAGACACTTGAGAGTATAAAGATATTATTAACATTGATGATATACATGAGCTAATCGTTCCCTCCTGTAATATGCATTTTAGCATGTTCTTTCCAAAATACACTTGCAAATTACAGGTCAAGGCGGGGTCCATGCTTAGCCATGACAAAAACAAATATTTGATAGAGTTTCTTTTGTTAAATGTACATGCACATGAACAAAAATTAATGCAAAAAGATCACTGGATATGATATTTAGATGACCCTTAATACGTTAAAACAATCAAGTTTGAAAGAAATTATACACAAAAGTGGCAGTAACCCTTCCAAATATAGTCAAATTAAAGTAATGTTCAGGAAAAAAAACACATTTCATGGTGAACAAATGTACAAAAAAAGAGATAATTGAGAGATTATTTAAAAGTTTTCGATTTTGCCATGTGTAAGGGGCAGTAACTCTTCAAATGTTCGTAGAACAGATGGCTTTATGATTGTCATAGTAAATAATTTGACGGGCGTATACAACATCATCCGTTTTTTTTTTCTATTTTGATCTTGGAAGTATGAATCCAATGTTAAAAAATCCTTTTAACGTCAGTTTATACCTTTTGATGCACTTAACAATACTGCATATAATTTACGACATATTTTCTCGAAAAATACTGTGGAGAATGGTCAAGCATTATTGCATTATTAAAAATCAACAATTTTGCCTATAGCTTATGAATGGGCATTGTTGTCGATTGATGACAATATCCACAGTGGTTATTGATATATGAATATAGATATACAGCAAAGTATTTAACAACTTAAATGTTGATATGTTTGTCTTTATGACAGGTGAACACAACTGGTTTACAAATATATATACATATTAATTCACAATTTGTATGTATATTGTGCGTTTAAAAATATGACAATATAGTCATAGAACATAAATGCAATTCATTATTACCGGTACATTACACCGATGTACTGAGATGTTCCACTCATTGCCTACTTCTAAAGTTTCGACTGAAATAACTTATTGACTAGGTGACTGCACGAAATGCTGACATAACTCATTAAAGTTGACTTACAACAGGGATGATAATGAAAACAAAATTGAAAGAAAATTCTTCTGAAATTAATTCACACAACATTTCTCACTGAATGTATATGAACGACAACCTGGTGTCCCTTAATAAGCTTTTCTTAACACCAGACGTCATTTTGATATAAAAACACTGACGTCCAGTTGAGTAAGTGTCTTCTGCTTCATCGACGACACCTGCCATATAAAGTAGATCATGGTCACATCCATATCAACATCAAGTCCTCAAAATGGTAACCGAGTCATCGTTGTCAATCACAACAAATAAGCACACTAATAAGTATAAGATTGTCTCTGAAATATGTACATATCAACCAACATATCCGCCTTCTAAGTAAGCTTTAAGATAATGCAATCATGCATCTACAAAAGACGGATTTTTAATCTATCCTTAATGATCAAATTACACTCAATACATTTCCTTGCTCCTATTCCACAGTGGATACAAGCGACGAGGTGTCCACATGGGATGAAAACAAAGCATATCTCCTCCTCGTGACAGATCTTACATTTGAGCTGTTCTTTTAGACAATCGTTCTCCAGTTTCAATGTGTTGAATGCTATGAACATAATCCAATTGGCGTGGTCAATTATTAACAAAGAGAAATCGATAACTTATCGATAGTAAACATGACATTATTAATGAACTATTTCGTATTGTTTTCTTGAAAAAAACGTTTAAGAACAAACTAGAAAACTAGTTTCGTTTCCATAGATTGTATTTTGAATGAATCAATTTACTTGTAGGTATAAGGTACAGTTTAAAGATTGTACTAAAGTTCAGGCTTTTGTAATAATTAGAAGATCAACTTACTTCGATCAGTTTCGATTCCTTTGCTCCTGTCTCCGGAGGTTATTTCTTCAGTCTCGCCTGAAAAAGAAAAGTTTTGATTATAATATTGTATCTGTTGAACCATTCAACATCGGGACAACATGCAAATAGTAATAATCTAAATAGACAACAACAGTTTAAAGTTGGTGTTAATATCTGTATACAATACTTTGTATACAATTGTATTTTCCATATAAAATTTTAAGCTAGCCTAAGTTTTGACACAGTTAATATAATACCCAGCATTAAAGTTAAGATTGGATAAGGGTTTTCTAAATGTAAAGTATCGAATTTGTATTTTCATACCATTTATGAAATTGTCGATCCCCATATCACCCGTATCCATGAGGGCGCCTTTCTCTGCATCTTCAGAGCAATCGGACTCGCCTAAACAAACAACAGAATATTTTTAACTGGATGAAAAAAAGAAAAGAAAATCAAACATTGTATTGATTTATCTTTGACATATTAGGTCGTTGTGTAAATGCTTATGTTATTATGTTGATGTCATGGAACTCCTGATTTTTTTTAGATTTCTATTATAAATATAGCAACACTCTCAACTCTTAGTGCACGATGCGCGCCCATAATTCTCTTCATTATGTGCAATCTTCCTTTGAAGAGGTTTACAAACAAATGTGTTATCTAAGTGAACGTTGGTGTCATCTTTATCACATATCATCGTCTGATATGATCGTCATCAGTAATCATTGTCTTCTTCAATTGTTATCGTCAGTTATCTTCGCCATTAGTTGTCATTGTCATCAGTTGTCATCGTCATCAGTTGTCATAGCCACCAGTAATCTTTGTTTCAATTGCCACCGTCACCATTTATCATCATCAGTAGTTGAAACCGTTGTTTTGGGAGAGTTTCGGCCACGTTGTGGAATAGCTTACCATCCGCTATCCGAAAAACAAATACTCTGGCCAAATTTAAGAAACATCTGAAGACGTACCTTTTCACGTCTGCATATTAGGGTATCAACTTAGACGACATGTATATACTGACATTGTTTATCTAGTTCGTATTTATATGCATTTTTTATATTATCACATTAGCTTAGATTGTAATAACTTCTTTATTTATGCATTGTAAGTATCAAATTATTATCTACATGTTGTGAAGCTCTTTAGAGTAATTTTACAAATTATATAGAGCGTTATATAAATGTTGTATATTATTGTATTATTATTATAAAACTCTTAAATTCTTAAATCTTACACAGCTACATTGTATCCATTAACAGTATTTTATCTAAACTATGTATAAAACTAACCTTTTTGTTGAAGTGGTGTTCTGATTTCATATTCCATATTAGAATCATCCTCTTCGGAATTGGCCTGACAATCTAAACAAGCAATAATTTTATAAGAAGGTGAGAGATTTGGAAGTATATTGCTTGTTTGCAGGTCATAAACATTATTAAAATGTATATTAAATATGTTCCCTCGTCAGTTCGTCATAACAATTAGAAAAATATGGCCTTTAACGTTTAAGTACGACTACTTGCCTGCATGTAAGGATTAATTATCCGTTTTATCATTTTTTTTCTGGGAACTATCCTACATCACATTTTTGATTTTTTTTTGTTTCATGGATGGAATGCTTACCTCTAAGTACAGAGAGAGAACACTCGTCAGCAAGGCCTCCAAAACAGTGACAAGGGAAAACATGAGTGGCAGCTGATTTCTCGTGGCTGTGGCGAATCGTTGTAGCTGAGGACGTCATCACGCTGAACAGATCCCCTTGAGAATAGAAGGAGTCACGTGGTATTTAGCAATTTACCTGGCTGTTGACAATTCGCAAGGCATTTTATAGAATTGGTAAAGTATCTGGTAAGTACATATATTAAATATAATTGAAGATATGAAATTCTGTAATCAATTAAATATTGTTGAGATTAGCTTTATGATTTGTTTTTTATTTATCCTTTCATCATTATATCGAATAAACTTATTTGTTTTGGAGAGTCATTTCAGGTTGCGCAATCACCCCTCACCTCCATCCTCCCAACATTTCTACAAAAACATCGAACGACATTTTTTATTATCATTATTTTTATTGTTGAATATAAATCCGACAGTTCCAAGAGGTTTCATCATCAACAATATGGTATTGAATAAAATCTGTAAACTTTTTCACATGTTTAACGTTAAAGTAAATGCTATTATATTTTTTACCTACCTTTGTAAGTATTCAATCTAGAAAGTGTCCGGATATTCTTTCTTCTTCTTCTTCTTCTCCTATTAGTCAATTTCCTCCAACTCAGAAACGATTTTGTTTTCTGTTGCTTATTAACCTTTCTCTTGATTCTCTTAACTAGACAACAAAAGAAGGTAGGCAGTTAACGTTAGTTCGTCTATGCTGTAGAAACTTAACTTTAAGTGATCGGTTTACGTCCTTTTCACAGTCTTTATCATTTTAGGACGTGCAAGGGTGACGTTTTGGAGAAAAATGGGACTTCCCGGAGAAATAAACACCGATCAACGTCCTGTTTCTGACGGCGGCACTAATCGTATATTAGTACTTAATATTAGCTCGTTAGTTGATAATGGATGTCCCTACATTGAAGAGTGATGAAAATAAAAACAGAATATCAAAAAATACATTTGTAATTTTCAGGACATTATTGAAAACATTGCACCAGTTATATTTGTATTTACCAACCAGTTCATCTAAATCCATGAATTGAAGCGCCAAGAAATGTATTTACCTTTAGGAAAGTACCTGGTGATAAATCGTTGTTTATTTTGCGTTTGTCCCGTTTTAGCTTCTGACTGACCAGTATCCATTCTGCGTTTGGCAGTAGATTGAGACTGTGAAGAAACCTTTTCAAAATATAATAAATAATCAAGATTCTTATACCGTGTCATTATGTCTCAAGTAATATCAATGAACTTTTTATACGACATGCCATAATCTACAATATTATACAGGAATTACTGCATGAACGACACTGTTTTACAAACCTACATCTCATTTCTTTAACCTTTTAGCATCCTTTTGATGTATTGTGTTTAATCTAATGTCAGTAGTTAAAACTACCTGAAGAAAAACTAAAAACATTAATTGAATAATAGGTCACAATGGAAATACACATAAAAGAATTCGTCAACATAGGGACATCTTTTCAACTATGTTTTTACAGTTTTGAAGCCATCGACGTTTCTTGCTTTACAAATAAGGACAGCAATAAGAATGTAATTGTAACTGCTAATTTATTTGGTCAGTAAAGCTTTAACTTGTATTGAAAACATTCCTACTACTTTCCTGGAATATGTAAATAACTTTATAACAAAGATGATAACATAATATTGTAATATTATTACAGGCATACATGATTGTACCTCTTCTTGGTTCTTTTTCTCTTTCCTGTACGAACAAGTGGGATTACAGTGGACACCGACTGTCAAAGAGTCATCCGAAGGTTCCCAATTCCGTCGGACGAAATTGCAATGGAAGCAACGTACTTCATCGTCATTGCCTATAACAATTTAAACGTGTTGCAATATGTGAAAAATGTGAAATTTAGTCCGGATAAATAAGCTTCAATTCGCATTCAGAGAATGTTTCACTGATGAAGATACCATATGTTACTAAGTTTATACTGAAGAAAAACATCAATTTTTTTTATTATTATATTCAATTAGTTATAATTGCAAGTTTGTTTTTGTTTTCTTTTTGTTTTGAAATAAATACATGTATGAGTCAAACTTGCTTAATTTAAATGTAAAGATAAGTTTTGATTTTGGGTAGGAAATATACATATGATATAAATACAAACCAGTTGCATAAAATCCAGATGCACTCAAATTGTCTATGTTTCCTTCGTATGTAAATTTCATGTACAGAAAGCTGTCGTTTCGTGCTTGGTAACGCCCAAATATATCACTGCACGCTTGGCACCCCTCATGGACCGATTCTGAAAACAAATACATAATTAACATGTGAAAAAGGTAGAAATATCAATGAATTTTTTACACCTTTTCGCCGATATGTAGTTGATACACAAAATATTGCAGCGAATTTAAAGCGTATCAACCCAATCGTTAAAGTTCTGTTAATTTCCTTCAAAAGTTAAAACCTTTCACCTCGAAATTTCATAATGAACTAATCCAACCATTGAATTGGAACATTTCAAATGAATTAAAGCAAAATCATGCTCAAATGTTTTTAGTTTTTTTTTGTACGAGAAGATCAAGTTAATTTTTTTATCATAAATTTAAATAGATCATGACTTATCTTAACAAGGAATAATTAGAAATTAACTTATATTGACGTTAGTGAGATGATTATTTCAATAGACAAACAAACTTAAAACCAGCAATACTTTCAACCCAAAAAAGGGAAGCTATTCCTCCGATTTTTTCAACTTATTCATTGCATTTGATTTGTTTGTATTGCATATGAGAACTAACCCTGTTTCTCTTTAACCGTTGGAGACAAGTTACTTTTGTAAATGGCAGAGACTTTTTGTCCATGTGTGTGTTTCTTTATATGTATACAATAAGCCTGTATTATTTTGGTATATCTGCAGTTTGTCTGGATGAAATTATCACAAAAGCATTCAAGTGCTGTTATCACACAATTGTAAAAATCGCATAAAAACTTGAAGAGATATCTTAGATCTGGATCATTTTGAATGCAGACTTCTTCACAAACTGTCTGTTGAATTAATCGCGTTTTAAAGTTTGCTAATGTTGGTGTTTGGGTCGAATCCATTCTTGTTTGTAGCTCATTCAATAGCAGCATTATCAGCGTTGTTGCTGAAATAAAAACAAAATTAAAGTAAGTTTATACCAAAGTTGCTTATAAAAGGTATTGAATACGTTCAGAATCAATCATAGAATGACGTCATACAATTTAACTACGTCTTATTTACTTAAAAAATTAATCTTGTCACAAGCTACACTAAAAGCTTTAATTCGCGAAAACATCAAAGCGATTACGGATATATGAATGAAGTCACATGCATCTACAACAAAAAAAACTTAAAACTCTTGCAAAGTAAACACGTTATTGATATAAATTTGAAATCAAACCGTGTTTCTAAACTATTTGAAAATGATATATGCAACTCCCCTTCCTTTTCAACAATATTTTGGCCCCTTATATCACAGGTGAGTCCTAAAAAGACCAAACAGTTGTATGGTGCAGTGTAATTATTTTTGGGTATGCGGTATCGATTAATAAATCATAAAGGGGAAATCACATGCATATATTTATATATATATCAATTATGGACCTTTTGTGAGGTCAATATGGTGTTATACCGACCTGGTAGAATCAAATATTGGCCGAGGGCGTTACCACCAAAGTGACCGAATCAAAGGTTCTTAATTTTAATCTAAGATATGAAACTTGTTTGCAAAGATTGAAATTGCATTTCATCTATCATGATAAAGCATGTCAAATTTACAATTGGGTACTATAACGTCACAATGTGTATGACGTCACAAACGCAATATTGACTGGGTGTTTCTAAAAGTAGAAAATATCACAAAATATGGACCTCCATGTCACTATATTTTAGCCAATGAGAATTGAAGAAAGTCGGACCATATCTAATATATTACGTACATAATGTTCATCTTTCAAACGAGAATACATACATATCGACCGCTTACCAATTGCTTCGTCATTTTTCATAGATATGCACTGATCCTCTTTCACAGGGGATGGACTTTTTTCTGCCATATTGTCGACACTTTGTGAAGATGAATTATTCACTGAAAATTAAGAAATATGTTATCTTAATATTATAAAGAAAATTGTTTTTAAAAACATAACGTCGTTTTGCATGGTTGCAAAATCGATAATAAAATATATGCTGGTTTAAAAGAGTGTAAATTCCTGAACCTTCTCTTCACCATCATTATTTTAAGTCGTTGTAAATATAAGAATTTTTACCTTGGCAAATTACATGTCAAAAGCAAGCTAGGTCCATGGTTAGCCATGATAAATACCGACAATTGATCAAGTTACTTCTTTTAAATTTTGCCCGAAATATGTATTGAATACGCTTGTAAAATATCTATTGATACGCTGTATATATGACCTTAAGAAAGCTCAACCCGAGGGAAAGATTAATGATTTTAAATGAAGGGCTGGAATTTATCAATATGCAATAAATAGGGATAATCAATATTGTTCTCCACAACTTTCTTATTGTTCAAAAATGTAACGGTGCCCCCCATTACATTTACCCATCATAAGTGGCAGATGTAATGTATAATGCAACCAGAGTAACGAAATCAGTTATTGATGACGCTACTTTGGTTGCACTGTATAAGATGATAGTGACGTTTGAGAATGGTAGTATGTATTAGAAGATATCTTTTCCCAGGGCATACAAGCTTCTTTCTTCCAAATAGCAATCGTTGACCAAATTGACGGGCGTGAACAAAACGATATTATGAAACAAACCATTGTCAGAGGTTGTATCATTGAAGGTCATATGTAAACATACAAATTGTATATCATTGTGTATAAGGCTATCAACTTTATAGATTTTCAACACAACTTATGTTGCCAATAAGTAACACATGTCGGTTCATTAACAGGTGTATCTACTATAATTATATTACCTCATAATACCTATATGAGTATACCCGAATGTGACAGACCAGATATGACAAAGTCTTCACTTGATATACAAGATATAAATGGCAAGGTACTTAAAACATATGGAACAGGGAATTTTAAACTTGTATTAGGAGATGTTATGCATGATGAGGTGGTGGGGATATGTGATATTACTCCAGAGGGCATTTTAGGTCAAGATTTTCTAATGAAAATGTCAACAAGATAGATTTTAGAAGACTGATTCTACACACAAACGAGACCGATATACCGTGTTGGATTGGGGGATAATCAGAGACCATTTGCCGAGTTGAAGTTAGACAGAGGCCTTTGGTACTTTCAAATTCAAAAATGTGGGTCAAGGTAAAAGTACAGACACCAAACCATTTGGCTGAGAGTGGCTACATAGAAGGTTCTTCCGAAACATTTTCTAATCAGAAAATAGCTGTAATACGAGGCATAGTGATACACACAGTTTACTGGAACAAAATATTCAAGTTGTAAATTTTGGTCACACGGATGCTACCTTGTATTCAAACATGAATATAAGAACATGTGAATCATGTTATGAAGATTCTACACAGTCCGCTACTACAAGTATGAAGCTCTCAGGACAGTAGCAGTAGGGGGACTCTTTATACGAAGACTTTGTTGAAGGTATGAGGGCTGCTACAGTTGTTCTATGTGAAAAGGTCGACTGCTACTTGGACATTATAGACAAGGCTGGTATTCCCCTTCGACTGAAGAATGGACACTAGATTTTAATCATAGATAAAGAAAAACATTACGAAAAGAAAATATTGGTTTTGTGATTATGACTCAGTAGCTTACCAGATTATTAATTTTTAAACTGTCAGATAATTCCAATATTTCTGGAGAAATATATTTGAAAGGAGGGGTATATACTGTAATGATTTACAGGGTAGAGATACTAGGATATAAACTGTAAAGATGTACAAGGTAGATATACTAGGATATAAACTGTAAAGATTTACAAGGTAGATATATTAGGATATAAACTGTTAAGATGTACAAGGTAGATATACTAGGATATAAACTGTTAAGATGTACAAGGTAGATATACTAGGATATAAACTGTTAAGATGTACAAGGTAGATATACTAGGATATAAACTGTAAAGATTTACAAGGTAGATATACTAGGATATAAACTGTAAAGATGTACAAGGTAGATATACTAGGATATAAACTGTAAAGATTTACAAGGTAGATATACTAGGATATAAACTGTAAAGATTTACAGGGTAAATATACTAGGATATAAACTGTAAAGATTTACAGGGTAAAGATACTAGGGTATATACTATAATGATTTACAAGGTAGATATACTAGGAAATAAACTGTAAAGATTTACGAAGTATTGTAGTAGACATACAAGCATGTCACTAGGTATTTGAAGATTACTACCTCTTATGTGAAGCACAGGTGCTTGTGGACATGAATTTGACTATTTTTTCATAGAATGTAGAAGGTAATACACATATACGGTGTTTTATAATGATATAATGCTAAATTATAAAGTTTACAATAACAACCTACATGTATGCAGCGTAGCCTTATAAAAACCTAAAGGTAAGCAACTAACCGGTAGAAAAATCTAGGTCACCGCCTACCCCCTCGTGGGAATCCTTGTTTTCTCTCAAACAGGCAAAATATTACCGCTACAAGCCTATGTGCCGTCGATTCATGGATAGTTTTTCTTTTCAACCAGCCATTGTTTGTGTATTGACATGCACGCATCGTTCAGAAATTTATATTCAAACACAATTTTGGCTACACTCACGGCAGCCTTTCAGTGAAGATTTACGGAAGATGTCGATAAGCGCCCCCAGTGGCAGTAAACGTGGGCAAGGGCAGATAATTTAAGCATGAGACGGAAGTAAAAACCCGAGATAATCCGAGAGATTATGACGTAATATATTCAAATATTCCGCGAAATTCAAAATATTGTGTTTCGGGTTTTTACATCTGTCGTATGCATTAAATTATCTGCCCTTGCCCACGTTTACTGCCACTGGGGGCGCTTATCGACATCTTCCGTAAATCTTCACTGAAAGGCTGCCGTGAGTGTAGCCAAAATTGTGTTTGAATATAAATTTCTGAACGATGCGTGCATGTCAATACACAAACAATGGCTGGTTGAAAAGAAAAACTATCCATGAATCGACGGCACATAGGCTTGTAGCGGTAATATTTTGCCTGTTTGAGAGAAAACAAGGATTCCCACGAGGGGGTAGGCGGTGACCTAGATTTTTCTACCGGTTAGTTGCTTACCTTTAGGTTTTTATAAGGCTACGCTGCATACATGTAGGTTGTTATTGTAAACTTTATAATTTAGCATTATATCATTATAAAACACCGTATATGTGTATTACCTTCTACATTCTATGAAAAAATAGTCAAATTCATGTCCACAAGCACCTGTGATCGGAATGCTATGTAAAGCTAGGCTTTGAAAACAAGAGCTTTTGTAACTATTTATGAGCTAGATGATAAAATCATAGGAATATTGCTGATATTTGAATATTATGTACAGTTTTAATTATACAAGAAATGTAATAGATTTATCCAATAGTAATAATCATTAGAACTATCTTTCTTAGCCTTATCGCGCCATTTTATGTAACCTTACGCATGTCGTCTGCTATTCCTCCGAGACAAACTGAGACTAAAAGAGTTTGTCCTTTTTATGAGTTTTGTATTTTAGCTTGTCCTTGTTGATTTAAACACTTTTGATTACAATAATAAGAATGAGGACAGGCAGAGGACATGTTTAAGGATATTCTAACTTTGTAAATAGTAGATTTCTAATGTGAGAGAGTAAGGAAATTATTGTGAGAATTGATGTGAGAAGTGATTTGATTGGATGAGATGGATCATATGATCATGTGAGAAAGGTATAAAAGGGAGCGCGAAAAACAGTCATGTCAGACAATCTTGTAGCTTTAGCCACGAGCATACATCTTCAGCCACGATACTATTCTGCAAACATCTTCTATAAAACTAGCCACATTATATCAAAGGGAGACTACTTTAGGTATGTTATGTTTTCTCTATTGAAATAGTTAAATACTTGGTTTTACTGACTTAATCTAGTACAGTAGTACTGTACTGTTGTTACCATACGTGTGAAGTAACTGACACACATATTTGTTTTAATAAATATTGAGCTTATTTTCTAGTTCAACGGCAAAAGTAATTCTTCATAAATACCTAACGTTTTATGCAGTACATTATTGTCTCCCACCACACTGACCTCTGACAGTATGAGAGCATGATGTATGACTATGAGAGAGTTGCAGCACCATTGTACAAATAATATGATGACTGATGTGCAATAAAAACAAATGAACTGTTATTATTGTGTTTGTGAACTCAATTGATGACCACAGAAGATCAATTCCATGCCTGCTACAGTAAATATACTAGGATTTATTCTGTAATGATTTACAGGGAAGAGATACTAGGATATATACTGTACAGATTTTACAGGGTAAATACTAAGATATCTAAGATTTATAGGGTAAATATACTGTAAAGATTTATAGGGTAAATATACTGTAAAGATTTATAGGGTAAATATACTGTAAAGATTTATAGGGTAAATATACTGTAAAGATTTATAGGGTAAATATACTGTAAAGATTTATAGGGTAAATATACTGTAAAGATTTATAGGGTAAATATACTGTAAAGATTTATAGGGTAAATATACTGTAAAGATTTATAGGATAAATATACTGTAAAGATTTATTGGGTGAATATACTGTAAAGATTTATTGGGTGAATACACTAGGATATATACTGTAAAGACTTATAGGGTAAATATACTGTAAAGATTTATAGGGTAAATATACTAGGATATATACTGTAATGATTTACAGGGTAAACATAATACATGATAGATATATTTAAGCATTAAACTGCATTCTGTTTCGAGATATAGGCGATATGAACGCCCACTGCAATACAGGAAAATAAAACATGAACCATTAGTTTAATGCGTATATTTACATTTCCATTACTAACAATACCCAAATAATACAAACTGTAGCTCCAAGAAACACTTGTATTATGAATTGGCAGAACAGCCCTTAGCGCGTGCTCGTTTTCGAGAGACAGAAACATTTCACGTGACTTGGAAATATAGTCCGTGGAAAACAGTTACCGAACAAGGATTTTATTATCAAAATGTTGAAAATGTTTCTTTCTTTTGCACTGTTTCTGTATAAAGGTGCTTTAAAGTAACACTTGAAATATTTGCCGTCATTATAAATGACATCGCGTATTTAAGACGTCATACTGCGGCGGCATGTCCGCTGAATTTGCAAAAAACGGGTAAGTGACGTGGTCCGCCATGGAAAACGTTGTCAGCGTTGTGTTGTTTCTTATACATGTGGTGCGGCTCATATATGATAATACGATGCATAAGAACCCGAAAACATGCATGCTATATTTGGTCGACGGTAGGGATACGAACCGTCTTTCTACAAAATGTATGTGGTGTCAGATTGGCAATAATGCTCACAATATTTCGGACGATAGGCCTTCCGCACATTCTGAGAATCAGGGAGAGGGGGCCCTCTTCAATGCGAAAAATGGTTGATAAAAAGCTTCGTGTTGCATTTGTGTTGATGACGCTTCTTTTTCGATGTTAAAATAAGTGTATTCGATTTTATCTATTAAGCGGTTTAAATGCACTAAATTAAGTCAAGATGTTGTCTATAATAATTTCACGTCCAAACGAGAGTTCGGTGTGATATGCATTGTTTTTAACCTTCATCTCACATTCGTATTCATACTCGTTTCGCGTTAAAGTCCTATGAACCGAAACAGAAGTTGCCTGGTTTATATAGTGACACTGCAGCGAAAATGTAAATATCCTGTTATGATTTACGGGGTAACATACTATGATATATAATATACTGTAAAGATTTATAGGGTAAATATACTAGGATATATACTCTAATGATTGACAGAGTAAATATAATAGGATATATACTGTAATGATTGACAGAGTAAATATAATAGGATATATACTGTAAAGATTTATAGGGTAAATATACTAGGATATATACTCCAGGGGCTACATTCACTTTCACTCAATGTCACATCCTCAATACTCCAGGGGCTACATTCACTTTCACTCAATGTCACATCCTCAATACTCCAGGGGCTACATTCGTTTTCACTCAATGTCACATCCTCAATACTCCAGGGGCTACATTCACTTTCACTCTCTGCCACATCCTAAATACTCCTGGGCTACATTCACTTTCACTCTCTGTCACATCCTCAATATTCCAGGGGCTACATTCACTTTCACTCTCTGTCACATCCTCAATACTCCAGGGGCTACATTCGCTTTCACTCTCTGTCACATACTCAATATTCCAGGGGCTACATTCACTTTCACTCTCTGTCACATCCTCAAACCTCCAGGGGCTACATTCACTTTCACTCTCTGTCACATCCTCAGTACTCCAGGGCTACATTCACTTTCACTCTCTGTCACATCCTCAATACTCCAGGGGTTACATTCACTTTCACTCTCTGTCACATCCTCAATACGCCAGGGGCTACATTCACTTTCACTCTCTGTCACATCCTCAAAACTCCAGGGGCTACATTCACTCTCTGTCACATCCTCAATACTCCAGGGGCTACATTCACTTTCACTCTCTGTCACATCCTCAATACTCCAGGGGCTACATTCACTTTCACTCTCTGTCACATCCTCAGTACTCCAGGACTACATTCACTTTCACTCTCTGTCACATCCTCAATACTCCTGGGCGATATTCACTTTCACTCTCTGTCACATCCTCAATACTCCAGGGGCTACATTCACTCTCTGTCACATCCTCAATACTCCTGGGCTACATTTACTCTCTGTCACATCCTCAATACTCCAGGGGCTACATTCACTCTCTGTCACATCCTCAATACTCCTGGGCTACATTTACTCTCTGTCACATCCTCAATACTCCAGGGGCTACATTTACTCTCTGTCACATCCTCAATACTCCAGGGGCTACATTCACTCTCTGTCACATCCTCAATACCCCTGGGCTACATTTACTCTCTGTCACATTCTCAATACTCCAGGGGCTTCCTTCACTTTCATTCTCTGTCACATCCTCAATACTCCAGGGGCTACATTCACTTTCACTCTCTGTCACATCCTCAATACTCCAGGGGCTACATTTACTCTCTGTCACATCCTCAATACTCCAGGGGCTACATTCACTCTCTGTCACATCCTCAATACCCCTGGGCTACATTTACTCTCTGTCACATTCTCAATACTCCAGGGGCTTCCTTCACTTTCATTCTCTGTCACATCCTCAATACTCCAGGGGCTACATTCACTTTCACTCTCTGTCACATCCTCAATACTCCAGGGGCTACATTCACTCTCTGTCTCATTCTCAATACTCCATGGGCTACATTCACTCTCTGGCACATCCTCCCTACTCTAAGGCTACATTCACATTATGTCACATCCTCAATACTGACTACATTCACTTTCTGCCACATTCTCAATACTGCTGGGCTACATTCACTTTCACTCTCTGTCACATTCTTAATACTCCAGAGGCTACATTCACTTTCTGTCACATCCTCCTTACTTCAAGGCTACATTCACATTCTCTCACATCCTCACATCCTCAATACTGACTAAATTCACTTTCTGTCACATTCTCAATTCTCAAGGGCTACATTCACTTTCACTTTTTTTCAATATAATGACAACAGTTTCAACCCCAGGTATTGCTGTTCTGTTTTTGAAGGACAACAACTTGTCGTATAACATAGCTTCTTTTCATAAGGTTTTCACTTGTTTAAGGTGTATCGAGTCAGAACCACCCCCACCGTTCGATATATATATTGTCCCAATTCTTCTTGCACACATGTGCAGAAAAAAACGAGTTTGTCCTCAATAGATCTGGGTCAAGATGGCCAATACAATAACCGCTGAGCATGGGGATAACGAGTTAAGAGAGCCTTAAAATGTATTCCCCCTAACCAAAAACGGGAGTACACCACTGAAGCTTAGCGGGAAAACTATCTATACCTTTGAAGATGACGCATTCGGAATATGTATGGGTGCGTTTTTCCTTTTTTTGGCTGCAGAGCAAATTTACTGACGCCAATCCTTACGTCAGACAATATATGGTATATATTTCCTAATAAATAGTTCGAAATAAATGATAATAATTATTTACTAGCGTGTTGTACGGTGCTACACTCACCGATAAAGAAACATCAGCTATATGCTTCTATTGATTAGTACTGTTATGTAAAATACAAAATACATGTACATGTGTTTATCACTTATATTAAGTAACACGGAAATACCCTTACCCTTAAGGACTAGGTACAGGACAATTCAATATGGCGGGGGTGTTTTTACCAAAACTTGTTATTTTATTAAATACTGCAAAATACATGACCAAAATAGACTACAAAGTACATTTTGTGATGGAGAATCGATAATTTCAACCATATTTTGGTACGTTTGGTGGTTTTTCTGATATTTTGTGTTATATGTCAAAAAACGCGTGCACGTTTGCAGAATACTGCGAAAGATAATAAAAACAATGAATATCATTTTTTGCTACTTTAATATACACAGAATGATAGACGAGCCTTCGATTTTTGAATAAATCTCTCTTTCAATTGAAAACCGCAGAATAAGAGAATGTACTCGTCACATGAATGGCAATTTATGTACATTCTGAACACCGCTCACATCTGGATCAAATTTTTAAAATTTCCATCGCCGATCGACAAATTTATGTGGCACGCCGAATAGCCAAAACAAAAATCTTACCGTCTGCGGTATGACGAGTTATGACATTATGTCAGATCTCTTAAATCAAACATCTTCCCGTTGCATGTAGCGAAATTTACTCCCCTGTCCTCCATTTTGCACTATTTACTTTTTTAGATATTCATACGCCTGACTTAGAGGCATGGTGAAACATCGACAAAATTAACAATTAAATTGGATTCAAGCATGCAGTAAAGGTAAATGTTACTTGGTATATCGTCACAAAGCAAAAACTGCCCATTCCTATCACGATAAATTGTTTTTAGCGATTGCCAGTTTTACATTTTTGGGCGAATGTATAGCACGTGAAAAGATGTCCTTCGGCACTTCCGGCAGTGTTTTTTTAGGTAATTTAATGATTTTGAAAGAATTGTCAACAAAGTTTAATTTGTGTTGTACAAATTCTAATGGAATTCGTATATATAATACACTTCCGCGTGGATCGGACAGTATTAACTCACTGATTATACCGATTCGTTCTCGGCTTCGCACCTGTCAAACATCGTTAGCGTAAATTGTTGCCATCGTAAACATGTGTGGCAGTTGAGGCACATTGGTATCAAAATACATTTTTCAAACTTAATTAGTAACTAGGTAACCGTTTCGTAAATGTCAATTACGTTATGTTGGTGTTATTATTTTTATTTTATACATTTATTTGACACGAAACTTACATTTACATGCCAAATGACCTATTTAATATAAAATAATGCCCCTATATTGCCCCCACGAGATACAGGTAACTACTTTTACCTGAACTGAAAACAGCATGCAATGGACGACATTTTTTAGAGGGGGTACCTGTGTATTTCTCCCTGATACTCTGATTTACAGACTAATATCAAAATTTTAACACTGGGTTATCATTCTATGAACATTGCAGTAGCTTTGTATTATTTTTTTGAGAAGTTTCAAATAACTAGATGAAAAATATTTGCGCACTCCCATCTGGATATTATTTACTGAATATTTTTTTCCTAAGTACAGATTTTTTTTATTTTGGGGGCTGAACTGCATTTTATATCAATATTTAACATAATGGGATAAAGCTTATGCCATGTATTGGAAGGAAACATTAAAA
The DNA here is from genome assembly GCA_947623455.1 of Mimachlamys varia. Lineage (NCBI taxonomy): Eukaryota > Metazoa > Mollusca > Bivalvia > Pectinida > Pectinidae > Mimachlamys > Mimachlamys varia. Next base: position 15,232,925 of record OX392531.1, on the reverse strand, counting down.
TTTCAATATTACCATTTTCATCCAGGTAACGACCAATATGGCTGTACCTAGTCCTTAAATACATGTAGTTAATACTGTAAGTATTATATAGGCATCAGTAAAGGCAACACATTTCGTTTTATGTGCATATAAATACACACGTGCAACATATAGACTTAGAAATTAAAATATAAACATGATCAAGGAAGAAGTTTTCAAATTTGAAATACCTTACACAGCTCGAAAATAGTGTTTCAGTGAGACGTGAACTTCATGCAGTAACGCTCAGCTGCCATCTTGGATAGACTTGCACATGCTCGAGTTCACAATGATAATTTATATTAAGGTCAGACGAATAAATATATACTTCATTTATTCGTTCCTGTAAATGACTTTAAAAAAACGAGATAATAACTCGAGATTTTACTTGTTTTTTTTTTTAAATCTCGACTTTTCGATTTTAAATCAAATCTATTCAATCTGGATTTCTGTGCACATTTGCCAAAGTATAGCTTAATTTAATTATTTTGCGGTCGTATTCCTTTTAATAATTCATAGATATACTCTCTTTAAACCGTGATCACAACAAATGAATTCGATTCTAGATCAATCCCTGTTCCTTGACCGGTCAACAAATATCTCCAGCAATGTTTATCTACTATATTTTTAACTAATATAGTACTGTGACAAACCTGGAAGGGGGGTTAGATGTAAAAGTTAATCAAGTATAATTATATGCTGAGGCATTAGAATTTAACATCCTCACTGTTGAATATAAAAGTATTTCTAATTCATTTTACAAATAAAATGAGCAGTTACATGTTTAATGAGGCTACAGAATGAAAGGAATTGTTAGCTAGGTACAAAATGGTAGTGTGACGGTAGTGAGAAAGACCGACCTTGTAAACAGCTGATCGTTGTTTACGTTTGTAAGCAGCTGGGTTGTGTTGTTAATTTAAAGGATAAATGCTGGAAAATATTTGTAAAGATGAAATGGAACGTCGTTTAATTATACAGCAACGTATTGCAGTTGAAATTTGGTTAGTTCGTAAAACATTCGATTTTTAAGAATATTCTGCGTTCTGAGGTCATAATTTAGGTCGTTCAGACGCCATTGTGATTTCGCCTACTGCAATCCGTTGTGAAGGACGCTGGATACGAATAACGATTGTGTTGACATTTTTAGATGTTTTGTTCAAGTTATAATAACTCCAGAAATTCAAGATTAGTAGAAACATGAAGTTTTATTACTTACGCGTTGCAAACGCCGGAATTTAGTGTTTGAACTTTCCGTTTCATCTCCGGCCCGCTCTCAACCCAGCTATCTATGTAATGTCATGGGAGAATGATTTGCGAGTTGTTTGTCGAAATCGATTACTTCCGATGTATCAGTTTGGACCTTAGCTATATATTGTATTGAAATAGAATTTAATCACAGTTTATATGTAAAATGTTGAATTATAGCCAGTGTTTTTATCGGTTAGTTGTGGAACTATATCGCGGAAGAGGCGGTTGTTCGGTTATAGTAAATGTAAGCATTGACCCCAAACGTCGGGTCAATTATTCCATATTTGGTCATTTTCCTCACCAGATGAGGAAATATCCTCACCTGGTGAGGACGTCCTCACGTGGTGAGGACCGTAGGCTATATAAAGGAGCGAGTAAGCTTGATTGCTTCAGTTCTGGCCCGTTGGCATTGGATAGAGGCGTAACGCTGCGCAATCACTATTCTCAATCAGACTTCTATGTAACGTTAGTAAATCAAGGGCGATAACTCGTACAGACTTATCCGACAGTGAATTAATTTTACAGTGTAGGCCTATATACATATATTTAGTAGTCGACTAGTGTGTAAACCTATATACGGTTATACTCTATGTAGAGTCACTAGTATTTATTCATTGAGATACTCTGTAAGTAAATCTTTATACCTGTACCCAAACCTAGACGTTGATTGCCTACATAAGAGTGGAAAATATACTTTATGTTGAAGAGGTGTGGTACTTGTGTAATTATTTAACAGATTATATATTTATTGTTAAATAATACTAATACTAATTTTCGGAATGGATTTTATGCTTGTATACATACCTAAACGTTGAAGCCTACAAGAGTGGATACTCTGTGTAGAAGAGGTGTTATACTGGTATTAATATCTATTTATTTTAATTATTTAAAGCTCCTTGAGAGATATTTGACTGGATTCGCTGTCAGGATTTAAGTCGTTATGTTGTATTGACCCTGCATTATGGATAAATAAATTAGTTCTCTATTTATTTCTTTAGTTCTTAACAGTTGTTGAAAATCACTAGTACTGTTATTTATTAGTACATGAATTATTGAACAGTTTTACGGGTAAATCTATCTAATATTAGTATACATATGCAGAGAGGGAGTCGTTCAGCGCTTATACGTGTGAAAGTTATTTGTGGGTAAATGAATAATTGTCCATACTAGCAAATGCATTCATGTTAAATGTAAAACTTGTAATATTAAATACTTATTGTTTACTATGATTTTACTATATAAAGTTGTGAATATAATTTATCTCTGGACTTCTAGTCATCTTTCATACTAGTCAGTCTGATTTAGCGATTTAAGACGCAGACAGTTCTGATAAAGTCAGAACTCCATCTTACCCACAATTGGGGTACTGATCCAAGGTAAAAACTTATATTGGTTGTTGGAGGTGGTCTGAGACCACGACAGTCCTGGTCAGACTACGCCCACAAGAAACAGGGTTTTGGAGCAGAGTCACAACATCAGTAAATATTGAAAACAGTGCCATATACATTAATAAACCTACCGGAAACCCGTTTCGTTACAATTCATGTACTAATAAATAACAGTACTAGTGATTTTCAACAACTGTTAAGATGAGGAAATATCCTCACCTGGTGAGGACGTCCTCACGTGGTGAGGACCGTAGGCTATATAAAGGAGCGAGTAAGCTTGATTGCTTCAGTTCTGGCCCGTTGGCATTGGATAGAGGCGTAACGCTGCGCAATCACTATTCTCAATCAGACTTCTATGTAACGTTAGTAAATCAAGGGCGATAACTCGTACAGACTTATCCGACAGTGAATTAATTTTACAGTGTAGGCCTTTATACATATATTTAGTAGTCGACTAGTGTGTAAACCTATATACGGTTATACTCTATGTAGAGTCACTAGTATTTATTCATTGAGATACTCTGTAAGTAAATCTTTATACCTGTACCCAAACCTAGACGTTGATTGCCTACATAAGAGTGGAAAATATACTTTATGTTGAAGAGGTGTGGTACTTGTGTAATTATTTAACAGATTATATATTTATTGTTAAATAATACTAATACTAATTTTCGGAATGGATTTTATGCTTGTATACATACCTAAACGTTGAAGCCTACAAGAGTGGATACTCTGTGTAGAAGAGGTGTTATACTGGTATTAATATCTATTTATTTTAATTATTTAAAGCTCCTTGAGAGATATTTGACTGGATTCGCTGTCAGGATTTAAGTCGTTATGTTGTATTGACCCTGCATTATGGATAAATAAATTAGTTCTCTATTTATTTCTTTAGTTCTTAACAGTTGTTGAAAATCACTAGTACTGTTATTTATTAGTACATGAATTATTGAACAGTTTTACGGGTAAATCTATCTAATATTAGTATACATATGCAGAGAGGGAGTCGTTCAGCGCTTATACGTGTGAAAGTTATTTGTGGGTAAATGAATAATTGTCCATACTAGCAAATGCATTCATGTTAAATGTAAAACTTGTAATATTAAATACTTATTGTTTACTATGATTTTACTATATAAAGTTGTGAATATAATTTATCTCTGGACTTCTAGTCATCTTTCATACTAGTCAGTCTGATTTAGCGATTTAAGACGCAGACAGTTCTGATAAAGTCAGAACTCCATCTTACCCACAATTGGGGAACTGATCCAAGGTAAAAACTTATATTGGTTGTTGGAGGTGGTCTGAGACCACGACAGTCCTGGTCAGACTACGCCCACAAGAAACAGGGTTTTGGAGCAGAGTCACAACATCAGTAAATATTGAAAACAGTGCCATATACATTAATAAACCTACCGGAAACCCGTTTCGTTACAATTCATGTACTAATAAATAACAGTACTAGTGATTTTCAACAACTGTTAAGATGAGGAAATATCCTCACCTGGTGAGGACGTCCTCACGTGGTGAGGACCGTAGGCTATATAAAGGAGCGAGTAAGCTTGATTGCTTCAGTTCTGGCCCGTTGGCATTGGATAGAGGCGTAACGCTGCGCAATCACTATTCTCAATCAGACTTCTATGTAACGTTAGTAAATCAAGGGCGATAACTCGTACAGACTTATCCGACAGTGAATTAATTTTACAGTGTAGGCCTATATACATATATTTAGTAGTCGACTAGTGTGTAAACCTATATACGGTTATACTCTATGTAGAGTCACTAGTATTTATTCATTGAGATACTCTGTAAGTAAATCTTTATACCTGTACCCAAACCTAGACGTTGATTGCCTACATAAGAGTGGAAAATATACTTTATGTTGAAGAGGTGTGGTACTTGTGTAATTATTTAACAGATTATATATTTATTGTTAAATAATACTAATACTAATTTTCGGAATGGATTTTATGCTTGTATACATACCTAAACGTTGAAGCCTACAAGAGTGGATACTCTGTGTAGAAGAGGTGTTATACTGGTATTAATATCTATTTATTTTAATTATTTAAAGCTCCTTGAGAGATATTTGACTGGATTCGCTGTCAGGATTTAAGTCGTTATGTTGTATTGACCCTGCATTATGGATAAATAAATTAGTTCTCTATTTATTTCTTTAGTTCTTAACAGTTGTTGAAAATCACTAGTACTGTTATTTATTAGTACATGAATTATTGAACAGTTTTACGGGTAAATCTATCTAATATTAGTATACATATGCAGAGAGGGAGTCGTTCAGCGCTTATACGTGTGAAAGTTATTTGTGGGTAAATGAATAATTGTCCATACTAGCAAATGCATTCATGTTAAATGTAAAACTTGTAATATTAAATACTTATTGTTTACTATGATTTTACTATATAAAGTTGTGAATATAATTTATCTCTGGACTTCTAGTCATCTTTCATACTAGTCAGTCTGATTTAGCGATTTAAGACGCAGACAGTTCTGATAAAGTCAGAACTCCATCTTACCCACAATTGGGGTACTGATCCAAGGTAAAAACTTATATTGGTTGTTGGAGGTGGTCTGAGACCACGACAGTCCTGGTCAGACTACGCCCACAAGAAACAGGGTTTTGGAGCAGAGTCACAACATCAGTAAATATTGAAAACAGTGCCATATACATTAATAAACCTACCGGAAACCCGTTTCGTTACAATTCATGTACTAATAAATAACAGTACTAGTGATTTTCAACAACTGTTAAGATGAGGAAATATCCTCACCTGGTGAGGACGTCCTCACGTGGTGAGGACCGTAGGCTATATAAAGGAGCGAGTAAGCTTGATTGCTTCAGTTCTGGCCCGTTGGCATTGGATAGAGGCGTAACGCTGCGCAATCACTATTCTCAATCAGACTTCTATGTAACGTTAGTAAATCAAGGGCGATAACTCGTACAGACTTATCCGACAGTGAATTAATTTTACAGTGTAGGCCTTTATACATATATTTAGTAGTCGACTAGTGTGTAAACCTATATACGGTTATACTCTATGTAGAGTCACTAGTATTTATTCATTGAGATACTCTGTAAGTAAATCTTTATACCTGTACCCAAACCTAGACGTTGATTGCCTACATAAGAGTGGAAAATATACTTTATGTTGAAGAGGTGTGGTACTTGTGTAATTATTTAACAGATTATATATTTATTGTTAAATAATACTAATACTAATTTTCGGAATGGATTTTATGCTTGTATACATACCTAAACGTTGAAGCCTACAAGAGTGGATACTCTGTGTAGAAGAGGTGTTATACTGGTATTAATATCTATTTATTTTAATTATTTAAAGCTCCTTGAGAGATATTTGACTGGATTCGCTGTCAGGATTTAAGTCGTTATGTTGTATTGACCCTGCATTATGGATAAATAAATTAGTTCTCTATTTATTTCTTTAGTTCTTAACAGTTGTTGAAAATCACTAGTACTGTTATTTATTAGTACATGAATTATTGAACAGTTTTACGGGTAAATCTATCTAATATTAGTATACATATGCAGAGAGGGAGTCGTTCAGCGCTTATACGTGTGAAAGTTATTTGTGGGTAAATGAATAATTGTCCATACTAGCAAATGCATTCATGTTAAATGTAAAACTTGTAATATTAAATACTTATTGTTTACTATGATTTTACTATATAAAGTTGTGAATATAATTTATCTCTGGACTTCTAGTCATCTTTCATACTAGTCAGTCTGATTTAGCGATTTAAGACGCAGACAGTTCTGATAAAGTCAGAACTCCATCTTACCCACAATTGGGGAACTGATCCAAGGTAAAAACTTATATTGGTTGTTGGAGGTGGTCTGAGACCACGACAGTCCTGGTCAGACTACGCCCACAAGAAACAGGGTTTTGGAGCAGAGTCACAACATCAGTAAATATTGAAAACAGTGCCATATACATTAATAAACCTACCGGAAACCCGTTTCGTTACAATTCATGTACTAATAAATAACAGTACTAGTGATTTTCAACAACTGTTAAGATGAGGAAATATCCTCACCTGGTGAGGACGTCCTCACGTGGTGAGGACCGTAGGCTATATAAAGGAGCGAGTAAGCTTGATTGCTTCAGTTCTGGCCCGTTGGCATTGGATAGAGGCGTAACGCTGCGCAATCACTATTCTCAATCAGACTTCTATGTAACGTTAGTAAATCAAGGGCGATAACTCGTACAGACTTATCCGACAGTGAATTAATTTTACAGTGTAGGCCTATATACATATATTTAGTAGTCGACTAGTGTGTAAACCTATATACGGTTATACTCTATGTAGAGTCACTAGTATTTATTCATTGAGATACTCTGTAAGTAAATCTTTATACCTGTACCCAAACCTAGACGTTGATTGCCTACATAAGAGTGGAAAATATACTTTATGTTGAAGAGGTGTGGTACTTGTGTAATTATTTAACAGATTATATATTTATTGTTAAATAATACTAATACTAATTTTCGGAATGGATTTTATGCTTGTATACATACCTAAACGTTGAAGCCTACAAGAGTGGATACTCTGTGTAGAAGAGGTGTTATACTGGTATTAATATCTATTTATTTTAATTATTTAAAGCTCCTTGAGAGATATTTGACTGGATTCGCTGTCAGGATTTAAGTCGTTATGTTGTATTGACCCTGCATTATGGATAAATAAATTAGTTCTCTATTTATTTCTTTAGTTCTTAACAGTTGTTGAAAATCACTAGTACTGTTATTTATTAGTACATGAATTATTGAACAGTTTTACGGGTAAATCTATCTAATATTAGTATACATATGCAGAGAGGGAGTCGTTCAGCGCTTATACGTGTGAAAGTTATTTGTGGGTAAATGAATAATTGTCCATACTAGCAAATGCATTCATGTTAAATGTAAAACTTGTAATATTAAATACTTATTGTTTACTATGATTTTACTATATAAAGTTGTGAATATAATTTATCTCTGGACTTCTAGTCATCTTTCATACTAGTCAGTCTGATTTAGCGATTTAAGACGCAGACAGTTCTGATAAAGTCAGAACTCCATCTTACCCACAATTGGGGTACTGATCCAAGGTAAAAACTTATATTGGTTGTTGGAGGTGGTCTGAGACCACGACAGTCCTGGTCAGACTACGCCCACAAGAAACAGGGTTTTGGAGCAGAGTCACAACATCAGTAAATATTGAAAACAGTGCCATATACATTAATAAACCTACCGGAAACCCGTTTCGTTACAATTCATGTACTAATAAATAACAGTACTAGTGATTTTCAACAACTGTTAAGATGAGGAAATATCCTCACCTGGTGAGGACGTCCTCACGTGGTGAGGACCGTAGGCTATATAAAGGAGCGAGTAAGCTTGATTGCTTCAGTTCTGGCCCGTTGGCATTGGATAGAGGCGTAACGCTGCGCAATCACTATTCTCAATCAGACTTCTATGTAACGTTAGTAAATCAAGGGCGATAACTCGTACAGACTTATCCGACAGTGAATTAATTTTACAGTGTAGGCCTTTATACATATATTTAGTAGTCGACTAGTGTGTAAACCTATATACGGTTATACTCTATGTAGAGTCACTAGTATTTATTCATTGAGATACTCTGTAAGTAAATCTTTATACCTGTACCCAAACCTAGACGTTGATTGCCTACATAAGAGTGGAAAATATACTTTATGTTGAAGAGGTGTGGTACTTGTGTAATTATTAAACAGATTATATATTTATTGTTAAATAATACTAATACTAATTTTCGGAATGGATTTTATGCTTGTATACATACCTAAACGTTGAAGCCTACAAGAGTGGATACTCTGTGTAGAAGAGGTGTTATACTGGTATTAATATCTATTTATTTTAATTATTTAAAGCTCCTTGAGAGATATTTGACTGGATTCGCTGTCAGGATTTAAGTCGTTATGTTGTATTGACCCTGCATTATGGATAAATAAATTAGTTCTCTATTTATTTCTTTAGTTCTTAACAGTTGTTGAAAATCACTAGTACTGTTATTTATTAGTACATGAATTATTGAACAGTTTTACGGGTAAATCTATCTAATATTAGTATACATATGCAGAGAGGGAGTCGTTCAGCGCTTATACGTGTGAAAGTTATTTGTGGGTAAATGAATAATTGTCCATACTAGCAAATGCATTCATGTTAAATGTAAAACTTGTAATATTAAATACTTATTGTTTACTATGATTTTACTATATAAAGTTGTGAATATAATTTATCTCTGGACTTCTAGTCATCTTTCATACTAGTCAGTCTGATTTAGCGATTTAAGACGCAGACAGTTCTGATAAAGTCAGAACTCCATCTTACCCACAATTGGGGAACTGATCCAAGGTAAAAACTTATATTGGTTGTTGGAGGTGGTCTGAGACCACGACAGTCCTGGTCAGACTACGCCCACAAGAAACAGGGTTTTGGAGCAGAGTCACAACATCAGTAAATATTGAAAACAGTGCCATATACATTAATAAACCTACCGGAAACCCGTTTCGTTACAATTCATGTACTAATAAATAACAGTACTAGTGATTTTCAACAACTGTTAAGATGAGGAAATATCCTCACCTGGTGAGGACGTCCTCACGTGGTGAGGACCGTAGGCTATATAAAGGAGCGAGTAAGCTTGATTGCTTCAGTTCTGGCCCGTTGGCATTGGATAGAGGCGTAACGCTGCGCAATCACTATTCTCAATCAGACTTCTATGTAACGTTAGTAAATCAAGGGCGATAACTCGTACAGACTTATCCGACAGTGAATTAATTTTACAGTGTAGGCCTATATACATATATTTAGTAGTCGACTAGTGTGTAAACCTATATACGGTTATACTCTATGTAGAGTCACTAGTATTTATTCATTGAGATACTCTGTAAGTAAATCTTTATACCTGTACCCAAACCTAGACGTTGATTGCCTACATAAGAGTGGAAAATATACTTTATGTTGAAGAGGTGTGGTACTTGTGTAATTATTTAACAGATTATATATTTATTGTTAAATAATACTAATACTAATTTTCGGAATGGATTTTATGCTTGTATACATACCTAAACGTTGAAGCCTACAAGAGTGGATACTCTGTGTAGAAGAGGTGTTATACTGGTATTAATATCTATTTATTTTAATTATTTAAAGCTCCTTGAGAGATATTTGACTGGATTCGCTGTCAGGATTTAAGTCGTTATGTTGTATTGACCCTGCATTATGGATAAATAAATTAGTTCTCTATTTATTTCTTTAGTTCTTAACAGTTGTTGAAAATCACTAGTACTGTTATTTATTAGTACATGAATTATTGAACAGTTTTACGGGTAAATCTATCTAATATTAGTATACATATGCAGAGAGGGAGTCGTTCAGCGCTTATACGTGTGAAAGTTATTTGTGGGTAAATGAATAATTGTCCATACTAGCAAATGCATTCATGTTAAATGTAAAACTTGTAATATTAAATACTTATTGTTTACTATGATTTTACTATATAAAGTTGTGAATATAATTTATCTCTGGACTTCTAGTCATCTTTCATACTAGTCAGTCTGATTTAGCGATTTAAGACGCAGACAGTTCTGATAAAGTCAAAACTCCATCTTACCCACAATTGGGGTACTGATCCAAGGTAAAAACTTATATTGGTTGTTGGAGGTGGTCTGAGACCACGACAGTCCTGGTCAGACTACGCCCACAAGAAACAGGGTTTTGGAGCAGAGTCACAACATCAGTAAATATTGAAAACAGTGCCATATACATTAATAAACCTACCGGAAACCCGTTTCGTTACAATTGGTGGCAGCGGTGGGATACTTAACTTCTTCAACCAATCAGCAGTGTCCTTGACCAAGACACTTAGAGGTCATCACTATGGCTACCAATGACATAACTCCGGATCAACTGCGTGTTTTAGAAGAGCCAGAACACGATGATGTAACTCCCTAGTGAGTTTGAGATGTGATACAGTTGATTGGTGACACACCTGAGACCATATCCAATGCCAACGGGTTATTACTCCCACAGACCATCAGTCAAGGGGAGGACATTTTAAATCCACAGATGATGTTTGTTGCTGGATCGCCGAGTGGGGAAATACGGTTTAAAGTACCCGTCTCTACAAACGGCAATACAGATAACAATAGCTTAGGTACACATCCTAAGTTATTTAGAGGGGTGCCATCGGTAACTACGGTGGATAGTGACCTTGATACTTTGTCCCATTCCCAATACGGAATGTTCCGGGGAACTGTCGGAGAAGATAGTTGGGACAAATGGTCCAATCAAAGGTGTAGCTCTAGAGAAACAGAGCTTGCACAGAAGAACTAATGCGAATAATAGAATCTTATACAAGAGGCGTTAGACGGGGAGAGGAGCTCTGGTGCACGACAGAGGCGAGTGGGGTCATGCGAGAGACATGACTTCACGTTGCCAGGAGACCTGTATGGTCGATTTGGCCATGATCGCATGTCCATTAGCAAGGGACCCGGTCATGCAGTCGAGCCTGTACCTGTTATGAATCAGCGTTGTGGAGACCTGCCCGAGGAGGTGGAGAACGCAGCCGGCCTTCATACTGACAGAGGTACCATGTCAGAAGAGGTGGGTTCCTGGTGTCCTCAGTGTCGATCACGAAAGGATATTGACACTACGAGTGTCAGATGGCCTAAGTGGCCTGGTTCGGTTTGCTATATGTCAGACCCTACTCATGGATTTGATAGGGTGGGGGCATATAAAGATCCTAGATCGGCAGGGATGGGAGGACCTGTAGTGCATCGGGAGAGGGAGTACAAACCTTCACTTGGGACTCCGAATCTTGCTACATTTGATGGTGAAGGGAACTGGCAAGACTATTAAGTACATTTTGAATTAGTGTTGAAGTAACAGATGAGACGATGGAAGCAAGGCGTTGAAGCTTGCTACAGCATTACGAGGGCGGGTACATGGAGGATTTTAAGCAAAGATAGATGTTTATCTTGTCAACGCTGTCATATTTGTGGTCAATACAAGAGAGTACTGGGTGTCACCCAGTATTATGATGGTGTTACATATAGAAGGGGTAATGTTACAGATGCAGTTATTGAAACCTATAACCAAGATCAAACCCTTTAACCGCCCACGCAAATGCTTATTGGGAAACTAAGAAATAGTCGCGCCAGGGAAAATCCACTGTGGATAGTGGATTATGACGTCACAGCCTCGTAAAATCTATTATCACTACATGTTTCATTATGTTAAGAATGTATTACTTTTCAGTGTGTAAGATAGGTATTTGAACCTTGGCCAGGTTCTTTTGCCCAATGGCTGAGAAATGTATAGGGTGTTCATCTTCCGGATTGATGTTGCAATGCAGCTTACCTGGGCCCAGGTAGAGATGTCATTGCCAGTCGACCCAGTGTCCTTGGGAGCCACAAGGACCATTTAGACGATCCGGATCTAGAGAGGAACACTATATAGAATGAGAGAGACAGTTTTATTTCATAAACTACCTATCCCGGGACTTATGTTTTAGAGGGAAATCCTGGATGATGAGTTATATCACATTTATTTATATATTGTACTTAGGTACAAAAGAAAACAATTATTTACATTATTGAGATGGCTACTGAAGAGTTCTACTCTTGAACAGTTGGAAGAATCCTAGCCTGGATCTCTTCGAGATGAAGCCTGCTTTATGAAGTTCCAAGCTTGGTTCTGGCAGGAATAACCTCAGCACAGATCTTCAACACCAGCGACTGGAACTGTGCAGGCGTGCTGAAGGATATCACTTTAAGTATTTAATATAGAGTTACTAACCCAAGGGGATTTAGAGTAAGGAAAGTATCCTATCCCTCCCAAACGAATCGGGAGAAGGAGAAGAACCGCACTATCCTGCAGCACAGGCTGTGAAGATGTAGAGTTTGGACGGGATGCCATTATTTCCCTACATGCTGCAAGATTAGGCAGCGGTAGAAGAAGAAGTAGAAGAGGAAAGAAGTCCTTACAGATAGCTGGAGGAAACACCAATATGGACAGGATATTGGCAGGACTCGCGGGAAAATATTGTTGTAAAATGTATCTTGTGTGTTGCTCCAGGGGAAAGTATTAAAAAAAATATATATATATGTACAATTTCACTTAAATAGTTATATAATATGTCTCATTGTTTCGGACTTTTATACTCTCCCTGGAGCAGCAATATATCATTTTGTAAACATTACGGGTCAGTCCAGTGTGATACATAAATAATGGAAGTATAAGATATATGTTCAGGTAAGACATATTGGGGGTGGATGTTACATGTGAACACTTCTGGAGAATATGTAGATTTATGAATATTTATATCAGTTAGAAATAATACTGGACTTCTCCGGCATGTATCTGTTAACTTGCGTTTATAATTGTGATTAACATAGCTAGGAATGACGTTATTGTTTAGTTGTTACAATACTGAAATTCAAATTCTATTACAATCATTATATCTTGGATTTAGGAGGCAGAAAGAGTGAAGAAATAAAGAAAATGGTCTATGGTCTGTGGTAAATATGCAAATTGGACATATGTAAAATGTCAATTATATTAATATGTAAAATATTACATAAGTGGTTCAAGGGTATCAGTAAAGTGTGAAAGGCAGCTACCAATGTAAGTAAGACAGTAATGTGTATAGGAAGTATTTAATTTGGACGATTGAGAAAATGTTGAGTTTGTGGATATATGATTATCAAAGTGTCATAGCATTGACGCGGACGTCAATATTTTGAAAACAGGGAGTATTGTGACAAACCTGGAAGGGGGGTTAGATGTAAAAGTTAATCAAGTATAATTATATGCTGAGGCATTAGAATTTAACATCCTCACTGTTGAATATAAAAGTATTTCTAATTCATTTTACAAATAAAATGAGCAGTTACATGTTTAATGAGGCTACAGAATGAAAGGAATTGTTAGCTAGGTACAAAATGGTAGTGTGACGGTAGTGAGAAAGACCGACCTTGTAAACAGCTGATCGTTGTTTACGTTTGTAAGCAGCTGGGTTGTGTTGTTAATTTAAAGGATAAATGCTGGAAAATATTTGTAAAGATGAAATGGAACGTCGTTTAATTATACAGCAACGTATTGCAGTTGAAATTTGGTTAGTTCGTAAAACATTCGATTTTTAAGAATATTCTGCGTTCTGAGGTCATAATTTAGGTCGTTCAGACGCCATTGTGATTTCGCCTACTGCAATCCGTTGTGAAGGACGCTGGATACGAATAACGATTGTGTTGACATTTTTAGATGTTTTGTTCAAGTTATAATAACTCCAGAAATTCAAGATTAGTAGAAACATGAAGTTTTATTACTTACGCGTTGCAAACGCCGGAATTTAGTGTTTGAACTTTCCGTTTCATCTCCGGCCCGCTCTCAACCCAGCTATCTATGTAATGTCATGGGAGAATGATTTGCGAGTTGTTTGTCGAAATCGATTACTTCCGATGTATCAGTTTGGACCTTAGCTATATATTGTATTGAAATAGAATTTAATCACAGTTTATATGTAAAATGTTGAATTATAGCCAGTGTTTTTATCGGTTAGTTGTGGAACTATATCGCGGAAGAGGCGGTTGTTCGGTTATAGTAAATGTAAGCATTGACCCCAAACGTCGGGTCAATTATTCCATATTTGGTCATTTTCCTCACCAGATGAGGAAATATCCTCACCTGGTGAGGACGTCCTCACGTGGTGAGGACCGTAGGCTATATAAAGGAGCGAGTAAGCTTGATTGCTTCAGTTCTGGCCCGTTGGCATTGGATAGAGGCGTAACGCTGCGCAATCACTATTCTCAATCAGACTTCTATGTAACGTTAGTAAATCAAGGGCGATAACTCGTACAGACTTATCCGACAGTGAATTAATTTTACAGAGTAGGCCTATATACATATATTTAGTAGTCGACTAGTGTGTAAACCTATATACGGTTATACTCTATGTAGAGTCACTAGTATTTATTCATTGAGATACTCTGTAAGTAAATCTTTATACCTGTACCCAAACCTAGACGTTGATTGCCTACATAAGAGTGGAAAATATACTTTATGTTGAAGAGGTGTGGTACTTGTGTAATTATTTAACAGATTATATATTTATTGTTAAATAATACTAATACTAATTTTCGGAATGGATTTTATGCTTGTATACATACCTAAACGTTGAAGCCTACAAGAGTGGATACTCTGTGTAGAAGAGGTGTTATACTGGTATTAATATCTATTTATTTTAATTATTTAAAGCTCCTTGAGAGATATTTGACTGGATTCGCTGTCAGGATTTAAGTCGTTATGTTGTATTGACCCTGCATTATGGATAAATAAATTAGTTCTCTATTTATTTCTTTAGTTCTTAACAGTTGTTGAAAATCACTAGTACTGTTATTTATTAGTACATGAATTATTGAACAGTTTTACGGGTAAATCTATCTAATATTAGTATACATATGCAGAGAGGGAGTCGTTCAGCGCTTATACGTGTGAAAGTTATTTGTGGGTAAATGAATAATTGTCCATACTAGCAAATGCATTCATGTTAAATGTAAAACTTGTAATATTAAATACTTATTGTTTACTATGATTTTACTATATAAAGTTGTGAATATAATTTATCTCTGGACTTCTAGTCATCTTTCATACTAGTCAGTCTGATTTAGCGATTTAAGACGCAGACAGTTCTGATAAAGTCAGAACTCCATCCACTGGTGACTATAATACTCTTAAAATCCTCGGGAGCACTGACTTTTCGGCGTTCGCACTGAGTTTTCAACGACCAGTCTTACTTTTTAAGAGTGTGACGTGAAAAGTCAGTGCAGGTGCCGAAAAGTCAGTGCAGGTGCCGAAAAGTCAGTGCATGTGCCGAAAAGTCAGTGCATGTGCTGAAAAGTAAGGATCGTTGTTGAAAAGTAAGGATGTCGGTGAATAGTCAGTGTGAAGATTTTACCTGTGTTCCTTGACGGGCGCGAGGCCCTGGTGGCCAGCGGTATAGATAGCCGCAGGGGGTTTCACACCTCCTATAGGTAGGGACTGGCAGCTCCGATCACCACCTGTGAACTGGCACGCTGCCAAGGCTACTGAAATGCTTCTGTACACAACACAAGGCCTGTGATGCCATAGGTGCTGCCAAACAAACTTATGTAATCACGGCAACATTCGGTTGATAGACTGACCACAACAAACATCTGGTATATAAACATGTTACCAACTTATATGGACAGAATTGCAATAAATTATTATTACTGCATGTCGAATTCCGTTTTCCTCAGAAATAAAAAAAAACGTCTTCTAAACTACTGTTCACGTGTTCATACTTCTTTACATCTTAGTCATTTTGTTTTGGAATGATTGTCGAAATTGTCGTTAATATTGTTTATATGAAAAGTTGTTTTGTGATGGTATAACTGCAGCGTGTTCTTTATCTAACGTTTGAGTAGTAAAACGTATCCATTTTATAGGAAATGATAATGTGTGATTGATTACATCTTGTCCCGTAATCAGGACTTGAGACCGTAATTATTTTGTAATGTGCTCTTTATCTACAATTGAGTTTGATTAGAAATCAGTTTTAATTATTAAATGATGTTGTGTGATAGATTTGTAATTACTTTATAGCGGGTTTTTTATTTACTTTTTAGTTTCATTGTAATACAAATAAATGATATGTAGTGATACTGTTGTGTGAGTGTATTACCTCTCTGTCCGTTAACACTGCTAGTGGCCGTAATTATTATGTTAAGCTGTGCGTGTTCTTTAAGTAATAAATATATGAAAGTATGCTTTCGTGTTATAATATGACATCTCGTTTTGTAATCACGGCTAGCGGCCGTAATTATTTTGTTACCTATTCTTTATTTGTACATTTTGTATATATTTGAGTAAAAACGCATTCATTTTATATGAAATGTTAATGTGTGATTGATTACAACTCGTCCCGTAATCACAGTTTGTTGTCGTAATTATTTTGTGACGTGTTCTTTATCTACCTATGAGCTTGATCTGTAATCAGTTTTAATTATATGAAATGATGTTGTGTGATTAATTACGATTCGTCCCGTAATCACGACTTGTTTTATTTACATCTCGGTTCTATATCACGGGCAGTGGCCGTAATTATTATGTTAAGCGTATTCTTTAAGTATTAATGATATGTAATAATGCTGTTGGATGATTGTATTACACCTCGTTCCGTAATCACGGCTAGTGGCCGTAATTATATTGTAACATGTTCTTTATTTACATTTGAGTTTGATAAACAAACAGTTTTATTATATGAAATGATGTTGTGTGATTAATTACGATTCGTCCCGTAATCACGACTTGTTTTATTTACATCTCGGTTCTATATAACGGGTAGTGGCCGTAATTATTATGTTAAGCGTATTCTTTAAGTATTAATGATATGTAATGATGCTGTTGGATGATTGTGTTACACCTCGTTCCGTAATCACGGCTAGTGGCCGTAATTATATTGTAACATGTTCTTTATTTACATTTGAGTTTGATAAACAAACAGTTTTATTATATGAAATGATGTTGTGTGATTGGTTAATGTTCATCTTGTCCCGTAATCACGGCTCGTGGCCGTAATTATTTTGTAGCGTATTATTTATCTACATTTCAGTTTTTGTTTTTTTATTTGTTATTAGAATTAATTATATGAAATTATGCTGTTGTGTGATTGTAATAAATTATGTGATCGCGTAAATCGTCGGAATAGTGGGGTACCTAGTACTAATATAATATCCGGCCTCCTATGCTTCTGCCCTACCGTAGGTTTCCGACGATGGAAGATGTGTGAAGATTTGGGCTGTAATATAATTAGATAAAGATTCGCTCGTGGTCAAAGTTTACCTGTAATGACCCCAGGGCCCCCATTGTTATAGGCATTTGCCGGTACCAAGCTGGTAGCTAATTATACTAATCCTGTTGAAGTAATAAGATGGACAGGTGATGAAGTAATTCAAAGTCATTGGTTTTGAATGAGTGGAGATTCAGATGAGTATTCTCTTATTTATAAATGTATTAATAGCTATGTTCATTAAGAAGTAAAACAAAAAAACTGTGATCAGGGGCGAAGATAGATATACCCCCACATAGCGATATGTGAAACTGTTGTGTTGAGTACCGTTACGCCTCTATCGGTCGGACGTATTGAACATAGCAAAACGAGATGAAATTACATATGAACATTAATGTTAATTACAATAAATAGCTAAATATAACGGACGGGACTTTATACATTCCATGAAACCTCATCTAACGACCACCTGAAAATTACGACCGCCCCGCTAATTATCGGTAATTGACCAAACGATTGTGACCAGTCATCTGACAAAAAATACATGATGTGTAGCAGGCCGTGAACAGATTACTACGGGGCAGTCGGACTGCGTGCTTATTATCAATCTTTTGTTTACCGATCAGAGTACTGACAGGTAAATACAGTGATCAATCTACGTGCGAATACTTTTTTTTACAAAAAAAAGGACCCATGAAAATAAATTGTGAATTGATCGCTGTAAATATATTGGATAGGTAAAATAAACGTTCTGGGTTTTCGATCGCAGTCTTTCGTTTACCGATACGGGTGAATTTCACATCAACATTTATGTTTTAAAGAAATCTTAAGCGTTGTGTTGGTAATGAACTAAATATGATTACACTTATGTACTGCATATCGACTCGGCATTGCTATAGATATAATTGTTTCTGTTGGCAATTCTTTCGCGTGGATCCATGAAAATTATCGATCAATGCAATGTTTTGAAGGTGATAATAAAAGCCAATATATCTACCTGTCAGTACTTTGTTTGGTAACAAAAGATCGGTAATTAGTCCACATACCTGCGGACGGGGGGTTCCCACCTTCCCCACTTTTTATATAACAAAGTAAAGTGTTGATATAAGAGAACAATGGCAAACCAATTATAGTCTGTTTCATACTAGGTAACTTACCTGTGTAAAAGTTACCTGTGTGAAAGTTACCTGTGTCATTTTACCTGTATATGACTATACAGCCTATATGTAGTATATAGTATATAGTGAAAAATACTTTGATTTATATCTATACTTATTACTTATTATTTTAACAGCAATTTAAGACTTAACACATGATTACATCAGAAAAACATTTATTTTTAATTTTCAACTATTCATTTCTTTAATTAATTTATTAATCAATATCATTTCATATTACACAAAATAAAGTACAATTTAGTATATATCATTCATATTTAACAACTACAATTATATCAAAATGTGTTCTGGTTATTGATACTTCATTAATGTTACACATAGAGAAATACACAATTATTAATACTATTTCATATTACATACATTGCAGTAAAATTAGGTTTATTTTATTCATACAATTATATCAAAACTTGTTCAGGTTATTGACATATTATAGGTTACACATATAGAAACACTTACATTATAGTATTTAAGTATCTTTCACTCATACACTCAAATACAAATATACATTGGGTAAAGTGGAAAAACATCACCTGATGGTCACTCCCGGGAAAACTTGACGAAGGGCGTTGTGTGCGGCAGTTTCGAAGTCAACGAATACTGTTGTTGGGTTGAGAGGCAGGTTGAAGTCATAGTTGCTTTCAGTCGTGTTAGGAAACGGGTGTACAGCTGCTGGGTCTTGCCTGGTAGAAGTGTGTAGACTAGTGGGTACATCTTTCCGTCAATAAGTCCATGAATGGTGTAGATCTGGTAAAACAGCTTGGGGCACGTGAGGAAAGTTCCATCACAGAATAAGTTATCCGCATTGGCAAGGTCAAATAAGTTGTCTGTAGTTGCAAAGCTGATGATAGGCGAATCGTCTCCATCATGAAAGAGTAGGAACTGTTCCGCGGCAGTCGTCTTGGTCCAAATACCGTCAAGGTCAATGTCTCTGAGGGTCATTGGTAACTTCGGTGTCTGTGCCAGTCGTGATCGATAAAGGCTACTGTGCATGGCATAGAAGGTTGGTAGTCGCTGAACAATCCTCTCGCTGAAATCATTCCACACTCGTCTGTCCGAAGCTTGGTCACTTCCTCGTTGTAATTGGTGTAATCTCCGATTTGGATCTGTTTTGTATATTCCCCATTATCTCTTTTGCAATGACGTCGGCATTATCCGAAGGATGGGTGTGCTTGCGTTGACCGAATCGTACAGGAATATCATTGAGTGTAGTCAATGTAACAGGACAGATGGCAACAACACAGTTCCAGTAGGTCCTTTCGCCTTTGTTGTTCTTCACACTATACATGTAACCATCATATGCTAGATTTTGTTAGATGCAACACTCATCATCATCTCGGATGGGAGTGAGAGCTTGGATTCTTAGAGTCTATTAATAAGTTTTATAATAGGTATAAAATATGTAGAGCATCTATAAGATTTTTAATTAATAATGATTTGTTAAACAACAGACTCCAATTTTTATTATATCATATTTAAGTCTTATATGATAAACATATATTACATTGATAAACAAAATTTCCATTTGAAAAATATTGTTTTCAATATTTATTTATTTAAAGTGCAAATGTATTTGCAAATGTATAATAAAACATATATATCCATATAAGATATGGTGAACCTAAGATATAGAGGTTCATCACTGATTAAAACACAGGTAAAAACTCAGGTAAGAACACAGGTAAATACAGGTAAATAATTCCAAAATTATTCAGAAACAGACTATAATCCTTCTAACAACATTCTCCCCCATATGTTTTTTTAAAAAGTGGGGAAGGTGGGATACAGCCCTGCGGACTGTCTGACACAGTCGACACGCCTCAAGCCATTCACGGCTCGCTTCACACCAGGTAAATTTTGTAGCAGTATGTTGTTTACCGATACGGGTGAAAGCCCTTACAAGGAGGCGCTATGACGGATAATTATACATGTCATCAGATTATCTACCTGGGTTGAGAGATCGTAGTTATCAGATTTTTATATACTAATCAGAAGATTTCATGCGCAAATTGATCACACATTTTTTCAATTGTACCTGAATTATATAATGATCACTGATTTTATTACAAGTATAGGGGCGATTTTAAATAAAACAAAGATACATTTTTGTGCCTCGTATTTAATTTATAATTAAAGATTCAAAAATGTAGTGTTTTTGTTTGGTACACTGTATCATTTAAATGATATCACAACGTTTAAAGCACCTATATATTTCTTATATAAGTATTGATGACACAAACCTCATTAATTGTTCATTCCGTACTTATAAAAGGTAATTTTCACAAGAACAGCCTGTAACTTTTAATTTACTGACCTGTATTTAGACCGGTTTCAGGACGACAAACAACCACAAATAAAGTATTTTAATTCCATAATTAGTAAAAAAAAAAAAAAGCAATAGACCGATAATTACAATCTACCAACCCAGATATATAATCCGGTGACTTGTGTATTTTCCGTCATAATGCCACCTGGTAAGGGCGGTCACCCGTATCTGTAAACGAAAGACTGCAAACCAAAACCCAGGACGTTTATTTTACCTATCGACCAGTGCAATGTTTTGAAGGTGATAATAAAAGCCAATATATCTACCTGTCAGTACTTTGTTTGGTAACAAAAGATCGGTAATTAGTCCACATACCTGCGAACTGTCTGGCACAGTCGACACGCCTCAAGCCGTTCACGGCTCGCTTCACACCAGGTAAACTTTGTAGCAGTATTTTGTTTACCGATACGGGTGAAAGCCCTTACAAGGAGGCGCTATGACGGTTAATTATACATGTCATCAGATTATCTACCTGGGTTGAGAGATCGTAGTTATCAGATTTTTATATACTAATCAGAAGATTTCATGCGTAAATTGTGCACACATTTTTTTCATCAAATGTACATGTACCTGAAATATATAATGACCACTGATTTTATTACAAGTATTGGGGCGATTTTAAATAAAACAAAGATACATTTTTGTGCCTCGTATTTAATTTATAATTAAAGGATTAAAAATGTAGTGTATTTGTTTGGTACACTGTATCATTTAAATGATATCACAACGTTTAAAGCACCTATATATTTCTTATATAAGTATTGATGACACAAACCTCATTAATTGTTCATTCCGTACTTATAAAAGGTAATTTTCACAAGAACAGCCTGTAACTTTTAATTTACTGACCTGTATTTAGACCGGTTTTAGGACGACAAACAACCACAAATAAAGTATTTTAATTCCATAATTAGTAAAAAAAAAAAAACAATAGACCGATAATTACAATCTACCAACCCAGATATATAATCCGGTGACTTGTGTATTTTCCGTCATAATGCCACCTGGTAAGGGCGGTCACCCGTATCTGTAAACGAAAGACTGCAAACCAAAACCCAGGACGTTTATTTTACCTATCGACCAGTGCAATGTTTTGAAGGTGATAATAAAAGCCAATATATCTACCTGTCAGTACTTTGTTTGGTAACAAAAGATCGGTAATTAGTCCACATACCTGCGAACTGTCTGGTACAGTCGACACGCCTCAAGCCGTTCACGGCTCGCTTCACACCAGGTAAACTTTGTAGCAGTATTTTGTTTACCGATACGGGTGAAAGCCCTTACAAGGAGGCGCTATGACGGTTAATTATACATGTCATCAGATTATCTACCTGGGTTGAGAGATCGTAGTTATCATATTTTTATATACTAATCAGAAGATTTCATGCGTAAATTGTGCACACATTTTTTTCATCAAATGTACATGTACCTGAAATATATAATGACCACTGATTTTATTACAAGTATTGGGGCGATTTTAAATAAAACAAAGATACATTTTTGTGCCTCGTATTTAATTTATAATTAAAGGAATAAAAATGTAGTGCTTTTGTTTGGTACACTGTATCATTTAAATGATATCACAACGTTTAAAGCACCTATATATTTCTTATATAAGTATTGATGACACAAACCTCATTAATTGTTCATTCCGTACTTATAAAAGGTAATTTTCACAAGAACAGCCTGTAACTTTTAATTTACTGACCTGTATTTAGACCGGTTTCAGGACGACAAACAACCACAAAGAAAGTATTTTAATTCCATAATTAGTAAAAAATATATAATTCAGGTACATTTGATGAAAAAATGTGTGCACAATTTGCGCATGAAATCTTCTGATTAGTATATAAAAATCTGATAACTACGATCTCTCAACCCAGGTAGATAATCTGATGACATGTATAATTATCCGTCATAGCGCCTCCTTGTAAGGGCTTTCACCCGTATCGGTAAACAACATACTGCTACAAAATTTACCTGGTGTGAAGCGAGCCGTGAATGGCTTGAGGCGTGTCGACTGTGTCAGACAATCCGCAGGTATGTGGACTAATTACCGATCTTTTGTTACCAAACAAAGTACTGACAGGTAGATATATTGGCTTTTATTATCACCTTCAAAACATTGCATTGATCGATAATTTTCATGGATCCACGCGAAAGAATTGCCAACAGAAACAATTATATCTATAGCAATGCCGAGTCGATATGCAGTACATAAGTGTAATCATATTTAGTTCATTACCAACACAACGCTTAAGATTTCTTTAAAACATAAATGTTGATGTGAAATTCACCCGTATCGGTAAACGAAAGACTGCGATCGAAAACCCAGAACGTTCATTTTACCTATCCAATATATTTACAGCGATCAATTCACAATTTATTTTCATGGGTCCTTTTTTTTGTAAAAAAAAGTATTCGCACGTAGATTGATCACTGTATTTACCTGTCAGTACTCTGATCGGTAAACAAAAGATTGATAATAAGCACGCAGTCCGACTGCCCCGTAGTAATCTGTTCACGGCCTGCTACACATCATGTATTTTTTGTCAGATGACTGGTCACAATCGTTTGGTCGGGGCGGGGCGGTCGTAATTTTCAGGTGGTCGTTAGATGAGGTTTCATGGTATGTATAAAGTCCCGTCCGTTATATTTAGCTATTTATTGTAATTAACATTAATGTTCATATGTAATTTCATCTCGTTTTGCTATGTTCAATACGTCCGACCGATAGAGGCGTAACGGTACTCAACACAACAGTTTCACATATCGCTATGTGGGGGTATATCTATCTTCGCCCCTGATCACAGTTTTTTTGTTTTACTTCTTAATGAACATAGCTATTAATACATTAATAAATAAGAGAATACTCATCTGAATCTCCACTCATTCAAAACCAATGACTTTGAATTACTTCATCACCTGTCCATCTTATTACTTCAACAGGATTAGTATAATTAGCTACCAGCTTGGTACCGGCCAATGCCTATAACAATGGGGGCCCTGGGGTCATTACAGGTAAACTTTGACCACGAGCGAATCTTTATCTAATTATATTACAGCCCAAATCTTCACACATCTTCCATCGTCGGAAACCTACGGTAGGGCAGAAGCATAGGAGGCCGGATATTATATTAGTACTAGGTACCCCACTATTCCGACGATTTACGCGATCACATAATTTATTACAATCACACAACAGCATAATTTCATATAATTAATTCTAATAACAAATAAAAAAACAAAAACTGAAATGTAGATAAATAATACGCTACAAAATAATTACGGCCACGAGCCGTGATTACGGGACAAGATGAACATTAACCAATCACACAACATCATTTCATATAATAAAACTGTTTGTTTATCAAACTCAAATGTAAATAAAGAACATGTTACAATATAATTACGGCCACTAGCCGTGATTACGGAACGAGGTGTAACACAACCATCCAACAGCATCATTACATATCATTAATACTTAAAGAATACGCTTAACATAATAATTACGGCCACTACCCGTTATATAGAACCGAGATGTAAATAAAACAAGTCGTGATTACGGGACGAATCGTAATTAATCACACAACATCATTTCATATAATAAAACTGTTTGTTTATCAAACTCAAATGTAAATAAAGAACATGTTACAATATAATTACGGCCACTAGCCGTGATTACGGAACGAGGTGTAATACAATCATCCAACAGCATTATTACATATCATTAATACTTAAAGAATACGCTTAACATAATAAATACGGCCACTGCCCGTGATATAGAACCGAGATGTAAATAAAACAAGTCCTGATTACGGGACGAATCGTAATTAATCACACAACATCATTTCATATAATTAAAACTGATTACAGATCAAGCTCATAGGTAGATAAAGAACACGTCACAAAATAATTACGACAACAAACTGTGATTACGGGACGAGTTGTAATCAATCACACATTAACATTTCATATAAAATGAATGCGTTTTTACTCAAATATATACAAAATGTACAAATAAAGAATAGGTAACAAAATAATTACGGCCGCTAGCCGTGATTACAAAACGAGATGTCATATTATAACACGAAAGCATACTTTCATATATTTATTACTTAAAGAACACGCACAGCTTAACATAATAATTACGGCCACTAGCAGTGTTAACGGACAGAGAGGTAATACACTCACACAACAGTATCACTACATATCATTTATTTGTATTACAATGAAACTAAAAAGTAAATAAAAAACCCGCTATAAAGTAATTACAAATCTATCACACAACATCATTTAATAATTAAAACTGATTTCTAATCAAACTCAATTGTAGATAAAGAGCACATTACAAAATAATTACGGTCTCAAGTCCTGATTACGGGACAAGATGTAATCAATCACACATTATCATTTCCTATAAAATGAATACGTTTTACTACTCAAACGTTAGATAAAGAACACGCTGCAGTTATACCATCACAAAACAACTTTTCATATAAACAATATTAACGACAATTTCGACAATCATTCCAAAACAAAATGACTAAGATGTAAAGAAGTATGAACACGTGAACAGTAGTTTAGAAGACGTTTTTTTTTATTTCTGAGGAAAACGGAATTCTACATGCAGTAATAATAATTTATTGCAATTCTGTCCATATAAGTTGGTAACATGTTTATATACCAGATGTTTGTTGTGGTCAGTCTATCAACCGAATGTAGCCGTGATTACATAAGTTTGTTTGGCAGCACCTATGGCATCACAGGCCTTGTGTTGTGTACAGAAGCATTTCAGTAGCCTTGGCAGCGTGCCAGTTCACAGGTGGTGATCGGAGCTGCCAGTCCCTACCTATAGGAGGTGTGAAACCCCCTGCGGCTATCTATACCGCTGGCCACCAGGGCCTCGCGCCCGTCAAGGAACACAGGTAAAATCTTCACACTGACTATTCACCGACATCCTTACTTTTCAACAACGACCCTTACTTTTCAGCACATGCACTGACTTTTCGGCACATGCACTGACTTTTCGGCACCTGCACTGACTTTTCGGCACCTGCACTGACTTTTCACGTCACACTCTTAAAAAGTAAGACTGGTCGTTGAAAACTCAGTGCGAACGCCGAAAAGTCAGTGCTCCCGAGGATTTTAAGAGTATTATAGTCACCAGTGATCTTACCCACAATTGGGGTACTGATCCAAGGTAAAAACTTATATTGGTTGTTGGAGGTGGTCTGAGACCACGACAGTCCTGGTCAGACTACGCCCACAAGAAACAGGGTTTTGGAGCAGAGTCACAACATCAGTAAATATTGAAAACAGTGCCATATACATTAATAAACCTACCGGAAACCCGTTTCGTTACAATTCATGTACTAATAAATAACAGTACTAGTGATTTTCAACAACTGTTAAGATGAGGAAATATCCTCACCTGGTGAGGACGTCCTCACGTGGTGAGGACCGTAGGCTATATAAAGGAGCGAGTAAGCTTGATTGCTTCAGTTCTGGCCCGTTGGCATTGGATAGAGGCGTAACGCTGCGCAATCACTATTCTCAATCAGACTTCTATGTAACGTTAGTAAATCAAGGGCGATAACTCGTACAGACTTATCCGACAGTGAATTAATTTTACAGTGTAGGCCTATATACATATATTTAGTAGTCGACTAGTGTGTAAACCTATATACGGTTATACTCTATGTAGAGTCACTAGTATTTATTCATTGAGATACTCTGTAAGTAAATCTTTATACCTGTACCCAAACCTAGACGTTGATTGCCTACATAAGAGTGGAAAATATACTTTATGTTGAAGAGGTGTGGTACTTGTGTAATTATTTAACAGATTATATATTTATTGTTAAATAATACTAATACTAATTTTCGGAATGGATTTTATGCTTGTATACATACCTAAACGTTGAAGCCTACAAGAGTGGATACTCTGTGTAGAAGAGGTGTTATACTGGTATTAATATCTATTTATTTTAATTATTTACACTGGTGACTATAATACTCTTAAAATCCTCGGGAGCACTGACTTTTCGGCGTTCGCACTGAGTTTTCAACGACCAGTCTTACTTTTTAAGAGTGTGACGTGAAAAGTCAGTGCAGGTGCCGAAAAGTCAGTGCAGGTGCCGAAAAGTCAGTGCATGTGCCGAAAAGTCAGTGCATGTGCTGAAAAGTAAGGGTCGTTGTTGAAAAGTAAGGATGTCGGTGAATAGTCAGTGTGAAGATTTTACCTGTGTTCCTTGACGGGCGCGAGGCCCTGGTGGCCAGCGGTATAGATAGCCGCAGGGGGTTTCACACCTCCTATAGGTAGGGACTGGCAGCTCCGATCACCACCTGTGAACTGGCACGCTGCCAAGGCTACTGAAATGCTTCTGTACACAACACAAGGCCTGTGATGCCATAGGTGCTGCCAAACAAACTTATGTAATCACGGCTACATTCGGTTGATAGACTGACCACAACAAACATCTGGTATATAAACATGTTACCAACTTATATGGACAGAATTGCAATAAATTATTATTACTGCATGTAGAATTCCGTTTTCCTCAGAAATAAAAAAAAAAACGTCTTCTAAACTACTGTTCACGTGTTCATACTTCTTTCCATCTTAGTCATTTTGTTTTGGGATGATTGTCGAAATTGTCGTTAATATTGTTTATATGAAAAGTTGTTTTGTGGTGGTATAACTGCAGCGTGTTCTTTATCTAACGTTTGAGTAGTAAAACGTATTCATTTTATAGGAAATGATAATGTGTGATTGATTACATCTTGTCCCGTAATCAGGACTTGAGACCGTAATTATTTTGTAATGTGCTCTTTATCTACAATTGAGTTTGATTAGAAATCAGTTTTAATTATTAAATGATGTTGTGTGATAGATTTGTAATTACTTTATAGCGGGTTTTTTATTTACTTTTTAGTTTCATTGTAATACAAATAAATGATATGTAGTGATACTGTTGTGTGAGTGTATTACCTCTCTGTCCGTTAACACTGCTAGTGGCCGTAATTATTATGTTAAGCTGTGCGTGTTCTTTAAGTAATAAATATATGAAAGTATGCTTTCGTGTTATAATATGACATCTCGTTTTGTAATCACGGCTAGCGGCCGTAATTATTTTGTTACCTATTCTTTATTTGTACATTTTGTATATATTTGAGTAAAAACGCATTCATTTTATATGAAATGTTAATGTGTGATTGATTACAACTCGTCCCGTAATCACAGTTTGTTGTCGTAATTATTTTGTGACGTGTTCTTTATCTACCTATGAGCTTGATCTGTAATCAGTTTTAATTATATGAAATGATGTTGTGTGATTAATTACGATTCGTCCCGTAATCACGACTTGTTTTATTTACATCTCGGTTCTATATCACGGGCAGTGGCCGTAATTATTATGTTAAACGTATTCTTTAAGTATTAATGATATGTAATAATGCTGTTGGATGATTGTATTACACCTCGTTCCGTAATCACGGCTAGTGGCCGTAATTATATTGTAACATGTTCTTTATTTACATTTGAGTTTGATAAACAAACAGTTTTATTATATGAAATGATGTTGTGTGATTAATTACGATTCGTCCCGTAATCACGACTTGTTTTATTTACATCTCGGTTCTATATCACGGCTAGCGGCCGTAATTATTTTGTTACCTATTCTTTATTTGTACATTTTGTATATATTTGAGTAAAAACGCATTCATTTTATATGAAATGTTAATGTGTGATTGATTACAACTCGTCCCGTAATCACAGTTTGTTGTCGTAATTATTTTGTGACGTGTTCTTTATCTACCTATGAGCTTGATCTGTAATCAGTTTTAATTATATGAAATGATGTTGTGTGATTAATTACGATTCGTCCCGTAATCACGACTTGTTTTATTTACATCTCGGTTCTATATCACGGGCAGTGGCCGTAATTATTATGTTAAACGTATTCTTTAAGTATTAATGATATGTAATAATGCTGTTGGATGATTGTATTACACCTCGTTCCGTAATCACGGCTAGTGGCCGTAATTATATTGTAACATGTTCTTTATTTACATTTGAGTTTGATAAACAAACAGTTTTATTATATGAAATGATGTTGTGTGATTAATTACGATTCGTCCCGTAATCACGACTTGTTTTATTTACATCTCGGTTCTACTTGTATATCACGGCTAGCGGCCGTAATTATTTTGTTACCTATTCTTTATTTGTACATTTTGTATATATTTGAGTAAAAACGCATTCATTTTATATGAAATGTTAATGTGTGATTGATTACAACTCGTCCCGTAATCACAGTTTGTTGTCGTAATTATTTTGTGACGTGTTCTTTATCTACCTATGAGCTTGATCTGTAATCAGTTTTAATTATATGAAATGATGTTGTGTGATTAATTACGATTCGTCCCGTAATCACGACTTGTTTTATTTACATCTCGGTTCTATATCACGGGCAGTGGCCGTAATTATTATGTTAAGCGTATTCTTTAAGTATTAATGATATGTAATAATGCTGTTGGATGATTGTATTACACCTCGTTCCGTAATCACGGCTAGTGGCCGTAATTATATTGTAACATGTTCTTTATTTACATTTGAGTTTGATAAACAAACAGTTTTATTATATGAAATGATGTTGTGTGATTAATTACGATTCGTCCCGTAATCACGACTTGTTTTATTTACATCTCGGTTCTATATCACGGCTAGCGGCCGTAATTATTTTGTTACCTATTCTTTATTTGTACATTTTGTATATATTTGAGTAAAAACGCATTCATTTTATATGAAATGTTAATGTGTGATTGATTACAACTCGTCCCGTAATCACAGTTTGTTGTCGTAATTATTTTGTGACGTGTTCTTTATCTACCTATGAGCTTGATCTGTAATCAGTTTTAATTATATGAAATGATGTTGTGTGATTAATTACGATTCGTCCCGTAATCACGACTTGTTTTATTTACATCTCGGTTCTATATCACGGGCAGTAGCCGTAATTATTATGTTAAGCGTATTCTTTAAGTATTAATGATATGTAATAATGCTGTTGGATGATTGTATTACACCTCGTTCCGTAATCACGGCTAGTGGCCGTAATTATATTGTAACATGTTCTTTATTTACATTTGAGTTTGATAAACAAACAGTTTTATTATATGAAATGATGTTGTGTGATTAATTACGATTCGTCCCGTAATCACGACTTGTTTTATTTACATCTCGGTTCTATATAACGGGTAGTGGCCGTAATTAGTATGTTAAGCGTATTCTTTAAGTATTAATGATATGTAATGATGCTGTTGGATGATTGATTACACCTCGTTCCGTAATCACGGCTAGTGGCCGTAATTATATTGTAACATGTTCTTTATTTACATTTGAGTTTGATAAACAAACAGTTTTATTATATGAAATGATGTTGTGTGATTGGTTAATGTTCATCTTGTCCCGTAATCACGGCTCGTGGCCGTAATTATTTTGTAGCGTATTATTTATCTACATTTCAGTTTTTGTTTTTCTATTTGTTATTAGAATTAATTATATGAAATTATGTTGTTGTGTGATTGTAATAAATTATGTGATCGCGTAAATCGTCGGAATAGTGGGGTACCTAGTACTAATATAATATCCGGCCTCCTATGCTTCTGCCCTACCGTAGGTTTCCGACGATGGAAGATGTGTGAAGATTTGGGCTGTAATATAATTAGATAAAGATTCGCTCGTGGTCAAAGTTTACCTGTAATGACCCCAGGGCCCCCATTGTTATAGGCATTGGCCGGTACCAAGCTGGTAGCTAATTATACTAATCCTGTTGAAGTAATAAGATGGACAGGTGATGAAGTAATTCAAAGTCATTGGTTTTGAATGAGTGGAGATTCAGATGAGTATTCTCTTATTTATTAATGTATAAATAGCTATGTTCATTAAGAAGTAAAACAAAAAAAACTGTGATCAGGGGCGAAGATAGATATACCCCCACATAGCGATATGTGAAACTGTTGTGTTGAGTACCGTTACGCCTCTATCGGTCGGACGTATTGAACATAGCAAAACGAGATGAAATTACATATGAACATTAATGTTAATTACAATAAATAGCTAAATATAACGGACGGGACTTTATACATTCCATGAAACCTCATCTAACGACCACCTGAAAATTACGACCGCCCCGCTAATTATCGGTAATTGACCAAACGATTGTGACCAGTCATCTGACAAAAAATACATGATGTGTAGCAGGCCGTGAACAGATTACTACGGGGCAGTCGGACTGCGTGCTTATTATCAATCTTTTGTTTACCGATCAGAGTACTGACAGGTAAATACAGTGATCAATCTACGTGCGAATACTTTTTTTTACAAAAAAAAGGACCCATGAAAATAAATTGTGAATTGATCGCTGTAAATATATTGGATAGGTAAAATAAACGTTCTGGGTGAATTTCACATCAACATTTATGTTTTAAAGAAATCTTAAGCGTTGTGTTGGTAATGAACTCAATATGATTACACTTATGTACTGCATATCGACTCGGCATTGCTATAGATATAATTGTTTCTGTTGGCAATTCTTTCGCGTGGATCCATGAAAATTATCGATCAATGCAATGTTTTGAAGGTGATAATAATAAGGTGATGAAAAAAATGTGTGCACAATTTACGCATGAAATCTTCTGATTAGTATATAAAAATCTGATAACTACGATCTCTCAACCCAGGTAGATAATCTGATGACATGTATAATTAACCGTCATAGCGCCTCCTTGTAAGGGCTTTCACCCGTATCGGTAAACAAAATACTGCTACAAAGTTTACCTGGTGTGAAGCGAGCCGTGAACGGCTTGAGGCGTGTCGACTGTGCCAGACAGTTCGCAGGTATGTGGACTAATTACCGATCTTTTGTTACCAAACAAAGTACTGACAGGTAGATATATTGGCTTTTATTATCACCTTCAGAACATTCCACTGGTCGATAGGTAAAATAAACGTCCTGGGTTTTGGTTTGCAGTCTTTCGTTTACAGATACGGGTGACCGCCCTTACCAGGTGGCATTATGACGGAAAATACACAAGTCACCGGATTATAAATCTGGGTTGGTAGATTGTATTTATCGGTCTATTGTTTTTTTTTTTTTTACTAATTATGGAATTAAAATACTTTATTTGTGGTTGTTTGTCGTCCTGAAACCGGTCTAAATACAGGTCAGTCAATTAAAAGTTACAGGCTGTTCTTGTGAAAATTACCTTTTATAAGTACGGAATGAACAATTAATGAGGTTTGTGTCATCAATACTTATATAAGAAATATATAGGTGCTTTAAACGTTGTGATATCATTTAAATGATACAGTGTACCAAACAAAAACACTACATTTTTGAATCTTTAATTATAAATTAAATACGAGGCACAAAAATGTATCTTTGTTTTATTTAAAATCGCCCCTATACTTGTAATAAAATCAGTGATCATTATATAATTCAGGTACAATTGAAAAAATGTGTGCACAATTTGCGCATGAAATCTTCTGATTAGTATATAAAATCTGATAACTACGATCTCTCAACCCAGGTAGATAATCTGATGACATGTATAATTATCCGTCATAGCGCCTCCTTGTAAGGGCTTTCACCCGTATCGGTAAACAACATACTGCTACAAAATTTACCTGGTGTGAAGCGAGCCGTGAATGGCTTGAGGCGTGTCGACTGTGTCAGACAGTCCGCAGGTATGTGGACTAATTACCGATCTTTTGTTACCAAACAAAGTACTGACAGGTAGATATATTGGCTTTTATTATCACCTTCAAAACATTGCATTGATCGATAATTTTCATGGATCCACGCGAAAGAATTGCCAACAGAAACAATTATATCTATAGCAATGCCGAGTCGATATGCAGTACATAAGTGTAATCATATTTAGTTCATTACCAACACAACGCTTAAGATTTCTTTAAAACATAAATGTTGATGTGAAATTCACCCGTATCGGTAAACGAAAGACTGCGATCGAAAACCCAGAACGTTTATTTTACCTATCCAATATATTTACAGCGATCAATTCACAATTTATTTTCATGGGTCCTTTTTTTTGTAAAAAAAAGTATTCGCACGTAGATTGATCACTGTATTTACCTGTCAGTACTCTGATCGGTAAACAAAAGATTGATAATAAGCACGCAGTCCGACTGCCCCGTAGTAATCTGTTCACGGCCTGCTACACATCATGTATTTTTGTCAGATGACTGGTCACAATCGTTTGGTCAATTACCGATAATTAGCGGGGCGGTCGTAATTTTCAGGTGGTCGTTAGATGAGGTTTCATGGTATGTATAAAGTCCCGTCCGTTATATTTAGCTATTTATTGTAATTAACATTAATGTTCATATGTAATTTCATCTCGTTTTGCTATGTTCAATACGTCCGACCGATAGAGGCGTAACGGTACTCAACACAACAGTTTCACATATCGCTATGTGGGGGTATATCTATCTTCGCCCCTGATCACAGTTTTTTTGTTTTACTTCTTAATGAACATAGCTATTAATACATTAATAAATAAGAGAATACTCATCTGAATCTCCACTCATTCAAAACCAATGACTTTGAATTACTTCATCACCTGTCCATCTTATTACTTCAACAGGATTAGTATAATTAGCTACCAGCTTGGTACCGGCCAATGCCTATAACAATGGGGGCCCTGGGGTCATTACAGGTAAACTTTGACCACGAGCGAATCTTTATCTAATTATATTACAGCCCGAATCTTCACACATCTTCCATCGTCGGAAACCTACGGTAGGGCAGAAGCATAGGAGGCCGGATATTATATTAGTACTAGGTACCCCACTATTCCGACGATTTACGCGATCACATAATTTATTACAATCACACAACAGCATAATTTCATATAATTAATTCTAATAACAAATAAAAAAAACAAAAACTGAAATGTAGATAAATAATACGCTACAAAATAATTACGGCCACGAGCCGTGATTACGGGACAAGATGAACATTAACCAATCACACAACATCATTTCATATAATAAAACTGTTTGTTTATCAAACTCAAATGTAAATAAAGAACATGTTACAATATAATTACGGCCACTAGCCGTGATTACGGAACGAGGTGTAACACAATCATCCAACAGCATCATTACATATCATTAATACTTAAAGAATACGCTTAACATAATAATTACGGCCACTACCCGTTATATAGAACCGAGATGTAAATAAAACAAGTCGTGATTACGGGACGAATCGTAATTAATCACACAACATCATTTCATATAATAAAACTGTTTGTTTATCAAACTCAAATGTAAATAAAGAACATGTTACAATATAATTACGGCCACTAGCCGTGATTACGGAACGAGGTGTAACACAATCATCCAACAGCATCATTACATATCATTAATACTTAAAGAATACGCTTAACATAATAATTACGGCCACTACCCGTTATATAGAACCGAGATGTAAATAAAACAAGTCGTGATTACGGGACGAATCGTAATTAATCACACAACATCATTTCATATAATAAAACTGTTTGTTTATCAAACTCAAATGTAAATAAAGAACATGTTACAATATAATTACGGCCACTAGCCGTGATTACGGAACGAGGTGTAATACAATCATCCAACAGCATTATTACATATCATTAATACTTAAAGAATACGCTTAACATAATAATTACGGCCACTGCCCGTGATATAGAACCGAGATGTAAATAAAACAAGTCGTGATTACGGGACGAATCGTAATTAATCACACAACATCATTTCATATAATTAAAACTGATTACAGATCAAGCTCATAGGTAGATAAAGAACACGTCACAAAATAATTACGACAACAAACTGTGATTACGGGACGAGTTGTAATCAATCACACATTAACATTTCATATAAAATGAATGCGTTTTTACTCAAATATATACAAAATGTACAAATAAAGAATAGGTAACAAAATAATTACGGCCGCTAGCCGTGATTACAAAACGAGATGTCATATTATAACACGAAAGCATACTTTCATATATTTATTACTTAAAGAACACGCACAGCTTAACATAATAATTACGGCCACTAGCAGTGTTAACGGACAGAGAGGTAATACACTCACACAACAGTATCACTACATATCATTTATTTGTATTACAATGAAACTAAAAAGTAAATAAAAAACCCGCTATAAAGTACTTACAAATTTATCACACAACATCATTTAATAATTAAAACTGATTTCTAATCAAACTCAATTGTAGATAAAGAGCACATTACAAAATAATTACGGTCTCAAGTCCTGATTACGGGACAAGATGTAATCAATCACACATTATCATTTCCTATAAAATGAATACGTTTTACTACTCAAACGTTAGATAAAGAACACGCTGCAGTTATACCATCACAAAACAACTTTTCATATAAACAATATTAACGACAATTTCGACAATCATCCCAAAACAAAATGACTAAGATGGAAAGAAGTATGAACACGTGAACAGTAGTTTAGAAGACGTTTTTTTTTTATTTCTGAGGAAAACGGAATTCTACATGCAGTAATAATAATTTATTGCAATTCTGTCCATATAAGTTGGTAACATGTTTATATACCAGATGTTTGTTGTGGTCAGTCTATCAACCGAATGTAGCCGTGATTACATAAGTTTGTTTGGCAGCACCTATGGCATCACAGGCCTTGTGTTGTGTACAGAAGCATTTCAGTAGCCTTGGCAGCGTGCCAGTTCACAGGTGGTGATCGGAACTGCCAGTCCCTACCTATAGGAGGTGTGAAACCCCCTGCGGCTATCTATACCGCTGGCCACCAGGGCCTCGCGCCCGTCAAGGAACACAGGTAAAATCTTCACACTGACTATTCACCGACATCCTTACTTTTCAACAACGACCCTTACTTTTCAGCACATGCACTGACTTTTCGGCACATGCACTGACTTTTCGGCACCTGCACTGACTTTTCGGCACCTGCACTGACTTTTCACGTCACACTCTTAAAAAGTAAGACTGGTCGTTGAAAACTCAGTGCGAACGCCGAAAAGTCAGTGCTCCCGAGGATTTTAAGAGTATTATAGTCACCAGTGTTAAAGCTCCTTGAGAGATATTTGACTGGATTCGCTGTCAGGATTTAAGTCGTTATGTTGTATTGACCCTGCATTATGGATAAATAAATTAGTTCTCTATTTATTTCTTTAGTTCTTAACAGTTGTTGAAAATCACTAGTACTGTTATTTATTAGTACATGAATTATTGAACAGTTTTACGGGTAAATCTATCTAATATTAGTATACATATGCAGAGAGGGAGTCGTTCAGCGCTTATACGTGTGAAAGTTATTTGTGGGTAAATGAATAATTGTCCATACTAGCAAATGCATTCATGTTAAATGTAAAACTTGTAATATTAAATACTTATTGTTTACTATGATTTTACTATATAAAGTTGTGAATATAATTTATCTCTGGACTTCTAGTCATCTTTCATACTAGTCAGTCTGATTTAGCGATTTAAGACGCAGACAGTTCTGATAAAGTCAAAACTCCATCTTACCCACAATTGGGGTACTGATCCAAGGTAAAAACTTATATTGGTTGTTGGAGGTGGTCTGAGACCACGACAGTCCTGGTCAGACTACGCCCACAAGAAACAGGGTTTTGGAGCAGAGTCACAACATCAGTAAATATTGAAAACAGTGCCATATACATTAATAAACCTACCGGAAACCCGTTTCGTTACAATTGGTGGCAGCGGTGGGATACTTAACTTCTTCAACCAATCAGCAGTGTCCTTGACCAAGACACTTAGAGGTCATCACTATGGCTACCAATGACATAACTCCGGATCAACTGCGTGTTTTAGAAGAGCCAGAACACGATGATGTAACTCCCTAGTGAGTTTGAGATGTGATACAGTTGATTGGTGACACACCTGAGACCATATCCAATGCCAACGGGTTATTACTCCCACAGACCATCAGTCAAGGGGAGGACATTTTAAATCCACAGATGATGTTTGTTGCTGGATCGCCGAGTGGGGAAATACGGTTTAAAGTACCCGTCTCTACAAACGGCAATACAGATAACAATAGCTTAGGTACACATCCTAAGTTATTTAGAGGGGTGCCATCGGTAACTACGGTGGATAGTGACCTTGATACTTTGTCCCATTCCCAATACGGAATGTTCCGGGGAACTGTCGGAGAAGATAGTTGGGACAAATGGTCCAATCAAAGGTGTAGCTCTAGAGAAACAGAGCTTGCACAGAAGAACTAATGCGAATAATAGAATCTTATACAAGAGGCGTTAGACGGGGAGAGGAGCTCTGGTGCACGACAGAGGCGAGTGGGGTCATGCGAGAGACATGACTTCACGTTGCCAGGAGACCTGTATGGTCGATTTGGCCATGATCGCATGTCCATTAGCAAGGGACCCGGTCATGCAGTCGAGCCTGTACCTGTTATGAATCAGCGTTGTGGAGACCTGCCCGAGGAGGTGGAGAACGCAGCCGGCCTTCATACTGACAGAGGTACCATGTCAGAAGAGGTGGGTTCCTGGTGTCCTCAGTGTCGATCACGAAAG
Organism: Mimachlamys varia; assembly: GCA_947623455.1. NCBI lineage: Eukaryota > Metazoa > Mollusca > Bivalvia > Pectinida > Pectinidae > Mimachlamys > Mimachlamys varia. The sequence goes on along the minus strand of OX392531.1, from coordinate 15,195,255 downwards.
GATATTGACACTACGAGTGTCAGATGGCCTAAGTGGCCTGGTTCGGTTTGCTATATGTCAGACCCTACTCATGGATTTGATAGGGTGGGGGCATATAAAGATCCTAGATCGGCAGGGATGGGAGGACCTGTAGTGCATCGGGAGAGGGAGTACAAACCTTCACTTGGGACTCCGAATCTTGCTACATTTGATGGTGAAGGGAACTGGCAAGACTATTAAGTACATTTTGAATTAGTGTTGAAGTAACAGATGAGACGATGGAAGCAAGGCGTTGAAGCTTGCTACAGCATTACGAGGGCGGGTACATGGAGGATTTTAAGCAAAGATAGATGTTTATCTTGTCAACGCTGTCATATTTGTGGTCAATACAAGAGAGTACTGGGTGTCACCCAGTATTATGATGGTGTTACATATAGAAGGGGTAATGTTACAGATGCAGTTATTGAAACCTATAACCAAGATCAAACCCTTTAACCGCCCACGCAAATGCTTATTGGGAAACTAAGAAATAGTCGCGCCAGGGAAAATCCACTGTGGATAGTGGATTATGACGTCACAGCCTCGTAAAATCTATTATCACTACATGTTTCATTATGTTAAGAATGTATTACTTTTCAGTGTGTAAGATAGGTATTTGAACCTTGGCCAGGTTCTTTTGCCCAATGGCTGAGAAATGTATAGGGTGTTCATCTTCCGGATTGATGTTGCAATGCAGCTTACCTGGGCCCAGGTAGAGATGTCATTGCCAGTCGACCCAGTGTCCTTGGGAGCCACAAGGACCATTTAGACGATCCGGATCTAGAGAGGAACACTATATAGAATGAGAGAGACAGTTTTATTTCATAAACTACCTATCCCGGGACTTATGTTTTAGAGGGAAATCCTGGATGATGAGTTATATCACATTTATTTATATATTGTACTTAGGTACAAAAGAAAACAATTATTTACATTATTGAGATGGCTACTGAAGAGTTCTACTCTTGAACAGTTGGAAGAATCCTAGCCTGGATCTCTTCGAGATGAAGCCTGCTTTATGAAGTTCCAAGCTTGGTTCTGGCAGGAATAACCTCAGCACAGATCTTCAACACCAGCGACTGGAACTGTGCAGGCGTGCTGAAGGATATCACTTTAAGTATTTAATATAGAGTTACTAACCCAAAGGGGATTTAGAGTAAGGAAAGTATCCTATCCCTCCCAAACGAATCGGGAGAAGGAGAAGAACCGCACTATCCTGCAGCACAGGCTGTGAAGATGTAGAGTTTGGACGGGATGCCATTATTTCCCTACATGCTGCAAGATTAGGCAGCGGTAGAAGAAGAAGTAGAAGAGGAAAGAAGTCCTTACAGATAGCTGGAGGAAACACCCATATGGACAGGATATTGGCAGGACTCGCGGGAAAATATTGTTGTAAAATGTATCTTGTGTGTTGCTCCAGGGGAAAGTATTAAAAAAAATATATATATATGTACAATTTCACTTAAATAGTTATATAATATGTCTCATTGTTTCGGACTTTTATACTCTCCCTGGAGCAGCAATATATCATTTTGTAAACATTACGGGTCAGTCCAGTGTGATACATAAATAATGGAAGTATAAGATATATGTTCAGGTAAGACATATTGGGGGTGGATGTTACATGTGAACACTTCTGGAGAATATGTAGATTTATGAATATTTATATCAGTTAGAAATAATACTGGACTTCTCCGGCATGTATCTGTTAACTTGCGTTTATAATTGTGATTAACATAGCTAGGAATGACGTTATTGTTTAGTTGTTACAATACTGAAATTCAAATTCTATTACAATCATTATATCTTGGATTTAGGAGGCAGAAAGAGTGAAGAAATAAAGAAAATGGTCTATGGTCTGTGGTAAATATGCAAATTGGACATATGTAAAATGTCAATTATATTAATATGTAAAATATTACATAAGTGGTTCAAGGGTATCAGTAAAGTGTGAAAGGCAGCTACCAATGTAAGTAAGACAGTAATGTGTATAGGAAGTATTTAATTTGGACGATTGAGAAAATGTTGAGTTTGTGGATATATGATTATCAAAGTGTCATAGCATTGACGCGGACGTCAATATTTTGAAAACAGGGAGTATTGTGACAAACCTGGAAGGGGGGTTAGATGTAAAAGTTAATCAAGTATAATTATATGCTGAGGCATTAGAATTTAACATCCTCACTGTTGAATATAAAAGTATTTCTAATTCATTTTACAAATAAAATGAGCAGTTACATGTTTAATGAGGCTACAGAATGAAAGGAATTGTTAGCTAGGTACAAAATGGTAGTGTGACGGTAGTGAGAAAGACCGACCTTGTAAACAGCTGATCGTTGTTTACGTTTGTAAGCAGCTGGGTTGTGTTGTTAATTTAAAGGATAAATGCTGGAAAATATTTGTAAAGATGAAATGGAACGTCGTTTAATTATACAGCAACGTATTGCAGTTGAAATTTGGTTAGTTCGTAAAACATTCGATTTTTAAGAATATTCTGCGTTCTGAGGTCATAATTTAGGTCGTTCAGACGCCATTGTGATTTCGCCTACTGCAATCCGTTGTGAAGGACGCTGGATACGAATAACGATTGTGTTGACATTTTTAGATGTTTTGTTCAAGTTATAATAACTCCAGAAATTCAAGATTAGTAGAAACATGAAGTTTTATTACTTACGCGTTGCAAACGCCGGAATTTAGTGTTTGAACTTTCCGTTTCATCTCCGGCCCGCTCTCAACCCAGCTATCTATGTAATGTCATGGGAGAATGATTTGCGAGTTGTTTGTCGAAATCGATTACTTCCGATGTATCAGTTTGGACCTTAGCTATATATTGTATTGAAATAGAATTTAATCACAGTTTATATGTAAAATGTTGAATTATAGCCAGTGTTTTTATCGGTTAGTTGTGGAACTATATCGCGGAAGAGGCGGTTGTTCGGTTATAGTAAATGTAAGCATTGACCCCAAACGTCGGGTCAATTATTCCATATTTGGTCATTTTCCTCACCAGATGAGGAAATATCCTCACCTGGTGAGGACGTCCTCACGTGGTGAGGACCGTAGGCTATATAAAGGAGCGAGTAAGCTTGATTGCTTCAGTTCTGGCCCGTTGGCATTGGATAGAGGCGTAACGCTGCGCAATCACTATTCTCAATCAGACTTCTATGTAACGTTAGTAAATCAAGGGCGATAACTCGTACAGACTTATCCGACAGTGAATTAATTTTACAGTGTAGGCCTATATACATATATTTAGTAGTCGACTAGTGTGTAAACCTATATACGGTTATACTCTATGTAGAGTCACTAGTATTTATTCATTGAGATACTCTGTAAGTAAATCTTTATACCTGTACCCAAACCTAGACGTTGATTGCCTACATAAGAGTGGAAAATATACTTTATGTTGAAGAGGTGTGGTACTTGTGTAATTATTTAACAGATTATATATTTATTGTTAAATAATACTAATACTAATTTTCGGAATGGATTTTATGCTTGTATACATACCTAAACGTTGAAGCCTACAAGAGTGGATACTCTGTGTAGAAGAGGTGTTATACTGGTATTAATATCTATTTATTTTAATTATTTAAAGCTCCTTGAGAGATATTTGACTGGATTCGCTGTCAGGATTTAAGTCGTTATGTTGTATTGACCCTGCATTATGGATAAATAAATTAGTTCTCTATTTATTTCTTTAGTTCTTAACAGTTGTTGAAAATCACTAGTACTGTTATTTATTAGTACATGAATTATTGAACAGTTTTACGGGTAAATCTATCTAATATTAGTATACATATGCAGAGAGGGAGTCGTTCAGCGCTTATACGTGTGAAAGTTATTTGTGGGTAAATGAATAATTGTCCATACTAGCAAATGCATTCATGTTAAATGTAAAACTTGTAATATTAAATACTTATTGTTTACTATGATTTTACTATATAAAGTTGTGAATATAATTTATCTCTGGACTTCTAGTCATCTTTCATACTAGTCAGTCTGATTTAGCGATTTAAGACGCAGACAGTTCTGATAAAGTCAGAACTCCATCTTACCCACAATTGGGGTACTGATCCAAGGTAAAAACTTATATTGGTTGTTGGAGGTGGTCTGAGACCACGACAGTCCTGGTCAGACTACGCCCACAAGAAACAGGGTTTTGGAGCAGAGTCACAACATCAGTAAATATTGAAAACAGTGCCATATACATTAATAAACCTACCGGAAACCCGTTTCGTTACAGTACGATATCCATAGGACTGATAATGGATACATAATATTTTCTTGTAAATTTTTTTTAAACAGAACCATTTAAACAGATCGTGCAAACTTTAGATTCACACGTAATACTATACAGAAAGAATTAAATATTCCTGATTATTCCAGATTATATCAATCACGAGAATGGCATTGATAATCATCATTTCTGGTAAGTTTTGAGTTTTGTTAGTGAAAGTTGAAAATAAACAGAAAAAGAAAAGAATATGCAAGTGTAGATTCACAAATAATGTAATAAAAAACCGACAAGAAAGTACTTAATCTTCCATCTTATATCAAGAATATGACAAGAAACACATCGACTATTTATATGATGAAACAGGTACTAAACGATTGGAGTTTCATACTAAAGTATTTAAATGCAGCAAGGTAGCTCCTCTCTCTGAAAGTAGCCATTGATTAAAATTACCGAAAATTATGTACACGTTATTCTCTAAAAACGAGGATGAGGGGAAAATATTAAGAATTCATAATTTACCACTATTGAACCAGTATAAATGTTATGTATGAAGTAATGAATATATATATATATATATATATACTTCTTTCTCTATTTATAAATTTATTTTCTGCGAGTTGGAATAAGGTCGACAACAATTTATCTTACAATGGCATTGTAAAAAATCTTATCTCTCGGGTTGAGATCCCCTGTCTCGCCCTCAAGGAGGTGAAATATACACAAATAATTGCAATCAGGATGCAAAGCCCAATTAAATACTGCATGAAAAAAACACTCAAGATTAACAGCCAACATTAAATGGTAACATTATTATATCATATCAGTGCAACGTGTCAACTATAACCACTCTTTACGTTTGTTAGATTGTAATTTTTCTATATAAAAGCATCCAAATTAATATCTCAAATTTCTTGTATCAACCTTTTTGATAAAGATATAAGTTACAACCTCCGATTAAAATAATGCAAAAATAGATAATCTTAAAATGATATCACAAAATGAGAAGTTTTTTATTTGACAGTATACATGTTTCCCCCTTCTGAATTAAATCATTTCAATTATCTGGCGAGAGAGAAATTATTTTTTTAATGGAATACAGTTCATCTGGTATTGCGTGAGACAAACTCGAGTTTAGTTGTTATAATTTAAGTTCTTATGTTCATCAGTGTATACCAGCTAATGTCCAACAATAAGTAAGTAAGTAAAATGCACAAAACAAAAGTTAAGTCAATAAAAAAAAAATGGATTTTCAATTTTCATTTATTTAATAATGATATAACAACATATTGTTTTTATCACGTATGTTTCACAGTAAATGGATATCTAGGTCACACCTATCGTCGGAAACCCACGGTACACTTCTCTGACGTTTGCATCCCGTGAGCTAAAATGGAATGAAACTCGTTTTCGTACTAAATAGTAGCCAATCATATCGATAGTTTCATCCGTGACTACATACAGCCGGGACATCAAGCTATACGGCGATTGACATCAGCATCATGCCTACAGAAATATACTGATCGTGGTCACGGTAAAATGATTAAACAGAGTGTCACGAGAAACGACCATTCTGATTGGTCGAAATCTCCAAATAAACTTCTATTTGGGGTAAACGAAGGTTTACGCCGATTCTGGCCCACGGGATGCAAACGTCAGAAAAGTGTTCCGTGGGTTTCCGACAATGGGTCACATCAGGTCTAAACATCTTTTGGACGGTATGTTTTGACCACTTGGAATAAATTAGTGTCCACATGTGAACGTACGACTACATGGAATGTCAAGACCTGCAAGAACGTCAACATTGAAAATGGCGTAAAAAACTGCTGTAAAAGTGGAAATTCGAGAATAATTGTCAGAGGTGATTAGGATTTCAAAAATAAAATTGATATTTGAAATAATAGATACTGTAAAAGTCAGTATTTTAGCGAGTGTATTTTTTCGCTTATTCAGCCTCTCCATGCTGTCAATCGTGCTGCTTTGTACAGTGTCTATAATACATTGGAGTTTGAGTAGTGTTTTATATCATCGCATATGGATATTTGCGCGGAGATTTAATGCAAGCGAAATAAGTGGTAATCCCCACAACGCGAACAATTCCAATGAACAGTAATTCATTAGCGTGTCAATTAATTTATATATTTTGCGTTCATCATAAAAAATACTTTTTATGCACAATTATGAAAAAATTTGATTTAGCAATGTCCGGCATGTCTTGACATATGAGACACCATTGATATGTGACACAGATATATACAACACATAATTTAAATTTTACATATAAAGATATATTTGTACTGACTTCATTAAAATATTATCAGAGAGTGTACATATAATATACATATTTAGCATTTTAACTATCAGCGTACTAATATATTACTTAAATAACGAAACATTTGAATGTGCATTTATATATAGTAAGCATACATTAATATTACAATTCATTTTAGCCTGCTGTAATAGTGTTTTAGCTAAAAATACATTAAAGGGATTCTCCATTCATTACAAAAATATATTTGTCTTCATCACTTTAATTTCAAGTCTCGTTTTGATATCATTTATAGATTTTATGTTATTATATTACAGAAAGTATCATCAATTTGAATAGCATATCTGCATCTGAAAATTGTGTCAAAAATAGATGTCCGTTGCTTGTAGAATTTTTTACATTAATTTAAAAAAAAAAAAATCCAATTCGGCAGCCATTTTAAAAATGCACATTTCTGTGTACTTTTTGCACTTCGAGAAAAGCCGATATTTCAACTTTTTTTAAAAACATAACTGTTTCGCCATTTTAAATTTTAGCAAGTTAATTTTTGCTGTACAACCTTATAATATTCAATGTTATAGAAATATAATACAACAAAGAGTACAGTTATAAGTTTTTGGTATTTTTTTCATATATTTAGTGCAACTGGAACACTTGTTATTGTTAACTCGATATTGTGAAAAATAACACAAATAATAATGGGACAAATATGAAGAACACGTACCCCCTTTTTATGACGGTTTTAGAAAAAGAAACCCATTTTCTTTTCATCTGCTCAATATTAAAACAGGTTTAATAGCAGAACTTTTTTTGTATCAAGCGTTCAGTATGGAAATAAAATGCTAAATTAGTACTTATTTTCATAGCTTAAAAGAAAATACTATATTCAATTGGTCAAAACTACAAAACTCACTTAAAATCCCTAATTATGTCATATTGGTATCTTTGACCGATCATAGTACAAAAACGAGCACACCGACATATCATTATCTTTGCATTTTCTCCCATGCCATGAACTCCCTTCTCCAAAAATTTATATTAGGAAAAAAGTTTAATACGGGAAAATTTTGACTTCTCAGAGATGTACATCCTTAACAAAAAAAATGTTGGATATCAAAAGCATTGCAGGCAGCACACTACAAATATGAAAATACAACCACACTCACATAAAATAATGTTAAAAGTACTCTAGAGTTACAGTAGAAAAAATTACATGTCCACTCATTAAGTCTATTGTTGCGGTCTGTCTCAATATGGAGAAATAGGCTATACCTACCAATTCTCAATTACTGTGAAATATTATTTTTGTGATATTGATTTAAAACTGGACATAAACCATTCTGACATGAGATCTTTCTCGAATAACTGGTAGATCTATTACCGCCTTTTTTCCCAAACTCAACAAGATAACTTCAATATTCTAAGAATTCATTTCCTAATATCAAGGCGAAACATTACTATCTAAGAAGTATTCATATTAGTCTCTATCAAATATTCTAAATTGAAATTCCGTACAAATTTATACACTTTCATTTCTCATGAATTTCCCTTTCTTTGATACCATACAAACATTTGTCATGAGATACTGATTTAAGTTTACCTAATAATCGTACGACTTCGACATGTTGCTTGGCAATGCAGACTATCCGTCCCATCCGCCCCATCTATTTACGCATTGATCTGTTTTGATATTATGTATCAATCTACAATCGGGTTGACCCACAATAACAGAACAATAAAACAGATTCGGTACTACGAGGGAGTCGTACATCTTTGTAAACACCGAGTAAAACAAACTATACTATCTTATGTTGACGTGATAGCTCCCAGGGATCTTCCCACTGGCTTTAAAAGTTCACAAACCATTTCAAATTGAAGAATTCATCAAAACCTCGCTTCAACTATTTCGATACTTTTCCGTCACAATGCAAAAACAATATATACACAGTCTTTGAATTTGGGCTGAAGTGTATAAAATATTGGGTCTTATATTGGTTAATAGAAAATTTACCGTCATTCACGACTCCAATTTGTAACTATACTCAAAATTTCTTGTAGTATTGCAAAATTGGATGTCATTTAAACAAATACATCAGCATTGAAGAGGGAGCTTCATGTTCCCAAAAATATGTCTAGCTTAGTCAAATCTTTGAATCTTGTAGTTCGTTTATAAAAATAATTTATGTAGATGGAAAAATGCTCCCTTTTTCTACCATTATCAACCATAAACTTATCATATATTTTACAATATTTACATTTGCTCTGCATTGCCACTATATAACACTACCAAGGCCAGTTCCGTGTTATGAGAGCATAACAGTAGAGTGGTCATTATGACGTCATTACGATTGTGACGTCATAATCATAACGTTGGAAATAGCCGGTCGATACTGGCTGTTTGCTGTTCCATTTTTTAGAAATCTTCCTTAAATGTTCGGAACAAATGTAGAATATAAATAAAAATTCATAATCAAAACCAATGAAAAATGTAAATATAAGCATTAAACATCATTCTGTTCCGTGTTATGGTCCTATAACACGGAACAGAATGATGTTTAATGCTTAAATAAGGCATACCACTGTGTTGTGAACATTTTACGGCCAATGGTGAGCGCGTTAAATCGGCCAGGAGCAAATGAATAAAATGTTCATGGAACAAGCAAATCCGTGAAGCTGAAGAGTTGAATACACATTGATAAAGCGCTGTGATAAATCATTGCATGATCGTCATAATATAAAACATTGTTTATCGTTTAACGTCTATAGCGTATTACGATCTTGTTTTTTAATTCACCAAGTTAAGATAACGCAGTGTCAGGACAATGATTTCCATTGTTTGTACTGTATAATACAAAGTATTCCTGGTCATTTTCCTTCCTGGTTGGAAGCCAGTTAGATAATTTCGTCGTACACATTTTTCATGAATATGCTATATCAGCAAGCATGTATTTCATTTCGTTGTACTAGTATAAATAGTTACCACCAAAACCATCAATGTTTTAACACAACGAATATTTATACACCACGAACATTTTACACACCACGGATATTTTTACACCACGAATGTTTCATGTTATACAGTATAGGGTTATCTCAACCATATTCCATAGACGTTAACACTGGCGGCTCCTAGCCTACATTGGAAGAGAAATGTGTATAGAGGCATGGATTTTCCTTTGGCAATTCCTTTGAGCTTTGTCGCAATGTTCACACAGCGCAAGATGGTTGCATCCAAGGTACAGCACTTCTCTCCGGCGGATAAGGCAAAGGAAACAGTGTAGTTTTTGTCTAAGAGCAGCATTTTCTCTCCGTAAATCTGCAAAAAAGGCTTTAATTTTAGATTTGATATAGTTTTTCAGTTAAACTGCGCATGCTAAATAGGACTGTTGATTACCGAAAGTAATTTTATTTGTTTGAAACATTTCACTTTAACATCATCGTACACGTATCATTACCATATGTGAAGGCGACTAAAGCAACAGGAACCTTTTAAATCTAAAACGGCACTGTTACTAGAAATTGGCAACAAAGCGTTAGTTTATTTTCACAAATAACATTTTCTTACTATGACTGTTACTATAACTACCGAACAAAAGTTAAAAAACTTTAAAAAAGTGTTACTGTTTCATTTTCTTAATAATATTGTACATCAACCTTACGATGACTTGTTAATGATCGGCATAGTAGAAAAAATGAGTTTTAATGTATGTGCTTTAAATAATAGCTATTTCAAAATATTATTATCAAGGTATGTAGCATATGCTTTCAAAACATTAATAGTATAGCTCTAGTTTCATGAACGTTCATAAACCGACGAAAAATGTTAACTTGAAAATCCCCCTTGTAAAGTACTACAGAAGTTAAGAAAAAATTCTTAATATCAGACGTTTTCCCTTTACATCTGCAATGCTTTCCTAAAGAAATTTACAAGTTAAGGATGTTCCATGACTTAACATTCAGAAAACTGGCCAGTTTATATATATACCGTCAATAAATTGTGTGGTGACCTGGGAGTCCTGGGCTGGTGTCCTTTGTCCTTCTGTTCCCTGTAAGATAACAACCTTTGTAAATTTAAGGTAATTTGTATCTTCTTTTCCTATTTTAAAAATGACTATATGTCTAAAAAGTTGATACGGAGAGTTTTCAATATAAACACTAAGCTTGTTTTCCAATCTATGTGTAAAATATATGTATCAATTGTCATGCATGAATTTTGAATAAATATTGTTTAAAGTACTGCTAACTGAACATGGAAAATAATGCACGATTAACTTACCATGGTTGTATTTGTTTACGCTTCACTGTTCTCAACTGAAGTACATTTCTTTCTGAAAGGACAAAACAGATTCATTTTATCTTGTAAAATAGTTTGTTCATGCTTTTTTATTTTGGTTTATGTCGAATATATTTAAAGTGTTCTCGAAATTATTCGTTCATAAACATTCGTGAACTTTCGTATTCTTTTCAGTTACAAGCTTACATCAGAAACATGCATACGTGTACATTGTAGGTGTGAACATATGTTGTATATAATAAGATAGCTAAAATTTATCTAAATAAATGTTCACTCTTTCTGATCTTTCTAAACTATATATTCTGTATGTATAACTGTCACTTTGTCAGAGCTATGGCTATACTAACTTATTATTTCTTTGTTATATATTCTGTATGTATAACTGTCACTTTGTCAGAGCTATGGCTATGCTAACTTAGTATTTCTTTGTTATATATTCTGTATGTATAACTGTCACTTTGTCAGAGCTATGGCTATGCTATCTTATTATTTCTTTGTTATATATTCTGTATGTATAACTGTCACTTTGTCAGAGCTATGGCTATACTAACTTATTATTTCTTTGTTATATATTCTGTATGTATAACTCACTTTGTCAGAGCTATGGCTATACTAACTTATTATTTCTTTGTTATATATTCTGTATGTATAACTGTCACTTTGTCAGAGCTATGGCTATACTAACTTATTATTTCTTTGTTATATATTCTGTATGTATAACTGTCACTTTGTCAGAGCTATGGCTATACTAACTTATTATTTCTTTGTTATATATTCTGTATGTATAACTGTCACTTTGTCAGAGCTATGGCTATACTAAATTATTATTTCTTTGTTATATATTCTGTATGTATAACTCACTTTGTCAGAGCTATGGCTATACTAACTTATTATTTCTTTGTTATATATTCTGTATGTATAACTGTCACTTTGTCAGAGCTATGGCTATACTAACTTATTATTTCTTTGTTATATATTCTGTATGTATAACTGTCCCTTTGTCAGAGCTATGGCTATACTAACTTATTATGTCCTTGTTATATATTCTGTATGTATAACTGTCCCTTTGTCAGAGCTATGGCTTTACTAACTTATTATTTCTTTGTTATATATTCTGTATGTATAACTGGTACTTTGTCAGAGCTATGGCCATACTAACTTATTATTTCTTTGTTATATATTCTGTATGTATAACTCACTTTGTCAGAGCTATGGCTATACTAACTTATTATTTCTTTGTTATATATTCTGTATGTATAACTGTCACTTTGTCAGAGCTTTGGCTATACTAACTTATTATTTCTTTGTTATATATTCTGTATGTATAACTGTCCCTTTGTCAGAGCTATGGCTATACTAACTTATTATTTCTTTGTTATATATTCTGTATGTATAACTCACTTTGTCAGAGCTATGGCTATACTAACTTATTATTTCTTTGTTATATATTCTGTATGTATAACTGTCACTTTGTCAGAGCTATGGCTATACTAACTTATTATTTCTTTGTTATATATTCTGTATGTATAACTGTCACTTTGTCAGAGCTATGGCTATACTAACTTATTATGTCCTTGTTATATATTCTGTATGTATAACTGTCACTTTGTCAGAGCTATGGCTATACTAACTTATTATTTCTTTGTTATATATTCTGTATGTATAACTCACTTTGTCAGAGCTATGGCTATACTAACTTATTATTTCTTTGTTATATATTCTGTATGTATAACTGTCACTTTGTCAGAGCTATGGCTATACTAACTTATTATTTCTTTGTTATATATTCTGTATGTATAACTGTCACTTTGTCAGAGCTATGGCTATACTAACTTATTATTTCTTTGTTATATATTCTGTATGTATAACTGTCACTTTGTCAGAGCTATGGCTATACTAAATTATTATTTCTTTGTTATATATTCTGTATGTATAACTCACTTTGTCAGAGCTATGGCTATACTAACTTATTATTTCTTTGTTATATATTCTGTATGTATAACTGTCCCTTTGTCAGAGCTATGGCTATACTAACTTATTATGTCCTTGTTATATATTCTGTATGTATAACTGTCCCTTTGTCAGAGCTATGGTTATACTAACTTATTATTTCTTTGTTATATATTCTGTATGTATAACTGTCACTTTGTCAGAGCTATGGCTATACTAACTTATTATTTCTATGTTATATATTCTGTATGTATAACTGTCACTTTGTCAGAGCTATGGCTATACTAACTTATTATGTCCTTGTTATATATTCTGTATGTATAACTGTCCCTTTGTCAGAGCTATGGCTATACTAACTTATTATTTCTTTGTTATATATTCTGTATGTATAACTGTCACTTTGTCAGAGGTATGGCTATACTAACTTATTATTTCTTTGTTATATATTCTGTATGTATAACTGTCACTTTGGCAGAGCTATGGCTATACTAACTTATTATTTCTTTGTTATATATTCTGTATGTATAACTGTCACTTTGTCAGAGCTATGGCTATACTACCTTATTATTTTTTGTTATATATTCTGTATGTATAACTGTCACTTTGTCAGAGCTATGGCTATACTAACTTATTATTTCTTTGTTATATATTCTGTATGTATAACTGTCACTTTGTCAGAGCTATGGCTATACTAACTTATTATTTCTTTGTTATATATTCTGTATGTATAACTGTCACTTTGTCAGAGCTATGGCCATGCTAACTTATTATTTCTTTGTTATATATTCTGTATGTATAACTGTCACTTTGTCAGAGCTATGGCTATACTAACTTATTATTTCTTTGTTATATATTCTGTATGTATAACTGTCACTTTGTCAGAGCTATGGCCATACTAACTTATTATTTCTTTGTTATATATTCTGTATGTATAACTCACTTTGTCAGAGCTATGGCTATACTAACTTATTATTTCTTTGTTATATATTCTGTATGTATAACTGTCACTTTGTCAGAGCTTTGGCTATACTAACTTATTATTTCTTTGTTATATATTCTGTATGTATAACTGTCCCTTTGTCAGAGCTATGGCTATACTAACTTATTATTTCTTTGTTATATATTCTGTATGTATAACTCACTTTGTCAGAGCTATGGCTATACTAACTTATTATTTCTTTGTTATATATTCTGTATGTATAACTGTCACTTTGTCAGAGCTATGGCTATACTAACTTATTATTTCTTTGTTATATATCCTGTATGTATAACTGTCACTTTGTCAGAGCTATGGCTATACTAACTTATTATTTCTTTGTTATATATTCTGTATGTATAACTGTCACTTTGTCAGAGCTTTGGCTATACTAACTTATTATTTCTTTGTTATATATTCTGTATGTATAACTGTCACTTTGTCAGAGCTATGGCTATACTAACTTATTATTTCTTTGTTATATATTCTGTATGTATAACTCACTTTGTCAGAGCTATGGCTATACTAACTTATTATTTCTTTGTTATATATTCTGTATGTATAACTGTCACTTTGTCAGAGCTATGGCTATACTAACTTATTATTTCTTTGTTATATATTCTGTATGTATAACTGTCACTTTGTCAGAGCTATGGCTATACTAACTTATTATGTCCTTGTTATATATTCTGTATGTATAACTGTCCCTTTGTCAGAGCTATGGCTATACTAACTTATTATTTCTTTGTTATATATTCTGTATGTATAACTGTCACTTTGTCAGAGGTATGGCTATACTAACTTATTATTTCTTTGTTATATATTCTGTATGTATAACTGTCACTTTGGCAGAGCTATGGCTATACTAACTTATTATTTCTTTGTTATATATTCTGTATGTATAACTGTCACTTTGTCAGAGCTATGGCTATACTACCTTATTATTTTTTGTTATATATTCTGTATGTATAACTGTCACTTTGTCAGAGCTATGGCTATACTAACTTATTATTTCTTTGTTATATATTCTGTATGTATAACTGTCACTTTGTCAGAGCTATGGCTATACTAACTTATTATTTCTTTGTTATATATTCTGTATGTATAACTGTCACTTTGTCAGAGCTATGGCCATGCTAACTTATTATTTCTTTGTTATATATTCTGTATGTATAACTGTCACTTTGTCAGAGCTATGGCTATACTAACTTATTATTTCTTTGTTATATATTCTGTATGTATAACTGTCACTTTGTCAGAGCTATGGCCATACTAACTTATTATTTCTTTGTTATATATTCTGTATGTATAACTCACTTTGTCAGAGCTATGGCTATACTAACTTATTATTTCTTTGTTATATATTCTGTATGTATAACTGTCACTTTGTCAGAGCTTTGGCTATACTAACTTATTATTTCTTTGTTATATATTCTGTATGTATAACTGTCCCTTTGTCAGAGCTATGGCTATACTAACTTATTATTTCTTTGTTATATATTCTGTATGTATAACTCACTTTGTCAGAGCTATGGCTATACTAACTTATTATTTCTTTGTTATATATTCTGTATGTATAACTGTCACTTTGTCAGAGCTATGGCTATACTAACTTATTATTTCTTTGTTATATATTCTGTATGTATAACTGTCACTTTGTCAGAGCTATGGCTATACTAACTTATTATGTCCTTGTTATATATTCTGTATGTATAACTGTCACTTTGTCAGAGCTATGGCTATACTAACTTATTATTTCTTTGTTATATATTCTGTATGTATAACTCACTTTGTCAGAGCTATGGCTATACTAACTTATTATTTCTTTGTTATATATTCTGTATGTATAACTGTCACTTTGTCAGAGCTATGGCTATACTAACTTATTATTTCTTTGTTATATATTCTGTATGTATAACTGTCACTTTGTCAGAGCTATGGCTATACTAACTTATTATTTCTTTGTTATATATTCTGTATGTATAACTGTCACTTTGTCAGAGCTATGGCTATACTAAATTATTATTTCTTTGTTATATATTCTGTATGTATAACTCACTTTGTCAGAGCTATGGCTATACTAACTTATTATTTCTTTGTTATATATTCTGTATGTATAACTGTCCCTTTGTCAGAGCTATGGCTATACTAACTTATTATGTCCTTGTTATATATTCTGTATGTATAACTGTCCCTTTGTCAGAGCTATGGCTATACTAACTTATTATTTCTTTGTTATATATTCTGTATGTATAACTGTCACTTTGTCAGAGCTATGGCTATACTAACTTATTATTTCTTTGTTATATATCCTGTATGTATAACTGTCACTTTGTCAGAGCTATGGCTATACTAACTTATTATTTCTTTGTTATATATTCTGTATGTATAACTGTCACTTTGTCAGAGCTTTGGCTATACTAACTTATTATTTCTTTGTTATATATTCTGTATGTATAACTGTCACTTTGTCAGAGCTATGGCTATACTAACTTATTATTTCTTTGTTATATATTCTGTATGTATAACTCACTTTGTAAGAGCTATGGCTATACTAACTTATTATTTCTTTGTTATATATTCTGTATGTATAACTGTCACTTTGTCAGAGCTATGGCTATATTAACTTATTATTTCTTTGTTATATATTCTGTATGTATAACTGTCACTTTGTCAGAGCTATGGCTATACTAACTTATTATGTCCTTGTTATATATTCTGTATGTATAACTGTCCCTTTGTCAGAGCTATGGCTATACTAACTTATTATTTCTTTGTTATATATTCTGTATGTATAACTGTCACTTTGTCAGAGGTATGGCTATACTAACTTATTATTTCTTTGTTATATATTCTGTATGTATAACTGTCACTTTGGCAGAGCTATGGCTATACTAACTTATTATTTCTTTGTTATATATTCTGTATGTATAACTGTCACTTTGTCAGAGCTATGGCTATACTACCTTATTATTTTTTGTTATATATTCTGTATGTATAACTGTCACTTTGTCAGAGCTATGGCTATACTAACTTATTATTTCTTTGTTATATATTCTGTATGTATAACTGTCACTTTGTCAGAGCTATGGCTATACTAACTTATTATTTCTTTGTTATATATTCTGTATGTATAACTGTCACTTTGTCAGAGCTATGGCCATGCTAACTTATTATTTCTTTGTTATATATTCTGTATGTATAACTGTCACTTTGTCAGAGCTATGGCTATACTAACTTATTATTTCTTTGTTATATATTCTGTATGTATAACTGTCACTTTGTCAGAGCTATGGCCATACTAACTTATTATTTCTTTGTTATATATTCTGTATGTATAACTCACTTTGTCAGAGCTATGGCTATACTAACTTATTATTTCTTTGTTATATATTCTGTATGTATAACTGTCACTTTGTCAGAGCTATGGCTATACTAACTTATTATTTCTTTGTTATATATTCTGTATGTATAACTGTCACTTTGTCAGAGCTATGGCCATACTTACTTATTATTTCTTTGTTATATATTCTGTATGTATAACTCACTTTGTCAGAGCTATGGCTATACTAACTTATTATTTCTTTGTTATATATTCTGTATGTATAACTGTCACTTTGTCAGAACTATGGCTATACTAACTTATTATTTCTTTGTTATATATTCTGTATGTATAACTCACTTTGTCAGAGCTATGGCTATACTAACTTATTATTTCTTTGTTATATATTCTGTATGTATAACTGTCACTTTGTCAGAGCTATGGCTATACTAACTTATTATTTCTTTGTTATATATTCTGTATGTATAACTGTCCCTTTGTCAGAGCTATGGCTATACTAACTTATTATGTCCTTGTTATATATTCTGTATGTATAACTGTCCCTTTGTCAGAGCTATGGCTATACTAACTTATTATTTCTTTGTTATATATTCTGTATGTATAACTGTCACTTTGTCAGAGCTATGGCTATACTTACTTATTATTTCTTTGTTATATATCCTGTATGTATAACTGTCACTTTGTCAGAGCTATGGCTATACTAACTTATTATTTCTTTGTTATATATTCTGTATGTATAACTGTCACTTTGTCAGAGCTTTGGCTATACTAACTTATTATTTCTTTGTTATATATTCTGTATGTATAACTGTCACTTTGTCAGAGCTATGGCTATACTAACTTAATATTTCTTTGTTATATATTCTGTATGTATAACTCACTTTGTCAGAGCTATGGCTATACTAACTTATTATTTCTTTGTTATATATTCTGTATGTATAACTGTCACTTTGTCAGAGCTATGGCTATACTAACTTATTATTTCTTTGTTATATATTCTGTATGTATAACTGTCACTTTGTCAGAGCTATGGCTATACTAACTTATTATGTCCTTGTTATATATTCTGTATGTATAACTGTCCCTTTGTCAGAGCTATGGCTATACTAACTTATTATTTCTTTGTTATATATTCTGTATGTATAACTGTCACTTTGTCAGAGGTATGGCTATACTAACTTATTATTTCTTTGTTATATATTCTGTATGTATAACTGTCACTTTGGCAGAGCTATGGCTATACTAACTTATTATTTCTTTGTTATATATTCTGTATGTATAACTGTCACTTTGTCAGAGCTATGGCTATACTACCTTATTATTTTTTGTTATATATTCTGTATGTATAACTGTCACTTTGTCAGAGCTATGGCTATACTAACTTATTATCTCTTTGTTATATATTCTGTATGTATAACTGTCACTTTGTCAGAGCTATGGCTATACTAACTTATTATTTCTTTGTTATATATTCTGTATGTATAACTGTCACTTTGGCAGAGCTATGGCTATACTAACTTATTATTTCTTTGTTATATATTCTGTATGTATAACTGTCACTTTGTCAGAGCTATGGCTATACTACCTTATTATTTTTTGTTATATATTCTGTATGTATAACTGTCACTTTGTCAGAGCTATGGCTATACTAACTTATTATCTCTTTGTTATATATTCTGTATGTATAACTGTCACTTTGTCAGAGGTATGGCTATACTAACTTATTATTTCTTTGTTATATATTCTGTATGTATAACTGTCACTTTGGCAGAGCTATGGCTATACTAACTTATTATTTCTTTGTTATATATTCTGTATGTATAACTGTCACTTTGTCAGAGCTATGGCTATACTACCTTATTATTTTTTGTTATATATTCTGTATGTATAACTGTCACTTTGTCAGAGCTATGGCTATACTAACTTATTATTTCTTTGTTATATATTCTGTATGTATAACTGTCACTTTGTCAGAGCTATGGCTATACTAACTTATTATTTCTTTGTTATATATTCTGTATGTATAACTGTCACTTTGTCAGAGCTATGGCCATACTAACTTATTATTTCTTTGTTATATATTCTGTATGTATAACTGTCACTTTGTCAGAGCTATGGCTATACTAACTTATTATTTCTTTGTTATATATTCTGTATGTATAACTGTCACTTTGTCAGAGCTATGGCCATACTAACTTATTATTTCTTTGTTATATATTCTGTATGTATAACTCACTTTGTCAGAGCTATGGCTATACTAACTTATTATTTCTTTGTTATATATTCTGTATGTATAACTGTCACTTTGTCAGAGCTATGGCTATACTAACTTATTATTTCTTTGTTATATATTCTGTATGTATAACTGTCACTTTGTCAGAGCTATGGCCATACTTACTTATTATTTCTTTGTTATATATTCTGTATGTATAACTCACTTTGTCAGAGCTATGGCTATACTAACTTATTATTTCTTTGTTATATATTCTGTATGTATAACTGTCACTTTGTCAGAACTATGGCTATACTAACTTATTATTTCTTTGTTATATATTCTGTATGTATAACTCACTTTGTCAGAGCTATGGCTATACTAACTTATTATTTCTTTGTTATATATTCTGTATGTATAACTGTCCCTTTGTCAGAGCTATGGCTATACTAACTTATTATGTCCTTGTTATATATTCTGTATGTATAACTGTCCCTTTGTCAGAGCTATGGCTATACTAACTTATTATTTCTTTGTTATATATTCTGTATGTATAACTGTCACTTTGTCAGAGCTATGGCTATACTAACTTATTATTTCTTTGTTATATATCCTGTATGTATAACTGTCACTTTGTCAGAGCTATGGCTATACTAACTTATTATTTCTTTGTTATATATTCTGTATGTATAACTGTCACTTTGTCAGAGCTTTGGCTATACTAACTTATTATTTCTTTGTTATATATTCTGTATGTATAACTGTCACTTTGTCAGAGCTATGGCTATACTAACTTATTATTTCTTTGTTACATATTCTGTATGTATAACTCACTTTGTCAGAGCTATGGCTATACTAACTTATTATTTCTTTGTTATATATTCTGTATGTATAACTGTCACTTTGTCAGAGCTATGGCTATACTAACTTATTATTTCTTTGTTATATATTCTGTATGTATAACTGTCACTTTGTCAGAGCTATGGCTATACTAACTTATTATGTCCTTGTTATATATTCTGTATGTATAACTGTCCCTTTGTCAGAGCTATGGCTATACTAACTTATTATTTCTTTGTTATATATTCTGTATGTATAACTGTCACTTTGTCAGAGGTATGGCTATACTAACTTATTATTTCTTTGTTATATATTCTGTATGTATAACTGTCACTTTGGCAGAGCTATGGCTATACTAACTTATTATTTCTTTGTTATATATTCTGTATGTATAACTGTCACTTTGTCAGAGCTATGGCTATACTACCTTATTATTTTTTGTTATATATTCTGTATGTATAACTGTCACTTTGTCAGAGCTATGGCTATACTAACTTATTATTTCTTTGTTATATATTCTGTATGTATAACTGTCACTTTGTCAGAGCTATGGCTATACTAACTTATTATTTCTTTGTTATATATTCTGTATGTATAACTGTCACTTTGTCAGAGCTATGGCCATGCTAACTTATTATTTCTTTGTTATATATTCTGTATGTATAACTGTCACTTTGTCAGAGCTATGGCTATACTAACTTATTATTTCTTTGTTATATATTCTGTATGTATAACTGTCACTTTGTCAGAGCTATGGCCATACTAACTTATTATTTCTTTGTTATATATTCTGTATGTATAACTCACTTTGTCAGAGCTATGGCTATACTAACTTATTATTTCTTTGTTATATATTCTGTATGTATAACTGTCACTTTGTCAGAGCTTTGGCTATACTAACTTATTATTTCTTTGTTATATATTCTGTATGTATAACTGTCCCTTTGTCAGAGCTATGGCTATACTAACTTATTATTTCTTTGTTATATATTCTGTATGTATAACTCACTTTGTCAGAGCTATGGCTATACTAACTTATTATTTCTTTGTTATATATTCTGTATGTATAACTGTCACTTTGTCAGAGCTATGGCTATACTAACTTATTATTTCTTTGTTATATATTCTGTATGTATAACTGTCACTTTGTCAGAGCTATGGCTATACTAACTTATTATTTCCTTGTTATATATTCTGTATGTATAACTGTCACTTTGTCAGAGCTATGGCTATACTAACTTATTATTTCTTTGTTATATATTCTGTATGTATAACTCACTTTGTCAGAGCTATGGCTATACTAACTTATTATTTCTTTGTTATATATTCTGTATGTATAACTGTCACTTTGTCAGAGCTATGGCTATACTAACTTATTATGTCCTTGTTATATATTCTGTATGTATAACTGTCACTTTGTCAGAGCTATGGCTATACTAACTTATTATGTCCTTGTTATATATTCTGTATGTATAACTGTCCCTTTGTCAGAGCTATGGCTATACTAACTTATTATTTCTTTGTTATATATTCTGTATGTATAACTGTCACTTTGTCAGAGGTATGGCTATACTAACTTATTATTTCTTTGTTATATATTCTGTATGTATAACTGTCACTTTGGCAGAGCTATGGCTATACTAACTTATTATTTCTTTGTTATATATTATGTATGTATAACTGTCACTTTGTCAGAGCTTTGGCTATACTAACTTATTATTTCTTTGTTATATATTCTGTATGTATAACTGTCACTTTGTCAGAGCTATGGCTATACTAACTTATTATTTCTTTGTTATATATTCTGTATGTATAACTGTCACTTTGTCAGAGCTATGGCTATACTAACTTATTATTTCTTTGTTATATATTCTGTATGTATAACTGTCACTTTGTCAGAGCTATGGCCATGCTAACTTATTATTTCTTTGTTATATATTCTGTATGTATAACTGTCACTTTGTCAGAGCTATGGCTATACTAACTTATTATTTCTTTGTTATATATTCTGTATGTATAACTGTCACTTTGTCAGAGCTATGGCCATACTAACTTATTATTTCTTTGTTATATATTCTGTATGTATAACTCACTTTGTCAGAGCTATGGCTATACTAACTTATTATTTCTTTGTTATATATTCTGTATGTATAACTGTCACTTTGTCAGAGCTTTGGCTATACTAACTTATTATTTCTTTGTTATATATTCTGTATGTATAACTGTCCCTTTGTCAGAGCTATGGCTATACTAACTTATTATTTCTTTGTTATATATTCTGTATGTATAACTCACTTTGTCAGAGCTATGGCTATACTAACTTATTATTTCTTTGTTATATATTCTGTATGTATAACTGTCACTTTGTCAGAGCTATGGCTATACTAACTTATTATTTCTTTGTTATATATTCTGTATGTATAACTGTCACTTTGTCAGAGCTATGGCTATACTAACTTATTATGTCCTTGTTATATATTCTGTATGTATAACTGTCACTTTGTCAGAGCTATGGCTATACTAACTTATTATTTCTTTGTTATATATTCTGTATGTATAACTCACTTTGTCAGAGCTATGGCTATACTAACTTATTATTTCTTTGTTATATATTCTGTATGTATAACTCACTTTGTCAGAGCTATGGCTATACTAACTTATTATTTCTTTGTTATATATTCTGTATGTATAACTGTCACTTTGTCAGAGCTATGGCTATACTAACTTATTATTTCTTTGTTATATATTCTGTATGTATAACTGTCACTTTGTCAGAGCTATGGCTATACTAACTTATTATTTCTTTGTTATATATTATGTATGTATAACTGTCACTTTGTCAGAGCTTTGGCTATACTAACTTATTATTTCTTTGTTATATATTCTGTATGTATAACTGTCACTTTGTCAGAGCTATGGCTATACTAACTTATTATTTCTTTGTTATATATTCTGTATGTATAACTGTCACTTTGTCAGAGCTATGGCCATACTAACTTATTATTTCTTTGTTATATATTCTGTATGTATAACTGTCACTTTGTCAGAGCTATGGCTATACTAACTTATTATTTCTTTGTTATATATTCTGTATGTATAACTGTCACTTTGTCAGAGCTATGGCCATACTAACTTATTATTTCTTTGTTATATATTCTGTATGTATAACTCACTTTGTCAGAGCTATGGCTATACTAACTTATTATTTCTTTGTTATATATTCTGTATGTATAACTGTCACTTTGTCAGAGCTTTGGCTATACTAACTTATTATTTCTTTGTTATATATTCTGTATGTATAACTGTCCCTTTGTCAGAGCTATGGCTATACTAACTTATTATTTCTTTGTTATATATTCTGTATGTATAACTCACTTTGTCAGAGCTATGGCTATACTAACTTATTATTTCTTTGTTATATATTCTGTATGTATAACTGTCACTTTGTCAGAGCTATGGCTATACTAACTTATTATTTCTTTGTTATATATCCTGTATGTATAACTGTCACTTTGTCAGAGCTATGGCTATACTAACTTATTATGTCCTTGTTATATATTCTGTATGTATAACTGTCACTTTGTCAGAGCTATGGCTATACTAACTTATTATTTCTTTGTTATATATTCTGTATGTATAACTCACTTTGTCAGAGCTATGGCTATACTAACTTATTATTTCTTTGTTATATATTCTGTATGTATAACTCACTTTGTCAGAGCTATGGCTATACTAACTTATTATTTCTTTGTTATATATTCTGTATGTATAACTGTCACTTTGTCAGAGCTATGGCTATACTAACTTATTATTTCTTTGTTATATATTCTGTATGTATAACTGTCACTTTGTCAGAGCTATGGCTATACTAACTTATTATGTCCTTGTTATATATTCTGTATGTATAACTGTCACTTTGTCAGAGCTATGGCTATACTAACTTATTATTTCTTTGTTATATATTCTGTATGTATAACTGTCACTTTGTCAGAGCTATGGCTATACTAACTTATTATTTCTTTGTTATATATTCTGTATGTATAACTGTCACTTTGTCAGAGCTATGGCTATACTAACTTATTATTTCTTTGTTATATATTCTGTATGTATAACTGTCACTTTGTCAGAGCTATGGCTATACTAAATTATTATTTCTTTGTTATATATTCTGTATGTATAACTCACTTTGTCAGAGCTATGGCTATACTAACTTATTATTTCTTTGTTATATATTCTGTATGTATAACTGTCCCTTTGTCAGAGCTATAGCTATACTAACTTATTATGTCCTTGTTATATATTCTGTATGTATAACTGTCCCTTTGTCAGAGCTATGGCTATACTAACTTATTATTTCTTTGTTATATATTCTGTATGTATAACTGTCACTTTGTCAGAGCTATGGCTATACTAACTTATTATTTCTTTGTTATATATCCTGTATGTATAACTGTCACTTTGTCAGAGCTATGGCTATACTAACTTATTATTTCTTTGTTATATATTCTGTATGTATAACTGTCACTTTGTCAGAGCTTTGGCTATACTAACTTATTATTTCTTTGTTATATATTCTGTATGTATAACTGTCACTTTGTCAGAGCTATGGCTATACTAACTTATTATTTCTTTGTTATATATTCTGTATGTATAACTCACTTTGTCAGAGCTATGGCTATACTAACTTATTATTTCTTTGTTATATATTCTGTATGTATAACTGTCACTTTGTCAGAGCTATGGCTATACTAACTTATTATTTCTTTGTTATATATTCTGTATGTATAACTGTCACTTTGTCAGAGCTATGGCTATACTAACTTATTATGTCCTTGTTATATATTCTGTATGTATAACTGTCCCTTTGTCAGAGCTATGGCTATACTAACTTATTATTTCTTTGTTATATATTCTGTATGTATAACTGTCACTTTGTCAGAGGTATGGCTATACTAACTTATTATTTCTTTGTTATATATTCTGTATGTATAACTGTCACTTTGGCAGAGCTATGGCTATACTAACTTATTATTTCTTTGTTATATATTCTGTATGTATAACTGTCACTTTGTCAGAGCTATGGCTATACTACCTTATTATTTTTTGTTATATATTCTGTATGTATAACTGTCACTTTGTCAGAGCTATGGCTATACTAACTTATTATTTCTTTGTTATATATTCTGTATGTATAACTGTCACTTTGTCAGAGCTATGGCTATACTAACTTATTATTTCTTTGTTATATATTCTGTATGTATAACTGTCACTTTGTCAGAGCTATGGCCATGCTAACTTATTATTTCTTTGTTATATATTCTGTATGTATAACTGTCACTTTGTCAGAGCTATGGCTATACTAACTTATTATTTCTTTGTTATATATTCTGTATGTATAACTGTCCCTTTGTCAGAGCTATGGCCATACTAACTTATTATTTCTTTGTTATATATTCTGTATGTATAACTCACTTTGTCAGAGCTATGGCTATACTAACTTATTATTTCTTTGTTATATATTCTGTATGTATAACTGTCACTTTGTCAGAGCTATGGCTATACTAACTTATTATTTCTTTGTTATATATTCTGTATGTATAACTGTCACTTTGTCAGAGCTATGGCCATACTTACTTATTATTTCTTTGTTATATATTCTGTATGTATAACTCACTTTGTCAGAGCTATGGCTATACTAACTTATTATTTCTTTGTTATATATTCTGTATGTATAACTGTCACTTTGTCAGAACTATGGCTATACTAACTTATTATTTCTTTGTTATATATTCTGTATGTATAACTGTCACTTTGTCAGAGCTATGGCTATACTAACTTATTATTTCTTTGTTATATATTCTGTATGTATAACTGTCACTTTGTCAGAGCTATGGCTATACTAACTTATTATTTCTTTGTTATATATTCTGTATGTATAACTGTCCCTTTGTCAGAGCTATGGCTATACTAACTTATTATGTCCTTGTTATATATTCTGTATGTATAACTGTCCCTTTGTCAGAGCTATGGCTATACTAACTTATTATTTCTTTGTTATATATTCTGTATGTATAACTGTCACTTTGTCAGAGCTATGGCTATACTTACTTATTATTTCTTTGTTATATATCCTGTATGTATAACTGTCACTTTGTCAGAGCTATGGCTATACTAACTTATTATTTCTTTGTTATATATTCTGTATGTATAACTGTCACTTTGTCAGAGCTTTGGCTATACTAACTTATTATTTCTTTGTTATATATTCTGTATGTATAACTGTCACTTTGTCAGAGCTATGGCTATACTAACTTATTATTTCTTTGTTATATATTCTGTATGTATAACTCACTTTGTCAGAGCTATGGCTATACTAACTTATTATTTCTTTGTTATATATTCTGTATGTATAACTGTCACTTTGTCAGAGCTATGGCTATACTAACTTATTATTTCTTTGTTATATATTCTGTATGTATAACTGTCACTTTGTCAGAGCTATGGCTATACTAACTTATTATGTCCTTGTTATATATTCTGTATGTATAACTGTCCCTTTGTCAGAGCTATGGCTATACTAACTTATTATTTCTTTGTTATATATTCTGTATGTATAACTGTCACTTTGTCAGAGGTATGGCTATACTAACTTATTATTTCTTTGTTATATATTCTGTATGTATAACTGTCACTTTGGCAGAGCTATGGCTATACTAACTTATTATTTCTTTGTTATATATTCTGTATGTATAACTGTCACTTTGTCAGAGCTATGGCTATACTACCTTATTATTTTTTGTTATATATTCTGTATGTATAACTGTCACTTTGTCAGAGCTATGGCTATACTAACTTATTATCTCTTTGTTATATATTCTGTATGTATAACTGTCACTTTGTCAGAGCTATGGCTATACTAACTTATTATTTCTTTGTTATATATTCTGTATGTATAACTGTCACTTTGGCAGAGCTATGGCTATACTAACTTATTATTTCTTTGTTATATATTCTGTATGTATAACTGTCACTTTGTCAGAGCTATGGCTATACTACCTTATTATTTTTTGTTATATATTCTGTATGTATAACTGTCACTTTGTCAGAGCTATGGCTATACTAACTTATTATCTCTTTGTTATATATTCTGTATGTATAACTGTCACTTTGTCAGAGGTATGGCTATACTAACTTATTATTTCTTTGTTATATATTCTGTATGTATAACTGTCACTTTGGCAGAGCTATGGCTATACTAACTTATTATTTCTTTGTTATATATTCTGTATGTATAACTGTCACTTTGTCAGAGCTATGGCTATACTACCTTATTATTTTTTGTTATATATTCTGTATGTATAACTGTCACTTTGTCAGAGCTATGGCTATACTAACTTATTATTTCTTTGTTATATATTCTGTATGTATAACTGTCACTTTGTCAGAGCTATGGCTATACTAACTTATTATTTATTTGTTATATATTCTGTATGTATAACTGTCACTTTGTCAGAGCTATGGCCATGCTAACTTATTATTTCTTTGTTATATATTCTGTATGTATAACTGTCACTTTGTCAGAGCTATGGCTATACTAACTTATTATTTCTTTGTTATATATTCTGTATGTATAACTGTCACTTTGTCAGAGCTATGGCCATACTAACTTATTATTTCTTTGTTATATATTCTGTATGTATAACTCACTTTGTCAGAGATATGGCTATACTAACTTATTATTTCTTTGTTATATATTCTGTATGTATAACTGTCACTTTGTCAGAGCTATGGCTATACTAACTTATTATTTCTTTGTTATATATTCTGTATGTATAACTGTCACTTTGTCAGAGCTATGGCCATACTTACTTATTATTTCTTTGTTATATATTCTGTATGTATAACTCACTTTGT
Organism: Mimachlamys varia; assembly: GCA_947623455.1. NCBI lineage: Eukaryota > Metazoa > Mollusca > Bivalvia > Pectinida > Pectinidae > Mimachlamys > Mimachlamys varia. Next base: position 15,167,202 of record OX392531.1, on the reverse strand, counting down.
CAGAGCTATGGCTATACTAACTTATTATTTCTTTGTTATATATTCTGTATGTATAACTGTCACTTTGTCAGAACTATGGCTATACTAACTTATTATTTCTTTGTTATATATTCTGTATGTATAACTCACTTTGTCAGAGCTATGGCTATACTAACTTATTATTTCTTTGTTATATATTCTGTATGTATAACTGTCACTTTGTCAGAGCTATGGCTATACTAACTTATTATTTCTTTGTTATATATTCTGTATGTATAACTGTCCCTTTGTCAGAGCTATGGCTATACTAACTTATTATGTCCTTGTTATATATTCTGTATGTATAACTGTCCCTTTGTCAGAGCTATGGCTATACTAACTTATTATTTCTTTGTTATATATTCTGTATGTATAACTGTCACTTTGTCAGAGCTATGGCTATACTAACTTATTATTTCTTTGTTATATATTCTGTATGTATAACTGTCACTTTGTCAGAGCTATGGCTATACTAACTTATTATTTCTTTGTTATATATTCTGTATGTATAACTGTCACTTTGTCAGAGCTTTGGCTATACTAACTTATTATTTCTTTGTTATATATTCTGTATGTATAACTGTCACTTTGTCAGAGCTATGGCTATACTAACTTATTATTTCTTTGTTATATATTCTGTATGTATAACTCACTTTGTCAGAGCTATGGCTATACTAACTTATTATTTCTTTGTTATATATTCTGTATGTATAACTGTCACTTTGTCAGAGCTATGGCTATACTAACTTATTATTTCTTTGTTATATATTCTGTATGTATAACTGTCACTTTGTCAGAGCTATGGCTATACTAACTTATTATGTCCTTGTTATATATTCTGTATGTATAACTGTCCCTTTGTCAGAGCTATGGCTATACTAACTTATTATTTCTTTGTTATATATTCTGTATGTATAACTGTCACTTTGTCAGAGGTATGGCTATACTAACTTATTATTTCTTTGTTATATATTCTGTATGTATAACTGTCACTTTGGCAGAGCTATGGCTATACTAACTTATTATTTCTTTGTTATATATTCTGTATGTATAACTGTCACTTTGTCAGAGCTATGGCTATACTACCTTATTATTTTTTGTTATATATTCTGTATGTATAACTGTCACTTTGTCAGAGCTATGGCTATACTAACTTATTATCTCTTTGTTATATATTCTGTATGTATAACTGTCACTTTGTCAGAGCTATGGCTATACTAACTTATTATTTCTTTGTTATATATTCTGTATGTATAACTGTCACTTTGTCAGAGCTATGGCCATGCTAACTTATTATTTCTTTGTTATATATTCTGTATGTATAACTGTCACTTTGTCAGAGCTATGGCTATACTAACTTATTATTTCTTTGTTATATATTCTGTATGTATAACTGTCACTTTGTCAGAGCTATGGCCACACTAACTTATTATTTCTTTGTTATATATTCTGTATGTATATCTCACTTTGTCAGAGCTATGGCTATACTAACTTAGTATTTCTTTGTTATATATTCTGTATGTATAACTGTCACTTTGTCAGAGTTATGGCTATACTAACTTATTATTTCTTTGTTATATATTCTGTATGTATAACTGTCACGTTGTCAGAGCTATGGCTATGCTAACTTCTTATTTCTTTGTTATATATTCTGTATGTATAACTGTCACTTTGTCAGAGATATGGCCATACTAACTTACTATTTCTATGTTATATATTCTGTATGTATAACTCACTTTGTCAGAGCTATGGCTATACTAACTTATTATTTCTTTGTTATATATTCTGTATGTATAACTTTCACTTTGTCAGAGCTATGGCTATACTAACTTATTATTTCTTTGTTATATATTCTGTATGTATAACTCACTTTGTCAGAGCTATGGCTATACTAACTTATTATTTCTTTGTTATATATTCTGTATGTATAACTGTCACTTTGTCAGAGCTATGGCTATACTAACTTATTATTTCTTTGTTATATATTCTGTATGTATAACTGTCACTTTGTCAGAGCTATGGCTATACTAACTTATTATTTCTTTGTTTTATATTCTGTATGTATAACTGTCACTTTGTCAGAGCTATGGCTATACTAAATTATTATGTCTTTGTTATATATTCTGTATTTATAACTGTCACTTTGTCAGAACTATGGCTATACTAACTTATTATTTCTTTGTTATATATTCTGTATGTATAACTCACTTTGTCAGAGCTATGGCTATACTAACTTATTATTTCTTTGTTATATATTCTGTATGTATAACTCACTTTGTCAGAGCTATGGCTATACTAACTTATTATTTCTTTGTTATATATTCTGTATGTATAACTGTCACTTTGTCAGAGCTATGGCCATACTTACTTATTATTTCTTTGTTATATATTCTGTATGTATAACTCACTTTGTCAGAGCTATGGCTATACTAACTTATTATTTCTTTGTTATATATTCTGTATGTATAACTGTCACTTTGTCAGAACTATGGCTATACTAACTTATTATTTCTTTGTTATATATTCTGTATGTATAACTGTCACTTTGTCAGAGCTATGGCCATGCTAACTTATTATTTCTTTGTTATATATTCTGTATGTATAACTGTCACTTTGTCAGAACTATGGCTATACTAACTTATTATTTCTTTGTTATATATTCTGTATGTATAACTCACTTTGTCAGAGCTATGGCTATGCTAACTTATTATTTCTTTGTTATATATTCTGTATGTATAACTGTCACTTTGTCAGAGCTATGGCTATACTAACTTATTATTTCTTTGTTATATATTCTGTATGTATAACTGTCACTTTGTCAGAGCTATGGCTATACTTACTTATTATTTCTTTGTTATATATTCTGTATGTATAACTCACTTTGTCAGAGCTATGGCTATACTAACTTATTATTTCTTTGTTATATATTCTGTATGTATAACTGTCACTTTGTCAGAGCTATGGCTATACTAACTTATTATTTCTTTGTTATATATTCTGTATGTATAACTGTCACTTTGTCAGAGCTATGGCTATACTAACTTATTATTTCTTTGTTATATATTCTGTATGTATAACTGTCACTTTGTCAGAGCTATGGCCATACTTACTTATTATTTCTTTGTTATATATTCTGTATGTATAACTCACTTTGTCAGAGCTATGGCTATGCTAACTTATTATTTCTTTGTTATATATTCTGTATGTATAACTGTCACTTTGTCAGAGCTATGGCTATACTAACTTATTATTTCTTTGTTATATATTCTGTATGTATAACTGTCACTTTGTCAGAGCTATGGCTATACTTACTTATTATTTCTTTGTTATATATTCTGTATGTATAACTGTCACTTTGTCAGAGCTATGGCCATGCTAACTTATTATTTCTTTGTTTTATATTCTGTATGTATAACTGTCACTTTGTCAGAGCTATGGCCATACTAACTTATTATTTCTTTGTTATATATTCTGTATGTATAACTCACTTTGTCAGAGCTATGGCTATACTAACTTATTATTTCTTTGTTATATATTCTGTATGTATAACTGTCACTTTGTCAGAGCTATGGCTATACTAACTTATTATTTCTTTGTTATATATTCTGTATGTATAACTGTCACTTTGTCAGAGCTATGGCTATACTAACGTAGTATTTCTTTGTTATATATTCTGTATGTATAACTCACTTTGTCAGAGCTATGGCTATACTAACTTATTATTTCTTTGTTATATATTCTGTATGTATAACTGTCACTTTGTCAGAGCTATGGCTATACTAACTTATTATTTCTTTGTTATATATTCTGTATGTATAACTCACTTTGTCAGAGCTATGGCTATACTAATTTATTATTTCTTTGTTATATATTCTGTATGTATAACTGTCACTTTGTCAGAGTTATGGCTATACTAACTTATTATTTCTTTGTTATATATTCTGTATGTATAACTGTCACGTTGTCAGAGCTATGGCTATACTAACTTATTATTTCTTTGTTATATATTCTGTATGTATAACTTTCACTTTGTCAGAGCTATGGCTATACTAACTTATTATTTCTTTGTTATATATTCTGTATGTATAACTCACTTTGTCAGAGCTATGGCTATACTAACTTATTATTTCTTTGTTATATATTCTGTATGTATAACTGTCACTTTGTCAGAGCTATGGCTATACTAACTTATTATTTCTTTGTTATATATTCTGTATGTATAACTGTCACTTTGTCAGAGCTATGGCTATACTAACTTATTATTTCTTTGTTATATATTCTGTATGTATAACTGTCACTTTGTCAGAGCTATGGCTATACTAACTTATTATGTCTTTGTTATATATTCTGTATTTATAACTGTCACTTTGTCAGAACTATGGCTATACTAACTTATTATTTCTTTGTTATATATTCTGTATGTATAACTCACTTTGTCAGAGCTATGGCTATGCTAACTTATTATTTCTTTGTTATATATTCTGTATGTATAACTCACTTTGTCAGAGCTATGGCTATACTAAATTATTATTTCTTTGTTATATATTCTGTATGTATAACTGTCACTTTGTCAGAGCTATGGCCATACTTACTTATTATTTCTTTGTTATATATTCTGTATGTATAACTCACTTTGTCAGAGCTATGGCTATACTAACTTATTATTTCTTTGTTATATATTCTGTATGTATAACTGTCACTTTGTCAGAACTATGGCTATACTAACTTATTATTTCTTTGTTATATATTCTGTATGTATAACTGTCACTTTGTCAGAGCTATGGCCATACTAACTTATTATTTCTTTGTTATATATTCTGTATGTATATCTCACTTTGTCAGAGCTATGGCTATACTAACTTATTATTTCTTTGTTATATATTCTGTATGTATAACTGTCACTTTGTCAGAGCTATGGCTATGCTAACTTATTATTTCTTTGTTATATATTCTGTATGTATAACTGTCACTTTGTCAGAGATATGGCCATACTAACTTATTATTTCTTTGTTATATATTCTGTATGTATAACTCACTTTGTCAGAGCTATGGCTATACTAACTGATTATTTCTTTGTTATATATTCTGTATGTATAACTTTCACTTTGTCAGAGCTATGGCTATACTAACTTATTATTTCTTTGTTATATATTCTGTATGTATAACTCACTTTGTCAGACCTATGGCTATACTAACTTATTATTTCTTTGTTATATATTCTGTATGTATAACTGTCACTTTGTCAGAGCTATGGCTATACTAACTTATTATTTCTTTGTTATATATTCTGTATGTATAACTGTCACTTTGTCAGAGCTATGGCTATACTAACTTATTATTTCTTTGTTATATATTCTGTATGTATAACTGTCACTTTGTCAGAGCTATGGCTATACTAAATTATTATGTCTTTGTTATATATTCTGTATTTATAACTGTCACTTTGTCAGAACTATGGCTATACTAACTTATTATTTCTTTGTTATATATTCTGTATGTATAACTCACTTTGTCAGAGCTATGGCTATACTAACTTATTATTTCTTTGTTATATATTCTGTATGTATAACTCACTTTGTCAGAGCTATGGCTATACTAACTTATTATTTCTTTGTTATATATTCTGTATGTATAACTGTCACTTTGTCAGAGCTATGGCCATACTTACTTATTATTTCTTTGTTATATATTCTGTATGTATAACTCACTTTGTCAGAGCTATGGCTATACTAACTTATTATTTCTTTGTTATACATTCTGTATGTATAACTGTCTCTTTGTCAGAACTATGGCTATACTAACTTATTATTTCTTTGTTATATATTCTGTATGTATAACTGTCACTTTGTCAGAGCTATGGCCATGCTAACTTATTATTTCTTTGTTATATATTCTGTATGTATAACTGTCACTTTGTCAGAACTATGGCTATACTAACTTATTATTTCTTTGTTATATATTCTGTATGTATAACTCACTTTGTCAGAGCTATGGCTATGCTAACTTATTATTTCTTTGTTATATATTCTGTATGTATAACTGTCACTTTGTCAGAGCTATGGCTATACTAACTTATTATTTCTTTGTTATATATTCTGTATGTATAACTGTCACTTTGTCAGAGCTATGGCTATACTAACTTATTATTTCTTTGTTATATATTCTGTATGTATAACTGTCACTTTGTCAGAGCTATGGCTATACTAACTTATTATTTCTTTGTTATATATTCTGTATGTATAACTGTCACTTTGTCAGAGCTATGGCTATACTAACTTATTTTTTGTTATATATTCTGTATGTATAACTGTCACTTTGTCAGAGCTATGGCTATGCTAACTTATTATTTCTTTGTTATATATTCTGTACGTATAACTGTCACTTTGTCAGAGCTATGGCTATACTAACTTATTATTTCTTTGTTATATAACTGTCACTTTGTCAGAGCTATGGCTATACTAACTTATTATTTCTTTGTTATATATTCTGTATGTATAATTGTCACTTTGTCAGAGCTATGGCTATGCTAACTTATTATTTCTTTGTTATATATTCTGTATGTATAACTGTCACTTTGTCAGAGCTATGGCCATGCTAACTTATTATTTCTTTGTTATATATTCTGTATGTATAACTGTCACTTTGTCAGAGCTATGGCCATACTAACTTATTATTTCTTTGTTATATATTCTGTATGTATAACTGTCACTTTGTCAGAGCTATGGCCATGCTAACTTATTATTTCTTTGTTATACATTCTGTATGTATAACTGTCACTTTGTCAGAGCTATGGCCATACTAACTTATTATTTCTTTGTTATATATTCTGTATGTATAACTCACTTTGTCAGAGCTATGGCCATACTAACTTATTATTTCTTTGTTATATATTCTGTATGTATAACTGTCACTTTGTCAAAGCTATGGCTATACTAACTTATTATTTCTTTGTTATATATTCTGTATGTATAACTGTCACTTTGTCAGAGCTATGGCCATACTAACTTATTATTTCTTTATTATATATTCTGTATGTATAACTGTCACTTTGTCAGAGCTATGGCCATACTAACTTATTATTTCTTTGTTATATATTCTGTATGTATAACTGTCACTTTGTCAGAGCTATGGCCATACTAACTTATTATTTCTTTGTTATATATTCTGTATGTATAACTGTCACTTTGTCAGAGCTATGGCTATACTAACTTATTATTTCTTTGTTATATATTCTGTATGTATAACTGTCACTTTGTCAGAGCTATGGCTATACTAACTTATTATTTCTTTGTTATATATTCTGTATGTATAACTGTCACTTTGTCAGAGCTATGGCTATACTAACTTATTATTTCTTTGTTATATATTCTGTATGTATAACTGTCACTTTGTCAGAGCTATGGCCATGCTAACTTATTATTTCTTTGTTATATATTCTGTATGTATAACTGTCACTTTGTCAGAGCTATGGCCATGCTAACTTATTATTTCTTTGTTATATATTCTGTATGTATAACTGTCACTTTGTCAGAGCTATGGCCATGCTAACTTATTATTTCTTTGTTATATATTCTGTATGTATAACTGTCACTTTGTCAGAGCTATGGCCATGCTAACTTATTATTTCTTTGTTATATATTCTGTATGTATAACTGTCACTTTGTCAGAGCTATGGCCATGCTAACTTATTATTTCTTTGTTATATATTCTGTATGTATAACTGTCACTTTGTCAGAGCTATGGCTATACTAACTTATTATTTATTTGTTATATATTCTGTATGTATAACTGTCACTTTGTCAGAGCTATGGCCATGTTAACTTATTATTTCTTTGTTATATATTCTGTATGTATAACTGTCACTTTGTCAGAGCTATGGCTATACTAACTTATTATTTCTTTGTTATATATTCTGTATGTATAACTCACTTTGTCAGAGCTATGGCTATGCTAACTTATTATTTCTTTGTTATATATTCTGTATGTATAACTCATTATACATACAAAAGGTGGTGCAGTGGATAGCGCACTTGCCTTTCACCAAGGCGGCCGGGGTTCGATTCCCCGATCGGACGTGAAAAGGTATGGGGTCACCTGCCCGACCTCGTGGGTTTTCTCCGGGTACTCCGGTTTCCTCCCACAATAAGACCCCTCGCGCGCTAACATCCGGGCCAACAAGAGTGATTAATATAAGTTTGATAACTTGTTTCATAATTGTTGTAAAATAAATAAAGTTTATTTTTTTTTTTTTTTTTTTTTTTATGTATAACTCACTTTGTCAGAGCTATGGCTATGCTAACTTATTATTTCTTTGTTATATATTCTGTATGTATAACTCACTTTGTCAGAGCTATGGCTATACTAACTTATTATTTCTTTGTTATATATTCTGTATGTATAACTCACTTTGTCAGAGCTATGGCTATACTAACTTATTATTTCTTTGTTATATATTCTGTATGTATAACTGTCACTTTGTCAGAGCTATGGCCATGCTAACTTATTATTTCTTTGTTATATATTCTGTATGTATAACTGTCACTTTGTCAGAGCTATGGCTATACTAACTTATTATGTCTTTGTTATATATTCTGTATGTATAACTGTCACTTTGTCAGAGCTATGGCCATGCTAACTTATTATTTCTTTGTTATATATTCTGTATGTATAACTCACTTTGTCAGAGCTATGGCCATGTTAACTTATTATTTCTTTGTTATATATTCTGTATGTATAACTGTCACTTTGTCAGAGCTATGGCTATGCTAACTTATTATTTCTTTGTTATATATTCTGTATGTATAACTGTCACTTTGTCAGAGCTATGGCTATACTAACTTATTATTTCTTTGCTATATATTCTGTATGTATAACTGTCACTTTGTCAGAGCTATGGCCATGTTAACTTATTATTTCTTTGTTATATATTCTGTATGTATAACTCACTTTGTCAGAGCTATGGCTATACTAACTTATTATTTCTTTGTTATATATTCTGTATGTATAACTGTCACTTTGTCAGAGCTATGGCTATACTAACTTATTATTTCTTTGTTATATATTCTGTATGTATAACTCACTTTGTCAGAGCTATGGCTATGCTAACTTATTATTTCTTTGTTATATATTCTGTATGTATAACTGTCACTTTGTCAGAGCTATGGCTATACTAACTTATTATGTCTTTGTTATATATTCTGTATCTATAACTGTCACTTTGTCAGAGCTATGGCTATACTAACTTATTATTTCTTTGTTATATATTCTGTATGTATAACTCACTTTGTCAGAGCTATGGCAATGCTAACTTATTATTTCTTTGTTATATATTCTGTATGTATAACTCACTTTGTCAGAGCTATGGCAATGCTAACTTATTATTTCTTTGTTATATATTCTGTATGTATAACTGTCACTTTGTCAGAGCTATGGCCATGCTAACTTATTATTTCTTTGTTATATATTCTGTATGTATAACTGTCACTTTGTCAGAGCTATGGCTATACTAACTTATTATTTCTTTGTTATATATTCTGTATGTATAACTGTCACTTTGTCAGAGCTATGGCTATGCTAACTTATTATTTCTTTGTTATATATTCCCTATGTATAACTCCCTTTGTCAGAGCAATGGCTATACTAACTTATTATTTCTTTGTTATATATTCTGTATGTATAACTGTCACTTTGTCAGAGCTATGGCTATACTAACTTATTATTTATTTGTTATATATTCTGTATGTATAACTGTCACTTTGTCAGAGCTATGGCCATGTTAACTTATTATTTCTTTGTTATATATTCTGTATGTATAACTGTCACTTTGTCAGAGCTATGGCTATACTAACTTATTATTTCTTTGTTATATATTCTGTATGTATAACTCACTTTGTCAGAGCTATGGCTATACTAACTTATTATTTCTTTGCTATATATTCTGTATGTATAACTGTCACTTTGTCAGAGCTATGGCTATACTAACTTATTATTTCTTTGTTATATATTCTGTATGTATAACTCACTTTGTCAGAGCTATGGCCATGCTAACTTATTATTTCTTTGTTATATATTCTGTATGTATAACTGTCACTTTGTCAGAGCTATGGCTATGCTAACTTAGTATTTCTTTGTTATATATTCTGTATGTATAACTCACTTTGTCAGAGCTATGGCTATGCTAACTTAGTATTTCTTTGTTATATATTCTGTATGTATAACTCACTTTGTCAGAGCTATGGCCATACTAACTTATTATTTCTTTGTTATATATTCTGTATGTATAACTCCCTTTGTCAGAGCTATGGCTATACTAATTTATTATTTCTTTGTTATATATTCTGTATGTATAACTGTCACTTTGTCAGAGCTATGGCTATGCTAACTTAGTATTTCTTTGTTATATATTCTGTATGTATAACTCACTTTGTCAGAGCTATGGCTATACTAACTTATTATTTCTTTGTTATATATTCTGTATGTATAACTGTCACTTTGTCAGAGCTATGGCTATGCTAACTTATTATTTCTTTGTTATATATTCTGTATGTATAACTCACTTTGTCAGAGCTATGGCTATGCTAACTTATTATTTCTTTGTTATATATTCTGTATGTATAACTGTCACTTTGTCAGAGCTATGGCTATACTAACTTATTATTTCTTTGTTATATATTCTGTATGTATAACTGTCACTTTGTCAGAGCTATGGCTATACTAACTTATTATTTCTTTGTTATATATTCTGTATGTATAACTGTCACTTTGTCAGAGCTATGGCTATACTAACTTATTATTTCTTTGTTATATATTCTGTATGTATAACTGTCACTTTGTCAGAGCTATGGCCATGCTAACTTATTATTTCTTTGTTATATATTCTGTATGTATAACTGTCACTTTGTCAGAGCTATGGCCATGCTAACTTATTATTTCGTTGTTATATATTCTGTATGTATAACTGTCACTTTGTCAGAGCTATGGCCATGCTAACTTATTATTTCTTTGTTATATATTCTGTATGTATAACTGTCACTTTGTCAGAGCTATGGCCATACTAACTTATTATTTCTTTGTTATATATTCTGTATTGTTGAGTGTCATGTTTTTGGCTATGTATCATGTTTTGTTATTAGACTATAGCTACTTTGAATATCTGATTTTTTTATATAAAAACAATTAGCAGTAAACGGTATGAAGATATAGATATGAAGACAACACAAATATTACGCTTGAAATAGATATATATGTTTGACAGTTGTAAATTATAGCATTGTATCAGAGTTATATCAGAAACAGTTGAACAACGACATAGATTTTTCACGTTTCATAATGATTTTATGAATGATTCATCTTCTAAAACCACAATGATATTTAATTACAAGAACAGCTTCTTTCGTTTTAGATGAAATCGGATAAATACACACTTTAAATAGCAGAAAAAATATCATGTGAATGGAATGCATACAAGTTTCTGATAAAATAGAATATCACCAATGCAGCTAATAGTGTTGTTTCATTGGTCTTGTCGAAAATGTTGGTCTTGTCGCATGGACGACAAGGAAAAAAATACAGAAGCAGGGCGAGCAGAACTTGGAAGGATTCACTATGTCTCTACATAGTTAAAATATAACGCGTTTAATATTGTGCATATTTTGATGACAACTTACCAACAAATAACAATTATTTTCTCCTAATGTGCAATATTCTGTCACACAACACTGACCTACGACAGAAAGTCAAATCAGTAGCTAGCTTTTGTCAAACCGGGTCCCATGTTGGGGATTTCCTTACGCTGAGGCTAAGAGAGAAGTAAATGCGACAAGCTTTCATGATTTCTAAACAATGATTATATATTACATCGTACGAAATAAGACTAGCTTTTATATCTTTGTTTACCCCGTATACAGAGATATCAACAAGATATGTTACACAAAAAAAGTTGCTTTTTATAGACAATATATGTTGATTTCAAAATTACACTTACATTTATTTATAATTACATCATAATTGTTATGCATTATAATGCCAAACACTTATTCTGATGGACTATACTTTTGCTGATGATTACGCCTGTTTCCAGTTAAATCCATGATTTAATTCGTGATTATTGTAAACGTTCGTGAGATATTACTTTAAGTCATGTCTTGACGCAATCCATTCTCACTTTTGTTATGAGGATGTTATATCATGCACAGCAACTTTCGTTAAAACACCCTTGTTGGATTCACGTGAAACGTGTGGTAGGGTTGTTATCAATTAAAAGTATATTAGCTATGGATTCAACGTGAATATCTTTCCTAAATACATTATAAGGTTCCTTCATGAGTACGATAATGAAATAAAGAGGTGAAACACAGCGTAAAAGCTGATTAAAAGCTGTCCGAGATCAACTGTACCATATAGAAACCTAATAAATATAACAACAGTATCCCGTTAGGTTTGACACCGATACTTAAAAAAATGAGACAACAATTGAAGAAATAGTAAAGAATGGAGATTTAAATACTATGAACGCTGTAAAGATAAATATAGATATATTTCATTCAACCAATGGAATCTAGGTTCCACATCATGTGATAGGATACTATACACAGTCCATAAATAGAAAAAAAGCATGCAGACATGCCATACATAATTATCTATAACTTCAGCAACAACATAATAACTATGTCTCAACTTTCAATTTTAAACTTTGAGATTAAAATAAAATTAATATAATAATTATGAGATATAGTACGTTAATACTTCTTCCACGTGCATGGTTGGCTCATGTTCTTCCGTGACATAAACACACGTGTTGCGATGAAAATAAGAGCACACGTATAGATGATCTATCAATACTGAAGAGTGGATACAATATAAATAATGCAGCACAAAAGGTTATCTCAGTGGTCTCGTCAAATAAATGCTATTTCGTGTACAAGTAACCAAAACAAATCTCACGGAAGGGGTTGAGGCAGGCTAGCAGCACTAGGAAAAATATATTATTGCGAGATGTTCACTGCAATTAATCCTGGGACTTTCACTCTGTTTCTGAATTGATTAAATACAACGTGTTTAACTTGTGCACACTTTTAGTGACAACTTACCAAATAGAAGATTTTTTCTCTCCTGATGTCGGAAACAAGTTGGGTTGATTTAGACCCCCTATCCTCAACAAAACATGTACTCCGTGATATGACTCCCTCAACAAAACATGTACCAGAATCCAATAGTGCATATGAAAACATTTGAAGGACCAATCAGTAGCTAGTATTTCAGTATTTCCGATAGGGGAATTCCCTAATTCTGTAAGGTCATTTGTGAATCACTTCACTTCGTTTTCTGCACTATTTAAAAACTTTGATATTATTACATCATTTGTGCACCGTTCACATCGAAAACAGCTAGGATTCGGATAATGAGATGCCAGTAGAATACATGTATATTGAAGAGTCATATATAACAAGATATCCCGGAGGGAAATATTTAACAGTTTGATAATTATAATGATATGTGAATGTGCTCGTTTTTGTGCTATGATCCGTCAAAGATACCAATATGACAAAATAAGTGAATATTTCAGTTTTGACCAATAGCAGGACAATTTGTAATTCGAAGTGTATGCATGTTTGCAGAAATGAAACAAATAGTATTTTCTTTGAAGGATCTTCTCTTGTGAAAAGTCGAAATTTTCTTTTTCTTTTTTTTTGTGCTAAGCTCGATCAAAGATAGTAAAATTAGCAAAACACGTGATTTATGTGAAAAATTCTGTTTTGGCAGATTGCAGGACAATTTCATTCAATATCTTCCAGATTTGTGATCAGATATGTATGAATGTTTGCAGAATTGACAAAAATGATATTTCCGAATTAATTACGGAAGAAAAAAGTCTTTAAATTATTCTTTTAGCCCAAAAAATAAATTAAAGGTACCCCTACACCTTATTTTTTAATGAGAAAATACTCAATTTTTCCTCAATTTTGCAAAAATGGAGACACACTGACGATTTTAAATGAGCAATCAAGCACAAAAATGACATTTTGGCCGTTCTTGAAGTGGAGGAAACACACAGAAATACTAATTTTCAAAAAAGTTCTACAAATAACAAACATCTATTTTTTTGCTACAATTTACAGATGCATTTTTGCTATCAAAATTGATAATAAATTGTTAGATATTACAAAAATATCTCAAGTGAGATCAAAACGAGATTTGAACGTGATTGCAACCTCACAAGAGCATATCCTTAAGCTATAGAAGTAATATTCCTCTGACTTAATATTTTATACTGGGATAAAATTTTCATGAGAAAATCCTCCTTTTTAACCACTTTTGCAGATTAAACGCTAAAAACACTTTTTTTTATATTCAGCGAATGAAAAATAATGGGTTTTTCAGTCTAAGCCATCATAAAAAAGGGGGTTAGCGAACTTCATGTTTTGTGCCTTTACTATCTGTGTAATTTTTCACAATTTCGGGTTCAAAAATATGAAAAAAATATCAAAATTATATAATTATCCACTTTGTTGCACAATATTTTTACAATAATGAACATTATAAAGTGCACAGCAAAAACGAGCTTGCTATAATTAAAAAATGGCAAAACACTGATGTTTTTAAGAGATCATTCTAGCACCAAAAGGTGAAATGTTGGCCCTTCGTGAAGGGCAAAAAAAATACACAGATATAAGCATTTTCAAAATGGCCACCAAAACAAGTTCTACAAGGAACAGACACCTATGTTTTTGACACAATTTTCAGATGCATAAATACTTTTAAAATTGATAATAATTTCTTCAAAATAACATAAAATCTTTAAATGAGATCAAAACGAGACTTAAACGTGACTTAAACCTCAGAAGAACACATCCTTAATGTTCTCTGCATCAGTAGGATTATTTTCTCAAGAGATAGCGTTAACAAAGTATAACTGTCAAAACCCTGATGACCAATTGTCGTCCATATTATTTTCTGCTCATAAGAATGCCTGCTTGTTGTGTTTGAGAATTATGCCTCAGTTCTCATTTTAAAACCATGACGTTTACCTTAGACGTTAGATTTGACCTAGATTTACATGGCGGGTGTCGTCGATGAAGCAGAAGACGCTTACTCCTCCGGTACAATTTTGCTTTGACGAGAGTCTCCATCATCGTCTTTTCTTTGGTCATATTTTGCCTCTACTTTGATCAATTTTGAGTTCGGATTCCGGTTTTGTTGACGCTTTGGTATTCTCTGATTTTTCAAAAACAAGTGCATAATAACTTAGTTCTAAGGTTAAATTAGTACTCAGATGTGTAACCGAACTTGTTCGTCGTAGAGACAGTATCATGCCAGGTCTCCACAGGTATACTACCGCCATGATATATACCAACACGTTGGGTACGCACTATAATATATACTTCTTGAAGTCAATGTTAGCACCATGAAAAAGACCCAAAAGCAGGCTTTGAACAATGATACGTATGATATGCACCATACACCATGATATATCTCCTTAAATATTGTACACGCATGTTATATCAACACAAGTAGAGTAAACACCATCTTATATGTCCATGTGAATGATTTAGCACCATGTAATATCGCCACTTTTTTGTCAACAAATTATATCAGCTTACATCTGAAACGGATAAAACTCTCCTGAAGTCAATGATGAATAATTATAATATAGGCTTAGTAATTATTAAATGACATATCATAGAAAAATCTAGTCCGATTTTCATTAAGGGAGGAAATGCAACTGCGAAATGAAATCAATTGGATAAATCCAACACAGTCAATGTTAAAGTACGTTGTTTTATCGATGATGTATTTCATTATTCTTTATGCTAACAAACAATTACAGAAATGTTATATTCATATAAAGGAAAAAAATCCTTTTGATAATGTTGTTTTATAAAACCCTTTAGATATGCTTCTAATAATAAAATTATCAAAAGCATATCTTAATATACAACGGTCAAATTGATAGTTTATAATAAATAATCTCAAGAATTTAAGATAACGTAACACACACATGTGCTGCACCTTTAAAATTTAGAAATAGATACAGATACAGTATACCGAAAAAATTAATTAAACCATATACCATACAGCTGTTTCGTCCTCCTATGACTCTTCAGTGATGCTAGGGGCCAAAAGGTGGGAATCCAAAAATTCTAAACTATTGTAGAAGCAGAAAGGTCAGGTGGGTAAAACCCCTTTAATTTATGAATTTAGAAGTAAAATTAAACTAGTTCTGTATAATTTCAAATCGTGTACTACGAAAATGAGTAGATAATGTACCGTGCCACTACTCAAATGAGATTAACTGTGGCTATGGAGGCTCCAGCAAAACTATTTTTCTTGATCGAGCTTGCTCGAGGTATCTTGATTTTCGTGATCAATGTCGACTGCTGACGTTCAAACAAACTAACAACCCAAGAGTTCGATAGATGCAGGTTCATCAGAACTATGGGCAAGTGTTATGGTCGCCATTTTTGTCTCATTGATAATTATTCTGTATCTTTAAGTGATATGAAGATTGACGTTTTTGAGTATGCTCATTAGTGTGTTTACTTGTTGTGATTGACAATGATACAGTTCTCGTTTTGAGAACTTGGTGTTTACTAGGATGTGACAAAGATTTATATGGCGGGTGTCTTCGAAGAAGACACTTACTCTTCCGGAACACCTGGTCTGATTCTCTTGTACTTTTAAAAGGGTCTCTTTCCTTTGCTAATATTTTGCCATTGGTTTAATCGATTTTGAGCTCGGATAATGATTTTCTGAAAGCTTCGGTATTATCTTATTTATTTTGATACATCAATTTCAGAAACGTTTTTTGAGAAGAATATCATCAGAACCTCCTGTGAATCCAAAATATATTGACTATATGTAATTTATCTGCTTGTGTTGATGGCTTTCAGGAGGAATACTAACCTGAATCAGTGCCTACGTGATCATATTACTTTTTCGCATTTTATAATAACCATTCGGCGAATTATCATTTTTTACAGAGAATACATGTGGATGGCATATTTGTTTGAAAAATGGTTGAATATCTGAAATAAATATAAATATTTACCTGAAATGTTTTGAGTATAGTGACAATATATAGTGCGGTTTTAACTGCCGATTTAAAACATAATATGACTTCGAATAAGTAACAGCAATATGTTCCAATCCTTTCTCACATTTAGTTTTTATGGATAACTATAACTGCATTTTTTATAATGAGGAATTATTCATAGTAGTAGCAAAAGTGACAATATATAGTGCCTATCCAAAATATAATATGACTTCGAATAAGCCACAGCAATATGTTCCAATCCTAATGAGGAATTATTTTATAGTAGCAGCCACCAAGGCATTGAATATTTAATGTTTCTGCATTAGTTATTGGGATTAATTAATTTTAATTTAACTCGGATCATACTACTAAAACGTCAGTTTTGATATGTGACCTGGTACAATGAACATGAAGAGATATATCATTACATAAAAAGATAAATACAAAAACACAAAAGATTTGTAAAGCACTAGCTACCAGACAATGAGAACGTTACAGTTAAATATATACTTATCAACCTAACAGAAATATCTACTTAAATGGTAATGAATAAGTTTATAAAGGAATTGAATCTGGATTTTTCCCGGTGTTCATGTCAATTAAGAGGCATTTGTTCTTTGAGTCACATGCAACTATTACTATTAACCAATCACAGATTGTTGAATAAAGCGCAAAATCAAACTTGCCAATAAGTGGAGATTCATTCTTCGGCAAAACAAGAAAAACTTACCACATATAGATTGTGTTTATAACTGGAATTATAACTACATTATATTACACTTTAACAATTAATTAGTCCAACAAGGTTAAAAACACAAATTAAAACAAGTCTATGGTAAGTATTGAAGCCAGCCACAATCATCTTTGACCATAGCATTATTCTTACGGAAATTCATCCAAAATCCGCCACTACGGGTGCTTCAATATTTCAATACTTCTGACATTACATTTGTATTACAATACAACATATAAAAATAAAAAAACAGCTACATTTAGGTTAGGTCACTGCTCAAGTTGTGCCATTAAAATACAGCTCGGTTATATACAACATCCATATATTGTATTCTACCTTGCAAGTCACAGTACTCAAAGCTTCTACACGACCAAGGGGGGATACATTTATAACAAAGAAATCAAAATCTTATTAGAATAAGTATTTATGGTAACTTTCAAGTCATGTATGGGTTAAAGTTAAAACCAGGGTTACTAACTTTAACAAAAAGGATTTCATATGATAACAGTTGTTCTTTTACAAAAAAAAATAATAAAATAAAAACAGAAAAGTCTACACATATAGACAAAACAAGCCAGTAGCAAATGGATACAAAAGTTCTGTCTTCAGGCTTGTTGTAAGGTTAGGCTATGGTCATGTCCTATGACAAAAATACCTTTACCCTACCCTTGATTTGAACCTTGCAGATAGGGCATTTGAGCTGGGCAAGGTTGCAAATTTGGCAGCATGCCAGATGTCCACATGGTAAATAAGCAACCGTACGTGTTTCTTCTTCACAAACATAACAATTCTTTTCTTTTTTCGCCAATTCCTTTTTCTCCAATAAATCCTCGATTTCTGTAAAAAAAAATATAAACATAACACATCAGTATTGGTTATTTTATTAGGTTAGTACGTCTTGTGTACCTGTGTCTTATTTTGTTGTGAAATTGGAGTGAGTCTTTACTGTAGTTACCCATGTTCATTAATTAAGTGCAAGGTCTTAATTAATAATCAGTATTTTCTAATAATAGTACCTAGTACAATAGTATTACACAAATATAATAATGAACACTACCTTTTTCATCCTGTGAACTCATTTTGAAAACAGGCTCTTTCAACTCTGTTGGCTCAGCGCCTTTAACCTGCAAAATAAAAATGTTACGCATACAAGTTTCATCAAAGAAAATTGTTTCCTCTCCAAGTCGGAGGCTGCAACTTAAACTTACATATTAAGTTGTTATTTTAAATACCTTTTACATAATTATACAATAACGCTCTTATTTTCACTTCTTGTTTTTACAGTCTATGAAGAAATGGAAAAAATGTTTTTGATGACGTCATACACAAAGTAGTACTTTTCCAAAGAGAGAAAAGTAATTGTCGGCAACTTAATCGGATTTTTAAGCATTACATTCGATTTTAGAGTAGATAACATGGACGACAGACGAAGCAAAAGTTAGTACATAGCTACACTGTATTCTCATCACTGTTTGAAAGACTACAAGCATATCAACAAGAAAGACGAATCAGTGCACGAAAAAAAAATCGAAAAAAAATCAGAGATTATACAAAAGCATCAGTCAACAAAACCATAATCCGAACTGAAAATCGATTAAACTAGGGGCAAAACAGGAGCAAAGGAAAAATTTACATGGAGATCTCGTAAAAGCACTTGATTGACCATATAACACAAGTACAGTATTGAAATATGGACTTAGCTACATATTTTAAAACGGTGCACTAGCGCGAATCATTTAATACTAGGTACATTTAAACCGATGTATGTTACACACAAATGAAAGTCAAAAATTGGACAGGCAATCTCTAAATGTATGTTTCAAAGTTGAGTCTTCTTTCTGATAAGATAATCAAAATGGTTAAATCTAGCAACGATTATTGCAAAATAGAAAATGTGAACAGAAAATTATCTTCAGTGAAATTTCGGAAACATATAAGAAAAGACATTTAAAAAAACTCCTACTAAAGAATATTCCTTGAATTAATTTTTATAATGAATGCATTCTAAAAAGATTTTAAGTATATACTGTTCCTATTTGGTTAAAAACTCAAGCTCAGAAATATTAATACATATTGTTTTAAAATTACCGAAACCACTAATTCCTATACTTTTAATATTGTGTTTTGTAATTATTTTATGTTTCTTTGTGCTTTGATAAAGGAGCACACTGTTGGAACAACTTCTTTGCCCTTTATAAAAGTTTAGGTAATTCGTATCATATAAATATCCATTTGCAAGGATCCAGTGTTATTTGGAAAACTATCATTGATATTACTTCTTTGACACATAGGTGTTGTTTTGGATATATTAACATCATGCAAATGAAAAATTTTAAATATTCGAAACCAACAACCAATCAGATTTCAGTAGGCGGTTATATTATGTAAATTTTGTTTCCAACGCCATGCTATATAAATAAACTTCAATAATGTAGAAAAAAAAACATTTCCCCGATAAAAGAGTTCAATATCATGTCAAACTTATGACTAAAATAAGAAACATATCGTTCCTTATGTATAACCCAACTTGACACTTATTTCTAGACAAACTCGCGATCGTAAACTAGGCTAGAGTGTAACATAAGAGTCGCTGGTAGCCTTTTCTACAATCGAATATTATATTGGCCATCTAATCCTGTCAAAAATGTATAATTTGTTTGGGTAGAATGTAACAATACATACATGTAGAGTTATGTCTTTGATTAAATTACAAGGTACACTAAACGGCTGCAAGGTGAATAAAACGAAATGTTCTAATTTATAAGCCTGGTGTATTATATGGTTATCTAGGTCACCTTAAATCGTAACAAAAGTCGTAACAAAGTAGTCAGCAGTTTATGGTCATTATTCGCACATGAAGGCAGTAATAAAACAAACATTAACAACTGATGGTCGATCAGGGTTTAAACTTAAACCAAACATCCACTTAAATCGGTCACGTCACGGCCAGAGTGTAAGAACCCTGTCTATATTAACTGCAGATATGTTGTATAAGTGCGACTTTACCAAAGGCGAATAATAAGCTCCGACTGAGCTAAATTTATAACAACATCCGTGAAACATTATGTAAAAGGAGGAAAACGAAAATGTATCACAAATACACAAGGTTCTTCAAAAAAAAATATTCAATTATCAAGGGCAAAAACATTCCCTAATTCATGCCACGAAGCCGGTTGAAATTCTTTACATTTCTGAGTAAACAGTGAGGCCAGCTTTGGTATTTCATTCAAAAATTTTATGCAAAGTTTTTGTTCATGTGATTTTTCACCAGCGAATCAATGGCTAGATTAAGGGGTCAGGGTTATGAAGGTGCCTTGGAAATCGTCTCGTCCATAATAACCAGTGTCTCGTCTCAACCACGTGTGTCTACTTCTTTTTAAAAAATAGTAATATACGAGTATATGTACAAACTTATATATATTAAATGTACTCGTATACTTTTTTTTATAATTTTTGAAGAGCCAGACCTTTGTGTCTCAACTCGTCTCAATCATTTACATGATATATCATACAAATGTTATGACTGGGATATCACCTTGTCAACATGTACCTGCGCCTTGTTTCATCTCTAAGGATTTAATTCGGTCTGATAGAGCAAACAAACGGACATTCAATCTGAAATCTATGATTTATCAGGAAAATGTTCAAATAAATATATATAATTTTTGCAAATGCTTAAACCAAAAATGACCTTTTTAAATGTATTTATGATAATTATAAGTTATTGACCGCATTAACATTGCTGAGTTACATTCCTTATGTAGATATCTCCACTTGCTAACATATGATCACGTGTTTCGTGAATACAGACATGTTGTTTAATGTGGGATACCTTTCATTGTTGTTCACATATACAAGTCATTATAAATTGTAAGTTATTTTGGCAAGAACGGACACACAAATTTAAAAGATATTGTCTCAATATTTTTTTTTATTGAAAGTGACAAGCTTAAACTGAGATGGGTATATTGTTTACATACTATTTTGTATGCAACTACAATATATCATACAGATGACACGAATTTGAAATAAACAAATGTATATGTTTGACGACCAAAACCGTTTATTCATTATAGCTGGTTCGGTCACAACACATAGCTCTTTTGCTTTACTAATAAACATATGCATACATCCTATCTGAGATTTCTGTCGCCGCAAATTATATTGAAGTAACCGAAGGTCAACTTGACATATCTATATGCTATAATTTAACACGATATATACAGCATAAAATAATATTTCTCATGAAAAATTCTAGTCATTAGTTGTGCAATGTAACGCGATGCCCATAGGTCTGGCAGAAATTCACATGGATGATTTTGTTTACAAATACCTTATTTTATCATATCACAGCACTAGCTCTCCCCTATATCATAAAAAGGCGCAAAGTTGTTCAATCATCAGTGACGGATCGCTTCACAACACAATAAAATTGACAGACCCAATGTGTAAGCAGCTATTACAAACAAAACGTATCGATATGATGAATGCATTCAAGAAAACGTAAACAACGTTAGCAGTAATAACCAAAGGTGCGCAGTCATGCAATTGTTCTAACCAACCAATGGCTGATATAGTGTAAAGGTCATGGGTCTGATATGCTCATGTTTATGCATAAAACACACAGAAACCACGTGGACAGCAGAAAGACGCAAAGTAAGTAATCAGATAAAGTTATTCTTAAAGCCAATTACTTGGTATGCAATTTAACTAATTAATATACTTATAGGGAGACTATTTTACATACCTTTAGGGGAAGTCAACGGGGAAGAAGATTATATAACCGTCTGCTCCAAGACTGCTTCAGTCGAGGACTCTGACTCTCAATAAACTTTTGGGGGGGGGGGGGGTTGAGAGGAAATGTTTTAAAACGATACCCCGTATAGGCGTCTTTTGAGCGAATGTGATGCAACGCCAATTATTCATGTTTGGAATTTCATTTAGCTGTTATAAAGAAAAGAAATTAATCGATTGCTCTTTACTCGATCGAAATTTGATATACCTATTGATCATTTCTTGTTTAACACTCGCCGTTATCGCGTACTTGCCTCGTCTGTCAATATTATGCATTCTAATTATAAACGGCTATGACTTGTGACTCGCCCATGTTTCGTGTTAGAATTCGGGATCTCGCGGAAAATCTTTTCACATAGACAATCAAATGTGAATCCCTCTGTCAAGTTCTGGGGAACATTATGATCTAATCCTCGTAACAAATCGTCATCGTATACGTAGGTCATCCAAAAATAGTAACGGCCGCCATCAAAACATTGTGCAGTTTAATTTACAAATACGTCCTGATCCCCTCATATAGACAGGTATTACCCACCAATTAGCCAGGGTTCTGAACATAAAATCTTACATCCTGATCACTTAAGTTATCAGTAGGTAATTTAGCAGGATGAGAGACTCGATATGATATTTATTTCGTTATAAACGTTAGTGATATATACGTAAGTGTATTAGCCGTACTAGAAAGACACGAACCGAACAGAGAGGATATTGACATTGAAACGAAATGCATGTATGTCATATAAATAAAGAAGAGAGAAAAGATTCCATAAAGCGTCTCGCTTCCAGCCACTATACTTACAAACAGGGATGTTATTCTGTGCTTGTATGGTGAACACCACAAAACGCCGATAACACATGGACGGGCGAAACATGGCGTTCATTTATTAGTATTATTAAAGAGAGGCAGT
The DNA here is from genome assembly GCA_947623455.1 of Mimachlamys varia. Lineage (NCBI taxonomy): Eukaryota > Metazoa > Mollusca > Bivalvia > Pectinida > Pectinidae > Mimachlamys > Mimachlamys varia. The sequence goes on along the minus strand of OX392531.1, from coordinate 15,143,717 downwards.
CATGTAGTTTTGCCCCAGCCAATCAACGACAAGATATAGGTGACATTAGTGACGAGCCATGTTCACTTACAATATTTCTGCGTCGATAGTTTATTTGTCTGTTCAATAGAAATTGCAAATATTGAAGTTTATTATAGAATTATAATGAATGGGTGTATTATTCAATTTGATATAATACCGTTAAAGATATTATAATCATATTTTATAAACGTTAGGCACTGTAATTTTGATTCAAAGTCACCTGGCCCCGGTTTCATCAACGTTCCTTAACTTAAGGAAACTCCTTACTTAAAAATCTCTATAGGAAAACATTACAGAATTTAAGGGGGAAATCTTAAGTTAAGGAACTTTCCTTAAATTCTGTAATGCTTTCCTATGGAGATTTTTAAGTTAAGGAGTTTCCTTAAGTTAAGGAACGTTGATGAAACCAGAGCCTGACTCAATTAAGTTTTATATTATTTATTGATTATTTTTGTTTTTAATCATCCCATTCATTCCAGGACTGACAAATGGCCAAGTTGGATTAGAGAGAATTAAAATTCCTTCAACGAGTTTTAAACCTTGAAAAAGCCAAATAATTCAGTTTTTTTTATTTTCACGAATATGGTTTAGACAATAGTAATTTATCGGCACAGATTCCAGTATCATGCATTTTTTGTGGAACTCAGTATTCAAAGAATAACAAAGTTTGTTGTTAATTTCCTTTCCTCTCAGATACTTTGGCGTTTGCTCATTACTTTGATTAATCATATTAAGTTTTTTTTTTTTACTTTTTACTTTTTCTCCGCAAATTTTAATGTTATTTTATCTATTCATGATGATCAAACCAAATATAGAAAATTAGAAATTTAAACATTTTTCTAAGTGTTTTTCGAATCATAATTTATACTTCAAAAATAATTTGATAAAATCTAGAGAAATATGTGTGTATCATACTGTAATATCCTTTAATAAAGACTAAAAAAAACAAAACAATGAAAAATTAGCTCGGATGATGTCAAAAACAACACAATGCTGACTTGCACACTTGAATAGTAGTGAAACATGCATCAGTTATACAAAACTTTCACCTTTTTAATCTGATGATAATAACTACAGGTATTCTACATCGAGCCATATATCTGAGCGAGTTAGAAAATATATCATTTGGCAGTTTATCGTTTATTCTCAAATGAGTCCCCGTGAGTCTAGTTTCGTTCAGGTTTATTTTGTACAATCCACATCGGCTTTAAGTACTTTTCATCGTGGCCAATGCATACTTTGTTAGACAAGATCACTCCCGCATAACTTTTTCTTGGTTTGTACGTTAAAAATGATCAGAGCTAATATTTAATCAAATATCTAAACGTAGGTAGAGTTTAGGACTGATGAATCAAATTAATAATTTGTAGAATATACTTATGTTGTTATCAAGAAACCTAAATGCTTTCAGTGTACAACCTGTCTATAACCACACAGGCTTTCTCATGATTAATATTTTTTTACGTTTCTAAACAGACTTATTTAACGGTGAAATTCTGTCTTTTTCATGTATTTGCTGCTATATACATACATATTCTTTATAAAAGTAAACTAATTATTAATAATTTCAACAATATGAATTCTTTTTTACCAATATTAAGGCAGTAAAGGCTCAATATACAGAACTTTCGGCAAAACTTGAAGCGAAAATAAAGTCTAATAACTTTGTTTATTTATAGATTAAGATAAGATAAACTGATATCAGCAATATTCAAGATGAACTCTTGCGCGGTCACCGGTACAGCAGCAGTTGAAACTCGGTATTTGTAAACACGCGTCCATTTTGAACTGTCTTTAAACTTCGGCTTGTTGTTGAAGTGGGCCCCACTTGAATTATTTTCAATTCTTTTGAATTTTTCTGTCAAGAGTTTCTTGTTAGTTACCGCTCAAGTTTACTTCGTTTTAAGCTTATTTTTGCATGGTTATCAACTGGATTTTTTCAGAATTTTTCAAAAATACGAAAAATTTCCTGAAGTTACGTATATTGGGCCTTTAAATATGCATTGCAAACTTTTCGATTTGTTCAAGAATGACAACTTTACTGTATCAGTATATTTGCAAACAATTTGTATGAAGAAGAAGAAGACGCTTACTCTTCCGGAACATCTGGTCTTATTCTCTTGTACTTTTACAAGGGTCTCCATGTAAATCTTTCCTTTGTTCATATTTTGCCCCTGGTTTAATCGGTTTTGAGTTCGGATTATGATTTTGTTAACGCTTCGGTATTCTCTAACTTATTTTTTATGTACACACCTGTGTAGTGCTTCTACTTAGATGATACACTCTGTGACTTTCCGTCTTGTCAAATGAAGCACGAATGATAACCTAGCCTCTAATGAAACTGCATTTACAGTAAAGTCAATCTGAAGGAAAATAATTCATAGAAGAAAAACATTGATGTAATATTACTGTAATACACACATGTACATAAATCTGTCTTTTTAAAAAAAAAATACAAATAAGCATTGGGTGTTGTAGTAAATGTTTTTACAGTCCTATAGCACATTGCCATTGATGACAAACTTAATAAAGCCCGGCTTGCTCTTCTGGAAAATCTGGTCTTATTCTCTTGTACTTTTACGACCATTTTCCGTGTATATCTTCCTTTGTTCATATTTTGCCCCTAGTTTAATCGATTGTGAGTTCCGATTATGGTTTTGTTAACGTTTTGGTTTTCTCTGGGGGGGTTTTCTGAATAGATATTTCTTGACCCCGATCCCGATATTCGAACAACAGTCAACGATCTTCATGATAAGCATGTTGTTATATCTGCAGACGAAGCATCCAATAGCTAGAATCGTGTTTACAAACGCTATAACATTTATTTTTGCAAAAAGAACTATGCCTGTTTGATGACCAAGGTCACCCCACTTACACATTGACCACGGTTTTTTAAAGATGAATTACTATCTAACATTGTGTCAGTATTACAATCTTTTAAGATATTGCTTCATGAGAAATACTTACTTCGGCTATATTGAATATCGGAACTGCAAAGGATCGTTATAAGCAAATTTATATGTTTTATCGCTTGCCCTGCTGATTGCTCGATCAAGCCTTTATCAAAGTTTCTTACTACTATATCGGTTCCCATAAGTCTATTAGCAGTTGATTGACGGACCATTATACAAGTGATTTATTGAATGTCTAAGACTCGTTTACGCTCGATATGTCGGTGGGCGTTATTACTCGTTTGCTTCGCGAACTCGGAACCGCTCAACGAAATAACTTGTGGTGCTCTTCTAGACATACACTAGCTATAACAAAAACTTTTTAAGTATCAAATCAATTTGCATACTATTTGACCTAATATTATTAATTAATCATAAATATACATAGGATAAGGAAAGTAGCATCAGCGAGACTTTTGGTAATGTTAACGATTATTTATTATTTATTTTGTGATTGTACAAAGGTGCTCAAGAAAACAAAACAGAGACTACCAAAGCGTCAAAAAAACCACAATCCGAACTCAAAATCGATTAAACTAAAGCAAATATAAACAAAGGGATGATTTACATGGAGACCCTCGTAAAAGTACAAAACAATAAGACCTGGTGTTCTGGAAGAGTAGGCGTCATTTGATGTATCGACGACACTTGCCATGTAAATCTACAAGTTAGTGTCGTGGCCTCAAAGTGAGAACTGGGGCATAATTTCCAATCACGATTGCAAGCAGGCATACAAATGAGCATTCAAAAACGTTGATCTTCAAATCATTCAAGAATTAGAACATTTCTTAATGGGACCCGTAGCTCTCGAATCCCTGTGCCGTAAGTTTGTTCGTCAGCTCACGAAATCTATCAAGAAAATCTCGATATTTAGAGCAAGCCCTATAATAACGAATTTACTGCGACATATTAACACCATAGGAAAGACAAGCGGGGATGATACTATCAAGAAAGGGAAAGTTCACGATCAGAAAACGGCAAGTTGATCGTACAGCATAGTACTGTAGTAAACTACCCGTGTTGGTCATACTTTAAATAAAGATCGAGTAAACAAGATGATGTTGAAGAGTACGTTGTGTCTTTGATTCCAAGTTAAGAAGGGTATATACGACCGACAAGGTCGGCCAACTTTGTGTTGTTTAGAGGCAATACATCATTGATATACATGAAAGTGAAATTGAAAGATTTGGCAAGGTTTTAATTACAATACACATATCATAAGTCCCCTCGACAAATTCAGCCTCGTATGAAAACAAAAAACAAGTCAGTTAAGAGTGGAATGTGAACAGTCCAAACTAAACAAGGATTCTGTCAACAAAGATATCAATCATTCGTACAATATCTTCCTCTGTAGCTTTTGTTGTTGTTTTCACAAAGTATGATCCAAGAGAGCCTACAACCATATATTTGTTGCCAACCTTTCTTGGAAACGCAAACTCTCATAATGAGAGATCGGAGACGCTCCTACCGTTTTGTAGGTGGTGTGGTAATGTACAGGGTGGAAGGTCAAATGTTTTGTAAACGAAACGCTTTTGAGAATTTGTTGCTCAAGACTGATCAGAAGATCTTTTTTTTTCAAAATTCACATCACGTAAATACCACTACTAGAGAATACAGTGGCACAATAAGACTGAAGCTCTGATTTAATGGTGCTAAGAATGGTAGTAAAGATTTTGATAATGGCTTGTTTGAGCAATGAGTACAGCCAGCGATTAAACGTTGCTTATATGGATACTTGTGTAGTTTAGTTATCCAATATATGAGGTGGGCCAGTGTCCAGTATCTTGAAATGTTGCAATACTGTGGTATGGTTAGACAGTATTTCATCTTTCGGGAAACCGGTTCAAGTGTATGTAGTATTTCCTTGGTTATCAAGCAGGCCATGCTCTTTTTTCAAACAAAAAATAAAATAGTGTTTGCAAACCAGGATCAAGTTATTAGAGGGCATTTCCGCAGAAACTTATTTCTAACAAATTAAAGACTACCGCCTGCCGGCCAATTTGTTTATTGACCCATCCGAAAATGGAACATACACAACTAGGCACCAAGGGGAACTTACATATGAAATTTGAGAATGATACATACAGTACTGCTCAAGTAATAGCGGTAAAAAGAATTATTTAAGGACGGAACACAAACGCAGGTTGATTTGAATTGGGAAAAATTCCTTAGTCCAACTTTTAGAATGAAATATCACTGGAATTGCTCCATTTTTTATTTTTTTTTTTTCAAAAAAACATGTATTGCTATCAATTACTACTTCTGTCTTTTTCCACTTTTAATTTGTTTAGAATTGTATAAGCAAAATGGTATAAATGTTGGCGGGGGTATTAGTCAGCCATCCTTGCGATAGTTCTAGTCCTAATCTTACCATCTTAAGATACAGTCATTCAGTTCTAGTCCTAATCTTACCATCTTAAGATACAGTCATTCAGTTCTAGTCCTAATCTTACCATCTTAAGATAGTCTTTTTACAGTGTTCCTTCCTGTGTGAACAGGTACACATTTCCTTGGATGCTGTTTCAACAACCATGTTTCACACCATTTTTCAATTCTAAACATAACTTCTTCTCAAAGAACGTTTTGATATGTTTTTTTAAGGAATGACTGCATATTTTGTGTCATCTGCAAACAAGTTCATCTTCAAATTGGTGTCAGGTAAGTCATTAATGTAGGTGATTAAGATGTATGTGGAACTCCCAATAATTCCCTTTAACAACAACAAATAACTTTGACTAATTGTATTTTATTTAACACAAAATTGAAAGACAATATTCATGCAACTCTTAAGATCTCCAAATCTTTCCCATCTAATTAGATTCTTCCTCATCTCTGTGGAAATTAATTGAAAGATGATGTAATACACATGCTGCACCTTTTAAATTTTATAATAGATACAGTATGCTGAAAAATAAATTAAACAAGAGGGCAAAAAGGTGGGAATCAAAATTTTCTATATCTATATTCATCAGACTTATTGGAATTATTTAGAGATTCTATTTTCATAAGCATGACATGTAACAAACTTCTATAGCATTGGTTAATCTTGTACACTGCAAACAAAATACCAAATTCACAAGATTGCTTCTGAAAGTGCAGTTTTATGATTAAACTGTCTAATTAAGGAATGATCACATAAATTATCAACTTTCAGTTTTGAAGAAAATGCTTGAACTTTTCAAACTAAATTAATCCCTGTGAATTGAAAGTGGTGGAGGTTATTTATTTGAACAAAGTTTGAACCCCAGTTTATTCCAGAGTGCCACAGGCACTATATCAGTATCCTGAGCCTTTCAGCTATTGAGAAGAAGTTGCTTGAAGATTATCAGACATTTGACCCGTGACCTTGAAAATGTGTCAAGGTCATTCATTTGAACAAACTTTGAAGCCCTTCATTCAAGCATGCAATAGGCCAAATAAGATTTTATATTGCTACTTCAATGAAGTATACTGCCAAAGGTCCCCAGCAGAACACCCATTCTGGTCACATTATATTGACAAGGGATGAACCAGTTGTTTCACTCCCATAATGCTGAGCCTCAAGTGGGGCTTAGTAACTGCCATTTTTTGAAATTCTAGTATGTCTCTTTAAAATAATCTTTATTTATTTTACAACAATATCCAACTTATATCAATAGCACTTGATGGCCCGAATGTTAGCGTTAGCATGAGTCTTATTGTGGGAGGAAACAGGAGTACCCAGTGAATATCCCATGTTGTTGATTTTCACGTCCAGTCAGGGGACAGAACCCAAAGCCTTTCTCACAGAGGGAAACGCCAAATTCAGACCAAAAATGAGGTAATGTTAAGAGACATTTTGGAAAAATTAGCAGTGAGAATAGATAAGACCCCCTAAAGCCGCCACTTATAATCATGCAATGGGGACAGCAGATAATATTCTTATGCAGGGCAGAGCACTAGGGAATAGGAAAAGTTCAATTATTAAATCATGAACACTATTGACTATAAGGTTATAAAAAACAATGACAAATTCAGGCACTGAAAATACTTGAACCAATATACAGAAACCATAACAGGTGGAACCATAATTACTGTAAAAGTGGAATTTTTCGGGGTGTGGATATTTTCGCTCATTTCGCTGGCATTAAATCCTCGCAAATATATTCTAAAACCAAAACTCTACAGTGTATAATAGTTTTATAGGAACACAGTGCAAAACAGCATGACTTCAGCGTGAAAATTGCCATACCACAAACAGTTTGGAGGTTGTCTAAGCGAAAAATTCCACGTGCGAATATATTGACTTTTACAGTAAGTGGAAGGCTTTCAGCGCAAACATTCCTAAAATAATATTACCACTAAAATAATATTACTAATAAATACACTGCCATCCAAAAGTTTCTTTCAGCGCAAACATTCCTAAAATAATATTACCACTGAAATAATATTACCACTAAAATAATATTACCACTGAAATAATATAACTAATAAATACACTGAAATAATATTACCACTGAAATAATATTACCAATAAATACACTGAAATAATATTACCACTGAAATAATATTACCACTTGAAATAATTGACATCAACGCTAATAATAAACTTTTTAAACTTATTTTCAAATTTAAAACATGTTTATGTACAATTTTGACTGATCTAACAAAGGATTTTTTATAAAAATCAATACGCAACGTCAAATTTTTCGCGCCATTTTCGGATTTTTTTTTTTCATAGAGATATGAAAAGAAAATCTCAACCAATCAGAAAGCCGCATTCTGCACACAATCAATGGAAAATTAATTATTCAAACTTTGAACACATATTAAGCAATTAGCCAACAAAATATGAACACAACTGATGTAATTTCCTAAGGATAGTCCACTTATTAGTGAAAATTGGCCTAAAAGTTGAAGGAAGGGCAAGGGAGGCGTATATTTTTTATAATGTTCAAAAATGAATAAAAGTTGTTTTTCTTTCAATTGCACAAATAAATGGAATTAATACAATGATCAACTGTCAACAATTCAAGAAAGAAGTATATTGTTGAATTGTATGCATAAAAAACGTGAAATTGCAAAACTATTGCATTTTGAGGATACCATACGAGGGGTGTTCCAAAAATAATGTCACTTGCATCGGTGCTAATATAGCGGAAGTGCTTTTGTTCATTTTAATTTGCTCTGCCCTTCAAAATACTCTCCGCCAGCCAGACCACACCTTTTTAGCCGGTCAATCCATTTTTGGAAGCATTTTTCATACTCTTCAATGGGTACACCCATCAGACACTGATAAACAGCAGATCTAAGGGCACTTCTCGAATTGTATCTCGATCCTTCCAGATGAATGATATTTAAGTTTTGGAAAGAGAAAATAGTCGCAGGGGGCCAAGTCTGGCGAAAACAGGGAGTGCGGAATGACAGTAACCTTCTCTGACTCCAAAAAGTCAGTCACAATACGTGCCTTGTGAGCGGGTGCATTATCATGCAAAAGTCGGACATACTTAAGTCCTGTTTTGGGGCGGCGACTTTTGTAGTAGTTCTTCAACTTTCTCAGAACAACGTTTTTATAGAACTTGCCTGTGCCGTTCTGCCTTTTGGCACCGGGATTTGAATAGCTGGACCCTTATTAGTGAAAAAAATAGCATACAAAACCTTCTTTACCGTTCGTATTCGTTTGGCAATACTTGGGCGTCTGGTATTTTTAGTGGCCCATATTCGGTTGGCAACCTTCCGCTTTGGTTCAAAATAATACACCCAGGTCTCATCACCAGTGACTATATTATCAAAAGCCTTTTTACTATATTTTGGGTACATTTTGAGAAGTTTTTTTGCCATTGTTACACGCGTCTTCTTTTGCTCATCCGTTAACAAATGGGGTATCCATCTTGCATTTATCTTTCTAACTTTTAGGTGTTTCTTCAAAATTGCATGAACTCTTGCTAACGACAAGTTTGTCATTCGAGCCAATTGTTTACGGTGAATCGAGCATCAGTTTGGAGGATATTTCGGATTTTTTCTATGTTACCTTTGGTAGTAGTTGTTGAAGGACGACCTGGGAGAGCAGCATCTTTCAGTTGCTGCTGTCCAGCACTAAATTTACCTACCCACCTACCAACAGTCCGGTGAGACATTTGGCCCTCCCCATAAATGTCACACACCTCGCGGTGAATATACTACAGCCTTTATGCCGAGTAATGACCTACCTTTTATATAGGCCCTAATTTCAATAACATTTTCAGCTTGTTTTCCGGTCATTTTGTGTCTAGTCTAACGAATAGGCTATGAAACGATGTACACTCTACCGAGGCCAGTGAAGGTGTGGACGAGATATTTACCTGTCACGAGCCAGTGATCACTCAATCGACACGAGGTGGTTTTGTGCATAAATTGCACGATTTCCGCGAAATAAAGCACAGATGACATTATTTATGGAACACCCCTCGTATGCATACAGTCATGTCGTTGAAAAATAACAGAACATCGTAAGAAATTAATTATAACATCAAAATTTTAATAGTAATACAAACTTCAATATTGGGTTTTGCTCGATTTCAAAGTGTTGCAGAAAAGATGTATCAGAACTTTTGGATGGCAGTGTAAGTAAGTTAACAGTTTGTACACTTGTTAGTATAAAATCAGGTTATGGTGATGACTAGAGGGAATTAGGCTTTGAGCAATGGAATGTACAAACTAAACCATCCTCATTACATGGAAAATTCTATATCATGAAATGCAATGCAACATATCATTTAATAATTATTAAACAAATAACAATCTGTATCATTGGAAATTAGTGAGTACTCAATAAAACAATAAAATCTTTGAATATTATACATGTATATGACAGGCTCATTCCCCGAACACCAACTCTGGTAACTTGAAAGAAAGGTGTTTATATAGGAAATCCTTTGAAGTTTAAGTTATAGTCTGTTTCAACTAAGAATGTCAACTCATTTGATTTGTAGACATGATACTAAACTCAGTAATGAAATTAATAAAATATTTTCATATAATACAGCTTTAAGTAATAGAAAATGATCATTAGATATTAATTTTTAGATTCAATAAATGAAAAATAGTAATTGAAATACATTATTTGCAAAATAGATCTCCTTAATCGAATTATTTAAAGCATATTGATACTAAAATTAAGTTTCTATTCATACATGTTAGAGTAATACATATTTAATACAGCACCGAAAGATGAAGACAGATAACACTAAACTGATGTCGCACAAATTAAACAAAAAAATTAAATGGGTGGTTTAAAGCTTGATTATCTGACAGAAAACCAAAAGGAAATTATAGATGGATACCAAACCAATACTTATATTGTGTCTGCAGAAGTTCTTCAAGGATCTGTTCTTTGGCTCTTTTTATTTCTATCCTTTAATTATTAATATAAAACAGCTGATGTAACTTCTTATATTAACTTGTTTGCAATTGATGCTTCTCTATATGTTATTGAAGATAGTGATGATGACCCTAATACACCTGCTGATATACTAAATGATGATCTTTCTTCAATCCCTGCTAATCCATGAAATGACAGATAATTTTAATCAGACTAAAACAGTAGCATTAACTTTTACTCTAAGCCTTCTATAATCCTCATCTCCTTCTTTCCTTTTATGACCATACTATAATGCAGCATGACCGCCACAAACATTTTGTTTCAATATATGATCTTTTAGGCTATGTTAATTTAGATGTTTTATGAATGGTGTAGTTGGTATGTCAGATGAAATAAATTCAACTATACTAATTATACTAGCTCATACATATATATACATTTTATATAAAGCACTAACATATTCTAGATGTAAAAGTAATGCATTCATATTTTAATAACTTAAGGAGTTCTTAAAATGTAATTTATATAAATCACAATAAAGGTATGAGAGTGATTGAGGAAGGGATCTTTGATAAAACATTATACTGCTAATTTCCTACTCTATCTACATCGAAATAAAATATTGAATTGTCAATGTATATATATAAAGGACATTGGTTATCTTTGTTGGTAAAGACTTATATAGGTTCAGCCTGATTTCTAATACTTTTATTGATACATATGTACATGTATACTATTTCTTTGTGGTACTTGTTTATATGTCTTGTATAAATAATGAAATATTTTGAAATTAATATATGACAACAATTAACACAAATATGAAAGAAGGTACAAGTTAAATTAATATATGACAATAATTATGTTTATTTACAAAATATGAAAGAAGGTATACGTTTAATCAATATATGACAAAAATGTACACAAATCTGAAACTTATAAACATATCAATGATATTTGTAATTTATGGTCTTATGGAGTTTAATGGAATATTGACCTGTCAATATGGGCAATATTCATTTTTAAAACGACGATAATGCCTTCCCTTGTCATTTTGAATAAAAAAATACCAATAATAAAGATAAATATCCATTTGTGCTTAGTTTAATTGCATTGTATTAGGTAATCTGTAATTCATAATTTTATGTCAGAGATTTTGTTTTCATTCATAAACATTTATGAACCTTCGAAATTGACCGGTAGTGCTTATTTGGAGCTATCTGGAGGTCCAAATTGAACAACTTCTCAATTTATGTAACATTTTTTTAGGTAATATCAAAAGACTTTGCTTAAAGCTCATCAAATTATTTTCTATGCATATTTTTCTTAACAGAAATGTCATCATGGTGAAGACTTCTAGAAAAAGTGAACCAATTCAGGCTGATTAAATCCTCATTTCGTGCAATTTTGACTGAGCTGCTGAAAATGGCTAAGTCCATGATTTTGAACAATGAAAATTAGTGTATATTTTTTATGTTACGTACGATTGCCAACACTTTTGGTAGAAATTACTACCATAACAAGCCCATTTTGAATCCATTGAATTAAGGTTGAAATAATATTTTATATTTAAGCAAATCAGATTTTTTTCTTTTCCCCTATAGCAAAGCATTGGTGATACATAATTTTTGATAAAACTATGAAGTGGTATGAATGTTAAACTTCAAATACAGTTTAGTAATTACATACATTTAAGGTGGCTTTACTGGCAAAGTCATTTGTTAATTGAAAAACAAATGCGGAGAAAAATCCATTTTTTGTTGTTCAGAATCATGGACTCTGCCATTTTTCCAGGACTGAGCCAAATATGCATGGGGTGGAGTTCTCACCATCAAAACTTGGCTACATTTGTAAACTCATCCTACCAAAATTAGTATGAGCAGTAAGTGTTGCTCATACATAAATAGATTTAAGATGCTTTAAATCATTTTCTTTGCCCTTATTTAAATAATATGCTTCAGAAATCGGTAAATCGTTCAATTTGGACATAAAATATCATAAATTCAGCACAATTTGCCAGATTTGATGATAGATATTTTTTTTAGTATGTGAATGTACCATTGGTCATTACATAAATTAAATAAAAAGTAATATTTTAAGAAATTAAACAAGAGGCCCAATGGGCCTGCATCGCTCACCTGGTATCAATCTCTGACTTATATTATAGTGTAACCCTAAAGTCCCCTAAAATCTTTTAATGTAAGACATTTAGAAGAACATCTTAAGATTTAAACATATTTTACCCCTGTGATCTTATAAGACAACATCATCTTCATTTTCAAATTTTGTTTGGCTTCATCCCAGGATGCTACCAGCCAAATATCATGTCTCTCGGCAAATCAAGATCAAGGTCATTTCTTTTTGCAAACTTTGTCAGGCTTCATCCAAGAAACCTTTCAGCCAAATGTCATGCTTCTAGGGCTTTTGGTACTTCAGAAGAAGTTGTTTGAATGTTTTAACAGATTTTACCCCTGTGACCTTGAATATAGGTCAAGGTCATTTCTTTTTGCAAACTTTGTCAGGCTTCATCCAAGGAACCTTTCAGCCAAATATCATGCTTCTAGGGCTTTTGGTATTTCAGGAGAAGTCGTTTAAATGTTTTAAAAGATTTGACCCCTGTGACATTGAATATAGGTCAAGGTCATTTCTTTTCACAAACTTTGTCGAGCTTCATCCAAGAAAACTTTCAGCCAAATATCATGCTTCTAGGGCTTTTGGTATTTCAGAAGAAGTCGTTTAAAGGTTTCAACAGATTTGACTCCTGTGACCTTGAATATAGGTCAGGGTCATTTCTTTTCGCAAACTTTGTCCGGCTTCATCCAAGGAACCTTTCAGCCAAATATCATGCTTCTAGGGCTTTTGGTATTTCAGAAGAAGTCGTTTAAAGGTTTTAACAGATTTGACCCCTGTGACCTTGAATATAGGTCAAGGTCATTTCTTTTCGAAAACTTTGTCCGGCTTCACTCAAGGAACCTTTCAGCCAAATATCATGCTTCTAGGGCTTTTGGTATTTCAGAAGAAGTCGTTTAAAGGTTTTAACAGATTTGACTCCTGTGACCTTGAATATAGGTCAAGGTCATTTCTTTTCGCAAACTTTGTCCGGCTTCATCCAAGGAACCTTTCAGCCAAATATCATGCTTCTAGGGCTTTTGGTATTTCAGAAGAAGTCGTTTAAAGGTTTTAACAGATTTGACCCCTGTGACCTTGAATATAGGTCAAGATCATTTCTTTTCGCAAACTTTGTCTGGCTTCATCCAAGGAACCTTTCAGCCAAATATCATGCTTCTAGGGCTTTTGGTATTTCAGAAGAAGTCGTTTAAAGGTTTTAACAGATTTGACCCCTGTGACCTTGAATATAAGTCAAGGTCATTTCTTTTCGCAAACTTTATTTGGCTTCATCTAAGGAAGCTACTGGTCAAATATGAAGTCTCTATGCCTGACGGTATTTTAGAAGAAGTTGTTTGAAGGTTTCGACATTTTTGACCCCTGTGACCTTGAAATTAGGTCAAAGTGATTTTTTTTCGCAAACTTTGTTCAGCTCCTTCCAAGAAATCTACCAGCCAAATTTCATGTCACTGGGCCTTTCAGTATTTTAGAAGAAGTCGTTTAAAGGAAAAAGTTGACGGACGCAGGACGGACGGACGGACGCTGCACCATCACATAAGCTCACTTGGCCCTTCGGGCCAGGTGAGCTAATAAAAACTGGAAATGATACTGATGTTAATTAATATTTTCTCTGCATTTGAAAAGACAAAAAAAGCCAAAATAGTCTTGTTAAAAATGCTCTTCAGCCATATTGACAGATCTCTAGTTTTTCAACACAATACCTTGGGTGAAAGATTTTGTCATTTCTGTTTTCTATATTACTTGATATTAACATATTGTTAAATTCGTATGTCCAGTGTTACAAATTAAGTAGATATTACACTTCAAATATGGCTAAATGTGTGATTTTCTTAATTTTCCTGATTCTTTAGAAGGCCAAAAAACCACTTTCCCCCATTGGTATTTTCTGATAATTTTTTTCTGTTATAAGTTTGATGCTCATCTACCAAAAAATGAAAGAATAAATTCTGTTGCAATTAGTTCGAGGTTAAATCATAAATTGACTGGACTAACAGACAACAGACAGACATGAACAAGACAGATGGACATTCAGACGATAAGAGACACAAAGGAGAAGATAGAGAAGAAGGAGTTACTTTAGTTATTATATTTAGAATTTATAACAAAGGATTAGGAATCATCAGGCAAGTCGGCGAATTGATATAACAAAATAGCAATATAATTATGTGTGTACAGAGAGAATAAAAATTGCACAGTTTATAAGTATTTTAGCACAGCAGTACTAATAACTGTATATATATCACTTTTGTAGAATGAATAATTTTTGATATTTCACTGGTAAAAATGCAATAAATATATATATGTAACCTATAGCTCTAATAGAGGCTTCCATTTTCTCCAACCTAACTCAAATTGCCTTTTTATATGGTCCTTTTGACTATTACTTATATATTTTTGGACCCTGAAGTTATCTTTAATTACATTAATGAGAGCATTTATATTCAACGAGTTATTTAGACACCTAGTTTTATAAGTATAGTGCTTTATAATGATGAGAATCTGATTATGAACCTTCCTACATTGATGTGAAAATATTCCAAAAAGAAAAGACTCGATCCTTATTGTAATCAAAAGGTATGAGAAGTACATCTAATAAAGTTTCAAATTTCTGAAGAAGTGTTTGTACCTCCTTGCATTCCCAAAGGCAGTGCACAATAGTCTCAATTTCAATATTACATAAGGTACACATAGGACTAGGTATTATTTTTATTTTATGCAGGAAAGTATTTGTTACTAAGACATGGTGAATAATTCTGACTTGAAACCATATAAATTTGGAATTTTTGGTTTATAGTAACTTTAAAGGGTAGATTATATATTTTGCTTGAGGAATGTTTATAGCACCCTGTCCATGGTATCTATCGGCCAGATATCACTACCTTATGTTATTACTATCCTGGCCTGATTTATTTGATTTTTGAGAAGTTGTTTAAAGTAAAATTTTTAGAGATGATTGACCACAGCATAAGCTAGCTCACTCAGCCCATTTGGCCAGGTGAGCTAAACAAATTAGTACACATGCAAGTGTGTTTTTGTTACTGTATGAACACTATATTGTGTAGTCAAAATAAACTTGTTTATAAATTTCATATAAAACTAGCAAAAAGGCTCCTTCATTTGAAATTAATAAATTTGTTTAGTAAATAGCTATTACATGAACACTTGTGGAAAAGCCTACATCATTATTATAATAAATCACTGGTTTTTATTTGTTTAAATCAGCAAAGAAGGCAAGATAATAAATTGCAAATAATATAGTAATATTATCAGACAATTTAAGAGTATTATTTTAAAACAACTTCAGACCTTGTGTTCCATTTAAAACAAGTGAGAATCAGTTCTTTATTCCTGTGTAAGAAAAGGATAATCAACCTAGTAAACTAAGATTTCTGTCAGGCCTACAAAGATATGTTGGTTTCCATTTACCCATATATCTAAATACTTAAACAAGAGGCCCAGATGGCCTGTATCGCTCACCTGGATACATTGGTGTCTAGGTAATCATGGTAAAATATTTTCCAAAAAGATCCCATTGACAGGGACAGACCTGAAGACCAATCCTTCAGGCATATCTGTATAAATTAAAGTTTGGTTAATGGGTGAGTTTCTCAACTGTTTTCAAGTTCAACAGAGAAACTCACCAGGGTCCCAAAGGGCTGTGACCAGACCCTGACATCAATGCTAATATCATGAGAGTGTTTGTCTCTTTATGCCCAGAAATTGTATAGTATTTGGTTAGGAAGTCTACAAGGGCATGGTAGATCCATGGTAGATCCATGGTAGATCAGAATTGTCATGGTCTCTTTATGCCCAGCAATTGTATATATATATAGATTTTGGGTGGGATCTCAACTGTTTAAACATTATGATTCAGAAATTGATTCTGCAAGGGTGGGGTCACCCTCCAGGGACCAATCATAATATCATGATTATGTTAGTCTCTTTATGCCAAGCAATAGTATATATTGTTATAGGGTGGGGATCACAACCAAACCTAAGTTAAACAAGCAGTGAATTAAAAGGTTTTTCCTCTATTTCCCCTATTGGGCCCCACCCTGAATCATCATTTATACAAAATCTGTTCCCCTCCCCCAAAGGAATGTTTCTGACCAAATTTGGTTCAAAAGCATTCAGTACTTTATGACTTGTGAGGATTAATTTAAAAGTCTTTTCCTGTATTTCCCCTATTGCGCCTCGCCCCTCCAGCTCCAAGGGTGTCAGAAGCACCATTTATACAAAATTTGTTCCCCTCCTGCAAAAAATGTTTCTAACCAAATTTGGTTCAAACCCATTCAGTACTTTATGACTAGTAGGGATTTAAAAGGTTTTTCCTCTATTTCCCCTACTGGGCCCTGCACCTCCGGCCCAAGGGGAGCCAGACCAACATTTATACAAAATCTGTTTCCTTTCTCCAAAGGATATTTCAGACCAAATTTAGTTTAAATCCATTCAGTACTTGATGACTAGTAGGGATTTAAAAGGTTTTTCGTTTATTTCCCCTTTTGGGCCCGCCCCTCAGACCCAAGGGGGTCAGACCAACCGTTTATATAAAATTGAATCCCCTTCCCCTTTACTCAAGGCTCCTTCAGACCAAATTTGGACAATATCCTGTCATTCCTAAAGAAGAAGAAGGATATTAAAGAATTTACTATATTTTTCCTAATGGGCCCCGCCCCTCAGGCCCCAGGGAGGTCAGAAGCACCATTTATACAAAATTTGTTCCCCTCCCCCAAAGGATGTTTCTGGTTAATTTGGTCAATTCCGTTGTGTGGTTCAAGACTAGTAGGGATTTATAGGAAAAGTTGACAGACGGAAAACGGACGACAGACGACAGACGACAGATGAGGGACACTGCACCATGGCATAAACATAAGTAAGCTAAAAATGGTAAACTAAAATTGATAATTTACCTGTCTAACATGTATCAAAAAAAAGTAAAAATGCAATTTGTTGCCATTTTACCAGCATAAATACACAAATTGTTTAGGCAACAGGAAATAAACATGTTTATGATATTTTAACCGTCAAAATTGAGCAGGCTAGTCTAAATTAGTTGGCTTGGTTTTATTAAATTTAACATCCTATTTACAGCTAAGGAAATTTATGGATGGCTTCAATGTGTGTTGTGTATTAGGTATGTATGTGTGATAGCATGTACATGATGCCAACTTTATAGTTTAATCTCACTGAAATACCATTCTAAAGGTGCACAACACAGCATCCCACCCGGTTACATTATAATGACTATGTGTAAACTAGTTGTTGCCTAAATCCTTAACTGCTAAACATTAAGCAGGGAATATTTATTATCATTCTTAAGGATTTTGGTAATTTTTGTCCCGGTCTGGAGAAAGATTCAGCACTACCTTTTCCATTTGGGAACACTCAAACCTGTGTTTTCACACATAGCTTGGTAAAATCTGGCAATGTTTACCTGGATGAGATCATGTTAATTTGTGCTGAAAGTTCATAGTGTCCATTTGTTTTTTTTTCAACATATCTACAAAAAGTCCATTTCTAATTTGAAAATAAATCCAAATAGAAAGATCAGCTTATATATGTAGCTTAACTATAGAAATAAGCTTAAAACAACTAGCACTAGACCGTATATATTGTTAAGCCATTTCTTAATTTACACTAACCACGATTGTCAAAGCACAATGTAATTAAGTTTATCGTGTGCCCACATATGCGATAAAAACAATCACCCAGGATCGCAACGTTCTCACATTGTGCATACTTCGTGCACACCACACATCGTGTAACGTTGCGCGATACCACCCACAACTGTATGATCACCTAACATGATAAACATGGGCTTAAAACATCAGTAAAAGTTACTGTGATATCCCAGATTTATCAATTAAGGCACACTGTTTTCGATAATAAATGACAAGTCTACAAAACATTATTTATATATCACATCCTCAGCTTTGAACATTTTATCACGTCTAGTATTGAGCCAGGAATATTTCACGACATTGTTGTCTTGACAGTGCCTTCAATTGTAGCTTGACAAAGTGGACATTTCCTGTTTGCTGAAGCACATTCTGCACAACAGATGAGATGCCCACATTGTAGGAAAACGACAGCCCTTTCTCTGGTCTCACAAACAATGCAGAGCAGCATTGTCTTCATTGCTGTATTCTCCTCCTTCATCCTCTTCAGTTCTGAAAATGAAAGGTTGCAAAGCTTGAAATGTATTATTAGATCAGACTTTTGAAAGTAAGAGTGATAGCAAATTATAACATTTTAACAGGAGGAGGCACAAGGGAAGATTGAAATATAAGAGGTACATTGAAGACCATGAAAGTAACCTAAAAGTCATTTTCACTTTAAGATGTATGGATTATGACAAAACTGTTTCAATAAATATGCAGCACTTAAATCTGAGGCAGTAGAAATCCTGATAACATGTTTCTTTGCTATAAAACAAAGATAAATGGGCAGTCCCATCCATCTACCTGTGATTTTTACCTGTACCTCACCTTTGTCGTCTGCTAGTACTTAGAAGCTGGCCTTATCATTAGTTAATATTTATAACTTTAATGTACATGTATTTATATGCATTTTATGTAGTTATTTTTCTCAAACAACCTTTTTTCTTTCATTTCAAAACTAGAAATTGTGAAATCATGATAATTACTGTTAGAATTTTTCCCAAAACTTTCTTACATAGAGGACATAAATAAAATAGAAAATTATTATTTATCAAGCAGTTTTCATGTCTTATATTTCATTTAATATACACTATTAACAGGTTTTTTTATATTCATTTACCAATTTACAATCAAGTATATTGAAAAATTGAAGGAACACCTATTGATAATTATTTGTTTAGAAGTATATTTTTAAATATTGTAAGAACTTATTATGAAAATAGCAAATAAATATTCTTTTATTACTCAATTAAACTAGATATATGTTTTCATTAAATACATGCATCCCTCAATATACGTCTCTGCTCAGATCTATATATTTATGTACGCGCTAAAGAGTTTTGATAATCTTTATTTTTAAATTTTCTATCTGTATATCACCACATACAAGTGTTGATATAAATATAAGAAGTTGAAGTTGAAAAAAAAAAATACAACAATAAATTAAAATTTAGTCAGATGGTTCAGTATGTGGGACAGATGTTTTGATTTGACCCTCAGGCCTCAGGTAATTACCTGACCTGTCTCAGCCTCATCATGGAACACCTGCTGACATAAGCCTGTCAGTGACATAATTGAGATGTGAATTCCTCACCTGACTATCACTGGTCAAATTTGAAACTAATTTGATTTAAAAAAGGGTTCAGCTGGAGAAGACCAGGATCATAATTATGATAATACATATTTTAACTTTTACTGGGGTTTATCATGTTTATATGAAATTCAAAATCATTGAGAATATATGTAGATATTTACATATTTCCCTATAAATAGTGGACATTTTGAAGAATTTAATCTATTTTTTTGGTTTCATTAAAAACATTTGATTATACAATAATACATTGATAGTACATAAAATAACATTGAAATTAATAATAATTAATTGGACAACAATGAAAGTCTATATCAGGCCTAACCAGATTCTGGTTTTCTTAAATATTAACTTAAATTACCAAGTATCTTATAACACTTAATGAATGAATACAATCGAATGATGCATTTTGATTTCTAAATATTTACATATATATACTTGTTAAATGATGACAAATTATCTAGTTTACATTGGGTGTAATCAGGGACGTATATGTGAGAGAATCGCTCAGTCGCTTCATACGGTTTGTTAATAAAATACTAACAATCATTACACTTAATTTTTTTTCTAATTATCAGTATGATAGTATTTTAAAATGATGCATTTCCCATATTTAGGCCTAAATATTGAAGGCAATTACAGGTTGTATTAAATATGACTTGAAGATTTATGCATACATGTAATAATAATTTTCAAAAAACAAGGTCAGTTTAATGGAATCATTTCAATTAATTCTATATTCTAACTTCTAAGTATACAACAAATAAATAATATGCAGTAATATAAGCCCAAATTAGAACAAAGTTAAGCCTAGCCAGTCACATTTATTGTACTTTTAAATCAACCTAATGACTTATATAATCTCTAACTAACAAGAGGCCCAGAAGGCCTGTATCGCTCACCTGGATACATTGGTATCTAGGTAATCATGATAAAATATTTTCTTTTTGGCTCGCCCCTCAGCCCCCTAGGGGGTCAGTCCCACCATGAGTACAATTTTAAATCTTGAGCACCTAGGGATGCTTCCTGCCAAATAAGGGTGATTTCCAATCAATGGTTATGGAGAAGAAGTCGCTTAAACCAATATAGCTAAATAACGGTTTTTGGCCCTGCCCCAAAGCCCCCTAAGGGGTCAGTCCCACCATGAGTAAAATTTTGAATCCTGAGCACCTAGGGATGCTTCCTGCTAAATAAGGCTCATTTCCAATCAGTGGTTATGGAGAAGAAGTCGTTTAAACCAATATAGCTAAATAACCCTTTTTGACCCCGTCCCTCAGCCCCTTAGGGGTCAGTCCCACCATGAGTACAATTTTGAATCCTGAGCACCTAGGATGGTTCCTACCAAATAAGGTTGATTTCCAATCAGTGGTTATGGAGAAGTCGCTTAAACCAAAAATATAGCTAAATAACGTTTTTTGGCCCCACCCCTCAGCCCCCTAGGGGATCAGTCCCACCATGAGTACAATTTTGAATCCTGAGCACCTAGGGATAGTTCCTACCAAATAAGGTTGATTTCCATTCAGTGGTTATGGAGAAGAAGTCGCTTAAACCAATATAGCTAAAAAACGGTTTTTGGCCCCACCCCTCAGCCCCCTAAGGGGTCAGTCCCACCATGAGAACAATTTTGAATCCTGAGCACCTAGGGATGCTTCCTGCTAAATAAGGCTCATTTCCAATCAGTGGTTATGGAGAAGAAGTCGCTTAAACCAATATAGCTAAATAACCCTTTTTGACCCCGTCCCTCAGCCCCTTAGGGGTCAGTCCCACCATGAGTACAATTTTGAATCCTGAGCACCTAGGGATGGTTCCTACCAAATAAGGTTGATTTCCAATCAGTGGTTATGGAGAAGTCGCTTAAACCAATATAGCTAAATAACGGTTTTTGGCCCTGCCCCTCAGCCCCTAGGGGGTCAGTCCCACCACGAGTACAATTTGGAATACCTGAGCACCTAGGGATAGTTCCTATCAAATAAGGTTGATTTCCATTCAGTGGTTATGGAGAAGAAGTCGCTTAAACCAATAAAGCTAAAAAACGGTTTTTGGCCCCGCCCCTCAGCTCCCTAGGGGGTCAGTCCCAGCATGAGTACAATTTTGAATCCTGAGCACCTAGGGATGCTTCCTGCCAAATAAGGCTCATTTCCAATCAGTGGTTATTGAGAAGAAGTCGACTAAACCAATATAGCTAAATAACCCTTTTTTGCCCCACCCCTCAGCCCCCTAGGGGATCAGTCCCACCATTAGTACAATTTTGAATCCTGGGCACCTTAGGATGCTTCCTGCCAAATAAGGTTGATTACCAATCAGTGGTTATGAAGAAGAAGTTGCTAATATCAATAAAGCTAAATATTTTTTTATGGCCCCCACCCCTCAGCCCCCTAGGGGATCAGTCCAACCATGAGTACAATTTTGAATCCTGAGCACCTAGGGATAGTTCCTACCAAATAAGGTTGATTTCCATTCAGTGGTTATGGAGAAGAAGTCGCTTAAACCAATATAGCTAAAAAACGGTTTTTGGCCCCACCCCTCAGCCCCCTAAGGGGTCAGTCCCACCATGAGAACAATTTTGAATCCTGAGCACCTAGGGATGCTTCCTGCTAAATAAGGCTCATTTCCAATCAGTGGTTATGGAGAAGAAGTCGCTTAAACCAATATAGCTAAATAACCCTTTTTGACCCCGTCCCTCAGCCCCTTAGGGGTCAGTCCCACCATGAGTACAATTTTGAATCCTGAGCACCTAGGGATGGTTCCTACCAAATAAGGTTGATTTCCAATCAGTGGTTATGGAGAAGTCGCTTAAACCAATATAGCTAAATAACGGTTTTTGGCCCTGCCCCTCAGCCCCTAGGGGGTCAGTCCCACCACGAGTACAATTTGGAATCCTGAGCACCTAGGGATAGTTCCTATCAAATAAGGTTGATTTCCATTCAGTGGTTATGGAGAAGAAGTCGCTTAAACCAATATAGCTAAAAAACGGTTTTTGGCCCCGCCCCTCAGCTCCCTAGGGGGTCAGTCCCAGCATGAGTACAATTTTGAATCCTGAGCACCTAGGGATGCTTCCTGCCAAATAAGGCTCATTTCCAATCAGTGGTTATTGAGAAGAAGTCGACTAAACCAATATAGCTAAATAACCCTTTTTTGCCCCACCCCTCAGCCCCCTAGGGGATCAGTCCCACCATTAGTACAATTTTGAATCCTGGGCACCTTAGGATGCTTCCTGCCAAATAAGGTTGATTACCAATCAGTGGTTATGAAGAAGAAGTTGCTAATATCAATAAAGCTAAATATTTTTTTATGGCCCCCACCCCTCAGCCCCCTAGGGGATCAGTCCAACCATGAGTACAATTTTGAATCCTGAGCATCCAGGGATACTTTCTGCCAAATAAGGCTGATTTCCAATCAGTGGTTATGGAGAAGAAGTCGATTAAACCGATATAGCTAAATAACCCCTTTTGGCCCGCCCCTCAGCCCCCTAGGGGGTCAGTCCCACCATTAGTACAATTTTGAATCCTGGGCACCCAAGGATGCTTCCTGCCAAATTAGGTTGATTTCCTATCAGTGGTTATGGAGGAGAAGTCGTTTAAAGAAATTGTTGACGGACGACGGACGGACGGACGACGGACGCCACGGTATGGCATAAGCTCACCTCGGTCCTTCGGACCAGGTGAGCTAAAAAGGGCAAATATAGATCTTCAGGTAGAATCCTTTACCCTCCAGGCATAATTACGTACCTGACCTGCCGGGGCCACATCCTCACAGAGGTCAAGATAGGGGACACCCCTAAACTGGCTGTAGTTAGCCAGGTGGGAATTTCTCACCTCCCACTCCCCCACGGCCATTACGGTGTCGTCTCACGTAGCATACATTTGGCATTTTCCTATATACAGGTAAGGTGTTGGGTGTATGCTAAGTGAGATTTTGTGTCGGGTATAGAACAATAGGAATTAATTACAGGTAAACTATAGTCTGTATCATATAGTAACTATTTTACCTAACATACTTAATGTTAAAAAATCTACCCCGAATCCTATAGTATATATTGTGAATTAGGTTGTTTCCCATCTAAATATTATAGGAAATTCAGAATATATTTAAAGTGAGTATTGTAAGAAATGAAAAAATAACCCCAAAAAAACCCAAGATATTTAGAGTAGAAAATGTAGAAGAACTGTGCCCCCCGAGTAATTATATTTATATGAAGCTATTGAATTAAGAAATTGATAACTAAAGCAATGTATAAGATTTACATTTTATTCTGTTTTGTAGTGTTGTATCATAATTTTGTTGAGAGATTGACTATGAGACCAAAAGTATAAAGTACAATATATATGATTTAAATTGAAACATAGGTATATACATACCCAGTATACATACATCTCAACAATGATCTGAACTGTTTATTTATTTCTATTGATGAAATTTTTATATCTATATTGAATTTTGATTTCATCTTATACATTCATATATTGTACACTAAATACTTTTTAAATAGCATAACCCTATTCACATATGATTTTAAATAAAACACGCTCTTCATTCTTATGAACATCTAGCTTTTCATATTTCCCTATAATGAAGTATGACACTTTCATAACCTATACTTTAATTTGGTTACGATCCACCTCATGTTCCAGATTTATGGCCAAATTTTATTTGAAAATTTCAGTAAAACACTGTACATTGTAGAACCAACATTGGATAGCCTTGCCTACCACCAATAGAGATTTTTTTAAAATCACAAAAAAATTACTTCTCATTCACGGAAATGTGTTCAATGTGAAATATAAATACAATATTTTTATGATGAGCTAAATGTAAAGTGGGCAATAAAGAAAAAAGAATACCAATTTGGTTCTTACTGCATGTTGACGTTCATGTCATTTTGACACATCTAGTTTGAAATTAATTATGCATCTGATCTTCCTAGTATTCATTTTCTTTATTGCCCACTTTACATTTGTATGTAGCTCATCATAAAAATATTGTATTTATTTTTCACATTGAACACATTTCCGTTCAGTTAATATTTTGGTTAGAAAACTATTCATTTAAATATAACTCTCTAAATATCTACTATACGTTTCAAAGCGTATTATCTTTTGGAAGCGCATCATTAGACATTTTAAATCTTTGTATTTATATGTTCATGATTCTGAAATACTAAGATATATTCTCATAAAGGATGTCATTTAGTTAATAAAGAAAATACAATATTTAATAGTCATTTCATATTTGACTAATTGTGGTTAAATTCGATCATTATGAAATGATATGTATTAGTTTTTGAATTTTGTTTCATAGGCCATTATCTGGCTGGTTTTTCTGGATTTTTATTCCTTCTAAATGTAACTCTTTTGCATCCAATTCTTTCATACAATAATTAAATGATAAACATATAATTCATTGTTATATTATTAAGTGTACAATGCAAAGTATACTTTAATAAAATATTTTTCAACATCATGAACATCTACAAAACGGTGCTCCATTTTATTACAAAAAAACTAGTATTTACATTTTAATTAACAAGATATAAAATATATAAAGTTGTTCTTTAATAATATACATTGATACCTTACAACACCACTATGAAACAGACTATAGCCAAATTGTTAATAGGTGTGAAAACAGAAATGTATGCTAGGTGAGACAAGGTATTTTTCAAATGTTTGCTAGGTGAGACTAAACCGCCATTACTGGCCATGTCTGATTAAAGGCCTGAGGGCCCTGTTAATTAATTAATGATGATCCTATTTAATTAATGATGATAACATTGATTACAGTCAATTGGATTACATGTAGATGGATATTGGTATTATGATATGAAGAAGGAAATGGCTTTAAATGTTCTGATGAAAGTAATCTTTTCTTAGTACTTGATGTTTATATAACCTTTCATTTGTATGCATTGTACATGATCATGAGAGTATACGTATAGTGAAACCAAATACCAATGCAGTACATGTAGGTAGTATTGCCATGGACGTATAAAACCTTATAGGTATCTTGTATTGTACAGCTAGCTTCTTAATGTCAAATATTAAAGTAATTTGTGATTGAAACTATTATACTAAGTACAAAATCTGTTCTTCTAATATCTATTTTTTTTTATTACAATATGTTGTTCACTTTATTTTCTGTATATTTTTAGTAGGATGAACTTAATAATTTCAACATAATACATGTATTATACCACTTTTTATTTTAACACAAACCTTTCAATTTAATTGTAGAATGAAAATTTTTATATAAAAGAGAAACATTGTTACTTCTTTAAAAAGAATTACCCCGGTATAAGTTAGTATATTTTAATTATTATTATATTTAAAATTTTGACATGCAGTGAATTAATTTAAAATATAAGTTATTATGATGAATATCATCTGGCAAAAACTCAGAATTTTTCATTCTTGTACTTATATGAGAAAGTACTAACAAACTAATGACTTCAATAGTATCACATAAAAGTACAGGTAAGTCATATTATATCTGTACAGGTAAGGATACAGGTAGTCATGGACACTCCCATTACTAGCTGTAGGGGTTTTTGGGGGCCACACCTGGCTGGACGTAGTGCACTACTAGTTTACTTGTAGTTTAAATGTAGTGCACTACTAGTTTAAACGTAGTGCACTCCTAGTGCACTAGGGTGTAAAGGTTAGCTTAAACTCAACTGTAGATAGACACGCAGTCTGTATTAAAGCTTTTTTGATGAGCAAGACTACCAACTGAGAATAATTGGAAAACCCCTAGTGACCACAGCGCATTCTCAACATTTTTAATTCACATTTAAGCGAAGTGAAGCTATATAGAATTATTATAAGGTCATTTTGAATGCGAGACATATTTTTTTCCCCGTTCAAGACATGTAAGGTAGCCAAAATCTGTATGTTTCTACGTGAATGGGAACACTGAGGGCTACATGTGAAGCTAAATAAATACTTTTCAAAAGATAACTAAAGTTATGTTATTGTTGTTATCCTACGGGAGAAGTTTTATTCAAATTGAAACAACACAACTACATGTATCCAGCAGTTTTTGCTATGTGCTGTCCCCAAAGTATGTTTATACAGTACAGATGTTCTATATAGTGGTGGCTTGAGTTTTACAGATGCTTGATCCTTGTTTTGACAGGCTTTTAATTTTGGCGTCTAAAATTCCACATTGTGAAATCAACTTCAGAAGTTTTGAAAGCATCCATTTGTCAGAAAGTGATATTGGGTGATCATCGCCATCTTATATAATACTGCAGAGTGGCTTGTATTCAGAGCTGTTTTAATAACACAGGAACTTGAAAGTTTATTTTTAATTCAGGTGTTGCTTACATACATACAGTACCTCGTAAGTTTGTATGAGGCTCATTTTCCCCCACTTTTATAAGTCCTTGCCCTAAAATGGGGATGGGACAGGTATAGTGTTGGCCATATCTGTCCGTCCGGTCGTGTGCCGTCCCAGTTCAATGTGAACATAGGGCAACTTTAGTCTGCGATGGACAGACAGACATGTAACATTACAGCTAACTGATTATCATATTCCCCAACACTTTTTTTCCAGGGGAGTTGGGGAGGGGGGCATTTTAGCCTGAGTGAAGTGGGAGCCCGACACCTGCAGGTTGATTATGTCAACACCCCCCACCCCTACAAACACCTCTTTCTTTGCAAAGGTGAGGTAAAGATGTTTTTTCATTCTTGTGACTTAGCATTACCATCAGCACCCAAAACATCTTCTGAGGTTTGGTCCTGTGGTTGATCAGCGAACAAGTATCTAATACTTTCTGTCTCATGGAAAGTGTCAGTACCATCAAGGACACCCTGGACTTTTAGTCTCAGTCCTACAATAGACAGAGAACATATAACATACTCGTACTGTATACAATCGTTCTACAATAGACAGAGAACATATAACATACCCGTACTGTATACAATCGTCCTACAATAGACAGAGAACATATAACATACCCGTACTGTATACAATCGTCCTACAATAAACAGAGAACATATAACATACCCGTACCGTATACAATCAGAGACGTATATATTACAGAGATAGGCAACTTTGTCTTTGCCTTAATTGTGATTGGTTACGTATGTCATATTGAGCCATGCTTCACCTGATGATAGTGGACTAAAGATATCTGCAAATATCAATTATTTGATAACAATTCTACCCAGCTTGAGAAAAAAAAGTATGTTACAATACTTTCAAAACTTAAAGGCCCAATATACGAAACTTCCGGAAATTTTTCGTCAATCTGAAAAATTCTGAAAAAAAATCCAGTTGATAACCATTCAAAAATAAGCCTAAAACGAAGTAAACCTGAGCGGTAACTAACAAGAAACTCCTGACAGAAAAATCCAAAGAATTGAAAATAATTCAGGTGGGGCCTACTTCAATAACAAGCGGAAGTTAAAAGACAGTCAAAATGGTCACGTGTTTACAAATACCGAGTTTCAACTGATGCCGTATCGGTTACCGCGTAAGACGTCATCTTGAATATTGCTGATATCACTTAATCTTAACTAAATCTATAAAAATAATAAGTTATTAGGCTTGATTTTTGCATCAAGTTTTGCCGAAAGTTACGTATATTGGGCCTTTAACAATTTAGCTCTGAAAATACGTTTTCAGAAAAACCGAATTAAGATGGCCGCTTCAACTCATGATGGATATTTTTGTAATGTTAAAGTAAAGTGCCAACTTCTTTCTTATTTGTTATCTAATTTCAGAAATATCTGCTGATACTAATTATTTGATAATATTTCAAACCAGCTTCAACATATATAAGGTTACAATAATTGCAAAGGTTTTTATAGCTTTTTTTGAAATCTATAAAAACCTTTTTTGAAATAAGACAAAGCGTCATTTCTTTCCAGTCTCTAAAAAAATCATTTAAAAATCATCTTCAGGTATTTGTTTTGACAAAACCAAAATCTAGCCAGCTTTTAACTGACATTTTGACACAAAGAATAAACGGTCAAATTTTCACAAGTAACACGCTGACCAGGTCATTGACACCACGGACATTTGCTGTCAAAACAAGTTACAAGTAAATCCTCTCACGACACATCTACCAGAACAATAAGGACCATGTGAGATTTTGTGAGATTTGTAAGAGTTGCCAATATCTGTGTTATATATGTCTCTGATACAATTCACTGAATCTGACACAAAATTGACACAGCACAGGACACCACAACACCCATCCAAGACCGTTTTAAACTCCACCTTTGTTGTATGTGAGCAGGATAAAAACACTTTCTCTGAATATTCCATGCTTATGATGTCTTTGCGGATCGATTGAACCCCGGCCACCTGGGGGTAAGCTGGAGTGTTAACTACTCAACAATTACTCCCATATAGTTTTTCTAGTTTTTCTTCACTATGCTTGAGTCATTAAAGGGGCAATTAAGTGAAGTTTGTTTATTTTTTTATAATACAGTGCACTCCTCTTTATATCATGTTGCATTTGTCAGACAAAAACATGATATTAACAGGAATGTGACATTAAGAGAAACATATTTTTCCATTAAATCTAGTGCATTTCCAATCTCCATAACTAAAGGTAAACTAGTCAATATACTTATGAAGATGTTTCAATATATAGACAACATTATTTCAATAAAAAAAATCATTTTTGGGGCTATTTTGTATTTTATATGCAACATTTTGTACAAGTTGTATCTGAAATCAAAAGAAATGACATATCATTTTCTGAATATTTTATGTGATTGGTTCAAAAAAGATGATATTAAGAGGAATTCACCTCAAAATACATGATATTAACCAAATAAAATTACATAGATTATATAGAGAGGAAAATGGTGCTTAGGAAAAACATGATATTAAGAGGAATTAACAGGAGTGATATTAAGTGGAGTCCACTGTATCACCAAAGTTTTTATAAAATTGTAGTTCTGTAATCCTTTTGAACTATCCATACCAATATATTGACAAAACCTGTTGTTTTCTATGCGTTTTCTATGCGTTTTTTAATGAATAATAAAGAAATCCTTAATATTTCAACCCATGTAAATGAGACATATATGTTTACAAACATCTCTGAGCACTTGACCTGATGATGACAATCACGAAGCATGGGCAGATTGACTTGCCTCGTGGATGCAATAAAAATGACTTTGAAACTTAAGTTCAGTCTGTCAAATAACATGTCTCTGGATAAAAGTAAACACAGCACTTATCTCATAACATTTGATGTACATGAAGAATTCCTGAATTTATAGCTCTTTCTTCACGAAATTTCTATGGCTGAAATTCGCGACAATTTTTTTTACGTAGCATCAGGTAAGGGGAGAACACATGTTTAGGTTAACAAATTTCCCTTCAGAGGGGCCCCGGCTTTGTGTGTGAGCATATACTGGCCAACACAATTTCTGGTGGGATCTAATATTATAATCATATAAATCAAATTTGATGGAATTTAATGGAGTTTAAAGGCCCAATATACGTAACTTCAGGGAAATTTTCGTCATTCTGAAAAATTCTGAAAAAAAATCCAGTTGATAACCATGCATAAATAAGCCTAAAACGAAGTAAACATGAGCGGTAACTAACAAGAAACTCTTGACAAAAAATCCAAAGAATTGAAAATAATTCAGACGGGGCCCACTTCAACAACAAACCGGAGGTAGAAGACGGTTCGAAATGGACGCGTGTTTACAAATAGCGTGTTTCAACTGCTGCTGTACCAGTAACCGCGAAAGAATTCATCTTGAATATTGCTGATATCAGTTAATCTTAACTAAATCTATAAATATAATAAGTTTATTAGACTTAATTTTCGCTTCAAATTTTACCGAAAGTTACGTATATTGGGCCTTTAATGGATGCAGGCTAAAAGCCTCTATGTCCATATCAGTAGATATTTCACAAAAATAATATGTAAAAGCATATTATACAACATAGTATCAATAATCATATATTATATCCCTGAAGTGATCATCGGCCACTAGTTTTGTAGTTGAATTTAAAAAACGTGGGTTCACTAAATTGCCTCTTTCCTCTTTAAGTAAACAAGCGAAATATTGACTAATCAATTAAGTCATGATGTTAATAATATGGAACATTTCATTGTTAAATGTAAAAGTCATGACCTTATTAACTTGTACAAGATACATTGAGATGTCGAAATCCTGATTAATTTCACAAGGTGTAATTAGTATTTCCGACAAAATCTGAACATAATGATTGAAAATTCCAACAACTGAACAAGTTATTTCCCATTCCTACAATAACCAACTGCAATCTCTATCAGGATGCCATCCTTAATCTCAAAACTGACCTCTAACTCATTCATCCCTGATATTTCATGATGGACTGTTCCAATCTTTTAATTGAAAGAGTTCAAATGAGTCTTCGCTATCTTAGCTAATCAGAATGTGTAAAAAATATCAATTTATAATAACATACCATATCTAACCTTAACCAAACTTACCACTGGTAGCTCCAGTTTCGTGGTGATCCCCAGTAGGCTCTGCAAACTGCCTTACCTATAAACAAGAGGCCCACAGGCATTAAAATTCACTCAAGTTTTGAAATTGTGGTAAAATTTAAATTTCAACATATCAGTTAACTGACATAGTTGCTTCCTCTGCACTGGAAAGTTGGTTAAAGTAGTTTATTTGAACAATAATTGGTGACTCTTCATCCTGGGATGCTACTCAACTGGCTAAATAGCATTAACCTTGGCCTATTTCATTCCTTTGACCTTGAATATAGGTCAAGGTCGTTCATTTCATTTTAATCAACTTGCTGGCCCCTTCATCTCAGCATGCTACTGGCAAAATGATTATTACCCTTAGGCTTCTTTGTTATTGAAAAGAAGCCTTATAAATAAATATTATATACATATTTGACCCCCTGTAATCTTTTAAGTGGATTAAAGTCATTCATTTGAGCATTGTAGTAGTCCTTTTTCCCAGGATGCTACTTGGCAAATATCATTACTCTGGTCCTCTTGTTAATTGAGAAGTCGAAAACGTCAATAGTTTATGGCACATGTTGACATACAAAATGTGATACCAACGTATCGGTCCCTTGAGACTTCGTCTCAGATGACATGAAAAAAACATAAATTACATATATGCTCCTTAAATCTTCACATTATAAATCAGCATGCATTTTTTTTTCCTGAAGCAGATCAAACATTTTAAAGAAGTGAAATTGACTTAGGGAAACAAAACTGAATTCACTTTTTAAGAATCATATCAATATACCCTCATTATTTTGTCAAACTTGAAAGTGTTTTGGAAGCAAGCTGAACATCTAATTCCCAGCTAAGTAGACTTGCTTGTATATAATATATATTATATACATATAACAATGACTGTAAGTAGGTAATACATGTTATAACACAATCCCCTATATCACAATATATACTGCAGAAACACAGCGAATCACTTTGATCAGTTTTGATTCTTCCCCTTAAAACATGTCTACAGTTATTTTTAAAACAAAAGTAAGGGGAGGTAATCACTTCATGTACAAGAAAGTCAAATTCAAGTGTTTTGTTGCAGTGGAACAAAGGTCCTAAGGTTATACCTGCTCTTTTGTCAGTGGCTCATGATTTCCGGCCCGAATATCAAAATATTTGGGCCTTGTTTCCAACAAGAAGGGGCAGCTTGAATGGCTCTTGAAATGAACATCAAATGGTTCATCATTTTCTCTGATGTTGTAAAGTGAGATCCCACAGCAGAAACACACTGCCCAGTGCTGATCTAAAACAATAGCGTTTCAATACATAACATTAGAGTGCTGCGTGCAGACCAATATATGACCATCCTAGCTGTGCTAAAGTTAGATTTGCATAATTACGCAAAATATTGCAAATATGAAGAAAAACGAATCCATATCACAAAGAAAGCAGTTTTCATCATCTCAATATGTTCAAAACTTTAAAGTTAGAAAGAAAATAGTTGAAAACGTTGAAAAAAGGTTTAAAATTCAAATTAAACCCATGTTCA
Source organism: Mimachlamys varia (assembly GCA_947623455.1). NCBI lineage: Eukaryota > Metazoa > Mollusca > Bivalvia > Pectinida > Pectinidae > Mimachlamys > Mimachlamys varia. The sequence continues at coordinate 15,111,075 of OX392531.1, read as the reverse complement.
GTAATAATTGTAAGAGATCAAAAACTGAGGGTGTGAAATATGTAAGGGGAGTATAACTCTTCCACTTATGTCACAGTGAAGACATCACGATTTATAACCAAGGTTCGGGTATCCCCTTGCTAAGTATACACCACTACTTGAAATAAGGGGTGGTCACAGGAACCAAATGTAACAGGAGAGGAAAATTGCATGGCTAGACCAGAGTTTGAACCCAGGACCTTCTGAACTCTAGATGGACCCTCAACCAATTGAGCTATATGGTCATTGATGATCGACCCAGTCTAAATCCGCTACATTTGAAACAAACTTCAAGAAGGATCCTTATCAAGACTAATTGAATTGAAACTTTCCCAAATTTCACAGATGATTTACAATGGAAAAGCCTATGTTGAAGTATGTGCAATCATTAAACAGACTGAATAATTGTACTTTCATATAATGAAATAGTTACCGACTTTGAATAAAGTAAATACAAGGATTTATCACCCCTTGAAAAAGAATATTCACCTTGGCCTCTAGCCTCAATGAATATCCCTATTCTTAGGGTGATAATTCCTTGCATCAACCTTATTAAATGTCAATGATTGTATATTACCAACAGAATAACAAGAGCAATAAGGATTGTTTGTTTTACAACAGTATTCCCATCCCATCCTGACTTCATTTATGGGACAAATTAAACCAGTATCAATGTAAGAAAATAATTATGTACTAACTGTTCAAGAAAAATCCTGCATCAGACCATTTCCTCCCCTCATTTAAAGAAGCCAGTGGGCTGTTTGACCAGGTTTGTGCCCGCACATTCTTGAAACGAAAGTCGAAGTGGTGAATAAAGTGACGTCCTATATAGCCAGGAAGAGCCATACCAGCCTGTAATAGTACATGAACAAACAAACCTTTACACAGATATATGTGGAAAGTCAGTCAAAGACATTGTACACACAGCGAATCTTAGACTACATATTAATACCACTCCCCCAAAATTAATGTTTTACAGTCTACTAGAGTGCTGCAATATCTTCGGGAAAAGTTTTGATAATAAGACTGTGATATGATACATACAGGGGTCCATATTAAGGCTTGTCCGCTTGTCTGGTACCAGACAAAATTGCTGTCGGACAAGTGAAACGATTAAAACGCTTGTCCGACGGGACAAGTAACAAATGTTGTCTTCGTGTTGTTTGTTTTATTCTGAAATCAACGTTCATTAAAAACTCACGGTAAAAATGTTTACACTCTATTGTCAATCTGTAAACTTGCCTCGCACGAGTAAAACGGAAATGCTGTTATGTTACGAAAGTAGCGTAATTCGGAACTCTATACAAGTAATTAATACCTCACGTTTCGAGGACTTTTGAAAATATGCAATCAATCTCACTGATGTGTTTAAAATAGAAAGTTATGCTTACGAATGTGCATTTGTCAAGCACTGCATCGACGCCAATGAATTGGGACAAAGGAGTAGATGCACTATGACTCAAATTTGGCCCTCAATATACTTTTTTTTAATTGTTAGAAAATAGTTTTACCAGGTAGTCAGTTATGTTATTTGACAACTAGTCAGCTGAAAATCAAGAAAAAAAGTGATTGAAACGCTCGCGATGACGTCATAAAATTCGCGGGAAAACGTCACGTTTTCACAAAAATGAAGATTTTTGCTATATTTTGTAACTTTGACTTAAGTTTTAACTACCTCCCCAAGGGTGTACCAATTTTATATTTAATAATTAGAGCAATGTAGGTTTTTTGTCTCTGGTGTTCAAAAAGATTTTTGGTACATGCTTGGGGAGGTATTAAAAAACAACATAATCCTTCATAATTTGTGACAGATTTGCGTCAAAAATCGCAGCTGTGACGTTGCCAGGCGTAACGAAATCTCGGTAACAAGACCTTTTGTTATTGGATTTTGTTTCCTAAATATTGTTTTTTAATAATATGAACATTTGATGTTTTGTTTTATATCCTTAAGATTTACCTGGATCTTATGGTTATTAATTACGGGATTATTGATTAAATTGTAAAATTGAAACTGCATCTTTATTGTTTTTCATCCTGTAAGATGAGAGATAAAAGCCATTAAAATGAGAAAAAAATCACACTATATGAATATTGTGAATATTGAAACGCATACCTTGTAATATCCAACACCAGTATTGCCTTTGTAAAATATTTCTTGTATCGTTGCTATGGGGGCATTTGGTTGCTAAGACCTGCCCCCCCCCCGTATATGTTTTCTCTCTGCTAACTTTGTATTTACTGTAATTTTATAATTTAATCTAGGAACATCAAACATGCACTTTCTGTATCCATTATGACAGAAATTTTATACCGTTGCTATGGAGAAACTTTGGTTGTTAATGCGTTGCTAGGAAAAACCAAAAACATATTTGGTCATATTTAAGATAACGAATGCTCAAAGATTCTTTAAGACTAACCATTAATTATGCAAACATGTATAAAGCTTTTCGAACAAACAACCAATATAAAATGTTATAATACACAATTAGACAACATTAAAATGTGCAAATAAACAGAAAATACCAGGTGGGTTTCAAGGTCTGTTGCTAGGCAACGTGATGTTGAAATTCTTTGACACTGCATTTTTTATAAATCCCATATGTTCATGTATGCACAGTATAAAAATTTTGAAAATCTAAGATGGGGCCAAAAATGATCCTTAACGCTCCTACTCCTTTAAAGGTCTGAAAATGGCTACTGGACTCTATATATAAATTTGGATTCGTTAGCAGCACGTCAAATAAGCGACAAAAACTGAAGGAGATCATTGATCTAAAATAGAGGGGAAAACAGGAATATAAGAAAAAATGAACTAGAAAATTTCAGGATTCTTAGAAAAATGAATTTTCTATACAACAAAAGTGAAAGTAAGACGGTGTCAGCGGCTGATACTCCCAGGTTCTCTACTTAAGTACTAGCAATGACAGATAATGTTTTGCTTAAACAAGAACTACTTAAAACTTGAATCAGTGCTAGATTATAATTAGCAAGTATATAGTATTGTTAATAATACTATAATTTGCAATCAGATTATGAATATCTTCATGTTGAAGCCATTTTTGAAGGCTTGGTTTAAGTTTAATACAGTCAGTAGCAGGCCTTACAATTTTTCTACTGGAATGGTTCTATAATCTCAAATGAACAATGCAAAAGTATTAAAAGACAGTTCATAATTACTTTAGTATGATAAACATTATTCGAGTTCAGTCACTTGTAAATTGATTCCATTTGACTGTATAGTTTACTAAAATAGCATAATACATTAATATGGAATTCTTCTAACTGAATCAACACAAATAAATGAGTTATTTTATAATTGTTATTATAATCTCATTGCATGTCACACAAATGTTAAAAAGTACTATTAAGAAAGGGACAAGTTATTATTTCATTCGGACAAGTGAGAAAATCGGTTACTTGTCCGAAGGGACAAGTGCAAAAAAAAGTTAATTTCGACCCCTGACATATTGTATATACATGTGGTATGTATAATCCTGTGGTGAGGAATTGTCACATTACAACCCTTAAGATATCATTATCCTGGTATGTTTGATTATCCAAGAAAGAAGAGACGAAACCGGATGGCCCGGACAGGATGGACAGAACGGGACGGGGTATTTCACAGGACAGGACAGACATGAGCAACATTATTTACACTCAATTTATGGGAGTAGCATAATTAAATGGAACGTTTTAAATATATTTTACAAAATTTAACTGCCTTCACTTCTGGCGTGCATCAAGATCACTCATTTGAAAACCTTGACACTAGCTTGCAGTCAGCGAAGTATATTGCTACTGGACAATCAATAATTTGCTCAGTGTTCTGGTTATTTAGAAGAACAAGAGGCCCAATGGGCCTGCATCGCTCACCTGGTATCAATCTCTGACTTATATTATAGTGTAACCCTAAAGTCCCCTAAAATCTTTTAATGTAAGACATTTAGAAGAACATCTTAAGATTTAAACATATTTTACCCCTGTGACCTTATAAGACAACATCATTTTGATTTTCAAATTTTGTTTGGCTTCATCCCAGGACGCTACCAGCCAAATATCATGTCTCTAGGCAAATAAAGATCAAGGTCATTTCTTTTCGCAAACTTTGTCAGGCTTCATCTAAGAAACCTTCCAGTCAAATATCATGCTTCTAGGGCTTTTGGTATTTCAAAAGAAGTCTTTTGAAGATTTTAACAGATTTGACTCCTGTGACCTTGAATATAGGTCAAGGTCATTTCTTTTCGCAAACTTTGTCCGGCTTCATCCAAGGAACCTTCCAGCCAAATATCATGCTTCTAGGGCTTTTGGTATTTCAGAAGAAGTGGTTTGAAGGTTTTAACAGATTTGACTCATGTGACCTTGAATATAGGTCAGGATCATTTCTTTTTGCAAACTTTGTAGGGCTTCATCCAAGAAACCTGTCAGCCAAATATCATGCTTCTAGGGCTTTGGTATTTCAGAAGAAGTCGTTTAAAGGTTTTAACAGATTTGACCCCTGTGACATTGAATATAGGTCAAGGTCATTTCTTTTCACAAACTTTGTCGGGCTTCATCCAAGGAACCTTTCAGCCAAATATCATGCTTCTAGGGCTTTTGGTATTTCAGAAGAAGTCGTTTAAAAGGTTTCAACAGATTTGACTCCTGTGACCTTGAATATAAGTCAAGGTCATTTCTTTTCGCAATCTTTGTCGGGCTTAATCCAAGGAACCTTTCAGCCAAATATCATGCTTCTAGGGCTTTTGGTATTTCAGAAGAAGTCGTTTAAAAGTTTTAACAGATTTGACCCCTGTGACCTTGAATATAGGTCAAGGTCATTTCTTTTCGCAAAGTTTGTCAGGCTTCATCTAAGAAACCTTCCAGCCAAATATCATGCTTCTAGGGCTTTTGGTATTTCAAAAGAAGTCTTTTGAAGATTTCAACAGATTTGACTCCTGTGACCTTGAATATAAGTCAAGGTCATTTCTTTTTGCAAACTATGTCAGGCTTCATCCAAGGAACCTTCCAGCCAAATATCATGCTTCTAGGGCTTTTGGTATTTCAAAAGAAGTCTTTTGAAGGTTTTAACAGATTTGACTCCTGTGACCTTGAATATAGGTCAAGGTCATTTCTTTTCGCAAACTTTGTCGGGCTTTATCCAAGAAACATTTCAGCCAAATATCATGCTTCTAGGGCTTTTGGTATTTCAGAAGAAGTGGTTTAAATGTTTTAACAGATTTGACCCCTGTGACATTGAATATAAGTCAAGGTCATTTCTTTTCACAAACTTTGTCGGGCTTCATCTAAGGAACATTTCAGCCAAATATCATGCTTCTAGGGCTTTTGGTATTTCAGAAGAAGTCGTTTGAAGGTTTCAACAGATTTGACTCCTGTGACCTTGAATATAAGTCAAGGTCATTTCTTTTCGCAAACTTTGTCGGGCTTCATCCAAGGAACCTTTCAGCCAAATATCATGCTTCTAGGGCTTTTGGTATTTCAAAAGAAGTCTTTTGAAGGTTTTAACAGATTTGACTCCTGTGACCTTGAATATAAGTCAAGGTCATTTCTTTTCGCAAACTTTGTCGGGCTTCATCCAAGAAACCTTTCAGCCAAATATCATGCTTCTAGGGCTTTGGTATTTCAGAAGAAGTCGTTAAAATGTTTTAACAGATTTGACCCCTGTGACCTTGAATATAGGTCAAGGTCATTTCTTTTCACAAACTTTGTCGGGCTTCATCCAAGGAACCTTTCAGCCAAATATCATGCTTCTAGGGCTTTTGGTATTTCAGAAGAAGTCGTTTGAAGGTTTTAACAGATTTGACCCTTGTGACCTTAAATATAGGTCAAGGTAATTTTTTTTTGCAAACTTTGTTGGGCTTCATCCAAGGAACCTTCCAGCCAAATGCCATGTTTCTAGGGCTTTATGTATTTCAGAAGAAGTTGTTTAAAGGTTAAAATAGATTTAACCTCACTGTGACCTTGAATATTGGTCAAGGTCATTTCTTTTCGCAAACTTTATTTGGCTTCATCCAAGGACGCTACTGGTCAAATATGAAGTCTCTATGCCTGATGGTATTTTAGGAGAAGTTGTTTGAAGTTTTCGACATTTTTGACCCATGTGACCTTGAAATTAGGTCAAAGTGATTTTTTTTTGCAAACTTTGTTCAGCTCCTTACAAGAAATCTACCAGCCAAATTTCATGTCACTGGGCCTTTCAGTATTTTAGAAGAAGTCGTTTAAAGGAAAAAGTTGACGGACGCAGGACGGACGGACGACGGACGCTGCACCATCACATAAGCTCACTTGGCCCTTCGGGCCAGGTGAGCTAATAAACCATTTAGTTATTTACTTATTTCGTATAACCAAAGCATTTGTTCAAGAGAAATCACACTTAAGGACTAAATCAGCCTATCACGAAGTGTTTCATACGTTTATAGCCACTACTGAAAATTTGTTCCGCCTAAGTAAGTACAGTGATTCTGAGCAATTTAAATAAGTACGGTAAACCTTCGGTTAGTTCGAATCGGCGTATAGTTCGAACACAGCCTTTCAGTAATAAAAAAAAAAAAATTTTTGACTCCTAAAAGTTCGAACCTTGCTTACACAGGTTTCGGATAGTTCGAACACACAGAATTTGATTAAGCCTGTGTACTGAACTTACGTAATGGATTGCTCTCGGCGATGCAATTTACAGCCTCTCAAAACTTGCGTAAACTGATCTATTTTCACACCATCGATGTTCAACAACAGTATAAAGTGTAGTACTCATGATGTGCGATATTGTTGTCAGTTTTTTCGGACATTTTTTGCATAAACAAGCCACATTCCCGATGTTTCTTTCTTGTAAACATAAACATGTGCACGCGCTAATAATCAAACATCTTTATGACCCAGATTAGCATCGAAGCGCGGAATAAAGTGTCACACATGCTGACAGGTACGTGTGTCTTATCATGGCATTACTGTGTTAAATTTTGATTATATAATCGCGGCCTGGTCACCGATACCTGATTTATTGATATATTACCTATACAACTGCCGAGACCAAATAATCTATCAGGTATTCGATTGAAGTATTAATCCGTGCAGTTTCAATCCAACATTCTCATTTACATTTACTTTCGACGATGGTTACGGCATAAAATATTTTCCCTCTTTTTTTGCGAATTAACTTGATAATAAGGCCTAATATGAAAGTGAACATTTAAGTCCTACTTATATAAATCATTGTTCATCTTCAGATTTACAAATAAATCTTAATAGGTCATCATTTTTGAGGAACAACGATTTGACTGTTTGCCGTGATTTTTTTTGCCGATGTCAAAGTTCTCTGATGTCACCCTGGATAGTTCGAACTCCTCTTTATTCCAGCGGCTATAATTTCGTATAATTCGATCAGGATTGACAATATTTATTTAATTTTGGTCGAACTGACCGAAGGTTTACCGTAATTGTTGGCCTATTCTGTAATGAATGAAATCTATAGATATTTAACTTTACAAAAATATATACTTTTGGTAGATTTTAATATGTGATGGCGGATTGATATGGGGTCAAAATTCAGAGTGTGTTCCCGTCCCATTTCACTGGTTTGACATGTAAATTTCCGGTTGTCCGAAGCAGACGCCTGTAGCAAGCTAAAATGCCAGTAAACTCATCATAAAATGCCCTTTGAAGCCTTTGTCATATGTGTATCTGTCAATTTAGGCAGTTGTCACAAGTGTTGAACTTCAAATATTAAAGTTATTAACTCGAAATCTTAGTAATAACATATAGTAAATGATTTAGTTGTGCGAGTCCTTAAAGCTGACAATGCAACTTAAAAAGCTTTCAATCAATATTTTTTTTTAAAAAGTTCGATTTTTTTCTGGTTTTGAGATCGTCCCTATATGTTCCGACCATCGTTTCTAAGGAAGTGCCGATATTTTAGTTTTGCCTTTGCTTGGTAACAAGTATGGGCCCCGATGAGTATATAAAGGTCTGATAATAGCCTGTAAAACCGGTTTTCAAAGTACTCCTGACTGTCACAATAGTCAGTGCTCCGCGCACTCGGCAACCGCTGTCAAAAATCAAACGCACTCACCTTTAGACTTTGAACCACAATACTGCCATGCTGGTTCTTACTAATAACACATTCTTGAAATTGAGTATCCAAAATAAAAGGTATATCACTGAAAATACTTCCATAAATCCAATATATATCGCTGGTCTTTCACGTGCATATAATCGCATCCACGTACAAACTCTTAGTCTTGGTCATGTAGACGCTTGACAAGCAAACACGTGTAAAACATGGCACACACAGGTGTGTAGTCAACAATGTGAAATTATATATTTGAACCATTCTCATGGACTTATTTGGATTTATTATGGTTTCTACGCTGGATATTAGTACTAGTTGGATATCAAAAAGGTAGGCATAAGCGTTAAATAGCCATTTGTTTGTTTCACTTGCAACATATATTACATAAAGTTGTGTTGTGTTATTTTGTTGGAAGTTTCATGGGGATATGGATGTTTTTATTACAATTTCATTTCATATTTATTATATATCTTTCCAATATCCATATTCGTAAAAAAAAAAACACCCGAAAACGAGCCGTAACGTAATGTGTGCAGACTATTTGTTACTGTAAGAGACGTGCTACAGAGAGAGGGCAGTGTCGGAATAAAACCGGTTTGCAACTATCGGTGCTTTTATACCCAAGGTTGTCTACACACGTTACCAAGCAAGGGTAAATCAAAAATGTCTGCCACTTCCTTGGTTACGAAAACCGGAAGACACATGGTCAAAGTAGGGAACATCTCGGAACTATTCGGAGTAATCACAATCTGAATATTTTTTTTTCAAATCTTAATTGAAAGCTTTTAACTTGCATTGTCAGCTTTAACCAGTTTTCATCATCAAGATGCTAGCTAGAATCAACCTAATGCTGATCAAATAGCCGTGATAACAAGACACACACCTTGAGTAGGCTTTGGCGCAAGAGATGGATAAACACAGGGCCACAAGTATTCAGTATGTGCTGACAGTACAAGCTGACTGCTGCATGTCTGAGAATAGGGTCTTGCCCTTCGTGCCAGTTCCCAAGATGGAGACCACACGAGTAGCATCTGTAAACTCCATAATTTCCTATAAATAAAACACCATAATTTCCTATAAATAAAAAGAGGCATATATAAATCAGTTAAAGAGTTTTCCTGCCACATGTCATACTATAAAATTAGTATCTTTTGACTTTTGAAGCAGTATCACATATGAAGTTCACCTTCAAAAAATATTAATATCACAACACAGCCAAATAAAACTAGGACTGTCATCCGTATGATAGCTAATACCCCCAGCAGACGTTACTAGGTAGTTTACACATCATTGACTGGGTTCAACTTACAACATGGGAACTTAACTCCCTTAAAAAGGGTTAAAATCTGAAATTGAAATTATGATACACAACAACATAATATATGGATCATTTAGGTGAACTTTCATCAAAATCTGCCCATTAATTAAGATGAAGATTTCCAGATATTTTTTTTTCCATAAAGGACTGTAACTCCCTTTGAAAATGGTCATTATCTGATATTAAAATGACCATTTGCAACTCATAATATATTGATCATTCAGGTAGGCAGGTTGGAAGACAGGCAGAGAGTGATTCCAGTATGCCCCTCTAACTTTGTTGCGAAGGCATGCTTACCTGACGGATAAAATCCAGCTTTAACCATCTGATTTACATCAGCTACTGCGGATGAGTCCAGGTATTGCTCCTCCAAACAGTTTTCCATTCTTGGTTGTAAATGAAAAGATGTTGAATGAGAAAGCCATCGTGCCACTGACTGCATGTATGTCTCAGCGGTTTTGGCACAGACTGGTCCATCAAAATTCAGGACACGCTTTAAGGGGCAGCAGACCTCTATTAACGAATCTTGATATACTTCAAGAATCTTTCCGCATGACAGGCACTGTACACGTTGTCTGGCATGGTCGAGGCAATGGAAGCCCCTTTTGTACAGATCCATGGCAGTGATAGGGAGGCAAGAAGGCCAGCGTAGGAAGCTAAAGATGTCCGCCATATCCAGTCTTGGCATTGTTTCATTCGGTCCAACCAGTATGGGCCTCAGGTTGGTGAAGAAAGTCATTATTACGGCTCGTTTAAAAAAAAAAGCCTTTTCCCCAGTCATGTTAGCACCCATTGCAACTTTCAGAATAGATGAAAGTGTGTTTTTGTTTACACAAGAAAGAGGAATATTTGTTTCCTGTTGAGGAGGAATTGGTGTACCATTATCCTTTTCGACAATTTTGGAAAAGAGCGATTTTTGGATTGTCTCGAGAACATGCTTTTCTTTTATCTTGAGTACATAGCCTTTTGCTTGTTTCACTATCAAAGGATAGCAAAATGTCTTCAGAGCAAGTTCATTCAGCACTGCTAAGAATCCAACAAAGTTTCTGGTAGTACCATCAATTTTGACATGAATATTCACCATGAAAATGTGCAACAACATCTCATGCAGTTGGAACAATGACAAAAAGGAAAAACATTTTTCCGATCTATCGCTGATGTTTTCCTGTTCAACAGATACCTCTGGTGAGTTGGTCTCAGTCGAGTCCATGATCATCTCCAGTCTTAATGAAGGGTTTGCAGGAAGCTGAGGCTGATCGTTATCATGTACTTCTTTAAGAATCACGTTGACCGAGTCAAGATCTGTAGCATCTCCTCCACCAGCCTCGACCTCCACCAGCTCAGCCAGCACAGGAGTTTTAGCCCTACAACAGATTATAAATGTGTACTTTATACTGAATAAATTGACATTTGTACTCAAGGGTCTACCTAAAGCACAAAACTATTTAAAAACTAGAAATTGTTGGCTAACAATTTGATGGGCTTTTCACCTATAATCTATATCATTTCTGACTGTTGGATTTTGAATCAACTTTAAAATTGCACACTTTTGTCGGGACTATCTCCGGATCAATTCATTTAAAATTTGATGAGATGAACAGATTCTTAAAATGGTAAGTATGAGTATTGAACTGCATTAAGTTTGCATTCAAAGGTAATATGAATGCCCGCTGAAAGCTGTTCAATGCAAAATGAAGTGTAAGCATTTGAAAAGTTTTATCAAAGTCATTATAAAGATTTTGTTAAGCCAATAATACCACTACGTTTCCTCAGTTTAAACCTTAATTATGGTTCGTTTAAAGCGCACAAAATGATCAGATAGTAATACATATATTTGCTGAGAAATGTATGTTCCAATTATCAAATGTTAACAGATTTTCAGTATCTCCCGGTCGTAAAAGCACTTGTCCCGACAATGGGAAAATCTCTCCTCCAGTTTCATATGTTCCGACAATCAAATGAGATTTGTTTAAACATGTCCCGATAATCAAATGAGATTTCTGTTACAATGTCTCGATAATAACGTGTATAGATGTATTACAACGAAAAAAATGAAGAAATTAAAAAAAAAATTCTGCTGAGTGTTCCGCCCAGGAATTGAACCCGGGTCTCCATCGTAATGAACTATATATAGCCTTACCATTTGAGCCAAAGCGGCCAGTAATAATGTTCATCCGTTAATTCAGTGACAAAGTCCGTATTTTACACTATTAAGGACTTGCACAACTAAATCAGCCTATCACAGCGTGTTGAATACGTTTGTAGTCCCTAATGAAAATTTGTTCCGGCTAAGTACAGTGATTCTGAATAATTTAAATAGGTAATTGTTGACATATTCTGCATTGAATGAAATCTATAGATATTTAACTTTACAAAAATGTATACTTTTGGTAGATTTTGATATGTGATGACGGATTGATATGGGGTCAAAAGTCAGAGGGTGTTCCCGTCCCATTTCACTGGTTTGACATGTAAATTTCCAGTTGTCCGAAGCAGACGCCTGTAGCGAGCTAATATGCCAGTAAACTCCTCATAAAATGCCCCTTGAAGCCTTTGTCATGCACGCATGGAAGTTAATGCTGCTCCTCATTCTATCGCTCATTAGTGTATTCAAAAAAAGATACATTGTTGCAAGTTATACATTCCGATGACGTCACAATGTTTACAGTGACCCGCGGGTAGGTTTGTACTGGCTGACATGTAGACTTATTTTGTTGTTTTTTTTTAAACGTTTGCGATGACTTTGTTATGTTTAGATTGATGAGATAATATAGTGTAATATCAAACAATATCAGATATGAATTTAGTTTTATGAAATACAATAAGTTTCGCGTTAGCCATCAACTTTCATTCTGTCGGTCCAGCTGTGATCGGCCGTCGTAGCAACGATAGGCCTATAAAGATCATATTGCACTGTACAATATAAAACTGTATAAAAAGGTACCAACTTGTATGAATATCCTTAGACGTACAATAAGATCTGCTTCATCTATGAAAACTATCTACATACAATTAGTTACCGGAATAACAGTCGATCGGGATGTGTGTATATGCAACTTTTTTTTTAACTGTTGCCAAGGAGTATAAAGAAAACACAGGAGAGTTCCAAAATTACGTTTTTTTTATATAGATTATATAGGGGAAAATACAAAATAACGTAATAACTTAACCAGAAGTGGTATCAAGACGCCGAAGGTATCAATATCATCGGAATGACATACTCTATTGATCAGTAGAAAAAGTTTTAAAAAATAATGAAAAATTTCTAAATATAGGTTAACTTTGACCTCTGCTGCCCTGTTTTACGAGACATATTTTGTAATACCTTGTAGAACAAGAAATGTTTCCCCAGATGTAAACTACAATAATATACCTTTGAAACATCTAGACATTAAACGGTTATTCAGATATAGCCATTTTAACATTTTAAAGTATGACGTCATAGCGGCCATCTTGGATTTTGAATCAATTAAAAAATATCAAACTTAAATCGGGACTATCCCACAATCATTTTAGACAAGTTTGAGCTGAATCCCACAGTTGGAATTTGAGAAGAAGTTTTAAATGTGAAACGTATTTTTAATATAGATCATATAGGGAAATGTTCACAATGGCGTAATACCTTAACCGGAAGTGCTATCGAGACACCGAAGGTATCAATATCATTGGAATGTCATACTCTATTGATCTGTAGAAAAAGTTTTCACAAATAATGAAAAATGAAAAATTTCTAAAAATAGATGAATTTTGACCTCTGTCGCGCTGTTTTACAAGACATATTTTGTGATAACTTGTAGAAGAAAAAAATTGTCCCCAGATGTAGTCTACAATAATATACCTTTGTAACATCTATACATTAAATAGTTTGTTGAGATATAGCCATTTTAACATTTTAAAGTATGACGTCATAGCAGCCATCTTGGATTTTGAATCAACTTTAAAATATCAAACTTTAGACGGGACTATTCCACAATCATTTTAGACAAGTTTGAGCTGAATCCCACTGGTGGAATTTGAGAAGAAGTTTAAAATGTGAAACGGTTTTTTATATAGATTATATAGGGGAAAATTACATATGGCGTATACCGGAAACCGCATGTGTTACATAAAAACTAAACACATCAAATTCATCAGAATGACATTCTGTATGGATTGGTTGAAAACAAATTTCAAAAAAAAAAAAATTAAAAAAAAAAAAAAAAAAAAATATTATTTTTGGATTTTTGACCCAATGGCGAACTTTTTTATTTCAACTCCAAAGTACCTTAATGTGTGACAAAAAAAGTTAGATATGGCTTATGTCTACAATAATATCATTACAGAAACTCTGAACAACCAACGGTCATTGAAATATGGCTATTTTAAAGTTTTTAACTTATGACGTCATGGCGGCCATATTGGATTTTAAACTTACTTCAAAATACCGAGGTTGACACCTTTACCTACTCATCTATAATATGCATAAAGATTATAAATATATCCCTTTTAGAATAAAAGATATAGACTCCACAAATTTCGGAAGAAGAATAATAAAAAGAATAATAATAAGAAACATAACAAAAACAATAGGTCTTTTCACCAGTTGGTGAAAAGCCCTAATAAGAAACATAGCAAAAACAATAGGTCTTTTCACCAGTTGGTGAAAAGCCCTAAAAACTTCAAATTATAAATGTGTTATTTGTAATCATAGGGTGGCCAGGTAGTTGAGTGAATGTTGCGTGTCCTGAATTTTGATGGCCTTAAATCATAAGATTCAATATCCTATCAATATTCAATGTATGGGGTCCCCTTCTTAAAAAGTGCATTTTCTCTAAGCATCTGATAATCAGATTTACTTCAGATTCATCCTGTATGAAACTTTCCGCCCGTATTTTAAAACTAAGTACAGGCGTACGTTCCATAAAAGATACGGGTGTAATAACCTATGATAGTATGAAATAAATACTGGCGTATTCTTAAATCCGCCTGTAAAGTTCACGTATTTGTCACGTACACTTGGCGTATTTATTTCGAAAATTGTACGCCCGTACTTTTTAATTCATGGTACACCCGTATAATAAGCCTTCTCAAAGTACGCCTCAGTAAAATACGCCTTCCTAGGAAGCCACTGAGAAATACGCCTCTGTAAATTATGCCTCCCTAAGGAAGCCCGAGAAATACGCTTCTGTAAAATACGCCTTTCTCAGGAAGCCGGAGAAATACGCTTCTGTAAAATACGCCTCCCTCAGGAAGCCCAAGAAATACGCCTCTGTAAAATACGCCTCCCTCAGGAAGCCACTGTGAAATACGCCTCTGTAAAATACGCCTCCCTAGGGAAGCCACTGAGAAATACGCCTCTGTAAAATACGCCTCCCTAAGGAAGCCACTGTGAAATACGCCTCTGTAAAATATGCCTCCCTAGGGAAGCCACTGAGAAATACGCCCCTGTAAAATACAGTACCAAATCTACAAATATTAAAAAACAGGTTTTGAAGAAAGAAAATTAATATTTATTATTATTTTTCTATAGATCAGATTTCTTTTTAACTTAACAATAAATCTGAATGATATGTATGTGTCCATGGTAATGTTTTTAAATATAGGATATCCATGAAAGTTTGTATTATGGATCTTGTACGAAAATTTCTTCATATTAAACTGTCACTCCTGCTTTTTAAGAAGCTTTCTGCAGTAGGCAATTTTTTCCGTAACTCCATCGTTTAATTTGGCATCACTTGGTCTGCTATGGCCATTCTTTGCACACCAGGTAGCCACATAATCTGAAAAATATTGAAAAGAAAACTCAGTAAAGTGTAAAATAAAATCAACATCAAAATCACTGTGTTGAAATGTGTGCATTAATAAATATAAAACAGTAATGTTATGTCAGACTCTATTGGTTTACTGAGCTGGGGCACATGGCTTGAAGACACCAAAGGATTCCCGAGATACCTGTTACCATTTGTACAGCTGGGTAGCAAAAGAAGACTATGTGGGTAAAGCTATAGGTTTTTTTTCAATGACACACAAAGTGCAGATTATAGGCAGCATCAAAATGTAGATGAAGGCATCAAAAATATTGAACTCTAAATCTGAACTAATTGTTAAAACTGTTTCACCATGTTGCCCAATTTAGGTGAGCTTTCCCAGGAAAACAGTTTTTCATCCAATAATTTCTAATGGAAGAATGTTACAATAACATGTCTGCAGACTTAATGAGATTCAGTATTGCAACTCTTGGGTAAAAACCATACCTTTCATCAGCGTTATCTTTTCTTTGTCCAAAACTGGACGAAGGTCGCCCTCTTTTTTCTTTGTGAGGCCCTGTCCTCTGCTACGGGCCATTTCATCCGTTGAGAAGAGCAGTGGCAGGACCTTCATGCACAAAGCGTAGCCTGGTTTTTGGGCTTTCATTGCCCCTGAAGTTGCCTTTCGCAGCATTTCCCGGTCAACAACAATGCTGCTATAGTCCATTAACTTCACTTTCTGTAAAGACATAATACAGAATAAGAATTACTTGGTGAGAATAAGTAGTTTATGCCTTAAATTAGTGCTAAATTTTACCTGTCTTGTTCTAATTAAGTTTCATTACCTGTATGTATTCTAAATAATAAATAAATAAACTTGATTGATTTTACAACAATAAGGAAAGTTATAAAACTTATATAAATCACTGTTGTTGGCCCGGATGTTAGCAGGCGAGAGGGTCTTATTGTGGGAGGAAACCAGAGTACCCAAAGAAAACCATGCGGTCGGGCAGGTGAACCATACCTTTTCAGGTCTGGTTGGAGAATCAAACCCAGGCGGCCTTGGTGAAAGGCAAAAAGTGCTCTATCCACTGCATATTCTGTGTATTCTAAATTACATTGTATTGATTCTTTTGCTTTAGCTTTCTACAAAAGTTGACAATCCAAACATCCGGCCGTGATAACTTTTGTATTTTGCTAAAATCATAGTCACCATTGCTTTTAATTGAATTTTTTTTTAGATTTCTTTTAAAAACTCTACAAAATCTTGTCATTTACCGTTTGGTCTTCATGTGTGATGACATCCGATGCCTTCCTGGATATTTGCATTGGTGGCTGGTGATAAAAAATTAGATCTCATTTAGTAATACTTATCCTATTCTATTGTTATTATGGTATCTTACACTGAAAATTGATATACTTTAAGCAGGTTTATATAAAGGAAAAATCTGTTCAGGTGAAGAATCAAAGCTAATATGTTTAATTTGTTTTTATCATTGTGTAAATTGCTGATTAATGTGCTATCAAATTTTATAGAAAAAAATGTTGTTACCTTAAAAACATTCAGTTCTTTTTACTTAAAAAATGATGCATCCCTATTTTTTTTAAACAATCAATCTTATATAAGTTATCATGTTCTAGTATTGTTATTTACCACTTGGTCCTTGTCAAGGATGTTTAATGACTTCCTTGGTGACGTGCGTCTTGGTTGGGCCTGTTGTCCAGAAACCTTTCAATGAAATAGGTTAAAATCAAAATACATACTCAATAAATTTGTTTGTTATTAATCTATTTTACTTCCATTTTTGCCAATACTTCACCTATACAAATTACTGATGTTACAATGAATGTCAGGTATTATTCATAATCAGTAATCTCTTATATAGTACATTCCAAATTTTTAAAAACAATAATTTATACCAAATCATTAAACCAAAATAAAACAACAACTTGCTATAATAGCATAACGTCAAAGACTGATTGAAAAAAGTATGTCACTTACATTTCTATGACTAATCTCCTCTGGTACATGAATATCCAAGTTTTCTTTGCTGTTCACAGGCAGCAGTGTTGTATATGTTTGTTGCTTGTTTGGTGTCTGGTTCACTTGTGCAATGTCTGTGTGTGTGAGTTGGTGTGACAAGTTCAGATCTGGAAGGGTGGAGTAACTCTGTTGCTGTGGCAAACTGTATGTTGACTGTATTTTGTTTTGGGCAGTTGATGAAAATGGTGTTGACATGTGTGTATAGTTGTCCGGTGTTGAAAATGAAACATCAAACATGTGTGATGATGTATAATCTGGGTATGGTAAAATTTGTGTGTGGGGTCTGTCATTAAATTCAGACTCTGAATCGTAACTGTGATGTTGGATGTGACTGTTGATGTCATAATTAGGTATATCTGGTTGTGGAATTTGATGACTGGAGGTGATAGTGCAGGTTGGTTTTTTGTTTCCTGTATTGCTCAAACCCTGAAAAAAATGAATGATAATATAATTACATCATGAATTACAATTGTACATCCTGTATGTCTTCATTTGAATTTCTATACCCCTACTCAGAAAAGGGGGGACTAACGTAAGCAGTCTATACAGTAATCAATTTGTCATTGCGTCCGTGTGTGCATAATAACCTGCTGTACATGATATCTCATGAACCCCTTGACAGATTTAATTTGTTTTCACACCTACGCATCAGTCTCAAGTTTTACACATGATTATAAAGGTCACACTTTACCACTTTGTATGGTGGGGAAATATACATTTTTGTGAGCCCTTTTATACTTTGTTTTTATCTAAACACAAAATGAAAAAAAATACACAGTATCTTATATTTTTGTATTGGTAAAACATGTATTAGCTATGGTCTTTATTTTTGTTACCTGGATTTCAGGAGCAGTGGCTGAATCCCCAAGTCTATAATGCCTTGTGAATGCTTCCAAATAGGCCTGAACTTCTGGCTTGTACAATACTTTTATTGCCTCTAATAGCTCAGAGGGAGGATCTGAAATAACAATTTCAAAAAGTTGACATTGGAAATTTGAACAACTTCAACAAGACAAATTCTCAAATACCTCAAAGTGACAATGATCTTGAGTTTAAGTACCCTATGTAGTAATATAATTATTCTAATTGTTAAGAACCAAATGCTAATTCTAGTAGAATTAGCAACTAGAGTAGTAACATATATTTACTGATCATGGTGAGGTTAGCAATGTACCACAAAAAATTGTGTCCAAATTCGGATCTCCTTATCTGCATGTACCGTATATCATTCTTTTTACAAACAGTTCATGTCTTTAGTAACAAGGCTAATACCATGATTTTGAGGCATAAAATATTATATCAACAAAGTCAATGAAAGGCAAAGCATGTGTTACATACCTGGCAGTGTTTTTGATGTTTGACTGCTAGTCATTTTTTCCACACCAACGGTAGCTGGCCTGCTGCTGCCGCCGCAACACAAGTCCCAAGTCTCGGTCAGGGGGGTGTCCCCAAACTGAAGGCACATGTTTGTTGCAGCAACAAGATCAGCTGCACTTTCCAGATCTTTTTTTGTTTTGACTTTAGTTGCTGTCTTTCTTGAAATTTTTTCAGATGTTTTTTTTGTTTCCTGAGTTGTTTTTGTCTTTTTTGGCTTTGTACATTGTGTAACTGCATTGTTCTCCCCCTGCACTTTCTCCTGCTGGGGTCTCTGTCTCTTCCCAGTGCACAGCTCAGATTGTGTTGTATCTTGAATGAAAAGCTCCTCAGGCACTTCTTTTGGCACAGAGGAGATCTTTTTCAGGACTCTTTTATTTGCATCAGCTGCAAACTTATCCAAAGTTGCCTTGCATTCTGAAAAAGGAGAGTTTATTCATATGATTAACATATATGAAGATCTTAAAAGGTTGTATTGATTTTAATAGGAACAAAATGGATGCATTCTATAAGCCTCAGTATCATATTAACTAATTAATTACACACAACAAGAATTAGATTTTTGATGATGAAGTTATGTATCTTTTGCAACCAATGTTGACAAAATTTCATGTAATTGTTTGGACATCAGTGTTGTTCAAAATTTCATAAACGATGTTTACTTTCTGTTGATAGGTAAAAGGATTTCTTTTTTATCACTCAGACATAGACTGGTTTCGATCTGATTAATTTTAAATCGTTGTCCCTGGAGCTCAACGTGGGGCGTTACTTGGAGTGAAAGTGAAAGCAGAAAGTACCACGTGAACACGATGAAGTCGCCCAACGCTGATTAACTGTCTACATCTAAATTAATAAATCCATTGCATAAAGTTGTATTCACAACCGATAATATACATTTTAACACTTGGGGATCGTTATAATTTTGAGTAATTAAATAAAACTTGTAGAAAATAATAATTAAAAAAGTTTACCGGCTCACCTTGTAATGAAGCATGTTGCTTTCAAACGCTTACAAGACAAAGATTTGTTCTCGGATTTTGTCGATCTAATACGTATCTCTCGGGACATCTCGGGGTTTTATATCCTATTACATAATTGAGATATCGAATTTCAAAACTATTTAGGAGGCTATTAAGGCCTAAAAGACATTTTTAAATCAGCAAGATCCGTGGAATAAATACCATGCGCATGTGCTTAATTATCACACATAAAATAAACAGAAATAAATAAATAATAATAGGTAACCGTTAAGACGCGATCCTCTCTCGCGCCCAGTTTATGATCATCTTCTGAAGTATAGTACCGGAAAATACATACATCTCAAAGGTCTGATGTATTAACAGTTATTAAATTGGTGATAAACAAAACTATCTTACTGCCATGATAATGACTTAATATCACAACTGAACTTTTAACGACTTCAATCAGAGACGAAACATCTATCGACGTCTCTATATACTTTAATCCGTTCAGTTTATGTACATAACGTTAGATCTTTAGAATTAGGAAGACGCGTGAATAATTTTATCACGCTCAGAACAAAAGAAACTATCTCTGGAAAACGCTCAAACAGATATTATTATAAAGTGTTGCTTTTTTGGTGTACTTACCGCCGGTTTTGATGATAGTTCCGTGGAATAGCGTTTTGCCCCATTTCATTTCGACGGAACATCTTTCTGTAAATCCTTCTAGGACTTTCAAGTTTTTATCATTTTTACACACTATTCCCAAACTTGCGTCTTCGTGGAAATATATGCAGCTGAACATGGTACACTTTTCGATGAGTTATAGCACGGACTTGGATTGGTTATAGCTAGAAATCGCAGAGAACTTTGTGTTGAAAAACTTTCCTTTCAAAAAGCGTGCACGTGGCCTCAATGGTGGGTCAGTTTTGAATTACATGCCAGTTGACCAGTACTTGGTGGGAGCACGGACTTAGATAGCATCTGATATAATTCCGTGGTGGGAGTTTGCAGCAGTCCGCGTCTTGCTGTGAGGTACTGATGAAGGGGCTATGATTTTGGAGTCGGAACCGGGGTATACGTATAAACCCGATAAAATTTGTATATATACTAATGCAACTGATAAATTTTAACCGGGAATGTTTTGTTCATTTTTTCTAGAGATTACATTTGACATTTATAATTTGAGCTTATAATACAGGTACATTGTTTACTAAATATCATTGAAATGATTTAGGAGAATGTTAAACCCCAGACGAACCCCTTAAAATAACTCTGACACTGTAATAAGATATCTGTAAGAGCAAGTAAAGCGGGAATTAGTGCCAGACTGGTCACTTCATAGTGTGATATATGTAGAATTTGCAATAGCTATAGGTTGTTACTTTTTATCAAGCCTTATAATATAAACAGGTTAAGTAACTGCTATTTAAATATGGCAAGTAAAAAGAGTTGTAAAAAACGTGGACCCTACGGGAAAAGAAAGAGAAATTCACATGAAGACAGTGACGAAAACATGTCGCTGAGTTTACTACGTTCTGAAGAGACTTTATCTCTTGATATGCCCGAAGTATTTACAAAAGAGACCGCGACGTCTATCATCCGACACGGCAGTATCAACAACGAAACTTCGAACACCAGTCTTACGGTGCCGAATTATCCTGCTAAAGTGGCCCACCACGAACAATTAACGTTAGATCTTGGACATGTAAGTATATATGAATTTCTACTTTGAGAAAAAAAGATATTGGGTCCAGGGCGCAAGATCGACAGCTAGCTAATCAAAATCATATCGTCTCAGCAGATATCTGTTAAAATTACAAGTAAAATGTGAAGCTTTTGCAAGTCTACCGTCAATTTATTTGTTTATTTATTTGTTAATTGTTTCTTTAAAAAAATACATGCAATTATTTGTTACATATATGATAAATGCAGCGTTTGAAGCAGAGTGTATTTTACATACTCTCATTACACTGGGCGGTAACCTAATTTTCGTCCTGTACGTAGTTATCGTTCTTGAACACGATCTCGCTCACCAGAATGTTTCATTTTCCTTTTGCCTTTTGTTAAGCGTATATGTAACACTGAATTGTTTTTCTGCACAGGAGCATGAGGACGAAGCATGGATGAATAACGAAGGTATGATTAATGACTTTGATGACGATTCACATCAGACTGTTGAGGAAGAACATTTCGATTCCAATAGTGACACATTTTTTGAGCAGGAAGTAGCTGACGAAGAAATTCCAGACACGAATGAGCTCGAAAATCTAACGTTACCCCTGATTGACGAATCAACGTTGGAAGGAAATACCGATCTTCGGGACATAGACTCAAGTCCATTATACCCTGGAGCATCTATAACATTGGGGGCATTTATGCTTCTGATTGCGTTATTTACATCAAGATACAATGTGATCGGCGACGGAGTTCAACAACTGCTGAATATCATTGCATTAGCTCTACCAAATGGACATCTGTTGTGTACAAGTTTACATGCGTACAAAAACTATTTCAGGAATCTACGAAATCCACTGTGTTATCATTATTACTGTATTCACTGTTTGGGATATCTTGAGAAAAACAACATAGCACGGTGTACAGTTTGTAACAAAAACCTCAATAAATCTGACAGACATTATTTTCTTGAAATGCCAGTTACAAATCAAATACAGAATTTATTTGGACAAACAGGATTTTACAATTCTTTGCAAGAAAGATTTAAACCTCAGAGCGAAGAAAACTACAAAGATATAACAGATGGAAGTCTGTACAAAAGTATGTTTGAAAACCATGGACTTTTGAGTTACCCACAGAACATTTCTTTTGTGTTAAATACTGATGGTGCACCAGTGTTTAAAAGCAGCAAAGTTTCAATATGGCCCGTGTTTCTTGTTATCAATGAATTACCATACCAGCAAAGAATGATGAAAGAAAATATGATACTTGCTGCACTCTGGTTTGGTAGTCAAAAACCAAGTATGAGCACATTCTTGAAACCTCTTTTACATTCGTTTAAAGAATTGAGCAAGGGCGTGAAATGTGTTTCTCCAGATGTTGGTGAATTTGTAAGTAAGGCGTTCCTTATAGCTGCCACAGCCGATTTACCAGCACGAAGCATGCTTTGTAACAGCATGCAATACAACGGTGCTTTCGGTTGCTGGAAGTGTCTACAGAGAGGTGAAACAGCTTCTGTTGGAAAAGGACATACACACATTTTTCCATATATTCATGATTCGCCAAAGGGACCTGAAAGAACAGCTGAAGGAGTAGAAGAGGATGCTAAATCTGCGGTTCAAAATAGACTGAACAATGTTGCAAAATCGGCGGTAAATGGTGTAAAAGGACCATCATGGTTATCTTTTTTCCCAAAATTTGATATAGTGCATGGAATCGCAATAGACTACATGCATGGTGTTCTTTTAGGTGTTCAAAAACTGCTTCTAACACTTTGGTTCATGCCAAAACACAAAGGTTCTTGCTTCAGTTTTATAACTAAGATTGAAGTTGCTGATGATCGGCTCCTAAAAATCAAACCAACTCTGAACATAACTAGACTTCCAAGATCAATTCGATCAGATTTAAAATATTGGAAAGCCTCAGAGTTGAGATCGTTTCTTTTATATTACGGGGCACCTGTAATGTATGGCATTTTGGATCATGAAAGATTTTGTCACTATATGTGTTTGATAAATGCAATGCATATTTTACTGACCTATGGTGCCAGTAGAGGAGACATTGATAAGGCTGAAGCCATGCTGAACAAATTTTGTGGAAATTTTGAACAACTTTATGATCGCTGTTATATGACCCTCAATATCCATCAGCTGCTTCATCTTTCAGATAGTGTAAGGTCCCTTGGGCCGCTTTATACTCATAGCTGTTTTTCATTTGAAGACAAAAATGGTTTCATTTTGAGATTAATCAGAGGGACTCAAAATATTGATAGTCAAATTGTAAGTGGCGTTTCTTTTATTCAAAAAATCCCAGAGCTTAAAGAAAAATGCATTAAAAAGGGGTCTGAGGCAGATGGCATATGTAATTCAATAGAATCAACTCAAGGACTCAAAAGAGGGAAAAAAATTGGAAGTAGTACATATATTTTAGGTACTTTGAAAAAAAGGGTGTTAAAAGTAGATGAATTTTCTGCCCTCTGTAGTTATTTAGGGTATGCTCCTCAAGATGAATTTTTCTTATCCTTCGTCAGATTAGAAACAAAAGGAAATATTATCTATGGTTTAGAATATTCCAGAATGGTTAAACGTGATAATTCCACGATTCAGTATCAGTCTGGTACAGATATTTTATTTGGTAATGTAAGGTATTTTCTTGAAGTAACTGTAGGTGGTAAAGATAGAATATATGCTATGGTGGAACCTTTGAGGTGTGTAAATTATGACGAAACAAGTAACATTTTGGCTGTTAGGGAAGAGCAAGAACTCCAAGTGGTTGAGCTGGAAACAATCAAAACATCATGCCTGTTGATCGGTATTGAAAATAACTTGTATATATGTAGATTCCCGAACAAACTTGAATCTGACTAAATATACATAATGTATGTAGATCAGCACTATGAGGTTGCAATTTGAATTGGTTCCCAAAGGAAAATCATACATCTACATTTTGTATTACTCAAGAGTATGTGTGAGTGTTTATGAATGATATACATTTGTACATATGTATATTTGTCTGGAAATACATTTAGATTTCTACAAATTTTCTAGAAATAATTTTGTAGAAATTATGCATGCAATGATTCTGACTACAATCTTAAGCTTTTAGTTAAAGATTATTTTATATAGTTTGTTATATTTTTGTCATGAATCGTAGTGATATTTAACAATGATTAAAGGATTTTGAACTACAGTCTAATTATAAATGCTATAATTAATAAAGTTTTACGTTGAATTGTATACATTTTGTACATGCGATGTAAAGAGTTCTTGAGGATATCAGTTTTTAGACCAATGATATATATTATATGAATATAATCCAATCTGAAAGCAGTTAAAATGTACACAAAATTAAAAGATACTACATACATGTGCACATTTGAACTTTACAAAAGATTCATAATTGGAAATGAATAAACTCTTAAGTCCTGAGAATACGTCTGTGTTGTAGTTGACTAAAGTTAAAGATTGTAAAATACGCCTTGTGCTAAATGACTTTCACTTTTTTTTCACAATACGGGTGTACAAGCTTTATGTTTCCAGGCGTATTTTGAGAGAAACTAAAAGTCCTGAATCACACGGGCGTAGTTTTTCAAAGTACGGATGTAGACCCGTATTTTTAAATGACAAGCTTCTTGTTTTCTAGGCGTATTTTTAAATAAAGTACGGGTCCTGCTCCTGTACGCCCGTCAAATGGCACTTTAGAGCTTTTTACGCCCGTAATTTTGAAAAATACGTGTGGAATACGCCAGGAAACTTCATACAGGATATAATTTGCTAATAGATAAAGATTAATACAGTATATTTAAGGTTATCCAAGTGCCTTGGTTTGGTTTGGTTTAGTTTGTTTTACGTCCTATTAACAGCCAGGGTCATTTAAGGACAGGCCAGGTTTTGGAGGTGGAGGAAAGCCTGGGTACCCGGAGAAAAACCACCGACCTATGGTCAGTACCTGGCAACTGCCCCATGTTGGATTTGAACTCCAGGGCTTTATCAGGGGGTTTTGGGAATCAGACCCTGAGATCAAATTGGGAAAAAAGGTCAACATATATACATATGTAACAGCTATTTGGGAAATTTTGACAAACACTTTTATAACAAAATACCTTATTTCTTTTCTAAATTACTATTTAAAGCACTGTCAGTACTCATGACATTTACAGTCCATCTTTGTCAAAATTAATGTCACAAGAAGCTCCTCAAGTATGTTAAACCACCAATTTGTTTTTCAAATGTCTGAATTGGGAATTTTAAAGCAGACATTCGGAAAAAGCACACCTTTTTTCATTGGGAATGGGTCCGTTTACCAGACCTAAAAAGAGGGGTGATAAAGCCCTGAACTCGCAATTATAACCCAGAGGTGGACGGGCTAGTGATAGAATGTCAGAACACCTAACAGTGTTACAGTTTGATATACATAAGCGAATATATTCTTTTCCACAGTTACATAACTTTTTTACATCTACAGTCAAATTCAAAAGCAATTTCCATTTACCAGAAGAAAAGAGAATTCTTCTTACCCACCCTAGTTTGAGGGAATCTATAAAGGCAAATCAATCATTTTCAATCCACCATCTATGTAATTTTGAATAACTACATCTTTCTTAATCCTATGAAGCTTACCATCCCAAAGGAAGTCAAAAAGGACCGAACTTAATTTCGAAATAAATCTTTCTGATGGGTTTGGTAAAGTGATAAATAGATAATTAAATTGGGAAATTAACAAAGATTTTATTATATTAATTCTACCTATTGGAGTTAAATTATGCCTTAAATTCCACATACATTTGTATTAATAAGTGCTTTTAATTTATCAAGCTTCTTATCAAAATTCATTCTGGGAATCTCACTTAAGTTGACTGAAAAATCAATTCCTAAAAATGTAAACTTATCCCTACCCCATTGTAGATTTAATTCTGGAAGGAAAGTTTCCTCACTATATTTTTTGCTCCCTATCCATATGACCTGTGTTTTACTTGTATTTATATTTAACCCTGATATTTTAGCAAAATTATTTAGCTCATAAACTGATTCCTTTAATGAATTCTCTGAACCATCCAGTATCAAACCGGTGTCATCAGCATATTGTAAGTTCAGAACATCTACATTTTCAATTTGTATCCCTTGAATGTTAGTATTGTTTCTTATTTTTGCTGCCAAGATTTCAACACAGAGTATGAAGATATATGGTGCGACCAGATCCCCCTGACGACAACCACGTTGAATGATAAAAGGTGCAGAAAAATTGCCTCCTTGGTTAACTGAAGAATAACAATTATTATGTAGTGTCTTAATCCATTTTCTGATATCCACCCCAAAATTGAAAAAAACTAGTACCTTATCAATAAATTCCCATGAAACAGAGTCAAACGCTTTTTCAAACTCTATCATAAGTAGAATACCTGGAATGTTTAGATCTTCTACAGAGCACATTACATCATACAATGAACGAATATTTTCCCCAATATATCTCCCTGATAAAAAGCCTGTCTGATCTTCATTTATAAGTTTTCCAAGAACTGTTTTTATCCTATGAGATATAACACCAGAAGCTATTTTATATACAATGTTTAAAAGAGTTATGGGTCTCCAATTTCTAACGAAATGGCGTGGCTTGTCTCCCTTTGGAATACATGTTATTATGCCATGACGTTGAGTTATAGAAAGCTGGTCTACAGAGAAACTATAATTAATAGAGCGCACAACAAATTCCCCCAAGGATTTCCAAAACGTTTAAAAAAATTCTGATGTGAAAACATCCGAACCTGGACTCTTATTGTTTTTCATATCTTTTAAAATCCTTCCTGCTTCACCTAGTGTTATTATTCCTTCCAAACTGTCAGACTTAGTGTTATTAAGCTTCGGAACCCCACAACCATGAAGATAATTATCAAGATTAATAGAATTAACTTCTCTAAATTTATATAAGTCTTCATAGAATAATCGCACTTCTTTTAAACAATCTTCCTGTTTAGTAATTGTAACACTATTTTCTTTCTGTATCTTCGGAATAATTTTTGAAATAAAATTTCTGTTTTCGAGATTAAAAAAATATGAAGTAGGTTTCTCCCTCTCCTCAATCCATTTTGCTCTTGATCTAATCATACTACATTTAATCTTTCTTAAACGTAATGATTCTAATTCCTTTTTCCTGGCCCCTAACTCTTCCTGATCTGGGTTTGTATTCACTTCTAGAGTTTCTATACATTTTTTTAGATCTCCTTCCTGGATGTTCTGTTGTTTTTTCTTGTATGAAGCATATGATATTGAAATGCCTCTAATTTCCATTAACAAGGTCTCTAAGAACAATTGATCATAAATTAAAAACTGAATATCACTATTAAGAATATTGTCAATATAATTGAGATCATACACCGGCAAAGAATATTGAAGCTTTATATTATCGATACAATTTTTTACCTTATTTAAATACTCGGGTTCAAGTAACAAAGAGTTATTCAGTTTCCAAAAACCCCTCCCTCTTTTAAATTCATTTAATTTCAAAGTTATAACAATGGCTGAATGGTCCGAACGGTAGCTAGGTTCAATAACTGCCTTATTAATACCGAGTAACATAATTTCTGACACAAGAAAGAAATCTAGTCAGGCCTGTTTAACAGGATTATTTCTACGCCAAGTGTATCTCCTACTATCTGGATGGAGTTCCCGGTAAATATCAATAAGGTTGTGAACATCTTTTATTTCTAAAACCTTATCCCTGGCTGCAGCATTGTTAATATTCCTATAAGAATTGTCATAGTCGACCTCTGGGTTCAGCACCAAGTTAAAGTCACCACAAACTATTACATTATCATTTCCGAAGTTTTCCACTGTTTCCGAGATTGTATTATAAAAGCCTGGATTTTCTTGATTTGGTCCATAAATAGAAATAAGTGTTGTTCTGGAGCCTTCAATGTCAATAGCAAGAAAATTTCCATTTAAATCCCTCTTTTCTTTGTGAACTTTATTTTCAAAATTATTGTTTAAAAAAATAGTGACACCACGTGAATAAGATGAAAATGAACTAAAAAAACTATTGTAACCCCACTCATTTCTAATCATGTTCTCCTGCTCGAAAGTAAAATGGGTGTCCTGCAAACAATGGATATGATATTTTTTGTCTCTCAAGTAAGAAAAGACGTCTTTCCTCTTGAATCTGTCACCAAGGCCCTGACAGTTCACCGAAAGTACACAAAAATTACTCATTGACTGGTAGAAGAACTGCGCAGTAACCTCCCAGGATAGAGAAGGCGAAGATAGGGGGAAAGAAAAGTTGAGATAAAGCATGATTTAGGTCAATACAGTAACACTACCACTCAGCACTTACATGACTCACAAAGTCGCTATACCTGATCATTCAAACTTAGGATAGTCATACGTTTCTGCAAAAAGAAATGCCGCAACATGCCAGAAATCATACACCGGAAGTTATATGTATCAACTAAACAGCCAATTAACACACCCGGATAAGGTGTCTGCTAATAAAGGAGTCGAACCGTATGACTATCGGGAATGGATAAATAAAACAGATATGCACTACAATAAATTATGTAAATCTTACTGATTTTTTATGAGTCTATATAACGTACCAATACATATACCGCTACAGAAAAACACCCATGTCTCAATAGTATAAAGGTTATGTAAGTAAATCCTCGATTTTTTTTTAACCAAAAATGACATTAATAATCAGTAATCGTAACTAGAACACTGATACATCAGAAAGGGCCTCGCAATATGTCTGATGCTCCAATGAATATTGGTATTTTAGAGTTATAGTACAGTGATGTTAAATTTGTAAGTGTTAGAAAACAATTATAAATTAAAACAAAAAGCTTCAGCAATAATTAAGAAAAGTTTTTGTATGTTTTTAATCATGTCAAAGTATTTTGTTTCCATTAGCGTTTAACTGTGTGGAATTGTCACATTCTTTTATCTAAGGAAAAAGAAAAAATCTGAAAAAAAATATCAAGACACAATGAAATGAATATTGTCTAATGATTCATAGTAAATATTCTTTCTTACCCATCACATAAGATCTACAAATATTTGTTTATGGTCGCTGTAGTATGTCCATAGTTGAATCACCTTGACCGTTGACCTTTGAACTTGTGACCTTGAACTATGAGTTTGATCATTGTCAGTTAACTTTTGGTTTATTTGTTCACTACTTTGCATAATCGATTAGTGAAGATTCAGTATTTTCATGTTAATGTTAAAATCCAACATGGCCGCCTAACAGCCATTTTGAATCTGATTTGCATGAAATACTACACATGTGATCTAGGATGAATGAGGAATCATCAGTTCCAATTTGATACAAATCCTTTATCTCCTGGAAACATTTTTGTGCAGAAGAAACAGCAAAGATTCAGTATTTTCATGTTAATGTTAAAATCCAATATGGCCGCCTAACAGCCATTTTGAATCCAATTTGCATGAAATACTACACATGTGATCTAGGATGCATGAGGAATCATCAGTTCCAATTTGATACAAATCCTTCATCTCCTGTAAACATTTTTGTGCAGAAGACAAAAAACGGACAGACGGATGGACAGATGGACGGACAGACGGACGGACGGACGGACAGACAGACGGACAACCTGATTACTATAGGGCACCCGCATCTCTCGATGCGGGGCCCTAATTATCCGACGTAGTCATTAATATTGGAGCTGATTAGAATTTATTATGGTATTGTTCTTACCTGTGTGAAAAGCCCTTTTACACGTTCATTCCACACCGCATAACTTTCCAAACACACACAAAAACGGAAAATG
This sequence comes from Mimachlamys varia, assembly GCA_947623455.1. Classification (NCBI taxonomy): domain Eukaryota; kingdom Metazoa; phylum Mollusca; class Bivalvia; order Pectinida; family Pectinidae; genus Mimachlamys; species Mimachlamys varia. The sequence continues at coordinate 15,081,118 of OX392531.1, read as the reverse complement.
CACTGATTAACACAAATACTAGTAAGTTTCACAGACAACGCTGATCGGTTACCAGATAAATCTGTCAAACTCCAGTCTACGTTTCCTACCATCTTTGAGCACTATACGAACAGTTTTCCATCGACACTGTAGGAACTCTTCACATATTCCATATGATAGGCCTCTTTGAGTCCTTGTTGATTTTACCGTGTCAGGTCTTCGTAGATGATGAACCAGGTCCCTTTCAGGTTCCTACGGGCACGTATGATTTCCTGCTTTTTCCTTCTATGAGTGAATTTCACTATAACATTCCTTGGGTTTGTTCCATTGACCTTACCCAGTCTATGCGCTATGTCTATATGACACTCTCTTGTAGTGGTGGTACCTTCAGAGTCTCGCGCACAAAACCGACTACAGTTTTTACACAATCTTCAACAGATTCCTTTTCCTAGGGATCCTTCAGACCCACAATTCTCAAAGAATTTTTCCGTCCTTGCTGTTCGAGATTGTTAAATCTTCCCGTCATTTCTGTAAAGTGATCTTTGGAACTTAAAATCAGGTCCTCCATTTTCGTCACTGTGGTTTTCAAGTCCTCGTTTTCGCTTTCAAGGTCCCTTACTCGATCTTCCAAGGTTTCTATACGTTCGGCATGTTCCACTTGGATATCCAACCAAAGTTTCTCCAGCTTCCTATCTAGTACTTCCTCGGTGATTAAAGATGTCAAAATAACATAAATCTCATCGAGACGATCGTCCGTCGATTTTGGACTTGTCTGACCGGTTCCAGCACCACCAGTCTTGCTGCTACTAATCAAACTCTGTCGGGTAGATTTACTACCAGCTGGCATGACGAAAATATAAATGTAGAAGATAACCAAATACTAATCGACGAATGTCCCTTCATGTAACTATAGTGCGTACAGGCACGCTCAGGTACAGGTAAGTGCTGAGTAGTAGTCAGTCACAAAGCTCAGTCCATGGTCTCAAAAGTTCCAATGAAAATTCCACAAACTTCCAATACATGTAGTTAGATGAACATATATTCACTAACTTATGCAAAGAACGGAAAGTTTTTTAAAGCAATACAAAATGTCGAAAATAACATTTTCAAATACTTTTCACCGGAGCGCTGTGAAAGTCGACTGACTGGGTCCTCGTGACCTTGACCTTCACATAGTGTAGTCTTGCTTTCCTCTAATATTGTTGATTACAAGACAGAAAGCATTAGTAAATTGATTCAAACATAAATGTTATGGTCATTTCACACTTCCTGAAGTTACTATAGAAGATCATTTGACCACAAGTTGTGGAATTTGAGTTTGTGTGTGTTTGATGGACTTCAGAATGAGGGGCTTAATTTAATCTAGCGTAAATTTTGGTCAAGAAGAAAAGTCCATCTCTCTAAGGAGGTTTGATAGCTAATTACATCATGACCAGGGGCTAATCTTTCAGTGAGTGAAAGGTTCCTGATATATATTACAACAATGAATAATGCAGCTCTGAACAGAATTATATTTGTACATAATGACATATACTTACATTGTAGGCCTCTGTTAGTATATCGTCTTCTAACACTTGAAGTTTGATACCTCTTAATCTGAAAGGATAATCAGATAATTTTAAAGTACAACATCTCGGAAATTTAAAGAGTAAATATGATGTGTATTTTTCATTTTTTCCATGACATTTACAACAATCAGTTATTTTTCAAATTACATGTATATGAGATTTGTTTCCCTTTTTTATTGAAATTGACCACCAGTTTAATTCCAGAATACAGGAGTAACCTAATGGCTGCCAGAGAACAGTCTTTGACTTTCTTCAATTTCAAAATTAAACAAGCAGTGTATATATACCAAAAGGGTAAATCATAGCACAGATTGCTAACAATCTGGGTGGAAACAAACTGTCAAGTACTTAATTCCTCTGTAACAGCAAAACGGAGTTGAAATGCCTGCAACTATAGCATTGCAAATAGAAATGGGTGCTGGCATAATACTTGTACAAAATAAGTCTCCAAATACACAACTAAAGATCATGGGAAAAGCACTTCTGAACCAACTTTACAGTAAACTATATAACTATACATGGTACGATAAAAGAACGACTAGCTCTCATAATTATTTCCTAACATGCCTGATTATTCCAAACGTCAGCTTCCTCTTGTACTGCGCATGTCTATACGCTTTTAGATCAATATCTCCTATATGTTTTGAATAATCCTAAATATTCAAATGATCTTCAAGTGTCTACTTGACAGCAGCTATACCTTATAATTAAATAAAAAAGTAGAGGACGGACTGTGTAATAACGAAATTTAACCATGATTTCAAAAGTATCAACAAAATGTCATGCTAAATTTCACACATTATTTCCAATAAAAGGCGGTGTCGGACATTGGGAATCATATTTCAGCTAAGCTTTCCATTGAGTGACTAAGTGTAGCAACCTATCAATAACCGGTATATAGTTCTATTATTTATGGGCATATAATATACATGTATTGCCTTCAAGCAGGTTAAACACAGCTGAAAATGTTACGTTGCATGCACAAACGTTCATTAACTTTGAAGTAGGATTAAAGCTTCATTAACTTCTCAATTGTTAATTAAGGGTAAGGGCTCCATCAAATCAAGATTAAATGTGCTATACATAATTTTGTATTGAACACTAAAACGCAACTCTGATGACGTAGAACGTAATATTCCAAGGAGTTAATATAGTGGGCGAATGCTACTTTCTGTGGCGCTTTAAATGTCTAAATATTGTTCTTTTCTTGGTCATGTTTAATTCTCATTTCTATTATATTCATATAACATGGTTCATACAGATTCTTCATACCAAAATTCAAGCACTGCACTTTTTCTCCATTTTCAAGGTTCATTTTTTTGTCCAAACTTGCAAGGAAAAGGGATTTAATTGACAACTTTAATCTTTTAAATTCAATTGTAATTAATTTTTTTTCAATATCTGAAAACATTGCATGTTTACATCTACCATAGGTAGTAAGTATGAATTCAAGCGCTTTTCATGCATTTAATGTGAGCAAATTCCAGCACTGACCCAAATTCAAGCACTTTTCCAGCACTGACCCCAAATTTCAGCACTTTTCATCTTCAGTAATGAACCATTTATAATAATTAATACAGTGGTAAACACTGTAGCATTATATAATCATAAAAAATACTGATTTACAGAGCGTATGACACGCCAATTACAAAATGTACTTATCATGAAATCGTTTCAGCAGGGGTTATGTCCCTTCCACTGCTACGATGGTTAATAAGGGTGGCAGCCCATTTATGTGAGCATATAGATTATGTGCTATATTTTGAATAGTCAACATAACTTCTAAACTACTGCTGTCCTTAACTCTTTTCCTAAGACACTTGTTTCTGTAGCTATCATATATATTCCAGACTTTCTTCTTGTCCTCATTTTTCTTTGAAGTAATTATCTTGGAATTTATGTCTTTGTGCTGTTCAAGTTCATTGATTGCTGTTAAATTGTTTTCCCTCAGACATTTTGACGCCATATCATCCACAAATGAGGTATTAGATTGGGAATCCCCTAATTTAAATGAGGTTTAATTGAGGATTTCCAATTAAACCTTAATTAAAGCTCCATTAACTTATTGGCCTTTAATGAATCTTTAGAACAATACATTTTTAATCCATGATTAACTAATCCTGGATTAAGATTTAATCTATAAAAAGGTTTGGTTTGGTTTGGTTTGGTTTGGTTTATTTAGTTTTACGTCTTATTAACAGCAAGGGTAATTTAAGGACTTGTGCTAGGTTTTGAAGGTGGAGGAAAGCCGGAGTACCCAGATAAAAAAACACCTTATACCTACGGTCAGTACCTGGTCATTTTAACTGCCCCACGTGGAATTCAAAGTCGCACCCCAGAGGTGGAGGGCTAGTGGTAGAATGTCGGACACCTTAACCACTCGGCCACCTCGGCCGCAACTAAAATATACAGGAGGTTTAACTTAATGGACCTTAGAACAACCGGTCCCAGATCTGTACTCCTTATGAACTATTCATACCGTTATTTTAACAAAAACTGATGTGTACATGTATTTTCGTTATTACTAATAAAGATATCCTGAACTGAATAACCAACAAAGCAAGCAGAGACATAAATTGTGTATGTTTACAAACTTCTCTGTGCCCTTTAGCCTCAGGAGCATGTGCTGACCTACCTTGTGGATATAAAGGACTCACACAACTAAATAATTTACTATATGTAATTACTAAGCTTTAGAGCTAATAACTTTAATATTAGAAGTTCAACACTATAATTTTTATAGTGACAACTGCCCGGATTCACAGATACATACATGGCAAAGACTTCAAATGGCATTTTATGAGGAGTTTACTGGCATATTAGCTCACTACAGGCGTCTGCTTCGGACAACTGGAAATTTACATGTCAAACCAGTGAAATGGGATGGGAACACCCTCTGACTTTTGACCGCCATATCAATCTGCCATCACATATCAAAATCTACCAAAAGTATACATTTTTGTAAAGTTAAATATTTATAGACTTCATTCAATTCAGAATATGTCAACAATTACCTATTTAGATTATTCAGAATCACTGTATTTAGCTGGAAGAAATTTTCGGTAGGGGCTACAAACATATGAAACACTTTGTGATAGGCTGATTTAGTTGTGTGAGTCCTAAATAAACATAACTGTGAACCTGCAGTGTTGCAAATCGATGCACAGATTAATGTAAGCAGATAACAGTTATCTTATTAGACTTCAGTACAAGATAAAGTCCTGAATTTATAGTACTTAAATTTCTTCACAGCACCTCTATACCTGAAATTTGTGATCATTATTATTTTTCATAAGGCTACCAGCATCATGCAGACGAAAGACATGCTCAGTATATGGAATTATATCATATACCCATCAACAGGCCCATTTGTATGCACGCTCTCAATAAAACATGTTATTTGCACACTCTTAATTAAACATGTTATTGGTTGATCTGAAATATAACAAAACATGCAATTTCTCATAGGCTCTTTCGATCTTTAAATATACGCAACTTGCGGCAAAACTTATTACATTTATAGCTTTAGTTAAGATAAACTAACATCAGCAATTCTTACGTGGTTACCGGTACAGAAGCAGTTGAAACACGGTATTTGTCTACCTTCGGCTTGTTGAAGTGGGCCACCCCTGAATTATTTTCTTTTCTTTAATGGACAGAGATGAAAACAGTCAATTGTGGAAAAGGAGGAAAACCAATATTTTAAGGGGTTTTAATGGGAAATTAAAAGAATTAACATTACAGCCAAATTATCAAAAACGAGGAATTCCTCCATTTGGAGGAGGATTTTATCCCTGTTTGGATTTCTTGTTGGTTACTGTTCAGGTTTACTTTGTTTTAGGCTAATTTTTGCATGGTCATCAACAAGATTTTTTTTCATAATTTTTCAGAATCCCAAAAAATTTCTTGAAGTTACTTATATTAATTGGGCCTTTAAAAAGAAACTTTGAACATCTGGTTTCGGATAGTTCAAACACACAATTTGAGTGCTGAACTTACGTAATTATTGATTGAGGTTGGCTCTTGGTAATGCAATGTATATCCTCGTAAAACTTGCGTAAACTTATCTTCTACTTCTATACTTCTACCAATTGCTTGCCTACATGTAGTAGTGTTTTACCAAAACTTGTTATTTTATTAAATACAGCAAAATACATGACCAAAATAGACCACAAAATACATTTTGTGATTGAGAATCGATAATTTCAACCATATTTGGTACATTTGGTGGTTTTTCTGATATTTTGTGTATATGTCTAAAAACGCATGCACGTTTTTGCAGAATACTGCGAAAGATAATTAAAACAATGAATATCATTTTTTGTTACTTTAATATACACAGAATGATAGACGAGCCTTCGATTTTTGAATAAATCTCTCTTTCAATTGAAAACCGCAGAATAAGAGAACGTACTCGTCACATGAATGGCAATTTACGTACATTCTGAACACCGATCACATCTGGATCAAATTTTTAAAATGTCCATCGCCAATCGACAAATTTATGTGGCACGCCGCATAGCCAAAACAAAAATCTTACCGTCTGCGGTATGACGAGTTATGACAATATGTCAGATCTCTTAAATCAAACATCTTCCCGTTGCATGTAGCGAAATATACTCCTCTGCCCTCCATTTTGAACTATTTACTTTTTTAGATATTCATCACCTGACTTAGAGGCATGGTGAAACTTCGACAAAATTAACAATTAAATTGGATTCAAGCATACAGTAATATTGTCACAAAGCAAAAACTGCCCATTCCTATTACGATAAATTGTTTTTAGCGATTGCCAGTTTTACTTTTTGGGGCGAATGTATAGCACGTGAAAAGATGTTCTTCGGCACTTCCAGCAGTGTTTTTTTAGGTAATTTAATGATTTTGAAAGAATTGTCAACAAAGTTCAATTTATGTTGTATAAATACTGGTGGAATTCGTATATATAATACACTTCCGCGTGGAATCGGACAGAATTAACTCGCTGATTATACCAATTCGTTCTCGGCTTCGCACCTGTCAAACATCGCTAGCGTAAATTTTTGCCATCGTAAACATGTGTGGCAGTTGAGGCACATAATTGGTATCAAAATACATTTCTCAAACTTAGTTAGTAATTAGGTAACTGTATCGTAAATGTAAATTACGTTATGTCTGTGTTATTATTTTAATTTTATACATTTATTTGACACGAAACTTACATTTACATGACAAATGACCTATTTAATATAAAATAATGCCCCTATATTGCCCCCACGAGATACAGGTAACTACTTTTACCTGAACTGAAAACAGCATGCAATGGACGACATTTTTTAGAGGGGGTACCTGTGTATTTCTCCCTGATACTCTGATTTACAGAATAATATCGAAATTTTCACACTGGGTTATCATTCTACGAACATTGCAGTAACTTTGTATTATTTTTTTTAAATGTTTCAAATAACTATATTAAAAAATATTTGTGCACTCCCATTTCGATATTATTTACTGAATATTTTTTCCTAAGGCCATACCAATTTAATTTATTGTTCTTCGGATTTACTGCTCCTGTTTTGGAAAAATAAAATAAAAGTAAAAGTAAAATATCACCGCTCCAATTTTAGCGTCAATGAAAAATGATGATGGTTCAAAATTGAGAAAATGCCATTACGGATAATGTGAATGTTTTAAACGAAGGTAAAAATGGTATTTCAAGCGTTTTTTTGCAGAAACACTGGGAATGTGTCTAAATGGACTTCTTATCGTGTTTGTTGCTACATAATCCGGTCACCATAATGTATTGCAAAATACCGCAATAGAATGGTTTATCGTTCCAAGATCTCTTGATCAAATAAACAGAATACGGAACTCAAGCAGTCTCACTAAAAGCGACATCAAGCATGAACCTTAACGTTTTAGCCAACGTATGCCGACGTATGAAAAAAATATAAAAATCCCTAAAACGTTGGCATACGCTGAACTTTCGGGTTTTTTTTCAATTTTGGGCGTATATATAACGTGTTCATAACGAGTTTGAACGTATACATAAAGTATTAGTTACTTATCTCGAACGTACCGATAAGGTATAGATAACTTATACCAACGTATAGAATAAACATGTCGACGTATTTGACGTGTTCCAGACGACCACATAACTTACTTAACTTGTTTCTAACGAACAACTACCGTATACTAGCGTATAGGCAGCTTATTGGCAGCGTATTGGGAATTGGTATATAAAATGAGGTTTACAAGAGCAACCCGTCAGTACTCCTCAAAACTCTATGGTGAGCAGATGTACATGTCATACGAGAGATGGAGGATCCGGCAAAACTGAGACGAGAATACCTACTAGCTGTCCTCCAACATCAGTATGGCCTCATCGACTTGACACTTTACCAGTTGCGTGCCAATAGAGTCAAAAGAAGAAGACGTGAAAGGAGGAGAAGGAACTGGGTGAGACCATGGATCGGGAGGCGACGTCAATTTGGCATGTATGACCAACTCCGTAACGAGGACCATGCATCCTTCACTTACTTCCTGGGCAGTCTTCTGCATTGCCTGGGCTTGATCCTCCCATAGCTTCTTATCCACCCTCCGGTAGTCAGTTTTTTTTATGTTCCAGACCATGGGGTTGTCGCGAAGGAAATCGCACATGGCCTGCTCGTCTTTTAAATCAAGACAACTGTGTCTTTTTGGCCCTCTTTATTTTGGCAAGGGTTCCATGAGAAAAGGTAGAGGCCATCGATACAGCTACAGATGCAACGGAAGGTGTGGGAGAGGCGTTGGATCCTGTACGGGATCGCGTTGGTGATGACGAAGGCATGGACACGCGGCCAACAACATACTCTCCTGTACCTTTGTTATTAGACAGAGAGTCTGAGGGTGTTGGTAATGGTTTATCATTTGGTCTTCGACCACGTCCACGCCCACGACCAGCAGACTTCTTCTTAGGCAGTTTTGATTTGAATTTGCGAGCGGCAGTACTTTTATAGAATAAGTCACGTGATCGTCGGCGATAGTGCTGCCGCACGTTATGTATAAGTTAGACTATTGTTGGACATCAGTTGTGAACGCTGGTAACACGCTAGCAATTCGTTCCTCATAGGTTTACAAAATGTTTTGGGTACGCTAGACAATATCTCGACATTTTTCGACTTATGAGTAACTTACACGTAGCGTATGTGAACGTGTGTGAACGATCACATAGCCTAACTGCAACGTACGCCCCGAGCTCGCCGTACAACGACGTATACCAGCGTATATCAGCGTACGTCAGTGTGCTGTATCGTATACATATCGTACTCATAACGTACCCACCGTACGCCAGCGTATTAGCCACATTTTTCATACTTCGGCGTATGCTGGCTAAAATGTTAAGGTGTGACAGGGCCATAAGCGACATCTGAAGATATGTTGTTACTACAATTGTTCAACTATAATACATGTAACACCTCTTTATTGAATTTCAAATCGTTTTTCTCCTCAAGCGATCGACCCAATCTTTCAGACATCATTGTCATTTCATCAGTCTTATTTTAATAGAATAGGCCTACTGTTGATAGTTAAAAAAACGTGTTTGTTATTAATATTTTGTATTTATGTAGGTATTATCATTCAAACTCTCATCCAGATGCCGTAGTTACCTAGCTACAAATGTACCAGTAATCAGAACATTTAAATCCCAAATGGATTAACACTGGGTTCATGATGCTTTTTCAACCATGATATAGACAATAATGAACTTATTCATATACTGGACGTCAGCTTATAAACTGATTTTAGTTTTTATGATCTGGATATTAAGTACACAAATAATGCTTGTGTCCATTAATATTACTATTTACTATTATTGTAAATCGAAGTTTGTCAGCAATACACCTAGTGCTATACATCTAGCTTTCAGGTTTTTTTTATAGCGGTACATCATACATATATTTTATCATCATCAATTTATATCAATTCGATAAAATATGCAATCTGCATGAAAAGAAGCATCTTAATACCCCCCAAAAAATGTGGTTGCTAAAAGGTGTTTCCTGCGGCTTTGTTTCAATCACTAAACTTGAATGGCTTAATACCTGGGGTCTTCTATTAAAAAGGTAATTTAAGAAAGCTTTTCTCTTAAATGCTGTTTTATTGCACAGCTTTATACAAGTAGTTTGTACCATAGAAATAATAAAAAAAAAACACTACAACAGTTTAAATACGTGTACTATTTGGTGATACATTATATTAATAGTCAAACACGTATTCTAACATTTAGCCTTTTGAAAACTACCGCTCGCTCGAAGTTTTAAGGAATTCAAAATTTTTGTGAAAACAAAAAAAGGGCCTGTTTCAAGTAATGTTAATTCTCCATAGGAGCCTGCCCCCATATAATTTCTTATCAAGCTCAAGTACAGTTTTTTTCTTTTCCGAAGAATAATTTTACACCTTTCCGACACCCAGATTTCATAATGTCAGTGAAAATGTATTTTTATTAAGTTGTCGTTTTGAGCATCAAAGACATAAGGTCGTAAATAAAAGAAGGTTATCTCGAAATTGTAATTTGCAACATAGTATAAATTTCTTTTGATAAATATTTCCAAAACATCGTGTTTATTCATAAAACATAAAACAAAAATTTTCTTTGATGAAAATGCACTTGCAGAGACATAATTATGAAGAAAAATGCCATAAAATCGCAATTTTCTCCCTTTATATAGTTTTGGATGCAAATTTCCATTACAAAATCGGATAGAGCTTTACTTGTTTCATATGTGTACCAAAAATCAGCTAATTCCATGTGGTGGAACGTTCTCATATCGCCGCCTGAATGTGGTTGTAAATTGAAAGAAAAGGGGAAATGAGTAACAACCTTGTCTGAAACCCTATTATATAGCTTATTATATACAAAATTTTATATTGAATATCAGAGCGGATATTTTCATGACAGTTTTATGATATCTAACGACTAAATAAACAGTATAGATATAAAGTTTTAGACTGAGGACACCCTGATACATGAATACTGTTTTATCTCAAGTTGTCCTCTTTTGAATTTTCTGATCGTGTAGACTTGTACATTTATCCGTATCTTCTTATCTTTGTCTATACGTTTACGGAATTATTGACTTGACGCTAGCTAATCTTGTCTCACTTTCCTTGTTTTGTTGTCTCATCTCCAAAGCGTTGTGGCTCTGTCAGGGTTGGGACCCTGACTTGTCTCACTTTCTTTGTGCCTGCCGACCACGCCACATCGAATAGATAGATTATCCATATGAAATATTTTATTTTGTTCTAAGTAATCAATCAATTCTGCGCTTCTTGGAGGTATTGAATGTGATTTATTATGTATTGTCTTGTTAATTGTACCAAACTACTAAGTATTAGCTGTTTACAGCAATCATCGGTGGCTTGCTATTTTGTTACTTTATCGACGCTTCATAAACAAATCGTTATTGTTTCAAGATGGAGGGTAAATGTGTTGGAGAAGGCTGTCAACTATACTTCAAGAAACGTAGTGGCAATAAGAACAGAAGTGCACGCAATGTAAATATTCCACAATACAAATGGCTCCAAGATACGCTGGTGCAACAAGGATTGATGTCAGCAAAGGAACAAGCACTTATTTGCCAGAAGTGCTACATGAAGTATCTTCGGAACAAAAACCGGAATTTCCTCAGGTCAGTGTTCTTCTCTTTTTGGAATTTCGAAGTCAACTGTGTCCAAAACTTTTCACACCATAGTACAGGCATTAGACACATCGATAGTCCCACAATTTCTAGGTCCGGATCACTTGACAAGAGAACAGTTGCTCGGGCACAATACTGTCTTTTCAGAAGCATTTTTTGGAGATAAAGCCACTGCCATATTAGATGGCACCTATATTTATATCCAGAAAAGCTCCAACCACAAGATCCAGAGAATGTCCTACTTTGGCCAGAAGAAAAGAAACTATCTCAAATTCATGAGCATCGCCTTACCAGATGGCTACATTCTGGACACAGTAGGACCATTCACTGGCAGCGAAAATGATGCTACAATTACAAAAAAGTCATGGGCAAGCTAGTTACATGTACTTGGCAACAACCAGATGACAATGTTGTCGTTGACCGAGGTTTTAGAGCTGTCCTACCAGTTCTCGAAGCCTCTGGCCTCAATGCTAGCATGCCGTCATACCTGAAACCCGGTCAAGGTCAACATTCTGATGTCCAAGCAAATCTTGACAGAACTATCACCAAATCGAGGTGGATTGTGGAATCCTATCATGGTCGTCTGCAACACTGGACGTTCTTCCGAACACAAATGGTGTTTAACAGCTTTATCAATGTCATCGAGGCTTTCCTTTGAACCGTCACAGCCTGTCTGAATGGTATAAGAGGACCGATCTACCAGAGATATCCAGAGAGAGATGCCAAAGATAGGCTAATGGCTAAACGTATGAAGGAATGTTTGGCAACACCGAATGGTTTAGCTCAGAGATTCAAGACAGATCTGGATCTATCTAGACGGGCAAGATCCAAGTTTGTCAAGATGGAATGCATCTTCCGTACTGTTTCCCCGTCTCCATCTCGATTACTTGAGAACCATGACGTGTGGAACGTATCAGATATCTCTGGCTCCTGGTTGCATTGTCGAACATTTAAGTGATGACAGAGACTATGAGGTGAGGCTTTACCAGCACCCCCTCGACCTTCTCCGATGTCAAATACATTCTCGACACAAAAGCCAAACAAAACATAATGTTTGGATACGGTTGACCGTTTCATCCGATGATGAGGCCCAAATAAAGGACTACTACTGCCAGTGCCCAGTTGGAGAGAGAACGATGGGAATGTGTGCGCACATCTCCAGTATCTTGTACTACCTTGGGTATTACAGGGCGCTGGAAAACCCTCGACCATTACAACCACAGGTAAAGAAATACCGACAAAACTTGAAATAGTTTTCCATGCAGCATAGGGGTGCATATGTCGAAAGTACATTTTGGGCTCGATATGAAAGATCCCCGTTACCATGTGACTAACCAAACTTATAAATATATATAGGTATTATACAATCGCCCGTAGCTATGAACACTCCCGCGAAAACCAACCAAAATCATAAGGAACACGTTGTGTTTGTTGTTCTGTCTATTTGTTGTTCTGTCTATTTGTCAGCCAATGTCTTCAACCACGGGGACTTGTGAAGTAGCCATCTTGGATTTTTTTTATGAAAAAGTGTTTGTCTCATTTTTTTTCATGTCTGTGTACATATTCTCAACATACCGAGCAAATACTATCGTGTTTTTGTTAATTATCTAAAGAAAGTCGAAAATCGGCAATTCAACCATATGCTAATTCAACCCAAGATTTGAAAATGTTCCACCACTTACATTTTGATGATTTTTCCTCTCATCAATAGCATATTACGTACTGTTAAATAGGATAAAAATTGGTTTGCATCCAACACCCATAAAAGGGTGTATTCTCTAAAAAACACAGTTTTTGTGTCTAAAATGTTATCATCGAAAATAGCATTTTTGAGATTGTTTCTTCAATAAAACAGCCAAATGGCGGGATGGAAACATGATTTTCTGTCACAATCATGCCATGAATGTATTCTTTACGGTGACTATCATTTGATTAGATTTTCATTAATATTTTACATAACATGCACATTTTATCATCACTTATACGGCTTCTGAAAGGTACAACTTTGAGAAGCCATAAAAAACAAATCAAGTGACTTAAATCTTTATACTTTATAGATTTGTGACCACAACGGCATGGGCAATGCACCACCAACAGGAAATTTGAAACAGAGAAGGGGCCATTTTGGAAACAGGCCCTTTCCCCCACTCCCTCCAATTTTGAAATCTCATTTTCCGAAGAACAATAAATCAAATTAGTATGGCCTAAGTATAGATTTTTTTAATTTTGGGGACTTAACTGGATTTTATATCAATATTTAACATAATGGGATAAAGCTTATGCCATGTATTAATTGGAAGGAAACATTAAAATTTCAATATTACCATTTTCATCCAAGTAACAACCAATATGGCTGTACCAAGTCCTTACATTAAAAATACCAACTAAATTCCTTCAAGCTGAGTTGCAGTCTTTTATAATATATATTTCGTCATTGCTTGGATAAACATGATTGGATGGCCAATAACATTCCCTTCCAAATACTAAATCAATTTGTTTCTAGCAGGTTGCATTGTAGTATACATTTTGCACATGTACAGATGTTTGCAAACTTTTACTAAAAGTCAAATAGAAGCCTTTTTAAAAAATATTCTTATTATATGTAAAGCATAGATAGATAATTTTGAAAAAATCAGTAAGACATAAATTCCCTATGGCGCTTTTGATTTTCTATAGATAGCAACCATGACTTAAGCCTTGAACTTTGAACCCTGAAACAGTATGATATCTGAGGTATAATCATACTTGACCTTTGAATAACAACAGGCCCATTGGGCCTGCATCACTGATTACCTGGTATCAATTTCTCATTTGTAACTCTAAAGTCAAATCAAATCTATTACTGTAAGTAATTCAGATGAACATGTTAAGATTTAAACATATTTTAACCCAAGTGACCTTGAAAGCAAGACAAGATAATTTTCCTTCACAAACTTTGTTCAGCTTCTTCCAAGCCAATTATCATATCTCTAGACCTTTTCAAGTATTTCGGAAGAAGTCGTTGAAATGCGTTAACAGATTTAACCCTGTGACCTTGAATATGAGTCAAGGTCATTTCTTTTTGCAAACTTTGTCAGGCTTTATCCAAGGAACCTTTCAGCCAAATATCATGCTTCTAGGCCTTTTGGTATTTCAAAATAAGTTGTTTAAAGGTTTGAACAGATTTCAACTCTGTGACCTTGAATATATGTCAATGTCATTTCTTTTCACAAGCTTTGTTCGGCTTTATCCAAGGAAGCTGCCAGTCAAATATAAGGTCTCTATGTATAATGATCTTTCAGATGATGTTGTTTGAAGCTTTCGATATATTTGACCCCTGTGACTTTGAAAGTATGTCAAAGTGGTTTTTTTTTAGCAAACTTTGTTTAGCTCCTTCCAAGAAAGCTACTAGCCAAATTTCATGTCACAAGGCCTTTCAGTATTTCAGAAGAAGTCATTTAAAGGAAAAGTTGAGGGACGACAGATGGATGGACAACGGACAACGCACCATCGCATAATTATAAGCTCTCATGGCCCTTCGGGCCAGGTGAGCTAAAAACAGTTGGATGACACACAACAACAGACAAAAGGTGATTAGAATATAGGCCAGCTAGTTACTTGAGACTTCATCTCTGGGGACCTCAAAAGCTGACAGATGATAGACGCTGTAATATGGCTGAAGTTTGCTAGTACTTTGGACGGAATGAGCTAAAACCTACAATTTACAGAAACTCATAAAACTAAATTACATAAGTGCTCATTATGGTTATTTAGGGAGCACAACTGTGTAGGTTTCAGGGACTTGTGTAATATATAGCATATAATAACATAGTTCATGCTATTATTTGTAATTCATAAACAAAGTCTTATAGCAGATGATAAGTTATATATTCCACAATGTGGCAGAAATTCTCCAAAATCACCAGTTTCCACTGGTCATAGTATGAGATTTTGGGACACACATGTACACCAATGATTTTGTCTCTGACCTACAATAAACTGTAAGTGAACCTGATGGCTAATACACGGTAAAATACTCACGTATGTATTGACTGACATGTGAATTAATTAATACCAACTGCAAGGAGGTAACAATGAATGAAAGGTATTTGCTGTAAAATACTTAATTCTCCCAAAACAGCAAAACCAAATTAAAATGTCATCAAATGATAAGAAATCAAAATGGCTGCCTCACTAAGCAGCATCATTACGCACAACTATAACAATAAAGATTATGAGAAGAGGATTTTTGTGTATTATCCAACTTTACAAAAGAATGATAAAAGAAAGCTTCATATTTTACATAATTACAAAAATATGCGTGATAGTTGAAAAGTTGGCCAACCATATCCAGGACTAAAAAACTAACCTGTACGTGTCTTCCTCAATGCACATGTACACCACCGTTTGCTTTTATATCAGGATCCTTTATATGTTTGATCATATCCTTAATATACAAATTACCTTCAAGCATCTGTTTGACAGCACATTAATACCTAATAACTAACTCCCAAAGTAGAAGACGGAATTTTTAATGACGGAATTGAACCATAAATTCCACTATAATTATATATCAAACGTGAATTTGATGAAAAAATAATGTCATGCTAAATTTCATCCATTACTTCCAATGGAAGGCGGTGTAGTACATCGGGAATCATAAACTTTCCAGTGGATGATTGTGTGTACCTGTGTGTTAATTACCTATCAATTACCGGTAGTTCTATTATTTATGGGCATTATATTTTGTTAAACAGTCAGCTGAAGAACACAATATACACATGACTGTGTAATTGGTGTGGTTTTTAAAGGGACAATTTATTGAAGTTTGTCTACTTTTTACAATATCACCAAATATTGTATAAAGTTGTAGGTCTATATACTCTTTGTTAACTTTTCATACTGATATTTTGACAAAAGCTGATATTTTCATGCATTCTTTTTTGAACTAGAGCTGTAAGCCAATGGCTGACTATATATATCCCCCATCTCATGTTGTTTGCAAAATACAGTCTTGTAGTACCAACACCTTTTTTAGAAGTTTTACAAATGCAATGCATGCATATGTAAATGTCATTAAGTCTTGTAAAATGACCTTTCATTATTGAAATTTATGATGCCAGTTATTACAACATTTTTGACACACGTCTTAGACTTTTGAGAAAAGAAATATTGCATGCACATCTACACATGGTCCTTTATATCTGTGTGAAGTTTCATTGAAATTGGGCAAGCAGTTTAAGAGGAGTTGTCTCTGGACAAATTTTTTCTACAGACGGACGGACAGACAGACTGGGTACATCAAAGGGTACATTTTGGTTTGGTGTATAATTAAAAATTCTTCTGTATTTCCCCTATCGGGTCCTGCCCCTCAGGCTTATTTGGGAATTGGGGACTGTTCAAAACCACTCTTTAACTGCAGTTTCTACAAAACTGAATTAATGTATGTTTCTGCCCTAGTTTAGTAAAAATATGAGGTTCATTTATAGAAGCATTTTATAACAAGGACATAGTGTTAAGATCCCACACCCATGCAAATATTGTATTTCATGAAATTGAGGTTGGCTTAATAAATAAAAACCAATCGTTTAAAACCATTACTTGTTATGTTCCATGGTTCATACAAACTTTTTCTGACAAAATTCAAGGACTTTTCCAAGCCATTTTCCCCTTTTTCAAGGCAGACTTTTACAAAGTAAATGTATACAAAATTTCAACATGGATAAACTCTATTTCATATACTAACACGATATGTTTGTAATGCACCTTTTTGATTGGATATGGACCATGTTCTAATATGCGATAGAATCATGATCAATTGTATCAAGCTCCGCCCATCAAGCTTAATTAAGCCACACCCCGTTGCTACTCAAAACAAAATGGCGTTCTGGTGGGGATCGTCTATCCATTTACATTTCACTGCATGATAGGTAAGATAAGTAACCAACAGAGTAGACAGGTCCGATTGAATGTATTTATTGAACTGAGGCCCAGAGGGCCTGTATCGCTCACCTGGATACATTGGTATCTAGGTAATCATGATAAAATATTTTCTTTTTGGCTCGCCCCTCAGCTCCCTAGGGGGTCAGTCCCACCATTAGTACAATTTTGAATCCTGAGCACCTATGGATGCTTCCTGACAAATAAGGCTCATTTCCAATCAATGGTTATGGAGAAGAAGTCGATTGAACCAAGATAGCTAAATAACCCTTTTTGACCCCGCCCCTCAGCTCCCTAGGGGGTCAATCCCACCATGAATACAATTTTGAATCCAAAGTACCTAGGGATGCTTCCTGCCAAATAAGGCTCATTTCCAATCTATGGTTATTGAGAAGAAGTCGATTGAACCAATATAGCTAAATAACCCTTTTTGACCCTGCCTCTCAGCTCCCTAGGGGGTCAGTCCCTCCATGAGTACCATTTTGAATCCTGAGCACCTAAGGATGGTTCCTACCAAATAAGGCTCATTTCCAATCAGTGGTTATGGAAAAGAAGTCGCTTAAACCAATATAGCTAAATAACCGTTTTTGGTCCTGCCCCTAAGCCCCATAGGGGGTCAGTCCCACCATGAATACAATTTTGAATCTGAAGTACCAAGGGATGCTTCCTGCCAAATAAGGCTCATTTCCAATCAATGGTTATTGAGATGAAGTCGCTTAAACCAATATAGCTAAATAACCCTTTTTGGCCCCGCCCCTAAGCCCCCTAGGGGGTCAGTCCCTCCATGAGTACCATTTTGAATCCTGAGTACCTAGGGCTACTTTCTGCCAAATAAGGCTGATTTCCAATCAGTGGTTATGGAGAAGAAGTCGACTAACCAATATAGCTTAATAACCCTTTTTGGCCCACCCCTCAGCCCCATAGGGGGTCAGTCCCACCATTAGTACAATTTTGAATCCTGGGCACCTAAGGATGCTTCCTTCCAAATAAGGTTGATTACCAATCAGTGGTTATGAAGAAGAAGTCGCTAATATCAATATAGGTAAATAACCCTTTTTGGCCCCGTCCCTAAGCCCCCTAGGGGGTCAGTCCCACCATGAGTACAATTTTGAATCCTGAGCACCTAGGGTTACTTTCTGCCAAATAAGGCTGATTTCCAATCAGTGGTTATGGAGAAGAAGTCGCTTAAACCAATAAAGCTAAATAACCCTTTTTGGCCCCACCCTAAGACCCCTAGGGGGTCAATCCCACCATGAGTACAATTTTGAATCCTGAGCACCTAGGGATACTTTCTGCCAAATAAGGTTGATTTCCTATCAGTGGTTATGGAGGAGAAGTCGTTTAAAGAAATTGTTGACGGACAACGGACGGACGGACGACGGACGGACGGACAGCGGACGGACGACGGATGCCACGGTATGGCATAAGCTCACCTCGGTCCTTCGGACCAGGTGAGCTAATAAATCAAAAATAAAACGTAATCATTTCATGTTCTTACTTCCATTTATTCATGAAACGTTAATTCCATCCATGTGTAAGGCATCTTGATCCGGAATCAAAACAAACATTTCACAGTGACTGTCGTTACACAAAACTTTTTACTGATCTACACACACGATTTTGTCGATAAGAACATATATTTTGGCATGCATCGATACTGACATGGAATTGTAGACTTTTTGTCGATGTTTATCAAAGTATATTGTTCATACATACATTCACGAAGAATCTAAATCCAAATATTCCACCTTGTCAACATCCAGAACAAGCGTTCGCCATTACATATATGAGTGTGTCTAGATGACCGACTTTTGAAAACTTCCTTCTGATTGGTCAGTTGGCTATAGAAAGACATGTCACCAGCCAGGTCACAGAGTACTTTACTACGTACTTGTAGCAAGGAAATACAATGTATCTAAATATAATAACATAGTAAAATATGTGCAGAATTAGTCAATAATGAAACCCGAGCGAGGGGTTCAGTCTACCAAGCGAATCTCGTTAAAATGCAATAATTGCTTTGAAAGATATCATTCGCAAAAGCAATCAGCAAATCACAGAATTAGCCGAGAAACGAACTTAAACAAGATGCAAGTAATACTTAAAGTCTACCAAGCAAGTCTCACCCAAATACAAATATGCCTTCAAAAGATATTGTGTAGAACATAATCCAAACTGATGGAACCAATGGGCGAGTAAAACTAAAGTACTTAAAAGGATAGAGGACGGAGATTTCTCCATGGCACAACCTCACAGAGGCCTTCATGCAAATTAGGTAAAAATAGTGATCACAAAAAGCATTTTGTAATGGTAGAAATTGCTGCAAACCAGTCAATCTGATAATGCAGATAGGACATCCATAAAGACACCTGCACTCTTTCATTGTAATAAGCAACACACCGCTACAATGAAACACGGTTATTACGAATCCAAGGGGACCGGAACTAAATCAGTTTGTTATACAGATAGTTCGTAATAAGTGTATAACTAATTTTATTGTTCAAACAAAAACAAATCAAAAGTGATGCAATAATTTATTTCCTCTTCGCATGTATGCACCATTCACAATATTCACAGTCGACGAGTGTTCATTAAAAAAAAGTCAGTCGACTTTCTGGTTAAACTTTTCTCGTGAGATAGCACTGACCACATTTTCAAGTGTATTCAAAGCTCTTAAAGCATCAGACGTACCATTTTTGAGCCCCGAGAAAACGGCATATCTCATGTAAATAGTCACTCACCGTAGCACCACTTAGCACGGAGTGGTCCTCCTCTGTCTCTATTAGTTTTCTCCTCATCGTCGCTGTCCCAAGCATTCACAATGTCTACACCAATCATCTCCGTATGTAGTATTTATAACAAAATCTTCAATACTGACAAAATCGGCCATGGTGACCTCGACCTCGGCAGCCTTCGTTGGATTGGTTCGTACAAGAGTGTTAAAATAACTCTATATTTCAGCTGAGGGGACCTCTAAATTTGTTCGTTATGAACAATAATTCTCTATATGAAATTCGCAATATGACTACAGAATTACAAAGAAATAAAAGGAGAATAGCTGGGGAACCAGAATCTGTTTGCAATACCCCTGAAATCGCTATAAGCGTGTTCTTGACTAAACATGTTTTACTGTATAAGGTTACCAAGAATTTTGGGCATGGAGTGTAATGAAGATGTGGATTGATTAGGTTGCTTTACAAGCGTGACTGTTAGGAATTTTCCTTTAGTTCAGTGCGAGGGCATCAGGCTGGAAAGCCAAGGATCGTGGGTTCGAACTTCAGTAATGGCATTATCTTTATCACTTTTCCTTATCCTATTACAAACTGGTGTCAATGACTCTTGCCATTTAAAGGTAGGAGAATCCTTGGCGGGGAGTCACAGAACCTGGGTTTCAGGTGTAGAAAAAATTTCGAAAAAGTGTAAAAGATGTACATTGATTTGGTTGCCTTCCAAGTTTGATCTGAAGAGAATTTCCCTTAAGCCCAAAAGTAGAGTATATCAGACTGGAGAGCCATGGGTCGCGAGCTCGAGCCCCAGCAACGGTATTATCTTGATCACTTTTCCATGTCCTATTACATAATAAGTAATAATAAGTAACAGGTACCTGGAAAAGACGAGAGTTCTGAAGTCCCCTCATTAGTTCCGAGTACATGTACATTAGACACTGAATGTAATCCTGGTATTGTGAAGCTCCATAGGCCAAGGAAAACAGATCCAGCAGTTTAAAATTGCAGCAAATTTTCATAAAAACCGTGTCTAGGTTAGATGCTGATGTCAAAAATCAGGGAAACAGACTTATCAAGACAGGAGGGCTATGGGACCTGGATCACTCACTGGGATATACAGCTCGTGGAAAAACATCCTCCAAATAATACCAGGCATAGGGGCAGGCCAAAACTTGTACCATATTAAGTATAAAAGTTGGGTTATTGGGTGGGGATCTAAAAGGCATTAAGCTATGGCCCAGGGATAAGTCAGCAATGGTGAGGCAGACTCTGGAATCAATCCACTATCATGACTGCATCTGTCTCTATATGGAAAGGGCGGGGCAGGCCCCGGGGCAATCTTTGAAACAAGGAGAATATGTGCATTCATCTCTCTCTGCTTTACCACAAAAATATGTCCATATGTACATTTATATGATATTTTTTACCAAAGGGAAAACAATTCATCACAATATCTTTTTATTTGTTTAGGGTCCGGTGTTTACTTTAAGTAAACTATTAAATCAAGCTGAACATACAGTGAGCTACTATAAGTACCCCTTTTGCGGCATTTAAAATGATATAAACCTCTTTTAAAATGGACTTCCATTTTTGTGTCAATATATCAAAAACAAGAGGCCCAGAGGGCCTGTATCGCTCACCTGGATACAATGGTATTTAGGTTATCATAGAAAATATTTTCTTCCTTGCCCCGCCCCTCAGCCATCTGGGTGATCAGTCCCACCATTAGTACAATTTTGAATCCTGAGCACCAAGGGATGCTTCCTGCCAAATAAGGCTGATTTCCCATCAGTGAGTCATTAAAACCATGATATAGCTAAATAACCCTTTTTGGCCTTGCCCCTCAGCCCCCTAGGCGGTCAGCTAGTCCCACCATTAGTACAATTTTGAATCCTGGGCACCTAAGGATGCTTCCTGCCAAATAAGGTTGATTTCCAACGAGTGGTTATGGAGAAGAAGTCGCTAATATCGATAAAGCTAAATAATTCTTTATGGCCCCACACCTCAGCCCCCTTGGGGGTCAGTCCCACCATGAGTACAATTTTGAATCCTAAGCACCTAAAGATGCTTCCTGTTAAATAAGGCTGATTTCCAATCAGTGGTTATGGAGAAGAAGTCGCTTAAACCAATAGAGCTAAATAACCTTTTTGGCCCCGCCCCTCAGCCCCCTAGGGGGTTAGTCCAACCATTAGTACAATTTTGAATCCTGGGCACCTAAGGATGCTTCCTGCCAAATAAGGTTGATTTCCAACGAGTGGTTATGGAGAAGAAGTCGCTAATATTGATAAAGCTAAATAATTCTTTATGGCCCCACACCTCAGCCCCCTGGGGGGGTCAGTCCCACCATGAGTACAATTTTGAATCCTAAGCACCTAAAGATGCTTCCTGTTAAATAAGGCTGATTTCCAATCAGTGGTTATGGAGAAGAAGTCGCTTAAACCAATATAGCTAAATAACCCTTTTTGGCCCCGCCCTCAGCCCCCTAGGGGGTCAGTCCCACCATTAGTACAATTTTGGATCCTGGGCACCTAAGGATGATTCCTGCCATATTTGGTTGATTTCCTATCAGTGGTTATGGAGAAGAAGTCGTTTAAACAATTGTTGACGGACGACGGACGGACGACGGACGCCACGGTATGGCATAAGCTCACCTCGGTCCTTCGGACCAGGTGAGCTAAAAAAGGGGCCATACTTTTTCACCTATCTTTTTATATATATTTCACATGTGACTTTAACAGAGGTGACTGGGTCAGAATCAAACTTGTCTTAAAAGGCTTACTGCAGTGATGTTAATTACTCTACAGATGATAGGTCTTTGTTGGAAGGATTGATAACTTAAGTAGTTCTGAATATTAACTTAAATATTTTCATCTTTTCCTTTTAAAAGTTGTTTCAAATAATATATTGCTGACCTTTCATCATTCTATCTCAATCTGACCCCAACATTTCATAGTAGATGTATTTTATTATAATGTTCCTTGGTATTCAGAAAACAAAACATTTTATTGGTCGACTATAGTTTCGACTGTTTAGAGCGAGTCTTCATCAGGACCTCTAAACAGTCGAAACAAGTCGACCAATAAAAAACACTAAACTGGTAACTCCGAGCCGTGTTGTGATTGGAACCCCTGCTATATTTCCATTTTTGATACCAATCGCCCTAAATACCTTTAGGTATCCCCCTCAGCGCGAAGAGCCCCACTGATCAACCCACCTACACAACATTTAAGTATCCCCCTCAGCGCGAAGTGCCCCACTGACCAGCCCACCTACACAACATTTAGGTATCCCCCTCAGCACGAAGTGCCCCACTGATCAACCCACCTACACAACATTTAAGTATCCCCCTCAGCGCGAAGTGCCCCACTGATCAACCCACCTACACAACATTAAGGTATTCCCCTCAGCGCGAAGTGCCCCACTGATCAACCCACCTACACAACATTAAGGTATCCCCCTCAGCGCGAAGTGCCCCACTGATCAACCCACCTACACAACATTTAGGTATCCCCCCCTCCTCAGCGCGAAGTGCCCCACTGATCAACCCACCTACACAACATTTAGGTACCCCCCCCCCCCCTCAGCGCGAAGTGCCTCACTGATCAACCCACCTACACAACATTTAGGTATCCCCCCCCTCAGCGCGAAGTGCCCCACTGATCAACCCACCTACACAACATTTAAAGAGGCATCACGGTAAAACTATATTTTTTTATGCTTATTTAAAATTATTGAATATATGAATTAAATATATACTCTTGTGGAAAATTAATGGGCGATTTATGCTGAAATATGTTCTCAAAATTTTTAATTAATAATTAAACAAGAGGCCCCCTGGGCCTGCATCGCTCACCTGGAATTAATCTCTGACTTGTAACCCTTAAGTGCCAAAATAGCCCCTTAGGGGTCAGAGTCACCATTTATGCAAAATATGTTCCTCTTCCCCCAACGATGTTTCTGACAAAATTTGGACAAAATCTATTCATAACTTTATGACAAGAGAGATTTAAAGGAATGACCTCTATTTCCCTTAATTGGCCACGCCCCTCTAGCCCCTTAGGGGTCAGAGTCACCATTTATGCAAAATTTGTTCCCCTTCCCCCGAGAATGTTTCTCACCAAATTTGGGCCAAATCCATTCATAACTTTATGACAAGAAGAGATTTTAAAAGAATTACCTGTATTTCCCCTAATTGGCCCAGTGCATCTGGGCCCTTAGGGTTCAGAGTCACCATTTATGCAAAATTTGTTCCTCTTCCCCAAAAGATGTTTCTGACCTTATTTGGTCAAAATCCAATCAGGACTTTTTGACAAGAAGAGATTTAAAGGAATTACCTCTATTTTCCCTATTGGGCCCCGCCCCTCTGGCCCCTTTGGGGTCCGAGTCACCATTTATGCAAAATCTGTTCCCCTTCCCCAAAGGATTTTCTGACTAAATTTGATCAAAATCCAATCAGGACTTTTTGACAAGAAGAGATTTAAAGGAATTACCTCTATTTTCCCTATTGGGCCCCGCCCCTCTGGCCCCTTTGGGGTCCGAGTCACCATTTATGCAAAATCTGTTCCCCTTCCCCAAAGGATGTTTCTGACTAAATTTGATCAAAATCCAATCAGGACTTTTTGACAAGAAGAGATTTAAAGAATTACCTCTATTTTCCCTATGCGGCCCCGCCCCTCTGGCCCTTTGGGGGTCAGAGTCACCATTTATGCAAAATCTGTTCCCCTTCGCCCAAGGATGTTTCTGACCAAATTTGGTTAAAATCCAATAAGGACTTTTTGACTAGTAGCGATTTGAAGAAAATGTTGACAGACGACGGACGGACGACGGACGCTGCGCCATGGCATAAGCTCACCGGACCTTCGGTCCAGGTGAGCTAAAAAGGGAATCACTTTTCGTTGATCAACGTTTTGGACATGTAAATTTTTTCGTCACATATGATAACGCATGCGCATAACAAGCTACATCGGTAAACAAATAATGGCGATCCGCGTGACCTACATGTAACTACCAAGCGAAAAGTGGCCGAATGGTCAAACTTTAACGTAAGGATTATATTACGGAATCATAATGAGGGATGGGAAGTATTCAAGGGAGAGACTAACAGCCCAATTGTTTGTATGTTACAGTTTTCTTCTGGATAGCCGGTGACACCATTTTTATTTGGTTTTGGGGCCTCCCAAGGGATAACTCTTTCATTCCTCTGTTACATGAAATGCGTTTGTAAAACTTGAAAGCGGGTGTAATGTTATATTCCAGTAAAACGGCATTATTGAATTATATTGCTGAAGAGAAAGACCTTTCCACATACAAGAAAATCCGTATGGGGGTGTTTACGTTGTAAAACGCCGGTTTAGGTGCAATTGAGTTTAATGTATACAGATCTAGATTCAATTTGGACAAAATGAATCAATTTATGTCATCATGTGGGGATAAAACAAGAGGCCCAATGGGCCTGCATCGCTCACCTGGAATTAAACTCTTGTAACCCTAAAGTCGCCAAAATGGCCCCTAAGGGGTAATTTAAGAGTCACCATTTATGCAAAATTTGTTCCCCTTCCCCATACGATGTTTCTGACCAAATTTAGGCAAATCCATTCATAACTTTTTGACAAGAAAAGATTTAAAGGAATTACCTCTATTCTTCGTATTGGGCCCTGCCCCTCTAGCCCTTTGGGGGGTCAGAGTCACCATTTATGCAAAATCTGTTCCTCTTCCCCAAAGGATGTTTCTGACCAAATTTGGACAAAATCTATTCATAACTTTATGACAAGAAGAGATTTAAAGGAATTACCTCTATTTCCCCTATTGGGCCCCGTGCTCTGGGCCCTTAGGGGTCCGAGTCACCAATTAAGTAAAATCTGTTCCCCTTCCCCCAACAATGTTTCTGACCAAATTTGGACCAAATCCAATCAGGACTTTTTGACAAGAAGAGATTTAAAGGAATAACCTCTATTTTCCCTATTGGGCCCTGCATCTCTGGCCCCTTGGGTGTCAGAGTCACCATTTATGCAAAATCTGTTCCCCTTCCCCCAACAATGTTTCTGACCAAATTTGGACAATATCTATTCATAACTTTATGACAAGAAGAGATTTAAAGGAATTACCTCTATTTCCCCTATTGGGCCCCGCCCCTCTGGCCCCTTTGGGGTCCGAGTCACTATTTATGCAAAATCTGTTCCCCTTCCCCCAACGATGATTCTGACCAAATTTGGGCCAAATCCATTCAAAACTTTATGACAAGAAGAGATTTAAAGGAATTACCTCTATTTCCCTTATTGGGCCCCGTCCCTCTGGCCCCTTTGGGGTCCAAGTCACCATTTATGCAAAATCTGTTCCCCTTCCCCCAACGATGATTCTGACCAAATTTGGACAAAATCTATTCATAACTTTATGACAAGAAAAGATTTAAAGGAATTATCTCTATTTCCCCTATTGGGCGACTATTGGCCGCCCCTTTGGCCCCTTTGGCCCCTTTGGCCCCTTTCGGGTCCAAGTCATCATTTATGCAAAATCTGTTCCTCTTCCCCGAACGATGGTTCTGACCAAATTTGGGCCAAATCCATTCATAACTTTATGACAAGAAGAGATTTAAAGGAATGACCTCTATTTCCCCTATTGGGCCCCGTGCCTCTTGGCCCATAGGGGTCCGAGTCACCATTTATGCAAAATCTGTTCTCCTTCCCCCAACAATGTTTCTGACCAAATTTGGACAAAATCTATCCCAAAGTTTATGACAAGAAGAGATTTAAAGGAATTACCTCTATTTCCCCTATTGGGCCCCGCCCCTGTGACCCCTTTGGTGTCAGAGTCACCATTTATGCAAAATTTGTTCCTCTTCCCCAAAGGATGTTTCTGACTAAATTTGGGCCAAATCCAATCAGGAATTTTTGACAAGAAGAGATTTAAAGGAATTACCTCTATTTCCCTTATTGGGCCCCGTGCCTCTGGGCCCTTAGGGGTCAGAGTCACCATTTATGCAAAATCTCTTCCCCTTCCCCCAACAATGTTTCTGACCAAATTTGGACAAAATCTATTCATAACTTTATGACAAGAAGAGATTTAAAGGAATTACCTCTATTTCCCCTATTGGGCCCCGCCCCTCTGGCCCCTTGGGTGTCAGAGTCACCATTTATGCAAAATTTGTTCCTCTTCCCCAAAGGATGTTTCTGACTAAATTTGGTCAAAATCCAATCAGGACTTTTTGACTAGAAGAGATTTAAAGGAATTACCTCTATTTCCCCTATTGGGCCTCGCCCCTCTGGCCCCTTTGGGGTCAGAGTCACCATTTATGCAAAATCTGTTCCCCTTCCCCCATCGATGTTTCTGACTAAATTTGGACAAAATCTATTCATAACTTTATGACAAGAAGAGATTTAAAGGAATTACCTCTATTTTCTCTATTGGGCCCCGCCCCTCTGGCCCCTTGGGTGTCAGAGTCACCATTTATGCAAAATTTGTTCCCCTTCCCCAAAGGATGTTTCTGACCAAATTTGGACAAAATCTATTCATAACTTTATGACAAGAAGAGATTTAAAGGAATTACCTCTATTTTCCCCTATTGGGCCACGCCCCTTTGGCCCCTTGGGGGTCAGAGTCACCATTTATGCAAAATTTGTTCCCCTTCCCCCAAGGATGTTTCTGTCCAAATTTGGGCCAAATCCAATCAGGACTTTTTGACAAGAAGAGATTTAAAGGAATGACCTCAATTTCCCTATTGGGCCCCGTGCCTCTGGGCCCTTAGGGGTCAGAGTCACCATTTATGCAAAATCTGTTCCCCTTTCCCCAACAATGTTGTGTAGGTGGGTCCAGGTGAGCTAAAACTGCCTGTCATACCTAATCTATAGAATACGGATTGTACAAATATTATCGGGTTTGGACCCTGGTATTGAATTTGATATGAATCAAAATATATGCATTATATAAGTGAAGTCATTAATTTATAAAAAAAAATCATATAATGTATGTCCCATATCTGCAGTTGTGTTGAAAATGTTAACGAACCTTTATATTTACATTAAAAAAAAAGTAAAATGAAAACGGAGCTATCATAACATATATAAATGGATTAAGTATTGGACAATTATCTTCTCGACAAGTTCCGAATTTGATATATATATTATACATGTATTCTACATGTTTAGTGTGTGGTACGTCATATGAGTGCACGGACTTCCGTGATACATAATTGTAAGTGTTAAAGTATGTTGACGCTGATATAGATAGTCTGAAAAAAAATCTTCAAGACATCGGAATCATTTCATTTTATTTTTGTACTTTTCAATGCATGCACACCTTTTGTGAAATGGTTCGTAATGAGGATTCGTGAAGATAACTTTTTACAGAAATTAAGGTTTGCCCTATGATTGTCATCGTCGGAAACCCACATGACACTATTTTAAAACGTACAATGTAAGAGTGCAGGTTTCTGGCGATGCATCCTGTACCCGTTTGCAGTCAGGTACTGATGTCGATAAATGATGCAAAGATGTCGACATAAATTGCTTCATATGAATATCGTGTGTAATTAACGTCTGATTATTAATGTGAATGTGATTCAATAAATTTATACACGGACTTTGTGTCTGGTTCATCATCGGACCTATACATAACGCGTCCCCTCCCTTTGGGCCCCTCGTCGACTTGCGACAAAATAGTCACTTGATAGACGCGTGATCAGCGCTATTTTTATCGGGCTTTCCCGAGAAATGCAATTTTTCAAGTGGCTAATAAACACATTTTGAGTGGACTTTGAATATTGAAATAACAGGAAAATGTATCTGGTAGTGCAGACAGCATGTACATTCAAGAACTTCAATGTAGACTTCCCCGGGATGCCCCTTTAAGTATCCCCCTCAGCGCGAAGAGCCCCACTGATCAACCCACATACACAACATTAAGGTATCCCCCTCAGCGCGAAGTGCCCCACTGATCAACCCACCTACACAACATTAAGATATCCCCCCCCCCTCAGCGCGAAGTGCCTCACTGATCAAACCACCTACACAACATTAAGGTATCCCCCCTCAGCGCGAAGAGCCCCACTGATCAACCCACCTACACAACATTAAGGTATCCCCCCCCCCCTCAGCGCGAAGTGCCCCACTGATCAACCCACCTACACAACATTAAGGTATCCCCCCCCCCTCAGCGCGAAGTGCCCCACTGATCAACCCACCTACACAACATTAAGGTATCCCCCCCCCTCAGCGCGAAGTGCCCCACTGATCAACCCACCTACACAACATTAAGGTATCCCCCCCCCCTCAGCGCGAAGTGCCCCACTGATCAACCCACCTACACAACATTAAGGTATCCCCCCCCAGCGCTGAGTGCCTCACTGATCAACCCACCTACACAACATTAAGGTATCCCCCTCAGCGCGAAGTGCCCCACTGATCAACCCACCTACACAACATTTAGGTATCCCCCCCCCCCCAGGCACGAAGTGCCTCACTGATCAACCCTCCTACACAAGATTTAGGTATCCCCCCCCCCCCCCTCAGCACGAAGTGCCCCACTGATCAACCCACCTACACAACATTAAGGTATTCCCCTCAGCGCGAAGTGCCCCACTGACCAACCCACCTACACAACATTAAGGTATCCCCCCCCCCCTCAGTGCGAAGTGCCCCACTGATCAACCCACCTACACAACATTTAGGTATCCCCCTCAGCGCGAAGTGCCTCACTGATCAACCCACCTACACAACATTAAGGTATTCCCCCCCCCCTCAGCGCGAAGTGCCCCACTGATCAACCCACCTACACAACATTAAGGTATCCCCCCCCCCCTCAGCGTGAAGTGCCCCAGTGATCAACCCACCTACACAACATTAAAGAATCCCCCTCAGCACGAAGAGCCCCACTGATCAACCCACCTACACAACATTAAGGTATCCCCCGCCCCCCTCAGCACGAAGAGCCCCACTGATTAACCCACCTACACAACATTAAGAACATTAAGATGTTGGCTCTACATTTTTATGTTAATTCAAACATTTAATGTATTTGACATCTGTGACCTTGAAAGTGATTCAATTTAAGATAATTCACTGAAACAAACTTGATAGCTAGCTCTTCATCCCAACGAAAACTCATCTAAGAGCATCGCTGTTGACCTTTTTTTTCAAGTTTTGTTTTTCATCAAAAGTTGTTTGAAACATTTGACCTTGAGAGTGGATGAAGGTCGTTTATTAGGTTTACTGGAAGAAATTGAAAGTAAAACAAGTTCATTTTTATTCACAAATTTTGTTCTGCCTCCATCCACAACAGTGATCAGTCATGTAAACAACAGTGTTATCGTTTCGGCCTTTCAGTATTTCAGAACTCTGACTTAAGGTTTTGACATATTTGAGCTCTGTTACCTTAAAAGTAAGCCAAAGTCATTTTTATTTTCAAACAATGCACAGCTCCAAAAATGTTAGCTATCATTGCAAACATTATGTCTGCAGGCCATTTTTTAATTCCAGAAAAAGTCTGTTTGAAGGTTTTGACATATTTAAGACCTGTAACCTTGAAAGTTTTGACTTATTTGAGACCTGTATCCTTGAAAGTATGTATGTCAAAGTCATTTTTATTTGCAAACTTTGTGTAACTCCAACCAAGTAAGCTATCTCTTGTAAACATTGCCTGTTTTTTTTCCAGAAGAAGCCTTTTTAAAGGTTTTGACATACATTTGATATTGGCTGTAACCTTGAATGCATGTCAAGGTCATTTTTACTTGCAAATTTTGTTTGGTAGTTTTAAAGGAAGCCACCAAATAAATACTACTTCTCTGTGTCTTTCAGTATTTCAAAAGAAGCTGTTTGAATGTTTGAAGATATTAGAGCCCTTTGACATATTGAAAGAATGCCATGGTCCTTTTTATTCACAAACTTTGTTTGACTTCATCTACTGAAGCAATCAGGCAAACATCAGGTCTCTAGCCCTTTCCCTATTTTAGAGGGAGTCTTTTGAACGATCATTTGACACATATCACCCAGGTCAGGCATGTGACCTTGAAAGCAGGCCTAGGACATGATCAAAGCAACAAAGAAAAAAACATTGCACATTTAACTTGCAATTGGTTGAGCTCTTTCCCAGGTATAAACTTCCACAAATCCAATTTGTATGTAGAAACAAAAAACATCAAGTGTGACAGATAGACTAAATGATTACCCTACATAAACTTACCTTAGTGCTAGTCCAAAAGTTGCTTGGAGGGAACATCTAATATCAAAGGTTATTCTCCAACATCCACTTTAGATTCCTCACTCCCGACTCTTTCGATGTTTGACAGTTTGGTAACGCCATGGCCATTGGCCCTTAACGACACCAAGCAACAGTGATTTGAAACGCATGATATAGGCCTACAGGTTTTGGAATAACAGACGTCACGGCCAGGATGACTGTCTCACCTGACCCCATTACCGCGTTGGATGCTGTATAGTCCGAAGGGTTCTGACTCTCTGACCCGCTAAAAATTTTGACGTCTCGTACCCGTCAGTCGTCAAATTTTTTAGCGGGTCCGAGAGTCAGAACCCTTCGGACTAGATGCTGTAGAACGTCCGTGCATGTTCTCTAGCTGGACAACCAATGATTGGAATTCATTTTCATCTGAAACAAGTAAATATTCATATATAGAGGTATGTACGTGTAAGTAATCTTATAAGAAATAAGTAAAAGTTCTTTTTTGGGGGGGAGGGGGTTCAAAAATTAGGCCTACCTCTGTTGATAGCATAATGTCTCGATCGACTTCCACAATTCCGGTGTAACGTTGAAAATGCACCCCCGTAGGAACATGACCACAGGTAAGTTTCCAACGTTGAATATGGACCCGGGTCAGTTTTCAACGTTAAATATGAGCCTTGAATGCCGTTGAAAATAGGTCGTGTCGTTGAAAAAATGACAGCTTAAAAGATCAATTCTCAACGGATGGTCGTCTGAAAATTGACTGTCTCTTCAACACCACAGGGACGTGAGAATTTGTTACAGCTAACGTCGGTGTACCCAAATTGATACCCTTTTCCAATGTTTACCTTGATACCTTATTTGTCATTTGGTAATTTTAAGTGTTTGTATTATTTTGACAAAGAGTGAATATGAACCTTCTTTCCGTGTGTGTGGGTGCATGCTTCTCGGGGAGATTTAGCCCCTTTCGAAGTCTTCTTTTTGAAAGAATAAGCTGTTGATTAAAGAAAAAACAATGTTAAATCAATGGCAAAGGTTGACATGGGATGTCGTAAACGTGGAATATCATTTATTTATAAAGGATTTTAGAACACTTTTTGAAAATGGGGTATCAATTTGGGTACGGTATCAATTTAGATACAGCGACTTAGGGTGTTTAGAGCAATTTTACACTTTGTGTGGGAGGAGGGGGGTACTCAATTTTTCAAAAAACAAAGCATATCGACATGAAGTCAAGTGAACCCTTTATATATAAATAGTAGAAATATTGAAGGCCTGATGTCACTGACACGTAGCGGGAACAGAAATGAAATTTAAAAAAAAAATGAAACAAATCTTCTGTCGTACCGAAGCGTCGAACCCCTAGGGTTCAACATGGCGCAAAGGAATACCAAACCTTTTTTTTGCGCCAAAGTTCAAACAAAAGGTCGATCATTATGACAACTCCCCGACTCTCTGGACTTACAATTGCTGGGGGGAAAGCCTGACCATGGATTTTGTTTGAACTCCATTTTAGGACTCCCACAACTGAATAATTTACTATATGTTATTACTAAGCTTTCGAGCTAATAACTTTACTATTTGAAGTTCAACACTAGTGACAAATACCTGGATTCACAGATACATACATGGCAAAGACTTCAAATGCCATTTTATCAGGAGTTTCGTGGCATTTTTGCTTGCTGCAGGCGTCTGCTTCGGACAACCGGAAATTTACATGTCAAACCAGTGAAATTGACGTGAACACCCTCTGACTTTTGACCCCATATCAATCCGCCATCACATAACAAAATCTACTAAAAGTGTACATTTTTGTAAAGTAAAATATCTATAGATTTCGTTCAATGAAGAATATGTCAACTCAGAATCACTGTACATAGCCGGAACAAATGTTCGGTAGGGGCTACAATCGTGATAGGCTGATTTACAATTTGTAGTTGTGCGAGTCCTTTAATAATTTCGAAATAAAATCTGACTATAAATATAATATATCAATCCACTTAATACAGGACCCCTGCCATAGGGTATTCGGGCTTAGTGGTTTAATACGGGAGTTTCGAGATAGTGAAAACGACGTAAAATACGATATTCCCACCAAAATATGACGCCACAATCACCGGAAGGAGAATCGTACATAAACCACGAAATTTTGTATCAGAAAAGGAAAAATGCACGGCTAGACCGGGGTTCGAACCTTCCGAACTCTAGACGGAGCTATCTGGTCGCCGACGATCGACCTGGTCTAGATCCGCTACAATTTTACGTAATTTTCACTATCTCGAAACACCCGTATTGTTTGCGATAGCCTCCCGTTGTTTATGACCTTTGAGCCATATGATTGGTCCTGGTTTTATATCAAGAAATCAAGAATTCTTTTTGGTTTTCTTGGAACAGAAAACATTTGCTTGATATGAGAATATCGATTTTTTTCGGAATGGCTTGTAAAACGTCACAATAATGTACTGCCTTAAATCTTTTCTGGAATCTTGCATAGTACAATACTTAACTTACAAGTTGGTATATAATACTCTTAAAATCAATGATTTCAAAAGGGGCGTACAAGCTGAAATTTGGCAATTATTTTCATTATGGTTTTAGATGATTAAAAAATAAAAAGAAGATTGGAAAATTTAGTTTATATATTTTATTTTATTTTTTTTCAAATTTCGCTTTATTCTTTAAATATATATATGGTTATTCTCCTAGCCACAAGTGCCTGTGGGATTGAGCGTTAGAAATATACATGTACACAACAGAGGAAAAAAATACGAAATGTCGTATGTCTATGTCCAACTGCACGACATTCAAAAGTTCCCTTTTTTGGCTAGTAAAAACATCTTGGCCATGCTTCACGTAAGTGAAATCGATGAATGAATAACTTATCACTTGACCTTGAATTTTGAGATCTAGTGCCCTTGCCATAAAAGCTTTTATGACCATTGAGGGGGCATTTTTATCGAAAATTGATTTTATGACCATTGAAGGGGCATTTTTATCGAAAATTGATCTTAACCCCCCAAATGTGTAAAATTACTCTAAACACCCTATATTAGGTCCAAAACTAGCTGTAACAAGTTCTCAGGTCCCTGTGGTCGATTCAGTCATATTGATCGAGTCGACAGGGCGGGTTTAGTTACGAAATGGTAATGGGGTCTGTTTTCAACGGGGTCCATCCATATTCCACGGGTCGGAGTGAAGAATGTGCTTATGGTTCAATTTTCAACGCCATTCAGGTTCAATATTCAACGTTGAAATCGATCCCTGGTCAATTTTCAACGAGGGTCCATTTTCAACGTTACACCGGCACTAGCTTGCAGACTGCACCAGTCACGTGCGAACAAGCACACACGTGTTGGTAGATTGAATTCGAGTTACTTCCCTTCGACCAGGGATGTTGTTTCGTGGGTTTATGCACAGGGACTTGAGAATTTGTTACAGCTATTTTTGGACCTAAAATAGGGTGTTTAGAGTAATTTTACACATTTTGGGGGTTCAGATCAATTTTCGATAAAAATTCCCCCTCAGTAGGGCATTTTTATCGAAAATTGATCTTAACCCTCCAAATGTGTAAAATTACTCTAAACACCCTATTTTAGGTCCAAAACTAGCTGTAACAAATTCTCAGGTCCCTGTGGGTTTATGTATGTCTTCCATAATATATACGCCTCTAACGAACATGTACGCCCCTTTTGAAATCATTGATATTAAGAGTATTATACACCGGCTTGTAAGTTAAGTGTTGTACTGCTCAAGATTACAGAAAAGCTTTCATGCAGTAGCAGTTAAGATATAATTTAAATCTTGGAAATTAAGAATCTGTATATATAGAACTAAAAAGCCTTCTTAAAGTTTTGATATTATTGGTAAAATAAACAATGTTAAATTACGATCAACGAAGCAGTTTCATTGCGCCTTGGTGTCTATATATCAGATATGAGCATTCTTTTAGCAATTTTCAAAAAACTGCGTTGCCTGATATCATATTAATTAATGTGCATACATGTATCATATAATCTGTCGAAATTTTATACTTGGCCCTAAGAGACCCCATTGGAATTTAAAAGTTATAAATTAGCTTTATGGGTTATCCCAGGTAAAGTTAAAATTTCATCATTTCCAAATCTGTCACATATTTTTAGTACATTTTCCATCTTTTTCATTATGACTGTAATTACATAATTATATATATTTAACAAACATAACACCTGACTGTGATATTATCAACAGATTTGCTATGTCAATTTTTTATTCCTAATTTAATATTCATGTTGTATATACCTTTTACCCGAATAAACGTAATAGCAATATATTATTATTATTCTAATCTTATATACATATACAGTGCACTCCTCTTTATACCATGTTGCATTTGTCAGACAAAAACATGATATTAACATCATATATTTTTGTTACTTTTTATTTTCTATGCAACATTTTGTACAAGTTGTATATGAATTTAATAGAAATAACATAATTTTCTGAATATTTTATGTGATTGGTTAAAAAAACATGTTATTAAGAGGAATTTACCTCAAAATCCATGATATTAACCAAATAAAATTACATAGATTATATAGTGGGGAAAACGGTGATTGGGAAAACATGATATAAAGAGGAATGGGATATTAACAGGGGTGATATTACGTGGAGTCCACTGTATATGTATATGTTGTTTTGTTAAGGTGTCAACAATCTCGAGAATGATTTGCCTGTAATATTACATACTGGAGATAGGAATCAACAAACGTGCTTCTCAATCCCAATGTTATATCATAGGTATGAAATAAACATGTTTAAACGGGAAAAATACTGTTTAAAGTGAAATAAATACTGTTTAAAGTGGAATAAATACTGCTGTTTAAAGTGGAATAAATACTGTTTAAAGTGAAACAAATACTGTTTAAAGTGAAATAAATACTGTTGTTTAAAGTGGAATAAATACTGTTGTTTAAAGTGAAATAAATACTGTTTAAAGTGGAATAAACATGTTTAAAGTGGAATAAACATGTTTAAAGTGGAATAAATACTGTTGTTTAAAGTGGAATAAATACTGTTTAAAGTGGAATAAACATGTTTAAAGTGGAATAAATACTGTTTAATGTGAAATAAACATGTTTAAAGTGGAATAAATACTGTTTAAAGTGGAATAAATACTGTTTAAAGTGGAATAAACATGTTTAAAGTGGAATAAATACTGTTTAAAATGGAATAAACATGTTTAAAGTGGAATAAATACTGTTTAAAGTGGAATAAACATGTTTAAAGTGCAATAAATACTGTTGTTTAAAATGGAATAAATACTGTTTAAAATGGAATAAATACTGTTTAAAGTGGAATAAATACTGTTGTTTAAAATGGAATAAATACTGTTTAAAGTGGAATAAATACCGTTGTTTAAAATAGAATAAATACTGTTGTTTAAAGTTGAATAAATATTGTTTAAAGTGGAACAAATACTGTTTGCAGTGAAATAAATACTGCTGTTTAAAGTGGATTAAATACTGCTGTTTAAAGTGGAATAAATTATAAAGTAACAATAACATGTAGCAGTGCGTATCAAATGTATAGAAGTTGCCTCTCTTAATCAATAACGGGCATGAAAATACTCCGTTAAGTCGCTGATAGTGAGAACAAATTATAACCTTTTTTATCTCTTAGAAAGCAATTTATTTTATTATATTTTATAAAGTTTATTCAGCTGGTATTTAAACATGAAGCGGCCTTATATTCTATAATCTA
Source organism: Mimachlamys varia (assembly GCA_947623455.1). Taxonomy (NCBI): domain Eukaryota; kingdom Metazoa; phylum Mollusca; class Bivalvia; order Pectinida; family Pectinidae; genus Mimachlamys; species Mimachlamys varia. The sequence continues at coordinate 15,044,362 of OX392531.1, read as the reverse complement.
ACGCAAAAAGGCCAATATAATGCCAACTTTCACTGTTTACTGGCAGCTTCCATAAAATCGCGCGAGACGTTAACAGCCCGAGATGTAAGACGAGGTCCTGCTGAGTTATCCCGTTTATATTTCACTGTCGAATACTTATTGTCATTTTTCCAAAATCAATGGAGGTTCAGAGTTTCCAAAATTATAGGGAAACACACACATATACATACAATGAATGTCGATTATTGTGATATATTTAGAAAACAGATTAAGATTTAATAGCTTACAGCACTAAACTGTGTCTTATTGATGTAACTTTTCTCTGATTATGATCCTTGGTTATTACCTTACTCAGACCTTTGACCTATGGTGCTCTGGCCTTTCACCTTACTCTCTTTGTGACGCTCTGACCTTTGACCTTACTCTCTTTGTAACCTTTCTCTGTGATGACCTTTGGCTATTACCTCATTCTAACCTTGACCCTTCCCTCTTTGTGACGCTCTTGCAATTGACCTTAACCCCTTTGTAACCTTTTGGCTGGTTGTGACCGTTCGTTATTACTTAACCATTGTCTATGACCCTACTTTGTGACCATCTAACTTTTGACCTTACTCTCTTTGTGACCACCTGATCTTTGACCCTAATCTCTTTGTGACCATCTGACCTTTGATCCTACTCTCTCTCTGTGACGCTATGTCCGTTGACCTTAACCTTTTTGTTACCTTTGCCTGGTTGTGACCCTTGGCAACATTTGTATTACTTACACTGGCCTTTGACCTACCCTCTTTGTGACATTTCTCTATTTATTACTTTTCAGTGTTTATGATTTAGAGTTTGGAATAACAATGATCTAGATCTCCTCTGCCATTACCTTGAAGATATACTGACGAAACGTACGGTATATCTGCATCAACCGTAGACGATTTGCAATGTACTGTCATACGGTAATTTTGACTTTGACCTCAAGGTCATTGGTCAAGTATTTGCAAATGTTCAGTACATTCGCGTTCAGGTCGTAAAAATACCTTTTCAGGGTGGTCGGGTGGTGCAGTGGATAGCGCACTTGCCTTTCACCAAGGCGGTTCGATTCCCCGATCGGACGTAAAAAGGTACGGGGGTGACCTGCCCGACCACGTGGGTTTTCTCCGGGTACTCCGGTTTCCTCCCACAATAACATCCCGGCCAACAAGAGTGAAAACTATAAGTTTGATAACTTGTTTCATAATTGTTGTAAAATAAATAAAGTTTAGTTTTTAAAAGAACCCCAATGAAACGTTTAATCCATTGAAAATGTGCAGTGCGCTGTCATAAGGCCATATAACCTAGCCCGAGTTTCTTCTGAACAGATATCTATCAAACTATCTAAGTCTGGTGTTAGGGTCAGAGGAAACTCGGGCTTCTTGTGACCTTGACCCAAAGGTCAAAGATTAACTAGTCTGATTGACTTTGATATGAGTAAGACTTCTATCTAAACAAGACATTATTTCTACTGTAGTACTAGCCACTTTTATTATCCTGATTTCATAGTCTTGATTTTGATCCTGTTCCATTCGATTTTGTCCCGACTCTTGACATTTGTTTGATTTTTCTGGAATCGAATTTTGACTTTATAATGGTATTTCCATTGATAAAATTGTCAAGAATGCTAGTTCGAATAAATAATACAACATTACAATTTAATTCTAATTCGACTTATCCAAAAAATAAAATTTAAATTCTTGGGAGTAAGGGTATGAAGGACTTTTCACATCTCAAGAGTATTGTAGTAACCACAGGGACCTGAAAATTTTTTACAGCTAGTTTGGGACTTAAACTAGGGTGTTTAGAGTAATTTTACACTTTTGGGGAGTTTAGATAATTGAGGGGACATTTTTATCGAAAATTGATTTAAACCCCCCCCAAAAGTGTAAAATTACTCTAAACACCCTAGCTTATGTCCAAAACGAGCTGTAACAAATGTCCAGGTCCCTGTAGTAGTTATATGCTCCAGCAGGTTTTCCGTCTTTTCATAAAGAAGTTGCAAACTTTCTCTTTCCATTGGTTGAGCACAATGTCCAGTCAAGAACACCCGCGCGAGGGGACACCAACGATCTTGGGCACCGAAGCACGACCCCTACTTAGCACACGTGACTGATCCCTTGTCCAATGTTACTCAAACATCTGTGAATGTCCTTTCTAAAACCATCGCCCAAATACAAAGAAAGGATAAATGTCCGCTATCACAACGGGGGAAGAAACCGCTAATTTTTAATGGAATTGATCATCGATAGATCAGCTTGAATTTCGCATCTGTGAGTAAGTTCTGAAATCAAACGGCAGAGGTGATCAAAAAGAGACCTTTCTATTGTTATTGAGCACAGCCAGTACATAGGGTGATCACTTTCAGGTGTCAATTTCACCTCCAAAACGATCTGATTTACTTGGTGTCTATTTCGTTGCTAGGGGTACACGAATGGGTGGCGCTTTCTCACGATGGTAAGGCATAATCCACGTAGTTAAAACTCTTTGATGTTCGAAGAACAAAACCTATTAATGAGAAGACCAAGATGATCGAATTCGTGGGAAAGGTTCTTGTTTTTTTCACTGGATTCGTTTGTGAAATTGGTTTTTGTCAATGACCGATCGATAAATATCTACTTTTGGTAGGTCAGCGTTGTTTGTCATTTTGCTCAAGTACTAATTAAACATCAATACCAAAATGTAAGTTTAAACCAGTTTATTTCTTGGCGTTATTGCTGACCGATTCTCTATCTTTATTTCTTATAGCACGAACACTTCATTAGCATCTTGTATGGAAATGAACTAGAACGAGGAATCGAACAACATGCATACCCGGCCTCCTCTGTCCCGGCCGGGCGACGCAATATATAAAAAAAATGTTTCGTCCTCAAAAGTTGAAATCGTGCATCTCTCCTAAGTTTTAGATGTTTTTAGTTGCCTTTAACATTGAAATTTAATTCTATAACGCGTAAAATATATTATGTTATTTATAGCTAACACACATATTTAGTAAGAATAACCATGTGCACTTTGATTTTCCTTTTTTTTTCTTACTTTTGTTGCCTAACTACCCATTACTGTCGCAAAGATACTTTCTCACACTTCAGTACAAAACCGATACTGCAGCCATTATTTTTGACGACCCGGATAGACGACCAAAAGATAGCCCGACTGACCCTCCAGGATACTATCTTCAAGCTTTGTTCGCCAGGAACATTTTCACGCTCCAAACAACTGAAAAAAAATCACTTAAAAAGAAAATTGCCACATTTGAAACTGCTTATTGAAAGGCGAATTTCTCATGTATTCATTCTGGAGTTTTCATTAAACAAAGGCAAACTAATCTTATCTGTAAGACGCGTTGCATCCGAATGAATGTTACAGAAATTAACAAAGAAAGCTTTTATTTTTTTAAATTTGAAAAGAAAAGTTTCACTGAGTAATTTTTATCAGATAAACTTTTTTACCAGGCCCATTGACAATTCTCCGTAATGTCTGTCCAAAACCAGCTGTTTCAAAATACTAGACACCTACAATAATCTCTTGTTGAACATATCCCTCAATGTAATTACCAGTCATGTAAAGAGCACTCTGAGCAAGGGAACACAACTTCCTGTCTCAGTAGATTGATTATTGTGTAAATCTTATCATACCATCTTACTGGAAAGTTTAAGTCACTTCCGATTGTTTTCTACATGCGTATCATCACTTTCCATGTGTAAGTCGAGAAGAACTGGATAAACAAATTGACATATTAACGTAGAAAAACAAAAATTGGATTTGGACCTGAACAAACATGATATAGTTTTTACCACGAATCGTTTACCATCTATGTCCATTTACAACGGAGCAAACTTAAGGCTTAGTCCAAATTGGTCACTCAACGACATGATGGCATCCAAGATATTCAGAGGTTACGATCACCTACGCTCTCTACACCCCTGGAATATGTCATGGCAAAACTAAAGGCTCCATGTGCGCCACCTTGTTGATGAAACAAGAAGTCCGGTTCGGCCCTTTGATGTACCTCAAAAGAATGTCTTGATCACATAACGGTATAAATTGACAAGCTTGGAAGTCAGTTTGTGGCTCCTTTTGCATTCTTCGTCAAAGGACAGACATGCTGCCTAGCGAATGATCAGGGTTTTATTTATTTTACCTAAGCATGCCTTCAGCTTTGCCATGACATATTCCAGGGGTGAAGAGAGCGTAGGTGATTGTAACCCCTGGTTATTGAGGATGAACCGATGGATACATACAATGATATTTTATCTAGTCCATTCTGTAACTGAACTTAGTTGAAAGAAGAAACTTTACCGACAATCTCTCGGAAAAGTTGTCTCCTGCTTTTTACGATGGTTGATGTCAGTACTGAGAAATAACATGTGACATTGTCACCATTTAATACAAAGTGGTTTTATGAAGGAAGTATGGCATCAATTCACTTGGCGCATTCTTAAATTATATTTCCGGTACCTCACTTTCATTGCGCACTTTCATCTATCGTTCTGACGTCATTTCCGGTACTTCATTTTCACGGAGCACTCTCACTTTACAAATTGGCAGTCCTGTAGCCTTCATCTGGTGCTCTGACAGTATTTTCGTTACTGTTTCCTCAGTTCTGTTGCTCATCGGGCCGATTGAAGCTCACATCATTTTTAGTGAACGCTCGAGTTCTACTTGACGCTCTTCTGGAACACAATTTCCGTATCCAAACTCCAGTGAACTCTTTTAAGAAATAACTTGTTTTTTTACGTCCATTGAGTGTCAAATATTTGTGCATTGATGCAAGATCTGCTATTCTGAAAGAACTCCCGGTATCTCGCTAGATTAAACATATGTTCATATAGTACAACCAGTGGTATAATTTTGTGTGACGTCATGGTGACTATGACGACACATTCTTTGCTATCACAACTTCTGCTGACAAGTAACCAGTCAACTAAGTTCCCGGTGCAAATAAAATCCGACAAGTAGATTTGGGATTTACACCGGGAACCTCAGAACTGGTCATATACGTATACATGTGAGCATACTAATAATTATCATATTGTTACGTCATAGAAACGTCACACATTACATTTCATTTATTGTGCTATATATATCTTAAATTCTAAAATATTACTCTTGTCGGCTGTTCTGACTTCTATGGTATCCGAGTTGTAACGGATGATCCGAGAGTAATGCCGTTGTATAACACTCCTTCCGAGTGGAAATTAATCATCTCTCCTCTACCAGTGGCGTTATGACTGAGTTCCGGTACGCTACTTCCGTTTTGTCGCTATATCCTTGATATAAGAAACCAATAATCAAAGGAAAACGGACTACAAATCTACGACGTACATGTGTCAGAACGGGGGAATCGCGTTTATCTGAGAAGATTTTTAAAAACTCACGATATGGTCAATTTAAGAAAATATAAAGAGAAACATTTTGATAAATATCTGATGAGATCGAATCGGAACCATTCTAAAAAGCGACTGCCGATCTGGAGAGAGATATAGCACCATTCGCTCAATTTCCATGCCTGTTATCTTAGTTTAGATAGTAAAATTAAAAAGAAATTAATATAAATAGGAAATATTTCTCATCGCAACATTAGGCAATGGTGATCAACTCGATAGTAACTGTAGCACTGTGATCGGCCGAGTCACGCGAGCTACGCCATTCGGTTGGTCGGCGTGCCGCCATGACAGAAAGGGAAGGCGCCAATTAATGGAACACTATCACGCGCCCCATTCATAAATCACATCAGATAGGTTGGCAAGAAATAGATACCATGTAAAATGATGATGCAAACACATTATCTTCTAAGAAAAGAGAAAAAGTAAATAAAGAGTAAATTCGTCTGTAAACACGAAGGATAAAAAAGTCCCACGGTCATACAGACTTGGTGGGGGACACCGATGGACCTTTGATCATCACGCGAGGCTCGAGAGTGGTCTTCGTGTACTCCAGAAAACATGGGTGGGATTTGGTGTCAGTGCGTATTGTGTTCTGACTTACACCACTCATCTAAACTAAAAACGATGTAAATCCGGGTTTATTTTATTGTTTATTGTAATGACAGTACGCAATCATAAGGACCTGAGAATTTGTTACAGCTAGTTTTGGACCTAAAATAGGGTGTTTAGCGTAATTTTACACATTTGGGGGGTTAAGATCAATTTTCGATAAAAAAGCCCCCTCAGTAGTCATAAAAGCTAAAGGGTGGGAAGCTTTCCAGATCGAAAAATAGACCCCACCTACCTTTCTTGCATCAAAAATCACATTTCTAGTTGAGGTACGAAAAAACGCTTGGTACCGTTGGAAAGATGGATAATTTTTATTTCATAAACCTCCTAAATGCAAGTCAAATGTATCCTCCTTCCGCAGAAATAATCTCCATTTCCTCCAAAAACACGCAAAATGTCCGTGTCTCAGAGTTCTTGGCGGCTTGCAGGCCATTTCGTTACATATTCATTAGGTTGACGTCACCCCGCGTGCTGGTCTTTTGCTGTCAATGGATGGCGGTCTTCCTTTAAATTTAGCCATCCAATGACAGCAAAAGACCAGCACGCGGGGTGACGCTTTAACAAATTCTCAGGTCCCTGTGTACGCAATGAGAGAACTATAGATTCATATGAACAAATTAGAAGAAAAGAAATCTGGGAATTCCAGATGAGAAAAATGAAAGCACCATTTGGCACAGGGGCCTGAGAATTTGTTACAGCTAGTTTGGACCTAAAATAGGGTGTTTAGAGTAATTTTACACATTTGGGGGGTTAAGATCAATTTTCGATAAAAATGCCCCCTCAATGGTCATAAAAGCTTTTATGACCATTGAGGGGGCATTTTTATCCAAAACTAGCTGTAACAATTTCTCAGGTCCCTGTGCCATTTGGGTGTTCAAATGAAATGAAAACCAACAAAATAGTGGGGAAGTTTATATGAGAGCACAGGGGGGGGGGAGTTCACTAGAGAAAACAGAGGTAGGCATGTGTTCGATTGAAAGGTCCAAATGAGATATCTCCTTTACGCAACCTTACTTTTTGCCTTTAGCTGAGCGTTCGCCCCTGTGAGAAATGCTATGCTATGGGTTCTGTCCCCATGCTTAGACATACCAGAGTCTCTACCAATGGTAGCTACTACTCCCTACTTGTAGTTCATCGTAACGGGAGTGGAACGCCCGCTGTCAGTAAAATGTGACCGAATGTGGTGTTCTGCTGGGGGCCTTCGGTAGTATACTTCAGTGTGGTGGCACTTTAAATCGGCAAAAGATCTGGACTATCGCAAGAAGGCGTACACGAATATACCGCATCCTCCTAAATACACATGCTCTCAACCAACCACAACCACATCGCATTTACCGGGATGCCGTCCTTAAATGAATCTTGCTGTTAATAGGACTTAAAAACAGCCAATCAACCAATCAACCAAATGAGAGAACAGTACAGGAATGTTTATGTGATATCATCATGGGAGATTCAAGTGAGAGCAACGCGGTTTTTTTTTAAATTAGATAACAGCATAAGAACAGAAAGGTCTCCAAATTAAAAGAGACTTAGGACAGACATGGATTAGATACCATTCTATTCTAAATCCGTGGGACCGAATGTGGGAGATTGGTGCTTTGAACTATCCGAATCCTAACCTCCTGGATTGATCATTTCGGGAAGTTCTTTTTCAGTGCGAAACATGTAGTTAATCGTCCAGTTTTCTACACAAATATTATTTATCACGTAACTGACCCGCTACGTCATGGTACTACACGCGTGTTATAACACTAATTCTGATGTCATGAATGAATGACGTCTTTATGACGTCATATGATTATCTCTGTAGTAAAACTAGTACCGTCAACGTGGATATTTGCATTGCCTTTCTTCCAAATGAATTTGGGAGTTTCAGTGTGTTTTCTCATGAGTTCATAAGTTATGTGATATTATAATCTTACACTCGTAGCAATGTAATGTGGAATTTATTAAACCCGTTCAATAATTCAATACCACATTGACACTCGTGTAAGATTTTCTATTTATTTCTTTAAAGGAAATTTGGTTGACTTTTTTTATACCGATAGGATGCATATATAACATTATGTAGCAATAATTAAAGGCCCAATATACGTACGTAACTTCAGGACATTTTTCGTGAGTCTGAAAAATTCTGGAAAAAAATCCAGTTGATTACCATGCAAAAAAAGCCGAGAACGAAGTAAACCTGAGCGGTACATGTAACTTACAAGAAACTCTTGACAGAATAATACAAAGAATTGAAAATAATTCAGATGTGGCCCACAAGCCGAAAATAAATAAGAGAATACCGAAGCGTTAACATAATCATAATCCAAACTCAAAATCGATTAAACCAGGGGCAAAATACGAAGTTAGAAGACAGTTCAAAGTGGACGCGTGTTGAGTTTCAACTGCTGCTGTACTGGTAACCGCGAAAGAATTCATCTTGGATATTGATGATGTCAGTTAATCTTAACTAAATCTATAAATATAATAAGTTATTAGGCTTGGTTTTTTCTTCAAGTTTTGTCGAAAGTTACGTTTACTGAGCCTTTATGGTAAAATGACTCATAATGACTTCGATTGGAAATACTGGTGATTATTCAAGCGTGTCGTCGCGGTTCTTTTTTTAAATATACGAGAAAGTACTAGCAATAGATTAAATCAATTTATTGAAAATGGATTTCAATTTCAAATAATTGATCTCTGTACCTCGTAAAGAATTTGATGAGATAGAAACATTTTTCACATTCCTCGATTGGCATTCCTATCTTTTGACACAATTATTACAAGCTACCATGACTATTTAGCGTCAAAATCCGTTCATCGTGGCTACATTGTATACGGTGTTATAATTATTGGTGTAGATATCATCGAGATAGCGGGTATTATACACTATTAGGAATTTCCACACGTCGCTAACCGCATGTTTTCAGGAAACGCCCGATTGCACAATGGGAATGCTATAAAATGGATAACAGAATCAGAAATAAGTCTTATGATGATTAATCAGTGTTATTTTAATTGATAACATCGTTAAAATGTGTGAAAGCAGCAACAACAACAACAACAAAATACACGGAATCTTTCAATGTTTCTCATGAAACTAAAACCAGAAAACGGAAATTTGAATGATTAATTAATATATCTAAGTTAAGACCAAAAGAATCTGTAATGAAACCATTCTTTCTATTTATAGACATTTTCAAATATATCATTACATGTGATATTCATTTTCTTATGCCACTTGCCCTCCACCTCCAGGTCGCGAGTTCGAGGCCTACGTAACGTTAGTCGGTGGTTTTCTCCTTGAGCTCCGGCTTTCCTCCATCACCAAAGCCAACCAAAGCACATAGAAGCTACCTAACGTTATATTCTGTTCAACATGTCATAATTAATGATTTGTACAATATCACGCAATAACGACTTCTATTTTACATTATCAACCCGTCTAATAAAAGTTTTAAGAAGAAATCACATTCGCCAGATAGTTTAGTTTGAACATATTTTATTGTAAAGTATACAAATGGATTGGTGGACAACAAGTTATTACAACTCAAAATAGTCCTCTCCGCAACACATGATACTGATCGAATACATATATGTTGTGTTTTTTGTTTTGTTTTGTTGTTGTTTTTTTTTGGGGGGGGGGGGGAGAAGTACAGAATTTGCAGGGGTGGGAAGGATGTTGGATGGAAAAGGGAGAGAGACGGTAGGGTGAAGAGGGATTTACCAAGGGAAGACATCTGAATACTAGTAAATTACAAAAACAAAGTCCAATGACAAGACAGAATAATTTTAGAATTATCCGCCAGATAAAGTATAACTAAAATTCTGTTCATCATCATGACTTACATCGAACTGGCCTTTCATGAAGACATTCCGAGTTCGGTTCGATTGATGGGTCATCTGCCCGACCATGAGGTTTTTTTTCTGGGCCCTATATGGGATTTCCCCCATGTTAAGTAAAAAAAAAATCCGGGAATACCAAAGCGTCAACAAAACCATAATCCGAACTCAAAATCGATTAAACTAGGGGCGAAAAAGGAGCAAAGGAAAGATTTACATGGAGACTCTCGTAAAAGCACAAGAGAACAAGACCAGGTGTTCCGGAAGAGTAAGCGTCTTCTGCTTCACTCGACGACGCCCGCCATGTAAATTAGATCCCACGTGCTAACATCAGGTCCAAAAAGAGTGAAATATACATGTAACTGGTTTCATGATTATTCTTAAATGAACATACTATATATTAGTATATATACTATATCGCTTAGTATATATAATACTATATATTTGATTAGAAATTAATTTTACCAAAAACAGACTTTCATTGAAGATCTATAGTTTGTGCCGTCATTTCTCGTAACAGCAAATCATTGGTAACCTTTCTTGTTCTTTCTCTGGTGAAGGATTCTTAGGATTCTCCCAGTTCAATTTTAAAGCTTAACGACGAGGTCGTATTTCTAAAAAGACAACAAAACGCTTTATATCCCGGAAGTTTAAATGACCTTGAAATCCAAGATGGCCGCAAGTATGTCCCATGTTTTATATATGATGAATAACGTGGTATATTATACTCATGTGGCGACAGGGAAACTGGGGGTGGCGACGTCTGAGTAAATCAACACTTTGTGATTGTGTGAACCAAACCTTTAGTAGATTACACATGTATTTCCTAACTATACCTCAGACGACCTTCACGTCAGGTTAGCGCCGCATCAGACGTATCGCCAATCTTTCATTCACCCACACATAATCTTCACTTTATATATGATATATAACGATTTTTTTTTTAAATTTGAAATTCACTTATTTCATTAGATATGATATACCATGACAAAGTAGTTATTTCCTATTCTGTGTTTTCCTATACTGGTTTTGTGTAAATCTCGGCTATTGTATGTTAAATATATTAATACAGAATAAAAATGCTTTGTGTTTGTATTATTCAAAATAAAACATCAGAACTTCTTTTCCAATTCATTTGTGATTCACAACACTATTAAAACCAACTGGTTAGCAGAGAAAAACGCTAGTGGTGTAATCTTAAACAAAGAACACTTTCTCTGATTGTGGTTTTGTAATCAGGCTTGCGCAGTTTTCACCTATGGAAAGTTCTGACGGATTTTGAACATTTTATGAACCGTTTTTTAAATAAAACGCAAAAGTTTATAACTTCGGAATGTTAAGTGTTTAGAAACCAAATTGTTAGGTCTTTGTTATCCATAATCTAAACAGTACCATTTTCTTTTTAAGGTAATGTATGTTTTTTAATAATTTCACTCCAGTGCTTTAGATGGATCAATTTACATCAAATCGAAAATATTTTGATACCTTGAAATTGAAGGTTAATTAAAAGGCTAAAATTGCTGTTTTGTAGTCAAATGCCAAGTTTCAATGGCTGTCATTCTTCAAGCTAATAATTATGTTGACCCCAAGATTGGTACAAACGAAACTGTTCCAGTCGACACGGACCTTACCAAGAAACTTTGAGTGATCCAAGTCATCACGAACTTACAGTGTCTGATTTCGTCCTTTCGTTATTTCGAGGCGAAAGGACGAAACAACGCAATGGCACAAATCATCTACCGTACTGGAACTGGACTTGTGTAGACACAGAAATGATAGGTCTAAGTGTTCGGAACTACACCAGGAACAAGTGTGGTGGGAGCAACGGTCTATTAATTAAATACGGTCTAGATTGTATCATACAGGACAATTATGTAGCAAAATAACGGTGTACATATTTATAGGCGCGTTAGTGAAATAAAATGCATAAAACAATGCAACACATTGCAAAAACATTGGCAATACTTCAAACATGGTATTGATACGGAATTGTGTTTTGCCTCCCTGCCGAGTTAAATTGAAACACAAGACTTTTTCGTATTTAGTGCCGTATTAGTCCGCTCCACTGCGTTAAAATAAACTCGTCGAATGGAAAAGATTTTGATAATTGAAGAACAATGACTCTGAGTGATTTTACCGAGGTACTATATCAACAAAGTAATTGTACATGTGACATACTCGGTTATCTACGAACAATCTTGTGTGAAGCCTTACTAACTCTCAAATCTATCGCTGTTGGCCGCGCGGGCATTGTGCTCGACTCCCCGACCGTGGACAGAAGGGCGTACTTGGCCGGTATTCCTGTTGAACATTGAATCTTCTCGGTCGCACGGGCAGTAGGGTGTAGTTGGTTGAGTACGGTTCGTGAGGTATTTTTTACATACACTCTCATTCTTAAACTTGAGAGAAGATAAAGATGTGCAGAAAACCAGGATGAGGAGGAAAGAAAAGAATAAACTCGAAAGGACAAATATAAATGATCGTTTTGAAATAAACATAAGACTTTTTGAAGAAGGTTTTTTCTCAGGAAAATACACTTTCTTGTTGTCCCTAACTGGAAACGCTACTACAGCGAAGAAAAAATACCATCCATTTTTTTACATTAACGTTGAAATAGCTTTAGGCTATCCAACGTCATATCATATTACTCGAATATGATGTGTTCCTCGAACTACTGATCAGGTCCCCACGAGCTCGAGTCGGTGGGGTTTTAAGGGAAACTTCATACAAGTATCAATAACAGAATATACATTGCGTCAAAATTGCATAAAAAATTTTATTAACACAGAAAGATTTACATATGTATATATAATAGCCACATATAGTAAATGTATGCATTGGTGCGAACGCTGTTTATAATGTCCGTTTTATATACAGATGTATACGCAAACTTTCCTTGATTAATGAGATGTTTGGATTCGCATTGCACTCTCCTGAAAACTTAACGTGGACAAACCATGATCTCCATATATATGGACCTTACCAACAACATCCCAGAAAATACAGCTAAATAGGACTCTACCAGCTCTGTATAATCCCAACGGATGAACCCATGACCATTAATAATGGCTCAGATATATTTCATAGAAATCTGAGAATATTGAAAACAGAAATTTGAGACAATGTTGATCTGATATGATTGGGTACGTTACAGTTCGTCTGATGCCTTTGCATTTTTTCCTGCGAAACATTGTATACAGAAATTGGAGTCTGGTTTCTGTGAGCAGACGACACAGTTTCGTCATTTGGGAGACGCTATAAAAACAGATTCTCCATTTCGTTGGATCTAAAGATAAAATTTGTTGACTTGTTCAACACCTGTGTAACGTTTATCTTAACAATTTAGCTTGTAAATCTACATTATTGAAAATTGTACAAACCATACAGATGTATATAAATATTTCTGCTATATCTGGTCAACACAGTCTGATTTCATAAAGATATCTGGTCATCACTCTCTCAAGTCATCAACACAGTCTCATCTGATATAGATTTAAGGATTAACCTTTTATTTTGTTTAGTTTACGAAATCATAAATCCGATCGAGCACGAGGTAAATTGTGTAAACGCTTACGTTAAATTTACCGTCAATCAACACACAGTCTCGTATCACGGATATCTGGTCACCATACTGTCTCATATCACACATATATCTGGTCATCACACTGTTTCATGTCATACAGATATCTGGTTACCACACTGTCTGATATCATACAGATATCTGGTCATCACACTACCATGTCATACAAATATTTGGTTATCACTCTGTTTCATGTCATACAGATATCTGGTTATCACCCTGTCTGATATCATACAGATATCTGGTCATCACACTACCATGTCATACAAATATTTGGTTATCACTCTGTTTCATGTCATACAGATATCTGGTTATCACCCTGTCTCATATCATACAGATATCTGGTCATCACACTACCATGTCATACAAATATTTGGTTATCACTATGTTTCATGTCATACAGATATCTGGTTATCACCCTGTCTGATATCATACAGATATCTGGTTATCACCCTACCATGTCATACAGATATCTGGTTACCACACTGTCTGATATCATACAGATATCTGGTCATCACACTACCATGTCATACACATATCTGGTTATCACACTGTTTCATGTCATACAGGTATCTGGTCATCACATTATCATGTCATACATATATCTGGTTATCACACTGTTTCATATCATACAGATATCTGGTCATCACACTACCATGTCATACAGATATCTGGTTGTCACACTGTTTCATGTCATACAGGTATCTGGTCATTACATTATCATGTCATACAGATATCTGGTTATCACACTGTTTCATGTCATACAGATATCTGGTCATCACACTGTCTCATGTCATACAGATATCTGGTTATCACACTACCATGTCATACAGATATCTGGTTATCACACTGTTTCATGTCATACAGGTATCTGGTCATCACATTATCATGTCATACATATATCTGGTTATCTCACTGTTTCATATCATACAGATATCTGGTCATCACACTACCATGTCATACAGATATCTGGTTATCACACTGTTTCATGTCATACAGGTATCTGGTCATCACATTATCATGTCATACATATATCTGGTTATCTCACTGTTTCATATCATACAGATATCTGGTCATCACACTACCATGTCATACAGATATCTGGTTATCACACTGTTTCATGTCATACAGGTATCTGGTCATTACATTATCATGTCATACAGATATCTGGTTATCACACTGTTTCATGTCATACAGATATCTGGTCATCACACTGTCTCATGTCATACAGATATCTGGCTATCACACTACCATGTCATACAGATATCTGGTTATCACACTGTTTCATGTCATACTGATATCTGCTCATCACATTATCATGTCATACATATATCTGGTCATCACACTTTCATGTCATACAGATATCTGGTTATCACACTATACATTTGTTGCCCTGGTTGTAGGGAGACATGACGATTTGTTTACCCAAGGCATGTCGAATTTACCCGTGGACGAAGCCCGAGGGAAATATGACTTGCCGCGGTTAACTAATCGTCATGTGTCCCTACAACCAGGGCAATAAATTGTTTATTATACCGAAATAGAGCATTAATGAAGACTGTATTCATATGATTCACAAACAATACATTTATTAAATAACATTATGTAGAAATAAGCAGTTCAATTTAAAAGAAAATGTAATTCTATTAATCTTTCAGTGTCACTGTGTATAACCATTTTGAGGCCTGTTTTGTGTTTTCCGCGTCCTTTGCCTGCAGAATATTGTTGATTTCATCGGCGTCTGCTTAATGAATATCGGAACACCTCGGAGAGTTCCGTGAAGTTCCGTACCACGAACGACAACTCTTTAGAGAATCCTGCGAGGGGCTCCGCATGGGGGAGACATGAGAAATTGGACATGATGCACGCGAGGGAGACATGAAGTGTAGTCTCCCTGACACGTGACGGCTCTCGACCAATCCCTGACTGTGTTATATAATAGAGGTATAATAATGTCTTATGTCATACAGATATCTAGTCATCACACTGTCATGTCATATAGATATCTGGTCATCACACTGTCTGATATCATACAGATATCTGGTCATCATACTGTCTCATGTCATACAGATATCTGGTCATCACACTGTCTGATATCATACAGATATCTAGTCATCACACTGTCATGTCATATAGATATCTGGTCATCACACTGTCTGATATCATACAGATATCTGGTCATCATACTGTCTCATGTCATACAGATATCTGGTCATCACACTGTCTCATGTCATATAGATATCTGGTAATCACACTCTCATGTCATATAGATATCTGGTCATCACACTTTCATGTCATACAGATATCTGGTTATCACATTGTCTCATGTCATACAGATATCTGGTTATCACATTGTCTCACGTCATACAGATATCTGGTCATCACAGTTTCATGTCATATAGATATCTGGTCATCACACTGTCTAATATCATACAGATATCTGGTCATCACATTGTTTCATGTCATACAGATATCTGGTCATCACATTCTCATATCATACAGATATCTGGTCATCACACTGTCTGATATCATACAGATATCTGGTCATCACACTAATTCATGCCATACGGATATCTGCAGTCAACACTTTCATGTCATACAGATATCTGGTTATCACATTGTCTCATGTCATACAGATATCTGGTCATCACACTGTCTCATGTCATACAGATATCTGGTTATCACATTGTCTCATGTCATACAGATATCTGGTCATCACACTGTACCATGTCATACAGATATCTGGTTACCACACTGTCTGATATCATACAGATATCTGGTCATCACACTACCATGTCATACACATATCTGGTTATCACACTGTTTCATGTCATACAGGTATCTGGTCATCACATTATCATGTCATACATATATCTGGTTATCACACTGTTTCATATCATACAGATATCTGGTTATCACATTGTCTCATGTCATACAGATATCTGGTTATCACATTGTCTCATGTCATACAGATATCTGGTCATCACAGTTTCATGTCATATAGATATCTGGTCATCACACTGTCTAATATCATACAGATATCTGGTCATCACATTGTTTCATGTCATACTGATATCTGGTTATCACACTGTTTCATGTCATACAGATATCTAGTTATCACATTGTCTCATGTCATACAGATATCTGGTCATCACATTCTCATATCATACAGATATCTGGTCATCACACTGTCTGATATCATACAGATATCTGGTCATCACACTGTTTCATGCCATACTTTCATGTCATACAGATATCTGGTTATCACATTGTCTCACGTCATACAGATATCTGGTCATCACACTGTCTCATGTCATATAGATATCTGGTCATCACACTGTCTCATGTCATACAGATATCTGGCTATCACATTGTCTCATGTCATACAGATATCTGGTCATCACACTGTCTCATGTCATATAGATATCTGGTCATCACACTATCATGTCATACAGATATCTGGTCATCACACTGTCTAATGTCATATAGATATCTGGTCATCATACTGTCTCATGTAATACAGATATCTGGTCATCACACTGTCTCATGTCATATAGATATCTGGTCATCACACTGTCTCATGTCATACAGATATCTGGCTATCACATTGTCTCATGTCATACAGATATCTGGTCATCACACTGTCTCATGTCATATAGATATCTGGTCATCACACTATCATGTCATACAGATATCTGGTCATCACACTGTCTAATGTCATATAGATATCTGGTCATCATACTGTCTCATGTAATATAGATATCTGGTCATCACACTGTCTAATGTCATATAGATATCTGGTCATCATACTGTCTCATGTAATATAGATATCTGGTCATCACACTGTCTAATGTCATATAGATATCTGGTCATCACATTCTCATATCATACAGATATCTGGTCATCACACTGTCTCATGTCATACAGATATCTGCGGTCAACACTTTCATGTCATACAGATATCTGGTTATCACATTGTCTCATGTCATACAGATATCTGGTCATCATACTGTCTCATGTCATACAGATATCTGGTCATCACACTACCATGTCATACAGATATCTGGTTATCACAATGTCTCATGTCATATAGATATCTGGTCATCATACTGTCTCATGTTATATAGATATCTGGTCATCACACTGTCTCATGTCATACAGATATCTGGTTATCACATTGTCTCATGTCATACAGATATCTGGTCATCACACTGTCTCATGTCATATAGATATCTGGTCATCACACTATCATGTCATATAGATATCTGGTCATCACACTGTTTAATGTCATACAGATATCTAGTCATCATACTATCATGTCAAACAGATATCTGGTCATCACAATGTTTCATGTCATACTGATATCTAGTTATCACACTGCCTTATGTCATTCAGATATCTGGACATCACACTGTCTCATGTCATATAGATATCTGGTCATCACACTGTCTCATGTCATACAGATATCTGGTTATCACATTGTCTCATGTCATATAGATATCTGGTCATCGCACTGTCTCATATCATATAGATATCTGGTCATCACACTGTCTAATGTCATAGATATCTGGTCATCACACTATCATGTCATATAGATATCTGGTCATCACAATGTTTCATGTCATAGATATCTGGTCATCACACTTTCATGTCATATAGATATCTGGTCATCACACTGTTTCATGTCATACAGATATCTGGTTATCACACTGTCTAATGTCATATAGATATCTGGTCATCACACTGTCTAATGTCATATAGATATCTGGTCATCACACTTTCATGTCATATAGATATCTGGTCATCACACTGTTTCATGTCATACAGATATCTGGTTATCACATTGTCTAATGTCATACAGATATCTGGTCATCACACTGTCTAATGTCATATAGATATCTGGTTATCACACTGTCTCATGTCATACAGATATCTGGTCATCACACTATCATGTCATATAGATATCTGGTCATCACACTGTTTCATGTCATACAGATATCTGGTCATCACACTATCATGTCATACAGATATCTGGTTATCACACTGTCTAATGTCATATAGATATCTGGTCATCACACTGTCTAATGTCATATAGATATCTGGTCATCACACTTTCATGTCATATAGATATCTGGTCATCACACTGTTTCATGTCATACAGATATCTGGTTATCACATTGTCTAATGTCATACAGATATCTGGTCATCACACTGTCTAATGTCATATAGATATCTGGTTATCACATTGTCTCATGTCATATAGATATCTGGTCATCACACTGTCTCATGTCATACAGATATCTGGTCATCACACTATCATGTCATATAGATATCTGGTCATCACACTGTTTCATGTCATACAGATATCTGGTTATCACCCTACCACAAGTTATATAGGTATCTGAAGAATACTCTGTTTATATGCAGCATTATTCTGTCAGATATCCAGGCTACTGTTATGTCTTTTTCAAATGAATTTAGCAAATTTGGTGAAAACAGCAAAACCTTATAATTCTGACGCCATTTGCAAAGTGAAAGTTTTGGCATTATAAGGTGTTGTGCTAAATATGTTTGAAAAGTTGATACAATTATCATGATTAAGAAAAGAGGACATTGAAATAATGACATTATAGCAAGGTTTTGCTGTTCATCAACCTATAAACTCTGCTTTTGACCAACAGAATTGTCTAAAATAAAACATGTCCAACAAAATCAACAAGAAAACAAATCGATTTCATTTTATGTTTTTATTACTCAGTATTTTGTTTATTTCCTATAAGTTAAATATAGCTTGTATTTGTACATCTACTTATAGCTCCAGCTAAGTTACACAGTATTTTGATTACAGATGTAAATCTCTCCTACAATACTTTTACTACATCATAGTAACACAATCTTAAGTTTTACACACAAAATTGTCTCATTCCTGCCACACCCCTAAGTTCACATGTTAGACTCTTCTCTCATTCATATAAAAGAGTCTAAAATGCCCCAAGAGGGTGGAAAGTTTGATTACCCTGAATTTTCATGTCACTGGTCCCAGTTTGTAATAAACTGTACATTCCCAATAAATCAAATGAACTAGTCCATATATTTGATGTTGAAATGTTCATATGTCACATTGGGACAAAAAGGTTAAAATAGCTTGAAATTAAATATTTCAAATGAGGAAGGATAAGAAATGATTTGCTGAAGAAACTTGTTTGAACACTTTTGTATCTACAAAATGTTTTATCATTTTTGTTGCAATGAGCCAAATATTTATCAATAAAGTCAATAAACATTCACAGAAATGACTTAGTTCTGTGCTATGAAATAACGGAAGAATAAAATGTTTCCAAAGAAAGAAAACAACAAATAATAGAAATCAATTTGTGAGTTCCCAGAACTGAGAAACAGTTTTATAACGTGCAAGTAACATTGTGAGACCAATTAACAATGTGCTTAAAAAAAAGCATTTAAAAAACTTAATCAATGTTGGTGAATGTTCAACACGTGAGGGGACAAAATATAAAAATAATACTTGATTTCAACTTGAAAGTGTTCATTTATATCAGTGTAGAATGAAACTTGGCTCATAAAATCCTGAAAATTAACTGTAGTTTAGTCCTCATATTGATCAGAACATTAAAATGCTAAGGTAAGAGGGGGTGATGAAGTCAATTCTGAAATATGTCAAATTATCAGGATAATTTTTTTTGTGCATTAATGAATGATATGATGGTGTTTGAAAGCCTAAGTGGTTTCGTTACGTTTAATCACGGTTTGTGTCCGTATCTGTAATTTGTGGGGATTTATCATTGTACTCATAACACAGGCAACCTATAATATCCTTTACATTTCTCTCCGGATGTATTGTCATAAATAAAAGTCTAAATTGCGCAAACTGACAAAATCCCTGTATGGCACACACCAGTGCGGTCAATTTTACAAAAAATGATTCGGTCCGAAAAAAGTCGGCAACTTTCACAATGAATGTTATCAAGCGATTGTCAGAGTTGGACAAAAGCTTCTGTATCGGAAAACGCAGTCATCACTTATCAAACACCAATAGGAGTTGAACATGGTGAATACAAAACATAACCAGAATTTCTTTTCAATTTCCATTTTTACCTGTTAACATGGTCATAAGAGAAGTAATGTAAATCATTGTTAAAGAGGTTTGTACAAGTGTACGGATCGGAGTGATTGTCAGACGCCCATTCAGTCGCTAATGGTGTCACCACAGTTAAAAACAATTACCGATAAAAGGTTTTCACTAATTCCCGTTTCCAATATTGGAAAAGTGTATTTCATACGCGACATTAGGGAGTTTACCTGGGAATCTTATACACATCAGGGACCGAAAGTGGTCTGAAATTTGACCCAGATTACATTTCACTCTTTTGAAATAACGACGCTTTCTGCGGGATTGTGAGCGACAATTTACAACGATGCTGATTAATGAAGCACGGATTTGAGTAAATATTACAAAGTTATATTGCAAATGTATCTGTCCGAGTCCGAGGGTCGGAACAATTACCGCCTTTCTTGTCTCTACATTTAGATTGTCATCATAATGCACTTGGAATAAAAGTGCTTTTCTTTGTACCCTAGTGAGGCGGAATTGCTGGGTAGGAACTCACCGCCCAGGTAGAGTTACGGCTGTATATAAACATGACCTGTGAATCAGTATTGATCCTTTGTAACAAAAATCACTGATACTCGTAACGATAGCTCCGATTCTGTGGCTGACAAATTTAAACAACACCTGAACTTGAACCTTTTATCAAAATGAAATATGAAAAAAAAAAAAAAGAGAAATTCCACAAGCTCTGGGTTTGAATTCATAACATATGATGAAAATTAAAATCTAGATTCAAATCAATTGGAAGAAAAAAAGGTTTTTTTCACCTTTAAAATAAAAATCTACATTTTATAAATGAGTATTTTGGAAGATTGTTTATATTTCATTGCATTGCTAGGTAGTAAGAATATATGACCTAAATATAATCATTTTAATGACAGTTTTGATTGGTTATCTATTTATTTATTTTACAATTAATTACCTTTCATCATTCATAATATAATAATTTTTAATAATTAATAGCCTGAATATTTCATTTACCTATCACCAGCAAATACGAAATCTGGGTTTCGTGCAAGTGGATGGATAGATAATTTCTAAAGCTACGAGGATGCTAGCATTGATGTGTTCTCATTGGTTAAACCAGAACCAAACAGTTAGACTAGATACAATCTTTAAGTGACTACCTGGGTAGATAAAATGTGATTTATAAATGCTCTCAACTTATATCATAAACATTTTGAAATTAAATATTTCAAAAATGATGAATTCAATCAGAACCATTTTCGTGTTAAGCTACATGAGCTCTACAATAAGATGAATTTTGACAGATTCTTTTTTATATCCTCAAAGAAGAAATCCTTTCAAGAGTAGTAATGTCAGAAACATCTGTTTCAACTGCAAGTAATATTATCAGACCTGTATGATTCTCTACCACTAACACTTTATGAATGCAAATGTTCTTCAATTTCCTGCAAGATTAGCTGGCAATATGAATTTAACAAAAACACTAGAGTAATGCGGACGGATATTTCATTTTTGACTATATTATCCTTCATAGCCAATCATTTTTTTCTGCACTCCTTGAACAGAATAATGGCATAAATCGTTATTATTTTAACGGACATAAATTAATATTTGTACAGTCAGATTTGATTAATTGTTATCTTGACAATTATACATGTCTTTTCAAGTTACAGTAAGACTTGCTATAAAGGAAAATATATAATTTAAATGGACCGAGTCCTTACTGTAAGGGATTATACATAAACGCTGGATATGCCGATATTTGACATTAAATACAAAAACAACCATTGATTAAGTCGACACACATCAAACATTGATTTTATCAAACTTGTTAGCTATGGCACCGCAAAAAAAGGAAAACTGTTAAACAATTCAACTTAAATACATTTACTTCAGTAAATTAGATTAAAAAAAAAAACAACGTACTGATAAAAAAATAAAACCATTGCTATTTTACATACATTTACAGTATAAAATTCTCACTAACCTTAAATTAAAGTTCGGTCCCAACAAAAAATAAATTAATAATATTATTGAAACATAATTGTGAAAAACCAGTACCATTTCTCCATTTAATACACTATTTTTAAAGAAAGATGTATCCGATTAAGGAAAAGGGGAAATTGAGCGGAAGAAATGCAAGATGATTTAAATGCAAAAAAATATTCATAGAAAAATAAAATAATGATCAAACATAGATGAAGAAAAAATTAATCAGAAATAATATTAATTTTTTGATTAGGAAGTAAATGCATACTGGTATAGTGAGAGCATAGCTAGGACAAAGGATGTCTTTAAGTTAGGTACCAGCTCAATTAAAATAGATTTACAGAAACAAAAAAATGTAGTGTAACACACAAAAAAAACACTCATGGAGAAGCTCTGTATAATTTATAGTATAACGTTTCTGTTTAAACCACAAAGCTTGATACAACCATTGGTACATTATTTAAACACAGGATATTTAAACAAAACACTGAATACAAAATTTGGCAAAATTGATCATTGAATAAATGATTAATTAAATAAATATCATATTTAAATATCATACATATCTCTCTAACAACCCATACAAATCTGTTTCTCGTAAACTCTTGACACAAATAACATTCAACACATTAATCACAAAATAACAATGACTTCAGTAGCTGTTTGATTCGGATTGGGACTTTCCACAATTTGATCGTCAATTTTCTATAAATATCTGACAAAACAAAAACAAACATTGATGATAATAACAAACAAACATTGCGGACTGGTTTTATGATTGTGCTGTTATGGCTTCAATACTGTGTGAAACCCTTGGAGGGCTGAGTGTGACCCTCGTGGGACTAATCGAACCCCGCGGGCTCGGACTGTCTGATTTAGGCGGTGAAGAGGCATTATAGTCTAAAGTTTTTACATACGACTGCGACATGTCTTGCTCAGCATCAATATCGGAGTTCTGCGGAGAGAAGCTTTCCTTCATTTGTAACATTTCCTCTTCCTCTCTCATCATCATCATCTCCTCATCGTCCTCCTCGCTGCCCACCATGCTACTACTGACACTGTGCAGACGGCGGTACATATCCATGGACATGTCCCCCTGCATGCTCTTCTGCATGTCCATATCACTATTATCATTCATGTCACCACTCACACTCATTTGTTCATTTTCATGGTATTCCATGTTATCGCGAGACATATTTTCCCCGTTGAGTTCCTGACGATCCTGATCCAACGCTCCCTGATGCGTGTTTTCTAGGAGAGCATTGTAGTCGAGGTTGATGCCCGGAGGAATACAGCTGCCTGTCTTCCAGTGCGTTTTCAATCCGCTGGCACTGATGTACTTCCTGTTGCACTGAGGACACTCGTAAGGCCGCTCGTTTGTGTGCAGTCTTTTGTGAAGCTTGAGGTGCACAAACTGTGTGAATTTAGCTGGACAAAGTTTACAGTGAAATGGCTTCTCCCCGCTGTGGAGCCGCATGTGAGTCTTGAGGTTGCTAGTGGAACTGAACCGCTTGCCGCAGACCTGGCATTCATGTGGCTTCTCACCGGTGTGAACCAGATGGTGCTTCTGTAAGTGAGCGAGCTGTGTGAACCCTTTGCCGCAGGTCTGGCACACAAAGGGCCGTTCCCCTGTATGTGTACGTAAATGCACTTTGAGGTTTGACAACTGTCCAAATGTCTTAAAACATACATTGCACTCATAGTGCATCTTCCCGTCCCTTTTCCTCAGTGGGTAAGGCAGTGACCTATGACCTCTGGCAGATGTGCCATCGCCCTTTGGCTTGGTGAGGTTAAGAACTTGATCAGGATGAGGCGGTGCTTGTGTAGGATGAGGGAACGGTGGCGACATCTGTTGCTGATTTCCCATTGGATGGAATTGAGGTGGATACATCTGCCAAGCCAGACTTTGGTACGGGTTGAAAGGATACATTGAGTTCATAGGGTTCATGGGGTTCATCGGGTACATGCCCGGAAGAGTTGGGGTCGGGAAGTACAGAGGTGGCCCCGAGTTTGGTCCCAACTTGCTCATGTTTCCTGACATAAGTTTTGAGTATTGTTCATCTGGTCGGTTCATGAATGGAGACATTGGAGATTTGTCCATGATTGGACTCGGAGGAAAGAACTTGGAGTAGAAGAACGGATTAAAAGGACTGAACTGGTCCGATGCTGGCCGCTCCTTGGACAAATCCTCCGGCTTCGGTTTCTGTTCATGAGGGAGATGTGCTGGGTGAGCAGGATGAGCTGGGTGAGCAGGATGAATAGAGTGAGCTGGGTGAGCAGGAAGGGGAGGTAACACAGGAGGTTTGATGTCCATGGGAGGTTTAAAGTCAAAAGCTAACGAATTTCCTTTGAGAATTTTATCAGTTATTTCTTCACCATTTTCCTTCATTTTCTTCAGAAGTAGATTCTCAATAATTCCTGAACTCTTTTTGGGCGTGCTGTGAGCCATTTTGATTGAGCCGAGATGCAGATCATCGGATCTCGGAGGCATTTGTAGAGATAGGGGTTCCAGTGGATGACTTGGTTCCTTAAGAGGTTCGCGTTTGGGAACCTTGAGTGGCGATGGTAGGGAACCTCCCGACAGTGACAGGCTGTCGCTATGGCCCGATTTGTTTCTTTCACTGTGGTACATGTCCTGGTCATCACTTGTGGGGCTGCCATCCCGCTTGTGGATGCTGTAGTCGATGGCGTAGCCATCCTCCCGGATGCATTCCCCGCTGTCACAGCTGTCGTCCTTCAGCCGATCCTCCTCCTCGTGTGGGGGTGACTTTGGGCGAGAGGGACTTGTGTCCTCCTTGAACATACTGCCTGGGTTGGGAGGGCAGATCGGCAGGAAGCTCTTTGGGAAGGGCAGATGACGTTCCAGCATTTGCCTTCCTGTAAAGATACAATACAAAGTTACATTAGTAAAGCCGTTCATTCAAATCAGATTATTCGTCTAGTTAAAAAAAAACAAAGAAAGATCACTTTGTAATATTGTCTTAGCAGAAATTTTAACTAAACCTGACACGTTAATGAAAGAATTGTTTTTGTTTGCCATTATAAACATGACAGTGACCGCGTCTTTTAACTTATTTACCCCTGAAGACACATTTGAACTCTACCAATTTAAAGGTAAGAACAGTTCATTATCAAAATTTCAGGGGTGATTGAGTATAACACCATAGATTAACCCAACAACCTTAAAACTGTGAATTTAACGAAGCTCAAATGTTTCAAAGTAAATGAGAAAATAGCTCTGCCTGAAACAACATTTTAAAACTGTAACACAGACTCTTGTCTCTGAGTCCAGCTAAGGGAAAGCTGCACACATATACACATGGAAATAGATATAATGTTAATTTGATGAATGCGTGATGAGAGAGACATTAGATGTTGAAGATTATGCAGAATGACCTTAAATTCAAGGGTATCCTTTATCTGTTGGTGAGGATCCCACTTCACACTCGGATTACAACGGTTGAATATATAAATATTCTATCATAAATTAGAAAGGCAGATAACAGTATATATTGTTAACTGTTTTCACAGAGTCTAATTTATATTCAGACTTTAAAAAAATCAACTTCGGAGAAAAAACAAAGACAGTGATATATCGAAGACAAAACTTGACACTGTTTAAAAATACAATAGTTCCTATCTATAGTTTCAATTAATTTATCTATCACTAAAGGATAATTCAATTCATTTGAAAAGTTTGGTTTTCGATTCCAACAGATAACTTTGTTTAAACGAAATGCATTGATTAGCATATTTAAATTAAAACAAATTAAGTGAACCAATACAAAATATATTCTTCAATGATTAGAAAGCTCTTAAATTTATTCTATAATTTCAATTTAGAAGAGTTTTTATGCAAAACTATTGTGATCATTGCAATGACAAATAAATCAACGGATTGGAAACGAAACATGTTGATCGCCGGACATTCGACCTCAGAAATGGCTACATTCTCCGTGGGCTTATTTCCATAACACAAGGATTCAAAAATACAGACATAGGTTAGACTTATCATAAAACTGTCACACACTTTAAATCTAACTTATACTGACTCTTAAGTTTTACAGTCCACAGGAGGGCTAAATGTTAATTTCATCTTCAAAATTTGTATATCTAGACAATGAGAAAAATTCGCCCAGCAAATCACTACAGAAAGAGATGTCTTAAACAGCCACTTTGGGTTGTAATTTCAACTTTGTTTATGACGTGGGACGTTTCACGACGGGCGCGGTACCAGTCTCCTTAATATACTCCCATATTAGCATTTAAAAAAGTTGCATGCAAATTAATGAGACTTTTATTGACTTAATACACCCAGCAGCCATCTGGAATAGGGTTTTGTTCTCCGCGCCCGTGCCATTGACCAGATTCGATTTCCAATGGTCACATGACAATAGACGTGTGTCCGTCGATCATTAAATTACTACTCACAACAAATCTTACACAAAACGACCATCCGTCGTCACAAGTAATACCCCGTGTTTTTTAAAAGCATTATTCTGAAGATGTTTTATTCTAGCCTGGAGCGAAAGTTCTAAATGAAATCTAGTTATCACATGCTACAGCCATATAGACAGGGCAATTCTCTATTTGGGCACATTTTAACATAAGTGGCCAATAAAAAGTGAATTCAATTATTGAAACAGTTCGTGTTTACAAACTTTAAGTATACAATGGCTTTTGATAAGAAATAAAACACCATAAAATGTCAGAATTTATACTGTGAACAGTCACCTTATATTATCAGGGCAGATTAAAAGGGCTTACTGACGACCCGACTTGTCTTCTCCCTAACTGTCACAAGCTGGCGGTACAATTGAATAAACTTGAATTTACTTTTAAAATGTTTATTTTCAAAGGGTATATCAGCTTACTTCTCCTATTGGCGGAGCTATCAGACACGCAGGCTATTTAAAATAACACAAACAGTGTATTTTCAGCTTTTATAAAAGTCAGAACAATTTTATCTTTTTCTAATTTCTAATGTGTGTATATAAATGTATTAACTTTTTCACTTCATTTTTGCAGATAAACATTTAATTGAAAGGTAATTTTGTTTACTATCAGTTCATATTAATGTCAGTGTCTTAAAAACCTACATTAGATTTACATCCCGAGAAAATACAACTCTAGATTGGACACTTAAAGTCTCACCTCGATTATTACCGAGTGGCATTGTTGAAATAAATAAATAAATAAATGTTTAAATCATCAGTATGGAATTACACTTAATATAGACTTCAATCGACAAACAACTTGGAAAAAATGATTCTGCAAATATTGACATTTTTGTATTAACAAAATATTAACAAACAACTAACTCTTATGATTCTAAAACTAGAACAAGTTTCCATTTGTTTTATTACTTCCTTGATTTACAGATGAACGTAATGAGTATTACGAACCAGTGATAATCAAGAAGGGGCTTTGACTGCTGATGCTGCAGAGGAAGTTATAACCTGAGGATACTGTCTCCATACTCGGGTGCACCAAAGGATCATAAGCCACTGTCCTCAAAGGAATTTCTCCTCAGTTAATTTATCAAAGATGGCCAACTCTTGTTCATTTAAAACACCTGTGACATTTACTGCAGTAATTAATTGCATGATCTTTCAAAAATTTACTTTATTAACCAAAATTGGATATAAGATTAGGAAAAACTCTCTTTGATGAAAAGAAGTAAAAATGGGGATATTTCCATTTTGGTTGCTACAGTGGCTGGGGGCTATCATAGTGGCTGAATAATTGACCGCGATCACTTTGAAGTTGTTGAATGGATCCAATAGATCGTACAGTATCATCTCAATTTCAAATTAAGTCACTAGCTATGCTTACAGGCATGCGTCAACAATCAATTGTTATTTATGTACAAAGCTAAAAATATACCGGGTGTGCTTCTGGATTCAGATTTCACACAAATAACTTTTAATCTTCCGTAAAGTCTCCTTTCTTCGTATATTAATTATACTTTACAGAAAAAGATTACTTAAAGACTGTCGTTACAGAAAGCCTAGCAATTAGAAATGTTTAGATTTATAGCAAAATAACCACTTGTTTTTAAAAGAAAAGACTTTATATACTGAATGTGACAACAGTGTTGTGTGGTATACTTTAACTCTCAGCTTTTTTGTGAACATTTATTTCCCATCAAAATACTCTTAAAACCATCAAAACAACCCCTTTGTCAAAATGAAATGAATGGGAATTTGGATAAGTTAATCATGATCCTTTTGAAAAAATTAAAATGAACAACTAACAAAATGTGTATAAAGACAATTTTGTTAACTTATGTCAAACTAACCTTTACTCATTCACCCCTGAAGATGCATTTGAACCCTTCCAATTTCAAGGTAGGAATAGTCCATAATGAAATTTCAGGGGTGAATGAGTTAGAGCTATGTAATGAACGAGTGAACGTAACAATGAAACTTACGCCATGATTGTAGCATTTCCTCCCCCGTGATTGGACAATTGATGCGGTCAGCATACTCGCGGCAGTACCAGACCATTAGTTCGGTGTTAGGAGGGATCGGCTTGATGGTGTAAAAATAGATGTTGAAGTCGATTTGACAAGCGATGAGATTCTGTTGGACAGACGAATACGCGAAGTTGATGTAATGCATCCAGCTGCTCTTCGTAACGTCACTGTTGTCTATATACTGGTACACAGTGTTGTTACTGAAGATCTGTAAATACACAAATATTCACATGTAATTGAATAATTAACACACTGATCAAGGTAGGTAGTAAAAACATTGAACAGGTGTGTTTAACCGATAAAATCAGAGAAAGTTTAACATCAAATCGATCAAAAGTAAACATTATATAACATCAAAAGTAAACATTATATAACATCAAAAGTGAAAACATCTAATGATAATTTCAAAAAAATTAATAATGAAAAAAAAAAAAATCAATTTCTGGAATGACATCATGCAATCTAACATCACAGAAATAAACTCTCTAAGCAACAAAGAAAACCTTCCGACACTACGAGCATACATTTATTCCGAGATTATATACGATATTTTTTGTGGAAAATTTATGAAAGGAGGCCGAAGAACAGATAATGTTTTTATGTATCATTGCGGTGTTACTATTTCTATCCCATCTCCTGGTCTGTTGGTAATCCACACCCCTAGTATCTTGTAGTACAGCGTAAAAACTTGTTTACAGACTAGTGAAACGTCTTCCCGTAAAAGTTAATACTTTCGCCCCATTAAAAGTTAATATCTATCTACACCGAGATTAAACTACGGACTAGAAAATGAAAGGAATTATCACAATTTTTCTAGCTGAATTATGACAGATTAGACTCTTCCTCTGAGACTCCCAGATCCTTTCGTTTCATTTTCGTAAAGTAAATCTTTTTCCAGTTAAAATGTTTACATTTGAGGCTTTTGCTCGGCAGGACTGGTTTTAGCCCAGCACATCCCTAAGTCTATTGGGGATCTGTCGTAGGAGGAACTTCCTGTTGTTAGGTAAGTTACAGAATCTCATTATAAATCAACCCTTATATCTTATCCTCGTTTTGTAGGTAAAACAACTAAAACATCATCTAATACACTCTTGTGAACTTGAAGTCAGAAACAGCAATACATCAAATCATTATCACAATAAGCTATGTTTTGGGGATTTTTTGTATTTTGGTTAAAAAAAATTCATCCTGTTTTTGTCCAAATGAACTATTAAGTTGAAAATATCCATTTATCAAAATATCATCCAGAAATATCGCAATAAAGTTCTGTGTATTAAAAAGCTGACATTTTCCTTTTACTTATCAAATATAGTGATATAACCAAGGCGTACAGAAACACGGGGAAAGATCATCGGGGCTTAAATCGAAATGTCAAAAATGATTATTTCAACCAAATCTTACTGAAACGCTTTATCTCGACCGGATAATTCTTACACCCAAAGTTTCTGTTGCGGAGATAGGGCCCCCAAGCCTCGCTTATGACATGTGTCTATCTACTAGTATGTACAGGAAACAAAATAGTTTATTACAAGGAAAAAAAGTATCAAATTAACCTAACCACCTTATCAGGGCTATCTGCTGAGATATGGGCAATACATCTTAGAAAATGGCAGAAAATGTGTGTTACACTGCGAACACGATTCTTCAACGATGACCTCCAAATCAGACCTCTTTTACAAAAATTACTTCAAGTAGGGTGAAACTTTTAAACAAATTTGTCATTAGAACGCATGAATGAAGCCTACTAGCTACCTGGGGTGAATTTGCAGGAAGCGCAATGGGATAGATAATTCAGTTTAAATCAACAAATTTTTCTCATAAATTTTTTTTTTCTTCCCATTTACAGAGATAAGAAGACAGGGAATTGGATTTAGCCGACAGCTCGGCTGTCTGTTACCTCACCGAACAAATCTACCGATATTATTAAACATGTCATTCAATTTTTAATATACATTAATTGATGACTATCTCGTAATGAATTACAAGGCATTAGTATTCATAGAAAAGGAAAATTAATTCAATTTTCATACCAGAGAGTGTCTAGTAGATCTTTCGAATTAATTCATTGTGTTGAAAGGAAACGGCATATTTTTTTTAATCTGATTCAATTGAAGGTTTTGATTGCATATACTATCACCTACATGTATTTATAGAAACTAAATTAATTTCAATTTTTATCACTCTTATTATCCAGATTATGACTAAAACATTAATTTATTTTTTTGAAAGAATTTTAGCCAAAAAAAAAAATGAAGTAAAATTTCACATTATGACAGATAAGATAAATCAGAATTAATTTTCTCGTTCTTTTCCTGACCTTACTTTTAAAATATGAGTTAGTCTTTCAAAGACATATATCAGCAATCGGGATCACTATACTGACTCAAATACTGTTTATTCACTTTAACTAATGCCCATCTCAAAATCAAAACCAGAATTGATAATAACATTTAAATTCACTGCCGTCCCTTTTAATAAAGAAAATCAGCTAATATATAATTCAGGTAAATATCATTATAGGATAAAAGCTACAATGATGTAAAATTTCTGTCTCGATTCTGATCCCATATAAATAAAAGTCTCTGTGTAATTGAAGAAATTATTTGGGATATATGAGAAAACGTGATATCATTACATCTACGGACTCTGCTTTCCTTTTCTATTTAGCGTTCATAAATTAACAACCAATTACCACCTCAAATAGCTGTCCTCCTAAATAAGACCCTAATCCATTTATTAAAGGGAAATAGCTTCCATAATTTCTCCCATTTCACTTTCTCTGTCAGAGTTTTCAGCCCCTCCCTTGCCAGTAATAGAGTTAATGATATGTTACACGTGAGAAGAAGGCGATTCAAGGATTGTCCCAAACTCCAACTCAAGCCTACTTCAGCTTTACATTTAAACACAAAGTTTAATATACATGTACATTCATTTCGTTAAAACATATTAAAAGATCATTTTGATGCTTTCTTTTTTTACGAAAGATGATTTTGAATCCAGTTACATCAATTTCAATCTTGCTTTATTAATTTTAGAAATTTAACTTTGTAAATTTTTTTATCAGTGTGTGTGTCAAGCTTGTAATGCTCGTACAACTGTGTGCTTGTCTCAAGAGTATATATGATCCAGACTATATGATCCATACAACACTTTCGATTCTCCACCTGTGACCAATTAGCAATTTATTATGCAACCACCCAGAGCAGAATTACTCTTTCATAAATCAATAAATAGAAACCCAGCACAAACAGACGTGTAAGTTGAAACCTTAATCGTTTATATCATTTATATCTGTGGAAAAAAAATCTAAAGTATAAAAATACCAGCCTTCTGTCATATGACCGCCAGCTGTCTCTAGTTTAGATATTTAACAATCAAAACTTGACAGAAGACACTGAAATATTGAATGCAATTGAAACCAACTTTCAAATAAGCCAGAAAAAACTTTTTCTCTCCACGGACATATATTTCTATCCCAAGGCTGAGTTTTGGTGGAATACCTGTGTATTGCGAAAGAGAGTGTTTTTGGTTGTAAAGAGGGTTTGGCTAACATTGTATGTCATTGGAAACCCTAGTCAACAGATCTTACAATCTTTATACCCCCCTCATCCCAAACTGACATAAAATCATACAAATATATAAAATTCTATAAAGGTAGGCAAAGTACTTTATATCTGGTTTCAAAACATTTTTTAAACATGTAAATCAAAGTTTCAATCCTATAATTATCGGAAGAAAATAAATCGAATGATAACAATATCGTTATAGAAAGTATAAAACACCTAGTGAAATTCTTAGGCAAAAATTAGAATATGTTTAATTTTTCTTCAATTTCCTCATGTGACAACATGAAAATAAAAAGCAATACCCTGGAGGTCTTTGATTAAAGATTTCCGGAGAAAATTTGCGTAGAAGAAAAAAGGAAATTTTGCTCCATTTGTTAATTTAAATGCACACTTTGGTGACTGTTAATCAGGATTAAAGATCAGATCAATATTAGATTTTATCTGTAAAATAAGTGACTTACCTTCCATATGGAAACTCTGTCAGATTCTTTTCTGAGGAATGGTTCCTTGGAGTATACGTCTCCGACTAACGGTCCGAATCGTGTCCCACGTGGAATGTAGTCGACGCTCCACACTCCCAACGCCTGCGAATCAGAAAAACCGGAAAAAAATTGTTAGGGAGTGATTAATTCGAGCCCGAAAATATCAAAAGAAAGTTGAGATGAGTTCATGTCTGTTATCTGCCAGTAAACAAAATCGTCCTCCAAAGGTAGGCCAGCCTAAACACCGCGTAAAGCTCAGCTTGTAAGGCGTGCATTTCCTTTTTGTTCAAAGATGGAGTCACTGTTGATCTGTTAGAATCTGTGGTACATTCGATGACTATCTACCCGAAAACCACTGAAGTTAACTATTTTCCTGCGCAGACATGTGATTAGCAAATTAAAACCAATTAGTAGTCTATACCACTGGAAGAGCATGAGCAATGCATCCCATAATAATTATCATGATATATTATGTCATAAACAACAACATGTTTAAGTCTCGCACATCAATCAAAAGTAAAACTGCAATCATCACTCAACAAAAAAAGCTCTTTACGATGTCAAATTAAACTAATTAATATGTTTAAGAATTTAAAAAAAATAAAACTTTGATGATCTTCAGTGAAATCTTTCAACAAGATCTAATAGAACACCTTGTATGAGCCAGGCTTGGACTACGAGGGTCAGAGGTAAACTGCCGTGTTTAAACCCACACAATCAATGGAACTGCCATCCGTATACTCCCCTTAAAAACTTCACAGACTAGATAAAAAAAGAGGATATTTTTTTGATGAAATGATGACTTATTTCCGAGTTGCATCTCCAAGTATGATGATTGGCGGATAAGGCCTCATGCAGGACATATCCCGACCAGCATCTCCCCCACAGGGGGTTTGTAAAAAAGGAAATTCAAGATTAGAGCAAAAAAGTTGAGACCCCTCCATAACATTGATACTAGTTTCATTGGCCGAGTATTTCAGCTGTCAAACAACACCCACAAGTGTTTACCTTCAGGTTGGAGAAAAAATACAGAGGCGCTTGATTTCCGTGTGATCTCCGGGATATCTTTAAAGAAAGTACTGTGGGTTTCCCGGTGACCATGGCGATGGCTAGCCCCGCCAATCACTTCAACGGCTAATTATTCAAATTAACCTTCATGTTCGCCTCAGAATCATAGAAATCTAATAGAGCTTTTATAATTTTGAGATCTGTTTGCTCAACTGCTTTGTGGATAATGCTACACAGCCCCAGAGATCTACCGCTGACTTTTAATCAAAGAGTGCAACAGGCTTCAATGAAATTACACTTGTACATGAAAAGCTGTTGTATCTCCTTAGCGAATTACATCTACCTGTACTTTATTTATCATTTAAAAAAAAAATATATTGAGTGCGAAAAAAATTCAAAGGCGATGAAAGTGAATGTTCAAAGGATTTTCAGGATTAATTATTTGTAAACTGTAGCGCAAGAAATATCAATTTGGATAATTTTTATTTTTTCAAAAGAAAATAAAACATGAAAAAATCTGTTTATATATGAAATATCATCAGGTAAATTCAAGAGCTTTTTGGTAAGTGATATCAATAAGTGATACAAATCTATGGTACAAGAAACAAACATGTCGATAAATATGTTTGATGGAAGCCAATCTATCAGTGATTTCACACCTGCATTACACACTCCACACGAAGTACTTGAGACTTTAAATGCGTTCCAGATGAATTTGATTAGGGGCCCTTCCTTCCATGTGGAGAACGACATAAATAGGTATCGTCACAAAAATTTCACAATTTAGAGACTCGAACTTCAATATGTAATTCTATAGTCATTATTATACTCAAACTTATTATCAATGTCAAGTTTTTCCCTCGCAGAACCCTATTCTATCGTGAAACGCCTGCATTCAAAGAAGTGAAAGTTGGTTAATTTAGAGACCCTCTCAATTCAAGTGCCATTGGGTATCATTTCGGCAAATCTTGCTTTTTAGTTTCAATGGCTTTCATCAAAGACATCCTTATCAAAGTCTAGTTTCCGCTACCTAGTGAGACGGACATAAAGGCAAGCGTGGAGATCTTGCCCGATGTCACTTCATTTCAAGTTAAGGGAAATTGAAAAGGTGAAAAAATTCAAGATTTCGTATTAACACCCCAAAACAGGTGGGTCAATCTACATGGAGAAAAAACCCAATATATATTAATAGAGGCATATAAAAACAAGACAGGAATCAAAATCTTTCCGATTCACGAGATGTCGTGAAAACATGAAAGTGTGCAGATGTTTCCGTGTTAAGATCTGACAAATGTGAAATTTGAAATTCTGCAGACTTTAATAATTCTTAAATTGGTCTGTTGATGTTTTATAGTCATTTATCATTTACGACTTATATGAAGTAAAAATCTTATCACTTCCCGCGGCGGAGGTCTGCGGACGACATCTTACTTGTAAATGCAGGTATCGTTAAAATCAAAATTATACTCAACATTACTTAAATGCTATCTTTAAAGATGTTTTTTTAACTCTATCTGCTAGCTACAAGTTATTACATTTTCTGTAGGGCTTTTAACAAGCAAATTCATAAAAACGGCATGAAGAATTTGAAAATTTTACAACCGGAAGCAAGCTTTTACATCAAATTGATAAATCTTTGTCAATAAATTATTTAGATTTGTTTAAAGTAAGTAAACAAGTTGTGTAAATTCAAACTGATGTTTCTGAAATATATATAGTGGTGGCAGCTAGAATTCCCGACAAACAAAAATATGTAAGTGAGGATGAATTATATAAAAAATTGTGAAAACCTGAAAAAAAAATTGGAGAAAAAAATCTCAGTACAAACCTATTATAAAGCATCCATTTTGAGATTCCCAAGACAACTGGTATCTAATCAAGAAATAATCCAAACTTTTCTCACCAGGATCCGTTTGCTGAAGTCAGTACTTCACAACTGACCAAGTAGTACGTTTTGAGCTAGCATGGAAGCAAGCATGATAACTACTAACCGACAAAAGCCACACTTATTAGCTTAACAGCAGTTAAATAGCGTCTAAATATCCCCAAAACTACCGGCTTCAAAAGGCAACCATAATCTCATTCACCTCCGTTTAAAAATAATCCCGACCTCTTCGCTTTGTATTCACTTTCTACAAGGATAAATCGTAGATAAACATCTAGCCGTGGAGCCACTTCCCGTTTAGTTAATACTCCTTTCACTTCCTATGCAAATTAGTACGAGTCGTAATTAATATCACAAAAACCGAGGATAGACGAGCCAATGAAAAGGGTGATGAGGCCACTAATTCGAATGTCACGCTGATTAAAGTAATTTAAATCTTGAAATATTTCATCAATCTTTGTGGGGACCCATGATCATAAATTTGTCTTGCTGAAAAGAAATATCTCTTTTGTGAAAGGGAAAAAAATTGTTTAAAGAGCTCCGTTTTTTTTATTCTCATAATGATAGCTATGCTAAATGAAGACCAATTAACATGTGTTTGAGCAGGGAGGTGAAAGTTTAGGGTAAAATTAAGTTTTGAAGGTCAGCATTAACGGCTATCTTTAAAATCGGCATAATAGCTCACTGTCAGGAGGAGTTGACTATTTCAATGACTTCAGAATTCATTACTGTTTATTTATTTGATTTTCTATTGACCAAAACAGTAAATCGGTGAATTAGCACCAGACAATTTTAGACAGCTGAGGTTTAATTACGAACTCATCAAAACATCATTTATATCTCTGTAACATACCACACTAAGCCAATTCCTCGTAATTGTAATTCTATTTTTCTTTTTGAGTTGATAACATCGCTAATAATTTTCTTTAACCTTGCTCTTCACAAGGCCAACGGAAACAATTTTCACAAACGGCAGATACAAAAATATGAAAACTTGATACACTTTAAACTTATCGTGTTTATAACTTGATGGCTTAATTATGAAAGAATTTTCTTTAATTAAAGACATTTTAAATTTTCTTTTCAAATTGCAACAATGAGCAGATAATTTCACTAAAATTTTCAACTTTCTATTCTTTTCAATCAGATATAAATCATAGCAAAAAATTAAATGCTGTTCACATACCTTGAGAAAACGTATCATACCAAGTAATGATAATTTAAAGAAATGTGTTTTTTGCCTGTTATAAAAGATTTAAAGTTTG
Organism: Mimachlamys varia; assembly: GCA_947623455.1. Classification (NCBI taxonomy): domain Eukaryota; kingdom Metazoa; phylum Mollusca; class Bivalvia; order Pectinida; family Pectinidae; genus Mimachlamys; species Mimachlamys varia. The sequence continues at coordinate 15,007,192 of OX392531.1, read as the reverse complement.
AAGGTCATTCAAAAATATAATAACTCTGTAACATTACCTTCAAAGCACTTTTGTGGCGTTATGACTTGGCAACTTCGACTTCTTTCAACTGTTAAGTTTACAGGCTATCCAAAATCTTCCTTTCCCCATGAATCAGTTTTTATGAAATAGCGTTTTTATACTAACTTAAGAAGTCATTTTGTTAAATACACACATATCTGTGTAAACAGCTAAAAGTTCTTTTCCTTTACATATCCAGATCATACAAAATGGCTTCAAGTGGAGTAGACTTAACAAGCATATATCTGTTCTTCCAATACCTTTTCATTTTTTCAATACCCATTAATTTACAAAAGTCAAACAAATTTTTTATATTGTATTCTCCAGTCATTTTTTCAATGCATATTTTTATCTATGAAAAGCTAAAAGTTCGTCTTTTATACAAAGGTTTCCCCCCTATCATATTGTGCCCTGGCTAGCTGTCGCTTTTCGAAAATGTGCGATCTATGGATACATTGAAGACTTAAAGGGGCCTTGTTTATTAAATGTGGATAAATGTCGTGCCTCCATGATAATGTTGTGTATCTGTCAGCAAGTCATCTTCTCGTATAAAAAGACAGAGCCAGGGTATTGTTTGCTGAGTGAAAGTATTCCTTTTAGCGGAGGAGGTCCCTCATGTCGCCTTGATCAATAAAGCAAGCCAGCCCCTTTCACCGCAAAACAGACGCGGGGAACGCCACAGAACATGGCTGTCGCCACGTTTTGCCATAATTATAATGCTTCTTGTCATGCTCAAGGTTTTTCGAGATTTACTTTTTGATGTTTCTAAACATATCAAATATTGAAATGGAAAATAGCTGTGTGTTTGTCAATGAGAGAAAATTACTACTTGAGAAGGCCAGAAACTCTGGTCACTGTACAAATGTATAATATCGAATTCTATGCATACATACTTTTTTCAAACACCGTTCAATTTCTGCAATCTAATTTGATTGGTGTTATTAACTTTGTGTAATTTTCCTTTCATAATTCTCACACTGTCCTACCTGTAATCAGTACAATGACGCGGGTCAGGGTTGAACTGAAACAGAGTCTTAAACTTGAATCAAAATTACGTCTCGCGTTCCATCGAAAAACCTCAGCCCGTTAGGAAATTGCTTATCATTGTTGTTCTCTAACGGGTTAACAGAGCGGACAGACAGACAGGAAGAGGGGTAATGATATGCTTATTATGTCCTTTGTCAAGACCATTTCACCTTTTAACTTTCTGTCTGTTAAACATTTTAATATGCATGTAAAGCTCCTACCCCCCCAAAAAAACTAAAATAGAAATTGAAATGACAAGTTTGAATTGAAATAAAATTGCAAGTGCCCGAAACACGATACAAAAACTTATTTTTAACTCAGCATTTATTTGGAAAAAGCATTTTAAACGCAGTGAATGTCCCGCGACAAATGGTTTGATGTGATATTAAGTATCTACATATCATTATTAGAATCCACACTATCTCATTACTATAAGTATGCCATTTTTACATGTTGGGAGTCACTAAAACGCTTTACTCCAAAAAAAATTAAGTGGCCATAATCACATTTTGTAAAACTGTTAGTAATTGCATAATAACGGTTAATTACCCATCCTTAAACATATCATTGCTTCCTATTCGGCAAAAAAACAAAAATTGATCTTAGACAGGGGAGATAAATCAGTTTAAACCATCGATTGTCATCGGATAAAGTTGTTTGGTGTCAGTTTTACACCAAATAATATTTCACATTCTGAGTTGAACGTATCGGACACAAAATTTGATTTAAGGACATTGGCCGTAAATGATTTACTTGTTCTAAATAATTTGAAATTTTCTGTTATTATAATTTGATCCTGGAATGAATTCCTTTTTTCACATATACAGTCAACATACATCTTTGATGTCTTGCCGATAACCTTTGTTCACCACAAGAAGATAATTTGTAATTTATGGTAAATGTTATTTTTATAAATAAATACTTTAAGAATACCAACTCCTTACACCAGCTAGGTTTCCAATCATAAATGAATTTAGAAGGAGGTTGGTTCCTTGAAAATCTCTTCTAGTGAGAGTTTTTCTTGCCTGGTTTTCTATGTTGCATTTCATAAACACGGGTTCACAAATATACATTGTAATGAAAAATTATACAGACAAGGAATAAACACGGGTTCACAAATATACATTGTAATGAAAAATTATACTGACAAGGAATAAACACGGGTTCACAAATATACATTGTAATGAAAAATTATACTGACAAGGAATAAACACGGGTTCACAAATATACATTGTAATGAAAAATTATACTGACAAGGAATAAACACGGGTTCACAAATATACATTGTAATGAAAAATTATACTGACAAGGAATAAACATGGGTTCACAAATATACATTGTAATGAAAAATTATACTGACAAGGAATAAACACGGGTTCACAAATATACATTGTAATGAAAAATTATACAGACAAGGAATAAACACGGGTTCACAAATATACATTGTAATGAAAAATTATACAGACAAGGAATAAACACGGGTTCACAAATATACATTGTAATGAAAAATTATACAGACAAGGAATAAACACGGGTTCACAAATATACATTGTAATGAAAAATTATACAGACAAGGAATAAACACAGGTTCACAAATATACATTGTAATGAAAAATTATACTGAAAAGGAATATTTTTCAATTGACAAAAATGAACGACTGAAAATAAATTTGCAGTAATTACCTGGTGTGTACATATGTAAGTCACGGGTAGCTTCAAATCTTACGATAAAAATTCCCAGACAACTCTTACTCCATGTACTCGGATTCTGTGTAATCACCTAGGATAGTGACCTATTTTATCATTGAATTGATGCAGACAGACGGGGTTACGTTTATATAGACCAGCCAATCAAAGGACACCCAAATGACCACATATATCTACAGGTAAAAGGGATATATGTTTATATACCTATACAGGTATCTTAATACTCGTCCTAGTATACACCTTTACCCCATTAAGTGCGAGAATAATCTGATTCTTAATCCCCAAGTATCTAAAGTCGCGGCTGATATTACACAATGTTGTATCATCTCTCTCAGTCATTACCGATAACTCCAAACAAACTTTCAATTTTGTGCTCGTCAAACCAAAAACAATGGCGGAGTTGGGTGACAAAGTTAACACTTATCAAGCGAATTAAACACCGGCAATGTTTGGCCCTCCAGCTGAGAGTGCGTGACCCTCCTAGATATTTCACATAATCAAAACAAAATGAATCGCATATTTCCAATTTTACAACTTTTCGTTTGTCAGCGGGACGCTGTTTATAAGCAAACTTTGCCGTGTCTCTGATTGTAAACAATCGGATAACCAGCGATCATCTTTTTGGGTTTACTATCACTTTCCAGATAAAACCTGACACAATCAAAATAGAAATGGATTTTAATTATGTCATTGTTGTGGTAAGGTCCAGGAGACTATTGGTATAGGTAAGAATTTTCCCCGCTTCTCTCACACTGTCGGCCAGATAACACCTGCACAGGTGACAGGTACGTAGATAACTCGCAGATTATCTTATTAAGAAAAGTCGGTACTTACTCTCTGCTCTTGTACTTTGGAATTGTGGGTAAACTTAAGTGACTTCCATTCAAGATAAAATATCAAGATCATGGTCGATAGGTATAAATTTGTGACCCCCCCCCCCCCCGATCTTCTTCCAGATTGACCTGTCCACCATCATATTATCAAGCAAGTGAACACAATGTTGATCATCTATAAAGTCAATTTTGAAGAAAGGACAACCAACATATATTATTTGTGATAAACATCAATGAACAAGAAACAACATGAATATAGATTATTAGAAATTTACTATGATTACAATACACAAGTGTTAGGTCCAAGGTATAAAGATTGTAAAAGGCAAATTCAAACGTGTATAAAAGAAATTAGCATAAATGCAAGGGCAGATAAATAAAATCTACTGACTCTAAAAGTGAACAATGCAAGTTAACTCATGTCAACCCTGAAATTCCATAATGAACGTTTCCAACCTTTTAGCTGAAAGAGTTCAATATATCTTCAGGGGTGAATGAGTAAAACTTCGTAAATAAAAAAAAAAAAAACAGTTTTCATGACATTTACAAATTGTATTTACTGAAGCATATTTTACTTAATAAGGGCATGAATAAGAGGCATTAGGTCTGTTAATAATAATTTACTGATATCGCCTTTGGCATATTTTGATTTGATATTATTTTTATCGTCAAAGGACATGAGGAGAATGGAGCAGACGTCCCATCTGTAATTATCAAAGTTTGACAACTCTGTCTTTGTACTTATTGGGTATCGTAAACCGAAGATGGTGTCAATAAGTCCGACCAATGTTTTTGACTCGAGCAGAAAGTGTGAGAAGCCACTTACACCGATAAAGACCTTTCATTGGCTGTCAGATTCATTACAAAGAAAAGCACTTGAACATCTACAGCGAAAGTTATATTCCAGTATTCCTTATTTAACAGCCAAATCATATTGTCCTTGAGTTGGCTACGAGGAGATCTCAGCGCACTGGCCGTGCTGAACCACCTGCCTAATGTACCATGGAGAGTGTCTCCACTCCGAAACAGATCAAGGTCTTCGCTACGGTCAAACCCTTCACAAGTACCAGCCAAACGACATAAAAGTAAGACTTGGTGTTTTAGCCTTAGAAATCTTATTTGGAATAAAGAGTTTCATGGCCAATGTTTTTTATTGAGTTATTTTTATGCTTTCTTTCTTAAGTTTCATTTTGAATACCAGCCCATATTTTTTTTTTAATCGGGTAAATCCACGAGCAGGGAAAGTCTAAACTACTTCAGTTTCTATAGGTTACTTCACATAATTACAAGTAACAGCTACATCTTGCTTCTTAAATTGAAAACAAAAAAAATGACTAAAAAATCTAAGAAATAAACATATCTTGACTGTATGCGACATTTCAAAGTACGAAAGAAAAACCCCCCAAAAAATCTTTCAAAGCAAGTTGAAATGAAATGGAATACTTTCAAATCTTTTAGCTGTAAAAATGAATAATTTCATCAAACAAAATTTTTCAAAACATATTATCGTTTTTTATCTTTTTAATATGCAGATCCTATAGAAATCCATGTTTTATGCAACAATTTATTGTTATGATTAATCAGTAAAGAGCTTTTTTTCTATAAATGTAAAAATCATGAAAAGTTAAAAGTACAATTTGTTTCAAATCCATTCCCCCTTAATTCGATGGCCTTACGCCTTATCAATAAGTGTGAATGGGAATGGAGGAGAGAAAAATAATCTCATTTACTCACATACAGTCAGCCTCGGAGAGTATCAATTTAATGTTAGAAAGCTGCTTGATAAAGAAAGTATGAATGATGAACAGGATGAGAAAATGATTAGAATTGAGATAAGATTAAAGTTTAAACTTCACGCTTATCGTGACCAATCGCTAATAAGCCAGGTACATGGTATACAAATCTCTCGACAATCTGGTGTTTATCGCTGAAATAATACCCGGAGAAACTCATGGATGAAACAGGGGCTGCAAGCATGTTGGTACATATAGAATATTATCATATTACAAAAATAATAATTGGTTTGCCCTCCTTCATGTGAACTGCATGGGCGTATATATATAACTAAATATATAGGTAATTCTTTCAATGGGATAATTTCATATACACAGATGAAAAATAGTTATTGACTGAAATCAATGAAGAATGAAATTAATATAGAAAATTCACATTCACAGCTGGTAAAAAGAAAATCCTGAAATTGTTCAAAATGTAGCTTTTGATATATTTTCACTGGAATCCTGAGAGGCTAAATTCTCCCCCAGTTGGAAGCCAATTACTGATGACTCCCCCAGTTAGCAACTGTCAATCAACAGATTACCTTGGTTACCAAGTTTGACACTAAATTCAGGACTGTATCAAATTTAATGGAACATGCACTCTGTTTATGGAGCAAGCCATTTGGCATTTTTTTTCTACGTCATAACAAAAGGTGTGCATTACGACCAGAGACAGAAATATTTAAATTGTAACTTTTATTATCGTCATCATGATGTACAAGTCTATTCCAGCGAGATTTTAAACAAAACGGTTACAACAAAACTGTAAGAAGTCTCGAGTTCCAAGGAACTCTAGATAGACCTAGCACAAAAGAATGGGTTTGGCGAAAGGTTTGGACGGGTATAACTGTATTTCATTTGTAATTCTAAATCTTTGGTGTTTGTTTACTCTTTATACCGAGAATTTCATTACAAACTGTATTGTCTATGTAACAATACTAAAAGAATCAAATCCTCCTGAAAAAGATAACTAAATGTCATTGTTGAACGTAAACACATTGTTACCTTCGCGATGGTTCCCAATTTGCATATTGACAATCAAGTGAAACCTGTGTTTAAGGTTAAAGCAGCTACGTGGGTTTTATTTCCATTAACAAAATATTTACGATAACAAATTTATTTTATTGCTCGGATTTAATGAAAATTCCGCTGACAATATTTTTTTGAGGTTTTCATGCCGATTAAGTTTGCGTATAAACCTGATGGTTTTCATGATTACATACATAAATACATGTTAAAAAGTTGAGTGAAATTTCAAGATCAGACTTGAATAGCTAATAAATCTACGTATTTGTCATTTGATGTTTATTCTTACTTGTGACAGTTTCAAGCTTCAGATATAAATATATGATATGCTTAAATGGAAATGTGACAAAGTGTTTTAAATCATATATGAAAGAAGGGCAGAAACTATAGTATCAACACCTGTCAAAGTCAATTACAGTACTTATAAATGTTTTCTAATCATGGTTTCCACGCGCTCGTCTATTGAGGAAAATCATACAGCTGGAGTTAATAATTGTTTCCAACTGGTACATATGTTTTTTCTTAGTACTACATATTTGATTGTTATCTACAAAATGATTGAAAAAGAAACAAACATTGTCCCCTTCCTAATTAATTAATAAAATTACTGAGTTAAATATTAGACAGTTCACAAATAAACTAAACATTCTGTACATAATTTAAAACTATTACATAAATAATACTTAAGGTACAAACAACTGTATACCTGTACCGTAGGTACAGACACCTGTATACCTGTACCGTAGGTACAGACACCTGTATACCTGTACCGTAGGTACAGACACCTGTATACCTGTACCATAGGTACAGACAACTGTATACCTGTACTGTAGGTATTATAAGACACCTGTATACCTGTACAGTAAGTACAAATACCTATATACCAGTACTGAAAGTACACATTTTCTAAAATGCAAAATTTACCTTTGAAAGTGTGTTTTTTGTGAATAGAATCCTTAGCAAAGACTTCTATCAAAATGGTGAATGTTGTATCTTCCTGAACAACTTTGATCTTGTGATTCTAGGGGAACGTTGTACCAGCTATGTTTTCTTTCAAAATAGAAGTTCTAAGAGTATTTTTCTGTGATTTGCTGGTATTAAGTGCGTCCCAACTGGGGTCAAGGCAAAGATGAAGCACCTGCTCCTAACTCTATTTCTCACAAGATTTTGGTTTCAATCATTGTGACTCTACCCATCAAAATCCACCTTGAGTCGTTTCAGTTCAGGTTCAAATTCATCCAAACCTGCTTGTACATTCATCTCTTTACAAAAAAGCAAAATTTCAACAAGTTCATTTTCATGTTTAGATGATTTTTCTTCACCAATAAAACTCAATTAAATGTCAACTGATACCTGTCTGTGTCGTCAAGGGCCGGACGACAATGGAAGTAAGACAGATATATTCTGTCTGCTCCCCCAAATTACCACTGTAGGGGGCTTGACCAAGGCAAATATAATGACCCTAGCTTTGTGAATTCAACACTCTGCTACTCTTAGAATGAAAGTAGCCCCAAATTGGTTTAAATTGTTAAACGTCATTATGGGTATTTATATTGAATTCACACAATAACAAAAAGAAAATAAGCATGAAAAAACCACATAATTTCACCTTTTTGTAAAATGTATACACTTATGAGACGAGTGAGTTTAGCACTGTGATAATTACACAGATATCAAAAGTCAGTAAATGTGGTGTGGTGTTGCGTAAAATTAACCAAATAATGATTTCTTTTGAAAAATATTCCTATCACTTTAAAGGGAAAGGAAAGGAGGTATTGAAAGGCTAAATGGTGGGGAATTACGCCTCTGTCCTTGTACCTGTTTCTTAAGACTACATAAAGACTGCACTTTTTAATAAGGAACTTAAAATGTATTAAAACTGCCCAAGGGCATGATAACTTTAATTTGAAATTGAACTAAAAAGCGAAAGTAAAATCTTTGAAAAAAATGCAGAAAAAACTTGAAAGTTAACATTTTGCCTATATTGTTACTGTCCACAAAATTTCTAACTTTTCACAGATACATTACATTACAGGGAGGAATTTTTCCCTAAATGTATGTTCCAAGGAAAGTTTCCCTGCAGAGTTTGTCAACAGGAACATCAAAAACAGTGTACTGTCAGATCGCAGAGACACACAAAGTGTCAAGTGCTTCGAACTATAAAACTTCAAATGTTATATCAAATTCTATGTGAGGAAAAAAGAAACTTTTCTTATTACAAATAATGAGTAATGCAACCCTTATCGCTCAAAATTTGCAGAAAAGAAAAAAAAATCAATTAAGAGATAATTTTTTTCTCGCAGATGTAAAAGGTGAAAATCTTTCATTAACACTGATTAATACTACATAAGTTTATGTCAGAAACTACTAATGGAGCAGACGCAATTCAATGTGTGTTAGAGGTTTTAAAAATGCACTTTTCATCCGATCACATTTAAAGCATTTCAATGGGAGATAGATCACTTTGACATTCTGCTCTCTCGCCAGTAAATCATTCCATACAAAGAAACGAAGGTAAAATCAAAATTGGCACTTGAAGATTTTCGTAAAAAAAGTCCTGAAGCATCATTAGCGCTTTCTGTGGTGCGGAGTTACAGACATACTAACAGAATCGTACACGTTTAATCCTTATCTAGTTCTGTCATCTAGGTTTTTTGACAGGATCATATACAATAATGTCTGGGAATTAACAGGATAAAAAAATGCCTTTTTAAATGGTTTTTATCTAAAAATTTCTCATTTGTGTCAGCTTATAAAGTAAGTGAATATAATTCTACTTCCTGCCAAGTTGATAACGTCATTCAAAACAAATGTGAATGGAAATCAAGAAAATTGAAATTATTTCTTTTTCTGTGAAGACAATATCTAAACCAAATTAGACATCAATTGGAGGAAAGAATTTTTCTTTAAGTCTTCAAATAAGCTTTCAAAGCACACTTTAGCCTTATTTTCTCCCCTATCTTACAAATAACACCATAGTTATAATCTTTAATAATTATCTAATGGAGGGTATGACTAGTTGGTTCAGTAAAAGATCATAGGTTACAAAAGGCAAAATAAAAATGGACGACCAGGAATATTGTTGGTGTGAGATTGAAACAAGTAATGGTTTAATGAGGATCAACACTAGCCAGAAATTGCAAGTATTAATGAGTTGGAGAAAAATTTGAAATAAAACTTTCATCACAGATTAATTGAATTTGATCTACTTGTCTAAACTGACAATTTTTTTAACTTTAAAGGGAGGTAACTCCGTAGATATTTCAAGTAATTTTACAAAAGAGGTTCATATAAATTCTTTCAAATAGAACAAAATAAAACCAATGATTTCCCTTTCAATTAGAAGAAAATAAAATCAATGACATTTTCTTTTTAGCAGCGGTTGTTTGAGAGAGCTCATCAGATGATCAGAATAGACAGATCGAAATAAAATGAACAAAAGAATTGAAATATGCTTACATTATTTGATTGGCTCTGTGAAGGTTTGAGTGTGAGGTTGCGAGGTAGGGAAGCTTGAGCGCGATTCTGGCACACACGCTCGCAAGCGCGGTCATGGACGATGTAGACGCAGAATTCCTCGAACTCATCCTCTTTCAGGTTGCTAGCATCCCATCCTTCCTCCATGTCTAAAATGAAATCAAACGCGAAAATGCAATTAAATAAAAATATTCTATAATCAACGCAAATATCAATTTCTTCATCGACTGCTTAAAAACAATTACATTTTATGAAGATATTAATTTCAAGTGGTGACATACCTATGAATGTTCGTTATCGCTTTCTGATATGATGTAACAGGATTGCAATAGGCTAAAAGAAACACTTTCATCAAATAGGTAGATTTTCTCAGCTTTACTTACATCCTTGCGTCATCCGAAAGGGCTATAAACTAATTCTAAAAATTTCTACGATAGACCCAATAGATTTTTGTCAACGGGATGACAAACTTACAGTATATAGAAACCTCATATCTAAACAGAGCAACATCGATGTTTATTTATAGAAAAAGAAAATCAGTTTTGAAAGTTGGTTGTGAGAAAGTTACAAATATGATAATTTTCCTTGAAATTTATAACATGTTTCAAGTGTATCATTCATTATGAGAAAATATAAATTTGTTAGTTTGAGCCATTCTTAGACTGGTTTTTATGACCATTTGATAGACTTGTTTCCATTTCTGCTAATAAAACGTTTCCGTGATTCGTACGAGATTGGGATATATCTGTGAATCTTTTGTATGCATCTCAATCTGGGATGTACATTAATGAATGGAAAAGATGTCTCGCATGCAAATCTTTCAGGCCATGCTAATAGGTTTTTAAATGAATGGATGAATTTGTACAAATTTGAAAATCCTTGGCATAATCTGACATGAAGCTTTACACTCGCAGGGAATGAGAATAAGAAAACAAGACCCCAAACTTTCAAAGAAAAAATTACTATCACCGGGAAAGATCTGTGAAGAGGTAAGAGCTATTCTCCAAGACATACAGCTCTCTGTACAATAAAGATAAGTCTAGCTGATCTGCTAGAACTTTGAAGTGGGAGAGGAGAAGATGAAAAGAGTAGGATTTTTCTATTTGATGCACAAGGTGCCTATCTCTTATGATTCCTGCCGGGCAGAAAAGTGGCCAGCTATCTTCATAAGCAAACACTTTCAAACAAACGAGCAAATAGAGGCTTGCAACATCGAAACGTTCAAGTACGGGTACGACTATATCTTATCACTTTGGACAACGCCACCTTCCCAGGTTGTGGTATCCTTTGGACTTTCCACAGCATCTTCACCTGACAATATCAAATCAGAAAAGAGAAAAATAGCTCTAGTCAAGAGGGTCAACATTTATCAGCAAAAGCATAATTTTTCATTCACTATCTTCTGCACCTCCTACGGTGAGGTCCAAAGAACGCCCCGATTTTCCTGGGAATCTTGCAAACTTCTGCTCAAGTTGTTAGGGATAAGTAAGGGCAAATAATCCTCGATGGCCACAAACACTCCTGTTACGGAGGGCAATGACACTTCAAGGTCAAACCATATGATTTGTTTTGTTTTAAAACAACAACTTTCCTATGATTTATTTGTAAAATTTGAACAACAAAAATTGACAATATTTCTTGATTCATTCACATATTTCTATTACATAAAATCAATGATTTCTGAAATGTATTGGTTCATTTTAACTATGAATTGGATGAGAAAGATTCTCATCACCAAAATCTGGTGCCAAGTATATACTGCTGAAAACATGGACAGCTAAACAAATTACATGAAAAAAATATCAAGTGACTTTTGCACTGCTATTTTTTCTTGTCTCATTAGCAAATTCATAAGTGGCAGTTTGTCAAATGTTTTAAACACGTTTCCTGGAATATTACAAAAAAAAAATTAAATATTCATTAAAAGTGATTCACAAAGACCCACGCGAATGTATGCTTAAAGTACATTTACTGTAACTGTGTGCAGTATCAAAATCTGACGGACATGCTCTCGTAAGTTCTAAAGAAAATAATCTGATAGTCCTATTATAAACAGACACTATCAGATTGTTGTATATTTAACATCTTTAATTACCTTCCAAAATTCTTAATTTCAAATGCAGGATGATCGATGTATACATTTCAAAAATAGCAATGAATAAAAAAAAATTGTTTGGAAGAAATATAACTTGATGAAATCTGTTACTTTCCTCTTTAAAAAGTACACAAGATAGTAATACTTGAAAAAAACACCAAGAGAACGTGGGTTATGTTACAAATGTACATTTTACATTCAGTTTTCATATAAATTGTCGCTGGTTATAGTCAAGAGGTCAAGAGACTAAGACCAGTGACTTAGCGGCTGATACGCTTGGCTCCGTAAGATTACTACATATCCTACGAAGTCTGTGTGGAGCCTCCGTGGAGCTAGCACACGGCTTGCATGCTCCGCAAGATTGCGGGCTGACAAAACCTCGCAGGCGGCCTTCACTGGGTGAACAGGAAGCACAAATGCCGTGGTGATGGGGAGGGCTGATAACCCCCCCATACCATGCTGAGGGAAAAGCCAATAGGATGTACCAATAATATTTATGATAAAAATGATGTTTTTATTTCAATTTTTCTACTTGATTTGTTTCATCCTCCTGTTTCTTTCAATGAAGTGTTGATAACCATGTCAACGAGATATCTATCTCTGATTCCGGCCAATTCTCGTCTTAATCTCAACAGTTAATTAACAGTTTCTTACACCTCCAGAACAAACCTGAAACACTGGGTTTTTTTAAATGTATCATCTGAAAATCATTAAAAAATTTCCTCCGAGTACAAAACATATACATTTTCATTTTATGAATTTGAAGAACTCCCCTTGTTATTTTTATAAGTTGTAATTATATCAATGCCATATTTCATGTCAAAGCCTATCTTGAATTTACTTCCTTTAATTTGCTGCATCACTTTTCAAGGTGGTTGTTAATAAGTTTACAGTTAAAGACATAAATCAGCAGAAATTGTGCTTCTGTACCTCATCTCATCGCAACACAATGTCAACAGTGATGATTCAGTGTAAAACAAATCTAATGCAGCATATATTCAGTACAGAAAACTCCAAACAGCATATATTCAGCAAAGGAAACTCCATACAGCATGATTATATAATATTTATTCAATATTAGATACTCCAATACTGCATATTATAATTCAGTATTGAAAACCTTATCATAATACAGCATATATGCAGTATAGAAAACTTATTATAGCATTAACCTATCTAATATGACATGTATTCAATATTGGATACTCAATTCAGCATATATTCAGTATAGAAAACCTAATAGAGCATATATTCAGTATAGAAAACCTAAAAGAGCATATATTCCATGCATAAAACCATATAACCATATATGAAGTATAGAATACCTAAGCACATATTCAGTACAGAAAACCCACTTCAGCAGATATTCAGTGTAAAGATGCACTATGTTACATTTTACTCATAAGACCTAAAAGCCTCATTTCAAAGCTGATCATTTATATTTTCCGAGAAGAAAATGATATTTTTCCGCTATTAATGACAAATCAATTTGTAATCAGCACACGCCCTGGTAATTACTGTTTACACGGACTTGTACAATGTCCCGACTTTAAAAATGAAACGATAGATTTAGCACCAAATAGGGTGAACACAAGAAAATAAACCAGCTACTGGCAACAGACTTTTGAAAGTAATTCATCAATGATGAAAGGCATGTTTTACCTATTGTTATAACAAAAGACGCAGTATTCAATGCGAGCAAACAGCTTAGCACGGAGATAAAAAAAACTTCTTTATATAAATACAAAACAAATAGAAAACTAAATGATTAGTCAATTTCATATCAACTTTTCTTATCACATTGAAGAGGAAAATTGAAAAAGAACAAATGACTGTGATTTTTGATAATAAAGACATTTAACGTTAATGTAGAAATGACAAAAAATCTATAGCAACCCTTTCTTTGTATCGGTAACGGATAACATCAGTTAGCACCATATATGGCAGCGGGATCCTGTGTCACAGATTGGCGTACAATTAGCTTTTCAGTGATCATTGACATGCTTGTAACAGATGGAATAAAACCTGGAGAAAACAAACATTTCTTCACATTTCCTTTCAATTAAAATCTAATTGTATTATGTAAATTTTTCTCTCAGAGTTTTATCACTTTATCTATCTTAGCCCTGTTATTCAATCACAAGTTTATTTCTATTGAAATTCTTAACACCCACTTATAAAATCAAAAAGTTAAATTCGTTAATAAACATAAAACATTATGTATATCTTTAATACAAGTTTACTTATATATCTTGTTTAACAAGTTTTATCATATTTGTTTAAATAAGAAATATTGATTCCCATTCAGACAGCCCAATATCAATATAAAATCATTTCAAACTTAATAAAAGTTTTTCTCCGAAATATGAGGATGAGAAATAATTTCCTTTCGACCATCTGCCAGCTTGTATTACGAATCACGAATCACCCATCCTATCATTTTATGGTTTATCAATAATTACCATGTGGTTACATATCAACTATGAAAAACAAATATGTTGATGATACGGGCATCAGAACACTTGAAAGTTGGTCACTCTCAAGTGTCTGTGGTCAATTATAAATACTGTAACTACGGTGTCAGGTGAACCCAGTCAGTTAAGATAATACGTGTCAGGTGAACCCAGTCAGTTAAGATAATACCATTCATCAGAAAGTCATATTAATCAACAAAAGATCACCCTTTCTTGTAAAAGTTGTGATTTTTCTGTTATGTAATTTTTCTTCTTATTAAAAATTTTAAAAGCAAAAGAGCTTTTAATGATAATTAAAGAACAATAAAGTAAACTGAAAATAAAATTTAGATTTTATATATCATATCATACCTTTTGGTGGAGTTTTCCTTTTCTCGATACCTTCCCAGTATTTCATGACTGGCAAATTTAAACTCGGTGTGAGAGAGAAATTCCAGAGAAATGTTTAAAATGACTTTCAAATTCAATTTCTGATAAAGCTATGTACTGAGTGTTCAAACTTAATAACTCATTTTACTTAATAAACTTTTTAACACTTTATAGATATATATATATATTTTTACGACCTTGTTCTCAACATGCACCAACACATATTTACGTTTAGATTGCTTTCAATCGAAGCGATACAAAGCAATAATCATTAAAATTGAAAATAACCTTCGTTCTTTTCACAGATGTATCGCTAGTTTCCTTCAGACATCATTGAACATGATTTATTCTTGTTTGTAGCAAATAATCATTTTTTTTTAATAGTTGTATCAGTTAATTAAGTATATAGCTATACTTTTCATCATGCCCTATGTTTGAAAGTGTAGATCTAATAAGGAAAGTATTCCTGTTGGATCATGTCATATCACAAATACCAACAAATCACTCGCTAATCTTCAAAAATCAGCGAAAAAATGAAGGTACATGTACCCATGTTAGAGGCAGAACATCATAAACCTTTTTAGGATGGAAAGCGGGGGAAATTTTGCTCTGTCAGGCATGCAATTAGGATATCATACCTGCCTCTACTTAGAATTAAGTGGCTATTAATCGCTAACATCCACCTGTGGTATGAATGTTTTCAAAAGTTGACGAAATGAAATATGGTAATGTTCGATTTGCTCCAAGTGGTTTATTAATCAGATGGTAAAGAGTTGTGTATTAAAAAAGTAAGATTTCTAAGCAAGTGTCTTAAAGAAAAACGGAAAACCTTGTAGTGAGTAGTTCGCAATTTCCTTCATCATTTAACAATAAGATAGATCACAAGTTAGAACAGAGCAGAGTCACTCAACTGCTGAACACTTGCTACAGATCACTGTTCAGACATGTCATATATTAAATGTATCTCATTTAAAAAAGAAGAAGCTTATTTAACATCAAACACAAGACAACCGATTAGCATAAATATTGAGTCTTAGCTTGTATCTTGTCATCTTAATTTTCTTTCACTGTTTCACTGTCGAGTTTGAAAATTTCTTACTTTAACACTTTATTTGTAGAAACGTTTATGACATAATTGCTTTTAAACATAACAATATATAAATATTTCAGCAGTCACCCTTCAGTGACAATGGTACTAATTTTTTTAACACACTCTTGACAAACGACGTATATATACATGAATCAGGAAAATGCAGGTAAAAATTAAATGGTCATATTCTAAAATGTTTAAGCAATTAAAGATAGACATTTTATATTAAAAAATAATATTGTATAAAACAAGTCAATTAAATGACCTGTTCGTCCATTCATAATATCAATTTACTTTAATTGGTAAATAAGAAAGAATTTTTTCAGAAAGAAAAATCAATAACAAATAATTATATATCAGTTTGTTTTAAAAAGAAAGTTTTGTATGTAAACAATGACATAAATTTACCTTTGAATAAAATGAAAGTTTTTTTTTTTAATAAATTACTTACTGCCATATCCAGGTAATCTCAGCAACATGATGAGCTTCTTGTGTGAAAATTTTCAAAATATTGCCAGGTGATTGAAAACAATGCTAATACCCCAGTAAGTGGGAGTTACATGTATAGAGTCGGTGTATATTCCTGTCAGCTCCGGGAGCACATGGCTGTGGGTCTGACACAAGTAAATTAAAGCACACACCTTTCCTCCTTGCAGGACTCGGTTACAATGTGTGTAAATGACTCTAAACCAATTGTTTTCACTGCGAGCCCTGATAAAGTCCCCTAGAGCCAGCCCCTCTGTTCCAGCTATTGATTTACCTGTGAGGTCAGTCTATAATCTGTTACCTGTGAGAGAGATTAGGGCTGAGGTGATGGTCCAGCTACCCCGGGTAGGGTGACAAGAGGAGGGGGGATCACACATACAGTTACCTATCTAAAAGAAACATCTATATCTTTCCCACACAAACAATGTATGGTATTGATATCATTAATGAGTCATTATCTTTAGAATCAACCGCAGTATAAAGAATGCATCATTTAAAACTCTTCTTTTATGAAATACTTTGAATGCAAAACAAAATTCTTTAAATTTCATTTACTAAGATTCACACACTCTCAAAAAAATAGAAGGAAATATTTTCTTTTGTTTTAATTTCAAAGAAAGAAATTTTAACAGAAAAATTCAGTGAAGTCAAAACAACAATCATGAATATTCATGAGGGGAGGGTCTTTTATTCTGTCAGTCAGTGAAAATGGGATCTTATCAGAGCATTGAGTGATATGGGTCAGCAATGGATAGACTGAGGTTGGCTGCAGTGGCTGGCACCCTGCTGATTGGTCAGTCTGTCAGAATGCAGGGCTGTGATTGGTCAGTATGAGAGGCTGGCCCTGGATATTGATTATCAGTGTCAGTAGCAGGCTGCTGTACATGTATGCCTGTCTGGGCTAACTGTTGTCTGTGTAATACACAACTGCACAAACACAGCCTTCTTAGTGTAAATCACTGGCATGTTTTCTTTCTTAATTAGTTCAATTTTAATCCTTTCATACAAAATAAAAAAAATATCTTATTAATTTAATCTAATTTTGTTTTCAATTGTATAAGGGATCTTTTCACTAAGTTAACTCCATACCCATAGAAACACTATAGTGACTTGGGTTGGGTTGATAATGTAAGGATGGTATTAGAAAACATTATACATATTGTACTTTATATTAAGTTACATATTTGATGCTATTTCTGTATTTAAAAATATGTGTATATAATCACATAAGCTACATGTAAATCTATCCATTCTGGATCAATCGTGTACACAAATATCCGAGAGATGATTTTTAAAACATGCGAGATGTATCATATTGATTAACATAACGGACGGATACCTGCTACATGACGAAGTAAAACGACGCCACAGGCTCTCCGAAAGCAGTCTACCTACAATACACTTATGTAAAACTCTGCAGGAGGAAAAACTTCTCTTTGAATTGTAAAGATCGAGATAGGGACACTAATTTTTTTCTGACCCCTCATATTAAAAATCACTTCATCGCCACTCTGAGTAAGTCTGTGTATAAGTTCTTGCTCCCCATGTGGGGATAAGCGGCTACTTAAGACAAACAAATTTCTCCCCGGAATCATTAATCCCTGACTTCATTAGTCGAATCTACTGAGCCCCGGATAAGTGAAGAAATTCACTGTTCATGATAAGGTGGCTTTTTCCGACGACAAAATCCACATTTAGATCTTAATCAATTGAGTTTGTCTACAGATATATCCTTCAGTTTCTAACAAATGACCCTACAAGTCCCGTACTGTCAGGAGCAATGACGGCCCTATCAGTTAATCATGTTTTTTTAATGTTCCATTTATAACGAAATATTTCTAGTCCTAGAACAAGAGAACTTGTCTAAAGCATTGTTAGTGTAAAACTTCTAAATTTGTTAATGAACTTTTTACCATATTATCTAAATATCTACCTCATTTACCCCTGTAGAAATATATGAGCTATTCCAATTCAAAGGGTGGAAAAGTCCATTATTAAATTTCAGGGATTTAGTTTAATGAATTAAATAACGATGATGATGACAAAAAACAAACTGATTGACAAGAATTTGTTTTTTGTAATTTCATATTCATAAACTTAATAAAACAAAATTATTACAGAAAAAAGGAACATTATCTGTCATTCATTCTGTGAATTAATCCATTGTTTAAATCTTAAGATTAAGAAAAGATAAATTACATGTATCTGAATATATTACTTTGCCCTCAAAAAGTTGAACTGGAGATAATTCTTTAGCATGAGATAAAAGAATCAGTCACTTTCGTCATTGTGTAGTTCTTACATTTCAGATATTGTTCCAAACATTTGTATAGAGCAGATTTGAAAGGCTTTACAAGCACCGACAATAGCACTGGAGATGAAGCCATCCACCCAGCGGAGCATGTAACACTTTATAATGGAACACCTGTATGCCAGGTAAAAATACAGGTAACACATAAATAAGATCATCCCCCACCATCCATGAAAAACTCACTATCATCTTCATAATCAATGTACGACAGCATTGGACAAATCACATTGATCTTGCAGGACGTTATCTGTTCTTGTAAGCGGAAAGAAAATAGATCGTCAAGGAATACCTGTAGATAGCAAAGGTAGGCCTAATACCTGTTCTGTTTCTTGTTAAGGATTACAGATGAGCATGCAGATAACAAGAGATGAAGCCAGAGAAATTAAGAGGGGATCAGCTTTTGTTATGGGGAGAGAGCAGAGAAACTAAAGGGGAAGGGGAATATCACCTGGACGTACATTACCTGGATGTACAAACACCTACCTGTTGATTGTTTTTACAAAGTTCACACCTGTATTACCTGTACGACTTTTGATCTTTGATGTCGGTAGTTAAGGCTTCGTTTTGTTTGGTCAGATAATAAAAGTTGTTTGGTTTGTGAAATACTGCCATTAGTTGATAAAAGGTAAATCATTGAAAAAACAACATCTCCTTTCATAAATCCAAAAATAATGATGAAAGAAAAATAAAGGCAGCCTACATTATGTTTTATGATTTCACTGAACTTTTTCACTATACCAAAACTTAATTTTCTGATCATATTTTGACAAATTTTTACACAAAATTGCTCTGAATCTAACAAGAAGTTTCTTTTTAACATTTAATTAAATATGCTTTTTGTTTCAAATAAGAATCGTTTTTTTTGTTACAAATAAACAAAGAGAATTAACAAGGAGTCAAGCCCTATATACCTAGTATTTCCCATCACATTAAAGAAGATATAGGCAGATCATTCTGTAGTTTAGATGGAAAGGTGATCTCAAAGGTATTGATAATTAAAACAGAAAATCTATTTTAAGATTACGTCAAATTAAAATTTGCTGAAGAGTATCGTACAACATAGAAATATTACTCCATTTAAATAAATGTTATCCAAAACATGGGGTTAAATTAAAGGCCCAATATACATATTTCAGGAAATTTTTCGTGATTCTGAAAAATACTGAAAAAAAAAAATCCAGTTTATAACCATGCAAAAATAAGCCTAAAACGAAGAAAACCTGAGCAGTAACTAACAAGAAACTCATGACAGAAAAATTCAAAGAATTGAAAATAATTCAGGTGGGGCCCACTTCAATAACAAGCCGAAGGTAGAACACAGTTCAAAATGGACCTGTGTTTACAATTACCGAGTTTCAACTGCTGCTGGTGACAGCGTAAGAATTCATCTTGAATATTGCTGATATCAGTTAATCTTAACTAAATCTATAAATATAAAAAGTTATTAGGCTTTTCTCGGTTCAAGTTTTGCCCAAAGTTATGTATATTGGGCCTTTAAGGCTAAAATCTTTAATTTTTCTCATTAACTGTTGACTTTTCCAGTATCAAAATATTGACTATAGAGAGATCATCAGTTGTGTGCGATGTTTGGGAGCATTATCTGTGTCTTAACAAGAAGCTATACAAGTCTACACCTGGGAGAGTGGTCTGATGTCGGATACACCTGGCGTGTCCTTGACTGACCTCGCTGGACTTTGAGACAAATTACAATCCGATTGGTGTACCTAAGAACTGAGAGGTATAAATCTACTACAGGCATACATATATTTAACTAAGATGGGTCTACCTCTGACGATAAAATTTGCAGTTATATGCTGTTTTCCTTGAAATTGAATCTAATATGCTTTCCTATACAACAGTTCATTCCTTTTAAAGTTCTCAAAAGACAAAGTTTTGCATAAGCAAGCATTCTGCCTCCCTTGTACACACAATGTATCTCTCAGTTTCTCCCTCAAAGTCATCATTCTTTGCAATACACAGATTTCATTTACAGCTTGAATTGGGAATAAATGATTCAACGGTACAAACTGTCTATTGATTTGTTCAATGAAGGTACTCTAGATAAACTTTTCTTTTCTTTCTAAAAGACAACAAATTTGTTAGATATTGGTGATAGACCTTCAGGTAAGCTTTTCTGACGAGTCTGAATCTTTCTCAGCATCAGAACACAGGGAGAACGTAGTACCTGTCTGGAGCCCGCTCCTATACATATCAGGCAGTACGCGATGGATGCTGCACCCTAAATTTATCATCTGATGAAGCAGTTAACTTGTCAGCATTATGTAAGAACTGTATATTAACCAGAACCAATCTGCAATTCATTATGAAATGATATCTCTAAAATGTCATTAATAATTCTTGACATATTGTGGCATATATCTTTGGATATTGTAAAGTTAATCAAGTAAGTTAGCACACCTTTATACAGAAAGTTTAAAATTTATATTGATTTAACAAACATTTAGAAATATGTAACATCTCAAATGATGAAAGATTTGTTTAATTTTAACCTTCTTTTACAAATTTTCTTGTAAGTAAATTCGTTATATTTTCACACATGACAAATATTTAAAGTATCTAGCTATAAAACTGTTCCATCAGAATTATGTTCCATCAGCATTAAAGTTTTTAATCACTTGTAAAAACTTTAATTTTTTTGTGTGACTCAGGTATATGAGCTATTTGTGAAAAATTTAAGGATATTAATGACAAGTGATTTAAACAAATGAAAACCTGCTGTTTCCAAACACATATACATGACATACCATTATAATTCAGCTTAATTAAAAATATTTTATCATTATGCTGTATTGCATTTGGTGAATACATTCTTTAAATTGAACCACCTGGTTCTTGTAACAGGTGTATATACATTACTGTAAGGTACATACACTAATCAACCGGTAAAACATGACAGGTAAATCACAGGTAATCTCCCAGGTGTTAATAAGTAATTAAGTGACTAGCACACCAGGTAAGGGCCAACTTTCACCTGTAATACACAACCAATAGATCAATTAACAGGTAGTAAATAACTTGTCAACAGGTGAGATTTAATTAATCAACAGGTAACTCTATGACACGCATGGTTAAATCTCTTTAAATAGTGGAAGTAAACGAAGTCACAGGTATTTAGAACCATAGGTAGGGTCTACCTGTCAATTGTCACAGGTGAAAAGTATATACATATAAGTAAACAGGCTTCCAGCTGTGTTACTTATTATATATGCTGCTGCACATACCCGGTCAAGCCTGATGTGACACCATCACACCAACCCTTACAGACAAAACCCGTAAGGATGGAGTCACGTAGACCAAAACTGTTGCTCATTTTAAGGATGTATACATGTTATGCTATACAACAATTGTACCTCCATTAAAAAAGAGCTCAACTGTGAAGCTTTGGAACTGTTGATGTATGAACACTGTATTTGATATTTAATTTAGAAGTTCATTATGCTATATATCATTATGAATGAATATATTTATTCATAGAAATAGATAATTAATGTGTATATTAAGGGAGATAATTCCTTGAACATAAATCCTAATTTTAACACCTTTATCCTTAAGGCTATATGTTACCTTACATACTTAACCAGTTGTCTAGTTGTTCTGTATACTTTCCCTGATCATTTTTAATTCTCTTGAATTACAAATATTACAATGAAGAACAAGCTAGCTAAATTAAAAACATACAATCTTTCAAGACAATAACTAGTAATGAACTTTGACATTTGACAAGAAGATTTTTTTGAGTTTTGGCTATAAAAAAATATGCATATTTTTTATATAACATGAGAATCAGTATTTAACTTTCCAATCATAAAGATACCTAACTAGTATTCTGATTTACTATTCCCAACAATTGATAAATCATTTTGATTTATTAAGTCTCCTCAGTCTAGCTGTTTCTCTCCAAGGCACTGTTTGCCTCAGTCTGTTTCTCTCCAAGGCACTGTAACACATTTTAATTTCCACTTTTTCCTTTAATATATTGCAGTTTCAATACTCAAACTTGCCTCATTTGATTTCCTCCCCCTACCAGCTAGGTATTATCACTATGCACCTTTTTAAGTACACTTTCTATATGTATAAGTCAACATTCTATGGCATGATTAGAAGGTTTTCAATGTCAAAAGCTTCAGAAAGGCCTCTTTGATCCTTTCTTGTAAAAATCTACTCGCAGCCTAATTGATTTGCATACCGTTTGATGACATATCTACGATTACAAATAATTTAAAATATTCTTTTTATTCCAAATGGATTGAAAACTTTCTCTTACTTCAAAACCAATTTCAATTTCAATTTTCATATTTGCATAACGACAAGCAAAGTTAAGCTTACAATAGACCCAGAACCTCTTATGACCGTCTGCAAACAGTAATCTCTATCAACTGCCTGTTTGGATTGAAGTTTTGGGGAAAAACTTGTGTTTACAATGATGTTCTTTTCAATGTACCCAATAATTACAAAAAGTGACTTTGAATCTTTAAAGGGATCTAACAATAGCAAGTGTACTTTTGAAGATTATTTAGAGGAAAAAGTCAAAAAATCTTTTTGCAAATAAAAAAGAAATATGTGCGAAAGCATTTAACAAAATTTAACACATTTGCATCATGAACTTAAACACGTTTATCAGAGTGTCAAGGAGTTGAATAGAATTATTGTATAATGTAGAAAGTACAAACCTTTTAAAGTGCACACAACGTTCTGGTGGCTATTTCAAATTTCTTTCATACTGCCAGCAAAACTGAACCAGACGAATGAGAATTCATTTAGAAAGATATAACTGGATTATTTTTCATTGCAACAAGAAAAGAAAATTGTTAATCAAGGCAGATAATGCCAGCACACCACATTAGTTAAAACTTCAGGGATATTATTGCATTCAAGTTAATAAATAAGTCTTATGTTTCAATTTATGCAAATGACGAAAATAAGAGTACTAAAACGTTTTTTCCTGTCACCTAAGCACATAGAGAAATTTGCCTTTGAACAAGAAACACAATTTAACACCTTCTATACAAATTGCAAAACACCAGTTAAAATCATCATATTAACAATAAGATATTTTTCAACCAACAAAGGAAATTTTGCAATTAAAGAAGTCTGAATGTGTGTGTCAGATAACTTAGATGTACCTTTCGATGTTAGATTTTAGAGACAGAGTTTTCAGGTGGTGCACAGTGAATGACACACTCGCCTCACACTCACCAATGCAGTCACGGTTTGTCTGACTCTCCGATCACACGTTATATTTATAAGCTACCGAACCACTTGCTTGAACCTGTGGTTTTCTCTGGGTACTCCAGTTTCCTCCAACAGAACCCTAACTCAGACCAACCAGAGTCACTAATATACATTCAAATAACCTTGCTGTTTCAAAATTGCTGATAGATATATTTGTGATAAAAATGTGGGTTTTCTCCGAGTACCCCAGTTTCCTCTTGCCTTAACTCATAAGAGGGATTAATAAAACCTGTTTTAGATTTGCTGTAAGATGTATACAGTTTATAATTTAGACTGTGAGAGTGTTATACATGAGTGATACAAATATATTTGTGATAGAGATGTAGGTTTTCTCTGGGTACCCCAGTTTCCCCCCACAGCCCTAGCTCAGGCCAATAAGAGGGATTAATAAAACCTATTTCAGATTTGTTGAAGATATATACATGAGGTATATACTTTAGATTGCGAGAGTGCTGAATACACGAGTAATACAAACACTGTTTGTGATAGAGATGAGACAGACCCTGCATGTTATGTTTCGGTTAACATGTGTGTCACGGCGGACTACTTTAACAGGATCCTACATGTCATTTCTGTGTCCTCCTTGTGTTTTCACCTTTGTCGCTTAAGGTGACAGGATGTGATAGTACTAGCGTAATAGACAGTGACAACTTTTGCCGATTACTGTCCGTAATCTTATCACGTGTGTGCGGTATAATGGCCGGATCATCTACGCAGGCCTATCACCAATTACCTGTTGTGTAAATAGCTAAATATGATAATGTTATCACAGCTACCAAGTCATTTCCTTCCCAGTCACTTTCAAAATGTTTATATTATGATGTAGAGAGGAGATAGGGTACGGACTCCTCTGGGGACACCCTGTGTTTACCGAGCTCAGAGGCTGCCTCTGTCTAAACGTTATCACTGAAAATACCCTGTTGGTTGATACCTACAGTTGAAAAAAATCAAAAATAGACGCAAGTGTCAAATCCATCATATTTCTCTTTTTTCAGTCTTCCTTGTAAATGTCACGATAATTTATTATCGATAAAAGATTTGCCTTCAAAATCAGGAAAAACTTCTCCGCTTTACTCCACTGCTGAATTGTAAGTTATATTTTGTTTCGATCCCTGACCCTTCCACAAGACATGGATGGTGTTCATTAAAGAAGCATACACCATAGATACATAATCATAACATTAATTGAATTACAGCAATGAATATATTCATAATTTTTTCTATGAGATATATTTCATTTCTTTCAGTTGGCATTCATAGGTTTTGTTTATTTAGTTTTACGTCCAATTAACAGCCAGGTTCATTTAAGGATGTGCCACTGGTTTTAGAGGTGGAGGACAGCCGTGGGTGGAGTACCCAGAGAAAAACCACCGACCTACAGTCAGTACCTGGCAACTGACCCACATGGGTTTCGAACCTGCAACCAAGAAGGGGAGGGCTAGTGGTAGAATGTCGGGACACCTTAACCCCCTGGCGGCCCAGAGGTGGAGGGCTATTGGTAGAATGTCGGGACACTTTAACCACTCCGCCACCATAGGCATTATGAATGCAAACCAGACAAAGTAAAATTACACATGAAGTGTTTATGCATTCCATTGAATGTTTCTTTTGTCAAATTGGCATTCATATTTTCTATGAATGCCAAATGAAAATTCTTCAATGTTAACTATAATTATGCTGGTATAACTAATGCCTGGATAAGCTAGCAATTTATGAAATTTTATAATCAGTTATCGAAGTCATGAACAGGGCAACAAATTAGAACACAAATGATACCAAACTTTTGAGAAAGCCTTTTCAATTGTATATTAATTTTTATCAGTTCCAATTTTTTTAAAAATATGATTTTGTAGTACGTACAGTTCATTTTTAAGCTCTCTAGCTAATCTAAAAGGTTAAGTTTTAAACATTGTAATATCACTCAAAATTCCTAATGCAGGTTAATGTTCCAATGTACTTTTCAAATGAATACAATTTTTAGTGTCAATTGCCGTGCCTTATCATGAGTGATAAAGCAACAAATAAAATTTCACAAAAGCTTTTCAAACTATGAACCTTAAACTGTTTATACACCCATTGAGTAAGAAATGAAACAAGAGGTTATTTGCCAACACTAAGGCAAACTCTGTCAAGCTGCGTGAAATGTTTTAATTGATTGCCCGGATTTAAATGTAGTTTCTGTTGAAAGTCAAGAATTGCTGTGTAGATTTACTTTGTGTGAATGGCAGGCACATCCCAAATGAAATGTATACACTTGACTGACAATTCTCCCCATGTCGTCTGAATCCCCTTCGATTTTTGGACCTTTACTTGTCAGGCAGACAGCCTTCCATACCTGCGTGCCCCCGGTAATCTGCCTCCCTACCCGACAAAGTGGACACAGGGCCCGCGTAACCAGGTAAAACCGCACAGCATGCAAGCTCTGAAGTATCGCAGAGTGCCACGGAAAATGCAATCGTCCAGCACTTCTACGTGATGGTATCCGCAATATGAACAAATACAAAAACCTTTATTATTTGCAAATGAATATTTTCTCTTCCATCCAGAGTAAAATTGATTCAAACTTTCAGATAAGGTTTCCCGAGAAACTAATGCATTAGGCTAAACTGTTGACAGTTCCAGTACTCTCCCAAGCATTTTTACCTGTCGTAACATTAGCGACCAGAGGTAGCTGTTCAACGGCTCGGGTAGCTAACGGCCATCAAGCCGTGCCAAGTGGCGGATACGAAATGAAACACGGTATCAGATTCTAATGTTCAACATCATTCAAGAGGATAAAACGCTTGCTCTATGACAGCAGCTAAATGCTGTCTTTCCGAGTAGCCCTGATCAAACCCTAGATAAATATTGGCCAGGGTAAAATTGTTAAAAGTGTCTGTGCGGGTACTTCACATGGAAACTACTTGTATCATCTGTGTCACTACATGTAGGATCATCATAGTGATAATTATCTCTCCTGGTGAAAAAAATAAACGAGACCATGCCTCTAACATACATGCAAGATCTCACGGCATGACGTAATGTTGATAAACCACGTGTTAATATCCGTGTTACAACCTGTTGGAAATTATTACAATTTCATAACAAAATTATGCCATTTTTCATCCCATCCATCACTTAGAGACATTTCACACATGAATGCATATGTATTTAATCTTAAATCATATGCAAATCCCATAACAGATTTATTTACAAAGTATACCTTATTCAATTTTTATTTTTAAAAAAAATTGAAATACTGTACCGCTAAACAAAGTTTGCTTTTGATGAATACAAAATAAAAATAAATTTTAAATAGGAAGAAATGCTTTTCAGATTTTAGTTTTTTTTGTCCAAGTTACAGAAGTAAGAGGTTGTTCATTTTATTCTAATTGTACTCTATAAAATAGCTAAGATTACATGTACCTGTACATTTGAATTGTGAGTTTCGGTTGTCAAGGTTACATATAATATGTGTGGTAGGGTACCATCTTCCTTCTGATACAATATAAATAAAAGTTGCTACTTTCATATGTTTCTGTCATCTAAGATATCAGATAACTTGTGATATAAATATATTTCTTTAAAATGTGCAGTTTATTATTCAGCGCTTATTTAAAATGCATCTATTGCATTCAAGCCGGGATATCCTATCTACATAAAACATTAATTATATGGAGAACGTAATTGTTACGGAAGTCAGAATCACCGTAATGTTTGCACTATATACGCTAAGGTATCATTTAAATTGTCACATCTTAAATTCTATTCTGCTGCATTTTTATAGGCACTTATGCACCAAAGATTCACAAAAGAATTTAACGGTTCTGCCAGACCTTAACAGATCATTTCATCACCTTCTCACTATATGTCCTTATTTTACGATGATTGCTGAAAAGACACTAGGAAAAGAGATCTATGTCCATTTCATCTTCTATTTGTATAAAAGTCTAATATTACAGGACAGGTGTCTTCAAGATAACACCGAAACTAAATGTATTTATTTCTCCTTTTAATTTCCCGATATGACCCATTGAATTAGGACAAGCTGTTAGTGTATGACCCCATTTAATGACATCACGTATCTCCCAACCAACGAGACATACAATCCCTAATTAATCAATACTTGTGGTTTTACCCACTGATGTTTAAATTTCGCTGGCTTGACCAGATCATCGTTGATTGCATTGTCTATGTGACCGAAAAATCGACAGATAATGTTTTCAATGAGCTGGGTATCAAACCCCCGATCAAGTATGAGACACAACAAGGACAGTTATAAACACCATTTCATGATCCTCAATTTCAAATGGCATGACAAAACGGGTTAAGCACAATGATAACAACAGTAGATAATAATTACACGCAGTTTGCTTCCTACCGAGGTGGGGGTTCCCGCAGACTCAAAAGCAGAAACCATTCTTTTCAGCGGTTAAAGACTAATTTAGTACTTTAAACCCTCCAGGAAAGTTTCTATACGAGTGTGCAATGTTGTAACAATGTATCAACAAGGAGGGCGATATACCTCCATACATACTTAACCATGCACAACAAAATCTCTACTTCTACCTCCACGATTTACGCACAAAATTAGACCATATAGATTTTCAACAAGACAAACCTTTTACCCTTGCATTGAAATTAGGTGACCTGGTGAATACAGGGTTCAACCAGGGTCAAATAATTGAGGCAATTTATCTGATATCATTAAATAACGGGAGAAGACAGAATTTGTTTGGAAGTTCGACACTCAACGATTAGCACTCATTGCTTTGAAAACCATAACATGGAACACAAAGTTTATAGTACTCATTGAATTGAGGGCCTCTGCCATGAGATAAAAGACAAATGGAAAGAAAATAAGTATTAAATTTAGTACCTAGCTCCAGTTATTGTCTTTGTGCGAAGGAATTCCTATTGAAAAATTAAATGAAGATTTCAAACAGTAACTTCGAACAAGGGTCCAGGAGTTTTGTATAGTTCTGGTGGGTCGTCATTAATCCTCCATCTTTCGTTTATGTGTATAGTGTAATCATGATATGAGCTAGGAGACAATGGCTACCCACGTTCGTGTTCATGCGAATCATTTCATACTCTTAAGAGTCGAGAGATTGAATGATTAATTTTTATAACGGAACAGAAAAAAATTTATTCCTTCAGAAAAGAACCAATTGCATGTTTCACTGAACACAAAAAATGTATACACATTAAATTTATAATCGCTATTTTTTTCATGCCTTTCCTTCAGGAAAAGACACAAGAGCTGCAGGCAGAAAATAATGGCAATGAAATAGGAAATAAAATACCACATATCAGAAATGTTTATTTCTTTGAAAATAAAAACATGGAGTATTACCGCAATGATGGGTCATTGATAAGTGATTAAATTTTCAAGAGTCTATACAAAAACCACACCTTCGTGCTGTATCTAAACCTGTTTATTTTCACTCGAGATACTCACACCCCCATCCCGACTATAACATTTGACGATTTCCACCCAAAAGACACAACAATTACGATAATTCATCAGAATAAGTTTGTCAGATAAGAACGTCCTAACCTATTTTTCGTTTCTATATTCCCTTCAGCACAGTAGGAAGTTCTCCTACTTTAAGAAATATACATACATTTTTCATTTTTTAACGCAGTGCTATCGCAGCGCAAGTGAAGTGTCGGCAGAATATGACAGTGTATTAGGCTTGCTATCGTATTTCTACTGGTTGTAACTCCGCAGGCCATCTTTCACTTTTACTTACTATGGAGTAGATGATAGTAGCTAGATAGCGTAAGATTTTGGCAGGAATTGAATGCTCCGGATACTGGGACAACGGAGAGCGGGGTAGGGATCTGGCAGCCAGCCTGACCCCTCGTGAGATAAGTGTCCCTACCTCCTACAGGGCCCAACCCTCACCTGTTCCCTCAATCCGCCTGATGGCACACAAATTTGATTTTTAATATAAATGTTTTCTGCTTCAATTTCGTAGCGTAATCTGATAGAAGATCTTTCTTGACTGTTGGGTGAGCACCTCACCATAGGGATAACACATGTACTTTCATTTCAAGCCCCGGCTGGACAGCGGGAGGGGCTATAAACAACTTCTGAAACTCTGACATACTATGATAATTTCTTGATAAGCTAATGCCCTTTAAACACTTTATCAATATATTTCCTTCCCGTAATTTTTTGGGCTTTAAAGTCAAAAGTCAAAGAGGAATTGCGAACCTGAACGAAAAAATAACCAGGACTGCTAGCTGTCAGACTTCTCTAGTGATTCTTTTTAAGTCTGCAGTTCCTCCCCACAACTGTTTCATCCGAATCCAAACCAAAGCTTTCAACAACATGTTGCTAGCCGCTATAAGAAATTACTGTTGTTCTTTTGGCTTTAGATTACCGTGATGTAGCCTTATCTCATCTTGTCAAATTATCCAGCAATATGGAAAGTGAAAATTTATCTCCGAATTCATCTCCAAGAACAATGTTTGCACTGGTTAAGTCTGGTGAAAAATGCCACATTAAAACCTAATGACCCCAGTACGGGTCCAGAGTGGCTTTGAAGGTAGGGTTAGTGCAGGGGTCAGTCAGTGGTCCTATAAAGGGAAAACTGAGAGATGTGATAGAGTATCTACAGCAGTAACAGGATCATCCCATTGCCAGCTCAAGCTGAGATAAAAACAAGCATGTTCTACAACAGATAAAAATGCTCCCTGAATTTGTAAACTCATTAAGTGCTGTTGGGACTTTTTGACATGTCTTGCACAGAAATTCCTGCTTCCGTCAGAGGACTTGATGTATACAGAAGTTTGTCATATGTATGAAAAAGGTGTCTGCTTAAATTAAAATACAATTAAAAACATTCATATAACGAGGCACCTGTTTCACTATGGTATCCTCAGACATAAATATATGATAACTTGTCAACAAGCCTTATTATAACACCTTCATATAGACGTCACCTGTTATAGGGACCTCATATAGGGTATACCTTCATATAGACGTCACCTGTTATAGCGACCTGGTACAAGGTATACCTTCATATAGACGTCACCTGTTATAGGGACCTGGTACAAGGTATACCTTCATATAGACGTCACCTGTTATAGGGACCTGGTACAGAGTACACCTTCATATAGAGGTCACCTGTTATAGGGACCCGATACAGGGTATACCTTTATATAGACGTCACCTGTTATAGGGACCTGGTACAAGGTACACCTTCATCTAGAGGTCACCTGTTATAGTGACCTGGTACAGGGTATACCTTTATATAGAGGTCACCTGTTATAGGGACCTGATACAGGATATACCTTTATATAGAGGTCACCTGTTATAGGGACCTGATACAGGATATACCTTTATATAGACGTCACCTGTTATAGGGACCTGATACAGGGTATACCTTTATATAGACGTCACCTGTTATAGGGACCTGATACAGGGTATACCTTTATATAGACGTCACCTGTTATAGGGACCTGATACAGGATATACCTTTATATAGACGTCACCTGTTACAGGGACCTGGTACAGGGTACACCTTCATATAGAGGTCACCTGTTATAGGGACCTGGTACAGGGTATACCTTCATATAGCGGTCACCTGTTATAGGGATCTGGTACAGGGTATACCTTTATATATAGATCACCTGTTATAGGACGTCATACAGGGTACACCTTCATATAGAGGTCACCTGTTATAGGGACCTGGTACAGGGTACACCTTCATATAGAGGTCACCTGTTATAGGGACCTGGTACAGGGTACACCTTCATATAGAGGGCACCTGTTATAGGGACCTGGTACAGGGTTTACCTTCATATAGAGGTCACCTGTTATAGGGACCTCATATAGGGTACACCTTCATATAGAGGTCACCTGTTATAGGGACCTGGTACAGGGTAGACCTTCATATAGAGGTCACCTGTTATAGGGACCTGGTACAGGGTACACCTTCATATAGAGGTCACCTGTTATAGGGACCTGATACAGGATATACTTTCATATAGAGGTCACCTGTTATAGGGACCTGGTACAGGGTACATCTTCATATAGAGGTCACCTGTTATAGGGACCTGGTACAGGGTACATCTTCATATAGAGGTCACCTGTTATAGGGACCTGGTACAGGGTATACATTCATATAGAGGTCACCTGTTATAGGGACCTGGTACAGGGTACACCTTCATATAGAGGTCACCTGTTATAGGACGTCATACAGGGTACACCTTCATATAGAGGTCACCTGTTATAGGACGTCATACAGGGTACATCTTCATATAGAGGTCACCTGTTATAGGGACCCGATACAGGGTATACCTTCATATAGAGGTCACCTGTTATAGGGACCTGATACAGGATATACCTTTATATAGAGGTCACCTGTTATAGGGACCTGGTACAGGGTACACCTTCATATAGACGTCACCTGTTATAGGGACCTGGTACAGGGTATACCTTCATATAGAGGTCACCTGTTATAGGGACCTGGTACAAGGTATATCTTCATATAGAGGTCACCTGTTATAGGGACCTGGTAAAGGGTATACCTTCATATAGAGGTCACCTTTTATAAGGACCTCATACAGGGTGTACCTTTAAATAGAGGTCACCTTTTATAGGGACCTGGTACAGGGTATACCTTCATATAGAGGTCAACTGTTATAGGGACCTGGTACAGGGTATACCTTCATATAGAGGTCACCTGGTATAGTGACCTGGTACAGGGTATACCTTTATATAGAGGTCACCTGTTATAGGGACCTGGTACTGGGCATACCTTTATATAGAGGTCACCTGTTATAGGGTACACCTTCATATAGAGGTCACCTGTTATAGGGACCTGGTACAGGGTACAACTTCATATAGAGGTCACCTGTTATAGGGACCTGGAATAGGGTATACCTTTATATAGAGGTCACCTGTTATAGGGACCTGGTACAGGGTACACCTTCATAAAGAGGTTACCTGTTATAGGGACCTGGTACAGGGTATACCTTCATATAGAGGTCACCTGTTATAGGGACCTGGTACAGGGTATACCTTCATATAGAGGTCACCTGTTATAGGGACCTGGTACAGGGTATACCTTCATATAGAGGTCACCTGTTATAGGGACCTGGTATAGGGTATACCTTCATATAGAGGTCACCTGTTATAGGGACCTGGTATAGGGTATACCTTCATATAGAGGTCACCTGTTATAGGGACCTGGTATAGGGTATACCTTCATATAGAGGTCACCTGTTATAGGGACCTGGTACAGGGTTTACCTTCATATAGAGGTCACCTGTTATAGGGACCTGGTACAGGGTTTACCTTCATATAGAGGTCACCTGTTATAGGGACCTGGTACAGGGTACACCTTCATATAGAGGTCACCTGTTATAGGTACCTGGTACAGGGTATACCTTCATATAGAGGTCACCTGTTATAGGGACCTGGTACAGGGTTTACCTTCATATAGAGGTCACCTGTTATAGGGACCTGGTACAGGGTACACCTTCATATAGAGGTCACCTGTTATAGGTACCTGGTACAGGGTATACCTTCATATAGAGGTCACCTGTTATAGGACGTCATACAGGGTACACCTTCATAAAGAGGTCACCTGTTATAGGTACCTGGTACAGGGTATACCTTCATATAGAGGTCACCTGTTATAGGGACCTGGTACAGGGTACACCTTCATATAGAGGTCACCTGTTATAAGGACCTGGTACAGGGTATACCTTCATATAGAGGTCACCTGTTATAGGGACCTGGTATAGGGTATACCTTCATATAGAGGTCACCTGTTATAGGGACCTGGTACAGGGTTTACCTTCATATAGAGGTCACCTGTTATAGGGACCTGGTACAGGGTACACCTTCATATAGAGGTCACCTGTTATAGGTACCTGGTACAGGGTATACCTTCATATAGAGGTCACCTGTTATAGGGACCTGGTACAGGGTTTACCTTCATATAGAGGTCACCTGTTATAGGGACCTGGTACAGGGTACACCTTCATATAGAGGTCACCTGTTATAGGGACCTGGTACAGGGTATACCTTCATATAGAGGTCACCTGTTATAGGAACCTGGTACAGGGTATACCTTCATATAGAGGTCACCTGTTATAGGGACCTGGTACAGAATATACCTTCATATAGAGGTCACCTGTTATAGGAACCTGGTACAGAATATACCTTCATATAGAGGTCACCTGTTATAGGAACCTGGTACAGGGTATACCTTCATATAGAGGTCACCTGTTATAGGGACCTGGTACAGAATATACCTTCATATAGAGGTCACCTGTTATAGGAACCTGGTACAGGGTATACCTTCATATAGAGGTCACCTGTTATAGGGACCTGATACAGGATATACATTCATATAGAGGTCACCTGTTATAGGGACCTGGTATAGGGTATACCTTCATATAGAGGTCACCTGTTATAGGGACCTGGTACAAGGTATATCTTCATATAGAGGTCACCTGTTATAGGGTACACCTTCATATAGAGGTCACCTGTTATAGGGACCTGGTACAGGGTACACCTTCATATAGAGGTCACCTGTTATAGGGTACACCTTCATATAGAGGTCACCTGTTATAGGGACCTGGTACAGGGTACACCTTCATATAGAGGTCACCTGTTATAGGGACCTGGTACAGGGTATACCTTTATATAGAGGTCACCTGTTATAGGGACCTGGTACAGGGTACACCTTCATATAGAGGTCACCTGTTATAGGGACCTCATATACCTCCCTTTTGATGACCCTTAATACAGGGAATGTATCTATTTATGAAGATGTTCCTTTCCATTTTTCAAACTGAACTTTTCAACTACGTCTTTGACTAGAGGACAACAATAGCTCATTTGTTTCATAGGTCAGGACAGAGGTGAAAGGTCAGAAAGGTACATGTATATATATATACCAATTATTTACCAATTACTTTAAGCTGGAAAAAATTGGCCTTTCACTTGGTTAGACATAATCATCAATTTTTTTTACTGTCATAATTATTAAATCATCTTATAACAAGATAAATGATCTTACAAAAAAATTATATACATACAATGTGCTAATATATTTAATGTATAATGAGGTTAAGACATCTAAAAAATTAATTAGTGACAAGTTAAATTTGGAGTTCAACTATCAGAGGCCAATTATGTTATACACAGTATAAACATAACTAGCCCATATAGCTTCAGTTAGATCCCTCCACAGATAACTGGGCCAATTTCAACTAGAAATGGAAGACAACAAGAATTGTCCCCCATGCAGGTGTCCTCCAGGTTAGACCCCCTCCCCTTGTGTCCTCCGGAGCAGGATCACTGACTCCCAACCCCCTCCCCGATCTCGTTATCTGATAATAAGATAAAATTCCTTATCCCTACATCTCCCAGAGCCTTTTTACCACACAAAACAAAATCCTCAAGCGTGAAATCTTCATTCCGAAGATAAGACAATGGACGTTAGTGTTAAAATGACGAAATTCTTTCTCTTTTATAACATTATTTTAATTGATTGTGCTTTAACAGGCTAAAGTTATTTAACAGCTTTATCTGATATAGTTATTACAGTAAAAATGTCACGTTTGATAAATGGCTTCCACCACCATGTGCAAATGTGCAAATTTAGCTTTAGGGTTGATTTTGTATTGTAACAATGACATTCAGAAAAGCAAATATATAGATTTAACTAATTCTGCAACTGGTAATAAAATTCAGAAAAAATAAAGGTGAATCCAATCAGGGATAAAAAGATAATCTTTTCTTTTAAGGTTATGATGAAGAATTGTAACCTCAAGAAAATCAATTTTCACCAATAAAATCATGAAAATAATATCATTTACACTACATTGGATCATCTGAAAAGTAAAATTTATTTAAATAGTTATATATATTACTATATCATAATATTGATGAATGCCACATACTTTCAATTGTATAGGAAAAATGAGATAAAAATACCCAATAACCCAACCTTTCTGAATCAGAAGGCAGTTGTCTTTATCATCATCATCAATTAATTAATTAGATATTAATTACTTTAAATTTAGTATCAGTTAATTTGTCTAACCTTTACGACGGTCAGAACTAGGATGGGATTCCAGATCACGGGTCCGGGGGCTGGAAACTTTGTCCCCTTCTGAATCAGGTACTTTATCTTTCTCATCGTCAATGAGCTTCATTTTGTCTCGTTTCAGTTTACTGGGTATCAGAATCATACTTCGATCTTCTACACACATCCAAGCTCCCTCAGATTCTTGGTTCAAAAAATTAAAGCACGACTCAATGATCTCGGTGACATACCAATTAATGTCCCACCAGGAAAAAATTCACCACAGCCGATTCAATCGGCGTGTACAATAGCATTGAGCAAACACCAAGTGGGAAGGCAACTGTGAAGGTTTGTAAAGATGGCTTCTGACTATACTCTCTCATCCCGGCTTCTCGTGTATACACCCCGGGTAAGAAAGACTGATAAATCGACCGTGACCACACAATTCACGCTTAAACTATTCAATGAAAACATTTCGGCACAATTCTCCTTTTCAAAAAAAAAAGAGAGAAGGTTTTAATAGTGTCCGCTCATCATAAAATGGAACAATGAAAAATGAGTTTAATCGCTTAATATTTCCATAACGGATGGTCATCTCATATAAAAGCGAGTTTAAAAAGTCCATTTTTTTCATTATCTTAACTCAGCGTTCCTTTCACCTGCTGTTAATGCTAAATTAAGTAGCTGATTATTCTCTGATATAGTTTGCTGTGATACTCTCGGAAAATCTGTCCCATAAATACTCACGGATATCATTCTTAAAGCTGAAACTAAACCCCCCTCACATCAAAATGATGATATATTTTACCTTTATCTCTTAATACCAAAGACGGGAATTATGAAAATGAAAGGTGGAAAGCGAAAATAAAAAAAAGTTCACATAATATTCAAGATGTCATTGATAAAGGCATTTGATGTCAACACAGCCCATGAACGTTTAATGGTGAATGAATTATGGGCCATATATCTAGCTGATAGTTTAACGCTGTTTAAAGATGTCAGGAAGGCAGAAAGATAGCATCATTTCAGACGAGTCAGTGTTATTTACCGGTAAGAATACTGCATACGAAATTAAAATGCAACAAAAAATGTTACTTTCCTGTCAGCAAGGGTAAGAAATATTAACATTCTGATGTAAAGTATAAAAAAGGCCCTTATACATTTAAGAAAAATTTCCACTTAGGGAAGATAAATTTTTCCTGTACATGAACAAGTCGTCTATTTTACTTATTTCCTGGTCATTACCAAACGGCCATCACAGTAAACAAAGAACTTCAAATAAAAATAACAACAGCGCACATCGTCTGACAAATCGCCATCCATCTCGTCGTACATCCCTCACGCACCCAGACCTGGACAAAGATGGAAATAATGTCATGTTTCTCTACTCTAAATTTCTAAAATATCGGAAACTTTATATCTCATCAAAGGCTACACTTGTCTTCAATATGCAGATTTTACAGAATTGAAATGCGTAGCTTTATTGTTTTTTGTTTTGCGGTTTATAGAATGGCAATCAAGTGAAGTGGTCGACTTGTGCTGTTATTTTTCATTCCAGACAAAACGTAAAGATCTGAACCAAAATTTGAAAGGGACGAGGAATTTATTCTTTCCTTCCTTTTTTTCTTCTTCCTTAGTGCGATGATGTGAGTTCAGGTATTGCTTCTTAACTAGCAAAAGCATAATTATAAAAACTGTACATTTGGATAAAAAAACATTTTTCTAGAATCAAATAAATTTTCCAATTTCAATCAAAAAAAGAAAATCATTTCCCCTTTGTAGAATTTTCTTTTCTGATGTGAACATTGAAATATTGCATATTTTTCTCGAACAATAAACTTTGTGAAATTTTCCTTTTTGCCATGTTTAATAAAACCTTTGTCAATGCATGCTAGGCAAACTCAGGAACATAAAAAAAAGAATTAAAGGGTTTGAAGAATCCATGTCAATAGATTGAAAGAGAAGAAAAAACCTGATATTAACCTAATCAATCATTTAGTAAAAGCGAATTCCTCTGTTGTGTCAGGCCTATGACTTGTCATAAAAAAACGGCTGTCTTGGTCAAAGCTATGTTTGAATTCTTTGGAAACCAATGGTCAATCCATCAGTGTCCAGTACGAAAAAGACCAATCAGCTGCCTCGAAACAGACGACACTGCTTCTACTTAACTTCTCAGCATCATTAAAAAGTAACATGATCGGCAATGCAACTTTTAATTGAGGTACACACCAAAAAAGGGGGGATTTAAAAAACGAATTGGTTATTCAATATATATAACGTATAAGAAAAGTAAATAAAACAATTCAAAATGGAATTTCAAAATTCAAAAAACTTAATCTTAAAATCCTGCAAAAAGAGTACTGGCAACTTTTATTGGAGGATTTTTTTTCCCGAAGTCCTGCAAGATTACAATAAATGCCCCCAACAGGGCCCCATGACGGTTGACATGTACTGCATTTGCGTTTTACGATAATGTAACATGTGATGGGGAGTAAGTGTTTATGCTGTCGACCAGCTGGACCTGACCGGAGACAGTTGCCACGATTACATGGTAACCAAGCAATATGGCCACTTGTTCAATCAGGTGTAAAACTCAAAGAGAATGCCAGCCCCGGCCTCGTTCCAGAGTGATTAACTGTCTTCAATTAATTACAATTTTGTTTACGCTGTGATCTTGTGTTACTTTTTATTTCAAAACTGCAAGTTTTTTATTGATACATGCAATGGGCGAACAAGATGGCTCTTTACTTGAATTGGTAATATACTCCCCCTTCCCTTCTTAATCATATCAATCAATAAAGTTGATTAGTTCCTCGTTAATAATTATTTCATTTCTCCTCCCATCTCCCTTTTATCTTTTAAAATCATGTACTTAGACCTCCCAACCTGGCTTTACCCACTCCCCAATCCCCTTTTCCCACTTCTCCCCTCCCTTAATCCTCTTCTTCGTTCTAAAAAAGAACATTATCAGTTCAACTAATGTCTTATGGATGGTGTACTCTCACATGCACCTTGTACTCAAACATAATGAATGAAATTTCTGGTTATAAATCTTGATTTACATGTGGATTATAAGTCTCCATTGTTTATGTTTGATCCTCATTATCAGTAAATTATCTGCCCTTGTTGCTAAGGTGAAATTGGTGCAGAAAGATGGCCACTTTTGTACCGAACTCTTCTTAAGTTTTGATCGAAACTGATACCATCCCTAAAACACAATGTCAAACTCCTTTCATTTCACCCCCTCTCTCCCCCATCTGAGCCTATTAGATTGATCCAAATCAATATGGAGCAGAGTTCAATAGAGATGGAAGGGGGAAGAAGGGTTAATCTACATATCATGTTCAGAAAAGGAAAATAATTAAGAAATTAAGAAGCAAGATTTCCATCCTAAAGAGTGGGCTTTTAGATTTATCTATGTAACATTATAGTATACACTGTAATCAAAGATCAAATACAAAGGCTGACCCCGTCTCTAACGAGACCTTCTCTTTTTGTTCCAGACTCGCGTTTACATTTCAGATAGTTTTCGTTTTCTTTTGTTTTTTTTAGGTAAGTTTTCGTACTCATCGAACCGGATGACAAGGTGGTTTCTAGATAAACATAATAAATAAAAGTGCGTCCATTTTCGTACCTTTGTAAAATTCTGATTTGACGTATACTTTTCAGTTTCTTTATATCATAGGCAATCGTTTTGCTGATCATCCCCAGGACATTATTTGTCCCGGCGACTTATGACATACAGACAGGAGATACTATCAGTTTTCTATTTCATCGGACTGGTATACTTTTACCTACAAATGAGATTTCATCAGTTTTCTATTTCATGACCAATCTTTTGTTTCTGATGGCAACAAAGCGATGGGCGACTACAAGCTGTTCCTCAAACAACACTTAAATGTCATGGAGTTGATTCCCTTTACAACCGCCGCAAATCTATCCGTATCTGTTGAAAACTTAGACAAGTTGTTATGTATCCGTTTCAGAACTCTACCCCACTTTTACCATCAGTATTTTTACTCTTGCTTACACAATAAGAGAAAGATGTAAATGGGATAGAAATCTTAAATCTCTCGTTTTTCTTCCCTGGTTTTTTTTTTGCTTTTTGTGTCAACATATATGGACAAAACTGAAAACAAATTGAATACACCAGTGGGTCTCGGAGGCAAGGCATAAACATTCCGACATGAAATCCGAGCCAGTCTTACTTCCATCCTATCTGCTCATAAAAAGTGAAAAGCTTGAATTTAATTTAAACTTTCAATAGAGTTAGTTGCTTTGTTGAAAAGTGATCCATGTTTTAGGACATTAAAATGGCCGGGTAGATTATCGCTTCACATTCAGAATAAATCCTACTTCATCATGAGTCGTCCAGATAGCTATTTTTTCTTTCTTTCTTTAGAGTAACAAATAAAACCACCTGATACGCTTAAATTTGTAGTTGTCTTGGTTCAACAATAGTTTTAAAGATAACTTTTAATAATGCACACGATAAAGAATCTAAATGACAATGATTTAAATCATCCAAATTTTTTCACACATACATACCAAATGTAATTCATTTAAAATTCTTTGAAAGGTATAATTTTTCTTCCATAACATGTCTTTCTTAATTTTCTCAGGATTTTCATCACCAGCAAGTGAGATTTTAACCAGATAACTGATCTGATTTCTCTGCTCGTAACCTATTCCGTGAAAAACAAGTTTACTTGCATGCTACCGAAACTCCTGTCTCTTTTTAATGCTGCCTCGTTGGCTCCTTTCAATCTGAACTCATCACCAGAACATAGCCCTGTTTCTGAAGATGTACACGACAAACACCATGAACAATGACAAAGTATTTTGATGTCATCATATGGGCTAAATGTCCCAGTTTCTGTTTCAATGTATTGAAAGAGGAAATGTTTTATCAAAGAACGACAAGAGATATTCTCACCATCAAGTTACACAATTTTCTAAAGCCACTAAACCCGATTCCGAGACTACTAAATCAGATGAGATGAGAATCTTCCGAGAGATAAAGGGTCTGCTTCAAGGGTCAGCACTTAGCCCTTTCTCAGGAGTGTTTTCTTACCCCGTTATTAGAACCAAACTATAGCAAAAACTTTTACTTCCTTTGTTTTGAGAAGATACGGGTAAACAATTCTAAAATCAAAGATACATGTATGTACTACAAACAATTCTAAAATTAGAGATACATGTATGTATTACAAACAATTATAAAATTAGAGATACATGTACTATACATACAAACAATTCTAAAATTAGTTTGTTTTGGTTTTGAATTCATAATGATGATGATTTTAATTATAGCCATTTTCAAAAATCACCAGATCCTTTTTTCTTCAATTTATAGAATTTGAACGATGACTTATAAACAGTTAAATCTGGCTACATTAAATTGACTTATAATTAAGATATCCATGTTTCAATCATGATCTATCTACAGTACATACTTTAGTACAAGATTATATAGATGTCTTGAATACTTCTACTTTACCTAAGTATATAAAATTCTGTTCATGCACTATACTTTTAATATAAAAATAATTCATTTAACCTTATAATATTTTATCAAATTTTTAAATATTTTATTTATTCTTCCATCTTTTAATATTCTATTCAATCTTTTATATCTAAATTCATAAGTAGATTGTCCAAAATTTTTTATTTTGAGATCTACTATGACAACAGTTTGTGTCTATTAAGAACTAGTCTACAATGCATGAAGGAGGAATGCTTCACACAAAAAAATGATGAGAAAACATTAAAAGTTCCTTCTTTAAAAGGAAGAAATAATTGACAAGTTGAAAATATTAAAACATGATC
Organism: Mimachlamys varia; assembly: GCA_947623455.1. Lineage (NCBI taxonomy): Eukaryota > Metazoa > Mollusca > Bivalvia > Pectinida > Pectinidae > Mimachlamys > Mimachlamys varia. The sequence goes on along the minus strand of OX392531.1, from coordinate 14,965,361 downwards.
AACAAAGCAGTTGAAACAAAATATGTTTCTCAACTTTTGAAAACTTATGCATCTCTGTCAGTAAAACAATAAAATTAAAACAGTTTTTGTTTAAAAAGTTTCCTGCAACTTAGCAAACAACAAAAATATAAAAACAAAAAGAAGGAAAATAGTGAAACATTGTTTTTGTAGTTTTTATGTGTGTTTTTCTTTTATTTTTAAAAACCTAGAAAATGTTACTGTATCTATATTACTGATAATTTTAAAAGTACAAAGACAACACTTTAACGTCTTGTTTTTTCTCCCATTTCCCTGTTACACAAATGATCAACAAAAGAAGACATTCTTACAATAGCAAGAGAAGGTTGAAATCTGTCCAGTCCATCTGATGGTCCGTGGACGAAAGATGCATATCAGCATTGAGATTGTCACAAACATTAGACCAGGGAAATTAGTGGTGGTGATAATCTTTTGTGATATTTTGATAAAACTCCTGGGAAAGGCTTGTTGTGTAATTAATATCTCCCAAATGTTGTTAGGAACTACAAACTCCCTTGTCAGTGTTTTTCTCTAAACTTGTAATCTTTCACATGAGGATAACTTCTTTCAATTAAAAGTCTCTCTCACTCTTAAAAAAACATTTCCTTGATGAACTGATACTGGGTTTGATAAACATGATCGGTATCTAAAGTTCCGTCTGATAAATAACAACAAAATTTTTCATTTTATCTGAAATATCTCCCTAAAACTTAAAAAGAATTGCTCACACTATCGAGATTAACAGATTAAATTAGGATTTATAAAGACATTTCTAGAGTTGTTTACTTGATCATGATGTTGATCATAATGTCGACATTCTTATTTTATAAAATTATTTATCGAAAATATTCTTGTGATTCGATGAAAATAATTATTTTCAAATCATTTCCATCATAATAATCTTTTATTTTTAATCACAATGCCCATAATTAAGAAATAATGATAATAGACATATTTATATAAACAAATTATATTTATAAACACAGAAGAACATTCATTTGAAATTTAATAAATGCACATTTTAACTAGGTAAATTTTACAAAAATCCTGAAAAAAAATCCCAATCAATATTTAAATTTTCCAAGCAAATTGAATAAATCCATTACAAAAGGGGCAATGCTAATTTACATATCATTGCTTCTCTTTGCCTGTCCCCTACTGTCTCATTACCGCAATAAAAATGGCGGAAGGCATTAACGACCAAGGGGAGAAAAAAAACAATTTAACCTACTTGTTGGTTCTTCCGAGTGGATTACGTGACTGCCCTCAGCCAGTGCAGCGGAGCTTTGTGTACAACCGGCCATGACAAACTCCCGTCCACTCTAAGTCCGAACCTCACCAAACTGTGACCAGTCACTTTATTAACATTTTATATTGAGCATATAGATTTACACTTCATTGAAACCTCAGCTCAATCTGACAATCTCGATTCTTCGTAAGCTCAAAAAAAACAAGCTGGTAACATGCAAGTGGGTAATGGAGTAATTTGATCTGGAAGCATTGTCTTCTCGGCTATTGACCAGTAATAGCCAAAGTTGAACTGATCAACTGTAGCCGTTTTCGACTCGGGATAATACACGCCTACTTTACAATAGATTGCAATCGTCTTCGCTGTCTCGCCTCTCCAGTTTGGTATGGGAGAGGATTTCAACTTAGTCAAACTGTTCTTACAATAGTAACTACATCATGTTAAGAAATAAAAGATGAATTCCTGGTAGGGGAGTTGGATCTGTTAAAAAAAAGGCCATGTTGTACGCTGATTATGAAAAAAAATTTATCTATTCTTTCTGGTAACATAGAACAAAAAGTCGTTATTTCAATAGCATTTAATCTCTCTCATCTAAGTTCTTATGTCTAGTCTCGTCAGCGAACAGGCTCGGACAAAAGACTTACAAGTTTAGTCCTATTTCAATGTACAAATACATTAGTATACATATCATACAGTTATTGGACTGTAAAATTTTCAATTTGATTGTGCACCTTTCAAATTGAAATAAAAAAAAAAATTGCATTGAAACTGTTGCTATTATTTTTCTTAAGAAAAGTATTCTTTATGCTCTGAATATATGATTATAATGAGCCCACAAGTGACGCTCATATGGTAATAGTGTTTGTAATCGCAAACTATAATCATGAATTTAAATTTTATTTCTATTTAAATTTGCGGTGAAAATGATAAAAACATGCCTTTACAATAGGTCTGAACAAGAAAGCTCATCATCGTATATCTGTCGGCTCTTCATCGGCCATTGTCATTATACTCCAACCATACCAAAACCCTGGAATCACTTATAACAACAAACATTTCAAAAATTTCCCTTTTAAAAAGATAACCAAAAGTTTGTGCTAGAGTTAAGTGATCACATCTGATTATGTATGCTACAATACTTTACTCATCGTACCGGTACATGTGATTCGTATCTAAAATTACATTTTGTGTTTTCTGTTTGGAGTTGAGGATGTATGCTACCTTAGGCATTCTACTATACTGTAAAACCATTAAATTTCGTTGAACATTTAATTTTGTGGGGATATGAGGAACAACGAAATTAAAACACAAACAAAATTTTAACTCTCAACAATCTTTATTTCAGCTATTGTATACAACGAAATTTTCCCCCAAAGAAAATGTTTCTAGTCTCCAAACAACAAAATTTCCCCCCATAAAAATTAAATGTTTTTACAGTATACTGTTTTTATGCAAGAGTTATGGCTATATGCTACCTTAAACATTATATCTGGTTTTTTTTTATGCAAGAGTTAAGGCTACATGCTACCTCATATATTATCTTTTATCTATTATTATATTATCAATATTTCAAACACAGTATCTCAAAATTCATTTACTCAACTAATCATAACACATATCTTTAACTCATTCATCCCTGAATTTTCATAATGAACTATTCTACCCTTTGATTTGGAAGGTTTTAAATATATCTTCAGGGGTGTGTGAGTTAGAAATTCTCTCGTTCTAAGTACCTTGCGTACCTGCACGTAAAAGTTTCTAGAAAATCTCACGGGGAGAAATCGTAAAGGGAGTTGCAGAACTTGCCGGTGATTTTTATAAGGGCTGGGAGAGAGAGTGTGAAATTGAATATGTGTGAATTTTATGGACAGATTAGCATAGTGGAGACAATTATCTCCCTTCCATATCATTTATTTGAGTGAAGTTGAAATGTAACGATTACTGGGTGTCCACAGAACCATGTGATAACCTATTATTAACTTTTACCTCATTACCATAGCAACTACATCACGGCAGATACCAGGTATGTGAGAACTACTGGTGTTAAAACTACACAATTTATCTGTCTCTTGTTTCCGTTTTATCTTTCAAATGCTTTAAATCTTATACATTGTACATGTATCTAACTTCAGCAAAAAAAGATTTTGACAGTTTATTTATGAAAATGAGTTTTTTTTATTTCTTAAATTTTCAGAAAAGGTGAAATGATGCACATTTTCATGCAATTATAAAAATTTCTCAAAATTCTGGGATCATGCACCTTTAAAGGTGCAAAATACTATTTTTTTGGAAAACATTACTAATGTAATTAAAAAACTGATGATGCTGGATTCCCGTGAAAATGGTATAAAAAATCTCTTCACCTGAGTCGTGGAGTTTTGATTAATTATATGACATCACGTTGTAGACAGGCATTAACCGTCTATTACAGGAAATCAAAAACCATAACGATAGGTCATCGGGGATAGTACGAATTAAAAATCCATGTTTTACCTGTGTTCGGGAGAACCTGATGATTAACACTTCCTGGAGTCTTTACCTTCCCTTCTACGATAGCAATTTGGACGACAAATACAGCCGAATAAACCAGGGAGCACTGCATGGAAGAATAACTATGAAAAAGAGGCCAATTCTGGATATTGTAATGATGAGAAAATGACTTTTTTTCCTACAATTTCCAACAATACATATTGTCTAAAGCTGTTTATATTGTCATGATAGACGGTCCTACAAGGAGAGTTTGTCCGCCAGGTAAATTATCGCCACGGCTATAATCGACAAAAGATGAAGATGCCCATCATTACCGGATCAATAGACAAGTCTTACTTCCGTCCAAAGAGTATTTGTCAATAAATCGGCTCCTTTACATGAAAACAAATCTGATCGTCTCAGCTCTCAAATGGCTTTATCCCCATTTCATGGTTTGTTTAAGGTTTGTAATTTAGGGTTTGTAAATCAGTCACTGCAATAAAATCACTGGACCGTGGATAGCAGGTAAAACTGCTACCAAAGTCTTCTCATCAGAAACAGGTAATTCCTGACCAAACTTCACTGCTGGTTATTTGCTCCTTATGACACATATGCACTGCCCTGCAGGTAGGACATAAGAATTGTACCTGCTGCCCCAACTGCATGATTGTAGAAGGCGACTAAAATTGGGATCTTATCTTTTCCATTCTATCTTAACAACTTTCTCCTTCCTAAAGGCTCCCTTGACACAACCTCACTTTTGGCCTTTAGTTGAGCATTCGCCCCTGTGAAGAAGGCTATGGGTTCTGTCCCCCAGGCTGAGAGTTTATCATCAAATTTCAAGCGTGAGTGAGTTAAGGATTACTGTAAACATTCATATTTTCACAGAATTTTATTTTAGCCCTTTTTCGCGTTGAAAGTATTGTACTAAAATATGATTACCTAATTGGACATTATAGAGCTGTTTATATATTAACATTTAGGAGATGCTCAGATCTCGGGACAAACAAAAGTTGACGACAGAAATGCATTTTCTATATAAGTCAATATTTGGCAACTATATGATGTTGTTTCGTTACAAGTTAAAACACTATAAAAAATATGTTATATATGCTAAACATTATTGCTTTTCGAAGTACATGTATCATACAGAAATTGAGAGAAATTGCAGAAAACACAAAAAGTTTTGACATTTTCTACATAATGCCCAAAACTGCATCAGATACAAAGTCCCAAAGGACCATAACTCCAGTAAAAAAGGTTTAATCAAAATGATGTTGAGAAAAGCACAAGTTCATGACATGGTTATTAAGCCAGCCGAGTTTGAAAGATCGAGATCGGTTGAAAATTGAAAGAGGAGATCTCTGGACGGATTACTCCATACCATAATACTTTTTTTTTACTTTTGAGGGGCATATAAAAATGGATGCAAATATTGATGCAGCCACCCCCGCCACCACCAGAAAAACAATTACTAAGTCTCGCTTTCCTTGACTATTGTCAACGGTGAGACAAAAACTAAGCTTAATTTTAAATTAAGCTATGTATTACATTAAATCAAGATCTGGTAAGCATCACATTAGTTGAGATCTTTAAGATCTGCAGAACAAAAGTATTGTAACAACGCTAAAATCATAGTATCATTATATAAGACAATGACCAAACTATCTCTCAAAATAGTAATTTACTTCAAATATCCATTCATATTGAAGGAACAGGTGACAAAAAACTCACAAACATAGAAAAATATTTACGGAAAAAACAGGTGAAATTGTAACAGGTGAGAAGGTAATGCACAAGAATTAGAGGTGTCAAGGGTTCATGTGGCTACTCCACAGGGGTTGAGATACTCTCAGCTGGCTTTCCTCCACGATAAACAGCACAGGAAACACGTAGGAGTTGTATAAACCAATGAAAGACTTACACTGTGGTTCATGATGAAGATTGAACTACACGATAAACAGCACAGGAAACATGTAGGAGTTGTATAAACCAATAAAAGACTTACACAGTGGTTCATGATGAAGATTGAACTACACGATAAACAGCACAGGAAACATGTAGGAGTTGTATAAACCAATGAAAGACTTACACTGTGGTTCATGGTGAAGATTGAACTACACGATAAACAGCACAGGAAACATGTAGGAGTTGTATAAACCAATGAAAGACTTACACTGTGGTTCATGGTGAAGATTGAACTACACGATAAACAGCACAGGAAACACGTAGGAGTATTCAACAGTTGTATAAACTAATAAAAGACTTACACTGTGGTTCATGGTGAAGATTGAACTGCACAATAAACAGCACAGGATAACATGTAGGAGTATTCAACAGTTATATAAACCAATGAAAGACCTACACTGTGGTTCATGGTGAACAGTGAACTTCGTGTGTAATGGTAAAATCTAAACTTGCACAAGCAATCACCTGTATAAACAGACCACCTGTCTTAAGATTACACCTGTTTTTAGAGACAACTTAAAAGGTAGAATATTTCCCTTTGTAGTGAGTTCATTGTTAATTGTGCCTGTAACAAGGGGCCACCTTTGTACAGAGACCACTTTTGATTTTCCCATTTTCATGATTGGATTTTGAGCTGATCCTGTATTTAAAGGCTACCTGTGTTTGTGAGTCAGTGACCTTATAATCATGAGATCAACTGTGTTGAAGAGACAACTTTTAACCATTCCCTCCTGAAAACACAGTTGAACCTTCCAATACAAAGACAGGAGTAGTTCATTATGAAATTTCAGGGGTAAATGAGTTGATATTCCAGTGAATTCATTTTGAAATGTCGTTTCATTCCTATGTCGACTTCCAAGTTTTTCTCAGTGGTCATGTTGCATAACAAGTATTTCCATGTGGTCAAATTGTCTTCCTACTCTGTCTTTGTCTTCCTACTCTGTCTTTGTCTTCCTACTCTGTCTTTGTATCAAGAGAGCCTTCTAGATCTTACCTTAGTGGTGAACTTTTCTCTCAACAGTGACTTGGTCACCAAGTTGTCTTTACTGAGTGGACCTGTTACATATTTCAAATCTTCCAAAGTCAACTTGCTTTCCTGACCTCAATACATTGCCTTAAAGATCTCCTAAGTGGTCAATTTTCTTCATACCTGATGGACTTTCATTAGTTTTAAATTACCTTTCTGCATTTCGATAGATTTTTCTGTTGCTTCCTGCTCTTTTTTTAGTGGTCAAATTGCTTTCCAACTCTGCCTTAATATGAGTCAAGTTGTCTTCCAGCTCTGTCTCAGTAGTCAAGTTGTCTTCCAGCTCTGTCTCAGTAGTCAAGTTGTCTTCCAGCTCTGTCTCAGTAGTCAAGTTGTCTTCCAGCTCTGTCTCAGTAGTCAAGTTGTCTTCCAGCTCTGTCTCAGTAGTCAAGTTGTCTTCCAGCTCTGTCTCAGTAGTCAAGTTGTCTTCCAGCTCTGTCTCAGTAGTCAAGTTGTCTTCCAGCTCTGTCTCAGTAGTCAAGTTGTCTTCCAGCTCTGTCTCAGTAGTCAAGTTGTCTTCCAGACTTTCCTTTGTGATACACTTGCCTTCTACATTTTCTGTGTCGTACACCTGCCTTCTACATTTTCTGTGTCGTACACCTGCCTCCTACATTTTCTGTGTGGTACACCTGCCTTCTACATTTTCTGTGTGGTACACCTGCCTTCTACATTTTCTGTGTGGTACACCTGCCTCCTACATTTTCTGTGTGGTACACTTGCCTCCTACATTTTCTGTGTCGTACACCTGCCTCCTACATTTTCTGTGTGGTACACCTGCCTTCTACATTATCTGTGTCGTACACTTGCCTCCTACGTTTTCTGTGTAGTACACTTGCCTTCTACATTTTCTGTGTGGTACACCTGCCTTCTCCATTTTCTGTGTCGTACACTTGCCTCCTATATTTTCTGTGTAGTACACTTACCTTCTACATTTTCTGTGTGGTACACCTGCCTTCTCCATTTTCTGTGTGGTACACTTGCCTTCTACATTTTTTGTGTCGTACACCTGCCTCCTACATTTTCTGTGTGGTACACCTGCCTTCTACATTTTCTGTGTGGTACATTTGCCTTCTACATTTTCTGGGTGGTACACCTGCCTCCTACATTTTCTGTGTGGTACTCCTGCCTTCTACATTTTCTGTGTGGTACACCTGCCTTCTACATTTTCTGTGTGGTACACCTGCCTTCTACATTTTCTGTGTGGTACACCTGCCTTCTACATTTTCTGTGTCGTACACATGCCTTCTACATTTTCTGTGTGGTACACCTGCCTTCTACATTTTCTGTGTCGTACACCTGCCTTCTACATTATCTGTGTCGTACACCTGCCTTCTACATTTTCTGTGTGGTACACTTGCCTTCTACATTTTCTGTGTCGTACACCTGCCTTCTACATTTTCTGTGTTACACCTGCCTCCTACATTTTCTGTGTGGTACACTTGCCTTCTACATTTTCTGTGTCGTACACTTGCCTTCTACATTTTCTGTGTCGTACACCTGCCTCCTACATTTTCTGTGTCGTACACCTGCCTCCTACATTTTCTGTGTGGTACACTTGCCTTCTACATTTTCTGTGTCGTACACTTGCCTTCTACATTTTCTGTGTCGTACACCTGCCTCCTACATTTTCTGTGTCGTACACTTGCCTTCTACATTTTCTGTGTCGTACACTTGCCTTCTACATTTTCTGTGTCGTACACCTGCCTCCTACATTTTCTGTGTGGTACACTTGCCTCCTACATTTTCTGTGTCGTACACTTGCCTCCTACATTTTCTGTGTCGTACACCTGCCTTCTACATTTTCTGTGTGGTACACCTGCCTTCTACATTTTCTGTGTGATACACTTGCCTCCTACATTTTCTGTGTCGTACACCTGCCTCCTACATTTTCTGTGTGGTACACCTGCCTCCTACATTTTCTGTGTGGTACATTTGCCTTCTACATTTTCTGTGTGATACACTTGCCTCCTACATTTTCTGTGTCGTACACCTGCCTTCTACATTTTCAGTGGGGTACACTTGCCTTTTACATTTTCTGTGTCGTACCCTTTATCTGTGAGGTACACCTGCCTTCTACATTTTCTGTGTCATACCCTTTATCTGTGTGGTACACCTGCCTTCTACATTTTCTGTGTCGTCCCCTTTATCTGTGTAGTACACTTGCCTCCTACATTTTCTGTGTCGTACACCTGCCTCCTACATTTTCTGTGAGGTACACCTGCCTTCTACATTTTCTGTGTCGTACACTTGCCTTCTACATTTTCTGTGTCGTACACCTGCCTCCTACATTTTCTGTGTGGTACACCTGCCTTCTACATTTTCTGTGTGGTACACCTGCCTCCTACATTTTCTGTGTGGTACACCTGCCTTCTACATTTTCTGTGTCGTACCCTTTATCTGTGTAGTACACTTGCCTCCTACATTTTCTGTGTCGTACACCTGCCTCCTACATTTTCTGTGAGGTACACCTGCCTTCTACATTTTCTGTGTCGTACACTTGCCTTCTACATTTTCTGTGTCGTACACCTGCCTCCTACATTTTCTGTGTGGTACACCTGCCTTCTACATTTTCTGTGTGGTACACCTGCCTTCTACATTTTCTGTGTCGTACACCTGCCTTCTACATTTTCTGTGTGGTACACTTGCCTTCTACATTTTCTGTGTCGTACACATGCCTCCTACATTTTTCTGTGTGGTCGCCTGCTTTCTACATTTTCTGTGTTGTACCCTTTATCTGTGAGGTACACCTGCCTTCTACATTTTATGTGTGGTACACCTGCCTCCTACATTTTCTGTGTCGTACACCTGCCTCCTACATTTTCTGTGTGGTACAGTTAAATTGCCTTCTACATTTTCTGTGTGGTACACCTGCCTTCTCCATTTTCTGTGTGGTACACTTGCCTTCTACATTTTTTGTGTCGTACACCTGCCTTCTACATTTTCTGTGTGATACACCTGCCTTCTATATTTTCTGTGTGGTACCCTTTATCTGTGAGGTACACCTGCCTTCTACATTTTCTGAGGTGGTACACTTGCCTTCTACATTTTCTGAGGTGGTACACCTGCCTTCTACATTTTCTGTGTAGTACACTTGCCTTCTACATTTTCTGAGGTGGTACACCTGCCTTCTACATTTTCTGTGTATAGTCACATTTTCCTTTGAAGAAAAGCTTCACCTTACGTTATCCTTACTGTGTTTTCTATCAAAGATGCTTTTATGGGCATGTCATATTCCTATATCACAACAGTTACTGACCTGTGTAGGTGTTTTGTCCTTGCAGTCAGATTGGCATCCAGCTTGCCCTAGAGATCAAGTTGACTTCTAATGCTTCTTCAAAGTCAAAAAATCTTTTCAATCTGCCTAATGGTCAAGTTGTCTTTCCAGATTCATTCATGGTAACACTTCACTCAAATCTACTTTATTCATCAAACTGCAATCCTACTTAGCTTGATGCTATAGATGTACGTATTTCTGACATTCTGTGATATCAACTTGCTTCCAACATTACCATAGTGTTAGAAACCCAAGTTTAGTTGTAATAGTGCTTGCTGGTATAAGCGCCAGCATAATCAAATGTGGATTTCCTAACGTTGAACCTTTCATGTAACTGATTACACCTGTATTTATCCATCTGAAAATAAAATAAATATCAGAGACCCTTTCTGAAGTGGTCAAATTGCAATCAACATTCAGCAACATTGTCTCCTGCACGTTGATCTATTATTATTTCCTTCAAGGTCATGTTGGCTTCCCAACCTACCTTAAAAGTCAATTAAACTGCCTTGGTGGTTGGTGCTTGCCTTTCAGTGCTAGCTTTGGGATAAACTGCCTTGGTGGTTGGTGCTTGCCTTTCAGTGCTAGCTTTGGGATAAACTGCCTTGGTGGTAGGTACTCGCCTTTCAGTGCTAGCTTTGGGATAAACTGCCTTGGTGGTTGGTGCTTGCCTTTCAGTGCTAGCTTTGAGATAAACTGCCTTGGTGGTAGGTGCTTGCCTTTCAGTGCTAGCTTTGGGATAAACTGCCTTGGTGGTTGGTGCTCGCCTTTCAGTGCTAGCTTTGAGATAAACTGCCTTGGTGGTAGGTGCTTGCCTTTCAGTGCTAGCTTTGAGATAAACTGCCTTGGTGGTAGGTGCTTGCCTTTCAGTGCTAGCTTTGAGATAAACTGCCTTGGTGGTAGGTGCTTGCCTTTCAGTGCTAGCTTTGGGATAAACTGCCTTGGTGGTTGGTGCTTGCCTTTCCGTGCTAGCTTTGGGATAAACTGCCTTGGTGGTGGGTGCTTGCCTTTCAGTGCTAGCTTTGGGATAAACTGCCTTGGTGGTGGGTGCTTGCCTTTCAGTGCTAGCTTTGGGATAAACTGCCTTGGTGGTGGGTGCTTGCCTTTCAGTGCTAGCTTTGGGATAAACTGCCTTGGTGGTGGGTGCTTGCCTTTCCGTGCTAGCTTTGGGATAAACTGCCTTGGTGGTTGGTGCTTGCCTTTCAGTGCTAGCTTTGGGATAAACTGCCTTGGTGGTTGGTGCTTGCCTTTCAGTGCTAGCTTTGAGATAAACTGCCTTGGTGGTTGGTGCTTGCCTTTCAGTGCTAGCTTTGGGATAAACTGCCTTGGTGGTGGGTGCTTGCCTTTCAGTGCTAGCTTTGGGATAAACTGCCTTGGTGGTGGGTGCTTGCCTTTCCGTGCTAGCTTTGGGATAAACTGCCTTGGTGGTTGGTGCTTGCCTTTCAGTGCTAGCTTTGGGATAAACTGCCTTGGTGGTTGGTGCTTGCCTTTCAGTGCTAGCTTTGGGATAAACTACCTTGGTGGTAGGTGCTTGCCTTTCAGTGCTAGCTTTGAGATAAACTGCCTTGGTGGTGGGTGCTTGCCTTTCAGTGCTAGCTTTGGGATAAACTGCCTTGGTGGTGGGTGCTTGCCTTTCCGTGCTAGCTTTGGGATAAACTGCCTTGGTGGTTGGTGCTTGCCTTTCAGTGCTAGCTTTGGGATAAACTGCCTTGGTGGTTGGTGCTTGCCTTTCAGTGCTAGCTTTGGGATAAACTGCCTTGGTGGTTGGTGCTTGCCTTTCAGTGCTAGCTTTGGGATAAACTACCTTGGTGGTAGGTGCTTGCCTTTCAGTGCTAGCTTTGGGATAAACTGCCTTGGTGGTTGGTGCTTGCCTTTCCGTGCTAGCTTTGGGATAAACTGCCTTGGTGGTTGGTGCTTGCCTTTCAGTGCTAGCTTTGGGATAAACTGCCTTCATACTCTACCTAAGTGGTGAAGATCTTATAATGCAGCCCGAATGTCAAGTTGCCTTCCAACCCCCCATAGAGATGAAGTTGCATTCCAAACCATACCTTAGCATTCAAACTATTTCCCAAATACTCCTTATAATTAGATCCAAGTCTACCTGAGTGGTCAAGATGCATGACAATTTTTCTTGTTTTCCAAATCATGCTTTGTTAGTCAAATTGTCTTCTTCTAAACTTCATTAGTCGCCATGTTTCTTTCAAACCCTAATGCAAAGGTCATGTTGCATTGTGCTCTAACTAACCTTATCTTCATGTTCATATGATTTACCAGCTCCGTAGGACTGGGCGGTGTTACCGGTATACCGTGGTATAAAGTTGTGATGGTACGTACAGTAGTACATTAGTCCTGTACTGGTTTTTGGGGGACTTTCATTTAGCTTATCAAATAACTTTTTGTTACATACAATGAAGATCAATTGGAATTCCAATATGGTATAATTATGATTACCTATAAGTTTACTGATCAACTAGGACAGACATACTTTCACTAAAACAATATTAGAGGATAACACAAAGAGAAACTTATGACAGGCCTCTTGTTGATTGGCTTCAGAACAAAAACAGTCAAAGACCTTTAGCTAGCCGAAACATTAATTCAAGGTGGTATACCGTGGTACGTACCGTAGTATTTGCCTAAATACCATGGTATACCGTGGTACGTATCACAGTATTTGCCTAAATACTGTGGTACTTTTGATTTTGTGGTACCCATCTCTACAGCTCCGCACCTACCCATAAATACACTGAAAAATATCAAAGCATGAATGAACTAAAAGCAATGATATTTACCAACATCGTTAAATTATTCTGTTAAATTAGAAAAGTCATCCTACCTTTGCCAGGCGGAGGAAGTTGGTGAGCCGTTCTTGTAAGACGGGATCATTCCATGGGATGGTCACCATGGTAAATTTGGCGACCTCTCTGTCCTAGTTGGCGACCTCTCTGTCCTAGTTGGCGACCTCTCTGTCCTAGTTGGCAACCTCTCTGTCCTAGTTGGCGACCTCTCTGTCCTAGTTGGCGACCTCTCTGTCCTAGTTGGCAACCTCTCTGTCCTAGCTGGTGACCTCTCTGTCCTAGTTGGCAACCTCTCTGTCCTAGATGGTGGTAGCCATTTTGTTAGGAGTAGGACAGGAGTCATAACCATGGTAACTGCAAACTGCCATACTGTTTATAATCTGAAATATTAAACAAATTTTCCAGCTTGTTATTCTTTTATCAATCATTCACTATTTTAAAGAGACAATTATAAAGTTTATTTTTAAGAACCAAAGTCCTATCATACACCATCAGTCACAAAAATTCAAAAGTTTAGAGGCAGCAACATCAACTGGAGATTTTTTTTGTTTTGAATTCAGTTATGTCAACAGTCAATGCATTTGTGGTAATTTCATACTTTCTCTAGAATTAACATTATCAGGTGCCTTCAGCCATTTATTTTTTATTGGGATGAAACAAATTTTGAATTTTTCAGCAAAAGATTAATAAAAAAATAAATAAAAGCAACTCCATCATTCATTCTTACCACAGTCCTTTCTCCCAATACCACAGAAAACACATCTCACAATATCATTCACGAAATCTGGAAAATATGAGACAACAAAAAAATAAATAAATATGGTAAGTAATGACTTTTTTCCTATTCTTGCTATTTGCTATTTATTCATGTATGACTACCACAGTAATCAGTTGAGAGGCAACTTCAAATTTTATGTAGTCAAGATATATCAGATATCATTTAGTTAAGATGAAAGAAATGTATTAATTATGAAAAAGAAAAGGTTTATCATACTTGAAAATTTTATGACTTTTATAGCTTGAATGTTTTCACCTTCTTATGAAACATTGAAACATGATAATTTTTAAACAATGAATGTTTTAGCAAATGTAGTTACGGTCCTATAACACACATTGTCATTGATGACAAACTCCAGCATTTGTGAGCCATTGTGTTACAGTACCTTAACAATATTTCCAAAAATATTCATTACCCGGGGTATCTATATTTCCAAAAATATTAATTTCCCGGGGTATATGTATTTCCAAAAATATTCATTATCTATATTTCCATTTTGATGATAAAGTAATTATGCTTTCTACAGTTATGTTGAAAAAGTTTTTGAACTGCAAATCAAGTGATGACAACACTAAAACTGATGACATCACAACAGAGATTGATGACATTACAATAACAATTGTTGTTACTGTCTCATAACTACACTTGCCTTCACAATGTATAACATTAATAGAAGGATGCATAGCAAATGTAAATATGAATAAAAAAGCCTGAAGTAGCTGATGTCTGATTAAAACCTGCCATGTATTCTATTTCAAAGAATAACAAGGGATATCGCAATTAAAAAGAAAACTCGTAAGAAATCAGTTTTGAAAATAAATCTTTTACAATTGAAAAAAAAAAAAATAAAAATGATTATTTTTTACAAAACGTTGTTTGATCTTGTTTGTATTTAGAAATTGAAGTGGTTCAATATGCAGTTAAGCAGACTTTGAAAGTACAAAGCAGGTTAATTAATCTTCTAGATCTGCTTACAGCCTTTCAAACATTCTCCAGGTTTCTACACAAGTGGAGTCAAATTGTTCTGGGAATTTGAAAATGCAGGTGATCAATGCTGACATGTATTTCTACTTCTTCCTGTTCCACTTTAAACAGCAACAATATGACCATTGCTAAATGACTTTTCTAATTTCAAGCCGTTTTAAGAGGAATTGAACTCACAATTAACTTCCTCGAACAAAACCTTCAGTGAATGTACAAGGTGATCTCCCTGGCTACTGTTGACTACCCCCCCCCCCCCCCCATCCTCCAAGGTAGTTTGTTTAAACATTTTTTGCTTGACTCAAAATATAACTTTGAGTAAAAAAAAACAATTCATACATGTATTTATAATGGGGCTATCAAAGGTCAGCATCTGACCTCAACTGTGAATTATATTTAATCTTATGGAGATGTGTTAGATGGGTGTGCTAGATATTATATATCCCTATAATAAAGATTAATTGTGAAAAGCAAAGGTATGTACCTTCTTAGGAGATACAATATCAAAATTAATTATAAGATCACTGCTATAAATCTTGAGCTACTTTACATGTCAAACTTATTCAGCAGTGCATTTAACGATGGCTATACACAGTTTTTTTTCCACAAAACACAAAACACCTGAATGGCTTTTTTTGATATACTTTTTCTTGCTTACCTGGTTTTTCTCACCTGAGTGCGATATAATTATGTGTGTCAAAGTCAAGTCATAAATCTAATCCCTTACATATTCAATTTCACCGTCATAACCCCGGAAAAACTGACAGTGTTTCTGTACTGTTATAAAGTTATTCAAATTCAAAATTCCGAGTAATCATTAATCCCTATAGATAGGAATCGTTTTTTTTTTTATTTTTCGGGACAAATTGTTGGTGACAATTACTGCGTGACCCTTGGGAATTATTCCCTCCATCACCCCAGCTACTTTCTAAAGAACCCTTCGTGACGAGTTCTAATCTCATCCACTACCAACCCACTTGCATTTTTCTTATTATTGCAGTTAATAAATTATGGGGCCATCACTGGGTTACTCCTGATAAATAAATTAAAATATTATTTTTAAAATTATCATATTCATTTAAAATAAGTAAATACATTGATTTTTAAAAAAAAAATTTTTTACTCATTAAAAAAAAATGATTTTGGAAGTCACAAGTATTATATAAATTTGCTAATTTTAGGTTAAAATACATGTTTAAATGTTGAAATATTTCCCCCTGCACCCCCTGATTAATGATGCATTTGACTTTGATTTTTCTATATTAATATCCCCACATAAGGTCCGAGTTTTATATTCTCTGTAATTATCAAGGTCAACCGGTATAAAAGCAAGTGCAAACTCACGTCCCGCCATCTGTTAGGACTGCAGAGAAGGATAGATAACAAAAATATAAAAATCGGTCTAAGATAACCCGATCATTACCATTATCTACCTGGATGAGCTTTTTCTTGCAGCAGGTATTTTAGGACTGTTAACAACATGTCAGTGAGTTTGGTCAGTGGTGTGGCTGTGTGCGGCGTATGATAATGATGATGATAACACAACATTCATTTCACTGACACCTGGCTCATAACATTCCATACAATGCAAGATTTCTTATGATCTTTCGGTTTGATTTTTTTATTTCTTTCTTAAAGGAAGTGTTGTTTTGACAATTCACAAATCACACTGATTAGAAAATTTTATCAAGTTGGAAATTTACCAAACTGACAATAAATGTCACCACATGAAATTTGATCACATTTCTGAACATAATTTGATTTGCATATTTATCAAAACATGGATTAATTTAAAATAAATGTTCACTGAATATGAAACCCACATGAGTTCTAGTTTCCATTAACCTGATCTGACTCTGAACTTTTCATTAAGCATTACATGACACTGATCTTGTCTGCTATCAAGCATTGAACTGATACAGATTTTACTTACCTTAAAACTGTTTTTAATTTCATAAAACATAAGTATAAAAGTTTCCCACAATTCCTTTCATCTCAGAAATAATCTTTGACAGTATAATGGCATTTCACATGAGTAATACCACTTAAACATAATATTTCTTTCAAAATATCTTTACAGTGAGATTGTTTTTATTTATTTCCTAAACTAAATTTCCACACAAAAAGCTATCATGAACACAATAATAGAAATGAAGTGTTCGTGAAATGAAATATATTGATAGGGTGAAAGATAAATTCCTAAAAATATTCAGTGTGAAAAATTTACAATGTTTTTGTGGTTTCAATGACCAAGGTTTTATAGAAACATAAAGATTTGCTTAAACTCAAACAAAACTTTAATAATTCTAGATGATGGTACATGATAACCAATAGTTCTATCTTGTGAAATAAAATATATCTTGAAATAAATTAAAAGTATAGCTTTTCTAAAATTATGACTACCAATGGTATAAAACAATCAGAGAGATAGGGTTTATGTAAATATGTATCTATGGTAACCCCTATTATGTAACATATTAAAGATAAGTAAACAAAATTAACATGGTTGATGCTGGAGTCTGATAACAGACTAGACTAAAACCGTCAGAGCCGCAAATTAACAGGCTACAGATACTGGAGTAGGGTGTACTTTCCATTTCATGGCCGCTACGAAATATGAGAAAAAATGTACTTTACAAAATACTATAATTTTTATAATAGAGATTGTATCGGGGTTTCAGATACATTTCTTACCACAGAGTGCTATTAAAGTCATATTTCTGTAAACTAGAATAAACATAATTTGTCTGAAGAGTTCTTTTACGTAAATACTTTTTTTTAACAGTTAGAGATGAGAAAAAGATACATAAACAAAAAGATAGTAAAAAGCCGCAACAAGACACTCAGACAGGGTGTTAGGGCTCACCCGGGTTAAACTTTCTTAGGAGTGCAACAAAGAGGGAACCCTGGTGATTTAAGATTGCCTTGCCTCTAATCCAGCTCATGGTAGTTCTCAGAAAGTTACAATTTCAAAACAACAATAGGAGACACCCAGATTAGATCCAGATGCAATGGTCCCCGACAAAATATGTCATTTAAAGAAACACAAATCACTTCTTTGCTTACACCTGTACCTCTGGAATAGCGTAAGAATTTTACGCTGGCGAAAATTGATCTCCTACCACAATAAAAACAAAACCGTTAGGTGTTGTGGGAAAAAACTCGCACAGCAGAGAAACGTAAGACCTATTGATGAGTATCAATAGACAGATCAGCACCGATCTTCGTATTGGGGGACAATCAGGGGAGACCATGCTCGAAACGCGTTATCAACACGAGCGTAAAAGGTCTCGTGAAAAGAGCAATTTTCCAGCTCTTGCCTGTCCATTGTTCTGTGTGTTGAAGACCATGAGAAACACTGTGGTTCTGACACTCTGGGAATTACTAAGTTGGAGGAATTTAAACTTATTGTATCAGTCGATCGGAGCTGTTCTCTCACATTTCATGATGAGTCGCATCAGAATTTTTATTTTCTCAGCAAAAGAAGTAGATCAAATGTACTTTCTAGAAAGATCAAATGTCTCTTGGGAAAAATTGTCATAGTATGGAGGATTCTTTAAAAACCACAAGCATGAATAATTTAGAAAAAAAAAAAACAAGAAAAAAATCTTTCCGTATGATTATTTTTAAAGAATTCGGTAAGAATTCATCTCAAGTTTCAGAAACCGTGAAAATACGTCACGTATGTAAAGATCTGTAATATGCCAATGATGTAATCATACGTTGATCAGATACCCAATCACAATGAAAGGTCACAAAAGGTCAACCCTAGACCATGTCTGTTTACATGAGAAGATAATTAATTATAGCCTTGATCATAATCATTTATAGATAATCAGAAAGCCATTCTTACAATAAAAGCAGATTATTGCAAACGTACATAATATTGTTTGTTTTAGGGGTAATTTAATTAAAGCGATTTTCACACTAAAAGCATTCCGTTAAATATGATTCTGCTAAATACAGTATGAATTTTTTTATTTAGATCTTGTCAAAACAGTATCAATTCCTAATGAATTAAAAAACAATCTCAGCAAAAATCCCTATTCCTGTGCCCTTCTTTTTGTAATTATCTACCTATTATCAAATTTTGACTCTTTTATTTGATTTAGAGATGACAATTTGAACAAGTTGATAATAGACAATGCATATTATGGCATAATTTCAGTAATCCAATTCTCCTAATTTTTCTCTTATATTTTTTTATAAGAAACAAAACATTTCTAGATATTTTCTTTTTAAAAACAGTAATCTTTTACCTCTACAGTTCAAATATCAACTAAAGTGGGTCTCTTAATATTGTTTGCTGGGGGCAAAGGGATGTGTAAGATGAAAGATGGATATAAACCGTTATGGACAAGTTTCCATAACCCACGAGAACACAGTGTCGTCTGCTCAACTTGTGCTTATATAGACAAAAGATCCCTGACAGTATCAAACGGATGCTTTTTTCAGACATCTTGACAAATCCCTCTTGAAGCAGATAATACGATACATCAAAGACTTAACACTGATTGTTAATTCAAGTGCTGTTCACGTATCACAGAGGACAATAGCCTGATAACTTACAAGTAAGCAAATGGCGGTACTCCTGTTGAAACTCATCCAGGTGATGTTAAATCGAGTTTCACGAGAGCAGCGCTTCTCTATTCTCCATTAAGGTGAGACAGGCAGTTCAATTATCATAAACAAAGTCATATACTGCAAATTTATATATTTTAGTGGTGTTTAAATCTTAGCGCTTTTCGTGCTTTAAATCTAGCATAAATTTTGTTGATTTTCTGTATGTAGTATTATTCTGTTGCATATATTATGAGAGGCTGCAGTCTGTTAATGTATGACTCAGTGCGATAGTCTGGAATTAATGCCGACTTTATAGTGCTACTACACTGAAGTATATTGTCGAAGGCCCCAAGCACTCAACACTCCATTATAATTCTAATATACTGACAACCTGTAAACCAGTTGTTCCGCTTCCATAATGCTGAGCATCAAGCAGGGAGTAGTAACTACCATTTTTTATGTCTCAGCCAGGAGCCAGAACCAAAAGCCTTCCTCACAGGGGTGAAATTTTCAACAAAAGGTCAAAAGTAAGGCTGTTTTAAGGGAAATAGGAAGGAAATAATTGTTTTAGGAAGAAAGGAATAGATCCCAAATTTAGTTGCCTATTAAGATCATGCTATTTGGGCAGCTGATACCAATTCTTACTATTCAAACAATATATGTAAAGCGAAAATGTCACAAATTCAAAAATATACATCCCACATCATATATATGTCCATATACCCCATAGAGAAAGTCTACGTGTGTAACACCGCGTTTGGGTCAACCTGACAGACAACATGTGTATCTTCACGGGAGCCAAACGCAGGAAACCTTACAGATGTTTAGGTTACGAAATAAATATTTATATTTCTGTGTGAAGGCGCACATCAAACGACTCCCCTACCTAAATCTGTAACACACCTGTTGTGAAAGACATGATTTAATTACAGTGTCCACAATGGGAAAACAATTTGTATGTAAGTGTCCGCAGATTTACTGTCATATAACCCTCAATGGTGATATGTAAATCCGCAAAAATCTACCGCAGAAGTTATAACGTTATGTAACTCAAGTTTGACACTGATTTACGACTTTACCTCTATGAAGTACACTGTATTTATTCTCAGATGAAAGACTTAATGAATTCATTGCATTACAGTATCTTTTCGTAATGAATTCAACAATTTTTGACAAAGTGAAACTTGCCAATTTAATGACAGTGATGTTTTGGCCCAGGATGACAGTCGATGGGTGCGTAAAAGACATTCGCTACCGGGTAGAATATCAATCATATGTTATTGTCAATGTCATTAATCTTGCTCAAAAATGAAAACCAGAGTCAAAAAGTTTTGTAAGAACATGTTCATTAACTCGAGATCTCGCTGCCAGGATGGGAAAAAAGACGATAGATAAAAATATATAACCTTGAACTAAATGTCTATGAAAACAAAATTTTTGTAAAACCGCAAAAACAAAATCCCTCTTGTATCATGCATTTAACAACATATTAGTTAGTGTCACATTTATCTTTATCCTCCTGAACAATTTTTGGGGATTGATACACAACAGCCACCAATCGTTTGGTTTATTTTGTTTTACGTCCTATTGACAGCCAGGGTCAGTGCCAGGTTTTGGAGGTGGAGGAAAGCCAAAGTACCCAGAGAAAAACTACCGATCTTGTGGGTTTCAAATTGGCAGTAGTATAATGTCTGGACACCTAACCACTCGGTCTCTGTGGTCACCAATGGTTAAGGTGGTTTACTATCTACGGTAGCTAGCCCTCAACCCTGGTGTGGCCGATTCCAGGCCTGTCTACGGTAGCCCTAAACCTGTTGTGGCCTATACCAGGCCTGTCTACGGTAGCCCTCAACCCTGGTGTGGCTGATTCCAGGCCTGTCTGCGGTAGCCCTCAACCCTGGTGTGGCCGATTCCAGGCCTACATAGGGCCTAAGCTGGTAATAGCTGACCAAAGTTCCGTTTTTCCCCCCCAAAAAATCCTTTGACTTAATTCCTCAAAACTAATCATATCTTGAAATGAGGATGTCCATTAAGACATAATTCAACCAAAATTTCTTCAATATTTTACCAGGGTAAGGATGCCCATACCACTGCCATAACCTGTAACTATATACACATTTGTGACTCTGTTCATGCTGGACTTTTATGAGAAACAAGAGGCCCAATGGGCTGAATTGCTAATCTTCTCTGCGCTTGAAAGACTTTGTCACTTTTTGCAAACTTGAAAGCCAACTTTTAACACATGCTGCCACATATACAATAACCTAAGTCATATAGGTTATTTGAAAGAAAAAGCTTAAAATTGGAATTAAGTAAATTTTGATTGTAATAAACGTCATAAAGAAAATCCAACAAACAAGAGGCCCAAGGGCCTTAACGGTCATCTGACTACCAATTGTGATACCATTATGGAATTAGTTTAAACAATATTTTATTTCCATCAGTGTACATGTATATTACATATATAGAAATTGTACAAATAGTGAGGATTGGAAAACAAGCTAATAGCTTATATAAATTCCTCTCCTCTAGGAATTAGTAATACAATCATGTAACAATATGCCACACAAATGTGGTTTTCAAGATGGTGATGATCATGGATTTCTTCGGAACAGTGCGAAAAATAACATTTGGTCAGAATCATTTTAGGCAAGTTTCAGATCATGGAAAGTGTTAGATGTGGATGCAAAATGGGGGCTGTTGCAGCCATCTTGGATCTCTGACGGACTGGAGAAATAACAACATTTGGTTGGGACTATCTGGGGATCATTTTTCTATGAAAAGTTTTAAATGTGTATTCAAAATGGGGGCTGTGGCAGCCATCTTGGATGTCTGACGGAACTTGAGAAGAAGTTTGAAATGTGTTTTTCAAGATGGCGGCTCTGAAGGCCATCTTGGATTTCCGACCAACCTGAAAAATAACAACACTTGGTCAGGACAATCTCAGAATCACTTCAGCCAAGTTTTAGCTTAATCCCACAGGTAGAACTTGAGAAGAAGTTGGAAATGTGTTTTGTAAGATGGCGGCCATGGCGGCCATCTTGGATTTCGAACCGACCGAAAAGTAACAACTCATGGTCAGGACCATCTCAGGATAATTTCAGCCAAGTTTCAGCTTAATCCCACAGGTGAAACTTGAGAGAAATTTGGAAATGTGTTTTTCAAGATGGCGGCTCTGGCGGCCATCTTGGATTTTGGACCAACCCAAAAAATAACAACACTTGGTCAGGACCATCTCAGGATCATTTCAGCCAAGTTTCATCTCAATCCCACTGGTAGAACTTGAGAAGAAGTTGAAAATGTGTTTTTCAAGATGGCGGCTCTGGTGGCCATCTTGGATTTCAGACCGACCCGAAAAATAAAAACGCTTGGTCAGGACTATCTCAGGATCATTTCAGCCAAGTTTCAGCTTAATCCCAGTGGTAGAACTTAAGAAGAAGTTTAAAATAGGTGTTGTTCAGGAAAACAGTGATTGCGCAATCATGTCACAAAATGGCCGCCATGGCACAAATGTCGAGAGTTTTTCGGACCCGAAAAATAACAACATTTTATGGGCTGCCCTTCCTGAACATCCCTACCAATTTTCAGCTCACAGGTACCAGTGGAACTGTAGAAGAAGTTTAATATGTGTTTTTCAAGATGTCGGCTATGGCGGCCATCTTGGATTTCGGACCGACCCGAAAAATAACAACACTTGGTCAGGACCATCTCAGGATCATTTCAGCTAAGTTTCAGCTTAATCCCACTGGTAGAACTTGAGAAGAAGTTGAAAATGTGTTTTTCAAGATGGCGGCTCTGGCGGCCAGCTTGGATTTTGGACCGACCCGAAAAATAAAAACGCTTGGTCAGGACTATCTCAGGATCATTTCAGCCAAGTTTCAGCTTAATCCCAGTGGTAGAACTTAAGAAGAAGTTTAAAATAGGTGTTGTTCAGGAAAACAGTGATTGCGCAATCATGTCACAAAATGGCCGCCATGGCACAAATGTCGAGAGTTTTTCGGACCCGAAAAATAACAACATTTTATGGGCTGCCCTTCCTGAACATCCCTACCAATTTTCAGCTCACAGGTACCAGTGGAACTGTAGAAGAAGTTTAATATGTGTTTTTCAAGATGTCGGCTATGGCGGCCATCTTGGATTTCGGACCGACCCGAAAAATAACAACACTTGGTCAGGACCATCTCAGGATCATTTCAGCTAAGTTTCAGCTTAATCCCACTGGTAGAACTTGAGAAGAAGTTGAAAATGTGTTTTTCAAGATGGCGGCTCTGGCGGCCAGCTTGGATTTTGGACCGACCCGAAAAATAACAACACTTGGTCAGGACTATCTCAGGATCATTTCAGCCAAGTTTCAGCTTAATCCCAGTGGTAGAACTTAAGAAGAAGTTTAAAATAGGTGTTGTTCAGGAAAACAGTGATTGCGCAATCATGTCACAAAATGGCCGCCATGGCACAAATGTCGAGAGTTTTTCGGACCCGAAAAATAACAACATTTTATGGGCTGCCCTTCCTGAACATCCCTACCAATTTTCAGCTCACAGGTACCAGTGGAACTGTAGAAGAAGTTTAATATGTGTTTTTCAAGATGTCGGCTATGGCGGCCATCTTGGATTTCGGACCGACCCGAAAAATAACAACACTTGGTCAGGACCATCTCAGGATCATTTCAGCTAAGTTTCAGCTTATTCCCATTGGTAGAACTTGAGAAGAAGTTGAAAATGTGTTTTTCAAGATGGCGGCTCTGGTGGCCATCTTGGATTTCGAACCGACCCGAAAAATAACAACACTTGGTCAGGACTATCTCAGGATCATTTCAGCCAAGTTTCAGCTTAATCCCAGTAGTAGAACTTAAGAAGAAGTTTAAAATAGGTGTTGTTCAGGAAAACAGTGATTGCGCAATCATGTCACAAAATGGCCGCCATGGCACAAATGTCGAGAGTTTTTCGGACCCGAAAAATAACAACATTTTATGGGCTGCCCTTCCTGAACATCCCTACCAATTTTCAGCTCACAGGTACCAGTGGAACTGTAGAAGAAGTTTAATATGTGTTTTTCAAGATGTCGGCTATGGCGGCCATCTTGGATTTCGGACCGACCCGAAAAATAACAACACTTGGTCAGGACCATCTCAGGATCATTTCAGCTAAGTTTCAGCTTAATCCCAGTGGTAGAACTTAAGAAGAAGTTTAAAATAGGTGTTGTTCAGGAAAACAGTGATTGCGCAATCATGTCACAAAATGGCCGCCATGGCACAAATGTCGAGAGTTTTTCGGACCCGAAAAATAACAACATTTTATGGGCTGCCCTTCCTGAACATCCCTACCAATTTTCAGCTCACAGGTACCAGTGGAACTGTAGAAGAAGTTTAATATGTGTTTTTCAAGATGTCGGCTATGGCGGCCATCTTGGATTTCGGACCGACCCGAAAAATAACAACACTTGGTCAGGACCATCTCAGGATCATTTCAGCTAAGTTTCAGCTTATTCCCATTGGTAGAACTTGAGAAGAAGTTGAAAATGTGTTTTTCAAGATGGCGGCTCTGGCGGCCATCTTGGATTTCGGACCGACCCGAAAAATAACAACACTTGGTCAGGACCATCTCAGGATCATTTCAGCTAAGTTTCAGCTTATTCCCATTGGTAGAACTTGAGAAGAAGTTTGAAATGTGAAAAGTTTACGGACGGCGGACGGCGCACGGCGCACGGCGGACGGCGGACGGCTGACGGCGGACGGCGGACGGCGGACGACGACGGACGAAGCACGGTAACTATAGGTCATCTTGACCCTTTGGGTCAGATGACCTAAAAATTCCTGTTTACAAAAATGTTACATGGGATGCATTTCTTGTTAAATTGAATGAGACTTGAAATGAATTTAAAAACAAATCTGGGATAAAATCCAAGTGGACAACATGGAAAACAAAGGGATCAACAAATATCTTCATCTTAAAGTTTAAGGGTTACAAAATATGTGGTCACCCTGGCATTCTGCCGAATCGAGGCCTCCATCCCATAATATCGACAACAGGCCTATTGTTGTTTTGATCATGTGATCAATGTCATGTGACCTGTCTGATGCCCAAGTCTCTCCGAGAGACATTCCCACATACTACTATCTTCGTTTTACTCCTGGGACCTTTCCAAACTCGGGTCTATCACAATCTTACATATCATACAGAAACCACCGCTATCTCCCCCCTTACCAATCACATGACCCAAAAACTTCAAACATGATATAAGTACATATGTATTTGGTTTTGAAGTCAGGTGAAATATAAAGAAGTTCAATATTTCTCTGATATTTCAAGTGTTTTTGCTTATATCAGTCCAGATATACCTGAGAACAATGAATAACAGACAGGTGCTCAAACAAACAGGTCCACAGGGCCCGTAGAACTTTACAGTGATTGGACCTTTTCATCCTTTGATTTTAGATCTGAAAGAGCTATTTACTGTTACACGAACAGACTTGTGTGTAACTGAACGGTAAGCCCAGGAGGCGGATAACTTGTAAAATGTTTATGTAACAACAAATATAACGAATATGAGCGGCCATCCTATATGGACTTGACATCCAGATTATCTCGACAAGTAAACTTGACATGCTCATAGCTTCCATCAACCCTCCCTTTAATAAGCGGGAGACTCCATCATTTTGACCAAACTTCACCCTCAAAACTTCAAAACATTATTCTTGTGGTCAGATGATCTAGTAACTGCAGGGTGTGTGTACTGATAATAACAGCAGAACAAGTTTCCTGCACATTTTAAGCACTTTCTCCCTCAATGTAAATGTGGAGAGGGACTCTAAATCTCCCCCCCTACCCCCCCCCCCCCCACCCAACTTACGAGTACCTGACCACTGCCCAGTGTAAGCCTCTAACCTAGAGGCAGTAGAAAGACAGATACTTTTAACCACTTGGACACTGCACAGCCCCAGTTAGAAAGTGTTCAAACTTTCTTGCATATAAGAAGTAAAGAAATTATTAAAATCAACTTTCATATATTTTGTGCGAAATGGAATCTTGTATGAGAACATATCTTTTGCAGTGGCGACCTATCAAAGGATCCCCACTCCCTCTACTCTTCACAACACCAGACATAACCTATCACTATCAACATTTTTACTGAGGGCTAGTAATATGAGATAAATAATAAAAGTACAATTACTATCTAAGAAGTCTGATAATTAAATGTAGGTAATCCCCTCTGTTGGGAAAATCTAACTTTACCCACAAGCCAAACTCATTAGGGGGGGGGGGGGGGGGGCATGCATTCATAGCCATCAAGGGCTATGAAATCACGTCATGGGAAACGTTTTCTATCCTAAAACATTGAACTTCAAAATAATATACAACTGCCACATAATTTTAATTAACTGTTTTCTTTGTGAAATTTAGAGGCCAAGGTATTTACTTAAAGAAATTGCGAGGTTAATTAAATATTTGACTTAAAACAAAAGAAAAGCAAAAAACAAAAACAAAGAAACGATTAATCAGAATATTATGGATCTGTCAATTGACAAGAAATTAGCTTGATCATTGGCCATTGTTTACGAGGGGATGGTAGAAACCTCGTAAAAATTGACGTGCCTTGGCGATCTGGGGGACGGTTAATAACTCCGTACTAATCAAGAGGAGAGTAATTAAACGCCTTTGTGTGATTGCTAAAGTCAACCTGGATTGATGAGAAACCTCGATAAGCAACTGATTATCTGTGGGGTCAATTTCTGTCAGTGGTTTTCTATAGAAATCAATGTTATTTTATCCCATCAGATTGAATAGTTGTAAATTTTTGGCAATCTTCCATGGTCCATTTACGATTTTATTGTGTACGGTACATCTAGTGAGGCGTGTTTTTCGTTAGCGGTGTATTTTGAAACTGTTACCTTTGCAGCATATCAGCAAGTCCGATCTTCTAACCGTATTGAAAACTACTCAGTGGGAAAGAGTGTATGCAGAGTAAGACAAAGGGATTTTACCTGTCTTAACGAGAAATCTACAGGTATATTATGTATACCTTAAACCATATATATCAAAGTATGACACATAAAACAAAGACTTGTTATGAACATTTCTTCTGCTATTGTTTCAGACTTGTAACTTGTTGAGCTGAAGTGACTCTATTGGGTGATTAAGGGCTCAGTGCGACAATCAAACAATTACACGTTAATTCGGCAACTGTGAAAAATATATATTTTTCATGATAAAACAGGTAACCAAATTAGAAAAGTCCTGATATTTCAGCAACTGGGAAAAATCCTGATCTTTCAGTAACTGGGAAAAAATCAGGATATTTCAGCAACCTTGGGAAAAATTTAATATAAACTTTATTTATTTAACAACAATTATGAAACAAGTTATTAAACTTATATTAATCACTCTTTTTGGCCTGGATGTAAGCGCGCAAGGGGTTTTATTGTGGGAGGAAACCGGAGCACCCGGAGAAAACCCATGTGGTCGGGCAGGTGACCCCAATATCTTTTCACGTCCGGTCGGGGAATTGAACCTGGCTGCCTTGGTGAAAGGCAAGTGCGCTATCCACGGCACCACCTGGCCACCCTCAACGAGAAAATTTGCCCCTGATATTTCAGCAAATGAGCATAAAAATATGCAAACTGCAGAATCAAAGATGTAAAACTCTGCAAAAAACCTTGTAACATATTATGTTGAATACTGTAAACATATAATATATTTGCAATAATCTTATCTTAATAATTTTCATGTTAAAAGCATTCCACTTAATTATGATTGTGCTAATTATGGTTTCTGAATATTGCTTTCTCCAACAAATATTGTAAATGCACCAATTCATCATTGCGCTTATTGGCTTTAATTTGGTTCAGAGCTTAAATAAAGCATTTTGTGAGTTCTGATCAATGTCTTACTCTTCAATATTGAATATTGCTTAATTTCAATGATAAATTCATTTGAATTCACAAAAAAGTCTGTATGTTATTCACACATTTTTCACTGAATCAGAGTCATGGTTTCACAGCCTTTTAAGCGTGTATGAATCGGGAGATATTGAAGATAAAATAGCTGAGCTTGTCCCTTTAACGAGCAGTCTTTGTTTTTACATTCTATCAGTAAATTAAAAGAATAGACATTGTTTTTTTATAACTTACCAAGTGATACATTCAATAGCGTGGGACAAGCTTTAGAAATAGGCCCAATTGAAAACAGATACGAATGAGAACGTCTTTCGGTAAAGATTACAATAGCTTTAAACAAAGCCAAGCAACCCCCAGGACATGCCAAAAATGTAACAGTACTTTAAAAATGGTCTTCATTTTCTACAGGTCCCAGCATAGCCGACGATCCATTGTTACGATCGGGAAATCTCCGTTACCAAACACAAATGAAGATGAAAGATAATCATGTGAGTGTGTTAACCGATGCAGAGTGTTACCTTCCATACAACTCAGACAATTAACGCGGTTTATTGTCATAAGCAATGTAAGGTATTTAATTCTCTGATAAAAGAAGCTGATGAAAAACATCGCTCGACAAGCAAAAACCAATCAGCCTTTCAAATAAAATTTGATCGCAATTGTTTTAAAAAGAACTAATCGATCTTCCCCAGTCGACTACGGAGATCTAATATTTTGAAAACAAAGAGACAAATTTGGCAAGAATTCAAATGTCTTTAGACATTACAAACTGTTTTTCCTCTCCTATCTCGCTGAAACACAAAGCCACTGTTCCAAAAGTGCAACAGTATTTTTCTTGTGATTTATATTTTGTCTTTGCAAAAGTCACCTTCAGCTTGACTTATAGCCAATCCTAGCAACAAACAACACAATCTAAAAAAACAAACACTGACTGTGACAAGGCAACTTCAATTAGGAACCTCAAACAAGCATGAACAGTCAACACTTTTTAGATACTTAAAAATATTTCAACCCCTTCCCCAACCTGCTGAAAAAAAATTTGCTCTCAAATAAAGCAAATTATTTTCTATTTATTACAGTTTCATAATAGCAGGATATCTTATCAGAAAACTTCATATTCTGTAAAAAAAATATATATTGGTGTACACTATTAAATTCATAAATTTCTTTTCCATCTTTTAAGTGTAATTAACTTTTTCATGTTAACTTCTCTTTATATGCCGATGATAGGCAAAGTGTGACCTAAAGTTGTTTTATCGGAAATTTCTTTCAAATGTACAAGATAATTAAGCTCTAACTTTTAAAGGCCCTGTATAGGTAACTTTCGGCAAAACTTGAAGCAAAATAAAGCCTAATAACTATTTATATTTATAGATTTAGTTAAGATTAACTGATATCAGCAATATCCAAGATGAATTCTTATGAGGTTTTCGGTACAGCATCAGTTAAAACTTGGTATTTGTAAACATGCGTCCATTTTGAAATGTCTTCTAACTTCAGCTTGTTGTTGAAGTGGGCCACACCTGAATTATTTTCAATTATTTGGATTTTTCTGTCAAGAGTTACTTGTTAGTTATCTATACTGCTCAGGTTTACGTCGTTTAAGGCTTATTTTTGCATGGTTATCAACTGGATTTTTTTCAAATTTTTTAAGAATCACGAAAAATGTCCTGAAGTTACATATATTGGCCCTTTAAATGAAATAAATGAATATCCTCAACACTTTCAGATAGCAACATACATGTAATTGTACTATGAAATAACCAAAATCAATTTGCTGTCCCCTTCATGCTAACAGTCAGGTTTTGTGTATATGCTAGTCTAAAAGACAATTTCTATTTGGACTTTTTTTCAGTACAGAACCTTTAACTGTTTAATGGTGCCTATTTTGTTGTTGTAAGCGTTAACTATAAATGAGAAAGATTAGAAATACACTTTGTATATGGTGTCCATCTGATGAAAGAACATGCCAAATATTTAAAGATGTAGATCTGCACCTGAAACTCAATCTAAACACCCCGACACAATAAATCACCATCTATACACAAACAAATTAGTTTTAATCATCAGATTTATTGGATTAAATGGAGGAAAAGTTATTAGGGTATAATCTAATCAGTTGCTGGATCAGAACAGTAACACCCAGACCTGTGGCTGCTTCTGGTCGTGGACCCTTATCCACTGATCTGAACAGTGAGTGGTCAGCGATGAGATCTTTATTGGACATCAGCTGGCATCCCTCTTCCTGAAGTTTATGTGGTCACCCACAGACTGGACATGCCTGGTCATCAAAAGTTAGGACAGTGCCAAGGTGACCCCCTCCTGAGCTGTGATACAAGCACTGGTCAGTGCCAAGGTGACCCCCTCCAGAGCTGTGATACAAGCAGTATAACATGAACACTACTTTCTAGTATTGTCAGCTTAATGTGTGGTAACTTTTTCTACTATAATTTTTATAAATATCTGTAAACTTGTAAACTGTTTTTTTGTCTGTGCAAAAAGACTGGTTAGCTTAAAAGTATCATAAAAATGAATGCTATAACTTGTATAAAAACTCAAATAACTTTATACACATATAATTTTAATTGCTTGATTTGAAGCAAAGACTTTTCAATATAGAAATAATAAGATTGTAAAACACAAGACCTGATGGCTTTAACTTTGGTGTTAAACAGAAAATAGTTGTGTGGAAATCAATTCTCATTTCTCCCTAATTGAGGGTGCCCCTCTGTCCCATTTCTAATTCTCCCTAATTGGTGGTGCCCCTCTGTCCCATTTCTAATTCTCCCTAATTGGTGGTGCCCCTCTGTCCCATTTCTAATTCTCCCTAATTGGTGGTGCCCCTCTGTCCCATTTCTAATTCTCCCTAATTGGTGGTGCCCCTCTGTCCCATTTCTAATTCTCCCTAATTGGTGGTGCCCCTCTGTCCCATTTCTAATTCTCCCTAATTGGTGGTGCCCCTCTGTCCCATTTCTATTGCAAACAAGGCTTAAATTCTTTGTTTTTATAAAATCTAATGCCTATATCAAAAAATATGTTCCAGATTCAAATTTATAATCAAAATCCGCTCTGCTCTTCAAAGGTAGCATTCCAACAGGAGAGATAAAGATATGGCTGATAAAACTTGAAAATCAAGTCATTCCAGGGCAAAAGCTCAGCCTATACCCATTTTAGACAAGTTGAGCTAAGGTTTTATCTAAATTGTCTGTTTGGAGAGGTTTCATAATGCACAGGTAAAATTGTTGTTGGTGTGGAGAGGTTTCATATTACACAGGAAAAATTGTGGTCGTTTTGGAAAGGTTTCATAATACTCAGGAAAAATTGTTGTAGTTTTTCAAAAGTTTCATTAAACTTAAATAAATTGTCATCAGTTCATAGAGAGGTTTCATAATACTCAGGTAAAATTGTCATTGTTTTAGAGAGGTATTATAATACTCAGGTAAAATTGTCATTGTTTTAGAGAGGTATTATAATACTCAGGTGAAATTGTTATCGTTTTAGAGAGGTATCATAATACTCAGGTAAAATTGTTGTTGGTTTGGAAAGATTTTATAATACTCAGGTAAAATTGTAATCGTTCTAGAGAGGTATCAGTTTGAAGAGGTTTCATAATACATGTGCTCAGGTAAATTTTACAGTTAACTTTGGTTGACAGAAAACTTTTCTTTTTTACCGGCATGTTTCGTGCTGGGCCCAAACCATGCCTATCACAAACATTTACCTGAGGTGTCAGAACTCATTGTGTTTGTTAATACGGAAAAGATTGCTCTTAATTTATAAATCAAACTCGTAAATCACCAATAGAAATAACGCAGCACACTTTCATTGTAGGTCTCAATTACACATCCTAACATGGTCTGTCTACCGCAAATACACAAATCAACATCGTAAATCACGCCTGGACCATTGTCTGCTTCTGATACAGTGTAGCCACCCCCTATATCCACCATATACACCTGTATATCAAAAGTAATGCAAAGTGCCAAGTGAAAATGACAGCTACTTATAAACGGGTTTAATACCGCTGTGGGTAGTGGAGTCTTGTTACCCACATAATTATACACTTTAAATGGGCCATTTTTTACATGTTTTATGTACTGGAAAAATGTTATTGTGTCTGGCTATTTGTGTTAGTGACCAGTGGTCAGTTTGATGTATTGGACTGGTCACTGTTGATTAATCCATATTTGAGGAACAGGATTTTAAACTATTTCAACAGATAACAGTAATACAGCTAACTTTACAAAGACCCGGCAGCATCAGAGGATGTATCTTCCTTTTTACATAATATATTTTACGGGTTTGGAATGAAGCAAAATATCTATAAAGAATGATTTTCAGGCATCCGATGTCTATGTTTAAGTTTCACAATGCTTTCCTAAGTCAGAAGTTGGACCATGTGAGTTAAAAATTAAAGTATAAATAATTAATACTGTATTCAACTTTAAACCTCACAAAATTACTGCGAAAATGTGAACTGTTTGTCATCAGAACAATAAATCAGGTTTGAGTCCAATTCCAAGTTTGAGTATGATAGACAAATTACATGCATACAGGCCCAGAACTCAAACTTGATTAACTAACCAATACATTTTTACCTGTAGGTCCACACAAAAAGAAATTATGCATTTGAAAAAACCTTGTCGAAAGCAGAGTTTGTTCCAAGTGTATATGCATTTATACGATTATCCAAATTAAGAGAGTTTGGTTGTTTGGTATGAAGTTTGGCTGCAGGGACCCACAAAATACTTTAATGAAATGAGGTCTTGATGTTACACAAGTTCAAGGCTGCCAGACTCGACTGTAGTACATTTCTGTGATTTTTTTTTTCTTTATCAAAACTGGGATAAGACAGTTTTACCACAGATCAGATTAGCTTTCCATGATCACCTGTGACGATGATCACCTGTGACGATACCGAGACAGTTGACCAGTACCTGTGCCGTGTGTGTATTTTACCTGGCTGCGAGACTCAATGGTGAGGTGTCACTTTGATGGACCACCAAACACCAGAACAATTTTACAATAATAGACCTTCAAAACTGGACGTTCACTTTACACACTGGATAAAAACATATCTGTATCAACAAGTAGAGGGTCAGAACACATTCCAAACATGTCTTCCTTTTTGTCCAATTCATGTTTGTGTAGTCAGAGAGGACAGGTTTTGAAAGTGATATGGTGAATTCGGAGTGTTAGTCGCCATCACAATGATACATGTCGTCTGTCCTTTACCTGTGCCTATGACCTTTGATGTACAGTTCATCTGATACAGATATAGACCAGGGTAATTACAAATGGCCAGGTAATAGTTTTGTAAAAGCATCATGTTGACATAAAATGTCTTTTGTTTCAAACTCTGGACCCATATGATGTGCATTGATTAGGTTGCCTTACAAGCAATAGTGAGTTGTAAGGAACTTCCTTTTAGCTTAACAGTACAGCATCAGGCTGGAGAACCAAGGGTTGCGGGTTCGAGCCCCAGAAACACCAATATACTTTTGTCCTCCTATATGTCCACCAATATACTTTTGTCCTCAACAATATTTGGGTGTATGCTTATCTAGTGAACCCAATAAAAGTGTAATAGGGTTACACTTTTATTGGGTTCACTAGATAAGCATACACCCAAATATTGTTGAGTTTCAGAGGAATAGGAATCAGCTCCGACCTTACAGCCTAGTTTGCAGATACCGGAGTTCAAGGGTTCCAACCTTCAAAGGCGTCTTGACAAAAACCTGCTGCCTTTGATATCATTAAAGTCTTCCAACCTTGATCTGACTGGTACCAAGTCTCCTGACCTTGATCTGAGTGGTACCTAGTCTCCTGACCTTGATCTGAGTGGTACCAAGTCTCCTGACCTTGGTCTGAGTGGTACCAAGTCTCCTGACCTTGATCTGAGTGGTACCAAGTCTCCTGACCTTGATCTGAGTGGTACCAAGTCTTCTCCCCTTGATCTGAGTGGTACCAAGTCTCCTCACCTTGATCTGAGTGGTACCAAGTCTCCTCCCCTTGATCTGAGTGGTACCAAGTCTCCTGACCTTGATCTAAGTGGTGCCAAGTCTCCTGACCTTGGTCTGAGTGGTACCAAGTCTCCTGACCTTGGTCTGAGTGGTACCAAGTCTAGATCTCCTGATATTAACATTAGTGATACCAAGTCTCCTGACCTTGATCTGAGTAGTACCAAGTCTCCTGACCTTGATCTGAGTGGTACCAAGTCTCCTGACCTTGGTCTGAGTGGTACCAAGTCTCCAGACCTTGGTCTGAGTGGTACCAAGTCTAGATCTCCTGATCTTAACATTAGTGATACCAAGTCTCCTGACCATGATCTTAGTGGTACCAAGTCTCTTGACCTTGGTCTGAGTGGTACCAAGTCTCCTGACCTTGGTCTGAGTGGTACCAAGTCTAGATCTCCTGATCTTAACATTAGTGATACCAAGTCTCCTGACCTTGATCTTAGTGGTACCAAGTCTCTTGACCTTGATCTGAGTGGTACCAAGTCTCCTGACCTTGATCTGAGTGGTACCAAGTCTCCTGACCTTGGTCTGAGTGGTACCAAGTCTCCAGACCTTGGTCTGAGTGGTACCAAGTCTAGATCTCCTGATCTTAACATTAGTGATACCAAGTCTCCTGACCTTGATCTGAGTGGTACCAAGTCTCCTCACCTTGGTCTGAGTGGTACCAAATCTCCTGACATTGATCTGAGTGGTACCAAGTCTCCTCACCTTGTTCTGAGTGGTACCAAGTATCCTGACCTTGATCTGAGTGGTACCAAGTCTCCTCACCTTGGTATGAGTGGTACCAAGTCTCCTGACCTTGATCTGAGTGGTACCAAGTCACCTGACCTTGTTCTGAGTGGTACCAAGTCTCCTGACCTTGATCTGAGTGTTGCCACACCTACTGACCTTGATATATGAGATACCAAGTCTCCTGACCTTGATCTGAGTAGTAACAAGTCTCCTGACCTTGATCTGAGTGGTACCAAGTCTCCTGACTTTGATCTGAGTGGTACCAAGTCTCCTGACCTTGGTCTGAGTGGTACCAAGTCTCCTGACCTTGGTCTGAGTGGTACCAAGTCTCCTGACCTTGATCTGAGTGGTACCAAGTCTCCTGACCTTGATCTGAGTGGTACCTAGTCTCCTGACCTTGTTCTGAGTGGCACCAAGTCTCCTGACCTTGATCTGAGTGGTACCAAGTCTCCTTAATTTGGTCTGAGTGGTAAAATGTCTCCTGACCTTGGTCTGAGTGATACCAAGTCTCCTCACCTTGGTCTGATTGGTACCAAGTCTCCTCACCTTGATCTGAGTGGTACCAAGTCTTCTGACCTTGATCTGAGTGTTGCCACACCTACTGACCTTGATATATGTGATACCAAGTATCCTGACCTTGATCTCATTGGTACCAAGTCGGTTGACTTTGATCTGAGTGGTACTAAAATTCCTGACCTTGATCTATGTGGCACCAAGGCTCCTGACCTTAACTTGAGTGGTACCAAGTCTCCTGACCTTGGTCTGAGTGATACCAAGTCTCCTGACCTTGGTCTGAGTGGTACCAAGTCTCCTGACCTTGATCTGAGTGGTACCAAGTCTCCTGACCTTGATCTGAGTGGTACCAAGTCTCCTGACTTTGATCTGAGTGTTGCCACACCTCCTGACCTTGATATATGTGGTACCAAGTCTCCTCACCTTTAGCTTATAAAAAAGTAATAGTTGACCTAGACCTTTGACCAATATCTTTGACATTGTCCCTAAGGTTTATTCAGTTGAAACCTTGTTTGAGTCTGACCAACTTTGCTGTATTTTTGTAACAGCCATTATGTCATATCAAAATAATAAGCACTCGATGAATGTAAAATTTGACCTTGACCTTTGACCTGGTAACACTGAGGTTTGGTCAGTTGAAACTTGTTTGATTCTGCCCGAAGCATTCAAACAAATGTAAAATTTGTGTGATCTTTGACCCAATGACCTCAAGGTAAGGCGAGTTGACACCTTGTTTGATTCCGAAAAACTTTCCTTCATAACATGATTTCAATTGATGAGACCAAGAGATCACAGACCTTAGTTAGAGTGGGAGTGTAATTATCTGAGGTCCTGGGTTTGAGTCCTGGTCAGGCTTCAATGCATTGATACACTCAGAACAGTAGCATAGTTTTCACAATTTGTTGTTTCATCTTCAAGATTTATGCTATAAAAGTCTCAAATATTTTTTTTTTTTTTTACAGATATAATGTATCATTTTTGTATTCATATGAGGGAAAATAGTTTCCAAAAAAATAATTAGTTCTTGGCAATAGTGCCTGAATCTGTGTTAAAGCTCTGACAAGAGGACAAGAGATTGGAGGGTACGTGGTGATCAGAGTATATTCCAAATGAAGTGAAACACCAATAAAAGGGAGTTTATAATGACCCATTTGTATTTATAAGGATGGCAGGACAGATTGTAATAGGAACAATATTATCTTAATTTCCAACAAAGCAACAGTTCAAACCTCCCTTCACTCTTTTTCAATGATGACAGTGCAAAGTGTGAAAGAAAAAATATTATTTTAACTCGCATCTTAATACCATTGTATGTCTCTTGTTGAAAAGCTCTTTCAAAACGAACAAAATAAAGAACACAAACATAAATTTCTGTCAGTAAAGAAACCAATATTTATCTACATCTTTGTACCTGAAACTCATTTGAAATACACAACAATTTTCAATCTACATATTAATGAGCGATCTCGGTTAGCAGTCTCCATTTTAACTGTTAAAAGTGATGTTTGCCCAGACAGGTTTCCGCGCTCTTCGCACAAGCTTCAGCCATTTCTTAGGAAGGTAAATTCAATTCTTTATCCGTTAAATTACCAGTCTGCTGTTGTATTGTGTGTTACAAAGAGGTAAAATACGAGTGAAATTTAAGACCATCATGTTGCAGACCTTTTAGCGTAAAATTTGAATATTTCCGCAGGCTTCTCTTACCATCGTGGCCTTCCTCAATATTTCACCCTGACAGTAGTCAAGTGATTATTTCTCTCCAACAAAAAAAACCAAAGTTCATGTTAAAATGAATATCTTTTGCAATCATGATGGATATAGGTAAAAAGTTGTCAAACTTTTTATGAAGATAATATTTTTGTGTTATGGAAATGAGCTGCTTAATCAAAGAAAAACCACTTTCTTTATTTTGGTTACTGTATCACACATTAGACTATTGTACAGCTTATCTATGATAGGAGCTTATCCTATTACGCGGACGTAATCGTGAATACCTATACAACACGAGACATTTCATTTCCCGCCTTTCAAACTTGCCATGTGAAGTAACTAGCAACCGTTAAATAACTGGGTGCAAAATTTTACGGCAGTAATTCACAAGTGAATGACACATTGATGGTTTTAATTTCATATATTATGTTCTAAATTCAAATCAAATTTGAAATTTTTGCTATTTAAAGTGAAACTAAATCATGTGTTTTTTTTTATGACAATTTTTCATAGCGGTTCCGTCTTGACAATTAGATAAAAATATAAGTAATAAAACTACAAGCACATTTGAAATAAATGTATTTACAAAACCTACAATCCCTATTGAAATATAATATATTCATAAAGATAGTAATTTTATATGTGTTATACGGTTTCTATGCCAGCATAATGCACAAGCAATAAAATGGAAAAACACAAATGGCGAAATAAATCTCATTTTCACTACATTTTTACGAGCCGATGTACAATAACAGTGTACTGACAGAATTATAGGTTTTTTCTATACAAACAAGTGTATAACACATTTTCGTGAAAATTAAAAGAACAGCTTATCATGAACACATGATTGTGATGGCGAAATTTTTATAATGATGTCAGGGACCTTGTGGTCTGAGGCATGGGAACTCTTCACCAACTTTCCGCACATCCTTGGTACAATTTTTGGTACATATAACTTTTTGTTAATTTATGAAGGGCTTGTGTAAGAAATAAGAGAGGCTGTTCCCTTGACTAGGTATATAAACTTTAATCCTGACTGCTATATCTTTTACAAAGAAATAAAAGTCAGTGAAGACCCAAGTTGTAAGGTTTGACATTTCTCAAAATGTGTGAAATATAGAATTTTTATGAGAAAAGAAACAGAATTGCAGGAAATATTGTCTGAATTTTAATAATTAGAAACATTCTATGGAATATACATGATGCAAAGTACCGTCAGAAAAAGGTCAAAGTACCATCATCAAGGTCTTTGATATTCAACTTGATATCCCACTGCCATCAGAAGTAGGTCAAGGTCATCAATATTCAACAAGATATCCCATTGCCATCAGAAGTAGGTCAAGGTCATTAATATTCCATGAAATATCCCATTGCCATCAGAAGTAGGTCAAGTATTCAACAAGATATTCCATTGCCATCAGAAGTAGGTCAAGGTCATTAATATTCAACAAAATATCCCATTGCCATCAGAAGTAGATCAGGTTATTACTATTCAACAAGATATCCCATTGCCATCAGAAGTAGGTCAAGGTCATTAATATTCAACAAAATATCCCATTGCCATCAGAAGTAGATCAGGTTATTACTATTCAACAAGATATCCCATTGCCATCATTAATGGCAGGAAATTTTTCATGATTCTGAAAAATTCTGAAAAAAATTCAGTTGATAACCATGCAAAATTAAGCCTAAAACGAAAGTTAACCTGAGCGATAACCAACAAGAAATTCTTGACAGAAAAAATCCAGATAATTGAAAATAATCCAGGTTGGGCCCACTTCAACAACAAGCCGAAGGTAGAAGACAGTTCAAAATGGACGCGTGTTTACAAATACAGAGTTTCTACTGCTGCTGTACCGGCTAACGCGTAATAATTCATCTTCAATATTGCTGATATCCGTTAATCTTAACTAAATCTATAAATATAAAAAGTTATTAGGCTTGATTTTTGCTTCAAGTTCTGCCGAAAGTTACGTGTATTGGGCCTTTAATCTTAATTTTACCAGAAATTAATTCAACGTATTTTGGTACCTACATCAATTGAATTATTAAACAAGTGCATGCTTGTCACTGTTGCATTTATGTAAGAAAGCTTCAAATTTTATAAAAATAAATTTCCCAGAGATAACCATTCCATTTAAAACCTGTATAACTATAAAACTCCAGTCTGACTACAGACAATTACCTTAGAGGTCACTTCCAATTCTACTGGTCAGTTTAACGAGACAAACTTTCTATTTGATGATATTCGCACCTGCAACAAACGGTACCTGTATCAGATTCTGGTGAAATTGGAGAACGTGAAATATTTCTAATTTCCACAGACACTGTTGGATCACGGTTTAAAGGGGTTTTCACGACTTTCTATCAACCCTCTTCCTGTGATTTATGGGTTTTATACAGTATTTCTATTTCACTTACTCTTTACACAGCTACAACAACTTTTGTCTGGGTCCAGTAAAATCCAAAATATTCATGACCAAATAGTAAAAACAAATTTTCGTATAATAATTATATTAGGGACCACCATGTTAGTGTAGTTTAAAATAATTCTACAATTGTTTAAGTGTCGTCTGGCCACAGCTGTCCTGTCTGTCCACAAAGTTTATTAACTACCTGTTCTGCTATCATTAAACACGATACAAAATTTATTTAACAACTTCTATATCTTTGAGTCTGTAAGATAAATTAACTACCTACTTAAGGATATATACCGCCTAATGCTGTGGGATGAGACTTCATTCCAAAAGAGTTCCACACAGTAAAATGTATCCTATGAACAGTAACTCACATTTATCTTAATACTTCGCACACTCAATTTTAGCACATGACCAACCTAAACAGACAAGTGCAATGATGAATTGGCACTCTCACAACACTGGCTGTAGAAAGTCATATACAAGAATGGTGATAAGCACAATCATGATTTAGCGCAATGCTTTCAGCTGAAAAATTGCTGAAATAAAATTACCACTGAAATACATATGCTTACAGTATTTTTTAAAATTATTTTCAATGGGATACAAGAACAATTCTACAAATAACATCGGATAATTTCAATGTACAATAGTAAAATGTGATTAATCATTACAAATAATTTTAGAAAGTCAGCAATTTTCCAAATTTTTTTTTTCAAACTTTTCAGCATTTTATCATCATTAATTCCAGTAAGTACCACGATGAAAAAAAATAATAAGTGATTAATGGAAAAATGTTCCACCTAAGACACCCAACCTATGTAGAAAACATTTTCATAGTTTTTTTTTTCCATTTTCAATAAAAATAATTAAAATTAAAATATTTAAAGGAGATTAGATTTAATCCCGTTTTTCCAATAAGCAGACCTAATTGGCTGGATGGTATTTAAGGGTTTGTTTGATTTGGTGACATACTGTCAAACTCCGCACAGTAAAGGTCACTACATCATGCTGGTCAATACTGACCGAACCAATGACCACTTCACTCTTGATGGACACTTACACTTTGTACCACCCTCATCACCTCAGTGGTCAGTAATGTCCACTCAGCGGTCATTCTCTGTCCGGTGTCTGTAATAACACCCTTCCTAATCAACTTAAACACAGAGGTGGACATTTCGGACTGACCATACAATTTGTATGCATGTTATTTCCTTTGAAGTGTGTGTCCAGCGATTGCCCCTGATCGTTGGTGGGATGACCAAATGTCAGAGAAAAGCACTTGGAGATTTTGACCACTAGGATAGCCATTATGAATCCCTACAAACTTGTCATGGTGTCTGCTGACTTCTTATATTTGATATTCATTACATTTCGAATAATCTGATTTCAATTTCGAGAGGGTTCATTAATATGCAAAGTAATCAGACGGAGAAATCTGGGATATGATGAGAATTCTGTCAGTGCACAAGTAAAAACCTGGGAATGACATCAGTGTTTGCACCAAAGGTTTAATAACAGATCTGGTGGTCAGATTTGGAGCAGATTTCCGATACTTTCCTCGCTGACAGCTGTCAGCAGACGACAGTTCCATATTGTTCAACGTCCAATGGAAGACAGTTCCACAACACCTAGTATTTAGTAAAAATTACCCTTTCAAGTCCGACAAAACTCAAAACCTGTAATTTATTAAGATATTTTTCCATTTCATGTGAATTGTCACCAGCAGCTCTTGTCAATGAAAAAGAATTCATGAAAACCATAGAGATTTTAGAAAAACCTGTCTGTATGACCTCTGCCTGCTCTTTGCTGAGAAACTTTCATGAACAATACTTTGCAGAGAAACTATCGTGAACAATAAATCAATTTTTTAAGCAGGTTTTGTTGCATTTGTGATTTAAGAGAAAAAGAAAATCTATAAAGTTTTTTTTTATATAATTTGTAATCATGTAATGAGCAACTTCTATGAAAGAATTAGAAATTTAAAAACTGTACTGGAAAATCTGAAGAATTCTGAACAAAACTATAAATATGTCAGAGTGGAAGAAATGTTAAGTTGAATATTGTAATAAACAACGGAACCCTCAAGTAATTTTCTCCCTAAATTAACCTCTCCCTCCCTCTATATTCTCGAGTATTTAAGACTAAAAAAATATCAG
The DNA here is from genome assembly GCA_947623455.1 of Mimachlamys varia. Taxonomy (NCBI): domain Eukaryota; kingdom Metazoa; phylum Mollusca; class Bivalvia; order Pectinida; family Pectinidae; genus Mimachlamys; species Mimachlamys varia. The sequence continues at coordinate 14,923,795 of OX392531.1, read as the reverse complement.
TAACTTCACTTATTGTTACTTATTGGAAATGTAAAATTAATTAATTTCTACAGAAAAAAAATAACAAAAATAAATAATGTTATGGAAACAAAATTAGACTTTTTGGTCCTATAGCTTCAAATAAATATTTTGTAAAATTCCTTTGGTTTATTAAGGCTTTGAGCTTGTGGTGTGACAAGGTCATATTAAACTTAGATCGGCCAATAAAAGGAAGTACACAAAATCTATCATTTTCTGACATTCGTTTAAACTTCATTGAAAAGATTTTGTGAGAGTGTCCAATATAAATCTATCTCCTATTGCTGTGGAAACTCTTATATACAAAATAATCAGGTATATTGTGTGTATTTGATACATAAATTACAGTCCGTTTTGAATGGAGCCACCTCCAAAATAACTTGAATGGAGCCAAAAGCAAAATTTATAACTTGAACGGAGACACCTACAAATTTAGCAGTCATCCTCGTGTTAATGCTTAATCAAAGATATTCATTTCACTTTCCTGACACCTTAACCGACAAGAGCATAGGAGACCCTAAGAGTTGACTACATTCCCACAGTAAGTCACCTTCACACCTCGGCAGGGTGACGCCCCATCGTTACGCGACCCCCAGACACTAACATCTGCGCCCCTCAGACAGGTAGAAATGTACACCTGTCACTTTCCTCTCGTTTTTCACACCTTATTATGACTCAAATTTTGCCGCTCTATGGAGGGTCAATTAAGGTCGGCCATAGACAATTCTATCAGGTACCCGGGGTGTATCTCCTAGGGGATTTGAGGGGTTCCTGGGGTTGAGGGAAGGTGCATATCAAAAGCCCACATCCTGTCATTACGACCCCAAAACTTTTACTAGCGCTCACAATGTTTTGTGCGACCTTAACATCGCATCTAATGAGAACTGAGTGGGAGGTACCTCAGCATTGTTCTGTTTGAATTACTGACTTGATTTCAATTCCAAACGACCTGTTGGTGAAGCACAGGCAGTATCCCTGTCAATGAGACCACTGGGAAATGGTTGCTGGCTAAAGGTAAATCACACCGTTCAGGAGAAAGGAGGAGTTCATTATTCTACTCGAAAATCTTGTTAGTACAATAAAGACTTAAGCGGAAAAGATAATGTTACAGAAAGTTTTAGAAAATGAAACTTTAAAAAAGATACCTTATAAGGTCAATGTTATGGTGAAAAATTCAAAAACGGCCATTTTGTATTTTGTCACAATGCTGTCCCTGAGAATTTCAAAAGTATTCACTTCATTCTAGCCAAATTTCTGAAGACCTAAGCAAACCAATATTTTTATAGTTTAACTTGAAAATAACTGTTTTGAAGATTGCTGTAAAAGCGGACAATGTCTTAGGTCAAAAACATAAAACAAAATTGTCTCATAAGATTGAAATGGATCTTAGTTTTATCGATACTTGGAGAAAAAGGCCAAATTTTCATAACAAAAACCCTACTGTATCTATTTTCATATTTTATTGAGATAGCACAGGAAAAAAATTTAACCAAAAGCTGTAATAAAATTATTGAAATGCAAATGAAAAATTATAATAATGCAAATTTCAAAACGTGATTAAGATAAGTTTTCATTGACTGTTGGAGATCCTCAGATGAACTCTTGGTACGGCCTTTTGTTGAGACTTTAAATCTCACTTTTCTGCGGAGATGGCTTTGTCGTGATAACTGGCATCGTATTATATCAACAAAAAGGACACGTTTGTCACTCTTCCTCCGGTAATATAAATACAGACGGAAATAACTGTCAGAAACTTTCCACATAGGTAAGCAACAACACCATAGAAAGGGCTCTAATACACCGTGAAATTGTAAACACCGGTTAGTGAAATCCCTTGACGATTTATTACAATTCTTAACCGGCAGCCATGTTTTTACGGGGAAAACCACAGCAAATGCAAACCTCTTTCACCCTTACCCGATTCTGCCTGCAGCAATTGTCAGGACATGAACAGAGTGTTTATTGCTTTCAAGAGATGCCTTTCAGTTCACGGACCCAAAGTTTCGTTCTCCAATAAAAGAAAACCTCGAAATAATTGGAAAGAAGACCTGAACTGAAATGAAAAGGAAATCATTAAATGCAATAAAGACAGAAAAATAATTCAAAGGCCATCTTTGAATGAAGTTCAGTGTGAAGAGTGGAGGAATTCTCGTGGAAGCAGGAGACAGGTGAAATCAAGGACATAAACACTGCCTCCAGATATGTTACCATGGCTACCATTTCTTATCATCAGAGGACACACTCCAAACAAAAGTTGTAACCTCTGTTTCATCTACTTTCTGAAAGGATCTGAACTCATTTACCACTGAAATATCATAATGGACTGTTCCAACCATTGAATTGGAAGAGTTCAATGGTGTCTTCTGGGGTGAATGAGTAAATGCATTACATTAAGTTTTTGTCTCTAGAGTAGATTTCTGCTGAATGGTAAAAAGAAAAGCCACACAGACAAATAAAAACATATATATGCAGTTAAAAGGGAGTGAAATCTTGTGTAGAAATAAACACTTGGTAATGTGTATTTTCAAATTTTAAATCGAAGTAAATCAGCAAGAGGTGCAATAGGCCTGTAACACTTGATATGTAATGCTATTATTGGTATTTACAAAACACATTTACCATAGTAATGAAATGATCAAAAAGACTTTCGTAGCAATATGTTTGACCTCTTTGGTATATAATTTAAATGTTCAATATAAGGTAAAAGTAATTAATTTACACAAATATTAAAAAGCTTTTCATCCAAGCAATTTAACTTACAGTCAGCATCATACCATTACTCTAGGCATTGTGGTTCTTTAGAAAAACTTTTAAATATATTTATTTATCAAATTATAAAACTGTTACTGATGAACTTATTTTTTCCTAGTACAGTTAAGCATGCTATTTACACCATTCAACTGGTGAATAGCACCTGGCCGTGATAGAATTCCGTACCCTGCTAAACGGGAAAATTGTCCCTCATTTCATTTTCAGCTCCGATACCTAGGACCAAAGAGGGATAATTAACAAAAACTGCTGTTAAACGGATGGATTTTGCACAGTTGAACGAAGATAAACAAACAATTAGATTTAAACTAAATTTTACATTAATCTTTTAAACAATTGCATGCAGTTTGATATTGTCTTCCCGAAATCCAGTGAAAATTCTGTCAATTAGATAACCACCTGCACTTTCCCCACCCCAAGCAGTCTGCATCCCCCAAATGACGGGACCTGGAGCATTGTTGCACTTTTCCCATTAAAACCCGTATCTATATTACATTACTCTTACACAAAAATGGCAGATGCATTGAAATCATTTCACCAAACTGGTTTTGATTTCATCGAGTGTAAGCGGAACAATTCTGTTTATCCTTGTGAAGTTCCCGCAGCTTCTGAAATACTGCTGTGTCGTGTCGTGTGTGTGTGGGTGACTGTTCATTCGTTTTTCACTTAACTTCACAAAAATGTCATAAATCTTTATTAAACATTGGTATTTTTTGTGTAAGAAAAGGCTATTTTAAAAGTGTCATGGATATCTAGAGATTGTCAATGTACATGTGCTGAACAGCGAAAACCATGTTCAAACATAATTTACAGATTTTCATTCAAGAATCAAATATCAAAATTGTTGTATTTTTTAAGGCAGCACTGTAATAAATCCAGCCTCCTCGTAAAGCCAGGTGATTATACTTGTCGATGTTGTGTCATTTATTTTGTGGAAAATTCAAAATGGAACAATCGTCTCTATATAGTTACAAGGCAAATAAAGCACATCCATAATGTAAGCCATGCCAGGTGACGGCCTTTCCAGGTGAAAATTTGACAGAGATGAGAAATATCTACTGTCTGAAAGAAAATGTTGTACAATCGTCTCAAGCATTGTTGAAAAATTCACATTTTCAAATAAATTTGAATCTAGCAAACAATCGTGTTTTGAGCTCATGTTGGACACCAGCCATCTAAATCAGCAAAGTGTTTTGTACAAACCTTTTCATGCACATCTGTATCAATGACATGGACACAACTTCATCCACTGACACAGTCGGCATGTATTCATTGGATAATAAACCTGTGTTTTGTCCGCTATAATGAATGTGTCATATGAACTTTGAACTTAACCTCCCTGGTATGTATACAATTGGTTTCGGACAAATAATTCAGTGATGATAATGTAATTCTATTTTTTTTCTAGAAGGGAGGGGAGGAGGGGGGGGGGGGGGGTGGAATTTGGATGAAAAAAAAAAATATTGTGACATCTATCGAATGATGAACTCACCAATTTTGCCACGCTTTCAATTGACTGTAATTGTTCTGAAGAAAACTTGTCAATGATATTATAATATTGAGTGTTACACAGTTGTACGAACTTAAAGGATAAAAGATACATGATTACATTATAAAAGGCGCGGGAGAGGTTGCCTACCTACGGACCGGTATTCACAGCACCCGAACGCTGACCGAGATATAGAACGCAATCTTAACAAAACTGTCAAGCCATAGAAACTACAATAAAGCATTGCATGTGGCATTGTCAACCTTCAGTTAAGCTATGTGGTCAATGGGCTGAACTTAACAAACGTTCTGATGACACCAACAGGTGCTCCCATTGACCAATGAGCAATTCCTACACATAAAGCAGAACTTTTAAAAATAAAAAAAATCTGTGTCACCAATATGCTTGAAACTTTTGTGTTTGCTGAAACCTGACTTCACACAGACACAAAAATTTCGTTATTTTTGCCACAATTTATTTGCATTACTTTTTTCGCAGGCAAATTATCAGAACTATTTATTTGAGCAACAAAAAAATACCAACAATATTTTTAAGAAAATGTTGTGTTCAAACAGAGAATAAATTTGATTTTTATCGACTTACTTCATGTTTGGGTTTTAGGTATTACAGGTGGGAGGTCTCTTTTTCCAATATATTAAAACCTGCCATAAGAGAAAATGAAATATTATTTTGTGATATCAGATGTCGCATGACATGCTGTCGCTTATGATCATTGAGGACATGTCTAATGCACTCTCTCTGTCACACCCTGCATGTTTCACTGTTATATTGACAAACTAAATTCTTCTCCTGTCACTATCTAATACAAATGATCCCATTAATAGTAACAGTGACCATATATATCTGTGTATCCGATCTACTGACATAGCATTGTTGTGCAATATTTAAATCTTCTCAAATTACAGCGGTGACTTTCCTTTATCAAGCCTCGTAAAGAAAACCTTTTTTTAACTTAAAATATTCCTTTATGCTTTTTTTATTTTTATGAAATTCTTAAATCACTAAATAAAAGTTATCAACTTGGAAAAAACTTATTTATCACAAAGGAACAATGGAACCTAATGTTCATAAATAACAATTTTCACTTTCTTCACTTTTCAAGCAGGAAAAAATGATCTGTGTGTATTTCCGCATCAGTGAATTCATATCTTTAATCATAAACGCTGTTAACACCATGCATGCTATTCAAGGGATTTAAATATGGATATCACTGTACTTTTGGCGACTAATACAGACATGGAAAAGAAATTTAGCACAATCATATTTCAAAACACCTGCAAAAAAATAACCCCACAAATACCTGTGGTATCATTTATGTATATTTAATCCGCGAGGAAACAGAACATTCCCAGAATTCCATGGTCCTCATTTCTCCTCTCCCTCTCTAATTTACGGATCATATGTTTCTTTCGTCAATACGTCTTTGTGTTGTGCGGTCCTCGCCTTTCCTCTGCACTAGGGTATGTACCTCACTCCGATTCATGATCAACGTAACTTTTCCTTTTTTTTTTTTACAAAAAGGTTTGTTTTACTGTCTACATGTTGCATGTGGATATCACAGATTTTATCTATACTTTCTCCTACATTCCGATTCACACTCACGCACACACACACACACAAAGTAGGTAACACGATAACTTTGATCAAAATAACATAATTGTCAAGTGTTTCAACAAAGGTTGTCATTTTCAAAAATTATACAAAGCAATTTTTATCATGCAGTCTGCTGGCTACTTTTTGTTACATGATACGTGTCTGTACAACCGCATATAAAAGGATGAAGACTAACGCAAAACAAATGATCAAAAGTAGAAATATTTGTCGTTTTTTGAAGAGTCATTGTGACATGGCTGATGATGGTCAGTGACAAATATTTGTCTTATAAACCAGATCATATTACATCTTTTAACGAAATATATGATAATTGAAATAAACATATATATCTTTTTCTAGTGAAATCTTTTATTAGGAATAATCACTTAATTATTGCACAATAATGCCCATCTTTAAAAAAACAACTATCTATTATACCGCCTCTTGCACAACTAAAGACTCCCTTTCTTGAAATGCTGATCTGGACTTGAAAGCACATTTTAAAGACTACATACCTATGATAAGCACTAGTTTTCAAAAGCTCTTTTTCCTAGAGGCTTATTCCTAAAAAGGAACTTAAAAGACAACCCCACAAACTATGTAAACACGCCTCGAGAAAACACTTTTGACTTCGTTCTTAAGACAATGCATTTTCTCACAGACTACTTTTCTTGGGAAGGAGTTTTGACTTCAAAAATACTCCCTTCAAAAACTACTGTATGATACCTGGAGATAATTCTTTCAACTTCATAAGGCCAGGAGTTTCATAAAGACTAACGAATACCTCACTTGGGACAAAATTTGATTTCAAGGACATGCACCCCCTACAAACTACACATATTTGGAGATAAAGCTTTCATAAAACCACTTCCTCATAGACACCTTTCTTGAGACAAAAACTGACTACGAAGGTTTTGTCAGATTTGTTATAAAAAAAAATTATTTTGTCCCCAAAAACTTTGACTGGACCTTGCACTAAGCTTCATGTACTTTACTTTTTTTTCATTTTCATTTAGTTGAACAAAAGTTCGTTGTTCCTGTCAAGGCTATCAGGTATAAATGTTATCTACGTAACTACTAGCTGTTACTTGTTCCTCCATAGGACGGATTTTACTTTTTGATACTAGAACCCTCAGATCGTCTTGAAGATAGTCTGCAAAAATGCGTTAAAAACTGAGGAGATTGACGTTTTTATGAGTGTTGAATATTTCATTATCTTTAATTAAACATCAAAATGTCAGCAACATCCTTAAACCTTCTTAAAAAATATCATAAATTGTTAAGAGGATTGCAAAACCCTCTGAAGCTCTTGTAAACACCATTGTTGATGCAACAATGACTTTACCCTTCCATTTCACTCCCCATAATCAGTGCAGCGGGGATTTGCCGGCGGGGTGCAGAGAAAGTCAAGAGCGGGTACTTTGTCGTGACAGAATTATACGAGATCAATGTGACCACGGAGAATTTAAGCCACCCCTCTACAACCCATTAAGGGTGGATATTGCAGGGAAAGGACCACCCTATACTGGACAACTGGACATGCAAACTGACCTGGTCATTGAAAGAGTCCACGTGGTCAGTTCGACACACAGAGGTGTGATTAAAACGATAGTTTAGCGGTCAATCTCTCAGAGCACTTGTCAATCATTCTCTCCCCAGCAAGGAGACGTGAGATTGAAATGAAAGTGTCCGTTAGCCTGAGGTCACAGACAGGCATACCTCTACTTTCTTTACTTTTTTAAGGCTCACAGAATTGGCTTGACCTTAATAGTTTGGTTCTGGTAAAGGGAGACAAATCATTCAAGTGAAAGTTACAATGAAATCAACAAAACTTGTTGCTGTGTGAATAATTTGACAAATTCCAAACAAATTCAAATTAAATATTTCTCCACTCTGTCATGATTTCCAATGGTTTTTTTTGCCTAAATCAACATTTTGAAATACTCTTTTTAGTGTTTGTGTTCTTATATCTTGAGAAAAGTATGAATAAAAAACCATTTTAGAACAGATTTCAAAACATTATTTCTCTATTTGGTTATAGAATCATAATTTTATACAGTATTGTACACTGACAACATACACCCCTAATTTTTATTTCTGAATGCAGGACTTTGTATCAATAATATTTCTCACAAGATCAACACAGGACCTTGTAATGTAATTACGACAGACAATGGGCTTTAATGGATATCACACAAGTGTATGGCCCGAGTTTTTCTCCACACAAATATTACTAAGGACCATTTCTTCACAATACAGATATCCAAATTATTTATACCTCAAGTCAGGGTAAATATGTCTGTTTAATTACCCTGTCGTAACAACTGCATCATGTCATGTCCACAATTCTGTGACCTTATGAAAATATGTTCGATAAAGCTTGTAATAATAATAATAATAATTCAAGGTTCTTATATACCGCTTTATCACCACCTTAAAGGCAGTCTCAAAGCTGTTCATAAATTATCATCTGTGGTGGTTATAGATCCTTAGGAACTGGCCAGTATCGTTCTCAACTCCCTGGGGAGCATACAACCATTGCTGCCATTTCGGCGCTTACAGCTAGCATTCTGCAATCTTTAGCACTACCCAACCACAAACTCATTTACAGCTGCATAGACTGGAACAAGCAAAGTAAAGTATTTTGCTCAAGGATACAACACAAGTGCTGTGACCAGGACTCGAACTCGTAACCCGGCGTCCTACCACTAGACCACTGTGCCTCATAATGATGCCACATAAACAAAATTTAATGCTTATCAGAGAAGATAACTCTGATTTACTGGGAATTATAAAATAAACATTTGCTTGTTTTAGAATTACCTATTTTATTTGATGTGGGGGGAATACAATAATTTATCACACCAAGTGCATGACAGAAAATCTCAAACCTGACGCTAAGATTATTAATTGTTGGGGCCTCCAGTAAAGCCACGAGCTAAAAAGCATTTAAAATTTTTGTGTTTATACATTAACTATTTTCCATAAAATGCTGCTATATTTCCGTTCTTTTTCATCCAAGTATGTAACATCACCTCCATGGATTTTGATAAGCGCAGTAAAGCTGTCAGAAAATTAATAAACTGTTAAATTTTCCTCATCAAGATCATATTTCCTAAGCTCTTATACGACCAGGTGAAAAAAATGTCAATAAAAATGGCTTAGCATTGAGATTTCTTTTTCACAAATAGGTGTGACCAGATTGGTAATAGAAAACCAACTTGCTTCATTGACCTCATGAAAGTAAAAAAAGAAATTCTCTTTGCAACAGAAACACGGTTGGAGATTCCATAAAGTCAACATTTACTTTGCAGCGGCCGCCCTAATATCGCTGGCGATACGTCCCACCCCCTGGACCCCCCATGGACCGATCCTTTTGTAAAAGTACTTTCAAACCAAGTGTGAAACCGATCGCTTTAAACCGTCACACTCAGAACTCTCACAAAAACTTAACCCTGAAGGGTTTAAGGTAGAAAATTTAATTTAATTTTGAACAATTGACGTTTGCTATGGCGAGGGATGAAAAGGTCGTTTTAATGCTTTGCACATTTAGAAGTGTATGATCCAAATTAATTGCCATTGTGGGTATAATAGAAATGGCTGTGGTGATGGTCACACCCAAGTTACAACTGAAACCTGGTCGGAACATTATGACTAGTTTAAGGCTTGAGTGCACCGTTGATGATGATGAGAACAGCGATTTAGCCCTCCCGTCACCGTGACGATCGCTCCTGTGAGGTCTGCCCTTCATGGAGACTTTAGCCCCTCTTACCTATGCACAGTAAGGCACTTAACCTTGCATCTGTGCGTGTTTACAAACTAGTTGTCTTCTTATAATGCCATTTACGGAATATCAACTAGTAACAAGGCGAAAATGAAAAACATCTGCTTTGGTGCTAATTTCTCCCCTTACTGTATTAGCATTTTGACTCCGGCAATACTGGCCTATCGTATAACAGTAAACCCAGGCCGCGTCAGAGTGAGAGTTTTTTGACATAAATATCCACTCGGATATCATTCAAAACACATACGATTATGCAAGGTTTAATTTCATAGCGGTTACATGATAATATGAATGTCCTTCATTTACAGCTGTTTAACTTTTTCAGTAGTCACTTAGATGAGATAATTTTATTCGTTTCATATTAAAGAAAATATATAAATCAGTGATTGTGCAACATAAAAGTCAGTGAAATTTTTTCAAGTGACACTTTTGGACTCTCATTTAAACCCTGTAGATATGGAACGGAACAGAAATGTCGCGATAATCTCCGTATAATTCCTCGTTTTACAGGGAAGGAAGACCTGTTGACTGTCATCCATTACCAAATAAACATAATTATCTCCGATCTACCTGTATAATATTGCATCACTGTGATGTCTTGTGATGTTGTCAGTTGTGAGCGAGCTTTACTATTCTCTTACAAGTGACGTTTTGTAATGGTTTCAGTTTTATCATCGAAACATAAAAATTGTGAAATAAAACTATGTTTCAGTCATAAACATTCTGTCATAATGTTACAAAATGGCGCCAAACTGCCTTTAATAAGTCAGACAACTTTTGCATCAACCTAGGTCTAACTCCATGCACTGTTCAGATTCAATAATATGTTACCACTGTAACAGAGTTCATTATTTATTTAGATGCCTTCACTTTGAGTCGAACCCGGAACCTCTGGCTACTAGTCTAACGCTCAACTGATCAAGCTAAGAAGAAAATCTCTCTAGCGGAGTGGTATATTGCAGCTAGTATTTACCAGGGTTACATACTCCCCCTCAAAGGAAGAACTCGTCTCGAGTTTTCCAGGGGTCAAAGCGATTCCTTTACTGGTATGGCCTGAGTATGATTCCCGGTCCCTACGTGGGCGCCATATGTGTCAGAGGTTATTATTTATTTAAATGCCTCCGCTAGGAGTCGAACCCGGAATCTCTGTCTGCTAGTCTTACACTCAACCGATCGAGCTAAAGAGACGATCTTTTTAGTCGAGTGGTATTTTGCAGCTAGTATTTACCAGGGTTACACCACTATACAAACGTATTATATGTCCTGATTCATAAGTTTACCGCACAAAAAAAGAGTGTCCAGACTAACATGGTTCTACTGTACACACAAACCAAGGTGCCCAGACTAACATGGTTCTACTGTACACACAAACCAAGGTGTCCAGACTAACATGGTTCTACTGTACACACAAACCAAAGTTTCCAAACTGACAAGGTTTCACTGTACAAACAAACAAAGTGCCTAGACTAAAATGATTCTAATGTATACACAAACCAAAGTAGAGCCTTGTTAGTCAGGTAGTAACTAAAACATACGGGTAGTAACTATACCATACAGGTAGTAACTATACCATACAGGTAGTAACTATACCATACAGGTAGTAACTATGCCATACAGCTAGTAACTATACCATACAGCTAGTAACTATACCATACAGGTAGTAACTATACCATACAGGTAGTAACTATACCATACTGGTAGTAACTATACCATACAGCTAGTAACTATACCATACAGGTAGTAACTATACCATACAGCTAGTAACTATACCATACAGGTAGTAACTATACCATACAGCTAGTAACTATACCATACAGGTAGTAACTATACCATACAGCTAGTAACTATACCATACAGGTAGTAACTATACCATACAGCTAGTAACTATACCATACAGGTAGTAACTATACCATACAGGTAGTAACTAAACCATACAGGTAGTAACTATACCATGCAGGTAGTAACTTTACCATACCGGTAGTAACTAAACCATACAGGTAGTAACTAAACCATACATGTAGTAACTATACCATACAGGTAGTAACTATACCATACAGGTAGTAACTATACCATACAGCTAGTAACTATACCATACAGGTAGTAACTATACCATACAGGTAGTAACTAAACCATACAGGTAGTAACTATACCATACAGGTAGTAACTATACCATACAGCTAGTAACTATACCATACAGCTAGTAACTATACCATACAGGTAGTAACTATACCATACAGGTAGTAACTATACTATACAGATAGTAACTTTACCATACAGGTAGTAACTATGCCATACAGGTAGTAACTATACCATACAGGTAGTAACTATACCATACAGGTAGTAACTTTACCATTCCGGTAGTAACTATACCATACAGGTAGTAACTATACCATACAGGTAGTAACTATACCATACAGGTAGTAACTTTACCATACAGGTAGTAACTATACCATATAGGTAGTAACTATACCATACAGGTAGTAACTATACCATATGCATACAGGTAGTAACTTGACCATACAGGTAGTAACTATACCACAGAGATAGTAACTTTACCATACAGGTAGTAATTATACCATACAGGTAGTAACTAAACCATACAGGTAGTAACTATACCATACATGTAGTAACTATATCATACATGAAGTAACTATACCATACAGGTAGTAACTATACCATACAGGTAGTAACTATACCATACAGGTAGTAACTATACCATACAGGTAGTAACTATACCATACAGCTAGTAACTATACCATACAGCTAGTAACTATACCATACAGGTAGTAACTATACCATACAGGTAGTAACTATACCATACAGGTAGTAACTATACCATACAGCTAGTAACTATACCATACAGGTAGTAACTATACCATACAGCTAGTAACTATACCATACAGGTAGTAACTATACCATACAGCTAGTAACTATACCATACAGGTAGTAACTATACCATACAGCTAGTAACTATACCATACAGGTAGTAACTATACCATACAGGTAGTAACTAAACCATACAGGTAGTAACTATACCATACAGGTAGTAACTTTACCATACCGGTAGTAACTAAACCATACAGGTAGTAACTATACCATACAGGTAGTAACTAAACCATACAGGTAGTAACTATACCATACAGGTAGTAACTTTACCATACCGGTAGTAACTAAACCATACAGGTAGTAACTATACCATACAGGTAGTAACTATACCATACAGGTAGTAACTTTACCATACAGGTAGTAACTATATCATACAGGTAGTAACTATACCATACAGGTAGTAACTTTACCATTCCGGTAGTAATTATACCATACAGGTAGTAACTATACCATATAGGTAGTAACTATACCATACAGGTAGTAACTATACCATATGCATACAGGTAGTAACTTGACCATACAGGTAGTAACTATACCACAGAGATAGTAACTTTACCATACAGGTAGTAATTATACCATATAGGTAGTAACTAAACCATACAGGTAGTAACTATACCATACAGGTAGTAACTATACCATACATGTAGTAACTATATCATACATGAAGTAACTATACCATACAGGTAGTAATTATACCATAAAGGTAGTAACTATACCATAGAGATAGTAACTTTACCATACAGGTAGTAACTTTAATATACAGGTAGTAACTAAACCATACAGGTAGTAACTATACCATACAGGTAGTAACTATACCATACAGGTAGTAACTAAACCATACAGGTAGTAACTAAACCATACAGGTAGTAACTATACCATACAGGTAGTAACTATATCATACAGGTAGTAATTATATCATACAGGTAGTAACTAAACCATACATGTAGTAACTATACCATACAGGTAGTAACTATACCATACAGGTAGTAACTATACCATACAGGTAGTAACTATACCATACATGTAGTAACTAAACCATACAGGTAGTAACTAAACCATACAGGTAGTAACTATACCATACAGGTAGTAACTATACCATACATGTAGTAACTAAACCATACAGGTAGTAACTATACCATACAGGTAGTAACTATACCATACAGGTAGTAACTATATCATACAGGTAGTAACTATAAGATACAGATAGTAACTATACCATACAGGTAGTAACTATACCATACAGGTAGTAACTATATCATACAGGTAGTAACTATACCATACAGGTAGTAACTATAAGATACAGATAGTAACTATACCATACAGGTAGTAACTATACCATACAGGTAGTAACTATATCATACAGGTAGTAACTATACCATACAGGTAGTAACTTTACCATACAGCTAGTAACTATATCATACAGGTAGTAGCTAAACCATACAGGTAGTAACTATACCATACAGGTAGTAACGAAACCATACAGGTAGTAACTATACCATACAGGTAGTAACTAAACCATACAGGTAGTAACTATACCATACAGGTAGTAACTATACCATACAGGTAGTAACTAAACCATACAGGTAGTAACTATACCATACAGGAAGTAACTAAACCATACAGGTAGTAACTATACCATACTGGTAGTAACTATACCATACAGGTAGTAACTATACCATACTGGTAGTAACTATACCATACAGGTAGTAACTATACCATACAGGTAGTAACTATACCATACAGGTAGTAACTAAACCATACAGGTAGTAACTATACCATACAGGTAGTAACTAAACCATACAGGTAGTAACTAAACCATACAGGTAGTAGCTGCACAGGTAGAAATTTACCAATAACAACTATCATTACAGGTAATAACCCTTTCTCTTCAGTAGGAGAGGGAAGAGATCTAAGTACTTAAGAGAAAAACTTTTGAAAAAAATATTGGCCAACTCCACAGGGAGGATCTTTTCTCACAAGGGGAGGCCCTATATCCCTGTTCAAACAGTAGAGAAATATTATATAAGGAAAATGAAGTTGGCTTGCAGCATATTTGTCATCGAGAGTAAACAGGACAGATTATATTATCAAGAAAAGGATGTCACATTTGAGGAAATGTCAACAGCGTTATCCAGCATGTTAATCTTCGCCGTGATGTCGGCTGGGTGTTTCACTACTCCACTGATAAATGATTGACTGACAGGACCACAAGTCAAATTTCACATAACCGGGGATTGTCTTCTAATTCCCCTAGCCACCAAAATCCAAATACCATCAAGTGATTCAATACAATTGAATGTAGGTACAACTAATCGTCCAGCCAATCAGGTGTGTTCAGTAGTGTGAAGTGACAACTGATCGACCGGCTCAAGTGCTGGACAGTAAGGACTACTCTGCCTTTTGACCCCCCTATTAAAGATCAGGACTAAATCTGAATTCAAACAGTATCGACACTTGAGTATGTATCTGATGGTACAGTCGTCATGGAAATAGTTTGGATCGTCTGACCAGCTGAACAGGTGTTCAAGCCTTTCTAGTTTGGCCTAGAATGACACATACAAGCACCAGGTATCAATTAAAACATACCTGACTTCTGCAATACGTGACACAGTATCATATGACGTCCCAAAAACATCCTGTGATGTCCCAAAAACTCATGTGATGTCCAAAAAACATCCTGTGATGTCCAAAAAACATCCTGTGATGTCCCAAAAACATCCTGTGACATCCCAAAACATCTTGTGATGTCCCAAAAAACATCTATGACGTCCCAAAAACATCCTGTGATGTTAAAAAAACATCATATGACGTCCCAAAAACATCCTGTGACGTCCCAAAAACTCATGTGATGATGTCCCAAAAACATCCTGTGATGTCCCAAAAACTCATGTGATGTCCCAAAAACATCTTGTGACATCCCAAAAACATCATGTGATGTCCCAAAAACATCCTCTATGATAGAAACGGTCAATTACCCACATCCCTGCCACATGCTGACTTATACATAAGAAGAAATTGATAAGTTAGTAATTAACAAATGAACATTGTGTAACAAACAAGCATGATTAAATCTACTTTTGACATTGGTTTTTACCTAATCACTGACACATCCATGAAAAAAAAAGTTTCCCTTAATGTTAGTAAAAGATAAATACTCAAGTCAAGTTTCACAGTAACTGTACAGAATTTTTATTTAGATATATTTTGAGACCTTGATATTATTGATAATTTTTCCAAAAATTTATCCTACCTGTACTCACTCTAGTCTGAAAAATATTTCAGCAAAAGTCACTAAAGACCACTTTTCTCTTTTAACAAATAAGAAATTCCTTTAGCAACTTTCACTCATTAGTAGAGTCAAAATTCAAGTGTTAATATTAATATAAGTTCCGATGTATTTAACATACCATTCATTGTATTGAATCCGTTGAAAACTGTACGAATGCATAGCCGGACAAAATTGTGTCTACAGACGGACGGACAACCTGATTCCAGTATACCCCCCCCCCCCTCACTTAACTTCGTTACGGGGTATAATTAGTGTAAGGGATCTAGATTTGCTCAATCGTCTGCGACCAGATAGCTCAATCGGTAGAGTGTTCTTCTAGTGTTCAGAAGGTCCTGGGTGTGAACCCCAGTCTGGCCACACATTTTTTGCTATCCTGATACACAAGCAAAAACAAAAATGTCTTCAACATTACTTCAGTTCATATATATATCAATTCTATTTCAGGATAAGTCATTTTGTCACCTATGATTATAAAATATTTATCTTGCTCCCACTAAAATTCTAATGAGATATTTATTTCATTAAAACTAATTTTTAACATTAAGTTACTTTTCTCAAATTTATACATTAATTATTTTATTTATATATGATTTTCACATTCATTTGTAAAAAGAGACAATTGTTACCACTTTGAGGTAATTTTTTTCAAATAATTTGAATAAAGTTCAATGAAACTCCACTTTCTCTGAATGTCACATTCCTGTTAATATCATGTTTTTGTCTGACAAATGCAACATGATATAAAGAGGAATGCACTGTATCAACATAATAAACCTTAACTAAATAAAGCCATATAAACTGATACTTAGTTCAAATAGTATCATCAACATATTTTGTTCCCTAGAGTTGCCATCAGCATGAAATATTAATTCTTTTTTTTTAATGACAAACTTGATTTTTCAGATATTTTTCAGATATTTATCATAAAACGGTGAAGATGAAAAGGTCTTCCTACTGTCATGTGCTTGCTGTGAATTGTGAATTTAGGAAATAAATCAACATAGAGCTGGTCATTTATCTAAACCTATTTGTTTTTGGGAGATTGGACTCCATGTTAGACACATGTACCAATCTGTCTCCCCAGGAACACGTGCTGGCCATGTCTGTAGGAACCCATTAGTGGTTCACCCAGTCCAACCTAGGGTCAAGCATCCATATTTCACTTCAGCACTTTATATTTACATTTCCACTGCACAGGGAATAAATGAAGCTACTGTGCCCGATGTATGTTATTTTCAAATAAAATACATTGGGACATTGTGACGTCATCATGCTTGTGATGTCATAATTGTAGTGTTGGAGACAGCACTGTTCCACTGAGTGGCTGTTCTCTGTCTGTATTTACCCCGACGTTGAAACATGCTTTGACTAATGCTCTATGTGGATGTCTGAATCAACTATATTTTGGTTAACAAAACATGCAAATATAAATATTAGTTGTCATATTTTTTATATTCATTGGTGTAACATAAAATGGCTTACCTACATTTTCAACATGGTGTGCCAGCACGCTCTATTCAATATGTAAGTGTGCCAATGTACGTTACACACCAGTGGATGTCAAAAATATTTGATAACCAATCCTTTAATATACAAAACAAGTCTGAAGGTTCATAATGTTTAAATACATTGATTAATAACTACTAGGTTGTTAGATAAGGGAGGGTAATTAGCAATAATCACAAGTAAAATATGAATAATAGCATACATTCCATTTCACATGACTATCATTTGAGTGAGACTAAAACTTTTCACTTACTTGAAAGTTCTGGAGTTTGGTTTTTGGCTCTGCTCTGGAAAAACTTTTCCTTGTAATTCTGATATTTGACCTTGGCATGTTGACCTTGGTATGTTGACTTTGGCATGTTGACCTTGGTGTTGACATGCTGACCTTGGCTATTGACTTTACAGAATAGCATTGTCCTTGTAATTCTGATTTTTGACCTTGGCATGTTGACCTTGACATGTTGACCAGGATTAGTCTTGCCCTTGAGGTGTCACCACTACAAGTGCAATAGAAGCTGTAAATTAATTTCTATTTCATATTATATTCACGAGTTTGAAAATGAAAAACTCATAGCATTTTCTTAAAATCTGAGGTAAAATAAAATGTTGAAACTTTGTAGGCCAGAAATAATTTCATCACTACCATAAGCCTGATTTTTCAGGAAAACCAATTTCTAAATTTCATTTGTCATACATTACTGAAAATGAACATATTTTGGAGGTCATCTTATTTTGACACTTTTTCACACTCTTGACTTTCCACTAAATTATGACTGTTTCTTTACATTGCTTTCTATGGCTAGTATGGTGGTGTGCCAGTTTATTGTTACACTTATCTGTTTAAATCTTGTTATGCGAGGAAATTTGTCAATGAAGTAAATATAATGCATTGTATTCACACAGAGCTTTCTGGTTCCAGTTTCACGAACAGTACTTAATTAACTTAAGGAAAATCTTTAACTTAAATATCTCCATAGGAAAGTATTACAGAAGTTAAGAAAAAAATCCTAAGGTAAGACCTGATTGTTGGGTATGCTATTGTTTATGGATAAGACTAATAGAGTCTTCCCATTCCTTGAGGGTGTGACAGAGAAATCTCCAACCCAAGGGGTGATGTTCTTGGTTGTCTAACCAACGAAGGCTCTGTTGAGGGTTAGACAATCAAGAATATCACCCAAAGGGTTGGAGACTTCTCTGTCACAACATCAAAGTAGGAGATGATTGTTTTTCTCCCATAATTTTAACCAATGCAACACAATGCTGACTTGACCTGATTGAATTGTTGACTTGGTGTGATGGTATTGTTGTCATGACATCATCATATTGTTGTCGTGACATCATCATATTGTTGTCGTGACGTCATTACATTGTTGTCAGCTCGTGTAATCTATCATACCCTAGGGGGTGACAGAGAAATCTTGAACAGGTAAAAGAGGAGAAAAAAATTGTAAATGATGGAAGAAGTTGAAAATCACCATTCCACAAATCCTTCATCAGATGAATAAAACGAAAAGAGGCTATCGGAAACTTTAACTTGCATGTACTTTGGAGTCTATACTTTCCCCGATTCACAAACATTCCTTTCCTTTATCTTGGATTAATAGAGAATAAACGAACACTTTGCTAATCCACGCACATGAGGACAGTGATTCCGATACCAAAATCAATCACACCAAGAGCCCCTCGCTTGTCATGTTTTTCAGTGTTGACTCAGCGTAAATACCTCTCGGCAAAAGTGGATTATTCCTATCAAAGCCAGAAACAACTTTCACCTTGGCTTGCTTCCGAGATAAAACGTCGTTTAAATTCCCATCTTGGTTTGCAAGCGCCTGGCAATGACTAGGGATGGATTATCCAATGACATATCTATCACCGTAAAAACAAGTTAATCAAAGAAGCTGGATGTCTACCTAAGACTGATAAATTTCTGTTAACATACAAACACCAAAAGCTAGCAAGATGTCGCCAGACATTAGACAAGAGTTTGAGTAACTATGACTAGTTGTGTACTTCATTCAAGGTTTTTACAATGTTTGTAAACTTGAGTTAAATTACCCTTTTAGTAATGATATTCATATTCTATGTACAATAGGAATTAGGCAACAGGCATAGCCTATATTAGTCCTCTCCTTAAAATGATTATACATGTACTTGTTTTTTTAGGCTTATCAAAACTTAGCAAAAAGGCCAGAGGGCCTGTTGCAAGCACCTCTATATATATACAATGTACAAGGCAAAAAGTTTTCATAATAACGTAATATCACAATTATTTTATCATTATTCGTTCAGCTGATAATCACCTAAAGGACAAATCCTTTTTATAACAAATAAAAGTATGCTTTCTTTAAAGAACCATTGTTTCTCAGGTCCTATTATCCCAGGATGTTTCTAAGCAAATTTGGACGAGAACTGTATATTCATATATATATATATGGCTACCCCTAGTATTTTATATATGGCTATATAGCTACCCCTAGTATTTTATGTAATAAATTCCTTGAACATGCCAAAATACAGTATTCATGGCTATACTTTTAGAAGACTTAAGGAACACAGTTTTGCAGATATTAAATTAATCACAATATAGAATAAGAACTATTAAGTTACCTTTTCCTCGTTTGACAAAAGGGAATATCCTTTTTTGTTCAATTGGTAGAAAACTTGACAAGCAATCTGTGTTTTGGGTTCGATCTAAACTTTTCGATACAGCTCTATATGTATAAGCTACAGTTTTTCAATCATTTGTTCTACCTCAACTTTTTGATACACCTCTAAACTCAAAGATACAGATTTTCAATCATTTGTTCTACCTGAACTTTTTGATACACCTCTAAGCTAGTTTTTCTGTACAGAAAATGTAGTATCCTGCAGGGCATGATGGGTAACTTGTATTCAATCATTTTGTCATGGTTACTGCCTTACAAAACAAAAGCTTTCTCTACCAAAATCTGTTTCAAGACAACAAAATACTGTATTACCCGTTACAAACTATAACATATTACCCCACCCTACTATTGTAGAGAGAACTATGAACTCTGTTTCAGATATTTTGCTATACAACATACATACTTATGTGATAATGAAATTTTATCAATTTCAAGTTGCAAATAAACATTTTACTATTACATACAAACAATAAGTAGAGTTCAAAAGACATAATACAGTCATCAAATACATATGTCTACCTTCCTATCAGCTGCTTATCTCAATAAAGCTTTATTTCTCTGTCCTTTTGAATTTTTTTTCTCTCTCCGAAGAGATAGGATCCCAATGATAAATAAATCGGACAATTCTGTCGAAGTTGGGGTCTAAAGATAGTTACAACTACATTGATATATCCCAGGCACTGAGCGTCAATGGTTATCACTGTTGTTAGCAGGCGTCTACAAATGTCTCTTCATATTTCAAAATGATGTTTGATTTTATCAACAAAAGGCCATAATCCAAGTCTTTACAAAATATACACAGCAGCAAGAAAAGTTTGGAAAATACTATCTTGGAGAGTGTGTTATCATAATACTTCATAATTGATAAAATAAACAAACTAAAAAAAATATAAAAGTAACTTTTTTCACCCCCCCACCAAAAAAAACCCCAACAAACAAAATTACGAAAAAATGGTCTTCTCAATAACCCTAGAACTTAACCTTAAAGATGCCCATTATCTTATTTGCTTAAGGGTCAATGTCCAGATGTCATAACTTATTAAGAGCACTATGCACTTAAAAACGCAAAAAGAGTATAGTTAATACAACAATATACAGGTAAAAGTTTCCAAATCTTAGCAATGAAGTGTATTGTGTTCTGTCAAAAGTCTGAAGATTGTATCGACAGATCAGTGATGTAAGGAATGTGTTTACAGATTTTAATTAGCACACCCATTCTCTTTCCTAGAAAAATTGTGGTGTTGTGTTTATGGATACAAAAGCACTAATTAGGTCGAATATGGTAATACAGATGCAGGAAAATTCTTTAATAAAAAAAGGTTTAAAGCTACAATTGATATAAACTGAAATAAGTCTATCTCTAAATAGGATGAGCTCTTTCAATTAAAACTTATTTTTCTCATATCAAAACTTATTTTCTCATATTTAAACATTCTGCAAATGTTTCAAAATCATCTTTCTGTTGATAAATTTGAATATTTTGAATTAAAACCATGTGCTGACCTGGTGTTTATATAACACCTAGGCAACCTCAGCGATTTTCGTGTGGTTTACTAACAATTCTCAGTATCTTGGTTGTCCAAGCTCGGACAGGAAACAATGAAAACAAATCACAAAGTTTCATGTACTTGAATGTTCAAAGGTAGAGTAGTGCGATACATATCTTAATACGTACAAACAAATATCAGAGCTGTCTTCTCCAGCTCAGGTGAGTAACCAACACAGAAGACATTGTATTAGGGGTCGGCCATCTCTCTACAGGTAGGGGTCCGAGTTACTATGCTCCTAACCCCAACGGAAAAAATGTTCCCACTCGCATGTCCAAATCTCGTCTTACTTTCTTTGAATTTGTTTACACAAATCAGTTACAGGTCAGCAAGACAAATTGATTAATGGCAGAGTGAAAATCAAGAGGCGTTAAAATAGCCCGAATTGAAAGTGTAACTATTATACATATCTAGCTTTATAAGGACTGGCACTGAGAAATGTGGCCAGATATTTAGAAACAACTCGGATCCCTGCAACTAATTCCATGATTAATCCTGGCGACCATTTCTCTGCCAAACTATTTCTCTGATTTCAGCACACCTGCCAAGGTACCTGCCTACAGCTCTCCCAATGACCACAATAAAGGCACTCTAGGCAGTGAATGTGTTCGCCGCCGGATCAAAGCCCTCGGAAATATCTATCAACTTTTCAACACTCGATGTGCGGCAGGAATGTACACAAGGCGAAACTATTTTTCACTAATATTAATTAACTCGGTATCACATTTTCGTTTCTCTTACCATCAATGCCTGGTGTAGATGATTGTTTCACCGATATCCTTATCGCCATCAAGTGCAGCCCAGGTGGCCTCCTCAAGACTGCACAAGAAAATTAAACATTATTCCAAGTGTCTCGACTGTCACTCGGTATCATAATCTATAATTATAGCCTTTCAATTTCTTTACATTATTTCTTTATGAGATCATGCAGAAAGTATCAAAGACACACAATCTTTATTTCTATCTAAATATCATGAAAAAATTATTGTTGGAATCTTTGGTTAATCTAAATACCATAATATCAGGATAAAAAGGACTCTGAAGGAAGAAATTAAATATCTTATAAAAGTGAGTTTATCTTGGATTAATCAATTTGTTCTAAAAATACTGTGAATTTTGAATTTGATTTTTATCCATAATTCAAGGTTTAAGTAATTTACATTTAATTGAAATGTAAAGTATATGTTGAATCAATATATATATATATATATACAGATGGAATTAGCCTTAACTAAACAGATGTTAACACAAACATGTTGTTTAGTATGGAAACCTGTAGGAACCAGAAATTAAACTCTGTGATTGGTTTAGTTTGGTTTATTTTGTCAAAGTCCTATTTTCAGCCAGGGTCATTTAAGGACGTAGCAGGTTTTGGAGGTGAAGGAAAGCTGAAGTACGCAGAAAAACCCACTGACCATTCATTTAAACATTTTCAAGGGAAAATATGAGTTAAAACTTTCATTTAATATGGGCAAAAAATTGTACACCAGATTTCTCAGGCTAAATTTCTATGGACAAGTATACATTCAGTGAAAATAGTCTGGGGTAGATGTTGTGGTATTTGTGCTGTAGCATTCAAGTTAGGTGACACTTTAAAGATGCCATTGGAAACACAGTCCCACACCAACTAAGAACACAATACATACATAGGGAGATAATAACTAGGTGGCATAGGACCAGTAGTTAGCGCCAGAGTACGGAAGCTCCTACGAATTTCACTTAATTATATGTTAATTGAATTGATTGTATTAATTATTTATTTATATACTATAAAGTGCTTTGGTGTAACTTATATGTTACCTAGATAGGGTGCTATATCAAATGTTGTATTTTTATTTTATCTCTTATATTTTACAATGTGGACTAAAAAATAGAGGAAGGCTGCGTATGAAATGCAATCTCTGCATCAATTATCAATAAGTAGTTTCCGTAAGTCACATCTGCCTACACTTTCACAAGACATCAATGAGGAAGTCCCGTCACTAACCATCAACAAAATAGATTTTAATGTCACCCAAACATGCCACGTTAATAGATCAATAATTTTGTTTCTGTTTCTCCAATTTCAAATTTCAACTCAAGGACAAAATATCTGAACGCTACAATTAATTTACCTGTTCAGGTGATAAAGATATCAAAATCTAAATGAAATCAACACAGCTTGCACAGGTATGATTACAACTTTTCATCAAGGTAAACAATATTTTACATTAAACTGAAGAGGAAAAAGCAAAACTTGTCAGCAACACATGGTTTGTAATGATTGTCAGCTTTAGAAATGAAAAAATAAAAAATTGTACACCCTTCAAATAACACAACGATCACAATGGCCACAGCTTTAACAAACCATCCGAGTTGTCATTAGGTATTGATGTGCAGTGTATCGAATAACAGTAACACAATATATATTTATGTACCATTTCCTTTTCCTGGTTTTACATAATCTTTTGTATCAGATTTATAGTTTTAACTCCTTTCATAAATGAAAATATTAATTTACAGTTCTGGTTTTTCATTTTCAATAATTTATCAAAACTTTTGTCCGAAAAATCCTGTCTGTTGTGAATTAAGCAGTCGACATCCATATGGTATGTTCATCTATGTATGAACACACAAATTTAAACATTCATTGCTTATAACTTCCTTAAATTTTTACTTCACTTTTGTAATGAAATACAAATGCTTTGATGCTTTTGATTTATTCTTTGATAATTTAAACATGAATTTGCCATATGGACAGTTGGCTATCCACTTTGATTGGAGAACAGTATTTTAAGGTGTTAGTTTAAATCCATTTAGAAAAAATAATACTCGTAATAGATATTTGAGTTTTACAGCCATGATTTGCTCTATACCAGAAATGAAAACTTTATTACCTCCAAACTCTTAATATTACATGTACCTCTTCAAATTCGACAACTCAACAATACCCCAAGTTCTTCAAATGACAAGCAGTTAAAAAGTAGCATACGGTAAATAACGACAATTATGCACTCGGAACCATCAGCTGACGAAATCATCCAAAAAATATGATATGGATATCACATTTGAATACCTTTTTTTTGCAATTAGGATGTCAAAAAAATGATTGATTTTAAAAAGATAATTTAAAATCTCTTATCCGATGACATCAGACACATAAAAGTGCAACAAAAAAAATAATTTAAAATACAAACTTACATGGAAATTTAAAACCAGTCTGGAACATTGATTCTATGACACTTGGATAACAAAGAAAATTTGCTTTCCTGTAAATAAATAATGGACTGGATTATATTAAAAGGCAGTTCCATTTCATCAATCTTTTTTATTCACCCAAATATCATTTTCAGAAATATATCCAGAATAACAATTTCTTTTTGAGTTTATACCGTACCATTCTTCAAACATTGATATTTATTTGTATTCTGAATTTTTGATTTCATGGAATAATTGCCTTTCTTTTACTTTCAATCTAATCTGAACTCAAATTTTACAGCTGAGAACAAATGGCATATATCTCATCCGTATTAAAGTTGACCATACTTTGTATAACAGGGACCTGATATTCTGTCTATAGTGGTAAGTTAACCATACTTTGTATAACTGGGACCTGGTATTCTGTCTATAGTGGTAAGTTAACCATACTTTGTATAACTAGGACCTGGTATTCTGTCTACAATGGTTAAGTTAACCATATTTTGTATAACAGGGACCTGGTATTCTGTCTATAGTGGTAAGTTAACCATACTTTGTATAACTAAGACATGGTATTCTGTCTATAGTGGTAAGTTAACCATACTTTGTATAACTGGGACCTGGTATTCTGTCTACAGTGGTAAAGTTAACCATACTTTGTATAACAGGGACCTGGTATTCTGTCTACAGTAGTAAAGTTTACCATACTATGTATAACTGGGACCTGGTATTCTGTCTACAATGGAAAGTTGACCATACTTTGTATAACAGGGACCTGGTATTCTGTCTACAGTGGTTAAGTTAACCATACTTTGTATAACAGGGACCTGGTATTCTGTCTACCGTGGTAAAGTTGACCATACTATGTATAACTGGGACCTGGTATTCTGTCTACATTGGAAAGTTGACCATACTTTGTATAACTGGGATGTGGTATTCTGTCTACCGTGGTAAAGTTGACCATACTTTGTATAACTAGGACGTGGTATTCTGTCTACAGTGGTAAAGTTGACCATACTTTATATAACTGGGACCTGATATTCTGTCTATAGTGGTAAGTTAACCATACTTTGTATAACTAGGACCTGGTATTCTGTCTACAGTGGTAAATTTGACCATACTTTGAATAACTAGGATGTGGTATTCGGTGTAGAGTGGAAAGTTAACCATACTATGTATAACTAGGACCTAAAATTCTGTCTACAATGGTAAGTTAACCATACTTTGTATAACTGGGACCTGGTATTCTGTCTACAGTGGTAAAGTTGACCATACTTTGTATAACTAAGACCTGGTATTCTGTCTACAGTGGTTAAGTTAACCATACTTTGTATAACTATGACCTGGTATTCTGTCTACAGTGGTTAAGTTAACCATACTTTGTATAACTGGGACCTGATATTCTGTCAATAGTGGTTAAGTTAACCATACTTTGTATAACTAAGACCTGGTATTCTGTCTACAGTGGTTAAGTTAACCATACTTTGTATAACTAAGACCTGGTATTCTGTGTACAGTGGAAATTTGACCATACTTTGTATAACTAAGACATGGTATTCTGTCTACAGTGGTAAAGTTGACCATACTTTGTATAACTGGGATGTGGTTATCTGTCTATAGTGGTAAAGTTGACCATACTTTATATAACTGGAATGTGGTATTCTGTCTACAGTGATAAAGTTGACCATACTTTGTATAACTGGGATGTGATTATCTGTCTATAGTGGTAAAGTTGACCATACTTTATATAACTGGAATGTGGTATTCTGTCTACAGTGGTAAAGTTGACCATACTTTGTATAACTAAGACCTGATATTCTGTCTATAGTGGTAAGTTAACCATACTCTGTATAACTAGGACGTGGTATTCTGTCTATACAGGTAAGTTAACCATACTTTGTATAAGTAGGACATGGTATTCTGTCTACAGTGGTAAAGTTAACCATACTTTGTATAACTGGGACCTGATAGTCTGTCTACAATGGTAAAGTTGACCATACTATGTATAACTGGGACCTGGTATTCTGTCTATAGTGGTAAAGTTGACCATACTTTATATAACAGGGACCTGGTATTCTGTCTTTAGTGGTAAGTTAACCATACTCTGTATAACTGGGACCTGGTATTCTGTCTATACAGGTAAGTTAACCATACTTTGTATAACTAGGACGTGGTATTCTGTCTATACAGGTAAGTTAACCATACTTTGTATAACTAGGACGTGGTATTCTGTTTACAGTGGTAAAGTTGACCATACTTTATATAACTGGGATGTGGTATTCTGTCTACAGTGGTAAAGTTAACCATACTTTGTATAACTGGGACCTGATATTCTGTCTACAATGGTAAAGTTAACCATACTTTGTATAACTGGGACATGGTATTCGTCTACAGTGGTAAAGTAAACCATACTTTATACAACTAGGACGTAATATTCTGTCTACAGTGGTAAGTTAATCAAGTTTTGTATAACTGGGACCTGGTATTCTGTGTAGAGTGGAAAGTTAACCATACTTTGTATAACTAGGACCTGATATTCTGTTTACATTGGTTAAGTTAACCATACTTTGTATAACTAAGACCTGGTATTCTGTCTACAGTGGTTAAGTTAACCATACTTTGTATAACTGGGACCTGGTATTCTGTCAATAGTGGTTAAGTTAACCCTACTTTGCATAACTAAGACCTGGTATTCTGTCTGCAGTGGTTAAGTTAACCATACTTTGTATAACTAAGACCTGGTATTCTGTGTACAGTGGAAAGTTGACCATACTTTGTATAACTAAGACATGGTATTCTGTCTACAGTAGTAAAGTTAACCATACTTCGTATAACTAAGACCTGGTATTCTGTGTACAGTCGAAAGTTGACCATACTTTGTATAACTAAGACCTGGTATTCTGTCTACAGTAGTAAAGTTAACCATACTTCGTATAACTAGGACCTGGTATTCTGTGTACAGTGGAAAGTTGACCATACTTTGTATAACTAAGACCTGGTATTCTGTCTATAGTATTAAGTTAACCATACTTTGTATAACTGGGACCTGGTATTCTGTTTTTAGTGGTATTTGCAATATTTTGTATAACGAACATCCAAATTTGATATTCTATTGACAGTTGTATATGTATTGGGACACCATCTACAGTAGTTGTTAAAGTTGACCATACTTTGTATACCTAGGACATAATAAACAATCTACAGCAGTAATCTAAGTTGACCATACTTTGTATACCTAGGACATAGTATACAGTCTATAGTAGTAATCTAAGTTGACCATACTTTGTATACCTAGGACATAGTAAACAGTCTCCAGTAGTAATTTAAGTTGACCATACTATGTATACCTAGGACATAATAAACAATCTACAGCAGTAATCTAAGTTGACCATACTTTGTATACCTAGGACATAGTATACAGTCTATAGTAGTAATCTAAGTTGACCATACTTTGTATACCTAGGACATAGTAAACAGTCTACAGTAGTAATTTAAGTTGACCATACTTTGTTTAACTTGAACATGGTATAATGTCTGTAGTGGTTAATCATTTAAATATATTCAAGTTGACCATACTTTGTATAATTAGGACAAGGCATCTAATTTACAGTGTTAAGTTAACCATACCCATACTTTGCATGGCATTGTATTTCAGTTGTTGGTTTTACCACATAGATCTTCCAATATTTCTATATTTAAATTTTATAAACATAAATTTTGAGAGCAATTTTATAAATTTGTCACATTGCAACAACAGAACAGGAAATACTGATGATTTTCATCAATAAAAATATAACATCTGAAGCACATACAATCAATTTTAAGCATAATATTGTTTCGATTTTCAGATTTATATCTGACATACACTGAACCAAGAGAGACAACTGCCACAAAAAAAAGCCATACTTAAAAAGTATCCAATACCATATATATATATCTGCAAAACAGCGATTTCCCAAGAACATATATATATAGGCCCTATATATATACCAGTCTAGTTATTAATTGGTTTGCATGCATGCTTGCACCCATAAATGTGCATGTTTTCCCCTTTGTTTTTTCCTTTAAATTTCTTTAATTAATTTATCTTGGAAATAAGATGCAACATGTATAGCATACTAACGGTCCTGAACGGCATACTAACGGTCCTGAACGGCCGAAAACCAACTTGGCAGCCAGGCTAAGCAGAGTTGTCTCCCATATTTGTGTGAAATGCACATGCAGTATCATATTTCATCACAGGAAATACGTTTTGGTTCGCTCGCGTTAGAGGAGAAATAGGGCACCAATGCCCCACTATGGCCAGGTACGTTTATTTGTCGTTTAAGAATCATAACTCACGTGCATGCATTTTCCACGAAGTGCAGGATCAAGATGTCCACGTGCACTTTTGCCAGTTATCGTAAAACGATCTTGTGTCTTGGTATTTGTAGCATCCGACTCATTACGTACCTGTGTCATTCATTGCAGTTTTCAGATTATGCATTTTTGTGTTACGTACAGCTCACAGGTCATAACATCAACACTTGAGCACAATAAAACTGTCAACGAACCAGTACCACGTACACGTGCGCTCTCGTTGACAAGCTTGAATTTAAAATGCAGCATTTTTTTTATTAAGGAACCTACAATCGTATTTCATTTTTCATAAAATAATTTTTGACGTTGTATTTCCCTTCATGATATAGTAAACACTAATTTGTAGATATGTTAAAAATAGTTCAAAATTATGAATTTATTAAAAAAATTAATTGTTAAAACGGAATAGAAATTGTTAAGGTTGCATGACCCATAAACTTGGTATTATAGTTATCCTGTCAAAATCTTGTCAATTATGACTAACATTTTAATTCAACATTTTTTTTATGACACTGTACTTCATAAATTGATTCTTTTCTTGGTCTATGTAAATTGTTTGGAACTATATATTATTATGTAATGTTGGCAATGGTCCAATATTCAATATGTAGCAATTAGCACCGTTCTATAATGTACGTATGCTATATGTTTCGACAGCATAACTCGGTTACAATTGACCAGGAACATGTAGGTCACAAATGGTGAGATCATTCATCTCTAAGGGTTCAAACATTCTGGTTTGAATCCTTCTGGCCTCATTGACTTTCCCTCTCCAGATATATATATAGGTTAAAAGTTAAAATTTCTAAGATTCCATATTAAAACCATGTTTAAGGTGCAGCACATATGTGTGTTACGTCATGATAAGGGGTGGAAGGCTCTGCTGGTGGATTTTTTAGTCCCCAAGGTTTGCTGGAGCCTCCATAAAGCCACATTTTATCTCATTTGAGTATTGGCACGGTACACATTTTCGTAGTACATGATTTGAAATTATACAGAACTAGTTCAAAACTTCTAAATTCATAAATTAAAGGGGTTTTACGCACTAGTAACCCTTCTGCTTCTACATAAGTTTAGAAATTTTGGATTCCCATCTTTTGGCCCCTAGCATCACTGACGAGTCCCAGAAGGACGAAACAGCTGTATGGTGCAGTTTAATTAATTTTTTTCGGCATACTGTATCTATTACTGAATTTTAAAGGTGCAGCATATGTGTGTGTTATGTCATCTTTAAAGCTTGTTAATGTATAATATTATGTATACTTTTTATAGTATTGTGATGTCATCCAGTTTTTAGCCTATATAATCTCCTGATATGTGCATCAATAAATTCAAATATTGCCTTTCGATTCCATGCAGTTCCATTTTTTTATTCTTATAGTGTGCTGAGTGCAGTTACCAATGACAACACAAGAATTCTCAAGGCCTTGATGAAAGTGCCCCAGTCAGTTAATCTACGTGACCTTGAACTTGGATTTTTACAGGCAGCAAAACTTGGACATAAAGAGTGTCTGGAGTGTATCTTAGCAACTGGCATTGTTGCTATAGAAACCAAAGATGGAAACGGAAACACAGCTTTATATCTGGCAGTACAAAACAACCATCCTGAAACTTTAAAACAACTGATTTCAGCAAAGGCAGACGTCAACACGACTGGAGGGGGCAATAGTCGGGCAATCCATGTTGCGGCACAATTTGGATTTGAAGAATGCATGAATATTCTGATCAACAACGATGCGAAGATCAACAACAAAAATTCCAGTGGCAGTACTCCACTGATTTTAGCGAGTAGAAAAAATCATCACACGATCATGCAGCTTTTGATTGCAGCTGGTTGTGATGTCAACATCCAAAACAACGAGGGCTGCTCAGCGCTGCACTACAGCTGTCATAAAGCCATGGGTGTTGACATGTTACTGCGAGCAGGGGCAAACCCCAATGTTGTGGACAAGGAAAACATAACACCGCTCTTGATGGCTGCCACCGAGGGGTTTGACAATGTTGTTAAATCTCTCTGTCAGGCTAACTGTGATGTCAACATAGCTAATGCCTCAGTCAACAAGACTGCCCTCCATATCCTTGCTTATAAAGGTCATTCAGCATGTATTAATGACCTCGTAATTGCCGGAGGAGACGTAAACTTGTATGACAAACATAAGCGCACCCCATTATGGTACGCTATAAAAAATAAACGTATCGAAGTTGTGCGACTTCTTCTGAAGGCTAACTCTCTCGCCGACACTTTCCAATGTGCCAGTTTTGTAGACGCAGAATGCTGTCCTACCTTTTTAGCTCTAACATTAGGTCTATTCCCCGTCCTTAAACTGTTTATCTTGGCCGGTTACGATCGCCATCACCTGAAAACCTACCTGCATCACAAGGACATCAAGGAGATGTTTGAGGACTGGAGGGATATTGAAGACTGGCTGGATCATGCTCAAGATTCCACGATGACCTTGAAGCAGATTTGTAGAAAGTGGATCAGGCACCATCTTGGTGTACAGTTTTACCATGGGCTTTCTGAACTTCCTATACCACCCTCTATGAAAGATTATGTGTTCATGAAAGAACTTGATGAAGAAGTTGTTTAGGTCAAATATACCTGTTGCTGTGATAAAAGTTTCCTGCCAAAATATTAATGCAGTTAGCGGTTAGAAGGCAAAAACATTTAATTTTTCTTGGAAAATATTTTTGCAACTTTCCTGGCTTCATAATAGTAAAGCATAAATTATGTGTGTACATGAACAATGTTTTAACAAATGTTTAAATCTATTTTGAAGACTATAAAAAGAATCCCATTATTTAGACAGTTGAATTAAACTATCCCTCTAGTATTAACAGTGATATTGGTATACACCTGAAGTTGGTTAGGACGTCAAAATATTAATTTTGTAAAGAATAAAGATTGAACCTGATCAACTCAAACAGGTCCATTTACCACAGAAAATAATCACATCTTTTTCATGTTGATTTCAGAGGATACTAATCATTATCTTATAGATGATAACAGTTTGTAGTAATCATGTTATGTCTTACAGACAAGTAGACATGCATGGCTCTACAGAAATGTGGTTGATTTCTTCCATCTTTTGCTTTGAGGTGATTGGCGAAGCCATATCAGACAAGCTGTATCATCAGCATTCCTAACCAGGTCATGGTTCATGGTTCATACAGATTTTTCATACCGTAATTCCAGCATTTTTCAAGCACTTTTTCTCAATTTTCAAAGTGCTTTCTTTGTCGAAACATGCAAGAACAATTTTTTTCAAGATTAAATTTTTTTTCTTAATACAAATTTCCTTTAAAACAATGCATGTGTACAGCTACTTAGTACGATTTAAAGCACTTTTCAAATTCCAACACTGACCCCAAATTCAAGCACTTTCCATCTTCTGTATGAACCATGTGGGTACCTAAAGATACATTTGAACTCTTCCAAATCTATGGAATAGTCCATTATGAAATTTCAGGGGTAAATGAGTTAACAAGAGGAAATTGCTAAACAGAAATCTCAATAGGAAAGCATTACAGAATTCAAGGGAGAAATCTTTATTTGCTCTCCTAGGGAGATTTCTAAGTTAAGAAATTTCCTTAAGTGAAGGAAGATTCATGAAACCAAGACTTGTCAACTTTACTATGCAGGTCATTTGTTTGTCACCATGGTTTACCAACATTACAGACCAGAGGGGTACCCAGTCACTATCTAATTCTATATATAAATAACTGAAATCTAAAACAGTTTACAACACGATAAAATCACAGTTTTATTATTTTCTTGTTTGTAATCATCATTTTTAAAATGAAAATATTTTTTAAATCAATATGCAAAATCTCAAAATACATATCATTTATCAACCAACAATGCTATGTATTTCAATTTATAATACAATATTTACATACATTTTCATGTCAAAACAGTTATGATACACTTTGTGTGAATTCTTCAGTTACACCCCAAACTCAGATCTAACCTCTCCATTCAAACATGACAAATCTCCCTCTCATACTTACAATCATCCTTAGACAACTACACCTAAGATTTGTCGCATTAAAAATCTTGAAACTGAAGTTGGTCATCACAAATTGCAATTTCTTTTAGACTAGTACTGATTTTTGCGAATATTTGAATTGCCAAGATTCAGACCCTTTGTAACAGCGTCACTTTTCAGCATCCTACTTCCATTCAGATGGCTCAAGTTAAACAAACGATAACAGTCTTTAATGGTCACTTATTTATACCAGTAGTTTTGTTGTTGTGACATGGCCTGGAAATATTGAGTTTTACAATGCAAGGCTGTATATAATGCATATACAACAACTGTTGATGGGCCGAAAAAAACATGTTTGGGAGTCTAAACATATTTCATATTCCTGTAAAAGCTAGTACAAGTAAGCTCCTAGAGCATCCGAGATGGACAAAATCTATAACCTTCTCTAATCTTCCTGTTTTAAAAGAGGTTAATATTATTATGAAATTACAATATTCACCTTTTTGCCTTAATATGATTTTCAAGAAAAGGTTTAATATTATTTTTTGTGCAATCTATTTGACCAGGTCTTAATTTTCTTGGCTCAAACTGCCATCCCTCGATATTAAATCACTTCTATCAAGTTTAAATTATTTTCCACTAAAACCAATGAACCAAAATGTTGTTACATTTACCTAGTAAAGATGATAAAAATTTTCCATCGTACATAAAATACTATGTTTCTATGTTAAGTGACTTGATATAATTGAAACAGTAAAACAACTTTGTGTGAAAAATACAGGCACATTGAATTCTATTTGATGGGTACTGCATGGTACAGTTTACGAAAGACTTTTTCACGGCATGTAAAATAGTTAAATCTTTGCGACGAGTTAACTCGGTGGAGAAATGACTTTGACAATTATTATAATAACTATGTCTTTGGCATAACCCTTTTTACCCGACTTTCTTACACACAAAACATACATGTTTCGTCTCATCACTACATACAGCACCATGAAAAATCAAATCCTTGTAGAAGTGTACGAAACTTGCTTTATTGATGCCCAAACTCATACATCCCCGAAGACATTTGAGCTCTCCCAATTCAAAGACCGGAACAGTTCATTACAAAATTTCAGGGGTGAATGAGTAAAGGAAATGATAATTCCTGTTTCATTCTTGTCACAAATTTAAAATTCTTGAGGTTCTATTATTACATAAATAGGAAACTTAATGATTGGAAAGAAGCCTTTGGTGAAAAATCTACCGACGAGCTGGTGTGATCTCCTACCTACGAGCTGGTGTACATGTGATCTCCTACCGACGAGCTGGTGTGATCTCCTAATTCAGTTTTACATTTCAATATATTGCTTGTAAAGCAACACTGCCATTATCAGATGTAAAATATATCACTTTTATCACTTTAGAAACAGATACAATAACAGTTGACTTTCTGTTCTTGGAAGTCAACTGTTCTTTTTAACTATCTACTGCATGAGAGTTTATTAAATAGAAGTTAGAAAACAAACTTGAATGTGAAAATGTTGATGCTACTAAAAAACTCAAGTTAAATAAAACCTTTTAGTCATTGAAAATAATCATCACTATGCTGTGGAGAAGGGTGGTTTTAATTTTTGATACTGATGAAAATTACATGAGGTGTGTTTACACTCTATCATTACTGCTTGATACAATGAATAATGCTCCAGCCAACAACCTATCCCGTGACATCTGGGGACCAAACAACTTACGGAAATACAAATAAATACAACATAAGTTAGTGAAGAGTGAAATGAGAGTGGTTTCAATATACAACAAATTCAACATGTAATTTATCGTACAGTTTTATGTGAATCACAGATACCATGTTAAACACATACAATGCTGTTTGTTGAACAAAAGAATAGATAATGGATTTAAGTACCACTTCATCCCAAATAAAAATGTCGTCAAAATGAAATACAAACTATTCAACAATACTTATGACACCTTGTTTAATACCCATTTGATATTCCATGATTGTATTTTCATAGCCCACACCTTCAAATGATTCTTCAGTAATGCATATTCCTTTATTCCAAATGTTATGTTTCGCACAAATTTATCCAGGTGTTCGGGACAAATTAGGTACTTTTAAGATAATGATACTGATATAGAATTTATATAAACATAAAATGCTGTAGCAAAATAGAAATTAGAATAAGATGAACTTTAAAATAAGATCCTAAAACTTATCCCAAAACTTGAATCAAAAGAATAACTTCAAAATTTCCTTATTCGGACATGTTTGAATAAATTGTTACATTGTATTGCTATTTTAACCTCTTAACATCACTTTAATGTTTAATAGAAAATGCTGTAAATCAATGTATGGAATACTGATTTTAATTAATAATACATTGTAACTGTAATAAGTTTACCAGTTGTTCAATATTCTTTTACACTTAAAACTTAACATCTTTCATTCCTTATGGAGTTTTGATATATACATTTTTTAAGATTTGATGCACAGGTTAACACAATTAAAAACTTGATTTGCTTACAAATATGCAACCAGCTCATACAGTGTTGTCAGGAATTGCATGGTGAGTGATTTCATATTATACTCAAGCTCACATATTTCTTACTGTATCAACTCCATTTTTATAATGTCACTATGGTATAAAAAGATAAATGTTTCACAACAACAGATTTTCAGGAATAAAATTCATGTCATTTATTAATCCAAAAAGACTGATGGGTAAAATTTAATTTGAGAGGGAATAGCTTTGATGAAAATGACCCTGAAAACTATAACTGATTAACTCCAACCTACACAACCACATGTACATGGTATATAAATGACAGAAAAATGTTGAAAAATAATAACTGTTAAGAAAGAAAATAGCCAAATTAGCAATGAAACAATATGATTACTATACAACATAGATATGTGGTTAGTTTATTTTATTCACAGAATTTATTATTAGAGTTTATATCAATCATGACTTAATTCTAGATTCTGTTAACACCAGAAGAAATGTATGAACTTGAGTATAATATTGGTCATGCTAGTTTAACATGGTGTTCACCCGACAGTAATGCAAACATTGTCTATGCATTAAAAGAAATATAGACATTAAAGTATATACCTAGACCGGCAGTATTTGATCCAATGTGTTTAAAATGAAACAATCCTTATTGCAACATATAACAGATCATGTAGTTGGAATGATTTTGTCTCCTTAAAATCTCATTTGTCAGAAAAGATGCTCAGATTGGTGAAGGCCTATCCAGCGCATACTAAACGGCCCTTATCAGGTCAAAGTTTTTCCTCTCGAGCATAAACTGTCCAGCCATCCAGATGTTCCCTATCTGAAACAACAGCTGGATGTATGCTTTCAGATAAGCACAGCCATGTTTTTCAAAGTCTGATTAGCATGAATAAATATTATTATACTTATTTATTGCTGAAAACATATTTGAACTCTTTCAATTCAAAGATTGGGAAAGTCTGTTGAGCAATTTCAAGGGTGAATAATTTGAGGCCAATTTTCAAGTTGCTTTTTGACAACTACATAAAAAGTAACAAAACATTCTTGTGTTTGTTTTATTATTATCAGACGATGCTTTTTAATGCAACACAATTTTTAATTCAAAACTTTTGAAAATATACTATAGACTCCTCATGCACCCACCTCAAAGAGAACACTTTTTAATCATATACCCCTCAAGTTTCATTTGAACCATACCAAATCATAAACTGAGAGAGTCCAGTTTTAATCTGTGGGGGTAAAAGAGATAATATTCCCATGGTAGCGATGACGGTTATGAACCTGTAAAAACAAATCACGATTCTTAAATTTTTTATATTCCCACAGGTAGTCTCCTTATACAGGCTGAATTTGAATGCAATTAAACATTTTGTGTCAATCTGTTGTTGAGCTTGGCAGACTTTGAGTAACATGGCAGCCACACGGTAAGGTAATGGATGGTATGATAGTAATCCCTGAATGTTTTTATCAGTCAACTCTCACACACACAACATCACAGCCTTTGTCAGGACTTTTCTCCGCCGTTGGTCTGTTCTCCTTCAGCTGCCTGGTCACTTTCTGTCTGTTTTTGTTGCAACTGTTGCTGTTTGAGTTGTTGCAAGTGCTGCAACTTTTTCAGTAACTCGGCATCGTTTTTCAGTTTTATATCCATCACTAAGTCTTTAATCTCCTGTCGTTTCTTTTTCATTCTTTCCTCTGTGAACCAGTTTTGTAAACATTTGATTGGAAATGAGTAGTCTACCAAAGGGTCCTGAAAATGAACAAAATCCTTTTCATAAAGAATTTTTTTTTTTAATTTTGAATTTATCATTGGCATTTTTAATGATTCAATTTAAAAAAAAAAAACTTGGCTTTTAACAGAAAGAAATCAATTCTGGATCTTAATCAGCAGAAAATGCTCTTTTTTCATATAATGAGCAAGGAAATATTGAATATTGTTTTCAGCAATATCATTGTGTACCACATGTGATATTTGGATATTTTTTCCTTTGCATATTAAAATTTGATCAATTATATTAATCATTACAATTAATTTGGAAATCAATGCAAGACACACATAGCAGGTACATAATCATTCACCCCTGAAGACACATTTGACCTCTTCCAATTTAAAAGTTGGAATTGTTCATTATGAAGTTTCAGGGGTGACTAAGTTAACATAACAATTCTCAGAAGGACTAGGAATGTAAGTTTTCAATGAAAATACCTCAAAGAAGCTCTGTACATATTGTAACACATAGAGGCCACAGTCGCTGTAGTTTGTCTGCTGAGGGACTCGAGGTGTGCACCCTCTGATCCGCTCCTTCAGGTTCAGCATGGTCTCTTTCTTTGTGTTCCACTCCACCTGTAGGTACCTGAATACAGCCAAGTAATGTTAAATTGACAACTGATGTTAACCAAACTGAAAACTGTCAAGTACTAAACTGAACTCAAAAGTATTGACATCTCTGTACAACCCTGAACCCAAGGTTTTGTAAGTAAATATTATGTCTATTTAACATATATTTACAACTTTTTACCAATCAGTGTAATCAATAAATACAGTGTATGATTATTTTATGTTCAAACCCTATTGCTATTCTATTATCAGTATCTTGCAAGTATGTGGGGAGTTCAAATTTACAAATTGTTGTGATCAGTAAAATAATCCATTTTAATAAATAATCCAAAATAAAAACATGTACAAACAAGAACAAACGTGCATAAACCAAACTCACTCTTTCAGAGTTGTGACAATTCTAGCTTTGTTTGGGCCAGCCAGCGAATCAAAGATCAGCACACAGGGCCTGTAACAAAACAGAAAACAGGATCAGAACTGCATGCAACTTTGCCACAAACCATTCCCAGAATAGATATGAGGCATGGCATGAAAAACAATATTCAAAGTCAGAGCTTTATCACCCCTCTTTTTAGGTCCATAAATGGACCTTTTCCCAATGAAAAAAGTTGTGACTCAAATTACCTCTCAAAATTTCCCAATTCAGACACTTGAAAAAATTTGGTGGTTTTACATGCTTGAGGAGCTTCTTGTGACATTAATTTAATAAGGAACAAGAAAGATGGGTTGTAGATGTCATAATGAGTACTGACAGTGCTTTAAATATTAATTTCGAAAAGAAACAATATATTTAGTTGTTATTATAGTGTAGACAAAATTTCACAAATAACTGTTATGTCAATCATTTTTCCACAATTTTATCGAGGTCCGATTCCCCAAACCCCCTGATAAAGCCCTGAAAGTGTATACAATCAAGACAATTCATAGAATTATAGTCCCCCAACGAATGTGACCGTCTCACCAAAGTATAAAGTACCAGTGAGTAGTAGTGTAGGAAATAGAGCCCAGACAAATCTTTGATGTAGGTCAAAGGACAAAATGTAAGTCACAGTGACCTACTTTTGATACATGACACACTTCCTCATAAAGATTAAAACATACCTCAAGTATGAAGTTTCAGTGAAAACTAATGTAGGAAATAGAACCCGGATAAGCACATACTTTAATGTAAGTCAAAGGACGAAATGTTGGTTACAGTGATGATGTACCATTATATTCAATGATGCTTCAACTTTAGATAACTTAGTAATCATGCAAAATACAAAGCCTAACTATGATGTCCTCATGCAGACGCCAGGACGTATGGAAAAAGAAAACGCTTTCATGCTCCCTCCACTGTTGCAGGGAATGGAAATAGTGTTTTTTTTAAAGTTTTTAACCCATTCAATATGAGCGACAATCCTAAATCTAACAGTAAACTAGAACACTGACAGGTCAGCAAGGGCCCGCTGTGTGGCTGGAACACCCTAATTCCCCCTATATACACATATACCCCTTTTTAAAGGAGATAGTGAGTTTTTGTGTGATATTCAATTATTTAAAAGAACATTCCTTGTTTATTTTGAATCAGAAAACACTGTATGAAGTTCGAGTTAGATAGGCCCAAGGAAACTCAAGTTATTGATTGGAAACAAAAGACGGAAGATGGACCACATGCGTGCGGGGCCCAGATAAAATATAAGTTATATTGAAATGACATTCTGGCACTGATGACATGTTAAAATTATTAACAATACCATAATTGAGAAAAAGTATAAGCCTATTGAAAG
Source organism: Mimachlamys varia (assembly GCA_947623455.1). Classification (NCBI taxonomy): domain Eukaryota; kingdom Metazoa; phylum Mollusca; class Bivalvia; order Pectinida; family Pectinidae; genus Mimachlamys; species Mimachlamys varia. Next base: position 14,884,079 of record OX392531.1, on the reverse strand, counting down.
TAAGAACTTTTTATACATACACCCTTTGTCCACTTTCTACAAAACATCTTTTGTCCTCTTCCACTTCTTCACGATTCTCTAGCAGCCGACCACGTAGTTCCTAAAACATGAAGAATTTTTTTTCAAGGTATTTCCGAGCAAGAAAATGTTGGAATATTTGTGTTAAAGTTTCAATACTGTTGATTTTATAAACAATATTCAGGTGATCAGCTCTTGCACTGATGCAGTGTGTTAGAAAATATTTTTCATATATACAGAATGAAATGAATCCACATCTTTTTTTTGTGTACAAAAAAAATCAATAACAAAACATGTAAAACAGGTTAAAAACATAATGCAGTCACATGCAACTCCATTTTCCCATTAATAAAGTGCAAAGTATTATCAACAGTCTCCCATAAACGAAATATTTGATCTTTCTACAAATGAGTGAAGGGACATCAAATCAGTAAGCCAAAAGATACCTTGTGAAAACAGTTTTTATATATAATGTTCTATGTTACCTTTGGGATAGATTTTGTAGTGTTTGTATATGGTGTGTACACCAGTTTGTGGGCAGGTGTTGTGGCGGGTGTGGAGGAAGGTGTGGACATAGGTGTGGTCATGGGTGTCGACACAGGTGTCTGAGGTGTAGATTGTGTGGGTGTCGTCTCTGTGTCCATAGGCTTCTCCTCAGGGTCCTCCACATCCTCCTACAATCACAATTCAAGTCAGGTCTTGGCATTTGTAGCTAGCAGCAAACAATACAAATTGACAATCACTATTTTAAGTAAAATATCTAAAGTTCAAATTTGGTTCAATATTTTGAAGAAAATGGACCCACCAGTAATTTCAGGGCAAAATCAATCGAATTTACAAATTTTGTTTGTTCATGGCCATGGAAGACAAAAGTAATTTTTTTTTTTTTACTGAGAAAGGTTTAGTTGTTTTGGAGAAGTCCAAGATATATATATTTTTGTTGTTGGGGGGATGTGATTTTTTTATCCAAATCAAATATTAAAGTGTAATGCCTTCTTTAAATTCAACATTCTATATTTTAAAATCTGCATGCTGAAACTGCAATAAGAAAGTAAGTAATTTTTACAAAAGTTAATAGTTGGTGATCGTGTCTGTTGTACGTTTGTGTGTGACAACATTAGATATTGACCTGTCCTCTTGCTTCCCTTACCTCCATAGCCTCGCCGGCATTGTCAGAGCTAGGTGTGGGTACACTGTTAGTCATCTGTTCACTCTCCTCTGGTACCGGAGTACCCGTGTCTTCTCCGAACACCTTCTCTAGGCGATGCTTCGGAACATAGTAGAAACTTTCATTCATCATTAATCCTGGGTAACAGATGATAGCCAGGAACCAATGGGAACTGGAACACAAGACAGAGACTTGAACAGCAAGGGAACACTCAAACACCACAACACTCAAACAGTGAAGTGAATAAATTTGTTCTATTTAGATAGGCTTGTGTTATTGATTGAGCACTAAAACTGGCATTAAAAGTGTAATTACATTTCCAAATTATTCATGCTTTTGATATACACGTATGTACAAGATGAAATTTCAATGTTTGAGGTCATTATAAACCAAATTTTTTTTTCATTTTTAACCATGAGAGCTTTCTGAAAAATTATTTTGTTAAATTAGGTCTGTGGTCTTTGAGAACCTGGCAAATATGTATACAGTAGAGAAATGCACAAAAGGTGATTGCAATAGGCTGTTGAATTAACTGACCTAATTATGACAAAGAAGCGTGCATACCGCATCAAAATATACCTGTATCAGATAGTTTAAGTTTTACTTATTTCTATTTTAATACTTACAATGTTGAACTTTATTGTGAGAAAACTTACTGTTCGTTGATTGGAATAATGATAAAATCTTTATCAAATAGATCCACATGCTTCGTCCACTTCTTCACCGCTGCATGCCTTCTCTCAGCAGGACTAAAATAATTATGCAAAATGAAGGAAATCAATACCATTGTATACATGTTTTATCTGCGAGGAAGTTTAATGTCACAATGTTAGTATATTGATACAGAAGATTATCTCATTCTACCCTGAAATTTCATGATTTAAATAAACTACTATAAACGTACATATTTTCGCGGAAATCTTATTTTAAAGGCCCAATATACGTAACTGTCGGCAAAACTTGAAGTGAAAATTAAGCCTAATGACTTATTATATTCATAGATTTAGATAAGGTTTAACTGATATCAGCAGTATTCAAGATGGATTCTTACACGGTTACCGGTACAGCAGCAGTTGAAACTCGTTATTTGTAAACACGTGTCCATTTTGAACTGTCTTCTAACTTCGGTTTGTTGTTGAAGTGGGCCAAACCTGAATTATTTTCAATTCTCTGGATTTTTCTGTCAAGCGTTTCTTGCTAGTTACCGCTAAGGTTTACTTCATTTTAGGCTTATTTTTGCGTGGTTATCAACTGAATTTTTTTTCAGAATTTTTTAGAATCAAGAAAAAATTCCTGAAGTTATGTATATTGGGCCATTAAAGCTTTTCACGCTATTTGCATTGCGCTAAAATAGAATTGCACTAATTGGAGTTTTTTATACTTTTCATATATGATAATCATCATGGATGCGTGAATTTATTATTGCGCTAATGTGCCAAACACTGACATTGCGCTAAAAATTGATTATGTCAAATTAAGAACATTTACAGTATTCTAACCTTTGAAAAGAAACAATTCCAATGTGTCTTCAGGGATGAATAAGTTAATGAAGAAATGTTTAAAATGATGTTGGGCCGACACTGATGGTCCAGTAAAACCTAAATACAGGTCGACCAATGCTACATTGACCAATTTGCATTGATGCGTGATAAAAAGTATTGTATATCACAGAAAACAAGTTAATGACTCAAACTTAGAGAAGTCTTCTGACACATATTTCATGAGGTTACATTATTCGGAAGAGCTGTAGTGTGAAAATATTTACGTGAGAGCAGAGTCTGCCACCCGGCCCTGCCGTTGAGTCAGGCGTTTGAAGAAGAATGAGCTGAAAATATGTGTCCTCTTTCTCACTTCTTCACTCAGAACCTCCAGGTAGAGAAATCTGTTTACAACAAGTGATAAATATCAGAACAAAAGTCACACAAATACTTCCTCACTGTGACATTCCTCACAAGTTTGCTTAAATACCATTGTGTAGTTCTACACAGATTTGTTTAAATATCATAAAAATACAAAGTATAACATTATCATTATCTATGGTGTAACTCTAAATAGTTCTACATAAAACAGTAACTTTTTTCCAGACCCAACAATATTTCTGTGGATGCAACATGAACTTGCATAAGGAAGCATCACTAGATAATTTTTTATACATATGCAATGGGAGTAGAAAGAAATATTCCGCAAAAATAGATGTTTTTCAGTAAATTGTGTTTTGAAGTATATTTATATATTTTTGCATGACTGACAAATGGAAAAGACAAATTCCTTTACCACTGACGGAGAGATCGTCACCCTAAATTACTAAACTTACTTGAGATAGAAATCAATGATGACATCGTTGAGGAACTCGCCTTCATTCAAACAGTACAGGTCTTCATTTGTGACTGCTATACCACCAGGAGTGGGAGGAGGTGGGTATGTGATCAGCCTACAAAGTCAATGTAGAACGTAATTCATTTACATGTATTAGCTGTCAAAGTCAATGTAGAACGTAATTCATTTACATGTATTAGCTGTCAAAGTCAATGTAGAACGTAATTCATTTACATGTATTAGCTGTCAAAGTCAATGTAGAACGTAATTCATTTACATGTATTAGCTGTCAAAGTCAATGTAGAACGTAATTCAATAACATTTATTAGCCTCAAACTGTAAAGGTTATAAACGTTATATTATACATTTTTCTCATATTTTGTTTTTTTCCAAAATCGTTTCAACCAAGAGACACTTATTAAGACTGTTTCCATTTCTTTTTAAATTGTTTCAAAAGAATGAAATATATATATTGGTTACACCAATTATTGTATAGTGACATGGAAAGCACTGCTGTTTAAAAAGACATTCTGAATCTAAACCAAATTCTCAATTCTCAAAATTGAAACTTGGAACAAAAACTTGGATCTAGTTTACAAATTTAAATCTGAGAAAAAATGTTTTCCGCATCTTTGATTTACCCCAAGTGGAGAAAATTGTTATAATGCCTCACTTTTCTATTGGTCCAGAAAACATAATGCGCGGAGGGGAAGGTGATCGCTCCCTGAGGCTGTGACTGGTGTCCATGTCCGAGTTGTCTGGTCCACAGCTCATGTCACTGGATTTCAGTGTTGTATTGTCTACAGGTGGGAGTGCCGGTGCGTCAATACTTGAGTCTGACATCCTCTTACACAACATTGAGGTGCTTAACAGAAGTTGCTGGGATTCTGTATGATTCAACATCTCAATGAAGTTTTGATCTTTGTTTTCAAAGTTTTGACGATAACTTTCTAGCACTTTTAATGTGTTTTTCTGTTCCTGCACAGAAACTGACTGTAGAAGTAGCACTATGTACTGGTATTTCATGTCTGAAAGAAAAAAACAAACTCAATGTAATCAATTCATATCACAAATGATAATAAAAAAAAAATCTTCTGGTTTTTTTTTACACATTTGTTGTTTATGCAAACAAAAGTGTTAATGAACTTCAGAAGTGGTCTTCAAACTATATTGAGTACAGATAGATAGTAACAAGTGTCCCCCCCCCCCCCCCCCCCCTCCTCCCTTTCTTTAATCATCTACAGTGTTCAATCCAGGCCGCGCCATTGTGCCGAAGACCCCTTTGTCAAACAAACGACGCAATCTCAACACACTGCTTGGCTGGGCCTGCACAGTGAGATTACCATTTGTGAAGTGCTTAATTCTTGTTTCTGCCTTTAAATTTACTGAACAGTCTCTAGCTCATTCCGTGATCAACTTATCTACGTAGTGTTTACACGGAAAGTGAAGAAGCAAGTTAAAACGAGGCTTATAGTCAGTTTCATGATCCCATGTAAAACAAACGTTTCTGGGATTCAGATTTAGAAACGTAATTTGTTGTCAATGAAGCATGGTTTCATTTTAGTTTTGATATGAGCACAGAATATTTGAATACTTAAGAAAGGAAAGTAAAACAAGTTAGTGACTTTATCATAGAGAAGACAGCCACATGTACATACCTTTAGCAAGTAAGGAAAAGTCCGGGGAAATAAAACCGAACGGAAAGAAACAGGCTAATATTACTCTATCGAAAAAAACGTAAATTTCAAACGCAATTTATGTTACGATAAGTTTTTTTATTGACTATAATATGATACCAAATCTATAATATGATACCAAATCAGGAATAAGATGTGAAATATGTATTCAGACTTCAAAAAGTTACATATTTAATGATGATTGCACAAACTTTCACATGTCACATCTTATAAGACATCAGTCATCACATAATTATTTAAATGCCTTGTCAGGTGTTATTAGGATGATTTATTTCAGAAGGACAAATTAGACAGCAAAGGGTATTTCTGTGTTTCAGATATATTATATAATTACACTTTTCAGTGGCCCCCTTTAATTCAAAATGCCCCCCAGTTTTTAACACTGTGGGTTCAACTGGCCCTGTTTGTACAAATCCTGGATTGAACACTGTCATCAAGGGATTATATAGATTACAGACCAATTTGATGACAATACAGTTTACCTTTTCAAACCTCAATAGTAGACTGAATGTTTAGCAATATTCCTTGCTCCACCGGGTAAACGGAAAATAAATTTTGTAAGTGTATTCAACTTCAAATATGTAATTGAAAGTATCCCAAATAGACATAGCAAGATACTTGTATAGACCAACAGAACTCAATACTGAAGCATTAATATTTCAATCTGCAGGTAAAGCAAATATCTTTATAGAAAACTCTCAACAAACTTGGCTCAAAACAAGGTAGCCTGAATCAAGTGATATTCCATTCCCCTGGCAGCATCGGAAGTAGGCACTCCAATGCAAAAAAAATTAAATGTGCATGTACAATCTAAAATATTAACATTTCCACTGCATAAAGACTAGATAAATCTACTGTGCCCAAGGTATGCTATTTTCCAATAACATACATTGGGCATTGTGATGTTATCATGTTTATGACGTTATATTTGTAGCGTTGGAGAATACACTGCTCCACTGTCAACAGTTGGTTGTTCTGTCTGGATTTACTCTGATGTTGAAACATGCTTTGACTAGTACTTTATGTATAGGTCAGCATCAACTGGATGTTGGTATAAAACATGTAAATAAAAGTATTTGTTGTCATATTTTGTACATTCATTGGTGTGTAACATACATTGGCACACCTACATATTGAGTATGTATGTAAGCCAGCCAATCCTTAAAAATGTCTACTGAATATACATGGTCTTGTAATTGATTAGATCATTCTATTTTAGAGTTAAGGATCTGCTCTTGTGAGGTTTCAATCACGTTGAAATCTCGTTTTGGTCTCACGTGAGATATTTTTGTAATATCTAACAATTTATTATCAATTTCGATAGCAAATATGCATCTAAAAAATATTGCAAAAAATTAGATGTCTGTATTTTGTAGAACTTTTTTTAGACGAATTTTTAAAAAAGACCATTATGGCGGCCATTTTGAAAATAAGCATTTCTGTGTATTTCTTCCCCTTCAGGAACGGCCAAAATTTCATGATTTTTGTGCTTGATTGATCATTTAAAATCGTCAGTGTGTCGCCATTTTTCATTACAGCTAGTTCATTTTTGCTGTACAACTTCTTTAAGTTCATTATAAAGCAACTATTATGTAACAAAGATATTTGTTTTACATTTTGGGTAAGTTTTTAAGATATTTGGTGTAATTGAAGCGATTTTGATTTTTGACTCAAGAATAGTGAAAAATAACACATTTGATAATGGGACAAAAAAACAAGCACGCTACCCCCCAGTTTTTATGACTGCTTTAGAATGAGCAACCCATTTCCTTTTGATCTGTTAAATATCTAAAAAAGTTAGTCGCTTGAATTTTTTTTATAAAGCATTAAATCTGCAAAAAATGAGGAAAAATGGAGTATTTTCTCTTTAAAAAATAAGGGGTAGGGGTAACTAAAAAAACATTTTTGAGCTGTAAGAATAATTTAAAGACTTCTTTCTTCCGTAATTAATAAGAAAATACTATTTTTGTCAATGCTGCAAACATTCATACATATCTGATCACAAATATCGAAGATATTGAACGAAAGTGTCCTGCAATTGGCCAAAACAGTATTTTTCACATAAATCACGTGTTTTGCTCATTTTGGTATCTTTGACCGAGCAAAGCACAAAAACGAGTACACTACCATATATTTCTTTTTGCATTTTCTGCTATGCAATGAACTCCCTTTTCCAAAAATGTATATAAGAAAAAAAGTTAGTCGTCAGAAAATTTTGGCTTTTCACAAGAGAAGACCCTTAACAATGAAGTCTTCGACAGAGGGATGGGTAAGATGATTCCTGTATACCTTCTCTACATCTTTGTTACCATGGTTACAGAGGTATAATAAAGCCATGTGCTAAAAAAAACAGTTTTTACTTTCCTTTCATTGAATTTAAAGGCCCAATATATGTAACTTTTGGCAAAACTTGAAGTGAAAATTAAGCCTCATAACTTATTAAGTTTATAGATTTAGTTAAGATTAACTGATATCAGCAATATTCAAGATGAATTCTTTTGCGGTTTCCGGTACAGCAGCAGTTGAAACACGCTATTTGTAAACACACGTCCATGTCGAACCGTCTTCTACCTTCGGTTTGTTGTTGAAGTGGGCCTCACCTGAATCATTTTCAATTCTTTGGATTTTTTTGTCCAGAGTTTCTTGTTAGTTACCGCTCAAGTTTACTTCGTTTTAGGCTTATTTTTGCATGGTTATCAACTGGATTTTTTTTTAGAATTTTTCAGAATCACGAAAATTTCCCTGAAGTTACGTATATTGGGCCTTTAATCTTTTTTAGTCTTACTACCTTTTTCGAGATACCTGGACATCTTTCAATGACAAACTCTTGAGATAATCTCAACTATCACCAAGCAAATTTCAATTTCAACAACAATGGCATTCATACAAAACAAAATAGATATCAGTGGTATTGACCACAACTGTGCAGAGACTTGCCTTTGTCATTAGGACTAAAGTAAGGCTCAGCAGAATTTGGCGGAGGGGCAGTGTCGGTCATGTCTAGCTGTTCCCTCAGTCTGGTTCCAAAGTCTTTCGTCGTATGAATGAACATAACCGGTGTAGATTTCTTGAGGTGTAGCAAGCACTGGTCCATGTCTGAAGGGGCTATGTTGAATTTATGAGTATTCCGCTCACCTATACAAATTATAAATAATTGTTTTCACAAGTCATGCACAAACGAAAACTGCATAAATTATCACAGTTCAATTTTCATGAAGAATCCTTTTCTTGGCTGTGATTCATATGAAAGATTGAAGAAGAAATAAAGGAATGAATCAACTAATTTTCATTCCTAACTAGACTAAGAATAGATTAAGCAAAACACCTTGTTAAATCTATCCACTTGTATCTGGTCAACATCAAGTCTTTTAAATAAATGCATTTCCCTAACATTCCCTAACATAAAATCATATTGGAAAATATCATTAAGAAATCATCAATCAGGATTACTTCTGCCCATCATGTTTTATATTCTGCATTTCAAGTTTTTTCAAAGAAACAGTTTTATTTAATCGTATTTTAGAATAATTATTTTAATATTCCAATGAGTGAACCATATTCACTTTAATACCTAAGAACTTCCAACATAACACATTTTCTAGCACCGGTCAATACTACTATGATCACTTAAAATGTTACATAAAATACAGTTCTGGTTGTGACTTACACTCCATGAATATTTGCACACCGTCATCGGAGATCAGGATAGGTTCTATGGGCGTGCCCTTCAGCGAACCAACTTTGACACTACGGGCATTGAGTGTGAGACTCACTGACGACAATGACTGGAGGGGGTTGGCCTTTGGCAAGTCCACTTTGTGCGTTGGATCTGGTGACGGTGTGTTGGACGTGGTTCTGGCATTACTTTTTGACAATAAATTTCCCTGCTTTAAAAAGAAATATTTATAGAATATTTAATCTTCCTAAGCACACATTCAAAATATATTTAATGATGCAATAAATTCTTCTACAGACTGACAGACAAAATGTAATGGGTGACAATAGGAGGTCAAACACACTACAAAAGGTGTTCAGAGGAGACTTAATTAAACCAGCACTAGCTTATAGTAACTATTAACTTGACTCACCCCTGAACACATGTTTGAGCTCTCCCAATTCAAAGGTTGGAGTAGATTATTATGTAGTTTCAGGGGTAAATGAGTTATATATATTTTAATCTCAGCTATGAAAATTGTGGAATAATGTATGAAATTATTAATACAATACTCAAAAGCATCAATTCTACCTTGTCTTCCATCTTGCCAATTCTGCTGTTTTTAAATGTTGGTGAGCCCCCAGTAGGAATGATTGACACAAGTTTTGACAGTTCATCGTTTTCCTCCTCCATTTCAGAGACAGTTTTTGAACAGTTATTGGTCTGGTTATTAGGTACAGCACTAGAAGAGCCATTTTTAGATGGAGTCTGAACACATGATGAAGAAAGATTTTCCAGATTAGCTATCTGTGTAGCAGTATCCTCCTCTTCATCTGATGATACAATCACAGTAACTGGAAAAAAATAGTTCAGTGCAATAACATCAATCAGAATTATGCAACAGCTAACTGACCTTAGCCAATCAAATATTGAAAAGACTTTTTTAAGAAAATAAATAGCAAAAATTCATGCAATCTCAGAAATAAATCAAAATTTTTTAATTTTTTTTTTATTCAATCACAAGTAAAACCATTGGACAGTGAAATAACATTTAAATCAAAACAAAAACACTTTTTTAACAACTAAAGACAAGAGGCCCATAGGACCTGTACTGCTCACTGGGATATACAGTTGTGATCATGACAAAACCTCCTCATTATGATTCCATTGATAGGGACAGACCACAAGACCAATCATTGAAGCATATCTGTATAAAAGTTTCAATATGGGGGAGGGAGTTGATTCAAAAGTAGAGATTAACTTCCATCGTATCCAGATAACCCATAAAGAATTTATTCCTTCAAACATACATACATGACACTATATTTCTCTGTACAAAACACTTTCCTGGTACACATACCTGGTTCCACATATTTTTTACTGGGCGTGATGCGGACCAAGTTGTAGGATTTCCCCTGTGTGTTGATCTTCCGCCCCCTCACTCCTCGCACACTAAGTGCAGTAGTTTTGTAGGGCTGAGATCGTCCTTGAATTTTTTGGCCATAAAACGATTCTTTAGTCACAACATTTGTATTTTGTTCATCCTTTGATTCCTCATCACCAATCTTTTGACGCTTCACCGGTTCTTTTTTCACATTAACTGGAAATTTTCTATAGCACCGTTCACATGAGTTTGTATTGCCACTAGTGTATCCACAGAATTTACAATGAACCACATATTCTCCGTCATCCTGAAGGAAAAAAAGAAATTTCATTTTCATCAAATGATTAAAATAACTTAATTTCAAAAAATATTTCAATCCAATTAATTTCAATCATTTATTCATACCGTCAAATTAACTTTTATGCTCCTAAGTTATGACCATAATCATTTTACAGGCCCAATTATCAATATTCATTATCATCAAGAATCAAATTTTAAGTGAAGAAATAAAATTAAAGGCCCAATATACGTAACTTCAGGGAAATTTTCGTGATTCTGAAAAATTCTGAAAAAAAATCCAGTTGATAACCATGCAAAAATAAGCCTAAAACGAAGTAAACATGAGCGGTAACTATCAAGAAACTCTCGACAAAAAAATCCAAAGAATTGAAAATAATGCAGGTGGGGCCCACTTCAACAACAAACCGAAGGTAGAAGACGGTTCGAAATGGACGCGTGTTTACAAATAGCGCGTTTCAACTGCTGCTGTACCGGTATCCGCGAAAGAATTCATCTTGAATATTGCTGATATCAGTTAATCTTAACTAAATCTATAAATATAATAAGTTATTAGGCTTGATTTTCCCTTCAAGTTTTGCCGAAAGTTACGTATATTGGGCCTTTAATCACACCTTGATGTCTTTATTACAACAAATCTTTTATTTACAAGCCTTAAATTGACATTTCCATTTTAATACCCAAAGCAGTTTTCCAAGGTCTTTTATATCCATTTTCATGACAATATTTTTTTACTTTAAACTTAAAGCCCCATTTTTCGCATTTTTAAAAATTCATATTCAAACATCTTCTGACCTCATTCTGTCGTTTCATACTAGATGATTCTTCCGTCTTGGTGTCCCCTTGACTAGATTCTTCTACAATAAAATAAAGCATGAACAACTAAGAATAAGGTCATACTAATACAACGTACCACAAATATTTTTTGAGAAATGCATCTTCCAACATATTTTCTCACTTTGATTGTTTAAAGTTAAAGTTCATTATGTATCTGAAGCATAGACATGTACTGAAATAAAATCAAAATACCCTTTTTTCCATATCATTTAAAACAATGTATTATATATTGTGATTAAATACAGCTGTGATTTGCATGTTAGATAATTTTCATATTTACAAAATGATGAATAATGTAAGTTGAAAAAGTTAAAAATACTTGACCATAACTCTGAAACGAGTCAATAGATCGCCACCAAATTTCACGGCGGGAACATAAACATGAGTTTTGTAGTTATCAGGATTAGGAGCTTTTCTGATAGCTTGACTTACCTTGAACAGAGCTTTCTACATCAAATTCGCGTCTTGTTCCCAACGATGGCCTATGTAGTGGACGTATAGCTGGTCTGATAACATACAAACAAGATTTCTTCACACCAGTACATATTACCACAACACACTGGTCTGATAACATACAAACAAGATTTCTTCACACCAGTACATATTACCACAACACACTGGTCTGATAACATACAAACAAGATTTCTTCACACCAGTACATATTACCACAACACACTGGTCTGATAACATACAAACAAGATTTCTTCACACCAGTACATATTACCACAACACACTAGTCTGATAACATACAAACAAGATTTCTTCACACCAGTACATATTACCACAACACAAAGAATGCAAAGAGTTTATCATAACTCTAAAGAGATATCATCTTACATAATATAACACTTTCTTTTTTTTACTAAAATAATAATGATATCAGAAAAGAGCGCAGAGTTAATTTCTAAATATGAATCTACAGTACCTTAAATCTTTTAACCATTTTCATAGTTAACTTTCCAGTAATATACAGTAATGGGAAGCCCAGGAATATTTCAATGGGAACTTCAAACTACAATAGTGGATGCATTTCATACAAGCGATAAAAATGTTTTGAACAGAGCTAGTGTGCTAACCCATTCTATATGGGATTTTAATACCATACCTGCCAAGATACTTCTCTGAAGGGTTGTCTGCGTGAAGAAAGGTACGACCATTTGGCAATATCAACTCTGTTTCCTTCCTGAAATCAAAAACGAAAGCATTATAAATCATCCCCAAATACAACTGAAATTATGAAATGATTGTTCATAATTGATTTCATTTATCACTGCAATACCTTGCTCATCATAGCTACAGCACATAATGGCAGTTTGGAACACAAAATGGTAATAATGTATTCTAAACATATCTGTAGAGAAAGTATGTCAATATGTTCAAAATAGGAATCTAAACAAAGATTAACAAAGACTGTTTGCAACAGGGGATGACAGCAAATTTTGAAGGTGTTCTTGACCATTTAAATATTTTTAAGAAGTTCTAATAAATATCTAATTAGAAATAAAGACTCCAGATTGATAATGGTGATCATACAAATGAAGCACAAAATTCCCAGACCTTGTAACCGTTTGTAAGTATCTGTTTATTGACTCTATAGAGTTCGCTAATATTTCTAAATGCTCATTGTTTATATCAATTGATATCTATAGTCAAACCTCTTTTCCAGAACTAATAAAAGTTGAAAACTCTGTTTAATTTAAAGTATATCATCAGTCCCAGTCTGATTTCACAATATGAACATATGTATACAAATTAATTCACCCCTAAAATCTCAAAATGAACTATTCCAAACTTTCAACTGGAAAAGTTAAAATGTGTCTTCAGGGGTGAATGAATTCACTAGAGTACTCTGATAACTTCAACTTTGAGATAAAAAGGTTAGAATGTGTTCAGTCTGCCCTACCTTGGCCTGCCTGGCTTCCGTTTGACCATCATATTGAGACCAGTAGCATTGCCCTTCAGCACCTTCTCTCCATTGCCATCTCCAGCTCCACCACCACTCAGATGGCTGGATTCACTCGTCTCTATATATACACAGGCAGAAAGAAAATACATATTATTATGTATAAGAAAATATATCATTAATTGTCAGGGTGGCAGTGATCAGCCTAGAATTTCTTTCCATGTGTCCTTTCAACTGTATCGCTATTTAAAACCAATGGATCTCATTACTTAATTTAAGTGTTTCCAGTAACTATGTGATTCCCATTATAATTTTATGGGTATAGGACTCAGGACTCACACATAGATTGGTCACTGGATGGGGTTGTCAAACTTAAAGCCAGGGTTTAATGACGAAAAAGTTATGAAAGCACACACATGTCATAGAATGATTATTGCATGTCGAGACATCGCTATGTATGCCAAGAAAAAGTGATGTAAAAAAATCATGTAAGTATTCATTTCATGAAAAATTAAATAAAAAAAATTAGTTTTGCAGATTGATGCAAAGCTATCAGTTCTTCAAGTTCTGACCTTATTCTTTATTCTATACTTCTGACCTTATTTTTCACTATACAAGATGAGGTGAAAATTGTACAAGAAATGATGTTTGTGTAGGTGAAGTTTAATGACAATGACATACATAAGTACTAAATGTCTGTTGAGCAATGACAAAAATATGTCTGTTCATCATATAGTTAATTAGTCTTTCTGAACCGACATTGTGGAAACATAATTTCTCATATAATTACAAGACTTGGTGCTTGTGGACATGCTTGTAAAGTTCCATGAAATTTGTAGGATGAAGTCTTGAGGCCAATGACATCCTTAAGAACATTTACAATGAAAAAGTCACTATACTAGATATTAAAACTTTTGGGTGGCTGTCACCTTTTGAGGATAAATATCTGATCACAGAAACTCAAATATTATGTTTATATCATTTAAAGATTTCATTTGATAAATTTATGTTTATATATTTTATATATTATATTTGATAATTTTTTTGTCTAACTGATCCTGATAACTCTTACCTTCTATAAATATTGAGCCATCCCATAGCATGCTCTTTTGGACCCCATTGCCATGATCTATGATGTAATTTTGGCCAGCTTTTAAGTTGTTGGTGATTTCGGCAGTCAATAGTTCGGTAGGGATACCTGAACCACTAATCTTGGATGTTGAGTCTGGTGTTCCTGAAGTAACACTGCTCTCACTACTGACCACTACCTGATTTTGTTGGGTAATATTGGCACACACAGTGTTACTATTCACAGCAGGCATTACAGTAGAAGCGGCCATTGTTGGAACTCTCATTCCTAATGGCTGCCCAGAACTTGACACCTGTTTCATTGTCTCAGCTGCACTGGTAGCCTGGATTTTTTCAGGACTGTATCCCGATAAAATTGGGATTTTGACAACCTTTGAAATACTTACAGCACTGGTTTTCTGACTACCAGGTGATGCATCCTTTAGTGGAGGTTTACTGTTAGAAGTAACTGTGTACACTGGGCTGCCCGATGAAAAACCCTCCACCCTGATGATCTTCTTGTCTGAGGATGACAGAAGAGCAGACCTCAGAGCGGAACTAGACTTGCTGACGTCATTAACAAATTTTGCTGGGTTATTAACTTGATGTACAACTGTGTAAGTAGCACTTGTACTAGGTGTACTAGGAGCCAAGCAGCTAACCTGGCCTTTGCTGGTATTCACACTTGGAGTAACTGCAGATTCTGTTAATTTGTGAACAGCATAGTCATGGTCCAACATCGGTTTTGAATCTCCATCTGAATCATTGGCTTCTCCATCTGTTTGATGAAGACCCAGATAAGAGTTCGGCAAGGATGCTACAACACTGTTGGTGCCACTTGAGGATGACGGTGTAACAGAAGTCCCTGTACTGGCAGCAGTAGGAGATGGCTTGATCTTTGGAATGGTATAACTAGCAAAGGAGCCAGCAGTAGCACCACCTGTACCTTGTAACAGAAAGTTTGACGGTCTGTTAACAGGCTGCACCTGTGGAACGATCACCTTATACGTGCCTTGTTGATTACCACTGACAAATGTTTTGCCTCTACCGCGGCCTCGGCCTCTACCACCTCCCCTTCCTCGACCCCTTCCCCCCCTTGACCTACCCCTTCCTCCTCTTCCTCTTGCACTAGTCTCTGTCTGAACTATTCCCTGGCCGGCTGCTCCGATGTTTGAGGTTGGCGTACCTGCAAGGCGTACAATATCATGTAACAAACTTTTTGATTGGTCAGTTTTCTGATTGACTCTGTAGACAGTGTTGGTGTTTGGTGTGGAGTGGATCTGTGATCCTCCAGAGTTAGACACAATTACGATTTGGTTGTGACTAGGAGAGTAGTAGGCCTGGTGTGTACTTTCTCCTGATCCAAAGTTTATACTGGTAGTCCCTGGTGTGGCGAGTACTGTAGACTGTTCTACCACTGGGCTGTCTGATACAAAAGGCTCAGTGTATACCTCAACATTTCTGGAAAAAAAATCAAGACATCACTTACAACAGATCTAAAACTTTTTGACTGCAAATGAAACATCAAACAACAGTTCGCAAGCACAAAACTGGTATTTTCAGTCCACCAGTCATATTTATTTATCATTCAGGGTTTTATAAAATACTTTATCAGTGATCAATTTAGAGTTTATTTCCACAGGTCCTTTTGGTACATATTGAAACATCTCCTTGTTGGTACGTTCAGTGAATTTAACACCCAGATATATATTTGTGTTTCAAACTATTTGCATATATTTATTTTGTTTGTTCATACTTAAATCTCTAAACTTTGCACCTGAATTCAAATCAGTTGTTCATTTTAATCACCACAAATCAATGGATTTAATTAGAAAACGAAAGTTTAGTCAAAATAGATTTGCAACATGTCCTTAAATGAGACAGGAATTTTAGAACAGTAATCAATCTTCAATTGTTTTCCATGGGTCCTTTTCAGTGCTCCCACTCATTTTTCTATTTTGGGGTTTTGGTACACCCATGGTTTGCTATATAGGGGTACGCAGCAAAATTTGGGGGTACATGCATGATTTTTGGGGGTACCATTTATTTAGTCTCAAAGTATGTACAAACGAAATAAAAACAATTATTATACCTGTATTCAATATTTTGTAATCAAGACACAATGTAACAAGGTCCATTTTGTAAAATGATGACTGTCACCTATATGGTTAGTTTAATTATTTCTTCTTTTACCGATAAAGTAAATGATTATGAATAAACATATGACGTAACAGCACCCCATGTTTGGTAATTTGTATGATATGTGTAAATGTATGATAATTTAATCATCTTTGTAATAGCAATATATAAGTAACTTAGTCCATATTTCGACTGCTTATCTGGCCTCAAATAACCGAAATTCTCATGGCATTTGGTTTTAAATGTTGTAATACTTGCATATTTTGCATTAGTAATTGGAAGTCCCATTTCCTCCAGGCTTACATTTATCAGAGCTGTCTGTTTGTTTCTACTGCGTAATCGGAGTTTGGGCAGACTGAAGCTAAACCTTGCCTCCTCTGTTTTGTTTGAGGATTATTCTTGTTCTTTGAGGCACTTTACTAGATAGACACGCAGTCTGTATTAAGGAGGCTCGACCCTTTTGCAATTAACCGCTAGATTTCCTTAAAACTTTCATATGTTGACTATGCTACCAGGTTGAGATGATTTTGTGAAAATCTAGGCATTCCTATGACTTATTTCATTTTTGGTAAAAAACACTGAAAAAATGATTTTTCTCAAAATTTAATGTTTTTTCTATTTTTTTTTCTTGTGAATGTTGTTGAAAATCACAAACATACAATAAAATAAAAAAAGAAATCAATAGCTACCTCAAAAATATTTTATTTGTGGAAAAATGGACAAAACGATTGTTACAAAGTGTGTTATTTTTATATCTAGCGGACAAATTTCAGTATTCACAGTCAAATTTTTTACATACCATATAGTTACATAAAGCACAAGCAAAAAATTGAATCAAATATCACAGACAAGCTTTTTATACTACTTATTGAAAACTAAATGTAAAACTGTGTCTAGGGTAGGTTGTCTCCCTTGATGTTATTATGAAGTTTTTATAGTGGGTAGTATTTTTACATAACATACACACAGTGAATACGTACAAGCCAAAATCATTTTAGAACATGTACATAACAACTACCGGCATTCTGTGTTATATTTCAACAACATAATAGTGCACATATAATGACACCAGGCACAGCCGTTGTGCGAACGTTCTGCCAACACGGATAATTCTACCACTCGCCGACTCTCTCTCCAGTTTGGGAAAACATGGCCAGTTGTACCGGTACTATAGGCCTACCTTCCGATTCTGTTTCTATACTGTTGCCGTCGCTGTCAGTGTCCGACCATGTGTCGATATAGTGTACATCTATTTTTGCTGTTGTTTTGAAATAGGAGTGGTCGTGACAATACTTTATTTGCTCGTAATCTTAAGTTGAAGACTTGAACCGTTCCCTCTCATCTCGCCATTGTTGACATCGCGACATATCACGGTGTAGAGCGAATGTGATACCCCGATTTCAAATACCAGGTACACAAATAAGAAGCTACGTCACCACAAAACGAGAATCAAAACTTGTGTATTACGTTGGGTCGAGCGTCCTTAAAGCGTTTTCATGAGCAAGACTACCAACTGAGAAAATTGGTAAACCCCTAGTGACCACAGCGCTTTCATTTTTTGTAGAATTGTTTCTCAACATTTTTAATTCACATTTAAGTGAAGTGAAATTATATAGAATTATTATAAGGTCAATTTGAATACGAGCCACATATTTTTGTTCACGTTCAGGTCACTCACGCAAGGTAGCCAAAATCTGTATGTGATCTTTTTAGAATATGCGTGAATCACACACGTTTCTACGTGAATGGGAACACTGCTTTTCATATATCTATTGCAAAAATAATGGGTCCAACAATGTTAAATAAAACCAAATGATTTTCCAGAAATTGAGTGGGTCTTTTCAAAATTCTATGCTTACAGGATATGCATGTAGATTTTATCACGGTAGACATATGTGATTAAAACCAGGTGTACTTCATACTTACCCAGATGTATCCAAGTCAACAGCAGCCGGGAGTGTCTGGATAGACTGTCCGATAAACTGGTTGACATTTGGGTCAAACTGTTCTATTTGTTCCGTTACGACGTTTCCAGGCTTGGATGTTGGCCAAAAATTGATGTCAATTACTTCCTGTGTAGTTTCCGAGGATAGGCTATTACTGAACATATTAGCATTACTCCATCCTTGGTCGGGCTTTTGCTCCTCATTTGCAAGTGCTATGCCAAAAGAAAATGTTATGTACCTTTACATTTATTATTCTTAAAACACAAGTAATTCTAATATTTTATATTACAAAAAACATCAAAATAACAATAACACGACTAATTAATGAGCTCTTCTGTTAGACAAGTACATGTATTGTAATTTCTTGGAACATATATTGACAACTATATTCATTCTGATTGCAATGATATTTGACTCCTTTTGCATTTTGACTGTGTTAAACTACTCAGTAACTGGTAGTTTTATACTCATGATGTGCAACAATTTTGTCATTAATTTCCGACAATTGGTACATAAATATACCATGTGTTACTGACGATCAAGTTTTCTTTCCTGTATAAATACGTACATGTGTCAGTCAAACATCTTTTGGTTGTGATCATGACCTGACAGTGTACAGGGAGCAGAATCTGGTCAATCAAACTATTAATCTGTAATTAGTTTCAATCCACCATCTGCATTGTGATAAATTACAACTTAACTTTCAACAATGCTTTTGCTTTGCAGCAGCCTACATACATTTCTCTGCTTTGGGAATTAATTTAAAAATTGATGATTACTATGTATTTTACACAATTGTCTATCTCTAGATTTGTAAATCTAAATCACAACAGGCTATCATCAAGGAACAATGACATGATTAATTGTAGTGACTTTTTGCCCATGTCATCTCTGATAGTTCAAACTGCCCTTTATTCTTGCAGCTATAACTTTGTATATTCAAACAAGATTGACAATATTCATTTAGTGGTTGAGTCAATGACCAATATTTATTTAGTGGTTGACAATGTTTATTTGGTCGGGCGGTGCAGTGCCAGTGGATAACGCACTTGCCTTTCACAAAGACGGCTGGGGTTCAATTCCCCGACCGGACATGAGAAGGTATAGGACCTACTTGCCCGACCACGTGGGTTTTCTCCAGGTAGTAACTTAGGTTTCCTCCCACAATAAGACCACTTGTGTGCCAACACCATGCACATGTTTCTTCATTGTAAATATATACTTTTGCATTTTTTAGAATCTTTTTACAACTCAACTTGATAATTTTTAATGTTAATTCGTAATTGTATGCAAATATATCTTATAAATTATAATACTGTATTGTGATAGATATGTATTTCAATAATTTGTCGTTTTTAATAAAAATGAACTGAAGTGCCTGGAGCAATTTATCCCATTAAAACAATGGACATCACTTTTTTTGTGTAGTAATGTGCTCTATTGATTTATCATATCCATTTTAACAAAAGATTAAGTCTGTGCTGAGGCTTGGTGATGCTTCTTCTTTTCTTGCCCTAAAAATGAACATTTCCAGTAGTTATATCCAGAAGATTATTGCAAAACTGTGTGTGTTGGGTGTGTTTACATTCCAGGCAGTATGTTCAAGATGGACATTTAGTCCATACAGTAAGGATACATTCCTTCAAAACGACAGACAGTTTCTTAACTATGTCATTGAAAACGGAGGACTTATAAGCTTCATAAATAAAGGCATGCTCATCAATGCAAAGGAAAAAAGGATCCACATCCTGATCAATGAGAAATTTAATCACCTCATACATTATGACGCAGGACAGCTAGGTTTAATAGTTAGGAGCAAGGGTTTTTGTACTAAGATTCCTGAAAATAAATATAACTTTGCAATCATAAAACGAATAATACAGCAACATTCCGAGATTTCTCGACACTGCGGCCATTTGATGGGGACTGGTTTCATTGAGCAAAACACATGTGAAACGTAAACCTGTCTTCGTCAAATCCACAACTAAGTTGACATAATTATCCATAGCTCATGCACTACATAACTTATTCGACTTTTTGTCTAACTACTTACCAGAGAATAGTGACATTATTTTCAATGCTTAATTCAAGAAAAGCTGACGAACGCATAGTCAACAAGGACCTATCAAGCACCATTTTCTGGCGAATTGTGATGTCACTTCCGGTTTAGGTTAAAACTCTTCCAGCTGATTCTCCTTTTCTTTATTAATTAGCTATATCGGCTTTCCTGACGAAAGTGTTTAATCATAATATTTTTTTTGTAATAAATGCATAGAAAGAATTAATCAGTTGTCAATAAAATAATTTTTTATGAAATATGTGTTTTAGAAGATTTTTCCCGCGTTGAAGGGAAGTAACTCCTGCTGGCAATATCAAGACAGTTGTTTCTCTTTCCATTTAGGGGGCTCCAATCACAGGGACCTGAGAATCTGTTACAGCTAGTTTTGGAATTAAAATAGGGTGTTTAGCGTAATTTTACACATTTGGGGGGTTAAGATCAATTTTCGATAAAAATGCCCCCTCATGATCAGTAGTCATAGCTTTTATGACTACTTAGGGGGCATTTTATCGAAAATTGATCTTAACCCCCCAAATGTGTAAAATAACGCTAAACACCCTATTTTAGGTCCAATACTAGCTGTAACAAATTCTCAGGTCCCTGTGGCTCCAATCGCAATCTTTAATCAGTCGATGATAAAAGGGTTTGCATTAATTTAAAAAATAAAGGGATTTTTACGATTCCGTTACACCAAGTACTTTTTTGCATGGCAATTTTGTTAAGGATAGAGATATACTAATCTGATTAGATTTTGGGGGAAATATCTTTGTAGCCAATGATCTACAGGTATCTAATAAAAATATTTTAGTTAACTGTTAAAATCATCTGCTGAAGTACGAAAGCCTAGAATGGTCAACTCTATATTGACTTCCAAATAGATATAATGAATTGTTGTCGTTAAAATGGATTAGGTCAAAATGTAAAAATGTATACATGTAAGATACTAATTAATCAAGGTCGAGATAAATCCATGTCGATACATTAAATAGCACTGTATGGGTCCGACATTGGAATTATAGCTGGTACCACGGACTTAGATAATTATATAAATGTTAAACGTCGAACAAGAACACACATTACATAAGGACTTTCACATTTATGAAATACGAAGCGTTTGCAAACGTGGTGATATTAAAGACCATAAAATATTTTCCGGGAAATATGACAGCAAGGTCGCAGACCTGATTTCAATCATTACTTTAAAATATATATAAAGAAATTTCAAAATTGAATCTGAAAAAAACTGCAAATATTTGGAACAACGTTCCATTTAAAGTTGTAAATGCAACGACAGTGAGAATGAATTATACATTGGATAAAGCAACCACAAAAGTCGTATATCAAGAGCTGGCTATCAAAGGGTTATTATAATCCTGTACATATTTTTGTATTTTGTAATAATGAATTTGTTTATCTGTCATTGGATGCCTTTATTTAGAGGAAGACCGCGCCGCCATCCAATGACAGCGAAAGGCTAGACATTTCTTTAAATGGAGCATGTTTGTTTACAATATCTAAAAGCAAGCCCTGAAACCCAGTAACCATGCCATCTGTGCAATCAAATGCCTCAAGAGATGACCATGGAACACTTTCAATGTCATTGACAAAGTAGTTGTTGATTGTGGTGTGTTGATTTGTTGATTTCGTACTGCGTGTTCTTACCATGCTGATTGGGTAGTGGTTACTGAGCGATATGCCCGATACCTCAGTGTAAGAAATCAACCCTGAATGTGGATGTATATGGTCTATGCATGGTATATGCGACATATTTTCTGTTAATGTATTTGTATTGAAATCCCATGTAATGATAACTCTCTGTTTTCAGTAAAACGTTTCTCTAATGCAGTTTCAAAGTTATCAAACTAACTAGTATCCGAGTTTGGGGTCTGGATCAAGTTCCTAAAATCACTGGTTTGGTGTGAGGCTGCTTAACCTCTATTCACAATGATTCCATATTGTCACCTTGTAAGTTGTTTTGTTGTATATAAGTTATATCAGTTTTAATATACAAGGCTACCCCACCACCTGATTTATATTTTCGATCTCTTCGAATGAGATCGTATCCATGGATATGGGAATCTTTGTCCATGTGTTTATCGGTGTGCCATGTTCCACAGAAACAAAGTATGTCCAATTTGGAACTTAAAACCAAAGAAAGTACTTCATCAAACTTGTTCAAACTTTTTATGTTCCAAGAAGAAAAGAGCATACCTTCTGGAGCATTTGTAGATATCAGTGTTTCTGGAAACGCTTCGTTTCTAAGGTTATTTTCACTTTGACATATATTTGTGATACAATTAGCACAATTCCACATATAAGTATATCTATACCCCCTTCTTTGATCTGTTCTTGGAGGCAAGATATATGCCAAGTGTTAGAACAGCCTGTACAATATACCTCAATGTCTGCTGCTAGTACAGGTACATTGCCCTGAGTATAGTTCGTACTCACATGGCGAAAAATGCCCTGGTCACTAGATCCTGGATTGAGCTTCCTTTCATTGGATAGTATGAGACACAGGTAAAACGAAAGGTTAAAAGTGTTCACCTAATCAGTTCTTGAGTTGTTACTATTGTGGCCAATAAAAACGTTTTTGCATAAATTTCTCTTCCATAGCACAATATTTTTACATGTAAGACTGGCCATTTGTTTTCAGGGTTGGTATCCTGCAGTTCAGTAAGTTTTAGTTGATATAATTTGCTGTTTAGATGGTAAAACAGCGCAATATCCAAGAGGACACAAACAACACAACCTGTCCAAGCGACCATCTTTCAGTGTTGTATTGTTCGTGCACAACGCACGAAAAATGTAACAATTTTGTTACATTGTTCGTGAATGATTGACGAAAAATGTAACAATGTTACATTGTTTGTGCACAACGCACGGAAAATGTAACAATTTTGTTACATTGTTCGTGAATGATTGAGTAAAAAATGTAACAATGTTACATTGTTCGTGCACAACGCACGGAAAATGTAACAGTTTTGTTACATTGTTATATATATACTATATATGTGAACCATACAATGTGTCAGTTATGGTGCAAGGGAGGTAAGTACATTTTGAAAATTCAGAACGTGTTTGTTAATCCCTCCACTACAAGCGAGCCCCAAACCAACAAAACCCATAACAACATTGTTCGTGAATGGTTGACGAAAAATGCAACAATGTTACTTTGTTCGTGCACAACGCACGGAAAAGTACTTGATGAATCTTTTCTTAGTAGTTCCTGAGAATAAGCGATAACAAATTCCAAAATTCAAGATGGCCACTGGATTATCCGATCAGTTCGTAAAAGACGCATGCACAACAATAAAAAATGGATTAACGGACGGAGGACGGATGAAATGTGAACTGACTAGCCAATTTTCAATGTTTGAATGGTACACGCGGCATTTACATAATTTCTTAAGTGACAAACAGCGAGGGAGTGCTATAAAACGGTTTCACATTGAACAGATATAGCTATTTGTTATTTTCCGCTAGTCATGTATCCATATTCGATGTATTCTTTTAGACGAAATCGTGAACTTATGTCCTGAAACTCGGCTAGCGGCGTCAGACGTAAGGCTTGATGCAAAACAGAAAAGTGATTATTGCCCGGTGGAACTCTTCTGTGCGGCGGTGTAAATACTCTCCGTGGGATTTAATTTTTCAAATAGTCCATTTGGGCACCGCCTACCCAACCTGAAACATCAAGAAGATCCGAATAATTCATTTACAAATGCTTGAATAATCCAGCACGTCAGAAATAATCACCTGGGTCGCGTTCAATATTGTAGAGGTTATGAATATATCAGGTGTTTACATAGCTTTATCGTTAAAAATCTACGCGGCCCTGTTCTTTCTGTTTTTCGAAGTCGGCATAAAAAAGTATTTATTCTCCTTACACATTTTGTCTGTAATTAAGGCGCCGTATGAATTTGTTCGCATTATTCGCAATTGCTTTTTGAAGTCGTTATTTTACCTTTTAAAAGTCGATAAACTGCCCCCCTATTCTCATTATAATGCCTGAATACCTCGGGTAGACTTTCCCTATCTACCTCAAACCGATATAAAGGCTCATAGATGTACATGCAAAGGGATTGGATAAAAGATATTTCGGTCGACAAATCCAGAATCATGTAATATTTGACATGGCAAAAACGCATACTCTCTGGTGGCTGATTCAGCTCATCGTAAAGTGTAACTGTACTTTCTCGAAATGCATTAAAAACGAAAGTAAAATGGCTCGAATCAGCCGCGATAAAACAACGTATACGACTACGTGACTTGTAATAGTAGTGATACTATGCTATCGAACTGACAAATTGCAGATATGAGTTAAAGTGATGATGGCGCATACTGCTATTTTATTCCCGTTAAAGTATACTACCGATATGTGTATAGTTTCCCCATTTTGTCTAAGCTCTAAAAAACATTTGCCACGAAAAATGTAATCGTACACAATGCACGGAAAATGTAACATTGACAGCTTCTGAAAGGTACAACTTTGAGGAACCATAAAAAACAAACCAAGTGACCTAAATCTTTATACTTTATAGATTTGTGACCACAACGGCATGGGCAATGCACCACCAACAGGAAATTGGAATCAGAGAAGGGGCCATTTTGGAAACAGGCTCTTTGTTAGTTTTGGACCCAAGGTAAGTGTCAATAGACTGTTTTTTTCCTCGGGATCTGTTTCACATTTTCAAGAAAAAAACCTATGTATCCCAGTGCATTAAACTTTATACGGAAATGTGTATAAACATTAGACAATCTTCAAATTTGCAATGATCACGATGTCTTAAAGTTTATCTTATCATAAATGAGAGGGTATAGTATAGTATAGCAAATTGGATTTCACCAGGAATATTTTCTGTGTATTTAGTATTGGGTTACACCATATTTAAACAGTAAATGATAATTGTATGAAAACTGTAAGCAAGCAGCAAGATACACGAGGTACATTATTTAAACTGTTGAATCAGCTAACTAAGCTTTCTGACAACTATCTGTATTTTCACATCAAAGCTGCTGAATATATGGCATACTTGTAGACTTTACAGTTGGACACATGTCAAAGAAACAGGACTTTCCATTGATAATTATAATGTAAACAAATTAACAACTTCATAAACGTGCTGTGGCGTACACTTCCCTAGCCTGTGTACAAAAATATAACATGAATCGAGATGAATTTTCAAATCTCATTTCATATTTCAGCACAGGTACAAGCCTCGTCAGTAAATCAACCTCAAATATCATAGTATATTAAGGCTATTGACAAAAACAATTCTGCGCTCTTATCAATCTCCTGAATCCATCCCGCGAAAGTAAGCCTTTTTTCATCATTTGTTTTCAAAATATTACATACACCTATCGAGTGGGTATTCTTATGGACTACGACAATCGGATTTTGCTGATATGTATTCATAAAATGAATAATTTCAAAATAACTAGTGGAATTTCTATCCGTCTAGCCAGACGCTTCAGCTTGGAGTTTCCACCTACCAACGCATGCACAGCTAGCGCCGTTTCCACCGTAAACACTCTACCTGGTATCGCCGTTTTATCGCGATAAGGACTAACTACCAGGGGCGTAGCTGCCATGTAAGCACATAAGCCCGTGCTTGCACATCATTTTCCAAAGTATGTGTGTTAAAGTCGAGAAATTTCATAATTCAACTTATATTCTTAAAAGTTCACTGATATTGTTACTCCTTTTTTCGACTCGTTAGATTAACATATTAGGCTGCAGACAATTTGATAGCTATAAATGCTTCAAATTCAATGTTATTTCATTCCGAAGTGCCCCTCCCCAAAATTGAAAACGTCGCAGGGCTTGCACATCAAAATACCTCCAGCTACGCCCCTGACTACTGAGCGAAAAATTGCCGAATGATCAAAATATGACGCAAGACTACGTTACGGAATCATATTGAGAGATGGGAAGTATTCAAAGGAGAAACTAACTGCTCTATTGTGTGTATGTTACATATTTCTTCTGTGTAACGGTACAATTGCACAAATAACATTTTGATTTGGTTTTGGGGCCACCCAAGGGGAAACTGTTTCAGTCTATGCGTGTGTAATATTAAACTTAAGAGTGTGTTTTATACTATTCCCTTTATAATATCTCATGTTCCAGTAAAATGGTATGATTGAATTATATTGCTGGATAGAAAGACCTTTTAAAATACAATATATACCGTAACAGAAGTCGTTTGATTACGTTGTAAAACCGGACGTTCAACCGAGGTACACGTACACGGCTTCAGTTTGGACAAAAGGAATAAAAAAAATATGTCTTCACGCGTGAAAAAATGTGATATTCATACCTAATCTATAAATTAGTGAAGGTATTAAGGTCTTTGGGTTGCCAGCCGGTATTGGATTTGATACGAAAATATATACATAACGGGGGAAAAAAGAAACAAAAAACAAACAAACATATATGATATGCATTTTCAATGCCTGCAGTTTTCTTTTTTAAAAAAGGTCAACGTCCCTTTGCAAGACGATAAAAAAATGATGTAAAAAGAAAGCGGAATTATCATAACATATTCATAACGGGTAGTTATAATTAAGTATTTCCACAGTTCCAAATCTGATATACATGTAGTCATGTTTAGTGTTTGGTTCGTTATATAAGTGCATGGACTTAAATATTCGCATTCCGTGATAAGTGTTATCGTATGAAGACGCTGAAAGTTAGATAAAGTTTAAATGAATATGAATGTATATATATGGATAGTCTAAAAAAAATCCTCAAGACATTGAGTTGTAAATAAATTGCATGTTATTTCATTTTTGTACTTTTCCATGCATGTATACCTTTTATGAAATTATCTGAAAAGGAGGATTCGTGAATATTACCTTTTACATAGAATCTCCCTTTTTTACGACGGAATTAAATTAGAGGGATGCTATCTAAGTCTGTGGTTTTACATAAAAAAAGGTTTCCGAAATGGCTGTATTCCGTACCCAGGTGTACCGGTCTCGCTCAGGTATATATATATTATATAGATAATTCCTGGTGTCGATGAATGATGCCGATGTGCCGACAAATATTTCTTTATTTGAATATCGCAATTAATGTCTGATTATTAATGTGAATGTGACTCAATAACTTTGTCTCCGTTTCATCAGCCGTATACATTACGCGTCCCCTCCCTTACGGCCCCTTCCGTCAAACCTGTCAAGCGACTTGC
This sequence comes from Mimachlamys varia, assembly GCA_947623455.1. Lineage (NCBI taxonomy): Eukaryota > Metazoa > Mollusca > Bivalvia > Pectinida > Pectinidae > Mimachlamys > Mimachlamys varia. The sequence goes on along the minus strand of OX392531.1, from coordinate 14,856,396 downwards.
AACAAGCCTGTCACGTTGCGTCATCGCCGCTATTTTTATCGGGACTTTCCCGAGGAATGCGATTTTGCAAGTGGTCAATTTACACATTTTGAGCGGACTTTGAATATTGGAATAGCAGGGAAATATAATTTCAAGAACTGGCATTCAGGCTTTCGCGGGTTGCCCCTTTAAAACATACGTGAAACAAGCTTATAAACGACAATGGTTCTCACCAGTAAGAATTATTCTTTTTAAACCAACAAAACCAGCTATAGTTCGAATAATTAATCCCAACAACTTCACGAACACTCGATTGTCTTTCGGAAAAAGTTTATGGCCCGGGATTATACCTTGTAATTTTATTGTATCGTAATATGCGCTTTCTTAAACAAATCTTCAAAAAATTTCCATTAAAATGAAAAGTTATATTTAAACATATAAACTGAACTTGCTGATAATATTTCTTTTAAGCGTGCGCCTACTTACTATTTTGTAATACGCAACTAAGCTCCCGGTGATTTTAGTATACGGTAGTATATGCTTTATTATGCAAAATATTAAAAATTTATGCGTTGATATAATAGTAATTATTTAAATATATCACCTAAAATATTGATAGTGCTTTATTTAGGTTATTACTTGCAAAAGTAAGATACGGAACTGCGGCGCTATCCACAACTGTTTCGCAGCATTCTATAACTTCCGTATGTTTATTCTGGTTCCCTGACCCGTTTCCGTTGGAAAATATTATTTTCCAACGGAAACGGGTCAGGGAACCAGCGTTTATTGTCGAACTCTCTTCTGTTGAAGGTGCAAACGGTAGTGTTGTCAGAAATAATTTCTGGAAATTTCCTGTGCAGACTGGGTTACAGTACATGTGGAGTAAACATGGCAGCAGACGGTGCAGTTCTATGCTACAATAAGGGATGTGGGAAACGATTTGACCTGAACACGAACAATGATGGTAATTTAGAGCTGTTTAAATATTTGGACATTGAGTTAGGTCAGAAACAATTTGATAATATGATACTGTACACGAACGTTGGCCTTACCACATCATGTTCAGTGATTTTATGGACACCGGTAATATGACACTAAATCATAGTTAATCACTATTTCATTCATCTAGACAAATCTCTATGTCCTGACTCGACATATTTCACAAAATGAGATTTTGGAAAAAATAATAATCAAGGTGGAAAAATTTAAACATGAATAACAGAAACATGTGCTGTTTCTTTCAATTATATTTTTATCAATGTTCAGTTTGATCACAGTTTTATTAATTTTAACTTACTATAACCAAGTACTAATAATAATACCCGGTCTCCTGTGGCTCTGCCCCGGCCGGGTGTTAAATCGGTCCCATGCCTCGTAATGGAGCAAGGCGGGTGTGATTCAAACCGGGGCGATTTTTGCATCACTAATCACTTGGTTCTCATCGATAAATATACTTAAATTATAAACCATTTTTGTCGATCTCCTACATAGCTTGTAATTAAAATCCATTTTAAATATCATTAAATAGCAAGTTTACATAACGAAGCATAAACTGAAATGAGTAGCGGCAGCCATGATTAAGACTTACATTTATGTAAGTCAATTTCTTGTTTTTTTTTCTGAAGAGCTCCTCTAAATTTGTGAATTGGTGCGCGCATGCGGACCTAGCTGCGATGACGTAGCTCTTCTTGACCAGACGATTTTTATATTGCGTCGTTAGAGCTACGAAGCGGTCCCATGCCTGGTAATTGAGCAAAATCAAAAGTGTTCAACCTGTTAGATTTCATTTAATTACCACCTCATTGAGCATAATATTGTCAAAATGATACAGGATTGCTGATAGAGTGTTTACCATGATAAAATATTTTTTTCAGGACCAGAAATGTCCTTTTTGACAAACACAAGAAACTACTGCCATGACAGTTCACGTGCGAGGTTATCGCAAATCTCGTTTTTATATATGGCCTGAATGGCCAAATATGGAGTTACTACGGCCTATTACAACTTACTTATTTGGTCCGCACGCGTGCGCCCACTCACAAATTTAGAGGAACTCTTCAGAAAAGAAACCCAAGAAATACTGAAGTCTTAATCATGGCTGCCGCTACTCATTTCAGTTGATGCTTCGTTTCGTGAACTTGATATTTCACGATATTTTAGGTGGATTTTAAGTACAAGTTGGGTAGGAGATTGACAGGAATGGTTTATCATTTAAGTGTATTTATCGATTAGAACCAATCGGGCGATAAATGATGCAAAAATCCCCCTGGTGTGAATCACACCGGGCTTGCTCCATTACGAGGTATGGGACCGATTTAATACCCGGTCTGGGCAGAGCCATAGGAGGCTGGGAATTAATATAAGTACTACTGCAGACCAAATAAGGAAGTCGTAGTAAGCCGTAGTAATTCCATATTTGGCCATGCAGGCCATATATACAAACGAGATTTGAGATAACATCACACGTGAACTGTCATGGCGGTATTTTCTTGTGTTTGTCAAGAAGGATATTTCTGGTTCTACTCATTTTATGAAAAAAATATTTTATCATGGTAAGCACTCTATCAGCAATCCTGTATCATTTTGACAATATTATGCTCAAATGAGGTGCTAACTAAATGAAATCTTTCAGATTGAACACTGTTGATGTTACTCCATTAGTGGGCATGGGACCGCTTCGTAGCTCTAACGACGCAATATAAAAAAATTGTCCCGTCGTGTAGAGCTACGTTATCGCAGCTAACTATAACCCTAATTTGGAAAAGACAGATGATATTATCATTCATGATTATTAATTCTGTCAAGTTTTAAGTAAATTAAGGTAACACAAAAACTGCCTAAATACATGTATAGCACTATATTCAAATAAAGCATATCAAAGTTCTTTGTGTTACTGTTATGATATTTTTGACAGAATATCAGGCTCTGGCGATTTCTAATAATAGGCCTTCATGTAAGTTCCCGGCCGTATTCATAGTTTTAAATCCTTAAAGGGATCCATACATTTTTGTTCACAAAAACAAATCTCTAGTTTTCCTTTTGGATTAAGTTAAAATTTCATAAAAAGGTCCATTACCATGATAGCTTTATGTTTATAAGATCAAACAAGTTTTCTTTCTCATCAACCTTGAAAATAATTGATGTCATTATGATGTTATTTGGTTTTAAACTTTACTTGTTAAATCCTTCTGTTATTGTGTTACAGGGGACTGTCAGTATCATCCTTCTGTTATTGTGTTACAGGCGACTGTCAGTATCATCCTGGGGGACCTGTATTCCATGATGCTATGAAGGGTTGGTCCTGCTGTAAAAAGCGAAGCACTGACTTCTCTGAATTCCTCAGCATTCCTGTATGTAAATGTTATACAATGTAGTATTAAAATTTCAGTTCTGTTAGTAATATTGTATGAACATGTAAATGTTTGTTTTTCACACATGTTTATATGAATCTTATATGTAAACTTCTCGCTTTTCCGATTGTGAAATCTGAGGTTTTTTAGGTCACCTGAGACGAAGTCTCAAGTGACCAATTCTAATCACTTTCCGTCCGGCTTTGTGCGTAAACTTTTTACATTTTTCGACTTCTTCTCCAGAACCATTGGATGGAATCTTTTCAAACTTTAACAAAATGATCCTTAGTTAGTAAATTATTCCTACTTTGTCACAACCATTCATTGAGAAAGATGGAATCAATCTGTAAAATTTGGATTCCTGCAAATTATTTTAAACAAAATGTTCTTCTCCAGACTCAGAGGTACTACAGCCTATTTCTCTACATGGATAGAAAGATCATCAGGGGCTTTGTTAAATTTGTAAATTTCAGTACTCCCGGGTTCTCTGTTCCTTCTGGGGGAGGGGGTAAAGTTTACTTTAGTTTATATAGGGAAATAACACTTTTGGGTATATTTTGTCCATTTTGGTCACAATCATCCTTGGAGAAAGATTGAATCAAACTGTAAAATTTGGATTCCTGCCCCTACCCCAGGGACCAGGGCGGGGCCCAAAGAAGAAGTTATACAAAATTTCAAAAATGTTCTTCTAGGCAGACTCATAGGTACTACAGTCTATTACTCTACAAGGATAGAAAGATCATAATGTGTTATAGTTAATTTGTAAATTTCAGTATCCCTGGGCTCTCCCCATCAGAGAGGGTCCTGGTAAAGTTTACGGAAGTTTATATTGGGAAATAGCACTTTTTGGTATATTTCGTCCATATTCTTTGAGGAAACCATTCCTACTTTGTGACAATCATTTCAAAAGTTTTAGAATTCTTTTCCTGTAATGACATGACAAATGCTATATTTCACCTAGTTAACCTGTTGATTTCATCATTAAAATTGAGCTACCTGCATACCTATAACATTTCTCAGGTGACCGCTAAGGCCCTTGGGCCTCTTGTTACAATTAGATTGTAGAAATATATGTGATATTGAATATATAATGTACTTCTTCTTATTCTAAATTCTAATTTTCATTGTACATGCATGCAGACTTGTGTAGCAAGTGTAGTTACATAATGTATGATGTATATATATAACAGTCTTTGTGATAGCTAGCCCTTACAATTAGGGCTTCAGGTATTTCCTAATTTTCTCTCTTGTATCAAGCAATTCCCATCAAATACTCTTAAAGGATGTCAACATAAGAAATCATGTATGTTTGTGAAAAATCTTAATGAAAAACTATTCGATAACAACTATAATTATCTACACTGTACAAGTAAATACAATGTAACTTCTTTGTCAAAAAGCAAATTCAACATTTTTCACCCTTGTTTCTTCTCTGTCTTTAATTTTTCAATAATTGAATGAAAGGGTAAACAAAATATCAGATAAGAATATATGTGTATAAAAAATTTCAAAACACTAATTATTGTTTCATAAATCAAGCGTTGCATTGAATTTTGCCTTTTTATATTTTCTTAAATTGGTAAGACAATTTGTTATGGATAAAGCTAACACTAACATAACAACAATATGACGCTACTCGCCTGCAGTATCACATGTAATAACCTGATGATTTTAGCTCACTGCCTAAAGTGTGGGGTACCACATCTATATTTTACTTTAAACAACTTCTTAATAACCAAAAGGCTAATGTACTGATATTGGGTCTGCATCATGCATATGCTGGGATGATGTATGAAGGATGTCAAAGTTCGTTCAAATGAATTACCTTAATTGACCCTCTTTCTAGGTCACAGGGGTCAAAAATCAAAAGTTTTCAAATGTTAAGGTTATCAAAAGCCAAAAGTTTAGGGTTATTATATGTGTTGGAAATTGACTTACAGTTTTGCAGAAGTTGGTTAAGTGACCAAGCTTTAAAGCTGCAGAGCAGGGTAAGCGATTCAGGCCCATTGGGCCTCTTCTTGAATTGTATTATACAATGTATGTGTGCATGATTTAATATGCATGTGTATCTGTTACAGGGTTGTTCAAAAGGCAAACATAACGATGTGAAACCTCCAGAGGTAGAAAAACCACAAAAAACTGCAACTGAGGTATGAACTTTTTATCTCTTTATTGTTTACATCAAGTGAACATTACTCAAGTTACATACAGTTTTTATTGTTTACATCAAGTGAACATTGCTCAAGTTACATACAGTTTTTATTGTTTACATCAAGTGAACATTGCTCAAGTTACATACAGTTTTTTATTGTTTAGGTCAAGTGAACATTGCTCAAGTGATATACAGTTTTTTGACCACTTTCTGTCCATCAGTTGTGCGCAAAGTTTTTTTTTGCTTTTTCAAATTCTTCATAAAAACCAGTATACAGATATATTTCAGACTTGTATGGCTACATCTACACATCATATTACTGAAGTGTTTTATATTTTACCTGTATATTATGTTTTACCTAAATAATGTGTTTATATTTTAACTTGTGTGACAACAATGTGTTTATATTTTAGCGTGTGTGACAACAATGTGGTTATATTTTAACGTGTGTGACAACAATGTGGTTATATTTTAACGTGTGTGACAACAAATGTGCTAATATTCTATCTGTTTATTCTACTTTAACTTGTCAGAGAGCCAATATTTTACCTTTTTGTTTATTTTTCACACAGAAACAAACAATGTAGCAATAAAATGTTTTCCTTTGAACATGTGTTGTTTCCCTTGCTAACAGTTATGTTTTATCCATGTCTAATGATTTGCTTCAGAATATTCCATGTGAACCGCCTCGCCAGCCAGTGAAACCAAAGGATCCCAACGACAGACCATCTGCTAGTGAACCCAAACAGAAACTCAAGTGTACTGTAGGAGCATCTTTGAAAACAGCCCTCGATAAAAAACTTCAAGAGCTGAGTTTGATTCAACAGAATGCAGGTACTGACCTAGACAACAGACTGGGGAGAAACCGATGTTATACTGACCTAGACAACAGGCTGGGGAGAAACCGATGTTATACTGACCTAGACAACAGACTGGGGAGAAACCGATGTTATACTGACCTAGACAACAGACTGGGGAGAAACCGATGTTATACTGACCTAGACAACAGACTGGGGAGAAACCGATGTTATACTGACCTAGACAACAGACTGGGGAGAAACCGATGTTATACTGACCTAGACAACAGACTGGGGAGAAACCGATGTTATACTGACCTAGACAACAGACTGGGGAGAAACCGATGTTATACTGACCTAGACAACAGACTGGGGAGAAACCGATGTTATACTGACCTAGACAACAGACTGGGGAGAAACCGATGTTATACTGACCTAGACAACAGACTGGGGAGAAACCGATGTTATACTGACCTAGACAACAGACTGGGGGGAAACCGATGTTATACTGACCTAGACAACAGACTGGGGGGAAACCGATGTTATACTGACCTAGACAACAGACTGGGGGGAAACCGATGTTATACTGACCTAGACAACAGACTGGGGAGAAATCGATGTTATACTGACCTAGACAACAGACTGGGGAGAAGCCGATGTTATACTGACCTAGACAACAGACTGGGGAGAAGCCGATGTTATACTGACCTAGACAACAGACTGGGGAGAAACCGATGTTATACTGACCTAGACAACAGACTGGGGAGAAACCGATGTTATACTGACCTAGACAACAGACTGGGGAGAAACCGATGTTATACTGACCTAGACAACAGACTGGGGAGAAACCGATGTTATACTGACCTAGACAACAGACTGGGGAGAAACCGATGTTATACTGACCTAGACAACAGACTGGGGAGAAACCGATGTTATACTGACCTAGACAACAGACTGGGGAGAAACCGATGTTATACTGACCTAGACAACAGACTGGGGAGAAACCGATGTTATACTGACCTAGACAACAGACCGGGGAGAAACCGATGTTATACTGACCTAGACAACAGACTGGGGAGAAACCGATGTTATACTGACCTAGACAACAGACTGGGGGGAAACCGATGTTATACTGACCTAGACAACAGACTGGGGGGAAACCGATGTTATACTGACCTAGACAACAGACTGGGGGGAAACCGATGTTATACTGACCTAGACAACAGACTGGGGAGAAACCGATGTTATACTGACCTAGACAACAGACTGGGGAGAAACCGATGTTATACTGACCTAGACAACAGACTGGGGAGAAACCGATGTTATACTGACCTAGACAACAGACTGGGGAGAAACCGATGTTATACTGACCTAGACAACAGACTGGGGAGAAACCGATGTTATACTGACCTAGACAACAGACTGGGGAGAAACCGATGTTATACTGACCTAGACAACAGACTGGGGAGAAACCGATGTTATACTGACCTAGACAACAGACTGGGGAGAAGGACCTAGACAACAGACTGGGGAGAAACCGATGTTATACTGACCTAGACAACAGACTGGGGAGAAACCGATGTTATACTGACCTAGACAACAGACTGGGGAGAAACCGATGTTATACTGACCTAGACAACAGACTGGGGGGAAACCGATGTTATACTGACCTAGACAACAGACTGGGGGGAAACCGATGTTATACTGACCTAGACAACAGACTGGGGGGAAACCGATGTTATACTGACCTAGACAACAGACTGGGGAGAAACCGATGTTATACTGACCTAGACAACAGACTGGGGAGAAACCGATGTTATACTGACCTAGACAACAGACTGGGGAGAAACCGATGTTATACTGACCTAGACAACAGACTGGGGAGAAACCGATGTTATACTGACCTAGACAACAGACTGGGGAGAAACCGATGTTATACTGACCTAGACAACAGACTGGGGAGAAACCGATGTTATACTGACCTAGACAACAGACTGGGGAGAAACCGATGTTATACTGACCTAGACAACAGACTGGGGAGAAACCGATGTTATACTGACCTAGACAACAGACTGGGGAGAAACCGATGTTATACTGACCTAGACAACAGACTGGGGAGAAACCGATGTTATACTGACCTAGACAACAGACTGGGGAGAAACCGATGTTATACTGACCTAGACAACAGACTGGGGAGAAACCGATGTTATACTGACCTAGACAACAGACTGGGGAGAAACCGATGTTATACTGACCTAGACAACAGACTGGGGGGAAACCGATGTTATACTGACCTAGACAACAGACTGGGGGGAAACCGATGTTATACTGACCTAGACAACAGACTGGGGAGAAACCGATGTTATACTGACCTAGACAACAGACTGGGGAGAAACCGATGTTATACTGACCTAGACAACGGACTGGGGGGAAACCGATGTTATACTGACCTAGACAACGGACTGGGGGGAAACCGATGTTATACTGACCTAGACAACGGACTGGGGAGAAACCGATGTTATACTGACCTAGACAACGGACTGGGGAGAAACCGATGTTATACTGACCTAGACAACGGACTGGGGAGAAACCGATGTTATACTGACCTAGACAACGGACTGGGGAGAAACCGATGTTATACTGACCTAGACAACGGACTGGGGAGAAACCGATGTTATACTGACCTAGACAACGGACTGGGGAGAAACCGATGTTATACTGACCTAGACAACGGACTGGGGAGAAACCGATGTTATACTGACCTAGACAACGGACTGGGGGGAAACCGATGTTATACTGACCTAGACAACAGACTGGGGAGAAACCGATGTTATACTGACCTAGACAACAGACTGGGGAGAAGGACCTAGACAACAGACTGGGGAGAAACCGATGTTATACTGACCTAGACAACAGACTGGGGAGAAACCGATGTTATACTGACCTAGACAACAGACTGGGGAGAAACCGATGTTATACTGACCTAGACAACAGACTGGGGGGAAACCGATGTTATACTGACCTAGACAACAGACTGGGGGGAAACCGATGTTATACTGACCTAGACAACAGACTGGGGGGAAACCGATGTTATACTGACCTAGACAACAGACTGGGGAGAAACCGATGTTATACTGACCTAGACAACAGACTGGGGAGAAACCGATGTTATACTGACCTAGACAACAGACTGGGGAGAAACCGATGTTATACTGACCTAGACAACAGACTGGGGAGAAACCGATGTTATACTGACCTAGACAACAGACTGGGGAGAAACCGATGTTATACTGACCTAGACAACAGACTGGGGAGAAACCGATGTTATACTGACCTAGACAACAGACTGGGGAGAAACCGATGTTATACTGACCTAGACAACAGACTGGGGAGAAACCGATGTTATACTGACCTAGACAACAGACTGGGGAGAAACCGATGTTATACTGACCTAGACAACAGACTGGGGAGAAACCGATGTTATACTGACCTAGACAACAGACTGGGGAGAAACCGATGTTATACTGACCTAGACAACAGACTGGGGAGAAACCGATGTTATACTGACCTAGACAACAGACTGGGGAGAAACCGATGTTATACTGACCTAGACAACAGACTGGGGGGAAACCGATGTTATACTGACCTAGACAACAGACTGGGGGGAAACCGATGTTATACTGACCTAGACAACAGACTGGGGAGAAACCGATGTTATACTGACCTAGACAACGGACTGGGGGGAAACCGATGTTATACTGACCTAGACAACGGACTGGGGGGAAACCGATGTTATACTGACCTAGACAACGGACTGGGGAGAAACCGATGTTATACTGACCTAGACAACGGACTGGGGAGAAACCGATGTTATACTGACCTAGACAACGGACTGGGGAGAAACCGATGTTATACTGACCTAGACAACGGACTGGGGAGAAACCGATGTTATACTGACCTAGACAACGGACTGGGGAGAAACCGATGTTATACTGACCTAGACAACGGACTGGGGAGAAACCGATGTTATACTGACCTAGACAACGGACTGGGGAGAAACCGATGTTATACTGACCTAGACAACGGACTGGGGGGAAACCGATGTTATACTGACCTAGACAACAGACTGGGGAGAAACCGATGTTATACTGACCTAGACAACAGACTGGGGAGAAGGACCTAGACAACAGACTGGGGGGAAACCGATGTTATACTGACCTAGACAACAGACTGGGGGGAAACCGATGTTATACTGACCTAGACAACAGACTGGGGGGAAACCGATGTTATACTGACCTAGACAACAGACTGGGGGGAAACCGATGTTATACTGACCTAGACAACAGACTGGGGGGAAACCGATGTTATACTGACCTAGACAACAGACTGGGGAGAAACCGATGTTATACTGACCTAGACAACAGACTGGGGAGAAACCGATGTTATACTGACCTAGACAACAGACTGGGGGGAAACCGATGTTATACTGACCTAGACAACAGACTGGGGAGAAACCGATGTTATACTGACCTAGACAACAGACTGGGGAGAAACCGATGTTATACTGACCTAGACAACAGACTGGGGAGAAACCGATGTTATACTGACCTAGACAACAGACTGGGGAGAAACCGATGTTATACTGACCTAGACAACAGACTGGGGAGAAACCGATGTTATACTGACCTAGACAACAGTCTGGGGAGAAACCGATGTTATACTGACCTAGACAACAGACTGGGGAGAAACCGATGTTATACTGACCTAGACAACAGACTGGGGGGAAACCGATGTTATACTGACCTAGACAACAGACTGGGGAGAAACCGATGTTATACTGACCTAGACAACAGACTGGGTAGAAACCGATGTTATACTGACCTAGACAACAGACTGGGGGGAAACCGATGTTATACTGACCTAGACAACAGACTGGGGAGAAACCGATGTTATACTGACCTAGACAACAGACTGGGGAGAAACCGATGTTATACTGACCTAGACAACAGACTGGGGAGAAACCGATGTTATACTGACCTAGACAACAGACTGGGGAGAAACCGATGTTATACTGACCTAGACAACAGACTGGGGAGAAACCGATGTTATACTGACCTAGACAACAGACTGGGGAGAAACCGATGTTATACTGACCTAGACAACAGACTGGGGAGAAACCGATGTTATACTGACCTAGACAACAGACTGGGGAGAAACCGATGTTATACTGACCTAGACAACAGACTGGGGAGAAACCGATGTTATACTGACCTAGACAACAGACTGGGGAGAAACCGATGTTATACTGACCTAGACAACAGACTGGGGAGAAACCGATGTTATACTGACCTAGACAACAGACTGGGGAGAAACCGATGTTATACTGACCTAGACAACAGACTGGGGAGAAACCGATGTTATACTGACCTAGACAACAGACTGGGGAGAAACCGATGTTATACTGACCTAGACAACAGACCGGGGAGAAACCGATGTTATACTGACCTAGACAACAGACCGGGGGGAAACCGATGTTATACTGACCTAGACAACAGACTGGGGAGAAACCGATGTTATACTGACCTAGACAACAGACTGGGGAGAAACCGATGTTATACTGACCTAGACAACAGACCGGGGAGAAACCGATGTTATACTGACCTAGACAACAGACCGGGGAGAAACCGATGTTATACTGACCTAGACAACAGACCGGGGAGAAACCGATGTTATACTGACCTAGACAACAGACTGGGGAGAAACCGATGTTATACTGACCTAGACAACAGACTGGGGAGAAACCGATGTTATACTGACCTAGACAACAGACTGGGGAGAAGCCGATGTTATACTGACCTAGACAACAGACTGGGGGGAAACCGATGTTATACTGACCTAGACAACAGACTGGGGAGAAACCGATGTTATACTGACCTAGACAACAGACTGGGGAGAAACCGATGTTATACTGACCTAGACAACAGACTGGGGAGAAACCGATGTTATACTGACCTAGACAACAGACTGGGGAGAAACCGATGTTATACTGACCTAGACAACAGACTGGGGAGAAACCGATGTTATACTGACCTAGACAACAGACTGGGTAGAAACCGATGTTATACTGACCTAGACAACAGACTGGGGAGAAACCGATGTTATACTGACCTAGACAACAGACTGGGGAGAAACCGATGTTATACTGACCTAGACAACAGACTGGGGAGAAACCGATGTTATTAGGTTCCAATTATTGTTTATTCTCCTCACCAACTTAAATTAAATAACATTTCAATCCAACTGAAAATGTTGCAAGAAAGGCGGGACATTTTTTACCGTATTGCTCCGGCAAGAAGCCCAGGGGGCCACTGCATTAAAGAAAGTCAAAAGTTGGGGGGGGGCTTATTGCCGGATATGAGCCTCAACGTGACCAACATAATCTTTTTCATGATGTACTGTTGCTGTTACAGCTTATGCATTGTCCATGTTTATAACTATTTATTTTGAATTAATGATTTAAAAAAAATAAGCAAAATATGTTTGTGTTGATACATGATTTGGGGAATCAATAATTACTAAAATGTGTACATGTTGTACGTATTGCAATAAGTTTTTTTTAGGAATGTAAAGTAAAGTGATTAAATAAAACAAACAAGCATTGATTCTAAAAGCATTGCCTAAAATCAGGTTGTGTGAATATGTCAACTTGACCTGTCAACTTTGGCCAACCGGCACAGTAAACAAACTAACATGTGGCGATTTAGAGCAGTCTGTTAAAATAATCTGAGGGAGATGAGGTACCCTACGCTACTTCAAAAGAATCTTTGCTGTCAGGGTTGTCCCAATGTATGTGTATAAGGGAGACAGGGTTAGCAAGCACAGATAAATCAGTGCTGTAACCTTTTGGGCAACTTCGCAAGCCAAGGGTGTACAATACGCTACTCTCCTTTTCACCCTTGGCGGATCTCACGGCAAATTCGAAGTTCCCGCACTGCGCCATCTAGTGGACTATTACAGTTGTGTCCCTTGTTTTACGTAATTCCTGACCAATCAAATAGCTCGTACTATTTGTGTACGATTCAACAAATAAACAGAAATGGCAGCGCCCTTTGATGAACCTGCTATATATGCGAAAAATTCAAAATTCAAAACTTCGCGAGACACAGAGACGATCAATCAGCTCAATCAACAATGGAAATGATGTTTTTGTTGGAACAAAAGCAGGGAAATAAGCTTGTGTTTTCTTTTTGTAACATTTCCATTTTATGAATGAGATCATAGTCGATAGTTTGTTCAACTTCGTAAAACAAAATCCACACACGTATCTGCTTTTTTAACTGCCTGATCGGCGACATATCCCAAAATCTGACTCAATTGGTCGAAAACGGTGAATGTCGGGCCAAAAATCACAGGTCTAGACTTCGTTGGCAACATGTTGTTACAGACACGACATGTTTCCGTGGGCGCTGCCATCTTTGTTATTTACAATTGCAGCGCGCGTTTTGATTGGTCGGCTAAACCTAGCCGCATCCAATCAAAATGCAGGAGCTGGAACTTCGAATTTGCCGTGAGATCCGCCAAGGGTGAAAAGGAGAGTAGCGTATTGTACACCCTTGGCTTGCGAAGTTGCCTTTTGGGTGCCCCAACCTTTTGACCTAGCTTGCAACCTTTTCGGCTAGGGGTAGACCAGTAGCTCACATTAATAAAGCATGGTCAGCTTTACAGGCATTTCTCTTAAAAAAAAAGACAGTCCTGAAAACAGCTCAATCCCTACAGTATTTGTAAGGTGTACGTGTTTTGAATCCAAGATTACAAAAGTTGCAATAAAAGCATATTATGTCAAGTCAAAATGTTTTATGAAGTATTTCAAGGCCAACGGCCCATATAGCCCATAGTACAGGTTGTACAGTACATATCAAGCTTCAAATGGGTAACAGCATGCTATAGTACAACAAGGTACAATTTACAAAATGCATATAGTTATATTTGTGACTTCATTAATATTTTTATACGCCCAACCAAAAGGTTGGGAAATATTGGTATGGCTTTGTCCGTCCATTCTTTTGTTTGTCCGTCAACATTTGGTTTGTCCGACACTTTTCTAAAGAACTATTTGATGGATGTTGATTTTCACACAAAGTTTAACTTATATGCATGAAGATCTGAAATCGAGTCGATTTTGAGATTTATTCAAATGTCATTACAGAGTTATGGCCCTTTAACTTTGAAAATTTCAACAAATGTATAAATGGTCCTTGTCCAACACTTTTCTGGAGAACTTTTTGAAGGATGTAGATGAAACTTCACACAAAGGTCATATGCATACAGATCAAAAACCAAGTCTATATTGAGATTCATTCAGTATGTTGTTACAGAGTTAGGGTCCTTTAACTTTGAAAATTTCAACAAATATAAAAATGGTCATTGTCCCCTTCCATAATTATGCTCATTGATTTCGTGGATGGGTGGATCATGTACCATCCATAATACTCTTTTTCATTCTGTGATTTCAATGGATATAATACACAATTCTTCTATAGAGGTGTAACGATTCATCTATGTTCATTGTCAGACTGCTTGTTGGTTTCTCATATATTGTGGCAAGTATCGTATCGTGGCCCTTGTATCGTGATATGTATCGTATCGCCAACCCCCTTGGGATACACAGCTTTACTCTTCTATGATTTTACGGATACAATAAAATCTATTATCAGCCCTAAAAGTATACAATGTAACACTGGAGATTTGATATATACCTTCTGGTGTGATTACATGTAGGGTTTGTGATTCTGTACTGAATATCCACTCATCCTAACTCTTACACATTTCAGATACAGATGGAAAAGACGGAGAAGTAAAAATTGGAACATCTTGTAAACGTAATGCATGTAAATCTGTAAGTAATTCAGTGTTTTTGTTCACCTCTCAAAATACTCAAATGAACTTGTGGTAGGGAACGTTGTCATCAATTTTATATGTGGTTGACTTCATTTAAAACTTGATTAAGGGAAGAAATCTTTCATATTAGCATTAAGTGGGTCAAAGATATTCAAATGATCCGTGTTGAAAATGAATAGTCTGTCATACAAAAGAAATGTATAATATTTGTCAGTATGTTTTCACTTTCAGTCTAATTTACCTTATTGTATTGGCCATCAATTTTATGACTTAGATTTTCATTTCAACAAATTTTATTTCAAAAAGAAAAAGGATAAAACAACAGGCATAGCCTAGCTTTGATTTCACCCTCAATCTGCATCCCTGGAGTATGTCATAGCAGCATTGAATGTCAGTGTACATCACCTTATAGATAAAATAAGTACTTTGATGATCATCTAAAACATCACTCTGTCACTAAATGGTAAAATTGACAGGCATTGAAGTCAGTTGTCACTCCGTTGAAATCTTCTAAGGACAGGTATCAGCCCAGTGATTGGTCTGGTTTTTTCCTCATTGCATAATGTGTAAGAGGTGACTTACCGGTAATTTAGGATTTTATCTTTTCTATTCTTTCTAAACAACTTCCTCCTTCCTAATGTCTCAATTGACACTACCTCACTTTTGGCCTTTAGTTGAACGTTTACCCCTGTGAGGAAGGCCTTGGGATCTGTACCCTTAGGCTGAGACATACCAGAGTCTAAAAAATGGTAGTTACTACTTCATGCTTGATGCTCAACATTGTGGAAGTGAAACCACATACTGGTCAGTATAATATGATTATGGAGTGTGTTCTGCTGGGGACCTTTAGTCATAACTTTAGTGTGGTAGCACTTTAAATCAACAAAACACCAAGACTATCACAAGGAGGCTTACATGAATATATCTCAGCCTCCCAAATACACACTCTCACACGCAAACACCAGGAGGCTGTCCTTAAATAAACCTAGCTGTTAATAATACCTTAAACTGATCAAATAACTGGCTGCACATTTTCAAATTTGTTGTGACATATTCAAGGGGTGCAACCTGAGTGACAGAAACCTCTAGAGTATCGAGGATGACTGATTTTGAAAATTTGGATACAATACTTGAACTTTCGGTTTCCAGTGTTACAACAGTGAAGACAGTAACAAAGAGAAGTGTCTATATCATCCTGGGACACCTATTTTTCATGAAGGGTATGTATTATTTCTTACCTTCTAGCCGCAGTACAATTCCTTCTGAACAAGAGTTACCTCCCATTTGGTCGGTAGACATGTCATTTCCTTTGTGACATCATAAGCAAGCACTATAAGGAAACTGCACTGTGTGTTTTCACTTTCCTTCATATTTATGTTGGTTTCTAAGTAATATACAGTAAACCTCACTTACTCAAACCCCGTTTACTCGAATACCCCTCATTCTTTGAACAGTTTGCTTGGTCCCGACAGAGTTCCAACATATTCAACCAACATCTGATTACTTGAATACCATAGCTTCCTAGAACTATTGATCAGGTCCCCACAAGTTAAAATAAGTGGGGTTTTGCTATAATGACATTGTAATGGAAATGACTTATGTACCTACCCAAAAAGGGAAGCAACTCTTGTTTACCAAAAGATCTTGTAGTGTTACTTTAAAGGCCCAATATACGTAACTTCAGGGAAATTTTCGTGATCCTGAAAAATTCTGAAAAAAAATCCAGTTGATAACGATGCAAAAATAAGCCTAAAACGAAGTAAACCTGAGCGGTAACTAGCAAGAAACTCTTGACAACAAATCCAAATTTCAAATCCAAATCCAAATTTTCAAATTTCCTGAAGTTACGTATTTAATATATTGGTAAACAAAACAGGCCCTTTTGGCTGGTTGTGTTTAAAATATAATAAATATATATTGAAGCTGTTGTTCAAATTGAAAGCACAGTAGCGTTTCTGATAATAACGTAACAGTATCATATCCACCATCAACACTCAACTGCAAGGTGATGATTGCAGTTTCATCGTGAAATGAAGTAGGTTTGATCCCCACACCAGAGTCAGGTGTTTCTGTACAGTATTGTCTATAAGGAAATACTCTATAAATAAAACAAGTTCATGATCAATATTCTGTTATTTACTCAAATGAAGGATGATGTTTTGATCCCGACACCAGAGTTGGGTGACTCTGTACAGAATAGATTATGTAAAGGAAATGCTATGTAAATGTATACAAGTTCAATGTGTTGCTCTTTACTCAAATGAAGGATGAAGTTTTGGTCATGCTGCCAAAGGAAAACATCAGACTTTGACAATTTTCTGGATCAGGAAGGATGCGAAACAGGAACTCATTTGTGGATCAATCCAGCCGTAAGTAATTATCATACACAGGTTTTGTGTTGAAGCTGTCCCTATATCTTTTTTAAACCATAGAAACTGAAAAGGATCACACTTGTTTTCAGGACTCCCATTTGAACCATGCAGAAGGACCCCATTTATTTATGAAAGAACCCATTTATAAAATGCCCCGTGCAAACCCTGATTATTACACATTGGGCAGTACTTCAGTGGTGATCATTTGGCATACTTGGATACCTCGGGTTCTATATGTTACATTAGTGTACTATTCATGCATGCTATCATTAATGTGACGCTTTTGAGAACAGGACCATTTTCGATGTAAAATTGACATTCCATATAAAAGCAAGAATAATCATCCTCAATATATCTGAGGATGCGCTGACCTCATTTCTCTACAGAGTATCACTGTGTAGGTGAGCCTAACTCTTGATGTTGAGGATAAATTTGTCTAAGAGAGAAACAATTTATAGCAATCCAAAATCTTTAATTACTGTAAACATATTTATTTTGATGCACTGAAATCTAAGCACACACAACCCCATTTTAACAGATTAGCTCAATGAAGAATTAGGGAACTTATAATGCTTGCTGTAGAAAGCAATATACAGAAACTGGGATTTGTGCATTTATGAATTAACTGTTTGTCTTCATCGAAAAATGCTAAAATAAGATAAGGCTAACATATATATTTTTTGCAGTATATGGCTCCATGATTTTAAATTTTAAGATCCAATAATTTCTTCTTTGGAAACAGATTTCTATATCAAAAACTATGTTTGTTGATGCAGAAATTGATATCACATCAGGCAGAGCTTATTATATTGCGTTGATAGATAAAGTAAAATTGTTTTGACTATTTAAGTTGATGCCCTGTTCTTTGTAGTCAGACAAACCGCAGATAGCTTGTCGTACAGACTGGCACCAGACACCAAACAATGTCACAATCTCCGTGTTCGCCAAAGTGGCCGTTCCCGATAAATGTCTCATCGAAGCCAATCAAGTGTCCTGTGATATCTTCATCACATTTGAAGGAGGAAAAAACATTTATGAAAAGCATATAGAACTGCGAGAGGTAAATATATTTGGTAGTAATTGGATGTTATTATGATGTGAAGTTGATTAATTTACCAAAATATCATGGTAATTTGGTTAACTACATTGCTATTGTTAAGTATATGTCATGCCCAATTTTTCGTGGTTCCACAGTGGCCAAACAGTTAAAGTGTCTGATGTTCTGATACCACTAGCCCTCCACCTATGGGTCATACCTTTAAGGCCTCTATTAAGTTGGGTAGTTGCCAGGTACTGGCAGTAGGTCATCTGTTTTTCTCCAGGAACTCCAGATCTCCTCCACAACTAAAAACTGACACAAACTTAACAGGACATGAACCAAAACAAACCCAAATTCATTTACTTTTTACTTTTTAATTACATTATTTTATGTTGAAATTAAATTTGTCTGTGTCATATACAAATACATCTTGTGCATTAAAGTAATTATACAACCCCGAGCCATATTTGAATTGTCTAGTCAGCCTGCGCTACTTAATCCCTGTTTACAACTTTGCTACTATCCTTCTCCATCAGCAGGTAACATCTGATGGATTGTCCGAAGTGTGGTCCTGTTGTTATGTCTGCTAAATGTTTATTCCATGTGTGTTATAAAAATAATGATATTCAACCGTTGTTATGATTATTTGATACCTTGAGAGTTAGATAACACCCTTGTCAATCTTTTTCAGGTGATAGATCCTGCAAGGAGTGAAGTCAAATTGCTGGGAACAAAAGTTGAAATTAATTTCCGAAAGGCTGACAGTTGTAGCTGGGCCACCTTAGAACTGCCGAACAAAAAGGATCAAAACAATTCTGAGGCTGAACAATGACGGAAACAGAACCATAGATACTCGTAGTTCTAATTTTTAGATACTGGAAGAGCAAAAAGGGAACAATGCTAAATCTGACATGTATGTGATACTGGTAAACTTGAAAAACTGGCCTGCCCCTCTCTCGGAAGTATTAAGCTTCAAAAGACAAATAATGACCCATAACGCCCAGAGTCGTGGTAGAATCTCAACAATTTCAATGTTGGTATTTAGGAAGTGACAGATTTGTGTAATTTCGCAATGTGTAACTAGCAGTTTTTATAATCTTAACACCTTGTATGTTTACAGTACATTTTCTTCAGGGACATTTTGAATTTGAACACTTGCAAATTGTAACATTTGTATTTAGTAAAACTGAATCTGTTTATCAACATTTGCTGTTGTCCAACAATGATATTTAAACATTCTGAAACAATAAATATCTGTTATGAATAATTAAATGGTCTTGAATTGTATAAAGGTTGTTATTATAAGACTCTTTCATAACCTGCAGGGGTGTAAGATAGAGAAATTTTACCCAAGGGGTTTTCAAATTTGGTAAAACCTGAGGCTTTGCCAAGGGTTTTGCCAAATTTGAACATCCCGAGGGTGAAATTTCCCTATCTTACACCCCTGGTCATGAAAGAGTATTTTTCTCTCATTTCAACTACCTGAATAAGCATAAAACCATGAAAATACTTTTGACTTGCCACCATTATGAAAATATTAACTTTCCCTTTGAGCTTTTTTGATGAAAACAAATGATACAGTGAGATTAAGCATACCCCATAATTACAAACATGTTTACGTATGAAATATAATCTCAGCTTTCTAATGTACACAGTAAAAATTATCGTCACATCATTGTTGCGCCATTATGGCGTCACGCAATGGCTGTATTGCTTGAGTAGATGTGTAATACAACAACAGCGATCATAGGTGTAATGCCCTAGAAATGAGAGAGAAAAATGTATGTCCGAAGCAATTTCTGTTTCTATTGAGCTAAAATGTGAAAGTTTTATTGATCTCAACTGGTATAAAAACTTATTTCATTTCCTTTGAGGCTACCCAAAATCTATGGTTAGTCCTACATCAGGCCCTGGTTTCATCAACGTTCCATAACTTAAGGAAATTCCTTAACTTAAAAATCTCCAAAGGAAAGCATTACAAAAGTTAAGGGGTAAATCCTTAGTTAAGGAACTTTCCTTAAACTCTGTATGCTTTCCTATTTCGATTTTTAAGTAAAGGAATTTCCTTAAGTTAAGGAACGTTGATGAAACCGGGGCCTGTCATTCCATTCGTCAGTCTCTAACACTCCTGTTTTTATAACTACGTCCCAGAGAATGTCTTGGCCACTGTTCCATGGATAGGCTTCAAACTGTGTACACATACAATGGCCGAGTTTGAGCGGCAACTTTAGTGGCTGTAGTCTTACTATAGTACGATCCAACACTCTATAGTTAAGTGATATATATGACTGATAAAAAAGACACGGCCTGGTAGTCTGAATTGCGTTGGTACTTAGTTGTTCCACTATATATAGCCTGACCGGTTTCGTTACTTGATTGTTACTCGTCACTTTAGTTATGTGCTTTGCGCATGTGTATAGAAACAAGAGGTAGCGACTATAATACAAACTACTGATTTATTTTAGAAGGACTAGAGCAACTAGCGGTCGTCTGCGCTTGCGTATTATTAGACAGCAAGGCAGCGATTGGTTGACGTTTACAAGCATCACATTAAATGTAACAGCGCCTGCTATAGTAAATAGTCAATGCTCAGACTCGTCCAACATTGGAAGGCCGTGTGCCAAATCCGAAAACAAAAACATCAAGACCTTTGACCTCAAGAACTTAAGTTAATGTTTCTTCTTCATTTATATAGCTTTATCATGGGGAGGTGGTATGCTGCATCCTTAAACAAGGTCACTTAGTTTGACCTTTGACCTTGACTTAGCTTACGCAATGAGCTTAAAAATACATAGAGATGTTGGGAACAAGAGATATCCCTGAAGACATAGAGGATATCTAACATTGTCTTCAGCAATAACAAATGAATTTCACAAGATGGGGTAATATTTTGATATTTTTCACGAGTGCGCAGCATCTCATTAAATGTTGATAATCTGTATACGTACTATTGTTTTAGTTCAAATAATTCATTTTACAAAAGTAAAAATATTGATAAAATGATCAGGTGAATTATAAGAGAGAACCTCTTATGTTAACTACAGCAGACATCAAAACATTGGAAACAGAACATAACAAATGACAATGTCTCTGTCCAAAACTGTATTTCTGCAACACTGATATTATTTTGATTATAAATACACTACAACTATTGTTATTCTTTTGAAGGGAAATTATGTCTTGCAACGCATGTGTATATGATTGGTAGTACAGTATTTACAGCAGTATGTAATTGTCAAGTAGCACATGTGTATATAATTGGTAGTTCAATATATACAGTAGTATGTAATTGTCAAGTAGCACATGTGTATATAATTGGTAGTTCAATATATACAGCAGTATGTAATTGTCAAGTAGCACATGTGTATATGATTGGTAGTAAAGTATTTACAGCAGTACGTAATTGTCAAGTGGCACATGTGTATATGATTGGTAGTTCAATATATACAGTAGTATGTAATTGTCAAGTAGCACATGTGTATATGATTGGTAGTTCAATATATACAGTAGTATGTAATTGTCAAGTAGCACATGTGTATATGATTGGTAGTTCAATATATACAGTAGTATGTAATTGTCAAGTAGCACATGTGTATATGATTGGTAGTTCAATATATACAGCAGGAGGTAATTGTCAAGTAGCAAATGCTACTGCAAATAGAGCTTGTATATAAAATTAGAATAGAACATAGTTTTTTAAGTGGTCTAGATCTCTAGTACTTCAACTCTTTAAAGTTTCGTTAGTGGATATACTTCCACAGTTTAAATATACATTCAAGAACATAATATACCACCAATGAATACATGTAAACCATTCAAAAGTTTTATTAAACAGAGAAAACTGTATACAACATCAATTGTTGATTTTATGGAACATCTATACCTTCTGTTTTGGTTGGTCTACATTTACAACATATATAAATATTTCAATTAAGTCAAAAAAATATCTATAAATCATTTGTTTCTGTAACTTCCTATAGTAATAAGAAACACAAATCCACCAAGATTTAAAAGGAATCGGTACATTCGTACATGTACGCAATAATATGTTTTTCTGATCAGTCTTTACTCGCAAATCCGGATCAAGGAAGTGATTTGTACTATGTTTCAACTTCATGTTTGTTTTACCACTATATCTAATGATATGCTAAAAAACAATGTATGGACAAAAACCATTAATTAATTTAACTTTGCATACAATGCACTCCTATAAATAAAGAGTATGGTAGACTAATATTTTTCCGGAGTGCAATAATAGTATTGTCTTTCAATATGAATACCTTTCGTAAATCATTATATTTAAATCATTTTTTTTCATCGTAATACACGTCAAACAGGATTTGACGCTGGCATTTTGTATGAAGCCCTTTTTGACGCATGGGGTGTATTCAGAAGAAAATAAGTTCTGTTGACTATCTTTTCTACTTACCATCAACAGTTTATGATTTAATAATATCAAAGACGTACCAAAACAACTACTAATTCTACTACAGCTTCATCTGCTTTTGAGCAGACCTTCAACCTTGGATAAAAAAATGATCTAAAAGTTCTATATATCAAAACTTCATATATAACTTGATTTTATCACAGTTTGAATGAATCTATCACAGTTTTAAAGAAAATGTTCTGGTAAAAAAATATAAAGAATTAAGTTTAAACTATAGTTAGTGTTACGTGATAATGCCAGAGAAAGGAAACCAACAGCTAGATTCAAAACACAATTTAAGGATATATACAAAACTATATATAAATAAAAGATATATATAATTAAACTGAATGGTGTACAACACTTGGTGGCAAATAATTATAAAAAAACACCATTAATTACTTAACTGATAACAGCTGTCTTCCAGAATTGACATCCAGGCAAATACTGCAAATCACTGATTTCGCGAGCTAACATTTTTAGACATATTTGCGAAAACATAATTTCGCGAGCGAGCGTCTCTCTAGAAGTGACGATGACGATGGCATAAACACGGGGCACCTCTAGAGAGGTATTTGAATTCACGATTGAATCTCCACGCGAAAATAAATACCTCTCGAAATATAAGTGATGAACAGTAACAATCATTAAAGCTCTCCTAACAAGGGTAAACCAGTCTGACTTGTCCATTTTCTGTCTGGGTATTTATACTTCAAAAAGTATTATCGTACAGACTAGTATTACTTGTATCTACAAACTTCTCCCTTCTGGAATTCTCTAAGGTAGTCGATTGACACAAACAAATTACGACTAATAAACAATAAACAGGATCACAAAATGTACAGGTGGCTATTAGTGTTGCCTCCTTTTATTTAGCCACTTTTAAATAATCAATCTGATAAAATACAGACCCTTGTTCTCACTCCGTTTTACAAGGATCTGACAACATCCCATAAGAGGTCACGTTCAGATGACCTTTGTCGCCTCTTTACTTAACACTGAAATAATTTTCCAATGAACTGTTATCTTGCAGCAAGCCATTTCGTCACATTATTCCACATGAACATTTTGGTGACGAAATGACTAAACAGACAAATGCTTTTATGGAAGCTTTGTTGCCTCAAAATTCTGACTAGTAATTTGATTTGCTAATGCAAGAGGTCATCAGGACATGACCCCCTATGGGATTTTCTCAGATCTTAACGCAGCAGACAGAAGTTTACGGAACGGCGCGGATATCCAGATATGATTTTAATCAGATTATTAAATAATGTACATGTGACACTAGCAAAATAAAAAAAAAATAGATACAAATGTAAGCGGACGTTCATATTCTACATTTATGTTCAAAGCCATCACCAAAGTGATAATGAAATCTTACCCACTTTGCTTTTTAGTACTGAGATAATTAATTAAAATGTTTGAAAAAAGACAAAGGTGTACGTGGTGTAATGACAGAGAAGTAGCACACAGCTTCAGTATAAAGCTGACTCTACAGAAACACTGTCTGGCGGTAGAGAGTTCCAGATCAGCATCACAGGCACCCGAGAATTTGTTACAGCTAGATCTAAACTTATGTGTTTCAAAGTATTTTTACACTGTTTGAGGGTTTAGATAAATTTTTGATACCCCTTAAAGGTCATAAAAGGCAATCTGATTAAAATACAGATCCTCACTATAACTATTGTGTGTAGTCTATATCATGTCAGTGTAGTCTATATCATATGTTACTGTAGTCTGTATCATATCACTGAATTCTGTATCATGTCACTGTAGTCTGTATCATATCACTGAATTCTGTATCATGTTACTGTAGTCTATATCATGTTACTGTAGTCTATATTATGTCACTGTAGTCTATATCATGTCACTGTAGTCTATATCATGTCACTGTAATCTATATCATGTTACTGTAATCTATATCATGTCACTGTAATCTATATCATGTTACTGTAATCTATATCATGTCACTGTAGTCTATATCATGTTACTGTAATCTATATCATGTCACTGTAATCTATATCATGTTACTGTAGTCTATATTATGTCACTGAGGTCTATATCATGTCACTGTAGTCTATATCATGTTACTGTGATCTATATCATGTCACTGTAGTTTATATCATGTCCCTCTAGTCTATATCATGTTACTGTAGTCTATATCATGTTACTGTAGTCTTTATCATGTCACTGTAGTCTATATCATGTCACTGTAGAATATTTCATGTCACTGTAGTCTATATCATGTCACTGTGGTCTGTATCATGTCACTGTAGTCTATATCATGTCAATGTAGTCTATATCATGTCACTGTAGTCTATATCATGTTACTGTAGTCTATATCATGTCACTAGTCTATACCATGTCACTGTAGTCTATATCATGTCACTGTGGTCTATATCATGTCACTGTAATCTATATCATGTCACTGTAGTCTATATCATGTCCCTCTAGTCTATATCATGTCCCTCTAGTCTATATCATGTTACTGTAGTCTTTATCATGTCACTGTAGTCTATATCATGTCACTGTAGTCTATATCATGTTACTGTAGTCTATATCATGTTACTGTAGTCTATATCATGTCACTGTAATCTATATCATGTTACTGTAGTCTATATCATGTCACTGTAGTCTATATCATGTTACTGTAGTCTATATCATGTTACTGTAGTCTATATCATGTCACTGTAATCTATATCATGTTCCTGTAGTCTGTATCATGTCACTGTAATCTATATCATGTTACTGTAGTCTGTATCATGTCACTGTAGTCTATATCATGTTACTGTAGTCTATATCATGTCACTGTAGTCTATATCATGTCACTGTAGTCTATATCATGTCCCTCTAGTCTATATCATGTTACTGTAGTCTATATCATGTTACTGTAGTCTATATCATGTCACTGTAGTCTATATCATGTCACTGTAGAATATTTCATGTCACTGTAGTCTATATCATGTCACTGTGGTCTGTATCATGTCACTGTAGTCTATATCATGTCAATGTAGTCTATATCACGTCCCTCTAGTCTATATCATGTTACTGTAGTCTATATCATGTCAATGTAGTCTATATCATGTCCCTCTAGTCTATATCATGTTACTGTAGTCTTTATCATGTTACTGTAGTCTTTATCATGTCACTGTAGTCTATATCATGTCACTGTAGTCCATATCATGTTACTGTAGTCAATATCATGTCACTGTAGTCTATATCATGTCACTGTAGTCTCTATCATGTTACTGTAGTCAATATCATGTCACTGTAGTCTATATCATGTCACTGTAGTCTATATCATGTTACTGTAGTCTATATCATGTCACTGTAGTCTATATCATGTCACTGTAGAATATTTCATGTCACTGTAGTCTATATCATGTCACTGTGGTCTGTATCATGTCACTGTAGTCTATATCATGTCAATGTAGTCTATATCACGTCCCTCTAGTCTATATCATGTTACTGTAGTCTATATCATGTCAATGTAGTCTATATCATGTCCCTCTAGTCTATATCATGTTACTGTAGTCTATATCATGTCAATGTAGTCTATATCACGTCCCTCTAGTCTATATCATGTTACTGTAGTCTATATCATGTCAATGTAGTCTATATCATGTCCCTCTAGTCTATATCATGTTACTGTAGTCTTTATCATGTTACTGTAGTCTTTATCATGTCACTGTAGTCTATATCATGTTACTGTAGTCTCTATCATGTTACTGTAGTCTATATCATGTCACTGTAGTCTATATCATGTCACTGTAGAATATTTCATGTCACTGTAGTCTATATCATGTCACTGTAGTCTATATCATGTCACTGTAGTCTATATCATGTCACTGTAGTCTATATCATTTTACTGTAGTCTTTATCATGTCACTGTCGTCTATATCATGTTACTGTAGTCCATATCATGTCACTGCACACGATAGTAATAGTGAGGATCTGTATTTAAATCAGATTGGATTACTCTAAACACCTTAGTTTAGGTCCAAAACTAGCTGACAAATTATCAGGTCCCTGTGATCGGTATAGTGTTTAAGAAGAAGCTGTATTTGTTTATTCATGTTATTGATTCATAAAGTGTCACGCAATATATATACATAAAATTAATCACACATTTCATATGAAATATTTATCATGCAAATCAGGTTATTTATTGGCCAGTTAAACTTTACTTGTATGTCACTATTATAACTTGCATTTTACCAGTTCTCAAGTCTCTGTAACGTTGTTGCCCCCCTCCCGTGTTTATTTGCTTAATTTCAATGTTAAGCCAGTATACAGTCGAACTTCGTTAATCCGGACACCTTGGTTCCATCACAATTTTATCCGGATTGTGAAACATCCGGATTGTCGAATCATGCCCCTTGTCTACCTATTTGCAAGGGCTGTCAAAGTACGCATTATGTGAAAGCATATCAGAGATTAAATTGGGCTTTATATTACATAAATACTCTCAGATTATCTCTCCAAGTTTCAACATGGAAAATATTTCTATAATTTCCAGAGTATTTATGTAATATAAAGCCCAATCTATTGGACTTGAAATGGGGGAGGGGGGCATATAGTGTTACCGATGTCCGCCCCATGAAAAACTAATTTCATATGGGGCGAGGTCATTTATGTCTCGCAGACATTTCTAGTTTTAAATTTTATATTAGCTCGAAACGATAAACTCATACAAATAGAAAGATCGAAAAAGCTTCAAAATGTGAAGATTAACAATATATGCACCATATCTTTTAATTCCCCTTATTATTTCCTCTGGCAAATAAGATTTAATTCATCAATGATGTGATATTTTTCTATTTTATTCTATAACGATATGACAAAAATGTATTAATCCCTTCTTACAAATGTTGTTTAAATTTTATGTTGATTGGTTATTGATAGAAAACCCCCTCCTCGGGTAAATAACCCTAGGATGATGCCGACACAGGGAAAAAGTAGTTTGATGGAGCGTGGCTTCATTAATTAGTGAGAAAAAATGAACAAAATGGGATTTCAGCATAGTTTTAGAAAATAAAACAAACAAACAAAATCATCAAAATTCTATCAATAATGAAAATATGAGAAAAATAATGAATTGCATAATTTTTTCTTTAAAAAATACTTTTAACTTTGCTCCGAGTAACTCATTATAAACAATTATTCACAATACAGGTTAAATTTGATTTTTTTTTTTACAAAATTATACATTCTACATTCTCACTATCAAAGCGGATACATGTTTGATATTAACACCACATCACCTTGTAAAACAGCAAACTAAACAACACTAATTGTCATACAAGTGGTCAACTATTCAGGATAACGATGCCTCACTCTTTCAAATTATTTAACACCTCAAGTTCTGTACGCGTACGTGTATATCTTTATCTAGATGTTATGACTTTCAAACCCTGAATCCATATCAGCGTCATCACCAGAAGCGTTTCCGGTATGGCATATTTGTGCTTCGGTTCCGGTTGCGGTATCATCTCCTGGTGTCCCACTACTCGCTTCTACTTGATCAGCACATGATGCTTCTTCATTACAATCTTGTTCGTCTTTCTTCGCCTGTTTGACTGGTACTTCGTCAACGTCCATGTTTTCCTGGTCATTGCTGGTCCTACAATAAACCGTTTCGGCTGTCGGAGCTGGAGGGACTGCGGCTCTTGCGACCGGTGCCCTCGGTATATTGTTATCATCAACTGGTTGCTGTAGTGCTGATATGAAAAAATCATATCCATTTCTTAATCCGGTAAAATCTACTGGAATTACATCTGAGAGAAGGTGTGGCAGCTCCTCCATGCTGTTGTCTTTCGTAATTGGTATCAACCTGTTGCTCGTTGGATATATTCCTTTCACTGCACTTAACATCGAAATGCAATTGGAATCATTGTTAAAGCTTTCGGAAATAATGAACACGAACTTCGTTTTCTCTCCGTGTTCCAAGTCTTCAGCTAAAAATAAGACAACATTTCTTCACATTAAAGCATTATTGATGTGAGTTTTTATTATATTTTTTGTTATGTTTTTTAAGGAGTTGCTGCATTCAACTCATTGCTATTTGATAACAAAGTAGTTTGAAATTTAACCGATTTTGCAAACATTCTCTTACATTTGCTATAATTAATCTAGAGGTTAACGGACTAGGAAATAATATAAAAATAGAACTGTTACCTTTGAAACAACGTTTTCTGTTCAGTTTCCTGATAGTGTCGCTCTCCTCGATGAACGTGTGCGTCCACGTGGCGTCCTCCTGACTGTAGCAAAGACAAAAATCATATGTAGGAGAGACCCCTTGTCCTTGAATATCGTCGACGACGTCGACAGTCGGATCCGGTTGCGCCTTTTCTAGTTCGCGAAGTCGCCTTTTGACATCTGGTCCGCAGTGATTTCCAAGTGCTCCTAAGCATTCTTCAATTAATTCCTGTTCTCTTTTGCTTCTCTCTTTGAACCTGTAGACTTCCATAAGCATGTCGATAAATTCATGTGGATACAAATTCAACATGCCAATGAGTTGGTGTTTGAATCGTTTCTTGTACTGCTTTTTTCCACAGTCAAGAACACACCATATCTTGCGTAGTTTTTGTCCTCGTTGTCTGCTCTTCACATTGTTTCTTCTGTTGTCTTTCCATTCCCTGAAGTAGTTGAACATCATTATCATTAGCTCTCGGAAATAATGTGGTTCGGTTATTGTGTTACGTTTTTTTGTGAGGACATCCAGTATCACCTCTATCCCTGCTTTTCTGTCGCCTTCGTGAAAAAGACATTTTCCGAAAAAAACTTTTAATTTCTCATGTTCCTTGCAATCATGATGGTCAAAGGCCCTCTGAATGTATTCTTGGGCAGCTGTTAAGGAAGATCTATCACCGATGATGTCCAGACCGTCTTTCCCCTTCGTTGGCCGCATACTTGTTAGGTAGAAGGCCTCAATTATGTCCAACAGCGTTCTCGATGTTACTCGTTGCTGTATAGAGCGTTCTCCATTCTGAATGGCTTTTTCAAGATTTTCCTTGTCTAGCGTTGGATGAGAGCCTTTCGATTTATCCAGAAACAATTTTCTCTGAGTTTTGTATTTCTCTAAGTATGCTTGAGCTAATTGGGAGAAGGCAAACCAATTGTGCCTGTTTTCGATCCTCAAAGCTGCTTTAAATTGTTCGATAGCCATATCGAGATTTACAATTTCTGAGTTATTGTTTTCTGCTGTAAAACGTTTATCTTTCAGAGTGAGTCCATATCTGCTGTGGACTACTCTGTCATTATCAAATGTTTTGATAGCCCGTCTGAAAGCTTCCATCGGATCATCCCAGAGATCTTGATCAAAGAAAGAAGGAATGGGATCCTGTTTCCCTACAATCTCTTTACGCCGTGTACCTATCAAATGCCCCACATATGCATAGGACCGCGCTACATACACTTTCAAAGGATCGTCCATCTCTCCTCTGGATATATATGAAATGCATTCCAGAAAGTTCTTGATTGCGTTGTGCATATACCTCTTTTTTTCGGTAGTCGTGGATATATTCTTGTCTCCTGCGCCTATACGACTATATGCTCTAGCCAAGTGGTGCTTCCAGATGCCAGCTTCAGAATGACTTAACTCCACCATGGCCAGACCTTCTTCAAAATAATCGATTGCTTTGTTTTGCTCCCGCTTGGTGCCATCGATGCATGTTTCTGGGAGAATGTGTTGAATACTGATTGTGGCGTCTTCTAAATGTCGAAAGGCCTGTTCTAAGCTTTGCATCTGCAGACGTTCGGTTATCGATCTCCTTTGGAATTCTAGCTGTTTGATAACATCCTTCAGTTTGTCTTCCACGGATTTCTGGACCTCCGTATGTAAATCGCTTAAAAGAACGTAACCTATTTCTAATAGACATCTGGCTTGTTCGAGTGCATTGCCATCTGTTGATTGCATTTGTTTCAGTCTATTTTCCTGTGCCTTGGTGTCCATGTGGAAACTCTTTTTCATTTCTATCAGATTTGCAAGAGTATTGATGTTACTAGGAAAATCGTCATGAATCTGAAATAAAAAATAATCATCACATCCAAATATTGCATAATACCCATTTCAGTCGAACGACGAAGATGAGTAAGTGTTAGACATGTTAGCCTTAAGACGCCAAAACTTTAATTCTATTTTTACGCAATGACTTGTGTTCACTTTGAATCTAGCTATATAATAACCAAGTATGATTTTGGAAAAGTTAGCTATGACATTTTTTTCAAGATCTGTCTGTTATTGTTTTGGTCCTCCCGTGTACGGGTACGGGTGACAACCATGCGATGATCGTATATGTGCCTGACCAATCACAACGATTTTCTTG
The DNA here is from genome assembly GCA_947623455.1 of Mimachlamys varia. Taxonomy (NCBI): domain Eukaryota; kingdom Metazoa; phylum Mollusca; class Bivalvia; order Pectinida; family Pectinidae; genus Mimachlamys; species Mimachlamys varia. The sequence continues at coordinate 14,825,056 of OX392531.1, read as the reverse complement.
TTTCTAATTCATGTCGAAGCATGGACTAATATTTTCCAATGAAACAAATTAAAGAGCTCTTGACAAATTAATAGATATTGGAGATGTTGTTTCACAGGCAAAGACGCCAAGACGATTTACAGCCTCGAAGATAGAGTATTGACACCGTGTCACGAATCACTAGACGAAGTCAACAACAAATATGTCCTTCAACGTTGTCTAAATAGGGAGTTAATTTTAGATTATTATATTCCTTTAACTGCCGTCTGAAATATAGTTCATACATTCTGTCGGATGGAATTGTTTACTGATTGTAAAAGTGAAACAATGCAGCGAAAGTAAATGTTAACATAGATCAAGTTATTGACTTTATATATAGACTGTTGTATATTGTAAAAGCCAATATTTTCGCGCGTGGAATTTTTCGCTTAGTCAGCCTCCAAACTGTTCGCGATGTGAAAATGTTCGCGCTGCAGTCATGCTGTTTTGCACTGTTTACATATGATACAATATTACACACTGCAAAGTTTGAGTATTGTTTAATATGTTTGCGTGTGGATTTATTCGCGGAGATTTATTGCCAGCGAAATTAGCGAAAATTTCCACACCGCGAAAAAAATCCACTTTTACAGTGTAATTAGAAATGACTATCTATTAATGCAGGCTAGAAGAAGATACTGATAAACAGTCCAAATTTACCGTAATTCCACAATGCGTTTTCATGTTAACCTTAAAAAAAACTAGCTTGCTCAATCGTAACCACACTATGGCGTGTTAACCAACAACAAACATGTTCCATCATTCACAGAGCCTTCAACCAATACGAACTAACTTGTTTTTCATGAACATGACGTTGTAAACTAACAATGATCTTATTCCATCTTCAACAAAGCATTTAGCCAACAGCAAACTAGCTTGTTCCATCATGGACAAACCATTAAAACAACAACGGTACTTACTCGTTCCATTACGGACAAACCATTAAAACAACAATGGTACTTACTTGTTCCATCACGGACAAACCATTAAAACAACACTGGTACTTACTCGTTCCATCACGGACAATCCCTTAAAACAACAACGGTACTTACTCGTTCCATCACGGACAAACCATTAAAACAACAACGGTACTTACTCGTTCCATCACGGACAAACCATTAAAACAACAACGGTACTTACTTGTTCCAGCATGAACAAACCATTAAAACAACAACGGTACTAACTTGTTCCAGCACGAACAAACCAGTAAAACAACAACGGTACTTACTTGTTCCATCACGGACAAACAACTAAAACAACAACGGTACTTACTCGTTCCATCATGGACAAACTGTTAAAACAACAATGGTACTTACTTGTTCCATCACGGACAAACAATTAAAACAACAACGGTACTTACTTGTTCCAGCATGAACAAACCATTAAAACAACAACGGTACTAACTTGTTCCAGCACGAACAAACCAGTAAAACAACAACGGTACTTACTTGTTCCATCACGGACAAACCATTAAAACAACAATGGTACTTACTTGTTCCATCACGGACAAACCATTAAAACAACAACGGTACTTACTTGTTCCAGCATGAACAAACCATTAAAACAACAACAGTACTTACTTGTTCCAGCACGAACAAACCAGTAAAACAACAACGGTACTTACTCGTTCCATCACGGACAAACCATTAAAACAACAATGGTACTTACTCGTTCCATCACGAACAAACCATTAAAACAACAACGGTACTTACTCGTTCCATCACGGACAAACCATTAAAACAACAACGGTACTTACTCGTTCCATCACGGACAAACAACTAAAACAACAACGGTACTTACTCGTTCCATCATGGACAAACTGTTAAAACAACAATGGTACTTACTTGTTCCATCACGGACAAACCATTAAAACAACAACGGTACTTACTTGTTCCAGCATGAACAAACCATTAAAACAACAACAGTACTTACTTGTTCCAGCACGAACAAACCAGTAAAACAACAACGGTACTTACTCGTTCCATCACGGACAAACCATTAAAACAACAATGGTACTTACTCGTTCCATCACGAACAAACCATTAAAACAACAACGGTACTTACTCGTTCCATCACGGACAAACCATTAAAACAACAACGGTACTTACTCGTTCCATCACGGACAAACAACTAAAACAACAACGGTACTTACTCGTTCCATCATGGACAAACTGTTAAAACAACAATTGTACTTACTTGTTCCATCACGGACAAACAATTAAAACAACAACGGTACTTACTCGTTCCATCACGGACAAACCATTAAAACAACAACGGTACTTACTCGTTCCATCACGGACAAACCATTAAAACAACAATGGTACTTACTCGTTCCATCACGAACAAACAATTAAAACAACAACGGTACTTACTCGTTCCAGCACGAACAAACCATTAAAACAACAACGGTACTTACTCGTTCCATCACGGCCAAACCATTAAAACAACAACGGTACTTACTCGTTCCATCACGGAAAACCATTAAAACAACAACGGTACTTACTCGTTCCATCACGGACAAACAATTAAAACAACAACGGTACTTACTCGTGCCATCACGGACAAACCATTAAAACAACAACGGTACTTACTCGTTCCATCACTGACAAACAATTAAAACAACAACGGTACTTACTCGTTCCATCACGGACAAACTGTTAAAACAACAACGGTACTTACTTGTTCCATCACGGACAAACCATTAAAACAACAACGGTACTTACTTTTTCCATCATGTTCAGACCATGGCGTTTGTATAACGGTTGTACAAAGGTCAGGACCGCCTCAATGTTTCTTATGACTGGTTTTACACAGTCCGGTGCTGTCTTGAGCTCCACAGTCTGTTCCCCCTTCATGTAGGATATCTAACAACAAATGTTTTAATAGAGAAGTATTGTACCTTTAAGTTAGAGATTATATGTCAAGAGTCGTTTTTCGATATAAACAACTTGGCGACCTTTCAGTATATTTGATAATTAGGGTTTTTCGCCAACTGGTAAACAGACCTGTTGTTTTTGTTATGTTTATTATTATTCTTCTTTTTCTTAGTCTTCTGCGTTAAATTTTGTGGCAACGATTGTTCTAAAATGGTTAAAGTTATGCAAATGCCAAGGGGTCAGAATTAGGTTTTCAAGTAGGTCCAAAATCCAAGATGGCCGCCATGACGTCATTTGCAATAAACCTTAAAACAGCCATATCTCAAAAATCGTTGGTTCTGTTTAGATATTATTGTAGGCATAAGCCATATCTAACTTTTTTGAACACATATATGTACTTCGCCATTGGGTAAAAAAATTAAAAAAAAAAAAAAAAAAAATTCACTTTTCTGCCAATCAATACAGAATGTCATTCTGATGAATTTGATGTTTTCAGTTTTTATGTTACACATGTATACGGTTTCTGTTGTACGCCATATGAAAATTCCCCCATATAATCTGCATAAAAAACTGTTTCATTGATGTAAGAGCTACTTCCCTTTCACTAAAGATTAAATCGGTCATATATGTGAAAAGCAAGTCAAATTGTTCACTATCAATTTCTAGTTGTATATTAATCTGATTTATCACACCCTCAAAAACAAACTGTACAGAAATACTCAAAACACCTTGGTTTAGGTCCACCTCATGGCCGTGTCAGATTATCATGCACCTTCGGTTGAATCGATATTGACTTCGGTTTGGTCTTTGATTATTTGTTGTGTTTTTAATACCGCTTTAAGAGTATCATGACCATTATCATGTGAAAACGATCATGTACGTTTGTTGGGGATATAGGTTTAATGTAAGCGATATCTTACATAAAGTGAGTGTCTATCCTTTATATTAACGATTTACCATCATCAATATAACCTGACCTGATAACACACTAAGTGTGCCACAAATAGCTTATGCTAGGTTTACATTATGTTCCCGGCGGCCACGGCAATCACGTTTCAGGCCACCGCGGACAAAACGGGATGGACGTGAGAAAACGCGGGGGGTCGGGATAGGCAAACGTGAACGACCGTGATTGCCGTGGTTGCCGTGCAAAATTTTTAAACTGTCAAAAAATTTGCCACGGAAGTCACGGTGCGGATGTGTAACCTAACAGGCCGTAGTAAAACGGGCTGGGCGTAGCAAAACGTAACAGTACGTAACGGGCCGTAATAAAACTTGCAGGCGGTCCGTAGTAGGACGGGAAGCATATAATATTTCCAGGCATCTCACGGTCCTTTCAAGTTTTGTCACGTTCTGCTGCGTTTAGTTCGTGTTCGATCACGGCTGATTCACGGTCGCTACGCGTTTTGTCCAGCTTTGTCAAGGTTTTCACGGCAAGCTAGGGCGTATGATAGCCGTTTCGTTGAGTTCAATCACGACGCATCCCGGCGTGTAACGAGTTACAAGCCCGGCGCGCTACGGCGCGTTGCGTTGTACTACAGTCTGAAACGGTGTGCGCAGACTATGAGAGGGTATAAAAGCCTGGACCGGCAGGCCAGCTTCATTCGAGTCTGAGCTATCGACGAGGAAAAACCAAACTGCGAAGAAAGAGGGACAGTAATTATGCCACCTAGGAAGACTAAACGTAGGAAGACCCCTCGTCCTGGGCACGAAACTGCTCCAAAACTGCGCGGCGTCTACTTTTCATCCGTAGAAAGCCTTGGCAGACGTCAAAAAACGTGTAAGACCTTGATCAGAACGTGAGAAACGTAAGGGACCCCATCAGAACGTAACGGGTCGGGAGGAAACGTAGTGGTATCCGTGGTAGACCGCAGGCCGAACCGTAGTGCGCCTTTGAGCATCCGGGAGCAGCCCCTTTCCCAGCTCCCACGGCCCGTCACGTATACCGTGATAGACCGTTGCAAAACTTAGCAAGACCTAGCTCAACTTGATTACAGAGAAAAAATGGCCAAAATTCCACAGCACACTACGTTTCGGGCAAACGGGGCTGCCGTGACCGTCGGGAACATAATGTAAACCTAGCATTATGTAACCAACATAATCCGTTTTCTGTCCACAGTAACAAAATTATCCTTCCACGGAAAAATAGGATGATAATGCTATCAGTGCTAATTAGATTCTATCATAACGAGACGACCATCCTTGGGATATCTTCGCCGGTCATATATCATTATGATTTGCTTACATTTGAGCTGCTGTTGTAGGTCAAAAGTAACTGACGATATTACTGTTTAAAATCTATTTTTGATATATTAGCATATACTTCAGCTTAGTTCGTTCGGATTTTGTCTAAATCAGTGTAAACGCGGTTAGAGCATATTGCTCTTGTTTTAAAAAAAAAACAACCATTCACGGTTAAGCGCGGTCACAGTCCATTGACAGCCATTGCTAGGGTTTATACGGTATGTTACCCATTTGCCCCTTACCTACAGTTTAACCTCAACAAATCTAAGAAATGGCAAGCACAGTTAAAAGTGTAGGGATGGGTCAGGTTGTTACACATATACATAAAAGTTATATGTACATAAAAGTTCACGGGCGCTACGCCGAATTATAAAGTGATCATGGGTGCGATTGAATGAGAAATGCGATTGCAGAAAATGCAATGGAAACATCTCGGGGAAGTTTCCGGTAATCTTCGGAAATCTACTCCTTTGAATGCATGTATAGATGGCCACATGTGTAAACGCGATGTTCCCATCATCAGTTGGTAAAAAAGATATTCGTAGCCTCTCGCTGAAAATATCCGAGAACTTTCAAACTATGTCGTTATTCACACAGGGACCTGAAAATTTGTTACAGCTAGTTTTGCACCTAAAATAGGGTGTTTAGAGTAATTTTACACATTTGGGGGGTTAAGATCAATTTTCGATAAAAATGCCCCCTCAATGGTCATAAAAGCTAAAGGCTGGAAAGCTTTCCAGATCGAAAAATCGACCCCACCTACCTTTCTTGCATCAAAAATCACATTTCTAGTTGAGGTACGAAAAAACGCTTGGTACCGTTGGAAAGATGGATAATTTTTATTTCATAAACCTCCTAAATGCAAGTCAAGAGTCATTGGATGGCGGTCTTCCTTTAAATTTAACCATCCAATGGAAACAAAAGACTAGCACGCGGGGTGACGTCAACCTAATGAATATGTAACGAAGTGGCCCTCAAGGCGCGACAGCTATGAGACACGGACATTTTTCGTGTTTTTGGAGGAAATGGAGATTATTTCTGCGGAAGGAGGATACTTTTGACTTGCATTTAGGAGGTTTATGAAATAAAAATTAGATTTTTTTTTCACTTTAAGTGCCTACGGTTCCCGATTGTAAAACGATGTCCGGGCAGTACTCGTCACAACTCAGCTGATTTGGTACCTTAAGGATGAAGGTTATCGGAATCGGCCGATATTAGCCGAATTGGGCGCGGTCATAGAATTACTTGTATTTACGCAATGCATCAGACAGCAATCAGACTATCAACTAACCTCGCGCTTGTTGATCGCAAGGTTTCAATATGATGTCGTAATTGATATTATTGCTTCTAATTCATGTATATATTGTATATATGATACTTATTTACCTGCGCATTATCCACTTCGTTGAGAAAGCGCAGGTTTAGGTTAAAGAACCCTGCAGGCTTCAACGTTAACTCCGCCATTGTAGCTCTAATACCACACTTTCAGGAATGGGCCAGCTCACATAGTCTGAAATATAAATCAGGAAAAGCAATCGTTAAAATCATCATAATTATCCTTGATTTGCTGATCAAACATGCATTGGGGACTTCAGCAGAATCTGCGGGTGAGATTGAATATCATATGTCCTAATTTAGTTGTGCAACCCTATGCCTTTTACATTACATATAAAACAGTTGAATAGATGTTCTCAATAAAGATCAAATATTTATCCGTTTGTTGTCTCTTCGAGAACATTTGAATACAACGCCTCTCATGCGATTCTTTAAATGACGTCATCAAGCTGTTATTACCGTTATGTTTGACCAGGAATAGTTAATCGTTATGTCACCCGAGACTTTATCACATAACTGACCCGTTCAATCATGTCATTTAAGGAATGAAATATATTTTTCCAAAATCATGAGGTCATCATCTGGACATTTATGGTAAATATGTCCAGAAAGCCAATGTTGTTATGACCTCATGAATGTTGAAAAAATAAATTTCATTCCTTATATTTATATAATGATTATTTTTTTCTTTTATCTGTTTACGCACACCATAATGAAAAAAATGCATGTTTTCATGATTTTACCCGGGAGTGACGTCGGATAGAGAACAGCCGTTTTCGTGGGAAAGTGTTACACAATGCCTGACAGGGTCTTAGCAACCGTCATAACAACAACCGAAACAAAATGTAGTTCCATCTACAACACTTATTCTGAGAGATTTTAGGTGTGATTTTTATGTTTTGAACTTTAAGAGGACCGTTACAATATTGAATTACATGGATTGTGTTTATTTACAGTAACACGGGTAGAAGAACAATTCAGATGGCTTGACGGCGGATAGTAGACAACATGGTAACTTCCGGTGCCGCACATGCAGAAAGCTTGCATTTGTTAATATTTTATCTAAACATGACAGTATTTGTTGTCACTGTATTTTCATTGGAATTATTTTAATTTCTTTTTTTAATTTTTAACATTTTACTTTAAAAAAGCATAATAATTTATATTGTCAGGAACTACAACTATTTTTCAAGGTATTACTACACGCTGTTTGCATGTGATGAGGCTAATGTTGTTATGAGAAATGAATACAATTTTCGCCAAGGCTTTCAAGCATACTGAACGTAAATATACGGCCATGTCATAAATATGGTATTACGCACGTGTAATAACACTATTGTGACGTCATAAACAATTGACGTCTTTATGACGTCATATGGTTGTCTCGGTAGTGAAAATCACACTGCCACAGAATAAATTTGCCTTTGAAAGTTTTTGTGTATTTTCTCATAAATATAAAATATGTGATAAATAGAATCTTACAGACGTGTCAATGTAATATGGTATTATGGTAGCCTAAAAGCTTGTGACATAATAAATTATGTAACTCGTTTAATAAATTCCATATTACATCGACACTCGTGCAAGATCCTCTATTTATACTATTCTTCAAAATCAAAATAAAGAGTAAGGAGCGGAGATACGAACATCGTCTGCTCATTTTACCAACATCTTTATTACATGTATACTACATGTATAGCTATTGACTTTTAGACGTGTACGGCTATGCTATTTTAATCATGAATGAAGTCATCTCCCCCTCATACCAAAATAATCTCTCTCTGAACTGTGCCACGTGACAATGGGAAATCATTACCTTTACCAAGGGAACAACATCAGCCATTTAATCTCATTGCATACACACATTAAATTCGTCATCTCTGTGACATTGAGAAAGATGGTGGATTTCAAAATGCGTCTGAGGAACTCGATATTATATTTGTTATGTCTTGAATCTTGAAGTCATATTACAATAAATTGGAATCTGACTGAAAAAATGTGGCCTTTAATCCACATACATGTATCTGGTAAACCAAAATTTGAAATTCACCATGATATCATACATAATCAAGACTGATCCTGCAAAATATCTTGGTGTAACAGTGCAGGCAAATCTAAAAAGGCACCAACACAAAAACTGTGTTTCTTCGAAAGGTAGTCATGCAATATATAAAAAAAATCCTGTTAACAAAGATCTAGTGCATACAAAATTGGAGTACACTATTGCATTGTTTGGGATCCTCATCAGAAAGTCAAATCCATTAATCAGAGGTAGTGAACAGAAGAGCTGCTCGATATGTTTTTGTAATAGATATCAAAACACCCACTTGGTATCAGATAATAATGGATCTCTGCAGTGGGTAACCACAATATTCGTGCTAACCCATTGGAATACTACGATGACTGATTGAGGACATCTAAACAATATTTTATCTCGTTATAACGACGTCGTATATCGTTACTACAACTTGTTCATGTATCTCGTTTTAATGTCTTGTTATCGCGTTTTAACGACTTAGTCTAGCATTATAAAAACTAGTAAGTATATATAATCTTATCCAAATTGTGTCTTCAGGCACCATGGACAAGTATAGATCTGCCACCACAGAACATTGAATAAACATGTAAATGTGAAACACTTATGCCTAAATAAACTTTTTAAAGAATCGCGCACTTACAGTAATAGAGACGTCATTATACTTCCGGTTGTAAACACGGCCGCCATATTGGAAAACAACCGGAGGCGTGATTTACATAACAAATAAGATGACTCATAACAACAATGGTGGTGTTCTGTGCTATTAATGGCTGTAATAACCGAGGTGGGCGTGATAGTGGGAAATCTTTCTTCTGACTTCCGTCAATCATCGAGAACCAGGGAGACTCTTGTTGAAAACTTCAGAGAAGAAACGGCGAACATGGTTGAGCAAGATAAACCGAGCCGACTTGGTCGAATCCATCTACCCATATACACAGGGGCTAGGCACGGACCTATGTCACTATGAAATGGTTGTCAGATTTTTTTTTACCTTTCTGGAATATAGCCCCTCCCACTACTATATAGTAGTGGGAGGGGCTATATTCGAGAAAGGTAAAAAAAATATCTGACAATCATTTCATAGTGACATAGGTCCGTGCCTAGCCCCTGTGCCCATATACTACGTGTCTGTTCCGACCACTGAGTGCCATTTTGTGATTAATTTCCTTGAGTATTGGATACGTGAAGTAATGCCTTCGGTATAATAATGGCGATGGAATAGGGCTGGAAATTAGGCCTTGTCCATATAACGAGACACATATAAAGCTTTTACGTCTCTGATATAGCGTAAGGGGTATACATGTACATGTATGTACATTTGAACTTGACTTTCAAAGTGTAGCGTGGAAATAAATTTCACACTTATATGTATTAAATTAGAAATGTTGTAGTTTAGTTGTGTTTTGTTTAGAGTTATATAGTAGTGAGCTAGGTATATGTTTACATAGGGTGTGTATAGGGTGTGTACATGTATGTGTATACACGGGGCAGCAGGGAGCTATGTTTCCATATAAGGAGTTGTTTACGTACTGTGTTATCGGGAAGCTGTGTATTAGGGCCCAGTTTGATTGACAGATTGCATAAGGCCCGTATAAATTTAGTAACAGATTCCTATTTATAACTAGTGTAAGTCACTGCTTTAGCCAATCAGAAAGAGTGAGGAGCGAGCTGTAACTAGGTCGGAGGAGCGAGAGGAGCAGGGATTAACCAATCAGCGTGAGTGAGGAGCGAGAGAGGAGCCGAATCTAGGTCGGAGGAGCAGATGTTAGCCAATGAGAATGCAGTATGAAAGTGGTATATACACAGCCAATGTTTCTTCACGTGAATTTCATGTGAAAAATTTCACGTGAATTTCACATGAAATTCACGTGAAATATTTTTCACGTGAAATTTTTCATGTGAAATTCACAGGAATTTCACGTGAAAAATTATTTCACGTGAAATTCACGTGAAAAATTTCGTGTGAATTTCACGTGAAAAATTTCATGTGAATTTCATGTGAAAAATTTCATGTGAATTTCACGTGAAAAAAGTCTTGGTTTGGTATATAAAAAAAAATATATACGAAAATCAGGAAAACTGTCTAAATATTGATGCCATGTTTTTGAATGCCCTTATAAATGACTGTTGCTTCAAGCACTTGACATACAAATGTTGCAAATTTATGCAAATAAATATAACAAAAAATGTGTAAATTCTCTACATTTATTACAGATAGTATAAACTTTAGATTTATACTATAATTCAGAACAGGGCGGGAATATAACTGGAAATGCTCTATATCTATGTTGCGGAGCTGGACTGGGTCGGTCGTCGGCGACCAGATAGCTCAATTGGTTGAGCGTCCGTCGAGAGTTCGGAAGGTCCCGGTTCGAATTCCGGTCTGGACGCTTCATTTTCTCTTTCTCCTGTTACATATATATCATATAGCTACATGGTTCAAATCAACATCAATTTTTACAATCTCGCTCTTGTATTGGTACACTTAAATAGCATTCTCTTACACTAAAAGCATTTCTAAAGTAAAAGTACTTGCAGCATCTCATACCACTCAAATGTGTACAAAACTTTGTATTATTATCAGTATTCACTATTGTAACACATACATGTATAAGTTGAAATGTGCAAGTCCATCTTCATCTACATGATATGGTACACGTTTTATTGGACACTGTACGTTCAAGTTTTTTATGAAATCATTTGAAAAGGAGGATTCGCAAATATTTTTTACAGCAATCAATGTCTGCCCCATTGTGGTATTCTACCTACAGTGTATCCCAGTCAGGTACAAATGTAAGAGATCTATAGATTCTTCTTGGTGTCGATAAATGATGCTGATATGCCGACAAATATTTCTTCATTTGAATATTGATATGAGTGCAATTAAAGTCTGTTTATTTATGTAGATGTGGATGTGATTCAATAGGTTCAACACGGACTTTGTCTCTATTTTATCAGACGTGCCTTTATACATTATGCGTCCCCTCCCTTACGGCCTCTTCACTAATCAGCAGACGACGTGTGTTTATTGTCGCAACAAACGGTCATGTTGCGTCATCACCTGCTTTTTTATTGGGGCTTTCCCCAGGAATGCAAATTTGCAAGTGGTCAATATAGACATTTTGAGCGAACTTTGAATAATGGTATAACAGGAAATTACAATTAGTTGTGCAGACACCATGTATATTCAAGAACTACAGTGTAGTACTGGCATTTAGGCTTTCGCGGGATGCCCCTTTAATGATACTTATAATAATATGTTTTATTTAAGTGTCACATATTAATTCACAAATGAGATCACATACTTTTATAATACAATAAAATGAATTAATATCCGGCCAAAGTTTGACCTTTAAGACACTGTTTTACTTTAAAACACATACATGTAATATAATCATATTCATAAGGCAAATTATTAATATGCTAACGGTAAGAAGCATTGAATATACTTTCCTCCTGTTAAAGAAAGAAATTACATAAAACTGGTTATGTCTGACTGTATTTTTCATTATATTAGAGTCTAATTTAATTCGTATCGAGTATTCATATCGTTAACCCCCCCCCCCCCCCCAAAAAAAAATTGCACATTGTTCAAACATATTAAAACTTACATCGGAGTATACGTATAGGTCCCATTGGATAAGATACTATTTTAATACTATCTTCATGTTTTCTATAAAAATCTTGACTTTTAGTGGAAACTGGCATCTATCACACTGGAAAAAATGTCGCTTTTTAGCTACGTCGACCACGCAAAAAAAAAAGATTTTTGACAGATACGCGTCTTGAATGTTTTAATCAAACGTTGGATGAAAGCGTCTCACGGATAAAGATTGTTTTGGATGCAGCGCGTGCGATCTGTCAAAAGACGCTGTGATTGTTGACAAACACTGGTCAACGCAAAATGGAATATTCTCAGGTAAGCCAATTTTTTCCAGATCAGCAATTAGTATAATGCTTGTCCCATTTACCACTTTCACGTAATAACCAGCATATGTGAGGTCAAAATGAAGTGAACGGCACACATTGAGCATGGTTGCCTACGATAGATCGGACCAGACGACCGGACCAGAGACAGTGTTCTGTAGAAAGTATGTAACTGCATGTTCAAGTCGATATAAAGATGCGTCGCAGAAGGTCGATGGTACTGCACAAATTCACTTTATGACTTTAATCTTCCCAATTTTCCGCGATATAAGCCTATTTTCATATATTAACTAGGCCTAGCCCATCGCCTGCTTAAGTTACAAGATACACAGCACTGCAAGTACCGGGTCTACGTATACGTACGTGCGCATCCCAAATCCTGTACTGAATGAATGTCGAAAGGACCTATTGGATTTCTGGAAGTGGTTAAATCTAACATTATGGGACCAATTGTTTTGACAAATTATAGATCGACAATCGGATGTTCAAGTTATAATTATTTAGGGTCTACAGCTGTAGTAGGGATCTACTGTAGTGTAGTTTGAAGTTGTAGAGAGTTAGGGTACTGTACACAGTAGATTTTAGCACAATTTGGAGATGGAGATCAGTTTTTAGTTGATAGATTGAGTTTAAAAGGACTAATAATTAATGAAGTGTATTTTATCAAATGTATATATGGTACTTATATGTATATTTGGTTGTTGAATTTATTGAACAAAATTGAAAACACTACATTGAATTTACAATTGGTATTCCCCAAAAAAATTAGATGGGTATACGTACTGTTAACAAACAATGTATTTCAATGTATCTTTTGAGTCTGCTCAACACTGAAACTTATATAATAGATAGGTTCATGCATTTAACTTACCCTCGGCTACATCAGGTAATATATATTGATAAAAACAAACAATCTTAATATTCATGGTTGTCAGAAGTAACAACAAAAAATATTTTCTCATCAGAAATAGATAAAATAACAAAAAAAAGAATAAAACCTTTTTCCTATTTTCCTACTCTATATATTTTTTATTATTATACCTCACTTTTATTGGAATAGAAATATTTTACCGATAATTGGAGGAAAACTGGGTGCTTGCCCATCAAATTAATAAGTAGATCTTTATAAATTTTGTACTTAAGCAATGCATATTTGATTTGCTATGTACACTACAGTCCTATAACACACATTACTATTGATGAAAAACTTAAGCTTATTAATTAGGATTTTATGTAAGTTTGTCAGCAATAGCAATATTACTGTAACAACATTTGTTAAACACTTATATTTACATTTTGATAGATTTATTGTCTAACTTGCTTCTAGTTATTACACCCCGTGTAAACTACAGAAATTTGGGTTGCCATGGTAACCAGATCACAATACCCAAGTATTTGTGGAAACCTTATTATATGGGACCATGTGTAGATATGCATGCAGATTTTTTTTACAGGAAATTTAGGTTGCTGTAGTAACCAGGTGACTATATAACCAGGTATTTGTTGGGACACTTTTGACCTGAGACAACTCCTAAATCTGTGAACTAGTTGCAATGAAGCTTTAAATGAATGTTAGGGACCACATGTAGATAAGTAAACAGGTTATTTGGCATGGTACCTAGGTCACTATAAACAGGTTTTTGTTGGAAAATTTTGTCTGGAAAACTACTCCTAAACCTGTCAACCAATGGATAGCAATGAAAATTCACAGTAATGTTAAGGAAGATTTGTAGATGTTTATGCAGATATTTTGTTACTCATCAACATTGCCTTGTAAAGTGTTTATTGCAAAGGGTGTGGAAGGGGGTATTAGTTGGTCATTTGCTTCCAGTTCTAGTTTCTAACAGTGTAGACAACAATGAAATTGACAATCTTATAACAACATTTGCCTTCACTATTCATTACAATGAAAGCTTACAGAGCAAATGTAAATATGAAGAAAATATGTCTTAATAGTAACATATTATTTGATAGCTATAAATAAAAAAAAGAAATATTTGGTTTTTTACTATGCTCTGCAATTTATTCCATGTGACGTCTTGACCATGAGTTCTATATTTACATATGAAACTAACACATCTCTGCAGAATTTAAGTCTACTAGTTCTATTAAACTTTTACGTATATATCCAGGATTCAGCCCCTTTGTTTGAGGATCAAGATGCAGCCCGGTGCAAATACTGCAGCATCCCCATATAGAGGTTGCCAGGAAAACAATGTCCTGTTGCACTGGCAGATTTGTAAGTATGCATGATTAAATGCATGCAGTTGACAAATGGAAAGTTCTGCATACACTTACTTACTTTTACCTGGCCATCAGCTGGTCTAAAATGACACAGTTCAACTTCCTCATTGAACTGAAATTTAGATTTCAGGTTGGTTCACTAAATTGATATATTTTCCTGTTTGACCTTTATTTTATACTTGTATTCAAATCAAATTCAGGCATGTTTTGAGAAAACTACGATGGATTAACACAATGCCTCAGTACTTTAAAATCAAGATCATGTGCCCATAATCCTATACAATTTACAAGCTCAAAATATTTAGCATGATGTAATTTTATTTGGTTAATATAATGCATTTGAGGTGAATTCCTCTTAATATCATGTTTGTTTTTTATAAAATATCCAAAACTGATGTCATTTCCATTGATTGCATAGAAAACAGAAAATAACGAAAATAAAAAGATTTTGTAATTAAATAAAATAATGTTATCTATATATATTGGAACTAGTGCTGTTCTGATTAATCAATTTAGTCAATGTCTATAGTCATTTGTACGGTACTTGAAAATCGATTAATCGATCACTGTTCATCATGATCGATCATGGTTTGACTATATTTAGCTTTTCATACTTTTCACATTGACCAATAAATAATCAATTATTAGTCGATCATCAGTCATTTGTGTGATGGTGATGATAGATCACGATTCCCAACACTAAATGAAACATCATATGTAAATTAAATAGCTTACTTTTAGTTATGGAGGTTGGAAATGCACTAGATTTAGTGAAAAAACATGTTTCTCTTTATGTTACATACCTGTTAATATCATATTTTTGTCTGACAAATGCAACATGAATTGATTGATATAAAGAGGAATGCACTGTATGTGGATTTTTAGGTCATCTGACCCAGAGGTCAGGATGACCTATTGCCATGCATCGTCTTTCGTCCGCCGTGCGCCGTCCGTAAACTTTTCCTTTAACAATCTTCTTCTCAATAACAAAA
Source organism: Mimachlamys varia (assembly GCA_947623455.1). Taxonomy (NCBI): domain Eukaryota; kingdom Metazoa; phylum Mollusca; class Bivalvia; order Pectinida; family Pectinidae; genus Mimachlamys; species Mimachlamys varia. Next base: position 14,809,382 of record OX392531.1, on the reverse strand, counting down.
GGCCCAGGATGCTGGATATTTGGCCAGTAGGTACCTGGGATAAATTACTACAAAGTTTCTTCATATCATTGACCTTGACCTATTAACAAGGTCACATGGGTCAAATATGTTAAAATCTTTAAGAAACCTCTTCTCAATAACCTAAAGGCCCAGTGAACTGATAAATGGCCTGTAGGATGCTTGAAAGAAGGGCTACCAAGTTTGTTCATATGATTAACCTTTCCCTACTTTCAAGGTCACCGGGCTGAAAATTCACTGTATAACATTAAAAGGTCCCAAGATAAGGCTATTCTGCTGGTAGTATCACTATACAGCGATGAAGGAATAACAAGTTTGTTCATTGACCCTCTTAGGTACAATTTAACCAGGGGCATGTACCAGGTAGGAAATGACATATCGAAATCTCAAATGACTCAATATAGGAATTCATTTTTGAATGGTTTTAGACTTCTATATAAAAAAACAAATTCTTGTTCATCTTTACAAAATCATCTAGCTTTGTTCAATTTTTCATATGATTTGGAACAGAAAAGGACCAGGGAAATACTGTAATACTAAAGAGCATATGAAAGAAATTCATTATACTGACCTTGAATTATGATTTTTGTATTCAAAAAGTAACCAAATATAGTAAAGTATGTATACCAATGTCCAATGAACATTTCAAGCAGTTACCTGTACACTATGTAGCCCACACTGTATAACATTAATTTAATCGATAGACTCGAACACAACAAACCTTAACAAAGTTAAAAGCAAACACAGTACCAGAAAAATTGATACAAAATTCATTAATACTTATATAGAATAGACATTGAAAAAATGTTCAGGTTAAGATACAGTTTAACATTTATAAATATTACCATTTTTTTATTTGTATTTTTCAGTACCAGAGTGGAGAGAACCAAAACATCAATCAAAATTGAATCAAAGGGAAAGTGCAGCTGCAGCCACTTTCAGCGTGGAGAAGTCATTGTTAGAGGTTGGTAAACTGATAAAATCATAATTACATGCCCATCATTGGTATATGGGTCATGATAATATTAAATGGTAAAATTTACACACATACATGTATACAGGTTTTTTTATTCATATATTAACAGTCTACACTAATTAGATTCACTCGATAACTTTTGTCCTGCAAACTGAAGTTATATTCCAATAACTATATTTGAGAATGTGCCAAATTTCTATGACGTTGACAACAATACATGTGTGTGAAGCTATGCAAATTATCCAGTTAAAGTCACAACTGTATGACTTCATCAACAATGTACGTGGGTAGAGTTAACCCCGGCTTGTGCAGACTTCATGCTGTTACATTTATTGAACTGTTTTCTCGTTTGTAAGTTTTTTAAATGAAATTTATGTCTGCGGATGGGGCTCATTAAAGGCAAAATTGTTGCAGCTCCCACACTGGAAAAGTTCAAATGAATTACCTTGATCTGCTTTCAAGGTCATAGAGGTCAACTTTCTTAAAATGTTTCAAAACTTATTCTCAGTAACTAAAGGTCCCACGATCAGGCTATTTTGCTGGTAGTATCAGTATGCTGCAATGAAGGATTAAAAAAATTGTTAATTGACCCTCTTATGTAACAGGGGTAAAATATGGTAATATCTTAAAACCATTACCAACAAAAAATTATATAGGTTGTTAGGTAACCATCAAGATCCATGGGCCTCTTGTTTTGTCTCATCTTCAGAAGTCATCAATAAAGATAGTTGGCTTACATGTATCTTCCATTGGAGGTGTCAAAGGAATGAATTAAAAGGACTTACTTTTAAGGTCACAGGGGTGAAATCTTCATGTGTTCTTTTAATGTTTTTAACAGTCAACAATTTTAGACAACTTAAAGGTTACAATTGAGAGGTTAAGACCAGGTGAGCAATGAAGGTCCATTGGGCCTCTTGTTGTCATAATGCAACACAAATTTATCGGTTATGAACTATAAAAGTTTGATATATCTTCAGAAATGAAATTATAAATAATAACCACATTAGTTTTTGTGCGGTGTATAGGGTATATACCGAAAAAATGGGTGCACTTCGCCATAAAATTGGAGTCATTCCATAAATATACATATAAGTATGCCAACTCATGATGTTATATTGCATGTGAAAGGGACAGTAATAGTATAAAGTGATCCAGAGATGAACTAAATTAAGTTTGATTCTTTATAATTTAATATTGTCTATTTCCCCAATGTTAAACTTTTTTCAGGTTATATCATATAACCTCAAAAATCAAACACAGCAAAAGTGATGAAGTCATATACCGTGGCATTTTGTTATCAAACTTCTGATTGGTTGAAGTTGTTTAGAGGTGAAATTTATGCACAAGGTTGTGTTTTTTGCAAAACCAATCAATTTTGTCATAATTAATTCCAATTCATTATAAAAGACCTAAGCCTTATAATATATGTATTTTTAGAAATTAAATTATAAGGAATGACCACAAATTATCTTAGATATTATTTATATATTTCAGATATGTTATTGCCATGACCAGCATTTGTGGAGGAAGCAAGCTTGAAACCAGCAAAAATTCCAGGTTCAGACTTTTTTTGTGGGTTAGAGTATTATGGAGAGGATGATTGAACTACAAAAATGAACAACAATAAATCAATTATAACTATATATTCCATTTATTGTTTGTTGTATGTATGCAGTCTTGTTCCAACACAAGGAATTTGCACTTGGGGAATATTCCAGAAATAGGCAAACGAGACAGTAAAATGACGATTCACGGACATTGTATGATTTACTGATTTATAAAAGCTGACAAGGCGAAAAGTAAGGCTGATCATTTAGTGCCTCCTTTGGCTTTATGAAAGTAACAGTGTGTACATGTCCAAAACTGACAAAAATTATTTCTTTCCAGCATTCCATAGCTGTTGATATCAACTATTACAAAGTTACAGGATGACAATTGAGCAGCGAAATGTTTCCATCAAGATCCATGCAGAAGGATTCATCATGCATTTTTTTTCACGTGAAATTCACATGAAAAAGATAACATATGAAAATCAAACACAACGTAATTCACATGAAATTCACGTTAAAAAAAATAGCATACAAAAATCAAATGAAACATTATTTCACATGAATTTCTCATGAATTTCACATGAATTTCATGTGAATTTCACATGAATTTCACGTGAAATTCACGTGAAAAAAATAGCATACAAAAATCAAATGAAATAGAAATTCTTGTGAAATTCACGTGAATTTCACATGAAAAAAATAGCATACAAAAATCAAATGAAATAGAATTTCACATGAAATTTTTCACGTGAAATTCACTTTTTTCCCACTTTTCACGTGAAATTCACTTTTTTCCCACTTTTCACGTGAAATTCACGTGAAATTTTTCACGTGAAATTCACGTGAAGACATATTGCCTGTGATAAGGGGTGACAGTAACGGAAACTAGAGAGATAAAATTTACTTTGAGAAATACTTCACGCAACTTGTGATCGGATTTATGGGATGTACTTAGTGTGTTCGTGTGACTATGGAATACATTATGACTGGGAATTATCGCCCGTGGATATTATGTGAGACAGTGTGCTTTGGATGCTAAGTGTGCACGTGTTTACTTCTGAATGGGATGTATTTGAACTTAATGTATGATATGATGAGCTCCATGGAAGTGTAAATAAATGATGTGAAATTTAGTCTGGTGTACAGTCCCTGCCGTAGTCAGCTTTCCATCTCGAACTTATATTAATAGCGTCTCGTGTATGCCCGAGTGGATAACGCTACAAAAGTAGATTATCTCGGTCGACTCGCGAGATAGTGATATGGATCCTTTAAATAGCTAATATTATATGCACATGATACAAGATATGTAATGTACAATCGTGCAAACACCCTCTACATAAAAAAATATATACTCTGCAAGTTATTTGGTTACAGTCAATCAGAAAAATGAGTTCATATATACATGTATATATACTAATCACCATGTTTATATATATATTTCTACCACAATACCCTGTGTTATTCCACTCTCAGACCGTTGTATAAACATTCCGACTGTTGGATAAATATATGTTATATACCACAAGTGGAAAATGACATTCCGGACTTTTGATTGGTTGATTGTTGAACTTTGACCGGAAATCACGTGGGTCAATGCAACGTGCTGATTGTTGACGTTGTCATTGATTGTTGACGTCGTCACAATTTGGCGTGAATATATATGATACGAGATGATGTGTTTTCGCGCAAATATCATCCGTGGCTCACAGAAAACAACACTGCCACTGCGATTTAATAGTATTGTGGTAGAAACAGGTCACACGACTCGTGGTTATTGGATATCGAATTTATTTCACTCAGGTTAATTATTTTTTAAAAGTGAATTATTTTTGAAAAGTTACAAAAGACACGAGCTTTAGCGAGTGTCTTTTGAAACTTTTCAAAAATAATTCACTCGAGTGAAATAAATTCCATATCCAACAACCACTCGTTGTGTAACCTCTATATGTCATATATACATGTAGTCCAATGTTATGCAGATGACCTATAAGCTAGTAAATGATACTGAAACACATACAGACAACTGTTTTACCCAGGCTACTTTTGATTCCCAATAATGTTATGGTGTTTTGGCGTCAGTACAAGGTTAATTGAAACACATGTATATATATTCTAAATATAAATATATGACTGGTTCCTGCTTTGTTTGGCACATTGAAAGTCTTGAAAGCTACAAACGTGCATTCCTTATTTTAACACGTGTACGATTATAACCGATGGTTGTCTGAAATATGGCCGAAATCGATATTTTATCGTCGCAAGTTTCTTTTACTTTTGATGAATATAAGTTTTCTCTCTGTCTCTCATTTCCACAACTCAGGCCCCCTTTCTTTACAACTCGCTATGTCACAGCTAATTAGAAGTAAATACTTACAACGACAACCAGAGGTCCCGCTCCGTGTAACTGCACACCTCTGGGCGGCCAACTTTAAATACGACTACCAATGGAAAGTTTGTGGAAATTCCGGCCGCAGCCAAAATGCCTACATCTAGGCCCTGGATCGCTGCAAAGTAGCCCAATGCTGATAGAGCACTTTGGACTCATGAATTACGTCATGTGCATTTGGAAATCCCAATGAAACATACGTGTTTCTCGGAAGGTTAGTTTCACTTTCGTTTTGAGTTGTATCACCGTTTCATTTTATGGTATCAAACGCAAAATTCTGCCTGATAAATTAATAATGGTTGTAATTTGAATGAGTTATGCACAGGTTAGTCTTAATTGAATAATTTGTATATTATTTTAATAATTGTTTTTACAATACAAATTGATATAATTTATATTCCCCTTTAGGCCCGCTTTGTCAACTCTCCTATATCACTATATAATTCAATCCATGAATTTTAGCTAGTGTGGGTGTTAGGGACTATATTTAACTCGTTCACCTTACTATTCCAACCTTTAAACTGATCAGTGAGTTAAAACAGACCACGTGAGTAGTTTTGGCGTACATCTTTACCGATGGGAATCCCACTGGAACTTTTATTAGGTCGTTGAAGATTTTCAGGTAAAGCTGTTTGCTGTCTCGCCGCATAGCAACAAAGTAAACAATATCCTATCCATATTTATAAAGTGTTTGGAGATTTCAACAAAATGGGTAATTCTAAGAACATGCAAACAGTTGTAGTTTCGCTTTAGTCACACTGTCAAATTTAATTTTCTGTCTCGTTGAACAGATGGATTTCTGTTTTCTACGTAACGTAGAGAAGAAGAAATCAAAATTAATTCTCTGTAGTAATAAACAATTGCCATTTATCTGTCTTTTCGTTCACTTTTCTACTGCTTTTATTCTTTCTTGTGTGGAAGTTAAACCAAATAAAAAACATAAACACGACAGCCATCCTGATTGAAATGATACACTTGGGAATAATTTGTGTCGATCGAGTATACATAATGTTTGCACGAAAAGTGATATATCAGATTAGATATTAGAGATATAATGTTTTTATATATCAGGGACTAGCGTTATCTAACCGGGAATGTATCAATCGTCAGGGATTCGACCTTTAAGTTAGATAATAATACGATAAATGATGAAATAAATTACTGAAGGAGACTGTGAGAACATTGTGCTAAAGATGACGTAACACACATACGCTGCACCTTTCAAAATTTAGTAATAGATACAATATGCCGAAAAAATGAATTAAACTACATCATACAGCTGTGTCGTCCTCCTAGGACTCTTCAGTGATGCTAGGGACCATAAGGTGGGAATCCAAAATTTCTTAACAAATGTAAATGCAGAAGGGTCAGGTGCGTAAAACCCCTTTGATTTATGAATTGAGAAGTAAAATTAATCAAATTCTGTATAATTTCAAATCGTGTACTACGAAAATGTGTATATTATGTACCGTGACACTACCCAAATGATATTAACTGTGGCTATGGAGGCTCCAGCAAACCTCGGGGACTAAAAAATCCACCAACAGATTATGCCATCCCCCATCATTAAGCATGACGTAAAACGCATATGCTGCACCTTTCAAATTAAGTAATAGAACTAATACAATACCAATCTGATCAAAATTAATACAGATCTTCAGTATAACTACGTTAATAAATGTGGTGTATATGTGATCTGTATCTTAACCAGATTGGAGTTCCTACCTACTGCGCTTGGAAACATAGAAAACTTCTTTTAGAAAAGTAGAAGAAGGCAGAAAAATCTTTCAGAAGACTAGTTTACGACCAGGGGTGTAAGATTGGGAAATCCACCCGAGGGGTTTTCAAATTTGCTAAAACCCGAGGTTTTGCCGACGGTTTTGGCAAATTTGCAAAATCATAGGGTTGAGTTCCTCTGTCTTTCACCTCTGATCATGAAAAAGTATTTTATTCTCGTTCCGGTTACACTGTACCAGGATAAACTCAAAACAATGAAAATATATTTGGACTGACTACCATCAAGACATATCACCTTTTGCCTTGACGAAAACGAATCAATCAGCAAGATTAAGTATACCCCATATTTGCAAACACTGCTTGCTCAGAAAAAAAACTATCTTTTCAACGTGTACAGTGAATATACTCAAAAAGGCTTCAATTTCATGAAATCGCCTCTGTCATTTTGCGGCATGAGAATATGATTCAAATACCTTCATTACTTAGTTACCAAGTGAAGACTTTTGAATTCTAAAATATATGAAATGAACGGTCAGATTCCCTTGCAAAAGTTTGAAATGGAAAAAGAAAATAGTCAATGAATTTTTACTTTTAAATAATTATCAGTTTTTATTTGTTTTATATACGTATGTTTAATAGAATATATAATAGTATCATTATCTAATGTTAATTGTTTTGTTGTTGTGTGGGTATAATATATATGTACATTGTATAACAGTATAATATGACGGTACACTTTATATACATTTGTTCATGTATTCAAAGGGAATCTCCTTTTAGACATTGCGAAACGCGCCTGCACTTTTATTTTGCAACCACCCCCCCCCCCCCCCCCTCGGATCGACCACGCACATTTATTTGAGCCTAAACAAAGGTACTCCCCATGTGCGTACCAGTTAGTATGTATGTAGATATGCAGTTTAAGGTGTATATTGTAGAAAGACGTGGCTGTGTGAACCTAACATAATGCCATATATGTGTTCTGATAGTTGTACTTCTTCGTAGACATTGTGTACTGTGGATCCATATTGATGTTTTAATGTGTAACAGGACTGGGTGTTGCCACCTACTTAGTCCCACAGTCAACCCAGGTTCGATTAGGTTGTCCTTGGTATCTTCTGTTTAATATACTAGCTCAACCTCAAAATACCGCCAGAATATCCAGTTTACATCTGAGAATCTCCTTTATTATGCAAGATCCATTAATATACTGCCTTTACAAATAACACTAAAGAACCTATCGGGAACGAGAAATCAGGAACCCAATCCATCCATTACTCTAGAACGTTGTCCAACTTTGACTTACTAGCATACTCACTATATAATAAACTACATATAAAAAACAGGTGTCTTTGTAATTTGCATAATGTACAATAAGATGTTAAATTATCTTATTCCTTATTCTGTATTTTTAAACAGTATTATATGCATTTATATCTTTACATCAATTATATTTTACAAAACCCTAAAGATTTAATTATGTTTCATCACACTAATTGCAACACAATCATGATAAACATGAATAACAATCAACAGGGGAAGTAACTCTGAACCGTCTCTGTTATAAATGTATATGTTTATAAAATATGAAACAATATCCGTATTCTCAAGTTGACAAGCAGCACATTGTTAGACACAGTATACTTGCACCTTTTAAACTTAGTAATAGATACAATGTGCCGAAAAAATGAATTAAACTGCATCATATAGCTAATTCGTTTTTGTAGGACTCTTCAGTGATGCTAGGGGCCAAAAGGTGGGAATCCACCTTTGATAATCCACCTAAATGATATATACATGATATCTGCACGATATCAAAGAAAGCTGATTAAGCTGCACATGTGTGGTGTTTTTTTAACAAAGACGTGTTATCACATCTGGAACCCGTCATAAAGAGAACGAGCTAGTACTTTAATCACACGGTTAGTTGAGTTTTCGTCGTCAATTATACAACAGTCACCATGTTGTCGTGCTAAACTTGTGCATTGGATCACCCTAGCACTGGATGACTTCAGCAATATACAAGTATCAGACATACATACATTTGCATGCAATGTTATTGTTTGATGGGTAGTTGAAAAAGAAAAAAAGTAACTCCGGTTTCAACTTTGATGTCATCGTCTCAAATACTTCCTTTTAGCCCAATAAATTGCACATTAATATGACAGCTCATTATAAGCAGAATGGTAAAGAGACATTTTACAAATACTTCTTAAAGGGTATAAACCACGAGCTGTCTACTCAAAGTTCCGAACACTACCCAATAATGTACGCTATGTCGTCACTATTGAATCAATTTATTGGTCAGCAATGCATTTTTGTGATACTGGATAATCCAATGTAATCTTGTAAAATGATGATTTCTGATGCCGTTCGTCACTGTGTAGGTGGTTTTACGCATCTGACCCTTCTGTTTCATATTAGTTTAGAAATGTTGGATTCCCACCTTTTGGCCCCTAGCTTCACTGAAGAGTCCTAGGAGGTCGAAATAGCTTTAGGATGCAGTTGAATTCATTTTTCGGCATACTGTATCTATAACTAACTTTAAAAGATGGAGAATATGTGTATGTTACCTCTTCTTTGAAATGCAACCGATCTTGGACGCAGGTATAACTAATCTAGACGTTTTAGCCAACCATCTGATGAAATATCGGCTCTATATTTTAGCATTTACTAATAACTCATCGACGCCTATAATTCAATAATAACCTCCTATGCTTGAATTGGAGAGCTACAATATATAATCAGGGTAAATAATATTCCAATGTCAATATAGACGTCAAAAATAAAATGAAATATAAATGGTTTAAATCTCATATAAAAACCTATTCTGAATGATTCTAACTATTTGATCTACTGAATTATGGGATTGCTGCCGTCGACACCCGTAATTCCTCTCTATATAAATAGCGGAACTTTTAACGACCGTCCATGGGTCGCTGATTAAACAGTGTTTTATAACATTCAAACATTTTTTTTGATAAATGCCTATAAGACATCATCAGTGGAATGAACAGAAATTTTCCTACTAACCTAAGCATATACAGTATGCATGCAATAATGTCACAGAAGGTCGTTAACCCAATTAATAAGAGAAAATCACCTGACTCCAGACATCTGTTTGAAAATGGCAATAAAGAAAGTAAACATTTTATACAATATGAAACTGTAAGTTTTCGGCCACATGAGACGAAGTCACAAGTGACCTATTCCGATCACTTTCCTTCCATCGTCGTGCGTCGTCAGTCATGCGTCGTGCGTAAACTTTTTACATTTCCGACTTCTTCTCCAGAACCAGTGTATGGAATCTTTTCAAACTTGGCCAAAATGATCCTTAGTTGATGAGGATACAGATTTGTAAAATTGGGATTCCTGCCCCTACCCCAGGGGCCAAGGTGGGCCACAAAGGGAAAATTATCCTAAACTTAAAAAATCTTCTTCTCCAGACTTCGAGGTACTACAGCCGTTTTCTCTACATGGATAAAAAGATCATTAGGGGCTTTGTTTAATTTGTAAATTTCAGTACCCCGGGCTATCTGTTCCCCCTGGGGGAGGGGATAAAGTTAACTATAGCTTATAGAGGGTAATAACACTTTTGGATATATATTTTGTCCATTTTAAGCATGAAATTATTCCTACTTTGTCACAATCATCCTTGGAGAAAGATGGAATCAAACTGTAAAATTTGGATTCCTGTCCCTACCCCAAGGGCCAGGGTGGGGCCCCAAAAGGAAAATTATCCTAAATTGAAAAAAAATCTTCTTGACAAATGTTATATTTCACCTAGTTATCATGTTGATTTCATCATTAAAATTGAGCTACCATACCTATAACATCACTCAGTTAACCGCTAAGGCCTTTGGGCTTCTTGTTTGAGTGTCTCGAGACAAAGACAAAAACAGACCACTTATATTCAAATAAGATAATACAGAGTGTCACTAGCATTCAGAAGCATTAATCTCCTTAGTATCAGCATGTTTAGCCAAAGGTAGAAGCAGAATTCTTTAACTCGAAAATAAATACAAATTCTGTTCACTATAACCCCCCGGCCCTATCCCCACCCCAACCCCCAACCCCCCTAACCCCACCCCGCCCCCAGACGTACAAAAACAAAAGATTGCTACCGATTGTTCAAGAAGAACTACATATCAATATTTACATTTCTTGTAAACTTTAACTTTTCAGTTGGTGTATTAATACACTAGTTAATTAGTACAAAAACAGCTATGCAGGATGACGTCATACAGTGAGTGATACGTCCTGTCACATTCCGCTGCATAGACTTGCACAAGTAAAATATTTAAGAAATGACCCCACAATACCAAAATCAAACTGAATGTAAGTATAAGGATTGAATCCTGTATTGTTGGGGTTTATGGGGTATAAACTTCAATAGGTCCAGAGACAAATGTCATATGATCTGCTTCTCAATTAATTTAATTTGTCTCAAGACCCATTGAGGTTTGTACTCCATAAACCCAAACAAAACGAGATCCAAATGAACCTAGCTATTGACTGTATATCTAAACGTAGACACCAAGTCTTACAAGCTAATTGGTGTTTATCCAGAGATGAACAATATACTTACCTTAATGGAATTCCCTTGTCGTCTCAAAACAAATCACCATAAAATATAATTGGTCAGACCAAAGTGTCGTCCTGTGATCTTTACTCGTCGGAATATATTGATATAAAAAACCCAGATTAGTGTCTTCGTAGGATATTATATGCCTGGGCTTAATTATATTTAAAAAATCGGAAATGAATAACACTAACTGACTAGCTGTATTTGAACTCATAGGGCTTGAGTATTGTTACATCTAAGTGTTCCTACAGATCTCTGTTCTAAAATAGTCTCGCCTTAAGATTGCTTTCCGTTTAATTAAATGAATCACCAAAACCTACGGATATTTCTTAACTACAAAGAAACAATCTTGTTTTGGCATTGAAGACTTATTAGGTCAACGAACCTACAAAAAATGTATTTCTACAGGTATGTATAACGATTTATTCAAACACGGTAAGTTCAACAGTCACCGGCAACTTTTTGTTGAATCCGAATGTGAGCGTGGGTCGATATTCAAAATTCTTATATCACATTGTTTTGTTTTGTGAAACAATAGTTAAGTAAACTTGTCATTTTTATATCATCATTTATATATTTATTTTACTACAATTCATTGTGTTATATGGAATTCCACGAGTTTTGTTATATTAGGCAGAGTCCTTGTGATTTTATCGTCATAACCAGAGTTTTCTATGTGACGCTTACACTTCCGGAACACTTGGTTTTATTCTCCGTATACTTTTTAACTCCTTGTTTAACATCATGCAATTGTGTTGTCGATTTTTAGATCTGTGGAAACAGCGATATTTTTTCCTCAAAGGCTTCTCAAATTATTGTTAGGAAAATGAAACTAATCTTAATAATTTTCATTAAAAAGGCCTTTGTTAATAAAACTGTAACTGTAAAAAACTTACCTTCAATACAATAAGGCTAGGAGAGTTATTTGCGTGGTAGCTTTGCCTGTCATGTTGTTACAGGTATTGGACACACAGATGTTGTGTTACATGTACTATAATATAATAGTACTATTATACACAACATATTTGTGTGTCCAGCACCTGTGGTTGCTGACATCATAATCTCATGGGGAAATATTACAATTCCTTCACTGATGTGAAGGTCTATGTATATCATGATGAACATTACTGTACATTGTTTTTATTTTTTATTTTCATATTATTTATATTTTTTCATTGCCCCGATTCTCGTTATTAGGGAGTGATATTAATTTAAAGTGATCTATATGCGTCGATTAGCAAGTTGCAGAAGGCGCGTTTCTTTCTTTCCTCTAGTTCATCTCTTCTATCTAGTTGGATTATCCTCGTACTTTCTCAACTATTGTTTCTGTAAGAGAGCCTCTGTGAAGGTCTGTGCTTTGTTAATATTTTGTCATAGTGTGATCGATTTAAAATGTGAAAATGTTGACACTTCAATATTTTCCTTTTTGTTTTGCTGCTAAAGCCCTCAACTAACTTTCCATGAAATAGCTGTCAGGTCTGTGGATCTTATTTCCTGGCAGATTCGGATTTCAGACTATACGAGATTAAGCTAAAAATGCATTTCGTCGATTACGCAGGAGACGCTTTCTCTTCCGGAACACCTTGGCCAGTGTTCATGAAACAGTTCTCATGCTCAAGCATGGATTTTGTGCACGTACCCCATTTTAAATTCCGGCTATGAATTATTTTAAAAATTTCTATTTTGTCAAAGTTTTGGTAAAAAAGAAAATCTCCATGAAGCCGAATACTGTTTTTGATGTTTTCAATTGACTTTTTGATAATAATAAAAATTCGAAAAATCGTATATGTGCTTTATCACGACCTTAAAGCGTGTCTCAAAGCGGTTCACAAATTATTGTCCGTGGTCATAGGGCCTTACATCGGAGTAGGCTGGAACAAGCGGAGTTAAGTATCTTGTTCAAGGATACAACACAAGTGCTGTGACCGGGACTCGAACCCACAACCCTTCGATCACTAGACCACCGTGCCTCCATAATGGTTGATGGTTAATAATATTTAGGTGAGCTTCCAGAAAGCAGGCTTGGGCAACGAATTCACGTTTGAGTACGAGAACGGTTTCTTATTCATTTGTACATTTTACAAGAGTTCGGTTCGGTTTATGGTTTTGATGTCGCTTTGGTATTCCTATTCTCTAAAAGGTTTTGTGCGTTCTTTATTTACACGGGAAAATAAATATTTAGACAATGATCAAATGATGTAATGATGAAAGCTCTGAATAGAATACATGGAACGCATTGAAGAGTACAAGGTGAAGAAATCAAATGTTTCATGAAGGTAACTGGGTGGAGTAAGATTCTTCTTAATAAAATGACGAGTAAATAGCTAGGCAGCCTTCGACGATTTATTGGTGCTGGCGTATGTGAAAAAAACACAGCTGAAATAATGCATCTAGCTAAATACCATTTACACATCGAAATACAAAATCTACATACATACCTACATACACTATAACTATCGTATTTATAAAGATATATAATATCTATTTATATTATAAAATATTTTTTTTTCGATATAGTAATGTTCAAATTATAGAAAATAGAATGGTAGAAGATTTTAAGAACTCTTGCAAAAAAGCAAACATTTCCCAACTGCGAAGATGTTAACGGCAATGACGCGAACACTTCCATACTTAAAAGAATCGATTAGCGATTGTGAAAAAGGCACAGCTAAAATACATCTAGCTGTACACCACATACACATAGAATACAAAATGTACAAAAACCAGAGAATACCAAAGCGTCAACAAAACCATACTCCGAACTCAAAATCGATTAAACTAAAGGCAATATATGAATAAAAGAAATATGCACATGGAGATCCTCGTAAAAGCAAAAGAGAATAAGGCCAGGTATTCCGAAGGGGTAAGCGTCTTCTGCCTCATCGACGACACCCGCCATGTAATTCTTGATCACATCCAAGTAAACATCAATCCTCAAAGCGAGAACCGAGTCATCATTGTCAATCACAACAAGTAAGCACACTAATAAACAAATTCAAAAACGTCAATCTTCATATCACACAAAAGGTACAGAATATTTCTCGATGATATTAAGATGGCAACCATAAAAATTGCTCATAGGCTTCATCAACTTGCATCTCTCGAATCCCTGGGCCGTAAGTTTGTTGGTCAGCAGCTGACATTTCGATATTCAGAGCAAGCCCTGTAATAATGAATCAACTGCGACAAGACAACACCTTAAGATGAAGTAACAGGGATGTTACTATCAAGAAAGGAGAAGTTCACGATCGGAAAATCGAAATATTCACGTTTATTATACAGCTTAGCAGTAAGCTGCTCGTGTTAGTCATAGTTAAAGTAAAAATCAAAGTAAGAAGTTGATGTTGGATAGTCTGTGTCTTTAACCTCAAGTTCAGTAGGGTATATACGATCGACCAGGTGAGCATACTTCCCTGCTTTTCAACCTATGCTTTTTACATGTCGCAATTATTTCGTTATTCTAGGGCTTGCTCTAAATATCGAGAATTGTGTGATAGATGCCAGCTGCTGACGAACAGTATAAGTTGATAATGATTAAGAGCAAGTTTGATGGTCGTCATTTTGGTCTTATTGAGAGATATTCTGTATATATCCTTGTATGCATAACGTTTTTAATACGCTCATTAGTATGTCCTACCTGTTGTGATTAAGTTGGATGTTCAATATTTTATTTTGGAGTAGTGACATATGATTGGATGTGATCTAGATTTACATGGCGGATATCGTCGATGAAACAGAATCTACTTACACTTCCGGAACACCTGGTCTTATTCTCTTGTACTTTTCAAAGAGTCGGCGTGTATGTGCTTCCTTTGTTCAAATTTTGGCCCTATTGAAATTTGAGTTGGGATTATGGTTTTGTTGACGTTCCAGTATTCTCTGATTTTTTTTTCAATATTAGTTTAATTCATTTAAATTAATGTCGCTACCACGTGAAACCATGGTTTGTAAAATTCGCAAAGAATCTGCCATTATTTTCTTTAAATTGTCATTTAGAAGAAAAACATTTGAGAAAAAAACTCACAACCAGACCACAAATGGTCACCAAACAGCTTG
The DNA here is from genome assembly GCA_947623455.1 of Mimachlamys varia. NCBI lineage: Eukaryota > Metazoa > Mollusca > Bivalvia > Pectinida > Pectinidae > Mimachlamys > Mimachlamys varia. Next base: position 14,794,074 of record OX392531.1, on the reverse strand, counting down.
AACCCTTGAAGCAAAAGAAATTGGTCTTGGAATAATGACAAGCCATGTACTGTACGCGTCCAAACATACTCCATTATATCCAAGTACATCTGTACATAAGTAAGACAAGGTTTTAAGGATTTAGGCAGGCACCTGGTACCATTATCTTTGATATATTGACAACGATATCAAAGCTGTTAAGCTCCTTGATGTATATTGATGTCACGAAGTCGACAGCTTTTCTTCTCTAAGAATTAAATTCATTCTCCCCGGAAATTCCATAATGGACTACTCCAACTTTTGTGTGATATGAAGATGGACGTTTTTGAGTTTGCTTATTAGTGTAGTGTGCCTACTTGCTGTGATTGACAATGATGACTCGGTTCTCATTTTGAGGATTGATGCTTACTTAGGTCGCCATCGTTGTATCATTGAGAAATATTCTGTATCTTTAAGTGATAATTGATTAAGATGGACGTTTTTGAGTATGCTCATTAGTGTGTTTACTTGTTGTGATTGGAAATGATACTCGGTCTTCATTTTGAGAACTTTTTGAGAATGTTTACTTGGATGTGACAAAGATTTACATGGCGAGTGTCGTCGATGAAGCAGAAGACGCTTACTTTTCAGGAACACCTAGTCTTGTTCTCTTGTGCTATTACGAGGGTCTCCATTTCAATATTTCCTTATTTTTATTTTGCCTCTTGGTAATTTATTTTGAGTTCGGATTATGGTTTTGATAACGCTTTGGTTTTCTCTGTGTTTTTATTTTTTTTTAATTGGAAGAATGCAATTTTGTCTTCAAGGGGGAATGAGCTTGCTTGAAAAAACAATTATCCTGTCAATAGTATTTAGATATTCCAATCAACTAATAAAACGTAACGATATTGCTATACATCAAATATATTTATTTTTGTCAAGGTAAGTCAGTGTTATTATGTACATCTGTATTTGTACAGATCAACAGTAAAAATACGAACCCACGATATTTGTACATATATTATACTCAACCTCGATATTGTACAGGTCATGATCAGACAGTATACAGTGTAAATAATGACTCTTTATTGTACAGGTCATGATCAGTCACTATAAATAATCAACCTCTATACTGTACAGGTCATGATCAGTCAGTATAAATAATCAACCTCTGTATTGTACAGATCATGATCAGTTAGTATAAATAATCAACCTCTATATTGTACAGGTCATGATCAGTCAGTATAAATAATCAACCTCTATATTGTACAGGTCATGATCAGTTAGTATAAATAATCAACTTCTATATTGTACAGGTCATGATCAGTCAGTATAAATAATCAACCTCTATACTGTACAGGTCATGATCAGTCACTATAAATAATCAACCTCTATATTGTACAGGTCATGACCAGTCACTATAAATAATCAACCTCTATAATGTACAGGTCATGATCAGTCAGTATAAATAATCAACCTCTATATTGTACAGGTCATGACCAGTCACTATAAATAATCAACCTCTATAATGTACAGGTCATGACCAGTCACTATAAATAATCAACCTCTATAATGTACAGGTCATGATCAGTCACTATAAATAATCAACCTCTATAATGTACAGGTCATGATCAGTCACTATAAATAATCAACCTCTATACTGTACAGGTCATGATCAGTCAGTATAAATAATCAACCTCTATATTGTACAGGTCATGACCAGTTAGTATAAATAATCAACCTCTATACTGTACAGGTCATGACCAGTCACTATATATAATCAACCTCTATATTGCACAGGTCATGATCAGTCAGTATAAATAATCAACCTCTATATTGTACAGGTCATGATCAGTCAGTATAAATAATCAACCTCTAAACTGTACAGGTCATGATCAGTCACTATAAATAATCAGCCTCTATATTGTACAGGTCATGATCAGTCACTATAAATAATCAACCTCTATATTGTACAGGTCATGATCAGTCAGTATAAATAATCAACCTCTATACTGTACAGGTCATGATCAGTCACTATAAATAATCAACCTCTATACTGTACAGGTCATGATCAGTCACTATATATAATCAACCTCTATATTGCACAGGTCATGATCAGTCAGTATAAATAATCAACCTCTATATTTTATAGGTCATGATCAGTCAGTATAAATAATCAACCTCTAAACTGTACAGGTCATGATCAGTCACTATAAATAATCAGCCTCTATATTGTACAGGTCATGATCAGTCACTATAAATAATCAACCTCTATATTGTACAGGTCATGATCAGTCAGTATAAATAATCAACCTCTATATTGTACAGGTCATGATCAGTCACTATAAATAATCAACCTCTATACTGTACAGGTCATGATCAGTCACTATAAATAATCAACCTCTATATTGTACAGGTCATGATCAGTCAGTATAAATAATCAACCTCTATATTTTATAGGTCATGATCAGTCAGTATAAATAATCAACCTCTATATTGTACAGGTCATGATCAGTCAGTATAAATAATCAGCCTCTATACTGTACAGGTCATGATCAGTCACTATAAATAATCAACCTCTATATTGTACAGGTCATGATCAGTCACTATAAATAATCAACCTCTATATTGTACAGGTCATGATCAGTCACTATAAATAATCAACCTCTATACTGTACAGGTCATGATCAGTCACTATAAATAATCAACCTCTATATTGTACAGGTCATGACCAGTTAGTATAAATAATCAACCTCTATATTGTACAGGTCATGATTAGTCAGTATAAATAATCAACCTCTATATTGTACAGGTCATGACCAGTTAGTATAAATAATCAACCTCTATATTGTACAGGTCATGATCAGTCACTATAAATAATCAGCCTCTATACTGAAGTTTTTGTTTCATACGAGGCTGAATTTGTGGAGCAGCTAATCAGGACAGGTACCAAAAACCTTGCCACATCTTTTAATTTCACTTTCAGATATATCGACGATGTGTTGTCTATAAACAACAAGAAGTTTGCTGACCACGTCGATCGTATATACCCTTCTGAACTTGAAATAAAGGACAAAACAGACTCTTCTACATCAGCTGCTTACCTCGATCTCTACTTAAACTACGACCAACATGGACAGCTTACTACTAAGCTATACGATAAACGTGATGATTTCAATTTTCCGATCGTTAACTTTCCATTTCTTGATAGAAACATCCCTGCTCTCCAACCTATGGTGTTTACATGTCACAGTTGATTCGGTATTCCAGGGCTTGCTCTAAATATCGGGATTTTCGTGATCGATGTCGACTGCTGACAAACAAACTAACAACACAAGGATTCGAGAGATGCAGGTTGATCAATACTATGGGCAAGTTTTATGGTCGCCATCTTTGTCTCATTGAGAAATATTCTGTATCTTTAAGTGATATGAAGATGGCATTTTTGAGTATGCTCATTAGTGTGTTTACTTGTTGTGATTGACAATGATACTCGGTTCTCATTTTGAGAACTTGATGTTTACATGGATGTGACAAAGATTTACATGGCGGGTGTCGTCGATGAAGCAAAAGACGCTTACTCTTCCGGAACACCTGGACTTAGTCTCTTGTACTTTTGCAAGGGTCTCCATGTAAATCTTTCCTTTGTTCAAATTTTGCCCCTGGTTTAATCGATTTTGAGTTTGGATTATAATTATGTTGACGCTTCGGTATTCTCTTTTTTTTACTGTACAGGTCATGATCAGTCAGTATAAATAATCCACCTCTATATTGTACTGGTCAGCTATTTTAAATCCACTGTCTCTCTGTATATTATTGACAATATTTTTTACAAATTGAACCCTTCTATCAATATATAAATAATAAATTCTCAATTTTTATATGACAACATATAATATACAATGACCATTGACAAAAAAGAGCATTGTCATTCTGACATCCGGGCTGTTTGAGCTCTGCTCTAACGAGTCTCATTGCTAGACTCTATCTAGGAGTGTGATTGACAGAACCCTTGCATCTATTGCAATTACGAAGTACCGAGACAAGCTTCTTCCTGACAGATTTCCGGATCCATACGTACAACAAGGGATCGATACAGAAACTGAACCCAGCTAAGCCATGCAATAACCCTTTCACTCCATCGGGCGTTCCTCGACCAGTGACTTGGAGAAGGTTGATAAGCTGTAATGTTAAAAGCAAAACAATAATACATATTGTCCAATTATAAGAGAACTAAAGCCAAAATGATAAATACATATAAAATATAAAAAAAACGTCTAATAATAAATACTTATCAATAAACTTCAACAATTTATAGCAATCACTGTTGTTGGTCCGGCTGATAGTGCAGGACATTTACCCTGGATTTCAGAAGAAATCACACATGGTCGGATAGATGATCCCAAACCTTTTCACATCCGGTTGGGGAATCGAACCCCAGGTGTCTTAGTGGAAGGCGAGTGCGCTGTCCATTACGCCATTCGACAACCCATTTTTGATTAATTAATCAGCATTTAAGCATTGAACTGCTGCGAGCTTCTTGATTTGTTTGATCAAATTGATTATAAATGTCATACAAATCAGTTCGATACTTTTACTTATTGGTAATGTTTTTGGGTATTTTTTTAATTATACCAGAGGAAAATCGAAAATATATACATGCATATATATTGCCATACAATGTATCAGACAAGAACATTTAAGGTTCAACAAACCCACTAAATGAAGCAGTAGGCACACTTGCGTTCGACCCCTGAATTGAGTTATTTTAGGGAAACCTTAATTGAACTCGGAAATTATGAATGCCTTGGGAGATACTGAACTGGATATTAGACAGTTACATAGCTAGCTTATTTAATTTTGAAACAGAGCATTAAGGCTCAAATCTTAGCTAAGACAGCCTATCGCACTTTTAACCTGTCGATCGCTTTTAAGACGCTACTGAGTGTTGCGAAATTACGTTAAAAAGTTTATTTATATAACCAGGTCGTGCGGGGCGTTATTTCTCTTCTAATAGTTGTGGAGAAGACTGTATTATAAACATATATGTGGTCATACGAAACTACTACAATCATAATAAAAAAACAAATGATAATATATTTTAGCAGATCATAAATAGGAAAACAATGACTTTGTTACCTTGATCGGTATATAAACTTTACAATATGATATGCCGATTGATTTTTTTTAGTTCGGATTATGGTTTTGTTGACGCTTCGGTATTCTCTGATTTTTTTTTTTATTATCAGTAAGATGATTTGTTATTGGAACGTTGTACTATGGTATTGTACATTCCCTAACCACCAGCATCGACTTGTTTAGGCTGGTATGCCTCTCCATGTGCAGTTCAGTAGCAATTATGCTTCACATGACCTAGGTATTTAAATGAACTTTAAATGTAATATGACATTCGTAAGAAATGACGTAACACACATATATACTGCTGCACCTTTCAAATGTAGTAACAGATGCAGTATGCCGCGAAAAAATTAATAACACTGCATCATTTAGCTGTTTCGTCCTCCTAGGACTCTTTAGCGATGCAAGGGGCCAAAAGGTAGGCATCCAAAATTTCTAAATTAATGTAGAAGCAGAAGGGTTAGGTGCGTAAAACTTTAATTTCTGAATTTAGAAGCAAAAATAAACTATGTCTGTATAATTTCAAAACGTGTACTACGAAAATGTGTATATTATGTACCGTGCCACTAATAAAATGAGATAATAAGAAGTGGAAATATATGGTCACTTTTGCATGTTTGAGGGGCTTGTTGGAATATCCAAATATCAAAACCAATACCAGTGAAGATGAGCCATATCCAAATTTCCACTAATCACTAATTAAGCTAATCACCTTTTGATCATATGGGCCCTGGTGATCAAAATTATTTGACTATTTTTGTTTCAATATCTGTATACTATTCTAGAGACTGGAGTCAGCCTACTTTGTGATCTAATAACATGTTATAACTGTTATGACCCAAATTGTAAACATGTTTGTGATATGTGAGCATTTTATGCCCTTCACGTATAAAGTACTTTAGAAGACTAACACTTTTTATTTTTTCATAAACGATTGTACCGTAAAAATACCAAATCATAAGTTTTGTTATATCAGAAAACCCACGCTGACAGCAATAAGTTAACACTTATTTATAATCTATAATTAAAAAAAACTGATATTTTAACAGATAATGTTTTATTTGCATGTGTCTTAAATTATTGCATGGTTTAAATAAAAGTACTACATATATATGTAATACACCAAATAATCTCGTGCCTGGTGATATTATATCTCGTTTTTCAATTACATGACATGAAATAGTTATATTCCATGTTTTAACCGAGTATATCGTTCCTCATTTACAATTGACGACGTCGACGAGACTGTCGGTGTTTCGTGAAAGAAAATAGAATAATAGATATTCCTATTTATTCATGATTTGCTTTCTGCATCAACTTGATAACTTGATAACTCAAGCAGGTGATTCCTTGTATTGAATTGCTAATTGGGCATTCGCCACTCTTCAGGATGTATTGGAATTCGAAAATACAAATAGACATACATTGTACTTACATTGAAAGGAGTCCAACATATGATAAATCCTAGCGTCATAACTGTCACAAGATTGGCAAACAGTACTTCGTGGGACGGCAGATTCCCTTGGCCCATTTGAAGCTCATGGTCGCCGATTCGTTTTTTCATCTGTAGGACTGCCCTGATTGTTAGTGTGTTGAGGACGACGATGGCGACAATGACTGCGAGTCCCAGTGACGGTTGAGTAATACCAAAAACTCTTTTCGTGGGATCCGACTCGTATGCAAAACTCGAACACGAATAACGATGGGTTTTGGTAGAATACTTCCAGATGGATCCATATCCCATTAGAGGAAGGGATGATATCAACATACTGAAGAGTAAGGCACCAAATGATACCCACAGCCATAATTTGGATGTTATTTTATTCCTATAATAGAATGCAAAGTTGAGAGCAATGAATCTATCCACGGTCAGGATTAGACTCAGTAGTCCGGTGTAGAAAAGGAATAGTGGGTTAAGAATGATCTTGATTTGACATGCTGAGGTAGGAAGTGGGCTTTTGCCAGGATCAACTATCAGCCAAATATAAGAATTCACCAAGGCCAGAAAGTCGAACAAACACAGTAAGAATAATACTACATTTGTCGGTGATTGTAAAGTCTTAACGTCCTTTACAATGATAACAATGGCGATGCTGTTAAAAACGCAGCCGGGAAGAAACACGAACAAAACTGAAATAGCAAACGAAGCGTCAAGTCCCTGTGTTAAAGTCGTTCCATTATTTAATATGTCAATTGATTCATTCATGTTTCTTTCTGACAAAATGCAAATCACCAATTATCCAAGTAAATAATTATTATCAAAGTGCTGTACTTCAGATATAAATATACAGCTAAGTAACAGTTTGGCGAATAACTTCCACTGTGCTTTTATTTCAATGAGAGTATCGACCATCGAACATCTTGATGTCATAGCTGTTGATTCATGGAGTAATCACCAATTAAAGTGATTTGAAAAAATTGTCTATCTCCACGTAACGTAACGTATCCTTAGGCAGATGATACTTAATGCTTTGTGCTTGCCGAGAGCATTGTTTGAGTCATTGCGGCGTCTCCTCCGGTAAATGTGCCGGTATTGGTTGACATGGTATGGACCATACTGCGACAGTGGCAGCAGCTTACATGACTCTGACAAGCTCATTAGAGAAATACAGGTGAATACTTAAACCATTCTTGATTAAATCTGCATTCATAATATGTATCCTGATGTAAGGATAGGGCACCCATTATCGGCTTGTCAGCCGGATATCAGTTATCGAACGCCTTGTCAGAAGTCTTAGAAGTATATATATACAAATCGGAAGAATTATCTTTCTCGTTAAATCATAATCTTTCTTTGCTTCATCAAACTTGATTTATGCTGACAACAAAAAGGTTTGATACAAGCAATACATAACGTCTTTCAGACAAGCTTGAAAATGAGGTCTGAGCAGCTTTGTTTGAGTGACATAGACTATGGTCATGAAGTCATGTTGTACAGACAACAGTAATTCAGGAGCCGTATTGTTCGTTCTTATAAGACAATGACATAAATGACGAGTTATTCAAACTAACTTTACAATGAAACTACAATTGGATTGAATACTCTCACGACTGGATAAATAAAAACTGTGTTATTTAACTACACAATGCTAAAAGAGCTATGTCGTAAACTCTTACTAAACAACGCGAATTAGCGCTACGAGAGCTGTATCATATACTTTAACTAAACAACACCACACGAGATCGTCATATACTTTAGCTAAACAACGCTACAAGAACTGTATCACATACTTTTACTAAACAACAATATAGGAGTTATGTCGTAAACTCTTAATAACAACGCTACAAGAGATTATCGTATACTTTAACTAAACAACGCTACAAGAGATTATCATATACTTTTACTAAACAACGCTATAAGAGATTATCGTATACTTTAACTAAACAACGCTACAAGTGATTATCGTATACTTAAACTAAACAACACCACACGAGATCATCATATACTTTAGCTAAACAACGCTACAAGAACTGTATCACATACTTTTACTAAACAACAATATAGGAGTTATGTCGTAAACTCTTAATAACAACGCTACAAGAGATTATCGTATACTTTAACTAAACAACGCTACAAGAGATTATCATATACTTTAACTAAACAACGCTACAAGAGATTATCGTATACTTTAACTAAACAACGCTACAAGAGATTATCATATACTTTAACTAAACAACGCTACAAGAGATTATCGTATACTTTAACTAAACAACGCTACAAGAGATTATCGTATACTTTAACTAAACAACGCTACAAGAGATTATCATATACTTTAACTAAACAACGCTACAAGAGATTATCGTATACTTTAACTATACAACAATATAAAATTTATGTCGTAAACTCTTACTAAACAACGCTACAAGAGCTGTATCATAATTATATTCTAATAAACAACGGTACAAGAGAGTATCGTATATGTTAACTAAACAACGGTACAAGAGAGTATCGTATATGTTAACTAAACAACGGTACAAGAGAGTATCGTATATGTTAACTAAACAACGCTACAAGAGCTGTATCATAATTATATTCTAATAAACAACGGTACAAGAGAGTATCGTATATGTTAACTAAACAACGGTACAAGAGAGTATCGTATATGTTAACTAAACAACGGTACAAGAGAGTATCGTATATGTTAACTAAACAACGCTACAAGAGCTGTATCATAATTATATTCTAATAAACAACGGTACAAGAGAGTATCGTATATGTTAACTAAACAACGCTCCACGTATTAACTTCCCAAAAAGCTTAGTGGGCTACGCAACAGCTTCACCCAATGGTCAGGAAGGGAAGCATGTATGAGCATTTATATGATGACATAGCTGAGCTTTAATAACTTCATTGGATAATTCTTGGTTTGAGACATGTTCATTGAATATTGTATGGTTAAACACCATGTACACTACAACTCAAGGACACTGGGGCCACGTTGACCGAGTGGTTAAGGTGTTCCGACATTCTACCACTGGCCATCCATCTCTGGGATGCGAGTTCGAACCCAACGCGGGGCAGTTACCAGGTACTGATCATAGGTCGGTGGTTTTTCTCCGGGAACTCTGGCTTTCCTCCACCTTATATGACACTGGCTGTTAAAAAGACGTAAAACCTAAATAAACCAAAATCAAGGTCACTTGCAAACAAAACTGAAACCATAATGCAGACAAAAAAAATCGGGAAAATAGCAAATTTATTTCTGTAAATTGGTTTTGTTTTTTTAATTAGTTGAAAGTGTGATAGTGTAACCAACTAGTGCTGTTTATGAGTGTGTTTGTGAAATAACTACAAACCATGATAAAACGGAAAATCAGTCGATTTTTTTCCGTTAGTCATTTTATAACAAAAACAACTTTGATCACGCCTCTTTCTTAATGAAGCTGTATCGAGGCATGGCTATGATTGATAGTGGCTGTAGCCTTTTGATCATATGTTACTGCATTTGACAAGGCGACAATAAAAAGGTATCTATGTGTAGATATCAAATTCCTCGAAAGCTTAACAAGGATACGACGCATTTGCGCATGTCTTGAATATTTAAAAACATTGAAATCAGAAATAAAATTGTATGTATGAGTTCTTAATATACTTAAACGGGGATGCATTATTTTTTTATTTTGCAGGATTTCTAAAAAAGAAAAAGGGCATTTATAAAATTTCCGTTTATGTCTTATGAAGCTGATCATGCTTTTATCAATACTACGTCCTGATTTAGCGACATTGTTTCCTCTGTAATGCTTAAAACCGTTCGATTCGAGTCCAATTGTATATAAAAAGGAAGATTCACTACAAAGCTCAAATCCGTTTGTTGCGTGTATCAATGGAGATAACACATGTTTATTCTAAGGCTAAAAGCCGTCCGTTCATTGTCCCTACCCGCGTAGACCAATATCAGTACATACAACCTCGGCGGCATAGAAACCTCTTACGAACAGAAAAGACTATCAGTTGATGAAGAAAATTGATATTGATATATTGCAGTAAGCATGAAAGTGTTGGGGCTTTTCAATATTCAAGTAGAATTTTCCGTATCATTTTCTTTCACATTTCTCTATATAATTCACTTAGTCGGGAAATCTTTGGGAGATATCTCCATAAAGGGAATAACTCATTCTGAACAACAAATTATAGAATATGCAAGAATTGTCAATAACGTTTCATGATGCGCAGTTTTTGTTTGTGTTTTACGTCCTATTAACAGCTAAGATCATTTAAGGACGTGACAGGTCTTTGTGATAAAGGAATACCGGAGTTCCCGGAAAAAACCCAACGACTAACGGCCAGCACCTGGTGACTACCCGACATAGGCTTTGAATCTGATACCTAGAGGTGGAGGGTTAGTGGTAGCAGAATTTTAGACATCCTAACCACTTGCCTTTATGTACAAAATACATTCAATCATGTATATTATCTTTGTAAACCATTTCCATACATTATCGAATGTACAAAATGAATCCGATGTCAATTATAGATGTTAAATATGAAAAAGATATATATATATAATATACATGATCTTTTTCATTGAATACACATAAATGTTTTATTTTGGTTTGTCTAAAGTATTTTATGTATTTCGTGGACAATTCATTTTTACGATTTTCGGTGATAAATACATTCAACGAAAGAAGTTGCCACAATTTTCATTTCTATTATGTAATGTTTCGGTATTGTTTTAGATCTTGTGTATGATAGCTTATCATGCACATCATAAACTTTTGTTCATATCTTTGAGAAAAGGCGTTCCTTAACTCCAGACACAGAAATAAGTTTACTTGTTTGTTTAAATATCAATTTTTGCAAGTATTTTAAACAACTTCCAAGCACAACAATTTCACTTCTTTTAGATAGAAAAATAAAATGGTTAGATTTTTCGCTTCTTTTCATACCAGTGTTATTCGGAAATGTTGCTATATGTAGGCCTTCTTAAGGTATTCAGCCCGTAATTAATTTTAAAATATGCAAAATAAAAAATGTGAATTTTCACTAAATTTAGAAAGATTACTATGTATACTCAATTATTGAACATGTTTATCCACAATATTTTTTTCTAACAAAACTTTTTGCAGTATAATAGTGCCACACAACATACTGGTTCAGAAAAATATAAAGAAACCTTGAAATCTACATAAAATGATTTATTCAGTTTTCTTTGAACAAAAACAATGGTTTTTACAAACCATAATAACAGTTATGACTATTTGAATATCTGCTATTAATACAAGATTCATAATATATGTACAAATAACAATATATTGCAAAATCAACACCACAATTTTCACACTCAAAAATCTGACAGAGACCTTTCACAGAGTTAGCTGAGTATAACTAAATAGTTTTCAAAGGTAAAATCTTTTTAAATACTTGCTGACATGTCTATTGTAACTTTTGAAAATATTTCTGATAACGTTTACCACGCGTAACTTAATATTTTTCAGTTTTACTAACCCTACCCCCCTAATTTCCATGATTCACAGAATTGAATGACAATTACATAAAATTGTATTAGAGTCAAACAGACTGTAATAAACACTACCTCTTGAAGGCTACAAGTAGAATTATAATTAAAACTGACAAATTTTGATATTTTGTGACCTTTTGTGACCTTGACCATGACCTTGACCTTCGCAAAAATTAATATTATTGATCGAGCGCCTGCTCTTCACTTTTAATATCATAAATGGAATTCTTTTTTACTCAAGATACCACAAGCACTTAAACCTCAGAAAAAAGCACATAATTTCACTCATTTATGAATAATATATAGGAAATACATGACGTATGCCCTTGACTTTGTGCTTGAACATGCACGGATTTGATATATTTGGATCACTCAATGTTGTGACTATAGTAAGTACATACTGTAATAAATGTTGTCAAAATTCTCTATACAGCACATAAAGCATGAATAACAGATTCATAAAAAGCCAATAATCACAACCTATACCTACATGTATATATATAATATGTTCACAAAACAATTTCATAAATTTTGCTAGAGCACGGAAGGTGAAAAGTTTCTACACACCAGTAATTGAGCTTCCAAATCAAGTATGACAAACAATGTTCTACTATATCTAACTGCCATATCTTTATAGTTTAGGTTAATGACATAGAAACAATGACACTTGAGAGAAGTATATAGCCTCACCATTACTCAGAGAAATAAAATCTCACACCTATTTTCAAGAAAAGTGAAACAAGTATCAAATCATAAATGCACAATACATAGCATACATGTAATCAATCTAATGAAACTTTAGTTAATCTTGTTTTTCAAACAGATCTACAAGTTTTGGTATAACTGAATCAAGGATTCTTTTAGCAGCTGAGATACGTGGCTGTCCATCACAATTCTTTTGCACAAATATTGCTCTCAGTCCATCTTCACCATCTCTTTGGAAAATTTTTTCAGGTGTTGGAAGTTCAAGCCAGAGCCTGCAATATTTTCAGCTGTTGCATGTTTTAAGATGCCTTGTGCAATTAAATTATGTAAAGAAGGCACATTTTTTGCCTTTTCCGCACTAAACTGTAAAGCATGTTGGGCAGCAATAGGAGGAAAACTAAAAGACAGTGTTTCAGATTTTGATAACTTTGCTTCTTTCATTAGCAATGATAGTGCTAAAACATCCTCCTTTGCGTCATGAGCGCCGTATGTTTGACCCAGTATTGAACTCATCAACGTTTCCTGCTTGTAATTTGTCTGCCCTGGAAACACTTTCTTGAATACACTAAGGGAGTCAATAAACCCTTCTACACTTTGAAATAACATTTCAGACTGTTTCAAAGATTTCACTGTGCTCATGAGAACAGGAAAATCAAATTTTCTGTCATTATGGGCCACTAAAATCACATTTTGGTATGTCTGCAGCCAGTTTAGAAATTTCAAGAGACCTGATGTGATATCCTCAGCATCAACATATTTTCCATGTACTGTCATTTTCCCTGCAGTCACAACTATACCAGTAACTTTCATTGCAGTCTCCGTAATTGGTAACTTTGGAATAATGTAGGTATTAAAAATGGCATCATTCTCTAGACCAACAGCAGCTATCTGCGTAATGTGTGGCATGTGTCGACCTCGAACTGAAATTTAGTACATGTAGAAACTAAATATATTGAAGTTAAACTACATTCAATAAACATGACAATATTGTATGTTACAGACACAAATATAATACTTAGGAATGTGGTTATCAACAATACATTTCCACTGTAATAGCACTTTCAAATACACATTGTAAATAAGAATTTCTCTTTGGAATTTTCAATAAGTCAAAAAATAATAATTCGGACCTTTTATGGCTATTTTTCATGAATTCTGCAGAGCGTCAGTGGTCCTTTCATTACGATGTTAGTGATCTTCAAAGCTGTGATGCCAATGACCAAATTTGATTGAAATTGGCAAACATAATTTGGATAAGTAGTTTATAACAATATGAAAAGTTAACGAATGACAGGTCGCAATTTTGCCAATGCGACGAAGACATGTGTTTAACTTGATACATACTCAGGTCAGTAGTTTCCAAGTCAAAAACAACAATGGATGGGGCTCCACTAGGAATGGTGACAGGCTTGAAGTTACCACGGGGAACAGGGTCTGGAATCTTTTCTATATCAACTTCTTCTTCTAAACCAATCTCTGTAAAAAAATAAAAAATGAATGACATTGAAATGAAATACTTCAATAAAAGATTTGTTGAACCCTTTACATTTGTTTTATTTTACAATAATCTCGCTTGACCTTTAGTTTTGAGCTAACATGTATGATTGATTTTTATCTCCAACTAGTACCCAAAACCATTGTAGTCCAGATGGGACATTATTCATGTACCTGATTGGTATGTGTCACCCTCCAGTGCTTGTGAAGCACACTGTGTTAGGTTTCTCTCTTGTTTCAGCTGCATCCTTCTCCTCTTTGTAGACGGCAGTTTTGATTTTTGCTCTACCTTTAAATTTTGCTTTTCCTTTCGCGTTTTTTCTTTCCTTTTTATGACAAATGAATGATAGCCCTTCTTGAAAAATCAATTGTGGTGGTTGGACAAGTAATTCAAAGTTACCCAAACTATCACAATAGTATGGGGAAAAGTTTTTGTTTTCAGATTTGCATTTTTTATTTTTTATCCTAATACTATGCCAAGTAGACAAGAGAAAATATGTTTGTAAATGAAACTAAAATGCAAACATTACCTAAAGACCGGGCTTGAGACCGAATGGTTGCGGGTTCGAGTCACGTCACGGCAGTCTAGTTGAAGGACGCCGAGCTTGAGACCTAAAGTTTGTGGGGGTTCGGGTCACGTCACGGTAGTCTAGTTGAAGGACGCCGAGCTTGAGACCTAAAGTTTGTGGGGGTTCGTGTCACGTCACGGCAGTCTAGTTGAAGGACACCGAGCTTGAGACCTAAAGTTTGTGGGGGTTCGTGTCACGTCATGGTAGTCAAGTTGAAGGACGCCGAGCTTGAGACCTAAAGTTTGTGGGGGTTCGTGTCACGTCATGGTAGTCAAGTTGAAGGACGCCGAGCTTGAGACCTAAAGTTTGTGGGGGTTCGTGTCACGTAATGGTAGTCAAGTTGAAGGACGCCGAGCTTGAGACCTAAAGTTTGTGGGGGTTCGTGTCACGTCATGGTAGTCAAGTTGAAGGACGCCGGGCTCGTGACCGAGGGGTGACAGGTTCGAGTCATGATCACGTCACGGCAGTCTAGTTGAAGGACACCGAGCTTTAGACCTAAAGTTTGTGGGGGTTCGAGTCACGTCACGGCAGTCTAGTTGAAGGACGCCGAGCTTGAGACCTAAAGTTTGTGGGGGTTCGTGTCACGTCACGGCAGTCTAGTTGAAGGATGAAGGACACCGAGCTTTAGACCTAAAGTTTGTGGGGGTTCGTATCACGTCACGGCAGTCTAGTTGAAGGACATTGAGCTTTAGACCTAAAGTTTGTGGGGGTTCGAGTCACGTCACGGCAGTCTAGTTGAAGGACACCGAGCTTTAGACCTAAAGTTTGTGGGGGTTCGTGTCACGTCACGGCAGTCTAGTTGAAGGACACCGAGCTTTAGACCTAAAGTTTGTGGGGGTTCGTGTCACGTCACGGCAGTCTAGTTGAAGGACACCGAGCTTTAGACCTAAAGTTTGTGGGGGTTCGTGTCACGTCACGGCAGTCTAGTTGAAGGACACCGAGCTTTAGACCTAAAGTTTTTGGGGGTTCGTGTCACGTCACGGCAGTCTAGTTGAAGGACACCGAGCTTGAGACCTAAAGTTTGTGGGGGTTCGTGTCACGTCATGGTAGTCAAGTTGAAGGACGCCGAGCTTGAGACCTAAAGTTTGTGGGGGTTCGTGTCACGTCATGGTAGTCAAGTTGAAGGACGCCGAGCTTGAGACCTAAAGTTTGTGGGGGTTCGTGTCACGTAATGGTAGTCAAGTTGAAGGACGCCGAGCTTGAGACCTAAAGTTTGTGGGGGTTCGTGTCACGTCATGGTAGTCAAGTTGAAGGACGCCGGGCTCGTGACCGAGGGGTGACAGGTTCGAGTCATGATCACGTCACGGCAGTCTAGTTGAAGGACACCGAGCTTTAGACCTAAAGTTTGTGGGGGTTCGAGTCACGTCACGGCAGTCTAGTTGAAGGACGCCGAGCTTGAGACCTAAAGTTTGTGGGGGTTCGAGTCACGTCACGGCAGTCTAGTTGAAGGACACCGAGCTTTAGACCTAAAGTTTGTGGGGGTTCGTATCACGTCACGGCAGTCTAGTTGAAGGACATTGAGCTTTAGACCTAAAGTTTGTGGGGGTTCGAGTCACGTCACGGCAGTCTAGTTGAAGGACACCGAGCTTTAGACCTAAAGTTTGTGGGGGTTCGAGTCACGTCACGGCAGTCTAGTTGAAGGACACCGAGCTTTAGACCTAAAGTTTGTGGGGGTTCGTGTCACGTCACGGCAGTCTAGTTGAAGGACACCGAGCTTTAGACCTAAAGTTTGTGGGGGTTCGTGTCACGTCACGGCAGTCTAGTTGAAGGACACCGAGCTTTAGACCTAAAGTTTTTGGGGGTTCGTGTCACGTCACGGCAGTCTAGTTGAAGGACACCGAGCTTTAGACCTAAAGTTTGTGGGGGCTCGAGTCACGTCACAGTAGTCTAGTTGAAGGACACCGAGCTTTAGACCTAAAGTTTGTGGGGGTTCGTGTCACGTCATGGTACTGCGTTATATCTGTCTTCAATCTACTGAGCAGTAAACGAGAACATGGTAAATGTAAAATGGTAGTTAAGAGCGCCGAAATGACAGCACCGGCTGAATGCTCATCAGGGCGATTAGAAAGATGTTGGCTGGTTGTGAAGGCCCTTTAACCACGGATAATGATTTCCAAGCCGCTTTGAGACGACCAGGTAATAACGTAGTGATCAAACGGTATATAATAACCTCGACTCATTATTCTTATTATTTGTAAAAAAATATTGCGGTCTACCGTTCATATAACAGTGTATTTTACCCACCGATCTAATTTGCTGTCATGATCTCCATAACATCCTTCATAAATCAAATAAAACGTAACTGATCAAGTTTTAAAATAGCTCTGCCTGCATGCAAAGCGGCGATGAATCAAAATCATGATGTTTCTCGTCAGGTAAATTTCAATTTATTACTCTTAATGAAGTATCATAATCATACATCACTCTTCTCCTTATTAAATAGTGATATTATATTTCCCATCGCCTGGCAAATAGGGAATTGCAACTGTAATAAATCAAACTATAGAGTTATATGTGACCAGAAAATCATGAAAATCAGCTACACTAATGTGTAATTCTGCCATCATGAATGTAACAGTATCAAACCAAAACTATTTATAAATAGAAGAAACAAAGCATTAAACCGATACCACAAATAGTACCTAATAAAAATAATAGACCTATTTTACCAATAACAATAATAAAGACACTACGCCACCATACTCGCCAGTTACCGAAAGGGGTTGGAATGACCATGGATTTACCAGTCTGGTGGTCAACATTTATGATAAATGATTGAATAGAATGACACGGTTTTAAGACAAGGATCGCAATTATTATTTATTATAACTCATTAATGAAACAAAGTCATGGCGCTTAGTTTAGAACCATCACGTGTCAGGGATACTAAACTTCGAGTCTCCCTCATGTGAATCATTCGCCCCCCCCCCCCCCCGACAGCCCCCCCCCCCACCCCCCCCACACACACCTGTTTCTAGTACCATTTCTGTAACTTCGGACAATCTTTAAGGGAACATACTTGCTGATTTATCAAAACTATTTGAAAATCACAATTTGTGTTAGATACCGTAGATCCCTAATTAGGAATCAGTGGGATGCGACGCTTGACGTTTTGTAGAAACAGATTGACAACGAGTCTCTTAAATTACAAAATGCACTTCATCCCAATACAAAAACAAATGTTGCAGGATCCACGCATGGAATTTTCAGTTTCGCACCAAAGTTCCAATTTCACTTCAACACATCATATGAATGACAAAAGAAATAAAATAACGTATACATACACAAACTTCGTGAAAGTTGCTGAATAAGCCACCAGATTAAAACTCCATTAAAAAAAAGCCTTACTTTTTGGTTTTTAACATATACTGTACTTTGCCCTAATAAACTTTTGCTATGATCAGGAGCACAAGGGCCCGTATTCATGATCCCGTTCTTGTGCTCCAGTATGGATTCTCTGCTCCAATCCTTGCATCCAAAAATCACATTTCTAGTTGAGGTACGAAAAACATATTTGGCACCATTGGAAAGATGGTCCAACTATTTAATAAGGGGCAGAATAGTTGACCACGGAAATTGTACGTGTTTTTAGAGAATAAAAATTACCCTAAACACCTCAGTTCATGTCCAAAACTTGTTACTTGTAACAAAATAATCCTCGTGTCCCTGTGCTCAAATCAAGCGTTTTTATAACTTGCTTAAACTATGTCACACGATCAAAAGCCAAATAAAAACAATGAAAACAGTTTTCTGCTTCAACTCTCTTCCATTCCATGAATTCCTAAACCATAAACAGAATATGATTATTTTTATTAGTTCATAGTTAAAGCAAGAAATTCTGCTTGAGCACAAAACCCACGCTTATGCGTGGGAACGGTTTCATAAATGCAGGCTCTAGCTTTGCCAAGTATAAATATAAATTTTTTTTTTTTTTTTAAATTTTACAACAATAATGAAACAAGTTAGTTATCCAAATTATATTAATCACACCTGTTGGCCCGGATATTAGCGCGCAATGGGTCTTATTGTGAAAGGAAACCGGAGTACCTGGAGAAAACCCACGTATTCGAGCCGGTCACTCCATACGTCTTCACGTCCGGTCGGGGAATAAAACCCATGTCGCCTTGGTGAATGGCTAGTGTGCTATACTCAACTGCACCAACCGACCAACATTTACCTCCATTTGTTAGGGTATTTCGTTTCAATTCCATTCAATGTCACGACGCATCATCTTTTAATCATGTTTCAAATAAGAGATTTCTTTTTGTTTTGATGAGTTAACGGTTTTTCATCATTTTTTAGTTCACCGTTAAATATATTGAAGTGTATACGTAGCATCCAGTCTGTTGTGTAAATATGGTGCCTCCTCATTTCCTTGACTTCATGTTCGTTTTACATTTTTTTTTCACGATGTTGTGTTTAGTTTCAATTTTACCTTTCCTTACATAGCACTAGGCTACGTTTTGGTGCAATTTGCTGAACCAAAGACATAATTTATAATATAGACATTGCAGAATATTTAATTGCAAATACCTGAAAAGGTAGGAAAATTGTATTCTAAAGCACTTATCAATTTCAAAAACAAAAGCAAAAAAAAAAAAAAAAAATTGTTCAAGCAAGCTGATAAGGGCACCATATACTTCATACACGACCTGTAGCAGTAGCAAACGCACAACTAAGCTACAGCTAATAGACTAGCATCGTAATTACAAATATAGAGTAAGAATTCATTGAAAACAAGTGTATAATATATTATATTTGCTGGATTATCTGCCGACGGCTTAAAAATCTAATTAACGGACAGCCAAATGTCACTGAATGAAACAATTAGCCGTCATCAGCCAGCTGAGCTAATAGTTACACAAATCCCTGGCAGGAATATTTAATCAACAGTACAATACTTTACAAGTTCTAAATGCAGAGTGATATTTTGATATGTTTTATAGCCGAATGCGGATTGCTTTTCCAGGCAAATATGTGCCTGTATCGCCCGCTGCAAAATGTTCTTTAAGAAGTTCCCTGAGATACGGTCAGACCTCAATGCCAATTCTTGTGGCAAAGATCCATTATTTTTTCTTGGCTAGTAATTATATATAATTACCAGGAATGGATCTCCACAAATAAGTCCTCAATGTCTTAAGGATCAGTTCCAACATTATGACTGTATTATTTCTTTATGCTCAGCAATTGTATTATTCTGACTGTATCTGTCTTTATGCCGAACAAATGAGCACATGTATAGTTATGGAGTGGGGATATCAACAGGTTTGAAGTTATGATCCATGGCATTGAATCTTACAAAATGCGACAAGCCCTGGGACCATCCGGGATCGAAGCATATGTGAATCGATCACTTTAACACTTTATATCCATCAACTGTATATATGGATCTAGGGTGGGGATCTCAACTGTTCCCTAGTAGTGACTCGAAAACAAGGTATACCTAGATGTGTGGCCGGACCATCCGGGTGTTAATGTAATGATAGTTTTCGTCCCTGGTATAGTTTTGGTATGGAGATCCTAACATTTTCAAAGATGTGACTCAGGGGTGGAGTATGCAAGAGTGGGGCAGACACCAGGGCCAATTATAATACCATGACCCCATCTGTCTCTTTATGTCCAGCACTTGTATATATGTATAAAGGTTTAGGGTTAAAATCGAAATAATGACCTAGGGTTAAGTTAGCAATGGCGAGGTACGTCTTAGGGTCATTCTCTTCCTATTCTACAGATCTGGGGGTCCACTTACAGAATGAATAAACAATACAACATAAGTATAAAATATCACAGTCAGTTATACACGTAACACAGACTTAAATGTACAAGAATATTGAATATAATAAGGTTAAAGGAAGCAGATTTCAACTAATCTTATTTCCTAGTTGTGACTCACAAACTAGCAAAGGTATATATAGTCTTTTGATGAAGTTAATTATGACACAGAAGTTATAACAAGAACATATACATATAATACAGACCAAATTAGAACTAAATCTCTATGGTAGGACTAAAATCCCTGGTTACCAAAAGCATTTCTGTCGCCATGATGTTAAAACTCATTGTCATTCGAAATTGATTCCACTTCGCCCATGTATGCATCCGACTGTACTGGGGTCCGTCTGCAGGCCCTGGCGGGCCCATACTATAGTTAACGTAAATGGATTCCCCTTTACCCATGGATTTCGTTCTAAAGTCGAACTACTTAGAAGAGTTACAAGAAAGCTGAGATGAAAACAGAATACATGCTTGGGCATGAGAACATTTTCATTAATATGGAACCCCATATAAAATAAATGAAGACTTCAAACAAAGATATAACGACATTCAACATACAATTGTGTATTTAATTTTTGTTAAATGTTTACATTACCATATTGTTATACATACGTTGTATACCAATGTATTGAAGTATAAGTCTTCCTCAAAAAGCACGAATTTCTGTGTTAAGTTTGGCACAAACAATTATTTCAGTACGCATCACTCCCAATTCCTCCAGAACCGTTCAGCAAGTTTTGATGAACAAAAGTGAAATACATTGTAGCAGTGTAAACTAATGAACTGCACATCCAGTTACCCAAACCAATCTGATTAAAATCATATCTTGATCTTCGCGTCGTTCCGTAAACTTCTCTCGGCTGCGTTAAGATCTGAGAAAAACCCATAGGGGGTCACGTCCCTATGACCTTTTGCATTAGCCAATCAAATTACTACTGTCAGAATCTTGACAGTGAAATTTTGAGGCGACAAAGCTTGCATAATCGCATTTGTTCGAATATTAATTTCGTCAACATAAAGTTCATGTGGAATAATGTGACGAAATGGCTTACTGGAAGATGACAGGTCATTGGAAAATTATTTTAGTGTTAAGTGAAGAGGCGACAAAGGTCATCTGAACCTGACCTCTTATGGGATATTGTCAGATCCTTGTAAAACGGAGTGAGAACAAGGGTCTGTTCGAAATCAAATATTTGAATAATTTTAAGCGATTCATGCACATTTTTCAACACCTCATGTGGCTTCCCGAGCTCTAACCCCTGGTATATCCTTTAGCACGGGGTGAATGTTGCATACTAGTTCACTTCAGTGGACATAAGCCTTCCATGACACACCATATATACACTTTATGTCTTCATTTTAAACAGGTACGGTTCTTCGTGGTCAACCAGCTGATCCACCTCGCTATTAAGACCACCCACTAATAAGATCACCTCGCTATTAAGACCACCCACTAATAAGATCACCACGCTATTAAGACCACCCACTAATAAGATCACCACGCTATTAAGACCACCCACTAATAAGATCACCTCGCTATTAAGACCACCCACTAATAAGATCACCACGCTATTAAGACCACCCACTAATAAGATCACCACGCTATTAAGACCACCCACTAATAAGATCACCTCGCTATTAAGACCACCCACTAATAAGATCACCACGCTATTAAGACCACCCACTAATAAGATCACCTCGCTATTAAGACCACCCACTAATAAGATCACCTCGCTATTAAGACCACCCACTAATAAGATCACCACGCTATTAAGACCACCCACTAATAAGATCACCACGCTATTAAGACCACCCACTAATAAGATCACCACGCTATTAAGACCACCCACTAATAAGATCACCACGCTATTAAGACCACCCACTAATAAGATCACCTCGCTATTAAGACCACCCACTAATAAGATCACCTCGCTATTAAGACCACCCACTAATAAGATCACCTCGCTATTAAGACCACCCACTAATAAGATCACCTCGCTATTAAGACCACCCACTAATAAGATCACCACGCTATTAAGATCACTTGACTACTAAAACCACCTCATTATTAGGACTATATCACTAAAACGGCTACCTCCCTATTAAGATAACGTTACTATTCAGACCACCTTCCTATAAAGATACCTCCCTATTATACATCACTACATAAAGACTTGCTCATTATAAAGACCACTTCAATATTAAAATCACCTCACTATTAACACCACCTCCATATATGACCACCCAACTATTAAAACAAACTCGCTATTAAGACCACACCACTATTAGGACCACCTCGCCATAAAGACCATCTCACTCTCAAAACCACCTTAATAAGATCACCTCACTATAAAAACCACCTCACTATAAAGACCACCTCACTATAAAGACCACCTCACTTTTAACACCACCTCACTTTTAACACCACCTCACCTTTAACACCACCTCACCTTTAACACCACCTCACTTTTAACCCCACCTCACTATAAAGACCACCTCACTATTAACACCATCTCACTACAAAGACCACCTCAGTTTTAAGACCACCTCACTATTAAGACCACCTCACTATTAAGGCCACCTCACTATTAAGGCCACCTCACTAAAAAGACCACCTCACTATTAACACCATCTCACTATAAAGACCACCTCACTATAAAGACCATCTCACTATAAAGACCACCTCACTATAAAGACCACCTCACTTTTAACACCACCTCACTATAAAGACCACCTCACTATAAAGACCACCTCACTTTTAACACCACCTCACTATAAAGACCACCTCACTATTAACACCACCTCACTATAAAGACTGTCACTATAAAGACCACCTCACTATAAAGACCACCTCACTATAAAGACCACCTCACTATAATGACCACCTCACTATAAAGACCACCTCACTATAAAGACCACCTCACTATAAAGACCACCTTACTATAAAGACCACCTCACTATAAAGACCACCTCACTATAAAGACCACCTCACTATAAAGACCACCTCACTATAAAGACCACCTCACTATAAAGACCACCTCACTATAAAGACTGTCACTATAAAGACCACCTCACTATTAAGACCACCTCACTATAAAGACCACCTTACTATTAACACCACCTCACTATAAAGACCACCTCACTATAAAGACCACCTCGCTATTAGGAACACCTGGCTTTTCACACCACTTTGCTTTTAAGACCACCTCACAATTCCACATTCGTGCAGTCCCTGGTTTTAAAAGAGAGATTTCACTGTATGTGGACAGAGGAGGCATAAAGAGATTACCTCTATTCAGAAATCACCTGTGTAAAGAGACCACTTTTTCTTCCCATTGCAGTCTGTTTCTGTATAAGACTATTTGCAATAGCACTTTACAGGGCTGTGTTCAAGGCATTCGACCATCTAAAGTCGCCATAACCTTCCACCAGCAGGTAACAAGATTGAGACCTAATGGATCAGACAAACACAAGCTACTGGCTGTATGTCCATATCTTTCTCTGGGAACTCCACCACTAAAACTCTGGTACATTCTTAAATGACCATAACACACGCATACTAAACCAAACTTGAAGGAATTGCAAAAAAATGCCAAGGCAATATTTGATTACACTTTGTACAAACTTTGCATTGCACACCTGTCAGGTAGTCTGTAACACTTAAGCTTGCGACAGTTATATAAGTAAAATACCACTTACTTGAACTGGTGGAGACCTCATCAATAGCTTGAGGAAGACATGGTATTCGAGTAATCCAAGGTTGGTTGAATATGTACGAATTTGGTTGGGACAAAACCAACTGTTCCATTCGAGGAATGAGTGGTATTGGAGTAAACCGGGTTCAAGTAAGTGGGGTTTTATTGTATGTAGCTCTTTGCTGTAATTATGATTTGTAGTAAGAGGTATTCAATATTATAAAACTCTTTCATGACCAGGGATGTAAGATTATAAGACTCTTTCATGACCAGGGATGTAAGATAAGAACATTCCACCTGAGGAGTTTTCAAATTTGGTAAAAACTGAGGCTTTAACGAGTGAATAAGCTCAAATACCATGAAATGCTTTGATTGGCCACCATTTTGAACTTTTCCCTTGAGCTTTATTGACGAAAACAAATGATACAGCAAGGTTAGGCATATCTCATATTTGCAAACATAGTTTTGCGCAGAAAAAATAACCTCAGTTTTCTAATGTACACATTAAAATATCAAGGAAATTTTTAAGTTCATCATGTCGCCGTTTTCCTTTTTTACAGTATCAGATTTTACCTAAATTGGGACGTCACGTCATTGTTGCACCATTGTGATGTCACGCCGTGGCTGTATTGCATGGGTAGATGTGTAATACAACAACAGCAATCATAGGTGTATTGCCTTAGACAGGCCAGTATTACACACCTAGAAATGAGAGAAAACCACAGCAATCACAGGTGTATTGCCCTAGACAGGCCAGTATTACACACCTAGAACTGAGAGAAAACCACAGCAATCATAGGTGTATTGCCCTAGACAGGCCAGTATTATACACCTACAGTGATCATAGGTGTATTGCCCTAGACAGGCCAGTATTACACACCTAGAAATGAGAGAAAACCACAGCGATCATAGGTGTATTGCCCTAGACAGGCCAGTATTACACACCTAGAAATGAGAGAATACCACAGCAATCATAGGTGTATTGCCCTAGACATGCCAGTATTATACACTCACAGTGATCATAGGTGTATTGCCCTAGACAGGCCAGTATTACACACCTAGAAATGAGAGAAAACCACAGCGATCATAGGTGTATTGCCCTAGACAGGCCAGTATTACACACCTAGAAATGAGAGAATACCACAGCAATCATAGGTGTATTGCCCTAGACAGGCCAGTATTACACACCCACAGCAATCATAGGTGTATTGCCCTAGACAGGCCAGTATTACACACCCACAGCGATCATAGGTGTATTGCCCTAGACAGGCCAGTATTACACACTTAGAAATGAGAGAAAACCACAGCGATCATAGGTGTATTGCCCTAGACAGGCCAGTATTACACACCTAGAAATGAGAGAAAATCACAGCGATCATAGGTGTATTGCCCTAGACAGGCCAGTATTACACACCCACAGCGATCATAGGTGTATTGCCCTAGACAGGCCAGTATTACACACCCACAGCGATCATAGGTGTATTGCCCTAGACAGGCCAGTATTATACACCTAGAAATGAGAGAATACCACAGCGATCATAGGTGTATTGCCCTAGACAGGCCAGTATTACACACCTAGAAATGAGAGAAAATCACAGCGATCATAGGTGTATTGCCCTAAACAGGCCAGTATTACACACCTAGAAATGAGAGAAAACCACAGCGATCATAGGTGTATTGCCCTAGACAGGCCAGTATTACACACCTAGAAATGAGAGAAAACCACAGCGATCATAGGTGTATTGCCCTAGACAGGCCAGTATTACACACCTAGAAATGAGAGAAAACCACAGCGATCATAGGTGTATTGCCCTAGACAGGCCAGTATTACACACCTAGAAATGAGAGAAAACCACAGCGATCATAGGTGTATTGCCCTAGACAGGCCAGTATTACACACCTAGAAATGAGTGAAAACCACAGCGATCATAGGTGTATTGCCCTAGACAGGCCAGTATTACACACCTAGAAATGAGAGAAAACCACAGCGATCATAGGTGTATTGCCCTAGACAGGCCAGTATTACACACCCACAGCGATCATAGGTGTATTGCCCTAGACAGGCCAGTATTACACACCTAGAAATGAGAGAATACCACAGCGATCATAGGTGTATTGCCCTAGACAGGCCAGTATTACACACCTAGAAATGAGAGAAAACCACAGCGATCATAGGTGTATTGCCCTAGACAGGCCAGTATTACACACCCACAGCAATCATAGGTGTATTGCCCTAGACAGGCCAGTATTACACACCTGGAAATGAGAGAAAACCACAGCAATCATAGGTGTATTGCCCTAGACAGGCCAGTATTACACACCTGGAAATGAGAGAATACCACAGCAATCATAGGTGTATTGCCCTAGACAGGCCAGTATTATACACCTAGAAATGAGAGAAAACCACAGCGATCATAGGTGTATTGTCCTAGACAGGCCAGTATTACACACCTAGAAATGAGAGAAAACCACAGCAATCATAGGTGTATTGCCCTAGACAGGCCAGTATTACACACCTAGAAATGAGAGAAAACCACAGCGATCATAGGTGTATTGCCCTAGACAGGCCAGTATTACACACCTAGAAATGAGAGAAAACCACAGCGATCATAGGTGTATTGCCCTAGACAGGCCAGTATTACACACCCACAGTGATCATAGGTGTATTGCCCTAGACAGGCCAGTATTACACACCTAGAAATGAGAGAAAACCACAGCGATCATAGGTGTATTGCCCTAGACAGGCCAGTATTATACACCTAGAAATGAGAGAATACCACAGCGATCATAGGTGTATTGCCCTAGACAGGCCAGTATTACACACCTGGAAATGAGAGAATACCACAGCAATCATAGGTGTATTGCCCTAGACAGGCCAGTATTATACACCTAGAAATGAGAGAAAACCACAGCGATAATAGGTGTATTGCCCTAGACAGGCCAGTATTATACACCTAGAAATGAGAGAAAACCACAGCGATAATAGGTGTATTGCCCTAGACAGGCCAGTATTATACACCTAGAAATGAGAGAAAACCACAGCGATAATAGGTGTATTGCCCTAGACAGGCCAGTATTATACACCTAGAAATGAGAGAAAACCACAGCGATCATAGGTGTATTGCCCTAGACAGGCCAGTATTACACACCTAGAAATGAGAGAAAACAACAGCGATCATAGGTGTATTGCCCTAGACAGGCCAGTATTACACACCCACAGTGATCATAGGTGTATTGACCTAGACAGGCCAGTATTACACACCTAGAAATGAGAGAATACCACAGCAATCATAGGTGTATTGCCCTAGACAGGCCAGTATTACACACCCACAGTGATCATAGGTGTATTGCCCTAGACAGGCCAGTATTACACACCTAGAAATGAGAGAAAACCACAGCGATCATAGGTGTATTGCCCTAGACAGGCCAGTATTACACACCTACAAATGAGAGAAAACCACAGCGATCATAGGTGTATTGCCCTAGACAGGCCAGTATTACACACCTACAAATGAGAGAGAACCACATCGATCATAGGTGTATTGCCCTAGACAGGCCAGTATTACACACCTAGAAATGAGAGAATACCACAGCAATCATAGGTGTATTGCCCTAGACAGGCCAGTATTATACACCTAGAAATGAGAGAAAACCACAGCAATCATAGGTGTATTGCCCTAGACAGGCCAGTATTATACACCTAGAAATGAGAGAAAACCACAGCGATCATAGGTGTATTGCCCTAGACAGGCCAGTATTACACACCTAGAAATGAGAGAAAACCACAGCAATCATAGGTGTATTGCCCTAGACAGGCCAGTATTACACACCTAGAAATGAGAGAAAACCACAGCAATCATAGGTGTATTGCCCTAGACAGGCCAGTATTACACACCTAGAAATGAGAGAAAACCACAGCAATCATAGGTGTATTGCCCTAGACAGGCCAGTATTACACACCTAGAAATGAGAGAATACCACAGCAATCATAGGTGTATTGCCCTAGACAGGCCAGTATTACACACCCACAGTGATCATAGGTGTATTGCCCTAGACAGGCCAGTATTACACACCTAGAAATGAGAGAAAACCACAGCGATCATAGGTGTATTGCCCTAGACAGGCCAGTATTATACACCTAGAAATGAGAGAAAACCACAGCGTTCATAGGTGTATTGCCCTAGACAGGCCAGTATTATACACCTACAAATGAGAGAGAACCACATCGATCATAGGTGTATTGCCCTAGACAGGCCAGTATTATACACCTAGAAATGAGAGAAAACCACAGCGATCATAGGTGTATTGCCCTAGACAGGCCAGTATTACACACCTAGAAATGAGAGAAAACCACAGCAATCATAGGTGTATTGCCCTAGACAGGCCAGTATTACACACCTAGAAATGAGAGAAAACCATAGCGATCATAGGTGTATTGCCCTAGACAGGCCAGTATTATACACCTAGAAATGAGAGAAAACCACAGCGATCATAGGTGTATTGCCCTAGACATGCCAGTATTACACATCTTGAAATGAGAGAAAACCACAGCGATCATAGGTGTATTGCCCTAGACATGCCAGTATTACACACCTAGAAATGAGTGAAAACCACAGCGATCATAGGTGTATTGCCCTAGACAGGCCAGTATTACACACCTAGAAATGAGTGAAAACCACAGCGATCATAGGTGTATTGCCCTAGACAGGCCAGTATTACACACCTAGAAATGAGTGAAAACCACAGCGATCATAGGTGTATTGCCCTAGACAGGCCAGTATTACACACCTAGAAATGAGTGAAAACCACAGCAATCATAGGTGTATTGTCCTAGACAGGCCAGTATTACACTCCTAGAAATGAGAGAATACCACAGCAATCATAGGTGTATTGCCCTAGACAGGCCAGTATTACACACCTAGAAATGAGAGAAAACCACAGCGATCATAGGTGTATTGCCCTAGACAGGCCAGTATTACACTCCTAGAAATGAGAGAATACCACAGCGATCATAGGTGTATTGTCCTAGACAGGCCAGTATTACACACTCACAGCGATCATAGGTGTATTGCCCTAGACAGGCCAGTATTACACACCCACAGTGATCATAGGTGTATTGCCCTAGACAGGCCAGTATTACACACCTAGAAATGAGAGAATACCACAGCAATCATAGGTGTATTGCCCTAGACAGGCCAGTATTACACACTCACAGCGATCATAGGTGTATTGCCCTAGACAGGCCAGTATTACACACCTAGAAATGAGAGAATACCACAGCGATCATAGGTGTATTGCCCTAGACAGGCCAGTATTATACACCTAGAAATGAGAGAAAACCACAGCGATCATAGGTGTATTGCCCTAGACAGGCCAGTATTACACACCTAGAAATGAGAGAAAACCACAGCGATCATAGGTGTATTGCCCTAGACAGGCCAGTATTACACACCTACAAATGAGAGAAAACCACAGCGATCATAGGTGTATTGCCCTAGACAGGCCAGTATTACACACCTAGAAATGAGAGAAAATCACAGTGATCATAGGTGTATTGCCCCAGACAGGCCAGTATTACACACCTAGAAATGAGAGAAAACCACAGCGATCATAAGTGTATTGCCCTAGACAGGCCAGTATTATACACCTAGAAATGAGAGAAAACCACAGCGATCATAGGTGTATTGCCCTAGACAGGCCAGTATTATACACCTAGAAATGAGAGAAAACCACAGCGATCATAGGTGTATTGCCCTAGACAGGCCAGTATTACACACCTAGAAATGAGAGAAAACCACAGCGATCATAGGTGTATTGCCCTAGACAGGCCAGTATTACACACTCACAGCGATCATAGGTGTATTGCCCTAGACAGGCCAGTATTATACACCTAGAAATGAGAGAAAACCACAGCGATCATAGGTGTATTGCCCTAGACAGGCCAGTATTACACACCTACAAATGAGAGAAAACCACAGCGATCATAGGTGTATTGCCCTAGACAGGCCAGTATTACACACCTAGAAATGAGAGAAAATCACAGTGATCATAGGTGTATTGCCCCAGACAGGCCAGTATTACACACCTAGAAATGAGAGAAAACCACAGCGATCATAAGTGTATTGCCCTAGACAGGCCAGTATTACACATCCACAGCGATCATAGGTGTATTGCCCTAGACAGGCCAGTATTACACACCCACAGCGATCATAGGTGTATTGCCCTAGACAGGCCAGTATTACACACTTAGAAATGAGAGAAAACCACAGCGATCATAGGTGTATTGCCCTAGACAGGCCAGTATTACACACCTAGAAATGAGAGAAAATCACAGCGATCATAGGTGTATTGCCCTAGACAGGCCAGTATTACACACCCACAGCGATCATAGGTGTATTGCCCTAGACAGGCCAGTATTACACACCCACAGCGATCATAGGTGTATTGCCCTAGACAGGCCAGTATTACACACCTAGAAATGAGAGAAAACCACAGCGATCATAGGTGTATTGCCCTAGACAGGCCAGTATTACACACCTAGAAATGAGAGAAAATCACAGCGATCATAGGTGTATTGCCCTAGACAGGCCAGTATTACACACCCACAGCGATCATAGGTGTATTGCCCTAGACAGGCCAGTATTACACACCTAGAAATGAGAGAAAAGTGAATAAACAAGATGTCTAAAGGGCTTGTGTCGATTCCGAATGACTTTCATTGTGAGTTAAATGGCTAACAGTATTACAATAATCAACAACTATAGTCATATTGTACTTTATTTTCGCTCAGATATATATATATATTAGAAACAATGGATAAAGACTGACATCGTTTTCAGTCCATGTTTTTCGCTATTTCGCTAGTGTTTGCAGCTTTGCTTTATTTAAAGACTCTATTTTTGCATAAAATTGCTAAAATAACATGATTTTAACACAATATTTTGGCAAGTCTCTTAATGCCATCGGTCTAGATTGAAAACATTATGTCAAGTCTCCTAATGCCACCAATCTAGAGTGAATAATTTATGTCAAAACTTTAGGTAACCATATTAGAGTGAATACTCTGTTAAGTATTTAGGCAACCAGTTGTGAGCGAATATTTTGTTAAGTATCTTTCAGCCACCAGTCTAGAGTGAATATTTTGTTAAGTCTCTTTCGGCCACCAGTCTGGAGTATTGGACTTAACAACCAGATTTTCCCCTGACTCTGTTTTCACACTGAGATTTTTACTGGCCTCTGCTATCCGCAAAAGACCGAGTCCATATTTGCCCACATATCCTCGAATTTTCCCGGCAGATTTCCCAGTCTCTGTGGCAATGTTAGCTCCAGCTGATAAGTTCTGAGGTTCACTTAAAGTGTAGAAAAAAAATAGTTTACAGAACAAGAAAATTCACTACACCAGCAAATGCAAATAAGGAAATATATTAAATAAATATCTTACCGATAATATTTAAAAGAGTTATGTTTTTGATATGAAGAATGAGCAACCTTAACTTGTTAGGTTGTAAATCGGACATCCGACCATTGACTTCCAGATGCAGCTTAGATGCTTCTTCAAAAATTGGGCATATTTTCTTTATGACTTATAACATATTGTCTTTCTACTTTGAATGGTTTCGAAAACCATTCATTTAAAATCATGAAGATTATTTTGAATTATTTTTGACTAATAAGTACTTTCTTTACTTACACGTCAAACTGGAGGGGCATGAGTCGCTTGCGTGTGACTCCCGTGTGAAATGTTCTTGCGGTCAGTTCCTGTCCAACATAACAGCCCTTGTGGAAACACACTGAAAAGTAACACGAAGCTTTGTCACTCCCACCAAAACGTACAAGAGGCCCACTGGGTCTGCGTTACTCACCTGTAGTAAACTTTCTTTAGCTACATTTTATTGTGTAAATGTGGACAGTCTTAATTCTAATATCCTTTGAAGCCTTCAGGCTATTACCATGATTTTTAGGGGTTTTTTTCCTGTAAAGTTTTGAAAATATTTGACCCTTTGGCCTTGAATACAAAGAATTCTGATTTATTCAAATACAGATTGTAGCCCCTAATTATACATGAATAGTCCTAACCAGCCTTGGTGGATTCGTTTCACACTGTTTGACCCCTGATAAACTGGTAAGTGCAGGTTGGACTGTCTGCATTCAACAATTGGGGGTGAACTTTCATTGGGCAAGCCTATGTAACTAAAATGAATGTCAATTAAAGGCCCAATATAAGTAACTTTCTGCAAAACTTAAAGCGAAAATCAAGCCTAATAATTTGTTTATATTTATAGATTTAGTTCAGATTAACTGACATCAGCAATATTCAAGTCTTAGATGAGTTCTTACGCGGTTACCGGTACAGCAGCAGTTGAAACACGGTATTTGTAAACACGCATCCAGTTCAAACTGTCTTCTACCTTCAGTTTGTTGTTTAAGTGGGCCCCATCTGAATGATTTTCAATTCTTTGGATTTTTCTGTCAAGAATTTCTTGTTAGTTACTGCTCAGGTTTACTTCGTTTTAGGCTTATTTTTGCATGGTTATCAACTGGATTTTTTTTCATAGTTTTTCAGAATCCCGAAAAAATTTCCCTGAAGTTATGTATAATGGGCCTTTAAATTTAACCTCATATGTTGTTAATTAATATTGTGAGAAGCATAATTTATGCATGAATTCATCCAAAATTACAAAGAATTAAAAAGGACAACTTTGGAATATTTCATCTGTCTTAACTTAAAAAGTCTTGTGACTTTTTATCACAAACTATACCATGTTTTATGTTATGATATATAATGTCATGTCCCCCCTTGAACACTTTATGAAAGAAAATGTTCCAGAAAAGATACTATTGAAAACATTGCACTTATAATCATTTGACCTTTGATTTTCAGGTCAAGGTCAAAATGACCTAAAGGCATTGTAATGCATAAATGCCTAAGGGTCATACCTGTCAA
Source organism: Mimachlamys varia (assembly GCA_947623455.1). Classification (NCBI taxonomy): domain Eukaryota; kingdom Metazoa; phylum Mollusca; class Bivalvia; order Pectinida; family Pectinidae; genus Mimachlamys; species Mimachlamys varia. Next base: position 14,760,833 of record OX392531.1, on the reverse strand, counting down.
TCCTCCCTCATTAGGAGGGATATCCTCATTTTGACCAAAATTTACCAATCTCCCTGGACATCTCCCTCATTTAAGTCCAAACCCACAATAACTCAAAATCTACATCTTCATTCTGGTCAAATGATATCCTAGTTACTGCAGGATGTGTAATGACCATAATAGGTGTATCTGGATCAAATGAATACTTTGTGAAGTTATTTTGATACATAATAAGGGAAAGACAAATTGAGCAATGCAGTTTCAGTCGCAATTCTCCCTCATTGGAAATGTGGAAAGAGGGACATCTCCCTCATTGGAAATGTGGAAAGAGGGAGATCTCCCTCTTTGGAGGTTTCAGAGGTTGACACCTATGAAGGTGATACATGTTTACAGCCCAAAAAGATCCTACATGAAGGACCAGAACAGTGTTAAATGCCTCACCTCCATTTAGATAGACTCCATTACTCTCCAAGGGGAAGCAGTTCCCTGGGGGTAGGTCTACCACGCCCTCCCCAATACCTGACTGGTATCGCTGTATGTGGTAGTCCTCTTCACAGGTTTCTTGGCTAACCCCAAACCCTGAAAAAGAAATTGGATACACATTTAACTAGAAAAATAGTGCTTGTAAAACATGCATGTCTCCTTGACCCTGAAAGTTACTCATTTGAGTGATTCATGACATTGAATTGGGATTAGCTTACATGAATTAAACTATATATGCCCCCCATGTCCCCCCTTCCCACCCCCACCTCTGGTATTTTAACTGTAGAGGTTGGTTATAAAAGAAAATAAAAGAAAAAAAGCCCAATATACATAACTTCAGGAATTTGTTTCGTGATTCTGAAAAATTTTGAAAAAAATCCACTTGATAACCATGCAAAAATAAGCCTAAAACGAAGTTAACCTGAGCGGTAACTAACAAGAAACGCTTGACAGAAAAATTCAAAGAATTGTGTTTACCATGTAACCGCGTAAGAATTCATCTTGAATATTGCTAATATCAATTAATCTTAACTAAATCTATAAATATAAAATAAGGGGGTGGTTGTTAAAGAAGATATCTATATGACACTTGACTCAAAACCTAAAATCCTTATTTCATGTCGAGAAAATTTCTCCATTTTCCTTTTTGACTTTGAAAATTACAAAAAACAGGTGTATAATGCTGTTTAGCAATTGCAGTTTTTACATGTAGATCAACTCTAAAAATCCTAACGTAAGTAATAAACAAATATCAATGGAAACTTCACCTGTAAGTGCAGACTGCAAGTTGTCCGCTATAATCCTCCAGCCAAAGCTGTTCACTCGAGGATCTTGGCTAGCCGATATTATTCCTGGCAGATGGTTGTCGAAGGAGAAGTTCTGATCATGTTCTTGACACAGAGCAGCATACACTTTGTGATCGTCGGACACATCAGCAATGTCGACCTGGAAAATAGAGAATTAGCTAGCGTTGTAATTGTAAGAGGAAAGAGAGTAATACAAAGAGACCTGAAATCCCAAACTTCCTTAGTTGAACAATCTACCACCGAGCTAAACAGAAATTCCTTCTATCATAAAGCTAGAAGGCTTCCGTAACCCTATGTACGATTGAAATCTGCAATACTTCATATACTTCCTTATATTATATAAAGTAGACTTTGAGGTTACAGAACGCCTAACTAGCCTCAGTTAGGGTAAATTTCTGTTTAGTCAAGCAGTAGGGTGTCCAACTAGAGACCGAAGGATAGCTGTCTTATCTGGTCTTATCGGTTACTTTGATAAGAAATGTCATGTTGAATTAGGGGACAGTACTCTGTATTCAGCTGGCTCTTTTCCCAAAAGAAATATGCTAAAAACTGAGAGATTGCAGTGTGTTCATTTAAAGGGGATAACTCAGTTCAAAATGGGTCCAAAATGTCCATATTATACTGGCTTTTCCACAATAATTTTAAAAGAGAGGCATTGTTAAATGGGTGAATGCATATTTGACATTTTTGTCAAAAAAAAAAATACATATTAATTCAAACTAAAAGGTCACAACAACGAAATGAATCCCATTGAGATAGTGTATAAGCTCCTAGAAAAGTGTCACATAACTATCATTTTGCGTGCACAGACAGACATCGGAAAGATAGTCGGACAGATGAGCTTATTCCAGTATACCCCCAACCTCCCCAACTTTGATTAAGAGGGTATAACTATTTTATGAAAACTATCTAACATTCGTAAACTACATGTAATTATAACTGTTAACTTATTTCAATTCCTTCAGTACTGAAGCAGCAGATGAAATTACCCACCAAATTATCAAACTCTAAATCCAACCTGGGACCTTAAAACTCTAAATCCAACCTGGGACATCAAAACTCTAAATTCAATGTGACCACCTACCTCTAGATCAAACCCAGGACCTCCAGATTCTAGATCAAACCCCAAACCTCAAAACCCAGACCTCCAAACTCTAAATCAAAGCTGAACCTCCTAACTCTAGGTCTAACCCAAATCTCCAAACTTTAGATAAAACACAGACCTCCTAACTCTTGATCAAACCTGAATCTCCAAACTTTAAATAAAACACAGACCACTAAACTCTATATCAAACCCGAACCTCCAAATTCTAAATTAAACATTGACCTTAAAACTCTAGATCAAACCCAGGACCACCAAGCTCTAAACCAAACCAAGGACCTCCAAACTATAGCTCAAACCTGACCTTTAAACTTTAGATCAAACCTGGAACATCCAAACTCTAGATCAAACCTGGAACTTGAAACACTAGATCAAACCCAGACCTCCAAACTCCAGATCAAACCCCGGACCTCCAAACTTTATATTAGACCAGGGACCTCCAAACTCTAGATTAGACCTGGGATCTCAAAACTCTAGATTAGACCCGGGACCTCCAAACTCTAGATCAAAGCCAGGACCTGCAAACTGTAGGTTAGACCCAGGACCTCCAAACTCTAGATCAAAGCCAGGACCTCCAAACTCTAGATCAAAGCCAGGACCTCCAAACTCTAGATTAGACCCAGGACCTCCAAACTGTAGGTTAGACCCGGGATCTCCAAACTCACAGATCAAAGCCAGGACCTCCAAACTCTAGATTAGACCCAGGACCTCCAAACTGTAGGTTAGACCCGGGACCTCCAAACTCTAGATCAAAGCCGGGACCTCCAAACTCTAGATCAAAGCCAGGACTTCCAAACTCTAGATTAGACCCGGGACCTCCAAACTCTAGATTAGACCCAGGACCTCCAAACTCTAGATTAGACCCGGGACCTCCAAACTCTAGATTAGACCCAGACTTCCAAACTCTAGATTAGACCCAGACCTCCAAACTCTAGATTAGACCCGGGACTTCCAAACTCTAGATTAGACCCGGGACCTCCAAAATCTAGATTAGACCCAGGACCTCCAAATCTTGATCAAAACCGGGACCTCCAAACTCTAGATTAGACCCAGACTTCCAAACTCTAGATTAGACCCAGACCTCCAAACTCTAGATTAGACCCGGGACTTCCAAACTCTAGATTAGACCCGGGACCTCCAAAATCTAGATTAGACCCAGGACCTCCAAATCTTGATCAAAACCGGGACCTCCAAACTCTAGATTAGACCCAGACTTCCAAACTCTAGATTAGACCCAGACCTCCAAACTCTAGATTAGACCCGGGACTTCCAAACTCTAGATTAGACCCGGGACCTCCAAAATCTAGATTATACCCAGGACCTCCAAATCTTGATCATAGCTGGGACCTCCAAACTCTAGATTAGACCCAGGACCTCCAAATCTTGATCAAAGCCGGGACCACCAAACTCTAGATTAGACCCAGACTTCCAAACTCTAGATTAGACCCGGGACCTCCAAACTCTAGATTAGACCCGGGACCTCCAAACTCTAGATTAGACCCGGGACCTCCAAACTCTAGATTAGACCCGGGACCTCCAAACTCTAGATTAGACCCAGGACTTCCAAGCTCTAAATCAAATCTCAACCTCCTAACTCTTGATCAGACATGGACCTAAGAACTCTAGATCAAATCCGGAACCTCAAAACTTAAAATCCAACCTCAGACCTCCAAACTCTACGTTCAAAATGGGACCTCCTATCTCTAAATCAAATCTATTACCTCCAAATTCTAGATCAAACCTGGAATCTCAAAACCCAGACCTCCAAACTCTAAATCAAACCTGATCCCCCTTACTCTAGATCAAACCCAAATCTCCAAACTTTAAATAAAACACTGACCTCCAAACTCTAGATCAATCCCAGGACATACAAACTTTAGATCAAACCTGACCATCCAACTTTAGATCAAATCTGACCATCCAACTTTAGATCAAACCTGGATGGATGCCCTGATTCAGCATTATGACCACTGGCAAATATTCTCCTCTTGTTTTTCTTAATCTTTAACCCCAAAGAAAACACTTTTCAAAACAAGTATCCTTTTGTCAAAAAATCAATGAGAACTTACTAAACAACAGGCACCATTGACAGAGCAGAGGAAAATGCATAGCCAGACCAAGCTCTGATTTCAAGACCTTCGAACTCGGGATTGGTACCCTAACTAATCCAAACACCTGGCCACCTGTGATTTAAACACTGTCTAGTTCTGTTAACATTACCAAACATTTTAATTATGTAAGTCAGCACAGCCAATGTTTAACTTTCAATAAATAACATGCAACATTTTGTGTGTATAAAGCACTCACCTTCTTCCTGATTTTATATCGTTTGAGTACTTTGATGAGCTCTGACGTGATGTTAGTGTCACTCTCCACTAGGAGGACAGACTTTCCGGATACATCCGTGGAGTGATACATCAGTAGGTCATACAGAACACGACCCTGCAAAAGAGGTCCAGTGGTCCTGTTTCACTCATGTCTTGTTTTATCTGAACTAGGCAATGAGTTTAAAAGAAAACTCACACAAAACTGAGACAATGACTGCCATCAAATTTTCAAATTCCAAAGAGTAAAATGAGTAAAAAGATTGAAAACTACAGGAACGCTTATACCATGTTTAAGCTTGGTTAAAATTAAGATCTATGAAGTTAGAAATTATGAAAAAAACACAAAATATCAATTTTATCAAAAGCTGCAGAGTAAGAATGTTTCTTAACTGTATGCCTAAAAGATATGAACTCATTCACCCCTGAACTTTCATAGAGAACTATTCCAACCTTAAATTGGAAGAGTTTAAATGTGTCTTCGGGGGTGAATGTAGTCTATAGTATACCTGTACATTAAGCATCAGCGTGTACAGACATGGATTTTTGTCACCAACGACAGCGACATCGTTTGTGACTAGACCCTGGAGGAATGGGACTGTGTCGGGCCCCTCCAGTCTGATTACTCCGCGACTCCTCAAAGGATGAACGCTCCACTTTGTCTCACTGAAATGTCGGCGAGATTGGACTGCTACAGTTTTTATACACTGGTGGCTGTGTTTACATTTGTAACAGGGGTGAGCTGACTGGATGGTTGCTCTCCAGGAAACACCTTGTAAACTCCTTAATTGTGACAGTAAACCCCTCATCTTTACTCAGCTTCATACATCCTTTTGTGAGGAGGAAAAGAAGAAAAAACAGTACATTTATGATTACATGTATCTATACATGACACAACTCAATTATTTTGAAATCAAATGATGCTAAACACTGATGATAAACAATGTAAAGGACATTGTTGCCTAAATTTGCTCCGTTTCATGAAAACACACTGGTGCTTATGGACATGAATTTAATTAACATGAGGCTAATAACAGCCTTAAAGGGCAAACTCATGTGGAATTTAAAACCCTTTTCGAGGTTCCACAATAACAGAATAATATCAACTATACAATAACAAACATGGAATGGAAGCATAGGAACAATCGAAGGCATATCTTCTATATATGTAATAGGACGAGGAAAAGTGATAAAGATCGTACTATGGCTACAGCTCGAACTCACAACCCTTGGGTCTCCAACTCAAAGTTCATAGAGGGGGAAAATTGCACCAAGCCCGGTTTGTCAAAATACAGAAGTTAGAATGAGTTGTGGGCACCATATGTTTGCAGCATTTACGATGAAGCTAATAGACCTAACACTCGTACAAAATGTTGGGCCCAAAATATATTCTAAAACAAAATCAGGAAAGATGGATTATGATAAATTGTTTGTGTATATGTAGATGGTCATAATATTATACTGGACTAGTCTGAAGGGTTCTGACTCTCTGACCCGCTAAATATTTTGACGACAGGCGGGTGCGAGAGTCAGAATTCCTGCTTAGCAAAAAAGTGGAAATTTTACCGGCCCGTGCATGGGTCGCCTTTTAAGTCATTTTTTATAATATGAAACATTTCCGATCACATGTAAATTAATTATCAATGGAAAGAACAGATATTTTTCTACTGACATTTAATCAAGTCACAGGAGGTCGTAAACCAACTGTCGTCATCCATTTCTAAAAAATAACCAGTTTCCTGATTTCTGTTTGAAAATGGCCGCCGCCTCACATCACGTGATAAAAAATAACTGGGTTAGACAGAAATTCTCAGAGAGTCAGAACCCTTCGGACTAATACTGGACCTGTATTGTTAATATTAACATATACTGCACACACACTGGCTGGGAGAGTCAAGGAGAATTGAGATTGTCAAAGTGAAAGTTGGCATCGACACTCGTCAACTGCTGTACAGACTGTCAATGTTATGTGATGATTATATTGTGTTTAACACATTGGTAGAGGAATATTTTAATATATGATTTACGCGTACAAATTGTTATTTAATATGCTACATTGTACATTAAGTCACGTTCACAGCATTGTAATTCACTTGCTTCTACATTGTATGTTGTTGTGGTAGTCTTAAATGACATATACATGTATATTAGGCCTATGTTCTGCTCACACGAAGGTGTCTTCTCACGTGTCAAATTCAGGTTAAACCTACATGTACATTTGTACATGTAAAATGTACATGTAGATCTGGAACTTAATACACTTTTTTCTGCAGAAAATATTGAGAGCCTAGATCTACTTGCTTATTCAGTTTAGTTGACATCAATTCTGAAGTCCTCCTTCATGGTTTTTCCTTGTTATCAATATAATACAAACATCAAAACACATCAGTAATTTATACATACCAGGTCGAAAAACCTATTCAACTGCTGTAACCTTGTAATGTGCTGTCCTAGTTTCGTTTTTATCAAGGGCGATAACTCTTATTTAACAGATCAAAAAATAAATATAACTATGTTTTAAAAATAAAAATATTTTTAAATTGAAGAAAAGGGACAGGGAAAACAATATAAAATGTCTTGATCTGGTGTTTCGGCTGAAAGGATTTAAATTTTTATTGATATTGACTTTTGTAGAACATTTAGCCCGAAACTACTACTTCCGGATTTGACACGAGCCACCGGCATTTGATATGAGGACTATCGAAACTCTCGCTTGAAAGTGATCACATACAGTCATCCGTGATGATTGGCAATCTAATGTTGAGACTTATTCATTATGTGCTTTCTCTTGGGATATTTGTCAAACACTGGATTCTCCATTTTCCATATCTTGGCTTAGCTTTCCATCAGAAAGCTCTGACCGGAAGTTTAAGTAATGGTCTGCAAGCACAGATTGAGGCTGATGCAAGATCGTTTCAAAAGTTACCACATCATTTGGGTCTGCTTGTCTTGGAGAACGATGTCTCATTTTCAGACATTGCTAACTTGCTTGTCTGGTCGATAACTCTTGGGATTTCCTATATCAGCGTATTTGATATCAATGGTGAGGCCAGTTTTAAAACCAAACTTTGGCCAAAACAAGATGTTGTTAGTGACTTGCTGTGTGTGTGTGTTTTATATAGATTTGATGCTTCACTATGTGGTAGATTTTAATTGTATATAGGATTTATCATTATTATCGCCTCCTTGCTAAGCACAAGAGGAATATTTCCCTTCAGCGTAGTTCATGCTTATCCGATCAGGAGGCAACGTACAAATGTAGCCCGGGTTTCCTCTGGCCCTAACACCAGATTTCGACATATTGACTGATGGATGTCTGGTGTGGGACGGGAGCACATTCTTATGAAATATGTGGAATTATCTGACACCTTTCTGTGGCTGAGAGTTTTGAGGTGCTAACAAGAAAAATTGACAGACACATTAAACTGTACCTCACATACTGTATGTACATGTAGTTGTTTAATGTAAGGAAGAAAATTTCGTGCACTTCCGATATCAGAACCCTCATTCTAATTTATTAACTTTTCTGGCGAGAATCATTCGTAGCTCCTCGATAGACCTGCAAGGTTATAATTAGTACCCGAATGAGGAAGTGCATTGTTATTAAATAAAAACGTATGGAAGAATTTGTTCTCTCATGAAAAATCAGTCTTTACATGATGTTAAACTTCACGGGTATTGAATTTTTTTAGATTGCCAATATAGCGAAATTATTAAATCCCCTTTGAAAATTGAAGATAATGTTCTTGTTCAGAAGATTTCCAAACAGCGTCTTTATGTTGATAAGTCACTCCCTGATACCATTTGATATTGGTCAAATTCCACTTTTTGATATGGCAGTGCATTCTGGCCCCAAACCAGATATGGTTTTGGGGCCAAAAAAAACATATATTTCCTCTGGGATTGCTTGTTCACCCCGATGGAAGTGTAACAGGATAGAGAATAGTGTGCTTCCACGGAACACACCAATCCAGGTTCTAACTCCACTGTAACCACAGGGAGGGTCATGGACACCATTTGTAACAGGATAGAGAATAGTGTGCTTCTACCGGGGATCGAACCCTCGATCTCCAGTTTCCTAGTCGGACGCTTTACCACTGAGCTACAGGGAAATTCCCTTTAGCTCGAAGGTAGAAGGCGATCTAAATCCTATGTACAATTAAAATCTGCCAAAGAAGTGAACTATCTGATGGAAGTGAACATTGTTTTCCTCTTAAAATGGTAGTAAGGAGGTATTTTTCTCAGAAGTCTAAATTTTCCTGCATTAAACTGTTTTTTCTGCTGTACATTTTTGGAAAAAAGAGTTCATGGCATGGCAGAAAGTGCAAAAATGATGATATGTCAGTGTGCTCATTTTTGTTCTGCGATTAGTCAAAGATACCTATTTTACAAAGTAAGTGATTTATGGATGTACTCTTCTGAGGTTTCAGTCATGTTCAAGTCTCTTTATGTCACATTTAAAGATTTTATGTTATATTGAAGAAAATCTGATCAATTTCAAGAGCAGATATGCATCTAAAAAAATGTGAAAAAATACCCTCAATTTTTCAAGTTTTTCCTTTAAAACTTAATAAAGAAAAGTTCTGATATCAAACTTTTTAAAATATACAGTGGATGAAAAGAAAATGGGTTTCTCTTTCAAAAACTGTCATAAAAATGGGGGGTAATTGTGCTTAATTTTTTGTCCCTTCATCATTTGTGTTATTTTTCAAAGTTTCTGATTCAAAAGTAAAAACTGCTCCAGTTACACTCAATATATGAAAAAAACTAAAATCATATAAATATCCACTTTATTGCATAATATTTCTATGAAATGGAACATTATAAAGTTGCATGTACAGCAAAAATGAGATACTATAATTAAAAATGGCGAAACTGATGTTTTTAAAAGATCAATCTAGCATCAGAAAGGTAAAATTTCAGTCTTTCACGAAGTACAAAATATACACAGAAATATGCATAGAAATATGCATTTTTAAAATGGCCACTGAATTGTTTATTTTTTAGAATGCATATAAAAAAGTTCTACAAGCAACAGACACCTATATTTATGACACAGTTTTCAGTTGCATATATATATGCTATTAAGATTTATCATGCTTTCTTCAATATAGCATGAAATCTTTAAATGAGATCAAAACCAGGCTTGAACGTGGCTGAAACCTCAAAAGAATACATCCTTAACTTCATTTATGGAGGAAAATATTCAGTGTGACATATTGCCTGATTCTCATGAGGTTGGCAAACCTGAATAATGTTGTGTGGTCTGGAAAAAACCTCCTAAAGCAAATGTATAATTTCAAAGTCCATACATTGCCTTTTATTGTTGAGTGAGGGACAAAAACATCATTTTGTATTGGCACTTGAATTTAACATTCAAATCTCTCCAAAAATAACACAGATATTCTTGATTCCAACATTTTTTTGGCCTTCATACTCTTTATAGTCCAACTGCACATCTGCTTATCTATAGCTAGAGGCTGAAAGACTAGAGACAATTAGATTATAATTCATATGTATAAGACTGACTTTAGAGAATAGAAAATAAATGTATTGGTATTAGTGATGGGACGATGATTGGCTATAATCGATTAATCAGTAATTGACCATCTTCCCATGCGATCATCGATTATTATTTCTGATGATCGATTAATCGGATATATTGCATGGAACAAGGTATTTTGTTCAATATAAACAAACTTACTTAGATTTATTATTGCTTGGGAGCTCTAGAAAAACATAGTTTATAACAATTTACAGTTTTGAAGATCTTTTTGATATTGTATTATAAGTAATATCATGCACAATTATGTAGACCACTTCACCACATTGTTTATGTCGAATCCAGTGTCATGAGACAAAATACCTAAAAATATCCAAAATTTATTATTTTAATGTAGCCTATATCTTAATCGATTAATTGAATCGTTTAGTAGAATATGTTACTATTGATGAATTATCTTTCGGTTTTTCTATTGGTAACCATTGTGTTGGAGATGAGCTGCATTGTACTTAAGAATTGTTCATTTAATTTTCTGTTTAATGTTCTTTCTGATGGTGTTAAATCTAGAGTTCAGTTTTCTGTTTTGTTTATTGCAGGTGAATTCAAAAGAAAACATGACCTTTTAAGGGAAGAGATACAGAAAAGCCAACAGTCCATTACAGACACAGAGAATACCAAACACAATATACATATACATTCAAGTTTTACTGACAGACGAAATGTCTATCAAAATGGTAGGTTTTACTTGTTTTCACCGACTATATGTAAGCTTATATATAGAGGTTAATCAATGGTTTCCCGTTAAATATCAAATATACATGTATTTCACGAGTATGGGAGATTTTTTTATTTTCACGAGTACATAGCAAGATCGAGTAAAAATATTTTTAAAATCGGCCATACGAGTGAAATATATCTGATATTTAATGGGAAACCATTGAATTTTCTTTTTACATGTATTACATTTTCAAGATTTCCAAAAGTCTGATTTCATTATTAAATTTGCAGTTACAACTGATCGGGACAGAGTGCCTAAAGCTTATAGAATATTATTACGCCACAGGATGAAGTTTTCTTTTTTTTTCAAAATATAGTAGAAATACAAAAACATATTATTAAAATACATTAGATATCATTTAATTTCCAAAATATTATAAAGGTTTTTAATTGCCATGCTAATAAATGATTTGATTCTAGAATTACTACAAAAATAGTACACAAATAATGTGCAATATGATATCAGACCAAAACTTATATCATCACTAGTGATGATATAAACAGTGGCAGATGATATATAAGTTTTATCAAGTTGATATTTTCTGATATTTCACTGGAAAAAATGTAATAAAATGACCTTATTTTTGTGCATAAAGGAAACAAGCAGCTCAACAATACATTTTGGTCTTTCATCTTATATTTTCAGTTTTCTTTTAAATTATGTGACAATGGAATTAAAATTTTATAAGTTTCAAGTTACTTTTCCAAACTTTTATGTGATATATAGTTTTACAGTGCAGTACATGATTCGAAAAGGCCTATACATATTCTAAAATAAACGGTTAGTTCCAAGCTGACAATTTAATAGAGAGCTTCCATCTCTTCTCAGGTTCTTCCAGTGGCAATAGTGTACACATACAGTTGCTGAGTACAGAGGATGGTCGGCATGATTTGGTTCAGACCGCACGCGAGCTCTGTATCGAGGTGGCGGAGAAACGACGAAAGATAGATGATATATCACCTCAATCTTTAGATAATTTATTGCAAGGTATTTGAAAGAACATGTTAAAAGCAATGTCATTTTAAGAAAATGAAATGAAATATTGCGACAATTGTTTCATGAAACGTATACAGAAATGGTACAACTCATTCCTCTGCCTTCTGGTCAGAACAAGGCAACTCCATTCATAGATTTAACATTTGACGTTTGCTTTGTCATTGAACTAGGGAGCATTGACCTTAGCTGTATTAGCTGGAAAATTAAACAAGACAATCACAGTAATTTTAAAATGGTTTAAGGTTGGTTAAACCAATTGCTTTTATCTGAGCCATAGATATCCAAGAGTTGCATGCAAGAGACCTTCAGCTAATAATTTATATAGAAGTATTTGTGAAGTTCCATAGAAATATTCAGCAGTTCACAGGGGTTATACAGACAGTGACAGCAATCATAGAACTGTGCTGGAACATAGTACACATTTTTTGTGTTGGTCAATAAAAGATTAAATACATGATTACAGTCAGTGTATATGTCGCTTTTGTCAAACTATTTCATTCACGAACACATGATCAACCGCTGTTTTCTCTAATCTACAGAAATTCATAAGTACCCTGATCCTGACCTGGTGCTTAAATTTGGTCAGACAGATTCTCTGTTGGGTTACCTCCCCTGGCAGATGAGGCTTGCAGAAATATTGTAAGTATAAATCATGTTTAAATGTCATCCGTTGAATAAAGGTCAAATGTACACAGATGTTGATAATGAAACTGGGAAGACTTTAGGGAATACTTCTCTTCCGTAAAACTCCAGGAGACCCAAGAAATTTATATAAATAAAATCTACATGCGTAAAAACTCCAAGAGGCCAAAAAAATTCATTCTCACCACTTAAATCATTTACCTCTGAAGTTTTATAATGCACTATTCCAACCATTGAATTGGGCAAGTTTGAATGTGTCTTCAGGGCCACTGGAGGGGTGAATGAGTTTAACATTTTAATTTGTGACAATTCCATTCCGAGGAGATCTAATGAAACTGAAAGGCCCAATATACGTAACTTTCGGCAAAACGTGAAGCGAAAATCAAGCCTAATAACTTTTTATATTTATAGATTTAGTTAAGATTAACTGATATCAGCAATATCCAAGATAAATTCCTTCGCAGTTACCGGTACAGCAGCAGTTGAAACACGCTATTTGTAAACATACGTCCATTTCAAACGGTCTTCTACCTTTGGTTTGTTGTTGAAGTGGGCCACACCTGAATTATTTTCAATTCTTTGGATTTTTTTGTTAGTTACCCCTCAGGTTTACTTCGTTTTAGGCTTATTTTTGCATGGTTATCAACTGGATTTTTTTCCAGAATTTTTCAGAATCACGAAAATTTCCCTGAAGTTACGTATATTGGGCCTTTAAGTAAATAAATAACATACATACATGTACAGTGTACCTCGACCTATCGCCACCCAAATCTATACCGTCACCTTCGCATACTGTTCTATTTATAGAGTTTTTTAATTAGCTTTATGTTTGAATGATTTTCTATCACTCGGGTAGATCGATATTAGGATGTTTTCAGTGTGTCACTACCACTTATGGCTTAATGGTTTGTAATAAAAGCATAACTGATTTCTACTCACTTTGTACATGTGTTCTTATTGTGTATGGTATGAACATTTGGCTTCGTCAGTCAAGATGGAAACTCCAAGACGAAAGCGTTTTCGAATATTTTCACATAAAGTTCGACTTATCTAGAATTATTAACGGATGGCATGCGACAAAAGCAGATCATTACCTCTATATGACAACATAATACTAAGCTGGTATTTAAAAAATGTTGGAAATGCAATCTACATATGTATTACAGTGATAAATCTACGTGCACATCCTGCATCCTGTACTTGAATAATTTTGAAAGGACCCATTGAATTTCTGGAAGTGGTTAAATTTAACATTGTGGGACCCATTGTTTTTCGCAATACACATGAAAAGGACCCATGGAAAGTATTTGTAGATTGATCACTGGTATTATGCAATTTCATAGTTATAATTTTCATAATTCGATACTATCGCCACCCTTGTTAAACCGCCATAATTGCTGTGGACAAAAGGTGGTGTTACAACAAGAGTACACTGTACATATAACAATTTAACAATTCCAAGGGAATTAATATATTATAAACGTTCCCTTACTAAAGTGAACAAATATTAAACAATTCTTTTTGAACGAATTGACACATTAATTTAAGAGTGTTTATATTCAACATGCTTATAATAAATAGCTGTAATCTCTTATGGAATTCTGTTTGGTATTTCAGGTGCATTCCATCACATACATCTATTCGATATAAGTCATTCAGCACAGCAATTCAAAACTTCTCCAGTATCAATCAGCGCTTCGGCAAGTAGAAAAACCAGCAGCAGCAGCAAGGATCCATATTGGATACATTCATCACCATATATACTACCACATCATGTCTGGAGAACTCGTTCATGTATCAATATAATTCTATATGACCTGGAGAGATACCTTGGTGGAAATCATGACAGCATTGTCTGTAGAAATTAGTCCTATGTAATGTGTGAATTAAATGTCTTTCAATCAAGTGAGTTGAGTATGATGTCAGTTATCTCTGTCATGTGACAGTGTGCAAGTATGTGTTAAAAGGGGAGATAATTCCCAATTTTTAAGAAATAATTCCCAATTTGAAGATGAAAAAAAAAAAGGAAAGGTAATTTTGTTTTTGTTTTTTGTAAGTCACTGTTTACTGGTCAGTATGTTAAGAACCTATTCTCTGTCTTTCTGCAAACTCTGTAAGCATTAGTTACTATTATTTTTTGTAATTAACAATTCTTATTTAAATATGTGGTATAACGTTGTAAAGTTTTCCCAATTTTGATGATGTGGCAATTTCCCGAAAAGCGAAGAAGTCATATTATAAAAAGGTTTTGTTTTTGTTTCTTTAAAGAATAATCAGGGAAAATAAAAAGGACTTTTACTTGGCATTTACATATTTGGAAATCAAGTAACATTTGCCCTAAAATTTGGTGGTCAATAGCGTGATCTTTATAAATCAAGACACATTTCAGAAAAAAATTGTGTGTATTAACCTGCGTGAAACATTAACAAAAATCACTTGAATAACACATCATTAAATCAGGTGTATTATATAGAGGATCTAACTTGAATGTTCATGTAATTACTAACAATGAGTCTATTAAACAATTTTATTGATTTCATATGAAATTAATATCAAAACAAGTTTGATAAATTCAATATTGCGTGAACATGAGTGTGAGATTCTATTTAATTCTGTTGCTTAAGAAAGATGTTTCAGTGATTCTCTATATGAATATTTTTTTTCACTACTGAGACAATTGAATGACATCAGGTACAATAATGTGATATCGTTGATATGTGTTGCACAATGGTGTTTGCACATTAATAAGAGTCATTTGCATATAAAACCAGAAGTTGTATGCCACCAGGGGGACATTATCTGGCCATCATTATTTGGGGATCTGTTTATACCAAAACATTTGTATTAAGTCAGGAAGGTTGTATTTCCTGATGACTCCAGTTTCAGACTGGGAAGAAATCCATGTCACCCAAATCATTATGTTAAAATGCAGTTTTGAAAATATATAGATTTAGCATTTTGCTGTAACTGGTATCTGTGTGAGTTTTTTCATAATCTAATCAAACATTCTCAACCCATTTAAATGCTGCATACCAGCTGATAATGAGGACTTGTATGTAGAATTTCTATTTTTGATACAAGATAATAAATGCTGTGCTGGAGCACATCATTTCTACAACATCACCCATTTATGCTGGGGTACATCATTTCTACAGCACCATCACCCATTTATGATGGAACGTACAAATTATTGGGGAAAACAAATAGTTTATCTGCGATAAAAACAAAGCTGGAATTTTGTAGATCTGGCCTCGACAAAAATAACTCATTTTGCTGGGCGGCATTTGCCATAGTTATTTTTCCTCTGTAGTGGAACAATTTCATCAGGATGTCAAATATTATAACAGTTTACTACACATAGTTTTCAATACTGAATAAGATATTTACTAGTATTTTATTTATTTGTAACAAATAGTGAATATTTCACTGATCGAAAATTTCTCAATTTACTTTAGTAGTTTGAATTTAGACAAGTCACTTACTGTAGTACTATTGTTCTAACTCTTACAGGCTTGTGACTTGGGAAAGTGTCACACACAACAAACATGATTTTGAGAATCCTTGATATCAAAAGGTAACTCACCTGCACTCCAGAGCTTACCCCAGGAATATGATATGTTTTATTAAAACTGTAGGCATTGGTTTTTTTTTTAAAATATATTCACAAATTACTACGTAAAGTATCATGAGATAAGCCATATGGAAACTGTGATTCATGTTTGTGTAGAAATTCCAATTTTAATGGATTATGTAAATAGCCATTAACAACAACATTCTTGTAATGTTTGCTGTTCCTTAATTTAAACTAGTTAGTACCTTTATAGATTTCTTACACCTCCATTATTTCTTTATCATAAATGTGGCATTAAGGAGGGATTGGGGGATATGTTGAGAGGGATGTTTATTGTATGAGGGAATAGGACAAAGGTATGTGACTTTGAAATTTGTTAGCAGTATACACCAAAGGGGAAAAATGAAAAGAGGGATGTTATTTCCAGGTTTTTGTGCATGTTGTTTAGTGCTTGATAAGTAACAGAATATGTTTGTGATGTACCTACACCTTTGTTATATTTGTTTTGTAATAGTTGACGTTCAGTTTGTTTGTGATGTGATTCTACCATCATGTATACCTATGTCTGACATGTTAAAGGTTCCTCGTGCCAACTCGACACACTGGTATGTTCTGTATGCATATTTACAGAGGAAGTGAAACAAGCGGCATTAAAAGTCACAAATTCTTTGTATGAAATATTAGAGGAATGTATGCTTCATTGAGTACCTGTCTATTACAACCATTTCTCTATACTGGTTCTAGTCAAATCTGTTTTTAAACCACCCAAACTATCTATCTTGGTTTGGTTTATTTTGTTTTACGTCCTTTTAACAGCAAGGTTTTAGAGGTGGAGGAATGCTAGAGTACCCGGAGAAAAACCACTGACCTATGGTCAGTATCGGCAATTGCCTCATGGGGATTCAAACTCGCAACCCAGAGGTGGAAGGCTAGTGGTAGAATGTCGGGACACCTTAACCGCTCAGCCACCGCGGCCCAGAGGTGGAAGGCTAGTGGTAGAATGTCGGGACACCTTAACCGCTCAGCCACCGCGGCCCCACTATCTATCTATATTTGCATACCTACATTGAATCCTGTCTTAGAGACTAACTGTCTATTTTTATATCAAACCTGCCATAGAGACCACCTGTCTATAGCTACCTTTGTCTATATTTGCTGTAACTGTATATTAATTGCCTTCACTTCTTATCTATTTGGTATGTTCTCAAAATAGAGTTGTCCCCATTTGCGGTTGGCATATACATCACATTCATTGCGACATCATTATAATATTGCTTGGAATCAAATCTGATGTAAGCATGTTGGACACTGTAGGCTATAAATGCCGTTTCTTTAGCAAGCTATTGCCTGTAAAAATTGGAACTCCTGATTAAAATAATATCACACTTTATTTTTAGAGGATAAAAGACGTGTTTAGCAAAGCTAATCTTCCACAGGGTCCTCTTGTCAGAAAAAGGATTAGTTAAAACTATAATCATCACAGTTATAATAGACATAACTTTTGTTTATGAAGAAAATACATTGAAAGTTACAAATCTGCCCGAGTGACCACCTAGCTGTCTATTAAAGTCAAACAAACTTGAAAAGACTTTTTGTCTATTACTGCTGTTGGTATCGGCTACTAGTTGTCTTTGATTACTACCTGAGACTTTTTGTTTATAATCTATAATTACTTTTGCAAGATTCAGATTTTGATTAACAAATACATGACATTGTATTGTAATTAACAAATAGAACACATTCTTACCAAAACGATTGCCAGTCTAAAATAGAAAGTATACTCTCAATATCAAACATCTATATAGATGAAGTCTACTTTTAATGTATAAAATTGCTCCCTTACTTACCAGATTTAGTTTTTTTTTTTTGTTAAGAAGATTGAATTTATTGTTTTAACAGTAAAGCTAACGCACTATAATGAATGGAGATTCAATACAATTGTTAACACAAAAATCCCTGTGTAGTGGTATGAATGTATTGGTGGATGTAGTATACATGTATTTATAGCTATTTATGAATAAAGGTGTATTTGGTATTACTAAGAGTTTGCCAAGGGAGGTAACTCTTATTTAACTCTAAGCATGCACCATCAAACTAGCAATTGTCCAGGTTCTGAAGTCTTGTAAACAATTTTAGAATTGAACTAATTTAAGTCTCTCTTGTTGAATGGATTATGCCTCTATAGGTTAAATATACCTAGTTTCACATTATAACTTAGTCACTAGGTTTGTACAATCATGAAAATACCATGGAAAGTTTTACTAAATCTCCTCAAACTCCTTTCAAAACGAGTTTATATGGTCAAACAAGAAAACAACTGTATTTTTAGGTTCATCTGAGTTCATGTTTAGCTCAACTGCTAGAAGGGCACATGAGTTTATGCCATATGGTGTTGCTTCCATCGACAGTCCTTTAGTCTGACATTAATTTTTTACATTCAAACGACTTCTCATTATCTGAAAAGCCAAGGCTACTAATATCAGCCCTGTAGCATACTTGGATAAAGGGCTACCAAGTGGGTACAAATGAATGACCCTGATATACTTTCAAGGTCACTGGGGTCAAATATAGCAAAGTCTTCCAGCAAATTTTTCTCAATAACTGAATGGTCCAGGGTTCTGATATTTGGCCTGTAGCATGCTTGGATAAAAGGCTACCAAACTGGTTCAAATGAATGACCTTAATTTACTTTCAATGTCACAGGGGTCAAATGTCCTAAAAAATTTCAAGCTAATTTTTATCAATAACTGAAAGGCCCAGGGTACTCATGTTCAGCCTGTAGCATACTTAGAGAAAGGGCTAACATCTTTGTTCAAGTGAATTACCTTGGCTTACTTTAAAGATCACAGGGCTATGGTTGCAATTTATTAAAATTTTCTGAAAAATTTCGTCTCAATAACGTAGAAACAGATGGATATCTTGCAGTATGTTGACGGGAGGGGGAGATGTTATTGCATATTACTATTAGGGAGGAGAATGATGTTGAGGATTAAATAAAAATATTACAACTCTTTACAGTAAAAGCTCATGAAATCATTGTATGTGGTGATTTAGGAGAAAAAAGTGTCAGAGCTAAAACGGAAATGAGGAAAATTACAATGGCTATACATAATTATGTACTTCAATGTAGTTTCTTTGTCCCCAACAATCCCCTTAATTATGTATAGCAAGACGTACATGTGAACCAAGAATGTATGATTATAAAAGTGGGTGAAGGTATATGGAATGTATAGGTATTTTTAGAAGATTTACTGGTAGAAAGTACATGTATGCTTTTTCTGTTGAATGGAGAATGGTGCAATGTGCTTGTAGAAAGAAGATAAAATCACCGGGGAACTATTTATGTATAATCCTATATTGCTGCAAGTCTCATTATTTTGTAATAAAGAAAAAATACAATAAAAACTGTTGGAGTAGTTTTTTTTATTTACATTTACATAAATCTCACTAAATGCATGATCATCACCACTTCCCATATGTATGTCCAGCTTTCTTGTTAATTATAGACAAGTTCTTGTTCCTTTTACTGTAAGAACCAGTAGCATCTTGTCATTCAAGTAAGAAGAATAAAATCCAAAGAGGGGGGGCGGGGAGTCTGATCCTGGATGGATGGATGCAGTTGTCTACAGTAGGTTAACTAATGAGCAGATTTTATTGAAACTTCGCTTTCATGATCAGTAAATGTATTATGCAGTTATGCATCAGCATTTTAATTTTAGATTTCGTTCCTTTTGAAGGGAGAAACAGCTCTTTATTTGACAAAACTCTGCCATACCTTACAGAGTAATATCATTGAAACTATACCTGAAAGATCAGCATATTGTAAAGTTGTGCACTGGCATTTAAATTTCAGATTTCATCCCATTTTAAGAGAGTAGCCGTCCTTCCGTTAAACAAAATTTCAAGACACTCCTTGAAAAAATGGATCCAACCCCTGGAAACTACAGTAGTAATTAGGGCAGACCTACTGGATAGCTGTATTAACTATCAATATGCAGCAGCGTAATAATTTGTAAGAGAAAAGAGTCCATCAATAAAGTGAATTTTCGCAGGGTATAGATTAAATTATAAGGATAAAATTGGATCGTTGCTTTATGTGATGGGGTTAAAACTGAGTCATAAACCGCGGTTTACTTAGAGTACACTCCGATTTTTTGTTTGATACAGTGTACGTTCCTCCATAACATAAAGAAATGATTCAAGTTAATCCTTAAATAACTACTATTACTTACAAATCCAAGATAGCCACCTGTCGGCAAAATAGTTTATTGAATCTGTCTGAAAATTGACTACGGATAACGAGGGACCAATGAGAACAAACATGTACATGAAATCTGAGAAATATCCATACACTGATACAGAGCTTCCAAGAAATAGCCATAACAAACAATTACTAACAAATCCAAGATGGTCGGCCATATTGTTTATTGAATCCGTACGTCCTAAAATGAACCTAGAAGATCTAGATCCCAGAGGGATATTGGCGCTCACCATCGATGATTTTTCATTCTTTCTTAGAAAGATGCATCTTTTCCCTTTTTGGCCACGATTTGAAAATCTTGTAAAAAGTGATGAAACTTGTAGCACATTTCAGTAAATACTGATCATTAGCCCATCAACGAGCATTCGATTGTATCCCGGGATCATTGAAGCACAACTGATTGACTCGGGTAAACTGATCAGTGGTACATTGACGAAGAAAGTTTATTAGAAAAACGCCTATTGAATACGACATGTAAGTCAATTTTGATTGTTGTTTAATTTTATTGATTTACGAATAAAATATCTTGGAAAAAAATATAGCTACAGTATGTAATTGTAAACTTAAGAAAGGAAATAGGAAATGCCATTTAAAAACATCGTGATGTTAGTGTGTATTACACGTCCGCCTCTTGCTAACAATAATGCTTCTACAGAGGACCACGGAATTAAAAAGTCTGTGAAAGGACTATATGATTTTTACAGATCTATCTATACGTTACATAGTATATGAATACAGTTGCAACAGACACGCTTAGAGTGGTTGTGAGTATATTACGGACGGAGCCATTTTCTTGAAATAGTAAGAGTTTTTTTTCAAATGTTTGATTGTATAGACTTTATTAAGCTGGAATTGAATTAAAACAGCATACATTGCTGATTCATGAATATGTGTTGCAAATTGTACCCACAACATGTAAAACTCGCAAACATCAAATCTTCCTTGGCGGCATATATAGTGTCAGGTAATATACTCCGTGTTTGATCTTGGTGATTTTAAAGCGTATTGAAACATATTAGAAAATTGTTTTCCTACGATTACTGCATACGTTTTACAACATCTCTTAGTCACCCAGTTTTGGATTGAAGTGGTTGCAGTTTGAAATAATTACCCTAAATCTTAGCGCAGAAAAACACTGCGTCATATTCTTTAAATTGTACTAAAACAGAAACCTATAAACATACTTGAAATTCAAACACGATAAATAAGTGAAATTTGCTAGACTCAGTCTAGCTGGTGATATTCATTTCAACTAGGATTCAAATCATCGGACGAGTTTAAATCTTGTTTTGCATACAGTTTTCATAAATAAGATCTGGATAAGTTTGGGTTTATATCATAAAGCGGAAGTGTGTCATATAAACTCAATTACAATTCTTGGATCCGCCCCTGAGAATATATCATTAATCCAGAAACATGTATGGTCTAGTAAGTAATATCGACGGTATGATCCACTATATATACTGGATCCTAACAAACAAATGTTCGTTGGATGAGTATTACTTGAAAAAGATATATGATCGTGGAAGTAAAAGCGACAGTACGGACAAATAAATTGTCAAATTTTCAAGGCTATCCGCCCCTTTATCAAGACACATAAAATACACGTTACATCACATAAACAGAATATACATAAAACATGAAAAAAATGTTTAAAGGCATAAAATCCCTTCTGCTGATCGGACGCCGAAGGTCCCACCAAATCAGCAAAAAAACCCATTCTAAGGTGATGTTTAGAAAGTATAAAATTCAGCCAAAAATGTTGTTACTAATCGTAGAGGACAGCTACTGAGCGTTGATATTTCAAAATATTCAATTATTAAAAAAAACGTCATAGTATCAGCGTCCCCATATTAACAAAAATAATAAAACTTAAAAATTCAGATATTTCAGAACATCATATATAACTATGTGATACATGAACAGTTTAACCTAATGTTAAAAACTGATAAAATAGAGTTAGATTCTGTTGAAAACTCCTTTAATCCTTTTTAAAAAATAGCCCCCCCCCCCAACACTAGGGACAGCTAGGGATAAAAAGAATTGTGTCGGTATATTGCTATAAAAAAACAGGAGATCAAAAAGCTTACCTACGGTTCAAGAATGTTTTAATTTCAGAAAGAATACATGATTTGGAACAGTTTTACTTAATAGATCTAATACTTGGGTATGATTTGAACAAGATAAAGAGAATACTTTCAACTATATAACATTACATTTTTTTAAAAATCCAATGCTTTTCAAAAAAACATTTGTGAATACTAGCTGTTTTTGTTATGATTCCTATTTGCAAAACAATCCATAGAAAATTAAATGGTATGATGCCCACGAGAAATGTACAGAAATTTTATTTTTTTTATATGCTCAAGACTGTCAGCTCCTCTCCAAGATGTATTATCCATAGTACAACATATCTGATGCAAAAACACCACTTTCTTATGTATTTGATGTATCAACGGTGTTCCAATTTAGTGCACTTCGAACATGTCCTGGTCGAGTATAGGGATTTGGCTCAACGGGTGAATTTAGGTGATTAATTAATCATTTATTGGTACTTGTAATGAGATTACAGGTGCCCCCATGTACAGTGTACATATAAATAGTGAATACGTACTCTTCACAGTTTCTCTCTCTCCAAAACACTGATCATACATAATGATGTATAAGACTGGAGTCCACCTGGTGCAACTTCACTGGAACTGTGTCCAAATCATGATCCCTGACCTGACTAGCACTAGCACATGGTATGGTTTGTTTTTGTATGTATTTTAACTGCAACTCGAAGACTCAAAAGCATTGATACAATGTTTTTTTTTTTTTTTTAAGAACCTCTTCTGAAAACAGTCTTATTTTTGTATAAAAATATTTTTAAAGAATGAAAAGCATTCAATTTCAGTATAAATGAAATATTTTTGAAGAATGAAAAACTTTCAATTTTATGATTCTATAATTTAAAGAAATTCTTGAAATTTTTTCTTTTAGCTAATGCAAGACAACATCCTTCATATTAAGGGTAAATTATAAAACAGTTATAATAAATCCTAGTTTTCAAATTCCAAGAAAATTAAATAGTCTTTTTCCTGATAGCATAAAAGACTTGATCGATCAAATTATGCGTAAAAGCTCGGTTATACTTAAAGGGGCATCCCGCGAAAGTCAGCTTTTTTTCATATTTTTTTTCAAAATATTACATATACATATCGATTGGGTATTCTTATGGACTGCGACGATCGGATTTTGCATATATGTATTCATAAAATAAATAATTTCAAAATAACTAGTGGAATATCAGAACGTCTGGCTAGACGCTTTGGTTTGGGATTTCCACCTACCAACGCATGCGCAGCGAGCGCAGCGAGCGCAGCTTCCATTGTAAACACTCTATCTGCTATTACCGTTACACCACGATAAGGCCTAACTACTAAGCGAAAAGTTGCCGATTGATCAAAATATGACGCAAGACTGCGTTACGGAATCATATTGAGAGATGGATAGTATTTAAAGGAGAAACTACCTGCTCTATTGTGTGTATGTAACATATTTCTTCTGGGTAACGGTAACATGCACAAATAAAGCTTTGATTTGGTTTTGAGGCTACCCAAGGGGGAACTGTTTCAGTCTTCTGTTGCATAAAATGCGTGTGTAATATGAAACTTAAAAGTGTGTTTATAATATTCCCTTTATAAAATCTTATGTTCCAGTAAAACAGTATGATCTAATTCTAATGCTGGATAGAAATACTTTTTCAAATACAATATATACCATAACAGAAAAAGTCGTTTGATTACGTTGTAAAACGGGACGTGCGACCGAAGTACATACGGCTTCAATTTGGACAAAAGGAATAAAAAATATGTTTTCACGCGTAAAAAAGGTGATATTCATACTTAATCTATAAATTAGTGAAGGTACAAATATCATTGGGTTGCGACCCCGGTATTGAATTTGATACGAAAATATATACATAACGGGGGGGGGGGGGGGGGGGGGGGGGGGGGATAAAAAAAAACCCAAAGTTATGCAACATATACCTATATGTATATTCCATTCCTGCAGGTTTTTTTTTTTTTTAAAGGTCACCGTCCCTTTACAAGACGACAAAAAAAGATGTAAAAAGCAAGCGGAATTATCATAACATATTCATAACGGTTAGTTTTAAGTGTTTTAACAGTTCCAAATCTGATATATGTAGTCATGCTTAGTGTGTGGTGCGTTATATGAGTGTATGGACTTAAATGTTCGCATTCCGTGATACGTGTTAACGTGTGAAGACGCTGAAAGTTGGATAGATTTTAAATGAATATGAATGTATCTTGTATATATATAGAAAGTTTGAAAAAAAATCCTGAAGACATTGAGTTGTAAAAAAAATCGCAAACATTTCATGTCATTTTATTTCGTACTTTTCAATGCATGCTACATACATTTTATGAAATCATCTGAAAAGTTGGGTTCGTGAATATTACCTTTTACATAAATTAAGGTTTGTACCATGGCCGTATTCCGTACCCGTGTACCGGCCTCGGTCAGGTAAATATAATATAGATAATTCCTGGTGTCGGTATATGGTGCCGATATGCCGACAATTATTCTTCATTTGAATATCGGTATGTGTGCAATTGATGTCTATTTTTAATGTGAATGTGATTCAATAAGTTTATACAGGGACTTTGTCTCTGTTTCATCAGCCGTATACATTACGCGTCCCCTCCCGTGTGGCCCCTTCCGTCAAACCGATCAGGGAACATGCGGCACACCTGTCACGTTGCGTCATTCCCGCTATTTTTATCTGGGCTTTCCCGAGGAATGCGATTTTGCAAGTGGTCATAATAGACATTTTGAGTCCACTTTGAATACGGGAATAACAGGAAAGTATAATTAGTAGTGCAGACGCTATGTATATTCAAGAACAGACATTTAGGCTTTCGCGGGATGCCCCTTTAAAGACTCAGATTTATTCAAATCAATCTTGTACTTCCTAACCAGACTTAAAGGAATTCTGTTCTATGTGTTATCAAGAGTTTGTGTTATATTTGATTAACCCCTGCAGGCCTCCACTTCAATCTCTTCAGAGCAGTTTACAAATAAGTCTAAAATTTGATAATCTCCTGCATCAACAATTTCTGTACACTGTATTTCTCAATTTTAAATCTTGTTTCGTATGTATAAAATCATTTAAATGTCTTAATATCTATGTAATTTCACATTGAATCATCCGTTATTTATTTATAATCACAGGTTTTGACTCAATTCTATGCAACCACATCCCAAGAATTGCATTTTTTTGCAAGTTTTTTGTATTTAATTGCACTAGTTATGTGAATCTTATTTGCAAATTTAATTTTATATAGCTTAGCATGAAAATTGTGCAAAAGAGTTTACAAAATATCACTTAGAGTAATATAATGAATTCTGTATTTTACCTAAGGTATAGACATGTGTCTTTAAATGATGACAAATTTGTGAAGTATGTGAATATTATCAAATTACAACATCCATTTATTGTGTCAACGGTTGAGGACTTCATGGAAGATTTCAGCGAGGTCCCTTTAATATAGTAAAATTATTTAATCCTGCTTATAAAAGTCCTCATTCTTAAATTCCATGTAATAAAATACTGTTAATAAATGTTTGCCTAATTGAAATAAAATTCAAATTGAATGCGTAAATGATACTGTGTTAACTTTGTAGTGTGCTGTTATTCGAAAAAAAGAGGCTGACCTTTAGGGACTGTACGAAGGGGGATAACGCCTAGTGATTTCCCAATTTAGGTCTCACAAACCCATTGTTGGGTGATTTTAACCCTGTAAGGCCCCCACAATCCCATTGTTACCTCGATAACGGATTTTATTGCTTATATTCAATAAAATCTTATTACTTTTTGCTGATTTTTTAATGATAGCTCACTGACATGTTAATACATCATTTGTCAGTATTGTAAACTATACACATGAAACAACCTCCTTTGAAAATATTTTATTCAGAATAGAGTCGCAACTTACTGTACATCTCATCTTTTTCTGATGGAATAATGTAGAATTTGCCTTTACAGTACACACATCATATTTCACAACAATAAAAATCATATTTTGTTTAGTTTTAATATACACTATTGCAAAAATATAATATTATGTGCAAGCGATTAGGCGCAATATATACAGCAAATTTGTCATTGCCTCCTGCAATAAACTCATACAATGCAACATACCAATGTAATCACATTGTAATATTTACCACTCTATGACATTGTCACTATGTAACCTTACCAACAGTAGTTGAGCATTACCATCTCATAAACTGCCAATCGGGGCATTAATAATGTTGGCCAACAGCAGTTGCGGAAAAAAATAATAATAACACATTTTTCTTTTGACAATCTAGACAGACAGCTCATATTATGTATTTTCATAATGTCAACTGACATCAAATATTTGTATTACATTGATTATTTTTTCTGTTTTTCTATTACCTGACGCACTAGTTTTAACACGGAACAGCATGGTAGAGCTGTTAACAGGCTCACAGCCGAGAATGGCGGGGAAACTTGAATTCTGTAAAGAGGCTATAGTGATATTTTATAATGATTCGTAAGTGGTAAATATATGCATTGAACCGCGTTCAGTTGGCAATTATGAGCTGATAATGCCAACTGGACATTATCAGCCCATTACTGCCAACTGAAAGCAGTTCAATGCTTTAATATACTAACTATTGTATGGAATTACCACTAAATATAACCTTAACAATTTCAGATGGCATTCATTACCGCTATGAATGCAATGGACGTCATAACTGTACCGTAGTGTGCCACTAACCTTCCCAGGGGTTGGTTGTATATGCATACACACTTTACACAGTATTTAAGCTAAAACTAATGCCAAGTAGTTAATAGTGTAGTTGATTGTTTTATGGCATGAGCAAATTTCAAAATATGTTAATATATGTATTGATCTTCTTTCAGTTGGCATTCATTATATGTAATATGAATTCAAATTGGACAAAGCCGAATCCAATATGCGCGTTTGTTCATTTTACATTTTACGATTGTATATTCCCTATGAATGCCAACTGGAATGCCACCGCGACCCAGTGGTAGAGGAATAGCAGTGTTAGTAAAATGTCATGACACCCCAACCACTTTGCCATCGCGGTCATTGCGTTCTTTTGGATATGACGTTTTAGCTATTAACTTCGGCAAGATTCAATTGAATATAAACGATGGCTTTTAGCGTTTTGCCGTTAATTTGTATGATTCCTTGATTTCCAAACCTCCCTGATATATCACAAAATCTGAAAAATAAAACATCGAAAGATATCTGTCAGCAGCGTAGCTTCTAACTTAATTAAAAGATCCGACGGATCCTAACATCAAGAGTGGAACAATTCCAGTAAAATAGCTGATAAGACATAAATGCGTTTAATGGGTTGATATTTGCTATCAAATATTTCTTTAATTATATTTAGTACAACCAATTAAAACATTAGAAGATAGCTAAAAGGCAAGTTTGTATATATTTTATCTATTTTGTCTACTGCAAAGTGCATGGGAAATCGACTTGTACTTTAAGATGCATTACGTACACCGAGATAAATAGACGTGTGTATATGTATAAAAGGAAGATGTTTCCCTAACTAGCGACGTAAAATTTTGTTAACGGTAAAAAAACTAAACACGTGGACAAACTCCGCCATCAATGTATGTGGCCCCATCGCTACCGTCGTCAGGTGATTGCGCGGGAAACTATGCGTGTTATGCGGTGACGTTCGGATAGACTCTAGGCTCGCGCAGATGACTTCTTGATGACGATATCAATCTTAAAGGTTTGGACGACTTCAGCAACGTAAAAGCTACAACACTGGGTTAAATTGCCTTCTCAACGACAAGTTTTCATCCACATCCGGTGATATTGGACAGTTTGACATCGGACGAGTATATTTAAGTGATGTTTTCCAGCAAAAACTTTATTCAAAAGTCGCGAGTTATGCTACAGGTGCGCGCAAGGACTTTGACGTTTGAAGATTGATATTTTGCCCGAAGCTGTATGACTTTACCAGGGATCGCTTACTTAATAACGTATGTATGAGACATTCTATCAATATCATAACAGCTTTAATTTTTATTTTGGTTAAGTTTGATTTCTTTTCACAATAATAATACCATAGATTTATGAACATCTGGCTTTTATTACCGTTGTTGTGAAAATCGATCAATCAATTCACACATGTTACATACATTACAAACTTTAATACCAAAAAATGTGTTATTTCAATTACTGTTTGTAAATATAAGTTCAGTTTTATTAATTTTTTGGTAAATACCGCTTGGAGTGTGTAAAGTATCTTTTAATTGGTATGTTATGAAGCTGAAATATATCAAAGAAGTGTTGTATGTGTTTTCGTCAGTGTTGCTCGGAGCCAGGACCCGAGTAATGAGAGATGAGCTACTTAATGTCACCGAAATTTGAATAATTATGCACGAGAAGCTTACAAGTTTATACACGTGTTGCTATACTTTTAACATCATATCTAGATCTCTTCATGCTAATTACCTACATATATGTGTGTGTATAACATGTGTACCTACTTACTCGGTGCCGTTAAATGTCAATTAGACGAACATACACTTGTTCTCAAATGTAAATTATAAGTGTTTCTGGCTCCTTACGTAGCCTACTAATTATCAAACCATCGCATGTAGTCCTTGTTGACACACGTTTAAAGTCTATAACGTTGCCAGAAAAAAGTGTTTGCTTGAAAGTTTTTATATAAAAATGTCTCCCCGGGGTTCTTGACAGGACATATATTTGCATAATATGTCATACGAGAGGGTTTCCCAGTAGTGTCATCCGTCCTTGTCTGCTCTTTGTGGTGTGATTTATAATATGAAACAATTATATTATTCATAATATGTTTTATAATCTCAAAGACAATGAATAAGTGTTGTTTCACAGGTCTGGAATGGTACGTATTTGACAGGAAGCGCTCTTTTAAATTCCCTCTGTTGTCATGATCATATGACTTCAGTTTCCTTAACACGTTCGAAGATTTTAAAAGCATTTCATAAAATGAGTTTTATTTGTAACGAGAATCGTTACAGGAATCATTACACAAGTCCACAAACTGCCACCATATTGTTTATGAATAACTGTACTAAAATATAATCGATGAAGTTGCAAACTGACTTTTGGTAAAGCTAAAGGCCTTCAGGTTCTTGTCGTAGGTCGGTGATTTAACCCCTGATGAGCCCCGGCTTTTCTTCACTAAACCTGGCACATCCTTAAATGACAGTAGCTAAAATAGGACTTTAAACAAAACAAAGCAAAGAATATAGAGAGGAACGGTATTCAACACCTTGGCGTTCACCAATGAAGAAGAGGGAAAGGAGAAGGAGGACAAAACGAGAAGAAAGGCGAGATGAAGAAGAAAAATAGCAAAAACCAAATAATCCTCATCTTGTTTTGGGGGCCTCATAACTGAATACAACCGCCAATTGCAATCTAAACTTGACCAATTTTACAACCATTATGCATCTGTTTTTTTAAAACCTACATGGATCCCTCTAACTTTCCCGAAAAGATGTGCATAGAGAACGATATCGTGGAATAAAACTAGAAAGTCCCGATGAAACTTAAATGGTAAGGAAGGTGACAAATATTTTTTTGGCATTGATCTGGAAATCGACAACCCGTTGATGACTTCATAAAAATAGAGCGTACTTACTGATAAAGACAGCTCAACAATAAAGCCACCTTCTTATTGGTAATGTCAAATATATGATTATCGTATACAATTTTGAATTTAGCGAAGGATATGGTAATCTACCTCCTATACATTGATTGTACTTTGAATCGCTATAGACGTATTTCAGAGATGGTGACATGGAGCGAACATCACTGAATTCATTAGGAGAACGGAAGACCATGTACATGGGTCTGATGAAACCAATCGAACAAGCTCAGCCACTGAAACTCCTTACACCGCTAAAACTGTAATAACGTGTTCACAGCCAGTAGATAAGATACGATTTCTTAATGGAAATGTCGGTCTGTATTTGGTCTCAAATACGGTTGAGTTTGGTGTACTAATGAGTTTTGAATGGCACAGCTGTATAAAAGGATTGCTCAATGTCTGTAAACATTCATTAGGAAGTACAAAACACAGCACTGTTTCTTTACAATCAGTATTGCCGTTGGAATGAATAATTTATTGTTGTTATTTCATCTACAGCACACACACACATACATACACACGCATATTGAAATATTAGTCCGGGGGGGGGGGGGGGGGCGGGGCAGCCGGCACGCCCCCCCCCTAAAGTTTGTCAAGTGACCAATTTTTCCAAGAATTAAAACTAAGATTTCATCATCAGATAACATTGCGAACCATATTTTTGGTAGAAATATTTATAAAATAAATCGGGGCTACGCCCCCAAATCAGACTTACACAGTTTATAATTCCTATATATTAGAGTGTAGTTGAATGTAATATATATAATGAACGTCTAACAATTAATTACCCCTTTCCCCACCTCTTCCATGTTTCTTTCTCCTCACAATTTGACTTATATCGATCACACGAAGATATACGAGGGGTGTTCGAAAACTTTAGCAAATGACATAGTTTCTCAGAAACGCTTATCAAAATTCGAATGCATTTTTCTAGTTGCCTTAAAAAATATTCACCTTTAACTTGAAGACACCGTTAGAATCCAATTTTTGAAACAATGTTCAAATTCTTCTTTTGGTACACTAATCAGAAACGGGTAAACTGCAGATTCCAGCTCACTTCTTGAACTATATCTCCTATCAGATATGTGTGCGGTTTTTTAGCTTCGGAAAGAGGAAAACAATCACACTGGCAAGGGCTAGGCTGATTGGAGGTTGTGTGGTATAAGCCATTGATCTTTTCCGACTAAGAAAAACGGTAGTTGCCGATTTGTGGGCTTGGGCACTGGACAGAACTTCATTCTTATTGAAGCTCCCAGATACACCCTACCGTTTCGAACAGCAATTTGCATGATTTGTCCACTATTTCTAAAGAATTTTGCGTATAACACCTTCTTTGCTGTTAGTGTTCGTTTAGCAATACTGGGCATTTTGGCATGTTAAAAAGTCCAACCCTATTGTCAACTTTCCTCTGGGGCTCATTAAAATTCACCAATGTCTCATCACCCAGTATGAGACTATCAAATGCCCTTTTCTGATAGTTAAGGTTCTTTTTAAGCAGTCTCTTAGCCATTTGGACCCGTGTACATTTCTTCTCGTCTCGTCAGTGAGTAAATGTGGGATACAACGAGCACTTTGTTTCCTAACCTTGAGATTTTTCTTCTGAAAGAAATTAATAGATGCTAAACCCAAGATTGTCATTTGTGCTACATATAGTTGTCTGACCGTATAACGCAAGTCTTTCTCAATGATTTGCTTGATTTTATTGACGTTCAATTTGTCGCGCGCAGACCCAAGTCTTTTCGAGTAAAGGGCATCTTCAACCGATTCATGACCAGAATAAAATTTAGAAAAAAAAATCTGTAAGGGAACCAGTTAGTGAGTTTTAATGAAATTTATATACACAATACAGGGATGAGCAGTGAACGTGTTCGTACCACAGGGACCTGTGAATTTGTTACAGCTAGTTTTGAACCTAACCTTAGGCGTTTAGAATAATGTTACACATTTTGGGGATTTAGATCAATTTTCGATAAAAATGCCCCCTCAATGGTCATAAAGGCTAAAGGGACCGTGGAACGCTTTCAAGCTCGAAAAATCGACCCCATCTACATTTCTTTCATCAAAAATCACATTTCTATAAGAGGTACGAAAACGTGCTTGGTACCGTTGGAAAGATGGATAATTTTTATCTTAAAAACCTCTAAATGCACGCCAAATGTACCCTTCATCAGCAGAAATAATCTTGATTTCCCCCCAAAAAACCCACGCAAAATGTCCGCGTCTTTCGTTAGCTATCGTACAACTTTCGCATAGCAATGAGTTTTGACGTCATTGCACGCGCTACCCCTTCGCTGTCAATGGATGACGGTCTCCTCTTAACAAAGGCATCCAATGAAATTTTGTGTGTTTTTTAAGGAAATGGAGATTATTTTTACGGAAGGAGAATACATTTGACGTGCAATTTGGAGGTTTTTAAAGCTTTCCACCCTTTCGCCTTTATGGCCATTGAGGGGGGACATTTTTATCGAAAATTGATCTAAACCTCCCAAAAGTGTAAACTCTAAACACCCTAGTTTATGTTCAAAACTAGCTGTAACAAAGTATCAGGTCCCTATGGTTTGTACTGGTTTAATGCGCGTAAATCACGCGATACTCTAGTATACGGTGCGTGCAAAAAATTTCGAACACTCTTCGTGTGAACAACAAAGATGCCTCTTATAATGTTGTTGTGAACTCAATATGGATGGGACGCCGAACACCCCACACACAAAAGTGTGTTCGGCCAATGTGTACTAGCATTTTTGTCGATTGGGTATAATGCCTGTTGAAAAATGAATATATTATTCCAATCTGAACACATGTCAGAAAACGTTGTCGAAAGTATAAAATGAATCCTGAAGCACATACATAAGCACAAATATTGCATTAATGTCTTGTTGGCGCTTTGTGTAAATTGTAAATTAGACTGATTCAGAATGCATCATGGATGGTGCTTCCATTATTGACTCCAAAACAGCGAGCAACTTTCTAATTTGGGGAG
Source organism: Mimachlamys varia (assembly GCA_947623455.1). Classification (NCBI taxonomy): domain Eukaryota; kingdom Metazoa; phylum Mollusca; class Bivalvia; order Pectinida; family Pectinidae; genus Mimachlamys; species Mimachlamys varia. Next base: position 14,727,679 of record OX392531.1, on the reverse strand, counting down.
TTGGAATTTAACTCACTCGCCACTAAATGCAAGTTGCTAAAAAAGTTAAATTCTACCCCCATCATCGTCATATTCTAGGTACGAAGCCTATGTTTGCTCGAATCCTTTTTGTGTAATACACAATGATATCATTGGTAAGTATGTTTATATATATGGACCCCAGTGTAGATATCTAACTCCAATCAACACCCAACACACATAACAATATCACGGTAACCCAACTAAAATAAATACAACCACCTCATTAATCTGCAGTAAGCAAACATCGATGTAGTGGTACAACTTTGTCATGAAACAGTATATATATACTGTTGTTACGTTGTAAAATACCATGCTGCCAGAAACAGTATATATATACTGTTGTTACGTTGTAAAATACCATGCTGCCAGAAACAGTATATATATACTGTTGTTACGTTGTAAAACACCATGCTGCCAGAAACAGTATATATATACTGTTGTTACGTTGTAAAACACCATGCTGCCAGAAACAGTATATATATACTGTTGTTACGTTGTAAAACACCATGCTGCCAGAAACAGTATATATATACTGTTGTTACGTTGTAAAACACCATGCTGCCAGAAACAGTATATATATACTGTTGTTACGTTGTAAAATACCATGCTGCCAGAAACAGTATATATATACTGTTGTTACGTTGTAAAACACCATGCTGCCAGAAACAGTATATATATACTGTTGTTACGTTGTAAAATACCATGCTGCAAGAAACAGTATATATATACTGTTGTTACGTTGTAAAATACCATGCTGCCAGAAACAGTATATATATACTGTTGTTACGTTTTAAAATACCATGCTGCCAGAAACAGTATATATATACTGTTGTTACGTTTTAAAATACCATGCTGCCAGAAACAGTATATATATACTGTTGTTACGTTGTAAAATACCATGCTGCCAGAAACAGTATATATATTGTTGTTACGTTGTAAAACACCATGCTGCCAGAAACAGTATATATATACTGTTGTTACGTTTTAAAATACCATGCTGCCAGAAACAGTATATATAAACTGTTGTTACGTTGTAAACACCATGCTGCAAGAAACAGTATATATATACTGTTGTTACGTTGTAAAATACCATGCTGCCAGAAACAGTATATATATACTGTTGTTACGTTTTAAAATACCATGCTGCCAGAAACAGTATATATATACTGTTGTTACGTTTTAAAATACCATGCTGCCAGAAACAGTATATATATACTGTTGTTACGTTTTAAAATACCATGCTGCCAGAAACAGTATATATATACTGTTGTTACGTTGTAAAATACCATGCTGCCAGAAACAGTATATATATACTGTTGTTACGTTGTAAACACCATGCTGCCAGAAACAGTATATATATACTGTTGTTACGTTGTAAAATACCATGCTGCCAGAAACAGTATATATATACTGTTGTTACGTTGTAAAACACCATGCTGCCAGAAACAGTATATATATATACTGTTGTTACGTTGTAAAATACCATGCTGCCAGAAACAGTATATATATACTGTTGTCACGTTGTAAACACCATGCTGCCAGAAACAGTATATATATACTGTTGTTACGTTGTAAAACACCATGCTGCCAGAAACAGTATATATATACTGTTGTTACGTTGTAAAACACAATGCTGCCAGAAACAGTATATATATACTGTTGTTACGTTGTAAAACACCATGCTGCCAGAAACAGTATATATATACTGTTGTTACGTTGTAAAACACCATGCTGCCAGAAACAGTATATATATAAAGCTGGCGACGATTTTATCAATCACTGTCTTTAACTTTGTTGGATTTGATGAGAAAATGCATGTATTTCACCAGAATATCGGTAATCAAAATCGGAATAAAAGGAAACTGGTTTTTTTTCATTACTTAGAAAAAAGACCCAAAATCAGATTGCAAATACGCATTTACAAATTATATTTATCACATAACTGACCCTTTCAGTCATGTCATACGGCCATGTCATACAAATGGTATTACACACGTGTAATAAAATTATTGTGACGTCATAAACAAATGATGTCATTATGATGTCATATGATTGTCTCGGAAGTGAAAATCGCACTATCACAGAAGAAAATTGCCTTGTTATAGAGAATTACTTTGAGAGATTTGGTGTATTTTCTCATTTATATAAGTTATGTGATAAATAGAATCTTACACTCGTGTCAATGTAATATTGAATTTATCTAGCTCGTTAAATAATTTAATATGTCACTCGCCCAAAGGCTGGTGACACATGAAATCTAACTCGTTTAATAAATTCCATATTACATCGACACTCGTGTAAGATCCTCTATATATGTAGTAGCGAATTCCACTGCATAAACAGTGAAACAATGACCTAGCAATATAACATGTACATTCCACGTCAGGGCGGGCGTCACTCCTGATTAAATGAAGGAATGTTTTTTTTTCTTTATTTCATTCGTTTTAAAACAATCGATACTTTAAATTTCAATCACTTTGTCCTCTATGACCCCTCTGTTCCAGCACGTACGAATCTATTATGTGATTCAGTTTTTACATGTTTTTTTTTTGTATCACAAATTATCCGAATTTATAGAGTGAATTCACAGAAAAGAAAGTTCTAAGATCCACTTTGTACACTGTATAAGTGATCGATTGTTTTTAAATTCCATTTGGATGTCGCTATGTTGACGACTATTACCAAATAAAGAGATTGAGAACTATTTGAATATTCGCTTCATGTTTGATATCAATGAAAACAATACTGACTTTCCTTTGTCAAATCGCAAGCTTTTTGTCCATCGTCTATAAAGCAAATTGATTTTGCTGCAATATGACTAATCATGATAGCAAATTATTAAGCATATGATAATACAATTTACCTACAATATAGCTGACTACTAAACTCAATGAATTTTACCTACAGTATGACAATAATGATCGCCTCAATACCAAACTCTATTACGTTTACCTACAGCATGACAATAATGATCATCTCACTACCAAACTATATGTCATTTACCTACAGTATGACAATAATGATCGCCTCACTACCAAACTCCATGACATTTACCTACAGTATGACAATAATGATCATCTCACTACCAAACTGTAACATTTACCTACAGTATGACAATAATGGTCACCTCACTACCAAACTATATGACGTTTACCTACAGTATGACAATAATGGTCACCTCACTACCAAACTATATGACGTTTACCTACAGTATGACAATAATGGTCACCTCACTACCAAACTGTGACATTTACTTACAGTATGACAATAATGGTCGCTTCACTACCAAACTATATGATATTACCTACAGTATGACAATAATGGTCACCTCACTACCAAACTCTGTGACATTTACCTACAGTATGACAATAATGGTCACCTCACTACCAAACTGTGACATTTACCTACAGTATGACAATAATGATCATCTCACTACCAAACTATATGACGTTTACCTACAGTATGACAATAATGATCATCTCACTACCAAACTATATGACGTTTACCTACAGTATGACAATAATGATCATCTCACTACCAAACTATATGACGTTTACCTACAGCATGACAATAATGGTCACCTCACTACCAAACTATATGACGTTTACCTACAGCATGACAATAATGATCATCTCACTACCAAACTATATGACGTTTACCTACAGTATGACAAAAATGATCATCTCACTACCAAACTATATGACGTTTACCTACAGTATGACAATAATGGTCACCTGACTTCCAAATTGTGACATTTACCTACAGTATGACAATAATGGTCACCTCACTACCAAACTGTGACATTTACCTACAGTATGACAATAATGGTCATCTCACTACCAAACTGTGACATTTACCTACAGTATGACAATAATGGTCGCCTCACTACCAAACTGTGACATTAACCTACAGTATGACAATAATGGTCGCCTCACTACCAAACTCTATGAACTTTACCTACTGTATGACAATAATGGTCACCTCACTACCAAACTGTGACATTTACCTACAGTATGACAATAATGGTCACCTCACTACCAAACTGTGACATTTACCTACAGTATGACAATAATGGTCACCCCACTACCAAACTGTGACATTTACCTACAGTATGACAATAATGGTCACCTCACTACCAAACTGTGACATTTACCTACAGTATGACAATAATGGTCACCTCACTACCAAACTGTGACATTTACCTACAGTATGACAATAATGGTCACCTCACTACCAAACTGTGACATTTACCTACAGTATGACAATAATGGTCACCTGACTACCAAACTGTGACATTTACCTACAGTATGACAATGATGGTCACCTCACTACCAAACCATTACGTTTACCTACAGTATGACAATAATGGTCACCTCACTACCAAACTGTGACGTTTACCTACAGTATGACAATAATGGTCATCTCACTACCAAACTGTGTGACATTTACATACAGTATGACAATAATGGTCACCTCACTACCAAACTGTGTGACATTTACCTACAGTATGACAATAATGTTCATCTCACTACCAAACTCTGTGACATTTACCTACAGTATGACAATAATGGTCACCTCACTACCAAACTGTGACATTTACCTACAGTATGACAATAATGGTCACCTCACTACCAAACTGTGACATTTACCTACAGTATGACAATAATGATCACCTCACTACCAAACTGTGACATTTACCTACAGTATGACAATAATTGTCACCTCACTACCAAACTGTGACATTTACCTACAGTATGACAATAATGGTCGCCTCACTACCAAACTGTGACATTTACCTACAGTATGACAATAATGGTCACCTCACTACCAAACTGTGACATTTACCTACAGTATGACAATAATGATCACCTCACTACCAAACTGTGACATTTACCTACAGTATGACAATAATGATCACCTCACTACCAAACTGTAACATTTACCTACAGTATGACAATAATGATCACCTCACTACCAAACTGTGACATTTACCTACAGTATGACAATAATGGTCGCCTCACTACCAAACTGTGACATTTACCTACAGTATGACAATAATGGTCACCTCACTACCAAACTGTGACATTTACCTACAGTATGACAATAATGATCACCTCACTACCAAACTGTGACATTTACCTACAGTATGACAATAATGATCACCTCACTACCAAACTGTGACATTTACCTACAGTATGACAATAATGGTCACCTCACTACCAAACTTTGACATTTACCTACAGTATGACAATAATGGTCATCTCACTACCAAACTGTGACATTTACCTACAGTATGACAATAATGGTCACCTCACTACCAAACTGTGACATTTACCTACAGTATGACAATAATGGTCGCCTCACTACCAAACTCCATGACGTTTACCTACAGTATGACAATAATGGTCATCTCACTACCAAACTATATGATATTTACCTACAGTATGACAATAATGGTCGCCTCACTACCAAACTGTGACATTTACCTACAGTATGACAATGATGGTCACCTCACTACCAAACTGTGACATTTACCTACAGTATGACAATAATGGTCACCTCACTACCAAACTGTGACATTTACCTACAATATGACAATAATGGTCGCCTCACTACCAAACTCTATGAACTTTACCTACTGTATGACAATAATGGTCACCTCACTACCAAACTGTGACATTTACCTACAGTATGACAATAATGGTCACCTCACTACCAAACTGTAACATTTACCTACAGTATGACAATAATGGTCACCTCACTACCAAACTGTGACATTTACCTACAGTATGACAATAATGGTCATCTCACTACCAAACTGTGACATTTACCTACAGTATGACAATAATGGTCACCCCACTACCAAACTGTGACATTTACCTACAGTATGACAATAATGGTCACCTCACTACCAAACTGTGACATTTACCTACAGTATGACAATAATGGCCACCTCACTACCAAACTGTGACATTTACCTACAGTATGACAATAATGGTCACCTCACTACCAAACTGTGACATTTACCTACAGTATGACAATAATGGTCGCCTCACTACCAAACTCCATGACATTTACCTACAGTATGACAATAATGGTCACCTGACTACCAAACCATTACGTTTACCTACAGTATGACAATAATGGTCACCTCACTACCAAACCATTACGTTTACCTACAGTATGACAATAATGGTCACCTCACTACCAAACCATTACGTTTACCTACAGTATGACAATAATGGTCACCTCACTACCAAACTGTGACGTTTACCTACAGTATGACAATAATGGTCATCTCACTACCAAACTGTGTGACATTTACATACAGTATGACAATAATGGTCACCTCACTACCAAACTGTGTGACATTTACCTACAGTATGACAATAATGGTCACCTCACTACCAAACTGTGACATTTACCTACAGTATGACAATAATGGTCGCCTCACTACCAAACTGTGACATTTACCTACAGTATGACAATAATGTTCATCTCACTACCAAACTCTGTGACATTTACCTACAGTATGACAATAATGATCACCTCACTACCAAACTGTGACATTTACCTACAGTATGACAATAATTGTCACCTCACTACCAAACTGTGACATTTACCTACAGTATGACAATAATGGTCGCCTCACTACCAAACTGTGACATTTACCTACAGTATGACAATAATGGTCACCCCACTACCAAACTGACATTTACCTACAGTATGACAATAATGATCACCTCACTACCAAACTGTGACATTTACCTACAGTATGACAATAATGGTCACCTCACTACCAAACTGTAACATTTACCTACAGTATGACAATGATGGTCACCTCACTACCAAACTTTGACATTTACCTACAGTATGACAATAATGGTCATCTCACTACCAAACTGTGACATTTACCTACAGTATGACAATAATGGTCGCCTCACTACCAAACTCTGTGACATTTACCTACAGTATGACAATAATGGTCGCCTCACTACCAAACTCCATGACGTTTACCTACAGTATGACAATAATGGTCATCTCACTACCAAACTATATGATATTTACCTACAGTATGACAATAATGGTCGCCTCACTACCAAACTGTGACATTTACCTACAGTATGACAATGATGGTCACCTCACTACCAAACTGTGACATTTACCTACAGTATGACAATAATGGTCACCTCACTACCAAACTGTGACATTTACCTACAATATGACAATGATGGTCACCTCACTACCAAACTGTGACATTTACCTACAGTATGACAATGATGGTCACCTCACTACCAAACTGTGACATTTACCTACAGTATGACAATAATGGTCACCTCACTACCAAACTGTGACATTTACCTACAGTATGACAATAATGGTCACCTCACTACCAAACTGTGACGTTTACCTACAGTATGACAATAATGGTCACCTCACTACCAAACTATGACATTTACCTACAGTATGACAATAATGGTCACCTCACTACCAAACTGTGACATTTACCTACAGTATGACAATAATGGTCACCTCACTACCAAACTGTGACGTTTACCTACAGTATGACAATAATGGTCACCTCACTACCAAACTATGACATTTACCTACAGTATGACAATAATGGTCACCTCACTACCAAAGTCTATGACATTTACCTACAGTATGACAATAATGGTCACCTCACTACCAAACTCCATGACATTTACCTACAGTATGACAATAATGGTCACCTCACTACCAAACTCTGTGACATTTACCTACAGTATGACAATAATGGTCACCTCACTACCAAACTGTGACATTTACCTACAGTATGACAATAATGGTCGCCTCACTACCAAACTGTGACATTTACCTACAGTATGACAATAATGGTCACCTCACTACCAAACTGTGACATTTACCTACAGTATGACAATAATGGTCACCTCACTACCAAACTGTGACATTTACCTACAGTATGACAATAATGGTCACCTCACTACCAAACTGTGACATTTACCTACAGTATGACAATAATGGTCACCTCACTACCAAACTGTGACATTTACCTACAGTATGACAATAATGGTCACCTGACTACCAAACTGTGACATTTACCTACAGTATGACAATAATGGTCGCCTCACTACCAAACTGTAACATTTACCTACAGTATGACAATAATGGTCGCCTCACTACCAAACTGTGACATTTACCTACAGTATGACAATAATGGTCACCTGACTACCAAACTGTGACATTTACCTACAGTATGACAATGATGGTCACCTCACTACCAAACTGTGACATTTACCTACAGTATGACAATAATGGTCACCTCACTATCAAACTGTGACATTTACCTACAGTATGACAATAATGGTCACCTCACTATCAAACTGTGACATTTACCTACAGTATGACAATAATGGTCACCTGACTACCAAACTGTGACATTTACCTACAGTATGACAATAATGGTCATCTCACTACCAAACTGTGACATTTACCTACAGTATGACAATAATGGTCATCTCACTACCAAACTGTGACATTTACCTACAGTATGACAATAATGGTCACCTCACTACCAAACCATTACGTTTACCTACAGTATGACAATAATGGTCACCTCACTACCAAACTCCATGATATTTACCTACAGTATGACAATAATGGTCACCTCACTACCAAACTCCATGACATTTACCTACAGTATGACAATAATGGTCACCTCACTACCAAACTGTGACATTTACCTACAGTATGACAATAATGGTCATCTCACTACCAAACTGTGACATTTACCTACAGTATGACAATAATGGTCATCTCACTACCAAAGTCTATGACGTTTACCTACAGTATGACAATAATGATCATCTCACTACCAAACTCCATGATATTTACCTACAGTATGACAATAATGGTCACCTCACTACCAAACTGTGACATTTACCTACAGTATGACAATGATGGTCACCTCACTACCAAACTGTGACATTTACCTACAGTATGACAATAATGGTCACCTCACTACCAAACTGTGACATTTACCTACAGTATGACAATAATGGTCACCTCACTACCAAACTGTGACATTTACCTACAGTATGACAATAATGGTCACCTCACTACCAAACTCCATGACATTTACCTACAGTATGACAATAATGGTCACCTCACTACCAAACTGTGACATTTACCTTCAGTATGACAATAATGCTCACCTCACTACCAAACTGTGACATTTACCTACAGTATGACAATAATGGTCACCTCATTACCAAACTGTGACATTTACCTACAGTATGACAATAATGGTCATCTCACTACCAAACTGTGACATTTACCTACAGTATGACAATAATTGTCACCTCACTACCAAACTGTGACATTTACCTACAGTATGACAATAATGGTCGCCTCACTACCAAACTGTGACATTTACCTACAGTATGACAATAATGGTCACCTGACTACCAAACTATATGACATTTACCTACAGTATGACAATAATGGTCACCTCACTACCAAACTGTGACATTAACCTACAGTATGACAATAATGGTCGCCTCACTACCAAACTCTATGAACTTTACCTACTGTATGACAATAATGGTCACCTCACTACCAAACTGTGACATTTACCTACAGTATGACAATAATGGTCACCTCACTACCAAACTGTAACATTTACCTACAGTATGACAATAATGGTCACCTCACTACCAAACTTTGACATTTACCTACAGTATGACAATAATGGTCATCTCACTACCAAACTGTGACATTTACCTACAGTATGACAATAATGGTCACCCCACTACCAAACTGTGACATTTACCTACAGTATGACAATAATGGTCACCTCACTACCAAACTGTGACATTTACCTACAGTATGACAATAATGGTCACCTCACTACCAAACTGTAACATTTACCTACAGTATGACAATAATGGTCACCTCACTACCAAACTGTGACATTTACCTACAGTATGACAATAATGGTCATCTCACTACCAAACTGTGACATTTACCTACAGTATGACAATAATGGTCACCTCACTACCAAACCATTACGTTTACCTACAGTATGACAATAATGGTCACCTCACTACCAAACTGTGACGTTTACCTACAGTATGACAATAATGGTCATCTCACTACCAAACTGTGTGACATTTACATACAGTATGACAATAATGGTCACCTCACTACCAAACTGTGTGACATTTACCTACAGTATGACAATAATGTTCATCTCACTACCAAACTCTGTGACATTTACCTACAGTATGACAATAATGGTCACCTCACTACCAAACTGTGACATTTACCTACAGTATGACAATAATGGTCACCTCACTACCAAACTGTGACATTTACCTACAGTATGACAATAATGATCACCTCACTACCAAACTGTGACATTTACCTACAGTATGACAATAATTGTCACCTCACTACCAAACTGTGACATTTACCTACAGTATGACAATAATGGTCGCCTCACTACCAAACTGTGACATTTACCTACAGTATGACAATAATGGTCACCCCACTACCAAACTGACATTTACCTACAGTATGACAATAATGATCACCTCACTACCAAACTGTGACATTTACCTACAGTATGACAATAATGGTCACCTCACTACCAAACTGTAACATTTACCTACAGTATGACAATGATGGTCACCTCACTACCAAACTTTGACATTTACCTACAGTATGACAATAATGGTCATCTCACTACCAAACTGTGACATTTACCTACAGTATGACAATAATGGTCACCTCACTACCAAACTGTGACATTTACCTACAGTATGACAATAATGGTCGCCTCACTACCAAACTCCATGACGTTTACCTACAGTATGACAATAATGGTCATCTCACTACCAAACTATATGATATTTACCTACAGTATGACAATAATGGTCGCCTCACTACCAAACTGTGACATTTACCTACAGTATGACAATGATGGTCACCTCACTACCAAACTGTGACATTTACCTACAGTATGACAATAATGGTCACCTCACTACCAAACTGTGACATTTACCTACAATATGACAATAATGGTCGCCTCACTACCAAACTCTATGAACTTTACCTACTGTATGACAATAATGGTCACCTCACTACCAAACTGTGACATTTACCTACAGTATGACAATAATGGTCACCTCACTACCAAACTGTAACATTTACCTACAGTATGACAATAATGGTCACCTCACTACCAAACTGTGACATTTACCTACAGTATGACAATAATGGTCATCTCACTACCAAACTGTGACATTTACCTACAGTATGACAATAATGGTCACCCCACTACCAAACTGTGACATTTACCTACAGTATGACAATAATGGTCACCTCACTACCAAACTGTGACATTTACCTACAGTATGACAATAATGGCCACCTCACTACCAAACTGTGACATTTACCTACAGTATGACAATAATGGTCACCTCACTACCAAACCATTACGTTTACCTACAGTATGACAATAATGGTCACCTCACTACCAAACCATTACGTTTACCTACAGTATGACAATAATGGTCACCTCACTACCAAACTGTGACGTTTACCTACAGTATGACAATAATGGTCATCTCACTACCAAACTGTGTGACATTTACATACAGTATGACAATAATGGTCACCTCACTACCAAACTGTGTGACATTTACCTACAGTATGACAATAATGGTCACCTCACTACCAAACTGTGACATTTACCTACAGTATGACAATAATGGTCGCCTCACTACCAAACTGTGACATTTACCTACAGTATGACAATAATGTTCATCTCACTACCAAACTCTGTGACATTTACCTACAGTATGACAATAATGATCACCTCACTACCAAACTGTGACATTTACCTACAGTATGACAATAATTGTCACCTCACTACCAAACTGTGACATTTACCTACAGTATGACAATAATGGTCGCCTCACTACCAAACTGTGACATTTACCTACAGTATGACAATAATGGTCACCCCACTACCAAACTGACATTTACCTACAGTATGACAATAATGATCACCTCACTACCAAACTGTGACATTTACCTACAGTATGACAATAATGGTCACCTCACTACCAAACTGTAACATTTACCTACAGTATGACAATGATGGTCACCTCACTACCAAACTTTGACATTTACCTACAGTATGACAATAATGGTCATCTCACTACCAAACTGTGACATTTACCTACAGTATGACAATAATGGTCACCTCACTACCAAACTGTGACATTTACCTACAGTATGACAATAATGGTCGCCTCACTACCAAACTCTGTGACATTTACCTACAGTATGACAATAATGGTCGCCTCACTACCAAACTCCATGACGTTTACCTACAGTATGACAATAATGGTCATCTCACTACCAAACTATATGATATTTACCTACAGTATGACAATAATGGTCGCCTCACTACCAAACTGTGACATTTACCTACAGTATGACAATGATGGTCACCTCACTACCAAACTGTGACATTTACCTACAGTATGACAATAATGGTCACCTCACTACCAAACTGTGACATTTACCTACAATATGACAATGATGGTCACCTCACTACCAAACTGTGACATTTACCTACAGTATGACAATGATGGTCACCTCACTACCAAACTGTGACATTTACCTACAGTATGACAATAATGGTCACCTCACTACCAAACTGTGACATTTACCTACAGTATGACAATAATGGTCACCTCACTACCAAACTGTGACGTTTACCTACAGTATGACAATAATGGTCACCTCACTACCAAACTATGACATTTACCTACAGTATGACAATAATGGTCACCTCACTACCAAACTGTGACATTTACCTACAGTATGACAATAATGGTCACCTCACTACCAAACTGTGACGTTTACCTACAGTATGACAATAATGGTCACCTCACTACCAAACTATGACATTTACCTACAGTATGACAATAATGGTCACCTCACTACCAAAGTCTATGACATTTACCTACAGTATGACAATAATGGTCACCTCACTACCAAACTCCATGACATTTACCTACAGTATGACAATAATGGTCACCTCACTACCAAACTCTGTGACATTTACCTACAGTATGACAATAATGGTCACCTCACTACCAAACTGTGACATTTACCTACAGTATGACAATAATGGTCGCCTCACTACCAAACTGTGACATTTACCTACAGTATGACAATAATGGTCACCTCACTACCAAACTGTGACATTTACCTACAGTATGACAATAATGGTCACCTCACTACCAAACTGTGACATTTACCTACAGTATGACAATAATGGTCACCTCACTACCAAACTGTGACATTTACCTACAGTATGACAATAATGGTCACCTCACTACCAAACTGTGACATTTACCTACAGTATGACAATAATGGTCACCTGACTACCAAACTGTGACATTTACCTACAGTATGACAATAATGGTCACCTCACTATCAAACTGTGACATTTACCTACAGTATGACAATAATGGTCATCTCACTACCAAACTGTGACATTTACCTACAGTATGACAATAATGGTCACCTGACTACCAAACTGTGACATTTACCTACAGTATGACAATAATGGTCATCTCACTACCAAACTGTGACATTTACCTACAGTATGACAATAATGGTCATCTCACTACCAAACTGTGACATTTACCTACAGTATGACAATAATGGTCACCTCACTACCAAACCATTACGTTTACCTACAGTATGACAATAATGGTCACCTCACTACCAAACTCCATGATATTTACCTACAGTATGACAATAATGGTCACCTCACTACCAAACTCCATGACATTTACCTACAGTATGACAATAATGGTCACCTCACTACCAAACTGTGACATTTACCTACAGTATGACAATAATGGTCATCTCACTACCAAACTGTGACATTTACCTACAGTATGACAATAATGGTCATCTCACTACCAAAGTCTATGACGTTTACCTACAGTATGACAATAATGATCATCTCACTACCAAACTCCATGATATTTACCTACAGTATGACAATAATGGTCACCTCACTACCAAACTGTGACATTTACCTACAGTATGACAATGATGGTCACCTCACTACCAAACTGTGACATTTACCTACAGTATGACAATAATGGTCACCTCACTACCAAACTGTGACATTTACCTACAGTATGACAATAATGGTCACCTCACTACCAAACTGTGACATTTACCTACAGTATGACAATAATGGTCACCTCACTACCAAACTCCATGACATTTACCTACAGTATGACAATAATGGTCACCTCACTACCAAACTGTGACATTTACCTTCAGTATGACAATAATGCTCACCTCACTACCAAACTGTGACATTTACCTACAGTATGACAATAATGGTCACCTCATTACCAAACTGTGACATTTACCTACAGTATGACAATAATGGTCATCTCACTACCAAACTGTGACATTTACCTACAGTATGACAATAATTGTCACCTCACTACCAAACTGTGACATTTACCTACAGTATGACAATAATGGTCGCCTCACTACCAAACTGTGACATTTACCTACAGTATGACAATAATGGTCACCTGACTACCAAACTATATGACATTTACCTACAGTATGACAATAATGGTCACCTCACTACCAAACTGTGACATTAACCTACAGTATGACAATAATGGTCGCCTCACTACCAAACTCTATGAACTTTACCTACTGTATGACAATAATGGTCACCTCACTACCAAACTGTGACATTTACCTACAGTATGACAATAATGGTCACCTCACTACCAAACTGTAACATTTACCTACAGTATGACAATAATGGTCACCTCACTACCAAACTTTGACATTTACCTACAGTATGACAATAATGGTCATCTCACTACCAAACTGTGACATTTACCTACAGTATGACAATAATGGTCACCCCACTACCAAACTGTGACATTTACCTACAGTATGACAATAATGGTCACCTCACTACCAAACTGTGACATTTACCTACAGTATGACAATAATGGTCACCTCACTACCAAACTGTAACATTTACCTACAGTATGACAATAATGGTCACCTCACTACCAAACTGTGACATTTACCTACAGTATGACAATAATGGTCATCTCACTACCAAACTGTGACATTTACCTACAGTATGACAATAATGGTCACCTCACTACCAAACTGTGACATTTACCTACAGTATGACAATAATGGTCACCTCACTACCAAACTGTGACATTTACCTACAGTATGACAATAATGGTCATCTCACTACCAAACTGTAACATTTACCTACAGTATGACAATAATGGTCACCTCACTACCAAACTGTAACATTTACCTACAGTATGACAATAATGGTCACCTCACTACCAAACTGTGACATTTACCTACAGTATGACAATAATGGTCATCTCACTACCAAACTGTGACATTTACCTACAGTATGACAATAATGGTCACCTCACTACCAAACTGTGACATTTACCTACAGTATGACAATAATGGTCACCTCACTACCAAACTGTGACATTTACCTACAGTATGACAATAATGGTCACCTCACTACCAAATTGTGACATTTACCTACAGTATGACAATAATGGTCATCTCACTACCAAACTGTGACATTTACCTACAGTATGACAATAATGGTCACCCCACTACCAAACTGTGACATTTACCTACAGTATGACAATAATGGTCACCTCACTACCAAACTGTGACATTTACCTACAGTATGACAATAATGGCCACCTCACTACCAAACTGTGACATTTACCTACAGTATGACAATAATGGCCACCTCACTACCAAACTGTGACATTTACCTACAGTATGACAATAATGGTCACCTCACTACCAAACTGTGACATTTACCTACAGTATGACAATAATGGTCACCTCACTACCAAACTGTGACATTTACCTACAGTATGACAATAATGGTCACCTCACTACCAAACTGTGACATTTACCTACAGTATGACAATAATGGTCACCTCACTACCAAACTGTGACATTTACCTACAGTATGACAATAATGGTCACCTCACTACCAAACTGTAACATTTACCTACAGTATGACAATAATGGTCACCTCACTACCAAACTGTAACATTTACCTACAGTATGACAATGATGGTCACCTCACTACCAAACTTTGACATTTACCTACAGACTGACAATAATGGTCATCTCACTACCAAACTGTGACATTTACCTACAGTATGACAATAATGGTCACCTCACTACCAAACTGTAACATTTACCTACAGTATGACAATGATGGTCACCTCACTACCAAACTTTGACATTTACCTACAGTATGACAATAATGGTCATCTCACTACCAAACTGTGACATTTACCTACAGTATGACAATAATGGTCACCTCACTACCAAACTGTAACATTTACCTACAGTATGACAATGATGGTCACCTCACTACCAAACTTTGACATTTACCTACAGTATGACAATAATGGTCATCTCACTACCAAACTGTGTCATTTACCTACAGTATGACAATAATGGTCACCTCACTACCAAACTGTGACATTTACCTACAGTATGACAATAATGGTCACCTCACTACCAAACTGTAACATTTACCTACAGTATGACAATGATGGTCACCTCACTACCAAACTTTGACATTTACCTACAGTATGACAATAATGGTCATCTCACTACCAAACTGTGACATTTACCTACAGTATGACAATGATGGTCACCTCACTACCAAACTTTGACATTTACCTACAGTATGACAATAATGGTCACCTCACTACCAAACTGTGACATTTACCTACAGTATGACAATAATGGTCACCTCACTACCAAACTTTGTGACATTTACCTACAGTATGACAATAATGGTCGCCTCACTACCAAACTCCATGACGTTTACCTACAGTATGACAATAATGGTCACCTCACTACCAAACTGTGACATTTACCTACAGTATGACAATAATGGTCACCTCACTACCAAACTCCATGACGTTTACCTACAGTATGACAATAATGGTCGCCTCACTACCAAACTCTGTGACATTTACCTACAGTATGACAATAATGGTCACCTCACTACCAAACTCCATGACGTTTACCTACAGTATGACAATAATGGTCGCCTCACTACCAAACTCCATGACGTTTACCTACAGTATGACAATAATGGTCACCTCACTACCAAACTGTGACATTTACCTACAGTATGACAATAATGATCACCTCACTACCAAACTGTGACATTTACCTACAGTATGACAATAATGGTCACCTCACTACCAAACTCCATGACGTTTACCTACAGTATGACAATAATGGTCGCCTCACTACCAAACTCCATGACGTTTACCTACAGTATGACAATAATGGTCACCTCACTACCAAACTGTGACATTTACCTACAGTATGACAATAATGGTCACCTCACTACCAAACTCCATGACGTTTACCTACAGTATGACAATAATGGTCGCCTCACTACCAAACTCCATGACGTTTACCTACAGTATGACAATAATGGTCACCTCACTACCAAACTGTGACATTTACCTACAGTATGACAATAATGGTCACCTCACTACCAAACTCCATGACGTTTACCTACTGTATGACAATAATGGTCACCTCACTACCAAACTCTGTGACATTTACCTACAGTATGACAATAATGGTCACCTCACTACCAAACTGTGACATTTACCTACAGTATGACAATAATGGTCACCTCACTACCAAACTCCATGACATTTACCTACAGTATGACAATAATGGTCACCTCACTACCAAACTGTGACATTTACCTACAGTATGACAATAATGGTCACCTCACTACCAAACTGTGACATTTACCTACAGTATGACAATAATGGTCACCTCACTACCAAACTCTGTGACATTTACCTACAGTATGACAATAATGGTCACCTCACTACCAAACTGTGACATTTACCTACAGTATGACAATAATGGTCACCTCACTACCAAACTCCATGACATTTACCTACAGTATGACAATAATGGTCACCTCACTACCAAACTGTGACATTTACCTACAGTATGACAATAATGGTCGCCTCACTACCAAACTGTGACATTTACCTACAGTATGACAATAATGGTCACCCCACTACCAAACTCTGTGTCATTTACCTACAGTATGACAATAATGGTCACCTCACTACCAAACTGTGACATTTACCTACAGTATGACAATAATGGTCATCTCACTACCAAACTGTGACATTTACCTACAGTATGACAATAATGGTCACCTCACTACCAAACTGTGACATTTACCTACAGTATGACAATAATGGTCACCTCACTACCAAACTCTGTGACATTTACCTACAGTATGACAATAATGGTCATCTCACTACCAAACTGTGACATTTACCTACAGTATGACAATAATGGTCACCTCACTACCAAACTGTGACATTTACCTACAGTATGACAATAATGGTCACCTCACTACCAAACTGTGACATTTACCTACAGTATGACAATAATGGTCGCCTCACTACCAAACTCTGTGACATTTACCTACAGTATGACAATAATGGTCACCTCACTACCAAACTGTGACATTTACCTACAGTATGACAATAATGGTCACCTCACTACCAAACTGTGACATTTACCTACAGTATGACAATGATGGTCACCTCACTACCAAACTGTGACATTTACCTACAGTATGACAATGATGGTCACCTCACTACCAAACTGTAACATTTACCTACAGTATGACAATAATGGTCACCTCACTACCAAACTGTGACATTTACCTACAGTATGACAATAATGGTCACCTCACTACCAAACTGTTACATTTACCTTCAGTATGACAATAATGGTCACCTCACTACCAAACTATGTGACATTTACCTACAATATGACAATAATGGTCACCTCACTACCAAACTGTGACATTTACCTACAGTATGACAATAATGGTCACCTCACTACCAAACTCTGTGACATTTACCTACAGTATGACAATAATGGTCACCTCACTACCAAACTGTGACATTTACCTACAGTATGACAATAATGGTCACCTCACTACCAAACTGTGACATTTACCTACAGTATGACAATAATGGTCACCTCACTACCAAACTCCATGACATTTACCTACAGTATGACAATAATGGTCACCTCACTACCAAACTCCATGACATTTACCTACAGTATGACAATAATGGTCACCTCACTACCAAACTCCATGACGTTTACCTACAGTATGACAATAATGGTCACCTCACTACCAAACTGTGACATTTACCTACAGTATGACAATAATGGTCACCTCACTACCAAACTCTGTGACATTTACCTACAGTATGACAATAATGGTCACCTCACTACCAAACTGTAACATTTACCTACAGTATGACAATAATGGTCACCTCACTACCAAACTCTGTGACATTTACCTACAGTATGACAATAATGGTCACCTCACTACCAAACTGTGACATTTACCTACAGTATGACAATAATGGTCACCTCACTACCAAACTGTGACATTTACCTACAGTATGACAATAATGGTCACCTCACTACCAAACTCCATGACATTTACCTACAGTATGACAATAATGGTCATCTCACTACCAAACTCCATGACATTTACCTACAGTATGACAATAATGGTCATCTCACTACCAAACTGTGACATTTACCTACAGTATGACAATAATGGTCACCTCACTACCAAACTCCATGACATTTACCTACAGTATGACAATAATGGTCATCTCACTACCAAACTGTGACATTTACCTACAGTATGACAATAATGGTCACCTCACTACCAAACTCTGTGACATTTACCTACAGTATGACAATAATGATCACCTCACTACCAAACTGTAACATTTACCTACAGTATGACAATAATGGTCGCCTCACTACCAAACTCTGTGACATTTACCTACAGTATGACAATAATGGTCACCTCACTACCAAACTGTGACATTAACCTACAGTATGACAATAATGGTCGCCTCACTACCAAACTGTGACATTTACCTACAGTATGACAATAATGGTCACCTCACTACCAAACTGTAACATTTACCTACAGTATGACAATAATGGTCGCCTCACTACCAAACTCTGTGACATTTACCTACAGTATGACAATGATGGTCACCTCACTACCAAACTGTGACATTTACCTACAGTATGACAATAATGGTCGCCTCACTACCAAACTCTGTGACATTTACCTACAGTATGACAATAATGATCACCTCACTACCAAACTGTGACATTTACCTACAGTATGACAATAATGATCACCTCACTACCAAACTGTGACATTTACCTACAGTATGACAATAATGGTCACCTCACTACCAAACTGTGACATTTACCTACAGTATGACAATAATGGTCACCTCACTACCAAACTGTGACATTTACCTACAGTATGACAATAATGGTCGCCTCACTACCAAACTGTGACATTTACCTACAGTATGACAATAATGGTCACCTCACTACCAAACTCTGTGTCATTTACCTACAGTATGACAATAATGATCACCTCACTACCAAACTGTAACATTTACCTACAGTATGACAATGATGGTCACCTCACTACCAAACTGTGACATTTACCTACAGTATGACAATAATGGTCACCTCACTACCAAACTGTGACATTTACCTACAGTATGACAATAATGGTCACCCCACTACCAAACTCTGTGTCATTTACCTACAGTATGACAATAATGGTCACCTCACTACCAAACTGTGACATTTACCTACAGTATGACAATAATGGTCACCTCACTACCAAACTGTGACATTTACCTACAGTATGACAATAATGGTCACCTCACTACCAAACTGTGACATTTACCTACAGTATGACAATAATGATCACCTCACTACCAAACTGTGACATTTACCTACAGTATGACAATAATGGTCACCTCACTACCAAACTGTGACATTTACCTACAGTATGACAATAATGGTCGCCTCACTACCAAACTCTGTGACATTTACCTACAGTATGACAATAATGGTCACCTCACTACCAAACTGTGACATTTACCTACAGTATGACAATAATGGTCACCTCACTACCAAACTATGACATTTACCTACAGTATGACAATAATGGTCACCTCACTACCAAACTCTGTGACATTTACCTACTGTATGACAATAATGGTCACCTCACTACCAAACTGTGACATTTACCTACAGTATGACAATAATGGTCGCCTCACTACCAAACTATGACATTTACCTACAGTATGACAATAATGGTCATCTCACTACCAAACTCCATGACGTTTACCTACAGTATGACAATAATGGTCACCTCACTACCAAACTGTGACATTTACCTACAGTATGACAATAATGGTCACCTCACTACCAAACTGTGACATTTACCTACAGTATGACAATAATGGTCGCCTCACTACCAAACTGTGACATTTACCTACAGTATGACAATAATGGTCACCTCACTACCAAACTGTGACATTTACCTACAGTATGACAATAATGGTCGCCTCACTACCAAACTGTGACATTTACCTACAGTATGACAATAATGGTCGCCTCACTACCAAACTGTGACATTTACCTACAGTATGACAATAATGGTCGCCTCACTACCAAACTGTGACATTTACCTACAGTATGACAATAATGGTCACCTCACTACCAAACTCTGTGACATTTACCTACAGTATGACAATAATGGTCACCTCACTACCAAACTGTGACATTTACCTACAGTATGACAATAATGGTCACCTGACTACCAAACTGTGACATTTACCTACAGTATGACAATAATGGTCGCCTCACTACCAAACTGTGACATTTACCTACAGTATGACAATAATGGTCACCTCACTACCAAACTCTGTGTCATTTACCTACAGTATGACAATAATGGTCACCTCACTACCAAACTGTGTCATTTACCTACAGTATGACAATAATGGTCATCTCACTACCAAACTCTGTGACATTTACCTACAGTATGACAATAATGGTCGCCTCACTACCAAACTGTGACATTTACCTACAGTATGACAATAATGGTCACCTCACTACCAAACTGTAACATTTACCTACAGTATGACAATAATGGTCACCTCACTACCAAACTCTGTGTCATTTACCTACAGTATGACAATAATGGTCACCTCACTACCAAACTGTGACATTTACCTACAGTATGACAATAATGGTCACCTCACTACCAAACTCTGTGACATTTACCTACAGTATGACAATAATGGTCACCTCACTACCAAACTGTGACATTTACCTACAGTATGACAATAATGGTCACCTCACTACCAAACTCTGTGACATTTACCTACAGTATGACAATAATGGTCACCTCACTACCAAACTGTGACATTTACCTACAGTATGACAATAATGGTCGCCTCACTACCAAACTGTGACATTTACCTACTGTATGACAATAATGGTCACCTCACTACCAAACTATATGACATTTACCTACAGTATGACAATAATGGTCACCTCACTACCAAACTGTGACATTTACCTACAGTATGACAATAATGGTCACCTCACTACCAAACTGTGACATTTACCTACAGTATGACAATAATGGTCATATCACTACCAAACTGTGACATTTACCTACAGTATGACAATAATGGTCACCTCACTACCAAACTGTGACATTTACCTACAGTATGACAATAATGGTCACCTCACTACCAAACTCTGTGACATTTACCTACAGTATGACAATAATGGTCACCTCACTACCAAACTGTGACATTTACCTACAGTATGACAATAATGGTCACCTCACTACCAAACTGTGACATTTACCTACAGTATGACAATAATGGTCACCTCACTACCAAACTGTAACATTTACCTACAGTATGACAATAATGGTCACCTCACTACCAAACTGTGACATTTACCTACAGTATGACAATAATGGTCACCTCACTACCAAACTCTGTGTCATTTACCTACAGTATGACAATAATGGTCACCTCACTACCAAACTGTGACATTTACCTACAGTATGACAATAATGGTCACCTCACTACCAAACTCCATGACATTTACCTACAGTATGACAATAATGGTCACCTCACTACCAAACTCCATGACATTTACCTACAGTATGACAATAATGGTCACCTCACTACCAAACTGTGACATTTACCTACAGTATGACAATAATGGTCACCTCACTACCAAACTGTGACATTTACCTACAGTATGACAATAATGGTCACCTCACTACCAAACTGTAACATTTACCTACAGTATGACAATAATGGTCACCTCACTACCAAACTGTGACATTTACCTACAGTATGACAATAATGGTCATCTCACTACCAAACTCCATGACATTTACCTACAGTATGACAATAATGGTCACCTCACTACCAAACTCTGTGTCATTTACCTACAGTATGACAATAATGGTCACCTCACTACCAAACTGTGACATTTACCTACAGTATGACAATAATGGTCACCTCACTACCAAACTCCATGACATTTACCTACAGTATGACAATAATGGTCACCTCACTACCAAACTCCATGACATTTACCTACAGTATGACAATAATGGTCACCTCACTACCAAACTGTGACATTTACCTACAGTATGACAATAATGGTCACCTCACTACCAAACTGTGACATTTACCTACAGTATGACAATAATGGTCACCTCACTACCAAACTGTAACATTTACCTACAGTATGACAATAATGGTCACCTCACTACCAAACTGTGACATTTACCTACAGTATGACAATAATGGTCATCTCACTACCAAACTCCATGACATTTACCTACAGTATGACAATAATGGTCGCCTCACTACCAAACTGTGACGTTTACCTACAGTATGACAATAATGGTCGCCTCACTACCAAACTCTGTGACATTTACCTACAGTATGACAATAATGGTCGCCTCACTACCAAACTGTGACGTTTACCTACAGTATGACAATAATGGTCGCCTCACTACCAAACTGTGACGTTTACCTACAGTATGACAATAATGGTCACCTCACTACCAAACTCCATGACATTTACCTACAGTATGACAATAATGGTCACCTCACTACCAAACTCCATGACATTTACCTACAGTATGACAATAATGGTCGCCTCACTACCAAACTGTGACGTTTACCTACAGTATGACAATAATGGTCACCTCACTACCAAACTGTGACGTTTACCTACAGTATGACAATAATGGTCACCTCACTACCAAACTGTGACGTTTACCTACAGTATGACAATAATGGTCACCTCACTACCAAACTCCATGACATTTACCTACAGTATGACAATAATGGTCGCCTCACTACCAAACTGTGACGTTTACCTACAGTATGACAATAATGGTCACCTCACTACCAAACTGTGACGTTTACCTACAGTATGACAATAATGGTCGCCTCACTACCAAACTCCATGACATTTACCTACAGTATGACAATAATGGTCGCCTCACTACCAAACTGTGACGTTTACCTACAGTATGACAATAATGGTCACCTCACTACCAAACTCCATGACATTTACCTACAGTATGACAATAATGGTCACCTCACTACCAAACTGTGACGTTTACCTACAGTATGACAATAATGGTCGCCTCACTACCAAACTCTGTGACATTTACCTACAGTATGACAATAATGGTCACCTCACTACCAAACTGTGACATTTACCTACAGTATGACAATAATGGTCACCTCACTACCAAACTGTGACATTTACCTACAGTATGACAATAATGGTCGCCTCACTACCAAACTCCATGACATTTACCTACAGTATGACAATAATGGTTACCTCACTACCAAACTGTGACATTTACCTACAGTATGACAATAATGGTCACCTCACTACCAAACTGTGACATTTACCTACAGTATGACAATGATGGTCACCTCACTACCAAACTGTGACATTTACCTACAGTATGACAATAATGGTCACCCCACTACCAAACTGTGACATTTACCTACAATATGACAATGATGGTCACCTCACTACCAAACTGTGACATTTACCTACAGTATGACAATAATGGTCACCTCACTACCAAACTGTGACATTTACCTACAGTATGACAATAATGGTCACCTCACTACCAAACTGTGACATTTACCTACAGTATGACAATAATGGTCACCTCATTACCAAACTATGACATTTACCTACAGTATGACAATAATGGTCATCTCACTACCAAACTCTGTGACATTTACCTACAGTATGACAATAATGGTCATCTCACTACCAAACTCCATGACGTTTACCTACAGTATGACAATAATGGTCACCTCACTACCAAACTGTAACATTTACCTACAGTATGACAATAATGGTCACCTCACTACCAAACTCTGTGACATTTACCTACAGTATGACAATAATGGTCACCTCACTACCAAACTGTGACATTTACCTACAGTATGACAATAATGGTCACCTCACTACCAAACTGTGACATTTACCTACAGTATGACAATAATGGTCACCTCACTACCAAACTCCATGACGTTTACCTACAGTATGACAATAATGGTCACCTCACTACCAAACTGTGACATTTACCTACAGTATGACAATAATGGTCACCTCACTACCAAACTCTGTGACATTTACCTACAGTATGACAATAATGGTCACCTCACTACCAAACTGTGACATTTACCTACAGTATGACAATAATGGCCACCTCACTACCAAACTATGACATTTACCTACAGTATGACAATAATGGTCACCTCACTACCAAACTGTGACATTTACCTACAGTATGACAATAATGGTCACCTCACTACCAAACTCCATGACGTTTACCTACAGTATGACAATAATGGTCACCTCACTACCAAACTGTAACATTTACCTACAGTATGACAATAATGGTCACCTCACTACCAAACTGTGACATTTACCTACAGTATGACAATAATGGTCACCTCACTACCAAACTGTGACATTTACCTACAGTATGACAATAATGGTCGCCTCACTACCAAACTGTGACATTTACCTACAGTATGACAATAATGGTCGCCTCACTACCAAACTATGACATTTACCTACAGTATGACAATAATGGTCGCCTCACTACCAAACTGTGACATTTACCTACAGTATGACAATAATGGTCACCTCACTACCAAACTGTGACATTTACCTACAGTATGACAATAATGGTCACCTCACTACCAAACTGTGACATTTACCTACAGTATGACAATAATGGTCACCTCACTACCAAACTGTGACATTTACCTACAGTATGACAATAATGGTCACCTCACTACCAAACTCTGTGACATTTACCTACTGTATGACAATAATGGTCATCTCACTACCAAACTGTGACATTTACCTACAGTATGACAATAATGGTCGCCTCACTACCAAACTGTGACATTTACCTACAGTATGACAATAATGGTCATCTCACTACCAAACTGTGACATTTACCTACAGTATGACAATAATGGTCATCTCACTACCAAACTCCATGACGTTTACCTACAGTATGACAATAATGGTCATCTCACTACCAAACTCCATGACATTTACCTACAGTATGACAATAATGATCACCTCACTACCAAACTCTGTGACATTTACCTACAGTATGACAATAATGGTCACCTCACTACCAAACTGTGACATTTACCTACAGTATGACAATAATGGTCACCTCACTACCAAACTGTGACATTTACCTACAGTATGACAATAATGGTCACCTCACTACCAAACTGTGACATTTACCTACAGTATGACAATAATGGTCACCTCACTACCAAACTCCATGACGTTTACCTACAGTATGACAATAATGGTCACCTCACTACCAAACTGTGACATTTACCTACAGTATGACAATAATGGTCACCTCACTACCAAACTGTGACATTTACCTACAGTATGACAATAATGGTCACCCCACTACCAAACTCCATGACGTTTACCTACAGTATGACAATAATGGTCATCTCACTACCAAACTGTGACATTTACCTACAGTATGACAATAATGGTCGCCTCACTACCAAACTCTGTGACATTTACCTACAGTATGACAATAATGGTCACCTCACTACCAAACTGTGACATTTACCTACAGTATGACAATAATGGTCACCTCACTACCAAACTGTGACATTTACCTACAGTATGACAATAATGGTCACCTCACTACCAAACTGTGACATTTACCTACAGTATGACAATAATGGCCACCTCACTACCAAACTATGACATTTACCTACAGTATGACAATAATGGTCACCTCACTACCAAACTGTGACATTTACCTACAGTATGACAATAATGGCCACCTCACTACCAAACTATGACATTTACCTACAGTATGACAATAATGGTCACCTCACTACCAAACTGTGACATTTACCTACAGTATGACAATAATGGTCACCTCACTACCAAACTGTGACATTTACCTACAGTATGACAATAATGGCCACCTCACTACCAAACTATGACATTTACCTACAGTATGACAATAATGGTCACCTCACTACCAAACTGTGACATTTACCTACAGTATGACAATAATGGTCACCTCACTACCAAACTCCATGACGTTTACCTACAGTATGACAATAATGGTCACCTCACTACCAAACTGTGACATTTACCTACAGTATGACAATAATGGTCACCTCACTACCAAACTGTGACATTTACCTACAGTATGACAATAATGGTCGCCTCACTACCAAACTCTGTGACATTTACCTACAGTATGACAATAATGGTCACCTCACTACCAAACTCCATGACGTTTACCTTCAGTATGACAATAATGGTCACCTCACTACCAAACTGTGACATTTACCTACAGTATGACAATAATGATCACCTCACTACCAAACTATATGACATTTACCTACAGTATGACAATAATGGTCATCTCACTACCAAACTATGACATTTACCTACAGTATGACAATAATGGTCACCTCACTACCAAACTGTGACATTTACCTACAGTATGACAATAATGGTCACCTGATTACCAAATTGTGACATTTACCTTCAGTATGACAATAATGATCACCTCACTACCAAACTGTGACATTTACCTACAGTATGACAATGATGGTCACCTCACTACCAAACTGTGACATTTACCTACAGTATGACAATAATGATCACCTCACTACCAAACTGTGACATTTACCTACAGTATGACAATAATGATCACCTCACTACCAAATTGTGACATTTACCTACAGTATGACAATAATGGTCGCCTCACTACCAAACTGTAACATTTACCTACAGTATGACAATAATGGTCGCCTCACTACCAAACTCTGTGACATTTACCTACAGTATGACAATAATGCTCACCTCACTACCAAACTGTAACATTTACCTACAGTATGACAATAATGATCACCTCACTACCAAACTGTGACATTTACCTACAGTATGACAATAATGATCACCTCACTACCAAACTGTGACATTTACCTACAGTATGACAATAATGATCACCTCACTACCAAACTATGACATTTACCTACAGTATGACAATAATGATCACCTCACTACCAAACTGTGACATTTACCTACAGTATGACAATAATGGTCACCCCACTACCAAACTGTGACATTTACCTTCAGTATGACAATAATGCTCACCTCACTACCAAACTGTAACATTTACCTACAGTATGACAATAATGGTCACCTCACTACCAAACTGTGACATTTACCTACAGTATGACAATAATGATCACCTCACTACCAAACTGTGACATTTACCTACAGTATGACAATAATGATCACCTCACTACCAAACTGTGACATTTACCTACAGTATGACAATAATGATCACCTCACTACCAAACTGTGACATTTACCTTCAGTATGACAATAATGATCACCTCACTACCAAACTGTGACATTTACCTACAGTATGACAATAATGATCACCTCACTACCAAACTATGACATTTACCTACAGTATGACAATAATGGTCACCTCACTACCAAACTGTAACATTTACCTACAGTATGACAATAATGGTCGCCTCACTACCAAACTGTGACATTTACCTACAGTATGACAATAATGGTCACCCCACTACCAAACTGACATTTACCTACAGTATGACAATAATGGTCACCCCACTACCAAACTGTGACATTTACCTACAGTATGACAATAATGATCACCTCACTACCAAACTATGACATTTACCTACAGTATGACAATAATGATCACCTCACTACCAAACTCTATGACATTTACCTACAGTATGACAATAATGGTCATCTCACTACCAAACTGTGACATTTACCTACAGTATGACAATAATGGTCACCTCACTACCAAACTATGACATTTACCTACAGTATGACAATAATGGTCATCTCACTACCAAACTGTGACATTTACCTACAGTATGACAATAATGGTCACCTCACTACCAAACTGTGACATTTACCTACAGTATGACAATAATGGTCATCTCACTACCAAACTGTGACATTTACCTACAGTATGACAATAATGATCACCTCACTACCAAACTGTGACATTTACCTACAGTATGACAATAATGATCACCTCACTACCAAACTATGACATTTACCTACAGTATGACAATAATGGTCACCTCACTACCAAACTGTGACATTTACCTACAGTATGACAATAATGGTCACCTGATTACCAAATTGTGACATTTACCTTCAGTATGACAATAATGATCACCTCACTACCAAACTGTGACATTTACCTACAGTATGACAATAATGGTCACCTCACTACCAAACTGTGACATTTACCTACAGTATGACAATAATGGTCACCTCACTACCAAACTCCATGACATTTACCTACAGTATGACAATAATGGTCACCTCACTACCAAACTGTGACATTTACCTACAGTATGACAATAATGGTCACCTCACTACCAAACCATGACATTTACCTACTGTTTGACAATAATGGTCACCTGACTACCAAACTGTAACATTTACCTACAGTATGACAATAATGATCACCTCACTACCAAACTGTGACATTTACCTACAGTATGACAATAATGGTCACCTCACTACCAAACTGTGACATTTACCTACAGTATGACAATAATGGTCACCTCACTACCAAACTCCATGACGTTTACCTTCAGTATGACAATAATGATCACCTCACTACCAAACTGTGACATTTACCTACAGTATGACAATAATGGTCACCCCACTACCAAACTGTGACATTTACCTACAGTATGACAATAATGGTCACCTGACTACCAAACTGTAACATTTACCTACAGTATGACAATAATGGCCACCTCACTACCAAACTGTGACATTTACCTACAGTATGACAATAATGGTCACCTTACTACCAAACTGTGACATTTACCTACAGTATGACAATGATGGTCACCTGACTACCAAACTCCATGACATTTACCTTCAGTATGACAATAATGATCACCTCACTACCAAACTGTAACATTTACCTACAGTATGACAATGATGGTCACCTCACTACCAAACTGTGACATTTACCTACAGTATGACAATGATGGTCACCTCACTACCAAACTGTGACATTTACCTACAGTATGACAATAATGGTCATCTCACTACCAAACTGTGACATTTACCTACAGTATGACAATAATGGTCACCTTACTACCAAACTGTGACATTTACCTACAGTATGACAATAATGGTCACCTCACTACCAAACTGTGACATTTACCTACAGTATGACAATAATGGTCACCCCACTACCAAACTGACATTTACCTACAGTATGACAATAATGGTCACCTCACTACCAAACTATGACATTTACCTACAGTATGACAATAATGGTCACCTGACTACCAAACTGTGACATTTACCTACAGTATGACAATAATGGTCACCTCACTACCAAACTGTGACATTTACCTACAGTATGACAATAATGGTCATCTCACTACCAAACTGTGACATTTACCTACAGTATGACAATAATGGTCACCTCACTACCAAACTGTGACATTTACCTACAGTATGACAATAATGGTCACCTCACTACCAAACTGTGACATTTACCTACAGTATGACAATAATGGTCACCTCACTACCAAACTGTGACATTTACCTACAGTATGACAATAATGGTCGCCTCACTACCAAACTGTGACATTTACCTACTGTATGACAATAATGATCACCTCACTACCAAACTTTGACATTTACCTACAGTATGACAATAATGGTCGCCTCACTACCAAACTGTGACATTTACCTACAGTATGACAATAATGGTCACCTCACTACCAAACTGTGACATTTACCTACAGTATGACAATAATGGTCGCCTCACTACCAAACTGTGACATTTACCTACAGTATGACAATAATGGTCGCCTCACTACCAAACTGTGACATTTACCTACAGTATGACAATAATGGTCGCCTCACTACCAAACTGTGACATTTACCTACAGTATGACAATAATGGTCACCTCACTACCAAACTGTGACATTTACCTACAGTATGACAATAATGGTCACCTCACTACCAAACTGTGACATTTACCTACAGTATGACAATAATGGTCGCCTCACTAACAAACTCCATGACGTTTACCTACAGTATGACAATAATGGTCGCCTCACTACCAAACTGTGACATTTACCTACAGTATGACAATAATGGTCGCCTCACTACCAAACTGTTACATTTACCTACAGTATGACAATAATGATCACCTCACTACCAAACTGTGACATTTACCTACAGTATGACAATAATGGTCGCCTCACTACCAAACTGTTACATTTACCTACAGTATGACAATAATGGTCGCCTCACTACCAAACTGTTACATTTACCTACAGTATGACAATAATGGTCGCCTCACTACCAAACTGTTACATTTACCTACAGTATGACAATAATGATCACCTCACTACCAAACTGTGACATTTACCTACAGTATGACAATAATGATCACCTCACTACCAAACTGTGACATTTACCTACAGTATGACAATAATGATCACCTCACTACCAAACTGACATTTACCTACAGTATGACAATAATGGTCGCCTCACTACCAAACTGTTACATTTACCTACAGTATGACAATAATGATCACCTCACTACCAAACTGTGACATTTACCTACAGTATGACAATAATGGTCGCCTCACTACCAAACTGTGACATTTACCTACAGTATGACAATAATGATCACCTCACTACCAAACTGTGACATTTACCTACAGTATGACAATAATGGTCGCCTCACTACCAAACTGTGACATTTACCTACAGTATGACAATAATGGTCACCTGACTACCAAACTGTGACATTTACCTACAGTATGACAATAATGGTCACCTTACTACCAAACTGTGACATTTACCTACAGTATGACAATAATGGTCACCTGACTACCAAACTCCATGACGTTTACCTTCAGTATGACAATAATGGTCACCTCACTACCAAACTCTGTGACATTTACCTACAGTATGACAATAATGATCACCTCACTACCAAACTGTAACGTTTACCTACAGTATGACAATAATGATCACCTCACTACCAAACTGTGACATTTACCTACAGTATGACAATAATGGTCACCTTACTACCAAACTGTGACATTTACCTACAGTATGACAATAATGGTCACCTGACTACCAAACTCCATGACGTTTACCTTCAGTATGACAATAATGGTCACCTCACTACCAAACTCTGTGACATTTACCTACAGTATGACAATAATGATCACCTCACTACCAAACTGTAACGTTTACCTACAGTATGACAATAATGATCACCTCACTACCAAACTGTGACATTTACCTACAGTATGACAATAATGGTCACCTCACTACCAAACTGTGACATTTACCTACAGTATGACAATAATGGTCACCTCACTACCAAACTGTGACATTTACCTACAGTATGACAATAATGGTCACCTCACTACCAAACTGTGACATTTACCTACAGTATGACAATAATGATCACCTCACTACCAAACTGTAACGTTTACCTTCAGTATGACAATAATGATCACCTCACTACCAAACTGTGACATTTACCTACAGTATGACAATAATGGTCACCTCACTACCAAACTGTGACATTTACCTACAGTATGACAATAATGATCACCTCACTACCAAACCATGACATTTACCTACTGTTTGACAATAATGGTCACCTGACTACCAAACTGTGACATTTACCTACAGTATGACAATAATGGTCACCTCACTACCAAACTGTGACATTTACCTACAGTATGACAATAATGGTCACCTCACTACCAAACTGTGACATTTACCTACAGTATGACAATAATGGTCACCTCACTACCAAACTGTGACATTTACCTACAGTATGACAATAATGGTCACCTCACTACCAAACTGTGACATTTACCTACTGTATGACAATAATGGTCACCTGACTACCAAACTCCATGACGTTTACCTACAGTATGACAATAATGATCACCTCACTACCAAACTGTGACATTTACCTACAGTATGACAATAATGGTCACCTGACTACCAAACTATATGACGTTTACCTACAGTATGACAATAATGGTCACCTCACTACCAAACTGTGACATTTACCTACAGTATGACAATAATGGTCACCTCACTACCAAACTCCATGACATTTACCTACTGTATGACAATAATGGTCACCTGACTACCAAACTCCATGACGTTTACCTACAGTATGACAATAATGATCACCTCACTACCAAACTGTGACATTTACCTACAGTATGACAATAATGATCACCTCACTACCAAACTGTGACATTTACCTACAGTATGACAATAATGGTCACCTCACTACCAAACTGTGACATTTACCTACAGTATGACAATAATGATCACCTCACTACCAAACTGTGACATTTACCTACAGTATGACAATAATGGTCACCTGACTACCAAACTATATGACGTTTACCTACAGTATGACAATAATGGTCACCTCACTACCAAACTGTGACATTTACCTACAGTATGACAATGATGGTCACCTCACTACCAAACTGTGACATTTACCTACAGTATGACAATAATGGTCACCTCACTACCAAACTGTGACATTTACCTACAGTATGACAATAATGATCACCTCACTACCAAACCATGACATTTACCTACTGTTTGACAATAATGGTCACCTGACTACCAAACTGTGACATTTACCTACAGTATGACAATAATGGTCACCTCACTACCAAACTGTGACATTTACCTACAGTATGACAATAATGGTCATCTCACTACCAAACTGTGACATTTACCTACAGTATGACAATAATGGTCACCTCACTACCAAACTGTGACATTTACCTACAGTATGACAATAATGGTCACCTCACTACCAAACTGTGACATTTACCTACAGTATGACAATAATGGTCACCTCACTACCAAACTCCATGACGTTTACCTACAGTATGACAATAATGGTCACCTCACTACCAAACTCCATGACGTTTACCTACAGTATGACAATAATGGTCACCTCACTACCAAACTGTGACATTTACCTACAGTATGACAATAATGGTCACCTCACTACCAAACTGTGACATTTACCTACAGTATGACAATAATGGTCACCTCACTACCAAACTGTGACATTTACCTACAGTATGACAATAATGGTCACCTCACTACCAAACTGTGACATTTACCTACTGTATGACAATAATGGTCACCTGACTACCAAACTCCATGACGTTTACCTACAGTATGACAATAATGATCACCTCACTACCAAACTGTGACATTTACCTACAGTATGACAATAATGATCACCTCACTACCAAACTGTGACATTTACCTACAGTATGACAATAATGGTCACCTCACTACCAAACTGTGACATTTACCTACAGTATGACAATAATGGTCACCTGACTACCAAACTGTGACATTTACCTACAGTATGACAATAATGGTCACCTCACTACCAAACTATATGACGTTTACCTACAGTATGACAATAATGGTCACCTCACTACCAAACTGTGACATTTACCTACAGTATGACAATAATGGTCACCTCACTACCAAACTGTGACATTTACCTACAGTATGACAATAATGGTCACCTCACTACCAAACTGTGACATTTACCTACTGTATGACAATAATGGTCACCTGACTACCAAACTCCATGACGTTTACCTACAGTATGACAATAATGATCACCTCACTACCAAACTGTGACATTTACCTACAGTATGACAATAATGGTCACCTCACTACCAAACTCCATGACGTTTACCTACAGTATGACAATAATGGTCACCTGACTACCAAACTATATGACGTTTACCTACAGTATGACAATAATGGTCACCTCACTACCAAACTGTGACATTTACCTACAGTATGACAATAATGATCACCTCACTACCAAACTGTGACATTTACCTACAGTATGACAATAATGATCACCTCACTACCAAACTGTGACATTTACCTACAGTATGACA
This sequence comes from Mimachlamys varia, assembly GCA_947623455.1. Lineage (NCBI taxonomy): Eukaryota > Metazoa > Mollusca > Bivalvia > Pectinida > Pectinidae > Mimachlamys > Mimachlamys varia. Next base: position 14,691,952 of record OX392531.1, on the reverse strand, counting down.
ATAATGGTCACCTGACTACCAAACTATATGACGTTTACCTACAGTATGACAATAATGGTCACCTCACTACCAAACTGTGACATTTACCTACAGTATGACAATAATGGTCACCTGACTACCAAACTGTGACATTTACCTACAGTATGACAATAATGGTCACCTCACTACCAAACTGTGACATTTACCTACAGTATGACAATAATGATCACCTCACTACCAAACTGTAACGTTTACCTACAGTATGACAATAATGATCACCTCACTACCAAACTGTGACATTTACCTACAGTATGACAATAATGGTCACCTCACTACCAAATTGTGACATTTACCTACAGTATGACAATAATGATCACCTCACTACCAAACTGTGACATTTACCTACAGTATGACAATAATGGTCACCTCACTACCAAATTGTGACATTTACCTACAGTATGACAATAATGATCACCTCACTACCAAATTGTGACATTTACCTACAGTATGACAATAATGATCACCTCACTACCAAACTGTGACATTTACCTACAGTATGACAATAATGGTCACCTCACTACCAAACTCTGTGACATTTACCTACAGTATGACAATAATGGTCACCTCACTACCAAATTGTGACATTTACCTACAGTATGACAATAATGATCACCTCACTACCAAATTGTGACATTTACCTACAGTATGACAATAATGATCACCTCACTATCAAACTGTGACATTTACCTACAGTATGACAATAATGATCACCTCACTACCAAATTGTGACATTTACCTTCAGTATGACAATAATGATCACCTCACTACCAAACTGTGACATTTACCTACAGTATGACAATAATGGTCATCTCACTACCAAACTGTGACATTTACCTACAGTATGACAATAATGATCACCTCACTACCAAACTGTGACATTTACCTACAGTATGACAATAATGATCACCTCACTACCAAACTGTGACATTTACCTACAGTATGACAATGATGGTCATCTCACTACCAAACTATGACATTTACCTACAGTATGACAATAATGATCACCTCATTACCAAACTGTGACATTTACCTACAGTATGACAATAATGATCACCTCACTACCAAACTGTGACATTTACCTACAGTATGACAATAATGATCACCTCATTACCAAACTGTGACATTTACCTACAGTATGACAATAATGATCACCTCACTACCAAACTGTGACATTTACCTACTGTATGACAATAATGATCACCTCACTACCAAACTGTGACATTTACCTACAGTATGACAATAATGGTCACCTGACTACCAAACTGTGACATTTACCTACAGTATGACAATAATGGTCACCTCACTACCAAACTGTGACATTTACCTACAGTATGACAATAATGGTCACCTGACTACCAAACTGTGACATTTACCTACAGTATGACAATAATGGTCACCTCACTACCAAACTGTGACATTTACCTACAGTATGACAATAATGGTCACCTGACTACCAAACTGTGACATTTACCTACAGTATGACAATAATGGTCACCTCACTACCAAACTGTGACATTTACCTACAGTATGACAATAATGATCACCTCACTACCAAACTGTGACATTTACCTACAGTATGACAATAATGATCACCTCACTACCAAACTGTGACATTTACCTACAGTATGACAATAATGGTCACCTGACTACCAAACTATATGACGTTTACCTTCAGTATGACAATAATGGTCACCTCACTACCAAACTGTGACGTTTACCTACAGTATGACAATAATGATCACCTCACTACCAAACTGTGACATTTACCTACAGTATGACAATAATGATCACCTCACTACCAAACTGTGACATTTACCTACAGTATGACAATAATGATCACCTCACTACCAAACTGTGACATTTACCTACAGTATGACAATGATGGTCACCTCACTACCAAACTGTGACATTTACCTACAGTATGACAATAATGATCACCTCACTACCAAACTGTGACATTTACCTTCAGTATGACAATAATGGTCACCCCACTACCAAACTGTGACATTTACCTACAGTATGACAATAATGATCACCTCACTACCAAACTGTGACATTTACCTACAGTATGACAATGATGGTCACCTCACTACCAAACTGTGACATTTACCTACAGTATGACAATAATGATCACCTCACTACCAAACTGTGACATTTACCTTCAGTATGACAATAATGGTCACCCCACTACCAAACTGTAACATTTACCTACAGTATGACAATAATGGTCATCTCACTACCAAACTGTGACATTTACCTACAGTATGACAATAATGATCACCTCACTACCAAACTGTGACATTTACCTTCAGTATGACAATAATGATCACCTCACTACCAAACTGTGACATTTACCTTCAGTATGACAATAATGGTCACCCCACTACCAAACTGTGACATTTACCTACAGTATGACAATAATGGTCACCTCACTACCAAACTGTGACATTTACCTACAGTATGACAATAATGGCCACCTCACTACCAAACTGTGACATTTACCTACAGTATGACAATAATGATCACCTCACTACCAAACTGTAACATTTACCTACAGTATGACAATAATGGTCACCTCACTACCAAACTGTTACATTTACCTACAGTATGACAATAATGGTCACCTCACTACCAAACTGTAACATTTACCTACAGTATGACAATAATGATCACCTCACTACCAAACTGTGACATTTACCTACAGTATGACAATAATGGTCACCTCACTACCAAACTGTGACATTTACCTACAGTATGACAATAATGATCACCTCACTACCAAACTGTGACATTTACCTACAGTATGACAATGATGGTCACCTCACTACCAAACTGTGACATTTACCTACAGTATGACAATAATGATCACTTCACTACCAAACTGTGACATTTACCTTCAGTATGACAATAATGGTCACCCCACTACCAAACTGTAACATTTACCTACAGTATGACAATAATGGTCATCTCACTACCAAACTGTGACATTTACCTTCAGTATGACAATAATGATCACCTCACTACCAAACTGTGACATTTACCTTCAGTATGACAATAATGATCACCTCACTACCAAACTGTGACATTTACCTTCAGTATGACAATAATGGTCACCCCACTACCAAACTGTGACATTTACCTACAGTATGACAATAATGGTCACCTCACTACCAAACTGTGACATTTACCTACAGTATGACAATAATGGCCACCTCACTACCAAACTGTGACATTTACCTACAGTATGACAATAATGATCACCTCACTACCAAACTGTAACATTTACCTACAGTATGACAATAATGGTCACCTCACTACCAAACTGTTACATTTACCTACAGTATGACAATAATGGTCACCTCACTACCAAACTGTAACATTTACCTACAGTATGACAATAATGATCACCTCACTACCAAACTGTGACATTTACCTACAGTATGACAATAATGGTCACCTCACTACCAAACTGTTACATTTACCTTCAGTATGACAATAATGGTCACCTCACTACCAAACTCCATGACATTTACCTACAGTATGACAATGATGGTCACCTCACTACCAAACTATGACATTTACCTACAGTATGACAATAATGGTCACCTCACTACCAAACTATGACATTTACCTACAGTATGACAATAATGGTCACCTCACTACCAAACTATGACATTTACCTACAGTATGACAATAATGATCACCTCACTACCAAACTCCATGACATTTACCTACAGTATGACAATGATGGTCACCTCACTACCAAACTGTGACATTTACCTACAGTATGACAATAATGATCACCTCACTACCAAACTCCATGACATTTACCTACAGTATGACAATGATGGTCACCTCACTACCAAACTGTGACATTTACCTACAGTATGACAATAATGGTCGCCTCACTACCAAACTGTGACATTTACCTACAGTATGACAATAATGGTCGCCTCACTACTAAAGTCTGTGACATTTACCTACAGCATGACAATAATGGTCGCCTCACTACCAAACTGTGACATTTACCTACAGTATGACAATAATGGTCACCTCACTACCAAACTGTGACATTTACCTACAGTATGACAATAATGGTCACCTCACTACCAAACTGTGACATTTACCTACAGTATGACAATAATGGTCGCCTCACTACCAAACTGTGACATTTACCTACAGTATGACAATAATGGTCGCCTCACTACCAAACTATGACATTTACCTACAGTATGACAATAATGGTCATCTCACTACCAAACTGTGACATTTACCTACAGTATGACAATAATGGTCACCTGACTACCAAACTGTGACATTTACCTACAGTATGACAATAATGGTCGCCTCACTAACAAACTCCATGACGTTTACCTACAGTATGACAATAATGGTCACCTCACTACCAAACTCTGTGACATTTACCTACAGTATGACAATAATGGTCACCTCACTACCAAACTGTGACATTTACCTACAGTATGACAATAATGGTCACCTGACTACCAAACTGTGACATTTACCTACAGTATGACAATAATGGTCACCTCACTACCAAACTCTGTGACATTTACCTACAGTATGACAATAATGGTCACCTCACTACCAAACTGTGACATTTACCTACAGTATGACAATAATGGTCACCTGACTACCAAACTGTGACATTTACCTACAGTATGACAATAATGGTCACCTCACTACCAAACTCTGTGACATTTACCTACAGTATGACAATAATGGCCACCTCACTACCAAACTGTGACATTTACCTACAGTATGACAATAATGGTCACCTGACTACCAAACTCTGTGACATTTACCTACAGTATGACAATAATGGTCACCTCACTACCAAACTGTGACATTTACCTACAGTATGACAATAATGGTCACCTCACTACCAAACTGTGACATTTACCTACAGTATGACAATAATGGTCACCTCACTACCAAACTGTGACATTTACCTACAGTATGACAATAATGGTCGCCTCACTACCAAACTGTGACATTTACCTACAGTATGACAATAATGGTCACCTCACTACCAAACTGTGACATTTACCTACAGTATGACAATAATGGTCACCTCACTACCAAACTGTGTGACATTTACCTACAGTATGACAATAATGGTCACCTCACTACCAAACTCTGTGACATTTACCTACAGTATGACAATAATGGTCACCTGACTACCAAACTGTGACATTTACCTACAGTATGACAATAATGGTCGCCTCACTAACAAACTCCATGACGTTTACCTACAGTATGACAATAATGGTCACCTCACTACCAAACTCCATGACATTTACCTACAGTATGACAATGATGGTCACCTCACTACCAAACTGTGACATTTACCTACAGTATGACAATAATGGTCGCCTCACTACCAAACTGTGACATTTACCTACAGTATGACAATAATGGTCGCCTCACTACTAAAGTCTGTGACATTTACCTACAGCATGACAATAATGGTCGCCTCACTACCAAACTGTGACATTTACCTACAGTATGACAATAATGGTCATCTCACTACCAAACTGTGACGTTTACCTACAGTATGACAATAATGATCACCTCACTACCAAACTGTTACATTTACCTACAGTATGACAATAATGGTCACCTCACTACCAAACTGTGACATTTACCTACAGTATGACAATAATGGTCACCTCACTACCAAACTGTGACATTTACCTACAGTATGACAATAATGATCACCTCACTACCAAACTGTTACATTTACCTACAGTATGACAATAATGGTCACCTCACTATCAAACTGTGACATTTACCTACAGTATGACAATAATGGTCACCTCACTACCAAACTGTGACATTTACCTACAGTATGACAATAATGGTCACCTCACTACCAAACTGTGACATTTACCTACAGTATGACAATAATGGTCACCTCACTACCAAACTGTGACATTTACCTACAGTATGACAATAATGGTCACCTCACTACCAAACTGTGACATTTACCTACAGTATGACAATAATGGTCACCTCACTACCAAACTGTGACATTTACCTACAGTATGACAATAATGGTCGCCTCACTACCAAAGTCTATGACATTTTGAAGCGACAAAGCTTGCATATTGCATTTGTCCGTTTAGTCATTTCGTCACCAAAAAGTTCATATTGAATAATGTGACGAAATGGCTTGCTGCAAGATGACAGGTTATGTTAGTGTTAAGTACAGAGGCGTCACAGATCTTTTGAACGTGACCTCTTATGGGATGTTGTCAGATCCTTGTAAAACGGAGTGAAACAAGGATCTGTATTTTAATCAAATTGACGTTTACCTACTGTATGACAATAATGATCACCAATACCCCGGTTTCTATCTGATCCATCTACGAGGACTTTAATTAATACCTCACGACGACCTATACAGTATGTTAATGTATCGCTGACCTACATATCTACCTACAATGTACATGTACTAAGGCATGTTTATATTTTGAATGGTTCAATGTTACGACTGTCCCGATATAGAAACGGCGTGATTCCATATCCAGTGTCAATATATGTAACGGTAGATGGAAGCATCTATATAACATAAATTTAACAATGGCCAATATATATATATATATATATAACGGTAGATGGAAGCATCTATATAACATAAATTTAACAATGGCCAATATATATATATATAACGGTAGATGGAAAAGATATATGAACGATTTGTCAGACAAATATACATCCTAAGGGGTGGGCGTTATTTTTCCAGACTTGATATACATGACGATACGTCTATTTACACCGTGTACTGAATGCGTGTATCAACTTTGTTATCACCTGTTCCCATTTGCTGAAAACATGAATCGCTTAGTAAGTCATTTAACCAAATATTTACTATTTATTTTTTATTTAAGATCTTATATTAGAACAACTATGTTTGTGTTGGGTGTTTGTGATCGTTGATTATAATTCTGTATTCTTATTTACGAAGCTTATGTTAAAGATTATGATATCTGACACATATCGGTGTTGAGTCGTTGAATCTAATTTTAAGCCTAAAACATATGGGCCCAGGTGTTAAACACACAGGTAATAAAATATCGTGATATGTTAATGACATTCATCTGTTTTCTTGTCTAATTCGTTTGAAATGCTGTTCTGATTTCCGACACTATAATTTCTAATTAATAAATCACCCTTTAAAGACTAATAGTAACCCCGGTATGCTTTTAAGTATACACACATCTTGACACTTAATTATCACGAATTTGTAGGTCAAAAAATCCTTTTAATCTTCAGTACTCAAATACGATTTATATACTGTAATATATCTTAAATCTTTAGTTTTCTAAGCAACACTTATCTTAGCCTGTCGGCTTGGTGACCTTTGCTGTCAGGGGCTATACCTCGCAGCCGTTCTTACCTGACTTTTTATGGCCTAATTTATAAAGTCCTCGAGGGATGAGTGGACCGATGGTATTTACAGAAAATGTAAGTTTAAACCACGTGACAAAATGTGTCTTAGTAAACACACTCTGGGCAAGCATGGCATGTGTATAAAAATTATAATTGTTTTGTTGAAAAATAATTCGTTTTGACGTAATTGAAAAGTCGGTCACCTGTCTATGTATCACGATTTACATATTGAACAAAAAACAACGTTGTAATTCATCGCGTCATGTTTTTGTCACATATAGGGAAAAGTTATGTACAACGGAATGTGAAACGATATCTCAGTACATGTATTTCCAAATCAAAGGTTGTGAAAATGCTTACATTCCATATAATCGATGATGAAATAGATAATGTCGATTTTTTTTTCATTTTTAGCTTTACGAAGCTTTTTTTTTGTATTTCAGGCGATGCATTCCCGTACGAAAGCCGATTAGTACCACATGAAAAAAAAAAATATTTATCTCGTTATAACGAGTTACGCTAAGTCGTTATTACGAGATACGCTTTACTTAAGTCGTTATTACGAGAAACGTTAAGTCGTTATTACTAGATACGTTATCTCGTTATTACGAGATAGCTTATGTCGTTATTACGACTTACGCTAAGTCGTTATTACGAGATACGTTATCTCGTTATTACGAGTTACGCTAAGTCGTTATTACGAGATACGTTATCTCGTTATTACGAGATACGCTAAGTCGTTATTACAAGTTACGCTAAGTCGTTATTACAAGATACGTTATCTCGTTATTACGGGATACGCTAAGTCGTTATTACGAGATACGTTATCTCGTAATAACGAAATAAGTTAGGTCGTTATTACGAGATACGCAATGTTGTTATAACGTGATGATACAATTCGCAATAGCAGCACATAAATTTGACAGGCCCGTAGCGTGCGCAAAGGGGCTGGGTGGGATGGTGGGTGGGGCTAAGAGGGGAGGCTTGTTTATTCTCCCGGTACTGTACATTTTGAACGAATTTAAAATCACAGGATATATTTCAAGGGTGCTCTTGAATTAAAAACAAAACTACCCTGAATTTTATTGACTTTTTTTTTTTTTAACTTTGGTGCTCTTATATATCGGCGTCACGCCGCGTGTGCTCACATACTTTAAAACATATATATATGTATGTATTAGTTATGGTCCGATTTCCCCCATTTCTCATTGGCTAAATTTGGTCATGTTGAGGTCGATATTTTATTTTATTACGTGACTCTTTATTTAAATATATTTGAAGTGTTTTTTACTGTTTTGATGAATACAAACCCACAAAAAGACTGAAACCTGGTAAAGTTACGCCAGGGTGCAACAGTCGACTGTTGCATGGTACTGTTACGTCGGTGTCGGAAACGATTACCCATATTATGTAAAATTAAATCAAAGAAAATCTCTCTCCGTCTCTCTTAAACATTTTAAACATGTCCTCCTGTAAATAAATTGTATGTATATTGTCAAATGTCGTCTTGTAGATATATGTTTATTGTTAAATTTTATTGGGAAAGGGCTTCATATAAGTTAGTAAACTTGTGCCCAATCCCATTGTATATATTTTATACAAAAATAAAATATGTTTAAATCAAAAAGTGTTACATTCGCGGAAATTGTGCGGTGATGTTTATTCCGTCCGGGATCAATTCAAGTGGCATTTAGCAAAATAATTTTTCAGGGACTCGCATCTTTAACGTACTAAACTTTGTGATATCAATGTAATTTAATATTTCAATAACTCTAGATTTAAATCAAAATGTTGAAATACAGTCATTAACATACAATTCTTATGCACTGATGATTAAAATTTTACACGGAAAATAATAAAGATGAAAAAGATAAAGATGAAATTGTCTATGTCTTCGGCCTTGGGCAACAGTTCCCTAGGTCCCCCCTGCTACCTCGGAGCAATGATTTGACTGTTCCCCTAAGTACCAATGAAACAATTGTATAATATTGACCTAGGTCCGTATTCATGAAACCGTACTCATGCTCAAGCATGGATTCTGTGCTCAAGTCAGCTTTCTTGAAACTCACCTTAATCATGTCAAAGAGTCAAAAAATCATTATGAATGTTGAAAACAGCTTTCGATTCAATATCTCTTCAACTTTTTTCAAAACTTTGTCAAAAGTATATTTTAAAATAAATTATAGTCTGAATAAGAAATTGGGCTTGAGCACAAAATTCATGCTTGAGCATGAGAACGGTTTCATGAATACAGGGCCCTGATATTTCTACTTTTAGAAAAACCGAGTAAAAACTGCGTTTATGACGTCATAATCATAGCGACGTCACAGTGCCCCATTTTAAATTTTATGCTTTACCAAGATAGCTTTTGCAATCAAGTTGCATATCTAATTATTCGTTCCTTAACTAGAAATGTGATTTTGATGCAATACAGGTAGGTGGGGTCGATTTTTCGCCCTCGAAAGCTTTCCACCCTTTAGCCTTTATAACCATCGAGGGGGCATTTTTATTGAAATTGATCACCCGCTCCCCCCCCCCCCCCCCCCCCCCCCAAAGTGTAAAATTACTCTAAACATCCTAGTTTTGGTCCAAAACTAGCTGTAACCAATTCTCAGATCCCTGTGGTCTTAATAACCAAGAGGCCAATAATAATGGTATTCGACCAGTAACATGCTGGAATGAAGGGCTAGAAAGTTTATTCAAATAAGTAACATTCATGTATATTCAATGCCAATGGTCAAGTTTAATTAAATTACAATTGCATTCTCATGAATAACAAAACCAGTGCCAGGGTATTATTTGGACAGAAGCATACTGGGATGAAAGCCTATTCAACTGAGTGCGATTGTTCGCCTTCCATGGCTAAATGGATAATATGTTTTTAACAGTTACATTTAAAATGACAATGTACCTTTATTTTAGTCTACTTTTCGGGTAAGCGAAGCAGGTCCGTTCGGCCCCTTGTGATGGTACTTATAACAATATTACAAAAAATCAAATCAAATAAAAAAAATATCGTTGATAAAAAGACTTTTTTTTTCAAAACACGTATCATTTCTTGTCTTATTCGACATTTAAATACTGATTCCAGTAAATGCCATCCCCCATAACCTATGTCGTAATGACGAAATAACGTATTTCGTAATAACGACTTAGCGTAACTCGTAATAACGAGATAACGTATCTCGTAATAACGACTTAGCGTATCTCGTAATAACGAGATAACATATCTCGTAATAACGACTTAGCGTAACTCGTAATAACGACTTAGCGTATCTCGTAATAACGACTTAGCGTATCTCGTAATAACGAGATAACGTATCTCGTAATAACGACTTAGCATAACTCGTAATAACGAGATAACGTATCTCGTAATAACGACTTAGCGTATCTCGTAATAACGAGATAACGTATCTCGTAATAACGACTTAGCATAACTCGTAATAACGAGATAACGTATCTCGTAATAACAACTTAGCGTAAGTCGTAATAACGACATAAGCTATCTCGTAATAACGAGAAAAAGTTTCTCGTAATAACGAGATAAATATTTTTTTTCGTATGGAACTAATCGGCTTTCGTATTCCCGTTCATTAAACCTAACTTTTTGTTTTTATTTCTAATTCTGCATGATTAAAAATTTTTCTGATGGATCTTATCGAGAACGTGCGTGAAAACGATTACCAAACGTGACGTAAATCAACAGAAATGCATAAAAATGTAAATAATTGACAGTAATTTATTCAAAGTGTAAAATAAAAAATACGAAATATAAAGACCTGGATCTATACGCCATGTGTATGTCAATCAAAAATGTTCGGTTCACCAGTTACATTTATGACCTAATTAAAATGTTTTTGCATGCAATGAGATATAATTGTATGTACAAAATTGTACATATCACACTCTGTCATAATATTTACATACAGTAGCGATTAATATGACTATTTTGTTTTTATTTGAAGCACAGGGGCTAGGCACGGACCTATGTCATACAGGGGCTAGGCACGGACCTATGTCATACAGGGCTAGGCACGGACCTATGTCATACAGGGGCTAGGCACGGACCTATGTCATACAGGGCTAGGCACGGACCTATGTCATACAGGGGCTAGGCACGGACCTATGTCACCATGAAATGATTATCAGTTTTTTTTTTTTTAACCTTTCTAACCCATCCCACTACTATATATCTGTGACACACAGATATATAGTAGAGGGAGGAGATAAGTAGTATGTACATACATGTGGCTGGTCCTACTATTGACGGCCAGGTGGATACTAATAAGAGGATTAACTTTTGGGGGTACCACTTCCGGGGTTTTGGGGGTAAGAGGCTTTTCTTTCCGGCTTTTTGGAGTAAGATGTTTAACTTTCTGGGTACCTACTTTTGACGTAGAAAAAAGGGATCAGTATATGTAAAGATGGCGGAAGGCAAGTACTTTTTTTACCATGTTGCTAATAATTATACGTTCGATTCATGCAAAGTTACGAATAATGATTAAACAGGACCTTTGGAATTAACATAAAATTTATGAAATGAAGATTAATTGAGACAGTTCTGCACGGTGAACATTTCAATGCACAGGTACGTTCTCGTATAAAAATATTATTGATACAGTATAAATTTACGATATTCGGAACTTTGGCCCACCTAGGCAATTTCTTCCTGCGGGGTATAGCTATAAATCTTTGGCTGATCTGGAGGTGTGACAATACACGACTGTTAGTATGGTCTGAGTTAAGGAGTGAGACTGGTTTCACGATATGCCATAACATGTCGCGGTTTTGACATAGCGTCTAATTTATGCGGAACAAGTGAAAGCGTAAGTTCTACTACTGTTACCTATATATATAAGTCGTTACTTCTAACCATACATGCACGTTGGTGTATTACTACGGTAACAAACCTGGATTCTGTGGTGTCGCTACAACATATATATATATATATATTGTAAACGCCCGTATTTAGGCAGCTGTCCTTGAATTTGTCCCTAAAAGGGTCAATATGTTTTATATGTTCTTTGATTCTCAACCTCAGAATGGTTTTGTCATTTACGACGGTTATAATGTTCAAGGGTTCTTGTCTCTGTTCTCACTTTGAGGACGTGAAATTTACATGGCGGGTGTCGTCGGTGAAGCAGAAGACATTTACTATTCCGGAACACCTGGTCTTATTGTTTTGTACTTTTCAAAGGGTCTCCATGTAAATCTCTCCTTTGTTCTTATTCTGTCATTATAATTAGATTAATCGATTTAATTTGATATTAGGATTTTATTGACGCTTCGGTATTCTCTGATTTTTCCTTTTATCACAGGAAAAACATTTTTCCAACATATTTAGGGTGTCTTTATTTTTTCCATTTTGGCATGGACTGTTTCGGCTACACAGTGAACGTTTCTTCACGTGAATTTCACGTGAATCACGTGAATTTCGTGAAAATCACGTTCACGTGAAGACATACTGCCTGTTATAACGTGATCCTATATATATAGTCACAGCGTCATCGAAAATAAACTCAATTTTAAACACGTTGATTAATGAGCATTAGTTATAACAACGGCTAAGCTAACAGAAATGTACTAGACCTCGCACAGCTCAATTTAGTTATGCATTTAGATTAACTTGCAAATAGGGTAGATACATGTATATCAGATGGGTGAAAAACACGACCTAATGGTAGAATCTTGTTGTCTGTTCAAGTTAAAAGGAACGTTGAAAATCGCGTGCAAGGGAACAACAGAAACATCCGATGCTATGAAGCTATTTCACCGAGAACAATGGATGAAATGATATCCCATTTTTTTATCGTTTAATGCGTTTTCTATGTATGCTTGGCGACAAAATGAAAGTTCCATGTTTTCGATCATTGTCCTATACAAGTGTTCTGTAGTCAATATTATAGAGATGGTGCAGATTATCCGCGGAGCTTAGCGTGTCCGTTCTATCCCTTAAGGCCAGTATGTTAGTGAATAATAAAACATATACACCTATCTTTGGATTCAATCAGCAGCTATCCGTAGGGCTGACCGTATCAGTTTGTTATGACGTCACAATCATTTACGATCTCTGACGAATTTATTTGGTCTCTCTGGACAATACTAGATGTTTCTATGGTAAAAATCTGGGTATGAAATTATGAAATTAGAAGAATTGGATTTTAACAAAAATAGTCGTATCATGTATAAGATAATGGGCGCTCTCATTCATAGATATGTGTATGTAGGTTCTCACGGTATAAAAATACCGAGTTTTAAGCCACAAATATCTCGTGTGTACCGCTGTTGTGTAGACAGGTAGTATGATTCAGCATCATGTATATGTTGCGCTCTGTTGGTCCAAGTGAAAAATAAACTTGATATGCAAGAAATTGCATGTTTCACGTCATCTGTACTGTACTTAACTGAAACCACAAACTTAACATATTTGTTCTATGATTTTGGGACTGGTTCTAATAATTATTCATACAAACTTCACTTAAAAACATCTTGTGATTACAAATTTTCTCGTTGAAACTCTATGTATACGAGATCTCGGAAATTCTGGAGGGGCCAATTACACTCGGAAACCGCTTCAACTTCACACAACATTGATACTTACTCTACTGTACGTAAATAACTCCCCGTCAGATGTATAACTGATTCGACAATTGACGGGTTCAATGTGTCACCTCTGTGTATCACGTGGGGCCGATTTAATATCGAGTTGTGACTTAAAATGCCATTATATCGCGGGTACAGAAGGTGTTTTATGGCTTAACAGTGCACGGCGATTATACTGTACACTGTGCTGGGATGTATTATGTCTGAAAAGGCATGCCGACGGAGGCCGATATCTTAAACCTCATTCGGTAATATTAGTTGCTTTAGACTGTATTCATGTTTTTTAATGTAAATTTCTTGAGATTTCAACCTAAATTATAAGGTCACGATTTACTTTTTTTCCCCATTCTTGCAAATAATCTTGTTATTTTGTTAATTATATCTACCGGTATCTCTAGATCTGTGTCATTCAGTTCGTTAACTGTTACAGTGTATTGGAAGTGTATCGATTTCTGGGTCTATGTGTTGTGATGAAATCGATCTGTACGAAGTAGATTTGTATATTCACGCTCCAGTAAAAACCGGCCAAGGTTAAAGTTCTGGCTGACTGGTAAATGAAATTATATACACAAATACTGCTGATTCCTTGTTGATTGACACGTTACGGTTGAATGAATGTATGCTCTGCATTAATATTGTTGTCAGAGAAAGGTAGGTTTCTATATGCACGTCCGCAATTAGAAAAGCATAACTTAACACTTTCGCTTTGACTAATTGTCACTTTTTGCAGCCTTTTTCTCGATTTTATTGCAAATCTATTGAGAGTGTGCGCCTGTAATGTACACACATACACGTACTGAAGACAGGTATACTGCGTGGTAGCACGTATGCTGTGTATCGATTTGTTGATATTTACTTATTTATGTGGCGAAGTGTCCCCCGGGGGCTAGACCTATCGTCAATAGTGTGTGGCCAGGCGTATCCGTACAGATGACCGACTTGGCGACAACTCGTCCCATCAATCACACCACTGTCCGTTTCTCCTCATCACACCTATATTCTCCGTATAGTCTGAAAGGTCACGCGGGAGCTAGGGATGAGAGGACTGAAGGTGTCTGCTCCTACTCAATAGCCGTTCCTTTGGATTGTTATAAGGACCATAGGAAATTTACCGTTACGTAGAACACAGGAGTACATATGCGAAAGTGCTAATGTTGAATTATCATTTTTATATACAGAATGAGCCAATTAGAGTACAGCGTAATACGGATTAATTGAGAGTGGACCATCCATATAGACAGAAATTGCTGACAACTCGGCTGACATCATCAACTAAGGTAAGATGTAAACATCATTAACATAATGTATCCGTACTAGGGAAACGTGAATACCGACCGTCCTTGCACAGTTGCTGAAGTTTCTGCCAGTAAATAAAATATATATAAGGAGCCGCCCATCACAGAATATTCTATAATGGGCGAATCCTTGCATATGTATATAATTTTATTTTTTTATTTACTGACAGAAAGTCAATTAACGGTGGCCCGCGTCTCAAAGTTGGCTTTTGGTCCCACCAACTACTGCCGGACTCTTCAAACATTCATTATATATTGTATATATGTTTAAAATTTTAGAACATTATTCATTTTGGCTATTCTATGAAAACATCGTTAGATAAAACTATTTGTTTGCATGTGCACCAAGACTGATAGACATTTCAATTCTTCACTGATGCTTGTCGGTTTCCAGAACCATATTAGAATCTTCAAATTCGTCAGTTATTTCGTATGAAAGTTGTTATTTTTATCAAGTTTGTGGATTTCGTTCCCTAATGCACAATAAAAGTTATCCGTTCAAGCATTGTTGGTCAGTTTAAGGTGTCTAGTAACCACATCTTCTATAGAAAAACACATCTGTTCTCACGGATTTGGGGGTTCCCCCTCAAATCTTACATGTATGCGTGGACATTTTTTAACATAATTATATACATGCAAAGACATTAACACACTATCGCGGGGGCTTGACACCTCGAGCTAGGTTTCTCCCTGAAGGCCAAATGTAATCAATTCAACGAGTATACATAATGTGCTATAATATATCATTACACCTTCGGTCTTTAATTAAAAGTCTATGACAACTTGTCTGGCCCCCGTTAGTTATTACGTACTGTAGAAAGTGGGTTCCATCACCCATTTAAATAAAGTAATGTACGACCTTTTATCTCGACAAGCCATCGCGACATTTGTAACTAACTACAACTCATAAACATGTACAATTACCATACTGTTGCATTTTAATTTTGATTTAGAGTCGTAACTTACGTTGGGCCACACAATTCTTATACGTTGGTGCATACGTACACTAATCATACACAATACCTGCTGTTTTATGACTATGAATATCATGTAGTAAATACACTTCAGATTTTCTCACGTAATACGTTACTCACTGTTTTTCATTACAGGGCCAGACCTATACTCTGAAGTAGGGCATTCTGCGCAATGGGCAACGGTAAGTGGTGTGTGTGTGTGTGTGTGTGTGTGTATATATATTGTATGTAATTATTTACGCAGCAAATATTAATTATTTCACATACGTCATTATGATTCAGACGACATTCTACGGTAAAGAGGGTGGTATATCTATTGACCAACTTCCGATACATGAGCCTTTCTACTGAGATGTCACTAGGAACTTGTACAAGTCTAGAGATTTATAGCAACTAGCCTAAATGGTGATGAGTCACTCGCACTAAAGTTCAATATTTTGTTAAATGAAATTAAAATGTACATGTTATATTAACCGATACAGGTTTATATAGCCGCATAATAGCCGAAGAAAAGGTCATTAATTGTTGTGTGAGATAAGCAATTAGTTCGGCTTTAATCAATAGTTCAACACGATGGAACTAATACAATCGCCGAATGAGAAAAACTGCATTTTTCAGAAATTATTGTTACGTCATAAATAGAATATTGACCTGCAAAGCGGTTTCTCAAACATCCGGTTATCACAACCTTTACTTCTGAGTTTCCAAAAGTTTTTGTTTGTTTATTAAATACAGCTTTATCCCCCAAACTACATGATAAAAACATATGTTCACATATAGTGTTATCAGTATTTCCATTGAAGTTATCTGTATAGTTGTATGCTAATTAGAAGTACTTGTTTTTTTATGTGTATCTAGTTTAACTCTTTTACTACAACTTGTATTTCCGCTTTTAATGGTGATACGTTACTTATCTGTACACTTTGTCAAATTACTTGTCAAGTATACATCAACAACATGTCTGTTTTGGTTAGTGTACATGCATAGTGCAGAAAGGTTTGACAAACTTTAGTGGAGGTCAGGATAGCATTGAAATCTCCGTAGACAAACCCATCGGGATGAGGACGATAGTGACGTCATTCTACACCAGATACCCCTTATTGCTAAGACACGTGCATGTTTAGCATGTGTATGAAATTCATAGGAACGAAATACAGTTCATCCAAATCGACAGGTGTCCTTTTATATTTCTTGTACATGTATATGCATGTTCATTGCATTGCGATATGGCAGACGGCATTGCCCTTGCAGATTATATTTTAATTAGCGTACCATTCTACCTTTATTAGGGTAATGACCTTGGCGATATATATGACCTTGATATTGAATATGACCTGTTTGTGAATTATATGACATTGGTGGCGGATTTGACCTTGACAGAGAATGTAACCTTCATAGTTCGTTTGATTGACAGTTGGTTCAATATGGCCTTGTGGTGGAGGCGAAATGATTTATGTTTGACATATAATGCACTTAACATTCAAACCTGCAAGAAAATATATCTACAGTATGTATGTGCGCTGTGTGTGATTACAACAGAATGACAACTTGAAAAAGGATATGATGGTAATTCGTGTGTACCGCAATGACGAATCTTTCTCTTCAAGTTTATTTTATTCTAACAGGAAATAGTTGTTAAAGGCCTTGTGTCATACAGTACGAGTCCCGATGTCCTACACAATGCATCATGTCCTCTAATTGTACTTATATCCATCATCGAAATTTCCAGATTAACGCTCACACGTACGTTTTTACACCCAAAGAAAAGGTACTAAAAGAATCGAATACACATGTTTGTTTTAATAATTGATATCTAGTTGAAAAAATGACCCATACTAAGCCCTGGAAGAGCATAGAAAAGCGTTATCCGATCAAGTTTAAAGCAAGCCTGGTATTCGCAAATTTTCATATGTAAAAATCTCATGTCGTGAGAGTGAAGTAGTTCGTGCTAAGTTGAATGCCCTCTTCGTTTGAATACATACAAACTGACCAACGAGGGACCAGCAGACAATGTCCATGTTTGTAACTTACCATATTTTACCGGGAATAAGCCCCCACCACATGAGAAAAATAATTGATCAAAATTACGGAGGGTTCTTATTCACGAATACACCCCTGTTCACAAAAGTCCTCTATCCTGGATCTACTACTGTTTTGATGTAGGAACTCAGCTGTGCACACTATACCAGTGATGCTATTCTGGTTGTTTGTTTTATTAAAATAACAATTTACATTCAGATTGTTTAATAAAATTCACCACAAGTTGATAGTGCTGTGGTTTTTCATAACAGGTTTTCTATTAGCAATTGGTCTAGATAATTCAATTTCATCCAGTTTTGATCTCTGCATATTATCAGCTGGAATGGTAGTAAATTTTCTAGGATTTGAGGATACCCCCGATGTGTTAAGCACGTTATTGGAATTTTAAAGCTGTCTAACCATACTTTATTATACGCAATAACTTCGACTAATTTTTGGTTCACGTGCACCATTATATAACATGGCCTTGGGTGTATAGTACTACATACTAACATTGTCAAAGTTGATTCACCCCTAGCTTTCAGCAACTCGTAAATTTAATTACTATCGGTAAATATTACGTATTTATTGGAAAGATTAAATTCCTTGCGCCATTGAGACGGGATCGAATAAAACATTGTTATTTAGTTTGCTCGTATGGTCCCTAGACGATCTGATCTGAAGATAGTAATATGGGACACTTCGCGGCCATTTATAAACCTCGATCTTGTTTCGGCTAGTATTTGTTTTCGATGACTACCGCTTTATTCAAAGCCGTTGTGAATCAATTCCCTGTATCTGATCACCACACAGACGTACGTACCAGACCGTTTGTGGTACCCGCCATTAGAAGCTTCTATATAGGTTCACATGCATGTCCGTAATTCTATTAGACATCTTTTGACTCTTGAGTGCCGTTGGCAACTTTTCTCGAGACGGTCCAACGCAACTGGCACATTTACACAGACATAAAGCTATCAAATTGACTCGCCAGTATAAATAACTTGTCAATTAAGCCATCAGGGGCAACAAACAGACCGGCTCTGTCCCTCGCTATTATTAAAGCTCTTTTAGCACCCAACGAGGTATCTAGCTAGCGCTGGTTCCCCGTGTAGACTGACTGGCTATGGACATCAGGGTATTAGGACACCTCTACAGGATGATATTCATGTACATAGAGTACTGTCAATATTGATTCGATTAATGAAAGCTTGATGAACTTAAAGTTTTTTTTATAAAGTTTGCCAAGTGTGATTTCCTCAAAATTACCAAGCATTTAGAGTTATAAAATTAAAGAAGAGATTTAAAATTATTACTGAAATTTTTTAATTCAATTGCAAAAATAAGGATGATTATTAAAACGAAAATAAACCGATTTGAATTATTTAGGTTATATTTGGTTAAGCTGAGTAAGCTTCTCACACTTTGGCCGTGGTGTTAATATGACACTGTTACAGGTCATTTAACACAGATATATACACAAGTACTTGATAAAGTGAGAGATTTTTATTTAACGGTACTTAAGTGATCAATCTCAGGATCAGGGGTTAGCCAGAAGCTAGCACAGATGTTCGGAGGAACATATGTTTGTCATCTGTAGAATTACATGATGTGAGAGCATAGCGTAAGTTCCTATTGGATACTATAACGACTTCTAAAAAGAATAAGGAATGTTAAAAATGTTGTATTTGAGGCTTATTTATGAAATATGTATTTTTTACCTCAAACTAAGCGGTTAAACTAGTTTTCCTAAAAATGGTCCTATTGTCATGTTCATTAGTCTCTAATAAGAACATTTTTGATGATTGAAATACCTCCCTATATGCTTTTTTGTGTGATGTTATTTTCAATCGGCATTTGCATTTCAAGGTCAAAACGCTTCGAAAAAGCCATATCCAGTCAAACTAATGTCCCTATCGTGTGCTATAGACACTACAACTACAATTACATTGTTGTTTTGCTGGTTTCATATATTGTAAAACTTAGAATTGCCCCATGCTGCATCTTGCCACACAGTCACTTAAGTCAAGACTCTCTTATCATATAACACTTTGAGTATATTACAAAAGTTCATGTCCTGGCAAACACTTTGGTTTGTGCCATATTTTGTTGTTTTCTGTTCTTTTAAAATTCAACATTATTTTCCTATTAAGATGACCCTTAAATACAAGTGTTGATCAATATTTCAGTAAGTTCATTTCCACAAAATCACCTCACGTGTATATGATAGTGTCAATACATCTACATCTACATCGAAGAGAACATCCCGCAATTTACTTTCTTGGTTTTTTCTAAGATATAAACTCAATTGAATTGAACAGTAAACGTCTGAAATGCAGGGCATACATTGCAATATGCTTCCTTATTTCAAATCAATGAAATTCCACTTTATACTTCTTAGCATCAATAAAAATGATTCTGTTCAAATGTAATCAACATTTAAATCCGGACCTGTTTAACAATGAGGCGCCCATATCATGTTGTATAAAGCCTCTTCTTGCCACCAAAGACATACGGTGTTTTCCTTATTTGAGTTTTGTCGTTGACCGTAAATTCTGGTGCTGTTCAATCAATCCTGCGACCGTGCGTTTTCTTGTGCTGCCACCATCACCATACTGACTCGGGTCGACTTATTACCTTCTATGTCATCTCTTTCGGTGTCCAACTGAAATATGGAGACTCCTTTATGATGCTGTTATTTCCCCGTTTCTTCATCGATCCCCTTTTCGTGTTTTGTTTCTGCTATTATAGCAACCTAGTCAGTTTTCCTTCTTACTCCAATGGTTGTGATCTTTCCTGACCATCGCTAATTTACGTTATAGTAATGTGTTATAGTCTTTTGTAGAACCTTGTTTTCTTTTCTACCTTAATAAAGACAGTGGAAGTAAATACTACTGATCGGGTGGTGCAGTGGATAGCACACTCCCACTATAAGACCCCCTCGCGCGCTAACATCCGGGCCAACAAGAGCGATTAATAGTAGTTGTATGACTTGTTTCATAATTGCTGTAAAATAAATAAAGTATATTATAAATACTACTGATTCGCACTCCTGAACTAACCACGAGCCAGGCAGCTGGTTTTCTGCTATGGATTTCTGAACTACGAGTTCACAATACTTAAGACGTATCAGTCTGGTGATTTGTTCGGATTACAAAGGTTCCTTAATAGATTTCACTCATTCCAAGGTTTAAACAAAGTCTATTAAGTAGATGCATGCTATTACATTCTACTCAAAACATTGCTCAAGCATTCTGTATTCACGAACATATAGCATACGATTCTCTGTCTTGGACCAGTCTTGTCTTGTCTTTAATTGCAATCTGTATTCTAACTGTTGTCAGTCCAGGATAGCCCTTACATAAAACTTCGGTGTTACTCTTACATGTCCACACCAGATATTATACTTAGTAGTCCAAAAATATACTAAAAATACTTTTGCGGCTTCTCATCATACCGATTGTATAACATTGACTGGTATTTCATCTACGTCTAGATACCGTATTCTTGTTCATTTGTTCTTGGTCTTCCCGGTTGAATAAGAGTTATCGTCCCTTAGGGTTTTTTGTTCCATCAGCAATGCATTGTCCGTCTCTTGAGTAATTCTTCCCATGTGTTGGAAAGAGAGTTCCAGGGCATATATGACAGCGCGGTCAAAAAATCTGCGGAGAACAATCAAGGAGGACTTAAAATAATCTCCCAACGGAGACAGTCTCTTGAAAGATTTTTACATGTCCTGTGTAGGTCCTTTTGGGGGATGAGAAAACAGTAACCTCTTAAAAGGATTGGTTTCCGACTCGACTCGACTGTAAAACAGACATAGTATTAGTGACATCAGAAAAAAACTTCATTATTAAAAATATTCCACAGCTATTTGTGTAGTATAAACTATTGAAAAAAATAAGGTTAAATATTTCGAATTAGATTCTAAGTGCTGAAGCATCAACGTTGTCCTAATCAGAAGTAGCAATGGAAAGTCATCTCTATGGTACATTACTTGAAACACTAAAACACACTTGTTCAAATAACTACTATGCTGTTAATAATATTCAAGAGACACATTTGAACATTACACTCAGTTTATCGTTTGTGATTCCAGAACCCTCCAAGCGGTCTATGGCGAAGACGGGTGGCCATGACATGTCTATCAGCAACGGTCAGCGTGTCGATAAGACACCACGTGATGATTCACTGGAAGTGTCTGGTATCCACGGTAGCAGTGACGATTTGGGGAAAATAGGTTTGTTATCATATTTTCATCGGCTTTAATTGCTCCATTTTTTAAAAGTTTTATTCAAAATAACCAGATTTAACAAAAAAATTATTTCATCATTAAGGAGTGTTATACGTTTTAAATGGAGGATGATGGGTTAAGATATTAAGATAAATGGTAATGAAAACTATGGGAAATTGATTGTATGACGCAAATTGCTGTTTAGTGACAAAACATGGAAAAAATTGTATTGTTTTGTTAATAGCATGAGTCTGTGTTAAAATATATGTGCAATAACTCAAAAATTTCGAATGAACAAATATCGAACATAGTCAATTTAAATGTTGTTTTTTGTTGTTGTTGTTCTTCAGATATTTTACAATCAGATAGCACAACGACGAACACTAAAACTTTGTTAGAAGTAGCCAATGGTCTGCACGTGACGGACAATGTAAGTAGTATCACTACCGGCGAGAGTGTGGACAATGCAGTACAGGAGTTACAGGATAACAAAGTGTCTAGTAGTGTACATACGGGCAATATCAAAGAATCATCCACAGACGATCAGACAGAAACATTGGCGCCCCCTTGTGGGAGCGCCGACGACCAAACAGATTCACCACCGACAACCCCGCGCAAAGATACCCCGACCACCCCCGGGAGGGATGACAGTGGTGTCGAGAGTTCTAGTGACATAGTGCAAGTCGGTAGGTCCAGCGGTGGGTCTAAGGACTCAAAGGGCACTAAATCAAAGGTTAGCAAGAAGTCTAAGAAACTTGAAAATAGTAAGAAAATTAATAAGTCAACGTCACAAATTAACATCGACGAGGCCATTGAAGATGAAGTGGTATCCTCAAAAAAGGACAAGAAAAAAAAGCTAAAGAAAAAGATTTCCAAACAAAGTAGCATTGTGAGTGACGTCGGTATGACGTCAACAGTATCGATGTCATCCGGTCTCAACGTCAGCAGCGTCAGTTCCGATGCTGGACGCGGGACTCTTGAACGTTCTGTTAGCTCAGTAGAGCCAGGTTTCGGTGTCGTGAATTCAAATGAAAACAAGAAACCCCGACGACCCCTCAGTAAGTCCTTCAGCGACATTGAACAACAGAAGGAAAAGAAAAAGAAGAAGAAAGTTGACAAGAAGAAGTCAAGTGTAGTTTCAATGACACAAGTACCAGTAGAGAACACAAATAAAGAGAAACGAAGAAGTAAGTAGTTTGTGTAGATATTCATAGGCTGACAAATTCATATCTACCATTAAGAACATGTACAAAAGGGAGATAACTCAATTTTACTATTAATATGTTCTACAACTATGCCTCAATCCTATATTTGCGCTTTTCAACGCCACCACTACAACAGCTGTATGCGTATGTAATCGTTTGTTGTTAAACATCAGCAAATTATCAAACGATTATGACATCGAAATGTTATTTGACTGGGAATGTTTTTGAAAATTAGTTTAATAAACACTTAATCAACACTTGCATCAACTAAATTTTAAAAGTAATGTCATTGGAGGTGTTCGAAATGCTGTATACATTTACACTTGTGTAAAAAAAAAAAAAACAATTGAACAGAATATTTGCCGAATTTTTACAAATCGACAAATAGGGTTGCCATACAGAAAATTGGATGACCCTGTATGATCTGTTGTGATCGATATCATCAAATCAGATTTACATTCATGTTATGCCCCTTCATAAAATCTCTTATCTAGAAATGTATCTACAATGTAACTACAAAAAGGCCCTATGTCCAGTGCGACAAGTTGTCGTTTAATCTTTCATGTACCTATCGTCATACAAATGTATAACACTAACTGTCATAGTCTAATATTTTCGGTGGTGCCTTGGCCTTGGTATTTACTACTATAAACCAACTAATGTTCGCGGCTACTTAATTTCGCGTTTTCATATGGAAAGACTTTTTCGCGGCGATTTAATTTCGCGATGAATACGGTCTTAAATCCCGTGTACAGTACAGTACAGAACTTCTTCATTGAAATTATTTCGCGGCGATTAATTTTAGCAAATTTTAATCAACCGGGAAATACACGAAAATTAATCGGATGCGTAATTAAGTTGGTTTAACAGTATTTAGAATATTAAAAAAAATATATGTATATAATTTCGTTGAAATTATAACTTTACTTGTCGAGCGTTAACTACTTATATCCCTACTACATACTCGTATATACCATTACTCCCGTTCTTAGTTACTGCCAGTTCCAGTTACTTTTTTATTTATAAACTGTAATTATATCACGGTATATAAATGCCTAAGTATAATCTTAACAGTGTGTGCCGTTCCATGGAAGTGCATATGTCTTTTGAAATAGTTGTCTGCTATCTATAGATGTGTTTCTTTGGTGTCAACATATCAATGATGAGCAGGCACGTTCGTCTTTATATTAGGTGTCAGATATATGTGTATGGTTCCTCTAAAGGGTATTGTGGTACCACCATAGACTATATAGGGTACAATCGAGGTGTGAATAATATACAAGGCAGTTTTGAAACAATGCACAATATTAAAAACCCATAACTTAGGCGTGTAGTTAGGTATATCGCCTATGAATTAAACTGAAAATAGAGCATTTGTTGTGTTGATAAAACATCTCTTTGTACAGTTTTTTTCCCCATTTAATGAAGTACCCTGTCAACTTGGAACTCAAGTACAATCAAAGTGTAATTCCTATGATCTTGTACCATCGTCTAAACTTAAAGAAGATAAATCATATCTTTTAGTAATTAAGAGTTCCTTTGATACGTTTAGCTTGTCTACAACAAAACGGAAAGATTCTGAACAAATTCTTGAAGACACTGTTGTCTTAGGCAAAAATGTGGTACCTCTATGTAAAACGCAAGGCAGCAATTTTCTCATTCCGAACGAAATTTAGGCTATTTCAAGAGCAGGGTCATGTACAATTGAATAAAAGAAACGCCTTAAAACTTTATCAAATGGCTTTATTTTCAGATTTTCAATATTTTGTAATAATATAAATGTATGATATTCAGTTTTATTTTCTTTGAATACTTTTAACGTCGTTAAATCATTATATTTATTGATTCTTGTGGCAGGTATTTTCGAGGAGGACTTTACAGTAGAACTTGGACTCGCAGAGGAAAATTTAGATGTTGTGTCACTGTCCTCATTGTCTTCCGGTGAGTCTATGTGCTCTCCACTTCCGGTACAGACGTCGGCTTGAGCGTCCTTGGATACGGGATGTTGTTGTTGGTGCTGGCTATGTGTTGTTGACTAATAATATCCTGTTTGATATGTTGCCATGGAAATGACGTCTTGCTGCTTTAGACAAACTCGTGTGATATTTAGATCCGCGTGTCTTGTGTTCGGACGTAAAGTGTACATGTATGTGAAGGGATGTTTTGGGGATAATGGTTCTTTTTATTTGTTGACTAACCCTTCAGCACGTGTTTTGTTCCTGTGACCGCGTGTTGTTTCACTGCCTTTCCAGGATGCAGTTCACACTAATCCACTGCACCTCAATCACGAATTCACGGTTAAAGTGTGCGCGATTTTGTAAATAACTAACAACTGTGCTCAAGGATCGTGATAGTGTGCATATGTACAATGTATGTTGAATTTGCACGTGTTTAAGTAAACTCAAAGTCCCTGTACTGAAAAATGTTGCTATTATTGTTGATTTCAAATGCAAGAAATCTAGCTGCATGCAAATCCATTGTTAGACTATTAGTGTGTTGTCAAATGTCTTGCCATAAACTTGTGAAATGCTATGATGTGACACATGTTGATACGAGTATCATTAGCTAAAACATAAACGATTTATTGAAAGAGTATTCTTCAAGATGACAATAACGTTAATTGTTTTACATTGTCTTGAATATTATGGTATATACTGTGTACCTATTAAATGTTTTATTTATATTTATTTGTGTCAGACTCGTGCTAGCTTTAAACATCTTTCTCTCCGGTTTGTTATATTTCTGTTGACATCACAAACGAGTGATATGTACATGCCATTAATAAACGGATGTGCAAAATATGTATATTAAGTAGCAAGGGATGTCAAATGATAAACAGTACCCTTAAAATGAAATTGTCGTTAAATTGTCTAGCATCTTTGTGTAACAGATGATGAAAATATCGATCTGGAAAACAGACTCACGAAAGGCAATCAGTGGACGGCTAACCATCGCCATGACAACGAAGAAATCGTCAAATCAACATTTCGGTCTACGTCAAAAAGCAGCATTACCTTGAAAGATTCTCCTATCGAAGAACAAGAAACCAATGACAATACCTACGATCATATTGTGTACGAAAGAAAAATTACAGTTCTGAAGCATGAACAGGTTTTATCAGAAAATGACTGCAATGAAGCAAATGAGCAGAACAAAAACCAAGAGACAGAACCTCCACATGATATTAGTCATGAAGAGATTAAAATAGACACGTTAAAACAAGACGGCATTGAAACAAGCGAGCAGAACGACAAACAACAGACTGAAACAATACATGATATTAGTCACGAAGAGATTAAAACCGACGCATGTAAACAACTAAACACCGAACCGTCTGTACATGTGCAGACCGATAGGCAACAGACTGAAACAACACCTGATATTAGTAATGAAGAGGTTAAAACAGACGCAGTAAAATACCTAAGCATTGAAACATCAGAGCAGAATGATACTCAACAGACTGAAACAACACATGCTATTAGTCACGAAGAGGTTAAAGTCGACGCATGTACACAACTAAACACTGAAACATCTGTACAGACCGATATGCAACAGACTGAAACAACACATGATGAAGAGGTTAAAAAAGACGCATTGAAACAACTTAGCATCGATTACCGTAGTGAAGGAGAAGAAGTTGACGAAGTTGTCGATGATGTTCTTGGTAATTATTCATTAGTTGATCAGATTGTTGCCCATGTGTCACGGGAATACTGCTGCGCCCCACAGGAGATTCTCACAGACCGGAAGAAAAATGGCGTCCGGCGGATTGGGCATTCTCAGTCTATGTCTCCGACGGAAGGAGGGAAGCTCCATCGTCCAGTACGGAGACAATGCTCCGAGGACGTCACAAGAACAAGACTTGGTAGTTCACTCAGTCCAGACGGATATGAGGGTGACTTCCACGACCATCCAAGACGAGTTATTCTAACAAGGCCACTATCGTTCGACCACCCATCTTCCTCATCTTCATCATTTTCAGCACCAAAACCATCTAAAAAGAGACAAAATTCGTTTTCTGAAATGTTAAAAAAATCTACAACCGCCTTGACTCATCATCGAAGAAAATCGGAAACCAAAGGTAAAGTTGTTGATTAATTGATATAAATACTTGATGTCCTCAAATCTTAATATTCTTTGTGTATGTTAAAATGGATTACTATATAGTATAACATTCCACTATTTGTATTATATAATGGCGACTGTTATTGGCACAAGCAAAACAGCCAGTTGCATAATGTGACGACATAGAAAGGTATATTTGTCATACTTGACCTACTTTATCTGTTGATATTGATGTTTATCACGAGACTTTTCTTTTACATAAGTTTAGCTGACTAATAGCTGTTTGGATTAATTACATATTTAAGACAAGAAGAATGAGAAACATAATTACGATAATTAGATACATTTCAAACCCGTCATTAAAATGTGATTTGAAGCGCATGATACACAAACATAATACAATAGTATAACTTCGTTTTGCTCAAAAGTATGCAAAAAGATAGAACAATTTGGATACATGGTATGTGTTAAAGAGCCTGGGTTCCGTTTTCACATCGTACGATTAAGAGCTCATCTCAATGAACCCCTGATCGACGGCGGTATGGTACAATGGGCCCCACTCTGGTACACACATTTGTTGCTGTATATTGAGTTTCGGCATTTAAAGATTTATTTCAATCAACTCATTGACTTTGTTCATGACTAAAGCCTAGGTTTAGTATTAATCGGTGTGGTTTATTAAAATCCGTAAACTAAACTATACCTGACGTCAATACTTGGAATAAGTACTTGCGTCAAAATCCGGTCAAGCGATTTCTGGCTTCGATATTTGAAGAACTTCAACAATTGGTCAAATATTTAAAATCATCTGGAAATTTAACACCTTCGAAAAGCCTCATTTGACGATGAACATTTAAAAATGAGCGAAACATTTTAGTTGATATATCCTTATTTCATCTTTGTTGTCTTTTGAACAGGTCTATCCATGTCCTCTGGGTTGACTTAATGCAATCATAATAAATTGATACATAAATAGTGTAAGAAGATATGTACAGCACGCTGATGAACACGGCTAAAAGACCTGTTAAATCAATAGTCGGTTAGATAGATCTATGATAGGCACAACGCATTGTACGAACACAACTGAGAGGTATTCTTATTGTAGGTGTATCGTTAATAAAACAATACAAATATTACTATAAAACGCGAGGCATATTATGAACATGGCATACTGGATATTACATAAACTTTTGTATTTGTCAACAATTACACATACATGGTGTTTAAGTCTCTATGTTATTTTTTTTAAAAACTTTTTTACAGGTGATTCATTGAAAGAACAGAATGTTGGAAAAGCCCGAGACGGCCAGGCTACTTCAATTGTTTACATGTGAATATGAAAATACACATTTACTGCGACGTTTACCAATTAAAAAATCGACGTGCCCATAGATTTCCATAAAAAAAGGAAATCTATACTTATGGTATTATATTTATAAACCATTGTTACCAAGGAAACGTCTTAAAACCATCAATAATCTAAATCAAGATTTCAGAATATGTTTTCTACTAATTTAAAACCGGAAGTTGATCGACGCCATATTGGCAAATTATACGTCAATGATGTATATAACGGCTAATTCTATCAACAGATGATCATAGATCAAACAATATAAATAAGAAATATTTACAAATAAGCTGCCCACTATATTAAAACATAGCTCCCGTTCGTTGAGTTTTAAGCCTATTTGTATTTAGAATTGTGTTTTTTATCGCAGCATCTGTTGACCCAACAATGCAATAAAAGATGACTGGCATCATATGGTCTATGGTTATGAACTTGTTTAACCTAAGTGCAATATAACTGGAATTTTACGTTTGTATTAAACTTCTTTACAAATGCAGTTGTTGAGTTTTAATTTTTGTGTTCGTCATGGGAATTTGTCATAAGTTGAGTTCCATATCAAATTCACATTTTGTTGACTTAATCCATTTTTCTCCGGTCTCCCCCTCAATCATTGCTAGGCCGTACTTTGGAAAGCTTAGAAAAACGACATCAAAACTTAATGAATAAAAACACAAACAAGTTAAATTACCTTTTTATCTCTGATAATATAACATCGGGTTCTGTTTTGCATTATTAATCGTTCCATTGTCAAAGTGGTCTACACAAGTTTAATAGTTCCAATATGTTAAAGCCCGTGTGGTAAAACGACCTATACATGGCATCAAGGATGTTGAAATGACGTTTCCATTACATGCTACTACAATCATGACTGTGTCGTTAGCTAATACTGTATAATGATTTATGTTTCAAACAAAGCTACACTGTATCAGCTTGATGCGACATTTGGTAGAAATTAGAATCATTGACTTTTACATAATGACTACTCATAAACCAGGAAAAAAGTATGTATATGTATATTGATTGATCATCGTCAGATAAATATAAATAATGAAAATGTGCATTTTACTGCGAGAAATTAAAACACATATTTTATAATGCCAGCTTCGCTAATTTATAAGCTAACAATGCTTGGTACTGCAACAAGGCCCTAGAAGTATCACCGCCAATATCCTTTCCATCCAAAAAGATTTGTAAGCTACATATCGATCACTCAAAAGACTAATAGTCCTACGACATTATATTTTGTAAGAATAATGGGATAAATACGTTTTAGCAAAGCCTGATTTGAATACTGATATGTTTCGATAATCTTCAAACGACGCAATTTACTCCGAAAATCAAGCCTAGAATACAGCACTGTTAGCTCCAAATCATGATCTATTGAGCATTCGAGTGGTAACATTTATATTCATAGCACATTTACAACACATATCCGTGAGTGTGAAAGTTTTATTCTAAACCTGCTAGCTGCTTGATAGTATATTTTTATACTGTTTCATCCACATGCTAAGTTTCCATAGCTAATCGCACCAATATCTAATATTACTTCGCTTTTCCATTTCAAGGTTCAAGGTATTAAAGATGATCATGAATTATTGAAAGTTAAAAATGTGCTCATACACCTATAACATCGACTGTTAATATCAGTTTACAATATACCCATGCAGTGTTATCTTATCTATGCGAGAGTTGACGTCAATGAATTTGCGACGCACAATATAAAATGCAAATTTTATGATATTCTGCAATTTTAATGATGTTTTCATAGCTATTGATATATAGTGTATTGAAAGAAGCAAACGACAAACAGGTATCAGCCACAATATGGAAATGTAATATCAAAATTATAAAAGACACATGAAATCAACAAGAGGTACCAAACACTAAGGGCTCAGAACCTTAATGAAAAATAACTTTTAATTTTATAATAAGCGTTTGTTTGTTTTAGCGTTGACCCAGTTTAAATTAATAACTTTAGAGGTTGTATCATATACAACACAAACAATGAGTAATACACAATTTTCTCTCATATCTCGCCATGTTGGATATGGTTTGCCCATGTAAGAAAGCTATGTAAGAAAAATCTATCTTACATAGCATATCACGCGACGTGACGTCACAATGGCTCAACAATGACGTGACGTCACGAATACGGTAAACTCTGATGCCGGAAAGAGAAAACGACGGCGTGATGAAATTAAAACCTTTCATAAAATTGTAACCATAAAGACCAGGAAGAGGAGATTAATTTTTCTGCGCAAACTTCGTTTGCAAAAATAGGGTATGCTTAAACTCGCTGTCTAATTCGTTTTCGTCAAAAAAGTTCAAGGAAAAAGTTGAAATTTCAACATGGCCGCCTGTTTAAACATATTTTCAGGGTTTTTGAACTTATTCGGGTAGTTGATATGAGAGAAAAAGACTCTTTCATTATGTGTGTATGTAGGATATGGATATTCCACCCGAGAGGTCACAAAATGTGGTAAAACCCTCTGGTGGAATATCCCTATCCTACATACACACATATGAAAGAGTCTTATAATATTTATTGTAAACTCCCCGGTATTGCATCAAATATAATCGCGAAGGATACAGTAGCACGACAATATTCCATAATAGGGCCACTAAAGTTACATCAAGTCGTGATTTGAGGTGATCATATAGTTTTACCAACCAGTCTGCACCTAATGGTTTCGTCTTGTACCGTATCTTCAAACTGTTATAATCAAATCAATGATAGCGATACTTTGTTTTTCGCGATGGAGTGTTCTCGCAAACATAGCGAAAATTAGACACTCGCTTAATAAACTCGATATACGATATTATGCATATACTAAGCTATTAATGCAGGACGTTAGACATAGGTTTACTTGATCAATGAATACTACGTGCTGTTATTGCCAAAATGTCACATTAGTAATGCGAAACTTATTCCATGGAATTTAATGAGGCACAATATCACCTGAATGAACATATTCAAATCACATGCCATCTGAATGGGAATCATCGAATATAGGCAATTCAACCTAAGTCTAAGATTAACAATCAGAACATTTAATTTTTATACTGACGTGACCAACCATACAGACATTCATTTGACTTTTTATCAACGTGAATACATAAGTGATACAGCGCGAAATAGGCTCATGGGAAATTTGGTTACGTTGCAACACCGCGTAAATCTGAACAGAAGACATATTAAATCGTATTAAAAATAAAAATAAAACGAAACACTTCTATTACACGTATATCATCTACTAGCAGTCTATCATAGAGTAACATGCTGTAGATGTATTTCATTTGGAAAATATTTCATTTTTTATAACACAAACTTTTGATAATATGAGAAATACATACACTGCAATCAACTCGGAATCGGTTGCACTTATCGAGTTAGCCTGGAACGTGCCCTGATAACGGCTTTAAACAAAATATATCATCCACAAATTTACTTATTCCATAATGTAATGAAAAAATTACTATGTATATATACATAAATAAAAGAAAATACTGTTAACGTATTTATTTTAGCGGTTATCTTTTTTATACCGATTTTTAACCCTAACACAAACATTCCAAAAACTTGCATTAATTGCAAGTTTCTATAGCGTTGACCCAATACTGTATTGCGTGTGCACCCATTCATCATTATGCTTGTCTGTTTTAATTTTGTTATGCGCAAAAAAAAAAAATGATTGCTCCAAAAAATGTACATTTACAGCATGGTAATTACTTCCGTCATTAATTAATTACAAAACGTATCACAATATGATAAATGTTAACAAGCACAACGGTAGAACTAATAACCACAACAATGATCAACCAGGAACCAGTGATATCGCTAAATTAATATTTTCGGACCAGTGATTACGCTTGTCCTAATTACAAAAATGAATATTTCATGCAACAACATTGGAAATCATTTTGCGCCATCTGCTTTTGTTACATTTATAATGTATCCGTGAAGGACACGGTGATATAGAAATGTGTACTATTTAAAGTATTGTGTTCATCTATATGTTAACAGAACGATGTGCACATGGACCAGTACATGTTTACAGTGCTCAGTAATTGTTTCAGAAAAAAAACATTACCAAAGACACATAGTTTATTTTGACAAAAAAATTATTTAATATTAATGAACAAACATAACATACTATTTTAAGTGAATACAAGAAGAGTTAATAGGTTTCTCATGTAAGTTCCATGGAAGATAAAAACATTAAAAGCTACCTATATGATGGAGGTTCATTTAAGTTAGTTCTGCTGAAGGTAAGACGTTACAGATGTTGATTCATGGAAGGATATAATAAACATCTGTTGATAGTTGTCGGCTTTGTAAAATAGTAGTAGGAATCGATTGATGTTAATTCAAGATTTTAGATTTTTAACATTTATCATGTTAGTTTTATGAAAAGTAAGTTAACATATTACAGTTGGTTAAATTAGGTATATACTCTAGTCACCCTACGCTAAAAATGGCAAAACCTCAAAGTAATTGCAACAGAAACAAATCACACGTTTTTAAAAAAATCGACAGTGACCAGATGAGGGGAAATTATATTTTTTGGGTCTTGAACTTGAACATCTGATACGAAAAAACAATTAAAATGGCACAATCTACGTAAATGACAAAATTTTTAATACAATGAAAATAAGCGTTTTTGAAGCAAGTAAAACAGAAAAGAATGCTATGAAAACGTGATATTTTTATGCAATATCATGTGTGAATGATGATATTTAGGGGCGAGTTGTCCTAAATGACCAGTCATCTGCAAGGCATCCGTGGGCGTTTTGTCCAAATTGAGATGTTAGAAACATGGACACGATAAAACATCAGGTAAGCAATAATATATGAATATGAACAATTAAAGGCTATGCGATTGATTCATTTTAGTTGAATGAAGGTTAGAAATTACAGATAAGAGGTTTATATATATTAGTTAAATGAAAGAATATAAGTTAAATGTGAAAGAAAAAAGCGGGAATATCAAAACGTCAACAAAACCATAATCTAAACTTTAAATCTATTAAAGAAGTGGCAAAATATAAACAAAGGAAAGATTTACATGAAGACACATTTAAAGTACAAGGGAATAAGACCATGCGTCCTGGAAGAGTTAGACTGGCTACCAACCTCTAAGTTTCTATAGAGAATTTTCTCTACTGAATTTTACTACCAGCTTATATTATCTCCCTCTAGTTTCAAACTCTAGAATCAGACATGCAAGTGATCAAAATTATTAGACTATTTTTTTCAATATCCGTATACTATTCTAAAGACGGGAGCCAGTCTACGGAAAAGTAAGCGTCATCTGTGTCATCAACGACGCCAGCCATGTAGATCTTGGTCGTATCCAAGTGAACGTCAAGTCCTCAAATTGAGAACCGAGTCATCATTCTCAATCACACTAGTAAGGACACTAATGTGTATACTCTAAAACGTCCATCTTCATATCACACAAAGGTACAAACATTGAGACAGCGATCATTAGACTTGCTCATAGTTCTGATCAACCTGCATCTCTAGAATTCCTGTGTAGTAGGTTTGCCTGTAAGCACTCGACATCTATCACAAACATCTTAATATACAGAGAAAGCCATATGATTACGAATCAACTACGTAAACAACAGCATATTCCGGAGAAGCAGAAATATCACTATCAAGAAAAGGAAAGCTCACGATCATATAGCTAATTAGAAAGCTGTCCATGTTGGTCATATTTCAAGTAGTCTTATTTTCTTGTGCTTTTAGATGTTACATTATCTATATTGCGTCCTTAGCAAATTTAGAAATTACGTGTTAGATATTGATTCTTGCTAGTCCTTTGAAAGGTTAGATGTTATATGAGGTGAGGGGACAGGTTAAATTAATTGAGGTTAATTAAAAATGGGCAATTTAACATTCTATGATAAAACAGAGGACGCTTACATTTTCGGAACACCTGGTCTGATTCTCTTGTGTTCTAATGCAAAGGCTTCATTTTGTGTTATTCCTTTGTTCGCAGTTCGGCTCTAGTTTGATCGGATTATGGTCTTGTTGTATTTTGTTTTTTTTCCACATATATATTACTTACATGAGTATGTTAAAACAAACTCAGCACAGCATTGGAAAGGAGTGTAGCCATACTTTACTAGAGTGTATGTATGTCATACCGAATGAATTTCATATGTGCCATACTTGCATATTGGAACAGCAAGGTAAAGTTGGACAGTTACCATGAATGAGGATTTTCCTATCCGTCCATTCCTATGGGCGGTCACTACCTAGGACACGTCTGCAGGTATTGATCATATTGCCATTACGCGCTTAGGGCAATCAGGTACGTCTTACCAGCGATTGTGCCATGCCGAAGTGTGATACTGTTTTCGAAATGGACGAACACATTGAACGACAGTTCGATATTGCTGTGTTAAGTCGTGTAGTCGATTTATCATTAGCAGTATAGCTGACATGTAAGGCTGTGGAAGCATCTGAACAGTCAATACCTGAAGTGGTCTCTAATTATCGTCAGTATAAACTATGCATTGACCCATACGTATAACACCACACCTCCAACTGGTCTTAATCGGCTAACTGTTCCCCGGCGTTGGTCAAACCTCCAATGGGATCCCTTCTAAATAATCCGCTATGGCAGTTGAGTGAACACATTCGTGATCCGTGTATTACCCCCACCTGTACGGTATACCGATGAATAGTGTATTGCTAGCAGTGTAAAGCTCTGTGTGTTTACAGACGGTATCCCAGGTGTGTGTTAGCACATATTTATAAAATAACAGGTGAGGGAGAGGATGGAATACAGGTGACAACAAGAGACTAAGGAATTCACTAATAAGGAATTACCATGGGTCCCAGGGCCAGTATCCCATTAGTGGCTCTCCCCAGGAGTTATGTGGTGATTGTAACGGGCGGAGACACAGGTAAGTTATTTTACCTGTAACTATACCTGTATTTACGTGTTAAACTTTGTCACGGGCTATAGGTATCAAAATAACATAGGTTCTAATCGGTTTTACATCAAAGCCTTCTTCCACTATTCAGAAAGAGTTGTAGTTCCTTATCATAAAATTTTTCATCATTCTTCTATTTAAATTTAATAGTTTGATTGTAAGGACGTCCATACGAAGTTTAATTTCAGACACGACCTTGAGTCTTCCACTTGACATGTCCTGTCAAGCATATGATTCTTTAATTGGTAGAACCCAAACACCCATGAACATTTCAATACCTATCTACGTGCCTTTATTAGGCGTGTTGTAACTGACAAACACCACATGGTCTGTATGTGTTTACCGTTATGCTGGCTATAAAGAAATGAAATGTTAAAGAAAATGTTGATTTTTAACCGTCTTCCTGCGCGTTTTAGACATCAAAATGACAATATCGTCCTGTCTTGAATAACGAATATTTGAATTGATTATATTTCTGTAGTCACAAAATGTCGGTTTATTCTGATCGTTTTACTGTAATATATAAAGTACTAATTCTGCTTCAGGGTTCAGGAAGCGCAATGTTTTCTCGATTATCTCGATACAGAACCCAACATATATTGCAAACAGTACAGTATATGAATTTTGACATTCTTACATATTGCTTTCCCGTGCGTCGTTACAATCATAATGTACCACATCATATTCTTTGATAGAGGTATGTAATCTTTTAAATTTTTATTTTCCTTTTTTTTAATTTACCTCTAAATGGCACTTTAAATTATAGGTATACATGTGCATTGTACCATGATACTTAACCTAGACGAATGTATGTTTCTATTGGTAAGAATACGATGCATGCAGTAATGTCAAGACTTAATGAATTAATGAAATTATCACATCAAAACATAAAAATCATAATAATCCTAACTCATTTCGTCAACCAATGAACATCGAATAGATAAAGATTAGTTTTTAGTCCTCTGGAATAACACAAATACCATCAAATGAACTTGCTATAAACAAAATGAATAAACCCTCACACAGCTTTTCTGGAGACTGTCGTCACTCCTTCAACAAGTAACCTAAACTCAAAGGAAATACATATGCAATTTCAAGGCACATAAATATCAATATATGTTAGAATACAATAGCCACGGGGATTAGATTGATTTTAGACGGACATGTTCTACCTTATCCTTGGTTAATGTTATCTTCAACATACATCGCGATACAATTAGCTGCTAAAATTGATCCTACATCTGCAACAAATCACTAACAGCATGAATATGAGGTTACCGTTCATAATTTTTTTTCTGAGAAGTTGCTTATTATTGAAAAAGTAAGCCAAAACATTTCTCAAAGTCTCGTTGGTGACTCTCCGCTGACTTACGCCTATTTGCATGAGTGTTATACGTTTATTTTGTTTACAGTGCATCGTCTATATAAAGCATATTTTAGCACAGCCATTGAAATCTTCATTTAGTGTCAAAAAACGGTGTTGTTTGAAAAACTATAAATTTCCTATTGTTGTTAAAAACACAATACAATTTGTACATACGCACTAGTTACCGAATCTTCACAAAAGAAGGTTTCCTGCATTTAAGATTTCCAACATTCGTGAAGATGTAGTGACTAGTACGTGTGTTCTCGGTATCCTTCATTGACTTTCATATAAAGTCATATACCATGTCCGATTAAGTTTCCTAAGAAAATGATTAGAAAGAAAAGTTTACGGTATAGATGAAACTTTTCGGAATGGTATCCTCGTACAAAAATGTTTAAAAAGGTCATATGTCTGATGTACACTACATTTCGCGTGGGAGTATACGAACGTGACGTTTGCTGGTGGAGAGGTTTAGCGTGGATAGGAGGTATAGAAAATGTCAACTCCACACTCCACCGTGGATAATATCTCATCCACTCTCCGTCGGCTATCCACGTTTGCTTCAAACGTGGAGAGAGCGTGGGGCGCCAGACGAGAGGTCCTTATTTTTACCTGGACTCATGTGGTCTCCACGTTTCATCGGCCCCTACACAAAGATTGACTATTATAGATGGTAAACACAAGGAAGGTTATGAAGCATGCGATGTATTATTAAATTTACGCATTGGCACAAAAATATTATCTTCAGCTGTCAAATAAAATGTTTACTTTTCATCCCAAGTGTCTATTGCAAAGCGAATTTTCTATAACCATGGAAAGTTCTGATACATATATTCTTACGACAAATTTCCCCATGGCTCTGTCAGGTCGATTGATTTCACCACACGAAATAACGACACCTTTTTTTTCGTGTGATATTGATCGGCTTCCGTTATCTTTTAATCTATGTATGAGTTTCGACCCTAACCGATTCATATATAACTGACGTCACGCACACGTTTGTCTATAAAAAAATAACGTTGTGAAGCCATGCGAAGCGAGCTTAGTTGTAAGACCGTTAAAGAGGCAAGTTAGGGGAGAAAGTTCACCCGATTGTGTAGGGCTCCTAGTTAAAAGTCACTGGTGTGGGCCTCCGATAGCGAAGTTTTCTTCGACAGTGATAATGTGTTTACATACTTGCCTGGAAATGTGATAAACATTATATTAACTATAAACTTTGTTTATTTCAAGAAAAAATGATATTATCCATAAACGCAATATGCTTAAAAATGAGAAAAAGTGTAGAATCTGAAAGAAATTAACACGCGTGCCTTATTATAGGTGCCGGATCAACAAGGGTCACATTCGGCACGATCCGGCGTGTGAACAGTGCAGCCGTCGTGTAACTCCGTGGGGATCCCTGTTGGTCCTGGAACGTCCGGGAATGTCCTTGAGGCTCCGACAGGCCAACACGGCAGTTTTGAGAAGTTCAAAACTACCGTGTTATCCCGTGAGTGTTCGGAGTGATAGCAACATCCGGGAAAGTCCGTGTTGCTGTCGTGTAGCCGCCGTGTAGTGTCCGGGGACAGCCGTATCTCTGCCTTGATAGTCCGTGTGCGTCTTCGACAGTTCAGAAACAAATTTCAGACCCCGGACCATCAAGGATAAAGACGGCAGAGGGACGGTTGTTCCTGGACCCTTCATGGCGGTTACACGGAACGTACACAGAGCTACTACGGACAAAGACGGACAAACACGCTGCGAACCCGGCGGATACACGGACTATCACGGAAGAATACGGAATAACACGGACGATGACGGATCCAAATAGGGTTTCAGTTTGTCAAGGCAGGACAAATTTGCCCCGTGACGGTCAAGTGACAAATTCGACAAAACTGCAATCCGAGAAACACAAAGTTTCAATCCTGAAAAATCGGTATGACTGTATGTCCACGCAAGTCACTGAATTTCCTGTTTCCCTGATTTGAAATATACAGTAATTTAGAACTTTGAAACATAATTCACTTTTTGTTTTGAAGTAATTAAAACTAAATAAGAATAAGCTCATAAAAGTATACCCCCACCCCACAAAGTGGTCAAGGTTGTCTTTTCCAATTTGACGAATGAAGAATAACTTGATGTTACTAATTAATCTCGTTCCATTCTGATTTGCAGCTTTTCGTAAGAAATTCATTTAACAGTATTACTGAAAACGTGCATTTCCTTTAAACTTATCAAGCTCCATTATAAGTACTTCGTGTATGTGAACGTAACAGACAAGAGCGCACGAACACACACACAAACACCCTCACACACATACGTTTGGTCCTTATAAAAGAGGATACAATGACATGTATATGTTGGACTGTGTAGCCTGGCCCCTGTAGAGGAGGATACATTGACATGTATATGATGGACTGTGTAACCCGGCTCCTGTAGAGGAGGATACAATGACATGTATATGTTGGACTGTGTAGCCTGGCCCCCTGTACAGGAGGATACAATGACATGTATATGTTGGACTGTGTAACCCGGCCCCTGTAAAGGAGGATACAGTGACATGTATATGTTGGACTATGTACCCCGGCACCTGTAGAGGAGGATACAATGACATGTATATGTTGGACTGTGTAGCCCGGCCCCTGTAAATGAGGATACAATGACATGAATATGTTAGACTGTGTAGCCCGGCCCCTGTAGAGGAGGATTATATGACATGTATGTGTTGGACTGTGTAGCCCGGCCCCTCTGGATGTGAATACAATTACATGTATTTGTTGGACGCTGTAGCCCGGCCCCTGTAGAGGAAGATACAATGACATGTATATGGTGGTCTGTGTAGCCCGGCCCCTGTAGATGTGGATACAATGACATGTATATGTTGGACTTCGTAGCCCGGCCCCTGTAGAGGAGGATACAATGACATGTATATGTTGGACTTCGTAGCCCGGCCCCTGTAGAGGAAGATACAATGACAGGTATATGTTGGTCTGTGTAGCCCGACCACTGTAGATGTGGATACAATGACATCTATATGTTAGTCTGTGTAGCCCGGCACCTGTAGATGTGAATACAATGGCATGTATGTGTTGGACTGTGTACCCCGGCCCCTGTAGATGTGGATACAATGACATGTATATGTTGGACTGTGTAGCCCGGCCCCTGTAAAGGAGGATACAATGACATGTATCTGATGGTCTGTGTAGCCCGACCCTGTAGAAGAAGAAACAATGACATGTATATGTTTGTCTGTGTAGCCCGGCTCCTGTAGATGTGAATACAATGGCATGTATGTGTTGGACTGTGTAGCCCGGCCCCGGTAGATGTGGATACAATGACATGTATATGTTGGACTGTGTAGCCCGGCCCCTGTAGAGGAGGATACAGTGACATGTATCTGTTGGTCTGTGTAGCCCGGCCCCTGTAGATGTGGATACAATGACATGTATATGTTGGACTGTATAACCGGGCCCTTGTAGAGGAGGATACAATGAAATGTATATGTTGGACTGTGTAGCCCGGCTCCTGTAGATGTAAATACAATGGCATGTATGTGTTGGACTGTGTAGCCCGGCCACTGTAGATGTGGATACAATGACATGAATATGTTGGACTGTGTAGCCCGGCCCCTGTAGAGGATATTAAAATGGTAGCCCGGTCCGTGTATAGGAGGATACAATATGAACTTTATTTATTCTACAATTATTATGAAACAGGTTATATTAATCAATCTTGTTGGCCCGGATGTAAGCGTACGAGGGGCTTTAGTGTAGGATGGAACCGGAGCATCCGGAGAAAACCCACGTGGTCAGGCAGGTGACTCCATAGCTTTTCACATCCGGTCGGGGAATCGAGTTTAAAAAGACATGCATAATTTTGAAAGTGTAGCCCGGCCGCTGTACAGGAGGGTAAAATGACATCTATAAGTTGGATTGTGTAGTACAGCTTATGTATAGGATACGAGGACATACAGTATATGTGTATAACTCAATAGCGTTTGTATAGTGGAATATAATGAGATGTATGTGTATCCAAAGTTTTGACTAATAACATTTCTGTTATCACGGCATTTTCGGTATTTGTTCTAATGTCAGACGATAGAACCTTTAAAGAGTAACTGTAGTGCAAATAGAACCTGAAATTATCAGACTCGTTGTGCCTGCATTAATACATTGTCGAAAACTGCATCAAAATCGGCCGACTGGTTACAAAGTTACGACAGGTTACACTTTGTTTTTTTTACCTGTGTTGCCACAAGCTAATCAAGCGCACAGCGAACCGCTAAAAGTTGTGCACACGTAATGGTGACGTCACAACGGGAACACAAGAAATTGAGTCATATTTGCTTACGTCTATTATGCTTGTACTAACAGTGAAATTAAGCGACGTACCATATAATGGGGGCGGGTGGGGAGAGAGAATCTGAATTCGTCCATGAAATATCTTTGTTTTTAAACTTTCAGTAATTTTTGTTTGATATTGATTGTTCAAATTCATTTTAATGTACCCATAGATGCGCAATCATATTGTAATAATCTGTGTCATTTGTAATGTTAAAATATCATTTGTCCAATTCTTATAACTTTGAATATTGTACATCTCAAGTTAGTGTCAATTATATTACGTAATCGGATTAGTGGGATAATCTACCTGGTCAGTCCGATAATGGCCGGAGCCAACTCCACACGTATTCAGGGAATGCGTCATTGGGTTATGATATGCGACTATCGATATTCATCCATCATGGCTCTTAAGTTTCTTAATAACAGTTTTGTTTATGCTTATACTATTATAACTTCTGTCATAAATACAGTTTATTTGACGACCACTGTAGTATAATGTCCCGTTCTGCAGTCTGTATATACAGTCCCGTCCTGTAATGGTTAAACGATACAGTCCCGTTCTGTAATTGTCATAATACAATCTCGTCCTGTCATGATCATACAATACAGTCCCGTCCTGTAATGGTCAAACAATACATTCCGTCCTGTAATGGTCATACAATACAATCCCGTCCTGTAATGGTCACACAATAAACTCACGTCCTGTAATGATTAAACAATACAATCCCGTCCGGTAATGGTTAAACGATACAGTCCCGTCCTGTCATGATCATACATTACAGTCCCGTCCTGTAATGGTCACACAATACAATCCCGTCATGTAATGGTTAAACGATACAGTCCCGTCCTGTAATTGTCACACAATACAGTCCCGTCCTGTAATTGTTACACAATACATTCCCATCCTGTAATGCTCATACAATACGGTCCCGTCCTGTCATGATATAATGGTCACACAAAACATTCCGTCCTGTAATGGTCATACAATACAATCCCGTCCTATTATTGACATCACTCTTGTTGGCCAAGGTGTCAGCACGCATGGAGTGTTATTGCTGTAGGAAACTGGCGTTAGATGACAAAAACAACGTTGTTGGGCAGGTGACCCCCTACCTTTTCACGTCCGATCGGGGAATCGAACCCCGGTCGGCTTAGTGAAAGGCAATATCACTATCCAGTATCCACTTTATAGTCCCGTCCTATAATCAATAAACGAGACATAATCTGTTATTTGGCCTTAAGATTATCCCGTATCCTCATCTCTATTCCTGGTTGTTTTTTTTTGTCAGCGGCAAAGTTTCGACTTCGTTCATTTTTGGTTCAGATTTGGGAAGAATTTCTTAAAAACCAGATCATTTTCACCAAAGTATGCTGCCTCTTAAGAAATCACTCGGAAAAATAGAGTTTTAGCAGTTAAAAAATGCATTTGTTAATAATATACAACGTAGTTCAATGTCGTTTTGTGTATCATCAATATGACAAGTTAAATTCTCTGTAAAAATGAACGAAAGAACCATTTTGTTATCATGATTTGAATAGTATACTTACATTTGCAAAAACAAATGTGGTAACGTACACTATAGACTAGAGAAAGACATCTAGGATCTATGTCAAGCATTAGTCCTATTTCATATATACATGTACTTAAAAGTACCAGATGGAAAAATAGACATAACGCTATAAAAAGGCGTTGAAATAAACATGTGAATAAAACAAAGATAATGACGTCATTCGTCTATTCTATTATGACGTCAAAACTGAGGTTCAAATCAGATCGGCCCTGTCGGCACTCAAAGGTATAATGGCGTAAAATTCTTCCGGCACGCAAAGGGTTAAATACACTGTAGTATTTAGTGTACAATATATGAATGTATAAAATGAAAAATCAAAATTCAATATATATGTAAAAATATCATCAATAAAAATGAATAAACAGTTCAGATCATTGTTGAGATGTATGTATACTGGTTATAATTTAAATCATATACATGTACTATATATTTTTGGTCTCGGGGTCAATCTCTCAACAAAATTATGATACAACACTATAAAACAGAACAAAATAAGATGTAAATCTTATACAATTGTTTAGTTATCAATTTTTTAATTAAATAGCTTCATATAAATATAATTACTCTAAATAACTGGGTAAAACAATTTCTTAGGTTTTTTTTCGTTTCTTACAATATTCACAATAAATATATTCTTAATTTCCTATAATATTTAGATGGGAAACAACCTAGTTCACAATATATATTATAGGA
Organism: Mimachlamys varia; assembly: GCA_947623455.1. Taxonomy (NCBI): domain Eukaryota; kingdom Metazoa; phylum Mollusca; class Bivalvia; order Pectinida; family Pectinidae; genus Mimachlamys; species Mimachlamys varia. The sequence continues at coordinate 14,647,857 of OX392531.1, read as the reverse complement.
TTCGGGGTAGATTTTTTAACATAAGTATGTTAGATAAGATACTAGTTACATCTATGATACAGACTATAGTTTACCTGTAATTAAATCATATTGTTCTCTACCTGACACAAAATCTCACTTAGTATACACCCAACACCTTACCTGTATATAGAAAAAATGTCAAATGTATGCTACGTGAGACGACACCAGGAAACGTGTTACTCAAATATATAGCAAGTAATTATAACTCTGGAAGGAGTGGGTGGGGGAGGGGGGGGGCAACTAACAAAGTTGGAACTAACTGGTAACAGTTGAGTATGTTGCGGTTATTATCCGCTCTTTATAATTTTAAAATGTGTACTCTAGATCTGTAGTTAGATCTCGACTTTGAATGGAATATCGAGTGTACTTTTTGAAATCTCCAGAACTCGCCGTCAAGCCACACAGTACATGTCACATACGTCCCTGATGTCACTTTATTAAAAAAAATCAAATTTGACTCTTCTTTTTAACATGACAAATGCTGTTGAAAAAATTGAATGATATGTCTGTATCACATTTGATATTTTTCCATATTTCATTTTTAAAGATTAAATCCAATTAAGTAATAATCTCATCTTATTTTCAAAAGATGTTCAAAGTTCATTTCTTGCCAGTAAAACATGGAGGGTTTCAAATGCCTAATCTCATTTTTTTCCTCAAACAGAATTCGAAATAATTTGTTCTTGTTTTCTATTTCCATGTTTGTGCCTGAAGACAGGTAACATCGGGATTTCGCTCATGATCCTTTTATTCTAAAATATTACGCTTACTTTTTTCATACTGCATTGACATACATATGTTTCAATGGATGGAAAACTATTATCTTTATCCACGCGTATTATTTCTCGAACATAAGGATAAAAGAAGTCGAAATGTTATACCCGTCAAAACATGTTATACAGGTCGAACACATTAGTAAAATTTATGTATTTTTATTTTTCAATATAGATTAAGTACATTGTACATATTAAAAGGATTGTTTTATGATTCTATATGATGTAAATAAATGCAATAAAATAGATCGTTTTCGAAGTTCTGAGTCTATACACGGATTTATAGATCATATCTAAGTCCGTGGTCTATAGTTACATCAATACCCTTCCCTTGTTTTTTGAGGTTGTTTCTAAGTAGTTTGTATGTATACAGTCGACCAACATGCATACATATTTTTCGGTGTGCATTTTAACAGGTGCAGGCTGACAGGTGTTACGATCAGTTCCTGCTGATATGTGTATGCAATCAATGATGGCGACCATCAGTGAATACACACGCCGTTTTAGCGGTACTTTATGAAATCAGAGACGAATATGTCCCTGATGAAATTAAATATGAGAAAATTAATACATAATCATATCTAATATTTGTTCTGAAATCTAACAGGTTTTCCACAAATTAATGACCTGTTAATTATGTTAGCGAATCCGGTGACAGGGACGTATATGTACATACGTCCCTGCCGGTGGTAATTGATTTATTGTCGAGTGACCACGTGTGCCGCACACCTGTGGGACTCCCGACCCACCTCCCCAGGGGGGCATACAACACCTTGCAACTATCAGGAGGGTCATTTATGAACTCTGTACAGCCTATAGATATAATCAGTGTCATCTTCTTGAATATAAGACTCTCTACAAATAAGAAGTCGTGATACGATTCATACTTTTTTAATATAATGGCTACACAAGTCAGTGCGGTTACCGTTTTGATGTCACTTCCGCTCTTATGGCAAAATCGGTGATTTTCTGATTTGCGTTCAGGTATGAAATTTAGTAAAATGGTCAAAACTTCGTAATTTTGACAAAAACAAATGTTCTGTGATCATTATCTCACTTAATATATAACAATCTTTCCATACACGAAATATGGTTCAGCACTACAGTTACCCTGTCCCGCCCAACACAGGGACTCGATATATATAATATAAACTTTATTTTTAATTTTTTTAACGTTATGCAACTAGTATTTATCACTCCTGTTGGCCCAGATAAGGGTCTTATTGTGGGACTACCCGGAGAAAACCCACGTGGTCGGGCAGGTGACCCATACCTTTTCACGTCCGATTGGGGAATCGAACCCCGGCTGCCTTGGTGAAAGGCAAATGCGTTATCCACTGCACCACCCAACACGATATATATGACTAGTTATAACGTATAACACGACCAGTTTATTGGTTCATAGTTCTGATGATATCACGTGTTCGATGAACTTGTTGAAGTCGCGGCTACAGTTGTATTGGATATTAGCACGTGCGTTCTGCCCGATGTGTCGATAAGAAATATTTTGTTGTCCTATGTCCACGTTCTCCTGGCTATCTCCCAGTCGTCGAGTGTGATTTCTTTCTTATTTTCGTTATTTTCCTATATACAGATAAGATGGCGGGTGAATGAAATCTGCTCCCTGGGTAATATATTCCCTTATTATATATTTCATCATTACCAGTATTCGTTACATCTCGACAATGATCTTAACTGTTTATTTATATTTGATGATTTTATTCACATAATTATATTTTGAATTTTGATTTTGTATCTTGTACTCATTAATATCACACACTCTTAATAGCATGACCCTACTCAATCACACACTTCATTCTTTCATCTAAGTCCTTGTCTACAGCCAGTTGTATACTAGGTGAGACTAAACTGTCCCGGTGTGTCCAATAGTCGACACTAATTGATGCCCCAGCATCAATTAAATGGGTCAGTGAACCGTGACAGAGGTTTGCGTACTCGTGAGAAATTTAAGGTGACCATGATGAATAGCCACGGGGTACAGTTATAACAGGGACGTATATATGTCACATATATCTATAAATGAGTTAATTGAGTTCTGTAACATTTAATGTACATTATTGGACGACGTGTCTATTTATTATGTCACTCTCCTATGTGTATGTCTGTATGTATCACGGAATTAGAAGCTATCTTAGTCCGTGGTATGTACCTAAAAGCCTAAAAACTTTTTGTTTTACTAATAAAAATAGATCTATACGATGAAATTGCATTGATATAACACATGAGCTTTCTGTATGACTTAATATACTACTCGAGAGATGCCTGATCTTTTACAATCAGTTTATATTCGAAATGTACACAATGGTTCATCTGCCGATGAAGAATAATCGAAAATATCGCAGATTATTTCGCTTTCGACATCGATAACTTAAGAAAAACGTGAGTACGAGAAATATTAGCAGACTTGACCTGGTACAATAATGTACGTTTAGTCATAAAATGGAAATCTTGAATGATGACCACGCACCTGGTTAGCGATTTTTTTATAAGTGCTGGCTAAAAGGATCGGGAATTGTTTATTGCATGTAATATTTGTATGCAGATTAAATGGTACTTGTTTTGGGGAAGTATAGGGATCTACTTTACCAGGCATCACGTGTCCCAAGTATGGTACCCAGCTGTTCTTGTTTTTTTACTCGTACCATATAACACACTATAAATGCGTATTAGCAAGTATAAAAACTACAACCTTCTGCTGATTTAGCAATTGCTGTAAATTGTGTGAAGCAATACAGATCTAGTTATATGTACTAATCAGAGATATATTATAGAAGTTTTATACATTAATGTCTTAGACAAGTGTTACGAAACGTGACGTTTAATCGGGTACCAGGGGCTGGAATTATATTAAAGAAATTATCATTGTGATAAATAGTACATTTCGTACATGCACACGTTTCTTATTTAATACAAACATCCCGACTTGGGAAATAAACAATATTTTACAACAAGGAGCAGAAATGAAACTAGTGAGGCGAGCCGGGCGCGAACCCGAGACCTCTAGATTATGGAGTCAGGACGTTACCACCAGGCCAAATGGTCCGAACCAGCTGACCTGGTTCGTAATTCCCTGATATTGTTATGCAAGGTCGCGTCTCCACATAACACAAGATGTACAAATATATGATTAGATTGTATTTATTATTACAAACACATTGTTCACTCCTCAAACCATTTCACACCCACGTACCATTCTGCTTTTGATCTAACATGAAGGACAAGGTACAAAAAGTTGAAAATTGAATAAGAGAAATACAGTATATGTCTCTGTTGAATCTTAAAGATATTGGAATGAAGGTCCCATTCGTTTGACTTTGTTCATAATAATGACTTATATTAGGAATTTAATTTCATTTTGAATTGAATGCTTACATCAACATCTCTATTTCCTAACTTATAACGCAGACAAAAGGAGATATCGCCCCTGGTTATATCAGGAGTGGCGGTTTACTGAATTGTAAATAATAGGGTTCTTTTCTTTGGAATATATGGAAGTACATTACTTAATACTTTAAACAAACGATACACAATGACAAAATCTCAAATCTCGATAACATAAGATTCCTCATTTTACAATTAAAACCACAAGAACCTGACAATTTGCTACAGATTTATACAGTTTGACATCAAGTAAGGTTTTACATGTATGAGTAATACGATGATTTTTGGGTTTAGATAATTTTACGGACCCCCCTCCCACCCCATCTACTCAATGTCAATTAGATAATCAGGAACGTATATCATGACATATACACGTCCATGATATATTGAAAGATCGACCCTACCTAATGACTAGTGAAGTACCGGTGGGGAATGTTGACTCCCTGCTGAGCTAATTATTACAAAGGCGGTCACGGTCATCGTAACTAACTCGCCGATTACAGAATACATTACTGTAATGGGAGGCTCATTTCACACATATATATTTATTATTTACTGACAGAAACTCAAGCAACTGTGGTTAGATTTTGCATTGTGAATTTTGTAAAATTAGCAAAAAAGTTATTAACATATTGTCAATTAAAATCATAGATTTTAAAGTTATACAGTAACTGCACTGCATGCTGAACCATCTTTCGTGAATGGAAAGATTGGTAATAATAAGTGAGATAATTCTGACCAAAGTGTGTGCCCAGGGGCTGTTATTGGTGGTGGAGGGAGCGCGGGGGTAGAGGTAGAGAACCAGCCCACAGGTGATCCACACGTGGTCACTCGAGCATAAATCAATAACAGTAACTGTACCACCGGATTTAATAAGCTGCGGACATATAGGAAATATAAGAAGGATTTAGACCAAAAAATTCACTTTTTGTGCGAGTGTCCTTTTTACATGCGCTGGCCTTTCGCGGTCATTGGATGGGGGTCTTCCTCTACATATAGGCATCAAATGGCAGCAGTTATATTATTATAAATGACACTTGGATGATCAACCTTTTTTTATAATAATGAAAAACTATAGATGTACCCTGTTTTATACATTCAGTGTAGCTATTTGCTTGCTTGCTTGGTCAGCGCCGCTATAACCGCAGATGATATTTATCCGCGTCCAACCGGCGTGAGGGAAGTTCAGGGGGTGGGGGATGGGGGTGGGGTGGGTTAGTGAACGAAGTCGCTTATCTATACCTATATAATATTTTATCCAATTGTGTTCTCTTTTGTTTTGTTTAGAGAGCGCCTTCGAGTTTAAAAAGTGAATTGTGTTTTAAAATGTACAAGTCTGGCGTGGCGTAGTGGTAGGTACTTGGTGCTAGCTAGCTGACCGCTGTATGCGCCATCTCGAGACCATACGCAAGACCAGAAACAAGTCAGGGTCGCCATGGGTCCTATGACCTTTTAACCCATACCTATGTAATGCTTTGATTAGTTAGTTTATTATAGGTTGGATGTTCATCTAAACGCCTTTTTAATAGGGTTTGGGTTGATATACATGGGATTGTAGGTAGGGATCGATGAGGGTAAGGTTTATATCATGCTTGGGGTTTTATATAGGTTGGTAGGGTGTTGTTGAGGTGCTGGGATTTAATATGCGCTTATAGTTGGGTATAAGGATAAGAGGGGGATAGTTAATATTATGTATGAGGTAGAGTGCATAAGCTAAGTAGGGAATAAGGATAAGAGGGGGGATAGTTAACATTATGTATGAGGCAGAGTGCATAAGCTTAGTAGGGAATAAGGATAAGAGGGGGGATAGTTAACATTATGTATGAGGTAGAGTGCATAAGCTTAGTAGGGAATAAGGATAAGAGGGGGGATAGTTAACATTATGTATGAGGCAGAGTGCATAAGCTTAGTAGGGAATAAGGATAAGAGGGGGGATAGTTAACATTATGTATGAGGCAGAGTGCATAAGCTTAGTAGGGAATAAGGATAAGAGGGGGGATAGTTAACATTATGTATGAGGTAGAGTGCATAAGCTTAGTAGGGAATAAGGATAAGAGGGGGGATAGTTAACATTATGTATGAGGCAGAGTGCATAAGCTTAGTATGGTATAAGGCTAAGAGGGGGATAGTTTATATTATGTATGAGGTAGAGTGCATAAGCTTAGTAGGGAATAAGGATAAGAGGGGGGATAGTTAACATTATGTATGAGGTAGAGTGCATAAGCTTAGTAGGGAATAAGGATAAGAGGGGGGATAGTTAACATTATGTATGAGGTAGAGTGCATAAGCTTAGTAGGGAATAAGGATAAGAGGGGGGATAGTTAACATTATGTATGAGGCAGAGTGCATAAGCTTAGTATGGTATAAGGCTAAGAGGGGGATAGTTTATATTATGTATGAGGCAGAGTGCATAAGCTTAGTAGGGAATAAGGATAAGAGGGGGGATAGTTAACATTATGTATGAGGTAGAGTGCATAAGCTTAGTAGGGAATAAGGATAAGAGGGGGGATAGTTAACATTATGTATGAGGCAGAGTGCATAAGCTTAGTATGGTATAAGGCTAAGAGGGGGATAGTTTATATTATGTATGAGGTAGAGTGCATAAGCTTAGTAGGGAATAAGGATAAGAGGGGGGATAGTTAACATTATGTATGAGGCAGAGTGCATAAGCTTAGTAGGGAATAAGGATAAGAGGGGGGATAGTTAACATTATGTATGAGGCAGAGTGCATAAGCTTAGTATGGTATAAGGCTAAGAGGGGGATAGTTTATATTATGTATGAGGTAGAGTGCATAAGCTTAGTAGGGTATAAGGATAAGAGGGGTGGGGGGGGGGGGGGGGTAGTTAACATTATGTATGAGTTAAAGTGCATAAGCTTAGTAGGGTATAAGGATAAGGTGAGTAGTTAACATTATGTAGGAGTTAGAGTGCATAAGCTTAGTAGGGTATAAGGATAAGGGGGTAGTTAACATTATGTTTGAGTTAGAGTGCATAAGACTTGGTTTGTTAATGGAAGTGTAGTTTAAGGTGTATCTGGAGAGTATGAGCAGTGCATGGAATATATATGGGTTCCCGTATATATTCATGGGTGGGGACAGGAAGGGGTTTAGGGTTGGGTGGGAAATGGGCGACTTCGTACTTCTATCCTTTCTAAAACTTACTTAGTTATGGTGTTTACATGTTTTGTTTCCTTCTATACCATTATTAATTAATTGAACGAATACAAACGTTTCCTATACATGAGATACTTTACAATTTAAATTCAAGAGCACTTACAACACAGGACTGCACTTCAAACCCATCAACAATGTGTTTTGATATATAGCATATATTTAGAAGAGATTTTTAAACTGCTAACAACTGGCAAGTGTAGCCTGGTCCCTGTGACTGAAGCCACATATAGTAATTAACCTCGTGGATTTTACCCTCGAAATAACAACCGTCGCACGCGATAGGGATGTCTACACGTTTGGGTAAGGCCAGGCCAGATTTCAATTCAATTCTATTCCGAGGGTCTTACAGCCCATAGTGAATAGTGAATACTAAGTATATATGAGACATTGTGTTTAATATATTACAAATAACACGGAAACACATTGACGAAGGATGACAATTTTATGACACGTGCCCTATCCGGGCCTCGAACTCACGATCTCCGGCACCAAATCGCCTAGCCAGAAATACCTGCGGCCGTTACTACTTCACCAACTCGATATCCCCCGTATGTACCTTATATAAAAGTGAGTTACCTCTTAAAAATTGTATCAATTGCTATATACTATGTTGTATATACAAAGCAATTGCGAGGATACTCTTGCAATGCTTCTGAATGACATATAAATGCAAAATGGATAATCATATATTTATTTCTTTAACATATTACACAAAGTAGCTGGATAGATTTGAATACGCCAGGTCTACGGAAATAGTATACTATACAATCAGCACGTAAATCTACATTAAAAGGGCACTAAGAATAAAATGGAATTAATCTTCAATATCTCTCTTATCATATAATGTATTTTTTATGGTTATCTAATTTTGCTGTATCTTCCACTTTCAATATTTAGGTGATGTGACGACAGTCACGTTTGTGACATATTTTGTTGTATCGTTGGTCAATAGGTTGCCTTAGATAAAATTTCAACTCATTATTGTCTACTGGATGTTGGTATAAATAACTTTTGGTGAGTTGTGAATATTGCACATCAGTTCCAGTGTATGGAATTCTTGGAATGTATTCTCTATATATGAGCTTGTAGATTATATTTCTATCTACTATTCCACAGGTACCCTAGTTAGGTTTTATTTAATTCTTGCTTTATATTAACAACCCGCTCGTCGTTATCTGACACTCCTTGTTCATAGCACGCTTCCTATGATATTATATTGAATCGATTTGAATGCAATTGAATGCACATGGCCTTATTATCCGGCCTAAACGGCGTCGGTGGCTATGCCCTCATTTAGTGTTTGTCTGTCGCAAAATCAAAAAGAATATACATGTACATGTATAACAAAAGAAAAGAAATTAAGAAACTCTACCCGATGAGTTCCGTGCGCCAGTGCATACTGGGATATAAAAAGTCATCAACAACAGTTACATTATCATTAAAACAGCATTTCATGGTATGCTTATGCCAGTAATGACGCGGCTATCATGTGGTTGGGAACATTCAAGATTTTCGGGAGCGAGAGGGGGACAACGACATGGGTCAAAGGTCAGCAATGAACTAAAAAAACTATACCATAGCTAAAACGTTAAAATATCTTTCTTCGTTATTGATGTTTCTGTTATACAAATACATATACAATTATATATATTGAAAAGTATACAGAATTAAACTGCTTATCCGCATACTGAAATCAACTGCTATTCAATAATCTTATTACATGTATATGGGTAAATGTAGAGAAAAACCAACTAATCTCTCACCTGTAAGAACTCTTAGTAGTTATCAATGTTGAATGCCCCATCTTAATGAAAAGGGCGTCACCCAACGCTATTGTATTTGATTTGACTTGTTTGACGTGCTATCAAGTATTATTTAATTTATGAACATTGTTGTGTACTAATTGAGATGTAAGACCCGAAATGGAATGAGGAAAAAGACAATTTTCTTAGCCAACTTATTTATTGTTTAAATACAATTATGAATGAAAACAAATACCGACACTTAAGTGATAGACTACCGAAATCCCAGCTATATTATCATAGGCCTATATACATTGTTACGTAAATCCTAGCGACAGCTGACCATCTGACAACTCCATGCCTATGACCTGCATGTTTCGCAGGTAGATAGCGGAAAGGAAAGGCACCTCTATTGAGGGCGGGAGTTTGCTAAAATGTAAAAATCCTCCACGCTATGAACCCTGTGTTGCCCTATTACTCTAGATCACCTCCACGCCCCCTCCACGCTACCCAATGATGGAGTAGCCGTGTAGTGTGGAGTCACGCTCCACGGTTGAGGGCGGGTGGTTGACTAAACGAGGAGTCGCAGTGACGGGCTTATTACTCTCCACCCGGAAACGTCACAATCGTATAACGGGTCGCGAAAAGTAGTGTATCTTTGGTTTGTCAGCCCGAATGTATACCTTGTATACTTACAATGTATGTAAAGCTACCCATTGTTAAAATACTTAACCGGGCGATTACATCGGTTGTAAGCCTTTACCACAAGGTATATAGGAGCAGAATGACACCCATTTGTTATACACGTATTCAACCTTTATTTGAACGGCTAATGTATTTTGAACTAAATTGAGCTCCAATACTTTAATAGTATTGACATGCCTTAAGTAGGTTTCAAGATATGTACGGTATGGTTTTCCATTATAGTATTTCAAAGACGTCATATGTTGCTCAAATCTATCACATTTGTCTTTAAGTCAGAGCAATTCCAATTAAAATCAGTCGTTTTTCTTATTGGACATATTATTTTAAACATGATGCAATGGCTTATGATATCTTGTTCCAATTATGAAAGAATGAAAGAAACTATTTCCTGCATAAAATCATATTGTCTAAATGAACGTTTATTAAAATTTTGTAATTAAGTTAAATCATTTCAGTGTTACTAAACTTGAAGCTGCTCTTAACGATTAATATAAGTAAAATCCTGTTTCAAGCTAACAATACCTGAAATATAACTGTTCTTAAAGGTGTTTTTCTTTGTTACCATAGTTCGGGTATTCAAAGCATAATCAGCTTAGCAAAAATAGTTTATATATCTTACTGTATTTCATGTATACTTTCAAAAGCATAAAATGAATTAACATGTGTTTATTCAATTTAATTAAACCGCAGTAAGATCATTTCATTTCAAAAACACATGTGACTAAAGGTAAAGAGATGTTGCGAGCTGCGAGTATATTGACTCTGAACTAGGTTGTTCGTGTCATTCATAATAATCAATGATCCGGAACGGACAAAATCTTATTTAAGATATTCTTACACGTACACCGTGTTTCCAATAAACAAAGACAATCTATAAATACATGATCCCCTAATAACGACTGTTCGATGATCCCTTGGATTGCCATTCAATACAAATAAACACTATGGTAAAGCATGACTTCAACTGTCAAGCAAAACATTGAGTGTATAGAAACAACTGCTAATGAGTTAATACGAACACATAATCTAGAGTAGGACAAGAATGATCGCCTTACTATCAAAAGTACCTATCAATGCCATAGCATTCTCAACAGCGTGACAACATTTATTGTAAAACTCCTATGTAAAACTAATATCCAGACAGCTCTGTCCTTGGTAGCTCAAGGACCTACAATGTATAAATGACTTGATGGAGGATCTCACCTGATAGGCTTTTGTGTTCAAGGGATGTCGGAGCCACCATCACGATCCGATTTCCATAGACAATATCAACTTCAATTATTCATGACGAATAAGGACATGTTTGAAGTGTATGAGATCGATGATCATATAGTATATATAATTTACATCCTTCCACGGTACATGTGGCAAAGTAAGCGATAAACGTTTTTTTTATACTTTTTTTTTGCACTTTTTGCTGCGCTCTAATATCAGATATCGCAATTTTGTGTTGCCCCGTTGTATATTTTGTCTTTGTTTGTTGACATAGTAAATTGTCCTTGTTTGTTGACATTGTATATTTTGTCTTTGTTTGTTGACATTGTATATTTTGTCTTTGTTTGTTGACATAGTAAATTGTCCTTGTTTGCTGACATTGTATATTTTGTCTTTGTTTGTTGACATTGTATATTTTGTCTTTGTTTGTTGACATATTATATTTTGTCTTTGTTGACATTGTATATTTTGTCTTTGTTTGTTGACATTGTATATTTTGTCTTTGTTTGTTGACATAGTATATCTTGTCTTTGTTTGTTGACATAGTATATTGTCCTTGTTTGTTGACATAGTATATTGTCCTTGTTTGTTGACATAGTATATTTTGTCCTTGTGTGTTGACAGTGTATAATAGTTTGTCCTTGTGTGTTGACAGTGTATAATAGTTTGTCCTTGTGTGATGACAGTGTATAATAGTTTGTCCTTGTGTGTTGACAGTGTATAATAATTTGTTCTTGTTTGTTGACAGTGTAGAGTAGTTTGTCCTTGTGTGATGACGATGCGGTTTTTATGTGCGTGTTGACAGGGTAGAACATTTTGTCCTAGGGTGTTAACAGTATAGAATAATTTGTCCTTGGTTGTTGAAAGGGTAGAATATTTTGTCCTGTTGTGCTGACGCTATGATATATTTTGTTCAAGCTGAGGTATATCTGTCCGTGTAGTTAGGAGCTTTTATAGTTTTTGCTGTGTTGACACTGTCGTATATTTGCTCTACAATGTTGACGCTAGTGTAAATATTACCGTTCTGTTTTGACGTAGTGGTATATTTTGACTTGCTGTGTTGACACTATCGTATATTTGCTCTACGATGTTGACGTTAGTGTAAATATTACCGTTCTGTTTTGACGTAGTGGTATATTTTGACTTGCTGTGTTGACACTGTCGTATATTTGCTCTACGGTGTTGACGCTGTTGTAAATATCACCGTTGTTTTTTGACGTAGTTGTATATTTTGACTTGCTGTGTTGACACTGTCGTATATTTGCTCTACGGTGTTGACGTTAGTGTAAATATTACCGTTCTTTTTTGACGTAGTGGTTTATTTTGACTTGCTGTGTTGACGCTGGTGTACATTGTGCTGCTACTTGGGTTTAATGACGCTGTGGTATATTTTATCTTTTTGTGATAATGTCGTGCGTTTTCCATTTATTGCATATGATACTATCCTTCCAATTTCCATGCTTCACTTAAAAACAAAAAGAGAGGGAGTGCATTTCCCTCTGTTCGTATAAAACATTAGTACATCCCTTTTTTTGCAATGACGAGAGCTGCATTAGCTTTCAAGAATTTCTTTCAATAAATGCCGATTTGCTATTGTAGTATTTTCTGGATTTCCGGTCTACGGTATTGATCAGTAGCAAAGCTTGTTTGTGATATCCTACTTTGTGCCGGAAACTAAATAACAATATCGATTTTCTGAATTAAATTTCAATTAACATGCATTTGCAACAATGTTTTTTTATAGTGTGTGGATATCAAATTTATTGTGCGGATAAATTATGACGAGTGATCCATTTAGTTAAAACCTAAAATGGCTGAATATAACACATCAATGTTAAATGCCAAAATCAATATAAAACGTACTATCGTCATAGAGTTTCCTGTTATATGTCGGGAATTGAAACACATTACAGAACATGACGTTTATCATTAGAACACAAGAACGATTTTAATAAAGTATTTATTAAATACAAAATCAGCTGAGACAAACGATGAGTGACTGAGAATGAACTAAAGAAAAATTGCATTGAAAATGTCTTTATTATTTAATTAAAGGCAAAATATATCAATTTCGTTTGACTGATTATAGCATATACGGACATTCATCTGACCAGTTTAATTTGTAATTGTTTCATGGCAACGCAAACATTTTCTTTTTTCAAACGGCAATTTTTGTCATTATGAATGCCAGCTTTAGCTATGGAAACGAGACTTAATGATATTATGTGAGAAAAAGCTTGTCATTGTAACACCTACTGTCATATGACTATATTCAACGGTTTCTTATATCTTTAGAATACACGTATAAACAAATAAAGCTGTAAAGCATAGTCATCTTCACCAAGTGTAACCTTGTTTTACTTTCGTTTCTCAGGTATCGGCTATGAGACGGCTAAATTTATTGCTATGATGGGACCAACCGTTATCGTGGCATGCCGTTCAAAGGAGAAGGCTGAAAGAGTAAGCTTGTATTTGCGTCTTGTCTTTTGGCACTGTCATACCTAATCCCCTGGCCATTACACAATAACCTGGCTTAATCTATTATACACCTGTCATAAATGCATTATTCGTTATGAAAAAAAATGCTAGACAGTGCGCATTTCGTGCGTTGAAACCAAAATATATTGTCTTTGTATGCGACAACACCATATCTGTTACATTCCATTGTATATACATAGGAATAATTACATTGTCATCAGCCTACTGCACATAGTAAAAACATGTTTATCTACATGACTGACTTATCTTTTGTTAGTAGATCTTAAGGACCAGGATATTCCTCACGGATACCTGGGATTTACCAATCTGTTTTTACCATATCTCAGAGAATGATGAATTTACTCTTCATTCTTTTTATTCATTTAAGCAAAAATGAAGTAACACACACATGCGCTCTCCCTTCTAAATTTAGTAATAGATATAGTATGCCACAAAAATGAATTAAACTGCATCATACAGCTGTTTCGTCCTTCTAGGATGCTAGGGGCCAAAAGGTGGGAATCAAACATTTCTAAATTAATGTCATGTTTTCATGTCTAATAAGCAAACTCCATAATGTCACCTTCACTACTGTATGAATTGAACATATCTGTCCAATCTAGATTTGTTACAGCATAAGCTAATTCTGTTACATGCATTATCAGTTATTGTAATATTCCACACCATATACAGGTATGTTATACCTACCTTTATGTGTAAAATATAGTAACAATGACTCAGTCACCAACACAAAACAACAATTCGCATTTTCATGCTTATTTACATGATTAAATAATGCATTATCAGGATTAATGTGATACAAAACCGGATATTCCATACGACTTCAAGCAAGTCAAACCTTACATTCCACGTATGTACTATATATATGCATTGTCGTAATATGTAAGGATCCTGGTATCATGAGGACCTTTCCAAGAAATGACTAACGATCCTGATATCCAAAGTCAATTCTTGGCGCAGTGGGTTTCGAATTGTTTTTTGTACTCAGCTTTGATCCATTGACAGTGTGGCTTGGTCAATCTAAACAATCAATTAAACTATTTAAGAAACAAAAGCTTGTGTATAAGCATTATATAAGCAGCAGGTATCGAATTCGCCTTTTACGATGTCGGTCCGTGTCAGATTCTCTGATTGGACGTAAAAAACGTAAAGTACCAACTCCACAACTTCGCAGGTTGTTTTCCTTGTACTCCGGTTTCCTCCGTAATAAAGATTTGATGAGTTCTGTCGTCTTTGCGACATTGTAACAGGATGATTTACACAAATTGTAAATATTGATTCGTTGTAAATTGTAAACAGCACAACTGAATTTAAGTGGCAATTCTTATTTCAAAATATTATTTTAATGAGAAGTAGATATATTTCGAAAGTGTGAACAACAAGAGTTTTTAAACACAAATTCATAAACATTAATCAACCAGAGAATGCAATAAAAGTGTTTGAAAGCGTAACTAGATATCAATTGCTGCTTTTTTTAAGAGAAGATGAACTTTCTAGATAAACAAAAAATCGGGACATAATCATTTCTATCACTGGATTGGTATCAATATCGGTTTTATAAATGACAAGGGTTTTAAAAAAACTAACAAAAGTAAAAACAAACAACAAATCAAATCCATTCTCAATACCGTTCTGTGATTGACAAAATATGGATACAATTAAAACCTTTTAAAAGAAAGAAAAGGAAGTAGTAAAAGAAAAAAAGTTTGGTTTGATAAGAATTGGTAATCCAAGTGTAAATATTATAGGCTTTACATTTACGTTACCAAAACCATTAGCTAAGGCATCTCAACATAGTCGAGTCGTTCTTCCATTGTACACTGCGGCCATATACTGACAGGTCACATTCCGTAAAGTTAGAGACATTCATGTATTACATACTATGGACATACTAGAGAATGTAGTATAAGTTTCCCGTACATTGGAATAGTTTGTCCGAAAGCACAATTTGTCTTTTGGCTTCTTTGTTTCACATTTTTATTCTATCATTGGTCAAACTGACTTCTCTTCACAAGATTAAGGCCTATATCTCATGCAATATGCTAAATAGTTTTCGAATACTTCAACAACCACCCATTGATATGTTATGCTGTGTTCAACGTTCTAACTTGCAGACATGATACATATACGCTGTGAAGAACTTTGTAAATAGTGAACGGAAACCATACACTCTTTTACATCGATTACCGATATCAAAAAACAATTCCAGTATACATTCAGTAGTATTTAAAATGCATCCTATATCAAAATTAGACTTTTTCTTCTGAATTTGTGAAACAATATTCGTATACTGTATTATGTAGTACTTCATTTACGTAATCATAAGTACATCTGGGTAGCTTCGACATTTTGAAAATACCCGACAAAGGCTAAAACACCGTACAAATTTCATGAATGTTAGGATGCATTATACATTTAATGACGAAAATACATCATTACTACATGACATGAACTATATATGTACTACATCTTTTTTAATTAAAAACATGCTGACTCAAGAATAAAACAAAGTCGACTTCATGGATGACAGAACACCTCATTTGTGCAATACTCGTTTTGCAGGCTATCGAACAAATGAACGAGGAATTCCAACAAGAGAAAGAAAATTTAACACAGAACATTATAAGCGATGACCGACTGAGCTTAGAGTTTGCTAAGCTGGACTTGGCTAGTCTTAAATCGACTATGGATTTTGTGGAGGAGTATAAAGCTTCAGGCAGAAAGCTGCACGTGCTTATCTGTAACGCAGGGGTTATGATGGCGGACGAGAGTAAGTATTGATATTAAGTTTATATACATCATGTATCAGTTATATTATGTGAACGTATACTCCATTCCAAAAGAGTTCTTATGAAACAAATGGTCATTTAGATAAATACTTTTTAATAGCAAAAACTACTTTTTTTATTATACAAGATATCTTGATGCAGCTTCGGATTTACGTCATTACCTTATATTTACACCTCTCCCTTCTTGTGCTAAGTAAACTCTGACTGTAAGGATTGTACCTCATTTTGACTGTTGGTAACGAACATATTCTATGGTGCGCGTTAGTAAACCTAATTTGATATGCAATGTACATGTTACCACACTTTTCAGGACAATATATATACTTCAATATTTAATGAACACCCTCGTTATACCCTCTATATATTACCCTTGGGTGTCGAGTCGGGGGGATTCCCCTATTCATAACAATTATATGATTTCATTTTTACAAAACTATGACGTCATTTCAAAAATTCATCAGCGTCACGTTAATTCCAAATTTTGCCCGCATAGGTAACATTACATTATGGATATGATCTACATTGGAGAACAGGGTGAGAGAAAAATAATCAATCATTCCGTTGAGAATGAAATCCCCGAGTTTCAACCTTCGGGAAAAGATTCTTATTTTGTCAAACATTCGGCAAATGCTCTTGTTTGTAAACTTAAGAATTGTGTCTTTCGGGTTAAGAATTATCTATCTCGCACTAAAATTGGTAAGAAAATATATTTGTCTCATTCTAGGGTTGAGACAGAGGTGTTACCTACTTTTAACAATGGTATGACGTCACGTTAACAAAGCATCAACGTCACATTAACGGTTATTTCATTTAACATTACATTATCTTTGTCACCAGAATGGGCGAACATAGTAAGCGAAAAAAAAGAATATCTCAACGTTGTGACGAAATTAGAAATCGGTACCTTCGGGAAAATGAATGTTTGAATTTCTTGCTTACAATGTTGAATCATTTTTATTGAAAAGAAAATTAGAAAAAACGTAGTAGTTTTCAAATGCTATTCAGAACCGTGTAACAACATTTTATAGATGTGTCTTTAGGCACGACCTGTCAATATACATGTCTAAGGATGTATTAAGTATCCAGATATTTGCCAAATATCAACAAAAAGAGAGAAACCTCATGCATTTTATATATACGTGTGTCATTAGGCGTGTCCTGTCAATATACATGTCTTTGGATGTATGAAGTATCCAGATATTTGCCAAACATCAACAAAAAGAGAGAAACATCAGAGAAGCATATTTGAACGACCAGGGTCCTACGGTGTATGAAGCATTTTTATGACATGCCAGGTCTAAAACAATATGTTGTTGTCAAAACAACTATAGTACCTATCGCAGAAACGTTACTGGAAACTCCTATAGGAATAATGCAAAAGGGAAACGTATTGAGTACGACACAAAATAACCTTGTCGATAAAATTATTAGAATTGGTCATTTAAGTATCCGAGTCTATACGAGATGGGATTAAATATGTGCCGGTCGTTTAACAATATACATTTGTTTGACTCTATACAAATATGGTGCCTCAGTACGGGAGCCGTAAACTACCACAATACATACATATAAAGCACTAGACAGTAAGTGGCACCGCACATCCTGGCATTTCCAATTGAAGGTACTAAATAATTAACCTGACTCGTATGACACCTGCAATATCAATGAAATACTATAGCTGTATTATAAATATTACATAGTTTTCATATTGTAGTCAAACAAACTGCTACTATATACCCTTCTAATTTGACACGCGTCTGACGCGAAACTTTCTAATTCCATAACAGAAATGTACATGGAAAGCTAGTTAGCATTTAACACTATTGAAATACAAAACACTGATATTTATTGTCAGCCTTTAGTCCATTTGCCACAATACGTGGAATTATTTATCACTGGATTGTACCTTCCTCTTTTGTCTTTAACTTAAACCGTTCTGGTAGCCGGATGGTGCTGTGGATGGCGCACTTGCCTTTCATCAAGTCGGCCGGGGTTGGATTCCCCGACCGCAGGTGATAAGCTATATGGTCACCTGTCCAATCACTAGGCTTTTCCTCGGCTACTCCGGTTTCCTCCAACAATAGGACCCCTATTTCGCTACGCATGTAACATCCAGGCCAACAAGAATGATTAATATTAGCAGGATAAATTGTTTCTAATTGTTGTATAATAAATACAGTTATTATAACATTCTGTACGTTGTTCTTCTTTTTCATGTATGCCTAATACTGACGCTTGGAAGCATTCGGTATACACGACGCTTGTACTAGTTATCAGTATTAGGTATACATAAAAAAGATATACGATGTATTCATAACTTTATTTATTATATAAAATTTCAGCGAAATACACAAGTGTTGTAAATTTCATTTTCTAATGTTCAATGATTTGATTTGATACATTTCGCTTTATTTTGTAGTTGTGACAGAAGATAACTACGAGCTTACTTATCAGGTAGGTCTTCTTACAGCTTACATATCATGTACGTCATCTTACAGCTTATATATCAGACACGTCTTCTTACAGCTTAAATATCAGACACGTCTTCTTACAGCTTATATATCAGACATGTCTTCTTACAGCTTATATATCAGACACGTCTTCTTACAGCTTATATATCAGACATGTCTTCTTACAGCTTATATATCAGACACGTCTTCTTACAGCTTACATATCAGACACGTCTTCTTACAGCTTAAACATCTGGTACGTCTTCTTACAGCTTACATATCAGACACGTCTTCTTACAGCTTATATATCAGACACGTCTTCTTACAGCTTAAATATCAGACACGTCTTCTTACAGCTTATATATCAGACATGTCTTCTTACAGCTTATATATCAGACACGTCTTCTTACAGCTTAAATATCAGACACGTCTTCTTACAGCTTAAATATCAGACACGTCTTCTTAAAGCTTACATATCAGACACGTCTTCTTACAGCTTATATATCAGGCACGTCTTCTTACAGCTTACATATCAGACATGTCTTCTTACAGCTTACATATCAGACACGTCTTCTTACAGCTTACATATCAGACACGTCTTCTTACAGCTTACATATCAGACACGTCTTCTTACAGCTTACATATCAGACACGTCATCTTATAGATTATATATCAGACATGTCTTCTTACAGCTTATATATCAGGTACGTCATCTTACAGCTTACATATCAGGTACGTCTTCTTACAGCTTATATATCAGGTACGTCTTCTTACAGCCTATATATCAGGTACGTCATCTTACAGCTTACATATCAGACACGTCATCTTACAGCTTACATATCAGACATGTCTTCTTACAGCTTATATATCAGGTACGTCTTCTTACAGCTTACATATCATGTACGTCATCTTACAGCTTATATATCAGACATGTCTTCTTATAGCTTACATATCAGATACATCTTCTTACAGCTTACATATCAGGCATCTTCTTACAGCTTAAATATCAGGTACGTCATCTTACAGCTTATATATCAGGTACGTCTTCTTACAGCTTAAATATCAGGCACGTCTTCTTACAGCTTGAATATCAGACACGTCTTCTTACAGCTTGAATATCAGACACGTCTTCTTACAGCTTAAATATCAGACACGTCTTCTTACAGCTTAAATATCAGACACGTCTTCTTACAGCTTAAATATCAGACACGTCTTCTTACAGCTTAAATATCAGACACGTCTTCTTACAGCTTAAATATCAGGTACGTCATCTTACAGCTTACATATCAGATACGTCTTCTTACAGCTTACATATCAGGCACGTCTTCTTACAGCTTACATATCAAGCACGTCTTCTTACAGCTTACATATCAGACACGTCATCTTACAGCTTATATATCAGACATGTCTTCTTACAGCTTACATATCATGTACGTCTTCTTACAGCTTACATATCAGACACGTCTTCTTACAGCTTACATATCACGTCTTCTTACAGCTTATATATCAGGCACGTCTTCTTACAGCTTACATATCAGACACGTCTTCTTACAGCTTAAATTTCAGGCACGTCTTCTTACAGCTTATATATCATGTACGTCATCTTACAGCTTATATATCAGACACGTCTTCTTACAGCTTATATATCAGATACGTCTTCGTACAGCTTACATATCATGTACGTCTTTTTACAGCTTATATATCATGTACGTCTTCTAACAGCTTATATATCAGGTACGTCTTCTTACAGCTTACATATCATGTACGTCTTCTTACAGCTTACATATCATATTCGTCTTCTTACAGCTTACATATCAGATACGTCTTCATACAGCTTACATATCATGTACGTCTTCTTACAGCTTACATATCAGACACGTCATCTTACAGCTTACATATCAGACATGTCTTCTTACAGCTTACATATCAGATACGTCTTCTTACAGCTTACATATTAGGTAGGTCATCTTACAGCTTACATATCAGACACGTCTTCTTACAGCTTACATATCAGGTAGGTCATCTTACATATCAGACACGTCTTCTTACAGCTTACATATCAGACACGTCATCTTACAGATTATATACCAGACATGTATTCTTACAGCTTATATATCAGGTACGTCATCTTACAGCTTACATATCAGGTACGTCTTCTTACAGCTTACATATCATGTACTTCATCTTACAGCTTATATATCAGGTACGTCATCTTACAGCTTACATATCAGACACGTCATCTTACAGCTTACATATCAGACATGTCTTCTTAAAGCTTATATATCAGGTACGTCTTCTTACAGCTTACATATCATGTACGTCATCTTACAGCTTATATATCAGACATGTCTTCTTACAGCTTATATATCAGGTACGTCTTCTTACAGCTTAAATATCTGGTACGTCTTCTTACAGCTTACATATCAGACATGTCTTCTTACAGCTTATATATCAGACATGTCTTCTTACAGCTTACATATCAGACACGTCATCCTACAGCTTATATATCAGACATGTCTTCTTACAGCTTACATATCAGACATGTCTTCTTACAGCTTATATATCAGACATGTCTTCTTACAGCTTATATATCAAATACGTCTTCTTACAGGTTACATATCAGACATGTCTTCTTACAGCTTACATATCAGACACGTCATCTTACAGCTTATATATCAGACATGTCTTCTTACAGCTTACATATCATGTACGTCTTCTTACAGCTTACATATCAGACACGTCTTCTTACAGCTTATATATCAGGTACGTCATCTTACAGCTTACATATCATGTACGTCTTCTTACAGCTTACATATCAGACACGTCTTCTTACAGCTTATATATCAGGTAAGTCATCTTACAGCTTACATATCAGACACGTCTTCTTACAGCTTACATATCAGACACGTCTTCTTACAGCTTAAATATCAGACACGTCTTCTTACAGCTTAAACATCTGGTACGTCTTCTTACAGCTTACATATCAGACACGTCCTCTTACAGCTTACATATCACGTCTTCTTACAGCTTACATATCAGACACGTCTTCTTACAGCTTAAATATCACGTCTTCTTACAGCTTACATATCAGACACGTCTTCTTACAGCTTACATATCACGTCTTGTTACAGCTTATATATCAGGTACGTCTTGTTACAGCTTATTTATCAGGTACGTCTTCTTACAGCTTATTTATCAGGAACGTCTTCTTACAGCTTACACATCAGGTACGTCTTCTTACAGGTTATATATCAGGTACGTCGTCTTACCGGCTATATATCAGGTACGTCTTTTTACAGCTTACATATCAGGTAGGTCTTTTTACAGCTTACATATCAGGTACGTCTTCTTACAGCTTATATATCAAGTACGTCTTCTTACAGCTTACATATCAGGTACGTCTTCTTACAGCTTATATATTAGGAACGTCATCTTACAGATTACATATCAGGTACGTCTTCTTACAGCTTACATATCAGGTACGTCTTCTTACAGCTTATATATCAGGTACGTCTTTTTTTTTGAGGTTTGCAGTATTGAAATCTAAATGCGGGCTTCATTAAATATCGATGTAACGACTGACCGTTCATAGCACTATGGAAGTTGAAAAAATGATTTTTAATCCCTTTATATTCTTTTGCTTTATATTAGAGTTCACAGCGGATTTACATATGTTAAACAATCAAATATGTTTTCCAAAATATAATATATCAATGCTAAGAAATAAAAAGTATTCCTCTTTATTGAGTCACGTTGGATGTTGGTTTCCGGCGTGTCATTGTATTCCTTTATATTGAGTCAAGCTGGATGTTAGCTGCAGGCGTGCTATTGTTTTCCTCTATATTGAGTCAAGCTGGATGTTAGCTACAGGCGTGCTATTGTATTCCTTTATATTGAGTCAAGCTGGATGTTAGCTGCAGGCGTGCTATTGTTTTCCTCTATATTGAGTCAAGCTGGATGTTAGCTGCAGCCGTGCTATTGTTTTCCTCTATATTGAGTCAAGCTGGATGTTAGCTATGTACAGGCGTGCTATTTTATTCCTTTATATTGAGTCAAGCTGGATGTTAGCTGCAGACGTGTTATTGTATTCCTCTATATTGAGTCAAGCTGGATGTTAGCTGCAGGCGTGCTATTGTATTCCTCTATATTGAGTCAAGCTGGATTTTAGCTACAGGCGTGCTATTGTATTCCTCTATATTGAGTCAAGCTGGATGTTAGCTGCAGGCATAATGTGGTATTCATCTGTATTGAGTCAAGCTGGATGTTAGTATCTGGCATGCTATTGTATTCCTCTATATTGAGTGAAGCTGGATGTTAGCTACAGGCGTGCTATTGTTTTCCTCTATATTGAGTCAAGCTGGATGTTAGCTGCAGGCATAATGTGGTATTCATCTGTACTGAGTCAAGCTGGATGTTAGTATCTGGCATGCTATTGTATTCCTCTATATTGAGTGAAGCTGGATGTTAGCTACAGGCGTGCTATTGTATTCCTCTATATTGAGTCAAGCTGGATGTTAGCTGCAGGCATAAGGTGGTATTCATTTGTATTGAGTCAAGCTGGATGTTAGTATCTGGCATGCTATTGTATTCCTCTATATTGAGTCAAGCTGGATGTTAGCTGCAGGCGTGCTATTGTTTTCCTCTATATTGAGTCAAGCTGAATGTTAGCTGCAGGGATTATGTGGTATTCCTCTGTGTTGAGTCAAGCTGGATGCTAGTATCTGGCATGCTATTGGGTTCTCTTTATTGAGTCAAGCTAGGTGTTAGTTTCAGGCGTGATATTGCATTCCTCTTTATTGAGTCAAGCTAGGTGTTAGTTTCAGGCGTGTGATTCTACTCTTCTAGACTTTTACTAAATGAAAACGAGCTACTATTTAAGCGACCGATTGTTGTCTTGTTTAGTATTCCTATTTAAGAAATCCAATTGTTGTGCCTTATACATAAAGATATTAAATTAAAAGAAGATGCAAAATTCACTACGAAATCGATTTTCAAATTTTCAAATGTTTATGATGATGCACTACATTCCACCCATTGATCAATGTACATGTATATAACCATATCTTTTACGTTTTTAAACATGTATCTTGCTTGGCAAAATTTGTTTCCGCACACAAAAGAATGCCACCTTTATAAGTTAGAATGAGATGCAGTCGAGCCATAATAATGAGATTAACTGCATCAAAGACAGTTTCCTGTTGTAACCTGGTGAAGACAATTAATCAAGTTCTTTTTTTCCTATTGAAGGTGAATTACCTCAGTCAGTTCCTGATAATGGCACATTTTCTTCCGATCATGAAGACATCCGGAAATGACGTCAGAATCGTTCTGGTATCAAGTGCTGCACACAAACATTGCCATTACGATGCTAATTACGCGGCAGGACAGCGGATGAAAGACCACGACCCATTGCAATGCTATAGTAACACAAAGTTGTATCAGGTAACTACTTCAAGACACGAATAGTTCATTTCATTTCAACAAGTTGTATTCGGATGGTTCAATAAAAGGAATTGAACAACAGGCTATGCCCTTACAAGTTCTCTTTCGCGAATTTATCATCAAAGAATAGTTGCAAATATGTATAGAATATAAAAGACAAATGGAAATATAAAGAAGAATTCGATTGTTCTGTCCATTGTATCTATGATGTTGATTAACATATCAAGAATTTGACCTTGAAAATTTACATCTTTGCCACGACTAAGGTCAAAGTAACAAACACAAACGATTCAACCGATATCAATAACATTTTTATTTTTCTTTCTTTATTTCTTTTCTCGTCGATTTTTATATGATACGGAGTAATAGATAGTCATGAACAATTTGGGTAGAAATATTTAAAGCATTTTCTTTCACACAATAAAATGGATTTAACGTCTCTTCCATATAACAGTACTCTTTAACCTTTTATCTGGCCAAACTCAATGTAATTTCACCATTACCATCAGAAAGAAAATGGTAGTATTTTAAATTATGTGGTTTATTACTAATTTTGTGGAGTTTTATTTTTCATTTAATTCAACTGTCATCAGTCTTTTCAAAAATGAGATATACATATCATCGATAAAG
This sequence comes from Mimachlamys varia, assembly GCA_947623455.1. Classification (NCBI taxonomy): domain Eukaryota; kingdom Metazoa; phylum Mollusca; class Bivalvia; order Pectinida; family Pectinidae; genus Mimachlamys; species Mimachlamys varia. Next base: position 14,623,016 of record OX392531.1, on the reverse strand, counting down.
ACACTCGATGTATAACAATACAAAAAATCTATCCGCAATTACTTGATAAGTGTCATTATTAAACACCTGTTTTGTATGACCATTGGATGATAGACATAAATGACAATGCAAATATATTATGTAGCAATATTATAAACTTGTACAAAGGCACAAATCAATAAGTATTTTTTTCGTTGGTTTGATAGAAATTTTACATGATTATAGCATATACGATTTTGTATATTCCCAACAGATAATGCAGATGTACAGCATTGACCGCATGCTGGAGAAGACACACGTTGAGTTGTATAGTGTACATCCGGGATATGTATCAAAGGATCTTTACCGGCGAAATCGACACTTCGGGTCAAAGTTCAACTGCTTTCGATGTTGTTTGAAATGTTTATGTAAGTTCTATTTTGTTACAGTAAACAAAGAAAAAAACCGTAGTTTCCATGGCATTGGGTTGGATAGAGTTTTATGAATTGTCATCAATGCAAAATAGAGAAGAGTAAAGCGTCAAAACAACATAATCCGAACTCAAAATCGATTAAACTAGAGGCACAATATGAAAAGGAAATTTTAAATGGAGACCATTGTAAAAATGCAAGAGGATAAGACCAGGGCCCATATTCTTGAAACTGTTCTAATGCTCAAGCATGGATTCTGTGCTCAAACCAATTTTCTTGAAACTCACCTGAATCATGTCGAAGAGTCAAAAAGTCATTGTAAATGTTAAAAACAGCTTTCGACTTCATGCCTCTTCAACTTTGTACCAAATATTTGACAAAATTAGATTGTTTGAATAATTTATAGCCATAACAAGAAATAACGCTTGAACTCAGAATCCATGCTTGAGCATGAAAACGGTTTCATGAATACGGGCCCTGGTTTTCCGGAAGAGTATTAGCGTTTTCTGATTCATCGACGACACCGGCCATGTAAACATCAAGTCCTCAAAATGAGAACCGAGGCATAATCTAAAACGTGTAAATACTACCTCACGCTACTGTAAAAAGTACAAATTTAAAATCGCATACCATTTGAAATTATTACTTCAACATGTTGGTATAAAACAGAAATATCATCATGATCTGTAGTATTCTTTATTTTTTGTTCTAAAGTATGCTTCCAGCCAAGGGTTAGACGATTAGGAATACAATAATATATATATTATTACTAAGGTATTTCTTTAATGGAAGGATTCATTCTTTGCTCATATGCTTTCAATGCTAATTGACAAATGACTTCTAGAGTTAGAAGCTAATGATGATGTCATGATTTAATGTTATGACAATATCCTAACTATCCATTATAATGATGACGTAACATACACATATGCTGCACATTTTAAATTTTAAAATAGATACAGTATGCCGAAAAAAATATTTAAACTGCGTCATACAGCTGTTTCGTCCTCCTAGGACTCTTCAGTGATGCTAGAGGCCTAACGGTGTGATAAACTAAGAGGATAAAGAAAAAACTTAAAAACTTAAAATACTTCTATTATAAGTTATCACATATATTGTCAGCCAGCAGAATATGGGAAACAAATTATTATGAAAAATGACTTCTAATTGTAATACGGTTTCCATTCAGTGTTGATTGTTTATTTGTTGATATAATGTTTTGTAGGTATGATCAAGACCCCTAGAAAAGGTTCTGCTACGACAATATACGCTGCTGTGAGTCCTACCTTAAAGGGCCTTAGTCGAGCCTACTTTACTCACTCTCGGGACGCCCCCGCGTTCCCTAGTCGCATCGCCAGGTACGTTTATTAAAACAATATTATAACAACAGTGACATTGGACAGACCACAAACGAACATATATCAATTTGCATTTTAATGAAATAAGCCAATTACAGTTGTCTGGTAACAAAAGCCCCATATACGTTTACGTGTACAATACCTTTGCAGCCTATATTTTATGATACTTAATTTGAATTCTGTCGAATATATGAATATATATTTGATGGAAATTATTAAAGCATATTATTGCCTCTAATATGAACAAATATTGCCATCGCAAATATGTATGAAGGATAACATTTCAAGGTTGTTAATAATACATACAAATTTGATAACGATCAGATTTTAAATGATCTTTTCACCCTCTTGAAGCGCAGTCGCAAGAATACAAGAATAATAGATTTTGTTGAATTCATCCTGTACCTCAATATAAGAAATCTCATGCAGGCGTCTAACTCTTTTTTTGCGATATCATTGCCTCCTTCATCAATGTCTATTAGATAGTGTTTGTCCTTTTCAGAGACAGAGAGCTACAGGACTATCTTATACAGTGTACCATAGACAACTTAAGAGAATACCTACCTGAGGATTTCATTCGGGAATCACTCCTGACTGTGAAAAAGACGAACACTAAATCATCGGCAAGTCACTGAATCCTGGAATTATTTATGAACTCATAAAGACACCTTAGCCATATCGAAAAGCATATGTGTCTCATGGAATCAAATACGTTAGTGCCTAAGCACTACGATGTAACATCGTCCTGGGTATTAATATGTCTTTTGTTCCAATAACAGTCATTTTTAATTATGGATGGAGCTTAAATGGAGTTCAGTTTTCTTATTGTTTTTTTTTTGTCAAACCTGATGCGTGCACGGTGATAGTATGACTTGACGAATGTGTCAATATGACCTTGATGCCTTGTGCTTTTACCACCCTTTTTAGTATTCTTGTTGTACTACCGACGAAAAAATCTTTATGATTCACTGATGCAATGAAACATAAATACCTATTTTTATCATACGAAGGTATTCAATATGCATTTTATTTCAATAGTATTTCATTTCGTAAATACATATATACATTCATAAATGCAAAGGAATTAACTAAGAGGATCTGGCGACAAGACATATAATCTTATTTTAGGACATCTCCTTAATATATGTATTTCAATAACAAGATGTTTACCATTCAATATATACATTGTACGTGCTTCCTTATCGTTATCATTAACATATCACTAAGCGATATTGGAGCTTGAAAAATAATTTAAATGTTCCAATCTCAGAACATTGTTTAATCACTACCATTCCGTTACTTTTTTCAATCTAATAGTAATTCGAGGTTCGAGGAAAGCAAGTTTAAGGGTGGTCTAAAAGCAGTTCACAAATTATTATCCGTGGTTATAGGAAATTACCAACCAACCAATATCGTTCTCAATACAATGGGGGGGGGGCATACAGTCGGTGCTGCCATTTCGGCGTTCAAAGATAACATTCTACAAGGATACAACACAAGTGCTGTGGCAGGACTTGAACTCGCAGCCCCCTCGATAGGAGCCCGGCGTCCTAACACAAGACCACCGGGCCTCTTCTAGATTAGAAAATCCATTTGGACCAATAATAACAAAAGTGAAAGCAAATTATTAGAGGCTTCAATTACATCACATAATATAAAAACATATCACTTCCCACACTTTGCATGCTTGTGTCGTTCGTAATAATAACAAACTAAATAGTTTTTTTGCGTGAATCCGTCCAATTTCTTGTGCTGTAATGTTATCTTGGTTAATACTGCTGATATATATTTATTGAAAAAAAATACATATTTTTCACTTTTAAAACAAATATCACTGTCACTGATTTGTGATTTTTTAACATGAAAAAATGTTACAGTGTAATACTACTTCATGAGTTATTACTCCAATTGTGAATCCGTCCAGTTTCATGTCATTCCGTTTGATCATCAAATCATTTTTTTCAAGTATATATATGTATTTTCTAAAATAGAAAAGTTCCTACTTCTTTGATTGCCTTTTCAAAAACAAATAATTTTGTCGTTCAGAATTTGAACTCTTCCAATTCATAAGGTTTGAATCAGGGGTGAATGCGAAAATACATACATTATATTGTATTAATTAAGGATATTTTTTGGGGTAATCTATTAATATAAATACTTTAACTTCAAACAAATGTGTAACGTGAATTTGTCATGGATTGTGTTATTTCTTTCTCTCTCTACTCAACTCTTTTGCTAAGTTTTGTCTTTGTTAGCATGTATGAAATATACATAGAATTATTTAAAATACCAAGACGTTTTTATCTATATTTTATATTCAGCTATAGAAATATAAGTTATGAGTGAATAAATTGTGTTAAATGCATTTAAATGCAACCTGACAGGTACATTGACCGGGAAAGAGCACATGCATATACTTGACCAAATCAGTACATTATGTCACCTTAAAATTTAGATTATTTGTAATAGTGTGTTGCATAATAAAAAAAATAATGCATAATATGTTTTATGATAGATATTACTCAGAATGATACCTTTAATAATATACATAATACACTTGATTTTCTACAAGTATTGTTTACCAGTATTGCTATAACTTTTCCATCAGAAAAGCTGTGATTTTCAGAATTGGCTTTATAGACCATAAGTATTATTTATTCCTGATTATATGAAGTGCATGGGATTATTCGATAAATAAACAACGAAGGAATCAATTGCGTTATATATACACACTGTCATCCAAAAGTTCTGATTCATCTTTTCTGCAAACGCTTTGAAATTGAGCAAAACCCAATTTTGAAGTATGTATTACTAATGGTACTTCTATGTTATAATTAACTGATTACAATGTTTTGTTATTTCTCAACTACATGTATGTATAGTTTTTGATACAAATAAAATTCTCAAAATGCAATATTTTTGCAATTTCACGTTTTTTATACATACAGTTCAACAATATATTTCTTTCTTATATTTTTGAGGGTGGATCACATTGTATTAATTCCATTAAATAGTGCAAATTAAAGAAAAATAATTTTATTTTTCATTTTTAAATATTATCAATTAACCCCTCCCTTGATCCACACTGCAAAATTCCAGGACTTTTTAAAAAATAAAATGCCAATTGTCACTGATAAGTGGACTATCTTTATGAAATTGCATCAGTTGTGTTCATGTTTTGATGACTAATGGCTTAATATGTACACAACGTTTGTAACAAAACTTTTGGATGGCAGTGTATATTAGCAATGGTTAGCTTAATAACTGTTTTACGATATTTTTACCATCTGTATTAATTCTGTCCTTGTACAAGGCAAACATTCACAACTTGGCATGTAAATTCTATGAAATATATGATCTCTCAAACATTAAAACTTACACCATTGGACTTAGTTACTTTCTGTTTAATGTGACAACATACAAATGATAGAAAAACTGTTATTATTTCCATTGAGAATGGAATAACAAACAAAGGGATATTGCATTTAACCTGAAACATTTTGGCGATAAAAACATGCTATTGAGGTTAGGTTTAATTATTAACCTGTATACTCAACTGTTTGAATAACTTTAATGCAAACTAAGCATGTGTATGTAACATCTATTTTAATGAAAGTGTACCTTATGATATTACGTGAAATAAATCAAGATTATTGTTGATTTCTGTTTTTTCTATTATTATTAACATTATGAATATCCGTAAAAATATTTGGCGTGTAGTTTTTTTGGAAATATTTATTATGAAGTTTTTTCATATATTTCATTTGACTGTTGATATTATTATTATATTAAATACATTTTTATATCATAATGTGAGTTTTATGTAATTTTAATTACAGTGACCTGTTCTACTATTTGATATAAACATGTGTTTTATATATATTTGCTAGGAGAAACGGATAATCTTATATCACCTTTCAGGATAAAGGTATTGTTAAAATGTATCTAAAGTTAGTGGAATTTAGTAGAGAGTCGATTTCTATCAAACCTCGGAATTGGATAAGTCTAATGTCAACAGTCCCGTCATTGTCGTGCCAGGTGCGCAAGGGGGGCAACTCTATCGACCTTACAAAAAAAGAGAAGTTCTTAGAAATATCGTTAACGTGTCAAGGGAAATAATCAGGCAAGGCATTCATGAAAGTGTATAGTTATTATACCCCAAATGTATTTACATTTAAATATATTTCTGGTACAATTACCAGATTGAAAATTGAATTGTAAAGAAATATTTAAGGATCAACATTTTATTTTGTTTAGTTTATGAGATCATTGATCCGATATAGCACGAGGTAAGAGGAGAAACGCGATGAGTTTACGTTAAAACAAACGGCTTTATAGGATTTATCATATCACACGCTAAACAAAAATAAAATGTTGACCTTTAAATATTTCTCTACATCAAATTGCATCATAGTTGAGAAATATGAAGGGAACACTAATGAGAAAGTTTTTTAATAGTTTGTTATATGCGTATTTTAAGTTGTGGTGTTAACTGTCTACTTAACAGCAGTTCTTGGTAAACTTGGTATAGTCATAGAGTAGAAAGTGTCAGGGATTCCTACATAATCTTTTTGACAAATACACTATATATCCAGGGTTACCTACCGTAAGTCCTTCGTTCTACTGCGAAGTTTACGCCGCCTTTATAACACAAGGAATTTTACCTTCGATTTATCAATGTTGAGCAAGAACAACTAATTCAAAACTTTCTCACGTTAAGTTTTGGAACTTCATTTTCTTTTTCTTTCTTTTGAATTGCAACACTTTATGTTTTATTCCCCTTCCAAGCATTCGATGATATCGTCAGGGAGAAAATCGCCTTCCTTCAGACAGTCTTGAGTGTATTTCCACAAACTCTCCTGGTTTTGAGTATTTCTGTAAAACAGAAAAAGAAACAATGGTCTTCCGTCATTAAGGTTAAGCTATTGAAACATTAAAGCATGATGAACGAAGCGGATTGAAAAAAATTCTTAATCGTTAGGAAAACAAAAGTCCTATCTTTAAATCAATTAAACAAGAGGTGAAATATAAAGAACAAATTAAAAAAAAAAAATTAATTAACACGAAGACTCTTTAAAATGTATAAGATGTCTTTTGCTTCATCGACGACATCCGCCATGTTAACCTATGTTACATTCAAGTAAATGACATGTACTCAAAATGAGGCGTGAGGCATCATTCTTACTCACACGTAGACAAACTAATTAGCAAATTGAATGGGCCTTAACGGTCAGTTGAGTAAAAAAATAGATCTTGGTCTCACTGACAGATATTCTGTATCTTTTTATGGTATGATTTGTAATGATTCAGAATGATGCGAAATATCTCATTTTAAGGACGTGACATTTATTTGGAGCTGACCGGAACACCTGATCTTATTCGCTTGTACTTTTTAGAGTGTCCGTATAAATCTTTCTTTGGTTTTAACCTAGTTTAATCGATTTAGAGTTCAAATTATGATTTTGCTGACGCTACGGTATTCTATGATTTATTTTATCAACCGGTTCAATTTTGATATTCCGGAAGTTTGCAACACACTACATAGCCACTCAGCCAAATATATTCGTCTCTTTGCCTATGAGTTGATGCGTTGAAGAATTGCAAGAATTATCATCTTATTGAACAACTTTCAACTCTATATTTATGTATACAAACAGTTATTTAAAAACTGAGTTTCTAAGAACTTGGGCATCAATTATTACAAACATTATAGCTTATTAAGTAGTTACTTTAAGAAAGATGACGTAACACCCACATATGCTGCAAATGTTTAATTTAGTAATAGATTCAGTATTCATATTGAACACGAATATATGTATCTTGAATGAGATAATAGTGAATAAGGGTAGCTGAATATAACTAACCTAATTGTACTGCTGATATTGGTTGGTTTACAATCACTATAAAGTACATCCCGGACGCCTTTAAGTTCCGGATTCACTGCTGCATTGATACTGGTTTCTGCTCCTTGGAATGGGGTTTTCATTTTACCTGTTTAAAAGATTTTATAATAAATAAACATGCAGCAACATGAAATAATTTTTTTTAAAAATCGCAAACATATACATGCACGCTAAAATATAAAGGCGTATATCATAACTTCCAAATTAACTGATATGATTTCACTACTACAAAAGCAGAATAATAATCAATTATATCCCTTTGGTGAGGCCAATATCATGTTATATCAACGTCCCAGGCTGATGAAGGTTGTGATATCAAAAAAGTCATATAATAATTTCTAATTATTACATATGGTCTGACTTTCTTTAATTCTAATTAGCTAATTGGTTAGATTCAATCGGATTGAGATGACACCATATTAACCAATTTAAAGGTCCTTAGTTTTATTTTAGATTCGAAACTTGCTTGCAAAAGACTGAAATGGCATTACATCTTTTTTGATAAAGCATAAAATTCCTTTTTTTTCATAAAATAGCTCAAAGCAGTGCCATCTGATGAGTCTCTAAGCTTAAAACTTCTATCCGGAGTGAAGAACCCGGATGAAGTAATATCAGCCCGAGCTGGTTATCGGCCCAGTCTGATCGATCCGGGTTTGGAGTAAAATTTGTTTCACAGCACAGTCCCTTATGGCACCCCAAACATGACTTGTATCACATTGGCAAAATGTATATTAGCATTGATAAAAGCGAGATAACAGTAGATATCTATACGCGGTTCCTGTTTTCGCATGAACTAACATGTATTTTGCCTTGAGGAATGTTTTGCAATCTATAGACATATAAACACTTTCTACACTTGAATTGGTTTGGAAATGATGTCGGTTCGGTTTCTTTTTGTTGATTAGTAATGTACGCTCTTTTGATATGCCATTCAAGGACTAGCAAGGTTTTTTGCCATGTAAGAAAGTCGGCGTACCCAAAGAATGTGACCAATTCCTGGCAGCTTCTCTATCAACATATAACAAACTTTTCCCCATTGGTACAGGTGTTGTGATCGCCAGACATCTCAACCACAGAAACTTGGTACAGGTGTTGTGATCGCCAGACATCTCAACCACAGAAACTTGGTACAGGTGCTGTGATCGCCAGACATCTCAACCACAGAAACTCCCTAGGCCCATACAAAATTACTGTCGAATATTGAAATTAATTCATCTATATGGAATTTGAAACACTTAACGTCAATCTAACAATGAGATAGCCATCACCTTCTTTATGAACCCAAGCACTTAGGCAGCTATCAATTACTACTCACCCACCAATCGGAAAAGACCCATGATGGCATTAGGTATCTTCATATCCTTGAAATTCCTCGACGATTCTGTTTCCGCAATGCCCGGATCTAAGCTTACCACAGTGACATTCGAGTGTTGAAGTCGTCGGTTCATACTGAACATCTGCATTATCTTTGAGAAAAGAAAACGAATTTGTAGTAAATAACAATTCATCAAAATATTTGATATCGTGTCAGTGCCAGACTGAAAGCGGCTTTTATTCAACAATATCACATTTTTCAAAAACAAAAAATCATGGGCATTTTGGTATTTCCGTTAGGATGATCTGAATATTTATATTTCCACTGCACAGAGACAATATGAAGCCCCTGTGCCTAATATTTGTTATTATCCAATAACATACATTGGAATATTGTGACGTCATCATGATTATGTCATAATTGAAGCATTGTCTGTTCTCTGTCTGGATTAACACTGAAGCTGAAGTATGCTTTGGCTAATACTATTTGTGTATGTCTACATGTACACCAACTGTTTGTCGGTAAACAAAAAATGTAAATAGTAGTGGTTGCCATATTTTGACATTCATTGGTGTGTAATATACATTTGCTCATTTACATATTCAACACGGTGCGCCATTCAATTTGCAGGTATGCCAAAGTATGTACATGTAACATACCAATGAATGGCAAAACCACGACAACCAATCCTTCAAAATATAGTAAATAGAAGCAATATGATTTTAATTGAAAAAAAAACAGAGAACACCAAAGCGTCAACAAAACCATAATCCGAACTCTGAATCGATTGAACTAGAGGAACAAAAAGAAAGATTTACATGGAGACTCTTGTAAAAAGCACAGGGGAATAGACCAGGTGTTCCGGAAGAGTTAGCGTCTTCTGCTGCATCGACAACACCCGCCATGTAAATCTTTGTCACATCCAATTCAAGTTCTCAAAATGAAAACTGAGTATCATAGTCAATCACAACAAGTAAACACATTAAAGAGAATACTCAAAAACGTCCATCTTCATATCACTTAAGGATACAGAATATTTCTCAATGAGACAAAGATGGCGACCATAAAACTTGCCCATAGTTCTGATCAGCCTGCATCTCTCGAATCCTTGTGTTGTTTGTTTGTCACCCAGGTTATTATCTTTAATATCACCACCGTCGATCAAGAAGCATCATAGAATTATTACGTGACACTTTATCTCTATTTTCCATGGATGAATAAGTTTACCTCATTTTATTTGAATATCATAATACCTGAAATAGTTTAGAATTTCCGTAGTACAAAGCTCGTCCAAAGCTGTTTTCGTTGAACTGTTTCCCCTGTATTCGGTCTAAATTAAACTCTGAGTAACGATAACTCCCACTTGACACAAGCACAATGCGACAGTCCTCTCCGGAAGTCTTCATGACAGGCAACAGGTGAGCTGCTAATAAATACTGACTTAAGTAGTTCACCTGAAAAAAAAATTCAAATCTTCATCGTGAAACATAATGAATGTTTGAATAATATAAATATTATTCTCTAAAGTAGGATTTAGTTACGGCAACGCAACTTCGAAAACAAATAACTTGGATAGTATATTTTGGCTTGGTTTAAATTCAAAGTAATTACGTTCTCAATTACCTGAAACATTAGTTCATATCCTTCCGTCGTGTACTCTGTGAAAAAAAATGTAACGAAAGGTCATAGTTCATTTGTTTAGTAAATATCCAGCATATAAGTCTGATGCTTACACACTGAAGGAGATATTTAGCCAGGTAAATATGCTTCATTAAACAGTTCATATAAATAACCCCTATAAATAAATAAGAGAATACCGAAGCGTTAACAAATCATAATCCAAACTCAAAATCGATTAAACCAGAGGCAAAATATAAACAAAGGAAAGATTTGAATGGAGACTCTTGTAAAAGTACAAGACAATAAGACCAGGTGTTCCGGAAGAGTAAGCGTTTTCTGTTTCATCGACGACACCCGTCATGTAAATATTTGTCACATCCAAGTAAACATCAAGTTCTCAAAATGAGAACCGAGTATCATTGTCAATCACAATAATTAAACACAATAATGCGCATACTCAAAAACGTCCATCTTCATACCACTTACAGATAAAGAATATTTCTAAAGAGACAAAGATGGCGACCATACAACTTGCCCATAGTTCTGATCAACCTGCATCTCTCGAAGCCATGTGTTGTTAGTTTGTTTGTCAGCAGTCGACATCGATCACGAAAATCACGATATTTAGAGCAAGCCCTAGAATATCGAATCAACTGCCACATGTAAACATAATAGGTTAGAGAAGCGGGGATGTTACTATCAAGAAATGGAAAGTTCACGATCGGAAAATTGCAACATCACGTTTATCGTATAGCTTAGTAGTAAGCTGTCCATGTTGATCGTAGTTTAAGTAGAGATCGAGGTAAGCAGCTGATGTAGAAGAGTCTGTTGTGTCCTTTATTTCAAGTTCAGAAGGGTATATACGATCGACGTGGTCAGCTGTTGTTTAAAGACAACACATCATCGATATATCGGAAAGTGAAATTAAAAGACTTGTCAAGGTTTCTGTTACTTGTCCTAATTAACTCTTCCACAAATTCAGCCTGGTAACGAAAACAAAAACAAGTCAACTAAGAGTGGGGCACAGTTTGTTCCCATGGGAATGTCAACAGTCTGCTGGAAAATCTTTCCTTCGAAGTCAACAAAAATATTGTGGACCAGGAATTCAATCATCCTTACTATATCTTCTAAAACGAACCAATCGGTGTTAGACGTATTGTGCATATTTTGCACAATTTTCGATTGGATAAAGAAAGAGAAAGAGTCATTGACGAATAATGTCAGGGTTACATTGGCTACGTATATTTAGTAACTCAGAAACAAGAGGTTCTATAGAGGAAAAAGGAAAACGATATATTATTTTGTGTTGTTTTGCCTATAGTTTAATCGATTTTGAGCTCGGATTATGGTTTTGTTGACGGTTTTGTATTCTCTGATGCTTTTTTTTAAACAAAAGCAAGATTAAAAACTCAATTTACAAAATTTCAATGACAAGAGAAAAAACATTTTAAAAATCTCACAACAGACGGTTCCTACTTCTATTTGTGTTAAAACTAACTTAGATTGTGTTAGAGTTTCTTATTGCTTTTAACAGTCTGTGCTCAAAGATTACCCTGCTTATGGAAGACGACCGCTGCGTTGCAGACAAGAACATGTAACTGTCGGCCAGAACTTTTGAAATCTTTTACAAAATCCATCACTGATGGCAGACTGGCACAATCCAATTTTATAAACTCTATGCTGAGTTCTGGGTAATCAACCACGCCCTCTGTTTGTTTGTCTTTCTCGACATTGAATTCCGCATTCATCCTTATCATGGCCTAGTACATAAAAACATTCATTATGACACATTAACACATTTCACATTGGTTAATATTTCTTTTAAATCATTATAGTTTTGCTCGATTTTATTTTGTCGCTTTGTCTCATTGGATCTTTTGTATTTTTGTAGCATCAACAACCTGTTTTGATACTTATGATTTGCGAATATTCTTGGTAAAATAGTGACCTACCTCCCTTGCTCTCTCTTCAGATCGACAAGCCAGAATGACCGTAGCTCCCATCATTGCTATCCATTTGGCCGTTTCATACCCAATACCTGTTGACATGATGAAAATGAAAAAAAAAAAAACATACAATAATCATAGTGTTGAAATTACAGACTTATGTTTAATATCTTATTTTAAGAAGGGATACGTGGGACAATGTGGGCTGTAATTAAGAAATGAATGAAACAGCATGGAACTTCCTTGAAGAACTTTTGTCAAAAGTACATTGGCGATCAAAACGAGAAACAATATGCAGTGAGTGACATGGAACTGTGAATGGAAGTAGTCCTACACGGGGGATCGACCAGCTCCCACACCAGACAGGGACAACTGTCACTACCGTATATCATTATTGGTTTGTCTCATTGATGATCTACTAATGGATTGATAATACTGTATAGATTGTAAACGGTACTGGAGAGTCGAGATTTAGGACTCGAGATGTGATGTTCGGAAAAGGCTCCGGGAAAACATCGACCGGAGTGGTCTAAGATTGTCAGGGTACAGTACTGGGTGTGTTTTAGAACTACATAATGTATATGTATTTGAAGCTGTAACGCTATATCATCCGTGTGTAGGTGTATACATGTAGCTGGTGTGTTCACGAACTATTCTCAAACGGCATTTGTGTAATTTTAGAATTGGATCTTACCAAGGGGGCCTTCTTTATGTATGGATCCTTACTGTCGCCGCCACCACGTGAAGTGAATATAATTAAGAAGACCCACATGTGTTTGCAGGGTCATTATGTAACATAGCCACTGCTGTTTATACCTGGGACAATAACGATGCACCCAAGCAGGACCCAGAGCTAACTACACCTGACAGGGTATACATGTCATAAGTAGACATTTTACACAATATCTATACCCTGATACACATGCACAGTGCGTGTTGTGAAAACTAGTGTTAGGTATTTACTGTAATGAGTGTAACGCTATCATAACAGGTTTTGTTATGAGTTAAAAATAGCGTACACATATGCAACATAATGGAACAGGTTAGACATAAGCCCATTTAAATATAATCAATTTTAACTGCTTCAAGTTTCGTAATATTAATAGAATAAAATAAATGACAATTTATATAGAATAAATGGTATTATTATGTTCATAAAAAAATAAGCATTTACCATTTCCATTGTAAATCATTTAAAGTGTCGGATTATTGGGTCTTAGATACAGCCAGTCGAAAGTTAAAAGCATTATCCACACAAAACATTGTATATCATTTCAGTTTTGCATTCCACTAAATTGACACTTACCTGTATTGGCGCCGGTTACTATGACAACTCTCTCTTTTGACAAGGTAACTCTAGGGAAAGACTGATAGGCACCCATACCCAGCTGTAATGCTGTGTACAAATATATGTGACGTGCATCAAGGTCCCGGATATAGCTGATGATCTTCTATGTATATTTACAGGGTATGGTACGTTGTAGAGACTAAAACTACGTTTTTACAACCCGCTCATATTTTACCAGAAGATGTAAACTTTCCGGGTTTGATGTGTGACCAATATGGCGGATTTCTTTTCATTTTCGTATTCGACCTCATTTTAATACGCAAGACAAGTGATAGGTGGATATATTTACTTCCGGTAAATGGTTTTTGTGGCCAGTTTGATATAATGTTAAAAACATATTTCCCCAAAAGATCAGGTCGCTATGTAACCATGCAATTTTCAACAGTGATATTATGCATTCTTATATAATAGCACATACGAGAGGTGTTCCATAAATAATGTCACCTGTGATTTATTTCGCGGAAATCGTGCAATTTATGCACAAAACCACCTCGTGTCGATTGAGTGATCACTGGCTCGTGACACAGGTAAACATCTCGTCCACACGTTCACTGGCCTCGGTACAGTGTACATCGTTTCATAGCCTATCCGTTAGACTCGACACAAAATGACGAGCTGAAAATGTTATTGAAATTAGGGCCTATATAAAAGATAGGTCATTACTCGGCATAAAGGCAGTAGATATTCACCGCGAGGTGTGTGATATTTATGGGGAGGGCCAAATGTCTCATAAGACTGTTTGTAGGTGGGTAGGTAAATTTAGTGCTGGGCAGCAGCAACTGAAAGATGCTGCTCACCCAGGTCGTCCTGCAACAACTACGACCAAAGGTAACATAGAAAAAATACGAAATATCCTCCAAACTGATGCTCGATTCACCGTAAGACAATTGGCTCGAATGACAAACATGTCGTTAGCAAGAGTTCATGCAATTTTGAAGAAACACCTAAAAGTTAGAAAGATAAATGCAAGATGGATACCCCATTTGTTAACGGAGGAGCAAAAGCAGACGCGTGTAACAATGGCAAAAAAACAAAAAGTACACAAAATATAGTAAAAAGGCTTTTGATAATATAGTCACTGGTGATGAGACCTGGGTGTATTATTTTGAACCAAAGTGGAAGGTTGCCAACCGAATATGGGCCACTAAAAATGCCAGACCCCCAAGTATTGCCAAACGAATACGAACGGTTAAGAAGGTTTTGTATGCTATTTTTTTCACTAATAAGGGCCCAGCTATTCAAATCCCGGTGCCAAAAGGCAGAACGGTCGCAGGCAAGTTCTATAAAAACATGGTTCTGAGAAAGTTGAAGAACTACTACAAAAGTCGCCGCCCCAAAATAGGACTTAAGTATGTCCGACTTTTGCATGATAATGCACCCGCTCACAAGGCACGTATTGTGACTGACTTTTTGGAGTCAGAGAAGGTTACCGTCCTTCCGCACCGTGCCTCCATATTCGCCAGACTTGGCCCCCTGCGACTATTTTATCTTTCCAAAACTTAAATATCATTTATCTGGAAGGAGATAAAATTCGAGAAATGCCCTTGGATCTGCTGTTTATCAGTGTGTGATGGGTGTATTCATTGAAGAGTATGAAAAATGCTTCCAAAAATGGATTGACCGGCTAAAAAGGTGTGTTCTGGATGGCGGAAAGTATTTTGAAGAGCATGGCAAATTAAAATGAACAAAAGCACTTCCGCTATGTGAGCACCGATGCAAGTGACATAACACCCCTCGTATTATAGAACAAAGGAAAGGACTTATAAAAACTATGCATGTCGTGGCATCTTTTTTTTATAAATAAAAGGCCAAGAAGGTTTTTTTTGTCGTTGTTATTCGCGTAGTATTAAAGAACAGAAACTTGAAACTGATAAGTTTCGAATTATTATTTCCATATCGGTTGTTCTAAGATAAATATTCATCTTTTTAACATTTGTCTGTATTATCGAGTGGTAGAATTGAACATTATCGTCAGAGTGTACCACTTGAATTTTGAGAACCACGCATTGGAAAAGAACACTTCATACTGCATGTAGTTGCATCACCTAAGAAATCAACAATCAAAACAGAAATTTCTTATGTGATGATTATTTACATGCCTTGATATATTATATTTTGATACAGCTAGGGAAATATGTCGTTATCTTATACGCTTATTTGCAACATACCAACACACACATATGGAATGAAGCTGAATTAGGATTAAAAAAATGAATTGACATACAACAATAAGGTAACATTGACGAAAACAACCTATTTCTTGTCCTAAAAGGGTTAGCAGGCATCCTTTTAGATCTAATCAGAATTCCAAAGGATACCTGCCAATCCCCGGTGAAAACGAAAGGTAAATATACAGTAACAGATAGAGGATACAGGGACTCCGATTTTGTTAAACTCCAATTTCTGTCATTCTTCTTAAACTCCTTTTTTCTTAGAATGTTGACATGCCGCCACATTTTGGCTACCTACGAACAAAGTACGGAACAGGGATTCGCGATATGCATGGTACTGAAACTTTGAGCAACTTTTATGGTCGCCATTTATGTCTCATGAGAAATATTCTGTATCCTTCAACATGAACGAAATGAAGGTGGACAATTTAGAATATGTTACATAGAATGCCTTCTAACAGTGAATAAGAATGATTCCCCAATTCCTACTTTGAGGACGTGAAATTATATGGCTGGTGTGACCGATGAAGCAGAAAACGCTTACTCTACCGGAAAACCTGGTCAATGGTCTCAGTATAAATCTTTTATCGTGTTTTCCTTGATTTATTAATTTTGAGTTCGGATGTCTGTTTTGTTGATGCTTCGGGATTCTCCGTTTTTTTTAAATGAGGACTCTTTTATATATTGTTTAACCCAGATGGTGTACTCTCTATTCATTTTTCACTAAATTTATGAGAGTTAAATGGAATGAACACGAGCTTAACATTCTCGCTATTATACAATTTACCTACGCAAGAGCATATAAAATATTATAGAAAAATTAGAAACGCACGTTCATTTAAAATAGTACCACTTTCATCCTGTATGAGTTCATTTCATTGTATTGAAGAGCATGATAAGTGATGGTTAGTTTAATTTAGGTCAAATGTCTCGTCCTTCAAATAGAAATGGGTAAAACAAATTTGGAGATCAAAACGAGAAACAATATGCAGTGATGTTTACTGAAGATAGTCCTACACGGGGGATCGACCAGCTCCCAAACCAGAATTGGGCAACTGTCATTGCAGTACGGTATCTCAAAAGTATTGTTGTTTTGTCTCATTGTTTATCTACAATCAGTGATATCTACTCATAGATTGATGTCTATATTGTAAACGGTACTGGAGAGTCGAGATTTAGGACTTGAGATGTGAGGTTCCGAAGAGGCTCAGGGAAGATTTCGACCGGATTGGTCTAAGATTGTCCGGGTACAGTACTAGGTGTGTTTTAAAAATACATAGTGTAAAAGTATTGGCGGCTGTAACGCTACATCATCCGTGTGCAAGTGTATAGCTGGTGTTTTCACCAACTGTGCTAAAAGGGCATTTGTTTAGTTCCTCATTGCCGCCACCACAGCGTGAAGTGAATAAAATAAAGAAAGTCTAAATGTGTTGTGAGCGTTTTATGTAACATAATACCCTATATAATATATACATGTAGCTACCTCTGTTTGTTTCTTGGATAATGGCAATGCACCCCAATCAATAACGAGAGCTAACTACCCGAGACAAGGTGTACATATACATGTCATACGTAGGAATTTTACACAATAGTTAAAACCTGATACACAGTTATGTGAGGTGTTTGCTTTTGCTATGAGTTAAAAATAGCGTGCACATATGCAACATAATGCAACAGGTTAGACATCATCCCATTTAAATATTATTTAATTGAAACTTATTTTAGTATAAAACAATTTAGCATTAGTACAATAAATGTCATTTTAGACAGATTAATGTTACCGCCTTGTTACTGAGAAACATCGAAAAAGAAACGTATAAATTTCAAAAGCAAATCATTTAAAGGGTCGGACACTTGGGTCTTAGATACAGCCAGCGTTAATCACGAACCGAGGTTTAGTGTATAAGGGAAGGAGATTGTGTGTGGGAGGTTAGTGTATAAGGGAAGGAGAGTGTGTGTGGGAGGTTAGTGTATAAGGGAAGGAGAGTGTGTGGGAGGTTAGTGTATAAGGGAAGGAGAGTGTGTGTGGGAGGTTGGTGTATAAGGGAAGGAGATTGTGTGTGGGAGGTTAGTGTATAAGGGAAGGAGAGTGTGTGTGGGAGGTTAGTGTATAAGGGAAGGAGAGTGTGTGTGGGAGGTTAGTGTATAAGGGAGGGAAAGTGTGTGTGGGAGGGTTAGTGTATAAGGGAAGGAGATTGTGTGTGGGAGGTTAGTGTATAAGGGAGGGAAAGTGTGTGTGGGAGGGTTAGTGTATAAGGGAAGGAGATTGTGTGTGGGAGGTTAGTGTATAGGGGAAGGAGAGTGTGTGTGGGAGGTTAGTGTAGAAGGGAAGGAGATTGTGTGTGGGAGGTTAGTGTATAAGGGAAGGAGAGTGTGTGTGGGAGGTTAGTGTATAAGGGAAGGAGATTGTGTGTGGGAGGTTAGTGTATAAGGGAAGGAGAGTGTGTGTGGGAGGTTAGTGTATAAGGGAAGGAGATTGTGTGTGGGAGGATAGTGTATAAGGGAAGGAGAGTGTGTGTGGGAGGTTAGTGTATAAGGGAAGGAGAGTGTGTGTGGGAGGTTAGTGTATAAGGGAAGGAGATTGTGTGTGGGAGGTTAGTGTATAAGGGAAGGAGAGTGTGTGTGGGAGGTTAGTGTATAAGGGAAGGAGAGTGTGTGTGGGAGGTTAGTGTATAAGGGAAGGAGAGTGTGTGTGGGAGGTTAGTGTATAAGGGAAGGAGAGTGTGTGTGGGAGGTTAGTGTATAAGGGAAGGAGAGTGTGTGTGGGAGGTTAGTGTATAAGGGAAGGAGAGTGTGTGTGGGAGGTTAGTGTATAAGGGAAGGAGAGTGTGTGTGGGAGGTTAGTGTATAAGGGAAGGAGGATGTGTGTGGGAGGTTAGTGTATAAGGGAAGGAGAGTGTGTGTGGGAGGTTAGTGTATAAGGGAAGGAGAGTGTGTGTGGGAGGTTGGTGTATAAGGGAAGGAGAGTGTGTGTGGGAGGTTAGTGTATAAGGGAAGGAGATTGTGTGTGGGAGGTTAGTGTATAAGGGAAGGAGGATGTGTGTGAGAGGTTAGTGTATAAGGGAAGGAGATTGTGTGTGGGAGGTTAGTGTATAAGGGAAGTGGAGTGTGTGTGGGAGGTTAGTGTATAAGGGAAGGAGATTGTGTGTGGGAGGTTAGTGTCTAAGGGAAGGAGATTGTGTGTGGGAGGTTAGTGTATAAGGGAAAGAGAGTGTGTGTGGGAGGTTAGTGTATAAGGGAAGGAGATTGTGTGTGGGAGGTTAGTGTATAAGGGAAGGAGAGTGTGTGTGGTAGGTTAGTGTATAAGGGAAGGAGATTGTGTGTGGGAGGTTAGTGTATAAGGGAAAGAGATTGTGTGTGGGAGGTTAGTGTATAAGGGAAGGAGATTGTGTGTGGGAGGTTAGTGTATAAGGGAAAGAGAGTGTGTGTGGGAGGTTAGTGTATAAGGGAAGGAGATTGTGTGTGGGAGGTTAGTGTATAAGGGAAGGAGATTGTGTGTGGGAGGTTGGTGTATAAGGGAAAGAGAGTGTGTGTGGGAGGTTAGTGTATAAGGGAAGGAGATTGTGTGTGGGAGGTTAGTGTATAAGGGAAGGAGATTGTGTGTGGGAGGTTGGTGTATAAGGGAAAGAGAGTGTGTGTGGGAGGTTAGTGTATAAGGGAAGGAGAGTGTGTGTGGGAGGTTAGTGTATAAGGGAAGTGGAGTGTGTGTGGGAGGTTAGTGTATAAGGGAAGGAGATTGTGTGTGGGAGGTTAGTGTATAAGGGAAGGAGATTGTGTGTGGGAGGTTAGTGTATAAGGGAAGGAGATTGTGTGTGGGAGGTTAGTGTATAAGGGAAGGAGATTGTGTGTGGGAGGTTAGTGTACATGTATAAGGGAAGGAGATTGTGTGTGGGAGGTTGGTGTATAAGGGAAAGAGAGTGTGTGTGGGAGGTTAGTGTATAAGGGAAGGAGATTGTGTGTGGGAGGTTAGTGTATAAGGGAAGGAGAGTGTGTGTGGGAGGTTAGTGTATAAGGGAAGGAGAGTGTGTGTGGGAGGTTAGTGTATAAGGGAAGGAGAGTGTGTGTGGGAGGTTAGTGTATAAGGGAAGGAGAGTGTGTGTGGGAGGTTAGTGTATAAGGGAAGTAGAGTGTGTGTGGGAGGTTAGTGTATAAGGGAAGGAGAGTGTGTGTGGGAGGTTAGTGTATAAGGGAAGGAGAGTGTGTGTGGGAGGTTGGTGTATAAGGGAAGGAGAGTGTGTGTGGGAGGTTAGTGTATAAGGGAAGGAGATTGTGTGTGGGAGGTTAGTGTATAAGGGAAGGAGGATGTGTGTGAGAGGTTAGTGTATAAGGGAAGGAGAGTGTGTGTGGGAGGTGAGTGTATAAGGGAAGTGGAGTGTGTGTGGGAGGTTAGTGTATAAGGGAAGGAGATTGTGTGTGGGAGGTTAGTGTATAAGGGAAGGAGATTGTGTGTGGGAGGTTAGTGTATAAGGGAAAGAGAGTGTGTGTGGGAGGTTAGTGTATAAGGGAAGGAGATTGTGTGTGGGAGGTTGGTGTATAAGGGAAAGAGAGTGTGTGTGGGAGGTTAGTGTATAAGGGAAGGAGAGTGTGTGTGGGAGGTTAGTGTATAAGGGAAGTGGAGTGTGTGTGGGAGGTTAGTGTATAAGGGAAGGAGAGTGTGTGTGGGAGGTTAGTGTATAAGGGAAGGAGAGTGTGTGTGGGAGGTTAGTGTATAAGGGAAGGAGAGTGTGTGTGGGAGGTTGGTGTATAAGGGAAGGAGAGTGTGTGTGGGAGGTTAGTGTATAAGGGAAGGAGATTGTGTGTGGGAGGTTAGTGTATAAGGGAAGGAGGATGTGTGTGAGAGGTTAGTGTATAAGGGAAGGAGAGTGTGTGTGGGAGGTTAGTGTATAAGGGAAGGAGAGTGTGTGTGGGAGGTTAGTGTATAAGGGAAGGAGATTGTGTGTGGGAGGTTAGTGTATAAGGGAAGGAGAGTGTGTGTGGGAGGTTAGTGTATAAGGGAAGGAGATTGTGTGTGGGAGGTTAGTGTATAAGGGAAGGAGATTGTGTGTGGGAGGTTAGTGTATAAGGGAAAGAGAGTGTGTGTGGGAGGTTAGTGTATAAGGGAAGGAGATTGTGTGTGGGAGGTGAGTGTATAAGGGAAGTGGAGTGTGTGTGGGAGGTTAGTGTATAAGGGAAGGAGATTGTGTGTGGGAGGTTAGTGTATAAGGGAAGGAGATTGTGTGTGGGAGGTTAGTGTATAAGGGAAAGAGAGTGTGTGTGGGAGGTTAGTGTATAAGGGAAGGAGATTGTGTGTGGGAGGTTGGTGTATAAGGGAAAGAGAGTGTGTGTGGGAGGTTAGTGTATAAGGGAAGGAGATTGTGTGTGGGAGGTTAGTGTATAAGGGAAGGAGATTGTGTGTGGGAGGTTGGTGTATAAGGGAAAGAGAGTGTGTGTGGGAGGTTAGTGTATAAGGGAAGGAGAGTGTGTGTGGGAGGTTAGTGTATAAGGGAAGTGGAGTGTGTGTGGGAGGTTAGTGTATAAGGGAAGGAGATTGTGTGTGGGAGGTTAGTGTATAAGGGAAGGAGATTGTGTGTGGGAGGTTAGTGTATAAGGGAAGGAGATTGTGTGTGGGAGGTTAGTGTATAAGGGAAGGAGAGTGTGTGTGGGAGGTTAGTGTATAAGGGAAGGAGATTGTGTGTGGGAGGTTAGTGTATAAGGGAAGGAGATTGTGTGTGGGAGGTTGGTGTATAATGGAAAGAGAGTGTGTGTGGGAGGTTAGTGTATACGGGAAGGAGAGTGTGTGTGGGAGGTTAGTGTATAAGGGAAGGAGATTGTGTGTGGGAGGTTAGTGTATAAGGGAAGGAGATTGTGTGTGGGAGGTTAGTGTATAAGGGAAGGAGATTGTGTGTGGGAGGTTAGTGTATAAGGGAAAGAGAGTGTGTGTGGGAGGTTAGTGTATAAGGGAAGTGGAGTGTGTGTGGGAGGTTAGTGTATAAGGGAAGGAGATTGTGTGTGGGAGGTTAGTGTATAAGGGAAGGAGATTGTGTGTGGGAGGTTAGTGTATAAGGGAAAGAGAGTGTGTGTGGGAGGTTAGTGTATAAGGGAAGGAGATTGTGTGTGGGAGGTTAGTGTATAAGGGAAGGAGAGTGTGTGTGGGAGGTTGGTGTATAAGGGAAAGAGAGTGTGTGTGGGAGGTTAGTGTATAAGGGAAAGAGATTGTGTGTGGGAGGTTAGTGTATAAGGGAAAGAGATTGTGTGTGGGAGGTTAGTGTATAAGGGAAGGAGATTGTGTGTGGGAGGTTAGTGTATAAGGGAAAGAGAGTGTGTGTGGGAGGTTAGTGTATAAGGGAAGGAGATTGTGTGTGGGAGGTTAGTGTATAAGGGAAGGAGATTGTGTGTGGGAGGTTAGTGTATAAGGGAAAGAGAGTGTGTGTGGGAGGTTAGTGTATAAGGGAAGGAGATTGTGTGGGGGAGGTTAGTGTATAAGGGAAGGAGATTGTGTGTGGGAGGTTGGTGTATAAGGGAAAGAGAGTGTGTGTGGGAGGTTAGTGTATAAGGGAAGGAGAGTGTGTGTGGGAGGTTAGTGTATAAGGGAAGTGGAGTGTGTGTGGGAGGTTAGTGTATAAGGGAAGGAGAGTGTGTGTGGGAGGTTAGTGTATAAGGGAAGGAGATTGTGTGTGGGAGGTTAGTGTATAAGGGAAGGAGATTGTGTGTGGGAGGTTAGTGTATAAGGGAAGTGGAGTGTGTGTGGGAGGTTAGTGTATAAGGGAAGGAGATTGTGTGTGGGAGGTTAGTGTATAAGGGAAGGAGAGTGTGTGTGGGAGGTTAGTGTATAAGGGAAGTGGAGTGTGTGTGGGAGGTTAGTGTATAAGGGAAGGAGAGTGTGTGGGGGAGGTTAGTGTATAAGGGAAGTGGAGTGTGTGTGGGAGGTTAGTATATAAGGGAAGGAGATTGTGTGTGGGAGGTTAGTGTATAAGGGAAGGAGATTGTGTGTGGGAGGTTAGTGTATAAGGGAAGGAGAGTGTGTGTGGGAGGTTAGTGTATAAGGGAAAGAGAGTGTGTGTGGGAGGTTAGTGTATAAGGGAAGGAGATTGTGTGTGGGAGGTTGGTGTATAAGGGAAAGAGAGTGTGTGTGGGAGGTTAGTGTATAAGGGAAGGAGAGTGTGTGTGGGAGGTTAGTGTATAAGGGAAGGAGATTGTGTGTGGGAGGTTAGTGTATAAGGGAAGGAGATTGTGTGTGGGAGATTAGTGTATAAGGGAAGGAGATTGTGTGTGGGAGGTTAGTGTATAAGGGAAAGAGAGTGTGTGTGGGAGGTTAGTGTATAAGGGAAGGAGATTGTGTGTGGGAGGTTAGTGTATAAGCGAAGGAGAGTGTGTGTGGGAGGTTAGTGTATAAGGGAAGGAGATTGTGTGTGTGGGAGGTTAGTGTATAAGGGAAGGAGATTGTGTGTGGGAGGTTAGTGTATAAGGGAAGGAGAGTGTGTGTGGGAGGTTAGTGTATAAGGGAAGGAGAGTGTGTGTGGGAGGTTAGTGTATAAGGGAAAGAGAGTGTGTGTGGGAGGTTAGTGTATAAGGGAAGGAGAGTGTGTGTGGGAGGTTAGTGTATAAGGGAAGGAGATTGTGTGTGGGAGGTTAGTGTATAAGGGAAGGAGATTGTGTGTGGGAGGTTAGTGTATAAGGGAAGGAGATTGTGTGTGGGAGGTTAGTGTATAAGGGAAAGAGAGTGTGTGTGGGAGGTTAGTGTATAAGGGAAGGAGATTGTGTGTGGGAGGTTAGTGTATAAGGGAAGGAGAGTGTGTGTGGGAGGTTAGTGTATAAGGGAAGGAGATTGTGTGTGGGAGGTTAGTGTATAAGGGAAGGAGAGTGTGTGTGGGAGGTTGGTGTATAAGGGAAAGAGAGTGTGTGTGGGAGGTTAGTGTATAAGGGAAGGAGAGTGTGTGTGGGAGGTTAGTGTATAAGGGAAGGAGAGTGTGTGTGGGAGGTTAGTGTATAAGGGAAGGAGATTGTGTGTGGGAGGTTAGTGTATAAGGGAAGGAGATTGTGTGTGGGAGGTTAGTGTAGAAGGGAAGGAGAGTGTGTGTGGGAGGTTAGTGTATAAGGGAAGGAGAGTGTGTGTGGGAGGTTAGTGTATAAGGGAAGGAGGATGTGTGTGGGAGGTTAGTGTATAAGGGAAGGAGAGTGTGTGTGGGAGGTTAGTGTATAAGGAAGGGAGAGGGTTTTTGTTTCTTTTGGGGGGGGGGGGGGGGGGGGTAGTGTATAGGGAGAGTGGGTGTGCGTGCCTGTCCGTAAAGCAACCTTGAATGAGAGGACGTATACCATATTAAACACAAGCAAGGACATTTGGAAAAGAGGTGTGTGTGTTTATCCTGTTAACGTGCAATACCGCAAATTCAACAACGCATGGCTAAACATATACTATCCATATTGGTATCCTATTTTTTTTATATATATTTCAATTTGAAACCTATAAGTAACTGTTTCATGTTGTTTTAAGGATATGCTCTTCTGGGGTTTCAGTCACGTCCAAGTCACGTTGTCATATCTTGACGCAGGAGAGAGCAGTTTACAGAAATTTGGTACATGTCAGCACAATATATAAAACTCAATATGCTATCAAGCATAATCGATTATTCAGAATTAAACCTTTTATATAATGCATTATAAACCTGCTAGTGCTCATCAGTATTACATTGACACTCCGAATTGGAAAAGCAGTGATTTTCCTAATTTTTTTACATAGACCAGGGCAACACTCTGTACCATTATACTTATTTGGAAGAAAAATATTTTTCTTGATAATCTAAAGTAAAAATGATAATCCAATTAATAAGCAAGGAAGTAATTAATTGCGTTTTATTTGAATCTCCACATTTATTCCGACAGTGGCTATCCTAATCACTGTTTTAAGATATTTTATAATTGTTCATAATTCTGTCATTGTACAAGGCAAAAATTAATGATTTTATATGCTACTTCACTCGATGAAACATATATACTTATGTCTGGATGATTAGAACGGATTCGATGCTTGTGTTTCAAAGATACACAAAGAAATCTGTGTTAATCATATTTTAAACAAGTTTGCCTTCATATGTAATTCAAGGCTGTCCAATTCCGTTTTGCAATGTCAGTGTTTAAAGGCCCAATATACGTAACTTTCGGCAAAACTTGAAGCGAAAATCAAGCCTAATAATTTATTATATTTATAGATTTATCTACGATTAACTGATATCAGCAATATTCAAGATGAATTCATTCGCGATTACCGGTACAGTAGCAGTTGAAACACGCTATTTGTAAACACGCGTCCATTTCGAACGGTCTTCTACCTTCGGTTTGTTGTTGAAGTGGGCTCCACCTGAACTATTTTCATTTCTCTGGATTTTTTTGTCCAGAGTTTCTTGTTAGTTACCGCTAAGGTTTACTTCGTTTTAGGCTTATTTTTGCATGGTTATCAACCGGATTATTTTTCAGAATTTTTCAGAATCACGAAAATTTCCCTGAAGTTACGTATATTGGGCCTTGAAGAGAAAAAACTCTAATATTTGAATATATACGAATATTACATTTCAAAGCGAAATAACACATTAAAACACGTTACTGCAAATTCCCAGATCAATTGAACTCAATTGTCAGATTTCTTCTTTCCGTGTTTTTTTATCACCAGCCGTTTTAAGTTTACAGTGCAGTATACAAAAAATCAATTTAATATATATTGTATATAGTTATTTTCGGCATTAAAAATTTACATTTTGTTTTACAAAAAAAAAAAAAAATAGAAGGTATACATGTGTGATACAGCGCATGTTTTCTAATATACATGTTGATAAAAACATACACCTGAACGAGACCAATGAAATGCATTTCTTTCTGTTAATGAGGCAACATACAAGAACACAGCTATTCTTTTCATCGAAAATGGAACGCCACAGGGACAGTGTTTTGAGAGGTATTTCCCTGAATCATTTTGGCCATACTGACATGCAAGTCTAGTTAGGTCTGATGAAGAAATATTAATCATTGTTCAGTCAAAACACGCAATATACATTGTATTAATATACAGTCGATGATTATTTAAGGAATAACTTTCTATTTTGTTTAGGTTTTCCATTGTAGTTATCCCCCGATAACCTAAACAAAATAGAAAGTTAATCCTTATATTTACAGTATCTTTCTGTGAAATGTTCGTAACTATTTTGTTCATTATAGTCAAATCTTCGGACACAGATTTCATTTCAAACTAATAAACGTGGGAATGTTTCAATAAATGTAACAGCATGAAATTTACAAGCTCCGCCTACGTTAATTGTTGGTGACGTCACACAATTGTGTTTCAAACTGTAGGATTTGCATAGCTCCGCCCACATGAATTGTTGTCGACGTCATAGAAATTTGTCACGTGTTTGACTACAGTTATGCAGTGATAATGATAGTCTGTTGAGTAATGGTTATCGAGCGAATGTCAGTGTAGACTGTAAATATATATACATAACTGTGTGAATCTTATTGAATGTAAATCAAGCGTGTTTTTATTTGACTTATTCTTCCAAATGAAAAAGTAAAAAGTATTTAAAAACGTACAGATGTACATTAATAGAAATATGTCGTCTTTTGAATATGTAGTTAGCATGCTATATGTCTTCATATCACATCAACTTGCGGTTCACGTCACAGTAACCTCATTTGAGTAGTGACATGGAAGTATATACACGACTTTAAATAATAGAGTTCATATTTAATTTTGTTTCTAAACTCATAATTTAAGTTTTAAACACCTGATAGCTCTGCTTCTACATTATTTAAGAACATTATGATGCCAACCTTATGGCTCCTAGCATCACTAACGAGTCCAGGAAGGACGAAACAGCTGTATTTAAATACCGTCTTCTAAAGTCCCTCACGGTTAAGAGTCCTGATATGTAACATGGAGTGTGGTTACATGTCCGGCAATCGGATTCTTAAAAGTGGTTGACATTAACATTTTGCCATTAACCAATTGCTACTGAATGTTTGAAAAGAGAAACGAGAAAATACCTGAAAATTAAACTTCCAGTTTCCGATAAGGATCCAAGTTCAACTTCAGATAGGGATACAAGATTTTAAAACATTTTCTCAAGTTCCACAAGGCTTAGAGTCCAAATTTCTGAACTGCAGGATACTTAGGTGTTTGACTATAAGATTTAAAAAAAATGGTGTACTCTAAAACGCGTTCATAGTGAACCGATACCAGCACGTATTGCAACCAACAAGTAGCTAAGTGATGGCAGATTCAATTAGTACAGGCGACCAATACCACATCGAAGTAAAGGCCATGTACTCAAAGTGAGAACAGAGGTATCATTTTCAATCATATGAAGTGGGCATAATAATGAGCAATGAAATGTAAAAAGGGATTTGCTTAAATGTAACATTTCACTTTTTGTTTCTTTTTTAATTTGAATGAAAAACATATTTAGTTAAAATATCTGAAATCCACATCTGATCAACACAGCAGTAGATGTCATAATTTTCAAAATTAGGTACTGCATATATTGTCATAATGGATTTTACAGGGAGCTTTAATTTTTACATCTTGAGTTCAAGCCTATCTGCAGAATAGAAATGGACAGAATGTAAATTAATAATATAAGTATGATACATGTACTTATAAAACAGAAATTGTGTTAGGAGCGCAGATGGTGTATTCCATCATTAGGCGGTTCATCATGTACTGTATATGATTGTCTGAAAAATATGTTTATCACGATTTGACAATTATAAAAATATGAAGCCCGTATCGAGAAATTGAGCGCACAGTATCAGTCCTAATTATCGTGGCTTATAACGTCAGAGTCAGCGAACTCATCAAGTGTCACTTAAATTGTAGAGCTACAACAAAACACAATCCCACAATGATGTTCTCTCGTATGTCTGTCTACCGGAAAACCAATTACAGACTCACAATAATCCGTTGAATGAAACTGAAATATCTGATAAACTATCATTATATTATACCAAATTAAGAATTCCTGGCGAGCCAGGGTTCAATGTGTAGAATAAATGATATACGTATCACTTTGAATTGTCAATATAACTATTTGTCTTGTTCATATAACCTTCAGAATGCTAATTAAAGCTGTATTCATTATGATTTGTCTCATTTTGGATCTTCTTCGTCAGCTCACAATTTGTGTTACATGTAATTGGGTCTGCTTTGACTCGATCAATAAGGTCTAATTTCGACCATTACATGTGGATTTCAGACAATTTTAGATTCCCGCCTCTCTTATTCAACATAAAATAATTCCCAGTCTACTGAATTAGGTTTCCGTATGCACGTGTAAAAGAGAACAGACATATGCAGTAAGGAACTAAAACGATATTATTACCTTATCTTCTTTTCTTATTACTTACCAAGGGACAATCATACATTTTTCATCGAGTTTGTTTATTTAACAGAAATATAAATATACTGTATATGAAGAGAAACTTTATATGTACCATATGTTACAGTTCACACAAATATATATAGCTTTTCCTTTTTTTCCGTTTTTTTTTTACTCAGCTTTGGCTCATTGACAGTTTGGCTGAGTCAGTCTAAACAATCAATGAAACAACTTAAGAAGCAGAAGTTAGAGTATTATCATTAATTAGTATAATTTGATTTTTAGTGTACCTGCGAAATTATTGCTTTATCATAATAGGTCTTATTTGGTAATTAGCACCGATCCATCTGTGGTTTTAAATGTTTTTTCTTTTCTTCGATCATTTTCAAGTATTTCCTCATTTGTTTTTATTCATATTTTTGTTTTGTCTTTAAATAAATTTTTCACACTGGACTTGTATAATTCAGGCATGCTCTTTCAAAAGTACACGCACATTTATATATGTATATATACTTATGTATATATATTGTAATTGAATTTCTTGATAGATGTTTTCGGAAGTATCAATATTTAGTCAGATTAAGTATTGTTTAAGCAGTATGCGATATTATGCTTGCATTGGCATGTAAAATAACTGTTTTACGTGTGCAGTATAATCATACAATTTACACTGTTGCAAATATTGTATTAGTTAGCCAGGAACGAAAACGCGCGTGTCCATCTCACTTCATAGAGAAATGAAGCGAACAGAAATTACTAGTTTCCTTCGATATAATTTTTACTTCCTATCAAAATCACATGTGTTTATTCTACATTTATTTGAAGTTCAGAGATATTTGCGACCCTTTTCAATTCTTGTTTTGTCTCTTTAATGAAATTTGTGGGCTTTCTAAAAATCAATGTAGTTTTATCAGCATACTTGGGGGGAAAAGTTGGCAATTGTCAATATCAATATCGTATAAATGTTATCTCTAAGTGGTGCAGCTAAACTATCTGCACATAATATGAATATTTACTGAGCTTTTGGTTTTTGTGCCTTTCTGGTCTCTCCTCATAAGTAGACAAGTTCCCTTAAATTCACAACCTTTGTTTGCCTTCCACAATAAACGACGTACGACGACAATCAATGACAATCATGTTGAAATGCAAATCCTAATTGTCGCTCCATTATTCTCCTCAAATGAAGCATCTGACAACTTTCCGTAAAAGGTCATTTTCCGGTGAACTTTTGCAACAGTCAATCAAATTACCACTTTCAGCGGAAGTGAATGTGAGTGGGCAAAAAAGCTTGTAAAATATGTGATATATATTCTCCATTCTTTTACAATATTTGTCTATCTTGGTTGATTGATAAGCTAACCACTTGCACAAACGGAATCCCTTTCGGCTTGTCCAATCAGGTGTTGTGTCGATAATTGTAGGCGTATTTCACACAGTTTTAGCAAACACGTGGCTTTTTATTAACATGAAATGCTAACCTGTCCACAGTCACTCGGTTCAACTCTTCAAACGCGAACGTTGGTGAAAAGTCGTAGGAGAACAAATATTTACAGAAAGGTAGGAAACTTTATTGATCGTAATATTTATCTCTCACTAGCTGTCTTACTACTTACCACAGGACAAAGCATTAAGGAATCTAACGATTTTGTTTGTCTACCAGGAATAGGAATAATTCCAAAGATAATTTATTACACCGTACCTGACACTTACATCATGTAGCAGAGCTCACATCAATGTATATTTGTTTTCTTTATTCAATGTTCAAAGGATGGATGCTTTTATTTTTTTAGGATTTTTTAATTCTTAATTTGCTCAAGGATGTTCTACTTTATTACATTGTAAAAATACTAAGTTGGGTTTAGTGTGTAATAAATGTGGTATAGAAAATTACAAATATAATGTTATTTTCAAAATGAGCTGTAACATAGAATAGTACGTTTTTGTTTTTTCGTTTGAAAATATTTGAAAACTAAATAGGCACATTTGAAATATTGAAAAATGATAAACTAATTCGTTAAAGAGACTGTTAAAATAAACATAAATAAGTGACTAGATGTTTTATGTAATTTTCATGTAGAGAATGTTTTGTTTTCTCTAAGTAAAGTTAATATACCAGTTTTTACATGCAATCTGTGTGGTATATTGTATATAGCTGTAGGCATCAATCAAAGACTAATACTATCAATATATGTTTATATTAAGAATTAATTTTCATATTTGCATTCATAAAGGCAAATAATTTGAATTGAACTGATAGTTTCATTTTAGTTATATAACCAATAAAGTAAATTATATTCTGGCGAAAGAAGAGGATCATCATAACATAATACTCTGCATCTTTGTGTGATATGAAGATGGTCGTTTTTAGTTTGCTTATTAGTCTGCTTATCTGTTGTGATTGGCAATGATGACTCGCTTTGAGGTTGCATTTGGTTTCGACTTACTTTTTATCATAACATTTTACGATTTTGTTTGTAGAATCAACCACCTTCAGGTTAAAGATGATGTCGCTTCATGATTCTTCCAACATTTCGAACACGACAGGCGATGACTACTCATATGGGAGTGATGATCGAGAGACTCTACCTTGGTATATCGAATACCTAATCAATAGTTTTATTTTCATCATCATCTCCCTCAACATACCATCATTGGTCGTCTTATTGTTCACAAAAGTGAGAGAAACCAACTTTGTCAGTGTTCATATCCTAAGTCTCAGCCTGACGGATTGCGGAGTAGGCCTTTCCCTCGTGTTGACCATATCAATCAGGATCTTTAATTACTGGGACTGCTGGACACGTATGTTAATTGGCATCACAGTGCTTCTGAGTTCTGCAGCACAAGTCGCCACCATTTGTCTTGACCGTGTTCTGTTGTTTCATAATTCAAAGTGGATATCAGCAACGAAGAATTTTTTTCTTCTCGTGAAAATTGTTCTGTTGACCTTTTTAACCACTTTCGTTATCACGGTAATACCACTTTTAATACTTGCAACACCTCGAGATATCTTAATGTGTAACTTTGACAATCTGTTTGGAGAAGAAAAAAATGTTTTATTTCTGGTATTAGGAACATATTTTTCTTTTTTAGAACTTTTCGTAATTTTGTGTATAAGTTCAATCATACGATTTCTTTGGAGCCGTAAACGTTCTAAACAACGCATAAACCCGCACCCAACAAATCAACACCAGATCAACCGTATGGACAAGGAAACGCGGGCAATGGTAACTCTATGTATAATAGTGATTCTCTTTATCACCCTTTCTACTCCGTTAAACGTCTTACTACTTGTATATGGTATAACCGGAGAGACGCCACAAAGACAAATCTTCGTTCCATGTATTGGTCTAGCATGTCTGAATTCCGCGGTAAACCCTATCGTATATTCCTTTCGGATACCTGAAATGAGAGAAGCTTTTAAGGCACTTTGGCATAAAATGCGTTGCCGCTAAATATAGCGGACCCAACATAATGATTACTGAGTATTTATTTGAACAGGATCTGAAAAAAAAACAATTTTTACATAATGTTGAATAGCCATGCCCCCGTATGTCAACCATGGTCATGTGTATTGAATGTATGACTCATCAAAGACATTATAAACAAGAGGACAATGTTCACTTTGCTCTCCAGACGACGAAAATCTTCAGGCCATTTCTTGGTAGTTACAGTAATAATTTTCCTTTATGTGAATTATGTGAAATGCTGCTCTCTGATTGGTCATTTTTACTTTATATTTCTCGATGAAACTAGAAATATGTCTCGAAGACATGAAGTGTGCTCGCACCTCCTGAAGATTTCTCTCAAGTATTCGCCGTAATAGCACACAGTGCAACTAAAATTTCAAAGAGGGTGCTTAAAAGGATAACAAAAATAACTTATGAACAAAAACTGCTGTTCCTATAAAGTCATTAAGTACAATGTTTTGGGACCAGAATGGGTAGTATGATATGCGATGTTATTGTTATCACTTTTGGACATTGTGTATTACCGATAATTGTGGGTTTTCTTCGGTAAACAGGCGATAGCAGGTACACTGAACTGTAAAATGGAAAAAATAAACTTTGACATGCTTAGTAGTAGGGGCGCCAATACAATTTCAATACATTCGTGGAAGGGATAGAGGCGCTAATTAGGGTTAAAAGCAGTAGATTTAGTTTTTTTTTTTTTTTGAAATATAGAACTTCAAACCCTGAATGTAGCCAGTGTAAAACGTTTCGCTGTATACATACCTAAATGTCCTGTGTTTTTTATAAGTTATTATTTCAAAGATAAAAAAAGAGATTCCTATAAGCAATTCTAATCAGCATTGACATTACTTGGATTGAATTTATTTACATGGTAGTGATGGAAGCGGAAGCATTTCATTATCTTTTTTTTTTGAGAAGAAGATTCTTAAGTAATTCATTTTTGTCTAGAATGTGACCTTTAAATAATTATGATAATATACCAACTGATTCAATTAATTCATTTACAAGTCTGTAAGTAATAATACTAAAAGAACACTTAACATGTATTTTTACATGATGATGGCTTTGCAGCTGCAAATGAGCATTGGAAGTCATGCTCATGGAATGCGAGAAACTTATTATCAATATCACTGCTGCCTGTATATGAAAACACTTGAAATCAAATTTCAATGAATATCCTCGTTCTTTTTGGCATTTGTGTTTGTCTACATAATGCTACCAATTTTCCCCAAAAACGCTGTTATTTCTTTCAATCTTTATCCTAGTGCCGATAACCAAAATAGCTGGAAAGGTTCATGTAGTATCTAATAGAAACTCGATTCCGTTTTGACCGACGTCCCCATGCCTAGGTCTGCTATGAAAAATACTTTATTTTTTTTCATTCTTAAATAGGCATTTATTTGTCAGCATTCGTTTTAATCATACCTTATACAAATAAAATGAATCCCCAGATTAATAGAGTTGCTGTCATTCAAATATTACCAAGCATTTTATTCAACAAAGCAGAGTACAAAATTCAGACGTCAAATTCATGCTTTTTAAGATTCCGGAAGTTAACAGTTATCGACAATAGCTGTCTGTCACCGAAGCGCTTAACAATCGTAACCAATACAAGCGCTGATAAGATGTACCGCTTCAGCTTGTGCTGACCTACAAAATGTTTGTAGAGCTAGGTTTAATTACACATTCACAATAAGAAGATATCTGGTAAGGAGACATACATTGTATGGTATTCTATTTCTGGTTACATGAGTGAACAAATTAAAACAAATAAAATATTGCTGAAACGTTAGCAGGCAACACTGGACTTCATATCCGGTATAATATGCGCAGTTGGTTTTTGCACATATAATGGAAACAGGAGACAGATCGGACAAAAACATTAAGTGCGTTTGCTCGCACCTAAAATAAATCTATATCTCCGCCAAATGGATCATGATTGGTGGAGTCAATAGCAACGGGCCATCTTTTGGCGGGTCTGCCAAGACTTCCTTTTCTTAATGAATAAAATTACTGTTTAATAAAGCGTAATGCAGATTTCTACATGAACAAATATCACCTTAATATACACAAGTAAATCGGATAAGGTACCTTACCAGACGTCTGGGAATTGTAATTTGCGGGACTGTTGTCACATCTTATGTTCCATTTCTTTAGATTTCCGTTTAGAAAGTGATCGGCCGGCCTTTGAATGAATTTCCCAGATTTTGAACAATGGCGTGACTGGCCTGTCTATGACGTCACGTCACGTGTTCTTACGCGTTATCATGACTTTCGTCTCAAAGCAGTTTAGAAATTATTATCTGTTGTTATAGGGCCTTAGCAACAACCAAATGTCGTGCTCAACTCCCTGGGAAGCATACAACCGGGGCTGCCATATCGAGGCTCACAGTCCGCATTCTACAAATTTCTACCACTGCCCAACCACGTACTCATTCACAACAGACTGGAACACGCGGAGAAACGTATCTTGCTCAAATATCTAACATAAGTGCCGTGACTGGGACTCGAACTAGCAACCTTTCAATCACGAGCCTAGGCGTTCTACCAGTAAAACATCGTGCCTCTGTTATTGCAAAGATGTACCTGAATAAATATGTATTTTAATTTGAATTTTGTTGTTTTTTTTTACGGCCAGTCAACAGTCTGTGTCCATCAACGGTGTAAAAGCATACATTTAAAAAACTTTAGACTTAAAAACAAATAACAAATAGTTAAAAGGTGTTAACAAAATCAGACAATATAATTCAATAGCAAACGAACTGTTAATGGAAATTATTTCATTTTATACTTATTAATTGAATGTAAATAATAAAAGATTGATTTTACAGAAACTGTATCAAACACATATATATGATATCTGTCCTAATTAGCATCACTTATAAGGCCAGAGGCAGCAAACTCACTAAGTGCCATCACTTCTTTCGAGGGAAAATTTTACTTAAATTGTAGAGTTGCAAGAAAACATGATACCACAAAGATGTATTCTTGTACGTCTGTCCACCGGAAAACCAATAATAGGCTCACAACAATGCGTTTAATGAAACTGAAAGAACTGATAAACTATCGTTATCATAGTATCTGGCCTGATAATCAATTGAAGCTGCCAGGGTGTTTCACGTTTGAGCGTAAAAAGCGACAATTCCGTTGTTCGCATTTTTATGCTTAGTTCTCAAAAAACCTTTTTTGTAAAAGTTGTTTTTTCGAGTGCTAGTCAACTAAACTTCTAAGATCCTGAAAATGTATTTTTAACTAAAAACACAGAACTATCGACGGGGGTAGCCGATCGTGTTCCGGTTTTCTATTCATTTTTTATTATTATTTATTATTGATTGTTAAGCATGCATCCACAAGATACATATTTAGTCGCTGCTATTGTAACCCTACTAAGTATATTTGTTATTTTGTTGGGTCAGTTGATAAAATGCCCCTCTTCACCATGACTGGGTTCGATTTCGGTCACCTGTCGACGTTTCTCGCATTTAAAATAAATGAAAACCTTCAGAGCACATAAAGAACGAACGTAATATATTTTGATAAAAAAAAAAAAACGAAAAAAGTTCAAATGTATGCAGATGTTAACTATTTTAAACCAATACTTTGATGTTTCAGATATTATCGTTATATAGATATGTAATCTTAATGCATGTTCATTTCGAAAATTAAAGATTGAATTTCAAATATAATTACACTCACTGACTTGTTATGACGCAATATAATATTTAACGATTTCTTGTTCTAACTGTTTATAAATCGGTACAAGCAATCAAAGTTACAGGAATTGTAGGCGATGTACTTTACGTATACCTGTTGGGTTAATGTGGTTCATTTTGAAGATATATATTCCCCGGTGGAATACTTAACAGACCCTGGTTGATGATAAAACGGATCATCAGAACCGTCGCCTGTCGCAAAAAATAACAATTAAAAACCATTCTGAAACATCGACAAAAAATTCAGGGCAATGTATACTGTCAACGTACATATTTTCGCGGTAATCTTATTTTAGCGCTTTTCGCGTTGAAAGTTTTGCGCTAAAATATGATTACGCTAATTGGAGTTTTAATATATTGCTTATATAGTTATTTTCACTGATGCGCGAATTTATCATTGCGCTAATATGACAAACAGTAAAAATGCGCTAAAATTTGATTGCGCCAAATTAAGTACGTTTACAGTATTACATGTAGTTGATGATTGCCCGTTTAGTTTTCCAATTGCCGGAAAAATCCGAGTATGACGCGTTTGAAAGTCGTATTTCTGGATTCCCTAACAGTTTGCTACTTCCGTACAAAACAAATCAAACACAAAGTTTAGCAAGGAAAACAGTTCCGTTTACGCACGCATGTTTTACCAATAAAAAGCTTCGCTCTGAGTAATCAAAATTATTCGATATAGTTTGTTTCAGTTTAGATCTACTTGATCACGATGTTTGTTAATTGGCTCATCTTTAGATAGTCCAATCCTGTCTAATGTCGACAACTACAGGCAAATACAAAATATCATAGTATACAAACCTTTCTTATTTTACATGAAATAATTCCCTTGTTCACTGTATTAGGTTTACATTTAAAAACGTGAAACTAGAGTAGATAAAATATTGGAGTTTTTTATAGAAATGTAGGAACACGATATTGTCGCAGTATCTTCTTTTCCAAATAATACTAAGTAATATGAAAAACAATTAAATATTATTCATCGAAAAGCATGACGGGAGATTTGACATTAAAACCTCGATAGAGCAAAGTTGACAAACTATGAATAATGAAATAATTCACGGAGAGCCTTCAAAAATATACAAGTGAATAAAACGAGGTGTTCCGCATCAGAGCAAGATTCTTCTTCTTTATCGATGCTGCCTTATCCAAGTTAATGTTACGTTCACGCCATTCGAACTGAGGCATCCTTCTCATGCACATGTAAGTGTTAATAAGTATGGGAATGTACAAGGAAAATTTGATCAATTCCAAAACTCTTGCTTGCCATATATGGATGTAATTTTTTTTTCAATGTTTAATACCTCTTATGAACATATGACTACCAGGGCAGTAGATATCATAATTTTCAATATGAGGTACGACATAGATAGTGAAAAGGACATTTCATAAGAAGCTTTACTTTAGGTTTGGTAGGATACGAGTAATACATCAAGCTTGATTGAAAGCTTCTAGCGGAACAAGATTCCACAGAATGTTACGTATATATAATAAGATAGTAACGCAGCTGGTGTCATTCATCATTAGACAGTTCTTCGTGTACATGATTCTCTGAAAAAAATCTATATATCACGATTCGTAAAGATAATGCTTACAATAATAACAGTGAGAAGAAGCCGACACCGGGTAATGTGAGCCCAAGATCCGTCCTAATTATCATCATTTATAACGCTAGAGGCAGCGAACACATCAAGTGTCATTTCGTCTTTCGAGAGAAACCTTTACTTAAATTGTAGAGTTGCAACCAAACATGATACCATAAAGATGTACTCGTGTATGCTTGTCCACCGGAAAACCAATAATAGTCTCACAACAATGCGTTTAATGAAACTGAAATATCTGATAAACTATCATTATTTTATACCAAATTAAGAATTCCTGGCGAGCCAGGGTTCAATGTGTAGTATAGATTATATAGGTATCTCTTTGAATTGGCATTAACACCTTTTAACACCTACAGTCATTTAGGACGGTTTTCAACAATATGCGATGCGAGTTTGTATGTTGATCGCGGGTGTATGTGGGAGGCGGTGGTATGTTCGTGTAAGCCTCCTTGAGATAGTCCGGATCGTTTTCCGATTTAAAGTGGTACACGTAACACCTTGAATCATAATGGTGAAGGCCCCAGTAGGACACCCCACCTGGCAATATTACACAGACAACATTGACAACGCTTTATGAAGGCAATATTACACAGACAACTTTGACAACGCTTTATGAAGGCAATATAGATTAATTAACTCATACAAAATAATCTGTCAATATACATAAATCATATTTAACCTAAATCATATTCAAAAAGTATCAAGCAGTGAAAATCCCTCTCATACAGGTAACATAAAAACAATAAGATGACAGTTACAACGACAGAAACATATTTACATAAGCATTGGTTCCGAGATGGTCTGAGATTGTCAACGCTGTGCAGTAAAGCACGAGGCAACAGTTGGGTGTTCTTAATAAAGCAACGGATTAATTAAAATAATCAGAGAATACCAAAGAGTCAACGAAACCATAATCCGATCTCAAAATCGATGAAACCCTAGGCAAAATAGGGGCAAAGGAAAGATTTACATGGAAACCCCGTAAAAGTATAAGAGAACAAGACCAGGTGTTCCGGAAGAGTAAGCGTCTTCTGCTTTATCGACGACACCCGCCATGTAAAATCCAAAAGTCATATCCAAGTAAGTATCAGTCCTCAAAATGAGAACCGCGTCATCATTGTCAATCACAACAAATAAGGCAGAATCTCTTAATTTAGAATAACACATGCCTCTGTGAAACAAAATGTGAGTCACTATGGAAATGTTAAACAGAGAAATGTCTCTTGCTTAGCATGGAACACACCGATACTTTTGCCAACATATCAGTAGAATAAACACAGGCTAACATAGACCAATTGTGAGTTTGTCATCTTTTAAATTTACCGAAAAGAAGGGGAAGAGCGAAACAGCATAATCATGGGATAATAACCATCATTCAGACTATTGATAATGTAATTATATTATTATTTCATCTCCGTTACGTCGTTTCTCGAGCCAGTGGATTCTAGTAAAGAATCTATTTCTAGAAAACACCTACATGCAATCCAAACTATTGATTCATCCCGCAGTTATCGTGGCGATTGATAAAGGGGTATAACTTTATCGACTTTACAGAAAAGCAGGCGAATTAATGTGTTATGAAAAAAAAACATGAACTTCATATTTAAAAGGCCACTATATATCGTAATTAGACAAATGATGCTATTACATATATCTGTAAGCAATCGCCAGTATAGATGAATAGATTAATTACTCGTGACTGAGAAATCTCCACCCAAGGGTAAAATTCATAATATTATGCCGAAAGTTGAAATTTCTCAGTCTACATTACACGGGGGTGATTGATTATTTCTCCAACACTTTCCTAACGTTAAATAAGTTGTAATGTTAACTCAGTGCATCGCGCCATCATCAATGGCAGATGAAATGTGTGACGCAATTAATGACGTTACTCTGGTTACACTACACAAAATAATGGTATGATTGTGACGTTTTATAAATACAGCGCGTGTGAGCTGTCTTTTCCATAGCACCTTTAATAAACATTTTAGAAAATGAAAATGAAGAAATGTGAATGAGAAAAGGTGTTTTAAAGTTTGCAATAAAATCATTCTAAGTTGAGGTGTTCACTGTCTTCTAAACTTCAGTTCTTTGTAAACGATATAGTCATATAGCAGAAAATATCAGTTGGTCCTCCCTAATCCTTTTTGCCGAATACACTTTCTATACAAGGTTATCTACTGAAAATGGTTCGATCTACCATAATATTCAAAACCAGAATCTCACTTTTGATATTTCAGTTTATCAAGAAACCTTTATTGGCATATATTTTATCATTATATTTTTCATTCTCCCTCCAAACACTTGATGATATCATCTGGGAGAAAAGCACCTTTCTTTAGACAGTCTTGAGTGTATTCCCATAAACCCTCTTGGTTTTGAGTATTCCTGTAAAAGAGAACATAATTGATATTTGATATATACTGCTTTGTTCACAACTTTGGTGTATTCATGCCACAGTCACTGATATATAGAGGACACACAAGGAGTGGTTGTTAGATATGGAATTTATTTCACTCTAGAAATATGTCTATTTTAATTAGATAACTAAATTTGTACCACAATACCGTGTGCTATTCCATTCTCAGACCATTGTATAAACGTGCTGACTGTTGGATAAATATATGTTATATACATGTACCACTAGTGGAATATGGCCATCTTTCAAAAAATAATCAACGAGAGTGAAATAAATTCCATATCAAATAACCACGAGTCGTGTGACCTGTTTCTACCACAATAATACTAAGTTGCAGTGACAGTGTTGTTTTCTATGAACCGCGGGATATTTGCACGAAAACACATCATCTCGTATATATTCCCGCCAAGTTATGACGACATCAACAATCGATGACGACGTCAACAATCAGCACGTTGCATTGTACCACGTAAGTCCGGATGGCCATATTCCACTAGTGGTATATAAAATGTATTTATCCAACAGTCAGCACGTTTATACAATGGTCTGAGAGTGGAATAGCACACGGTATTGTGGTACAAATTTAGTTATCTAATTAAAATAGACATATTTCTGCAATATTTTTTTCTATCTATGAAGAGAGAAATTACAATTTCAAGAAGTTGTATGTTGAATGGGAAAAGCATTGTTATCACCGATGAGGCACCCTAACATTTCTGAAACATCCCGTCGTAGTCTCTTTGTACTTTCTCAATATTAGAAAGCTAAACGTTTTTGTTTAGTTAGAATTTCAGTTTGTTTACGTCACTGTTTTCTCTTGTCTTTCTCTTACCTATCAGTACTACACGAATCGTCATATAATCGAATTTAAAATGCACATAACATTTTTGTATCACCTTAAAAATCTTATGGCTGTGTCGATGCACAATTATCTTTCCAATTTGACACTAGGAATGTTTCAACTATTTTGTACCTTTGTTTAGCCACTAACCATTAAAACTACATAAACCAATTAAATAGCATACTATGCAGTACCAACAT
This sequence comes from Mimachlamys varia, assembly GCA_947623455.1. Lineage (NCBI taxonomy): Eukaryota > Metazoa > Mollusca > Bivalvia > Pectinida > Pectinidae > Mimachlamys > Mimachlamys varia. The sequence continues at coordinate 14,582,375 of OX392531.1, read as the reverse complement.
GAAACGTTTGTTTCGCCTTTTTGGTTTTTTGTGATCGTGTGTTTAAACAAGCTGTAACAATCCATAATAAGATAATAATAAAATATTTACAGGGAGACGTACAAGATAATAATAAAATATTTACAGGGAGACGTACAAGATAATAATAAAATATTTACAGGGAGACGTACAAGATAATAATAAAATATTTACAGGGAGACGTACAAGATAATAATAAAATATTTACAGGGAGACGTACAAGATGATAATAAAATATTTACAGGGAGACGTACAAGATAATAATAAGATATTTACAGGGAGACGTACAAGATGATAATAAAATATTTACAGGGAGACGTACAAGATAATAATAAAATATTTACAGGGAGACGTACAAGATAATAATAAAATATTTACAGGGAGACGTACAAGATGATAATAAAATATTTACAGGGAGACGTACAAGATAATAATAAAATATTTACAGGGAGACGTACAAGATAATAATAAAATATTTACAGGGAGACGTACAAGATAATAATAAAATACTTACAGGGAGACGTACAAGAGAATAAAAAAATGACATGATGTATTAAACCTTATTTTTTTCATTTCACTTCCACTGACTTTCCCAGGAAAAGTGACATATTGTAAAATCCATATATTCTGCTAAACTTCTGTTTCTCTATAGAACGTAAAAATATATAAGGTAATCGTGAATTAGAGTAAATACATATTACTTACCTTGCTGTACTGTTAATATTGGCTGGTTTACAATCACAATAATATACATCCCGGACGCCTTTTAGGTCCGGATTCACTGCTGCATTGATACTGGTTTCTGCTCCTTGGAATGGATTTTTTGATTGACCTGTTTTTTATAATATTTTGAAAAATAAAATAGAAAATAAAAGCATGTTGTAACAGCACCGGAAACAGAAAAAAAAACATTTTCTCTACAACATTTTTAACACCATAATGTAGTAAGATAGGATGAAAATCAATAAAGGATTTTTGTAATAACTGGTATACAGAATACCATTCTTGGATTGGATTGAAAATGATTTCGATTCCTATAGTTTAGTTTATTGATAATGTATGTCTGTTAATTTCTACAGTCATTTACGGAGTAGCCATGATTTGATAAAGAGAAAAATTGGAGATCATTGAGATAAAACACGGACCTGCGGCCAGTATCTAGCGACTTCCCTATGACTAATTAAACCAATTAGTCATCAAAGTCACGAACCTGTGTAGTTGGACTATGTCTACACCTGCACTCCTCAAATCTATACAAAATGACTGTTGGATGTTGTTGAAATGAATGTTTCCGTAGTGTAATTAGAATACTCAACGGTGGGATATTTATCTACCTCCTAATGTAAATAAAAACAAAGACTAGTACAGTATCAGTCACTACTCACCAAACAATTTAGAAAGGCTCAAAAAGACAGCAAATTGCTTCATATCCTTAAAATTCCTCGTCACTTCCGTGTCCACAATGCCCGGATGTAAGCTTACAACGGTGACATTCGAGTTTTGAAGACGCCGGTTCATACTAAACATCTGCATAATCTTTAAGAGAAAAAAACCTACATCAACAATCCTTCTTATCAAAAGTTTTGGTAAAAGGGGTTCTTAGACTGAAATTTATTCAGTGGATAGTTATTTAGTATGGGCCTTTGATTCGGTCAATATGGTGCTATAACGACCTGGTAAAACCAAATGTTGACCTCGGGTCAATATTTTAGATTCTATCGGATCGGTATAGCATTTTGACCGAATCAAATGTCTGTAGTTTTTATTTTATATACAAAATACTTAAATTACATTATACCTTTCATGATAAAGCATGAATTTTACAGTGTGGCGCTGTGAGCCACAATGATTATGACGTCATAAATGCAATATTGACCTTTGGTCACGTTTTAAAGCTAAAACATCATTGAAATATCACGAGGTAATGAATGGGCAACAGTCGCAGAGCTTTTATAGATTGGTTGTTTTTTTGTGTTTTTTTTTCCGTTGCTTTTTTTAAGGCATTAGTTTGCTTTATTTTATTCGATTATCAAATACCTGAAATGCTTTAGAATTTCCGTAGTACAAAACTCGTCCAAAATTGCTTTCATTGAACTGTTTCCCCTGTATTCTGTCTAAATTAAACTCTGAGTAGCGATGAGCCTCACTGGACACAAGCACAATACGACAGTCCTCTCCGGAAGTCTTCATGACAGGTAACAGGTGAGCTGCTAACAAGTACTGACTTAAATAGTTCACCTGGAAACAAAAGAATTTCAAATCTTTATTGTTACAAATAATGAGTGTATAAATAATATCAATATTATTCTCCGATAAAAAAGCCCAGTTTGACACTTTCTGGTTTTCTTCAAAAGCCTCGTCGCGTGTTTCTACAGAGTGTATATCGTGTTTGAATGCAAAGTGTCGATGCGAAAAAAAAAGTTTAAACATCGTTTTCACTTTACGTGAATGATCTGGAAATGTGCTTTCTTAATTTTAAACCTTTGTAAATAATTTTATATCCCGATCCATCATTTTTCATTACCGGTAGAATTGGAGCAGTGCTTTATTATCTTCCTTCATTTCATTCTTTCTAAAAAGGTAAGTCAACTCACAAACAAGGATGTTAGTACGGCTATACAACTTTGAAAATAAATTACTTTGGATAATATGTGTAACAAATAGTTTGGCTTGGTATTTTAATTTTAAGATAATGACTTTCTCATTTACCTGAAACATTAATTCATATCCTTCTTCCGTGTATGCTGTGAAAGAAAAATGTAACGAAAGGTCATTGTTAAACCAAATAGAAATATACAATGAATTCGAGATATTGAGTTAGGACTCAATTTTTATCAACGTTCTTCAACTAAAGAAAATCTCTTACCTGAAGCCTCAAACATAAATGAATTTAAACTCTAAATTGATTACATAAATCGGCGCAATATTTAATGTTCTAATTAAAAATTTATTAAACATTTTCCGAAAAAAGGACAGAGATACAATAAATAGGGACTTCCTAATTGACCATGCATATTTCAAGTTTGCATTAGCTGACTGAAATGTACAACATATGTTTATCAATAAAAACAATCTAAGGAGAAAAGACGAAAACAAAGGCACAGCACTCTCTATTTGGGACAATTACAATTCCTTATTCGAAGCAAGACTCGTCAGTTTGTCATATTTTTTTTAAATGCTTAGCTTATCTTGAGAAAATACATGGATTGAGAGCTTATTTTGGAAACTTTTGTAAACAAGAAAAGGGATATTTTAGAAAGCTCAAGACATATAAAAGCTTTTAATTCTTGTTTTAGATAAAACCAACTTAGACTTCCTTGATATTTTTAAAAGCTTCTGTTAAAAGTTTACCCTGCTTGTGGAGGCCAATACCCGCGTTGCACACGAGAACATGTAACTGTCGTCCCGAACTTTTGAAATCTTTAACAAAATCCATCACTGATTGAAGACTTGCACAATCTAATTTCATAAACTCTATGCCGAGTTCCGGGTAATCAACCACGCCTTCTGTCTTTCGGTCTTTTTCCGCCTCGAATTCCGCATTCATCCTGGTCATTGCCTGAACGTATACAAATATTTTTAAACGTTACCAAAACATCCATATACACTGTAATTTAACTGAAACCAAAACATTTCTAAACAAAATGACTTTAAAGGCCCAACATACGTAACTTCAGGGAAATTTTTGTGATCCTGAAAAATTCTGAAAAAAATCCGGTTGATAACCATGCAAAAACTAGCCTAAAACGAAGCAAACCTGAGCGGTAACTAACAAGAAACTCTTGACAAAAAATCCAAAGAATTGAAAATAATTCAGTTGGGGCCCACTTCAACAACAAACCGAAGGCAGAAGATAGTTCGAAATGGACGCGTGTTTACAAATAGCGTGTTTCAACTGCTGCTGTACCGGTAACCACGAAGGAATTTATCTTGGATATTGCTGATATCAGTAAATCTTAACTAAATCTATAACCATAAACAGTTATCAGGCTTGATTTTCACTGCAATTTTTGCCGAAAGTTACGTATACTGGGCCTTTAACCTTACACTCAGAGTCTGCGAGTAACCCAGGAAAGGTTTTGGCTGCTAGCCAACAGCGTTCTCCAGCCATACTGACAGGGTTACTACTATATCATACATGCCGGTTAGATCTCATATCTTAATTATTGAATGATCCTGGGGTTTTTTTTACATTTGTTGATATTTCTGTAAAATCATATTAGTTTTGCTTGATTCTATTCTGCCACAATGTATTTATGCTATCTTGTAAAGTTTTTTTTATATTTCTTGTGTCATCAGTATTTTTTGCTGCTTTAATTACATATGGTGTTTGGATGTTTGCTGGTAAAATAGTGACTTACCTCCCTTGCTCTCTCTTCAGATCGACAAGCCAGAATGACCGTAGCTCCCATCATTGCTATCCATTTGGCCGTTTCATATCCAATACCTGTTTACATACAGTATAATTGTTTCTGATTAACACATTTTTTCTTACATTATTTCATAACGTTGATATCTATAAAAACATTTTTTAGATATTGTTCTAACTTCTTGTGGAAGATGTTTAAGGAATTAAATAATTATTTTACGTAATGGTAGATAGATCTAATAACAACAGTCGCGTCTAGTTTAGGTATGATTCTAAAGCAAAATGGTTTTAATGCACATCGGAGCATGAACAACTGTTCGGAACAAAGTGATTACAATAATTGTGTTAATGAATATTTGAGATGTAAGCAATATATCACCATATCATAGTTCATACATAATGTATATATATAAACTTTATTTATTTTAATAAAAAAATAAACAAAAAACCCTTAAGCCCTGAAGAGATATGGGTCAGATCCTCCATTGTCAACTATCGACATGCCGACAAGTCAAAAGTGTACAACAAAACTTATTTTTACTGATGAGCATAATACATGTTAGTAATATTCATGTTTTAACACACCTCCATTCATACAGCATAGACTTTTCTTAGTGGGATCTTAATGTGCAACCGTAAAACATACAAAGAGGTTTCATCGATTTGCATCTCTCGAAAACAGTGAAATGTATACCACACAGTATAAATGAATGTGTTATCATCAAGGAAGGGAAGCTTATCGCACATGTTATAGTTTTCAGGTCTAAGAAAGTTATATATAAGTATACTCTCGATTTAGAAAAATATTTGTATAAAATGTAGCTAAGCACTAAGCTTAATGTATGCCTCTGGAGGCCTGCACGACATTTTATTACAATAATGTGTATAATTAATATAAGAGTTATCTCCCTTTATCTAATATTGAGACAAGTCATTTCAGTGAATTATAGGTAGATCTAGAGGCATTTTGCTGTTGTTTCAACTTGTTTGTGACAGAACCTAGGAGGCATACATATGTATTAAATATGTATTGTTAATAAAATATTTTTAAATTTGAAATTTAGAAAGATGACGTAACAGTCACACATGATACATATTTTAAATTTAGTAATATATTCAGTACGCCGAACAAATGAATTAATAAAACTGCATGTATCATACAGCCGTTTCGTCTTTTAAGGACTCGTCAGTGTTGCTAGGGGCCAAAATGTGTGAAATTATGAACATATTAATATTTCAAATCATGAACTACGCAAATGTGTATATTATGTACCGTGCGACTAGTCAAATGAGATAAATATGGCTATGAAGGCTCCAGCAAACATCGGGAACTAAATTAAAAGTACTGGAATTACTGAAGGAGGCGTTACTCGGATGTTTGGACACGGTAAAAGAATGAAATGTGAAAAATGCATTTTTCAAAATGCAAATTGTCTGTAAAGATAAGGTAACACACACACACACATGTATGTAACACATTCAGATCCCTGTGTTCACTGTGTAGGACTGCGTCACCACTCTGATCAGGTCAACGACGCATTAAGTAATGATAACATTAAGTTCGCTACATAAAGGTTATGTGTTTGGTATTTTTGAAGAGAAGTAAATTATAACTGTGTTTCCCGCCACCGACAAAGAAATCTAAGTAATGCAATTACTGAAAACGATTAAACGTAGAATTTTCCCGTTAACATCATAAAAATAATATCTCTTTTATTGTACATCATAAAGGAGAATTGTTCTATTCGTTAATTTTTTTTTTAATCTGATATTTCCGGCTATATTCCGGGTTTTTTTTCCAGTCTTTCATTCATCCTACCGCAAATTTCTGCATATTAATTTACTCTGATCAGGAAATGATGAACGTTTTATCACTGTGACAGGTAATTATTTTAAGAAATATCCTTTCTGAGAATCGAACTGAAAATATCGGTTAATTCATGGTTTGGTAGCGATGAACGAGCATACCTTTGTCACATGTGTCTGAGTGTTCGCCCAATATTTCCTGCTTTAGCCAATATAAAAAGGGAACTAATTAAAGTGTTGCTGATTACGATACATCTAATCGATTTTTAATCCATTTTTATCAACATTTCTTTTGTCGCGATTAGCAGCCAAGGAATTTTAATCATTTGTGAGGTTTTAACAATCACTATCGCTGCTTAATATATTTCAAAGTCTTAGGTTTGAAGCAAGCGTTTACACGACAGCCATTTTAGATGGGTTTTTCACTCACCAGAGAGCGTAATCCTTATATGGTCATTCTGCATGATGCTATAATGTTCATTTAAAAGCGTTTAACATAAACGGAATAAAATTTAATCATATGTGATGTTTATGTAAGATTCATGTTAGAAGTTTTCCTCTTGTCCGTATGTACCCGAATCTCCCACAATAATCTGAACGAATTACCAGATGCTGTAAAAGTTGTCTCCCTTATTTAGAGTCATAACGGAGATTGCCGCTAGGTTTCTCAAACTCCGTATATGCCCGGCGTTATTAACGCAACCATAAATTCCACCAGCAGGATTCGTCTCACAATATACCAAAACATAATACCTTTCTCCCGATTAAAATTAATCTTCCTACGACAAGGAAGCTTGCATGATAAAGGAATTGAAAGTCATTTTTAGCGCTAAAACTACGAGTAGTTTTGGCGTCTATTGCTGCCACTATTCTGTGACCTTTTGACCCATGTCATTTTTTCCCCTCCCGCTCCGGAAAATCTTGAATAACTACCAATCGCATGATATATGAACTATTTGAAAGCCTGAACATTAAAGGAAATGATGTTCCCATGGTATTGTCGATAATTATGATGACTTTAATAATCTATATGCAATTTGTAACAAAGAAATCAATTTTTCACTCCCACAGCTCATTTAAATATTACGTCTCTGCTCTTAGTTTGACCCCTCTAGATCTGTGTATATATACATAACCTCTCGGTGTATAGCGTATAACCTCGAGCTCTCGCGATCGGTGCTATATATACACTCGTATGTACGGATCGTGGTATGTCCCTGACCCACCGCTAACGAGTGCGTGTGTACTGTCATGCAATTTGTATAAACTTTGACTATATAATCGCTTCATAGCCAACAGTCTTGGTTTTGATTTGATTTCTGACCGACGGCCATCTTGGACATTTAGCTCACAGAATACCATCTTTCAGTTGATAATGCCTTTTCTTAAGAAGAAAAAAGAAAGGAAAAAATCCAACTTTTTTTAAAAACAAATGAAGATAGTCTATGGTGGGTACCAAGATCCTTCTGGGACCTATCGTTTAAAGTTCATACAGATATGCTTGACTTACTATGTATGTGCATACGTTAGTGTCTCTGATGCACGGGGTATTCTTTACCCGATGTCAAAAATGTTTATAAGACTTTATAGTTTATATATATGTTCTAAAGTTAATGTCGCATTTGGTTTTCTACAAACGACATCATATCTTAAATCTTTTATGAGATATACATGTACATATGTATGATATAGAATGAAATGAAACGAAATGTTTCAATTGCTTCATTACATCCGTTTTCATTAATCGTACTTTTAGGAGGTTGTTATGATATGTCTACTTCATAATACAAACTGTTATTACCTTACAAACAAACATTTTATTATCAAAACAAACCAGTATATGTCGTTTCAACTTTGATCTGCCATTGCTCCCGTAATTAATCCTAACCTTGCATTTCCAACTGGATCTCAGGTGTGATTTTTTGCTTAAATTGTTTTAAGTGCTGCAGGGAAGGTTTATGAAATAAAGCTTCATTTTGTGTCTAACAAACTAATACCGTTTATTTCAATGCATATATTAAACGAAACACATTCACTTCCCTGTAAATTGATCAATATTCATTTCAAAATAAAAAAAAGAAGATATTTTAGTCAAATTGTAAAAGCACTGCACTAAATTGTACATGTACATTGAAAACAACTCGTCAATCTAAACAATTTGCGTGTAAATTATGTTTACTCTAAATACTTACTAACCTAATCCCTATTCTGAAACCTTCTGATATCGAAACTTTGTAACCCACACAACAAAATCACTTCAATAGCTGTTAAAAAATACATACTTTTGTTAGAAGTTTTAGCGTTTCAGTACTTTCAGTACTTTGATTTTTTTAAACTTTCATGGTGCTATGAAAGGTAAGCCGTTACATCCATATTGAATGAAGCCCGTTAGGGCTTCATGTTAAATATGGATGTAACTACTGACCTTTCATAGCACCATGAAAGTTTAGAAAAATGACTTTCAATCCATATATTTACATTTTTACTACAGAACAATTACTAACTTCATTTATATTTTTTCCAATTAATAGTTTATTACCTGCATTTGTATATGTGTCGTCATTTAAACGACATTGGCGAAACAGCCCAGCTTGAATATAACTGGCGCCAATGATAATAATTAGTCATTTGCGCGTTTGACGCAAGGGCATCTCCATGTCATTCGAAGCGGCGCGACAAGACTCTCATTGAACAAGCTTGATCTATGACGTCATACAGCTGTAATTAAACCACGTGCTACGTCTCGAGAACCATTGCTTTCATACTTTTATGAAATGCATTTTTGCTGGTAAAGTTCATATAGTGGGTTGCAGCGCCAATGTAAATATATGATAATGAAGACTTCTATTCGGTAAGTATGATTTTTCAAGCTGGGGATAAGAAAATGTAATGATGGAAGAACCACTTCTGACGGAAGGATTGTGAAGATTTCTTGACGTTTCAGAGGTCGGAGCAAACGAGGGATGTCCATTTCTTATCAGTTTCAAATGTCTGAAATAAACACTTTACATAAAGAGATAACAAATAAGTATCTGAACACACTTCCTTTGACACAATTAAATTTTAATTAATTGGTATCCTACAAACATGCATTTTAAAGGATCAAGATTAATTCGAGAAACTACCGTTAAGGCTTCACTTCGCTGACCTATAGACATAACAAGATAGATAGTATTTCGTCTTCCGAAAAACTAGAAATGTTAAAGGCCCAATATAGGTAACTTCAGGAAATTTGTCGGGATTCTGAAAAATTATGAAGAAAAATTCAGTTGATAACCATGCAAAAATAAGTCTAAAATGAAGTAAACCAGAGCGGTAACTAACAAGAATCTCTCGACAAAAAATTCCAAAGAATTGAAAAATATCCAGGTGTGGCCCACTTAAACAACAAACCAAAGGTAGAAGACAGCTCAGAATGGACGCGTGTTTACAAATATCGAGTTTCAACTGCTGCTGTACCGGTAACCGCGTCAGAATTCATCTTGAATATTGCTGATATCAGTTAATCTTAGATAAATCTATAAATATAATAAGTAATTAGGCTTGATTTTCGCTTCACGTTTTGCCGAAAGTTACGTATATTGGGCCTTTAATTGAACGTTTAATTTTTAAGCAAACAAGTCTAGCTCGTTTTAAAGTGAGTAACGTTTAGTTGACGCCTGTCAGAACCACCGGTAATTATATTGACAAGAATGTTTCTTGTACAAAGTGAATATCTTCCGCTGTTCGAACAAACAAAATGACCTTTGTAAATATTGGCATATATAAACTTAACGGTAACTTGACTATTTGTAAACAAGATTTTGTTGTTCGAACGTTTTGCAAATACACATGTTTGCCCATCGTTTATGAAATATGTTTATCAGATCAAACCATTTCTATACTTGAGATCGAATTTTAGTAATGAAGTAACTTTCATTCGAATACTTTTCAGTTATTAGAAAGTGTGTTATAGCAGAAATATCGGGCCATATATCAGAAGCACAGCAAAATTTGTTACTGGGGTTAGGCTACATTGATCAATAACTGTAAAATCTAACAAATTCCTGTAATCGGACGACATAGAATATGTCATACGACCATGTCATGAATATGGTATTACACACGTGTAATAACACTATTGTGACGTCATAAACAAATGAAGTTTTTATGCCATCATATAATTGTTTCGGTAGTGAAAATCGTACCGTCAATGTAGAAATTTGCCTTTTTAATAGATAATAAATTGAAGAGTTTTGGTGTATTGTCTCATAAATATATCATAACGACAGAATAATTTGAAATTGAGGTCTAATTATGTAACATATATTTATACACATGTTACTCCTGAGGTTGAACTCACTAATTCTCTGCGACTGAAATATGATTCTTGAGTTGGCACGACAACAATTTTATAACGGCAGAATAATTTATAATTGAGGTCTATTTGTCGGGCTTAGTATTTTTTATTAAAATATACTTCGTAAATGACAGCAAATAACCTATAAAACAATATTTTCATCTCTTAAATGTGTTTAATAGTCAAAATTGAAATGTGTTATAATATATTTAACGAGTTAAATTAATTCCATATTACATTGACACAAGTGTAAGATTATATATATCACATAACTTATATTGGTGTCGTGCCAGTTTGAGTCGCAGACAATGAGTGATTTTATAGCACCATTATAATTTTGTAACCCGAGGAGCAGTATGTGTATACAAAGTACAATTCACACGAACAAAACAGTAATTGTTTAACGTGTCAGCCATTGTGAATACTCATTAACTTCAAAATCTCCATAGCAAAGCATTACAAAATTTAAGGAAAGTTCCTTAATTATGGATTTTCTCCTTAACTTCTGTAATGCTTTCCTATGGAGATTTTTAAGTTAAGGAGTTTCCTTAAGTTAAGGAAAGTTGATGAAACCAGGGCCTGGTGTTATACCTGTGCATTACACGTGCATGTGCTTATTATATATCAATGTAAATATATTGCGACCATGTTGATATAGTCTGAATGTTGATAAGGGTAAAGCCCTTCTCGTGTTTGCACCTTGGACGAGAACAATGCACCCTCGTACGATCTAGAGCTACCTACACTAGATATAGTGTACAGGTCACGAGTGGATATATTACCTAAAGGTGACATTGTAAACAGTTAAAGCCTTATACATAGGTACAGTGCGTACGTGTTGTGAAAACTAGTCTCACGTATTTTACTGTAATGAGCGTAACACACAATTTTGTTTTGTTATAAGTTATAAATAGTATACATTCACGCTATAAAATACAACAGGTAAGCCTTAAGTCCAATTAAGTCTATTCAATTATACTGGCAGTATTGTAACATTTGTAGGATACATAAATGACAATTTAGATTTAAAAAAAAAAACCGAATTAGTAAGAGACAAGAGGGGAAAATAAGCATTCATTAATTTCAAAAGGAAAATCATTTATCAAACGTTAAAGGTATCGCAGTCTAAAGTCTACGGTACAGCAAGTTAAGTCATGAACCGACACAACCATTGTATATCGTGTATGTTTTGAATACCATCAAGTGATGACACTGACCTGTATTGGCACCGGTTACTATGACAACTCTCTCCTTTGACAAGGTAACTCTAGGGAAAGACTGGTGGGCACCCATACCCGGCTGTAATGCTGTGTGTGTGTATGTGTGAGCTACAATCTACATTGTGACCCCGGAATAGCTGATAATCACCTCTATGTATTTACTGTGAAGGGGGCGTAGTAGAGACTAAATCTACATTGATGTTTGACTAGACATGTACAATGTAAGGAATGTGTACACTTCCCGGTAAAGCTGTGTGATCAATATATCGAGTTCGAAATTCCCTTTTCTCTTCGTATTCGACCGCATTTTAGAAACGGAAAGTCACGTGATAAATGCACGTGAAAATGTACTTCCGGTAAAAAAATGTAGCTATTTTGGTACAACTATCATTATTAATTCTGATGGCTGCCGTAAGATGTATTTTTGTGATAATTTTCTGTATCTTCCTTCTACAAGAGTAGAATTATACATTGTGGTCGAAAAGGGTCACAGCAAAGGTCATAAAAGATGCATCTCTGCCAGAAAATGATATTAATATAAAACTGATATCAAACATATATCATGATGGTACGTTCAAATCATGTCACAAGTATCGAATTAATAAACATCTATAAGTCACTTCTTGGGAACAGTAGGGAAAAAAAGAAATCATAATCCGAAAATCTATTAAACTAGGGGCAAAATATGAAAAAATGAAATTACATGGATACCCTTGTAAAAGTACAACAGAATAAGACCAGGTGTTCCGGCCGTGTAAATCTTGGTTGCATCCAAGTAAACATCAATCCTCAAAGTGAGAACCGAATCATTGTTAAACACAACAAGTAAGCATTCTAATGAGCAAAGTAAATAAACGTCCGTCTTCATATCACACAAAGATGCAGACTATTTCTCAATGAGACAATGATGAAGACCATAAAACTTGCCTTTGGTTCTGATCAACCTGCCTCTCCAGAGGCAGCCAGCGACCTATTACTAAAGGCCCGCTCTGGGAGAATCTAGGAGACTCATGCGCACTAGCATAATTTTCAGAATCATTTGTTATCACTCTCACAGCGTAGATTGACTGTCGCACTTACATTATATTTACTGGGTTCACAAGATTACAGTCGGGTATTGGTGCCCACCAGTCCTTCCCTAGAGTTACCTTGCCAAAGGAGAAAGTTGTCATAGTAACCGGTGCTAAAACAGGTCAGTGAAGTCATCTGACTGTTCGTGTGGTTGCATGGTTTTTAGTTGTCTGTATACTCAAGATCAGGTTTTAGATGCCCTTGATTGTCACCAATTAATTCGGTTTTACACGAAGCAGATAATTGACGAAAATTGAAATGTCGAGGCTGTAGATTGTTTAAATATTTCGTGTTGCATGTTGGTCACCCTAATAAGATTTCCAAGCCAGGTTTCCACTGGCCACTATTTGGAAATAGTTTTTGGAACTGATGTAAACTAAAAAAATCTGTTTCTGACAGAAAATATGTCATGTACGAGTGCATAGCACTGCATTGTAAACACTGACCTTGTTACGGAGGTTTTTGAATAAAATGTCATACAAGGGAAGTAAATCGTATAAAATTATCTGTTTAGATGCCGTAACGCACATATGCTGCATCTTTTAGATTTAGTAATAGATACAGTATGCCAAAATATGAATAAAACTGCACCATACAGCTGTTTAGTCCTCCTAGGACTCTTCAGTGATTCTAGGGGCCAAAAGGTGGGAATCAAATATTTCTAAACCTATATATTTACATTTGCTCTGTATTGCCACTATATAACACTACCAAGGCCAGTTCCGTGTTCATAACACTAGAGTGGTCATTATGACGTCATTACGATTGTGACGTCATAATCATAACGTTGGAAATAGCCGGCCGATACTGGCTGTTAGCTGTTCCATTTATTAGAAATCTACCTTAAATTTTCAGAACAAATGTAGAATATAAATATAAATTTATTGTCAAAACCAATGGAAAAATGTAAATATAAGCATTAAACATCATTCTGTTCCGTGTTATGGTCCTATAACACGGAACAAAATGATGTTTAATGCTTAAGTAGAAGCAGAAGGGTAAGGTGTGTAAAACCCCTTTAATTGATGAATTTAGAACTAGAATTAAACAAGCTCTGTATAATTTCAAATCGTATTACTACGGAAATGTGTAGATCGTCTTTCACGTACCCTACGGAGACGTGAATAGGCATACTGTTCTTCATTTTCTGGCATTTCAAGTTTCATTTTGTGAGTAAAATAATCATACTTTATAAATGATACTTTTATTTCTAATATTATAAAAAGTTTTAAATGACATATTGAATAAATCAGGAACGTATTTTTATATATCATTTTTAATCCAACAAAGGGATCTGTAAAAGTTGGATCGTATTCTTGCATAAAATGTCTCTGTCATATTACCGCATTTTCGAATTTCTGAGTAATATGTTTCATAAATTGATAATCTCGATGACTGAAATTCTATAATGATATAATGAAGTGTTTTTGACTGAATGATAACTCGATTCTTATTTGTGAGGACATGACGTTTACTTGGTTGTGACCAAGATTTCCATGGCAGGTGTCGTCGATGAAGCAGAAGAAGCTTACTCTCCGATTTTCAATTTTCTTTTTCTCTGATCTTTTTTTTTAATAATCTAAATAATGCACCAGAATTCCGTGAATTGTTTTGACTTACACCGTGAGCGAAACATGAAAAATTGATCTATCACATATTTTAAAGAACAGTTTCATGTCGACTTTGATACACAACACACTTAAGTAGACTATACTTACTTCCGTAGTACACGATTTGAAATTACACTGAACTCATTCTGTTCTAAATTCATGCTAAATTCAAGTAAAGGAGTTTTACGCACAGGGACCTGAGAATTTGTTGCAGCTAGTTTTGGACCTAAAATAGGGTGTTAAGAGTAATTTTACACATTTTGGAGGGTTACTTGTGTATGATCAATTTTCGATAAAAATGCCCCCTCAGTAGAGCTATAGGGTGGAAAGCTTTCCAGGTCGAAAAATCGACCCCACCTACCTTTCTTGCTTCAAAAATCACATTTCTAGTTAAGTTACGAAAAAACGCTTGGTACTGTTGGAAAGATGGATAATTTTTTTTATAAGCCTCCTAAATGCAAGTCAAATGTATCCTCTTTCCGCAGAAATAATCTCCATTTCCTCCAAAAATACGCAAACTTTCGATCCGTGTCCTAAAGTTTTCGTCGGCTTGCCAGCCAGTTTTACATACTCATTGAGTTTTGACGTCATTGCACACAGAGGGCTTACGCTGTCATTGGATGGCGGTCTTCCTTTCAATTTAGGCATCCTATCGCAGCAAAAGACCAGCGCTGCTTCTACAGTAGGTAAGAAGATGTATGTTTCCATCCATCGGCCTCTAGCATCACTAACGAATCATAGAAGGACAAAACGTCTGTATGACCAAGTGTATTTTCTTGCGAAGTGTATTTCTATTACTTAATGTAAACGGTGCAGCACCTGTGTGTGTTAGGTATATAGTCAATCCAAGTACAAAATCCAAATTTGTTTTCAAAATTTGTGGAAGCAATGGGTCTTAAACTGGCTAGTGGAACATAGATAATGATAACCCAGGAAGGTGATACCTGTATTTTAATGCTATTTAAACACACGTTGTATTTGTATTTAACTCTGACGATGCGCCAAGAGACTTCTAATGTCTTGTCTCTGACTTGATTTGACAAGAAAAGTTGCATGCACACAGTACATATCGATACAATAATTGTAATTAACGAAAACAGTGAAATGAATGTCATTTTATTATTTTGAATATATAGAGAATATCTTAAAGTATCTTCCCTAATACGAAAGATATTTCACTAGTGGGCAGGACGAGTGAATAATATCATAATATTAGCCACACTCGTGAAATGTATTTTGTATTCATAAAAATACTGTTAGATATTCTGTCTATAACATTTTTATAGCAAGCCTACCCGGGCAGCTTTTCAATTTTTCCATTGTCGTTTGTTTGTAAACTGTGCTTTGATAGCTCAAATCAGAAAAAAGTGATCTAGTGAAAAAAAACATGTTTTCCCTACAAAAAATGTATTTCTTGCAAATGAAAAATATCTATCCTATAGATTGAATAATTTTCGATACATCATTGGGTGGGAAAAATGTAATAAATAGCATAGTCATTTTTTGTCTCATATGTATAAATTGTTACGAAACGTGATGGCATATAGAACCTGACGTAGGCATACAAATCAAACAGATCCGCCACGACGTAACATTTTATCGGGTACCAGGGGCTGTAATTATATCAAAGAAATTACCATTGTGATAATTAGAACATTTCGCACATACACACACCCAGACTTAAAACATCCTCACAGTAAACAGTCTTATTGTTGTTCCAAAAGAACGACGTCCTATTACGATATCATTACTAAGCTGGAGAAAAATAATGGTATGTAAATATTTTATATTCACTTACATCTCTACACCTAATTATCAATTATCAAGTGCATACACAAAGAAGAGAACATTACATGTGTGTTGGCCGTAACCCATATAGTGCCTCACAGAATTACGAGAATCTGCGCCATAAATTAAGCGCCATATCAATATAAGTGTTATTTCTACTAAATAACTTATATTGTGTTAATTGCTATGTACGCTATACATGTTATGATAAAGTTTCGTTAAAACAAAAATATGAACCTACAGTGTATAGTGAGATGTATAGTGAGAATCCGTATATATAGGTATGTAGCAATATGTGAAGCACAGACAGAGAACGTAGTATTATAAAACCACGAGCATTTGCTCGCCATAGAGAAGTATAAGTGTTATTTTCAATAAATCAAAATGTTTTGGCAATTGATATGTACATTATGCAGGTTCTGATTATGTCCCATTAAAAATGTATACTCAGTACAATATTAAGTAAGAAAATCGATTAAGCTTGTACATTCAGTACTAGGCCTACATTATATATATATTACATGTACAACGTTAGTGACGATCAAGGGAAGTAACTCGTAAATAACAATATCATATCAGGAGGGCGGATTTACACTGTAATTACGGATTAATACTTCCGACCGACAAATTGGTCAAGTGTTTTGGTTTACACACGTGCATAAGGTAATACATCATTGAAATCAAAATCAGGATAGTTGGCTATGGCGCGATAACATAATCAAAATTGAGCAAAGCAGTGGCATGTACAGTACATTCTGCGACCCGTATACGAGTGTTAAAACACAAATTGCAGATAGATTATTAAAGTCATCATTAGTATTAACAATACCATGCGATCTTCATTTCCTTTTATGTTTAGGCTTTCAAATAGTTCAGATACCATGCTATTGGTAGCATTCAAGCTTTTTCCGGAGCGGGAGGAGGAAAATGAAATGGGTCAAAGGTCACAGCATAGTGGCAGCAATAGATGCAAAAACTACTCGTAGTTTTCGCGCTAAAAATAGAAGGTCACCACGTGACGACTCTCAACCAATGATTTCAGGACATTCTAGTCTGAGGTGCGATTATTTCGTATATTTGCAAGGCGTCAAGGACTACGGGCCGATACTGTATATTCTGACGTCATAATTCCAGTATGACGTTATATACAATGTAGTGACGTCATTATTCTAGACACTGAGCAAAATAACGTCTGACAGTGAAACATTTGCGCAGCATGATCGTGTTGGATAGATTCGGTATAATATAACAAATATTGCATGTCTCTTCTGGCAATATTGGAGTTAATAAACGTTTATTATTTAGTGCCATGCAACTTTTGATAAATAGTACCCATGCGTTTATCCAATGGGAAGCCATCATTTAGTCACGTGATGTTAATTATCCCCCATTTTCACAGAAACGAGGGATATCAATTTGGGTTTGTCCGTCTGTCTGTCCGTTTGTCACGTTTCGTTTCCGTTCAATAACGGCGACAAATATCATCCGATTTTCTTGAAACTTGGTAACAAGGTTAAATGCTTAAAGGGCTCGGCGAAGTTAGATCGCCACTAGTCTTATTTGGTGGAGTTATGGTCTCTAGATTAATGAAAAATATCGTGTTCTGCTGTTTCCGTGCAATAACGGCAACGAATGTTATCCGAATTCCTTGATTTGGTTAAGATTTATTGCCTAACGGGCTCGATCAAGTCCAATCGCCACTTTTGGCATGGACGTATATGTGTTCTTCCCTTCTTTTGGTGACCTTTATTTGGCGGAGTTATGGCCCCTTGATTAATGTTTCCGTGCGATCACGACAACAAATATTAACCAATTTCCGTGTATAAGTCTTTAGTTTTTATTCAATTTTCAAACAATACATCTTGTGTCAACAGCATCAAAATTTCAAAAGATTTTTACCTACAATATGATTACTGGGTAACCCTTAATGAAAGGGATAAAGCGGGGCATGTCTATTCAATTTGACATTACTCCTTCAGAGAAACTGGTCAGAAACAAAATCATCTTCAAATTTAAAAAGATATATAGTTATCTCGTTAAAACGAGTCATCGTTTGCTTTTCAAAATGAACCGAATAGGTTTTCGTAAAATGCACTACATAACATGTAGGTGGAAATTATTTTCTGTTGGTGTTGTACAATAAAAAAGATGCTTTCAGCAAAACATTTTCTACATAAGTATGTCAAAACTAGTGTGTTAGTCTGCATTACATCTAGTAAAACAAACTTCTGTTATATGATTGCAAGGGTAAGGCAATGGAGTTTATGAAATTGGATTGTGCCCGTCTCCAGTCAGTGATGGATTTTGTAAAAGAATTCAAGAATTCCGGTCGACAAATGCATGTTCTAGTGTGCAACGCTGGAAAAGGCTTCCACAAATAGGGTTTTAGCATTTATTGAAAATAACAACAACACATCAGAAAATATGACTTATAAATAGTTCGGATTATTGTTTTGTTGATGTTTCGGTATTCTGTAATTGTTTTGGTTGTGCCGGTATAAAAAAGGTCTTTATATATTCTTTTCTTTTTCTATCTCAATCTTAACTTTAATGATTTATTGATTTATTGAATAGGTATCCATATTGTACTTTAACCCTAGTATGCTTCATTTTGTATTGTAAAAAATACATAATGTTTTCCGTATAAACTATTTTCGAAAATGTATAATGAATATTCTATATAGATCGGTTACTATATCAGAGGCTGAATATTGCATTTTAAGATTCTTTAGAGTTCGTACAATATTTGCAGTTAATACAATGTATCGTTGAATTCAGGCTAAGCGAGGGCTTCCTCCACTAGCCTTATGTAACTTGTGTATGCTTGCAATGTGTTTGGAGATGTTCATGCTAAAATAAAACTTTTCTACCTTTTCTTTTATAGCATACACGGGGGATATGAACCGATGTTTCAGGTAAGGTTAAATGTCAGGATATTAAATGTTAATACAAATATCAGACTAGAATGTTCGTTATCTTCTTTTTTTCTGAAGATCTGTTGTTGGTTTTTTTTACCAATCCTGACAAATATCATTTATGAATCGAATACAGTTTTCATTGGGTGTGTAAATTAACATGTCAGTCGTCAATGTCATGAACATGTATGTTTCAAATGACATATTGTGCGATCAAGTTCCTATCCCATTTTTTAATATACAGGCGAACTACTTAAGTCACCTGTTGCCTGTCATGAAGACTTCCGGAGAGGACTGTCGCATTGTGCTTGTGTCCAGTGAGCTTCACCAATACTCATAGTTTAACTTAGATAAAATACAGGGGAAATAATGTAATGAGCATTTAAGGTATGGCACTTTGTTCATACGAATAAACTTAGTTAATAAAATCCTGTATTAAAGCTCAAAGTTCACAAAGCAAAATAGTTATGGATTGCTACGTGCTATGTTCATGATAATACAGTTGTTACCCTGTGGGACGTCGTTTTGAATTGTTTAAAGAATGGACATTTCGACACGAATTCATTTTCCCCCCTTTCTATTGCTGTTTCAGCTAGACCATTGTGATTGATTTAACTTTTTACAAAGGATTGGTGATTCATTCTCATTTTTTCTTTTTTTGCTAAAAGTTGCTGCAAATGTTCAGCACGAAACAACGACTACGAAACTCAAACGTCATAGTCGTAAGCTTATATCCGGGATACGGAAGTGACAAGAAATTGCGAAGATATGAAGTTTTTCTCTCGCTTCTTGAGACTGTATAAATCACTAGGTGAGAAGAGACTGATATCTAGATCATAACACCGGGATGTTCAGTTATCAAGCACTTTTTGTCGACCGTAATGAATTTCCTGTGGATATCGGACATGCCCATTTGTATGACGTTTATGTTGTTTTTGTTTTTGTTTTATTGTGACTGTTGCTGTCGTTTTGTTACGAATATTCATTCAATGCAGTTTTCCCCCTTTTAATAGGATATAAACACTGCGATCATTCCAGTTTTAGGTTTTTTTCAGAAGTTCTCTGATATGTTCATTTTTGTTTTTGTTCTTGTCAAGGGATATTCATGCGGCCATTGTTATGTTAGTCTCATTTTTGATTTGGATTAATGATGCTCTGCTAATATATGTTTTTATTTCTATTTGTTTTTTCCTTACTGGAATACGAGTATCCATGTCTTTATGGTTACTCTTGTTTTTCTATTTATTTTTTAGGTAAACTTAAATGCCATTTCAAGGAGCTGAGACCAGTAAACCGTCACCTATAACCTTGTTTGCGTTGAATAATAAGCAAAGTTGAAAACAATTTTGAAAATAGAGTGAATATCAGTCCGATATTTCCGTTGGTGAGTTCAGTGTTCATTTGGTGAGGTTGCAATGGGCATTCAATGTTCGCAGCAGCGTACAGGATTAACACCATATTAACATGATAATAGAAATTGTATGGAATACGATGACAAGTCGTTCATGTGACGTCATTTATTTTACCTCGAGTAATTATGAAGTAGAAAATGGTTTATAAACAGGGAAGAAGTAAAGCTAGAATAACTTGATTTAGAAATTGTTTAAATTAAACACTTATACGACTTTGCACCTTTTATTGAATCAGAAATACACCGTAACTTAACACTCAAGTACAAATACAAGTTCAAGTTCAAGTTCTTTATAAATACTGTGGCTTTTCTGTTCATCGGCCAAAATATACCAAGGGTGATGATTATTTTGTTTATTTTCATTTTCCGATTAATGTTTTAACTCTTTCGGTGCCAAATTACCTTTTTAACATATTGGCCCAGCGCCAAATATTAATTACTAATTAAAG
This sequence comes from Mimachlamys varia, assembly GCA_947623455.1. Classification (NCBI taxonomy): domain Eukaryota; kingdom Metazoa; phylum Mollusca; class Bivalvia; order Pectinida; family Pectinidae; genus Mimachlamys; species Mimachlamys varia. Next base: position 14,561,379 of record OX392531.1, on the reverse strand, counting down.
GAATTTTAATTAACAATGTAGTTTTTTTTATTTGTTGGTGCAGGGACATGCTACTTGGTGGATATAAAGTTCAGATGATGCTTCAACAAATGCACCTCATCGCAGGTCATTCAAGGTCAATCAAGGTCATGTAACCTTATCGGCCATCTTGGATTTTCATAATTTGATAAAATTGTTGATTTTCCAGCTATATTTCTTTTTTTTTCACTTATCTGTAGGTTTCAATCTATATTATGAGTGTCTGTATATATATCTACTGATATAATGAAGAATATAAGTGGTGGCAGGCATATATTACAATAGGAAATTAAGTTACCAAAACATGTAATTCTGACATAATATATATATTTATTGCTAAATATAGATTTATGCTTAACACTTTATAGCATTGTTTTAGTTGATGTAGGAACATGCTACTTGATGGATATAAAGTTCAAATGAAGCTTGCGCTGTACCTTTTGGACATTGTTCACATTCAGTCAAGGTCATGCGACCCTGGCAGCCATCTTGGATTTCCAAAGTTTTATGAAAATCTTAAGATTATTGTTTTCAAAATGTCGACTATAATCGACTTTGGCGCTCGTCCTCGCTGTCGACAAAAGTCGACTTTGGCGCCGAAAGAGTTAATTGTTAAAACGATTATGTCATTATAACTCGACAGATCACTACGAAATTTGACAAATTAGTTCGCGTGCACTGCAATTATTTCTCGGTCAATACGATATAATTTTGTCCTTCCTGAGTCTGTACCGGATCGTTTTGTAATTACATCGCATTGCACATCAGACCGAAACAGGGAGTTAGAAAACATATATGTACAACAGTAAAATCAGGTTAAGAGGATAAATTCAAGCCTATCTTTGCGTGAAAAGGTCACGTTGCTTTTCCTGCGTCAAATTAAAAAGATACGCATCGTCATGGTAACCATGGCTCCTTACTTATCAAAAGAAGCTTAGAGGATTCGCGTCTTTCTTTTCACAATAGATTGCATAAATGTAACTTTTCACTAAGTATCGGAACGCGAGGCTAAAACAAGGAGAATACCAAAACGTAAATAAAGCTGTAATACGAACTTAAACTTACTGAAACGAAAAGGGAAAATTAACTAATACATTTTTAAATGAATAACAATAATAAGATCGGGTATTTCGAAAGGGAAACAACAAAACTACAAAGCACGCTAATAAAAAAAACATTAAAATTAAATAGTAATATTTTACACGTCAGCTGCTGGCGAAAAAAAACTTACGTCACAGGGATTCGAGAGATGCAAGTTAATGAAGGACTCGCACAACTAAATAATTTACTTTATTTTATTACTAAACTTTTGAGCTTATAGCTTTAATAGTTGAAGTTCAACACTTGTGACAACTACATAGATTCACAGATACATACATGGCAAAGTTTCAAAGGTCATGTTATTAGGAGTTTACTGGCATTTTAGCTCGCTACAGGCGTCTGTTTCGGACAACCGGAAATTTACATGTCGCACCAGTGAAATGCGACGGGAACACCCTCTGACTTTTGACCCCATATCAATCCGCCATCACATATCAAAATCTACCAAAAGTAGACATTTTTGTATAGTTAGATAAATCTAGATTTTATTCAATGCAGAGTATGTCAACAATTACCTAGTTAAGTTAAATTACTCAGTATCACTGTACTTAGCCGGAACAAATTTTCGGTAGGGACTACAAACGTATGAAGCACTTCGTGATAGGCTGATTTAGTTGTGTGAGTTCTTCTGTATATTTGTGTGATATAAAGATGGACGTTTTTGAGCAAGCTCATAACTGTGCTCCCTTGTTTTGATTAACAATGGTGACTCGGTTTGATGTTTACTTAAATGTGACAGAGATCAAAGATTTACATAGCGGGTGTCGTCGATGAAGCAGAAGACGCCTACTCTTCCGGAACAACTGGTCTTATTCTCTTGTACTTTTACGAGAGTATCCATGTAAATTCTTCCTTTGATTATTTTGTGCCTCTAGTTTAAATTATTTTCCATTCGGATTAGCGTTTTGTAGTATTCTCTGATTTATTTATTCCTATAAGATATTGCCCATTTAGATCACGATTGCAACCCTAATACTCAACCCTAGTATAAATTAACGTTATATAAAGAAATGATTTGTTATAACTTCAAGCATCTGATTGCGACATCTATCACGGAGGTAATTATGCTTAGAGAGAAATATATTAAACTGTCTATGACATGTATACATCATAGTTTTGGGAAGCACGAATGTTACTAGAAAGATGACGTTACATACATCCGGTCTTATTCTTTTGTACTTTTACAAGGGTATCCACTTAAATATTTCATTTGTTCCTATTTTGCGCCTGGTTTAATCGTTTTTGAGTTCAAATTATGACTGTGTTAACGCTTCGGTATTCTCTTTTTTTATTTATTTCTTCAACAGGAACGACAAAAACCAAGAGTTTTTATGGAAACACCCGAAAGATTGTCTGAAGAAAGGATATTTTCTTCTTGACGAAATCATCAAGTGTTTAGAAGGGTAATAGCAAAGTTGTAAAATTTTACATAAGTCTATCATAGCTCTTAATTAGTATGTATATGTTATTTGATGCCATAATCCTTTCAACATTGATTATACTTAACAGTGAAATACATTGTGATATATATGTCATAATCATATCCATTTTTTTCCTCACCAATATGTTACGTATTTTTGTTAGGAAATTTTGAATACGTAGTGTATAGTTATCTATCATATACCCACAATGCTTTTAAATCTGCTTAAAGGCTTAAAGGCCCAATATACGTAACTTTCGGCAAAACTTGAGGCGAAAATCAAGCCTTAATTTTTTTTATATATATAGATTTAGTTAAGATTAACTGATATCAGCAATATTCAAGATTAATTCTTACGCGGTTACCAGTACAGCAGCAGTTGAAACTCGTGATTGTAAACACGCGTCCAGTTTGAATTGTCTTCTAACTGTGGCTTGTTGTTAAAGTGGGCCCCACCTGACTTATTTTCAATTCTTTGGATTTTTCTGTCAATAGTTTCTCTTTAGTTACTGCTCAGGTTTACTTCGTTTTAGACTTATTTTTGCATGGATATCAACTGGATTTTTTTCAGAATTTTTCAGAATCACGAAAAATGTTCTGAAGTTACGTATATTGTGCCTTTAAGGCTACATACTCAGCAGCATGTTTTCATGTATTTGAAACGAAACTGCCGAATTGAATTAACTACGAAATGAACAATTTGGCAAGCTTTACCTTTCGTGTCAAAGGAAACAAGGTATGTCTGTGTAGTCCTAAGTAATTATGTATGTAAATATGTTTAACTTTTAAACTTACTCTGAAAAGGATGTTAAATCTATCTATTTTGTAAGTATAGTATCCTTTTTATTTATTAAGGCATTTACTTTTATATTCTCAAATATTCTATGAGAAGAGTGGGTCATCAGTAATGTTATTCACCATGCATTCTCTTTAAACCCGAATCGGAATGATCAACGTAATTTCAACGAATCGCTATTTGCACGTTTAGATTTTTAAGTGTAATTGCAATAAATCAGACTTTTTGCTTTGTAATTGGTGTCATTGGTTCATTTTATTTTATATATTGTATACTCCCTATGCATACCTTATTTTTATTTAATTTCTTTCTCTGTTGATGAAAATGATTGATTCTCATAATGTGAAATTGTTGAAAAAATAGAAACGGGATACTTTGTTTTGTAAGCAATCAATATCACTCAGCAATAATGTTCATGTATCTTCATTTAGAGATCCAAGTATATTATTTTTGTATGACCTATCTAAGTGCGGTCCTACTATTCTATCTTTCTAGGACTCACACAACTAAATAATTTACTATATGTTATTACTAAGCTTTCGAGCTAATAACTTTAATATTTGAAGCTCAACACTTGTGAAAACTGCCTAAATTCACAGAAACATACATGACAAAGGCTTCAAGGGGCATTTTATGAGGAGTTTACTGGCATATTAGCTCGCTACAGGCGTCTGCTTCGGACAACCGGAAATTTACATGTCAAATCAGTGAAATGGGACGGGAACACCCTCTGACTTTTGACCCCATATCAATCCGCCATCAGAAATCAAAATCTACCAAAAGTATATATTTTTGTAAAGTTAAATATCTACAGATTTCATTCAATGCAAAATAGGTCAACAACTACCTATTTAAATTACTCAGAATCACTGTACTTAGCCGGAACAAATTTTCAGTAGGGACTACAAACGTATGAAACACTTCGTGATAGGCTGATTTAGTTGTGTGAGTCCTTTAATTCTACCTCGTTATCGTAGTATTGGTATTATACGTATCACAGAAGACTGAATACATATGCAAACGTTCACGACCGAATACGAACCGGTTGCAAATCACACTCTCCATTTCACATATCTACTATCTGCAGCGCTTTGAGGCCTCTTTAGAAAGTGTCCGGTAGACTTCTTTAGAACAGTACCAAAAGAGCACGAAATGTCATACCACGTAATTGATTTTAAAATGCTTATGCACACAGACAAGTGTAGCCGTGTAAAGCACTAGTGTAGCCGTGTAAAGCACTAGTGTAGCCGTGTTAAGCACTAGTGTAGCCGTGTTAAGCACTAGTGTAGCCGTGTAAAGCACTAGTGTAGCCATGTAAAGCACTACTGTAGCCGTGTAAAGCACTAGTGTAGCCTTGTAAAGCACTAGTGTAGCTGTGTAAAGCACTAGTGTAGCCATGTAAAGCAAAGTGGATAATAGTACCATCATTAATATCGCCAATGACCACGAGTGGTCAGGATAAAGTAACAATGTTGAACCCCTTATCATAAAATGTATGAGAAAAAAAGTTTGATACAGGAACATTTTGATTTCTCGGAGGTCCTTAACGTATACCGGTCTATAAACTTTAAATATTATACAACATAATAAAATCATTCGTATTACATACATTATTCACTTTTGTTATCCCGGAGGTTAATAAGTTTCTTAAATGTTGAGGGGCCATATTGGCCGAGTGGTTAAGGTGTCCCGACATTCTACCACTCGACCTTCACCTCTGGGTTGCGTGTTCGAAACTCACGCTGGGCAGTTGCCATGTTCTGACCGTAGGTCGGTGGTCGTTCTCGGGGTTCTCTGGCTTTCCTCCACCTCCAAATTCTAACTCGTCCATAAAATAGCCTGGGTGTTCCAAAGACGTAAAACAAAATAAACAAATAAATCAAAGTTTTCTTAATTTTGATATCAAAATCTTTCAGACAACGAAATTTACACTGTAGTTTATAAAATATCTGACCGTAACTAGTTCATGTACCAAACTATTTTGTGTTCCATCACCTGATCACGAATGTCACTGATGGGAAATAGATGGTGTATAATTATCGATTACAGAATTATGGGGTCAATAAAGACATATTAGTATGAACAGCAAATTTCCCTAGGGAGCTTTATATGTATCGTATTATACATCATAATTATTCTGCAGATGATATGAAATTCTATTTTCAGCATCAATGAAATATATTTCTATTTCTAATGTAACTATAAGCATTACTGTCAAGATTTTCGTGTGACCAGAATGATAAGAATAAGGAATCTTCCCTGACGGGCCCCTGAATTGTAATTACTGCCAAGCCTATTTTATTGACATTTCAATGCTAAGTAAGGTTCAATAAGCATGCATCCCGTGCTCTGAGAACATCACGTAGGTATTAGCTGGTATTAACTCTCGCCGCAGACGAAATCACTGTACACACGCTATAGTTGACATTGTGGTACAGACTAGAGATGGGAGGACAACTAACGTTTCCGCGGGTTACCATTCCTGCCAGTCGGGTACATATCATAACCGGTTCCAATACAGGTACGTGCAAGGGCTTTGTAATACCGAAGTTGGTGGTTAACCATTTTTTAAATATATTTTACAAACATTTATATGAGTTTATTTGTAATTTAACTGTTTTACGTTTATCTATCAAAGCACATGATGATAGCCTCTGACCATGATTTGTTTACTGCTCGAGATTTAACCGTAAACTTCATAGTCATCGTTGTCACTTTTGAGTTCTGGAAGCGTATATAGTATATGACCTTTACTGAAATTATTATCAATGAAACAAAAAACAATCTGTATTAACTGTTGTTTAAACCTGATATCTCCTTGTATCATCAATTCCTTGAAGAACGAAAAAGTTATATTGTCCAATATAATGAGTTTGGCATTTTATTGCTTATACATGTACTACAAAATGTATGTGTCTTACATTCATTTTCAAAATGTATGGATTCGATGTCATAGCATACGTTTGAGCAACTAAAAAGACATATGGTTTTTTTTATTTTTTTAATCAACCATTCGAATATCTTGTATATCAATAAACATATATATGTACCCATTATTTTAACACAAACAGGATAACACATTTATTTCATTGTGTCGAAATGTAAGTCTTTTAATGGTGAATCGAACCCTGGTTAATACTATAATGTATTTTTGAGGTTTATTCTAATTTATCCTGTATTTTACGCAGCTCTTCGGAAACATTGTGTGTTCCTCTTTCTGGCCACATGATTCGTGTTCAAAGGAGGGCTAGACATTGAAAAGCTAGTCCTAGTTACACATCCTTCAGTTTCATATACAGAACATGACACCAAGGACCCCACATACTCTTAAGCCATTATCTTCGGTCTTTACTTAAAACCTGTCAATAAGAGTAAAGATCTTAATGATTGTTCTTGATAGTAACACTCTAGCATCTCCATCTTACATATCGCAGTTTTCAAAAGCTAATCTCACGGTACATACTATACACATTTTCATAGTATACGATTATAAAGTATACATAACTAGTTTAATTTTACTTCTAAATACATAAAGTAAAGGGGCTTTACGCACTTGACCCTTCTGCTTTTACATTAGTTTAGAAATTTTGGATTCCCACATTTTGGCCCCTGGCATCACTGAAGAGTCGTAGAAGGACGAAACAGCTGTACGGTGCAGTTAAATTCAATTTTTCGGCATACTGTATCTATTACTAAGTTTGAAAGTTTGCAGTATATGTGTGTGTTACGTTACCTCTCTGAACATTATAACTTTCGTGCTAGACGTCGACGGCTAATGTATCCAAAGTGTGTCCAAAGATTCGGTGAAGGAAGACTATGTATAAGCTTTATCGTTTTCATCATCATTTCTTTAAGATTTTTTTTTTTTTTTTGCGTAATGTGACGGTTGATGTTTGTGATAATGTTTTATTTGTTTTGTTGCTTTTAACCCATTCATTTCTATGTGGACGTAATATTGTTTTAAAATTCACACGGCGATTACGCATACGACGCTTATCTTTGTGAATGTTTAAGAGTCTCGTGTTGTGAATCTGTTTGTAATACATGTGTGTTGCCCTAGTGTTATCGATGCTGATCTCGGGTTATTGCTTTGTTGTAACTCAAGTTGGCGATGGGGTGTAGCAAGTTACTGTTATAATATTATAATACCTATGCCATATACTGTAACGGCAGTTAATGCGGTATTTGACTGTAAAGGGACTCTGGATTATAGTTTACGTAAAACTTCAAAGGTAGCATCTAAGCAATAAATACCACTTTTATATTAAAAATACTATATTTAGTTCATTTTTGAAGAAGAGGAACTGTTTTTAAAGCATTGTAGTGCTTATCTGTTCACTTATTTCTAGTTAAAAATAGATAACGTATATTTATTTAAAACAAAATTCACAAGTCTTCGGAGTTTTATCATTGTTCATGTTCATATCCTATGATTTTCACTTTGTTCGCAGTACGTTCGGGCGATTTCCTACAAACCAGCTTACTTAATGTTTATAAATATAAAAACTGTATTGCATAGTCACCGTTGCATTTATTATTATTTGTCATCATGATGCTTGGGTATTTTCACCGTACCAGTGTGACAAAAATATCAAATATCTAAACTTGCAAAATGAATTTGAGCTAACAAACTCATTTATTGTATTTACAATTCAGCGTAAACCGATTAGCATCATCTTTTCATCGTCATTATTATATTATACAATACAGACAGCTTAGACGCAATACGTTTATATAAGTTGTCTATAAAACTTGCAATGTTATTAAATGACCATCTTTTAAGTAAAATTGACAAAAGCATATTCAGTTAAAGACAAAATCTGATCGCCAAAATTGTCAATATAAAAATATAGGAAGATGGAAGACACTGGGTTAAAGATAATAATAAACAAGAAATTTCTGTATTCCATATTCCTAAAAAAAAAGAATGTGATCATCAGATTAAAGGCCCAATATACGTAACTTTCGACAAAACTTGAAGATTTAGTTAAGATTAACTGATATCAGCAATATTCAAGATGAATTCTTTCGCGGTTACCGGTACAGCAGCGGTTGAAACACGCTATTTGTAAACACGCGTCCATTTCGAACCGTTTTCTACCTTCGGTTTGTTATTGAAGTGGGCCCCACCTGAATTATTTTCAATTCTTTGGATTTTTCTATCAAGAGTTTCTTGTTAGAAACCGCTCAGGTTTACTTCGTTTTAGGCTTATTTTTGCATGGTTATCAACTGGATTTTTTTTTTAGAATTTTTCAGAATCACGAAAATTTCCCTGAAGTTACGTATATTGGGCCTTTAAATATTCAAACGTGCTAGACACCGATAAGTTACAAAACTGAAAACTGAAACAAAATACGATAACCGTAAAACAACACTTGATTTGACCTTATTTTGAACCTTTTGTTAACAACTAGACAACTTTTTTAGTTATATATATATATATGTCTGATTCCAACAGATGATATGAAGACAGTTTCAAATAACTTATTTCAATAATTGACAAGATATGTGATGCACTTCATATTTTAATACGAGAAAAACGTATAGTGCCATTTTAAATGGTGTTGCTTCAATCATTTTTATGATATTTGTTTAAATATGACCACATTTGATTTTAATACAATTGTAATTACAACGATGATCAGGATATGTAATGATTTGACCACTGAAATACATACCTCAATTAAAGCATTTATTACTTGAGAGAGAGTAGGTTTATTTATAATCCCAGAAATAGAGAACTATATGAATTCAAATTTGTTAAAAATCGACAAATTCATATAAAAGTCGTGATTGAGAAAAAAAATATTATTATATTATAATATAACTAGCACCGGTCATAATTTTTATTATTGTTATTTATATTATACTTATTTCTCGATAACACTTTTAATGCTATTTTTCGCTTTTGCATTCAATAACAATGAAGGAATTTTAATATAAAAGATCGACAGTTTGAAAAAAAAAAAAACAAACAATAACAAACATTCAGTTATGATACATTAAAAGAAAAGTAAAAGAATGGTCAACATTTTGACATACATATCTTAAATTTTAAATTTTAATGATTATGACAACGTTCTTTAACTTGTTACGTCACTATTCTTGATATAAAAACGTTATCCTAATTTGCCCTAGTGTTGTCAAAAGTCATTTGTTTTTATCACTATAAATCAAGCATTAAAACGATTTTAAGCAAAAGACTTTCATTTTCGTTTATTTTTCTCTTTCTTTTAAATCTAGAGATTTATTCAAAGCTAGCAATTCAAGTCAACAAAACTTGAATTTCCTTTATCATATCTAACTTTATGTATTGTTGTTATTGAAGGCATTGGATACGAGACAGCAAAATGGATAGCCATGCTTGGAGGAACCGTAATCATGGCATGTAGATCGAAGAGCAGAGCAGAAGAGGTAAGTTCATGAAAGAGTAGTCCAACTTCAATTGTATTGCATAAGGCGAGAGTAAAAAGACCGCAATAAATTTATTTGAATTAAGATATTGAGCTAATAAATGAAAATTAGAACATAACAGTATTTATTGGTAAAGTAAACAGAAAATATGTTAACATGCACGCAAAGAGCTGTCCAAGAAGGCAATCGAACGCCTATTATCTAAACAGCATTGTAGTATTCTATCATATTGTGAGATGCGGCCAATGTTATATAAACTGCTTGAAATTTTTAGTCTCGGAGATTTACTGAAGCCGTAGTATAAACAGTATTTTATTTTTCAAACAGTTCACACAGTATATTGGGGATTGGAAAAAAAATCCTCTCCTTGATGACCACTGTTATCTCAATTGTGTAGTGACATGGTTCATAATATAGACACCTTCGCAATACACGATCAGGGGCGTAGCTTCCTATACGCGGGTACGCAGGTGCGTACATACAATTTTCCTAAAAAAAAAAATACCAAAAAGAAATGAGACTATAATATTGTAGAAGAAAATGAGCTTTTTATTCTTTAATTCATTATACTTGAAATTTGATACTAGAACACGTTAGAATGCTCCAAAGACCTTTATTTCTTGGTGGATATCCCTAGACTCCCTTTCCGGGAGGTGGACGTATCCCCCTCCCTTACCCACTCCCTCCTAGCGCTTTAGGTGCTGTCTTCGGCACCACATCTGCGTACACTACAGCCCGAGCTACGTCACTGACGATTTAAGATTGACAAATACACATTCTGTGCTTTGATTCATAGTTTAAAGGGGTGTTACGCACTTGGCCATTTTGTTAATTCGGTCGTTTAGAAAATGTCCAACCTTTTAACTCCTAGCATCACTGACGAGTACTTGAAGGAGTAAACATATGTATGATGCAATGTAATTTATGGGTATCTGTTACTAATTAAAAAAGTGCAGCGTGCGTGTGTGTTACGTCATCTCTCCGATGTGTTGACTATTGCAAATCTGCTTATCAATAATTATTCAGCTTGAGTCGGTTGCGTGTGAAGACTATATTGTACGATAAAAAACATAGCGGCTTAGATAGCATGATTAATAATATCATACAGAGCTAAGTGCACCTGACGGTTAAAAACCCTGCATAAAAAATATGTGTTTCCATGTACATGCCTACGATGTGCAATGACTCAGTGCAGCGTCTTGAGAGGTGTCCAACTATTTATACAGATACGATTCCGAACTCCTAAGAAGATAAAAAAAAATTTCGTGTTTAATCATACAAGGTCGTGTTAGGCTGATGATCCAGCAAATTGAAGAAGGATGGGGCGTTTATACGTTATATGACTTTTATTGAGGTCTTGAGGTCAATTGTAATTTAGTAACTATTTGAAATTTTATGAACAGGTCAATTCTTTTCTCTCTTACATGGACCGTATTACTTTGATGCATTTTTTCCCTCTGATGCGAAACATTTTAAAACTATTGCTGAAGGAGTTTTGATTTACGCATAATATCTGCTCATGTTTGTGTTGGACTCTTTTGCAGGCAATTGCCCGGATGAACCGGGAGTATGATGCAGAAAGGACAAAGGGATCCCTCGGAGGTCTCGACGGCACCCCTCAGCTTAACGTGTTCTTCATGAAGCTAGATTGTAGTTCTCTCAAATCAACCATGGAATTCATTGACGAATTCAAGAAAACTGGTCTAAAACTTCACGTTTTAATCTGTAACGCTGGAATTGGAATGCATAATCAGGGTAATAAAAATGTGCCTTATTTATTTATCATTTGAAAAGATAAAAAAATTTAATTGGTACACAAAACTTTTTTTTTTTCCGGGTTTAGCCATTATCAGAATTACTGTAAACGTCCATGTTTAAGCGGTTACTATTTCAGCGATTTTCGATCAGTAAGTTTTTCGCGAAATCATGATTACACTACTTGTAATAACAGTTTCTGTATATTTTATTCTATAGAAAGTACTCTTGTTGTTCCATTCCATCATTGCACCTATCTGTTTTAAATTGGTTGTGCGGTAAAATTAAAATATGTGCACAAATATTGGCACGTTTACAGTTATATGACCAGCTATGTCCCCATGTAACCGTGAGATTCTTGTGAGATTTTTATGCTTAAAAAAATACCCTGAATGAACCAATCATCTGTGGGTATCTTATAAGAGGAATTCAATTCTCACTGTCGACTCTCATGTTTCTAGTTTACTTTTTCTCTCGAGTATACGAGTTTTTTCACACGAAACTCAAAGAAGTTCACTCCAAACTCGGGACTCAGATAAAAACCATACTCATATTTTTTCCACCTTAAGATGATTTAATCCTTACAAAGATAGTATTTTAGTATAGTCATTTTCAAAATGATATATTTCCTACTAGTAAGAATATATTAATCCACCATATAGGCTATACCATTGAAATCATGTTCTTTGCAAACTTCAAATTGTGAACGATTCTGATGCTCTATTCATTTGTTTTGTAGCTTTTACTGAGGATGACAACGAAATTCATTTCCAGGTGAGCTTCATATAATATGTTGTTAAAAGTATCTTTTAGGATTATAACCAATCATAATTATAACCTTACTCTTATGCTGTACCTTACACTTAGACATAACGTAACGTCCAGATTTCTTCATCGACAATCACATCGGTTCTCGAGTTTTCAGTATTTTTACTTTATTCAAATTACTGCTTCAAGAGACATTTAAGGAAAGACTTCTAAATTAGATAAATCAGATTAAGCTTTCTGAGAACCCAGTTGAGGCAAAGAAAACTTTGGAACCCTCGAGTAAAAGTAGAGTCGTAATATTCATCGAAAAGAAAGTAGCTAGTTTATATGTCTTGATTAAATACAATATCATTATCGCATCATTATACATATCGCCGTTGATTCATTTCAAATCCATGATGATGATACAGCAAAAACTCGATATATTGACATTGTTTCGTACAGAGAAAGTTTAGCGTTTTTAATGACTAGATACATTGACAATAAAGATGAATTTGTAACTTTCAAAGTAAATGACATCATCGACTTCGTATGCACAAAAAGGTGTATTATGTTAGTGTTGTTAGTATGGGGCAGTCTTCAGATACTGGTCATTAGTCAGTGTTATTATTTTGGGAATTCCAGTTTTTCTCTAACACGATAACCTGACATGTCCTTAAATTACCATAACTGTTTAATATGACGTAAAAAACAAACAAAATAAACCAAACCGAAATAATAATGGCAAATTAACCAATAAACTTTCCTGTAGAACAAATGTTAATCAGATCAATTGATAACGATGAATGTATATTTCTATATCGCAGGTGAACTATCTGAGCCACTTCCTGATTGCCGCCCATCTACTTCCGCTTATGAAGCGATCAGGAGATGACTGTCGCATAGTTCTTGTGTCCAGTATGCTGCACAGTCTCGCCAAATTCGAACTTTCAACCATCCACGGACGACAATACTCCCCACGTAACTTCGATAGACTGCAATACTATGGTCGTTCAAAACTCTACCAGGTAAAACCATAATTGATGTCTATTGTTCTCATTGAAACAGCTTTAGGATTGTTTTGTATCCCTACAAAATTTTATAGACCATACATCATTTTATTGGTCTGACTGGCTTGCTTCGTAAGTTTTGTCCTCAGCTTTAGGTTGAAAACTGATATAATGTTAAAACTCCTTCTCCATACGCATTGGGTTTTTCTTCAAGACACCGACTTTTTTTTATACAAGTGCCACACACGGAATGTTAACTGCTGTTAGCGCAATATCGGTAAATTGGGGGTCTTGCCTATTGTTTAAATAAAAGTCATAGACAGAGGAGTTTGCATGTCGTAAAAAGGTCTAGACATCATAGGCAGAGTATCATAGAAGTCGTTGACGAAAGATTTCGACCTGTTGAAAAAAGGTGTCGCGAAGAAATGATTTTAGTAATACTAATGTATGTCTTCTTTTTTTCTAAGATTATGCAAATGTACAGCATGAATCGACGACTCCGAAGCTCAAACGTCACTGTAACGTCATTGCACCCAGGAGTTGTACGAACGGAACTGGAGAGAAATTTTAAAGACTTTCCTACGATGAGGATGGGCATGTTCATGGCAAAACTGATTGGTGAGAAAAAGCATATTTGTAGTTAATTTGTCTATGTAAATAAGAAGTTCTGACAATCTTCAGCGTTTTTCCTATTCTGTTATTCTGGGAGGTCTTGAATCAGTCATACCCAGTCCTAAAATACAGCGGTACTTAGCTACACCTGAACAATAATAGTCCGTAAGTAAGACGGCAAACTAGATATCCTTTATGTACAATTCAATGTAAATGTCTTGTTGGAAGGGTTCAAATACCTATTTTTTTTCTGCTGAAAAACCGAATTAGACTTCACTGCACTCGAATTATTGTAGGCCATTTACCCCATTTTACCAAAAACTTGCGATTGAAATATTCAAAACAATTTTGATTGATTAAACAATATCTTTAAGACGAGTAAAATATCATCATGATCTGTTCTGATACATTTAAAACCATTGGAACCTAGACCTGCATTGTTATGGTAACTTTCTAATCATTCTTTTCATTAGGATACTCGATAACCCCTTTTGAGGGAGCGCAGACGACCCTGAACGCGGCCATTAATCCTGATTTAGCCGGAGTAAGGGATGTGTATTTTGTCAAATGTAGAGGCGAGTGTCCGGCAGAGGCTGCAAGGTGGGTGTCGCCAATTGTAATCTGTAAATCTGTAACAGGTCATTGATCCAAAAATGTATCTTAAATGCAAGCATCTAGCAAATACAATTTTTAATCACGATTAACCATGTGAAGTTTCTTTTGTATATATACCGTCAGTAGTTTCTGAGAAAATTGTGGACGACATGCTTTGGTGGGAAGAGGAATACAAAGCATAATAAGAAACGCAGTAAAACTTATAAATTTCCCACGTTGTGTTTGAGAGACTTCTAGGTAACGGACACAAAAACACAACTTTGTATATAATTTTATAGTGATAGATTTGTATTTTGATGTTTTTATAAATATCTTAAAAGATTTATTAAAACCTTTCCTAAATATTCGTATATCATATTCATATCTCACTCGACTGGTTCCGTTGTTTTGTAGGAACGTTGCCTACCAGGAGTCTCTGTGGCAGTACACCCTTGATAGCCTGGATTGTTACCTCACAGACGATATCAAGAGCGAGCTGGACGGCAACATCAAGAGCAACCTCAAACGGGGTTCCGTACGATGGTCACCGTAACAACACGTTTAAAAGTGTTCCGAACTCCATGCTTAATAGTACCAAGTAAAGGCTAAAGCTTCAATGCTTGGTACCACTGTACTCTTTACTAAGCAATGTACCTATATTTTTAGGAATGATTGTTATTTATCCATACTGGACAAGGTGTAATGCTTTTCAACAAGCGGGCGTTTTCCTGGTTTAGCTAGATCGGTCTTATTCAAATTATATCTTAGCACCGCTTCCATTACTTGATATGTCATACGGAAGACCTTACCTTTTTCCCATTAAGGATCACCTTTATAGGAGCCAATCAGACGACAACTTACGCTTTCCTAGAAGTGATTATGTAACGGTACAGAACACACCTGTCACACTTAAAACTAGAGAGTACCGTGAGAGGTCAGCCATGGTTACGATATACACTAAACACCGGTGAACGGCAGGAGATGTCACCCACGACCTCGATAATCTAAGAGTGTCGTGAGAAGTCATCAAAAAAGCAAAAATCTGCGAGTGTCACGAGAGGTCCTCTAGGGCACCGAAAACCTAAGAGTGTAGGGTCATTTCATATCTGACATAAAAAAAGGCTGACAGTTTCGCGAGAGGTCACCCATAAAATCAAAATGCTGAGAGTGGCGTCAGATCTCAGTAAGGATATAAAATAAAGCCCTAGAGTGCAGTAAGAGGTCCTGAATGACACGACAGTAAACATAACTACCTTTACAAGGAAATACATCTAGTCGGTTTTTGTGTTTGTTTCGAGACAAGAGAGACCTCTGTTCCGGCTTAATTATAGCAAAAAAAGTTCAACAACTTGAAGCATAGATTATTAGATGACAGACCAAGCAATAACTGGATCGAAACGTAAAAGAACGTCACTACGATAACGGTTGAAAGCAAAAGTTTTCTCGCGTTTTGATTGGCATGCTAGAAGTACAATAATTATTGTACTTGGCCATGAGTGTGATCCTTGACGAGATATTTTTGGGAACCAACTCGACAAATTAATTAAAGGGAGGGTGCTAAGATATGATTTTAATTTCGAGCTTGATTAGCTCTTACAGTAGGCTTATCTGTCAGTTCTCTAAAGGTCAGCACTTGAAGTATTGGTAAAAATTTAGGTAACTGCGTCATATGTAGATATTATACAAATTAAGTAATTATTTTAGTGATAGTCAGAATATTTTTCTGTAAATTAGAGTTACTGCATTCTTCATGAAAGATAATAATCGTGCTAACACGATTTCAGAAAATGAAAGTATTAATGTTGATATTCCACGCAGTTAAACATCTTGGGCAGACAACAATTAATTAACTTTATGACGATGGTATTCATGTTGTCATCGTGATATCGGGAATGAGTCTGGCAGAGTCATTTGCGAGCATTGTCTTCTTTTTTTGGTTTTGTTTTTTGAGTGACAATTAAATGTCAGATTTGTTAAGTACGAAAGTCAGATTGGATGATTATGAACATGAGAATACGAATACTTGTTATGATATTTAAAGCTTTGTAAATGTACTTTCAAGTGATAGTATATGTTTGTTTGTTTGTTTGTTTGATTTGAGGTTCACAGTTTTAATGTGACCTATAACCCGAACGGTTCTGATGAACGACGGTTGGTGCCCCCTTGATCTTGTGCATTGCCATATACACATGCATAAAGCGATTGGATGATACAGATTTTGTGATAATGAAATGCATTTTGTATAAAGTGGGGGGATTTATTGAGCAAGGTCCAATTTCACGATGTTCTGTAATAAGAACATCTTCGTTTCGTATACAGATTTTGTATGTGGGCTTACTGGATAGCAATCGCTGATACAGGTTTTGTATGTGGGCTTACTGGATAGCAATCACTAATACAGGTTTCTGAAATGACATGATAAAAAGGAGGTGTACTAATGATGCCTAGGACGACGAAATAGTCATATCATTTATATCTTAATTATGTTTATTTTTGCTGCATTCATAAAGTAGACCATTTTAATAAAGGTTGATATATTGTTCTAGTATTAGCACTAACTCAGTATGGTTTCTTAATGTGATGCTTTCAAGAGATGATTTTAAACTTGATTTATTATTATTTTAAACATTTGTATTATATCATTATTCCGAGTTCCTTAAATAGATCGTTTTGTCGGAATAAGATTGTAGTGTTATTCGACTATTCGACTTACGTGAGCTATTGTTTGGTGTACCGTTTGGTCATAACTGACAAAACACTTCGAATTGAATGAAGTCTTCGAGTTATACAAGCTCTCGGGATAACGAGGTTTGACTGTTATATATCATTTATTCGGTGTAAATATGAACGTTATATACCAGACTGAGTGTATTTCTCTTTGATTAATTAATCATTATACATAGCATAACTGCCTTCGCTATTTACAGATTGTGAATACGTAACCTAAGCACATATTCTACAATTGCTTGACTAAGTGTTCGGAAAATATGTATGCATAAAAAAATGTTATAATTATTTCCTTCATTTTAATAATTATGTGGTCAATATGAATATCATTCTATTGATTTCAAAATCATTTATTTCTTAGAATTAAAACATGATGAATCAGAAATGAAATTTTTGTCTTATTTCCTGATTTCTTGAAACAGTACCTGACAAACTGTCCCCTTATGCTGTCAAGTATTTACAAGTTTGTATAACGAAAATATGATATTTTATATAGATACCTACTGTTATATATATACAGTTTATTGCTGATATCATTTCCGTGAATTATTCAAAAATTAACATGTATATAATCATGTTTTCTAGATAAACTAACAGGTATATAATCATGTTGTCTAGATAAACTAACAGGTATATAATCATATTGTCTAGATAAACTAACAGGTATATAATCATATTGTCTAGATAAACTAACAGGTATATAATCATATTGTCTAGATAAACTAACAGGTATATAATCATGTTGTCTAGATAAACTAACAGGTATATAATCATATTGTCAAGATAAACTAACAGGTATATAATCATGTTTTCTAGATAAACTAACAGGTATATATAAGGATTGTACCTCATTTTGACTGCGTATACGGTAGTATGCCCGCAGTTGCCAACGAACATATTTTATGGTGCGCGTTAGCGCTCCATAGTGAATATGTTCGTTGCCAACTCCGGGCATACTACCGTATACGCAGTCAAAATGAGGTACAATCCTTATATTTACACCATTATTAATTTCCAAGTGCTATACGAAGAAAAAAACATTCGAAGCGGGTTGCTAAGATGGTAACTACGATGGCCGTGGTTGCTAAGATAATATAGTCCCATTGGATTTCATTAATATATTGGTTGATTTAGAAAATACACTGTGAACAACACTATTTTTCTTCATAACATCATATGCAAATTTGGTATTAAATAATATTTCTAGCAAGTCGATTTTTTTCTTTATTTATAACGGTCGTTATGTACACGCATTGACACAGTGATCTGGTTGTGACGCGGTCCGACGTCAGACGTCACAACTGCAAGGCGCCGCCATGTTTGCGTTAACGTCAAATAATTTCGAATGCGCATCATTTGTAATCAAAAGTTTGCGAGAAACT
This sequence comes from Mimachlamys varia, assembly GCA_947623455.1. Taxonomy (NCBI): domain Eukaryota; kingdom Metazoa; phylum Mollusca; class Bivalvia; order Pectinida; family Pectinidae; genus Mimachlamys; species Mimachlamys varia. The sequence goes on along the minus strand of OX392531.1, from coordinate 14,542,802 downwards.
ATTTATTGTTTAATCAAAAGAAATTGATTCCATATATGTTCCATGTTTCAAAATGGTGCAGGAACCAAACAATGGCCGACCGCGAATACTTATTTTTCTGAAGCGTGAACGACGCCATATTTAAACAAATATCAATCCGCCGAGCCTTTTTTCACTGCGTATACGGTAATATATTCGCAGTCAGAGTTTACTAAGCTCAAGAAGGGAGAGGTGTAAACATAATCATATTGTCTAGATAAACTAACAGGTATATAATCATATTGTCTAGATAAACTAACAGGTATAATCATGTTTTCTAGATAAACTAACAGGTATATTATCATATTGTCTAGATAAACTAACATGTATATAATCATGTTTTCTAGATTAACTAACAGGTATATAATCATGTTTTCTAGATAAACTAACAGGTATATAATCATGTTTTCTAGATACACTAACAGGTATATAATCATGTTTTCTAGATAAACTAACAGGTATATAATCATATTGTCTAGATTAACAAACAGGTATATAATCATATTGTCTAGATAAACAAAAACAACGGATACACAAACATGTGGATTAGATAAACAGAAATTTAATCAAGGGGAGGAGGACGTTATAATTCAGCTGTGGGTTTATTTTATATTAATTCAACCAATGTCATATGTCGGTTTAATTATGTCTCTAGATGTATCGCATTAAGTCTACATTTCATTATCATAAATCAGATTTAAAGTCATCTAGATTAGTTTATGTCATCTCGCAAATAATCCGCTTATTTGGAAAAGTTGATTAAGTAAGCGACATTTGGACTGAATCATTATCTGGCATTGTTTGTGATTTGTTTTAACTTTTATTGATTAATATTGTTTATAACAGGAATGTGCCACTATATTCAATTAACTGATGATTTGTTCATAGAACTATTGAAAGAGCATGTATAGCATGATAAAAAGAACAACAATTTTAGGATAGCAAACATTGAGATTTAAAAGATATGTTTTCCTGCGCGGGTTATAATTGAACTGGAACAAAGCTTGCAACAATGCTTAGTGTACAATGTAGCATATCTGTAGGGGAAATTACTGTATTTAACGCATGAAATTGAGAAATAAAGGGAAAAAAGGAAAACTCATAACGCCTTGATTAATCAGTCAATAAAGACACAAATGCCCCAAATGACTGCCGATAGGAGGCTCAATCCGAAATTTGAACATATCCAATTATTTTATTTTATTATGATATTAGTTTCCTATTTTCAATTTTCAGGCCTACAACGGCAAATAGCTGTCACACAATAGGAAATTTGCAAAAATAAAAAAAAAAACAAAAAACATTTCGGTATGACCACGCTTCTGTATGATCTGATTTAATTTCTTTAGCACTGGTGATGGTCGACGGAATGTGCGAAGGCCAACCAACTCAAAAGTAGTGGCCGTAGTTGCGATGAGCACTAGAGTCAGTATCTAGTATAAACTCTCTCACGGCAAAATTGGAGCAAATGTGAGTAGGTCCTTTAACTCATTACCGGGTAGATAGATAATTAGGTGAGGGTCAATCCAGGGGCAGATGACCAGACGGTGAGTCAGATGATTTCCTTTGTGTTGAGTTTTCCTGGGGTCGGGATGTAACACGAGGGAGAGTGCAGGGGTAGACTATGGTACAGACTGTGTCGGACAGTGTAGGGGTAGACTATGGTACAGGATGTGTCGGACAGTGTAGGGTAGACTATGGTACAGGATGTGTAGGACAGTGTAGGGTAGACTATGGTACAGGATGTGTAGGACAGTGTAGGGTAGACTATGGTACAGGATGTGTAGGACAGTGTAGGGTAGACTATGGTACAGGATGTGTCGGAGAGTGTAGGGTAGACTATGGTACAGGATGTGTCGGACAGTGTAGGGGTAGACTATGGTACAGGATGTGTAGGACAGTGTAGGGGTAGACTATGGTACAGGATGTGTCGGACAGTGTAGGTGTAGACTATGGTACAGGATGTGTCGGACAGTGTAGTGGTAGACTATGGTACAGGATGTGTCGGACAGTGTAGGGTAGACTATGGTACAGGATGTGTCGGACAGTGTAGGGGTAGACTATAATACAGGATGTGTCGGACAGTGTGGGGGTAGACTATTGTACAGGATGTGTCGGACAGTGTAGGGGTAGACTATGGTACAGGATGTGTCGGACAGTGTAGGTGTAGACTATGGTACAGGATGTGTCGGACAGTGTAGGGTAGACTATGGTACAGGATGTGTTGGACAGTGTAGGGTAGACTATGGTACAGGACGTGTCGGACAGTGTAGGGGTAGACTATGGTACAGGATGTGTCGGACAGTGTAGGGGTAGACTATGGTACAGGATGTGTCGGACAGTGTAAGGGTAGACTATGGTACAGGATGTGTCGGACAGTGTAGGGGTAGACTATGGTACAGGATGTGTCGGACAGTGTAGGGGTAGACTATGGTACAGGATGTGTCGGACAGTGTAGGGGTAGACTATGGTACAGGATGTGTTGGACAGTGTAGGGGTAGACTATGGTACAGGATGTGTCGGACAGTGTAGGGGTAGACTATGGTACAGGATGTGTCGGACAGTGTAAGGGTAGACTATGGTACAGGATGTGTCGGACAGTGTAGGGGTAGACTATGGTACAGGATGTGTCGGACAGTGTAGGGGTAGACTATGGTACAGGATGTGTTGGACAGTGTAGGGGTAGACTATAATACAGGATGTGTCGGACAGTGTAGGAGTAGACTATGGTACAGGTTGTGTCAGACAGTGTAGGGGTAGACTATGGTACAGGATGTGTCGGACAGTGTAGGGGTAGACTATGGTACAGGATGTGTTGGACAGTGTAGGGGTAGACTATGGTACAGGATGTGTCGGACAGTGTAGGGGTAGACTATGGTACAGGATGTGTTGGACAGTGTAGGGGTAGACTATGCTGTAGGATGTGTTGGACAGTGTAGGGGTAGACTATGGTACAGGATGTGTCGGACAGTGTAGGGATAGACTATGGTACAGGATGTGTCGGACAGTGTAGGGGTAGGCTATGGTACAGGATGTGTAGGACAGTGTAGGGGTAGACTATGGTACAGGCTGTGTTGGACAGTGTAGGGGGAGACTATAGTACAGGATGTGTCGGACAGTGTAGGGGTAGACTATGGTACAGGATGTGTCGGACAGTGTAGGGGTAGACTATGGTACAGGATGTGTCGGACAGTGTAGGGGTAGACTATTGTACAGGATGTGTCGGACAGTGTAGGGGTAGACTATTGTACAGGATGTGTCGGACAGTGTAGGGGTAGACTATTGTACAGGTTGTGTCGGACAGTGTAGGGGTAGACTATGGTACAGAATTGTCGGACAGTGTAGGGTAGACTATGGTACAGGATATGTCGGACAGTGTAGGGGTAGACTATGGTACAGGATGTGTCGGACAGTGTAGGGGTAGACTATGGTACAGGATGTGTAGGACAGTGTAGGGGTAGACTATTGTACAGGTTGTGTCGGACAGTGTAGGGGTAGACTATGGTACAGGATATGTCGGACAGTGTAGGGGTAGACTATGGTACAGGATGTGTCGGACAGTGTAGGGGTAGACTATGGTACAGGATGTGTCGGACAGTGTAGGGGTAGACTATGGTATAGGATGTGTCGGACAGTGTAGGGGTAGACTATGGTACAGGATATGTCGGACAGTGTAGGGGTAGACTATGGTACAGGATATGTCGGACAGTGTAGGGGTAGACTATGGTACAGGATGTGTCGGACAGTGTAGGGGTAGACTATGGTACAGGATGTGTCGGACAGTGTAGGGGTAGACTATGGTATAGGATGTGTCGGACAGTGTAGGGGTAGACTATGGTACAGGATATGTCGGACAGTGTAGGGGTAGACTATGGTACAGGTTGTGTCGGACAGTGTAGGTGTAGACTATGCTACAGGATGTGTCGGACAGTGTAGGAGTAGACTATGGTACAGGATGTGTCGGACAGTGTAGGGGTAGACTATAATACAGGATGTGTCGGACAGTGTAGGGGTAGACTATTGTACAGGATGTGTCGGACAGTGTAGGGGTAGACTATGGTACAGGATGTGTCGGACAGTGTAGGGGTAGACTATGGTACAGGATGTGTCGGACAGTGTAGGGGTAGACTATGGTACAGGATGTGTAGGACAGTGTAGGGGTAGACTATGGTACAGGATGTGTCGGACAGTGTAAGGGTAGACTATGGTACAGGATGTGTCGGACAGTGTAGGGGTAGACTATGGTACAGGATGTGTCGGACAGTGTAGGGGTAGACTATGGTACAGGATGTGTCGGACAGTGTAGGGGTAGACTATGGTACAGGATGTGTCGGACAGTGTAAGGGTAGACTATGGTACAGGATGTGTCGGACAGTGTAGGGGTAGACTATGGTACAGGATGTGTCGGACAGTGTAGGGGTAGACTATGGTACAGGATGTGTCGGACAGTGTAGGGGTAGACTATGGTACAGGATGTGTTGGACAGTGTAGGGGTAGACTATGGTACAGGATGTGTCGGACAGTGTAGGGGTAGACTATGGTACAGGATGTGTCGGACAGTGTAAGGGTAGACTATGGTACAGGATGTGTCGGACAGTGTAGGGGTAGACTATGGTACAGGATGTGTCGGACAGTGTAAGGGTAGACTATGGTACAGGATGTGTCGGACAGTGTAGGGGTAGACTATGGTACAGGATGTGTCGGACAGTGTAAGGGTAGACTATGGTACAGGATGTGTTGGACAGTGTAGGGGTAGACTATGGTACAGGATGTGTCGGACAGTGTAAGGGTAGACTATGGTACAGGATGTGTCGGACAGTGTAGGGGTAGACTATGGTACAGGATGTGTCGGACAGTGTAGGGGTAGACTATGGTACAGGATGTGTCGGACAGTGTAGGGGTAGACTATGGTACAGGATGTGTTGGACAGTGTAGGGGTAGACTATGGTACAGGATGTGTCGGACAGTGTAGGGGTAGACTATGCTACAGGATGTGTCGGACAGTGTAGGGTAGACTATGGTACAGGATGTGTCGGACAGTGTATGGTTAGACTATGGTACAGGATGTGTCGGACAGTGTAGGGGTAGACTATTGTACAGGATGTGTCGGACAGTGTAGGGGTAGACTATTGTACAGGTTGTGTCGGACAGTGTAGGGGTAGACTATGGTACAGAATTGTCGGACAGTGTAGGGTAGACTATGGTACAGGATATGTCGGACAGTGTAGGGGTAGACTATGGTACAGGATGTGTCGGACAGTGTAGGGGTAGACTATGGTACAGGATGTGTAGGACAGTGTAGGGGTATACTATTGTACAGGTTGTGTCGGACAGTGTAGGGGTAGACTATGGTACAGGATATGTCGGACAGTGTAGGGGTAGACTATGGTACAGGATGTGTCGGACAGTGTAGGGGTAGACTATGGTACAGGATGTGTCGGACAGTGTAGGGGTAGACTATGGTATAGGATGTGTCGGACAGTGTAGGGGTAGACTATGGTACAGGATATGTCGGACAGTGTAGGGGTAGACTATGGTACAGGATATGTCGGACAGTGTAGGGGTAGACTATGGTACAGGATGTGTCGGACAGTGTAGGGGTAGACTATGGTACAGGATGTGTCGGACAGTGTAGGGGTAGACTATGGTATAGGATGTGTCGGACAGTGTAGGGGTAGACTATGGTACAGGATATGTCGGACAGTGTAGGGGTAGACTATGGTACAGGTTGTGTCGGACAGTGTAGGTGTAGACTATGCTACAGGATGTGTCGGACAGTGTAGGAGTAGACTATGGTACAGGATGTGTCGGACAGTGTAGGGGTAGACTATAATACAGGATGTGTCGGACAGTGTAGGGGTAGACTATTGTACAGGATGTGTCGGACAGTGTAGGGGTAGACTATGGTACAGGATGTGTCGGACAGTGTAGGGGTAGACTATGGTACAGGATGTGTCGGACAGTGTAGGGGTAGACTATGGTACAGGATGTGTAGGACAGTGTAGGGGTAGACTATGGTACAGGATGTGTCGGACAGTGTAAGGGTAGACTATGGTACAGGATGTGTCGGACAGTGTAGGGGTAGACTATGGTACAGGATGTGTCGGACAGTGTAGGGGTAGACTATGGTACAGGATGTGTCGGACAGTGTAGGGGTAGACTATGGTACAGGATGTGTCGGACAGTGTAAGGGTAGACTATGGTACAGGATGTGTCGGACAGTGTAGGGGTAGACTATGGTACAGGATGTGTCGGACAGTGTAGGGGTAGACTATGGTACAGGATGTGTCGGACAGTGTAGGGGTAGACTATGGTACAGGATGTGTTGGACAGTGTAGGGGTAGACTATGGTACAGGATGTGTCGGACAGTGTAGGGGTAGACTATGGTACAGGATGTGTCGGACAGTGTAAGGGTAGACTATGGTACAGGATGTGTCGGACAGTGTAGGGGTAGACTATGGTACAGGATGTGTCGGACAGTGTAAGGGTAGACTATGGTACAGGATGTGTCGGACAGTGTAGGGGTAGACTATGGTACAGGATGTGTCGGACAGTGTAAGGGTAGACTATGGTACAGGATGTGTTGGACAGTGTAGGGGTAGACTATGGTACAGGATGTGTCGGACAGTGTAAGGGTAGACTATGGTACAGGATGTGTCGGACAGTGTAGGGGTAGACTATGGTACAGGATGTGTCGGACAGTGTAGGGGTAGACTATGGTACAGGATGTGTCGGACAGTGTAGGGGTAGACTATGGTACAGGATGTGTTGGACAGTGTAGGGGTAGACTATGGTACAGGATGTGTCGGACAGTGTAGGGGTAGACTATGCTACAGGATGTGTCGGACAGTGTAGGGTAGACTATGGTACAGGATGTGTCGGACAGTGTATGGTTAGACTATGGTACAGGATGTGTTGGACAGTGTAGGGTAGACTATGGTACAGGATGTGTCGGACAGTGTAGGGGTAGACTATGATACAGGATGTGTCGGACAGTGTAGGGGTAGACTATGGTGTAGGATGTGTTGGACAGTGTAGGGTAGACTATGGTACAGGATGTGTTGGACAGTGTAGGGGTAGACTATGGTACAGGATGTGTCGGACAGTGTAGGGGTAGACTATGGTACAGGATGTGTTGGACAGTGTAGGGGTAGACTATGGTACAGGATGTGTCGGAGAGTGTAGGGGTAGACTATGGTGCAGGATGTGTCGGACAGTGTAGGGGAAGACTATGGTACAGGATGTGTCGGACAGTGTAGGGGTAGACTATAGTACAGGATGTGTGGGACAGTGCAGTGGTAGACTATGGTACAGGATGTGTCGGACAGTGTAGGGATAGACTATGGTACAGGATGTGTCGGAGAGTGTAGGGGTAGACTATGGTACAGGATGTGTAGGACAGTGTAGGGGTAGACTATGGTACAGGATGTGTAGGACAGTGTAGGGGTAGACTATGGTACAGGATGTGTAGGACAGTGTAGGGGTAGACTATGGTACAGGATGTGTTGGACAGTGTAGGGGTAGACTATGGTACAGGATGTGTCAGACAGTGTATGGTTAGACTATGGTACAGGTTGTGTCGGACAGTGTAGGGGTAGACTATGCTGTAGGATGTGTTGGACAGTGTAGGGTAGACTATGGTACAGGATGTGTCGGACAGTGTAGGGGTAGACTATGGTACAGGATGTGTCGGACAATGTAGGGGTAGACTATGGTACAGGATGTGTCGGACAGTGTAGGGGTAGACTATGGTACAGGATGTGTCGGACAGTGTAGGAGTAGACTATGGTACAGGATGTGCCGGACAGTGTAGGGGTAGACTATGGTACAGGATGTGTCTGACAATGTAGGTGTAGACTATGGTACAGGATGTGTCGGACAGTGTAGGGTAGACTATGGTACAGGATGTGTCGGAGAGTGTAGGTGTAGACTATGGTACAGGATGTGTCGGACAGTGTAGGGGTAGACTATGGTACAGGATGTGTCGGACAGTGTAGGGTAGACTATGGTACAGGATGTGTCAGACAGTGTATGGTTAGACTATGGTACAGGATGTGTTGGACAGTTTAGGGTAGACTATGGTACAGGATGTGTTGGACAGTGTAGGGGTAGACTATGGTGTAGGATGTGTTGGACAGTGTAGGGTAGACTATGGTACAGGATGTGTTGGACAGTGTAGGGGTAGACTATGGTACAGGATGTGTCGGACAGTGTAGGGTAGACTATGGTACAGGATGTGTTGGACAGTGTAGGGGTAGACTATGGTACAGGATGTGTCGGACAGTGTAGGGGTAGACTATAGTACAGGATGTGTTGGACAGTGTAGTGGTAGACTATGCTACAGGATGTGTTGGACAGTGTAAGGGTAGACTATGGTACAGGATGTGTTGGACAGTGTAAGGGTAGACTATGGTACAGGATGTGTCGGACAGTGTAGGGGTAGACTATGCTACAGGATGTGTCGGACAGTGTAGGGGTAGACTATAGTACAGGATGTGTCGGACAGTGTAGGGGTAGACTATGGTACAGACTGTGTCGGACAGTGTAGGGTAGACTATGGTACAGGATGTGTCGGACAGTGTAGGGGTAGACTATGCTACAGGATGTGTCGGACAGTGTAGGGGTAGACTATAGTACAGGATGTGTCGGACAGTGTATGGGTAGACTATGGTACAGACTGTGTCGGACAGTGTAGGGGTAGACTATGGTACAGACTGTGTTGGACAGTGTAGGGTACACTATGGTACAGGATATGTTGGACAGTGTAGGGTAGACTATGGTACAGGATGTGTCAGACAGTGTATGGTTAGACTATGGTACAGGATGTGTCGGACAGTGTAGGGGTAGACTATGGTACAGGATGTGTCGGACAGTGTAGGGGTAGACTATGGTACAGGATGTGTCGGACAGTGTAGGGGTAGACTATGGTACAGGATGTGTCGGACAGTGTAGGGGTAGACTATGGTACAGGATGTGTCGGAGAGTGTAGGTGTAGACTATGGTGCAGGATGTGTCGGACAGTGTAGTGGTAGACTATGGTACAGGATGTGTCGGACAGTGCAGGGGTAGACTATGGGACAGGATGTGTCGGACAGTGTAGGGGTAGACTATGGTACAGACTGTGTCGGACATTGTAGGTGTAGACTATAATACAGGATGTGTCGGACAGTGTAGGGGTAGACTATAATACAGGATGTGTCGGACAGTGTAGGGTAGACTATAATACAGGATGTGTCGGACAGTGCAGGGGTAGACTATGGGACAGGATGTGTCGGACAGTGTAGGGGTAGACTATGGTACAGACTGTGTCGGACAGTGTAAGGGTAGACTATGGTACAGGATGTGTCGGACATTGTAGGTGTAGACTATAATACAGGATGTGTCGGACAGTGTAGGGGTAGACTATAGTACAGGATGTGTCGGACAGTTTAGGAGTAGACTATGGTACAGGATGTGTCGGACAGTGTTAGGGTAGACTATGGGACAGGATGTGTCGGACAGTGTAAGGGTAGACTATGGTACAGACTGTGTCGGACAGTGTAGGGGTAGACTATGGTACAGGATGTGTCGGACAGTGTAGGGGTAGACTATGGTACAGGATGTGTCGGACAGTGTAGGGGTAGACTATAGTACAGGATGTGTTGGACAGTGTAGGGGTAGACTATGGTACAGGATGTGTCGGACAGTGTAGGGGTAGACTATAGTACAGGATGTGTTGGACAGTGTAGGGGTAGACTATGGTACCGGATGTGTCGGACAGTGTAGGTGTAGACTATGGTACAGGATCTGTCGGACAGTGTAGGGTAGACTATGGTACAGGATGTGTCGGAGAGTGTAGGGGTAGACTATGGTACAGGATGTGTCGGACAGTGTAGGGATAGACTATGGGACAGGATGTGTCGGACAGTGTAGGGATAGACTATGGTACAGAATATGTCGTACAGTGTAGGGGTAGACTATGGTACAGGATGTGTCTGACAGTGTAGGGGTAGACTATGGTAGAGGATGTGTCGGACAGTGTAGGTGTAGACTATGGTAGAGGATGTGTCAGACAGTGTAGGGGTAGACTATGGTACAGGATATGTCGGACAGTGTAGGGGTAGACTATGGTGCAGGATGTGTTGGACAGTGTAGGGGTAGACCATGGTACAGGATGTGTCGGACAGTGTAGGGGTAGACTATGGTAGAGGATGTGTCGGACAGTGTAGGTGTAGACTATGGTAGAGGATGTGTCGGAGAGTGTAGGGGTAGACTATGGTACAGGATGTGTCGGAGAGTGTAGGGGTAGACTATGGTACAGGATGTGTCGGACAGTGTAGGGGTAGACTATGGTACAGGATGTGTCGGAGAGTGTAGGGGTAGACTATGGTACAGGATGTGTCGGACAGTGTAGGTGTAGACTATGGTACAGACTGTGTCGGACAGTGTAGGGGTAGACCATGGTACAGGATGTGTCGGACAGTGTAGGGGTAGACTATAGTACAGGATGTGTCGGACAGTGTAGGGGTAGACTATGGTACAGGATGTGTCGGACAGTGTAGGTGTAGACTATAGTACAGGATGTGTCGGACAGTGTAGGGGTAGACTATGGTATAGGATGTGTCGGACAGTGTAGGTGTAGACTATAGTACAGGATGTGTCGGACAGTGTAGGGGTAGACTATGGTACAGGATGTGTCGGACAGTGTAGGTGTAGACTATGGTACAGGATGTGTCGGACAGTGTAGGGTAGACTATGGTACAGGATGTGTAGGACAGTGTAAGGGTAGACTATGGTACAGGATGTGTCGGACATTGTAGGGGTAGACTATGGTAGAGGATGTGTCGGAGAGTGTAGGGGTAGACTATGGTACAGGATGTGTCGGACATTGTAGGGGTAGACTATGGTATACGATGTGTCGGACAGTGTAGGGGTAGACTATGGTACAGGATGTGTTGGACAGTGTAGGGTAGACTATGGTACAGGATATGTCAGACAGTGTAGGGGTAGACTATGGTACAGACTGTGTCGGACAGTGTAGGGTAGACTATGGTACAGGATGTGTAGGACAGTGTAAGGGTAGACTATGGTACAGGATGTGTCGGACAGTGTAGGTGTAGACTATGGTACAGGATGTGTCGGACAGTGTAGGGGTAGACTATGGTACAGGATGTGTCGGACAGTGTAGGGTAGACTATTGTACAGGATGTGTTGGACAGTGTAGGGGTAGACTATGGTACAGGATGTGTCGGACAGTGTAGGGGTAGACTATGGTACATGATGTGTCGGACAGTGTAGGGGTAGACTATGGTACAGGATGTGTCGGACAGTGTAGGGTAGACTATGGTACAGGATGTGTCGGACAGTGTAGGGGTAGACTATGGTACAGGATGTGTCGGACAGTGTAGGGGTAGACTATGGTACAGGATGTGTTGGAGAGTGTAGGGGTAGACCATGGTACAGGATGTGTCGGACATTGTAGGGGTAGACTATGGTACAGGATGTGTCGAATAGTGTAGGGGTAGACTATGGTACAGGATGTGTCGGACAGTGTAGGGGTAGACTATGGTACAGGATGTGTCGGACAGTGTAGGTGTAGACTATGGTACAGGATGTGTCGGACAGTGTAGGGGTAGACTATGGTACAGGATGTGTCGGACAGTGTAAGGGTAGACTATAATACAGGATGTGTCGGACAGTGTAGGGGTAGACTATTGTACAGGATGTGTCGGACAGTGTAGGGGTAGACTATGGTACAGGATGTGTCGGACAGTGTAGGGGTAGACTATGGTACAGGATGTGTCGGACAGTGTAGGGGTAGACTATGGTACAGGATGTGTCGGACAGTGTAGGGGTAGACTATGGTACAGGATGTGTCGGACAGTGTAGGGGTAGACTATGGTACAGGATGTGTCGGACAGTGTAGGGGTAGAATATGGTACAGGATGTGTCGGACAGTGTAGGGGTAGACTATGGTACAGGATGTGTCGGACAGTGTAGGGGTACACTATGGTGCAGGATCTGTTGGACAGTGTAGGGGTAGACTATGGTACAGGATGTGTCGGACAGTGTAGGGGTAGAATATGGTACAAGATGTGTCGGACAGTGTAGGGGTAGACTATGGTACAGGATATGTCGGACAGTGTAGGGGTAGACTATGGTACAGGACGTGTCGGACAGTGTAGGTGTAGACTATGGTACAGGACGTGTCGGACAGTGTAGGTGTAGACTATGGTACAGGATGTGTCGGACAGTGTAGGGTAGACTATGGTACAGGATGTGTCGGACAGTGTAGGGGTAGACTATGGTACAGGATGTGTCGGACAGTGTAGGTGTAGACTATGGTACAGGATATGTCGGACAGTGTAGGGGTAGACTATGGTACAGGATATGTCGGACAGTGTAGGGGTAGACTATGGTACAGGATATGTCGGACAGTGTAGGGGTAGAATATGGTACAGGATGTGTAGGACAGTGTAGGGGTAGACTATGGTACAGGATATGTCGGACAGTGTAGGGGTAGACTATGGTACAGGACGTGTCGGACAGTGTAGGTGTAGACTATGGTACAGGATGTGTCGGACAGTGTAGGGGTAGACTATGGTACAGGATGTTTCGGACAGTGTAGGGGTAGACTATGGTACAGGATATGTCGGACAGTATAGGGGTAAACTATGGTACAGGATGTTTCGGACAGTGTAGGGGTAAACTATGGTACAGGATGTTTCGGACAGTGTAGGGGTAAACTATGGTACAGGATGTGTCGGACAGTGTAGGGGTAAACTATGGTACAGGATGTTTCGGACAGTGTAGGGGTAGACTATGGTACAGGATATGTCGGACAGTGTAGGGGTAGACTATGGTACAGGATATGTCGGACAGTGTAGGGGTAGACTATGATGTAGGATGTGTCGGACAGTGTAGGGGTAAACTATGGTACAGGATGTGTCGGACTGTGTAGGGGTAGACTATGGTACAGGATGTGTCGGAGTGTGTAGGGGTAGACTATGGTACAGGATGTGTCGGACAGTGTAGGGGTAGACTATGGTACAGGATGTGTAGGACAGTGTAGGGTAGACTATGGTGCAGGATGTGTCGGACAGTGTAGGGGTAGACTATGGTACAGGATGTGTCGGACAGTGTAGGGGTAGACTATGGTACAGGATGTGTCGGACAGTGTAGGGGTAGACTATGGTACAAGATGTGTCGGACAGTGTAGGGTAGACTATGGTGCAGGATGTGTCGGAGAGTGTAGGGGTAGACTATGGTACAGTATGTGTCGGACAGTGTAGGGGTAGACTATGGTACAGTATGTGTCGGACAGTGTAGGGGTAGACTATGGTACAGGATGTGTCGGACAGTGTAGGGGTAGACTATGGTACAGGATGTGTCGGACACTGTAGGGGGAGACTATAGTACAGGATGTGTCGGACAGTGTAGGGGTAGACTATGGTACAGGATGTGTCGGACAGTGTAGGTGTAGACTATGGTACAGGACGTGTCGGACAGTGTAGGGGTAGACCATGGTACAGGATATGTCGGACAGTGTAGGGGTAGACTATGGTACAGGATGTGTCGGGCAGTGTAGGGTAGACTATGGTACAGGATATGTCGGACAGTGTAGGGGTAGACTATGGTACAGGATGTGTTGGACAGTGTAGGGGTAGACTATGGTACAGGATGTGTCGGGCAGTGTAGGGGTAGACCATGGTACAGGATATGTCGGACAGTGTAGGGGTAGACTATGGTACAGGATGTGTTGGACAGTGTAGGGTAGACTATGGTACAGGATATGTCGGACAGTGTAGGGGTAGACCATGGTACAGGATATGTCGGACAGTGTAGGGGTAGACTATGGTACAGGATGTGTCGGGCAGTGTAGGGTAGACTATGGTACAGGACGTGTCGGACAGTGTAGGGGTAGACTATGGTACAGGATATGTCGGACAGTGTAGGGGTAGACTATGGTACAGGATGTGTTGGACAGTGTAGGGGTAGACTATGGTACAGGACGTGTCGGACAGTGTAGGTGTAGACTATGGTACAGGACGTGTCGGACAGTGTAAAGGTAGACTATGGTACAGGATATGTCGGACAGTGTAGGGGTAGACTATGGTACAGGATGTGTCGGACAGTGAAGGGTAGACTATGGTACAGGATGTGTAGGACAGTGTAGGGTAGACTATGGTACAGGATGTGTCGGACAGTGTAGGGGTAGACTATGGTACAGGATATGTCGGACAGTGTAGGGTAGACTATGGTACAGGATGTGTAGGACAGTGTAGGGTAGACTATGGTACAGGATGTGTAGGACAGTGTAGGGGTAGACTATGGTACAGGATGTGTTGGACAGTGTAGGGGTAGACTATGGTACAGGATGTGTTGGACAGTGTAGGGGTAGACTATGGTACAGGATGTGTTGGACAGTGTAGGGGTAGACTATGGTACAGGATGTGTCGGACAGTGTAGGGGTAGACTATGGTACAGGATGTGTCGGACAGTGTAGGGTAGACTATGGTACAGGATGTGTCGGACAGTGTAGGGGTAGACTATGGTACAGGATGTGTTGGACAGTGTAGGGGTAGACTATGGTACAGGATGTGTCGGACAGTGTAGGGGTAGACTATGGTACAGGATGTGTCGGACACTGTAGGGGGAGACTATAGTACAGGATGTGTCGGACAGTGTAGGGGTAGACTATGGTACAGGATGTGTCGGACAGTGTAGGTGTAGACTATGGTACAGGACGTGTCGGACAGTGTAGGGGTAGACCATGGTACAGGATATGTCGGACAGTGTAGGGGTAGACTATGGTACAGGATGTGTCGGACAGTGTAGGGGTAGACCATGGTACAGGATATGTCGGACAGTGTAGGAGTAGACTATGGTACAGGATATGTCGGACAGTGTAGGGGTAGACTATGGTACAGGACGTGTCGGACATTGTAGGTGTAGACTATGGTACAGGACGTGTCGAACAGTGTAGGGGTAGACCATGGTACAGGATATGTCGGACAGTGTAGGGGTAGACTATGGTACAGGATGTGTTGGACAGTGTAGGGGTACACTATGGTACAGGATGTGTCGGACAGTGTAGGGGTAGACTATGGTACAGGATGTGTTGGACAGTGTAGGGGTAGACCATGGTACAGGATGTGTTGGACAGTGTAGGGGTAGACCATGGTACAGGATATGTCGGACAGTGTAGGGGTAGACCATGGTACAGGATATGTCGGACAGTGTAGGGGTAGACCATGGTACAGGATATGTCGGACAGTGTAGGGTTAGACCATGGTACAGGATATGTCGGACAGTGTAGGGGTAGACTATGGTACAGGATATGCCGGACAGTGTAGGGGTAGACTATGGTACAGGATGTGTTGGACAGTGTAGGGGTAGACCATGGTACAGGATATGTCGGACAGTGTAGGGGTAGACTATGGTACAGGATGTGTAGGACAGTGTAGGGGTAGACCATGGTACAGGATATGTCGGACAGTGTAGGGGTAGACTATGGTACAGGATGTGTTGGACAGTGTAGGGGTAGACTATGGTACAGGATGTGTCGGACAGTGTAGGGGTAGACTATGGTACAGGATGTGTCGGACAGTGTAGGGGTAGACTATGGTACAGGATGTGTCGGACAGTGTAGGGGTAGACTATGGTACAGGATGTGTCGGACAGTGTAGGGGTAGACTATGGTACAGGATGTGTCGGACAGTGTAGGGGTAGACTATGGTACAGGATGTGTCGGACAGTGTAGGGGTAGACTATGGTACAGGATGTGTCGGACAGTGTAGGGGTAGACTATGGTACAGGATGTGTCGGACAGTGTAGGGGTAGACTATGGTACAGGATGTGTCGGACAGTGTAGGGTAGACTATGGTACAGGATGTGTCGGACAGTGTAGGGGTAGACTATGGTACAGGATGTGTCGGACAGTGTAGGGTAGACTATGGTACAGGATGTGTCGGACAGTGTAGGGGTAGACTATGGTACAGGATGTGTCGGACAGTGTAGGTGTAGACTATGGTACAGGATGTGTCGGACAGTGTAGGGTAGACTATGGTACAGGATGTGTCGGACAGTGTAGGGGTAGACTATGGTACAGGATGTGTCGGACAGTGTAGGGTAGACTATGGTACAGGATGTGTCGGACAGTGTAGGGGTAGACTATAGTACAGGATGTGTCGGACAGTGTAGGGGTAGACTATGGTATAGGATGTGTCGGACAGTGTAGGGATAGACTATGGTACAGGATGTGTCGGACAGTGTAGGGTAGACTATGGTACAGGATGTGTCTGACAGTGTAGGGGTAGACTATGGTACAGGACGTGTCGGACAGTGTAGGGGTAGACTATGGTACAGTATGTGTCGGACAGTGTAGGGGTAGACTATGGTACAGGATGTGTCGGACAGTGTAGGGGTAGACTATGGTACAGGATGTGTCGGACAGTGTAGGGGTAGACTATGGTACAGGATGTGTCGGACAGTGTAGAGGTAGACTATGGTACAGTATGTGTCGGACAGTGTAGGGGTAGACTATGGTACAGGACGTGTCGGACAGTGTAGGGTAGACTATGGTACAGGATGTGTCGGACAGTGTAGGGGTAGACTATGGTACAGGATGTGTCTGACAGTGTAGGGGTAGACTATGGTACAGGATGTGTCGGACAGTGTAGGGGTAGACTATGGTACAGGATGTGTCTGACAGTGTAGGGGTAGACTATGGTACAGGATGTGTCTGACAGTGTAGGGGTAGACTATGGTACAGGATGTGTCGGACAGTGTAGGGTAGACTATGGTACAGGATGTGTCGGACA
This sequence comes from Mimachlamys varia, assembly GCA_947623455.1. NCBI lineage: Eukaryota > Metazoa > Mollusca > Bivalvia > Pectinida > Pectinidae > Mimachlamys > Mimachlamys varia. Next base: position 14,525,981 of record OX392531.1, on the reverse strand, counting down.
GTGTAGGGTAGACTATGGTACAGGATGTGTCGGACAGTGTAGGGGTAGACTATGGTACAGGATGTGTCGGACAGTGTAGGGGTAGACTATGGTACAGGATGTGTCGGACAGTGTAGGTGTAGACTATGGTACAGGATGTGTCGGACAGTGTAGGGGCAGACTATGGTACAGGATGTGTCGGACAGTGTAAGGGTAGACTATGGTACAGGATGTGTCGGACAGTGTAGGGGTAGACTATGGTACAGGATGTGTCGGACAGTGTAGGGGTAGACTATGGTACAGGATGTGTCGGACAGTGTAGGGGTAGACTATGGTACAGGATGTGTCGGACAGTGTAGGTGTAGACTATGGTACAGGATGTGTCGGACAGTGTAGGGGCAGACTATGGTACAGGATGTGTCGGACAGTGTAGGGGTAGACTATGGTACAGGATGTGTCGGACAGTGTAGGGGTAGACTATGGTACAGGATGTGTAGGACAGTGTAGGGGTAGACTATGGTACAGGATGTGTCGGACAGTGTAGGTGTAGACTATTGTGCAGGATGTGTCTGAGAGTGTGCTGCTGCGTTTTTGTCGCTGTGATTTTTGATCAGATGTAATTGTTTGTGTAACTGGGAAGATATGGAGGTATATATGACCATGGAATTCGTTAATTGGTGTTTGTGGTTTTATCCAACTTGCAAATATCGTTAGCAAGGCCAGAACTCCTGGGAATTACGACCTTACTGTAACGAGGTAACAAACTCGTGAAGGACAGACGGCGGTTCCTCTGAATTAGACGTCCCATTATATCCGATCTTGATAGTAGTAATTAAAGGGATCGGACAGCAGGCCATCTGTTAACGTCCATAGCCCCGTGCGTTGTCTGTTACTTAGTCTTTCATCATTTTCTTAAATTCGTCACATTAATCTATGTGTGTCACAAACATGCATGTGGCATTATATCATAAGTATATGAGAGTCAGTGTTTCTTCACAGCTTGCATATGGAATTATACACGAATTGCAATGCCCGTCATTAACTAAGTATGCATGTTACATGTACATGATATACATATGTTTTTAACTTATTTCACTTCGAACATGTTACTAAAAGGCTTCGCCTTAAACATGACATAGTGTTCATCAAATAAACTATGTTTTGTACAAAACCAAGATGTAACATTTTAATATAAAGAGACTTTTGATTATAACGATGTAAGCAAGTTTTACACATGTGTATACAGTTGAAATGTGTGTTTTAACAAACCGTTACAGGCGTGTAATAGAAACCTACGCACTAAAGCTGCACATCCGGGTGACCAGGTATATTAACACATATGTATATGTATCGGAATGTTACAAGCAGTAACAGGCGTGTAACAGAAACCTTTCAATGATGACCTCGTACACATTCAAAATTGTACATCCGGGTGACCAGGTATAAAAGCACATATACATGTGACTTTCTAACACTATAATCATCCGGCATGGTCACACACAGTTACATGTATATTATCTAGTTATATTGATTCCTTCATCACGTGTACGTGGTAGTCACCGGAAGGAAGCTTAAGGGGCAGGCTGAGTTCATACCTACAGCACCTATCTCTAGGGCCACACACAATACACAAGTGACTGAACAGTATGTGTTGATCTTGGTCAGTGTTCGTACCCTACGAGAGGTTGTTGATTTCTAGGTTTAACTGTAAACATATTGATTCCGTCGGCTAGTGTGTATGGGAGGTAAACATTCCTTTCCTCGGGTGTCCCTACCTAGAGATAAAGTGGTGCTCATCACAGGAGGGAATCAAGGTATGTATACAAACACATTTACACGTGTAATGTAGAGTGGGATATATACTTCCGTGTTTACAACACTTACATATATATACTGTACACACTTACATATACATATATATACTGTACACATACAAATATAATACATATACTCCATATTTCATAATAACATCTGCCTTTTAAACCTATACACACCATTGCCTCCGTCAGGTAAGCATAGATTTGACCTCATTTTTGTTTATTTATGTCGGTCCGTATATGTTGGTAATTCAACTACGATCGGCGTGTGTGTATAGACATAGGCGGATCCAGAGGGGGGCGCAGCCGGCAGCCGCCCCCCCCCCCCCCCTAAAATTTGGCAAATTTTTCCAAGAATTAAAACTAAGAATTTCATCATCAGATAGCATTGCGAACCGTATATTTGGTAGAAATATTTATAAAAAAAATCGGGGCTACGCCCCAAATAAAACTTACACAGTTTATAATTCCTATACATTTTATTACAGTGTAGTTGAATGTGATATATAATGTACATCTAACGATTAACTACCCCCTCCCCCACCTCTTCCATGTTTCTTTCTCATCACAATTTGGCTGATATCGATCACACGATGAGAGGGGTGTTCGAAAACTTTTGCAAATGACATAGTTTCTCAGAAACGCTTATCAAAATTCGAATGCATTTTTCTAGTTGCCTTAAAAAATATTCACCTTTAACTTGAAGACACCATTAGAATCCAATCTTTGAAACAATGTTCATAGTATTCTTTGGGTACACTAATCAAAAACGGGTAAACTGCAGATTCCAGCTCACTTCTTGAACTATATCTCCTATCAGATATGTGGGGTTTTTTAGCTTCGGAAAGAGGACAACAATCACACGGAGCAAGGGCTGGGCTGATTGGAGGATGTGGTATAAGCCATTGTCTTTTCCGACTTAGAAAAACGGTAGTTGCCGATTTGTGGGCTTGGGCATTGTCATGGACAGAACCTCATTCTTATTTAAGCTTCCAGATACACCATACCGTTTCGAACAGCAATTTGCATGATTTGTCCACTATTTCTAAAGAATATTTCGTATAACACCTTCTTTGCTGTTAGTGTTCGTTTAGCAATACTGGGTATTTTGGCATGTTTAAAAGCCCAAATCCTATTGTCAACTTTCCTATGAAGCTCATAAAAATGCACCAATGTCTCACTACCCAGTATGAGACTATCAAATGCCCCTTTTCTGATAGTTTAGGTTCTTTATTAGCAGTCTCTTAGCCATTTGGACCCGTGTACATTTCTTCTCGTCTCGTCAGTGAGTAAATGTGGGATACAACGAACAATTATTTCCCTAACCTTGAAATTTTTCTCCTGAAAGAAATGAACAGATGCTAAACCCAAGATTGTCATTTGTGCTAGTTGTCTTTCTCAATGATTTACTTGATTTTACTGACGTTCGATTTGTTGGGAACCGCAGACCCAAGTCTTTCCGAGTAAAGGGCATCTTCAACCGATTCATGACCAGAATGAAATTTAGAAAAACATCTGTAAGGGAACCGGCTAGTGGATTTTAATGAAATTATACACACAATACAGGGATGAGCAGTGAACTTGTTCGTACCTCAGGGACATGTGAATTTGTTACAGCTAGTTTTGAACCTAATCTTAAGTGTTTAGAGTAATGTTACACATTTTGGGGGTTTAGATCAATTTTCGATAAAAATGCCCCCTCAATGGTCATAAAGGCTAAAGGGTGGAACGCTTTCCAGCTCGAAAAATCGACCCCATCTACATTTCTTGCATCAAAAATAACATTTCTAGAAAAGGTATGAAACATTTCTTGGTACCGTTGGAAAGATGGATAATTTTTGTTTTAAAAACGTCTTAATGCACGCCAAATGTACCCTCCATCCGTAGAAATAATCTTGATTTCCCCCCCAAAAAAAACACGCAAAATGTCCGTGTCTTTCGTTAGCTATCGTGTCACTTTCTGCATAGCAATGAGTTTTGACGTCATTGCACGCGCTAGCCTTTCACTGTCAATGGATGGCGGTCTTCCTCTTAACAAAGGCATCCAATGAAATTTTGTGTGTTTTTTTGAGGAAATCGAGATTATTTTTACAGAAGGAGAATACATTTGACGTGCATTTAGGAGATTTTTAAAGCTTTCCACCCTTTAGCCTTTATGACCATTGAGGGTGCCAAAAGTGTAAAATTACTCTAAACACCCTAGTTTATATTCAAAACTAGCTGTAACAAAGTCCCAGATCCATATGGTTCGTACTGATTTAATGCGCGTAAATCACGTGATACTCTAGTATACGTTGCGTGCAAAAAAAATTCGAACACTCTTCGTGTAAACAACAAAGATGCCTCTTATAATGTTGTTGTGAACTCAATCTGGATGGGACGCCAAACACCCCCCACACAAAAGTGTGTTCGGCCAATCATAACATTGCTTGTAATATTCCCGGGGAGAGGAATTTATATAAGCGTTCAGCTTGTTTTCCAATCTCCAATATACAAAAAATGTACTTTATTATTTTGAACAACTGTGTCAAAATTTCGGAATATAAAATACTGTTTATACTAAAAGTTCATTTCAGAAAAAAAAAATGTACGCCCCCTCTAACTAAAAATCCTGGATTCACCTATGATAGAGGAGGACTAAGTCACGTGGTTCAACGTTTACATATCATATCTTATTCATGAATTCCATCAGAGTCGCTTTATTGTATTTTTTTATTGGACTCTGTTTTAGCTCTTAACGTGTGTTCTATAATGATATCGAAACAAAGCATATGCCAGTGGTAATGTCGATTTTAATAAGCACGCATATCATTATGATGAAATATTGTTATCTTGCAAATGCATCCTATATTATGAACCTGAGTGTTGTTATGACGTACCTTTTAATGTATTCTATTCAATTGCTGATGTTACTTATCATAACTATAATACGCTATATGGTATCTACATCAATGACATCATGTAGTACCACAAAATCATAGTAATGTTCCTAACAATATCACGTTTTATTATATTGCCGATATTACGTATCTGTATTGTGAAATCACTTATGTATAATCGAGGAATCACTATATTCATGATGAGGGTGGTCGGGTGGTGCAGTGGATAACACACTTGCCTTTTTACACAGGCGTGAAAACGTATAGGGTCACCTGCCTGGTCACTTGGGTTTTCTCCGGGAACTCCGGTTTCCTCCAACAATAAAACCACTCCCGCGCTAACATCCGGGCTAACAAAAGTGATTAATATAAGTGTTACTTGTATCAAAATCGTTGTAAATGAATACAGTTTATATAATTCCTGATAATTATTGTTACCCTTGACCAACCATAAATCATGTATTTAAAAATCGTCTGGACTCGACTAAAATTACAAATAAAATTGTACATTACCTGATCACATACAATCTTTTGATATTTCAAAAGATGTTATCAAATAGATTTAATACTGAAATGGTTACTTTGATGACGTCATTGCTAACGTGTCGTTCTGTTTATCAGGTATCGGGTACCATACAGCGAAATGGATCGCCATGATGGGAGCAAAGGTCATCATCGCATGTCGATCAGAGGAAAAAGCAAAAGAGGTGTGTATTTTGTCATTCATTAATAATTTAATTTTGTTTGAAACAAGCATTTTCATTGGTTTAAAAAGTTATGTTATCAGCCCATAACGTAAAAATTGAAGTCGCCGTTTAAAACGTCGCTTTTGATTGGTTAATGTTGTAGCGTACTAATTTGTAAGAGAAAAGAGTCCACAAATAAAGATAATTTTCGCAGGGTATAGATTAAATTATAAGGATTGACTTGAATCTATTTTTATGTTATGGGGTTATAACCGCTTCGCGGTTTATTTAGAGTACACTCCGGTTTTTTGTGTTATACCCCCATAGCATAAAAAAGATTCAAGTTAATCCTTAAAACACGAGGTAGTCTGAACGTTTACAATATCACCGTATGGGAGCGACACCGGATATTGGTACTAAGCGAAGCGGTGGAAGATGTTAGATAGAGTGTACCAGGGGCATGATTTCGGGATATTATTGCATTTTTAAGGATCATTCATGAAGCAGGTTTGATGTGTTGATTCATAACGAATTCCGCCGTCAGCACAACCAAACATTATAACGATTTAGTGGCATATCTTCCATATATCTCAAAAAACATGCCATCTAGTACCGGCAAATATTGGGTATGTCAACTTCGAACCCCGCTTGAACATTCATTTTCAGCTAGATCCTTACGTATTTTGATGTTACTGTTTCAGTTTTATCACATTTAAACTACATTGTACATTATTCCTGGTGTTGTTTCGAATTGACGTCAAAATAGCAAAGAAAAGTTTTTTGAAAGTGTACGGCGGCCTGAAGAATGTTGTAAAAAGGGTGTACGGCATATTGGTGTCGTCGTGTACGGCACATTGATTTGACTTGAAACAAAAATATCATGAAAACCATATAATTTTTGCATCCCTAGATAAATGTAAATTATTTTATTAGTTCACTAGTGATTCTTCATCGCGAGGATCTTTCAATTTGCCCTGTTTTCGGTTTACGTTCGAAGTAGGACCTACGTAAAGTTTCCAGTCGGTAGCTGTGAGAATATCGATAAGACTTCGTGTAGTTCCAGCCTACTCTAAAGTCTTATATTGTAATATTAAGCTGTGATATCCTTCGAATGAGGTTGACATGTGATAAAAATAAATTGGTAATAATTAGTCCTGGAACGGTTTGCAAAAATGCCAACCGGATAACCGACTCTTGACTAACAACCGTAACATGATAACCGGCCTTTTGTGTTGAACTCAGATGTAGAATGGTAACATGGTATTATTTATTGCTACATGTAGTTATATTTTCATGCAAGTTTACCATATAGGCCTACTCCCAGAAAACTTAATACAGAACTTACAAAAATATGTCAGCAATTGCGACAGATGTACTTAATAAGCTATCTTTCACGTATAGTTTTCTAATGCGCATCCTACATGGACAGATAGCGCATTCAAGACGTAAAACAAGCACTTGCGTAACAGCCCAGCTTTCGATCGAGACGAACTTGCACATATTATAAAAATTGAATCGTTAATAATGTTGACATAATACATAATATGATCTTGACTGCTACAGTGTAGGCCTTATATAGAAACAAACCCAGTAAGTTCAAGAATACATATATATGTTCGCTTATGGTCAATAAGATATTGCGTTGATACATATATATTTGAACGGGACTGACATTGAAAATGATCCTTTTCTACATCTGAGACGTGCGCTCCATGCAATACATATAACTATCCAACGCATAGAATAGGACGACTTGGCTTTATCCATTTTCCCATCCAAGGGTTCCGATCCGCAAGATGAGTGTGCGGATCGTAACCCTTGGCTAGCGAAGATGTGTACACCCACAAAATGTCGATCTTTATCAAAGTATTGAACTGTTACCAAATGGTATTATACAGTCGATATGGATACACTTAATAAAATGTCTAACGGGCGACATGGATATTCGTCTGCCATCCAAATTGTATTCATACGGAAAGTCTGCTACGACTTGGTAATAGTTCGATGCTTATGTTTATATTCATAAAGATTTTTTTAACTGCAACTAATGATGCGTTTTTGCCGCTTATACAATATGTATGTTACGAAATCAAGTACATGTATACCAACCCGGTGGCATTGATACACGTTTTTAAAAGAACGCCAATAGAAACTTAATTCAATTACCATATATATAGTTTATATTTATCTACTGTTTACCTTAACATAATTCACTTATTGGGCTTGTGTCTTTGATGACTTGTGTATACGATGTCATGTGTAAGTTGTTAAATTAATGACTTAATGAAAATTATTTATCAAGACGCCGTACATCTTTGAGATGGGTAACATCAAGCAGCCGTACACACTACCTCCAAGCCGCCGTACACTTTCAAAAAACTTCTCTTTACGATTTTGACGTCAATTCGAAATGATACCAGGAATAATGTACAATGTGTTGTTTAAATGTGATAATATTGGAACAGTTACAATATCCGGTGTCGCTCCCATACGGTGAATATAGTTTTCCACTTATTATGGTTCCTTATTTCCAACATCTGAATAACATTATGTTGTTGTCTTATGTAAATTAACATCAAATTGATATTATATCCCGATAATATTATATTTTCTCGTGCGCGGAGTGAAACGTGTACGGGAAATTACAAGGTTCATTGATAGTACGACTTAACACTAGCTTAAAACGTTGAAAACATCACAAACTATTCGATCGATTTTATTAAATAGCTTTTTTCAGTCTTTATTTCCCAATATTTGTTCTGGTATTCACGAAGAAGACGAAAACGAATAAGATAAAAAGACCGGGAAAAGTAATAAAAATGATTACCCTTTAAATTCCAATATCAGAGCCATACTTACCCCACTGAAAAATAAATCTTCCTGGTCCCATTGTAAACTTTACATTAAGAAGGTATTTTAATCATAAATAATGAATATACCCAATTTTGTTTTATATTATTGTTCTGTTTCGTTATGCATTCGAATCCCTCCAGGCTATCACACGAATGAACACAGAGTTCCAGGAAGAGAAAAGTAAAGGAACAGAAAGCGTGTCTGACCTAGACGAGTTGAACGTGTTGTTTATGAAGCTAGACAATGCGTCATTAGAGTCTGTAATGACATTAGTGGGGGAGTTCAAGGCCAGTGGACTCAAACTTCACACACTAATATGTAACGCTGGCATTGGAGTTCACAAGCAAGGTCAGTTAAAACCTGTCTTAGTACACCATGTAGTTGACGACATCTATATATTTTGAAAACCATATACTGTAAAAGTCAATATTTTCTCACGTGAAATGTTTCGCTTAGTCAGGCTCCAAACTGTACGCGATGTGGAAATTTTCGCTCTGCGGCCATGCTGTTTTGTACTATATACCCATAATAATATTTCACACCGTAGTTTGAGTATTGTTGATCATGTTCGCGTGTGGATATATTCGCAGAGATTTAATGCCAGCGAAATTAGCGAAAATTCCTACACCGCGAAACATTCCACTTTTACAGTATGTACATTTCTAAAAGATGTTCATTATATAACCAATCTAATTAAGTTGATTTCGTTTCATATCACTAAGTGTCATTTTAATTATGTGTTTTTTTTTCTTCGTAAGTCAGTGGGATATTGTGGGTTAAAGAATAACAGTTACTTTTAAAAGTTTAATGCTAATCTAGAGTATATTAAGTTAAATAATTTATAAACATTTATGTTCATTACAGTAAATACAAAGAACTTTCTTAAGAAAGAATACACTGAATCCGCTGATAAAAAAAAGTTCGTATATGTAGTTAACCTTTATTCACTTTAAACAAATAGCAGAGTTAAGTTGAATATGTGTAAGACATTAATATATTTGTTTTACATTTGAATTTTTTTACAGAATATACAGAGGACGAAAATGAATACCTATTTCAGGTATCAGATTTTTTTCTTCTTTATGTTAATAAAATGTTTTGAAATACGATGAAATCGAAATCAAAATTTACATACATATTTGTTATCAATTTTAATGTGATTATTCTCATCTAACATGTTAAATTATGCATCCAAATGATTATGCTTTATTCTGTATAAATCGATATTCTACAAAATAGAATAATACCGTATTGGGGGTGATTTTTTTTTTTGGGGGGGGGGGGGGGGCATCCTCGGCATCCAGGGGGACGCTCACCTACGCTCTCTACACCCCTGGAATATGTCATTGCAAAACCGAAGTCTCCGGGTACGTCACATTGTTGATGAGACAAGAAGTCTGGTTCGACCGTTTGTGTACTTCAGAAGAATTTCATGGTCACATATTGGTAAAAACTGATAGGCTTTGAAGTCGGTTGCAGCTCCTTTTTAGTCTTCAAAGGACAGGTATGCAGCCCACAGGTGCTTGTGGACATGAATTTGACTATTTTTTCATTGAATGTAGAAGTAATACACATATACGGTGTTTCATAATGATATAATGCTAAATTATTAAGTTTACAATAACAACCTATGCAGCGTAGCCTTATAAAAACCTAAAGGTTAGCAACTAACCGGTAGAAAAATCTAGGTCACCGCCTACCCCCTCGTGGGAATCCTTTTTTTCTCTCAAACAGGCAAAATATTACCGCTACAAGCCTATGTGCCGTCGATTCATGGATAGTTTTTCGTTTCAACCAGCCATTGTTTGTGTATTGACATGCACACATCGTTCAGAATTTTATATTCAAACACAATTTAGGCTACGCTCACGGCAGCCTTTCAGTGAAGATTTACGGAAGATGTCGATAAGCGCCCCCAGTGGCAGTAAACATGAGCAAGGGCAGATAATTTAATGCATACGACAGAAGTAAAAACCCGAAACACAATACTTTGAATTTCGCGGAATATTTGAATATATTACGTCATAATCTCTCGGATTATCTCGGGTTTTTACATCTGTCGTATGCATAAAATTATCTGCCCTTGCTCATGTTTACTGCCACTGGGGGCGCTTATCGACATCTTCCGTAAATCTTCACTGAAAGGCTGCCGTGAGCGTAGCCTAAATTGTGTTTGAATATAAAATTCTGAACGATGCGTGCATGTCAATACACAAACAATGGCTGGTTGAAAAGAAAAACTATCCATGAATCGACGGCCCATAGGCTTGTAGCGGTAATATTTTGCCTGTTTGAGAGAAAACAAGGATTCCCACGAGGGGGTAGGCGGTGACCTAGATTTTTCTACCGGTTAGTTGCTTACCTTTAGGTTTTTATAAGGCTACGCTGCATAGGTTGTTATTGTAAACTTTATAATTTAGCATTATATCATTATGAAACACCGTATATGTGTATTACTTCTACATTCAATGAAAAAATAGTCAAATTCATGTCCACAAGCACCTGTGATGCAGCCTAGCGATTGGTTAGGATTTTTTTATTTTGTTTTTACCTGAGCGTGCTTTCAGTATAGCCATGGTTTATTCCAGGGATGGAGAGAGCGTAGGTGATCGTAATACCTGGATATTGAAGATGGGGGAGGCTTAACTGCAGTTAGAAATAAGCATCGGTACCACTCGGTCATAGTGTTAAAAAAACCCATTTTTTTATTAGCCGTGTTATCCTATATACCCGGTAATCTGACTATTTTTTATCAATTTTTTTTTGGTACAATCTTTAAGATTGATATTTATTTCCTTACTGGGCACATTTTGTATTGGCTGCTATGTTTATAATGTTGTAAACAAAGTTTTTCCTGTATTTTTTACTAGGTGAATTACCTCAGCCATTTCCTGCTGACCGCGCATCTGTTACCAATTATGAAGACTTCCGGTCCAGACTGTCGTGTGGTTCTGGTATCTAGCATAGCACACAGGATGGTTTCTTTCAAGTTAGACGAAATTCAAGGCAAGCAATTCAACGCGACATCGTTCGACGGTTTAAAATTCTACAATAGGTCGAAGTTATATATGGTATGTTTGAAAATCAGTGTTACACTAAACTGTTCAGTTAAAGAAATGAAAAGGCTATTTTTCTTCTATAAATTAAACAAAGAGGTATTTTGTTTTATTTTTTCTTATTTGCAATGTAATATCGCAGTTCATGAGATGTTTCTGAAAAAGAAATACCATCCATCTTTTTTTTTTATAGATTATGCAAATGTTTAGCATGAACCGTAGGCTGGCGGAGAGCAATGTTACAGTGACGTCATTACATCCGGGTGTGGTAGAAACTGGTCTGCTGGACACGTTCGGTGGCGGAGTTACTGGAGCGGGACTTAAACTCCTAAGGGGTTTAGGTGAGGGGAAAACATAAGAAATCCATGTTATAATCGTATCATTTTGTAGTCGTTCATATTGATTAATGAAAATGGTTTCGCAATATTTTTGAAAAAAGATGAAACAAAAAATTGAATAATCAGTTAACGTACTGCAATATATCCCCTTTGACCTATATTTCTTATATACAATCAAAATATTGGATAACGCTTTACATTTTCGCGCGAACATGTAAACATTAAAATCTATTGATATATAGAATAAGCTTTACATTGTGCAGATCTAAACACTGCATTCTGTATAACGAGTTACAACATAACCATTTCCTAGGATAATTTATGACTGTATAATGTACCTATCATACCTGTTGATTACAGGCGGATCAAAGACGACGTTTCAAGGTGCTTGGACAACAATTAACGCGGCTGTAAATCCGAAGTTGGCAGGTGTACGGGACGTGTACTTCTCGGATTCCAAACCAAGCACTGTGTCCGGACAATCTAGGTAGGCAGGGACGTCACTGTTTAAACTTATTAGCCCAACATCATCAGATGGATGAAATGATGGGCTTTGACTGGAACCACGTCACTTCCTGATTGTTTATAAAGTCGTCATCATTTGGCGGGAAAGTAATCATTTGTATAACTATTTTTATCATTCATTTGCATTTCAAATTAACCAAAATATACATTACTATTTGAAATGTTTTATTTTACATAAGTGTCATAAGGGAATTTGACCTTTGGAGTAAAATAAAGTTTTCTATTTTTCATAGGAATGTACAGGATCAAGAGAAATTATGGACTTACACCTTGACATGCTTGAAGGAATACCTTAATGAAGATGTGATCAAAGACTTGCAGGGGAATTTAGGAGAAAAGGCATAATATTTCGTCGGATAGTTATTCTATTAAAGATATGTGTTTCACTGAAGACAAAGAGAACAGGATACATTATCTGTAAAGTTCATCTCTGTAGTAGTCTCCCCTAAGGATCGTCTGGACCATGTGATCTACTACACTTACTTGGTGGTTAGTTACTGTCCCATTATGCAGGTCGGAGGTTGGTGCTTTGATGGTCCAACTCCACGTTTCACTTTGCTGTTTGTTTGTTTTTCCACATTTATAAATTAATAATACTAATAATTCTAGGCACTTATATATACCGTTTTATCACGATCTTAAAGGCCGTCTCAAAGCAGCTCACAATTTTGTATCCGTGCTTATAGGACCTTAGCAACCAGCCAATATCGTTCCCAACTCCATTGGGAGCATACAACCGGTGCTGCCATTTCGCCGCTCACAGCTAGAATTCTACAATTTCTAGCTCTTTCCAACCACGTTGTCATTTACAACTAAGTAGATTTGAACAAGCAGAGTGAAGTATCTTGCTCAAAGGAACATATGCGCCGTGACCGAGACTCAAACTCGCAACCATTCGATCACGATCCCAGCGTCTTACCACTAAACCGCCGTGCTTCCAAGCAAGTATTCGAGGTTCCTTTATCCCGAAATGTGTTGGTGTTTTCTATTGCAATATCAAAGGAATCAAATGTATACTGTAAACCTAGTTATTTTCGCGGCGCTTAATTTCGCGTTTTCATATAAAACGACTATTTTGCAGCGATTTAATTTCGCGATAAATACGGTCATAAATTCTGTGATAGTACAGTACACTACTTCTTTAGTCGGCATACTTCTGATTAAAACTATTTCGCGTCGGAAATTTTTCGCAAATTGCAGTCAACTGCGAAGTACGCAAAAATCAATCGCACGCGAAAATAAGTTGGTTTACAGTAACTGAAGTAAGTACTGTTCACCAAAATAAAACTACTCCTGTCCGTGATACAGTGATACAGGAGTCATTTCACTTAAGTATACAATCGGGACATATACGTGTACTCTCGTTAGTGTTTGCTCATCAACACAAAATTGTCTTAAATAATTTGTAGTAGGTGAATATGTGAATAAATATGTATTTTTATATTTTATTGAATCTAACAGTTCATTTTGTTTCTTTTGTTTCTTTTATATATTTACAATTATTAATGAGGGCAGAGTGGTTAGGGTGTTCCGACATTCTACCACTAGCCCTCCACCTCTGGGTTTCGAGTTCGAATCCCTTGTGGGGCAGTTGCCAGGTACTGACCGTAGGTCGGTGGTTTTTCACCGGGTACTCCGGCTTTCCTCCACTTCCAAAACCTGGCACGTCCTTGAATGACCCTGGCTGTTCATAGGACGTAAAATGAAATAAACCAAGCCAAACAATAATTAATGTCGGCTGCCTCAATGTAAATTGTTGAATTCATCAATTTACATGTTTGTTTTGGTCAAAATAGTAAGTAAGGATATAAATAGGGGTCAACCAACATTTTTTTTTTACAAAACTGGGTACAAGCAAACATACTACATCATATAACCCAAAACATATTCAAAACTATGTTCATATATGTGTGAATTACTGTGAATTAACATTGAACACTAGCATACAGGTCAGCACATGGTGATGTTTACAACATACATAAACAGACCCCATACAGTGGCGTTGTCAGTTATATAGTCATTAGCACTGTGCTTCCAAGTTGTGATCAGTCTTTGATGTTATTCAATTTATTTTCAAATGCAGAACAGCACATAGGATTACATGATATATATATATATATATATAATACAACCATGTGTACAAGTTGGCGGAGAACGCAACTGAAACAGTGAGTTTGTTAACAAAAGAAAAACAAGAATTACGCGTAATTATATGTCTCGCCTTTCCTGCTTTGCCGATAATATAAGTCCCAACGTAAAAATTAGTATGACAAAATATATACAGCAAGATTATATCTGTAACATAGCCAAGTTTCAATTTAATTACATATCAATAACACTATAAATAGTGGATACTAACGTAAATTCTCAAAACTCCCATGTTTTTACCCCAAAATTTCCTCCAATTTTCAGTAAGGTCTTCAGTATGATAATATTAGTAACTACCCTAAGTTTCAATTGAATCCGATATCAGTCACACTATAAAAAGTGGACATTAACGCAAATTCTCAAAATTCCCATGTTTTTGCCCCAAAACAGCGGAACCTGCAAATAAATTTCCTCCAAATCTCATAAGGGTGTTCAGTATGATGATATCAGTAACTACTGTAAGTTTCAATTGAATCTGATATCAGTGACACTATAAAAAGTGGACTTTAACGCAAATTCTCAAAATTCCCATGTTTTTGACCGAAAACAGCAAAACCTGTGTATAAATTTCCTCAAAATGTCACTAAGATGTTCAGTATAATGATGTTAGTAACTACATAAAGTTTCAATTCAATCGGATATCAGTAACAATATAAAAAGTGGACTTTAACGCAAATTCTCAAAATTCTCATGTTTTTGCCCCAAAACACCAAAATCTGTGAAATGATTTCATTTAAATTGAGGTAAGGTATTAAGTATGATGGTTTGAACAATGTGACCAACTTTCAATTCAATTGGATAATTATAACACTGTGAAAAGTGGACTTTAACGCAAATGTTGACGCCGCCGCCGCCGCCGGAAAAGTAACACCTAAGTCTCGCTTTCTCGACTATCTTCGAGGCGAGACAATAATCAAACATTCAGTAGTGACTTTCTTTTCGAAGAAGCATGAATAAGGTATTTGCGTAACTTTTTCAAATTTTTTACATTTTTACTAGTAAATAATTTAATTAACTTGTATACAGAGGGACGCCCGTTATATGGTATAACCCCCTACATTAGAAGCGGAGAGGGGAGACCGACACACGGATTCCCTTAATTACTACAGGAACCGTAGCTAACGACCCTAGGGACATTGCACTGAGAAATATTTTAATATTCATTAATTTTGCAGATATTTGAAATAAAGGACACATTTAGCTAGAACATGTTTTATAACCAATTAAATTAATTTGGACATGAAAACTCCAACCACATATCATAAAATCAAAATTACTTTTATATATTCTAGATCACTTAAGCATTGATGACAATCTTTTTTAGTTTCATTGGGGTATGAAAAAAAAATTTGTTTGCAAACTGTATGAATCCGCGTAGCGGATTCTTACAAAAGTTTGCAAGCAAAATTTTATTTTCATAACCCTATGAAATTAAAAAATAATTGACATCAATGCTTATAATTAATTTTTGAAACTTATTTAAAGATTTAAAACATGTTTATGTACAATTTGACTGATCTAACAACGGATTCTTTTTTTACAAATCAATACGCAACGTCAATTGCCGCATTGTGACGTCACATTTTTCGCGCCATTTTCGGATTTATTTTTCATAGAGGTATGAAAAGAAAATCTCAACCAATCAGAAAGCCGCAATCTGCATACAATCAATGGAAAATTAATTATAATTATATAAAAAATATCTGAGGCACATATAGTAGATGACCTTTGTGTCCATCAATAGGAAAATTTAGAGAATACCGAAGCGTTAACAAAATCATTATTGGAACTAAAATCCAAGTAAACATCAATTCCTCCTCGAAATGAGAACCGAGTCATTGTCAATCACAACAAGTAAGCATTACTCAAAAACGTCTATCTTCATATCGCACAAAGATATAGAGTATTTTCCAATGAGACAAAGATGGCGACCATAAAACTTGCCAATAGTTCTTATCAACCTGTCTCTCTCGAATCCCTGTGTTGTTAGGTTGTTTGTCTGGAGTCAACATGTCGTCAAGACACGTGTTTACATCCACCTTGACTTGATATCGTGAACCTCACAGACTCCTCATCATCAAATGATTAAACATATATTTTTAACCAACATCACCTACAGAGACAGCTCACGGGCGCTCGAAACTGGACCCCGCCCCTTTACTCGCCAAATACTCATATAATATCACAATAAGAGTATTTGGCGAGTAAAGGGGGCGGGGTCCAGATGCGAGCGCCATTGGACAGCTACGCTAGACGATGACCTTGTCTTTTTTCTGCATCCTCCAGCACATAGTTTCGACTTTGGCATGACATTAACTTGATTGTGTCTACCTCTTATTGAGAATAATATCGATTTCTGATTATGAACCATCTTTGTGGTTGTACTATAAACTACTCGGGTTCTCTCTTCGACATGTACCTTGACCTTTCCAGGATTCTTCTTTCATTTTTTGGTGTGTATACGTTGCTTCGATGAACAGAAGACACAAAACTTTCAGGAAGTTTTGATAAGTATTTTCTTGTACATGTATTTTCCATTGCCTTTATGAAGATATGTCTTTTGGTCGATTTTCCCTAATTTTATCAATGTTGTTATCGAATAGAATCTTCCTAGTTTTGTTTTTATTTCATTAGTATCTTGTTTTCATGTTCCTCACTCTGACCAGCTGATTAAACACACAAAGCCAAAGGTCATTATTTTCAATTTTCCGGAAATGAACGATGAAGGCCGAGTGTGACGTAACGTAATTGTATGACGTAACGCAATTTTGTGACGTGTTTCCGGTTTCCCCACTGGAGGTCTACTTCCGGAAGAAAAACATAAAAGACAAAGGGTAGCAACAAGTGGAAACAACTCTGTTAACGCACGTATGTGGCCGAGTTCGAGCGTCGACTTTTTACTATAGTAGGGCTGTTACATTAAATGTGTTTAATGTCAACCATTCACTGCCTTACAATGTACTTTCAAATAATCACGCATGCGCAGACGACCGCTTGTTGCTCTAGTCTGACTAAAGGAAATAGGTAGTTTGTACTGTATTCGCTAGACATGCTCACTGTATACCTCCTGTTGCTATACACATGCGCAAAGCACATAACTAAAGTAAGTTCGATCGTACTATGTTTAGACTACGGTCACTAAAGTTGACGCTCGAACTCGGCCTGTGTTACCATTCAAGAGCTTCGTTCGGGCGACTTCGGCGCCCAAGGGCTGTGCATGCTTATTGCATACTTATTACTCGCATTCTAATTGTAAGTTGGTCAAACCGGATGGTAAATTAGACGTGTTTCCGTTATGACAGGTTCCTCAGACAAAGCTTGTATTAAGAGTACTTTAAAAGTGCTTAAAAACGGCTGTAAAATGTCTTTAACCATTTCACGTTAAACATAAACAGTATACATACATTTGTAGATTAGCATTGAAAGCTACTATATTTACAGGCTGTGTATCTCTATCTTTATCATTGATTTTAAAACCCTAATATACAACCCTGCAGGTCAGAACACGAGAAAATAATACACTTGCTGTTCCCCACCGATATGTATCGTGAGAGGCGACTAATGTGGTTACCAGCCTACGAAATAGGGGATTTGTGTTAGTGTTTTCTAACGGAGGACACATAACGTAAGGTATCAGACCCGCGCTATTACAAGGAGGCAAATACACCAACATACCCTTGCCTACTTAACATATACACTTTACGCCAACAAACCCTGCCACCACGTATCATCAGATATATTATACAACGTAATTATAAAACCACGAACTTTTACTCGCCATAGAAAAGTATCAGTGTTATTTTCAATAAATCAAGTGTTTTGCCAATTCATATGTACATTATGCAGGTTCTGATAATGTCTCATTAAAAATTGTATTGTATACAATATAAAGTAAGAAAATCGATCAAGTTTGTGCATTCAGTATTATTTATCACAACGTTAGTTACAATCAGGGGAAGTAACTCGTAAATAACATTATCATATCCAAAGGGCGGATTCACTGTAATTACGAATTAATACTTCCGACCGACAAATTGGTCAAGTAGTTTGGTTTACGCACATGTATAAGGTAATATAACATTGAAATCAAAATCAGGGTATTTGGCTATGCGCGATTATATAATGAAAGTTGAACAGCAAAGTACACCATGTCAGTACATTCCGAGATCCGTATACGAGTGTAAAGCACAGAGAGGTATATCACGAATGTATACTGTATCCACCGAGAGGTCAGCCAGCAACAGAGACGTAATATTTAAATGAGCCGTGGGAGTGAAAAACTGATTTATTCGTTACAAATCGCATATAGATTATTAAAGTCAACATAATTATTAACAATACCATGGGAACATCATTTCCTGTAAGGTTTAGGCTTTCAAATAGTCAGATATCATGAGATTGGTAGCAATTCAAGCTTTTTTGGAACGGGAGGGGAAAAATGGCATGGGTCAAAGGTCACAGAATATGGCAGCAATAGCCGCAAAACTACTCGTAGTTTTAGGGCTAAAAACGAATTATTTTCCTATTGCGGATAATCATCAAGTAGGAATGTTTTCCTAAAAAAATTGACAAAACATAACCAAAAGTTTTATTTTCCTATATAAACTATAGTAAACTTTACCCCCTCCCCCGGTGAGGAACGGATAACCCCGGTGTACTGAAATATACAAATTGACCAAGCCCCTGATGATCTTTCTATCCATGAATGATGGTTCTGACAAAGTAGCAAAACAATATACCCACTAGCGTTATTTCCTTAGATAAACTATAATACATTTACCCCCTCTCCGAGGGGAAATGGATTGCCCATATATTATAGATATTATCACGGAATTTGATTGCTACTTAAGTCAGTCACATTAGCCTATATATTAGGTAAAGGGGCTACAGTGGGGTTAGTCCTATGAGCTTTTGTACCTCATGGAGGGAAACATCGGATGGTTGCGCCTTTTTTTGCTACGTAACTGGCCCCGTATATCGGAGTTAACCCTTGGTGCTCCTAACAACTCGCAATTAGCTGGCCGTGGGTACTTCTTTGCTACATCACCAATATCAGTAGCCTCCGCTTTCCAGCCACACGCTCTATCATCTAACTCCAAATAACTAACTTCATTAGTTTAACTGTGACCCTTTGGCGAGCTGATCAAAACTGAACTCGTCTTTGGCTTGTTCTGCTGAACCCAGTACGAAATTCCAATCAACGAAACCAATTGATCCTGGTTCGCTTGACCCTATGCACTTGACAGGCAGCTGTAATGTCCCGTTTATCAGTGACCATACGAACTTTAATGGAATTGGGGAGGTAATATATTTCTCCAATCGACGATTTCCTTTTAATATCCTCGTCGGGAGCCGAGTCCCCCGACTGAATTAATGACCGGACATCGTCCTTGGGTGACGCAATGTTACAACGGCGCACTTACCGTACGTCCGACAAATAATGAAAGCAACAAGAAAACAGTGACAGTTGTATACACATCGTCTTCATCTATCAACGGAACCGCAAGATGCTCCTAACACCAGATGAAAGTCCACAGACAGCAGGTTATTGTATATAAATCTATCCAATTGTCTTTCTCGTTCACTGCTCAGAAAATAAATGCAGGGTTTTCAAACGTGCAGGTTATGTATACCAGCTGTTTATGAATATAAATAAGGTTGAACACATACATGTTGGACCTAGGACTCGTCAGTGATGCTAAGGGCCAAAAGGTGGAAATCGAAATTGTCTAAACTACTGTAGAAGCAGAAAGTTTAGGTACATAAAACCATTTCATCTATGCATTTAGAATCAAATTAATACGGTATAATTCCAAATGTACTTCGAAAGTGTGTATATTATGAACCATGCCGCGGGCTAAAAATTCTACCACTTTATCTTGAAATGTTTTTTTAGAGAATACCAAAGCGTCAACAAAACCATAATCCATATTCTCTTGTAAAAGTACAAGAGAATAAGATCAGGTGTTCCGGAAGAGTAAGCGTCTTCTGCTTTATCAACGACACCCGCTATGTAAATCGTGGTCACATCCAAGTAAACATTTAAGGCCCAATATAAGTAACTTTCGGCAAAACTTGAAGCGAAAATCAGACCTTATAACTTATTATATTTAAGGATTTAGTTAAGATTAACTGATATCAGCAATATTTTAGATGAATTCTTACGCGGTAACCGGAACAGCAGCAGCAGTTGAAACAAGATATTCGTAAACACGCGTCCATTTTGAACTGTCTTCTTACTTCGGCTTATTGTTGAAGTGGGTCCCACCTGAATTATTTCAAAGTATTTGGATTTTTCTCTCAAGAGTTTCTTGTTAGTTACCGCTCAGTTTTACTTCGTTTTGAGCTTTTTTTGTATGGTTATCAACTGGAGTTTTATTTCAGAATTTTTTTCAGAATCCCGAAAAATTCAATGAAGTAACGTATATTGGGCCTTTAAGTCCTCAAAGATGACGTAACCCACACATATGATGCACCATTTAAATTTAGTAAAGATATATCATGCCAAATACATTGATTAAACTGCACCATAAGCTGTTTCGTCCTTATAATAAACACAATTTCGATCTATACCGACATCTACTTGATAACAGTTGTTCTGCAAACTAGAGTTGTCAGCTCATTACTAAGCCTGAGCACGTACCAAATTATGATGACGTCGATTTGTGACATGTGAGCGGAGCTATGCAAATTATCCGGACTCGAGATACAATCATGTGACATAATCAAACATAAACATGAATGGGCGGAGTTAACCCAAGCTTATGCGAATTTCATGCTATTACATGTATTGAACCGTTCTCACGTTGATAATTTTTTAAATGAAATATGTCCATAGATGGGACTTTATTTACCACAATAGTTATGAAATATTTACAGAACAACTATGTAACTTTAAGAATGAATCTTTCATTTTGTTCAGTTCATTAGATCAAAAAATCAATGGAGCAGTTTGAGCATTTTCCGTTAACATTCCGTGCTCAGCGAAAATTGAAAAAAGTTACTCTTGATATATTGAAGGTGACTAGGCTTCTGTGCCATTGTTGTCCGTCACTAACGTCACACGAATATCAAGTATACACTTGAAATTCACATGAAAAAATGCACGTGTATTTCACGCAAAACATTTTACTTGAAATGTGATGGAAAATATAAGCATGTACAAATTAACTAGATTTTCAATTCACATGAAATTCAGATGAAATGTGAAAAAGCATATAAAAATTTTCGCATTTCAAATATCTAAAATAAAAAGTCACTCTATTTTTAACGTCAAATTCCCGTGTTTTGCATGTGAAATTCACTTTTTACCACATTTCACGTGAAATGCACGTTAAGACATGATGCCTGTGTCATACATTTCACATCATTTAAAGAAATATTCAAAACGGTGGAAAATGATAGCCTCGGAAACTCGAGAGTATAGGGGCAACAGATGTTCATCATGCTATCAATATAATCATACCAGATACACTGTTATAAATGCAGTTTATCAATATTAATATAGCGTTAATACTTCAGGGGTGTATATCAGCGTTCAGCAATAAATAGCGAAATATGAAAAAAGAGTGAAAGGCTCATATATTCTTAACCATTGAACTTTCTCGTAGGTGAGCAAAATGTGTGTTATCACATCAACAATAGATACACTTTTCTAAAAAGAAAAATAAGTGTTTTAGAGACACATCAATAAAATCTTCCTACTCTGGCGTAACTATATTAGTACTGACAACAAAACGTTTCTTTGAGTTTGGCATGTCCCGAGTTCGCATTTGTTGTGTGCAGCTTTATCACATGCTATTTGAGAGAATGCCCTGTGTTATTGTCAACATAAAAACAACTTCTTATATCAAATCAGATTCTTTAATTCTCAGTAAGAAATCATTTTCTGTGCAGAAATATTGAAAGGTCTATTCAGAAGTTTAAAATGTTATGTTCACATCCCGATGTACTGTATAAGCTAAGTTATATGTGGGACGAAATAAGAAATTTAAAAATCAGGATAAGTAAAAAAATTTTTTTTTTTTTTAATATGAAAAACCGGTTTCTTGTACTGAAATATCAGCATTCTAGGGTGTTTCAAAAAATATTGTTTCGAAAGCATATATTCTTTTAATGTAGTAAAAACACGGAAGATTCCATACCTATATTGTCTTCCCTTCTTTAATTTACAGTTAACAATAATTTGATAGAAAATTTGCAATTCTCTCCGTATATGAAACACAACAAAACTTTAAAAAAAATAACATAAAAATCCATAAATTACTACTTAAATGGTATTTTCTCTGCTATACAGAAACACGACGGAAATCTCTTAAATTCATAACTTCGCAGAAGACGCTTACTCTTAGGAAACCTGACCGTATTATCTTGTTCTTTTACGAGGGTCTCCATTTAAATCTCTCTTTTGTTCCTATTTGCCTCTACTTTAATCTATTTTTAGTTGGGATTATGGTTTTGTTGATGCTTTGGTATTCTCTGAGATATTTTTTAATTGTTAATAAGAATAATAAGTGTTAATTCAATACGTGGTATTTAATTAACCCACTGAAATGTATTGCACTGCACCATTCCATTACATTTTTGATACATACATAAAAAAATCGTATAAATATGCTTCACTGAAGACAAAGTTATTTTCTCTGCAATAATTGTTGAAATTCCGTGCTGTTACTCTATAACTCTGTAATAGTTCATTTGTTGTCAGTTTTTAAACATTAACCGTAAATAAAATAAATCACGATAGCATGGACTTCATAAACATATTTATTTTCACAATTGAAAACTTCCCTAGCTATAAGCCTAGTTGTGTGATGTTACCAGATCAGTTTTCTCCTGTAACTTCTGAATTTCTCTACCCGATTTGAAGTGACAATCGCTCAGGTGTTGCATGCATTTCCTTATGTAAGAAGTAATTCAGACACAAAAGACAATCATGTGAAGCTATGTGTCTGATTGAAAAGTTAATTGATACTTTTATTAAGATGTTAATTTCTAAATTATATCATAATATTTTGCTGTTGATAAAAATATCACATACTGATATTTTCTGTTTTGCTTGTAAATTAATCTAATGTTTCAAAGTCAATTTGGTTTTTACAAAAAAAAAATAAAATACTTTCTTAAAAGTTGTAATATTGAAAAAATCAGTTATTTCTTACAAGTTATATTTTTTGTTAATAAAGATGTGTTTTATCATCAATCAAATTTAATGCATTCCTGAAAGTCGCCAATTGAGAAAAGTATTTAAAAAGGCCATTAAACGTGCTTGAACATAAAATGTGACAATTCCTTATAATAACTACATACACTCCCTTGACTTATCATGTATACATGTGTGTATATATCTAAAAACACCTATTTCACATGCTTTGTGGGGAAAATGGTTGTCGCATCATGGTGGAGGTACTGAAGCGCATTTTTATTACTGTCATTTAAAAGCAATTAAACATATGTTGCCATGCACAATTGCAATGATATCCCATTGTTCATTTGCATATAGTTGTACTACCCATTAGTATGGAAAGCGTGTGTTATGTATTTATTACTGTATATAATAACAACAGTCAGCTTGAAGGTAGTGTAACATGGGAGGTACCCCGTCCTTTCCTCGAGTGTCCCTGCCCATTGAGAGAGTAGTGGTCATCACAGGTGCAAACAAAGGTAACTATTATGTATACATATGTGTCTCTTTGAGATGGACATATTTAAGTATGCTCATAAGTTTGCTTTCTTGTTGTGATTGACAATGATGACTCGATTATCATTTTGAGGACTTGATGTTAACTTGGATGTGACCAAGATTGTAAATCTTTCCTTTGTTCATATAATCGATTTTGAGTTCCGATTATGGTTTTGTTGACGCTTTGGTATTCTCTATAATTTACATTTTTTTTTTATTTTTCTTTTATTAACACAATAAACAAATATTGATTAACCTGTAATGAAAACATTTAAATGGAAAATTAGAAACCATACGACAGCTTGTATGTCATGTCGCTTAAACGACGCTATGAACTACCAGAGAGGTGGAAATGGAGCAACATGTGATTCTACCATTAAACCTAATCGTGCTATAAAGTGTCGTGGGCAACAAAGATCTGTAACATTTCACATTGCACTAAACAAAAAATACTTCACTTTCGCGTCGCTTGCGAAGTAATAATTCAGACGTTTTGTAACTAGTGTAAAACAAAAAAAAAATGATGTTTTGCAATAATATGTAATATTGTACGTAAATTTATACGAAACATCATAAAAAGTTATTTTTAAAATAGAAAGTATATGTTTAAGTCCTTTCGATTCTGGTCTAACATTTGCAAACCAAATATAAAATACAAACATAATTTATAACATATTATTATTTTTTGTCAGGCATTGGCTACCAAACTGCTAAATGGATCGCCATGATGGAAGCTCATGTAATAATCGCTTGTCGATCAGAGGAAAAAGCAAGACAAGTAAATATGATTGCCTTCGTGAATTGCTCAGCATTATAAAACAATCAATAACCCAATAACAATTTAAAATCAAAAAGAAAGATATCAAAATATAATATTATGTAATTCAATGCAAAATGATCATTAAATAACGTTCCTTTCTGTTTCTGCTAATAGGCTCTAAATTACATATTAATATACCAATAACACGTTAACAGAAATGATGATGCCTATTTTATTAATTTTGTTCCAATATGCATTATTCTTTGACATGAGTCACATTGCATTCCTGATATAGAAAGGAGTATTTTCTGTTGAAATGTTTGTTTCGATCTACAAAAGACTTAAATTCGTTCCGAATTTCTTTATGACACACATTATGACACATTTGCAATGCTATACAGTGTCTTTTTAGAGGAAATATTTGCAAAATGTTGTGGCTGGTTTTACCGAAAATGGTTAACAAACGACGGTATTCAAACATAGTTGGAATCTATTTTTTTTTTCGTCAGGCTATAGATCGAATGAATGTAGAATTCAAAGAAGAGAAGAGGAAGGGAACGGTGGGGATAGCCGACCTAAATGATTTAAACGTGATCTTTATGAAGCTCGACAACTCGTCTCTTAAGTCTGTGATGTCTTTTGTCAATGAGTTTAAGGCCACAGGTTTTAAACTACACACACTTATATGTAACGCGGGCATAGGAATTCATAAACAAGGTAAAAATTATGAAATTTGATATTTTTCACTAATTATTTATTAAATAAAGTAAAATAAGATCTTCTCAATGTCGATGAGTTCAATATCATATTGCAGAATACATACGTAGTATTTTGTATGACTTTCTTTTTGTTGACTTTTCAAATGACTTGTTAATCTTTCCTTTGTTCATATTTTGCCCCTGGTTTATTCGATTTTGAATTCGGATTATGATATTCTCTATTTTCACAAAATTGATAAGCATAGAGTAAAAGTATTTCTTAATATCGATCATTTGTTTACGCCTTTTAAAAAAAATGTATTAATCTCACTGAATATTGCATTTCTCTTTATATTGTCTAATCAAATTTATTGCAGAGTACACCGAGGATGGACATGAAATGATATTTCAGGTATGTATTTGCTATATATTCAACGTAACATTTCTTATAAAATATCTATACATTGAACTATTTGGATTCTGCTGGTATTTTTAAGATACTAGTATTAAACTACATGTCATATTTTGTCATATGAATTAAACGAATTCCGAAATTTTCGAAAGATTTAAAGAATAATTATAAACATAAGCGATATTCAAACTTTGGATATCTTTTTTTTCTTCTTGTCAGGTTAATTATCTCAGTCACTTCCTGTTGACTGCGCACCTACTGCCGATTATGAAGACTTCCGGCCCAGACTGTCGCGTGATTCTAGTATCTGGTAGACAACACTTTATGGCATCCTTCGAACTAGATCAGATTGAAGGCAAACAGTTCACCGAAGACACTTTCAACAGTCTGACCTTTTACAGAAGGTCGAAGTTATACCAGGTTTATAAATAGTAATGTTCATGATGATTATATGCGAAACGCTACGTTGTTTCAGATACATGTATTCTATGATGACCCCCGTAAATACTAAAATATAATCAAATTGGTTTTGTGATGTTTGCAGATTATTTCCTTCTCATCACTTATCGCTGAGGAGCGAACAATTTTATGCATGTCATATATAAAGGCTATTACACGAGTGTCAATGTAATATGAAATTTATTGAATTATTTAACAACTAAACTAAAACTTAAATGTCTGCCATTCCTTAGTAACCTATAAGGGGGCATCTCAGAAGCTTTCTAAAATATTAATTTGCCGTATGTTTTAAAAAATCTCATCAAGAAAGTTTTTTAACTTGCATTATCAGCTTTAAGCATATCGTCAAATATTCGGCTATTTTTTTTAAAAGCAGGTCAATTTTCGAAGACAGATTTCGAAACGCGTAAACATGTCGATCAGAGTTGCAAATTTACTTTACAGATTATGCAAATGTTTAGCATGAATCGCAGATTGAAAGGGAGCAATGTCACAGTGACGTCAATACATCCAGGTGTTATTTGGACTGACCTTCTTGAAACAATCGGTGGGAAAAGACAAAGACTACTCCGACGGTTTGGTAAGCGAACAGACGTTCTATTTGTTATTGTCATTGTTGAAACGGACTTTTTTCATATATATATTTAGGTATGAAGTAACATGCTCTTAACTTTTAATTATGAAAGAATGAAAACAAACCGTCTGACTTCTTTGTCTTAAAGTGTGGCTAAAACAAACTCACTTAAATGTGCATTCATCCATGCCCATTTCAATATAAGCAAGAGAATACCGTCAACAAAACAATTATAAGAATTCAAAATGGATAAATGCGGGGGCAAACTATGAATAATAGAAAGATGTTTATGGATAGAAAAGACCAGATTTCCCGGGAGAAAACGCGTCTTCTGCTACATCAGCGATACCAGCCATATAAATTTTGGTCACACCCGGGTAAACGTCACGTCCTCAAAGTGAGAACAAAGTCATCACTCTCAAACAAAATCAAGCGGCTGGTGTAGACGGGTATGTTGTGTCATTGATTTCAAGTTCAGAAATGATCATTAATGATGTATTATATTAAATTGCCATTGCAAGCATCATAACAACGCATGACAAAAGCATACGATAATATCAGGTCCCAAAGATTTGCGGTAACCTGCATGAAACGTTTTAATTCATACACATGCACATTATATTTATTAAACAATTATTAGGTATTAAGACAGTACGAAATTACACCTCCCTATCTGGATTTGGACTTTCTTTCGGCATATTTTGTTTCCTCAGTCGCCACCTAGGTTTTACTTCTAGGCCCTTAGCATCATTGACGAATCCTGGAAGGACAAAGTAGCTGTATGGTTTAGTTAATTAATAGTTTGGTTTGACTGTATCCTATGCTTAATTATAAAGATGCTATGCTCTTATGTGTATTTGCAATCATCAGTATATTGCAAAGAGTATTTCTAACGGATTCGATGTCGATACTCAGTTCTCAGTTCAGAACTTGATGTTTGCTTGGTTGTGACAAAGATGAACATGGCGAGTGTCGTCGATTAAGCAGAACACGCTTACTTTTCCGGAACACCTGGTCTTATTCTCTTATGTGTAAATTTTTCTTTTGTTCCTATTTTGCCTCTAGTTAAATCGATTTTGAGTTCAGATTATGGTTTTGTTGACGCTTTGGGATTCTCTGAATTTTTTTTGTAGTAACATTTTCTGTTTGTTTCTTATATTTCCTTATATTTATCTGTTATAGTTTTGGTATTAAATTGGGATTGATTGCCTCGACAATTTTGACAATTGTTTTGTCTTCGTTGTCTTTAACATCTTTTTAATGCATATGTATGACCTTTAACTCGTAGGTATGTTAAAGTCTACTTTCGAGGGGTCCTGGACGACGATAAATGCTGCTGTAAATCCTGCTCTGGCAGGAGTTCGGGACATGTTCTTCTGTGATTCTCAACCTAGCATGGAGTCTGTAAGCCAACAAGCAAAGTAGGTAGCTCACATCTTATCTAATAACACAATAATTCTATGTGTTACCATAACTGAAAAAAATCGCACATATTTCAGTAAATTATTGAGTCGTGTTTAATATCACAGTATCAATTACATACATGGTTGTTATTTTTCATGAAAACACAGTTTCCACTTTTAATTTCTATTTCAAGTTGCTTTGATGGCACAGTACGCGGCTCTTTAAATAGATAAAAAAAATAGCATGAGTTTTATGGAAGTGCTTTAGCAGAAGGAAATGTTTTCTTCAAGTAAACATTTCGCTTTTTGGCCAAACCATCAATATTAGCACACATTTACATAGACTGTATCTTCAATATCTTAGACTCAAGCTAATTCAGATGCTTATAATTTGTTTTTGAAAAGCGTTACTTTTAGGATTTTCATAATATCCAAATAAAAAGCGTTCTTAAGTCAATGAAGAATTATATGCTTTCAGGACCTAACTCAAGACAATAAAACCTAAAAGTCCCTATTTCGTTTTCCAATAGGTGCTCTGTGTTCGGTACCATTTTATTTAAGACTCGTTGGGCATGAAGCACGCCTATCGCAAGCCGCATAGATGATCATTTAGAATATCATATATAATCCTGACTTGTCTTGTTTTTTAATCATAATACACTATCTTCTCAATTATCAATTATCCATACAAGAAAAAACAACACATTGCCCTCACCAACATACCTTTCTAGATTTTGATTAAATTCGATTTCAGGAATATAGACGATCAAGAGAAACTGTGGGAATACACCCTGGCATGTCTTAAAGACTACCTCACTGAAGACGTCATTGAAACTTTGGGAATCAACAAGTCATCAGATGTCATCAAAACTTTGCGAAGTGACAATTCATAAAATGCATCATTTCATCAGAATTAATTACACTAACCTGACGTCAATTTAGTCTAGGAATACTTTAAATTAATGAAGAGTTATTCAGCATGCTGTTTACATAGTTAAGCAGAGCTATTGACATGAAATATCATCCAAAAAATGGTATTCTCACAAATTCCTTAATTTCGAAAAAAGACAATAATGGTCGCTTCACCTGTATTAACGTTTCTTTTAAGACACTTCAATAAACATGACGATAGTAATTCCATCTATATCCTTTCTTAATAACTTATTTAAGGAATGACCACGTTTTTTAGGGTTATACGGTACATACCGAAAAAAAATGTGTGCTCTTTGGCTAAATCTGCGAAGCGGTTTATGCAAAAAAGTTCACACAGTTTTCTCGATATATATCGTATAACCCTCAAACAAATGTGGTCATCCTTTATAATTTCATTTCTGAAGATGCATATGTAAGACATAGGTCTTATACAATGATGTGGTATCAATTATGATAAAACTCGAACAGGTTTGCAAAAAAAACATCAATTTACAGAGATGTAGATTGCTTGCTATAAAAAGCAATTGATTTATAAAAAGATACAGTAACCAGTTTAAGTTACTTATATAGAATATACTACTTATGCATAGATATGAAAGGCATACAGGTATGGGAAATAACTATCCGTCTTGTTAATCATGTTGATCTAAGTACATAATAAATTATTCAAAAACAAATTATATTGAGGTGTGATAGGAACCAATAACCGGACTGAGTACTTTCTTAAAACTGAGAGTTAACATATAATGCCATTGACGATCATTTAATGGTATGTATGTTTCTGATACACCTTTTTATTAATCCTATTGGATGAACTACATAAGGTTTGGTTTATTAAGCATTAAAATTGCATTCTGTTCTTAGTTGCAGGCGATATGAACGCCCATTGCATTACAGGAAAATAGCATGAACCGCGCTAGTGATTCATATTTTATTTTCATTTAATACAAAAGGCATTCAATTTGCATGTAACAAAATGTAGTTTGATGGTGATATTTACATTTCCGCTTCTTATTATATACGAACTATAATTGAGACCGACAATCAAACACAATATAGCTCAAAGAAGCTCTGGAATGTTCAATTGGCATGACAACGTCTAGCGCGTGCTCCGTCTCCAGTGACGGACATTTTTCACATGCTTTCTCATGTAACGGAGCATTTTCTTCTTTCGGAGTTCTTTTATTAAGGTGTTTTAAAAATACATGACATCGTTTATTGATGACGTCAAACTGCAGAGGCGTGTCAGCTGAACTTGAAAATTTATTTATGTGGTCCACCATAGAAAAGCCTGTCAGCGTGCTGTTCTTTATTGTTTGAGATACGGCTAATATATAATGTTGTTTTGCATAAGAACCTGAATACATGCATGCTACTTTTGGCAGACTTCACTGATGATAGAAGTACAAATCGTCTTTCTACATTATATATGTATGCGATGTCAAACCGATGACAATGACTACATTATTTCTGACGTTAAGCCTACTGAATTTATTTTGAAAAAAAAATAACAGAATACCAAAGCGTCAACAAAAAACAATAATCCGAACTCAAAATCGATTAAACAAAGGGCAAAATAGGAACAAAGGAAAGATTTACATGGAGACTCTCGTAAAAGCACAAGAGAATAAGACAGGTGTTCCGGAAGAGTAAGCGTCTTCTGCTTCATCGACGACACCCGCCATGTAAATCTTCGTCAGCACCAATCCTCAAAATGAGAACCGAGTCATCATTGTCATCACAACAGTAAATACACTAACAAGCAAACTCAAAAACGTCCATCTTCATATCATACAAAGATACAGAATATTTCTCGATGCTATCAAGATGGCGACCATAAAACTTGCCCATAGTCTTCATCAACCTGCATTTCTCGAATCCCTGTGCCGTTAGTTTGTTCGTCAGCAGTTGACATCTATCACGAAAATCGCGATATTCAGAGCAAGACGTAGAATAACGAATCAACTGCGACATGTAAACACCATAGGATGGAGAAGCTGGGATGTTACTATCAAGAAAGGGAAAGTTCACGATCGGAAAATCGAAATCGTCACGTTTATCATACAGCTTAGTAGTAAGTTGCCCATGTTGGTCATAGTTTAAGTAAAGATCAAAGTAAGAAGCTGATGTAGGAGAGTCTATTGTGTCTTTAATCTTAAGTTCAGTAGGGTATATACGATCGACTAAGTCAGCAAACTTCTTGTTGTTTATAGACAACACATCGTCGATATACCTGAAAGTGAAATTGAAAGATTTGGCAAGGTTTTTGTTACCCGTCCTGATAAGCCCCTCGACAAATTCAGCCTCGTATGAAAACAAAAACAAGTAAAAAAACAGTGGTGCACAGTTAGTGCCAATTGGAATGCCAACAGTTTGTTGGAAAATAGTTCTTCCAAACTCAACAAAGATGTGGTCAACCAGGAGTTCAATCATTCTTACTATATCTTCTTCAGTATATTTCAACCTAGCTTTTGTTGTGTTTTTCACAAAGTATGCTCCAAGATAGCTCACAACCATGTATTTGTATCGTCGTTCACCTTTCGTGGAAAAGACAGCTCTCATAATGAGAGACCGAAGACGTTCTTTCAGTTTGGCATGTGGTATGGTAGTGTACAGGGTGGAAAAATCAAATGTTTTGATGGACGAAACATTTTTGAGAAGGGGGTGCTCAAGACTGATCAGAAGATCTTTTGAGTTTTTCAAAATCCACATCTCATTAAGAAGTTTTACGTCCTCACATGGCCTTATAACCTTCGGTGGACGAGTCTACTGACAAAAAAACTGCACCTTTTATGCCAAGGGACCTTCTACATTGGGGACTGTGCTTATGCTTGTGCTGAAGTTGTGATTCGATTTTATCCAAAACGTGATACAAAACGTTAATTAAAATCGAAAACATAAATACATAAAACCAAGACATTGTCTTTAACTTCTCGTCCAAACAAGAGTTCAGCGTGGAATGCATTGTTTGTTAACATTCCGTTCATGTTAGTTTTCATTTTTGTTTTGTTTCATACTGTAGTCTTATAGTCTTGGTTTATACTGTGAATCTGCATCGCAAATATAAACCTTTAAGTGTATGTTTGGCAGTTTAATAACATAAGCATTCATAACGTCCCCAGATGATAACCTGAAATACATTTTGAACATTACCATCTTTTGATATTAATAAAAGGTCATTTGGAAATAACCGAGATCGAGAATATTTACATCTATCGTTATCGAATAGATGTGTTTATTGAAGAAAGATCATTTATTTTTGTCTGCAAATGTATTGCAGTTATTTTGGATGTGTTCTGTTGAAAAATGTATTCGTCAAAGAAAATATTGGGACGAAATCTGATTCGTTTTTTTGAAAATGTTGAATTTATATTTTTGTATGCATTTTTGTGTTAGAGTTGCTTCCCTTTGTTCATGGGGTGAAACGTCAAGGGCACATACACCTTTGTATAGGAAGCTGGCTGCTTGGGCTCCGTCCGGGAACCGATTATAGGGGTCGCTGCAAATAATATTTCCTTTTCAATTTACATGATGATAGGGTAAGACGAAGAATTTATTGAGAATATAACGGAAACGTTTAGGAGTAGTTTAAAATTTGGTGGTCATAATTGACAGATTTTATTACAGATATGCCATAGGCGGATCCAGAGGGGCAAGGGCTGATTGGAGGATGTGGTACAAGCCATTGACCTTTTCCGACTTAGACAAAACCGTAGTTGCCGATTTGTGGGCTTTGGCATTGCCATGTAACAACTGGACTGAACTTCATTATTATTTAAGCTTCCAGATACACCCTACCGTTTCGAACAGCAATTTGCATGATTTGGCCACTATTTCTAAATAATATTGCATATAACACATTCTTTGCTGTTAGTGTTCGTTTAGCAATACTGGGCATTTTGGCATGTTTAAAAGCCTAAATCCTATTGTCAACTTTCCTCTGAGGCTCAAAAAAATGCACCAATGTCTCATCACCCAGTATGACACTATCAAATGCCCCTTTTCTGATAGTTTAGGTTCGTTTACAGCAGTCTCTTAGCGATTTGGACCCGTGTACATTTCTTCTCGTCTCGTCGGTGAGTAAATGTGGGATACAACGAGCACTTAGTTTCCTAACCTTGAGATTTTTCTTCTGAAAGAAATGAACAGATGCTAAACCCAAGATTGTCATTTGTGCTAGTTGTCTGACCGTATAACGCAGGTCTTTCTCAATTATTTACTTGATTTTATTGACGTTAAATTTGTTGGGAACCGCAGGCCCAAGTCTTTCCGAGTAAAGGGCATCTTCAACCGATTCATGACCAGAATACAGGGATGAGCAGTGAAATTGTTCGTACCACAGGGACCTGTGAATTTGCTACAGCTAGTTTTGAACCTAACCTAAGGTGTTTAGAGTAATGTCACACGTTTTGGGGGTTTACATGAATTTTGGATAAAAATGCCCCCTCATTGGTCATAAAGGCCAAAGGGTTGAACGCTTTCCAGCTCGAAAAATCGACCCCATCTACATTTCTTTCATCAAAATTCACATTTCTAGAAGAGGTACGAAAAATTGCTTGGTACCGTTGGAAAGGTGGATAATTGTTATATTAAAAAACTCTAAATGCACGCCAAATGTACCTTCCATCCGCAGAATAATCTTGATTTTCCCATAAAAAAATCTACGCAAAATGTCCATGTCTTTCGTTAGCTATCGTGCCACTTTCTGCATAGCAATGAGTTTTGACGTCATTGCACGGGCTAGCCTTTCGCTGTCAATGGATGGCGTTCTTCCTCTTAACAAAGGCATCCAATGAAATTTTGCGTTTTTGTTTTCGGAAATCGAGATTATTTTTACGGAAGGAGAATACATTTGACGTGCATTAAGGAGGTTTTTAAAGCTTTCCATCCTTTCATTTTATGACCACTGAGAGGGCATTTTTATCGAAAATTGATCTTAACCCCCCCAAAAGTATAAAATTACTCTAAACACCCTAGTTTATGTTCAAAGCTAGCTGTAACAAAGTCACAGGTCCCTATGGTTCGTACTGGTTTAATGTAGATCACGTGATACTCTAGTATACGGTGCGTGCAAAACATTTCGAACATTCTTCGTGTGAACAACAAAGATGCATCTTATAGGTAATACCTAGAACATTAAAACTTGTTATACTTGCAGTGCTGTCATGTCGTCATAGTTATATCCCGTCTGGTAATTATCAACAATCAGAAGTATTAGAAATAATAGAAAAATAATAACAATGTACTCAAATTATCACAAAAGAAATTGTATTGATTAAAAAACAAATTGTTCTCGACTTAATCAAAACAGTGACACGTCCCTGATACAGTAGTATGTGTACCTACAGTTGAGTGTAAGCTAACCTTTACATCCTAGTGCACTAGGAGTGCACTACGTTTAAACTAGTAGTGCACTACATTTAAACTACAGGTAAACTAGTAGTGCACCACGTCCAACAAGGTGTGACCACGAATACCCCTACGGGTAATGGGAGTGTCCTTGCCTACCTGTGTCCTTACCTGTACAGATGTTATATGATTTACCTGTATTTTTATGTTATACTATTGAAGTTGTCTTTGAAAGTCATTAGTTTGTTACTCATATAAGTACAAGAATGAAAAATTCTGAGTTTATGCCAGATGATATTCATCATAATAACTTATGTTTTAAATTAACTGCATGTCAAAATTTTAAAAAATAATAATAATCAAAATATACTAACACACTTTTTTAAAGAAGTAACAATGATTCTTTTTTATTTAAATATTTTCATTCTTCAATAAAATTGAAAGGTATGTGTTAAAATAAAAAATGGTATAATACATGTATTATGTTGAAATTATCAGCTAAAGTTAATCCTATTAACAATATAAAAATGTATACAGAAAATAAACTAAATAACAGATTGTAATATAATAAAAAATCATATATTAGAAGAACATATTTTGTACTTGGTAAAGTAGTTTAAATTACAAATTACTTTAATGTTTGACATTAAGAAGCTAGCTGTGCAATAATACCTACATGTACCGGTGTTTGTATATTTGGTTTCACTATATATATGTATACAATCTTGTACAATACATACAAAGGTTATATAAACATTAAGTATACGAAAAGATTACTTTCACAGAACATTTAAAGCCATTCCTTCTTCATATCCTAATACCAATATACATCTACGCGTTATCCAATTGACTGTAATACAATGTTATCATCATTATTTAAATAGGACCATTATTAAACAATTAGCAAGGCCCTCAGGCCTTAAATCAGACTTGGTCAGTGATGGCTGTGGGGAAGTGGGAGGTGAGAAATTCACACCTAGCTAACTACAGCCAGCCTATAGGGGTGTCCCCTATCTTAACCTCTGTGAGGTGTGGCCCAGCAGGTCAGGTACGTAATTATGCCTGGAGGGTAAAGGATATTCTACCATAAGATCTAGAGCTGTCCTTTTTAGTTCGATAATATATAAGTCATTAGGTTTATTTAAAAGTACAATAAATGTGACTGGCATAGGCTTAACTTTGTTCTTATTTAGACTAATATAACTGCATATCATATAATGTTGTAAACTTAGAATATAGAATTAATTGAAATGATTCCATTTAACCAGGGATGTATATGTCCCTGATTTAATTAACTGATCTTGTATTTTAAAACAAATATCATAACATATGCATAAACTTTCAAGTCATATTTAGTACAACTTGTAATATTTAGACCCAAATATGGGAAATGCATCATTTTACAATACTATTATACTGATTATTAGAAAAAAATAAGATTAATGAATTTTAGTATTTTATTATCAAACTGTATGAAGCGACTGAGCCAGAGACGTATATATTCTCTCACAGATACGTCCCTGATAACACCACAGACTAACATTATGTAAGTCCGTGATAACACCAAATATGAACTAGATAATTTGTCATCATTAATTCATTTTATAAGTATATATTTGTACATATTTAGAAATCAAAATGCATCATTGGATTGTATTCATTCAGGTGTCATAAGATACTTGGTTTTTAATATTTAAGAAAACCAGAATCTGGTAAAAGCCTGATATAGAGTTACATTGTTGTCCAAATAATTATTATTCATTTCAATGTAAGTTTATGTACTATCAATGTATTATTGCATAATTAAATGGTTTGAATGAAACAAAACAAAATATATTAAAGTCCTAAAAATGTCCACTTTTTAAAGGGAAATGTCTAGATATATTCTCAATGATTTTTAATTTCATATAAACATGATAAACCAGAGTAAAAGTTAAAATATGTATCATATGATCCTCGTCATCTGGTTCACCAGTCATCTCCAGCTGAGCCCTTTATTAATCATATTGGTTTCAAATTTGACCAGTGATAGTCAGGGGAGAAATTCACACCTCAATTATGTCACTGACAGGCTTATATAAGCAGGTGTTCCAAGGTCAAGACTGGTCAGGTAATTGCCCGAGGCCTGGCCATGGGGGTCAAATCAAAACATCTGTCCCATACTGAACAATCTGACTTGATTTTAATTTATTGTTGTATTACTTTTTTTTCAACTTCAAATTCTTATATTTATACTGTTGTATGTGTTGATATATATATACATACAGATCTTAATATAGATAATTTGAAAATAAAGATTATCAAAACTCTATAGCGCTTTCATAAATATATAGATCTGAGGGATGAATGTATTTAATACAAATATATATATTTAGTTTAATTAAGTAATAAAAGAATATTTATTTGTTATTTTTACACAATTAGTTCTTACAATATTTAAAAATGTACTTCTATACAAAATATTATCAATATATATTCCTTCAATTTTTCAATATTCTTGATTGTTAATTGGTTAATTAATATAAAAAATCTGTTTATAGTACATATTAAATGAAATATTAGACATCTATTTTATTTATGTCCTGTATGTAAGAAGTTTTGGGAAAAACTCTATCTGTAGTAATCATGATTTCATAATTTGTAGTTTTGAGATGAAAGAAAGAAGGTTGTTTGATAAAGATAACTACATGAGATTCAAATATATTAAAGTTATAAATATTACCTAATGATAAGGCCAGTTTCTAAGTACTAGCAGACGGCACAAGTGAAGTACAGGTAAGAATCACAGGTAGATTGGACTGCCCATTTACCTGTAGGGGTATTTGACCTATATGGGGTTCAGGGTGTAGTGCACTACTAGTTTACCTGTAGTTTAAATGTAGTGCACTACTAGTTTAAACGTAGTGCACTACTAGTGCACTAGGTGTAAAGGTTAGCTTACACTCAACTGTACAGTACCATGCTGTTCAGAATTTCCTTCTATCGTTTTCCGTTAAAATTATGAACAATACAGTCACGTATTAAAAACATAAAAGTCATTGATACAGCCTAGTTCTATGGTTTATTAATTCGTTTGTTCTATTCAGTCGTGTCTCAAAAGGGGTAGACAGAGTGGAACTTACCTCTAGGAATTTGTGACTAGTAATCTTAAGTGATGATCGTTTGGGTGTTTGAATTCAATGAATTCAATGAATATAGGCTAGACAACAAGCTTTTGAATAACAGTGATTGACACTCACATTTCTTTTAAAACAAAGCCATGCATTGAACTTGAAAGAATTTGGAAGCTAATTATACTGATTAATTGGTCCGGCATTAACCCATAGTAATTCTTAATAAGGTGTGAAAAGTTGTTCTTGTGTAGGAATGGGTGTCTCTAAACATTAGATTTATTCTCTAATGAATAAATCAATTTATGAAAGTAGGGCCGCCCTTTGACTACTTAGGGGTTGTCTGTTATATTTTAGTGTTAATCCTTTGAAAATTACCGGAACATAACTTTCAACATCAGCCGAAATATATGTTCGCATAGAGCATGCGCACAAGTCTTTTCTGTCACGGCATGATCACAGTTATCAACGAAAACCCTCTCTCCCTTCCCTTTTATAAGTATTGTGTATAAGTGTGTATTTCGTGGACATGCCGTTGCTTCCCTCTTTTTGTTTTTTGGTTTTTTTTTTCATGTTCTTTTTCATGATCAGCTATACAGATGGAGGTACAAATCAATGTTTGCACAATTGTAAAAATTATTCATAGTCAGAACTCTGACTTGTGAACCTGATTTTTCTGGGATTGCCTGCTGCTGACCCTCTTGCACATTTGGTGTATTGATCGACGGTTAAAGTGTTATTTCCACAAACTCTCCAAGTTATCGCGGAACTTTGACAAAAACTTAAGTAATTGGGCCTGTTGGAGAACCTCAGGCAAGTTATCAGAGCATAAAGAATTAAATAATACTTTATTATTTAAATAAGTAAATATTCAAGTTTAAATTTACCGGAAGTGATGTCATATTATTCCGGTTGTAAACCGGAAGTGAAAATTTAATTGTAAACTTGGTGACTATGTATATTGAAATTTGACACTATAGTGAAATTTGAGTCTTAATGATATTGATATATAAAATTGGTTATTATAAATTGGACATTCATTATGCCTATGGGGCGTGCATGTTAATAAAGCTGTGGCCTTGAGTTGTCTATAGGCGAGTCTGTTCTCTTTAATAATATGTACAACGGGGGTTGAATGGATAAGCAGCTGATGGAAGAAGATCGCAAAGATTGACACCCACCAAGGTATTTTTTATTTCTTCACACAACCTTCATTTGTTAATATGACTCAAATAGTGTATATATAAAGTAAATACAAGGTATATTGACGACTCTCAAATCTTTATACTTAAAATATCTGTGATATTTCTTCATTTGAACAATGAGGAATATGCACAGTATCGTTCACGTAATAATTCATTGCTTGAACAAATACTTTGAAAAATATTTCATTTTCTAGGGGATAGATAAATCAACTCTTACAACTGTCAATGTATTACATATAAAAACACACTGTATATTCAACAGCCTGTATATAGGATATCTTGGGGGCAGTCTCTGACAGATTTAAGGGTGGTCGGCTGGTGCAGTGGATACTGCACTTGATATATACTGAGTTTGTTTTGTACACAAACAGGAATTGAAAACGAAATTCCTGAGTTTTCGAAAACGTCTGTTCCCTTTGTCAAGCAAAGAGTACAATAGCCGAGTGTCGGTGTACTGACCGCTGAAATCAGCTCACTATCCAAAATAGGGCGAGTTAGAGAAGTCAGCTGTCAAAAATGAAGCACGACATTTCGTCCAAATGTACTCTTATACTACAGGTAGACAGAGGGACGGGTAAGATTTTTACCCATTCCGCCCATTATTTGATGTTAAAATAGGGTCATAAAGATGACTCAACTGGTGTCCCCCCTCGTCTCTGTTCATTGATTCCCCTTCCGTCCTAATCCATATGGATTCTTTAATTTTCCTCATTCTCCAGTTTTCCTCCCTTTCCAACACCTTGGAGTTGTTCCAGTCAATGATATAGTTGTGTATGTTGGCATGGTCTGTGATAGCTGATTTGTTATATTGTTTTTCTGATGATTTTCTAGTATGTCTGGTGTAGACTTGCTGTTCCATGTCTTCCACGTCTTTTTGATGATCTTTCAGACGCGTTCCAAATTTCCGACTAGTTTCACCCATGTATGTGTGCTTGCAGCTGTTGCATGGAATTTGGTAAACCACTCCAGTCTTGTCTTCCTTCTGCACTTCATCCTTCGGATGTACTAGGAGTTGTTTGATGGTGTTGTGCGGTCGCATAAGTGTGCTGATGTGTGCTGTGTGCGGAGCACTCTTGAAATTGCTTCCGACCCTCCCCTTATATATGGTATAGTGACCATGCCATGGGTTTTTCTCTCTTTTGTGTTACCTTTCTTTTCCTTGGTGATGTTTATCTTGCTTTTGTCTTCTATTTGTTTTTCTACTTTTTTTCATTGACTTTTCTGGGTACCCACAGGTTTGTAGGGCTTGTCTGAAATGCTGCTTTTCTTTTTCTACATCTTCCTTTTCAGTGACGATGTTATTGCATCTGTCCAGGAGGGTACGTACTACCCCTAATTTCTGGTGCAATGGATGGTGTGAATTGAAATTGAGGTATTGGTCTGTGTGCGTGTTTTTTCTGTATACGAGCAGTTTGATGGAGCCATTAACTTTTTTACACTATTAGAGTGTCCAAGGAGGGAATTTCCCCTTCTGCCTCTTCTTCTGATGTAAATTTCATGGAGTTTGTGTCATCTACCTGGTTTAGATGGGTTGTTAGATTGTTAACCTCACCATTCTTGACCGCTTCCAAGATATCGTCAACATAACTTTTCCATGGCTTGGGACAACACTCCATTGGAGCAGTCGTGATGGCTTTCTGCTCCAGATGCTCCATGAAAAGATTCGCAACATTGGGTGATACTGGACTCCCCATTGCTGCACCGAACTTCTGTTGGTAACTTTCTCTAACTCGCCCTATTTTGGGTAATGAGCTGATAGCAGCGGTCAGAACACCGACACTCGGCTATTGTACTCTTTGCTTGACAAAGGAAACAGACGTTTTCGAAAGCTCGCAAATTTAGTTTTCAATTCCTGTTTGTGTACAAAACAAACTCAGTATATTTCATTCCTACCAAATTGATGAATCTTATTCCTGATATTGCACTTGTCTTTCACCAAGGCGGCCGGGGTTCCATTCCCCGACTGGACGTGAAAAGGTATGGGGTCACCTGCTTGGCCATGTGGGTTCTCCGGGTACTCCGGTTTCCTCTCACAATAAGACCCCTTGCGCTCTAACTACCGGGCCAACAAGAGTGATTTATATAAGCTGGATAACTTGTTTCATAAAATAAATAAAGTTGTAGACAGATTTAGAATATGCTTTGTTTTACCTATTGATAACTTTTCAGTAACAAAAAAGGGCTACAAAAAGCATATATATGTGTATATTTGCCTACCAACATATAAATGCTTATATCCATTTCTGACACATAAATATACAAATGAAAAAGG
Organism: Mimachlamys varia; assembly: GCA_947623455.1. Classification (NCBI taxonomy): domain Eukaryota; kingdom Metazoa; phylum Mollusca; class Bivalvia; order Pectinida; family Pectinidae; genus Mimachlamys; species Mimachlamys varia. The sequence continues at coordinate 14,484,843 of OX392531.1, read as the reverse complement.
AGTTACTATTTCACCTAACTCAAATACTGGACAATTTCAGTTCATATGCTAGTCTAGGTTATGTTAGATTATGCAATAACAAATTATTTTTGAAGTTCTCTTTTTTTCAAATAAGCTTGTTTGACCAGATATTTAACATTAATGAAATTGGCATTGATGACATGTATATCTTCACGATCAAGAGTGTAACATGTGTTTGAATTGAACTTAAAAGATTTATATGGGGCATCACTAGTACTTTGTAGTTTCCGTTTAATAGAGGTCCACACATATAGGTCAACCTACTGGATCTTTATCTATAACCTTCCTGTGCAGTTTAATCTACGTAGCATGAACTTCCGATCTGATTACATGAACTTCCCTTCGTTGGTTACCCACAAATTATACTTACCTTTATGTACCTGTCTAGACAGCCTGACCTACATGCATATCACATATACCTAACATGATGGAGACACTTTCTGTATAGATGTACCTCGCCTACCTGACTTACAGTATGTTTAATGAAAGCATGCGAGTGTGTCATTTTATCTCAATAATCATTTTTATTGATATTATTGCTCAAAGCTTGTTTGTTTTAAAATGAGGTATTGTCATTGTAATAAGTAGGTATCAGCCATTTTCGCAGCCAATTGAAAATCAGTACTCTACTCGCAGGTTTCATTACGACTGTGCGTATATAGAAGGCGGAGTGCGGAACCGACGTGTTGCGTGTTCTGAATTCATTAAGGGCAAATGTAAGCATAATTCTGAATCATAATGAAGTATAGGTAATAACGAACATGATACTGAACGCGTTAGTTTGACAGTTTGACTTGTTCGTGGTGTTTCGGACATTTTGCCCTATATAATTAGTATAATGCGGTGTTTTGGACACTTTGTCACAATATTTCGTTCACAATAAGATTGACAGAATGCTCTTACAATATAGCACACTAGACATGGATTTACTATCGCAGACTTTCCAACTTTAACATTTGTATTTGAAGTTTTCACGGAATTTACAATACAATTCATCTTTCGTCCTCAACTGGTCAAGCACGATTACAAAGTATACGCTACATATCCTGTGTTGTAGTCAGCTTGAAGGTAGTGTAACATGGGAGGTACCCCGTCCTTTCCTCGAGTGTCCCTGCCCAGTGAGAGAGTAGTGGTCATCACAGGTGCAAACACAGGTATGTATTTAACGACGGCTTATCTCCAACTTATTTCGCGGCGACTTAATTTTGCGTTTTCATATGAAACGACTATTTCGCGACGATTTAATTCCGCGATAAATACGGTCATAAATCCTATGTACAGTATAGTACAGTGCAGTACTCCTAAAGTTGACATACCTCTGGTAGAAACTATTTCGCAACGATTACTTTTCGCCAATTTTAATCAATCGATCTAGACGCGAAAATCAATCACACGTGAAATGAAGTTGTTTTCCTGTATTACTTCTACTATTTATTTGGCAACGAATGCAGCCATTTCGCCATGCTGGTATTTTGCATACAAATAAAGAATTTTATATTTTTTATCATGTCACATTATTAGCTTTCGATGGTGTTAAATTTGTTCGCTCCTTACAGCCATATTAAGAAAATATATCGCCAAATCCACCATCGATTATTACAGATATTATGTCCTTAATAGCGTCGGAACAATAAAAACATATAGTTATATACAGCCTGTGTTACGTTACACTAGGACCGCATTAGTTCTTCTTATGTACAGTTCATATATACATATAGGCCTACACTTCGATGTTCGATGTTCAATATTCATAAGTCGAAGTCCCGATGTTTCGAAGTTTTCACGACGGTCCCGCAAAGTTCGAAACATCGAAGTTTGACTGTATCTTTACGTGCATATGTCCTATAGCTGATGTTTAACAGCTGTGTATTCTGTCATTTTAAATTATGTTTTTAAGATTTACTATGGTTTTGGCAACATATGTTTGTCAGTATCTAAAATAATAATAAAAGTTAAAAAAAAATAACAGTATAATGTGGTCTATGCATACTTAAAATATCCGATTTTGGTCGCATCTATAGATACGTTGTTGGTCTAAGCCAGGAAAACATGGGGACCGAAAACGTTCAATAAACGCCCGAGGTTATTGATTTTGATAGCCATGGTCTTCTGGTCAAGTAACCGATTGACCGGTTTTGATTGTATTTTGACAAGAGCTGGACAAGAGCTTTGAGCAACTTTAACCCAGTGGTTTTGCCATATTTAGACAAAATATACACCACTTTTACATCCGTATTAGGCTGCCAGAGCACAAACGACACTTTGAATATGAACCTAGAATTCTAAGTCCGCCTCGCTGTGCCATTAACTATTAAATTCAATAGAGCTTCCAAAGTGACAGTCATACTTGGTATTGGCAACTGAGCAAGTCAAAACTAGCGACGATAGTGAGAAAAATGGCCACAACAAAATAAAAATTAGAGAATACCAAAACGTAAAAAGAACATAATTCGAACTCGACTTTCACTTCTGCACCAAAAATATCTTTTATGATTTAAAAACTGGCCTTGTTTGTTGATCTTATAAATTCTCATGCGTCCATGCATAACATATTACTTATCTTTTTAAACAATATTTAAGTTTTAAACTATTACATGTAATTTAGCCAATCTAGTATTATTTTAGTAAACGTAATTATTCGGAATATAAAGCAAATAATATATCAATAATACGTTCAGTGGTAATAAAACAACAATTAATATTGTAACAGTACAGCAAACTAATACTCCAAGCTAGTAGACTGGTTTCACCGTTGTCAGTTAATATTGCCTCCGGCATGATATCTTAGTGAAATATAAGCATAGTACTATAAAGTCGGCTTCATATCCGTGCTATCATAAGGAGGCGAATACCCCAACATACCCCGTCTTCAGCATCAAACACATTTGAAGGTTTACATAACATTATGGAGGCACGTCCTTTAATGACCAAAACCAGTAAGTTCAATATATGATAATATTAAATACTGATTAACAAGTAAACAACACTCCTGATACTAGCAGATTTATAGTCTTGTTTTCTCTGTTGCAGGCATTGGTTACCATACTGCTAAATGGATCGCCATGATGGGAGCTCGTGTGATTATTGCTTGTCGATCAGAGGAAAAAGCCAGACAAGTAAATAGCATTGTTTTGAAAAATCAAAACTATCATAAACTCAATTGACTTATAAATGCATTTTACTATTATGTATTAACCGAAATACGCATTTGCCATTTAAGCAAATCAGTAGTATCTAATGGTTGGTTTGCGTGCACCATACAATATGCAGGTAAGCCAGTGCACATTACACACCAATCAACAAAAACTGACAACCAATATGTATATGTGCATTTTTATTTATCCAAATAATGTTGATGCATAACTATACATATACTGCTAGTAAAATTCAAGGCATGGTTTAACGTCCGGGTAAATCAAGAAAGACAGTGGACCAGTACAAAATTGAATTCTATAAATATGACATCATAAGCGACTCTACAATTTCTCAATGTATCGTATCGAGAAATAACAGACAATGGACCAGTATATATCATTTGTACTTTTGCAAGCGTCTCCATGTGAATGTTTCCTTTGTTCATATTTTGCCCCTGGTTTAATCAATTTTCAGTTTGGATTATGATTTTGTTAACGCTTCGGTATTCTTTAATTTATTATCTAGTCTCAGATAAACATTTTATTCCAAAATCCAGTCAGAGTGTCTTTTGTCGCTGTGTTACACAGAATTCGTTCGCTTTCATTTTTTCCTGTTAAAAAATCTGTTCAACCCTATATATCAGCTAAACATCATCTTAACGGGCCAAATGATACTTACTGTATCAATTGACCGAGGAATATTAGTATCTCGGTGGGGGATACACATGGTATAACATATGGATTACAGGAAATTTCAGCTTCACCAAATACAGTATACAAAGGTCTAAATAAATAAGAGAATTCCGAAGCGTTAACATAATCATAATCCAAACTCAAAATCGATTAAACCAGGGGCAATATATGAACAAAGGAAAGCTTCACATGGAGACCCTTGCAAAGCGTCTTCTGCTTCATCGACGACACCCGCCATGTAAATCGTTGTCACATCCAAGTAAACATCAAGTTCTCAAAATGAGAATCGAGTATCATTGTCAATCACAACCAAACACACTAATGAGCATACTCAAAAACGTCCATCTTCATATCACTTAAAGGCCCAATATACGTAACTTCAGGGAAATTTTCATGATTCTGAAAAATTCTGAAAAAAACCCTAGTTGATAACCGTGCAAAACTTAGCCTAAAACGAAGTAAACATGAGTGGAAACAAGCAAGAAACTATTGACAAAAAAATCCGAAGAATTGGAAATAATTGAGGTTCGGGCCCACTTCAGCAACAAACCGAAGATAGAAGACGGTTCGAAATTGACGCGTGTTTACAAATATCGTGTTTCAACTGCTGCTGTACTGGTAACCGCGAAATATTTCATCTTGAATATTGCTGATATCAGTTAATCTTAACTAAATCTATAAATATAATAAGTTATTAGGCTAGATTTTTGCTTCAAGTTTTGCCGAAAGTTACGTATATTGGGCCTTTAAAGATACAGAATATTTCTCAATGCAACAAAGATGGCGACCATAAAAAATATCTAAATATGTATTTACATTCTTCTGTTTCGAAAGGCTATAGATCAAATGAACGTGGAGTTTAAAGAAGAGAAGAGGAAGGGAACGATGGGGATAGCCGACCTCGATGAGTTAAACGTGAACTTTATGAAACTTGATAACTCGTCCTTTAAATCTGTGATGTCATTTGTCAAGGAGTTTAAGGCCACAGGTTTTAAACTACACACACTTATATGTAATGCAGGCATAGGAATTCACGAGCAAGGTACAGTTTCCTAAATTTGCTTTCTGTTTCTTTAAACAAATGAATAAAGTAGAACAGGATTATATATATATATTTTTTGTTATATATAAAAACAACCAAATAGATACGCTCAGTAGCTGTCATCCACGTTTTTATACATTCTTAACATCACCTTAGAATGTTTTTTGCTGATTTGGTGGGACCTTCGGCGTCCGATCAGCCGAAGGGATTTTATGCCTTTAAACATTTTTTCATGTTTTATGTATATTCTGTTTATGTGATGTAACGTGTATTTTATGTGTCTTGATAAAGAGCGGATAGCCTTGAAAATTTGACAATTTATTTGTCCATACTGTCGCTATTACTTCCACGATCATATATCTATTTCAAGTAATACGCATCCAAAGAGCAGTTGTTTGTTAGGATCCAGTACATATAGTGGATCATATCGTCGATATTACTTACTAGTCCATACTTTGTTATATATATATATATTTTTTTTTATCATAATTTCTAGCACATGTTTTAATATTATTAATAACCACAAGAGTGACAAGTATACGTTTCATAATTAATGAAAAATAGATAATGTTATTATATGGAAGAGCATGCCCATTCACGTACGTGATTATTCGAAACTTTATCAAACATTACCGATCAAACTTAGTTTTTGATTTGAAAAAAATCCTTATCTCGTTTCAGGAAAAAAACAGAAGCTTTAAGGTTATTTATTCAACGCTGAATTTCTCTAAAACTGTATGTTTGTGTATATTCATTTGGTTGCAGAGTACACAGAGGACGGATTTGAACTAATATTTCAGGTATTTATTTGTTAACGTTATCAATAGTTATATTGATAGGGGACGTTTTGATGAATTAAACAAGTGCCGGTAATTTTAGATTTGAAAAATGATAAATGTTTTAACAGCTGTTGCAGTTAGCTTTGGCGAAAACCTGAAATGTTTGTAATTTCATTTAATTGAATTTCGATATATACATAAGATTAAAGATTATTCAAAATATATAGAAAATGTTCAATGGTTTGCCGTTTAATATCAAATATATTTCACGAGTATGACATATTTGTTTTTATATTTTCACGAGTGTGTAGCACTTTCAAATCTAATATACGAGAGAATATATATTTGATATTAAACGGCAAGTGGCTCTAATATGCTTTAATTTATTTGTATTTTTTTAATACCTTTATTACTAATCCATCGAATTCACAACCGATTAGGTCAGCAACGGAAAAGTAGTTCCAGCAAAACCTTATATTTTCACTGCAAAATCTAATTAATAACGAAAACCGTGTTCTTGAAGCAAATATATCGTCTTCTCTTTTGGTCAGATTAACTACCTCTGTCATTTCCTGTTGACTGCCCACTTGTTACCGATTATGGAGACTTCCGGTCCCGACTGTCGCGTTATCCTTGTATCTGGAGCACAACACAAAAGGGCATCCTTCGATCTAGACGAAATACAAGGCAAACAGTTCACCAAAGACACATTCGACAGCTTGGCCTTTTACAGAAGGTCGAAATTATACCAGGTTTCTAATTAATTAACATTCATGGAAAACATTTTTGTGAAGCAGTGGGTTTGTCAGTTGTTAGAGAATATTAAGTAGATTTTTCATAATAATTTCCTAGAAGAGCAGAAATACTATCAAACCCTACTCCGTTGTTCGTTCGAGAACAAATGCAGTTTTATCTAACAAAATAGATAAAAATGCCTAGTGATTATTTCATGTTGCTTGAACACTCAGCAATAGATATAAATGTGTACCTATATATATTCCCATAGATATTACTTCGAAGTGAACTCTTAAGCAGGTATCCAAAGTCTCAACATACATGATGAATCTCTTCCAATGACAATATTCTAATTTGTATGCTCATACAGCTATGAATATACGTATAATGTGTATTGCTTTTTTTGACAGATCATGCAAATGTTTAGCATGAACCGTAGATTGAGTGATAGTAATATCACAGTGACGTCATTACATCCGGGTGCTGTAAAGACTACGCTCTTTGATACATTCAGTGGGACACGTCTCACATTCATGCAATTGTTCGGTAAGGGAAAACATTTTGAATTTTTTAAGATTTTATTTAAAAAGCAAAGTTGGGTTCTGATAACGATGACTTGGGGTAATAGCTAAGCTTATACCGTCCGGCTATCGATTCCTCCATAATGCTAGACTCGACCGACATTTTGGTGGGGTGGATGTTTGTGAAACATCTCTCCCATGCCATGGTGTTTTAGATACACAAATCGACTGTCATTACCAATAAAAACAAAATAGATCATTAAAACAATGCCATGAAGCACCGCTTCATTTGGATCAGATCATATGCTTTGCTCATTTGTGTTCAACTGACCAAAGCTTTGTCTATTGTGTAATGTATTATTGCGTATCAAGAAGGCACATTTTATATATTTGATACACTAGAAACCTGAACTGGGTAAAAAGGAGTTAAAGACCTACTGCCTAGTATCAAATCTAACTTTTCTATCAAAGATCTTGTAAAAAGCCGTGTCCCGGCGTTTTTGAAAACAATATCCATGGGACGCTCTAATGAAACGGACCTCCTTAGTGTACATAATGACATATATTCATTGGATAACAAAGGGATCCGTGTCATGCTGGACTTTTCTACGATTTGATATCATTGATCATGTCATGTCATACTTAGCTATGCCCAGCACAGGCAACTTACCACTAAACTGTATGATAAACGTGACGATTTCGATTTTCCGATCGTGAAATTTCCCTTTCTTGACAGTATCATCCCTGCTTCTCCATCCTATGGTGTTTACATATCGAAATTGATTTTTGTATCGCTGTATTCAGCGTAGAGCGTCATCAGTCACCCCATACGGCTACTACTCCCGACGTTTGTTAAACAAAATCAGAGAATACCAACTTAAAATCGATTAAAATACAAAATACGAACAAAGGAAAGATTTACATGGAGACTCTCGTAAAAGCACAAGAGAATAAGACCAGATGTTCTGGAAGAGTGAGTGTCTTCTGCTTCATCGACGACAACTGCCATGTAAATCTTGGTCATATCCAAGTAAGCATCAATCCTCAAAATGAGAATCGAGTCATCATTGTCATCACAACAAGTAAACACACTTGCAAACAAGCAAACTCAAAAACAAAAAAGATACAAAATATTTCTCGATGAGATCAAGATGGCGACCATAAAACTTGCCCATAGTCTTAAAGCACATTCTGTCGTGGTGTTTTAATTTTCTAAAAAACATATGTATCTAATTTGTGTTGTGTAGGTATGTTAAAGTCTACTTTCGAGGGGTCCTGGACGACGATAAATGCTGCTGTAAATCCCGCTCTGGCAGGAGTTCGGGACATGTTCTTCTGTGATTCTCAGCCTAGCATGGAGTCTGTAAGCCAACAAGCAAAGTAGGTAGCTCACATCTTATTTAATAACACAATAAGTTTACGTGTTACCATAACTGTACAAAAATCGCACATATTTCATTAAAGTATTGAGTCGTGTTTAATATCACAGTATAATTACATACATGATTGCCATTTTTTAAGACAACACAGTTTCAACTTTTAATTTCTATTTCAATTTGCTTTGACGCGGCTCTTTAATAGATAGCGTGAGAATTATGGAAGTGCTTTAGCAGAAGGAAATGTTCTCTTCAAGGAAACTTTTCGCTTTTTGGCCAAACCATCAATATAAGCACACATTTTCATAGCCTGTATCTTCAATATGTTATACTCAAGTTAATTAAGATGCTGGTTATTTGTTTTTGAAAAGCGTTATTTTAAGGATTTTTATAATATCCAAATAAAAAGCGTTCTTAAGCCAATGAAGAATTATATGCTTTCAGGACCTAACTCAAGACAATAAAACCGAATAGACCCATTTTCGTTTTCCGATAATTACCCTGTGTTTGGTACCATTTTATTTAAGACACACTAATGTTGGACAGGACTCATTTTGAAGTATCGCAGGCCGCATAGATGATCTTTTAGAATACCATATATAATCCTGACTTGTCTTGTTTTTTAATCATAATACATTATCTTCTCAACTATCAATTATCCATACACGAAAATACAACACATTGCACTCACCAACATACCTTTCTAGATTTTGCTGATATTGTTAACCTTTTTGTTCCTCCTATTAAATACGTATCGATTTCAGGAATAAAGACGATCAAGAGAAACTGTGGGAATACACCCTGGAATGTCTTAAAGACTACCTCACTGAAGACGTCATTGAAACTTTGGGAATCAACAAGTCATCAGATGTCATCAAAACTTTGCGAAGTAACAATTCATAAAATGTATCATTTCATCAGAGATAATTACACTAACATGACGTCAGTCTAGGTATACTTTAAACTAATGAAGAGTTATGAAGCATGCTGTTTACGTACTTAAGCATAGCCATTGTCATGAAATATCATCCAAAAAATGGTATTCTCACAAATTCCTTAGTTTCGAAAAAAGACAATAATGTCGCTTCACCTGTATTAACGTGAAATGTCACAATAATGTAACTTTTCTTTTAAGACACTTCAATAAACATGACGATAGTAATTCCATATATATTTTAGTGTCCCCTTTCTTGATAACTTATATAAGGAATGACCACGTTTTTTAGGGTTATACGGTACATACCGAAAAAAATGTGGGCTCTTTGGCTAAATCTGCGAAGCGGTTTATGCAAAAATGTTCACACAGTTTTTTTTATATATAGCGTATAACCCTCAAACAAATGTGGTCAAATTTTATAATTTCATTTCTGAAGATGCATATGTAAGACATACTTCTAATACAATGATGTGGTATCAATTATGATAAAACTCGAATAGTTTTGCAAGAAAACATCAATTTACAGAGATGTAGATTGCTTGCTATAAAAAGCAATTGATTTATAAAAAGATACAGTAACCAGTAGAAGTTACTTATATAGAATATACTACTTATGTATAGATATGAAAGGTATACAGGTATGGGAAATATCTATCCGTCTTTTACATGCGTGTAGCGGGATATATTTGGTATCGGCTGAAAGATAAAAGTTTCACCTTTAAAATGAGGCATGCATGTAAAAAATTGGAGTTCATTCAGTGACGAAAACAAGCTTAGAGTGAAAATAGGTCGATTTTCTCGTTGAGGCTAGTTCTTTCCCTTGTCACAGATATATAGTAGTGGGAGGGGCTATATTCGAGAAAGGTAAAAAAAATCTGACAATCATTTCATAGTGACATAGGTCCGGGCCTAGCCCCTGTGGCTGCTGGGGCTCCATCCGGGAACCGATTATGGAGTCGCTGCAAATAATACTTCCTTTTCAATTGACATGATGATAGGGTAAGACGAAGATTTTATTGAGAATATAACGGAAACGTTTAGGAGTAGTTTTGGTGGTCATAATTGACAGATTTTATTTAAGCATTGAACTGTTACCAGATGTAGTATACAGTCGATATGAATACAATTTGGGTGACAGATAAATAGGATGTCGCCCGTTAGGGTGACATGATTATTCATCTGTCAGAAATGACGTCACAATGACCTGATTTAAATTTGTGTCATCTAAGCGATTGATTCAAAGCCACCATACATGTTATCTGAGGCGGAGTGCAAAGCTTTGATATAACATAGTCCAACATGGCGTCAGAAATAACGTCATGTGATACGGATTGCAAATTGTAGTATACAGTGTGATATACTACAATTTTGTTTAGTAATGATATATAGGCAAAGGCAACACAGAATGTAAATATTAAAGATATACATGTAATTAAATTCTATTCAGATTCAATTTAACATAGGTTTTTGTTATCAACAAAATGTTTCTTTGGGAGATTGATGGCATGGAATGAATGTTCAATTTTGTTTGACCATTGTGCAGTCATGTGGGATATGGTGGGCAAATGAACATAAATAGTATTCAATAATAATCAGTCTTAGAATTCTTAAGTTAAAAAATTCTGTAACAACATTGAAAACTCTGACATTTAATTTATATTCATATTTTTGTTACTTACAGTACATTTAGATGTTTTTTATTTACATATTTGTGGTTTTGTTGTACGCTATCATTGAAATGGGACGAGCTAGAGCATCAGGCAGTATACCCAAGAGAAAAACAAACAGTTCATCTGCCAGGCATTATGAAAAATAAATGCAACCATCGGCTCGGAGTGGGGACAACGAGGAGGCTGTTCGGACCAGTCGCTGGTCGGGGGCAGCTTAGGCCTCAACCCGGAGGGAGACTGCACTCCTGCAGATCTGTCGTTGTTTGTTCATGAGTTTGATGTCATACGTGTACCCAGTGTACAGAGTTGGTTTGGTGACAATGTTGTGCCCAAAAATAGGACAAAAATAATAAACGATGAATTTGTATGTTTAGGAGTGTTGTAAGATAATTCATGGGCATCGAGACAGGATAAAGCTCCGAAAAGGTTGCACAGCACATGAAAACAATTTATTACACGCATATCTCTAGTTCATGCAAAGTAGACAAAATGTACATATAATTAGTTATTGGGGCATGTTTTATTAACGTTACTGATAGTTTTTAAACTCCCACTGGCTTCAAATGCGTCATATGTACAATTGTTGTGCGCAGTTTCATTGCCATTCGAAAAATTATCAATGGTATTTTCGACTTAACTTAATTTGATATAAAAAACTGATGTAGCATTCTATTTTTAATTGAACCTTTTCCTTGCAATACAATTAAATTTAATTGCGTAGACAGATAGCCATGAACGTTTGAAACATACCACATGAAAAAAAACACAAGACACGCATATTTCTAGCTCATGGTGCATTTAAATTGTATTGCAAGAAAAAGGTTCAATTAAAAATAGAATGGACATAATGTACATATAATTAGCTGTTGGGTGTTGATTTTTTTTTTCATGTGGTATGTTTCAAACGTTCATGGCTATCTGTCTACGTAATTAAATTTAATTGTATTGCAAGAAAAAGGTTCAATTAAAAATAGAATGGACATAATGTACATATAATTAGCTGTTGGGTGTGTTTTGTCAACGTACTTCATAGTTTAAAAACGTGTTACCATGTTATCACAATTTTAATAAACATAATTTATAATCACGTGGGAATATTTGAAAATATATAGGACGATTTCACTACAGCGGTCAATTTGAAGGTTACTTAACATGGAAAGTACACCGAATGCCTTTCCGAATGTCCCTGCCTAGGGATAAAATTGTAATTATTACAGGTGTTTACCAAGGTATATGTTTATGAATAAATTTGTGTTACTTAAATTAACGTGTTAAACGGTGATATTTACATTCTGATTGTTTCTTCTCTATATGAACATACCCACTAAAAACAGCAAAACATTCGACTATGTATACATCATGAATACAGTATAAATACATCCATTCACGTGAATTACTTCTTTTATGATATGTACAACGGGGGTTGAATGGATAAGTAGCTTTTGGAAGAAGAAGATCGCAAATATTGACACCCATAAAGGTATTTTTCATTTCTTCACACAGCCTTCATTTGTTAATATGACTCAAAAAGTGTATATATAAAGCATATAAAGTAAATACAAGGTATATTGACGACTCTCAAATCTTTATACTTAAAATATCTGTGATATTTCTTCATTTGAACAATGAGGAATATGCACAGTATCGTTCACGTAATAATTCATTGCTTGAACAAATACTTTGAAAAATATTTCATTTTCTAGGGGATAGATTAATCAGCTCTTACAACTATCAACGTATTACATATAAAAACACTCTGTATATTTAACAGCCTGTGTATAAGATATCTTGGGGAAAGTCCCTGGGAGATTTAAGGGTGGTCGGTGGTGCAGTGGATATTGCACTTGTCTTTCACCAAGGCGGCCGGGGTTCGTGAAAAGGTATGGGGTCACCTGCCCGACCACGTGGGTTTACAACCGGTACTCCGGTTTCCTCTCACAATAAGACCCCTTGTGCGCTCCCTAACATCCGGGCCAACAAGAGTGATTTATATAAGCTGGATAACTTGTTTCATATTTGTTGTAAAATAAATAAAGTTTGTAGACAGATTTAGAATATGTGTGTTTCAGCGTTTCTAAACTTAACTCAATAACAAATGGGCTACAAAAAGCATATATATGTTTATATTTCCCTACCAACTTATTAATGCTTATATCCATTTCTGACACATAAATATACAAATGAAAAAGGAGTTACTATTTCACCTAACTCAAATACTGGACAACTTCAGTTCATATGCTAGTTTAGGTTATGTTAAATCATGCAATAACAAATTATTTTTGAAGTTCTCTTTTTTTCAAATAAGCTTGTTTGACCAGATATTTAACATTAATGAAATTATTATTGATGACATGTAAATCTACACGATCAAGAGTGTAACATGTGTTTGAATTGAACTTTTATGATTTATATGGGGCATCACTAGTACTTTGTAGTTTTCGTTTGATAGAGGTCCACACATGTAGGTCAACCTACTAGATCTTTATAACTTTCCTGTGCAGTTTAATCTGCGTAGCATGAACTTCCGATCTGATTACATGAACTTCCCTTCGTTGGTTACACACAAATTATACTTACCTTTATGTACCTGTCTGGACAGCATGACCTTCATGAATATCACATATACTTAACACGATGGAGACACTTTCTGTATAGATGTACCTCGCCTACCTGACTTACAGTATGTTTAATGAAAGCATGCGCGTGTGTCATTTTATCTAAATAATCATCTTTATTGATATTATTTCTCAAAACTTGTTTGTTTCAAAATGAGATATTGCCATTGTAATAAGTAGGTGCCATTTTCGCAGCCAATTGAAAATCAGTATTATAGGCAATAACGAATATGATACTAAACGCGTTAGTTTGACTGTTTGACTTGTTCGTGGTGTTGCGGACATTTTGTCCTATATAATTATTCAAATGCTGTGTTTTGGACTCTTTGTCACAATATTTCATTCACAGTAAGATTGCAGAATGCTCTAACAATATAGCACAATGGACATGGATTGACTATCGTTGAACTATTCATCGCACAACAGACTTTTCGACTTTAAAATGTGTATTTGAAGTTTTCACGGAATTTACAATACAAATCATCGTTCGCCCTCAACTGGCCAAGCACGATTACAAAGTATACAGTATAAGCTACATATCCTGTGTTGCAGTCATTTTGAAGGTAGTGTAACATGGGAGGTACCCCGTCCTTTCCTCGAGTGTCCCTGCCCAGGGAGAGAGTAGTGGTCATCACAGGTGCAAACACAGGTATGTATTTAACGACGGCTTATCTCAAACTTATTTCGCGGCGACTTAATTTTGCGTTTTCATATGAAACGACTATTTCGCGACGATTTAATTCTGCGACAAATACGATCATAAATCCTATTTACAGTACAGTGCAGTACTCCTAAAGCTAGCATACCTCTGATAAAACTATTTCGCAACGATTGATTTTCGCGAATTTCAATCAACCGATAAAGACGTGAACATTAATCACACGCGAAGTGAAGCTGTTTTCCTGTATTACTTCTACTATTTATTTGACAACGAATGCAGCCACTTGTGATGGCAAGTTTTAGAAATTTAGTAGTTTGGCTTGTATTTTGCATACAAATAAAGAATTAATATTTTTTATCGTGTCACATTATTAGCTTTCGATGGTGTTAAATTTGTTTGCTCCTTACAGCCATAGCAAGAAAATATTTCGTCAAAACCACCATCGATTATTACAGATATTATGTCCCTAAAAGCGTCGTTACAATATAAACATATAGATATATATCTTAACGTGCATATGTCCTATAGCTGATGTTTAACAGCTGTGTATTCTGTCATTTTACATTATGTTTTTAAGATTTACTATGGTTTTGGCAACATATGTTTGTCAGTATTAAAAATATAATAAAAGTTAAAAAAAATAACAGTATAATGTGGTCTATGCATACTGTTTGCATAATTAAAATATCCGATTTTGGTCGCATCTATAGATACGATGTTGGTTTAGGCAAGGGAAACATGGGGCCCGAAAACGTTCAATAAATGCCTGAGGCTATTGATGTTGATAGCTGGTTCCTGGCCATGGTCTTCTGGTCAAGTAACCGGTTGACCGGTTAATTGTTGACTACCCTATAAAGTACCTATACACGAAGACGTGCGCGTGTCAAGCAAGAGGGTGCTCCATACCTGGACAAGAGCTTTGAGCAACTTTAACCTTATGGTTTTGTCATATTTAGGCTAGATATACACCACTTTTACCTCCGTTTTAGGCTGCCAGACCACAAACGACACTTGAACCTAGAATTCTTAGTCCGCCTCGCTGTACCCATTACTTATTAAATTCAATAGAGCTTTTAAAAGTGGCAGTCATACTTGGTATTGGCAACTGAGCAAGTCAAAACTAGCGATGATACCATAGTGAGAAAAATGGCCACAACAAAATAAAAATTAGAGAATACCAAAGCGTAAAAAACCTTAATATTTCGTCACACATATTTGCGTTATTGTATTAACCACCGGAACTTTAAGCGTTTTTTGGGGGAGGTTCAGCTGCTCTGCTGATTAGGTTGTTAATACAGTTAAAGTCCAATTGCCGCTCGGTGAAGATTAAGTCATTGTCCATTTTATAACATCTTAGGACATTGACATTCTTGCCCTGACAGAAACCTGGTTAGGTTCAGTTATCGATGACCAAGTTCTTGCTGAGCTGATACCAACTGGTTATGGATTCATCCACAATGCTAGAGACGGCAGACGTGGTGGTGGTGTGGCTGTTCTGTTTAAGAAAGGCCTAAGTGTGAAAAATATCTCTCAAAGCCATGATGAAGTATTCACACACTTTGAGCACATGACTTGCTCTGTCATTGCCGATGATAAACAATTTAGGTTGTGCATAATTTACAGGCCTCCTCCATCTAAACAGAACGGTCTCAGAAATACTGTGTTTTTTGACCAGTGGTCTACCTTTTTAGACCACCAGGTTGTTGTGCCACAAGAGATAGTTATCACGGGGGACCTTAATTTTCACTTGGACAATCTTTCCAATGCTGATGCTCGTCAGTTCTCAGGGCTACTTGAGTCCAGAGGTCTGATTCAGCATGTGACAGAAGCTACACACACCCACGGCCACACACTTGATGTGGTCATAACAAGGGAAGAAAACTTTGTCATTCATGGAGCGATTTCAGTTATTGATCCATGTCTAAGTGATGTTAAGGGAAACCCCTCTGGTGATCATTTTGCTATCCGAGAACCACTGAATTGTAGAAGGCCAGCTCGTATCAGGAAAAAGGTGAGCTTCCGGAAATTCTGCGAAATTTCGATACCAGATTTCAACAACGATATCCAGTCTTCTTCGGCCCTTCAATCTACCGAAGGTAGGGTTGATGAACTTGTTGAAGCATACACGTCTGGTATAGAAGCCCGTATTGAAAAGCATGCACCTCTACAAACTAAGGTGATCACCATGAAACCTAAATCACCGTGGTACAATGAAATTCTGCGCGAGGAAAAACAGAATCGCAGAAGAGCAGAAAGACGTTGGCGAAGGACCAAATTGGCCGTTCACCATCAGATTTATAGGGACCAATGTTGGTTAGTTGGTTCACTTCTCGTTCAATCAAAGAAGACTTATTATTCAGAAAAGATCGAAGAATGTGGTAAGGACACCAGGCAGCTTTTTAGACTCACAAAAACGCTAATGGGTCAAAAAGGTGAAATCATCCTGCCAAGCTGTACATCTGACAAAGACTTATCAAACAAGTTCAGCGATTTCTTTCTGAATAAGATCAACATGATTAGAAGAAACATTGACGAAGTGAATTCGACAATTGACAACGATGTGTCTGTCATGAGTGCTGACATTCAATTTGACGGGGAACCATTGTCAGAGCTCACTCCAACAACTCCGGATGAACTACGCAGAATCATTCAGACATCGCAATCAAAATCACGTGAGCTTGACCCCCTTCCAACAGACCTTCTGAAAAAATGTCTTGAAGCACTGCTTCCTTTGATAACCTCAATCATAAATAAATCATTGGCTGAGTCAAAGGTTCCATTGTGTTTCAAGAAAGCACATGTAAGACCATTGCTGAAGAAGCCTGGATTGGATAAGGAGGAGTTGAAGAACTACCGTCCAGTGTCAAATTTGCCTTTTCTGTCTAAGATCTTGGAGAAGGTTGTGTCCCGGCGTTTAGAGGCTCATCTCCATGCAAACAGTCTCCATGACAACCTGCAATCGGCCTATCGCATGGGACACTCAACAGAGACGGCCCTCCTACGTGTGCATAACGACATAGCTTCTGCATTGGAAAACAAGTGCAAAGCGGTGCTTGTCATGCTAGACTTGTCAGCTGCATTCGACGTCATCGACCATAGCATACTCCATAAAAGTCTGGAGTATTCGTATGGAGTGACTGACGACGCCTTATGCTTGGTGCAGTCCTATCTAAGTGATCGACGGCAGTGTATTGCAATCGGGTCTTCTGTTTCACGTGACAGCATGCTGGATTTCGGGGTTCCTCAAGGGTCGGTGTTAGGACCCCGTAAATACTGCATGTATTCAAAACCAATCGGGGAGATTTGTCATCGACATAACCTGTGTTATCACTGTTATGCTGATGACACACAGATCTACATGGTCATCAGACCGCAGGAAAGCTGGGACACCATATCAGAAAATCTGGAAGCTTGTCTGACAGACATTAGAAGCTGGATGAATGCCAACATGCTAAAGCTAAATCAGGAAAAGATGGAACTGATCGTCTTTTCTCCAAAGTGTAAGCAATCAACGGCTCTCCAGCTCAAGGTCGCAACAAGTACTGTAGAGGCTGTCCAAACTATTAAAAATCTAGGGGTGTACTTTGATAGTTCACTGAACATGGAGAAACAAGTGAATGAATGCTATTGCCAAATCCTGTTACTACCAGATCAGGAACATCGGCTGTATACGGCAGTTTATAACTGCCGATGCATGCAAGATTTTGGTTCATTCACTTGTTACCTCACGACTGGACTATGGAAATGCCGTTCTCTGTAGTATATCTGACAAATTGACAAGTCGCCTACAGAAGGTCCAGAACACGGCAGCACGTCTCGTTTCTCGAGTTAGAAAGAGAGAACACATCACTCCTGTTCTGTATGCATTGCACTGGTTACCTGTGCAATACAGGTCACAATACAAAATCTTGGTATACACATACAAGGCACTTGATGGAACAGCTCCCCAGTACATACGGGAGCTAGTTACCCTGTATCAGCCGTCACGATCACTGAGGTCGGAGACAGAATCATTGTTGTGTGTCCCAAAATCTCGTACTGTGACCTATGGTGTTTTGGGAAAGTTTCGGCCACGTTGTGGAATAGATTACCATCCGCTATCCGAAAAACAAATACCCTGGCCAAATTCAAGAAACATCTGAAGGCGTACCTTTTCACGTCTGCATATTAGGGTATCAACTTAAACGACATGTATATACTGACATTTGTTTATCTACAGTAGATGTAGTTCGTATTTCTGTGCATTATTTTATATTATCACATTAGCTTAGATTGTAATAACTTCTTTATTTATGCAGTGTAAGTATCAAATTATTATCTACATGTTGTGAAGCGCTTTAGAGTAATTTTACAAATTATATAGAGCGCTATATAAATGTTGTATATTATTATTATTATAATTTGAACTCAACTTTCACTTCTGCACCAAAAATATCTTTAATGATTTAAAAACTGACCTTGTTTGTTGATCTTATAAATTTTCATGTGTCCATACATAACATTTACTTTTATCTTTTTCAACAATATTTAATTTTTAAACTATTACACTTAATTTTGCCAATCTAGTATTATTTTAGTAAACGTAATTATTCGGAATATAAAGCAAATAATATATCAATAATACGTTCAGTGGTAATAAAACAACAATTAATATTGTAACAGTACAGCAAACTAATACTCCAAGCTAGTAGACTGGTTTCACCGTTGTCAGTTAATATTGCCTCCGGCATGATATCTTAGTGAAATACAAGCATAGTACTATAAAGTCGGCTTCATATCCGTGCTATCATAAGGAGGCAAATACACCAACATACCCTGTCTTCAGCATCAAACACATTTGAAGGTTTACATAACACTATGGAGGCACGTCATTTAATGACCAAAACCAGTAAGTTCAATTTATTATAATGTTAAATACTGATTTACACGTAAACAACACTCCTGATAAACCATACTAGCAGATTTATAGTCTTGTTTTCTCTGTTGCATGCATTGGTTACCATACTGCTAAATGGATCGCCATGATGGGAGCTCGTGTGATTATTGCTTGTCGATCAGAGGAAAAAGCCAGACAAGTAAATAGCATTGTTTTGAAAAATCAAAACTATCATAAACTCAATTGACTTATAAATGCATTTTACTATTATGTGTTAAACGAAATACGCATTTGCCATTTTAGTAAATCAATAATATCTAATGGTTAGTTTTCGTGTACCATTCAATATGCAGGTAAGACAGTATATGTTACACACCAATCAATATCAACAAAAATATGACAACCAATATGTATAGGAGCATTTTTATTTATCCAAATAATGCTGATGCATAACAATACATGTACTGCTAGTCAAAGTCGAAACATAGTTAACGTCAGGGTAAATCAAGAAAGACAGTGGACCAGTACAATATTCAATGCTATAAGTATGACGTCATAAGCGACTCTACAATGTCTCAATGTATCGTATCGAGAAATAACAGACATTTCATTTGTACTTTTGCAAGGGTCTCCATGTGAATCTTTCCTTTGTTCATATTTTGCCCCTGGTTTAATTGATTTTGAGTTTCGATTATGATTTTGTTAACGCTTCGGTATTCTCTAATTTATTATCTAGTCTCAGATAAACATTTTATTCCAAAATCTAGTCAGTGTGTCTTTTGTCGCTGTGTTACACAGAATTCGTTCGCTTTCATTTTTTCCTGTTAAAAAATCTGGTCGACCCTATATATCAGCTAAACATCATCTGAACGGGCCAAAGGATACTTACTGTATCAATTGACCGAGGAATATTAGTATCTCGGTACGGGATACACATGGTGAAACATATGGATTACAGGAAATTTCAGCTTCACCAAATACAGTATTCAAAGGTCTAAATATGTATTTACATTCTTTTGTTTCGTCAGGCTATAGATCAAATGAACGTGGAGTTTAAAGACGAGAAGAGGAAGGGAACGGTGGGGATAGCCGACCTTAAAGAGTTAAACGTGAACTTTATGAAGCTAGATAACTCGTCCTTTAAATCTGTGATGTCATTTGTGAAGGAGTTTAAGGCCACAGGTTTTAAACTACACACACTTATATGTAACGCGGGCATAGGAATTCACGAGCAAGGTACAGTTTCCTAAATTTGCTTACTGTTTTTTTAAACATCTGAATAAAGTAGAACAGGATTTTATATATATATATTTTTTTTATTTTTTTTTTTATTTTTTGTTTTTTTTTACATGTTTTAATATAACAACAAGAGTGACAGGTATACGTTTCATAACGAATGAAATATAAGTAATGTTATTATATGGAAGAGCATACCCCGTCACTAACGTGATTATTCGAAACGTTATCAAACATTAACGATATAACTTAGTTTTTGATATAGAAAAAAATCCTTAACTCTTTTCAGAAAAAAAACAGAAGCTTTAAGGTTATTTATTCAACGCTGAATTTCTCTAAAACTGTATGTTTGTGTATATTCATTTGGTTGCAGAGTACACAGAGGACGGATTTGAACTTATATTTCAGGTATTTATATGTTAACGTTATCAATAGTTATATTGATAGGGGACGTTTTGATTAATGAAACAGGTGTTGGTAATTTTAAATTTGAAAAATGATAACTATTTTAACAGCTGTTGCAGTTAGCTTTGGCGAAAACCTAAAATGTTTGTAATTTCATTTAATTGAATTTCGACATATACATAAGATTAAAGATTAATCAAAATATATAGAGAATGTTGATTGGTTTGCCGTTTAAAATCAAATTTATTTCACGAGTATGGCATATTTTTTTTACATTTTCACGAGTGTGTAGCACTCGTGAAAATATTTATTAAAACAAATCTAATATACGAGTGAATATATATTTGATATTAAACGGCAAAACATTGAATTTCTTCTTTTTTTAACATTTCGAGTGCGGCTTTAATAATTTTTTTTTTTTTTTTGATTTTTTTTATTACTTGCCTACTAGAAAGTAGCTGGACTATTCCGTCGAAATCACAACCGATTGGGTCTGCAAACGGAAAAGTTGTTCCGGCAAAACCTTATATTTTACTGCAAAATCTAATAAATAACGCAAACCGTGTTCTTGAAGCTTTATATAGTCTTCTCTTTTTGTCAGATTAACTACCTCAGTCATTTCCTGTTGACTGCCCACTTGTTACCGATTATGAAGACTTCCGGTCCCGACTGTCGCGTTATCCTTGTATCTGGAGCACAACACAAAAGGGCATCCTCCGATCTAGACGAAATACAAGGCAAACAGTTCACCAAAGACACATTCGACAGTTTGGCCTTTTACAGAAGGTCGAAATTATACCAGGTTACTAATTAATTAACATTCATGGAAAACATTTTTGTGAAGCAGTGGGTTTATCAGTTGTTAGAGAATATTAAGTAGATTTTTCATAATAATTTCCTAGAAAAGCAGAAATACTATCAAATCCCACTCCGTTGTTCGTTCGGGGACAAATGCAGTTTTATCTAACAAAATAAATAATAAGGCCTAGTTAGTATTTCATGTTGCTTGAACGCTCAGTAATAGATATAATGTGTACCTATATATATTCCCATAGATATTACTTCGAAGTGAACTCTTAAGCCGGTATCCAAAGTCCCAACATACATGATGAATCTCTTCCAATTCAATATTCTAATTTGTATGCTCATACAGCTTTGAATATGCGTATAATGTGTATATATTTACAGTTGCTCTGCACTATATGAACATTACCAGCAAAAATGCCTTTTATAAAAGTATGAAAGCAATGGTTCTCGAGACGTAAGCACGTGATTTCATTATGACGTCACAGATCAAGCTTGTTCAACGAGAGTCTTGTCGCGCCGCTTCGAATAACATGGAGAATACCCTTGCGTCAAACGCTAAAATGACTTATTATTATCATTGGCGCCAATTTTATTCAAGCTGGGCTGTTCCGCCTATGTCGTTTAAATGACGACACATATACAAATGCAGGTAATAAACTATTAATTGGAAAAAAATATCAAAAAAGTTAAGCAATTGTTCTATAGTTAAAATGTAAATATATGGATTGAAAGTCATTTTATATATGGATGTAACGGCTGACCTTTCATAGCACTATGGAAGTTAAAAAAATTACTTTCAATCCTAATATGTGTATTGCTTTTTTTGACAGATCATGCAAATGTTTAGCATGAACCGCAGATTGAGTGATAGTAATATCACAGTGACGTCATTACATCCGGGTGCTGTAAAGACTACGCTCTTGGATACATTCAGTGGGACACGTCTCACACTCATGCATTTGTTTGGTAAGGGAAAACATTTTGTAATTTTTCAGATTTTATTGAAAAAGCAAAGTTGGGTTCTGATAACGATGACTTGCTAAGCTTAGCAAGCTAAGCTAAGCTTATACCGTCCGGCTATCGATTCCTCCATAATGCTAGACTCGACCGACGTTGTGCTGGGATGGATGTTTGTGAAACATCTCTCCCATGCCATGGTGTTTTAGATACACAAATCGACTGTCATTACTAGTTATTACTAATTACTAATTAAAACAATGCCATGAACCACCGCTTCATTTGGATAAGATCATATGCTTTCCTCGATTGTGTTCAACTGACCAAGGCTTTGTGTATTGTGTAATGGTTCATTGTGTATCAAGAAGGCACATTTTATATATTTGATACACCAGAAACCTGAACTGCCTAGTATCAAATCTAACTTTTCTATCAAAGATCTTGGAAAAAGCTGTGTCCCGGCGTTTGGACGCTCTACTGAAACGGACCTCCTAAGTGTACATAATGACATATATTCATTGGATAACAAGTGCAAAGGGATCCGTGTCATGCTGGACTTTTCTACGATTTGATATCATTTATCATGTTATGTCATACTTAACTAAGTCCAGCACGGGCAACTTACCACTAAACTGTATGATAAACGTGACGATTTCGATTTTCCTATCGTGAACTTTCCCTTTTTTGACAGTAACATCCCTGCTTCTCCATCCTATGGTGTTTACATGTCGCAATTAATTTTTGTATCACTGTATTCAGCGTAGAGCGTAATCAGTCAGCCCATACGACTACTACTCCCGACGTTTGTTAAAAAGTCAACGCACCAACGCAAAATCGATTAAACTAGGGGCAAAATACGAACAAGGGAAAGATTTACATGGAGACAAAATATTTCTCGATGAGATCAAGATGGCGACCATAACACTTGCCCATAGTCTTAAAGCTCATTCTGTCATGGTGTTTTAATTTTCTAAACTATGTATCTAATTTGTGTTGTGTAGGTATGTTAAAGTCTACTTTCGAGGGGTCCTGGACGACGATAAATGCTGCTGTAAATCCTGCTCTGGCAGGGGTTCGGGACATGTTCTTCTGTGATTCCCAGCCTAGCATGGAGTTTGTAAGCCAACAAGCAAAGTAGGTACATATATAGCTCGGTCCATATTTGTAAGAAAGTATTCAACCTATTGTTTTCATTTTAAAGAAACCTAACTCATTTCATTTTAATATCGACTTGTATCAAAATAGGCAGCTCAGACCATAATCGTAAGAGACTAACAGAATAGTTCACTAATGTGTGCTGTAGACTGAGAAATCTCAACCCGAGGGCCCAAATACCTAAAACTTATCACGAGGTAGCTCATTTCCCTGTCTACATCATACAGGGTGGTTGATTATTTTTCACCCACAATTTCCTAACGTAAATTAAGCAAAAACGTGAACTCAGTGCATCGCGCCATCACCATAGTGGATGCAATGCGTAAGGAAATTGTTGACGTTACTCTCGTTAAACTTCGAATGATGACGTGACAATGATCTTGACGTCATTATTAGCACGTGTGAGATGACGTTCCCCTACCCCGTTAGAAGACAGGTTTCTCTTTTACCTAGCGAAAATTGGAATGCAGCTGTGAAGTGTGGAAAAAAATATTAAGTCTTCGTATTTACAGTCACAGCCAGTATCAACTGGTAAAACAAAACCCAAGGCAAAAAAAAAACGTAAAACGATACCAATATGAACAGAAAGCATCATCCTTTTACATACTATTAAGTAAGATGAGCACAGCAATAAGATTAATTTGTTGCAATGGATAACAAAATTGAAATCAGAACATGGAAACACTCAGATTCAGAGCAGAACATTTCACATATCTGAATAACTATCAAAAACTACTTAATAGTTGCAACTGAAGAAAAAGCCCAACGTAATTGCAATAGCTATATGAGTTCCTTTTCCAATTTTCAAGAAAAAAGCATTTATAAACAGATGTTTGAAGTTTTCCATGTTTCGTTTGTGAGGACAAACTTATCATCTTTACTAAAAGTACCACATATAACTGTAATTGGGATTATCCTGAAATGTCCTATCTAGATTTCGAATATGATTTCAACCATATGGCTTATATTACAGAAACACAGACGACCAAGAGAAGCTGTGGAAATATACTCTGGTATGTCTGAAAGACTACCTAACTGAAGACGTCATCAGAATCTTGGGAAACGACCCTTTGTAACATACATTCCGTCATAGTTTAATTACACCAATGTGATGTTGTTTCATAAACAGCACTTCTGATCATAAAACTTTAGAAATTATCTAAACGCATTACAATGAGTTATGCCTCTAACATGATTTGCTCGTGATTGAAGGGCTTTCCATCAAATGATTGATCAATAGTTTGGAGGCTGGCTAAGCGAAAAATTCCACTCGCTAAAATATTGACTTTTACAGTATCTGGAATATGATGATATCAATCGCATCACTAATACATTCATCTAAAGCATGCGGATATTGGTCATCTCCGGGATTAAAAGAATCGTTCACCCCCTTAGTGATGTTATTGAGGTGTCGACGTGACGTCATCGTATTGTTGCCGTGACGTCATCGTATTGTTGCTACGACGTCATACAATTAATGAGAGCGTGTCTCAACCTAGGGTGAGATAAGAAAATCTCACACCAGTAAAAGTATGGATATCCCTGTCCAGTGTAAGAGAATAAAAGAATCTTTCACCCCCTTTGGGGTGAGACAGGGGAATCTCAACCCAAGGGGTCAGATTCTTAAGTTGCCAATCATGAGGCTTGCCCTGTCTCACTACCAAGGAGGTGAATTTTAAATGAAATCTCATACCGGTAAAAGTGTGGATATCCCAGTCCAGGGTAAGAGAAAAGAAAATATCACACCAGTAAGTGTGGATATCTCTGTCCAGAGAAAGAGAATAATAGTATCTACTGAGAAATCTTAACCCGAGGGAAAGATTTATGACGTTTAGCACGAGGCTCTGCCGATTGCTAAAATCATCAATCTTATCCCGAAGGTTGATATTTCTTTGTCTACATTATATAGGGGTGATTGAATATTTTTCTCCCACACTTACCTAATTAAAATAAGCAAAAGAGTGAACTCAGTGCATCGTGCCATCATCAATGGTGGATGCAATGCGTGACGAAATTGGTGACTCTGGTTACACTCCATAAAGTGATGACGTCACAATGATCATGTCGTCACAATTAGCACGTGTCAGCCGTCTTTCCCCCACCCCGGTAAAAGACAGGTTTATCTTTTCCCTAGCAAAAATAGGAATGAACCTGTGAAGTGTGGGAGAAAAGAAAATATCACACCGGTAAAAGTGTGGATATCCCTGCCCAGGGTAAGAGAAAAATTAATCTAAAATATAACGATTGTATTAACCTTAAGTATGACGATATTCATCGCCTCACTTATCAATACACCTACGGAATACTCCCTCTTAAATATTTACAAATATCTTATGAAAAATAATCAATGGAAATGTGACACAGCTGACATCAGAAATTCAGAACCAAACTACAACAGTGAAATAATCACGGATGTCAGGCCGTTTTGAAATTGTTACTGAAAAGGAAATCAGTAGATTGTGGACGCTGAACGTATCTGAAATGAACCTACATCACACACCTCAACACTAACGGAATGCTAGAAGCGACAACAGTGAGGACCAAGCAATCACAGAACTCCTTTGTCTCTGTGAGTATATGAAGTTAGAAGGTGTTAAATATACGGAAATCAATAATGCAAAAACAAAAACACAAAACCACTTAAAAGCTGCAAATGAATATATTTCACAAAGACGACGCATTCAATGCTTCGAAATGTAAAAAGAAAATCTATGATTTATGATTTTCTTTTTCTAAAATACATTGATGAAATTGACGTTACTAATTTAGTTGAAACAGAACAGTCAATCACAGAATGGGTAATTTGGAAAACAAAATGTATGGTCACCTTGTGTAAAAAACTTTTCATCTCGAAGAACCATACATTCTCGGTTTCACTTACATTTCAGAAACTCATTATAATTTACCTTTGGGGGGTATTTTCCATAGAACGATCAAGGTTGTATACCATGAAATTAAGGTTATGTTTTTGGTGCAGTTATAAATTTGTTTCGTATGGTGCTTTAAGCAATACCAGAGGTACAATGTACATCGCTTTTTCACTGTTATAAACACATTAGCAGTGAAACTTCTCTATTAAGACCACCTTGGGGACCACACAAGTGGTCTTAATAAGCGGGGTGGTCTGAGTACCGAGGTTGACCATGCAGACAGATATCTCTCAAATCCACTTTTTGACATATGTACATGTTTGCATGGTCCATTTACTTATATATAGGCTTTATAATGTTTAACACTCAATAATTGTAACTAATTAGTCAATTTAACCCCAAAATACAGCTTACTGATCTGACACTTGACATGTGTATACAGTGGAATACACACCAGGTGACAGTATATGGTCGGTGGTCTAAATAGTGATGTGGTCTTAATAGCGAGGGGGTCTAAATAGTGAGGTGGTCTAAATAGTGTGATGGTCTTAATAGTGAAACTTAAAATGCAAAGATATATTTTAAAAAAACCGGGACTGAAATAAAGTGGTCTTAATAATGATGTGGTCTTAATAGCGAGGGGGTCTAAAAAGTGAGGTGGTCTAAATAGTGAGGTGGTCTTAATAGCGAGATGGTCTAAATAGTGAGGTGGTCTAAATAGCGAGGTGGTCTTAATAGTGAAGCTTAAAATGCAAAGATATATTTTTAAAAACCTGGACTGAAATAAAGTGGTCTTAATAGTGAGGTGGACTTAATTCTGAGGTGGTCTAAATAGCGAGGTTTCACTGTAGTTGTTTTGTCATTATTAAGGTCACTGTTGCTGTTTACACACTAATTATTTCACTTTATTTTCCATAAAGACCTTATAATCTTTTCTTTTCAGTATTTAATTTATTAAAACTGGACCTATGCTGAAAAACAAGTTGTGTTACGTTGTTTCTGTTATAACCGCCCGTCAAATGACGGGACTTATTATGGCATATTGTTGTCCGTCCGACGTAAACTTTTTATTTGTCCGGAGATCTAAACCCGCGTGCATCCAAATAAAAACAAATTGATTAAAACAAGATCTAAATTCCAACTCCATAACGTACAGGTACACATGTCTCATTAAAACAAGATCTAAATTCCCACTCCATAACGTACAGGTACACATGTCTCATTAAAACAAGATCTAAATTCCCTCTCCATAACGAACAGGAACAGGTACACATGTCTCATTAAAATAAGATCTAAATTATCACTCCATAACGTACAGGTACACATGTTTCATTCTTGGTTTAATCAGATTGTGACAATGACAAACATTATCATCTATTACAATATCAAGGGTTGTAGCTTAATAAGTGTTGGGAAACAGTTTGGGTCACATAGACTTCGTTAATGGAAGAAGGAATGAGGCGGATCTAGACCAGGTCTAGATCTAGACTAGAACATTGGCAACCAGCTAGCTCAACTGGTCGAATGTCTGTCTAGGAACTTGAACCCTGGTCTAGCTACCCACAGTTCTAGAAGCTAGCAGATATAGGCTCACGTGTTTCTTTAGGGTTGATCATGAAGATTTTGTTAAAGGAGGGATCATTAGGAATATCAGTGTGTGACGGTAAATCATGAAGACCAATAGACCAAAGGTCTATAAAGATAGAAATGTCATCAAATTGTATAAACCTCGTCGATTTTATAGACCACAATATTTCTAAAATATATTACAAAACTGCCATTTTGTAGATGAAATTACAGCTGAATCATTCCCTTTTATTTTACTTTTTTTACTGTTGGGTCTAGCCCCTTACGTAATTTAATAGCTCGCCATATTGAGTAAAACATCAGTATCAATGTAATACATAACTCCCATTATCTGACCTATCAAAATACGTGTGGACTATAAGACAACAAAACTTGATACACAACGGCAATAAAGCATGCTCAATTAGTGAAATAAACATAATTAGAACAAGAGGCCCATGGGCCTTAACAGTCATCTGACTATAAATAAAGATCTATAAAAAAGAACAAAAAAAACAAAAACTTTGCCACAAGGCCTTTCTGCCCTCTCATGGCTTCTTCAGGCGGACTCAGTTAAATTAAAGATCTATATATATTCTGTTGGTTAATGTGAAGTTTGTATAAATACATTAACATATTTGACCCCTGTTACCTTGAAAATGGGTCAACGTCATTAATTTGAACATTGGTAGTCCTTCATCCAAGCATGCTACAGGCCAAATATCAGCAGTCTGTCGGTTATCAAGAAGGAGATGCTTGAAGATTTAAAGATATATGACCCAATGATCTTGAAAGTCGGTCAAAGTCGTTCACTTTATCAGACGTACAATTGATAGACCATATAATATCAGCACCCTAGGCCTTTGGATTACCCAGAAGTTGCTTGAAAGATTTTTAACATATTTTGACCCCTGTGACCTTGGACACTTTCAATGTCGAGGTCATTCATTTGAACAAACTTGGTAGCCCTTCATTCATAGATAAAAATCATCATCTATCACAATATCAAGATTATTATTTGATAAAAAAACGATTGCAACTAGAACTGTCGCCAGCTGACTAATGCCCCTAGCTACACTCATGCGAAGAAATAGATGAAAAATAAATAAAAGTTGCATAACTCTTTCAAAAGGGGTGAAAATGCTAAATTACTTCAGAGGAATAACTCCATAATGCACTAGCCCTTTTCACAAAAACAAAATCAAAAACTTAGATATTGCATGGCAAGACAAAATTGTGTTTATATTTTACATAAAAGAGGGGTCGGAAATGCAAAGTTACTTCGGCAGGCACATCTTCATATTGTACAGTCTATTCCCACAAAATTTCAAAAGGATCTGTTGAAAACTGAAGAAATGCAAATCTGGATTTTTGTTTTGTTCATTTTCATAGGCGGATCCAGAGGGGGGAGCAGCTCCTCCCCCCCCCCCCTAAAATGTGTCAAGTGACCAATTTTTCCAAGAATTAAAACTATGAATTTCATCATCAGATAGCATTGCGAACCATTTATTTGGTAGAAATATTTATAAAAAAAATCGGGGCTACGCCCCAAATCAGACTTACACAGTTAATAATTCCTATATATTACAGTGAAGTTGAATGTAATATATAATGTACCTCTGACAATCAACTACCACCCCCCCCCCCCCCCCCCCCCCCGCGCAACCTCTTCCATGTTTCTTTCTCCTCACAATTTGGCCGATATCGATCACACGATGATATACGAGGGGTGTTCGAAAACTTTTGCAAATGACATAGTTTCTCAGAAACACTTATCAAAATTCGAATGCATTTTCTAGTTGCCTTAAAAATATTCACCTTTAACTTGAAGACACCGTTAGAATCCAATTTTTGAAACAATGAAACAAGGTACTCTAATCAGAAATGGGTAAACTGCAGATTCCAGCTCACTTCATGAACTAAATCTCCTATCAGATATGTGGGTTTTTTTAGCTTCGGAAAGAGGAAAACAATCACACGGGGTAAGGGCTGGGCTGATTGGAGGTTGTGGTATAAGCCATTGACCTTTTCCGACTTAGAAAAACGGTAGTTGTCGATTTGTGGGCTTGATCATTGTCATGTAACAACTGGACAGAACCTCATTCTTATTTAAGCTTCCAGATACACCCTACCGTTTCGAACAGCAATTTGCATGATTTGTCCACTATTTCTAAAGAATATTGCGTATAACACCTTCTTTGCTGTAAGTGTTCGTTTAGCAATACTGGGCATTTTGGCATGTTTAAAAGCCCAAATCCTAACGCAACTTTCCCCTGAGGCTCATAAAAATACACCAATGTTTCATCACCCAGTATGAGACTATCAAATGCCCCTTTCCTGATAGTTTAGGTTCTTTTTCAGCAGTCTCTTAGCCATTTGGACCCGTGTACGTTTCTTCTCGTCTCGTCAGCGAGTTAATGTGGGATGCAACGAGCACTTATTTTCCTAACCTTGACATTTTTCTTCTGAAAGAAATGAACAGATCCTTATTTATATAATTAACCGAAGGTTGTCATTAGTGCTAGTTGTCTGACCGTATAACGCGAGTCTTTCTCAATGATTTACTTGATTTTATTGACGTTCAATTTGTTGGGAACCGCAGACCCAAGACTTTCCGAGTAAAATGCATCTTCATCCGATTCATGACCAAAATGAAATTTAGAAAAACATCTGTAAGGGAACCGGTTAGTAGATTTTAATGAAATTTATACACACAATACAGGGATGAGCAGTTAACTTGTTCGTACCACAGGAACCTGTGAATTTGTTACAGCTAGTTTTGAACCTAAACTTAAGTGTTTAGAGTAATGTTACACATGTTGGGGGTCTAGATCAATTTTCGAATAAAATGCCCCCTCAATGGTCATAAAGGCTAAAGGGTGGAACGCCAAATGTACCCTCCATCCGCAGAAATAATCTTAATTCCCCCCCCCCCCAAAAAAAAAACCCACGCAAAATGTCTATGTCTTTCGTTAGCTATCGTGCAACTTTCTGCATAGCAATGAGTTTTGACGTCATTGCACGCGCTAGCCTTTCGCTATCAATGGATGGCTATCTTCCTCTTAACAAAGGCATCCATGAAATTTTGCGTGTTTTTTGAGGAAATCGAGATTATTATTACGGAAGGAGAATATATTTGACGTGCATTTAGGAGGTTTTTAAAGCTTTCCACCCTTAAGCCTTTATGACCATTGAAGGGGTCATTTTTATCGAAAATTGATCTAAACCCCCAAAAGTGTAAAATTACTCTAAACACCCTAGTTTATGTTCAAAACTAGCTGTAACAAAGTCTCAGTTCCCTGTGGTTCGTACTGGTTTTATGCGCGTAAATCACGTGATACTCTAGTATACGGTGCGTGCAAACAATTTCGAACACTCTTCTTGTGAACAACAAAGATGCCTCTTATAATGTTGTTGTGAACTCAATATGGATGGGACGCCGAACACCCCACACACAAAAGTGTGTTCGGCCAATCATAACATTGCGTGTAATATTCCCGGGGAGAGGGATTTATATAAGCTTTCAGCTCGTTTCCAATCTCCAATATACAAAAATGTACTTAATTATTTTGAACAACTGTGTCAAAATTTTGGAATATAAAATACTGTTTATAATAAAAGTTCATTTCAGAAAAAAAAGTACGCCCCCTCTAACCCAAAATCTTGGATCCGCCAATGATTTTTTATATAAAAGGGGGATAGCTATCTGAAAAAGGTCTAAAATTCAAATGTACTTCAGGGGCACATTTTCATACTGTACTGTCTATTTCCACAAAATCTCAGAAAGATCCATTAAAAACTGAGCAAATGCATCGGGGTCAAAATTGTATTCTTACAGAAAAGGAGAATAATTCTCTGTAAAGGGTTGGAAATGCAAATTTACTTCAGGGGGCACATCTTTATATTGTACTTTTCAGTTCCACAAACTTTTGAAAAAATCCGTTGAAAACTGAGCGAATGCATAGCTGGACAAAGTGCTTCTACGGACAGATTGACAATGACCCCACTAACTTCGTTGCGGGGGTATAAAAAGGTTGTTTTTTTTTATCTTTGTCAAATTTCCAAGTGATATCAGTCGAGAAAAGAGTACAGAATGTATGAGATATGAGAGTGTTTCCGATCTAACCAGCAGCAACACTGAACATTAGACCTTAGGGCCTTTCAGGCCTTTTGGTTTATTAAAATACATTGCAGTAGTTAAGGAAACAAAACCAACAACATTGCTCAATTCAATTTCTCCACATCCGCCAAAATTTCAGCTCAATTGCACAGATGGAACTAGCGAAGTTTTTAGGATTGCCGCCATAGCAGCCATCTTGAATTTTGACCAACCCGAAAATCTAGAAGCCTCTGTTAAGACCACCTCAACATCCTTCCTGGCAAGTTTTAACCAAATCCCAATAAACATCGCACGAGGGATACAGGTGATCCTGACTAAAAAGAACAACAAATGAAGATTATTACATCAAATAATTTTATTTAATACAGATTTAAATAAAAAACAACAAAATACATTTGATCTTCTGTAATAATTACATAAAATTCATCAGGTCAATAATTTATGTAAATTTAATTATTGTTGTAATATGGCAACTCGAAATAATGTGCCTAGAAAATGTTGATCGGGATAGGACGAAGATAAAGACTTGTCACTTTAGTAAGCTTTCAGAGTGGATCACAACTTCAATGTACTATACTAGAGAGTATAAAACGGGTTTTTTTCAAATATCATTATGTTGAAAGTTATATATAAAATACAAGAGGCCCAGAGGGCCTGTATCGCTCACCTGGATATATTGGTATCTAGGTTATCATGGTAAAATATTTTCCCCGCTCCTCAGCCCCCTGGGGGGGGGGGGGGTCAGTCCCACCATTAGTACAATTTTGAATCCTAAGCACCTAGGGATGCTTTCTACCAAATAAGGTTGATTTCCAATCAGTGGTTATGGAGAAGAAGTCGCTAATATCAATACAGCTAAATAACTCTTTTTGACCCGCCCCTCAGCCCCCTGGGGGGTCAGTCCCACTATTAGTACAATTTTGAATCCTGAGCACCTAGGGATGCTTCCTGCCAAATAAGGCTGATTTCCAATCAGTGGTTATGGAGAAGAAGTCGCTTAAACCATGATATAGATAAATAACCCTTTTTGGCCCCGCCATCAGCCCCCTAGGGGGTCAGTCCTACCTTTAGTACAATTTTGAATCCTGGGCACCTAGGATGCTTCCTGCCAAATAAGGTTGATTTTGAAACAGTAATTATGAAGAAGAAGTCGCTTAAACCAATATAGCTAAATAACCCTTTTTGGCCCAAACCCTCAGCCCCCTGGGGGGTCAGTCCCACCATAAGTACAATTTTGAATCCTGGTCACCTGAAGATGCTTCCTGCCAAATAAGGCTGATTTCCAATCAGTGGTTATGGAGAAGAAGTCGCTAATATCAATATAGCTAAACCAGGGCCAAATCAAAAACCATGATTGTGATCATCTCTTTATGCCCAGTAATTGTATGTATAGTTTTGGGGTGGGGATCTCAACCGTGTAAAAGTTATGACTCAGGGGTCAAATTAAAAGTGTGTGGCAGACCCCAGGGCCAAATCAAAAACCATGATTGTGATCATCTCTTAATGCCCAGTAATTGTATGTATAGTTTCGGGGTGGGGATCTCGACCATTCAAAAGTTACGACTCAGTAGTCAATTTGCAAGGGTGTGGCAGACCCTTGGATCAAATATGAAATCATGATTGTGATTGTCTCTTAATGCCGAGCAATTGTATATATAGTTTTGGGGTGGGGATCTCAACCGTTTAAAAGTTATGACTCCGAAGTCAATTTACAAGGGCGTGGCAAACCCTGGGGTCAAAACATAAACCATGATTGTGATCATCTGATAATGCCCAGCAATTGTATATATAGTTTTGGGGTGGGGATCTCAACCGTTTAAAAGTTATGACTCAGGGGTCAAATTAAAAGGGTGTGGCAGACCCCAGGGCCAAATCAAAAACCATGATTGTGATCATCTCTTAATGCCCAGTAATTGTATATGTAGTTTTGGGGTGGGGATCTCAACCGTTTAAAAGTTATGACTCAGGGGTCAAATTAAAAGGGTGTGGCAGACCCCAGGGCCAAATCAAAAACCATGATTGTGATTATCTCTTAATTCCTAGTAATTGTATATGTAGTTTTGGGGTGGGGATCTCAACCATTTAAAAGTTATGACTCAGGAGTCAAGTTTCAAGGGCGTCGCAGACCCTGGAGTCAAATATAAAATCATAATTGTGATTGTCTCTTAATGCCCAGCAATTGTATATATAGTTTTGGGGTGGGGATCTCAGCCGTTTAAAAGTTATGAGTCAGGAGTCAAGTTGCAAGGGCGTGGCAGACCCTGGGGTCATATCTAAATCCATGATTGTGATCGAGGTTACCAAAACATTTGTATAAATTTGAATTCAAGCAACCTTTGGATTCTACCACTAGAATATAGATGTCATACATTGCTTAGTTTCAGGAAAGAGATCATTTATACCAATATTGTCTAATGTGCCCCTTTTGGCCCCACCCCTCAGGCCCCTCCGTGATCATAATCATATAATTTTGAATCCTAATCCCATAGTGATGATACCAGGCAAATATGAATAATATCCATTGCTTGGTTTCAGAGAAGAAGTCATTTTTATCATTATAGCCAAATTGACTCCTTTCCGCCCCGCCCCTCAGGCCCCTGGGGGATCAGCCCCACCATTTATACAATTTTGAATCCACATCCCATGGTAATGCTACCAGGCAAATATAAGCGATATACATTACTGGGTTTCAGAGAAGAAATCGTTTATATCAATATAGCCAAATTGACCCCTTTTGACCCCGCCCCCCAGGCCCCTTGGGGGTCAGCCCCACCATTTGTACAATTTTGAATCCCCACTCAATAGTGATGCTACCAGCCAAATATGAGCGATATATATTACTGGGTTTCAGAGAAGAAGTCGTTTATATCAATATAGCCAACTTACCCTTTTGGCCCTGCCCCCCAGGCCCCTGGGGGGTCAGCCCCACCATTTGTACAATTTTGAATCCCCAACCCATAGTAATACTACCAGCCAAATATGAGCAATATACATTGCTCGGTTTCAGAGAAGAAGTCGTTTATATCAAATAGCCAAATTGACCCCTTTTGGCCCCGCCCCCCAGGCCCCTGGGGGGTCAGCCCAACCATTTGTACAATTTTGAGTCCCCACCCCATAGGGATGCTTCTGACCAAATTTGGTCAAATTCCGATCAGTGGTTATAAAGAAGAAGTCAATTGTTGACGACGGACGACGGACGACGGACGCCACGGTATCGCATAAGCTCACCTTGGTCCTTTGGACCAGGTGAGCTAATAATATTATTAAAACCAACCTTTAGATCAACCTACAATGTAAATGAATGATTTCATTAAACTGTATTGTAAATCATATGCACTGACTGAAAATATATTCAATGAATGAATAAAAATTGCTGCCTTTATTACCAAATAAACACACACATACACATAAATAAATATTTGTTCTTACCAGACAGTCCTTCAACATTACATTACATAGTGTTATATTAAGAACATTGTTTTTATATAACAGTAACTTAATGAATCTGCAAGCTTGGCAATAACCAACTACAGATGCAACAAATCGGATACAACACAAGTCACCTTTAGAATGCCCAGGATGTACTTTTATAAAAGTCAATTTTCTCACTTAAAAAATTAGAAATGTCTGTAAGACATAAATGACCCCTCCCCCCATATGAAATTAGTTCTTTATGCTTATTATGTATGCCAAGTTTGGTGACAATCAGATCAGTAGTTATTTTAATAAGCTGGTTACATTACCATGGGATGGGACGCGACGGACATGGGTAACACTAAATTGTTTAGTAAGCTTTTTGTTTGCGGGTGGAAATATTTGCACTGTCAGACGATTGTGCTGTTTTGTACTGTGTGCCTTTAATATCCGTAATATATTCGCGTGTGTATATAATATATATATTGGCTGAGATTTATACTTAATGAAAGGGGGGTAAACAAAAACCTCCACACCACAAACAATTCTACTTATATAGTTACTAATTTACCAGGACTCAACTTCTGTCATTCAATTTAAGAGTAAATCCAGCTATAACTTTTATTCTAGGAACAGAATGACCAATCTAAATAATACAGAGAATGTTATGCATCATCAATACATGCTTGTCAATATTTCATTTCTTCCAGTGGCATGGGACAGTGTACTAGTAATATATCAATGCAGACTACCATCTGTTCTAGTAACTGGAACGATGAACAATTCATTCTCCCAACCAGCCCTCACATCTCCTGATAACATCATTTATTTTGATTGCGTACCATGTTTTATGTCATTTATGATAGCTATGTGTATACGTACCTGTCAATAAGCAAGGCGCAATTTGCAATTTATACATTAAATATACCTGAATGTTTAAATTTTAAATATGTTCTGAAACTAGTCAACTTCCTTAATTAAAGCCAAATAACAGACCACAACATTGTCATGGTTAGTTTTACCCTTTTACTACTAAACTGTTAAAGCTGAATTCTTACTTTCATTTTTCCTGGGCATTACAGAACTCTACTGCACTTAGGTTAAATATGTTTGCAAGCTTTAATAACCTAATGAGGAAAGAATTCATGTAAAAGTTATGCAAATTAAATTTGCATTTCTGTTTACCTGGCAACATGCCAATTTACATAAATTGCTAAGGTGACGTTTAACTACCACAGAAGTGACTTAATTAGAATTGAATAAAAATAAAAATATATATTTCTGGTTCTACAAGATATAAAAATCAATCAGTTTTTATCAAGGTTTAACAGTCTCTGGTATATCTCATAACCAACATAGGCATCAGTGGCTGCATATATCTTCTGGGCCTCTGTTAGAGGATACTGGGACCAGTTACTTTTCCTAATCTCAGGGTTTTTGTCAATTTTTTGTTTAAACAGGTGACGTGTTAAACCATCTAAACTCCAGTTCTCCGATGTTTTGAGCACTTTGTTTGCGAACAGTGCCAGATCCACCATAGAATCTTTTATGATTGGTTGTACCTGGATGTCAAAGTCTCTCTCCAGCTTCCACAGATCCGACTCAATCCCAACACCCACCTTCTTAATGTTGTTGTTCTTCAGGAGTTTGTTAAGTTGTGGAGGGATACATTGTATGGTAGACAGATGAAACAGGTAGCATCGCTCTGGTCCCGTACACAACTGAACTACAAACAATTAATAGTAAAATATTTATTGTATAATAAGATATGGAACTAAAAATTCAAATATATTCATATCTCGAGATTTGAAAAAAAAAACTTAATTCATCTGTTGGTAATGATGATTTCTCAGTTATAGTTTGCTTGATTATATGCTGTTTACATGTACACTAAACAAGACAATGAAAGCTCGAAGCTATAAATAGGCTACATGATAAGGACACTATTCAGCACCAATACGGGTATGTAATGGGATGGCAAACAGTACAAGTATTAAACAGAAAGGTGATAACATAATACTAATATATAGATATAGAAATTTAATATCAAATAGCTTTTGATCAACAACACAATTTGTGGAAAGTCTGGGTCTTACCTACAGCAGTTGGGTCCTGTTGTCCTGGCCTATAGGTAACTGGCCATTCCATGTCAAAGCCCACAAAATTCAAATCTCCTGTCAAACTAGACTCTATCTCCTCACACAGTGCGTTACAGTCGTTTTTATGGGACGAGTAAGTCAGAGTACCAGTGAATACCATCTCTGGTAGCATATCGTCCATTCTCTTCTGGAATTCTGCCGCAGCTAAACACTGCCTTTCTTCCTTGCTGATACATTTCGACACTGTATTGTCAAACTTACTCATTTCAGTATCTTGTGTGCGTTTTGCTGATGCAGAACAGTTTAGTTCAGAATTTCCATCATTATGAACTGAATTCCCAGTGGTGTTATTTGCTGAGGCTGCACTGTCAGATACATCACTCTCTCTGTCCGATTTCTGTACTTTACACATTGCTAACCAATCAGGAAGCTGACGCCGTTTCCTGGACGCCATGTTTTCCTCAGTTCAGGCCACTACACTCATATCAAAGTGTTGTAAACACTGGAATTTCTGCAGACCCACTTTGATCCATGGCCATCAAAAGTATGCTAAAAACACAAAACATGAAGTCATCTATAACTTTGCATGGTGATTTGTATAATAGTTTGATGTCATATGTGTCAAATGTCAGGGGAACTGTATTAAAGCAAAATATGATATGAACATACAAGGCACTGTACAAGCTTGAATTTTTTTTTTTTTTTTTAATAATAAGTGCCCAGGGCACTTAAAAGGGGATGCTAAATAAGATAACAAAACTAGTATCTGGATGAAAAATGTTGTTTTTATAAAGCAAATAAGTTTGATGAATTATGACAAGAATGGATAGGCCTAGTACCGGACAGTGCAGGTACTCATGAAGTGACATTTTTATGATATATTTCGGATAATTTGTACACAAAT
This sequence comes from Mimachlamys varia, assembly GCA_947623455.1. Lineage (NCBI taxonomy): Eukaryota > Metazoa > Mollusca > Bivalvia > Pectinida > Pectinidae > Mimachlamys > Mimachlamys varia. The sequence goes on along the minus strand of OX392531.1, from coordinate 14,446,250 downwards.
CACAGATTTTTTTTGGCTTTTTCTTGTAAATATGTGCACAGTAAGGTTTACCGAACCATTGCATAGAATCTGTTATCATTTAGTTGTGACACGATTAAAAGGGGCACTTATGTATTAGTAAAACTAATAGAATACCCCTGTAGAAAGGGGGCTCTTCTTATGGCGGTAAGTGTACTAAGTTTGAAAGAGATTGGTTGAAAGCTGTGGAAGATCTGAGGACAAGATTGTGAAATATATAAGGGTTAATACCTCTTCCAAATATGACTGAATCAATCAGCCTGATATTCAGGAAAACACAATTCCATGTCATAATAAACAAAAATGTCATTGGTGATCTATGTAAGGGGCAATAACTCTTCCAGGGCTTTATCATAACATTTATACTTCAACAGTATGTACCTGCATGTGGTCAATAATAGTTTCTCCAAGCAATCACCAATTACAGATTGTACCAGCACAATCTGTTGTCAATCTTCAGTAGAAGTTTAAAGCTGACAATGGAACATCGTCGGAAACCCACGGTACACTTCTCTGACATTTGCATCCCGTGGGCTAAAATCGAAAGAAACTCTCGGTTTCGTACTAAAATAGTAGCCAATCATATCGATGGTTTCATCCGTGACTACATACAGCCGGGACATCAAGCCGGGGTATCCCGTTTCATTTGTAGCACCGCCTGTCAATAAAACCTGTCGATTGTGTTATAATTGTGCCGATTGTGATTAAAATATAAGGTCCTGCTATACGGCGATTGACATCGGCGTCATGTCTACAGTAATATGCTGGTCGTGGTCACGGTAAAATCATCTAACAGAGTGTCACGAGAAACGACCATTTTGATTGGTTGAAATCTCCGAATAGACTTCTATTCGGGGAAACGAAGGTTTATACCGATTGTGGCCCATGGGATGCAAACGTCAGAGAAGTGTACCGTGGGTTTCCGACGACGACAATGGAAGTTAAAAAGCTTTCTTATTGTCAACTTTAAACCAAATTGTAACTATGTATTATATGTAAGAAAAGGAGCAGGAAAATGCACAGTGCCAAACCATGCTGGAACCTAGAACCCTTTGAATTGTAGCTAGACGAACATTCTACCATTTGAGACTAAGCTGGTTGTTGTGTACTTAACACCAATTTTACTCTTGAAATTGGCACTTCATTAACCGAGAGTTCGCCCCTGTGCGGAAGGCTTTGGGTTCTGTCCCCAGGCCAAGACATCAACTACTCACTGCTGGAGGCTCAGCATTAATATCATGGGAACTGAAGCGAAATGGCTGGTTCACCTGACCTGTAAAATCACCTGTTATTAGAGCTGGGTACCACAAAATCAAAAGTACCACGGCATACCACGGTATTTAGGCAAATACTGCGGTACGTACCACGGTATACCACCTTGATTGAATGTTTGAGCTAGCTAAAGGTCTCTTGCTGTTTTTGTTCTGAAGCCAATCAACAATAGGCCTGTCATAAGTTTCTCATTGTGTTATCCTCTAATATTGTTTGAGTGAAGCTATATGTCTGTCCTAGTTGATCAGCAAACTTATAGGATATTATAATTAACCATGTTGGAATTCCAATTGATCTATGTAACAAATAGTTCAGTGATAAGTTATATGAAAGTCCCCAAAAAAATGGTACAGGACTAATGTACAACAGTACGTACCATCACAACTTTATACCACGGTATACCGGTATACCAGTAAAACCGCCCTGCCCTACCCATCATCAGTATAATGTGTGACTGGGAGGATTGTTCTCCTGGGACTTTGGCAGTTTACTTCAATGAGGTAGCACTATAAAGTCTGCATAGACAGGACACACTATCACGAAGAGGCTTACACAAACGTACTTAATTCTCCCAAATACACATGCACTTAGCCTCAGTTTCTTCTGACCCTAACACCTGACTTCGACATTTTGACAGATACATGTACAATAGATGTCTGATGTAGGGCCACAGGTGCTTGGGGTTAGAAGTTATATATTTTATATATATGTTATACAAAGTCTCTATTACTATATTTGTATTAGGAAGGAGTAAAAATAAATCTGCCTCCACCGGGACTCGACCCGTGACCCTTCGATTAAATCCTGCTCTGGCGTAGATGGTCATCATTCGAGGATTTGGGGTGGGTGGGTGGGGGGGGTTAAGGTTCATGACCAGACTTCCAGTAAATAGTATTTTCTATTGAAATAGTTTGTACAAACACCAGGGTGTTTACGAGAGTAGCTATGGTTTTACCTGTGTTTCTTTTGAAAATGGAACACTTGTATTCACAAATGCCTACCAACTCTTCCTAATAAACCAAATTCTTAGTTTGTTTACAGAGAGAATAAGTAGAAACTTTAAAAAAAAACATATCTCAAAACAAGTAACAGGTACAAAATTATACCTTTCTATGGATAACCATATGACATTTACAAAGGTACTCCTATGATTGAATTCCAAAAAAACATTTTAGATTTTGACTTTCAGTGTTGCAAACTCACCTACAACAGACCACTTGAGGGGGTAGGTACATGTGTCAATGATTTTTTGGTATTTGTAATCAATATTCAGGTAAAATATTGATAGCATTACCTTTCAGACAAATGGATAAACAACTTGTTTTATTTCTATCATGATGCTAGTTCCAGAAATGGTTCTGGATTTTTTGAAAGGAAATCAATTTTGCCATTGGATTTGCTAATATTGGGCAATGTATCTAGGTGAAATACACAGATAGTATGTCCTTGGATTGTAAAAGTGCAAGGTAACAGGGATCACTTTGGGGCGAGATTTAGGGATTTTTACCCATATTTTTCCTGAAAATCTCATTTAAAATTCAAAATTGTAAAACCTCATATAATAAAATCTCATAGAAATTTTTCTAATTCCATAAAATTCCTCAAATTCTCCCATAGGTTTTAAGAGCCAGAATTATCCCTGAGGTAACCTGGGGTCCAATGCGGGTACAGTATACATTTTCAATGGAATATTACGTAACAACATGTTTCAGTTTCGTTACATACCCAATGCAGTACCTCACCAGCAAAACCTGTTTAGAAGCCAGTATGGTGTCTGCAGTCAAGCTATTCTGAAGGGTTCTGACTCTCTGACCCGCTAAATATTTGACGACAGGTGGATGCGAGAGTCAGAATTCCTCCTTAGTTAAATTTTACTGACCCGTGGACAGGTCGCCTTTAATTTTTTTTTTTTAGGTTCAGAAAAATGTTTTCATTCCCCAGCTTTTTTTTGGAAGGATGCCAGGGTTGGGGTGCCCTCTTACATGTTGTAACCCCACACAGGAGGCCTCTTTCCCTTCATTCACTCTTTCTCTTGCATTTCTTCTCTCGAACTTCAGATCTGTATCTGTATCTTTTCGTCACTAGCAACCAATTTCTGGCGTCGAGTGTGACGGGGTGAGTGGTACTGGTGGTTTCAATCCCAGTGGGAAGTGTCCAGACGGGTCTTAAATCCCTTGACACTTTCTGCGCGCACTAGTTCTTCCCCTAGGTGGTTCCAATCCTGAATTGTCTTTGGGAAGAATGAATTTTGATATTGTTCCGAATGTCCCAGTGTAACTTTAAAAGACCTAGTATTGTTGGTTGCTAGTTTGTTTACAACGTTTTTGTGCTCATAATTTTCTAATGTTCTAGGCCGGATGTTTCTTTTAGGTTTATTTTGAATAAGATAATTTTGGGGGGGGTAGGGCCGGTATTAGTCCCTCAACCACTTTGTCCATGAACAGCAGCCTCTGGTGTTTCCTACGAATTTGCAGTGGGTTCAGTTTTAGGTCCTTCAACATTCGTTTTCATTTTTTTTTTTTTAGATAAACTAGAATTGATAATAAAGTTCGTTTAAGAAAAATTCAATCTATCGAATGAAAAAATTGTGTCAGTCATTACTTATATTTATTTTTTTTATAATAATAGCGATCTTGATCTTTGATCTTCTGTCATGAAAAGCTGTGTTTTATAATATGAAACATTTTCGATCACATGTAAATTATCTGTTCTTTCCATCGATACCTAATTTATATGTGATCGGAAATGTTTCATGTTAAAAACAACACGACTTAAAAGCCTACGCGTGCACGGGTTGGTATAATTTCCACTTTTTAACAAAGCAGGAATTCTGACTCTCGCACCCGCCTGTCGTCAAAATATTTAGCGGGTCAGAGAGTCAGAACCCTTCGGACTACATATTCAATTGTATATAATATATTATATATGTTATACAAAGTCTCTATTGCTATATTTGTAACAGGAATGAGTAAAGAAAAAATAAATCTACCCCCACCGCGCCTCGAACTAGTGACTCTTCGGTTGAATCCTGCTCTGGCGTAGATGGTCGTAACTGTTACCCCTGGATTTCGAGGATTGGGGGGGGGGTTAATATCGGCTTTCAGGATCTGAAGTAGTTAACAAAAGGAACAAACATTGAACAAATTATTAAACCGTCTAGAAAGTAACTAGTACTTCACCTTTGTGATTTTCAAATGGACGTGTTACAGCTGTTGTGTGTAAATCGCCATTCGTCTGTCGCAGTTAGCCTACACTAAACGCAGCAGAAAAGAAAGTAGGCAAGCGCAAGCTTCCGGTGTAAGGGAGACTACTCTGAAACTATCGACAACCAAGACGTTATGAACCTAATACTACTTTAATACTGTGAAATATACCTTTGTAGAAAATATTTTCTTCAATATGCCATTTTCTAAAAAAAATATGATCTGTGGTGCAGAAAACGTCACCGAAACCCGGAACTAGCTATAGTTCGACCAAAAGCACATCAGTGTTCTCGAGTTATTCCCCTTCACACATGATTTGACACTGCAACTGTTCGCAGGCTAGACAACCAGTGGCAAATATGAATGTATAGGCAGGGACATATACGTCCCTGGTATAGGCCTAACGACTATTTGTTTAGGATGCAATTATATTATAATTTTTCCAATGTGAAATAACCGTGAGATTTTCTCTGTCTTGATTCTATAACTTTTATAATGAAAATTGTATGCATTTTATGCATTTATCCCGGATAAAATCATATTTTTTATCATATCAATGTTATTGTAAATTGATAAACAAAGAGTCGATTATAAATATGAAAAAAATCTCACCAAAACAAAAGTCACTTACTTAGTATTTGTTTCTTTATTTTCTGTGAATTTATTCGATTTTGTGCAGAACAATTGACAACTGCATGATTTTATGTCATTAAACAAGTACACAAATCTTCATAAATTGGTGGAAATGACATGTTATGCATTACAAAATTTGAATATAACCTGTCAATCTGATTAAAATACAGATCCTCACTATGACTATCGTGTGTAGGCCTACACACGATAGTAATAGTGAGGATCTGTATTTTAATAAGATTGATAACCTGTCAGATTGTATTTGTTTTCCATATGAATGCTTTCTATTTATCTTGCACCCAGAATCGAGATTCATATTGACAATCTGAAAGACATCAAATGGTTAAATAGGTCTCTGCCTTTATGTGTGTACATACATTCACAATGAAGATCTCTACTCACATACCTAATCGGAGGCGTATTTGACTTAGTAAACAGTCCAAAACAGAGACGTGGCCCAATGACATTACATGTGTATCTGTAGAAACATATTAATGGTTTTTCGTTTTCTTCTGAATTTCGATAAACGTCGCCACGGTATCTTGTCCTATAGTTGGGCCACTGTCACCTCCGCTAATTCTATGATAGGCCTATAGCTACATGTTGGTTTTGTTGATTTTTTTGTTGATTTTGTCTACTTAAACGCCCTCATGATCGGGTTCACAGTGATTTACATCATGTTTGTTTTAAATTTTTATAATTAGTATAAACTTAATTTCATTAAATATTCTACCATAGGGATCTGATAATTTGTCACAGCTAGTTTCGGACGGGGTGTTTAGAGTAAGTTTACACTTTGCGGGGGTTTAGATCAATATCGATAAAAATGCGCCCTCAATGGTCATAAAGCCTTAAACTCTCCGTTTGAGTAAAACATCTTGAACGCAGTGGAGATACACAAACTATTTTAACTAAGCTAATATATCATGACTACAGTGAGAAACCCGTTCAAAATGGCGCTATGGTTGTCACTAAAACCTGCCGTCACAAATTGCGCTTCAAATTCCGGCGCTTTTCTGATGAAGGCATGATGATGCTTTTTATTAAACGTGACGTGAACAAAATAATGAAGAAAAATAAAGAAAGAAAATGTCATGGTTTTCCGTAATTTTCATCCTAAAAACGATATAAAAGAGGCAGATTAAAATTGTACACTGGTTTAATTAAGATCTGGCTGGGGTGGCGGGGGATGCTGGGGTGACGGGAAGAGACAAGAGTGACGAGGAGAGACTTGGGTGACGGAGAGATGCTGGGGTGACGGGAAGAGGCTTGGGTGACGGGGAGATTCTGGAGTGATGGGGAGAGGCTTGGGTGACGGAGAGATGCTGGGGTGACGGGGAGAGACAAGAGTGACGGGGAGAGGCTTGGGTGGCGGGGAGATTCTGGAGTGATGGGGAGAGGCTTTGGTGACGGAGAGATGTTGGGGTGACGGGGAGATACTGGAGTGATGGGGAGAGGCTTGGTTGACGGAGAGATGCTGGGGCGACGGGGAGATACTGGAGTGATGGGGAGAGGCTTGGGTGACGGGGAGATGCTGTGGTGATTCAGAGAGGCAGGGGTGACGAGGAATGCTGGGGTGACGAAGAGAGGCTGGGGCGACGGGGAGATACTGGAGTGGTGGGGAGAGGCTTGGGTGACGGGTAGAGGCTGGGGTGACGGGGAGAGGCTAGGGTGACGGGGAGATACTGGAGTGATGGGGAGAGACTTGGGTGTTCATTGTCCCTCTAGCTCATGATCAGCGGTAAAGCATAGGGATGTCCAAGAGCCAAGGGGGTGCGCGTTCGAGCCCAGGCTCTGGTGACGGGGAAAGACTGAAGTGCAGGGAGAGGCTGGGGTGACGGAGAGAAGGAGGTGTGACTGGGAGAGAAGGAGGTGTGACTGGGAGAAACTAGAGTGACGGGAAGAGTATATGGTGACGGGGAGATGCTGGGGTGACGGGAGAGAATGAGGTGCAGGGAAAGGCTGGGTTGATGGGGAGAAGCTGGAGTGACGGGAAGAGCCTAGGATGCCGTGGAGAGACTGGGATGACGGGAGAAACAGGGGTGAAGGGGAGGGGCCGGGGTGACGGAGAGAGACTGGGATGACGGAAGAAGCGGGAGTGACGGGGAGATGCTGGGGTTAACGGCAGAGGTTGTGTTGACGAGGGTTTATTCTAAACAGTTCAATTATATATTTTAAAAGAAAACGGCCGCAATTTTGCAAACTGTACTGTTTTAAATAATCAATACAACTGTTGTGCATCTGCCAATCATACACCTGAATAATATAGAATAAAATCGATAATGATAATGTCATTTCTAAACCCAAAATAAAAACTTTGTTGTGGAGACAGCAAGATATCTATTTTCACTTGTGATGAACTCACAGTATTTATGTCTCATATCAAAATGGGTTTAATCTTTTTTCTTAGGGCGGGGAGGATACATTTTTGATAAAAGTTCCTTCAATCAAGTATCCTATGTATACCATACCATGCCCTGCTGTACAAGTAACAAATTCTCATGCGTCGTGATCTGAGCGCAACGATCAATCTAATGTGAGCATGTGACTGTTTTTAATTTTTAAATGTATTTATCAAGAAGGACGGATCGTAAGACCCTTAGGTATTTATTATTGTATTAATCAATGTGTGTTAGCATGTCTGGGTGGTATTGGGAGGAGGGGGGGGGGGCGAAAAGCGAAGATCCCCCCCCCCCCCAACTCTCCAGGTAATCAAGGCAAGGTTTGAAATTCTGTTGTCCTGGACTATTCTAGCATTTGTCTTTTGTTTGTTTGTTTGTTTGTTTGGCCCGCAGGCACATGTGTCCAGGACAATAATCATCAATATATAGATGAATAATTAAACAAAAATTTAAAAGAAAAAGTTTCAAATGTTCTTTTTATGTTATTAATTTTCGTAAACAATAATGAAAATAAAAGCCAAAGGAGTAGGGGCAATAAGAGTCAATTTTGGCCCATCCAAGGAATATTCTGTTTTTTATGTATTTTGTACATTAGGTTATGGGTAATTCAAAAAGACATATTTTTTTCAATTCTTGCAAAAACAGACAGCGAGGCAGACATTCAAAACGAGGCTCTGTATTCTGATTTCTGATAAAATTGTCCAAAAACAAACCTAACATTCAAAATCAACAATAAGTATTTTACATAGTAGTATTTATTCATTTCATTCAACAACAGTAGATGGTAGCTTTGTTCATTCTCTTGATGAATATATACAAGTTTACATATTTAGTGATTATATGAGTCTAGTTGATGAAAAGATGTAATGGTAACCATGGAAACGGAAAGCATATTGTTATCTTTGTATCCGGATTAAAATATTATATATTTGGCAAAGATGTGGAAAATCTTCATTAAAATACATTAAATGTTATCTTTTAGGGCATAGCACATCTATTTGTCATATACATTGTATATATATATGTGTGTGTGTATAATTATAAAGCCCTAGGCAAATTATACCTTTGTGCTACTTCAGCAATAACAATGCATGTACAATAGTGGACTTATATTACGACAATGGTACAGCAGGTGTTTTTCAATAACTTACAGAGATATCCGATCTTGTGGTTGCACAAACATAAATAAGTACGATTAATTACAATCTGTATTGAAATTAAAAACATTAGACGACGAACAAGAACAGTAGAGATTTACTCGTATAAAACATAACTGTGTCATATATAATAAATTAGATATATTTGTAATACCCGGTAAAGCAAATATGGTACATTCTAAAGAGGAAACATGGTGTTTCACTCAATGCAATAAAACACGAAAATATGCCAATATGATATGAACAATCAAACATATTCTACAATATGTCTTTACATGAAACACATTTCATTAACATCAAAACACTACTAAAGTAATATCATTACCCCATGAACCTTTAAACGTCAAGCCAAATACATGTTTTATATAATTTAATGATCGTCAAAGAAGATATATGTATTTATATCGTCAATGTACTTGACAATATGGTGACCATTGCATCTGATCAGTAAATACATTTTTTAAAGTCATTGATTTATTTCTTCAAAACTATCATGGTTTCTCGGTACATTCTAGGTCCGTATCTAAAACATTTTCAAGAGATTGTTCAAGTTTTACCAACTGAAACGTTCCTTAGGTAGATATGAGGTGGTGTTGTAATAAATGTTTAATCATGAATCATATTAAAAAGTATATAATGCTGTACTGTTATAATAACTTTTTCATAAACCATTAGGATAGCGTACACAATAGCAACCAATTCAAATCGTTAAGACGTGATGTCATTGATATAACAGATAAAGATGAATAAATAACTATAAGTATACATTCGAGCAATGAAACATTACAAAAAGATTCCGCAGGAGAGGAGAAAATGTTGAATACAAATGTCACTCTCATGGCTATCGTCTATTATTGTTCATCACTCTTCAGAAGTTTCCTCGTCACTCCCATCGACACTGATTGGTTCGTGACTAGCTGCATCCAGGAGGTATTGAGACCAATCTTTTCCTATGTGAAATTCAATGTTTGAATGCCTCGCAAATCCCAAGTACCAGATCACCGATGCAACATGTGCACAAGAACCTACTGTTCTAGCACCGGTGCGGCATTTGCAGTACCATCCCTGAACTGTACATTAATCAAACATAATCCAGAGTTGGTGGACTTTCGAACTTACATGTCTACTCTGTATTTTTGCACTAATAATGTTACTCTCCACTTTACATACAAAAACTTCATACCCGCCTGTGTCATTCAGATGCTCCTTTGTGTATCCTCTAGCCAGCTTTATTTGGTACACACCAAGCGTAAGATTGCGCATGTCCTCTTCTGTTAACACTGGGAAGATGAGGGCAGCACTTTCATCAATTTTGGCCCATATACTTCTTTTAGATGCGAATCCGCCTTCTTCAATCCTATTCTGGAGAAAATTAACCTGTTTTGACAGAAACAACATCTTTGCTCCCAACAACTGATCACTTTGTGCATCGCCTGTGCTAAGATCTGATCGGTACTTGTTGCAAATGGCACACACTATCTTCACCATATCGCCAATGTAGGGGATCTGTGAGTTGGGTAGTATTCGATCCAAATACTTCCACGTCTTCATGCGACCATTAACAGATTCCACAACCCATTTGGAATTCAACAAAATATATCAAAATTAATTTCACTTTGAAGAAATGACAAAATAAGATGTTTTGTTGAAATGATTTCAATTTCCCATATCATGGAAATGTATGTTATTTCAGTCTGAAATTACAAAGTTGAAAATGATAAAATACAGTATATTGACAAGTGTGCTTTGGGGAAGGGAATAATAAAAACTGTATTCAAATAACAGTTAAATGAAATATTATCAGGAAGAAACATTTATGAGAATAATTACCTAATTTTTGTGACAAGACGGGATGCGTTGCTTTCCATTGTCGTGTGTTGTCTTTTCTTTGAAAATGTTGGCATCTCTGTATGGATCCCGAACTCTTCTAACAGCTCAACAGAATCCCTGAACCCCCTATCAACTATTACCACGTCATTTTCTGTCAGCCAATCAGTGATTTCCTCAACATTTCTTCTAAGGATGTGATTGAGGATGCCTGCATCATTGTTTTTGCTGTCAGCAAAGTAGGGACCGATGACACTGACAATGTACCCAGTAGTTGTTACAAACATCATTGGCTTCACAAGTGGTTTGTGTTTATGCATACTATAGCTCCTACGTTGGAACAAGTATTGGCCACTCTTTTGGATGTATATATATGTTCCATCAATTACAAGAATAGCTGGTTTCGTAAGTCCTCCAAATAAGGTCTGTGCCAATGGTCTTGTGTGTTTTGTAATCACATCATCACGGCTGATATGTTTGAATCCTAAATATGATGGTACAAAATCCTGTACCAGGGCGTTTCTTGCTGATGTCATAGCACGCCTGATGGAATCCTTGCCTATATTAAAAACAGTTGACAAAATCCTGTTTGACATGCCACCCTTCAACTTGGTTAAAAATATACCAACACAAGCTTTCAAACTTCTGTTTTTAGTATTACGCAATGTACTTTTCAAGTGAGAGCACAGATCACATCAACTGTTCCTTGCCTAACCCTGTGAGCGAAACATAGTCATCATTACTGAGTGCATCAGGAGAGTCAAAATTGATGCGTTGATCTTGACTTTTATTGGCAGCATCTCTAATACTTGTGATGAACTGTGCAATATCTGTCCGGTTCACTGAGGTCGAATCGCGAGATGCAACAATGCATTCTAGTGCTTCAGAGCTAAATAGTCCATGTTTTATATGTACAGGACAACACCTTGTGCCAACTGGTAACAAAATACCTTTAAGTAAAAACAAACTGTACTTTGTGTCACGTGGAACAACTATCAAATGGGATGGAAAACTTTGACAAACAACGCACTTAGTGTGGCTTCCACCTGTCGAAGGTATTGGCAGAGTTATATTTCGTGGAGATGACAATCTGCTTTTCTTCGCTGAAATGTCATGATCAGATGATTGATTAGACCTGGTCGATGAAGGAATATTGGAGAGTTGATGTCTGCGATGTTGCTGACGGCACTTACCACAAATCACATCACCTTCTTGGGCACGGATGAGATATGTTTTCAATAAATACTTTCTCAGCGATTTATTTCCACTGATTGGCCGTCGTTCCACTGGTTTGGTTCTTTTTGAGCAAACTACACAAGGGTAGGCTCTAGGTGCCATTCTGAAATAGTACAAGAGGAATGAAGTTGTTAAGGCAGATTTGGAAATGCAATGTTCACTGTGATAGTAACGTTGAGATATATTATATTGTTTCACAGAGCTAACTAGCTTTTGGTATGACACAAAAATGTATCATTTGAAAACAAAACTAATGCATTTTTCCAACACAGTGATGGCAAACAGACAATGAATGGTGTGTTTTAACCATTAAGCTAGCTAGTGCCGTAAGAGCCAGCAATACAGGTTAACTAACGAAAAATACTGACTTAAATTTCTCATTCCATGTTTTACATGCATGTATAAACAACGACAGATGACATAAACCTGTATAACAAATTAATAGAAATTATATTATCTGTAATGCTTTTTCGGTCTCGCATGAATATTTATAGAAAACTTGCGGGAAAAAATTGTACCTTTATATTGTCAACCAAGTCTTTATCATCTTGACACATTATATTTTTATCTTTGTAATTGTATGTATATGCTATCATCCCAATGTTATGTAATATGTTTTTTTGCCATTGTTAAACAATCATTTAACCTCAAAAAGTCGCAAATGTTTTAACATTATGAGAAAAAGGCCTATAAGATTTTAGATTGGAAAATTATTAGTCAATGACAAAAAAACTTTACTGCTTGTTTGATAGTAAAAAAAATATAAAAATAACATAGTTACTTAGGAGGGATCGAACCGCCCATCATTACATCACAGGTACTCGCACTAAGCGTTTGAGCTATGCGCGCCTCTCAACACAGTGTTAAAATTAAGTGTATTAAATAAGTCATCTGCGTACACAAGTTTTTGTGCAAGCAACGTAAAACAGTAAATCTATTCCATTATTTAATTTGATTGCTTAATTTTCATTAATTCACTTTGATCATTTCTATTTTTCCACTGTACATAACCCATAACATTCATTTTGTGACCAGAGAACGTGTTTGTGAGTGGTTGAGAAATGGCTTGTTAACAATGTCCCGTGTCTATTTTTAGAACTTCAATCACATTTTTTTTTCTCTGTAGGCCTAATATATACTGAAAAAACGATACAGAAATAAACAACAAATGGAGGAAGGTGATTATTTTAATCATCATGTTACTGGATAAACCAGTAATTAGAGAGCATTTATAAAATTTTGCCAAAAAATTGCCGTCCTGACCGCCGTCTTTTGTCGGCTGTCAACAGTGGATCTGCAGATTGCGGTAGGTTTAAACGGCCGACAATCTTAACAACATTGCGAACTTATTATTGGTGAAAATTCCATACAAGAGACAATCTATACATGTTGGGGACTAGAATTATACTTACTTATCCTTTGGAATTTGTCTTGGACTACATTTTCTTCTTTGTTGAAAACTGGATTCAATTTACACAACCCGGCGCAGACTACTCGCCAAACCCGGAAGTGATTTACCGCAACAAACAACACAGAATAATAGATCTATCGAATAATCTTTATCAAATTTATCACGATGAATAAAGAGACTATTTCAGCAAAATATGTAGCTCAATTTGATATCAGGTAATAATAAAATTTATTGAAAACTGCCGTTTCCCGACCTACCGGACCTGTCCTGTGCGTGCCCGTGACAACGCTGCTAACATCGGCGCAAATAATAACATTTTCTGTCGTATTTTCTGACCGCCTCGTTCAATTTTCAATCCCTCCGCAAGGGAGTACCAAGATTATTTTTTGGAATTAGCTAGACTATTGACTTATTATTACGTATGCAAAATTTAATGCTGGTACTAGCATGCGGATGTTATTAGATATTGATGTGAACATCAAAAATTTGTAAAATAACGTGAAGTTTCCCGCCATTTTTTAGACATCATGACGTCACAATTTTTCTCCCTATTTGCATATTTTTACTTACCAAGTACTCTATTGATAGAAAGTATACATGAAACAAGAATCTTGATAAAATTGTAAATGGACATTTTTGGGGGCCAATACACCTCATTATTGCCCCTGCTCGGTACGTGTAGCGGTTAAATTTCACCCTGAAAATTATTCATATTTCGCTTTGTTATCTATATATGGATGGTTATTCTCCTGGTCACATGTGCCTATGGTTTGAGTGGTTTTAGTTCTGAATCCGCCTGCAACTTCTAAAGCTACAAATCACTCGATACACGATCGAGTCAGTTACCGCCGACTCAAGGTAAACAGATCACGCCTTATTGGTGACCCCGCCCTCCCGCGGTGAACACACACGTAAATGTTATTTAGGTCGCTAGTTGGATATCTGGGTCACAATTATAAGAGGTCATCGATTAAACAGAGACCTGGGAATTTGTTGCAGATAGATTTGAACATAAACTCAGGCGTTTAGAGGTTGCTTTTTTGCGATTAAATTTTTTTTATCGAAAATTGATATGAACATCTCAAAAGTGTAAAATTAATTTACTCTAAACACATTAGTTTAGGTCCAAAACTAGCGGTGACAAATTGTCAGGTCCCTGTTATTGATTACGGGCAGGGACGTATATATGTGAGATATACGTCCCTGCACAGTTGCTTGAGTTTCTGTCAGTATACAAAAAAAATGTTTATATATATTGAGCCACGGCCCATTACAGAATTACTGTAATGGGAGGCTCATTTCACACATATATATTTATTATTTACTGACAGAAACTCAAGCAACCGTGGTCCCTGTTACGGGTAAATGTTTATTTCTGGACAGAAAATTTCCATCAGTCAAGCATCCGACCAGAGACAATAATTATGAGATATTAACTGAAATTGAAACACCTGACAACAATTGACAAGAATAAAAAAAATGTTCTACCTTCATCCTACCCCTGCACATTCTCTCTTCCTTAAAGGGGCATCCCGCGAAAGTAAGCTTTTTTTCATCATTATTTTCAAAATATTACATACACCTATCGAGTGGGTATTCTTATGGACTAGGACGATCGGATTTTGCTGATATGTATTCATAAAATGAATAATTTCAAAATAACTAGTGGAATTTCAATCTGTCTAGCCAGACGCTTCAGCTTGGGATTTCCACCTACCAACGCAAGCGCAGTGAGTGCCGTTTCCATTGTAAACACTCTACCTTGTATTACCGTTACACGGCGATAAGGCCTAACTACTAAGCGAAAAGTTGCCGAATGGTCAAAATATGACGCAAGACTACGTTACGGAACCATATTGAGACACAGGAAGTATTCAATGGAGAAACTAACTGCTCTATTGTGTGTATGTTACATATTTCTTCTGTGTAACGGTACAATCGCAAATAAAACTTTGATTTGGTTTTGGGGCTACCCAAGGGTAAACTGTTTCAGTCCTCTGTTGCGTAAAATACGTGTATAATTAAAATTAAGAGTGTGTTTTATAATATTCCCTTTATAATAGCTCATGTTCCAGTAAGACGGTATGATTTAATTATATTGCTGAATAGAAAGACCTTTTCAAATACAATATATACCGTAACAGAAAAAGTCGTTTGATAACGTTTTAATACGGGACGTGCAACCGAGGAACACCCGGCTTCAATTTGGACAAAAAGAATAAAAAAAATATATCTTCATGCGTGAAAAAGGTGATATTCATACCTAATCTATAAATTAGCAAATGTAAAAATATCATTGGGTTGCGAGCCCGGTATTGAATTTGATACGAAAATATATACATAACAGAAGGTGGGGGAAAGGAACAAACATATACGATATGAATTTCCCATGCATGCAGTTTTTTTTTGAAAAGGCCAACGTCTCTTTACAAGAAGACAAAAAAGATGTAAAAAGAAAGCGGAATTATCATAACATATTCATAACGGGTAGTTATAATGAAGTATTTTCACAGTTCTAAATCTGATATACATGTAGTCATGTTTAGTGTTTGGTTCGTTATATGAGTGCATGGACTTAAATATTCGCATTCCGTGATAAGTGTTAACGTATGAAGACTAAAGTTGGATAGATTTTAAATGAATATGAATGTATATATCGATAGTCTGGAAAAAAAAATCCTCAAGACATTGAGTTGTAAAAAAATCGCAAACATTTCATGTCATTTTATTTTTTTACTTTTCCATGCATGCGTACCTTTTATGAAATCGTCTGAAAAAGAGGATTCGTGAATATTACCTTTTACAGAAAACCTCTGTTCTACCACGGAATTAGATTAGAGGGATGCTATCTAAGTCCGTGGTTTTACTTAAAAAAATGTTTGCTCCATGGCTGTATTCCGTACCCATGTGTACCGGTCTCGCTCAGGTATATATATTATATAGATACTTCCTGGTGTCTATAAATGATGCCGATGTGCCGACAAATATTTATTAATTTGAATATCGGTAAGTGTGCAATTAATGCCTGATTATTAATGTGAATGTGATTCAATAACTTTGTCTCCGTTTCATCAGCCGTATACATTACGCTTCCCCTCCATGACGGCCTCTTTCCGTCAAACCTGTCAAGCGACTTGCAACAAGCCTGTCACGTTGCGTCATCGCCGCTATTTTTATCGGGTCTTTCCCGAGGAATGCGATTTTGTAAGTGGTCAATATAGACATTTTGAGCGGACTTTAAATATTGGAATAGCAGGAAAATATCATTAGTGGTGCAGACACCATGTACATCCAAGAACTGGCATTCAGGCTTTCGCGGGATGCCCCTTTAAAGGGGCATCCCGGGGAAGTCTACAATGAATTTATTGAATGAACATGCTGTCTGCACTACCAGATGCATTTTCCTGTTATTTCAATATTCAAAGTCCTCTCAAAATGTGTTTATTAGCCACTTGCAAAATTGCATTTCTCGGGAAAGCCCGATAAAAATAGCGATGATCACGCGTCAATCACGTGACTATTTTGTCGCATGTCGACGAAGGGGCCCAACGGGAGGGGACGCGTAATGTGTAGGTCCGATGATGAACCAGACACAAAGTCCGTGTATCAATTTATTGAATCATATTCACATTAATAATCAGACGTTAATTACACACGATATTCATATGAAGAAATTTATGTCGGCATCTCTGCATCATTTATCGACATCAGTACCTGACTGAGACCGTTAGCCATGCATTGTCAGAAACCAATACGACACTGCAATATCTTACATTGTACGTTTAACAGTGTCATGTGGGTTTCCGACGATGACAACCATAGGGCAAACCTTAATTTCTGTAAAAAGTTATCTTCACGAATCCTCATTTAGAACCATTTCACAAAAGGTGTGCATGCATTACAAAGTGCAAAAATAAAATGAAATGATTCAGATTTTTTTTTATACAACTCGATGCCTTGAAGATTTTTTTTCAGACTTTCTATATATTCATCTAAAATCTATCCAACTTTCAGCGTCAACATACTTTAACACTTACAATTATATATGGATCACGGAAGTCCGTGCACTCATATGACGCACCACGCACTAAACATGTAGAATACATGTATAATATATATATCAAATTTGGAACTTGTCGAGAAGATAATTGTCCAATACTTAATCCATATATATATGTTATGATTCATTTTACTTTTTTTTTATGTAAATTTAAAGGTTCGTTAACATTTTCAACACAACTGCAGACATGGGACATACATGTATATGATTTTTTTTTATGAATTAATGACTTCACTTATATAATGCATATATTTTGATTCATATAAAATTTAATACCGGGGTCCAAACCCGATAATATTTGTACAATCCGTATTTTATAGATTAGGTATGACAAGAATTTTTTATCCGCACATGATGACATAAATTTATTCCTTTTGTCCAAATTGAATCTGTATACATTAAACTCAATCGCCCGGAATACCGGCGTTTTATAACGTAACCCCCCCCCCCCCACCCCCATACGGTTTTTATTCAGCAATATAATTCAATAATGTCGTTTTACTGGAATATTATAAAGGGAATATTACAATACACGCTTTTAAGTTTTACAAACGCATTTCATGTAACAGAGGAATGAAAGAGTTATCCCTTGGGAAGCCCCAAAACCAAATCAAAACTGTGTCACCGGCTATCCAGAAGAAAACTGTAACAATGCAAACAATTGGGCTGTTAGTCTCTCCCTTGAATACTTCCCATCCCTCATTATGCTTCCGTAATATAATCCTTACGTTAAAATTTGACCATTCGGCCACTTTTCGCTTGGTAGTTACATGTAGGTCACGCGGATCGCCATTTTTTGTTTACCGATTTAGCTTGTTATGCGCATGCGTTATTATATGTGATGCAAAAAAATTTGCATGTCCAAATCGTTGATCAACGAATAGTGATTCCCTTTTTTAATTATTAATTAAAATTTTTGAGAACATATTTCAGCGTAAATCGCCCATTAATTTTCCACAAGAGTATACATTTAATTCATATATACAATAATTCTAAATAAGCATAAAAAAATATAGTTTTAACGTGATGCCTCTTTAAAGCTGTAAAAATTAGCTAAAAAGCAAAAATGCAAAAATATCCGGGGTAGAAACCCCTTATCCTCTATATCCAGGGGTTACCCTCAAAGGGGCCTGGGCGCTTTGAGGGGTTTACATCAATTTTAGACAAAAGAAAATGCCCTCCCAATGGAAGAAAATCTGTTGCTTGCTTCTGTCAGGGCACAAGAAGAAGAGTTGAAATAATTTTGGGGGAATTGCTATTGAAAAAGTCCAAAATACTGTATTTAATCTGAGACATTATACATGTAACACTGGGCTTAATTTGTCTTTGATTTCATCTAAGTAAATATATACGGGCATTTAGATTAGAATTATGTTATTTGTAAGCCCATCTCTAAAACTTAATGCTTCGACCAAATTATATAATTAATGTTGTATCGCGGATGGCTAGATTTCTGACCCTTTGTGCTGTATACGAGAAGTAAAATGAAATGTATTGTGACCGAGGTAATGGCGCGAGATGGGGCTGCTCGAATTACTTCGTCTTGACTTTTAATGTTTCTCTTATCCTCCTTCAATGGCTATTTGTAGATAATACCATGATGTCTCTCGGGTCAAACTTTTGTTAACGTCTCAGTGTTAGTTAGATAGTGATTAAAGATCAATATAATAGAACGCAGTGTATTAAGATGTTTTGCGTAATAATTTCAATATACATTAGGCCTAAATCACATATTGAAAATGTTGTCAAATTTGCTGTACTATAAACTCATGATAAAAGTGTAAGAATTATGCACATACTGCATATTTTATATAATAATTTATAGAAAAGTGGAACAATTTTAAATTTGGATCTACTTTCACATTTTTTTCAAACACTTCTCGTACTTCAATATATGAATTTCCTATATTTGATAGTGATAGACAGAAAGATCATCTTCAAAAGCGTGTCGCTGATTGTTCATACATGTACATGTATGTGTTCCACCGCTCAATCTCCAATTATATCCATGGGTCCTTTCATAATTTTATGAGTATACTGGACTCGAAACTCGCAAATAGATTGATCACTGGTGTTCTATGTTTGAAATAATTGTGATTTATTGGTCTCAATATGGGTTTCCATGCCAATACTTATTCAATTGGCTATAAAACACATAGCCTAATCTGTCGAAATTGTTGGCAGGGTCGTTTCAAACCAGCTTGCAAAATCTGAAACAAATCGGTTAATAGATGCTTAAATAATGGCTGTTTGAAGTAGACAAATCGTTGAATTTACTTGTATGAAATTGATTTGAAGATAATTTTCATTTTTTGAAATCAGACACTAGTCTGATTGAAGCATGTGTCTGACCGGTTATGGTTATAAATAAACTATTAATCATGAATTAATCACGTGTCCATCTAGCTATAGTAGTCCTCCAAAGATTATTTTTCAAACGCAATGGCAGACAGGCCATACGATAAGCCCCTCCTATGTTTTTAATATGAGTTGGTATTGTTGTTTAAAAAACAAGGGCTTTGATATACTTTGTATGAATCTTTTTGATTAAGCCAATATAAAGGTTGGGGTTCGCACATAACGAGTATCATATTAATTGAGTAGAGGTAACTCGCAATTTTCAACTCGCAGCTCGTATTTTTCAACTCACAACTCGCACTTTTCAACTCGCAACTCGCATTTTTCAACTCGCAACTCGACAAAAAGAAACCCTCAATTTAGTATGTCCAATTTATCAAGAAATGAGAAAGAGATCATCATAAAAATATATTAATGAAAAAGAAAAAAAAAATGCAATGAAGAGAAGATTTCAACATGCTAAGCACAAATATGTATACAATCCTACCAATTTGACAAAATTATTGGTTAGATTTAAACATTCTAAGTAAATATGTATACAATCCTTCCAATTTGACAACATTATTTAGCCCACTATCCGCTGCACTATAGGTGCAGTTTCCCGCAAATCATGTTATAATTATTATGATATGGAGATGAATAAAATGAAATTGTCATTAGATACGGCTCCTATATAGTATATGTGTCCGTCTCCCCTCTCCTATGGTAGGGGACATAGAGGGCCATAAAACATCAAAGGCTGGACCATCCCTTTGAAGACGGTAGCAACATGATGACCCGTCACTTCACACCACCAAAGCACAGTGCTATATATAATGATTATATAAGTGACCACGAGGGGCTGTAAGGGGCACCTGTTAATAATTATGTTAACTTTCTCTTATGTGGAGGAGAAGAACATTAACCGTTTAAAAAATAGTGTACATGTATAAAAGAGTACCCGGCAGTAAATGTTTGTCTTATAAGTAAAGCCTTCATACGTCACTGTTGGGCGGTATTTTATATGATGTAATTGGATACGCAAGCATATAGAAAAGTTGAGTAGCAAATGTTTTTATATAAGTATTCATTTTAATTAGCGTAATGCATTATTTTTTTTATCTATATGCATCTTTCAATAATGTGTCTAATAATTCATTATGGTTGGATACATATTTAATTACCATTTCTATACATGTAGTCATGCATTGTGATTTTATGTGTGATATGTGTTTGTCACGAAAATGAAATATCTGAACTTGAACTTGATCTTGTAAATCATAAGTGCCACGTTCCGACCTGTATTATGTATATGTTTGTGTTCAATATTAGTCCACAGTAATTGTTCAATATTAGTCCACAGTAATTGATACATTGATACATATATGTGACACATATACGTCACTGATTATGACATATACATTTTTTTGCATATCTTGGTTCAATGCTGTAGTGTAGACACCGTTGAGCGTTATATCAGGTCGCTTCTTGGGTGCTTCTCATGCATGACCTTACGGTCTTCCAGTGGAAAAGAAAAGAGGTATGAGAAAACACAAGGGGGAGGGGAGGCGGTGGCAAAATAAAACGGATCAGTTCAAGCTTTTATATGCTGGGTAGCCCCGACCACCATCATCTGTCAAAATATCTAAAGTTTGGCGTTATGGCGTTACGGGGGGGGGGAGTAGATCAATTTTAGATAGCGTTTCATTACTATTTTCAATAAATATTTTGTGTAATCTTTGTGATTTGAGCCTTTTATGGGCCGGGAGGGGGCATTTTAGTGATCTACACCCCCAAACCCACCCCCACCCACCTCCGCCCGCAAAAAAAGTTAGGTAATTAGGTAAACTCGGAGATGAATAAAGTATGGTTTATACCACAGGGGCTAGGCACGGACCTATGTCACTATGAAATGATTGTCAGATATTTGTTTTACCTTTCTCGAATATAGCCCCTCCCGCTACAATGTATCTGTGTCTGTGTCACAGATATATAGTAGTGGGAGGGGCTATATTCGAGAAAGGTAAAACAAATATCTGACAATCATTTCATAGTGACATAGGTCCGTGCCTAGCCCCTGTGGTTTATACATTGCCGTAACAAATTCTTATGTTCCTGTGGTTAGGGCCAGAGGAAACTCGGGCTATATGACCCTTGGGGGTCGGGGTCAAATTGTCAATATCGAGTCACGTATGTAATGGGGACAATTCAGAATTATATTTATCATAAAAGTTGGTATCAGTACGGTATATGATATCACGCCCCCTTGAAGTCAAATGATCACACCCCTCTTAGTGATACCACTCCAGAGACATGCATAACCCAATTTTATTTTGCAGGAATTTTGGATTCCCTTTTGCATGTTGAGTTTTAATATATATATTTTTTTTTTTACTTTTTTTTTATGAAACATTTTGTTATCGTTTGATGGAGATTAGTCAACGTTGTTATGGTTTTCATTAAGTGATATTTAAAAAAATATATATATATTTATTTATATGTAAAAGTAAAAAACGACACGGACACTTTACTTAGCGCTTTCACTCCATCGGTGGGAGCTGTTCAGACTATGTATAATAAAAATACTAAACTATTTCAGATAGAAATATTGTTTATTGCTATTTTGAATATTGTTTAGAACTGGGCCTAGCATTAAACAATATTTCTATCTGAAATAGTTTAGTATTTATATTATACATAGTCTGAAGAGCTCCCACCGATGGAGTGAAAGCGCTAAGTAAAGTGTCCGTGCCGTTTTTAGCGCGAAAACTACGAGTAGTTTGGCGTCTATTGCTGCCACTATTCTGTGACCTTTGACCCATGTCATTTTTTCCCCTCCCGCTCCGGAAAAGCTTGAATTGCTACCAATCACAAGATGTCTGGACTATTTGAAAGCCTTAACCTAACAGGAAATGATGTTCCCATGGTATTGTTAATAATAATGCGATTTGTAACAAAGAAATCAGTTTTTCACTCCCACGGCTCATTTAAATATTACGTCTCTGCTCAATGCATGACCTCTCGTGTATACATTCGTGCTATACCTCTCTGTGCTTTACACTCGTATACGGATCTCGGAATGTACTGGCATGGTGTACTTTGTTGTTAAACTTTGATTATATAATCGCGCCATAGCCAAATAGCCTGATTTTGATTTCAATGACATATTACCTTATACATGTGCATAAACCAAAATACTTGATCAATTTGCCGGTCGGAAGTATTAATTCGTAACTACAGTGAAAATCCGCCTTCTGGATATGATAACGTTATTTACGAGTTATTTCCCCTGATTGTCACTAACGTGGTGATATACAGTATATATTATATATACTGAATGCACAAGCTTGATCGATTTTGTTACTTAATATTGTACTGAGTATACAATTTTAAATTAGACCTTATCATAACCCGCATAGTTAATGAACATATGAATTGGCAAAACACTTGATTTATTGAAAATAACACTTATACTTTTCTATGGCGAGCAAAAGCTCGTGGTTTTATAATTACGTTCTCTGTGCTTCACATATAACTATACACTGTAGGTTCACATTTTTGTTTTAATGATAATTTATCAGAATCTGTAAAGTGTAATTAGTAACTGACTCAATATAAGTTATTTAGTAGAAATAACACTTATTATATTTCTCTGGTGTGCAAAAACCTTTATGGTGTAAATTACCGTTATTATGTTTTTCCTGCTTTGTATATATATGAACTTGATAATTGATAATTAGGCCTAGAGCTGTAAGTGAATATGACATGTTTGCATACCATTACTTTTCTCCAGCTTGGTAAAGATATTGTAATAGGCCGCGGTCGTTCGATCTTTTGGAACAACAATTTGACTGTTTACTGTGATATTTTATGACAAATTGGATAGTTCGAACTATCATTTGTAACGAGAGATATGTTTGCGAATCCTTTTATTTTTTATCTAATACGTGTATCCATTGTGCTAACTACCAGCAGCGTATATTTCAATGATTCATTCACCTTCCTCCGAACGATAATGTTAACCTGAAGTTGTTTTTATTGTGTTAAAAACTTCTTCAGTCAGTTTCTCAAATTGCACATGTAGGTTTCACGTTGTGCTTAGTTATGCCCGTTTGATATCATACTGATCAGTAAAAACAAAATGGCGGAAATGCTGCCATCTGTGATTTAGGCATTGAAATTGACAACTACTAGAGGGATCTTTCTAATATTTCATATGTATGTTCCCTTGGTCCCTACTGTTGTGCCCTTTTGATTTTGTAACTGATCAGAAAAACAAAAAGGCGAAAAGCAGCCATCTTGGACTTTGACATTGAAATCACTATTTCTTAAAGAAGTAATGGATGGATATTTCTCAAATTTCATATGTAGTTTCACTTTCGTGCCTAGTTGTGCCCGTTGAGAGATTTTGAGACTGAACAGATCAAAAAAATGTCTGAGAGATTGCCATCCTGAATTTTGATAATTAGGCCTAGAGATGTAAGTGAAATGGATCTTTCTCAAACTTCATATGTATGTTCCTCTTGGTCCTCATAGTTGTGCTATTTTGCTTTTAGGGCCGATCAGAAAAAACGAAATGGCCGACGGACGGCCATCTTGAAATTTTAGCTCATAGTCTACCATCTTTCAATTAATAATGCCTTTTCTTAAGAAGAAAAAAGGGAAAAGATCCCACTTTTTTGTGTCTAACACACTAATACCGTTTATTTCGGTGCATATATTAAAATAAACACATTCGCTTCCGTGTAAATGGATCAATGTTCATTTGTAATAAAAATTGATATTTTAGTTATATTTTTAAAGCACTGCACTTAATTGTACATGTAGCTTGAAATACAACTCGTCAATCTAAACAACCTGCGTGTTATTGGGTTTACTCTAAATACTTACTTAATCCCTATTCTGAAACTTTCTGATATCGGAACATAGTAACCCATACAACAAAAACACTTCAATAGCTGTCGAAATATACATACTATTGTTAGAAGTTTTAGCGTTTCAGTACTTTGATTTATTTTTACATATATTTTCTTCCGCAAGGACATGATATGACTATTTTGATATCAAACCCTTATCAGACCGAGAAACCTGATTTCGGTTCTCTGATAATAGACTATCGGGCTGATAAAGAGTGTGATATTAAAATGATCATGTAATAGTCTCTAAAAATCATACTGCAATTTCGAGTGGTACATTTACATACAATGTAATGTTTGATTTTAAACAGTAACAAGTCTTTCATTTCCCTTTTATTTCCAAACCATTCTATATGTTCCAAGAAGAAACATGTATGTGTATTCAACAATGACGATGATCAACAGTTACCACATAGACTAAAACAAAACATCGCAACAAATATTTTTCAATATGAGTTTTTTTTTTTTTCTTATGTGTGCTTATCAAGGACTTAGATCTAATCGATAATTCCGTGGTGCTTACTAATGAAAACATTTCAATGCAAATTAAAAGAATGTTGACTCAATATTTCTATCTGAAATAGTTTAGTATTTTCATTTTTATTTTTATTATTCATAGCTGATTAAAAAACCCCAATGATTTAAATACGTCAAAATTATAGTCAATAAAGGAAAGGTGTTGATAGCGTGTTTTCCCTTGTGCGCCCCGCACCCTATGGAGCCCCATGCATCCAGCTAACGCTTGTCACGTGGTCAACAAGTGGTTCATCACTTTCGCTGACTTCGGACACTGGGACAGTTTGGCTGAGGGTGTAAACAGTGCGTTAGGTCCAACATCAAATTCTGTTACGAGATGGCTTATCGATATCAACAAGATGACAAACCCAAAGGTAAGGTCACTTACACATAGAGTTAGTACATAGCCTAGTTATTTGCATTTTTCGTCTGTTGTTTATTTAAATGAGAAGTTGAATCTCGTAGACATCTTGACAGTCGTTCCCGCGGTTTGTCGTGAAACTCGTGCTGGGCCTAGCAATAAACACCACTAGGCCTATTGTTTACCCTGTCTCTGTATTCAATTTCAATGTAGAGTTTTTGTAGACAACTATTTTATGAAGCAAAAACTTGAACAGTTGGGACTGGTTAGCATACAATAGTCCTATAGTCGTGTGTAAAGTAGCACAAAATTTTGATAATATTTTGACCACTTGTGATCGCTTGTAGGCCTACCAGCTGTGTAGTGTGTACCCACGCCTTGGGCGGCTATCAAGGGTAATACGGCCTGGCCACATTGCTCGCGTTCATGAATAACAACATAATGGGGTCTTTACAAGTTGTGCTCGGTCCATCATTCTGCTGACCAGTGACCGTGTGTACTGTGTAGGCTTGTTAATCGGAGTATCCAGCTGTGCCAAGTTCCCAGCTGTTTGCTTCTGGACCTAGTGCTGTAGTACACCAAATTACACTTAGGCCTAATTTACAGTGTCATTTAACTTCTAATTCAAATTTTGAAATAATTAATTCATTATAAAATGTCGGGTGAATGAGTTATAAATATATATGTAATCGCACTCTGTAACTAGTAAGGTTACATGGCAAGGATATTGTTTGGCTAATGGAAATGTAAAAAAAAAAAACATGACATTTGCTAGATAGGTTGTAGGGAATTCCATACATTTCAAAATATATGCAATTTGAATATTTGAGTTGGCCGAATGTTGCATTAACATTAAAAGATAAATATGTAAAAAAGGGAACGGGACAATAAACCACAAGGTTCAATTGAATGCTTCATGTACATAGGTACATTAGTCCCAATATTTATTTTTTTTAACTTTTGAACAAGAAAAATGATGAAAACAGTATGTAGATGAATTAGGCAAATGCATTAGCCATTACACTTATTGACATATTATACCATGGCACTTTTTCTTGACAATTTAAAGACCCAATATAGGTAACTTTGGGACATTTTTCGGGATTCTGAAAAATTATGACAAAGAATTCCAGTTGGTAACCATGCAAAAATAAGCCTATAAACGAAGTAAACCTGAGTGGTAACTAACAAGAAACTCTCATACCTGTTAACCCTCCCTCTTAATTTTGACCATAATTTACCAATCTCCCTCCTTCAAGTCCAATCTCACACACAAACTCTTAAGTCTACATCCTGTGGTCAAATGATATCCTAGTTAATGTAGGGTGTGTGTATACGACCATAACAGGTGTGTCTAGATCTGGATAAAATGAGTACTTTTTGAAGTTGTTCTGATACATATAAAGGTGAAAACAAATCGGGTAATGCAGCTTTAGACATATTTCAGGCACTAGTACTTTCTCCCTCATTGGAAATATGGAATGAGGGAGATCTCCCTCATTGGAGGTTTCAGAGGTTAACAACTGTGAACTCTTTACAAAAAAATT
Organism: Mimachlamys varia; assembly: GCA_947623455.1. NCBI lineage: Eukaryota > Metazoa > Mollusca > Bivalvia > Pectinida > Pectinidae > Mimachlamys > Mimachlamys varia. Next base: position 14,419,354 of record OX392531.1, on the reverse strand, counting down.
CAACAACAACATGCTGAAGTTTTGCCAAAGTTACGTTTATTGGGCCTTTAAGCAATGTTTTTGAAATATTTTTGAATTCCTATTGGTTGGTCGGGTAGTGCAGCGGATATATAGCACACTTGCCAGCATTCACCAATGCGGTCGGGGTTTGATTCCCTGACCAGACATGAAAATGTATGGGGGTCACATGCTTGACCACATTGGTTTTCTCTGGGTATTCTAGTTTCCCCTCACAATAATGCCCCACATTTGCTAACATCTTGGCCAACAAGAGTGATTAAATGTTAAGTAAAGGATTAACTTCAATAGGAAAGGTGAAATAGTTTACAAATAAAATCATGTGCATTTGTCGATGTCAGCCCTATTTAAACAAGCATATAGTTTTCAATGTACTGTATTACTATACATTGATAAATATCTATGTGCCCATTAAAGTCTGTACTACTCATATCATTTTGAAAGGCCCCATCACATTTCGGGAAATGGTATGTGGGACCCATTGTTTTGGCAATACTAATGAAAAGGACCCATGAGAAATAATTGAAAAAAAATTATGGATCACTGATGTATGAACGTATCCCAACTCTGCACTTGCTACTAACTTTGTATAATAAAAGTTTGCACACACCACATCTTGTTTTTGTGGAGAACAAAACGGGTTACCCTGTAGGTCTACCACTCACAAAACATTTATATCCAGTAGCCAGCAGCTGCCAGTTGGAAGGGACCCGAGCCCAATCAGCTGTGACCGAATTATTTCATTTGTAGATCATTAGTATAATATAATATATATTCCACAAGAGCTGGTGAAATTTGGATCCATTTGTTTCTGTGATGGTACAATATTAATAACTAACTGTCCCTAATCTGTGTTTTTAGGACCCACAACTTACTTCCACCACACAAGTGTAGAACGGGCCGAGGCTATAATGCAGGAAGGTGTTATTCGTCAGTCCACTGGAGGCGGAGGTGACGCAGTATATGGAAACGGCACCTACTTAACTCGACTTGGGCCAAAGCGTTCACCTGGAGAGATTGCCCGCAATAACTGGGATGGCATGTCTGGAAACGTCTGGGAATATATGGAGGGATCGGGGCGAACGGATGCCGCAATCGCCATTGAAATGCCAGCTCATGAGGCCAGCAAAGTAGAACGGTTACCGGAACAACGGGACATCCATCTGTATCCAGGGGATGTATGTCTGCACAACAAGAACCACCGTGTGTACATCAGGGACCAGAACGGCAAGGCACGGGAATACACACACGAGTTTCAGTAGTTGACTTATAATGATGGCTGTTATTATGGAAGCAACATTCTAAGGGACCAAAAAGGACAGTGATGAGCTACAGTATTCACCAAATCATTTTGTAGACTCTTTCAAGTACATTTATAGTATTCTTTTAGGAAGTGTAGTGTGTTTCATAAATACATATAACTTTGGTACAGTAGTCTAGTGCGGTTTAGCTACGTAGTTTGTTGTAGTCTAGTAGTACAATAGTTTGTTATTTCTTTAAGTAGTCTGTTATTGCTGGCCAGGATCAGTATTATTCTAGTTAAAAAAAATTGCCACATTTATGATCATGTTTTCATGACATTTCATTTGTTTTCCCCAATTATCATATGTTTCTAATGTTTTTACAGCCGGTGTACAATTCAGCATGTTAATCGTTTTCTTGAATGTAACTTGCATATTTTCCTAGTCAGACATTGAACCATGTATCGAAAAGTGTCAAACATCTAAAAACACAATGAAGTTTTCTGAAACAGTTATTGTGTAACGGTTTTCTTTCCAGCTCTTTCATTAAACTATATCTAGTTTTATATTTGGCCGTTGAAGCATCACATAGTGGGCGTTCAATATAGCTATAGGTAGGTGATTATGAGTTGGTTATTTTGTTATAAAACAATATATTATTGTATTAAATACAAGGTTATATATATACACAAGCTCTGTCACATTTTATATTGCTGATGGATGTAGTGGGGTACTTTTGCTGGAACTTGGTCAGAATGTGACAGAGCTTGTCTGATTGCTGAAGTTTGACAGTGATTTTGGCAGTGGCTCTAGTCAGCTGATCTGGAAGACTTTGACAGCAATTACTTTTGCTCAGACATATTACTGAAGTTCGACAGTGATTTGACAGTTGCACCTAACACCATAAGTGTTACAGAGATAACTTGACATGTTGGACAGTGGTATGACGTTGGCTTTTATCGTCAGAAGCGTGACGACACTTGCTACTGAAGTTTGACAGTGGTACAACATTGTGTCATAGATATATATTGCTGGAGTATCTTGCTTTTGATATAGGTGCTTTGTTTTCCAATTTTAGATCCACACTGAAGTGATATTGCAATGGTGACCACTACAGACACAGTTTTAGGAAAAATCTGTATAATTCACTGCATCTTAGCAGATTTGTTTGATGAATGTATAATTTTCTGGGTTATACACAAATCCTAGTCATGAAACTTCACTTTATATAGTTGGTTACACATTTTTTGTTGATAGATTTAAAGTTTATTTAGCTCTTGGTATAAAAGTTCTGGTTTGGACTGTTCATTGAAGGATTAAGGTATTTCTTTACTCTTGATTTTAATACAATTTAATTACTGTTGAAAATGGATGCAAAAAGAAGACTGAATCGCCATTCACCATGGTGTCTCGTATGTACATGTACAGGTATTCAGTTATTTTGGATTAAGCCTTTAAGCCCATTATCAGTTTTGTTATCTTGTAACGATTATTATGCAATAAATTGTTGAATTTGTCAAAAACTTGTTGTTCGTGTATAATAAGGAATTTCCATTTAAGAATTTTAGATGGAAGTCCCTATTGTTAGCTCACCTGGTCCAAAACTTATGCCATATTGTGGCGACTGTGTTCGTCCGTTAATGTTTTCAACGACTCCTACGTAACCACCAATAGGAAATCAACCTAATTTGGCAGGAAGCATCCTTGAGTGCTCAAGATTTGAAATTGTACTAATGGTGGGACTGACCCTAAATTGGTTTGAGTGACTTCTTCATAACCACCGATTTGAAATCGACCATATTTGGCGCGAAGCATAGGTGCCAAGGATTAAAAATTGTACTAATGGTTGGGCCAATAAGGATTATTTAGCTAAATTGGTTTAAGTTAATTCTTCTAAACCAAGCAATGGATACCAAACATATCACTGGTAGTTTGCCTAGTTATGGTTTAGCTGAAGGCGAGGCCGTATACCCAATAACAGTATTTACCATTGCTGGGTGTGCCCCATCCTTGCAGAATGAACATCTTGGACCCCATCCCAAAACATAATTTTATACAGTATTTGATCCCAGGATCTGCCACACCCTTGCAATGGATGAGAACCCAATCCAACCCAAACACGATTGTGTAATATTAGCATTGATGTCGGGGTCTAGCCACACCCCTAGGAACCTAATGACTTGAAAACAGTTGAAATAATCGCCCAGTTACAAAACTTTTAATTTGCAGATATTCTTCAAGGATTGCTCTTTTAGTAACATTTTACAGTAATTACCTAGATACCAATGTATGTGAGTGATACAGGCCTCTTATAATTATTAGCTGATTTGGGGGGTCTAGTAGTGCCATACCAAGGTGTCTATCCATTCGTCAGCAATTCTTTCAGATGACTTATTATCGACTGCTAATTAAAATTTCACTTTTTAACAATAAGCATCCTTTGGTGGTATGGATTTGAAATTGTACAAATGAAAGGGCTGAACTCCCATCATGACACTTTGGGACAGGGGGCGGGCAATTTGGTTTTGCTATATTATCTTCTGAGCCACAGTTGTATATTCAGAGAGGCAGTGATTAATCGATTCTTTATTTATAGATTTTGAAAAGGGGTACAGTGGGTTCCACTTAATATCACCCCTGTTAATATAACATTCCTCTTTATATCATGTTTCCCCCAAACACCCTCTTTGTAATTTTATTTGGTTAATATCATGAAATTTGTGGTGATTTTCTCTCTAAATATCATGTTTTTTATCACCAACCATATAAAATATCCAGAAAATGATGTCATTTCCATTGGTTTTAGACACAACTTGTACAAAATTTTGTTTAGAATAACAAGAAAAAACTATTTGAAACATCTTCATATATACAGTGAACAGCTTACTTTAAGTAATGGAGATTCGGAATGCACTAGATGTAGAGAAAAACATTTCTCATGTCACATTCATGTTAATACCATGTTTTTGTCTTGACAAACATGCAACATTATATAAAGAGGAATGAACTGTATATGCAGTTAATGATTTATCAACAAGAGCCGAGTCTGTGACCTCATTTAACCTCACAACTAAACTTGGAGATGGTAGCAAGTCCAAAAAATATGTAATATCTTGATCATTGAGTTGTTTGCAGAAAGTCCCACTTGATAAGTAAAACTCATTTACTTTCCTCCAGTTTTTAGCCCACCATCATCAAATGGGCTTTTCAAATCGCCCTGCATCCGTCGTCCGTCATAAAACAACTTGTTTTTGTGATCGCTATTTCTTGGAAGTACTGGATGGATCTTTCTCGAAATCCTTTGTCCCTAGTTTTGTATTGTCCATTTTTTTAGCTGATCCGCCAGGCGGCCATCTTTGATTTTGACAGTAGTACACATAATTTAGTTTGTGAAATACTGAATTGATCTTTCTCAAATTTCATATGCAGGCCATTAGTTGTTCATTGTTTCATTTTTGAGCCGATTAAAAAAACAACATGGCCATCTTGAGATTTTGACAGTAATAGTTTGCTATCGCTACTTCATGATAATTCTCAAATTTTATATGCAGGTTTTCCTTGGTCATTAGTTGTACATCGTCTCATTTTTAGAGCCGATTAAAAAAACAACATGGCCTACAGCGAGCCATCTTGGATTTTGAAAGTAATAGTTTGTGATCGTTATTTCATGAGAAGCACTGGATGGATCTATCTCAAATTTGATATGCAGGTTAAGTACGTTCCTCTTGGTGTGTAGTTGTGCATTATCCAGGTTTTGTGTTGAATTGCAAAACAACATTACCATCAGGAAACCATCTTGTATTTGACTATGAAAGTATGCAAGAGACCATCTTTCAAGATTGAATACATAGATGAAAGAAAATTAAGAAGGGAAACGTCCAACTTTTGAAGAACAAATGAAAATCATCAATGATGAGAGCCAACATCTACATGGGATCTCTTGTTTCGTAAAAAAATGTTTGTCCATTAAGTCTGGATTTGGAGCAAGTGAGACACTTATGATGTAGCTCAGAGTTGTATATAATGTTACATATATGGGACCGTCGTAGTTTGGGATACTTGGCAGCGAAAGAATTACAACAAAACCATTATCTTTTCGTTCCACACTTTTTATATAATTAAAGGCCCAATATACGTAACTTTCGCCAAAACTTGAAGCGAAAATCAAGCCTAATAACTCATTATATTTATAGATTTAGTTAAGATTAACTGATATTAGCAATTTTCAAGATAAATTCTTACGCGGTTACCGGTACAGCAGCAGTTGAAACTCGGTATTTGTAAACACGCGTTCATTTTTAACTGTCTTCTAACTTCGGCTTGTTGTTGAAGTGGGCCACACCCGAATTATTTTCAATTCTTTGGAACTTTCTGTCAAGAGTTTCTTGTTTGTTACCGCTAAGATTTCCTTCGTTTTAGGCTTATTTTTGCATGGTTATCAACTGGATTTTTTTTCAGAACTACGAAAAATTTCCTGGAGTTACGTATATTGGGCCTTTTAAGAAAAACTTTGAGATCTTTCCCTGCTCGACAGCCAACAGCAAGAGAAAGAGTGTTCCGGACGGATAATCATTGTCTTCCTGCAAAAACCGCGGGAAAAATGAGACGCGCAAAAAGTCAAAATGTTTTCGGCAGCTTGCTGGCCACTTTTTTACATGTATATTCATTGAGGTTGACGTCACTGCACGCGGAGGCCTTACGCTGTCATTGGATGGCGGTCTTCCTTTCAATTTAGGCATCCAATGACAGCAAAAGACCAGCACGGGGGTGACGTCAACCTCAATTAATATGTAACGAGTGGCCGGCAAGCTGCCGAAAACTTTGAGACACAGAAATTTTTCGTGTTTTTGGAGGTAATGGAGATTATTTCTGGCTTTATACGTCTCTGCCAGCACTAAATACACTTTCAGCTCCACAGCAACGCAGTATCAAAATCTAAACCTATATCAGAGAATGGCCCGGCTCCTGCCGGCCCATAATAACATGCCATGCCGCAATGAGGTCCACTTTTTATACGCATCCCGAAGGAATGAAGACCTTTTATTGTACAGTATGGCAGTATCCATCCATATTTCTTTTCCCTACCTTGTCAGAGACCTATACCATACACTACAAGTCACTGGAATTTCAAACTTGGAGTATGGGCTTTTTTTATCTTTGATCTGCAGCAAGGCCTTGTGCAATAGAACATCGGTCGATTACCAGTACTGAGGGTCAGAAATTCTGGACTATTGCAAAGACACCCATGATATACTTGTTTTACTACATAATCACTAAAACACACTTTGAAACACTGAAATTGTTATTTTATTACCATATTTTTTCAATAATAACAGATCAATTTTATAATGTATCGCGTGAACTCTGGTACATGTATGTAAAAAATAAAAAGGTAAACGTTCGATCATCTGAGTAATATATACAACCACAACAATATCAATCCGTATTCATTGGCGACTCCAAATCTTAACTTTCCTGTAGAAGTCGCCATGCCTGCAGTCTGGCAGCATTGACATCCGACTGACTGACGTTTGAAAGGGTAGGAAACGTCACACGGTAATCAATAGTTCGCACGTGACCGTAAAATAGTTCATTTTACTAGTAAATGGTTCAAAATATAGCTTATGCGTATAGTAAAGGGAAATCAAACGCATTATGTTATTAAAAAAATAGACCACCCTGACCTATATATAACATCAAACGAAGCATTTGTCCAGGATACGACCCGAGCGTCATACGTTGGGGTTATAATTATTGATTTTTGTCTCAAAAATATGTCACTCCGAACACGGGCGCTCGAATCTGGACCCCGCCCCCTTTACTCGCCAAATACTCTTATAATATCAACTCTGATATTATAAGAGTATTTGGCGAGTAAAGGGGGCGGGGTCCAGAAACTCTGATATTATAAGAGTATTTGGCGAGTAAAGGGGGCGGGGTCCAGATTCGAGCGCCCGTGCTCCGACCTACATCAAAGAAAAAGTTTGTTTTGGTTTTCTACCCTATACACTTCCAGTCAAAACCAACAAAAGAAAAAAAAAACATATGTATACATCATTTGTATGTGATAAAATCAATGAAGTTTAGTTTTTTCCTGATCTGTATTATAAATGTAATCGTCAGACACCACCAATGTATCATTGAGAGTTCGATCATTCGTTATCAGCTGTTACTGTGTATTACGTCAACGATGCAGATATATGATTTTGTAAATAACAGGTTAAGCTTTCTGAAAATTTTAACTTGATTCGTAGAATTATCTGGGTTTCACTTTTTCACTTGTAAGATTTTCAACAAAAGGAAGAAGAACAGTTGAATAAACATGTGGTACAGTCTGTGTTTGATAATTCGGTATCAGCGATAGCTTTACTGATGTCAACAACTATGTTAATACACGAGGACACAGACAAGTGAGCTTTAAATTACCTGTTACGCTTTCTGAAAATTTGAAATTTCGATTCTTGGAACTATCTAAGTTTCGTTTTTTCCACAATTTTCTTCAAGTCATACTGTATATTGTCACAGATCACAGTTGTATATTCAGAGAGGCAATGATCAAACAATTCTTTATTTATCGATTTTGAAAAAGGGTACAGTGGGTTCCATTAAATATCACTCCTGTTAATATAACATTCCTCTTTATATCATGTTTTCCCCCAAACACACTCTATATAATTTTATCTAGTAATTATCATGAATTTTGTGGTGAATTCCTCTAAATATCATGTTTTTTTTATCACCAACCATATAAATTATCCAGAAAATGATGTCATTTCCATTGGTTTTAGATACAACTTGTACAAAATTTTGTTTAGAATAACAAGTAAAAACTATTTGAAACATCTTCATATATACAATGAATAGCTTACTTTAAGTAATGGAGATTGGGAATGCACTATATTTAGAGGGAAACATTTCTCTTAGTGTCACATTCATGTTAATGTCATGTTTTATTCTGACAAATGCAACATGATATAAAGAGTAATGTACTGTATATGAAAGTTTGAGTTTGATTGGCCCAAGGAAACTCAACTTATCGCACGGAAACATAATTTCTATTTATAGCAACAGTGACCTTGACTTTTGACATCCGACCCTGAAAAGCAATCCCACGCGAGCCCTTTTGTATAGTAAAGGAAAATCAAACGCATTATGTAATAAAAAAAATGGATCACCCTGACCTATATCTAACATCAAACGAAGCATTTGTCCAGGATACGTCTCCTTAATGTCACCCGAGCGTCATACTTTGGGGTTATAATTATTGATTATTGTCTCAAAAATATGTCACTCCGACCTATATCAAAGAAAAAAGTTTGTTTTGGTTTTCTACCCTATACACTTAAAGTCAAAACCAACAAAAGAAAAAAACCATATGTTTACATCATTTGTATGTGATAAAATCAATGAAGTTTAGTTTTTTCCTGATCTGTATTATCAATGTTATCGTCAGACACCACCAATGTATCATTGAGAGTTTGATCATTCGTTATCAGCTGTTACTGTGTATTACGTCAACGATGCAGATATATGATTTTTTAAATAACAGGTTAAGCTTTCTGAAAATTTTAACTCGATTCGTAGAATTATCTGGGTTTCACTTTTTCATTTGCTAGATTTTCAACAAAAGGAAGAAGAACAGTTGAATAAACAAGTGGTACAGTCTGTGTTTGATCATTCGGTATCAGCGATAGCTGTACTGATGTCAACAACTATGTTTGTCGCATAGACGTGTCACTTTTCCTGTGATCTAGCTATGATATAACAGTTAGGGTTTATTGTTTGTAGGGAGAACAGTTAGGGTGTATTGTTTGTAGGGGAACAGTTAGGGTGTATTGTTTGTAGGGAGAACAGTTAGGGTGTATTGTTTGTAGGGAGAACAGTTAGGGTGTATTGTTTGTAGGGAGAACAGTTAGGGTGTATTGTTTGTAGGGGAACAGTTAGGGTGTATTGTTTGTAGGGAGAACAGTTAGGGTGTATTGTTTGTAGGTAGAACAGTTAGGGTGTATTGTTTGTAGGGAGAACAGTTAGGGTGTATTGTTTGTAGGGAGAACAGTTAGGGTGTATTGTTTGTAGGGGGAATAGTTAGGGTGTATTGTTTGTAGGGGAACAGTTAGGGTTTATTGTTTGTAGGGAGAACAGTTAGGGTGTATTGTTTGTAGGGGAACAGTTAGGGTGTATTGTTTGTAGGGGAACAGTTAGGGTGTATTGTTTGTAGGGAGAACAGTTAGGGTGTATTGTTTGTAGGGAGAACAGTTAGGGTGTATTGTTTGTAGGGAGAACAGTTAGGGTGTATTGTTTGTAGGGAGAACAGTTAGGGTTTATTGTTTGTAGGTAGAACAGTTAGGGTGTATTGTTTGTAGGGAGAACAGTTAGGGTGTATTGTTTGTACGGCGGAACAGTTAGGGTGTATTGTTTGTAGGGGAACAGTAAGGGTGTATTGTTTGTAGGGAGAACAGTTAGGGCGTATTGTTTGTAGGGAGAACAGTTAGGGTGTATTGTTTGTAGGGAGAAAAGTTAGGGTGTATTGTTTGTAGGGGAACAGTTAGGGTGTATTGTTTGTAGGGGAATAGTTAGGGTGTATTGTTTGTAGGTGGAACAGTTAGGGTGTATTGTTTGTAGGGAGAACAGTTAGGGTGTATTGTTTGTAGGTAGAACAGTTAGGGTGTATTGTTTGTAGGGAGAACAGTTAGGGTGTATTGTTTGTAGGGAGAACAGTTAGGGTGTATTGTTTGTAGGGGAACAGTTAGGGTGTATTGTTTGTAGGGGAACACTTAGGGTGTATTGTTTGTACGGCTGAACAGTTAGGGTGTATTGTTTGTAGGGGAATAGTTAGGGTGTATTGTTTGTAGGGAGAACAGTTAGGGTGTATTGTTTGTACGGCGGAACAGTTAGGGTGTATTGTTTGTAGGGGAACAGTTTGGTGTATTGTTTGTAGGGGAACAGTTTGGTGTATTGTTTGTAGGGGGAATAGTTAGGGTGTATTGTTTGTAGGGGGGAACAGTTAGGGTGTATTGTTTGTAGGAGAACAGTTAGGGTGTATTGTTTGTAGGGAGAACAGTTAGGGTGTATTGTTTGTAGGGGAACAGTTAGGGTGTATTGTTTGTAGGGAGAACAGTTAGGGTGTATTGTTTGTAGGGAGAACAGTTAGGGTGTATTGTTTGTAGGGGAACAGTTAGGATGTATTGTTTGTAGGGGAACAGTTAGGGTGTATTGTTTGTAGGGAAAACAGTTAGGGTGTATTGTTTGTAGGGAGAACAGTTAGGGTGTATTGTTTGTAGGGAGAACAGTTAGGGTGTATTGTTTGTAGAGGAATAGTTAGGGTGTATTGTTTGTAGGGGAATAGTTAGGGTGTATTGTTTGTAGGGGAATAGTTAGGGTTATTGTTTGTAGGGGAACAGTTAGGGTGTATTGTTTGTACGGCGGAACAGTTAGGGTGTTTGTTTGTAGGGGGAATAGTTAGGGTGTATTGTTTGTAGGGGGGGAACAGTTAGGGTGTATTATTTGTAGGGAGAACAGTTAGGGTGTATTGTTTGTAGGGAGAACAGTTAGGGTGTATTGTTTGTAGGGGAACAGTTAGGGTTTATTGTTTGTAGGGGGAACAGTTAGGGTATATTGTTTGTAGGGGGAACAGTTAGGGTTTATTGTTTGTAGGGGGAACAGTTAGGTTGTATTGTTTGTAAGTGGAACAGTTAGGATGTATTGTTTGTAGGGGGAACAGTTAGGGTTTATTGTTTGTAGAGGGAACAGTTATGGTTTATTGTTTGTAGAGGGAACAGTTAGGGTGTATTGTTTGTAGGGGAACAGTTAGGGTGTATTGTTTGTAGGGGGAACAGTTAGGGTGTATTGTTTGTAGGGAGAACAGTTAGGGTATATTGTTTTTAAGGTAACAGTGAGGGTGTATTGTTTGTAGGGGGAACAGTTAGGGTGTATTGTTTGTAGGGAGAAAAGTTAGGGTGTATTGTTTGTAGGGAGAAAAGTTACGGTGTATTGTTTGTAGGGGAACAGTTAGGGTGTATTGTTTGTAGGGGGAACAGTTAGGGTGTATTGTTTGTAGGGGGAACAGTTAGGGTGAATTGTTTGTAGGGGAACAGTTAGGGTGTATTGTTTGTAGGGGGAACAGTTAGGGTGTATTGTTTGTAGGGGGAACAGTTAGGGTGTATTGTTTGTAAGGGGAATAGTTATGGTGTATTGTTTGTAGGGGGAATAGTTAGGGTGTATTGTTTGTAGGGAGAAAAGTTAGGGTATATTGTTTTTAAGGTAACAGTTAGGGTTTATTGTTTGTAGGGAGAACAGTTAGGGTATATTGTTTTTAAGGTAACAGTTAGGGTTTATTGTTTGTAGGGGGGGTGACAGTTAGGGTGTATTGTTTTTAAGGTAACAGTGAGGGTGTATTGTTTGTAGGGGGAACAATTAGGGTTTATTGTTTGTAGGGGGAACAGTTAGGGTGTATTGTTTTTAAGGTAACAGTGAGGGTGTATTGTTTGTAGGGGGAACAGTTAGGGTGTTTTGTTTGTAGGGAGAACAGTTAGGGTATATTGTTTTTAAGGTAACAGTTAGGGTTTATTGTTTGTAGGGGGGGTGACAGTTAGGGTGTATTGTTTTTAAGGTAACAGTGAGGATGTTTTGTTTGTAGGGGGAACAATTAGGGTTTATTGTTTGTAGGGGGAACAGTTAGGGTGTATTGTTTTTAAGGTAACAGTGAGGGTGTATTGTTTGTAGGGGGAACAGTTAGGGTGTTTTGTTTGTAAGGTAACAGTGAGGGTGTATTGTTTGTAGGGGGAAGAGTTATGGTGTTTTGTTTGTAGGGAGAAAGGTTTGGGTGTATTGTTTGTAAGAGAACATTTAGGGTGTATTGTTTGTACGGGTGAACAGTTAGGGTGTATTGTTTGTAGGGAGAACAGTTAGCGTGTATTGTTTGTAGGGGGGATAATTAGGGTGTATTGTTTGTAGGGAGAACAATAAGGTTGTGTTGTTTATAAGGGGAACAGTAAGCGTGTATTGTTTGTAGGGGGAACAGTTAGGGTGTATTGTTTGTAGGGGAACAGTTAGGGTGTATTGTTTGTAGGGGGAACAGTTAGGGTGTATTGTTTGTAGGGGAATAGTTAGGGTGTATTGTTTGTAGGGGGAACAGTTAGGATGTATTGTTTGTAGGGAGAACAGTTAGGGTGTATTGTTTTGAAGGAGAACAGTAAGAGGTTATTGTTTGTAAGGGGAACAGTTAGGGTGTATTGTTTGTAGGGGGAACAGTTAGGGTTTATTGTTTGTAGGGGGAAGAGTTAGGGTGTATTGTTTGTAAGGGGAACAGTTAGGATGTATTGTTTGTAAGGGGAACAGTTAGGATGTATTGTTTGTAGGGGGAACAGTTAGGTTGTATTGTTTGTAAGGGGAACAGTTAGGATGTATTGTTTGTAGGGGGAACAGTTAGGGTTTATTGTTTGTAGAGGGAACAGTTAGGGTTTATTGTAAACTCGGTATTTGTAAACACGCATCCGTTTTAAACTGTATTCTTACTTCGGCTTGTTGTTGAAGTGGGCCCCACCTGAATTATTTTCAATTCTTTGGATTTTTCTGTCAAGAGTTTCTTGTAAGTTACCTCTCAGGTCTACTTCATTTTAGGCTTATTTTTGCATAGTTCTAAACTGGATTTTTTTTTTTTTTTTTTAGAATTTTCCAGAATCACGAAAAATATCATGAATTTACGAATATTGGGCCTTTAATTGCTTTGTTAAAATGTACACGGGCCCTTTATCCAAGCCAACGTTATATATAGTGAAATTGCCGGTTGTGGAGATCAAAAAAAAAGTTTGAAAACATTTGATATGTGTACGGACCTCAGCAAGACACGTACTTTACTTTAACACCAATAGTTGTTTTGTAACACACTGAAGCAGTTTCCTTGTTAGAAATTCATTTATGGTGAATTTCTGTGTCCTAAGCTCTCTATTGGTTGAGTTAATTACATTAAAAAGGTTGTTACAAATTGGGTTATTGTTACAAACTGGCACGTAGCATAGCCTTTTCAAACATATTTAGTGAACATAAAATAAACTAGTATTCTTTGTATAGATAAATACAGGTACTGTCATTGGAAGTTTTACACGTGTATCCATGTTGAGAGATTGAAATTTCACATAAATCAGGAATATTATTATTTTATGTTTCTAATTGAATTTGTGGAGAATTTTGAAGACTTTTGCTTTTTATTTAAAAAAAAAATAAAAAAAATGAATCAATAGATGTATAAATAAATAAACAAACGATAACGTCTCTTAAAGCATCAAATCTTCATTAATTACATACCTGGTTATGCTTAAAGCATGGATTGTGCAAAGTATTTTGTTATACACAGATACCTCACTTTTATCAAATGTTTTCATTGGAGGGAAAACTGGTCACCTGATATGTCATTGACATTTGATAAATCGGATATACCACGGAAATACGCATAGGCGTCGTCGGTGAATAGGGGACTTCCCCGAACACCAACTCTGCTTGTAAAAACATGTTTACTTAGGTGGTCAGTTGTGATGATAGTAAGTTATAGTCTATAGCAGAAATGCTGTACAGGTAAATTACACAGGTAAATCAACTTCTGGTTACTAATCAGATACTCAATAACTAATGATATTTTCAAACAAATAAATGATAAATAAGTACTTCATAAAACAGCTGCACATTTAGGAAAATCATCATTTTAGTCATTTATTACACCTTCTGTTATTCAGTTTATGTACGTGTAAATGATCATATATTTATTGATATGTATTTAAGTTTCAGATTTTTGTAAATTATTGATTAAACTTATAACTTCTTTCAGATTTGTGTAAATTGTTGTCATATATTTAATTTCAAAATATTTTATCATTTATACAAGACATATAAACAAGCACTAAAAAGAAATAATATACAAATGTATCAATAAAATGATTACAGACTGAGCCTATTTAAGTCTTTCCCAACAAAGATAACCAGTATCCTTTATATATACATTGACAATCCAAATTTTATTTCGATGTAGATTGAGTAGAAAAGCAGTAGAATCTTTTATCAATTTAAGATCCCTTTCTCAAACACCCTCATACCTTTATTATGATTTACATAAATTACATTTTTTGAACTACCTTATTAAAATATGCATTACTTATACATCTAGAGTGTTTTAGTGCTTTATATACAATGTATAAAAATATATGAGGTAGTCTTATTAAGTATAGTGGAATTTATTTCATCTGACAAACCAACTACACTATTGAAAAGCCATTTAAATTAATTTAGTCTAAAAGAGCACCCATATATAGAAATAACATGTTTGTGGCAGTCATGCTGTGTATAATTCTTTTATAAACACTTTTCTTTCAAGTTACCAGAGTTGGTGTTCGGGGAATGAGCCGGTGAATAAGCCCAAGGAATAACCATAGTGCCAGCCCGCGCGCCAGTGGGCAATATGGCTCATTCCCCGAACACCAACTCTGGTAACTTGAAAGAAAGTTACAACAGTATTTTAACTGAAAACCATTAAATGAACATGACATATTCTATATATCATCTTCATTTATGGTTTAGTAGAAATTCAACTAATGATGTCACACAAATTAAACACAAATCTGTACAAGTTTAACTAATATATTCTGTGATATAAACAAGGCATTTGACAGGGTTCGACATGTAGGTATTTTGTATTAACTTTACAAAAAAAAATGGTTTTAAAAGGAATATGTTGCTTTGTGAATGAAACAACATCGTGTTGTACACAATGTCAGAATTACTTCATTAGGCCTACGAATGTTAATTTCTATGATCTTAATTATCTTTTGATTAATTTAATTACATTAAAAATGATTGTTACCAATTGGCACGTAACAAGGCTATGCTCCAAACAGTCTATCATGTCCCCAATTTCCCTACATCGCAACATATGAGAATATTGAAACCTGCCTCTCTAGAGAGTTCCATGTAATTATTTTGTACGTACAAGATAATAAGTTGTTCGAACAAGATAATTAGTTGTTCGTACAAGATAATAAATTGTACGTACAAGATACTAAGTTGTACGTACAAGATATTATGTTGTACGTACAATATAGTATGTTGTACGTACAAGATACAAAGTTGTACGTTCCAGATATTATGTTGTACATACAAGATATTATGTTGTACGTACAAGATATTAAGTTGTACGTACAAGATATTAAGTTGTACGTACAAGATATTATGTTGTACGTAAAAGATATTATGTTGTACGTACAAGATATTAAGTTGTACGTACAAGATATTAAGTTGTACGTTCAAGATATTATGTTGTACGTACAAGATATTATGTTGTACGTACAAGATATTGTGTTGTACGTAAAAGATAATAAGTTGTACGTACACGATATTATGTTGTACGTACAAGATATAAGTTGTACGTTCAAGATATTATGTTGTACGTACAAGATATTGTGTTGTACGTAAAAGATAATAAGTTGTACGTACAAGATATTATGTTGTACGTACAAGATATTAAGTTGTACGTACAAGATACTAAGTTGTACGTACAAGATATTATGTTGTACGTACAAGATAAATTTATTTTCATAGTGGCCCTAATACGCGGCCTTAGATATTTCAGCTACAATACTGCACAATAAAATTCAAAATTACTGTACAAGTAAAGGTAATCGCATCGTCGGAATGTCACGAGACTCTAACTGCTACATCGCATCCTCGGAATCTCACGAGACTCTGCTACATCGCATCGTCGGAATCTCACGAGACTCTAACTGCTACATCACATCGTCGGAATCTCACGAGACTCGGCTACATCGCATCGTCGGAATCTCACGAGACTCTGCTACATCGCATCGTCGGAATCTCACATCTTGGGGATGTTACTATCAAGAAATGGAAAGTTAACGATCGGAAAGTTGAAATCATCTCGTTTATCATATAGCTTAGTAATAAGCTGTCCATGTTGATCGTAGTTTAAGTAGAGATCGAGGTAAGCAGCTGATGTAGAAGAGTCTGTTGTGTCCTTTATTTCAAGTTCAGAAGGGTATATACGATCGACGTGGTCAGCAAACTTCTTGTTGTTTATAGACAACACATCGCCGATATATCTGAAAGTGAAATTAAAAGATTTGGCAACGTTTTTGTTACCTGTCCTGATTAGCTCCTCCACAGATTCAGCCTCGTATGAAAACAAAAACAAGTCAGCTAAGAGTGGGGCACAGTTTGTTCCCATGGGAATGCCAACAGTCAACAGTTCCTCCGAACTCAACAAAAATGTTGTCGACAAGGAATTCAATCATCCGTACTATATCTTCTTCAGTATATTTCCTCTTAGCTATTGTCGTGTTTTTGACATAGTATGCTCCGAGATAGCTCACTACCATATATTTGTATCGTCGTCCGCCTTTCTTAGAAAAGAAAGCTCTCATAACAAGAGATCGGAGACGTTCCTTCAATTTTGTATGAGGTATGGTAGTGTACAGAGTGGAAAAATCAAATGTTTTGACCGAAAAGACGTTTTTTAGGAGGGGCTGTTCAAGACTGATCAAAAGATCTTTCGAGTTTTTCAAAATCCACATCCCATTAATTCCACTTCTGGAGTACACAGTGTCACAATACGACTAAAACCCTGATTTTATGGTACTAAGAATTGTAGTAAGAAGTTTTGATAATGGCTTGGTCGAGCAATTAGCAGAGCAAGCGATAAAACGTTGCTTATAAGGATCCTTGTGTAGTTTCGGTATCCAATAAAGACAAGGTAGGTCAGCATCCTGCTCTTTAACCGGTACTTGGAAAGATTGCAATACAGACGCATGGTTGGACAGTATTTCATCATTCGAAAAACCGGTCAATGTGTAAGTAGGGTTACCTTGGTTATCAAGCAGGCCTAGTTCTTTTTGCAAGCAATGAATGTAATAGCGTTTGCAAACAATGATCAAGTTGTTAGATGCTTTGTCTGCAGACACAACCACATACTTATCATGTAGATCGTTTTGTGTTGCTCGAACATCGGGGTCAAGAAATTTTAACCTAGGTTTGTTATAAAAGATCATTGCTTCATAAATGAAATGCACATTTTCTTTCTAAGTCACTGGTTAAATGTTGCGTGTAGACTTGATCTGTTTTCTAACTAACAATCCCACGTATGTACATACCTGCCATTCTTGTCCTGTATTTGCGGCTAGATCGAACACTATTTATAAAGCTGTGTTGAATAAGTCTTAAAGGCCCAATAAACGTAACTCCAGGGAAATTTTCGTGATTCTGAAAAATTCTGAAAAAAAACAGTTGACAACCATGCAAAAATAAGCCTAAAACGAAGTAAAACTGAGCGGTAACTAACAAGAAACTGTTGGCAAGGTCAAGGTCACGCGGACCTTTAGAGCGTGTTCTATTCAGCTCCGACAAAAATCATTATTTCGGTAATTTATACCTTTTTGAAAACGTCAAATTTAGGACAATGTCTGGCTAACGTCATTTGAAGTCCATATATCTTTCTGAAACCTTGATGAAATTTGGTGGAAAGTGAATTTTTGGACTTTGGAAAAATCCACAATGGTATAGTGCTCACCGCGGTGACAACCGGTGACAACTGCTAACGGACACACCAGTCATAGTTCGAGGTGTGTCCCACTAATTGCACTCTACTAGGTAAAACCAATATTGGGGAGTAAACAAGAAATTCAAGTTTTCACTTGTTAAACCAAATATACGTAACTTTCGGCAAATCTTGAAGCGAAAATCAAGCCAAAAAACTTATTTTATTGATAGATTTAGTTAAGATTAACTGATATCAGCAATATTCAAGATGAATTCTTACGCGGTTACCGGTACAGCAGCAGTTGAATCTCGGTATTTGAAAACACGCGTCCATTTTGAACCGTCTTCTCAATTCGGTTTGTTGTTGAAGTGGGCCCCACCTGAATTATTTTCAATTCTTTAGATTTTTCTATCAAGACTTTTTTGTTAGTTACCGCTCGGGTTTAGTTCGTTTTAGGCTTATTTTTGCATGGGTATCAACTGGATTTTTTTCGAGAATTTTTCAGAATGACGAAAAAATTCCTGAAGCTACGTATATTGGGCTTTTAACTAAATAATAGTCGTCCAACAACTACCAAATGAATTGGTTTTACAAAACGAGGTCTTAGTTTTTGTTTCTAGCACTGGATCTTTCTCCATCCTGTATTTTGTCGAAGGTCTCCGTTGAAATAGTCATTTTGTTTACATTTTCCATGTAGTTTATTCGATTTTGAGTTCAGGTAATAGTTTTGTTGGCATTTCGGTATCATTGATTTAGTTTTAAACATACTACTTCAGGTGGTATAGTTCTTGTCTTTATAGTTATATTGATAATGTTTTTACTATTGGACTCCTTTGACCTTGAACCTGAAAGTAGGTAAATATAATTCATTTGAGAATCCTTTGGCAAAATTTATAACAGTCATAACAATACTGTAGCAGCTGAAAGAAGATGTTTAAATCTTTTACACGTCAATGTTAACATTCCACTTCAAAACATAAGAAGAATAGCAATACTTAAATCTTCAGATTTTTCAGATTTTGTTGTAAATATATCTCACACTTGTAAGTCTGCTAAAAGTGTAATAATTAGCATTAATTTAACCCAATAGTACAACTTACTTTTCTAAAAGCAAAACTAAGGTTCAGTGCCTGAATATGTAAGTTACTCTTTATGAATCAAAACTAAAGCATAGCATTACTAATAAATATTTACGGGTTATAAACATGTTATTATATATTAAAAGTTACACTTTATAGGAATAATGTGTTAAAGAGTACAATAAATATAGTAAATTCACCAAGATATGGAACTTGAGAATATTGATTGTAATCAATAATTTAATAATCTACACTTTATTTTACAACATAGACTACAATGTAATATAACAATAAAAAATAAACAAAAACATAACAAAAAACGCTTATAATATATATTTTTATTAATAATCTTGGCCTGTTGGGCCTGTATCTGTTGGATTTATGTGGGATGGATTGTCAACAAATGTACATAATTTTGTTAACTGATATCATCTAAAACATAAACAGAAATGATTGAGTGTTAATTAAAAATTAATATTTATTTTATGAACTAAATTGGAGTTATCTCCCTTTCACTGCATTATATGGATTGTTTTGACCGAAATGTGTATAATTGTAAATTTAACTTAAATAGGCATTGCCTGATGTTCGATCCAATTGACATATTTAAAGTCAACAAAACTTGTTGAAATTGAATCAATAATCCTGAAATCACGTTAACATATCAAGGAGTTCGGGGTGTAATTATCTGCATATTGTGCTTATTAACTAATCAATCGCTTTTTGACTAATTTTTTTTATCATGACATCCGACATTAAAGCAAGCGATTGCAGATCAGCCGACCTTTGCTACTAGCGGATGAATTCCTGTGCCTTGCCATTCAGGTCCCTGAAGTAGAAGCGTTTGTTTTTATCGTACAGTATGAGGTCCCCTGGATATAGATGAATGTCCCGTTGATCATCAAGTCTTCTCACTTTACTGGCCTCATGAGCTGGCATTTCTATGGCGATCACGGCATCAGTTCGCCCCGAATCCACCATATATTCCCAGTTACTACCCGACAAGCCATCCCAGTTATTGCGGGCAATCTCTCCAGGTGAACGTTTTGGCCCAAGTCGAGTTAGGTAAGTGCCTATTCCGAATCTTGCGTCACCTCCGCTCCCAGTGGACTGACGGATAACACCATCCTGCATTATAGCTATGGCTCGATCTCTGGTTGTGTAATGAAAGAAGGTGGTTGGCCCTACAAGAATTAAACAAATATGTTAATTGTGACATAATGACAAAAAGAAATAAAAAGAACAGAGAAATATTATCAATTGTGACATAATGACAAAAAGAATTAGAAAGTTCATTTTACACTTCAGGTGCTCGTGGACAAAGTCTACTCTGCATGGGTTGTTATTGTGAACTTTATAATTAAGCATTCTATTATTATGAAATACGGTATTTGTCTGTATCCTGCTATTTTCGTGCCAGGTAAAGAATATGATTTTCAGAAATCAGGAGGAATGTCAAAATTCTAGCAGACATAAGGCAATTATTTGGTTTACTTTTTATTTGTTTAAACGTCCTCTAAACAGAAAAAGTCATTTTAGAACATGCAATCATATCAAATTATTCGTCTGTGTTCCAGTTTTTCTCATATAGATCATTGGTTATTTATGATGTGCTATGTTTTTTCTGATTTTCAGTAGCCGAGTGGTTTGGGGTTGTAGTGTACTGACATATCAACAGTCAAATTGTTGTTCCAAAAGAACGACGGCCTATTACGATATCTTTACCAAGGTGGAGCAATATAATGGTATGCAAATATGTCATATTCACTAACATCTCTAGGCCTAATTCATAGGCAGATCCAGGATTTTGGGTTAGAGGGTATTTTTTTCTGAAATGAACTTTTAGTATAAACAGTATTTTATATTCCAAAATTTTGACACAGTTGTTCAAAATAATCAAGTACATTGATGTATATTTGAGATTGGAAAACAAGCTGAAAGCTTATAAACATTCCTCTTCCCTGGAATATTACAAGCAATGTTATGATTGGCCGAACACACTTTTGTGTGTGGGGTGTTCGGCGTCCCATCCATATTGAGTTCACAACAACATTAAACGACGCATCTTTGTTGTTCACACGAAGAGTATCGAATTTTTTTGCACGCACCGTATACTAGAGTATCGTGTGATTTACGCGCATTAAACCAGTACAACCAGTTTTGAACATAAACTAGAGTGTTTAGAGTTTACACTTTTGGGAGGTTTAGATCAATTTTCGATAAAAATGTCCCCCTCAATGGCCATAAAAGCTAATGGGTGGAAAGCTTTAAAAACCTCCAAAATGCACGTCAAATGTATTCTCCTGCCGTAAAAATAATCTCCATTTCCTCAAAAAAACACACAAAATTTCATTGGATGCCTTTGTTAAGAGGAGACCGCCATCCATTGACAGCGAAAGGCTAGCGCGTTCAATGACGTCAAAACTCATTGCTATGCAGAAAGTGGTACGATAGCTAACGAAAGACACGGACATTTTGAGTGGGTTTTTTGGGGGGGAAATCAAGATTATTTCTGCGGATGGAGGGTACATTTGGCGTGCATTTAGAGGTTTTTAAAATAAAAATTATCCATCTTTCCAACGGTACCAAGCACGTTTTCGTACCTCTTCTAGAAATGTGATGTTTGATGCAAGAAATGTAGATGGGGTCGAGTTTTCGAGCTGGAAAGCGTTCCACGGCCCCTTTAGCCTTTATGACCATTGAGGGGGCATTTCTATCGAAAATTGATCTAAACCCCCAAAATGTGTGTAACATTACTCTAAACACCTAAGGTTAGGTTCAAAACTAGCTGTAACAAATTCACAGGTCCCTGTGGTACGAATACGTTCACTGCTCATCCCTGTATTGTGTATATAAATTTCATTAAAATCCACCAACTGGTTCCCTTACAGAATTTTATTCTGGTCATGAATCGGTTGAAGATGCCCTTTACTCGGAAAAACTTGGGTCTGCGCGCGGTTCCCAACAAATTGAACGTCAATAAAATCAAGTAAATCATTGAGAAAGACTCGCGTTATACGGTCAGACAACTAGCACAAACGACAATCTTGGGTTTAGCATCTGTTCATTTCTTTCAGAAGAAAAATCTCAAGGTTAGGAAACTAAGTGCTCGTAGTATCCCACATTTACTCACTGATGAGACGAGAAGAAATGTACACGGGTCCAAATGGCTAAGAGACTGCTGCAAAAGAACCTAAACTATCAGAAAAGGGCATTTGATAGTCTCATACTGGATGATGAGACATTGGTGCATTTTTATGAGGAAAGTTGACAATAGAATTTAGACTTTTAAACATGCCAAAATGCCCAGTATTGCTAAACGAACACTAACACCAAAGAAGGTGTTATACGCAATATTCTTTAGAAATGGTGGACAAATCATGCAAATTGCTGTTCGAAAAGGTAGGGTGTATCTAGAAGCTTCAATAAGAATGAAGTTCTGTCCAGTTGTAACATGGCAATGCCCAAGCCAACAAATCGGCAACTACCGTTCTTTCTAAGTCGGAAAAGATCAATGGCTTATACCACACCCTCCAAACAGCCTAGCCCTTGCCCAGTGTGATTGTTTTCCTCTTTCTGAAGCTAAAAAACCGCACACATATCTGATAGGAGATATAGTTCAAGAAGTGAGCTGGAATCTGCAGTTTACCCGTTTCTGATTAGTGTACCCAAAGAATAGTATGAACATTGTTTCAAAAATTGGATTCTAACGGTGTCTTCAAGTTAAAGGTGAATATTTTTTAAGGCAACTAGAAAAATGCATTCGAATTTTGATAAGCGTTTCTGAGAAACTTCACTGTAATTACGAATTAATACTTCCGACCGACAAATTGGTCAAGTATTTTGGTTTACGCACATATATAAGGTAATATAACATTGAAATCAAAATCAGGGTATTTGGCTATGCGCGATTATATAATCAAAGTTTAACAGCAAAGTACACCATTCCAGGAATTCCGCGATCTGTATACGAGTGTCAAGCACAGAGAGGCATAGCATGAATGTATGTATACACGAGAGGTCAGCCAGCAACAGGGACGTAATATTTAAATGTTACAAATCGCATATAGATTATTAAAGTCATCATAATCATTAACAATACCATGCAAACATTAGGTTAGGTTTAGGCTTTCAAATAGTTCAAGTATCATGAGATTGGTAGCAATTCAAGCTTTTCCGCTTGACGTGGGTCAAAGGTCACAGAATAGTGGCAGCAATAGACGCAAAAACTACTCGTAGTTTTAGTGCTAAAAAGGTACGGGGGTCATGTGCCCGCCCACGTGAGTTTTCTCCGGTTTCCTCCCACCTCTCACGGGCCAACGAGAGTGATTAATATAAGTTGGATAACTTGTTACATGATTGTTGTAAAATAAATAAAGTTTATATTAAATCATTTGATACTTACCTGTGGTATTGATATTCTGACCAAAGTAATTAGCCATCTTAATTGCTGCTGTCCAAGTGACGTTGACTTATTCGTCGACTACTTGATCTGTGACAATATACTGTATGACTTGAAGAAAATTGTGGAAAAAACGAAACTTAGATTGTTCCACGAATCAAAATTTTAAATTTTCAGAAAGCGTAATAGGTTATTTAAAGCTCACTTATCTGTGTCCTCATGTATTAACATAGTTGTTGACATCAGTACAGCTGTCGCTGATACCGAATTATCAAACACAGACTGTACCACATGTTTATTCAACTGTTCTTCTTCCTTTTGTTGAAAATCTTACACGTGAAAAAGTGAAACCCAGATAATTCTACGAATCGAGTTAAAAATTTTCAGAAAGCTTAACCTGTTATTTAAAAAATCATATATCTGCATCGTTGACGTAATACACTGTAACAGCTGATAACGAATGATCAAACTGTCAATGATACATTGGTGGTGTCTGACGATAACATTGATAATACAGATCAGGAAAAAAATAAACTTCATTGATTTTATCACATACAAATGATGTATATATATGTTGTTTTTTTTTCTTTTGTTGGTTTTGACTTGAAGTGTATAGGGCAAGACAAACTTTTTCTTTGATGTAGGTCTGAGTGACATATTTTTGAGACAATAATCAATAATTATAACCCCAAAGTATGACGCTCGGGTGACATTAAGGAGACGTATCCTGGACAAATGCTTCGTTTGATGTTATATATAGGTCAGGGTGGTCTATTTTTTTAATTACATAATGCGTTTGATTTTCCTTTACTATACGCATAATATAAGCTATATTTTGAACCATTTACTAGTGATTATTACAATGAACTATTGTACGGTCACGTGCGAACTATTGATTACCGCGTGACGTTTCCTACCCTTTCAGTCGTCAGTCAGTGAGATGTCAATGCTGCCAGACAACAGGCATGGCGACTTCTACAGGAAAGTTAAGATTTGGAGTCGCCAATGAATACGGATTGATGTTATTGTGGTTGTATATATTACTCAGATAATCGAACGTTTACCTTTTTATTTTTTACATACATGTACCAGAGTTCACGCGATACATTATAAAATCGATCTGTTATTATTATTATTGAAAAAATATGGTAATAAAATAAACAATTTCAGTGTTTCAAAGTAAACAAGTATATCATGGGTGTCTTTGCAATAGTCCAGAATATCTTACCCTCGGTACTGGTAATCGACCGATGTTCTATTGCACAAGGCCTTGCTGCAGATCAAAGAACAAAAAGCCCATACTCCAAGTTTGAAATTCCAGTGACTTGTAGTGTATGGTATAGGTCTCTGACAAGGTAGGGAAAAGAAATATGGATGGATACCGCCATACTGTACAATAAAAGGTCTTCATTCCTTC
Organism: Mimachlamys varia; assembly: GCA_947623455.1. Taxonomy (NCBI): domain Eukaryota; kingdom Metazoa; phylum Mollusca; class Bivalvia; order Pectinida; family Pectinidae; genus Mimachlamys; species Mimachlamys varia. The sequence continues at coordinate 14,394,663 of OX392531.1, read as the reverse complement.
GGGATGCGTATAAAAAGTGGACCTCATTGCGGCATGGCATGTTATTATGGGCCGGCAGGAACCGGTCCATTCTCTGATATAAGTTTAGATTTTGATACTGCGTTGCTGCGGAGCTGAAAGTGTATTTAGTGCTGGCAGAGACGTATAAAGCCAGAAAAATCTCCATTACCTCCAAAAACACGAAAAATTTCCGTGTCTCAAAGTTTTCGACAGCTTGCCGGCCACTCGTTACATATTCATTGAGGTTGACGTCACCCCCGTGCTGGTCTTTTGCTTTCATTGGATGCCTAAATTTAAAGGAAGACCGCCATACAATGACAGCGTAAGGCCTCCGCGTGCAGTGACGTCAACCTCAATGAATGTGTAAAAAAGTGGCCAGCAAGCTGCCGAAAACTTTGAGACACGGAAATTTGCGTGTTTTTGGAGGAAATGGAGATTATTTCTGCGGAAGGAGGATACATTTGACTTGCATTTAGGAGGTTTATGAAATAAATATTATCCATCTTTCCAACGATACCAAGCGTTTTTTCGTACCTCAACTAGAAATGTGATTTTTGATGCAAGAAAGGTAGGTGGGTCGATTTTTCGATCTGGAAAGCTTTCCACCCTAAAGCTTTTATGACCATTTAGGGAACATTTTTATCGAAAATTGATCTTAACCCCCCAAAATGTGTAAAATAACTCTAAGCAATCTATTTCAGGTACAAAACTAGCTATAACAAATTCGCAGGTCCCTGTGGCCCAGTACAGCTGCTAAAACTAAACAACGGGAGTGTGTATATCGACAAAGAAATATAAGATGATTCAAACAGAGTGTATTTCATTTATGTGTAAAACACTACTATTAAACGTATATATGTTCATTCTTTTTCACAGGGATGTTCATTTTTTAAACAGACTATACAAAAGTATGTTTTAATTAGCTTCGGAGCATCTCGGTATTAATCTAATACATGTATACGCATGTGCGCGTCTCATTTTTCCCGCGGTTTTTGCAGGAAGGCAATGAATATCCGTTCGGAACACTCTTTCTCTTGCTGTTTGCTGTCGAGCAGGGAATGATCTCAAAGTTTTTCTTTAAAGGCCCAATATACGTAACTTCAGGAAATTTTTCGTAGTTCTGAAAAATTCTGAAAAAAAATCCAGTTGATAACCATGAAAAAATAAGCCTAAAACGAAGTAAACCATATCTATACACCTGTCTATAAAGGAACCCTGTCTATTAAGGAACCTGTCTATAAAGGAAACCTATCTATTAAGGAAACCTGTCTATTAAGGAACCTGTCTATAAAGGAAACCTGTCTATAAAGGAAATCTGTCTATAAAGGAACCTGTCTATTAAGGAACCTGTCTATAAAGGAAACCTGGAATTCCTGGCACTGGAAAATCATTTGCAATATCAAAAGTCATTGACTATTGTCTCACTATAGATACAAAACTTTACGTAGCTGCCAGTACCGGGAAGGCTGCATCAGTGTTACGAGAGAAATTTTCACAAGATGTCAAGGTTTTAACTGTACATAAACTGTTTGGCTTACTCGATGGGCGCTTCACTAATGATGAGCTTTGTGATTTATTTGACAACGATGACAGATATGCATGTAAAAGAGGAGACATTTTTCATGCTGAACTAATTGTTATAGATGAAATTTCACTTATTAGCCAAAACATATTGGAACAGATAGACAATGTGTGAAAAGCATATCAGAGGGAATCAACAGCCTTTTGGAGGCATACAGATGCTCCTTTGTGGGGATTTTTTTCAACTTCCTCCTGTCCCATCTTCTCAGTATGGAGACACTGGCAATTATGTTTTCTCCTCCAGACTTATTGATTACTTTCACCATATTAATCTCACCAAAATACACCGACAGAAAGAGGAGGATTTTGCACATACCATTAGAGGTGTTACAAGGTAATAAAAGAAAGACTACCCGAGAAATTTAAACCTACTTGTTTTTATGCACTCAACAGATAAGAACAATGATACTTTTGCACACTCACAATGATAACTCTAGAAAGCAGCAATATATATAGAACAATCATAACGTACAAATGCTTTCAACATAAATATGGCTTAAATATGTACCTTTACAATATGTTTGTGGCTATAGGACAACCTCAGTATAAAATCCCAAAAACCCTGGAAAGTCACAACACCAATATATGATGTGAACTATCATCTGTATTTTGTTATAATCTTTGTAATATTTTGATCACTACTCATCATCATCATTGAGACATATATACATCAACACAATTTCATTTAAATTGTGACACACATCACCACATTGTCATTGTCACGATATTATCCTAATGACATGTCATGCACTGTTATAACATCAATTCAATAAATATTGTGACATTATCATCATCACTGTAAATTGTTCAAATTACCATCATGCCAGTAGAATTAAATTTCATCCATGCTGCAAATCTTTTTGTATTGATCATTTTGCAAGTCGAGATATTTTACATTCACTTCATTGATATGGACACACCGGGTCAGTATTGAGTTTATGATGTCAAAATCATTGTGATGTCACGGTTCCCCAATGTAAAGTGTAAACTTCATGTTTTATCAAGATAGATATAATGTAATTTCATTCATTTGCGAACAAGATTCATATCTTATATAAAAAAAATTAAGGACCGTTTATTCAATTAATATGTTATTAAACCGACCTGGTATAATCCATTTATATTGAACTCAGGCTTCACCCTTGGTTTTATTATTAATATTTGATTCTACAAGGTTGGCATAACACCATATTGACCTCACAAAGGTCAATGATTGATATTTATTATTAGCTGTTCTGGTCCAAATGGCCAGTGAGCTTATCTCATGGTGCTGTGTCCGTTGTCCATTTATTAACATTCTCTATGAAACATCATTTGTCCAGACCTGCTGAATCTAGGCGAGAGATACTGGCTCTCTAGGTCTTTGTTTTATGACACATTTCAAAACACCAAATTTGAAAAGAATAAAATTCAACTTGCTATATATATCATTATTTTAGGGGTCATTTAGAGAGGGAAAGCTTGCTGCTGTTGAAAAGGCTTGATCGGACCTTGCCACCAGGGGAACCCCCCGTGCATCTGTATGCAAAAAACTTTGATGTGGACATCCATAATGCCAGGTGCCTTTTGGATATGGAAGGTAAAATTGCAGATGTCGGTACCTGTCCAGTCTGACACTAGGTCTAAGCCACCACATATTGCATCATACAGTAGTTTAGTTACCTAACTTGACAACTGCTTTAACTGACAACTGTCTATAAATCTGGTTACTTAATAGTTTTTTTTACTTTGAAAATATAATTTTCGAATTGATTGGTCTTAACCTCAGATAGATACTTATGTATAATCCATGTATCTAAACTATATGTACACAAACCTGTTTGAACTGTAGGTTTACAAATTTGTTATGTCTCCCAAAGCTTTCCTCTTCTTCGGGAGGGAGGTCACTGTGCTACTGTAGGAATAGGGGTCAGCAGCAAAAAGTCCAGCATTCGACTTTCTACCTCTAGACTTAGCCGATTGTCCCAAAATCACTGAGTTTATCGTGTTGCAGTATGTGTGGTATGTTGGATTTGTGGAATTTCCATTGTGAATTCCTCTTACTTGACAAAAGTAATTTTCTATTACATCTGAGTTGAAACGATTTGGATAGATACAAGAAGATGGAAAGTCTTGCATATGAACCTCGCATATATGCAGAAAAGTTGAGATCAAGCTCTCTTGATCAGAAGGCACTTTTTACTGGGCAAACTTTTTTCTTTGTCTTTTGGAGATAGACCTTCTAGTCCTTGTATTTCTTCTCTCCACTGCCTAAACCATCTCTGAATGTCTTTCAGTTGATAAAGCCTGGTGTCGTTTACAGTTGAAATCGGGCGTTTGTCCCTGAAAACGGAGATCAGAAGACTGGTTTGTTCAAGGAAGGATACTGCAGCATTGAGGACAGTTCCATTATTGATTGATTTCTGATAGGCCTGCATCAGATACAGGAAGTTTTGGTCCAACATCTCTTCTGCCAGGTGGTTCCTCATTTTCTCTGCAGAGTCTGGGTACATGTGCGATGTTGTAATTTTCCTGTTCACCCTTCTGGAGTTAGTATGCTCATCCCATTTGATGGCATCCAGCCACATCTCCCACACTATGAACTGGTCTGCTTTCCGGAGATAACGTGTATGGTGTTTTTGGATTCCACTGGATAACACTGCATTCCTGAGTTTTTTTATATTATGTGAAAAGTCCTGTGAATGTGCAACCTTTCGAGACATGTTTGCCAAATTTGGACTGAGGTATTTTTTGGTCTCTGCATCATCATCATCTTCAAAATGTAAACGCATAAACTGTCGATTCTGATCTCCACCATCTTGCAGAATAAAGTCAGTGGTAAAACCCAGGGATTGCAATGAACTGATAATGTCCCAGATAATACTGTACAGTTCAGGGGCAGTAACAGTATTAGTAGGATAATGGGCTATTGGGAACCGAAAGCCGGTGTAGCCAAGGAAGGTAACTTGTAGTACTTCTGAAGCCAGTGTGGGTTCCACTTTCTGAGCCTTCATGGCCCTTAATGACTCACTTTCATCGCCTGTATCCACAAAGCCAACTAATGAGTTTTCCCTTCCTTTGGCATTTAGAACGAGTGCTTCCTGAATTTTTGTTTCATCATGAATAATGCCACCGTAGTAACCAGAGCTAGGTAGTTTCACTTTGCTTGCTGTGTTGGACATCCATTCGAAAACTTCTGGGTTAATTCCAGCATTTTGAGGAACATTGTTTTTATATTTCTGTAGTGTCCTTCCAGATGGTAAGTTAAAAAGGTTACTTCCTTTCAGGTTCTCATATGCCCTAGGACTCCTGCACCATAGCTCCAAGCAAGTCCTAATGGTGTCCTTGTCCCATCTGATGCCACCTTTCTTGGAAGTTAGTACTTCATGCTGATTTTGAAGAAAAGTCTTCATTTCCAAAGATGCTCCTGGAAAAACAGTAGCGAGAATGGTTGAAATGTCATCTTGGTCTGTCTTTGAAATGTTCACTTCTTCAGAAGCATGTCTTTTGAAAGAATCAATATAATTGATGCACTTATAACACTTCTTTACTGTTGAGAGTAAAGTTGTAACACAAAGGCAATTTGAACAACGTAAATGTCTTGATGCAGCATAATCGTCACCAAAGCCAGATCCAATATTTTCTGCTACAATATGTGGTGGAACATTTATATCATCAGCTTTGCTTCCTGAACAAATGTCGAGAAGATCCACAATGAACAGAATATTCTCAAGAGATCTCTCTGTCGAATCAAACTTATCAGATACACCAAGCCTTGCCAAATCTATCATCTCTCCCCTGACATGTAATGTCCACTCTTGTTTTTTGAAATTTACTTTTATCTTCTTCAGGATTTCAATACCATTAATTGTGATGTTTCCTTTTATATAAAACGCAAAGTCTCCATTTTCTGATTGTTCCACACAAAAATATTTCCCAGAAAGCCATGGAAATTCATTTTGTTTAGGGTCAATAAGTGTTGCAGGGTCTTGCCAGTATTTAATCCCACTGTAAACACTTTTTCTTTTCCCATCCCCACCATCTCTCAATCTCACTGTTTTTACTTCAGGAAATATTCTCCACAGATAACGAGCAAATGTTGTGCTTGCCATTTCTGAAATGCCAGGTGCAGTATCATGCTGATATTTATGGAATCGGTGCAATAGCTCTTCTTTACTGATCCGACTTTCAGGGTCTTTCACTAGGTGATAACACAACCTGTTTCAAAAGCAGAAATATATGTTTATATATTTTTTTCAATATCAATGATAATTTTTTTCAAATGTCATATGCCTTTAAACACATTTTTCAATCATTGGGTTTTCATATTTATTTTATGAAATTGGAAATATACTGTCTTATATCAGAAGATACCACACTATTTGTAAATATATTTTTTAAAATTGGAAAATATGCACATTTAAAGGACTACAAAGTGACTACAAGGTTCCTTAATAGACAGGTTCCTTAATAGACAGGTTCCTTAATAGACAGGGTTCCTTTATAGACAGGTTTCCTTTATAGTCAGGTTCCTTAATAGACAGGTTCCTTTATAGACAGGTTTCCTTATAGACATGTTTCCTTTATAGACAGGTTCCTTAATAGACAGGTTTCCTTGATAGGTAGGTTTCCTTTAAGACAGGTTCCTTAATAGACAGGTTTCTTTATAGACAGGTTTCCTTTATAGACAGGTCCCTTTATAGACAGGTTTCCTTTATAGACAGGTGTCCTTTATAGACAGGTTCCTTAATAGACAGGTTTTCTTAATAGACAGGTTTCCTTTATAGACAAGTTTCCTTTATAGACAGGTTCCTTAATATACAGGTTTCCTTTATAGACAGGTTTCCTTTATAGACAGGTCCCTTAATAGACAGGTTTCCTTTATAGACAGGTTTCCTTTATAGACAGGTTCCTTAATAGACAGGTTTCCTTAATAGACAGGTTTCCTTTATAGAAAGGTTCCTTAATAGACAGGTTTCCTTTATAGACAGGTTTCTTTTATAGACAGGTTTCCTTAATAGACAGGTTCCTGAATAGACATGTTTCCTTTATAGACAGGTTTCCTTTATAGACAGGTTTCCTTTATAGACAGGTTCCTTAATAGACATGTTTCCTTTGTAGAAAGGTTTATTTTATAGACAGGTTTCCTTTATAGACAGGTTCCTTTATATAGATGTAATGTATAGTAAATGTCACTGAGTGCTGGTTGTACATTTGTACATTCCTTGTTTCAAACATTGAATTGCAACAAAACTCAAAATTTTGAAAAAAATGTTTGATATTTAGCAATTACCATATTCAACAGAAATTAAAATGTCTTGGCTGATTTGAAAAATAGACCTCATTTCTGTATCCATCAAGACCATCATCATTATTTATGCTTAAGGACAGTACACTTTCTGAAAGGCAAATATTTAACAGTATTTCAACTTAAACGTAAAATTTCATTTCTATTCCTTTGTGCATTAACTGATTTGCCTTTATGCTACAGATAAACTTTATAAACATATCAAAGTTTATGACAAAACATTTTATGAATTTTACAATTTGATCTATAGGTTTACACTTATATTGTTAAGCTGAGTCTCTGACTGAATCTACTATTTGAAGTATTTTAGTATTTGAAATACTTCAGAAAAGTTGAAGGCTAGAATTGTGGCTTTCATTTCTGTGTTTGCCTTTGTGTGGTGTGACCGGCAGTGTCCGTTTAGTTGTCTGTCTGTAAGTCTGTCTGTCTATCCAGTATCAACTTTTTGCTACCAAGTTTTTAGTGAATAGAGTGTGAATACATATAACTGTAATGTATATATATTTTTTTTATTTATGATTTTATTCAGATTTTCAACATACAATGACAATATCATTGTTTACAATAATAGAAATACACATGTATGTATGATTATCTGAACACCATTACAAAATCCCATACATACCATAGTTCTGTATACCATACACACCATTACAACATTCCACATTGTAGTGGTTATACATTAAAGAAATACATTGTAATGTATATATATATATATATATACAATTATATATCTGTTTAATTCTTTAAGTAGGATTGTTTTAACTAAACAGTAACATTTTACCTTTAGCTTTACTTTTGTCAGTTTTAGACAGTCTCTTGTTGTACATGTATATATGCGCAGATTAACATACATCTGAATATTGAAACATGTCTTTTAATTTTACAGGAGATGACTATGTTTATCACAGTCTGGATGAGGGATGCACAAGTGGCATAATGGCGAAAAAGGAGGTCCACCTGAAAAAAGACTGCCCAGTCATACTAAATGCCAATTTATCAGATGACCTAGTGAATGGTTTGTCAGGAATTGTCAGCAAGTTGGAATCAGACTGTGTCCATGTACATTTTTCACGCCTGAACAAAACTGAAGTAATCAAGAGGTACATGTTTACCAAATACAGTAACATCTTAAAAAAGGATATCGGGAGCAGAAGGCAAATCCCTCTCCAACTCAGTTTTGCACTGACTGTTCACAAATCACAGGGTATGACCTTACAGAGGGTATCCATTGATTGCACAAATCACAGGGTATGACCTTACAGAGGGTATCCATTGATTGTAGCAACATGAGGCAGTATGGGCAGCTCACAGTTGCATTAAGCAGAGCAGTGGACAAGAAAGGATTTCAAATAAAAAAACTTCAATGTTGCCCTACTCCAAAAACCACCAGAATGTATGGTTAATTTCTATGACAAGTCATTTCTGGAAATTGACGATAATTTAACTTGTTGTAGAAAAAAATGTGAAACACCTGAGCTTTTTCAGTCTAAAAGGACCGAGAGGAATTCTGATGGTAGTCGTGATGATGATCATCTTGGGGACAATGATGATGACAACAATGATGATGGCAATGATGATGATGATGATGATGATGATGCGGAATTGTTGAAGGTTCTACATGATATTGGTACAGTAGCAGAAGAAACTAGGACAAAGCAACTGCCAGACAACATTGATGTGGAGGCTATCTTAGATGAGTTACAGACACAAAACCCTAAAACTGAGCAGCAAAAAGAGGAGAACAAAGCAGTGAAATTACTGAGTGAAAATATAAGCAACACGAAAAAATTTGTAACTTATCTATGGTATGCAATTTGTGATCTGTCAGATAAAGCTTGAAACTATGTCTAGTATGTCCATTAGGTAGATAACATTTAGGATATCATTCTATCACGCGTGGCTGCGTTCGACAAAAATAACACACACACACGTGTTGGCGCATCACTAAATAATTATGCAGTCCGGGCAGCAGACCATGAAATGTTTGTAAACATTGAGAATTCTCTACAAAGTATATTGAAATTTGGATTAAACAATGGAAAGCTGATTGTGTAATATACATGTATATATATTCGTAATGGGAAGAAAAAAGAGAGGTAAAAAATGGATCATGCTACAGTAGATTATATTTAATTTTAAATAGCAAGATTCGCAATGTCGTAAACCGGACAATGTCGTAACATTGTCGTAATCGTGTGACTACAGTCAACGATGCAGATAAACAGGGACGTATATATACGTCCCTGAGATATATGATCTATAAAAAACAGGTTAAGCTTTCTGAAAATTTTAACTCGATTCGTAGAATTATCTGGGTTTCACTTTTTCACGTGTAAGATTTCCAACAAAAGGAAGAAGAACAGTTGAATAAACATATGTTAATACATGAGGACACATATTTATGTGAGCTTCAAATTACCTGTTACGCTTTCTGAAAATTTGAAATTTCGATTCGTGGAACTATCTAAGTTTCGTTTTTTCCACAATTTTCTTCAAGTCATACAGTATATTGTCACATATTTTTCTTCAAGTCATACTGTATATTGTCACAGATCAAGTGGTCGACGAATACTTCAACGTCACTTGGACAGCAGCAATTAAGATGGGTAAGTACTTTGGCCAGAGTATCATTCCCGCAGGTAAGTTTCAAATGATTTAATATAAACTTCATTTATTTTACAACAATCATGAAACAAGTGATCCAACTTATATTAATTACTCTCGTTGGCCCGTGAGAGGTGGGAGGAAACCGAAGAAAACCCACGTGGACGGGCAGATGACCCCCGTACCTTTTTCTTATAAGACTACTGATATGTACACGAAGTTTCAGGTCATATTAGTCTTAGTAATCCAATGTCACAATTATAAGTGAACGAACCCCTGTATAGACACGCACTGAGGAACGTTTCTCTTTATGTTGATACGGACAAGTATACGGCGGGCGGTCAAGGAGAAGTGTTTTAGGAAAGAAGTACCAAAATATCCAAAACCTTGTTCGGAAGACATAGTATTAGCATATTTAATTACTCAGAAATACCAGAATCCCAAGAAACCTATCTACCTAAGATGGATATAGAGATCGATTAAGAGTTCAACAAATGCATATTAGTCATTTCCATTGGTATTCTCAACTGTTGACGCAATTAATCTGCAAGAAGAAAATTCAAATGCATATATTCATGTAGCAAATTTAAACAAGTACGTTTTCCAACACAAAAGATTTGCCAAGTCTTTAATTTGGTTAGATTTATATGTTTCTTTAGAGTTTATTTGATTGGAGTACGTAACATGACATTTTGTAGATGATCATAAGCTTATAAAACAACTACCTACCCAGCAATGCGAGGCACAGGGAACCAGTAGTTGATCTTCCGCTGGATACATTGTGGGAACAGCGCCATGTGTTTCTCCTTTGAAATACTGGCAGGATTTCCTCTCCCAGTAAAGTTTGTCATGTGTAATAAACAGTATTGTTTGTAGGCGATTAGAAATTGAAGGGAGATAACTGTAAGGGCATAAACAGTATTGTTTGTAGGGAAATGGAAATTGAAGGGAGATAACTGTTAGAGAATAAACAGTATTGTTTGTAGGGAAATGGAAACTGAAGGGAGATAACTGTTAGAGAATAAATAGTATTGTTTGTAGGGAATTGGAAACTGAAGGGAGAAAACTGTTAGAGAATAAACAGTATTGTTTGTAGGGAATTGGAAACTGAAGGGAAAAAACTGTTAGAGAATAAACAGTATTGATTGTAGGGAAATGGAAACTAAAGGGAGATAACTGTTAGAGAATAAACAGTATTGTTTGTAGGGAAATGGAAATTGAAGGGAGATAACTGTTAGAGAATAAACAGTATTGTTTGTAGGGAAATGGAAACTGAAGGGAGATAACTGTTAGAGAATAAACAGTATTGTTTGTAGGGAAATGGAAACTGAAGGGAGATAACTGTTAGAGAATACACAGTATTGTTTGTAGGGGAATGGAAACTGAAGGGAGATAACTGTTAGATAATAAACAATATTGTTTTTAGGAGAATGGAAACTGAAGGGAGATAACTGTTAGAGAATAAACAGTATTGTTTGTAGGGTAATGGAAACTGAAGGGAGATAACTGTTAGAGAATAAACAGTATTGTTTGTAGGGAAATGGAAACTGAAGGGAGATAACTGTTAGAGAATAAACAGTATTGTGTGTAGGGAAATGGAAACTGAAGGGAGATAACTGTTAGAGAATAAACAATATTGTTTGTAGGGGAATGGAAATTGAAGGGAGATAACTGTTAGAGAATAAACAGTATTGTTTGTAGGGAAATGGAAATTGAAGGGAGATAACTGTTGGTGAATAAACAGTATTGTTTGTAGGGGAATGGAAATTGAAGGGAGATAACTGTTAGATAATAAACAATATTGTTTTTAGGAGAATGGAAACTGAAGGGAGATAACTGTTGGTGAATAAACAGTATTGTTTGTAGGGGAATGGAAACTGAAGGGAGATAACTGTTAGAGAATAAACAGTATTGTTTGTAGGGGAATGGATATTGAAGGGAGAAAACTTTTACAGAATAAACAGTATTGTTTGTAGGCGATTAGAAAGTGAGGTGAGATAACTGTTACAGAATAAACCGTATTGTTTGTAGGGGGAAAAGAAAGTGAATAGATATAACTGTTACAGAATAAACAGTATTGTTTGTAAGCGATTAGAAAGTGAGGGGAGATATCTGTTACAGAATAAACAGTATTGTTTGTAGGGATTAGAAAGTGAGGGGAGATAACTGTAAGAGCATAAACAGTATTGTTTGTAGGAGGGAAAGAAACTGAAGGGAGATAACTGTTAGAGAATAAACAGTATTGTTTGTAGGAGGGAAAGAAAGTGAAGGGAGATAACTGTTAGAGAATAAACAGTATTGTTTGTAGGGAAATGGAAACTGAAGGGAGATAACTGTTAGAGAATAAACAGTATTGTTTGTAGGGAAATGGAAACTGAAGGGAGATAACTGTTAGAGAATAAATAGTATTGTTTGTAGGGAATTGGAAACTGAAGGGAGAAAACTGTTAGAGAATAAACAGTATTGTTTTTAGGGAAATGGAAACTAAAGGGAGATAACTGTTAGAGAATAAACAGTATTGTTTGTAGGGAAATGGAAATTGAAGGGAGATAACTGTTAGAGAATAAACAGTATTGTTTGTAGGGAAATGGAAACTGAAGGGAGATAACTGTTAGAGAATAAACAGTATTGTTTGTAGGGAAATGGAAACTGAAGGGAGATAACTGTTTGAGAATACACAGTATTGTTTGTAGGGGAATGGAAACTGAAGGGAGATAACTGTTGGTGAATAAACAGTATTGTTTGTAGGGGAATGGAAACTGAAGGGAGATAACTGTTAGAGAATAAACAGTATTGTTTGTAGGAGGGAAAGAAAGTGAAGGGAGATAACTGTTAGAGAATAAACAGTATTGTTTGTAGAGAAATGGAAACTGAAGGGAGATAACTGTTAGAGAATAAACAGTATTGTTTGTAGGGAAATGCAAACTGAAGGGAGATAACTGTTAGAGAATAAACAGTATTGTTTGTAGGGAATTGGAAATTGAAGGGAGATAACTGTTAGAGAATAAACAGTATTGTTTGTAGGGAAATGGAAACTGAAGGGAGATAACTGTTAGAGAATAAACAATATTGTTTGTAGGGAAATGGAAACTGAAGGGAGATAACTGTTAGAGAATACACAGTATTGTTTGTAGGGGAATGGAAACTGAAGGGAGATAACTGTTAGAGAATAAACAGTATTGTTTGTAGGGGAATGGAAATTGAAGGGAGATAACTGTTAGATAATAAACAGTATTGTTTTTAGGAGAATGGAAACTGAAGGGAGATAACTGTTGGTGAATAAACAGTATTGTTTGTAGGGGAATGGAAACTGAAGGGAGATAACTGTTAGAGAATAAACAGTATTGTTTGTAGGGTAATGGAAACTGAAGGGAGATAACTGTTAGAGAATAAACAGTATTGTTTGTAGGGAAATGGAAACTAAAGGGAGATAACTGTTAGAGAATAAACAATATTGTTTGTAGGGAAATGGAAACTGAAGGGAGATAACTGTTAGAGAATAAACAATATTGTTTGTAGGGGAATGGAAATTGAAGGGAGATAACTGTTAGAGAATAAACAGTATTGTTTGTAGGGAAATGGAAATTGAAGGGAGATAACTGTTGGTGAATAAACAGTATTGTTTGTAGGGGAATGGAAATTGAAGGGAGATAACTGTTAGATAATAAACAATATTGTTTGTAGGGGAATGGAAACTGAAGGGAGATAACTGTTGGTGAATAAACAGTATTGTTTGTAGGGGAATGGAAACTGAAGGGAGATAACTGTTAGAGAATAAACAGTAGTGTTTGAAGGGGAATGGATATTGAAGGGAGAAAACTTTTACAGAATAAACAGTATTGTTTGTAGGCGATTAGAAAGTGAGGTGAGATAACAGTTACAGAATAAACCGTATTGTTTGTAGGGGGAAAAGAAAGTGAATAGATATAACTGTTACAGAATAAACAGTATTGTTTGTAAGCGATTAGAAAGTGAGGGGAGATATCTGTTACAGAATAAACAGTATTGTTTGTAGGGATTAGAAAGTGAGGGGAGATAACTGTAAGAGCATAAACAGTATTGTTTGTAGGAGGGAAAGAAACTGAAGGGAGATAACTGTTAGAGAATAAACAGTATTGTTTGTAGGGGAATGGAAACTGAAGGGAGATAACTGTTAGAGAATAAACAATATTGTTTGTAGGGGAATGGAAATTGAAGGGAGATAACTGTTAGAGAATAAACAGTATTGTTTGTAGGGAAATGGAAATTGAAGGGAGATAACTGTTGGTGAATAAACAGTATTGTTTGTAGGGGAATGGAAATTGAAGGGAGATAACTGTTAGATAATAAACAATATTGTTTTTAGGAGAATGGAAACTGAAGGGAGATAACTGTTGGTGAATAAACAGTATTGTTTGTAGGGGAATGGAAACTGAAGGGAGATAACTGTTAGAGAATAAACAGTAGTGTTTGTAGGGGAATGGATATTGAAGGGAGAAAACTTTTACAGAATAAACCGTATTGTTTGTAGGCGATTAGAAAGTGAGGGGAGATATCTGTTACAGAATGAATAGTATTGATTCTAGGGATTAGAAAGTGAGGGGAGATATCTGTTACAGAATGAATAGTATTGATTGTAGGGATTAGAAAGTGAGGGGAGATAACTGTAAGAGCATAAACAGTATTGTTTGTATGCGATTAGAAAGTGAAGGGAGATAACTGTTACAGACTAAACAGTATTGTTTGTAGGGGGAAAAGAAAGTGAATAGAGATAACTGTTACATAATAAACAGTATTGTTTGTAGGGATTAGAAAGTGAGGAGAGATAACTGTTACAGAATAATCAGTATTGTTTGTAGGGAAACAGTTCTATAAATTAGGGTATATTGTTTGTAGGGGGAACAGTTAGGGTGTATTGTTTGTAGGGGGAATAGTTAGGGTGTATTGTTTGTAGGGCGGAACAGTTAGGATGTATTGTTTGTAGGGAGAACAGTTAGGGTGTATTGTTTGTAGGGGAACAGTTAGGGTGTATTGTTTGTAGGGGAACAGTAAGGGTGTATTGTTTGTAGGGGAATAGTTAGCATGTATTGTTTGTAGGGGAACAGTTAGGGTGTATTGTTTGTAGGGGAGCAGTTAGGGTGTATTGTTTGTACGGCGGAACAGTTAGGGTGTATTGTTTGTAGGGGAATAGTTAGCATGTATTGTTTGTAGGGGAACAGTTAGGGTGTATTGTTTGTAGGGGAACAGTTAGGGTGTATTGTTTGTAGGGGAACAGTTAGCATGTATTGTTTGTAGGGGGAATAGTTAGGGTGTATTGTTTGTAGGGGGAATAGTTAGGGTGTATTGTTTGTAGGGAGAACAGTTAGGGTAAATTGTTTGTAGGGGAAACAGTTAGGGTGTATTGTTTGTAGGGGAACGGTTAGCATGTATTGTTTGTAGGGGAAACAGTTAGGGTGTATTGTTTGTAGGGGGAACAGTTAGGGTGTATTGTTTGTAGGGAGAACAGCTAGGGTGTATTGTTTGTAGGGGAACAGTTAGGGTGTATTGTTTGTAGGGAGAACAGTTAGGGTGTATTGTTTGTAGGGAGAACAGTCAGGGTGTATTGTTTGTACGGCGGAACAGTTAGGGTGTATTGTTTGTAGGGGAACAGTTAGCGTGTATTGTTTGTAGGGAGAACAGTTAGGGTGTATTGTTTGTACGGCGGAACAGTTTGGGTGTATTGTTTGTAGGGGAACAGTTAGGGTGTGTTGTTTGTAGGGGGGATAGTTAGGGTGTATTGTTTGTAGGGGAACATTTAGGGTGTATTGTTTGTAGGGGGGATAGTTAGGGTGTATTGTTTGTAGGGGGAATAGTTAGGGTGTATTGTTTGTAGGGGGAATAGTTAGGGTGTATTGTTTGTACGGCGGAACAGTTAGGGTGTATTGTTTGTAGGGAGAACAGTTAGGGTGTATTGTTTGTAGGGAGAACAGTTAGGGTGTTTGTTTGTAGGGGGAACAGTTAGGGTGTATTGTTTGTAGGGAGAACAGTTAGGGTTTATTGTTTGTAGGGAGAACAGTTAGGGTGTATTGTTTGTAGGGGAATAGTTAGGGTATATTGTTTGTAGGGGAACAGTTTGGGTGTATTGTATGTAGGGGAGCAGTAAGGGTGTATTGTTTGTAGGGAGAACAGTTAGGGTGTATTGTTTGTAGGGAGAACAGTTAGGGTGTATTGTTTGTAGGGAGAACAGTTAGGGTGTATTGTTTGTAAGGGGAATAGTTAGAGTGTATTGTTTGTAGGGAGAACAGTTAGGGTGTATTGTTTGTAGGGAGAACAGTTAGGGTGTATTGTTTGTAAGGGGAACAGTTAGGGTTTATTGTTTGTAGGGAGAACAGTTAGGGTATATTGTTTGTAGGGAAAACAGTTAGGGTGTATTGTTTGTAAGAGGAACAGTTAGGTTGTATTGTTTGTAGGGGGAACAGTTAGGGTGTATTGTTTGTAAGGAGAACAGTAAGGGTGTATTGTTTGTAAGGGGAACAGTTAGGGTGTATTGTTTGTAGGGGGAACAGTTAGGGTATATTGTTTGTAGGGGGAACAGTTAGGGTATATTGTTTGTAGGGGGAACAGTAAGGGTGTATTGTTTGTAGGGGAACAGTTAGGGTATATTGTTTGTAGGGGGAACAGTTAGGGTGTATTGTTTGTAAGGGGAACAGTTAGGGTGTATTGTTTGTAGGGGGAACAGTTAGGGTGTATTGTTTGTAGGGGGAACATTTAGGGTTTATTGTTTGTAGGGGGAACAGTTAGGGTGTATTATTTGTAGGTAGAACAGTTAGGGTGTATTGTTTGTAGGGGAACAGTTAGGGTGTATTGTTTGTAGGGAGAACAGTTAGGGTGTATTGTTTGTAGTGGGAACAGTTAGGGTGTATTGTTTGTAGGGGGAACAGTTAGGGTGTATTGTTTGTAGGGGGAACAGTTAGGGTATATTGTTTGTAGGGGGAACAGTTAGGGTATATTGTTTGTAGGGAGAACAGTTAGGATGTATTGTTTGTAGGGAGAACAGTTAGGGTGTATTGTTTGTAGGGGGAACAGTTAGGGTATATTGTTTGTAGGGAGAACAGTTAGGGTGTATTGTTCGTAGGGGGAACGGTTAGGGTGTATCGTTTGTAGGGGGAACAGTTAGGGTGTATTGTTTGTAGGGAGAACAGTTAGGGTGTATTGTTTGTAGGGGGAATAGTTAGGGTGTATTGTTTGTAGGGAGAACAGTTAAGGTGTATTGTTTGTAGGGAGAACAGTTAGGGTGTATTGTTTGTACGGCGGAACAGTTAGGGTGCATTGTTTGTAGGGGAACAGTTAGGGTGTATTGTTTGTAGGGGAACAGTTAGGGTGTATTGTTTGTAGGGGGAACAGTTAGGGTTTATTGTTTGTAGGGGGGAACAGTTAGGGTGTATTGTTTGTAGGGGGGAATAGTTAGGGTGTATTGTTTGTAGGGAGAACAGTTAGGGTGTATTGTTTGTAGGGGGGAACAGTTAGGGTGTATTGTTTGTAGGGGGAATAGTTAGGGTGTATTGTTTGTACGGAGGAACAGTTAGGGTGTATTGTTTGTACGGCGGAACAGTTAGGGTATATTGTTTGTAGGGGAACAGTTAGGGTGTATTTATTGTTAGGGGAATAGTTAGGGTGTATTGTTTGTAGGGAGAACAGTTAGGGTGTATTGTTTGTAGGGGGAACAGTTAGGGTATATTGTTTGTAGGGAGAACAGTTAGGGTGTATTGTTCGTAGGGGGAACAGTTAGGGTGTATCGTTTGTAGGGGGAACAGTTAGGGTGTATTGTTTGTAGGGGGAACAGTTAGGGTATATTGTTTGTAGGGAGAACAGTTAGGGTGTATTGTTTGTAGGGGGAATAGTTAGGGTGTATTGTTTGTAGGGAGAACAGTTAGGGTGTATTGTTTGTAGGGAGAACAGTTAGGGTGTATTGTTTGTACGGCGGAACAGTTAGGGTGCATTGTTTGTAGGGGAACAGTTAGGGTGCATTGTTTGTAGGGAGAACAGTTAGGGTGTATTGTTTGTACGGCGGAACAGTTAGGGTGTATTGTTTGTAGGGGGAATAGTTAGGGTGTATTGTTTGTAGGGGAACAGTTAGGGTGTATTGTTTGTAGGGGAACAGTTAGGGTGCATTGTTTGTAGGGGAACAGTTAGGGTGTATTGTTTGTAGGGGAACAGTTAGGGTGCATTGTTTGTAGGGGAACAGTTAGGGTGTATTGTTTGTACGGCGGAACAGTTAGGGTATATTGTTTGTAGGGGAACAGTTAGGGTGTATTTATTGTTAGGGGAATAGTTAGGGTGTATTGTTTGTAGGGAGAACAGTTAGGATGTATTGTTTGTAGGGGGAACAGTTAGGGTGTATTGTTTGTAGGGGGGAATAGTTAGGGTGTATTGTTTGTAGGGAGAACAGTTAGAGTGTATTGTTTGTAGGGAGAACAGTTAGGGTGTATTGTTTGTAGGGAGAACAGTTAGAGTGTATTGTTTGTAGGGAGAACAGTTAGGGTGTATTGTTTGTACGGCAGAACAGTTAGGGTGTATTGTTTGTAGGGGAACAGTTAGGGTGTATTGTTTGTAGGGGAACAGTTAGGGTGTATTTATTGTTAGGGGAATAGTTAGGGTGTATTGTTTGTAGGGAGAACAGTTAGGATGTATTGTTTGTAGGGGGAACAGTTAGGGTGTATTGTTTGTAGGGGGGAATAGTTAGGGTGTATTGTTTGTAGGGAGAACAGTTAGAGTGTATTGTTTGTAGGGAGAACAGTTAGGGTGTATTGTTTGTAGGGAGAACAGTTAGAGTGTATTGTTTGTAGGGAGAACAGTTAGGGTGTATTGTTTGTACGGCAGAACAGTTAGGGTGTATTGTTTGTAGGGGAACAGTTAGGGTGTATTGTTTGAAGGGGGAATAGTAAAGGTGTATTGTTTGTAGGGGGAATAGTAAGGGTGTATTGTTTGTAGGGCGGAACAGTTAGGGTGTATTGTTTGTACGGCGGAACAGTTAGGGTGTATTGTTTGTAGGGGGGGAACAGTTAGGGTGTATTGTTTGTAGGGGGAACAGTTAGGGTGTATGGTTTGTAGGGGGGAACAGTTAGGGTGTATTGTTTGTAGGGGATCAGTTAGGGTGTATTGTTTGTAGGGGGAATAGTAAGGGTGTATTGTTTGTACGGCGGAACAGTTAGGGTGTATTGTTTGTAGGGGGGAACAGTTAGGGTGTATTGTTTGTAGGGGAACAGTTAGGGTGTATTGTTTGTAGGGGGGAACAGTTAGGGTGTATTGTTTGTAGGGGAACAGTAAGGGTGTATTGTTTGTAGGGGAACAGTAAGGGTGTGTTGTTTGTAGGGGGAACAGTTAGGGTGTTTTGTTTGTAGGGGATCAGTTAGGATGTATTGTTTGTAGGGGAACAGTAAGGGTGTATTGTTTGTAGGGGAACAGTAAGGTGTATTGTTTGTAGGGGGAACAGTTAGGGTGTATTGTTTGTAGGGGAACAGTTAGCATGTATTGTTTGTAGGGGAAACAGTTAGGGTGTATTGTTTGTAGGGGGAACAATTATGGTGTATTGTTTGTAGGGGGGGACAGTTAGGGTGTATTGTTTGTAGGGAGAACAGTTATGGCGTATTGTTTGTAGGGGAACAGTTTGGGTGTATTGTTTGTAGGGGAAACAGTTTGGTGTATTGTTTGTAGGGAAACAGTTTGGGTGTATTGTTTGTAGGGGAAACAGTTTGGGTGTATTGTTTGTAGGGGACACGGTTTGATGTATTGTTTGTAGGGAAACAGTTAGGGTGTATTGTTTTTAGGGGGAACAGTTAGGGTATATTGTTTGTAGGGAGAACAGTTAGGGTGTATTGTTTGTAGGGGGAATAGTTAGGGTGTATTGTTTGTAGGGAGAACAGTTAGGGTGCATTGTTTGTAGGGAGAACAGTTAGGGTGTATTGTTTGTAGGGGAACAGTTAGGGTGTATTGTGTGTACGGCGGAACAGTTAGGGTATATTGTTTGTAGGGGAACAGTTAGGGTGTATTTATTGTTAGGGGAATAGTTAGGGTGTATTGTTTGTAGGGGAAACAGTTTGGTGTATTGTTTGTAGGGAAACAGTTAGGGTGTATTGTTTTTAGGGGGAACAGTTAGGGTATATTGTTTGTAGGGAGAACAGTTAGGGTGTATTGTTTGTAGGGGGAATAGTTAGGGTGTATTGTTTGTAGGGAGAACAGTTAGGGTGTATTGTTTGTAGGGAGAACAGTTAGGGTGTATTGTTTGTAGGGGAACAGTTAGGGTGTATTGTGTGTACGGCGGAACAGTTAGGGTATATTGTTTGTAGGGGAACAGTTAGGGTGTATTTATTGTTAGGGGAATAGTTAGGGTGTATTGTTTGTAGGGAGAACAGTTAGGATGTATTGTTTGTAGGGGGAATAGTTAGGGTGTATTGTTTGTAGGGAGAACAGTTAGGGTGTATTGTTTGTACGGCAGAACAGTTAGGGTGTATTGTTTGTAGGGAGAACAGTTAGGGTGTATTGTTTGTAGGGGAACAGTTAGGGTGTATTGTTTGTAGGGGAACAGTTAGGGTGTATTGTTTGTAGGGGGAATAGTAAGGGTGTATTGTTTGTAGGGGGAATAGTAAGGGTGTATTGTTTGTACGGCGGAACGGTTAGGGTGTATTGTTTGTACGGCGGAACAGTTAGGGTGTATTGTTTGTAGGGGGGGAACAGTTAGGGTGTATTGTTTGTAGGGGGAACAGTTAGGGTGTATTGTTTGTAGGGGGGAACAGTTAGGGTGTATTGTTTGTAGGGGATCAGTTAGGGTGTATTGTTTGTAGGGGGAATAGTAAGGGTGTATTGTTTGTACGGCGGAACAGTTAGGGTGTATTGTTTGTAGGGGGGAACAGTTAGGGTGTATTGTTTGTAGGGGAACAGTTAGGGTGTATTGTTTGTAGGGGGGAACAGTTAGGGTGTATTGTTTGTAGGGGAACAGTAAGGGTGTATTGTTTGTAGGGGAACAGTAAGGGTGTGTTGTTTGTAGGGGGAACAGTTAGGGTGTTTTGTTTGTAGGGGATCAGTTAGGATGTATTGTTTGTAGGGGAACAGTAAGGGTGTATTGTTTGTAGGGGAACAGTAAGGTGTATTGTTTGTAGGGGGAACAGTTAGGGTGTATTGTTTGTAGGGGAACAGTTAGCATGTATTGTTTGTAGGGGAAACAGTTAGGGTGTATTGTTTGTAGGGGGAACAATTATGGTGTATTGTTTGTAGGGGGGAACAGTTAGGGTGTATTGTTTGTAGGGAGAACAGTTATGGCGTATTGTTTGTAGGGGAACAGTTTGGGTGTATTGTTTGTAGGGGAAACAGTTTGGTGTATTGTTTGTAGGGAAACAGTTTGGGTGTATTGTTTGTAGGGGAAACAGTTTGGGTGTATTGTTTGTAGGGGAAACGGTTTGATGTATTGTTTGTAGGGGAACAGTTTGGGTGTATTGTTTGTAGGGGGAACAGTTTGGGTGTATTGTTTGTAGGGGAAACAGTTTGGTGTATTGTTTGTAGGGAAACAGTTAGGGTGTATTGTTTGTAGGGGGAACAGTTAGGGTATATTGTTTGTAGGGAGAACAGTTAGGGTGTATTGTTTGTAGGGGGAATAGTTAGGGTGTATTGTTTGTAGGGAGAACAGTTAGGGTGCATTGTTTGTAGTGAGAACAGTTAGGGTGTATTGTTTGTAGGGGAACAGTTAGGGTGTATTGTGTGTACGGCGGAACAGTTAGGGTATATTGTTTGTAGGGGAACAGTTAGGGTGTATTTATTGTTAGGGGAATAGTTAGGGTGTATTGTTTGTAGGGAGAACAGTTAGGATGTATTGTTTGTAGGGGGAATAGTTAGGGTGTATTGTTTGTAGGGAGAACAGTTAGAGTGTATTGTTTGTAGGGGAACAGTTAGAGTGTATTGTTTGTAGGGAGAAAAGTTAGGGTGTATTGTTTGTACGGCAGAACAGTTAGGGTGTATTGTTTGTAGGGAGAACAGTTAGGGTGTATTGTTTGTAGGGGAACAGTTAGGGTGTATTGTTTGTAGGGGGAATAGTAAGGGTGTATTGTTTGTAGGGGGAATAGTAAGGGTGTATTGTTTGTACGGCGGAACGGTTAGGGTGTATTGTTTGTACGGCGGAACAGTTAGGGTGTATTGTTTGTAGGGGGGGAACAGTTAGGGTGTATTGTTTGTAGGGGGGGAACAGTTAGGGTGTATTGTTTGTAGGGGGAACAGTTAGGGTGTATTGTTTGTAGGGGGGGAACAGTTAGGGTGTATTGTTTGTAGGGGGAACAGTTAGGGTGTATTGTTTGTAGGGGGGGAACAGTTAGGGTGTATTGTTTGTACGGCGGAACAGTTAGGGTGTATTGTTTGTAGGGGGGAACAGTTAGGGTGTATTGTTTGTAGGGGAACAGTTAGGGTGTATTGTTTGTACGGCGGAACAGTTAGGGTGTATTGTTTGTAGGGGAACAGTTAGGGTGTATTGTTTGTAGGGGGGAACAGTTAGGGTGTATTGTTTGTAGGGGATCAGTTAGGGTGTATTGTTTGTAGGGGGAATAGTAAGGGTGTATTGTTTGTACGGCGGAACAGTTAGGGTGTATTGTTTGTAGGGGGGAACAGTTAGGGTGTATTGTTTGTAGGGGAACAGTTAGGGTGTATTGTTTGTAGGGGGGAACAGTTAGGGTGTATTGTTTGTAGGGGAACAGTAAGGGTGTATTGTTTGTAGGGGAACATTAATGGTGTGTTGTTTGTAGGGGGAACAGTTAGGGTGTTTTGTTTGTAGGGGATCAGTTAGGATGTATTGTTTGTAGGGGAACAGTAAGGGTGTATTGTTTGTAGGGGAACAGTAAGGTGTATTGTTTGTAGGGGGAACAGTTAGGGTGTATTGTTTGTAGGGGAACAGTTAGCATGTATTGTTTGTAGGGGAAACAGTTAGGGTGTATTGTTTGTAGGGGGAACAATTATGGTGTATTGTTTGTAGGGGGGAACAGTTAGGGTGTATTGTTTGTAGGGAGAACAGTTATGGCGTATTGTTTGTAGGGGAACAGTTTGGGTGTATTGTTTGTAGGGGAACAGTTAGGGTGTATTGTGTGTACGGCGGAACAGTTAGGGTATATTGTTTGTAGGGGAACAGTTAGGGTGTATTTATTGTTAGGGGAATAGTTAGGGTGTATTGTTTGTAGGGAGAACAGTTAGGATGTATTGTTTGTAGGGGGAATAGTTAGGGTGTATTGTTTGTAGGGAGAACAGTTAGAGTGTATTGTTTGTAGGGAGAAAAGTTAGGGTGTATTGTTTGTACGGCAGAACAGTTAGGGTGTATTGTTTGTAGGGAGAACAGTTAGGGTGTATTGTTTGTAGGGGGGGAACAGTTAGGGTGTATTGTTTGTAGGGGGGGAACAGTTAGGGTGTATTGTTTGTAGGGGGAACAGTTAGGGTGTATTGTTTGTAGGGGGGGAACAGTTAGGGTGTATTGTTTGTAGGGGGAACAGTTAGGGTGTATTGTTTGTAGGGGGGGAACAGTTAGGGTGTATTGTTTGTACGGCGGAACAGTTAGGGTGTATTGTTTGTAGGGGGAACAGTTAGGGTGTATTGTTTGTAGGGGATCAGTTAGGGTGTATTGTTTGTAGGGGGAATAGTAAGGGTGTATTGTTTGTACGGCGGAACAGTTAGGGTGTATTGTTTGTAGGGGGGAACAGTTAGGGTGTATTGTTTGTAGGGGAACAGTAAGGGTGTATTGTTTGTAGGGGAACAGTAATGGTGTGTTGTTTGTAGGGGGAACAGTTAGGGTGTTTTGTTTGTAGGGGATCAGTTAGGATGCATTGTTTGTAGGGGAACAGTAAGGGTGTATTGTTTGTAGGGGAACAGTAAGGTGTATTGTTTGTAGGGGGAACAGTTAGGGTGTATTGTTTGTAGGGGAACAGTTAGCATGTATTGTTTGTAGGGGAAAAAGTTAGGGTGTATTGTTTGTAGGGGGAACAATTATGGTGTATTGTTTGTAGGGGGGAACAGTTAGGGTGTATTGTTTGTAGGGAGAACAGTTATGGCGTATTGTTTGTAGGGGAACAGTTTGGGTGTATTGTTTGTAGGGGAAACAGTTTGGTGTATTGTTTGTAGGGAAACAGTTTGGGTGTATTGTTTGTAGGGGAAACAGTTTGGGTGTATTGTTTGTAGGGGGAACGGTTTGATGTATTGTTTGTAGGGGAACAGTTTGGGTGTATTGTTTGTAGGGGGAACAGTTTGGGTGTATTGTTTGTAGGGGAAACAGTTTGGTGTATTGTTTGTAGGGAAACAGTTAGGGTGTATTGTTTGTAGGGGAAACAGTTTGGTGTATTGTTTGTAGGGGAACAGTTTGGGTGTATTGTTTGTAGGGGAACAGATTGGGTGTATTGTTTGTAGGGGGAACAGTTAGGGTGTATTGTATGTAGGGAGAACAGTTAGGGTGTATTGTATGTAGGGAGAACAGTTAGGGTGTATTGTATGTAGGGAGAACAGTTAGGGTTTATTGTTTGTAGGAGGAACAGTTAGGGTGTATTGTATGTAGGGGAACAGTTTGGGTGTATTGTTTGTAGGGGAAACAGTTTGGGTGTATTGTTTGTAGGGGAACACTTAGGGTGTATTGTTTGTACGGCGGAACAGTTAGGGTGTATTGTTTGTAGGGGAAACAGTTTGGTGTATTGTTTGTAGGGGAAACAGTTTGGGTGTATTGTTTGTAGGGGAACAGTTAGGGTGTATTGTTTGTAGGGGAACAGTTAGGGTGTATTGTTTGTAGGGGAACAGTTAGGGTGTATTGTTTGTAGGGGAACAGTTAGGGTGTATTGTTTGTAGGGGAACAGTTTGGGTGTATTGTTTGTAGGGGGAACAGTTAGGGTGTATTGTATGTAGGGGATCAGTTAGGGTGTATTGTTTGTAGGGGGAACAGTTAGGGTGTATTGTATGTAGGGGATCAGTTAGGGTGTATTGTATGTAGGGGATCAGTTAGGGTGTATTGTTTGTAGGGGGAACAGTTAGGGTGTATTGTATGTAGGGGATCAGTTAGGGTGTATTGTATGTAGGGGATCAGTTAGGGTGTATTGTTTGTAGGGGGAACAGTTAGGGTGTATTGTTTGTAGGGGGAACAGTTAGGGTGTATTGTATGTAGGGGATCAGTTAGGGTGTATTGTTTGTAGGTAGAACAGTTAGGGTGTATTGTTTGTAGGGGGAACAGTTAGGGTGTATTGTATGTAGGGGATCAGTTAGGGTGTATTGTTTGTAGGTAGAACAGTTAGGGTGTATTGTTTGTAGGGGGAACAGTTAGGGTGTATTGTTTGTAGGGGAACAGTTAGGGTGTATTGTTTGTAGGGGAACAGTTTGGGTGTATTGTTTGTAGGAGGAACAGTTAGGGTGTATTGTTTGTAGGGGAAACAGTTAGGGTGTATTGTTTGTAGGGAGAACAGTTAGGGTGTATTGTTTGTAGGAGGAACAGTTAGGGTGTATTGTTTGTAGGGGAAACAGTTAGGGTGTATTGTTTGTAGGGGAAACAGTTAGGGTGTATTGTTTGTAGGGGAGCAGTTAGGGTGTATTGTTTGTAGGGGAAACAGTTAGGGTGTATTGTTTGTAGGGGAAACAGTTAGGGTGTATTGTTTGTAGGAGGAACAGTTAGAGTGTATTGTTTGTAGGGGAAACAGTTTGGGTGTATTGTTTGTAGGGGAAACAGTTAGGGTGTATTGTTTGTAGGAGGAACAGTTAGGGTGTATTGTTTGTAGGGGAAACAGTTAGGTTGTATTGTTTGTAGGGGGAACAGTTTGGGTGTATTGTTTGTAGGGAGAACAGTTAGGTTGTATTGTTTGTAGGGGGGAACAGTTAGGGTGTATTGTATGTAGGGGATCAGTTAGGGTGTATTGTTTGTAGGGGAAACAGTTAGAGTGTATTGTTTATAGGGGAACAGTTAGGGTGTATTGTTTGTAGGGGAAACAGTTAGGGTGTATTGTTTGTAGGGGAAACAGTTAGGGTATATTGCTTATAGGAGGAACACTTAGGGTGTATTGTTTGTAGGGGAAACAGTTAGGGTGTATTGTTTGTAGGGGAACAGTTTGGTGTATTGTTTGTAGGGGAACAGTTTGGTGTATTGTTTGTAGGGGAACAGTTAGGGTGTATTGTTTGTAGGGGAACAGTTTGGTGTATTGTTTGTAGGGGAACAGTTTGGTGTATTGTTTGTAGGGGAAACAGTTAGGGTATATTGTTTGTAGGGGGAACAGTTAGGGTGTATTGTTTGTAGGGGGAACAGTTAGGGTATATTGTTTGTAGGGGGAACACTTAGGGTGTATTGTTTGTAGGGGAAACAGTTAGGGTGTATTGTTTGTAGGGGGAACACTTAGGGTGTATTGTTTGTAGGGGAAACAGTTAGGGTATATTGTTTGTAGGGGGAACACTTAGGGTGTATTGTTTGTAGGGGAAACAGTTAGGGTATATTGTTTGTAGGGGGAACACTTAGGGTGTATTGTTTGTAGGAGAAACAGTTAGGGTGTACTGTTTATAGGGGAACAGTTTGGTGTATTGTTTGTAGGGGAACAGTTAGGGTGTATTGTTTGTAGGGGGAACAGTTTGGGTGTATTGTTTGTAGGGGAAACAGTTTGGTGTATTGTTTGTAGTGGAAACAGTTTGGTGTATTGTTTATAGGGGAACAGTAAGGGTGTATTGTTTGTAGGGGAACAGTTTGGGTGTATTGTTTGTAGGGGGAACAGTTAGGGTGTATTGTATGTAGGGGATCAGTTAGGGTGTATTGTTTGTAGGGGGAACAGTTAGGGTGTATTGTATGTAGGGGATCAGTTAGGGTGTATTGTATGTAGGGGATCAGTTAGGGTGTATTGTTTGTAGGGGGAACAGTTAGGGTGTATTGTTTGTAGGGGGAACAGTTAGGGTGTATTGTTTGTAGGGGGAACAGTTAGGGTGTATTGTATGTAGGGGATCAGTTAGGGTGTATTGTTTGTAGGTAGAACAGTTAGGGTGTTTTGTTTGTAGGGGGAACAGTTAGGGTGTATTGTTTGTAGGGGAACAGTTAGGGTGTATTGTTTGTAGGGGAACAGTTTGGGTGTATTGTTTGTAGGAGGAACAGTTAGGGTGTATTGTTTGTAGGGGAAACAGTTAGGGTGTATTGTTTGTAGGGGGGAACAGTTAGGGTGTATTGTTTGTAGGGGAAACAGTTAGGGTGTATTGTTTGTAGGGGAAACAGTTAGGGTGTATTGTTTGTAGGAGGAACAGTTAGGGTGTAT
Source organism: Mimachlamys varia (assembly GCA_947623455.1). Classification (NCBI taxonomy): domain Eukaryota; kingdom Metazoa; phylum Mollusca; class Bivalvia; order Pectinida; family Pectinidae; genus Mimachlamys; species Mimachlamys varia. The sequence goes on along the minus strand of OX392531.1, from coordinate 14,367,954 downwards.
TGTTTGTAGGGGAAACAGTTTGGGTGTATTGTTTGTAGGGGAAACAGTTAGGGTGTATTGTTTGTAGGAGGAACAGTTAGGGTGTATTGTTTGTAGGGGAAACAGTTAGGTTGTATTGTTTGTAGGGGGAACAGTTTGGGTGTATTGTTTGTAGGGAGAACAGTTAGGTTGTATTGTTTGTAGGGGGGAACAGTTAGGGTGTATTGTATGTAGGGGATCAGTTAGGGTGTATTGTTTGTAGGGGAAACAGTTAGAGTGTATTGTTTATAGGGGAACAGTTAGGGTGTATTGTTTGTAGGGGAAACAGTTAGGGTGTATTGTTTGTAGGGGAAACAGTTAGGGTGTATTGTTTATAGGAGGAACACTTAGGGTGTATTGTTTGTAGGGGAAACAGTTAGGGTGTATTGTTTATAGGGGAACAGTTTGGGTGTATTGTTTGTAGGGGAACAGTTAGGGTGTATTGTTTATAGGGGAACAGTTAGGGTGTATTGTTTATAGGAGGAACACTTAGGGTGTATTGTTTGTAGGGGAAACAGTTAGGGTGTATTGTTTATAGGGGAACAGTTTGGGTGTATTGTTTATAGGGGAACAGTTAGGGTGTATTGTTTATAGGAGGAACACTTAGGGTGTATTGTTTGTAGGGGAAACAGTTAGGGTGTATTGTTTATAGGGGAACAGTTTGGTGTATTGTTTGTAGGGGAACAGTTAGGGTGTATTGTTTGTAGGGGGAACAGTTTGGGTGTATTGTTTGTAGGGGAAACAGTTTGGTGTATTGTTTGTAGGGGAAACAGTTTGGTGTATTGTTTATAGGGGAACAGTTTGGTGTATTGTTTGTACGGGATCAGTTAGGGTGTATTGTTTGTAGGGGAAACAGTTTGGGTGTATTGTTTATAGGGGAACAGTTTGGGTGTATTGTTTATAGGGGAACAGTTTGGGTGTTTTGTTTGTAGGGGAAACAGTAAGGGTGTATTGTTTGTAGGAGGAACACTTAGGGTGTATTGTTTGTAGGGGAAACAGTTTGGTGTATTGTTTGTAGGGGAAACAGTTTGGTGTATTGTTTATAGGGGAACAGTTTGGTGTATTGTTTATAGGGGAACAGTTTGGGTGTATTGTTTGTAGGGGAAACAGTTAGGGTGTATTGTTTGTAGGGGAAACAGTTTGGTGTATTGTTTATAGGGGAAACAGTTAGGGTGTATTGTTTGTAGGGGAAACAGTAAGGGTGTATTGTTTGTAGGGGAAACAGTAAGGGTGTATTGTTTATAGGAGGAACACTTAGGGTGTATTGTTTGTAGGGGAAACAGTTAGGTTGTATTGTTTGTAGGGGAAACAGTTAGGTTGTATTGTTTGTAGGGGAAACAGTTAGGGTGTATTGTTTGTAGGGGAAACAGTTTGGGTGTATTGTTTATAGGGGAACAGTTTGGTGTATTGTTTGTAGGGGAAATAGTTTGGGTGTATTGTTTATAGGGGAACAGTTTGGGTGTATTGTTTATAGGGGAACAGTTTGGTGTATTGTTTGTAGGGGAACAGTTAGGGTGTATTGTTTGTAGGGGGAACAGTTTGGGTGTATTGTTTGTAGGGGAAACAGTTTGGGTGTATTGTTTATAGGGGAACAGTTTGGGTGTATTGTTTGTAGGGGAAACAGTTTGGGTGTATTGTTTATAGGGGAACAGTTTGGTGTATTGTTTGTACGGTGGAACATTTAGGGTGTATTGTTTGTAGGGGGAACAGTTTGGTGTATTGTTTATAGGGGAACAGTTTGGTGTATTGTTTGTAGGGGAACAGTTAGGGTGTATTGTTTGTAGGGGAAACAGTTTGGTGTATTGTTTGTAGGGGAAACAGTTTGGGTGTATTGTTTGTAGGGGAAACAGTTTGGGTGTATTGTTTGTAGGAGGAACAGTTTGGTGTATTGTTTGTAAGGTAACAGTGAGGGTGTATTGTTTGTAGGGGAAACAGTTTGGGTGTATTGTTTATAGGGGAACAGTTTGGGTGTATTGTTTGTAGGGGAAACAGTTTGGGTGTATTGTTTGTAGGGGAACACTTAGGGTGTATTGTTTGTACGGTGGAACATTTAGGGTGTATTGTTTGTAGGGGAAACAGTTTGGTGTATTATTTGTAGGTGAAACAGTTTGGGTGTATTGTTTGTAGGGGAACAGTTTGGGTGTATTGTTTGTAGGGGAACAGTTTGGGTGTATTGTTTGTAGGGGAAACAGTTTGGTGTATTGTTTGTAGGGGAAACAGTTTGGTGTATTGTTTGTAGGGGAAACAGTTTGGGTGTATTGTTTGTAGGGGAAACAGTTTGGGTGTATTGTTTGTAGGGGAAACAGTTTGGGTGTATTGTTTGTAGGGGAAACAGTTTGGTGTATTGTTTGTAGGGGAAACAGTTTGGGTGTATTGTTTGTAGGGGAAACAGTTTGGTGTATTGTTTGTAGGGGAAACAGTTAGGGTGTATTGTTTGTAGGGGGAACAGTTAGGGTTTATTGTTCGTAGGGGGAACAGTTACAGTAGAGTATATTGTTTGTAGGGGGAACAGTTAGGGTTTATTGTTTGTAGGGGAAACAGTTTGGTGTATTGTTTGTAGGGAGAATGGCAGGTATGTATACGTATGACTATTAGTGATACTGAAGATATTTTATTCAAAGCAAGCATAAGAAAAGACAACGATTTGCAAGATAAACCTGAGTTAATATAGTAGATAAACATGAAGTCTCTCTGCATCCTTAAACACCTATAGAATATACTGTAAACATATTTGTTTAGGCGCACTCAAAGTTTAGCACATAACCGAATTTAAACAGATAAAAGAGAATCGCTTTAGAAAGAATGTAATATGTTGGTGGGTAGATTTAAAATAGCATTGGAACTGTTTTCGTAATTTCCTGCGTATTACCCGCACCGGGGTTAGCCCGCGGGAAGTAAATCCGTGCTTTTTTGAGGCTTTTGTAAAATAAATTTCAGATAACCCGCACTAGCAGTTTGCCCGCGGGTTATACGTCGAATGTATACCTAGCGAGTACAAGTGTATTGTTTCGAATGTTGAAAATCAGAGACATATGATGGAAATATTGTGTTTATTTTGTAAATATATATGTTGATGTGTATAAGTAAAGCTATATATAAACGTATCAATGATATATTTTGTTTACAAATATTATAGATCTACATGTTAATAATAGTGGAAACATTTAACTACGTATAGCCCGCATTTTTTAATATTTTGATTTAAAACCCACAGATAGTCCGCACCGGTAGATAGCCCGCACTAGACATCTTCTGATGTAAAAAAAATCGTAAAGCCCGCGGTCAATATGCAGGACATTACGGTAGCGATTGACGGGTTCAATATTGCAACATTCTTAATCTTTTCAATCGAATCATTCTAAAAATTACCATTTCGAAAATTAAGTAAGTCTGTTTGTGTTACCCTTGGTCGATATAGTCTAATGTCTATAGTTTATTTCCAATATATAGTAAACTAATCTAGTAGGTATTTTCTCGATTTAACAGTTCGAAAGTTTTCGTTTACAGGTCAAACAATACAACTGTTCCATCACACGGATAAGGAAGCCGCTAAAATGATACTACAATTAGGATTCATCATGCCTTCGACTGATACCATAAAAGATGCTTTACATGGTCAAGGTGTTTACATGACCAGCTATGGTCCAGATAAAAGCCAGATGGAAATAGCATGGAATAACTACGACGGAGAAGATAGTTATGCAGATCAAATGGTGAAGAAGGGCCGGACGGACGTGGTTATAGCTGTTAACATGCCCCAAAGTCATATCATTAAGATGGATTCGGACCGTGACATTTATTTAGCAAAAGGAAATGTCTTTCTGGCGGACAAGAATGTCGAGGTTTATGTAAGAGGTGCAGATGGAAAGGCGACGAAGGTACCTTACAACTATTTTGAATAGCATTTGCTGCATGTTAACTCTTGTCGTGACAACTACAAATATCCCTTTTCAAAGTATTTCATTTATTTAATCAAATAAACTCTCAAACTTGACAAATAGACATTGTTATTATTTATTTTGTATATGTGTGAAAACGACGAGACGAGACCTTGGGGTCACCCGACTTTACTACGTCACATAGGTTTGCCTATTGCCATTGTTTAAAAAGCCCAGTGTTATATGTTTCATAACTTGAATGTCTGATTCTAAAAGCTAGTAGTATAATACAACTAAAAATATTTCATAAAAGTATAAGAGCGTGTAACTATAGGAGAGCTCCCAGGCCACCATACTCTTCCACTCATGTGAAGTGTACAGGTGATATGATTGAAGGATGGACAGGAGATATGACATTTCTTGTTATTTTACAGAATTTTGATGTTTCCCCTCAGTTCTCATTTCGATTCGATATAATTTTTAATATATCCAGCACGTTATTGACCATATTGGATTATGTAGCATAAGATCAATACACTTTGGGAAGATATTGAATTGTCTTTAAGATCACGAACAGATGAAAGTGGTATTTATAGGGAGAAAATTACATTGTTTACCTATTTTGTGTTCATCTTACTTGTTATATATATAGAGGTTACACAACGAGTGATTGTTGGATGTGAAATTTATTTCTCTCGACTCAATTCTCTTTTAAAATTTACAAAAGAAACTCACTAAAGCTCTTGTCTTTTGTAACTTTTAAAAAGCAATTAACTCGAGAGAAATAAATTACATATCCAATAACCACGATTGTGCAACCTGTTTCTACCACTAGCTCAGTCGACAACAGCTGAAGAGAACCGCGGACTATGATATGCGCAAAACGTATCACCTCGTATATATTTCCGCCAAGTGAAGACGACGTAAACAATCGATGACGTCGTAAACAATCAGCAAGTGACGTTGTTCCGGTCAAAGTTCATCATGTCAGCCAATCAAAATCCGTTTAGAGTTGATTCCACGTATGGTATAAAAAAATGTTATCCAACAGTTGTACTGAGTATTTGATACCCTGAGTGTTGAATAACACCCACCTTTTGTGGTAGAAATATATTAATATAACCCTGTGTTGTTATCCCGATCAAAGAAAATACGTTTTAATCAAGTGAAAGAAATATCAATATCCGAAAACGGACATCGAAACTAAACTGTACAAGAAAAAAAAATAAACATCGACCCAATAGGCTATTTAATTAATGTAACCCTTTATTCATCAATTCATTTTCTAAATGGACACTATATTCGAATATGGTATGTTTCGCGCTTGTATGTATTTGAGATGCATATATTTGCTGTGAGAACCTGACTATATCAACATCATATCTACACGTTCATTACAATGGGCCGAATCAGAACTAAGCCTCAGTTATATAGAGAATAAAGCCAGTCGACAAAACACAGGTAATCTGACCCTGCCGTGTCCTACAGGTGTGATCAGCCAATTCAATCATGACTCATAGATCTATACCAAAAGGGGCTCAACCCCGTTCAGTTCCATTTTAAATACTTAAAACCGCTTTGTACAATGCAAATTAAAAAAAAACCGACACACACGGTTGGCTAGAGCTGGAGAAATAAAGATGGTATGTTCACGTATTTATTCTATTGTTAATTTACATGAAACATTTAAAGATTTTAAGATAACAATAAATACGTATAACTAATGCATGTATCATGTGAAAAGGAAGTAGTTATTACAGTGCAGACAATATGATGTTGTCAAACTATCGTATATGATCCTGTCTTTATAGAAAAATATCCACACAAACAAACAAACCGAAACAACCATTGTAAATGTGATAGGGAAAGCACGTCACAATACACCGTCGGCCAGCTTTAGACAAAAGCGGAGCGGATTCAACTGAAACAGGCAACACCTTGGGGTCAGCAAAAACTAGCACCCGACCTTATATTTTTATAGGTTTGCCTATTGCCATTGTCTAAAACAAATATATTTCATAATAACATAAGGGCTTGTCGTTATAGAAGAGCTACATGTCCATACTCTTTCATTCATATTAAGTTTATAAAGAATAAGAAAGAATGAAAGACAGGTGATATGAAATGGGGGTTTCTTTTTAGTTTACATAATTATAATTACTTTTCCATTGATTATATGCAGAATGCGGCTTTCTGATTGGTTAAGAGTTTCTTTCATACGTCTATGAAAAATGACGTGAAAAATGTGACGTCACAATACGGCAATTGACGTTGCGTATTGATTTGTAAAAATATTCCGTTGTTAGATCTGTAAAAATGTACATAAACATGTTTTAAATTTGAAAATAAGTTTCAAAAATTAATTATAAGCGTTGATGTCAATTATGTTTTAGTTTCATAGGGTTATGAAAAAAATTCCTTGTAAGAATTTTGTAAGAATCCGCTTTGCAGATTCATACAGTTTGCAAACAAATTTTTTTTCATACCCCATTGAAACTAAAAAATTGTCATCAATGCTTAATTGATTATTCCCTTAAATTCTCATTTCGATTTGAAATAAGTTTTAATTTACGATAAATCAAGCTACATATTGAATTACGTAGCAGAGCAGTGTTTATCAGGTAAACAAACATCTGTCCCAAAGGTATCAGAGATACAATATAACAGATGTGAATCACTGTACGATTAGCTAGAGCTGGAGTGATGCAGATCAAATGTTCAGGGAGTGCTGACTTTTTGACTTCGCGAGCGTGTCAACATTTTTCCTAAAAATCTTATGTATTTTTTCTTGGTAAAGGAGGATCACTTCATCGGTACAGAAATAAATATGTTGTTACTCAATATGTCTAAATATAGACATATCAAAACGCGCATAAATATTACTTGAATGCAATGTATATGTGATTCCCTGACCCAAACGTCCGTCTTAATACATTTGAAAAAAAAGTAAAAAAAAATAGGATCCTATAATACCTTTGTCCTAAATTTAACTCACATGGAACATTGCCAGATTCTCAGATAGACTTGTTATATATACTAATACATGGGACAAGGAATTCATTTTTACAGTGTAGACAACAGATTCTTACCAGATTATCAGAGCAATCCGCTCCTTTATCAAAACAAATACAAATTATTTTTTAAATCAATATTAGAAATATAAAAGGAAAAGTGGTAATTAAAAGAAAGCCTTGACTAGCTTAAAAAATCCTATTTTCAGCTGACACTTGGACATTCCTGTCTATGTAATAATGAAAGAAAATGTTTAGGTTTAAGTTTATCTTTTTTTAATATATACACACATATTCTGCATAGATACACGTAATCAATTTAAAACTCACAACATCAGTTAAGACTTATTCAACACAGCTTTATAAATAATGTTCGATCTAGGAGCAAATACAGGACCAGAATGGCAGGTATGTATATAACGTGTGATTGTTAGTTAGAAATAGACTAAGTCTACACGCAACATTTAACAAGTGACTTAGAAAGAAAATATGCATTTCATTTATGAAGCAATGATCTTTTATAACAAACCTAGGTTAAAACGGAAGATAAATTTTTAGACCTGCTCTTTGTTCTACATATCTGTGGTGTTATCCACACTTATATCATGTGAAACATGATATCTGTTCAAAATCCGACCATGCGATGTAGTCATGGTCAGTATTGACCGATTATAAAGATGGTATAGTTATACTAATACTTAGCAGCGATAGGCAATAGCAGAGTCTCGTGGATTTACAACGAAGCGATGTAGCAGAATCACGTGAGATTCTGACATATTATGCTTATTAAGTAATCAATCGCTTTTTGACTAAATTTTATCGTGACATCCGACATTTCATCAAGCGACTGCAGATCAGCCGATCTTTGCTACTAGCGTATGAATTCCTGTGCCTTGCCGTACTGATCCCTGAAGTAGAAGTGTCTGTTTTTATCGTACAGTATGAGGTCCCCTGGATATAGATGAATATCCCGTTGATCATGAAGTCTTTTCACTTTACTGGCCTCTTGAGCTGGCATTTCTATGGTGTCCCAGTTATTGCGGGCAATCTCTCTAGCTGAACGCTTTGGCCCAAGTAGAGGTTTCCTAATATTGCGTCACCTCCGCCTCCAGTGGACTGACGGATTACACCTTCCCGCACTATAGCCACGGCTCGTTCTCTGGTTGTGTAATAAAAGTAGGTGGAAGGCCCAAAAAGAATTAAACAAATATGTTAATTGTGAAATAATGACAAAAAGAAATAGAAAGTCCATTTTTCACCACAAGGTGCTAGTGAACAAAGTCGACTCTGCATGGCTTGTTATTGTGAACTTTATAATTTAACATTCTATTATTATGAAACACGGTATTTGTCTGTATCCTTCTATTTTTGTGCAAGATAAAGAATATAATTTTTAGAAATCAGGAGGAATGTCAAGATTCTAGCAGACACAAGGCAATTATTTGATTTATTTTATATTTTTTTAAACGTCCTATAAACAGAAAAGGTCATTTTAGGAGGGCATCTCGGTGTATGTGATGTGAGTGTATATGTTGTGTATACTGGTGATGTTGGGGACTGATGCCGACTTTAAAGTGCTATCCCACTGAAGTATACTGCCGACTTTAAAGTGCTATCCCACTGAAGTATACTGCCGACTTTAAAGTGCTATCCCACTGAAGTATACTGCCGACTCTATAGTGCTATCCCACTGAAGTATACTGCCGACTCTATAGTGCTATCCCACTGAAGTATACTGCCGACTTTATAGTGCTATCCCACTGAAGTATACTGCCGACTTGAAAGTGCTATCCCACTGAAGTATACTGCCGACTCTATAGTGCTATATCACTGAAGTATACTGCCGACTTTTAAGTGCTATCCCACTGAAGTATACTGCCGACTCTATAGTGCTATCCCACTGAAGTATAGTGCCGACTTTAAAGTGCTATACCACTGAAGTATACTGCCGACTCTATAGTGCTATCCCACTGAAGTATACTGCCGACTTTATAGTGCTATATCACTGAAGTATACTGCCGACTTTAAAGTGCTATCCCACTGAAGTATACAGCCGACTTTAAAGTGCTATCCCACTTAAGTATGCTGCCGACTCTATAGTGCTATCCCACTGAAGTATACTGCCGACTTTATAGAGCTATCCCACTGAAGTATACTGCCGACTTTTAAGTGCTATCCCACTGAAGTAAACTGCCGACTTTATAGTGCTATACCACTGAAGTATACTGCCGACTCTATAGTGCTATCCCACTGAAGTATACTGCCGATTTTAAAGTGCTATCCCACTGAAGTATACTGCCGACTTGAAAGTGCTATCCCACTGAAGTATACTGCCGACTTTTAAGTGCTATCCCACTGAAGTATACTGCCGACTTTTAAGTGCTATCCAACTGAAGTATACTGCCGACTTTTAAGTGCTATCCCACTGAAGTATACTGCCGACTTTAAAGTGCTATCCAACTGAAGTATACTGCCGACTCTATAGTGCTATACTACTGAAGTATACTGCCGACTTTATAGAGCTATCCCACTGAAGTATACTGCCGACTTTATAGAGCTATCCCACTGAAGTATACTGCCGACTTTATAGTGCTATCCCACTGAAGTATACTGCCGACTTTATAGAGCTATCCCACTGAAGTATACTGCCGACTTTATAGTGCTATCCCACTGAAGTAAACTGCCGACTTTATAGTGCTATCCCACTGAAGTAAACTGCCGACTTTATAGTGCTATCCCACTGAAGTAAACTGCCGACTTTATAGAGCTATCCCACTGAAGTATACTGCCGACTTTATAGTGCTATCCCACAGAAGTAAACTGCCGACTTTATAGTGCTATCCCACTGAAGTATACTGCCGATTTTAAAGTGCTATTCCACTGAAGTATACTGCCGACTCTATAGTGCTATACCACTGAAGTATACTGCCGACTTTATAGAGCTATCCCACTGAAGTAAACTGCCGACTTTATAGAGCTATCCCACTGAAGTATACTGCCGACTTTATAGTGCTATCCCACTGAAGTATACTGCCGACTCTATAGTGCTATACCACTGAAGTATACTGCCGACTTTATAGTGCTATCCCACTGAAGTATACTGCCGACTCTATAGTGCTATACCACTGAAGTATACTGCCGACTTTTAAGTGCTATCCCACTGAAGTATACTGCCGACTTGAAAGTGCTATCCCACTGAAGTATACTGCCGACTTTAAAGTGCTAACCCACTGAAGTATACTGCCGACTTTATAGTGCTATCCCACTGAAGAATACTGCCGACTTTTAAGTGCTATCCCACTGAAGTATACTGCCGACTCAATAGTGCTATCCCACTGAAGTATACTGCCGACTTTTAAGTGCTATCCCACTGAAGTATACTGCCGACTCTATAGTGCTATACTACTGAAGTATACTGCCGACTTTATAGTGCTATCCCACTGAAGTAAACTGCCGACTTTATAGTGCTATCATTGAAGTAAACTGCCGACTTTATAGTGCTATCCCACTGAAGTATACTGCCGACTTTATAGAGCTATCCCACTGAAGTATACTGCCGACTTTATAGTGCTATCCCACTGAAGTAAACTGCCGACTTTATAGTGCTATCCCACTGAAGTATACTGCCGATTTTAAAGTGCTATCCCACTGAAGTATACTGCCGACTCTATAGTGCTATACCACTGAAGTATACTGCCGACTCTATAGTGCTATCCCACTGAAGTATACAGCCGACTTTAAAGTGCTATCCAACTGAAGTATACTGCCGACTCTATAGTGCTATACTACTGAAGTATACTGCCGACTTTATAGTGCTATCCCACTGAAGTAAACTGCCGACTTTATAGTGCTATCCCACTGAAGTATACTGCCGATTTTAAAGTGCTATCCCACTGAAGTATACTGCCGACTTGAAAGTGCTATCCCACTGAAGTATACTGCCGACTTTAAAGTGCTATCCCACTGAAGTATACTGCCGACTTTAAAGTGCTAACCCACTGAAGTATACTGCCGATTTTAAAGTGCTATCCCACTGAAGTATACTGCCGACTTGAAAGTGCTATCCCACTGAAGTATACTGCCGACTTTTAAGTGCTATCCCACTGAAGTATACTGCCGACTTTTAAGTGCTATCCCACTGAAGTATACTGCCGACTTGAAAGTGCTATCCCACTGAAGTATACTGCCGACTTTTAAGTGCTATCCCACTGAAGTATACTGCCGACTTTTAAGTGCTATCCCACTGAAGTATACTGCCGACTCTATAGTGCTTTCCCACTGAAGTATACTGCCGACTTTATAGTGCTATCCCACTGAAGTATACTGCCGACTCTATAGTGCTACTCCGTCGCACGTGCGAGACAAAACCCGCGAGGTCCGCAAAAAAAATGGGTCACTGCAGCATATTCTTTCTGGCACTAGTTTCAAGAACGTTTCTGTTTTTAGGAAACCCCTTAACTTTTAGATCTCCATAGGAAGATAGTACATAAGTTAAGGAAAGTTCCTTAATTTCATATTTCCAGGTGTTTCATGATGTGCCTTGTTACATTCGTGGAGTTGCGTGTGCCAGATATGGATATATTAACATGAGTCATTGATTTTATTTAAATAAAAAATATTGATTTCGATTTTTTACAAGCATTTACACTACTACAGTCATCAAAACCAGCAACAATACCATGCAAACATCTTTACCTGAAATGTGTATGCGAGCTATAACTCAGCTCTTACACGTTTGGTGTATTCAATATTTTTGAGAAGGGGGGGATGACTTTGATTAAAAGGACACGGAATAGCGGCAGCAATAGACTCAACAAAATATCCATCAATAATTTTTCATCACTGGGTTCTGTTTCTTGCATATTTCATCAACTCATTGAAAACAATAAAGGCAGAGATTAGTTGCATACTTTTTATTTGCTTCAATGTTATTACTTATTACTTGTATTACTTGTCTGGAAATGTTTACGACCTCTACTGATTTAGGAAGTATGAGTATTTGTAATATCATCTGCCAAAATAAAACAGAAAGTGTCGGAAATTCAAATTCAAATGTGAAAAAACACACCATCCTAGTACTATCCTTAGACCTGCATCTATAATGTTTTCTAATGACAATTATTGTCTTTATTGTTTTTCTCCTAAACTTAAGAAGAGAATGGGATTGTTTCTAAGTATATATACGTATCTAATTAGTGGAAGTCTCCTGGTCATCTTCAACGGGAAATACTTCCTTTTGTTTGTTTAACATTAGAATATTTCAGTTTTTACTTATATCAATTTTGTCTATGGCGCTAGAAACATAAAACATGAAGTTTCTAAGAAAATACGAAGCTTTTAAAACCCACAAAGATTGAAGCGAAACACAAATAAAGAAGTTACTTCCCTTTGATTGACGTCCTACGTTACATAGTTTGTAGAATGGAAATTAATATTCCATGTCGTTTTATTATCTATTTATTCATATATTTCTCTATTGATTTATTTTCATTTATTTGGTATCGACAATTGTTAAAATAAGAATTCGTCCCAATTTTGTCTTATATGGAACATCAACAAAAATAAAGAAAACCGCGAGAAATATTTAAAAAAAAATGGATTTCATACAGTAGCGATTACTCTAAAATAAAAGGTCATAAACATCCCGTCAATCAAATCAACTATTTTCCAAGATGTCCTATTAAAGTTGTAGTTTAGTGATTAAACAGACTTTAGCGGTAACACATACAAGTTACAAAAAAAATCAGAGAATACCAAAGCGTCAACAAAACCATAATCTAAAAATTGATTAAACTAGAGGCAAAATAGGAACAGTAAGCGTCTTCTGCTTCATCGACGACACCTGCCATGTAAATCTTTATGACATCCAAGTAAACATCAAGTTCTCAGCATACTCAAAAACGTCCATCTTCATATCACTTAAGGATCTTCTCTTGTGAAAAGTCGAAATTTTCTGACAACTAAATTTTTTTCTTGTATGCATTTTTGGTAAAAGGAGTTCATTACTTAGAAGAAAATGCCAAAAGAAATATATGGTAGTGGACTCGTTTTTGTGCTATGCTCGGTCAAAGATACCAAAATGAGCACAACAGGTGATTTATGTGAAAAATGCTGTTTTGGCTAATTGCAGGACAATTTCATTCAATATCTTCCAGGTTTGTGATCAGATATGTACGAATGTTTGCAGAATTGACAAAAATAGTATTTTCGTATTAATAACGGAAGAAAAAGTCTTTCAATTATTTTTTTAGCTCGAAAAAAGCATTTTAGACAAACTTTTTTAGATATTTGGCAGATCAAAAGGAAATGGGTTTTTCATTCAAAAGCAGTCCTAAAAACTGGGGGGTAGCGGGCTTGTTTTTTTTGTCCCATAATCAAATGTGTTAATTTTTACTATTCTTGATTAAAAAATTAAAACTGCTTCAAATATCTTAAAAACATATCCAATTTGTAAAAAAAATATCTTTGTTGCATAATAGTTGCTTTATAATTAACATAAAGAAGTTGTACAGCTAAAAATGAACTTGGCGTAATGAAAAATGGCGACACACTGACGATTTTAAATTATCAATCAAGTACAAAAATCATGAAATTTTGGCCGTTCGTGAAGTGAATGAAATACACAGAAATACTAATTTTCAAAATGGCCGCCATAATAGTCATTTTTTTTAATTCTTCTAAAAAAGTTATACAAATAACAGACATGTAATAATTTTTTGATACATTTTTCAGGTGCATATTTGCTATCGAAATTGATAATAAATTGTTAGATATTACTAATATATCTCACGTGAAATCTAAACGAGATTTGAGCGTGATTGAAACCTCACAAGAGTAGATCCTTAAAAGTTCAAAATATTTCTCAATGAGACAAAGATGGCGACCATAAAAACATTGTGCGTTCAATGAAAATAAAACGATGAATGTTAAAATGTAGAAATACTCCAATGTAAAGAAAATTGTTGATTCTCTGAGCCACCGCACTCCCACTGTCGGCAAACTGGGTTCAAGAAAGAGGAACTGGCTGGTCGCCTGGATATTCCTTTTGATCCGTATCTTTACTCTATAAGTTCGTGAACTTTGTCCGGCCTATCAGTGATAAGGCTTATATTTAACAGGAAGATATCTTAAATATTTGATATCAAAACAGATCAGTTAGAAAGTTTGCGACCTTGAACTTCTTCATCAGTATTTTTACTATTTTTTTTCAACTTAAATATTAAAATCTGTTATTAATTTAACAGAAACCACACACACAAGAAGTTTTACTACAACACACAATTTTCATTTTACACTATCCCAACTTTGACTCCTCACATTTCTATAAGCTCACACAAAATCAAATGTTTTTAACATAATATAATATGCAGCTATCCTTAAAGTATGTTTATGCAAAATATTAGCTATTTCACTGAAAGGCCCCAGAAAGGCCCGAATTGACACCCCTCCTTTTGCCCGTTGGCTATCATGTGTATGGCATTGACATAGCACTTAAAGGCCCAATATACATAACTTTCGACAAAATTTGAAGCAAAAATCAAGCTTAATAATTTTTTTTTTATTTATAGATTTAGTTCAGATTAATTGATATCAGCAATATTCAAGATGAATTCTTACGCGGTTACCGGTACAACAGCAATTGAAACTCGGTATTTGTAAACAAGCGTCCATTTTTAACTGTCTTCTGACTTCGGCTTGTTGTTAAAGTGGGCCCCACCTGAGTTATTTCCAATTCTTCGGATTTTTCTGTCAAGAGTTTCTTACTAGTTACCGCTCAGGTTTACTTTGTTTTAGGCTTATTTTTGCATGTTTATATACTGGATTTTTTTCCAGAATTTTTCAGAATCACGAAAAATTTCCTGAAGTTACGTATATTGGGCCTTTAAGTCTAGCATTAGGAACGGGTTAACTTGTAGAACGACATTTTCAGAATTTTTTCTGTCAGTTGTATGAGCCGTTACAATATTACGCTTTCCTCAAAGATGGCAAGAAATACCAAATGTACACAGTCCTATTGGTATCGTATTTTTAACAATATACAGATCCACATTGACCTTCATTCTGTGTCAGCTGCCAGGTAAGTTCAATCTTGTTGTATATGTAATGTGGGTGATGTGTGTTGGGTGTGTATGTATTGCCGAGGCGGTGGTATGTTCGTGTAATATTCCATGCGATAGATCGGACCCTTATTCCCGATTTAAAGTGCTAGCACACTGAAGTATTATTCCGAAGTCCCACAGCCAGCAGAACACACCGCCCGGTCACATTATACAGACAACGGGAGAATCAGTCGTTCCACTCCCATCTTATGTAACCCAACACTGCCAGATTAATGTTACGTCTTAAAACACAAAACAGTTGTTTCGGGGTTGTTTGGATATGACAGCACCAGAGATCGATTGATTCATTCGTCAAATCATGGATATATGCAATCATCGCATTGACAACTAATACAAATTTAACATTCAAACTAGTGAGTTAGATTCTGTTTGAATAGAACTATACCCGGAATAGGGTTTGAATGGACTTTAAATATAAATAATCTCATTGCGGACGTCTATCGCTGCAAGGTGCAATGAGTTGCAAATGTTCTTTAACAAACTACATTGTCGCTACAGTGTACCATGTCGCCACCAACAATTTTACACAAGCGATTGCTGAGACTTTTTCAGCCAATGTCAGAGGGCATTTCCTCTAGGCAGGACAAATGTTAAAGTGCCTATGTTTTTGGTATGCAAATCAGGATTGATGATGATGCTGTCTTCAAAAACATCAGGTTGTAGTGCTCGAACGTCAACAGAATACTATCAATCGAGACTCCAACGCGATTCTTATTTTTCCTCATTGGTGCCAAATTCGAAGCAACTTGGAAAAAGATTTAAAACCATGCCGAAAGACATTTTGTATATAAAATTGCCCCAGTGCTATCTGTTTTTGTTAAGACGATCATGTTTGTATCTCGAGTCGTTCTTGGCGCGATCTAACATAGCACAGAGGTGAGAGTAAGATTTACATCCCTCACCAGGTTACACTTTAATGGAAAGGAAAAACATCTAAGTAAGTAGAAAAGAACAAACCACCAGCTATAGTTTTTGATCGCTCAGGAGGACAATAACACAAAAACATTTTAGTGCGACGAAATGTAAACCGATTTTAAAATTCAATTGACCTGTTTATGTATATTTTCATAACTACCCGTACACCTGCATATATCAACATTTTAAAAATTGGACATAAACATAATAGGGAAGGAAAAGCTATATGTATTTATTGGAAGCCTTTTTGTGGGCGTGATAGGTGACGACACCTTTATAACGGAATCAGGGGATTGAGTAATCGTTTGTAGCTAGTTTATGACATAAATGTGATTAATGATTAATGTACAACCATAGTGTACTTTAAGGAAAATGTTCCTATTCTACTGGGTCAAATTTAACGACAATTTTATGTGGCAATTACCCGATTTCCCGGTATTCTGGCGTTTTTGCTGCTACTGGCATTACATTGACTATAGATATTCCCTTAGCGTTGAAGATTGCATTACCTGCCTGGCTGACCACCTAAACCAGATTCACTCACCCGTGACGGTCTGTGTCGTATATTTGAAGAGAAATCTTCTGCCTTTTCCAGCCACAAAGAGGTGTTGTGAAGCATGAAATTTGTAAATAACAACTTCTTCGAAAATAAATAATTAGATAATTTTTGCATTTTTGAGTGTATTTTAAACTGTTTGAACTCTCTTTTTAAAATGCCATGGTAATGAGTTGCTCACCTAAACTTACTTTTAGTGGCATACTTTATAAAGATTTCATCGGAAAATACTTATTATTTATGAGTCAGTACACATCTATAATATATTATATTGATAGATTTTAGAAGACATAGCAGCACTTGATAATATTTATTTATTGTTCGTACATGATAACGTATCGGTTTGGACTCGTCTGTTCAAAGCACTGTTAGTTTGGCAAAATAATTCACAATAATATTTAGATATTTTCCAACACATAATAGGTATAGATGTTTAGGTAGTGCTTGTAAGATTGTCATCAATAATGATGTGTGTTATAGGACAATAATTTAATTTTGCCTATTCCCGCAATGTTAAACTTTTTCAGGTTATATCGTATAACCTCAAAAATCAGACAACGCAAAAACTGATGACGTCATATACCGCCATTTTTGGCGCGGTATTTTGTAATCAAACTTCTGATTGGTTGAAGTTGTTTTGCGGTGAAATGTATGCACATGTTTGTGTATTTAGCAAAACCGTTCAATTTTTGTTATTATAAATACGCAATCACTGTATAAGACTTATATGGCTTATATATGTATCTTTAGAAATGAAATTATAAGGAATGACCACAATTTTTTTGAGGGTTTTACGGTATATACCGAAAAAACTGTGTTCACTTTTTTGTAAAGTGCACACATTTTTTTTCGGTATACACCGTATAACCCTAAAAAAAATTGTGGCCATTCCTTAAGTAACTCACAATATTTGTCAAAACGTTCATTGCTTATATTTACATTTTGATAGAATCATTGTGCTATATTTAGTTATTTCGAACCGATTTTTAGCAGCAAATCAAGTTAAGACAGCAATGAAATGATGACGTCACAATAGAGATTGATTAATTCACAATAACAAATGTTTTACAGTCTTGTAACAACATTTGACTTCACTACGCATTACAATGGAAGGACGAAGTGCAAATGTAAATACAACGACCATAACAATATTAGCTAAAACATTCATTGCTTAAGCTAACTCTTTATGACATTATGGCAATTGTGTGCCATAAGACTATACTATGTCACACATGGATGAAATATAAAAACAATATCAGATAGATAAACAACAAACAGGACTTTAATAATCAAAGTCATATAGAAATAAAATTTTCTGGAGTAGAATGCGAGAGTATCTGTAATATGGGCGCCTTGGGAGATCCCTAACCGGAAGCATCATCTTTAGTCTGAAATCAAACAAAATATTATTTATCTCATAATCAGATCGGGCTCTTATAAGGTTTGATTGAATCATGAAAAAATGCATTAAATAAATCTGCTTATATAAAAGATATTGATAGGAACAATGATGGCACCTTTCGTGACAGTTTTGTTTTCTTCTTTGGTCTTAACCGGAAGTGACGTCAAGGACTTGGAGGGGTTGTCGTGGTGGTAGTCGTTGTTGTTGTGGTTGTCGTCGTGGCGGGGGCTTGGTTTATACACGAAGCGTCAACTGAAATACAAGATAACACAATCAGTACCTTTTGTCACATTATACATAGAACATAATTGCTCCGCGAATGAAAAACCTTACGTGGTTATTTGAAAAGTTGAGTGGGTAATTCCGTTTCCATATAAAATGATTGACAACAGAATCACCTCCTTGTATTAAAACACTACCGACTGTTTTTTGGATTTTGATTTTACTAAACATTAATCCGTCAAAGACGACCCCTCTCACCAAATGTAATGAATGATATGGTGTGTTTTATCATAATATGTTTATTTCAAGTTAACTAACAGCGTATGATAGCATATAAAGCAATCATAGGGCTTGATTTCAGGATTGCATCAGCTTTGATCGCATGACATACATTTAGTAGAACTTCACAATCTTATTTTTTTATTATGTAATAAGGTAAGTAAAATCATAATTCTCTGATAACCATAACCACGGTAACATACAATAACAGAGCAACGGGAAAGCAACTAAAATGTCCTTAACATTATCGTTTGTTTCATATCCAGTTTCTCTCATAAATTCCTTAAATACATGTATGGTCATTCTAGAGATGTTGACGATGTGTAAACAATATGCATTAAGATGTTTGAACGTTATTGTTATGTAAAGCCATTGAGAATTTAACTCACCACCAAACTTAATTGTAAATGTGACAATTTTTAATTCTGAAATAGTCCGAAGCTATCTATTCATTTTTTTTAACATAAATAAAAATATAACGAAAATTAAAATGAAACTGTATCTTTCTTAAAAAGACCCTTTGCTTATATAAAGAGTCCTTAACGTCAAGAAATACGATTTATATCCTTTTTCACATGAAAACACCCATTTGTATTATCCTATCACATATCTCCTGATATACGATAAAACATTTGATCGTCCATTCAAAGTTGTTAATCTCTTTAAAAAAGGCTGATTAAAGACGGTGAAAAACCTATGTCATGAGAGATTTTTTTTATTTTAATGCTCAGAAAGTAACTAGGCTAGTATACAGATAGACCATAAGGGCACACTACTTATTTGCTGTACCACAAGTAGATGTCATTTGCTGTACCACTAGTAGATGTTATTTTCTGTACCACTAGTAGATGTTATTTAATGTACGACTAGGAGATGTTATTTGCTGTACCACTAGTAGATGTTATTTGCTGTACCACTAGTAGATGTTATTAGTTGATGTTATTTGCTGTACCACTAGTAGATGTTATTTACTGTACCACTAGTAGATGTTATTTACTGTACCACTAGTAGATTTTATTTGCTGTACCACTAGTAGATGTTATTTGCTGTACCACTAGTAGATGTTATTTGCTGTACCACTAGTAGATGTTATTTGCTGTACCACTAGTAGATGTTATTTACTGTACCACTAGTAGATTTTATTTGCTGTACCACTAGTAGATGTTATTTGCTGTACCAATAGTAGATGTTATTTACTGTACCACTAGTAGATGTTATTTGCTGTACCACTAGTAGATGTTATTTACTGTACCACTAGTAGATGTTTTTTGTTGTACCACTAGTAGATGTTATTTACTGTACCACTAGTAGATGTTATTTGTTGTACCACTAGTAGATGTTATTTGCTGTACCACTAGTAGATGTTATTTACTGTACCACTGGTAGATGTTATTTACTGTACCACTAGTAGATGTTATTTGTTGTACCACTAGTAGATGTTATTTACTGTACCACTAGTAGATGTTATTTACTGTACCACTAGTAGATGTTATTTGTTGTACCACTAGTAGATGTTATTTGCTGTACCACTAGTAGATGTTATTTACTGTACCACTAGTAGATGTTATTTGTTGTACCACTAGTAGATGTTATTTGCTGTACCACTGGTAGATGTTATTTACTGTACCACTAGTAGATGTTATTTACTGTACCACTAGTAGATGTTATTTACTGTACCACTAGTAGATGTTATTTGTTGTACCACTAGTAGATGTTATTTGCTGTACCACTAGTAGAGGTTATTTGCTGTACCACTAGTAGAGGTTTTTTGCTGTACCACTAGTAGATGTTATTTACTGTACCACTAGTAGATGTTATTTGCTGTACCACTAGTAGATGTTATTTACTATACCATTAGTAGTTGTTATTTGCTGTACCACTAGTAGATGTTATTTACTGTACCACTAGTAGATGTTATTTGCTGTACCACTAGTAGATGTTATTTGTTGTACCACTAGTAGATGTTATTTGTTGTACCACTAGTAGATGTTATTTGCTGTACCACTAGTAGATGTTATTTGCTGTACCACTAGTAGATGTTATTTACTGTACCACTAGTAGATGTTATTTGTTGTAAACAAGTCAACATTTAGCGGTTTATTTCGCTGATTTGCAGCAACAGGGCAAGCAGATTAATGTTGAAAATAAGTTGATTCGGTTCGTTTTTTACATAAAGAGTAAAAAAGAGAAATCGAAATTGAGCGTGATTAATTCATGGTTGTCATTAAACATCGTTAAAAAGTATTCGACCTTTCGGAAAAATAAACATAAAGAATAATGCCCCTCCCTAAGACGTGGTCGCATGTCATCAGGTATTTTGCTAATAATGCGACATCAAATTTCAAATGTAGAAATGAAAACAGGCATAAAATTTACTAGGAGTTGAGTATTGAGATGTCAATCACATGCAATCGGGCGTTCCGGTAATTATGTACAAGTAATTTCAAATGTAGAAACTGACATACTAAGCATTTAATGTTTACGTTTCTTATTTATCAATTACATATACTGATAAACATCGACACCTCTAAATCTCCTTTAAGTCGCCAAGCAGTCGGCGAAATGACATTGCCACTGCACATACAACTGTGACATGCAATGTAGATGAATTCAAGTCGTTTTCAAATAATCACTTTATACATGAACTACGAACGGTAAAAAAATCAAGGTGTGACAATAACGTCCTCAAACAAATATATTTAATTATATATAGACTTGTACTTCCAAAAACTTGTTTTTAAAAGGATGACTCACACAACTTCATAATATCTATTTCTCAAAAGATTTTTGATATTTGTACATTCGGATATACTGGATACATATCACAAGTTTATCAACAAAGGATAAACAAACTAATCACACAGGGATTTGAGAGATGCAGGTTGATGAAGACTATGGGCAAGTTTTATGGTCGCCATCTTCATATTCTGTATCTTTGTGTGATATGCAGATGGACATTTTGTTACTTTTCTTATTAGTGTGCTTACTTTTTGTGGTTGACAATGATGACTCGGATCTCATTTTGAGGATTGATGTTTACTTGGATGTGACCGAGAGTTGTATGGCGGGTCTTTCATTTTTTCATATTTTCTTCCAATTTTGATATATTTTGAGTTTGGATAGTGTTTTTTTGTTGGCATTCTCTAATTTATTTAAAAACTATATTAATAACGAAAATTTTTCATAAATGATATAATTTATAGTATGGAATTCAAATCTTGAATATAAATAAGGAGATATTTAAATGCTGCAACATTTGATATGCCTTAGCTTGAACTACACTTTGCTTTAACTTTAACATGTAATAATGGTAACTTGAAAAGCGATACACCAACTTAAAAAAACCCAAACAAATAACTCTGAATCGAATCATCAGTTTTATCATCACTGTACCAATTAGAGAAAAATAGTGAAGTACTATTTCAATAAAGCCAAAAAACAGACACGTGCAGTCATTTTTCTGTGATATTTCCGTGTTACCTGTTAATTAATTAAACTTCATTTGAAAATTTTATTTTAATACAGTTAAATATCTTCACGTGCAATTTTGCATATTTTGTAATAAAAACATTAAATACACTGCAGAGTGATATCTGATAGAAACCCCTACTTTTTGGGGGGAAAAGACAGTTAATGAATACATATGACACATGTTATAAAGAAATGGTGTGCACACCATGTAATAAGCTACTGACAAAACCTATTAATTAACACGTTTTGTAAGTATAAGTATTGCTTATAGAGTAAAATAAAATAAGAGAATACCGAAGCGTCAACATAATCATAATCCAAACTCAAAATCGAATAAACCAGGGGCAAAATTTGAACAAAGGAAAGATTTAAATGGAGACCCTTGCAAAAGTACAAGAGAATAAGACCAGGTGTTCCGGAAGAGTAAGCGTCTTCTGCTTCATCGACGACACCCGCCGTGTAAATCTAGTAAATCTAATGTAGAGGTCAATTTTTCTCTCGAAATGGTATATATGTAATAGCGCTTTGTGGTCTATAAACGTTTACGAATGACATTTGCTTATAGATGTCAATACCAGTACAGTCACGAATGTAGACTATGATAGTTTTATATTCGTCCAAATAAGCTATTCACAAGCACATTCCTCTCTCCGGGTTAATTAACCTCTATTAAACCAATTTCAACTTTTTTTTATATAAAACAAATTTTCCACTACTGCAAACTAACAAGATAACGAGTGATGGTAAGAAAAACATTCTATTTCGTCAACAGTTGGTCTATAAGACTAGATATTAAATAAGGAGTAATAACGAATTATTTATTCCATTACGTGGGTTTATAGAGTTATTATGAACCAAAGAAAGAAAAAGTAAGCATCGCTTAAAAAATCAGAGAATACCAAAGCGTCAACAAAATCATAATCCGAACTCAAAATCGATTAAACTAATAGGAACAAAAGTAGAGGCGAAATAGGAACAAAATAAAAATTTACATGGAGATTCTTTCAAAGCACGAAATAATAAGACCAGGTGTTCCGGAAGAGTAGGCGTTTTCTGCTTCATCGACGACACCCGCAATGTAAATCTTTGTCACATCCAAGTAAACATCAAGGTCTCAAACAGTTTTAAACAAGATACCTGCCTTACACTTTAAGATATTAGATCAAAACTGATGTTGTGGCACATAAAGACAACTTCTTGACAAAAACTTAAACATAGAAAACCTTTGTCAGAAAGCATATAACGCGAACATAGAAAAGAGAATAATTCCTTTAAAGTCTTCATTAAGTACATTGCGCGAATGAAAGGAATTTTTAGTGTCAATATAACACTAACCAACAGCATATGATGCTAATAAATTACATTCGGGAACTACAATAGCGATAAAACTGCTCATCCTAACATACTCAACTAAGCGCTGGTGCTGTATAATGAAATACGGAAAAACCTCATTAATATAAGTCAAGGTAGAAAGCTAAAATATTTGCAAAACTTTGTACACTTTGGGATTCAACACATTAACATAAAGGTCAAATGAATGCAAAAGTCATCCTCGATATCCAGGTGTTACGATCACCTACGCTCTCTACACTCCTGGAATATGTCATGGAAAAAACTGAAGGCACGCTCATGTAAAAATTTCTGATCTGTCGCTGAGCTGTATGCCTGTTCTTTGAAGATTGCAGAGGAGCCGCAACCGACTTCAAAGCTTGTCAATTGTTACCGTTTGTTACCACGAGTTCATCGAAAGGTCGAACCAGTCTTCTTGCCTCATCAACAAGGAGCACACGGAGCATTCAGATTTTGCCGTGACATCTTTCAGGGGTGTAGAGAGCGTACGTGATCGTAACCCCTGGATATCAAGGATGTGCAAAACTATGTCTAAAATATTCCGAATCTGTTGAAATATACAACAAGGATAAGAGTGTCTAATAAAACTATTTGTATACAAGGGTTAACTATTTACGACTTTTGATTGAGCCAAGGTAGGTTCTAGACCCGAGGGTCTGGAATCGCGGTCCAGACTTTGTCAAAGGAATTTATACCAATCATAATACCATATATCATTATTTGGTTTTCTCCAAGTTGTCATCGTGAAGGTATACAAATCACCTGTAATTACAGCCTATAAAACTGTAATATTAGAATATCGAAGCGTTAACAAAATCAACATCCAAACTCAAAATCAATTTAACCAGGGGCAAAATATTTACAAAGGAAAGATGTACATGGAAACCCTTGAAAAAGTACAAGAGAAAAGGATAAGTGTCTTCTGCTTCAATTCATGTATGTAGAACAGTATTCATGGTTACTTAGCATTCCGTAAAATACGAACAATTCTTACACCTGAATTGAAGTATACCTCCACGAAATCAGACATTATAATAGACTAAGTAGCCAGGTTATCTGACGGTTATGTCCGGCAATGGTTTGTTGGAGTAGTAATTCTTCACTTTACACCTATCCATACAGCGACTTACATCTTGTTTTATATATATTTGCGTCGATCTGACTGATCGAAAATAAGGTACTATACATAATTCACACGACACATAGATATCTGTAATTTGTTGTAATACATATGAAATCACGACACAGATATCTGTATTTGTCGTAATAAATATGAAATATTTATGATTGCTTTTGTTCATAACGAAAAATAATTATGTACATGAACTGAGTCGTATATATCTCATTTGACCGACTAGTGAAACACTTTTTGTAAATATTTCAATTTCCTACTTTGAAACTTAGAAAGCAAGAGTCAATCACATATTTACAAAGTACTTTGGAGAGACAATGTACTGTACAATACTTTTTCTATCCAAAACCATTTATCTATTCATGTTATTCACCACGATTCCTGACGATATATATATGAAATATGACTTTGCTTTACTGCGCTGAACGAATGCAAACCTTCACGTCATGTAAAGATGATAAAAATGGGTGACGCAAATTCTATGACTTTGTTTACAGTTTGACGTAAGGTATAATTATTTTCAGAAATTTCGGCGTTGGAACTATGATCTGGAGTTTGAAAATCCGTCTTTGTTGGTATGGTATGACTTTTCTCTTTGTGATTTATTGAGTATTTACCGTTATAGTAATGAAGTTAATTATTTTTGAGCCACCATGTAATTACTGCATTGGTGTATCTCTGTTTCGTATCACAAAACCTGACCTTTTAGAATTTGACCCATCCTTTTTCTGTCAAGCGTGAGAAAAGAGAATTGCCAGTCACAACTCACTGGACATGACAACATTTGAAGACGAAAAGTTCGGTTCAAGTTTCACTTCAATAAAATATCTGGACTTTAAGGAAATTTGTCGAATTCTCTGTTGGAATACGATATGTAAATTAGGCAGTGTATGAACTTAAGTACGACAACGCCGTGGACATAGTGTAGTGTACCGGTGTGTAAGATGACAGGACAAGATAGCCACATTTCACAAAAGTGTTTGACAAGGTAATCACAATGAATGTACTTTCCTTTCTTTATCAATTTGTTGATTTCGCATGGCTATTAACGTTATGAGTGACTCACTTTTCTCTGCTTCTTTTCATTTTCGTGTCAAATGATAGAAAACATTTTAATACTAAGTTTAATATCAAATAATCTGTATATATGTATATATTTTCATGATATGATTGTGTTTACCTCGGAGGTTTATGTGAATGATTCGCGGTGTTATGAACAACATTTTAGATACAATGTATAACTTCAGAATTTAAAACGCATTCTCGTGCAACGTTTGTATTGAAATGCTAAAGTGTTTATTTGCATAAACTTAGCGAAAGCTCATAACTGACAAAATAAATCATCATTAAAAAATCTTTATGTTATTTTGATTTTACAAAGCTCTTGTTTCGATTTGAAGAAGAGCTATATTTTATAATTTAACTACTCATAAACAGCCGGTAATTATAGCCCATTATAAATATTATTACTAGTCTAATGGACTCCATAATTTAGGTGTGCTATGACCATTATAACAAGCATGAGTGATGTTTATTCGTCGTCCCGCTATGATTACATTCAAGGTATAAATCGGTAATGTTATTGATGTACAGTATCACGATTGTCAGCTTTGCTATCAATTGAAAATCGTTGATCTTTCAAGAGATGTGTTATGTAGTATGAAATACCATTCCCAATGATAAATTTTCAATGCATTACCCCGGTACTAAATAGCTATTTTACTAATTTACTAACAGTATTACCAATTAACTATGCAAATTACTATTTGTTAATTTTTTAAAATGATGTTATAAAGAAGATAATAGCTGGCCTTTTTTTCATTTAATAATTTTTCATATCATACAGACATCTGTATTAAAGATAGACTGACGACTCCATTTTCCTTTTAGCGATAAGACAAACATCAAGATACTTTACATGGTTGATATGTTTCATTATTAATAAATTAATAAATAAATAAACCTCGATATAATGTTCATTGACTCATTTTATTAATTTCCTTTTTTGTTCTGAATGTAAAATAAACCTTTTAATAGCACTAATATCCATATTAACAAATACTAGCTGTGTATTCAAGAGTCTACGAAAAATGGTTTCAATGCCTTTCAAAGGAGATTTCGTTGATTTATTCTCTAATTAATTTACGATTTTGATACAACTGATACATCAGCTAATGAAATAGTATAAAAGTTACAAATGAATATTCAAATTTAGAGAAAAATAAATTAATTAATGGAATACTGGCATATCAATCATTCTAGCACGTAATATGTAGTTAAAGTTTATAATTTTACACTGAATGCTCTTCTTATATGACATGATCAGGACAGTTACATGAAGAGTCGTCCGTTCTTATGATGTTCAGAAAATGAAAAGACAGCCAAGACTTGTCGTTCAGGAAAATCTCCTATGAACTAAGTTGACTTATATTGATATTATTTTCTCTCTTGACATTTTAATGCTAAACGATTACACCCTTAACGTTTTATCATAAAACCGCAATTCTTCATAGCGGAAAATAATTACAAAAAGAATCTTAAAAATGTTGGCATACTATGGAATTCTGAGGTAAAACATTCACATATATTTAATAACTTCATAATGATACCCACAAGTATGTCAAAGAGAAAATAAAACCTGTTTTCTACCTGAAACCAAACCCAACACGAGAAAATTCATAACACTTAATTTCCCCCTTTTTATCAGTTGTTCCGTGTCCTAGCTAATAGAAAATAGTAAGATCATTATCAAGAGTGATGAAAATATTATATTTCAGTTTTTTTCTCTTACGAATCCATAAAAGCACATTTCTTATTTATCTTAAATCTGAAAACGAATATAGAACAAATGAATTAAATATATTCCTTACCTGTCGAAACGCAAAACAAAACAAGTATGCAGATGAGAACAAAACAAAGAATCCACAGATTGAGCTGTCGTGACATATTGCCAGTCTAGAGGTGTTCTCCGGAGAAATGTCAACACTACCCGTAAATACTCTCGTGTAGGTACGTGTGTCCAATAGGGTGGGGGATCATTAATCTAGCGGAGATCTATACTCTGTCTACTTTTTAAGTCTATGTCACATGACGTATATTAGTGAATCAACTGCCAAATTAACACGTCGTGCCAACCAGGGCGAAGTCAATGACGGGAGATGTGTGTGAGCTACCGGGGGTTGTACGTGTGCCATACACTTACTATACATGTACGTTAATGTACGTATAGGTTCGCACTAATACGTCAATATAGGCAACTCCTTTTTTACTATAGAAGTGTGTTATATATACTATACTAGTTAATATAGGATACTGTGTTTCGTTCCTATTTGCCTCTAGTTTAATAGAGTTCGGATTACGGTTTTGTTGACGCATTGGTATTCTCTGATTGTTTTTCTCTCCTATTTTGCCATCTTGGATAAGGTTTTCCCCATGAAAGAAAAGCTATGTAAGAAAACATTGACTTATACGGCGTATGACCCGAGATGACATATCCAATGACTCAATATATTGATTCGACGTCACAAATTTGGAAAGATGAGATTATTATTATTTTTTCATTTATTTTTTGCAAAAAACCCATGTTCTCCATGAAAGGGTATGCTGAAATTCGCAGACTGGATCGTTTTTGCAAAAATAGAAGGGAAAAAATATATCTTCAACATGGAAGCCAGTCAACAATTATGTATTAGGTTTCATTGTTTTAGAGCTTATGCGGGATATTGAATATGAGCAAAAATACTCAGATAGATCAGGGTGTAAAATAGGGATATTCCACCCGCATGAATTAGGAAATCCCTCGGGTGGAATTCCTCTCTTCTACATTCTGGTCCTGAATAGTCTTTTAGTCATACTTCAATATAGTCAATATAGGGAAATGTGCTATAGCTACCGAATGTGTGTCACATAATTTATAAAGAAATTACATGGTACTGTGTTTGCGCTATTTAATGTTCGCTATGTACTATACTTACTAAGTCAATATGGGGTAAGCTTTTGAACAACAAAATGTGTGGCATATGCTATTCTCACTTAGTCAATATAGGGCACTGTACTTAAAAGATGGCGTAAACACACATAGGTTGCACCCTTTAAATTTAGTAATGGATACAGTATGCCAAAAAGTGAATTAAACTGAATCATACAACTGTTTCGTCCTCCTAGGACTCTTCAGTTATGCTAGGGGCCAAAAGGTGGGAATCTAAGATTTCTAAACTAATGTAGAAACAGAGGGGTCAGGTGCATAAAACCCATTTAATTTATGAATTTAAAAGTAAATAATTTCAAGTCGTGTACTACGAAAATGTGTATATTATGTACAGTGCCACTACTAAAATAAGACAACTGTGGCAATGGAGGAAAAATGTTTAAATATCAATGGCTATAGAAGTAAAAAAAATAATGCTGATAGAAACATCTTTATATTATACGAATTGTTTAATAAAATGTTCAAATAATAAGAAACAAAAATATGTTTTATAATGGGGTTTATACCAAAAGAAAAGAACTGTTTAATTTTATGAAATTTAATTAAATAAATTAAAAGAAAATACTAAAAACAAAAATAAGGAATGCCAATATAAGTACAGCTGACCGGTTCATCATCCGTAGTTGTTAGGCCAACAAGCTACACCAAGATGGGGAAGAGTATATAATTCCGTAAAGGTATCTCCTCTTTTGTCTACAATCATGCCTAACAAGCACCAAATCACTTTCCTCGCAGCATCCTGCCTGGTACATGTATACGGTCATGTGGCTATCTGGTTGAGGAGTCGGTCCTTCATATTTCGTGAATATCCTTCCATTCAGTACATATTTCACATCTTACCTGTTGCTACGGAAGGATATCTCACTTAATATGTTTTTTGCTGTAATAGCTGAGTATGTTTTGTTTAATTTTATTTGTGTATTTTGAACCCTTGTAACATATTTATTATGTATTGTACGCAACTTGCTTCTGGTCATTCGTTTAGTTTAAACTTGATTTATAGAATTAAACAAGCGGAATGTATAGATATTGACAATTTTGTTATCCAATTTCTTCATGATCTTCTTTCAATCATTTTTATTGTGTTTTGGTCCATCCCATTTTCGGTAGTCACACACTGTAAGAGTTGTCAAGTAAGAAAATATCCCTGGTGTAAAAAGTACATACAAAAAAGTACATACAGATAATATTCCAAGAGCAGACGACAATGGCGGCAGCATGGGCCTGTCTTACTGATTGTCCTAGCTGATAGGCATTGCTTTGTTGTGATAATTGTAAGGTTATGAATTTAACGATCTGTATAAAGTTTTCTCGGTGACATCAGAAAAACAAAAATGTACATCACCTTAAAAACTTGTAAGCTTTATACATTTTTTTAATAAAAAATGATAATACATTTGAAAACAGTTTTCATAGCATTAGAATTAAGATGAAATGTATTTGTTTACTTTACCGTGCCCCGGATTAACAAATTTTGCATTATGAGATAAACTAGTTTCAGATACGTCCCTGGGAATGTGAACTACAGCTAACAATGATTTTTACTCTGATGATATTAAAGTACTGTAATATATACTCTTTAATAATTCCAAGCTCTTAGCATAAACGTGAACATCAAACAGATTCGTGTAACAGATGCACATATACATATCTATAAGGTGCACATTAAAATAAACTCATAAACACGATAACATTAAATTTCATTAAATAGCATCTTTATTTAAATCTCTTCTTCAGTGACGCAGCATATCTTCAGGGGAAAGTGAAAATATCACACAATATAAAATTATAATTTGTCATACAATATTATATCTTATCACCTGTCGTCACAACCGAACCATGTAGAACGGACTGTAGTCTCCACCCAGTCAGCTTATGGAAAATATGACAAATTGGATGCACTTTATTGATATAATATAAATAATAAAATATGAATATTAAGTTTTATATACATGTAGTGCTCCTCTATTTCAATATTGACGCAATAGCAGAGACGTTAGATTCCAGTAAACATGAATATGGTATCCATTATTCTGACAGTGACAAGGTTTGAAATATAATGTACAACAGAAATTGCTAAATACAATTGTACATACTTTAGTATACGCTAAAATATGAATATGAAATCTTTAATACATTTATCAATATTTAACAATTTACAAATAAAACATTGGGCAATCTTCCGTGTATTGTCACGGGATATATTTCCATTCTACAATGAATTTGCACAAATCGAAAAATGGGAAATGAAGTATGTGGCTGCACAAATTATAAACGAAGTAATAATTGTGGCAGACATACAAAAACTGTAGAATTTAAGTACATAGTTTAGGAAGGGCGAGAAACACAATAGCCTACCCTTACTAAAAGTTTCTGTGAATTGAAAAGTATTCATTATGTGATATTTAAGAGGTCGCCGGTACCCTATCATTATCGGAAATGACTTGCGGTGGTCGTCCGATTCTAAACCAGAGCAATATATGATATATTCCTTTTCTCGCTTCCCCGCTCACAATTATCCCGCTAAAGTACCCATGAACTCTTATCAGGCCTTAAGAACTATAAAAAATATACCTCACATAGTTATTGTCGCCGATTAAGCGGCCAGAAAGATATTCCTTGAAATGGTATCCGCCAACTTAGTCACTTTGAAAGTAAACAAGGCAATGATCCTCTTTAGATCATCGTTTCAATGAAAGTTGTAAATTTACAAAGAGTTTCTCATAAAACCCTGAATTATACGAAGCTGGTACGATTAAGTTTCCGATAAACATCTTATCTTACTCGAATATACATCATACCCGGTTAATTTAAAGGGAGGATCGACCTTTTTATTTCTATACTCTCCGATTCATGGATATTTTATCTCAATATATGGTAATATTTGTTAAGTGTGTTTACAAACATGGGCGACGTGAAGCGGGATAAAGATTAGTGTTACACACATAACTGATACTTCCACGGGGAAAACACGCCCATTTATTATCTTAAATATTTTTTAATTCAATTCCGACTATTATAAATTAATTGTTCAGATTCCAGGTAATTGCTAGTATGTGATTATATAAAAACAAAACCCGGCTCGTTTGTTCAAACTTTGCTTGATCAAAAACTTGAAAAATGAATTAATGTAGATATACATTAATTTAATATGGAAAAGAAGGATTGTTTGGCATTTAAATAAAGCTATGAGATATGGTAATTCTTTCTTTTTTATTTTCAGATAATGGTGTTAATGCTTTGAAAACGACAAGCACATTGTTTGCTAGCTTCACATGTAATAAAAGCACTAAAATAAATAGATAAATAAATGGTCACGCTTTGAGTTATTAATTCAAACACATTATTTTGATACATTTACAGAAAAAAACCCACCAAATCTTAAAACAAAAACCAATTCATATAACAAATCGTGATGAATAATTTGTTTTATTTTAATAGAGATGCTTGGAATTCGAGAGAAGCAGGTTGATCAGAACTATGGGTTAGTTTAATAGTCGCCATCTTTGTCTCAATGAAAAACCTATTCTGTATCTTTGTGTGAAATGAAGATGGACGTTAGTATGCTTACTTGATTGACAACGACTCGGTTCTCATTTCGAGGATTTGATGTTTACTTGGATGTGACCAAGATTTACATAGTGGGTGTCGTCGATGAAGCGGAAGACGCTTACTCTTCCGGAACATCTGGTCTTATTCTTTTGTATTTTTACAAGGGTCTCCATGCAGATCTTTCATTTTTCCGTATTTTGCTCTTAGTTTAATCGATTTTGAGTTCGGATTGTGGTTTTGTTGACGCTTCGGTATTCTCTATTTTTTTCTGTAACATTACTTTAAAGGCCCAATATACGTAACTTTCGACAACATTTGAAGCAAAAATCAAGCCTAATAATTTTTTATATTTATAGATTTAGTTCAGATTAATTGATGTCAGCAATATTCAAGATGAATTCTTACGCGGTTACCGGTACAGCAGCAATTGAAACTCGGTATTCGTAAACACGCGTCCATTTTTAACTATCTTCTGACTTCGGCTTGTTGTTGAAGTTGGGCCCACCTGAGTTATTTCCATTCTTCGGATTTTTCTCTCAAGAGTTTCTAATTAGTTACCGCTCAGGTTTACTTTGTTTTAGGCTTATTTTTGCGTGTATATCAGCTGAGTTTTTTTCAGAATTTTTCAGAATCACGAAAAATTTCCTGAAGTTACGTATATTGGGCCTTTAAAGACAAAGGCAATTTTTGGCAATGAACAGCTTTCAGTTGGCATTCAACAACAATATACATGCCAACTAGATAGTGACAAATTGGAACATAGATGCTGAGGTAGCTGTGTATATTCATTTCTAGTAAAACTTTGAAATAAGTACCCGTTACTCGAACACAAAGGTATTACCACCAGGGCAAAATCCGAGTAAAGGCAGGATTTTGGCGGAGGCCATGGAACGAGGACAACAAGAATAAGATCGGCAGCTCTTGAAAGATATTGAAAATGAAAATAGGAGTATTGTGGTCAACTGTTTCTGGTTTATCGAAGGCATCCGCTTTATAAATCTGATATAAGTCCAAATTATAATGAAAAAATGAGTATTGTAAACAAAACACAAATACAATGTACCTATAGTTTGAAATGTTGTAATGAAATCTTATTTTGTCAATGGTTAGGAAAAATAGATGGAGAGACATTGTGCCAAATACTGTTTTCAATGCTTACATTTGACTTTTTGATCGTTTGATATGATTAAAGTTTGTTACAAGAAATGTGGTTTGAGCACATACATTGTAATAAATTATTGAGCATGAAAACGGTTTCATGAATACGGACTCAGTGGATTGTGAAAATGTACACGAGCAAAGCATTTTTATAATCTAGAAATCAAAATGCTGTTCCGTCCTTCTAAGCTTCGTCAATGATGGTAATCAAGGGCTAAACAAGGGAAGTTTAGGAGGTGGCTGAGGAGAGCTGTTCGAAAAAAAGTGTCTAATATAGATGGCCATATAATTTAAACAAGTACAAAAAGGGTTTACAAAATCATCGACAATTTATTCCCTTCTGCTTCTACATTAGTTTAGAAATTTTGGATTCTACCTTTTGGCCCCTAGCGTCACTAAAGAGTCCTACGAGGACGAAACAGTTTTGGATTCCCACTCTTTGGCCCCTGGCATCACTGAAGAGTCCTAGGAGGACGAAACAGCTGTATGATGCAGTTTAATTCATTTTTTCGGCATACTGTATCTTTTACCATTTAAGAGGTGCAGCATATGTGTGAGTTACGTGACCTTAACGCAATTGCACGGCTCCAATTCGCTGTACAGATATAAAATGTTGCAGTTAGACTTTCTTTAGAAATATGAAAAAACCGAATATTCGACAACGTTTACACTTGATCAGAACTATGAGCAAGTTTTCTTGTCGCCATTTTTTCCTCATTGAGAAATATTTTGTATCTTTGTATAATATGAAGACGGACGTCTTTGAGTATGCTTATTAGTGTGCGTACTTACTGTGATTGACAATGTTGCCTCGATTCTCATTTCGAGGACATGATATTTACTTTTGATATGACCAAGATTTATCTGGCGGGTGTCGTCGATGAAGCAGAAGACGGTTATTCTTCCGGAACACCTGGTCGTATTATCCTGTACTTTTACAAGTGTCTCCAAGTTAATTTTTCTTTTTTTTTTTTCATATTTGCCCGTAGTTTAATCGATTTTAAGTTTTTTTGACGTCATTATTCTCTAATAATTGTTTTCATAGTAATATATTTTAAGCAAAAATGTATCATTGAAACGTGTTAAAATAGTTTCTTTTTTTTCTATAGATTATGAAGAATGTGTTGGGAGGAGGAGTGTCTTGCAATTAGGTCATTAGTTACAACTATTTCTCCTTGCAATTAGTATTTTCAGACTTGGGTTATTTAGGCAGTATTTGCAGGCGTGGGACACGTACAATTACATGCTCTTCATGCTGATCAGTAAAACGGGTTTGGTTATTGTTTTTTAGTATCGTAGTACAGGGTTTATACCTTTGTTTTCATTTTGAATTCAAGTTGTTTATTTTTTTTTAAATGATGGACCAGATGGTTATAACCAACTCTAAAAGTGTAAGTAAAGTAATGCGAACTGTATTCCTTTGTTTTCATTTTGAATTCAAGCTGTATATTCTTTTTTAATGGTAAACTAGCTAATATATGACTAACTCTGAAGTTGTAAGTAACGTTATACACAATGTATACATGTACCTTTGTCTTCATTTCGATTTCAATGTGTTTATTCATTTTTAAATGATGGACGAGAAGAATTTAACCAGCTCTGGAAGTGTAAGTCATTCAATATGCTACCGTTTTGTTGTTTGCCATAATACTCCCGACATCTATCCCCTTCTCGACAAATTAAGCTTTCACAACTAAAAAGCCCAATCTAAATGAAAATCGTGACAATAGAAAAGAAACGCTTTCTCGCTGGCTGTTACCACAGTTTAGATAATACATCTACATAGCTCTTCATACTTTCGCCGAGAGATACATAATTGTCGCATATATGGTAAAGGGACTAGGGTACCTTATTGCTGCCGTGATTTATCGTCACTAATATATATGAGCTGCATGCTACGCATCACAGCCTCCTGAGATATGCTAACGAGTATGCTAATTAGGGTGATTGATTATTAAGATAGACATATGCTGCAATAGATTACCTCTGTAAGTGGGCACCTGTTCGGGTAACTGACGTCCAAACAAAAACCAAGCTCGTTTCGAAACCCTAACTGGAATCGTAAAGCATCCTATAATTGACTGTACTTCCATACGTAAAGCCTTGTTTGACAGGTTTTACGACGAATAATTTGTTTTTACAGAGTTTACCACGGTCAAACACATATTGGGTTAGCTTACTGCAATTTGGCGACCCGTCACTCTTATGAAGTTACATATCTGGAGCTGTCTTTTTTTTTTTTTAATTTAAAAGTTTGCCAATAAATCTATGTTTTCCAAATAATTGTATATACATCTTAAATGTACATACCGTTTCACAAGTTAAGATATTAACCGACAAACCCGAAAATTGCAAAAAAACTGAAACACTTTACATTTCAAACGGTTTAAACTAATTTGGAAATGCTGGCCAACCTGTTTCTTTCTCACTCGGGAATTCTTTTGAAAGTATACGTATCTGTTTATTACATACATTATGAGTTCATTTTTTTCAAAATTAATAAATTAATTAACAAATGAAGATGTGTTTTGATTTAAAATTTATAATTTCCTCCGCCGCTTTGTCTTTTCTTGATTAGAGGTTGTTTGAAGTTAACTGTGGGTTACAATGTTACCAAAACGACGTGAATCATTGCCACATCTTGGTTGTCCGTTATTTTCTCACTTTACACAGCATTTACATCACACCAACATAGAGCATTTACATCACACCAATGCAGTATTTACATCACACCAACACTCAGTATTTACATCACACCAACACTCAGTATTTACATCACACCAACACTCAGTATTTACATCACACCAACACTCAGTATTTACATCACACCAACACTCAGTATTTACATCACACCAACACACAGTATTTACATCACACCAACACTCAGTATTTACATCACACCAACACACAGTATTTACTCACACCAACACACAGTATTTACATCACACTAACACACAGTATTTACATCACACCAACACTCAGTATTTACATCACACCAACACACAGTATTTACATCACACCAACACTCAGTATTTACATCACACCAACACACAGTATTTACTCACACCAAAACACAGTATTTACATCACACCAACACACAGTATTTACTCACACCAACACACAGTATTTACATCACATCAACACACAGTATTTACACCACACTAACACACAGTATTTACATCACACTAACACACAGTATTTACATCACACTAACACACAGTATTTACATCACACCAACACACAGTATTTACATCACACTAACACACAGTATTTACATCACACTAACACACAGTATTTACATCACACTAACACACAGTATTTACATCACACCAACACACCATTTACATCACACCAACACACAGCATTTACTTCACACCAACACACACCATTTATATCACACCAACACACACCATTTACATCACATCAACACACCATTTACATCACACTAACACACAGCATTTACATCACACCAACACACAGTATTTACATCACACCAACACACACCATTTACATCACACCAACACACACCATTTACATCACACCAACATACACCATTTACATCACACCAACACACAGCATTTACATCACACCAACATACACCATTTACATCACACCAACACACAGTATTTACATCACACCAACACACACCATTTACATCACACCAACAAACACCATTAACATCACATCAACACACAGCATTTACATCACACCAGCACACAGTAGTTACATCACACCAACACACACCATTTACATCATACCAACACACACCATTTACATCACATCAACACACAGCATTTACATCACACCAACACACAGTATTTACATCACACCAACATACAGCATTTACATCACACCAACATACACCATTAACATCACATCAACACACAGCATTTACATCACACCAACACACAGCATTTACATCACACCAACACACAGCATTTACATCACACCAACACACAGCATTTACATCACACTAACATACACCATTTACATCACACCAACACACAGCATTTACATCACACCAACATACACCATTTACATCACACCAACACACAGCATTTACATCACACCAACATACACCATTTACATCACACCAACACACAGTATTTACATCACACTAACGTACAATATTTACATCACACCAACACACAGTATTTACATCACACCAACATACACCATTTACATCACACCAACATACACCATTTGCATCACGCCAACACACAGCATTTACATCACACCAACAAACACCATTTACATCACACCAACATACATCATTTACATCACACCAACACATAGCATTTACATCACACCAACACACAGCATTTACATCATACTAACGCAATATTTACATCACACCAACACACAGTATTTACATCACACCAACACACACCATTTACATCACAACAACACACAGCATTTACATCACACTAACACACAGCATTTACATCACACCAACACAGAGCATTTACATCACACCAACACACAGCATTTACATCACACTAACACACAGCATTTACATCATACTAACGCAATATTTACATCACAACAACACACAGCATTTACATCACACCAACACACAGCATTTACATCACACTAACACACAGCATTTACATCACACCAACACACGACATTTACATCACACCAACACACACCATTTACATCACACCAACACACACCATTTACATCACACCAACATACACCATTTGCATCACACCAACATACACCATTTACATCACACCAACATACACCATTTACATCACACCAACACAATGTAAAAAACATTAGAGAATACCAAAGCGTATACCAAATCAAAATCTCAAACTCAAAATTGTTTAAGGACTTCACCTTACTCAATATTAGCCTTAATAAAGGATAATTTTTTGTTGTTTTTCTAAAGAGTAGAACTCTCTTAGACAATGAATGAGTAATTTCTGAACACAAGTCCTCTCAGTAAGCAAAGAGAAGTGCTTCTTTCTGTGATTAAAAACAACCTCTGGTGTTCGACAAGGCTCTCCAATGTCAGTCGCACTATTTTAGAATAATTTTCAAAGTTTCGCCATAAATGAAAAATTACGTGGATCTTCACCTAACCAGAACTTGACCTGCATTTTATCATCACACAACTACAGATCAAATCACAGTACAATATTTCAATCTATTTAAGAGTGAATGAGCAGAAACAAAATACTGATGGAATGATGACAATGGGCATCACTACATGTATATGCCCCTTCCATTTCATGGAATGTATATTTATAAAATAGTTCAGACTTAGACAATTACACATACGTAAATATAAACATATTATGTTTGTTATTTGAGTGTTGACACAAGGAGAATGTGTCATTTTCTGATTCACTATTCAAGTTACATCCATCCACACCTGTTAACATATTCTTTTAGAATCACATTTACCTGTTTTGATATCTTTCACAGATGACTGATTGCCAAGCAGGTGTGTATACTTTTCTGCCTTGTAGTAACTCTACTACAGGTAATTATCACTGAAAGCAGTATTTCAAGCAAAGTTCTTTCCTCCAGTTCATTTCCAGGAAAACATTAAAGAAAATTTTATTATCAAATCACATATCATATTTTACGATCATCTTCTTTGCAGAAACGTATATAACATATGTACATGTATTATACCTCTCTGTTCTTTGCAAGACAAAGGAAGTATCTTGTAATGAATACAAAAAGTGGTTGAATGTATTTTTTCCTTCAAATTGAAATATTAATATTATTAATAATTCTTCCTATTCTCCACCACTAAAACCTGACACTAACTTAAACGACCATAGTTGTTAATATTTTACAAATTAATTAAAGCCCTAGGCCTGATGATCTTTCTATCCATGTAGAGAAATAAAGGCTGTAGTACCTCCCAGTCTGGAGAAAAAGATTTCTTAAATTTAGGATAATTTTCCCTTTGGAGCCCAGCCCTGGCCCCTGGGGGTAGGGGCAATAATCAAAATTTTACAAATCTGTATCCTCGTCAACTAAGGATCATTTTGGCCAAGTTTGAAAAGATTCCATCCACCGGTTCTGGAGAAGAAGTCAACAAAAAAAAAGTTTATGCACATTGCAAGACGCACGACAACGGACCGAAGGGAATAGTTCACTTGAGACTTCATCTTAGGTGACCTAAAAACACAAACCAAATGCAGAAAAAGAAGTTTTCTATGTACAACTCTCAGTGGTGTGCATATAAGAATCCTTAAATAAAACGGGAAATATCCAAAACACAAAGTACATATGTAGGTCAAAAGTACAATTCTGTAGTCCCAAATCTGAGATAACACTCAGACTGTGTCATAAAGAACCTGATTTAAGGGGTTAAAGCCCAGCTTGTTGTGAAGGATTCTATCATTAGTGCAATTTACCTGTCATCTGCTTAATTTGAAATGACAAATAGGTGCTTAGCACCATCAGGTAATATCCTAAGGCTTTGTATAATTCTTATCTATGTATACACATCTGTCAAAATCTTCCTCCGATACAAATCTAATAACCTATGAATACTAGAAAACTTAACTTTTAAAACCACTTTTTTTTGCAATTATTTCAATAGGGATTCAACAATTGCTTTAAACGACTGGAGCGCCGGTTGGCAATGTGGGAATACACTGAAAAAATACACAATATTGCACTTGTGTATTGTGAATTTCTTAATAAATCTTTTTAAATGTTTGACAAGTTTCATGTTCCACTGAAACCTTGAAATAGCCATTTATGGAGTGCATGTCATGTGTCAGAAATATACAAGATCAATTAAAAAAACAATCTGTCTTTGATTTCTGACATCATGTGTCATCTGTAAAATAGAATTTTGATTTGTGATCAATTTTCACCGACACCACGATCTCACATACAATTTGTACCTGAATGGTAACAATTATAGCTGTCAAAACAATTTCACTTAGGCCCAGCACAACTCGCCCATTTAAATAATTTTCTAAACAGAATCTTTGTTAAATGCTTTACTCGCCTCCAGAAGAAATAATATCAAATTTGCTTTAAGCGCAAACATGTTCATAAACTTTTGTTGCTGACAAGATAACTCTATGGTATAAGGGATTACATTTTTTGGCAAATTAGAAAATTAATAAAAAAAAAAAATCAAGAGGCCCAGGGGTTTCATAGCACACGCGGTACCAGTATTTCATTTTCAATTTAGTTAAATTTTGCACAGAGAAGGGACACAAATTTTTGTTTGAAAAACACTTTCCACAAGCTACTCTGGATTATTGTAAAATAACTCCATTTAAACAATAAAATATTCTGTCATACAATGTTCATTAATTTTCTTTTTGTGGTTTTCATGCCATGTTAAATTCATTCCAGAATAAAAATTATATACAATAAAATTGTTGATTTAGTACATGTAGTACCTACACATCTGAATTCATAATTGAAACAAGTTGACACTTTTGAAACTACTTTTAACCAAGTTTCTTTTGCTTGCTAATTATTTTTGTGAATTTCAAGATAAAAAAATTGCAAAAGTAAATTGTCGTAAAAGTATGTATTATAGTTATTTTCCAGTACAGGAGCAGAATTACACTGGACTCTCTTACAGTAGTATTCTACAATTTGTGTTTAAAGTTCATTTCTAGTTATCATGGATGC
Source organism: Mimachlamys varia (assembly GCA_947623455.1). Lineage (NCBI taxonomy): Eukaryota > Metazoa > Mollusca > Bivalvia > Pectinida > Pectinidae > Mimachlamys > Mimachlamys varia. The sequence goes on along the minus strand of OX392531.1, from coordinate 14,327,273 downwards.
CTTATAATTACATAAAATGTCCTGTGATTTCGATATTTCATCTAATCTATTTTTGAAAATGTATATATTCTGAGCAGTTACAACACTTTCCGGGAGACTGTTCCATATTTTCACAGTTCTAATGACGAAGGTTTTGCTTCTAAGTGTTGTCCTTGATTGTTGCGGAAATAACATCTTTGAGTTTCCTCGGCCGCTGTGCAGCTTAATATTTGTAGACTTTGACGATCATATCTCCTCTAACCCGTCTGTACAAAACTGTTGGAAGTTTCAATTATGTAAAGTGAAAGTAGAGGCATCATCTGTTTCGCAAAAAAATGAATTGTTGCAAACCAGTGGTGATGTAGAAATTGCCAAAGTACAATGAAGCAGAAAAAGAAACTTGGTTTAAAGTATTTCTGTGTCACAGAATAAAGATCACTTCCCGGAAGAGGCTGCAATGACCATGCATGTATTGACAAGACAGCACTTTCTTACAGAGTTCAAATATTCCAAAACTGCAGTCTGAACAAGTGGCTGAAACCTGCATATCAGCAAACTTGTATTTCTAATGCGTGGATTGGTTGAGTAGTAAACTCTCTGGTCTTCCATGCAAGCGGCCGGGGTTCGATCCCTGAAGTCTTCATATATATGCATGGAATATTTAGTGAAAATGCTTTTCTCCATGTCCACACAACTTAAATAATCCAGGTGGAGTATAAAATGGTCCGCTGTGGTTGTCGCAGTATCTCCAGCATATCTACACACCAAGGGAGATATTAGCCAGGTGGTATATAGGGCTAGAACCTAGTGCCGGATAAACGGCAGCTCCTACGAACTCCTCAGAATTGTATATGTTAGGACTAAATTATTTGTTAAAGGCCCAATATATAAGTAACTTTCGCCAAAACTTGAAGATAAAATCAAGCCTAATAACTTATTAGATTCATAGATTTAGTTAAGATTAACTGATATCAGCAATATTAAAGATGAATTCTTACGTGGTTACAGGTACAGTAGTTGAAACATGGTATTTGTAAACACGCATCCATTTTGAACTGTCTTCTAACTTCGGCTTGTTGTTGAAGTGCATGGGCCCCGCCTGAATTATTTTCAATTCTTTTGATTTTTTTGTCAAGAGTTTCTTGTTAGTTACCGCTCAGGTTAACTTCATTTTAGGCTTATTTTTGCATGTTTTTTCATAATTTTTCAGAATCCCGAAAAATTTCCTGAAGTTACGTATATTGGGTCATTAAGTTGTATTGTTGTATAGTATTTGTATATCTATGTACACTAGATGTATTGTAAGGCTCTTTAGAGTAGCTGATATAAGCTAGATAGGGCGCTACATCAAATGCTGTATATACATTTATTTATTTCTGTATTGACCTTACTTTAGTTTGTAACACAGCTCCTTCTAATTTTCCCAAGCACCTAATGACATTATAAATGTACTTACTGGGTTTATATACATGATGAACAAGGCAAATAACTATATACCCCAGCCTTCATTGAAGTTGGCTGATAACAAAAATAACAACTCATTTGTGTTTTTTCATGCAACAAATAAACTCCTTTATTGGCGAAAGAAGCAAAACAACAAAAACAATCAACATGATGCGTTGTTACAAAGTAAACAGTACATAACACGAACTTGGTTTTGTGATTATATGTTTTTTTTTATGAAAATATAACAGAATTAACATGTTTGATGTGTACAACCAGACCTAGCTGACACCCCAGACATTTCTGGTGTCTGACATGATTTCATTACTGAAGACATTCTCATGATTTCATGACCTAAACAGACTGGTTTTTCATCCATAGCTAACTTAGCCCTTTGGACCAGGTGAGCTAAATATACTATTTATGAAAAGAAAATTATGCAATATTTCTATTTTGTACACATATTTCATTTCATAACAAATTGACTTCACTTGTTCTAAAATGTTTTTGTTCTAAATGGTTTCTTGTAGAAAAATCCCCAGCCTTCAGTAAATCGAAGATAATGGCAGTTGTACAACACTTTACTGGCAAATCATAAAAAAATCATACACGTCCCATTCTAGTATATCACTTCCCATTCTAGTATATCACTAACAGTATAATCTCTGTCAAACATACCAACATGTAGCCCTATCACGCATATTCTTCATTTTACAATCAGGTCTTTTTCAGCGATCATTCCACATCATTTTCTAGAACACAATATTCAAAGTTCCATGCAAATTATAGGTATGGTAAGCCTTGAAATGGTTTTAAACATGCATAAAAAAAACTCAAGTAATGCCTCAAAAATATTTTCCTAAAATGTTAATGAGTTTGAACTATAATGATAGTTTCGTACAAAACGGATACGTGGCCCCATGGCAGTTTCAGAACATTCCGTTACTCAGAGATGAAAACAACCAATTGTGAAAGAGGAGGAAAACCTATATTTTCAGGGGTTTAAAAGACAAATTTAATTAACATTACAGCAAAATTATCAAAAAGGAAGAATTCCTCATTTTGGAGAAGGATGTTCATCCCTACTTTATAAGCCAAGGAATGCTCATGACACCAAGGGCCTACTACTACATTATGGCACATACATGTACATATTTATTTTATTCATGGTTCACTCTATTCCACCTGTATCAGTTATCACCATGGAAACAATGCATATATATATATGACACAGACCTCCTACATGTACTGGTACATGTATATGGCTAACACTTCATTTGCATAGTTTTTGAGTTCATCTTTCTATAACTGTAATGCAAATACTCATTCATTATAATCAGTCTCATCAACATATACATATACAGTTACGTGCCATAAGTCTTTCAATTTTTTGTATTTTGCTATATATTCTTTGTATTTCCAACTTTTTTCGATGAATTTTCCTGACTCCGTTTAAGGATGGATTTTGACAATTTTCTGTCATTTGGTACAGAAATATACAAGGTTTCCTCTTATAATATTTATTTAATTTTCCGTTGTGTATTTATGGAGCTATACAGAATTATCTACACTGCTAATTTCCGTGTGACGCCATTTCTCTATATAACGTTACCAAAATGGCGTCAAAATGGCGTCCCGAAAATTGGATGCTGTAAACAAATTATGATTTCTCTAATTATACATAACGGAAAACAGTGAAAATATTATGAGATAAAACAGGAAACAATTCTCTATAAGTACACACAATTTCATTAAAAATGATCCAGAAACGAAGTCAGGAAAATTCATTGAAAAAAGTTGGAAATACAAAGAATATATAGCAAAATAAAAAAAATTGAAAGACTTATGGCACGTAACTGTATATATATTTCGGTTTAGAAATATGGGTGCCACCTTCCTTGATAATCGGGGTCCAGACCACATTGTTATCCACTTTATATCACTAGAGAAACCATTAATCTTGACTTCTATAAAATATGGCTGCCAATTTGTGCAGTTTTTCGGGCCAATCACAACCATTTCAGTCATCACCATGGAATTAGTTTGAATAATTATACAGAGTATATACGTAGCTTTCATCTACAATTCTAGAGATTCCAGTATCTCTCAAACTGTTCAAAACACTGTCCAAACAGTCACCATGGAAACCACAACATGATCCTTCACAACCCTTCCTGTAAGTTACACAATTCAATAAGTTGTACCGGGTACAACTTGTATGGATCAAGACTTTTGTGCTACAGACATCACTTGGTCAATAACATGACCTTTGACCCCTCACAAGTATGGCTGCCATCCTGGGAAGAGCCTGCAGAGATTTTTGGGGTCACGAGCCTCTTGTATGAGGTGGTTAACCTGGCCGGCCACACTCAGCTGTATCCCATCCTCTATTCCCTGTAACTTCTGCTGTAACCGTAGCAACACACGCTCAGCCAATTTGTTGACATTTTCTGTATTTTCCTCTGAAAAACACACAAATTACAGTTTTTAATGATAGAATACTAAATGGACTGTAGATATAATTTCATAACAAAATTTTACCTCTCAATAAATATTCAATTAAAACTGGACCTTAAATCAATATATGTAGTGCATGTGCTGTAAACAGAAATTCTATAGACGCTAATGCATCATCTTCTCATCTTTGTGACCATGCATGCTGATTTTCAGATTTGTAATGAAATCAGGCTGGAGTAAAATATAGATAACATTGGCAGGTTTAGAAAGTTTCATGAAAATCAAAGCATTTCTTCAAGGATAATACCACAATGAGACAAGGTGATTAATATTTTTCACAAAAAAACAATATGGCCACTGCATGGTTCCCATGTTTATTTTCAGATTTGGTTCTAATTTTAACATGAGCAGGTAATTGATATTATAGTGATCCGTAAAAGGTTTCATGAAATGAATAAAGCATTACTTCAAGATTTATCACAAGGACCTCATATAAATGCCGATGACAATAGTACGGATGGAGTGTGATCTGTAAATGCTGTCTTTGCTTTGCGGGTAACACAATAAAACCTGTGTATATCTACGTCTAGCATAAGAACGGATATAAACACGACAAAACGAAGGCACTCCAGTTTCATAGACATTTACATAGAGGCATCAGCTATCCACAGTAACATCCGGTCAATTAAATTCAATTCTGACATAAAGTTGTGGTTGTCTTAAATTTACAGCATAGAGTTTTCAATGTTTGAAAAGTACTGGATTCTCCTCTATAATTAAAATATCATTTACCACAAAGTGTTCCTAAGTATCACCTCTCCAGTGGTTAAGGTTAGGGAGGAGAAGGTGGGTTGGGGAAGGGGTGATCATATGTTTAATATAATTAGTTTTTGACACGTCATATCAAGTCCATATCCAATTTTTTCACATCATCCACTTTCCATTTCATAAAAGATAACTTCACCTAGTATGGACTTCAATTTTATTTTTTTATAATTATGACTTGAAAAAGAATATTTCCAAATGACAGCTCCCAGAACTTGTACACAACAAAACAAACCAAGCCGTCAGATGGCACTCAAGGCAGCCAGAACCACATTTATATGTAAATCTAAAACTTGAGAGAGATGTACCTTAAGTGAACTTCACAGCAGAAACTAACTTCACCTCTATGGAGTGTTTGCATTTTGACAGCACCCAGGCTGATATCCTCAACAGGAATACAAAACTAATTTCTGAGAGTTATTTGCATTTTAGCACAAATTAAATGGAATTTTAAAATGAGTTGGCATCTTTAATTCAAGCTATGTTATATACATATATGTATACAACCATTATTTTCTATACAGCAGAGGTAACCAGCAGCATAACAAAACAGATATATAATTCAAATTTCTTAAAAAAAAGAAAAAGAAATTTGATAGTTGTTTACAGGTATACAGCGAACAAAACAGAATCAACTCTCTACAGATAAATTTGTCAACTTAAGTTCAGATGTCCCCTTGAGAAATTCTCATGTATACTTCACATTTGTATATTGTAAGCTAGAGAAAAATATTTTCTCCAGTTTTTTATGTTCTTAAACTCAGTCGACCCTGGAATTCCATAATGAACTCTTCCAACCTTTGAACTGGATGGGTTCAAATGTATCTTCAGGGCTGAATGACACAAAATTTCTAATTTTACAGTAGACTTCAATTTCTTTTTCCATTTTTGTGTTGCTACAGTGAAACCTGCATGTCAAAAACCATAGAAACGAATTTACAGACAAATGAAACGCACTTAAGATGCTATTTAAATCTCTTATTGAGACTCAAAGTTATGCCTTCAAATCATCATGTTGTTAAGAAAGTATAATGTGGAACAGACACCTTTACATTTCTTTGTCATGAAGAATTGAATGAAAGATGGATGAAAGGCTGGAAGGGCAGAGTGACAGATTGAGTGAAATACAAAAAACAGGTTTTATTCATTATAATTAAACAATCCAACTTAAAGACAAAATTACTTAAAATCAATTGAAGTAAATCATTTTTTTCTGGTAAATCGTTTTGAATCAATATAATTATTGTGAATATATAACTTCTGATGTTGATATACCTGAAGTGTTGAAACTATGGCTAGTAAACCTAATTTGGAATAAACAATTTAAAGTGGCCATTTTTATTTAAAACAATGATCTTTCATTTTTTATTCATTTATAATGAAGATTTAACTCTTAGTCTTGGTCTTTGGTGGGTACCCAAGATTTCTGCTAAACCCAGTATAACATTATCGTGGTCGTTTTTACCAACTGATTACCCCTGAAGGTGACAGAATTTTTGCCAGACTCTATGAACAAATGCTATTTCTCACACCCTCTGTACAATTTACTTCAAGCATCAATGGGATTTTACAAGCCCATTTGGACAGGCATTAGTTGGGTAGGACACAGAAATGTACTGGCCCAATGGACAGGCACTAGGTGGGTAGGACACAGAAATGTACTGGCCCAGTGGACAGGCACTAGGTGGTAGGACACAGAAATGTACTGGCCCATTGGACAGGCATTAGGTGGGTAGGACACAGAAATGTACTAGCCCAATGGACAGGCACTAGGTGGGTAGGACACAGAAATGTACTGGCCCATTGGACAGGCACTAGGTGGGTAGGACACAGAAATGTACTAGCCCAATGGACAGGCACTAGGTGGTTAGGACACAGAAATGTACTGGCCCATTGGACAGGCACTAGGTGGGTAGGACACAGAAATGTACTGGCCCAATGGACAGGCACTAGGTGGGTAGGACACAGAAATGTACTGGCCCATTGGACAGGCACTAGGTGGGTAGGACACAGAAATGTACTAGCCCAATGGACAGGCACTAGGTGGGTAGGACACAGAAATGTACTGGCCCAATGGACAGGCACTAGGTGGGTAGGACACAGAAATGTACTGGCCCATTGGACAGGCACTAGGTGGGTAGGACACAGAAATGTACTGGCCCATTGGGCAGGCACTAGGTGGGTAGGACACAGAAATGTACTGGCCCAGTGGACAGGCACTAGGTGGGTAGGACACAGAAATGTACTGGCCCAGTGGACAGGCACTAGGTGGTAGGACACAGAAATGTGCTGGCCCAATGGACAGGCACTAGGTGGGTAGGACACAGAAATGTACTGGCCCATTGGACAGGCACTAGGTGGGTAGGACACAGAAATGTACTGGCCCAATGGACAGGCACTAGGTGGTTAGGACACAGAAATGTACTGGCCCATTGGACAGGCACTAGGTGGGTAGGACACAGAAATGTGCTGGCCCAATGGACAGGCACTAGGTGGGTAGGACACAGAAATGTACTGGCCCAATGGACAGGCATTAGGTGGGTAGGACACAGAAATGTACTGGCCCATTGGACAGGCATTAGGTGGGTAGGACACAGAAATGTACTGGCCCAGTAGACAGGCACTAGGTGGGTAGGACACAGAAATGTACTGGCCCAGTGGACAGGCACTAGGTGGTTAGGACACAGAAATGTACTGGCCCAATGGACAGGCATTAGGTGGGTAGGACACAGAAATGTACTGGCCCATTGGACAGGCACTAGGTGGGTAAGACACAGAAATGTACATATATTCTACTGGGCCTGATGGACAGACATTACACAGAAATGTACATATATTCTACCTGGCCCGATGGACAGACACTACACAGAAAAGGTCGGTAGGACACAGAAATGTACACATATTCTACCGGGCCTGATGGACAGACATTACACAGAAATGTACATATATTCTACCTGGCCCGATGGACAGACACTACACAGAAAAGGTCGGTAGGACACAGAAATGTACATGTATTGTACCTGGCCTGATGGACAGACATAACACAGAAAAGGTCAGTAGGACACAGAAATATACATCTATTCTACCTGGCCTGATGGACAGACATTACACAGAAAAGGTCAGTAGGACACAGAAATATACATCTATTATACCTGGCCTGATGGACAGACACTACACAGAAAAGGTCGGTAGGACACAGAAATGTACACATATTCTACCTGGCCTGATGGACAGACACTACACAGAAAAGGTCGGTAGGACACAGAAATGTACATCTATTATACTTGGCCTGATGGACAGACGTACACTACACAGAAAAGTTCGATAGGGCACAGAAATGTACACATATTCTACCTGGCCTGATGAACATACATTACACAGAAAAGGTCAGTAGCTAGGACACACAGAAATGTACATCTATTCTACCTGGCCTGATGGACAGACACTACACAGAAAAGGTCGGTAGGACACAGAAATGTACATCTATTCTACCTGGCCCGATGGACAGACACTACACAGAAAAGGTCGGTAGGACACAGAAATGTACACATATTCTACCTGGCCTGATGGACAGACGTACACTACACAGAAAAGGTCGGTAGGGCACAGAAATGTACACATATTCTACCTGGCCTGATGGACAGACACTACACAGAAAAGGTCGGTAGGACACAGAAATGTACACATATTCTACCTGGCCTGATGGACATACATTACACAGAAAAGGTTGGTAGGACACAGAAATGTACACATATTCTACCTGGCCTGATGGACAGACACTACACAGAAAAGGTCGGTAGGACACAGAAATGTACATGTATTCTACCTGGCCCGATGGACAGACACTACACAGAAAAGGTCGGTAGGACACAGAAATGTACACATATTCTACCTGGCCTGATGGACAGACACTACACAGAAAAGGTCAGTAGGACACAGAAATGTACATCTATTCTACCTGGCCTGATGGACAGACACTACACAGGAAAGGTCGGTAGGACACACAGAAATGTACACATATTCTACCTGGCCTGATGGACAGACATAACACAGAAAAGGTCGGTTGGACACAGAAATGTACATATATTCTACCTGGCCCGATGTGTGATGTTACATCATCAGTAATGTGATTCATAACTGATAAAAGATGCAGAAAAAAATTGTAACTGACTTGTGATTGTTTACACAGATATATCTCCTTGTCATGGAAAGATAAATCAAACTAATCTGTCAAAATATAAACATGATGTTTCATCCTAAGTATCCTTTCTTCAAACACAACAACTTAAATTACAAACACTGGTGAAAGAAAAAACTACGAAAGAAAATAATCTTAACATTAAAATTCTTTACATGTGGGTTGAAGTAGTTACCATAAGCAGGGTATATTACTGTATGTATACATAAACCCTGTTTATAAGTAACATCTAGCTGACGGAAACCATAAAATGGTGAATACTTAATCATCAGCTTAGATTTCATAATGAGAGTTTCGTTTCTGGTAACAGGTCATTAAGAGATCGGGTGTCCTGTTAGCAACAGCGAAAAAAGATTTGAAAAAGATTTGTCGACAGGTCCCAGTCTGTGGTCGAGAAAGCCAGCCATTGTAGTGACACAAGATCACATGCCCAATTTTAAACCAGTCTATCAGAGCAGTGTAGGTCGGCTGTCACTCCAAATACTTGTTGATTGATATATTGTGATGTCGTTTAAAATACAATCGCTGTAAGTGACGTTAATTATCCCGACTGTTGTCCCGTGGTTTTTAATCCCTGGCACCAGAGAAAGTGACCAGGCCTTGAAAAGATCAGATAAAGAAGAATATTTCTGACAGCATGAAATGTTAAACATTTCAAATATTTTTTAAATCTACTCAAAACAACAGGTCTACAGATCCTGTGTCCTTCGTTTGATCTCTGAACTGTTACATCCATGTGTTGTAGGATAATACCCCCCACCCCGTCAAAGGTGTTCAAGAATAACCTTTGACACATTAACCTTGACCCGAAGGCCATGAAAATCAGGTAGAACTTGCTTTTGTGATGCTATGGTGTGAATATGAACCAAATCTTCTCCTGGGCTTCATTAGATATCTAATGTACACAAGCTTGTTATTCCCCAAGTGGTCAAGAGTCACCGTTGACCTATTAACCTTGACCGAAGACCATGAAAATCATATCAGGTTAAGAATTTTATCATGTGATGCTATGGTATAAATATGAACCAAATCTGTCTAAGAGTTTAAGAGATATATCTTCTCCTGGGCTTCATGAGATATTTTATACACAAGCTTGTTATTCCCAAAGTGGTCAAGAGTGACTTTTGACCGATTAACCTGGATTAGTGATCACCAAAATCCACTCAGGTGTAGAACTTATCCTCTGAAGCTGATGGTGTGAATATGAATCAGATCCGTCCTTGGGTTTATGAGATACGTTGTACACTGCAAGCTTGTTATTACCAAAGTGATCCACAGTGACCTTTGACCTTTAACTTTGACCTTGACCGATTACCACCAAACCTATCATCTACAAAATGTAAGTACCAAATTAGAGTTACAGATAAGTGATTGTAGCCTAAATATTAATACATTGCCTTACATAAACATAGGCCTCCTGATGTAGACTTTGTAACATGGACATAGGCCTCCTGGTGTAGACTTTGTTACATGAATATAGGCCTCCTAATGTAGACTTTGTTACATAAACATAGGCCTCCTGATGTAGACTTTGTTACATAAACATAGGCCTCCTGATGTAGACTTTGTTACATAAACATAGGCCTCCTGGTGTAGACTTTGTTACATAAACATAGGCCTCCTGATGTAGACTTTGTTACATAAACATAGGCCTCCTGGTGTAGACTTTGTTACATAAACATAGGCCTCCTGATGTAGACTTTGTTACATAAACATAGGCCTCCTGGTGTAGACTTTGTTACATAAACATAGGCCTCCTGGTGTACACTTTGTTACATAAACATAGGCCTCCTGGTGTACACTTTATTACATAAACATAGGCCTCCTGATGTAGACTTTGTTACATAAACATAGGCCTCCTGATGTAGACTTTGTTACATAAACATAGGCCTCCTGATGTAGACTTTGTTACATAAACATAGGCCTCCTGATGTAGACTTTGTAACATAAACATAGGCCTCCTGATGTAGACCTTGTTAAATAAACATAGGCCTCCTGATGTAGACTTTGTAACATAAACATAGGCCTCCTGATGTTGACTTTGTTACATAAACATAGGCTTCCTGATGTAGACTTTGTTACATAAACATAGGCCTCCTGGTGTAGACTTTGTTACATAAACATAGGCCTCCTGATGTAGACTTTGTTACATAAACATAGGCCTCCTGGTGTAGACTTTGTTACATAAACATAGGCCTCCTGATGTAGACTTTGTTACATAAACATAGGCCTCCTGGTGTAGACTTTGTTACATAAACATAGGCTTCCTGATGTAAACTTTGTTACATAAACATAGGCCTCCTGGTGTAGACTTTGTTACATAAACATAGGCCTCCTGGTGTAGACCTTGTTACATAAACATAGGCCTCCTGATGTAGACTTTGTTAAATAAACATAGGCCTCCTGGTGTAGACTTTGTTACATAAACATAGGCTTCCTGATGAAGACTTTGTTAGATAAACATAGGCTTCCTGATGAAGACTTTGTTACATAAACATAGGCCTCCTGATGTAGACTTTGTTAAATAAACATAGGCCTCCTGGTGTAGACTTTGTTACATAAACATAGGCTTCCTGATGAAGACTTTGTTAGATAAACATAGGCCTCCTGGTGTAGACTTTGTTACATAAACATAGGCCTCCTGGTGTAGACTTTGTTACATAAACATAGGCCTCCTGGTGTAGACTTTGCTAAATAAACATAGGCCTCCTGGTGTAGACTTTGTTACATAAACATAGGCCTCCTGATGTAGACTTTGTTACATAAACATAGGCCTCCTGGTGTAGACTTTGTTACATAAACATAGGCCTCCTGATGTAGACTTTGTTACATAAACATAGGCTTCCTGATGTAGACTTTGTTACATAAACATAGGCCTCCTGGTGTAGACTTTGTTACATAAACATAGGCCTCCTGGTGTAGACCTTGTTACATAAACATAGGCCTCCTGATGTAGACTTTGTTAAATAAACATAGGCCTCCTGGTGTAGACTTTGTTACATAAACATAGGCCTCCTGATGTAGACTTTGTTACATAAACATAGGCCTCCTGATGTAGACTTTGTAACATAAACATAGGCCTCCTGATGTAGACTTTGTTACATAAACATAGGCCTCCTGATGTAGACTTTGTTACATAAACATAGGCCTCCTGGTGTAGACTTTGTTACATAAACATAGGCCTCCTGATGTAGACTTTGTTACATAAACATAGGCCTCCTGGTGTAGACTTTGTTACATAAACATAGGCCTCCTGGTGTAGACTTTGTTACATAAACATAGGCCTCCTGGTGTAGACTTTGTTAAATAAACATAGGCCTCCTGGTGTAGACTTTGTTACATAAACATAGGCCTCCTGGTGTAGACTTTGTTACATAAACATAGGCCTCCTGGTGTAGACTTTGTTAAATAAACATAGGCCTCCTGGTGTAGACTTTGTTACATAAACATAGGCCTCCTGGTGTAGACTTTGTTACATAAACATAGGCCTCCTGATGTAGACTTTGTTACATAAACATAGGCCTCCTGGTGTAGACTTTGTTACATAAACATAGGCCTCCTGGTGTAGACTTTGTTACATAAACATTGGTCTCCTGATGTAGACTTTGTTACATAAACATAGGCCTCCTGATGTAGACTTTGTTACATAAACATAGGCCTCCTGGTGTAGACTTTGTTACATAAACATAGGCCTCCTGGTGTAGACTTTGTTACATAAACATAGGCCTCCTGGTGTAGACTTTGTTACATAAACATAGGCCTCCTGGTGTAGACTTTGTTACATAAACATAGGCCACCTGATGTAGACTTTGTTACATAAACATAGGCCTCCTGGTGTAGACTTTGTTAAATAAACATAGGCCACCTGGTGTAGACTTTGTTACATAAACATAGGCCACCTGATGTAGACTTTGTTACATAAATACAGGCCACCTGGTGTAGACTTTGTTACATAAATATACGCCTCCTGGTGTAGACTTTGTTACATAAACATAGGCCTCCTGGTGTAGACTTTGTTACATAAACATAGGCCACCTGATGTAGACTTTGTTACATAAATATAGGCCTCCTGGTGTAGACTTTGTTACATAAACATAGGCCTCCTGGTGTAGACTTTGTTACATAAACATAGGCCTCCTGGTGTAGACTTTGTTAAATAAACATAGGCCTCCTGGTGCAGACTTTGTTACATAAACATAGGCCTCCTGATGTAGACTTTGTTAAATAAACATAGGCCACCTGATGTAGACTTTGTTACATAAACATAGGCCACCTGATGTAGACTTTGTTACATAAATACAGGCCACCTGGTGTAGACTTTGTTACATAAATATAGGCCTCCTGGTGTAGACTTTGTTACATAAACATAGGCCTCCTGGTGTAGACTTTGTTAAATAAACATAGGCCTCCTGGTGCAGACTTTGTTACATAAACATAGGCCTCCTGATGTAGACTTTGTTAAATAAACATAGGCCTCCTGGTGTAGACTTTGTTACATAAACATAGGCCACCTGATGTAGACTTTGTTACATAAACATAGGCCTCCTGATGAAGACTTTGTTACATAAACATAGGCCTCCTGGTGTAGACTTTGTTACATAAACAAAGGCCTCCTGGTGTAGACTTTGTTACATAAACATAGGCCTCCTGATGTAGACTTTGTTACATAAACATAGGCCTCCTGGTGTAGACTTTGTTACATAAACATAGGCCTCCTGGTGTAGACTTTGTTACATAAACAAAGGCCTCCTGGTGTAGACTTTGTTACATAAACATAGGCCTCCTGATGTAGACTTTGTTACATAAACATAGGCCTCCTGGTGTAGACTTTGTTACATAAACAAAGGCCTCCTGGTGTAGACTTTGTTACATAAACATAGGCCTCCTGATGTAGACTTTGTTACATAAACATAGGCCTCCTGGTGTAGACTTTGTTACATAAACATAGGCCTCCTGGTGTAGACTTTGTTACATAAACATAGGCCTCCTGATGAAGACTTTGTTACATAAACATAGGCCTCCTGGTGTAGACTTTGTTACATAAACATAGGCCTCCTGATGTAGACTTTGTTACATAAACATAGGCTTCCTGATGTAGACTTTGTTACATAAACATAGGCCTCCTGGTGTAGACTTTGTTACATAAATATAGGCCTCCTGGTGTAGACTTTGTTACATAAATATAGGCCTCCTGGTGTAGACTTTGTTACATAAACATAGGCTTCCTGATGTAGACTTTGTTACATAAATACAGGCCACCTGATGTAGACTTTGTTACATAAACATAGGCCTCCTGATGAAGACTTTGTTACATAAACATAGGCCTCCTGGTGTAGACTTTGTAACATAAACATAGGCCTCCTGGTGTAGACTTTGTAACATAAACATAGGCCTCCTGATGTAGACTTTGTTACATAAACATAGGCCTCCTGATGTAGACTTTGTTACATAAACATAGGCCTCCTGGTGTAGACTTTGTAACATAAACATAGGCCTCCTGGTGTAGACTTTGTAACATAAACATAGGCCTCCTGATGTAGACTTTGTTACATAAACATAGGCCTCCTGATGTAGACTTTGTTACATAAACATAGGCCTCCTGATGTAGACTTTGTTACATAAACAATGGCCTCCTGGTGTAGACTTTGTTACATAAACATAGGCCTCCTGATGAAGACTTTGTTACATAAATATAGGCCTCCTGGTGTAGACTTTGTGACTGATTGAGCGCTCCACTTAATTTCTAAACATGAAACCGATACTCTCTGTCCCCAAGGTTAATTGAACAGCCGCTAAAAGAAATTCCTCTCTCTACCTTAATTGAAATGAGCTACATAAAGCCACACATAAAAAGAAAACAGAAGAAGAATTCTTTACCTGGTGAAGGGAAAAAAATTTAGATGTGTTTACCGTGTGCAGGTAAACTGACTCTAAGGAAGCCATGGCCAGGTATGGCAGTTATAGATCAAATATCTGGTGGTGCACTACCGATCGTGATAAGTAAATGTCGCAATATGAGAGAGAGATGTTGTGCGAAGGCTCGGCAGGCGGCCCTGTGTCGCCAGTTGACACCTCCTAATAGCAACACCCCTTCAGCTCCGTAATTATTGTCACCTGCCTGTTACGGCAAATATTATAATTATTATATTTCTTTTTTGTTTTTTCCCCTCTTGGTTTGACACTTTGACTTTTCTGATGTGTCAAATTCCCTTTAGGTGTAGGTGGTGTATATGTCATAATAACCACCCCTCACTCTTTTTTTCAAAAGTGAAATTTAGGGGTGAATATGGGTAAACTGTTTTTACTTTTGAAACAGAAATTCTTTATCTGGTAATCAAGGGTGAGGTTTGGCGGCTGATGTAAGTGGGGTTGGGGGGTGGGATTGGGGTGTGTGATATGGGTGAGGTTGGGGGGTTGATGTAAGCGGGGTTGGGGGGTGGGATTGGGGTGTGTGATGTGGGTGAGGTTGGGGGGTTGATGTAAGCGGGATTGGGGTGTGGGATTGGGGTGTGTGATGTGGGTGAGGTTGGGGGGTTGATGTAAGCGGGGTTGGGGGGTGGGATTGGGGTGTGTGATGTGGGTGAGGTTGGGGGGTTGATGTCAGCGGTGTTGGGGGGTGGGATTGGGGTGTGTGATGTGGGTGAGGTTGGGGGGTTGATGTAAGCGGTGTTGGGGGTGGGGTTGGGGTGTGTGATGTGGGTGAGGTTGGGGGGTTGATGTAAGCGGGGTTGGGGGGTGGGATTGGGGTGTGTGATGTGGGTGAGGTTGGGGGGTTGATGTAAGCGGGGTTGGGGGTGGGATTGGGGTGTGTGATGTGGGTGAGGTTGGGGGGTTGATGTAAGCGGTGTTGGGGGGTGGGATTGGGGTGTGTGATGTGGGTGAGGTTGGGGGGTTGATGTAAGCGGTGTTTGGGGTGGGGTTGGGGTGGGGTGGGGTGGGGTGTGTGATGTGGGTGAGGTATTAGCCTACGAATTATCATGACCATATGCTTGGGCCAAAACTGACCTAAACACAGAAGCTAAACCAAAGAACCAGAGGTCAAGGTCATAAACAAGAGGACTGTATTGCTCACCTGGATACATTGGTATCTAAGTAATCATGGTAAAATGTTTTGCAAAAAGATCCCACGGACAGAGACAGACCTGAAGACCAATCCTTGAGGCACATCTGTTTAAATTAAAATTTCGTTAGTGGGCGAGTTTCTCAACTGTTTTCAAGTTCAACTGAGAAACTGGGTCCCTAAAGGCTGTGACCAGACCCTGACATCAATGCTAATATCATGATAGCATTTGTCTCTTTTTGCCCCGAATTGTATAGTATTTGGTAAGGAAGTCTACAAGGGCATGGTAAATCCTGGGATCAGATCTATATCAGGATTGTGATTGTCTCTTAATGACCAGCAGTTGTAGTTTTGGGGTGGGGATCTCAACCGTTTAAAATGATTCAGAAATTGATTTTGCAAGGGCAAGACTCACCCCAGGACCAATCATAATATCATGATTGTGTTAGTCTCTTTATGCTAAGCAATGGTATATATTGTAATGTTATAGGGTTGGGAACACAACCAAAACCAAAGGGTGTTTCTGACCAAATTTGGTTCAAATCTATTCAGTACTTTATGACTAGTAGGCATTTAAATTGCCTCTATTTCCCCTCCTTGGCCCAGCCCCTCAGGCCCAAGGGGGGCCAGGTCAACCATTGATACAAAATTTAATCCCCTTTTACTCAAGGTTACTTTAGACCAAATTTGGACAATATCCTGTTATTCCTACAAAAGAAGAAGGATTTTAAAGAATTAACTAATATATTTTCCCTATTTGGCCTCGCCCCTCAGGCCCCAGGGGGTCAGACCAACCATTTACACAAAATTGAATCCCCTTCACCTAAGGATGTTTCTGGCCAAATTTGGTCAAATTCTGTGGTGTGGTTCAGGACTAGTAGGGATTTATAGGAAAAGTTGATAGACGGTCGACGGATGCCGCACCATGGCATAAGCTCATAGGCCTGGTATTTAGGCCAAAACTGACTTAAGCGCAGAAATTAAACCCAGACGGACGGACAAGGGTAAAACTTAATGCCCCACACCACTTCATGGTGGGGCATAAAAAAAAACATTTTCTTGATGACAAGCTTAGCTCAATAGTAAACAAATGGCCATATCCTTCACCATAAAACAATACATTATATTTAAAGCATTTTCTAGCTTTTTCAGAATATTGCAATGGGACCATTTCTATAAGCCTGATGTAGGTTTTATAGTAGGATCAGTTCCAACAGAGGAATGTTAACACATGAAATATAGCCAGTACTTAACAACCACCACACACCATGTTTAGGAAAATCTCGCTGACAGAACTGACAATATCGCCACCTTAATCTTGTCTAGTGTCGGTCTAATTTTCTCAATTCTGAATATTGCCACAAAAATATTAAATCATTATGACTTCACAGCTTTAGAAATCTGAAAGACAGTTTCTTCATATCATGACAAGGTTCATTTCTGATACCCTTCCAAAACATATTCAATTACCCATATAAGTTCCTTATGAATATTCAAATGCCTAGACACTTTGTATAAATATCCATAAATTTCACTTGACTCTCAATACAGTGAATATATATAATTACGAAGGCATTCTGTATCGTTTAAGGGATAAAATCTTTGGGAGATGTTACTAACGAGGTGTTCTTATCTACCGTTGACAAATCCATCATTTCCCCCATCGTAACATTCTATTACTGATCATTCCTTGATATTCCTCTGACTTTTGGTCCGATTTCATCCATTATTTTTTGTCTATGTAGCAG
Organism: Mimachlamys varia; assembly: GCA_947623455.1. NCBI lineage: Eukaryota > Metazoa > Mollusca > Bivalvia > Pectinida > Pectinidae > Mimachlamys > Mimachlamys varia. The sequence goes on along the minus strand of OX392531.1, from coordinate 14,309,563 downwards.
ACTTGCGCCATGTCCTGAATACGTTGATAAAGACTTTCCATCGCAATACCTATGTAACAAGCTAATCTATCAAGGTCTGTCTCGTAAAATAATTACGTTTCTGCAGGCCCCCTTGTTCTCATTTCTAACTCTATTCATATCACCACTGCCTTTTCATTAAATATGTATGTCGCAGCGTGAATATTCAAATGAAACTAAACTCCATGTAGGAAGTTTGTCGCCAAAGTTGTTGTCCTCCAATAATTACAATACATGAGTAAAGCTATTTGTACTGATATAAAAAGGCTGTCTTCAACTAAAATTACTTTAAACTATATTTGTAAAACATGAATATTCCTATGATGGTATCCTGCATTTTGGAACTTTGTCGCCCTATATAAGATGGAGTGTTTCTCATATAAAGCGTACATGTATCGGGCAAGATGAAACAGATTACAGGATAGATTGCAATCGCAATTTAATTCAAGATCTATTTAACTTTAAGTATATATTTTTCAAGGGATGCAGCCCCTTCATGGGAACAATCATAGTTCATTTCAAATATCTATTTTACTGCCTTTAAGCACAAAATGACATGCAAGTTTGTGTCATAAAATTAAATTAGGTATGAATATAAAAAAATACCTGACATAGTCACCAAAAAGTGCGGAAGAATTTATATAAAACATGTACTTGTTTTCTCAAAGTCAGTGGGCCATGCAAAACTTTAGTTATTAGAGTATTCAATTATTACTTTTTTGGGGGGGATGAGGGTGGGGGGGGGGGTGTATCATTATTTTAACCAGCTCCTATTAACCGCTGAGGTCATTTAAGGATGACCTCCAGGTGTATGCTTTGTGCGTATGTGGCAGGCTGCATTATGTTCGTGTGTGTAGGCTTCCTTGTGATAGTCCCGAGATTTTTGCCGATTTTCAGTGCTAACCACATTGAAGTATATACTTCCGAAGCCCCAAAAGTATTCAGGTTAACTGAGATTGAATTGTTTATTGCTGACTTTGGCTAGGAACAACGAAATACTTCAAATTAAGTGAGGTCTTCATGTTATATGAGTTTAAGATAGCAAAGTGTGATCGTATATGCTATACCAGTAACGTCTTCGTAATTTTCTTGCTATTTCATGCTGACAATATAATTCATGAAATATCGTATATTATCATTAATATTTTTTTAATCTGAAAGTCATGAATAAGATTAGTAATTTATTCATTTCAAATGGTCTCTGATTTCAGAAATCCTTTCCATAAGAATGTTACCGTAGACAAAGGGAGACTATCTGTCTGATCAACAATCTGACATTTATACACTCATCTGAAATTCGTTGACATTCTCACTCCGAGGCCAGCTTTTTAAAGTCTAATTATTAGCTAAACACCTTTCATTGGTTGAGAAAGAGCAAAATGGTGATGGCTCCATTTTCAAAATTATTTATAATCAAGAAATTACGCAAAAACAAAAGCTTGGTTTTTTTTTTTGAAAATCTTATATGTCTTTTAGCATAAACTTTATTTCTTTCATAAATTATATATACTTCACATTTAATACAACAAACACACTAGTAGATGAATTGGAATCAGAAAAAAGTGTTAAATACCTATATAAAACCTGTCTCCATAAAATATCTTCGTCTTAATATCATATTTAAATATATATGATGTTTGAATATAGATATAGTTATTTAATTTACAGATTTCTGATTGGTTAAACTTTCTACTGGCTACATGACACACTAGTAGATGAATTGGAATCAGAAACAAGTGTTAAATACCTATATAAAACCTGTCTCCATATAATATCTTCGTCTTAATATCATATTGAAATATATATAATGTTTGAATATAGATATAGTTATTTAATTTACAGATTTCTGATTGGTTAAACTTTCTACTGGCTACATGACACCCCCCCCCCCAAAAAAAATCTCCTTCTACTGGCTGCATGACACCCCCCCCCCCCCCCCCCCCCAAAAAAAATCTCCTTCTACTGGCTGCAAGACCTCCCCCCCCAAAAAAAATCTCTTTCTACTGGCTACATAACCCCCCCTCTCAATCTCTCTGGCTGCAACAAATACATTCCAAAATCTCAAAACCTTAAGCAACATCCTCAAAACACTTTTGAATCAAGAGACTCAAAAGACAGGCTCCTGATATATTTAGGGGTGAGGAACTATACTGTCGAGGTAGGGGTAAAACCTATCATTTACCAAAGGCTTCCAACTACCTCCTCCCTATAATCACTCAGAATAATTCTTTTCCGATTAATATCAGGACATTCAGACCGCAGTTACTTATTTATCCCTGAAAACGCATTTGATTTCTTCAAGTTCAATAGTTGAAATAGTCCATTATGAAATATCAGGGACAAATACTTAATCATCTTCTATCCCATTAACTTATCAGGCAGGTGGGATTTCCCGCTGTCAGCAGACAAATAGTTAATTATCAATCTACCATCCCTCTGATCGGTATACTCACCTCCTGCCATCTCCAGCATGTCGCGAGCGGTGTTGGTGACGTTAAGTTCGGAGCCTTCGTCAGTGCGGTCCCGGCGATGCTGCAGTGCGTACGCCTTCGCAGGCGACATGGACCAGGTGTTGATTGGGTCGTACAAGAGTACTTCCAGGATAGTCAGTAGCGCCTCCTGGTGGTCATGCATCACTTCCATCGTCTTCTCACAACATCTGTGAAAAGTTGAAAAAGAAAAATACAAATTACAACTTTAAATTTCATTTTTACTATTATTAAAAAAATATATATAAACAAGAAAAGAAAACAGATATTAAGTCACGATCATAACCGTCCCCTATGTTGATGTCGAGGTCAATTAGGAGACATATCGGCCAGCTTGAAATCTGGCAAAACTGGCATATAGACATTCAATCAAGAACTCTACCCCTTACAACACTGCAGGTTTTTTTTTCTGACCCTAAAAACAAATTTTCTTTACTACACACATGTATTTTTGTTATTGCAGAATTTAATGTTTTAACCAGATGCCTGCTCTAAAATAACCTGTTAACTCTTTCGGCGCCAAAGTCGACTTTTGTCGACAGCGAGGACGAGCGCCAAAGTCGACTATAGTCGACATTTTAAAAACAATAATCTTAAGATTTTCATAAAATTTTGGAAATCCAAGATGGCTGCCAGGGTTGCATGACCTTGACTGAATGTGAACAATGTCCAAAAGATAGAGCGCTAGCTTCATTTGAACTTTATATCCATCAAGTAGCATGTTCCTACACCAACTAAAACAATGCTATAAAGTGTAAAGCATAAATCTATATTTAGCAATAAATATATATATATTATGTCAGAATTACATGTTTTGGTAACTTTATTTCCTATTGTAATATATGCCTGCCACCACTTATATTCTTCATTTTATCAGTAGATATATATACAGACACTCATAATATAGATTGAAACCTACAGATAAGCGAAAAATAAAGAAATATAGCTGTAAAATCAACAATTTTATCAAATTATGAAAATCCAAGATGGCCGCCAAGGTTACATGACCTTGATTGACCTTGAATGACCTGTGATGAGGTGCATTTGGTAAAGCATCATCTGAACTTTATATCCACCAAGTAGCATGTCCCTACACCAACAAATAAGAAAAAACATACATTGTTAATTAAAATTCCTTTAATTAGTAATTAATATTTGGCGCTGGGCCAATATGTTAAAAAGGTAATTTGGCGCCGAAAGAGTTAATAGCTAATGAGACACAGTAAAACAGTTACCTGCAAAATACACCTTCGACTCCGGACACACCCATACCGTCCACAATATCTCTTGTCAGACGGAACGGTACCGTTTCTGGAGTGGGCAGGATCCGGCCTTGTTCAAACGCAACACCTGTTAGAGAAAAGTGACAAAAGTCAAAACAGAAAACACCCTGCAACACCTGTTAGAGGAAAGTCACAAAAGTTATATCAGAACACACACTGTGTTGTTAAGTGTTTGTGTAATTTCAAATTAAAGACTCAATTAACTTTATCCGATTTTATAGCTTTCGGAACCACAAAAACAAGTTCATAACCGCAAAGGGGTGCTCAGCAAAGCCATACATTTGTGCAAGTTTGTTCAAAAACAAACAGGATAAAAAAAAAAATTGTGTGGAAGGATTTGTAAACATGAATTCTGTTCAAGAAGCTAGTAATCATAAGCTAGAGTGAATTGCTAATCTCGGTCTACATGGAGGAAAGTTTCAGCAGCAATTAATGTCAGTTTTTTTTACCTTGATCAATCCATTTCTTGTCTCATTCTCTGATAATAATAATATACAACATTTGATATACACACTATCTAACTAAGATAAGCTACTCTAAAGCGCTTTACAGTACATAGATATACAATTCTCATACAATCAATGCAAGTGACACATACAGTTCTATCATATACAATTCTGAGGAGTTCGCAGGAGCTGCCTTATCAGGCGCTAACTACTTGTCCTATACCACCTGGCTAATATCTTCAAATGTGTGTGTATCCAGTCTTCCACTTACCTATGTCTTTGACTTACCAAGTCTTTGACTCACCTTATAGATGTCTTTGACTTACCTAAGTGTTTGACTTACCAACATTGAAAGTCTTTGACTTACCTAATTCTTTCACTTACCTAAGTCTATGTGGACAAGCTCCGCTGTTTTACAGTCGACCAAGATGTTCTGTACATGTCTGTCCCCCAGGCCCAGTATGTACCCAACTGAAACAATGGTTTACACACAAGTCAGTGCCAGTGTACATAATCATCCTTATTGCAAATCTTACATAGTAAGAGGCCCGTTGGGCTCAATAAATCATTCACCTGCTCTGAAGCTTAAAGAGTGGCTTGAGTGCCAGCCTGAAAGCCTCCTTCTGACATGTGCTACAACACAAATACAACCCATTAACCCCTCCTGTTGGTAATTGGAAAAAAGAAGCTTTAAATTCTTAACACATTCTACCCCTGTGGCCTTGGAAGTGAGCCAAGGTCATTCATCTGAAAAAGAACTTGGTGGTCCTTTATCCTACCAGGTAAGATGCTATATGTCCAATAATTTGGGATCTTTGGCTAATGAGAAGAAGTCATTTGAATATTTTAAAACATTTGATCACTGTCATATTGGCCATTTTTTATTAAACATTCACTGTCACAAGACATTTTGCTGAGGAGAGAATCATGAATATGGGCCCTGGATTTACTCATTTCCATAGCTACAAGGTAAGGATTACTTACCTATCGAGTTGGTGGCTACACTCTTAGTGTAGGCTAGCCTCCGTTCGTACCAATGAGCCGGCTCCGGAAACCTTTCCATGAAGAAGTGACGGAACACGGGCCGGAATTTACTACACACCTCTAGGAATGCCTTGTATTTTACCTCTGGTGCCTTTGTATGTACCCCCTACAGCCAAACCAAACATACAGGTAAGTACGGCAAGAAGTACGCAATACAAAACAAGATCACATACAGACAAACCAAACATACAGGTAAGTACGGCAAGCAGTACACAATACAAAACATGATCACATACAGTAAAACCAAACGTACAGGTAAGTACGGCAAGCAGTACACAATACAAAACATGATCACATACAGTAAAACCAAACATACAGGTAAGTACGGCAAGCAGTACACAATACAAAACATGATCACATACAGTAAAACCAAACGTACAGGTAAGTACTACAAGTAGTACGCAATACAAAACATGATCACATACAGTAAAACCAAACATACAGGTAAGTACGGCAAGCAGTACACAATACAAAACATGATCACATACAGTAAAACCAAACGTACAGGTAAGTACTACAAGTAGTACGCAATACAAAACATGATCACATACAGTAAAACCAAACATACAGGTAAGTACGGCAAGCAGTACACAATACAAAACAAGATCACATACAGTAAAACCAAACGTACAGGTAAGTACGGCAAGCAGTACACAATACAAAACATGATCACATACAGTAAAACCAAACATACAGGTAAGTACGGCAAGCAGTACACAATACAAAACAAGATCACATACAGTAAAACCCCACTTACTCCAACTCGGTTTACTTGAATATCCCTCATTCATCGAACAGTTTAATACCATGTCTTAATCAAACTATTGATCAGGTCCCCAGGAAGTCGAGTAAGTGGGGTTTTACTGTACTGTATGTCAATAAGGGAAATGAATGTTCATTTTATGGAAGCTTGGTATCCAATAAGAGGTTCGTGTGTGGCACCTTTATCAGTCATGAGTTTCTTACTTACCGCTAGTTGTCTTCTACTGTCGAGGGCCAGCGTATCTTGCGGACGGTATCGCCTGTGTGCACCTTCTGATTCGCCCTTGCCTCCTATCAGGTACTCCCCTATGGGCAGTGTGCCTTCACACCACTCCAGCAGGCCACTACGCTGTGACAGTGGGATGACCTTGTACTGCCGAATCTGAAGGTCACGCTTTCTCGTCTCCGATTTCTTCCTCAGAAGGTTGTTGACCATATTAAATACTTGCTGCATCACAGCATCCTGACGAAGGTCATCACGACCCTAGACCACGGCAACATGAAAACAAAACTTATGACTCTTTCATAAAGTCCTTGTATAACTGATTTTGTTGCAGGCATGAAAAAAGAATTATTCAAGGCTTGAAACTTAAAAACTTTCATTTTTGAAACATGAAGTAATATTTCTGAACTAGAAATGTCGGTGAGACATAAATGCCCCCTTCCCCCATATGAAATGAGTTCTTCATGCTTATTACGTATGCGAAGTTCGATGACAATCGGATCAGTAATGATTTAAATATGCTGGTTACGTGTACATTACCTTGGGACGGGACAGACATGCATGGGTAGCACTATATGCCCCTCCATTTCATGGCGGGGGTATAAAAATAGAAATCGCCATTCCCTGGCGAAATCTTTGACCTCTTTGGAACAGTAGAAGTATGATTTATAATTATCTCCCTTACCTTCACCAGCTGGCGATAACTCTTGCCATCTGACCCAATACAGGAAATGATTTTTGGCAGGTTGATGCCTCCAGCTAATTTAAACGTGGGCTGGTACTTGTGTATGTAGGTTATGTTTTTGTAGCTTCCATTGCGGTCCACCTAGAATGCATCAGCAAACTTAAAAATATTTTCTGAAATTTCAGTTCATTACACAGTCGAACCTCGTTATCTCAAGGACGAAGGGAGTGTTGGAAAACTCCTAGTTATCCAAGTTACGTGAGTTTGATTGCGAGTGTAAAGCTTGGCCAGGACTGACAATACTTCTATGAAAAAACAATCTGAAAATGGCGCGAAAAATGTGACGTCACAGTACGGCAATTGACGTAGCATATTGATTTGTAAAAAAAGAATCTGTTGTTAGATCAGTCAAATTGTACATCAACATGTTTTAAATTTGAAAATAAGTTTCAAAAATTAATTATAAGCATTGATGTCAATTATTTTTTAGTTCATAGGGTTATGAATTGAGGTATTAAAAGAAAATCTCAACCAATCAGAAAGCTGCAATGCAGCATTCTGCATACAATCAATGGGAAATTAATTATAACCAGTGTGTGAGTTCTTGTTTTTTTTATATTCTAGCTGCACAAACATCTGAGACCTGTAATTCATTGTCAGAAGTCCATCAATAATTAATTGTTTGGACAAGGGATACAACAAAACGCAATAAAGATAAGGCAACATCTTGACACAGAACTTTAGGTATACATTATAGACTTACAGGAATTTCCATGGTCGGAACAACAATATTTCGCAAATCTTTCACTGCCGGTAGCTTCAGCATGTCGGGGAATGGGATCGGCTCTAAAACAGAGAGTACAAGATTTATCAAGGATGGAAATATTTCTGACAAACTAGTTATTTAATCTTATTCTGATTTCTTTTCTGTTCAACAGCTTTCTTATGGTAATATTCCATTATCCTTGGAAACTCATTTTCTTTAAATGGTTTAAAAAGTAGCCCTGATTATTTTGTCAGTGCATATTTTAGGTACTTTCCGAGAAAGCTTTACAGAAAATTGTTATTCCTCAAGCCATGGTGACATTTTTTTCACATAAAAAAACACATTTAATAATACATAAATTGTTCAATGTTTATTTTACATCAGCCTGTTCCAAGATGAACATGGAAAATAAAGCATAATTTTACTGAAAATGAGAAGAAATTTCTTATTTTTCTACTACATTTTGTTAAAAGAATATAAAGCTTCTGTTAGCCAGGGGAAACAGATTATATTCAGCTGTGTCACATACTCACTAGCAAACAAAATAGCACTGAAATACTAAATGAAACTATTAAACATGACACGACCCATACTTGTTTCATTCTTGTACTGGTTGACTTGGTAGTTGGCCAACTCGATGTAGGCCAGACACAGCTTCTCCATGTCTCGTACAATATTGGCCACAGAGTTATTCCCCTTGTGAGACTTCAACCTCTCCACCAAATTCTTAGCTGCTTCGATTCTCCCCTGCAAAACGATGGTTTGACCATAATCATAAGGAAAATTTTCCATCTGGAAATTTCATTTTTTCCAACTTGGCAATTTTTAACAAACAATGAATTGAGATGATAGGGGGGTGGTTTGGTGGATGAATGGAGTGGGAAGGGGACGACGTAAATCAGCATTAACATAATGCTGATCTATGACCATCAGTTACCTTCCTTCCCTATCAAATTTTTTTTTTTAATCATTTAGTCAGAATATTTTTTACTGGGGCCTGAACTTTTAACCAGGCAGCACAATATTCAGGTATAAGTTTAAAGGTCCAATATATGCAACTTTCGGCAAACTTTAAGCGAAAATCAAACCATATAACTTATTATATTTACAGATTTAGTTAAGACTTACTGATTTCAGCAATATTCAAGATGAATTCTTACAAGGTTATCGGTACAGCAGCAGTTTAAACTCGGTATTTGAAAACATGCACCCATTTTGAACTGTCGTCTAACTTTGGTTAGTTGTTTTAGTGGTCCACACCTAAATTAATTCAAATTATTTGGAATTTTTTTGTCAAGAGTTTCTTCATAATTACCGCTCAGGTTTACTTCATTTTAGTCTTATTTTTGCATTGCTATCAACTGGATGCTTTTTCAGAATTTTTCATAATCACGATAAAAATTCCCTGAATAAGCATATATTGGGCCTTTAAACTACTGATGTAGCATCAACTTCGATTCACCAAGGTATCTATGTACAGTATCAAACAATTTTTCTTTCAGATCCCTTTCATGTAGTTTTTCCTACATTTAAACATTTTCTTTTATTTATGCAATACCTCTTCCTCCCTGGCCAGTTCAGACATCGTCCTCGACAACTTGCCCTTTTTTTTGTTCGGGTCCTTGAAGATGTCAGCGTCTTTTTTGGCGTGTGCTAAAGCCAGCACACAGAAGAGGGTATGATGGGGGTGGTCCACTGCCGTCCTCTCTATAACCTGTTATAGTAGAGAAATGGTACCTTACTATTACTATATAATGGTGTTACACACATCTGATAAAATCTTATTAGCATTGTGTCATTATACATAAATTGTAAGACTGTGCTACCTTTTGTAATTTTTGTGAACATAAGAAACATGAAAATTTTGAAAAAAATGTTGTGAACGATTTTTAGAGCTCGTTGAAACAGTTGAACCAGGGAGAGGAAATGGACATAATTATATCAACAAAGATCTGAAGCTTACTTATGAGATATTTGACCTTTATGAACCTGCAACCTTTGACCTCTCACCTTATTTAGTGTGCTCTGGAACAGTGGGCACTGATCTTTGTGTGGCCGAGTGTCCATCCTAGTGGCCAACTGGTACATCAGTGGAAGTAACTTGTATGTACCGAGGTCTTCAATACCACCCTACAATAAATACATTCTTTCTTCTCAATTATTGGGAACATTTATTCAAATATAATTAAAACTATCTGTGTCAGTAAGACACATATGCCCTCACTGACAACCAAAGAAAACTCCTTTTTTAAAAGATTTTCGTTTCTATTCAAGCAACTGTGACCTTGGCCTGACCTTTGAACCTGAAACACAAGGTATACTCATACTTGACCATGTTTCCTGCTTGACAAAACTATGTCAAAATATGAAAATGGTCAGGTGACACAGCTGCTACGGCACTTGCCTTTCACCAAGGCAGCCGGGATTTGATTCCCAAATCAGACCTGAAAAGGTATGTGGGTTTTCTCGCAGTACTTCAGTATCCTTCCACATCAAAACCCCCTTCCCACCAACATCCGGGCTAACTAGAGTGATTTACATATGTTATACAAGAATTCCACGGAAGTGGATGTCTCGCCTGTGCAGCAAGATGGTAGATAAGTTTTAAGGAGCTATCTATGGATTAGCATTGTATCAGTTCCAAGTGGATAGAAACAGTGACCTTGACCTTTGACCTTGAAAAGCAATTCCAAGCGAGCACTTTTGGTAAGGAAGCACTGTATGAAGTTTGAGTTAGATTGGCCCCAGGAAACTGAAGTTATCGCACGGAAACAGAATTTCTATTTATAGCAACTGTGACCTTGACCTTCGACCCTGAAAAGCAATCCCAAGCGACACTTATGTTAAGAAGCACTGTATGAAGTTTGAGTTTGATTCGCCTTAGGAAACTCAAGTTACCGCATGGAAACTGATTTTCTATTTATAGCAACAGTGACCTTGACATTTGACCTTTGACCCTGAAAAGCAATCCCGAGTAATCACTTTTGGTAAGGAAGCACTGTATGAAGTTTGAGTTCGATTGGCACAAAAAAACTCAAGTTATCGTAGTGAAACATAATTTCTATTTATAGCAACAGTGACCTTGACCTTTGACCCTGAAAAGCAATCCCAAGCGAGCACTTTTGGCAAGGAAGCACTGTATGAAGTTTGAATTTGATTGGCCCAAGGAAACTCAAGTGATCGCACGGAAACTGTTGGTGCAGACGCCGCCGCCAACATAGTGATCCCTCTAACATGTTTCATAATTTCTGTAAAATGAAACAAAACTGTAAGCCAATGGCTAACTAATATCCCCCTGCTCCTCTATGCCCTATCCTTCATAATAAATACTCAAAACTGGTTCACTGGTAAAAAAATCTGATCCATGGTAACCAAACTTTTGACAGAAAAAACCTGCATGCACATCTTTACAAAGTCCAAAACATTCCTGTGAAGTTTCATTGAAATCGGTCCATAGGTTTCGTTGGATTTGTCTGGACAAAATATTTCCACAGACAATCCTGACAGACAGACAATCTGATCCCAGTATACCCACCTAACTTCGTTGCAGGGGGTGTAATTAAGTTTACATTACAACCAAGTTGTTATGTGTTTACATTGAATTGAAAGGGGATGAGGACAGAATGGATGTGAGCGACACTCTATGTGTACAGGTTACTGTACACCTGGCCTTCTGACATCATAAAACCTTTACCTGTATAATTTCGTTGATTTCCTGGTTGCAGTTGTTACTGAACCAGAGTGAGGTAAGTCTGAACACACGGAGGTCGTGTCGATCGCCAGACTTGAGACAGCGTATATAATTCTCCACGGCCGTGACGAGGAAATGGCTCTTGTCGTCCTCCAGAGCGTTGATCTCCTGTCGGTCAATCTGGCTCTGCTTGTTCAGGATGATGAAGTATTTCCTATAACAGTGTATTAAGGTACATTCAAGATTTCAATGTATGAAGAATGGGAGATCCAATGTCTGCAAAGAGTACAGCCAAGTTCTGTGTTACAAAGTAGGTAGACTCCACAAGGAGTTTACAAATCTGGTCATGAGTGGATTTATCAATAGGCATAGATTACCATGTAAACATTGTGCTGGGTGCAATTTCACCATCAAAATTCCTTTGTAAATCAAGTCCTTCTTGTTTTCAATTTTGACAGATTTTACATGAATAACAAGAGGCCCAGAGGGCCTGTATCGCTCACCTGGATACATTGGTATCTAAGTAATCATGATAAAATATTTCCTTTTTGGCTCGCCCCTCAGCCCCCTAGGGGGTCAGTCCCACCATTAGTAGAATTTTGAATGCTGAGCAGCTAGGGATGCTTCCTGCCAATCAAGGCTGATTTCCAATCAATGGTTATGGAGAAGAAGTCGATTAAACCAATATAGCTAAATAACCCTTTTTGGCCCCGCCCCTCAGCTCCCTAGGGGGCCAGTCCCACCATTAGTACAACTTTGAGATCTGAGAACCTAGGGATGGTTCCTACCAAATAAGGTTGATTTCCAATTAGTGGTTATGGAGAAGAAGTCGACTAAACCAATATAGCTAAATAACCCTTTTTGGCCCCGCCCCTCAGCCCCCTAGGGGATCAGTCCCACCATGAGTACAATTTTGAATCCTGGGCACCTAAGCATGCTTCCTGCCAAATAAGGTTGATTACCAATCAGTGGTTATGAAGAAAAAGTCACTAATATCAATATAGCTAAATACTTTTTTATGGCCCCCACCCCTCAGCCCCCTAGGGGGTCAGTCCCACCATGAGTACAATTTTGAATCCTGAGCAGCTAGGGATGCTTCCTGCCAAATAAGGCTGATTTCCAATCAATGGTTATGGAGAAGAAGTCGATTAAACCAATATAGCTTAATAACCCTTTTTGGCCCTGCCCCTCAGCCCCCTAGGGGGTCAGTCCCACCATTAGTACAATTTTGAATCCTGGGCATCTAAGCATGCTTCCTGCCAAATAAGGTTGATTACAAATCAGTGGTTATGGAGAAGAAGTCGACTAAACCAATATAGCTAAATAACCCTTTTTGGCCCTGCCCCTCAGCCCCCTAGAGAGTCAGTCCCACCATTAGTACAATTTTTAATCCTGGGCACCTAAGCATGCTTCCTGCCAAATAAGGCTGATTTCAAATCAGTGGTTATGAAGAAGAAGTCGCTAATATCAATATAGGTAAATAATTTTATATGGCCCCACCCCTCAGCCCCCTAGGGGGTCAGTCCCACCATGAGTACAATTTTGAATCCCAAGCACCTAGGGATACTTTCTGCCAAATAAGGCTGATTTCCAATTAGTGGTTATGGAGAAGAAGTCGCTTAAACCAATATAGCTAAATAACCCTTTTTGGCCCCGCACCTCAGCCCCCTAGGGGGTCAGTCCCACCATTAGTACAATTTTGAATCCTGGGCACCCAAGGATGCTTCCTGCCAAATTACTGTAAACGTACATATTTTCGCGGTAATCTTATTTTAGCGCTTTTCGCGTTGAAAGTTTTGCGCTAAAATATGATTACGCTAATTGGAGTTTTAATATACTGCTTATATAGTTATTTTCACTGATGCGCGAATTTATCATTGCGCTAATATGACAAACAGTTAAAATGCGCTAAAATTTGATTGCGCCAAATTAAGTATGTTTACAGTAGGTTGATTTCCTATCAGTGGTTATGGAGAAGAAGTCGTTGAAAGAAATTGTTGACGGACAACGGACGGACGGACGGACGGACGACGGACGCCACGGTATGGCATAAGCTCACCTCGGTCCTTCGGACCAGGTGAGCTAAAAAACAAGTTTGACTAAACTGTCACTGACTGACCAGCTACCATTGACTAACACCTGAAGATACGGTGAAATATAAATCAGGAAAGACCTACTCTTTAGAATTATCTCCCACTTGTTTTAAGGACTCTATTTCCTGTTGAGCTTTCTTGAAGAGATTCTGTTTGGCTTCAAATGTGCTGGACTTCATGTAGTTGACGATATGTTGATACTGGCTGTCTGCGTAGCGGGCTAGCGCAAGGTACGAGTCCAGCGCTACGTCGTCCTGGATACCAGCCTCATCCAACTTAGAAACAGCCTACAAGGTCAACCAAAGGTCGCAAAATTATGACAATAGGTCAAATGATGGTTACTTGTATAAAGTCAAAACAAGAGGCCCAATGGGCCTGCATCGCTCACCTGGTATTAATCTCTGACTTATATTATAGTGTAACCCTTAAGTCCCCTAAAATCTTTTAATGTAAGACATTTAGAAGAACATCTTAAGATTTAAACATATTTTACCCCTGTGACCTTATAAGACAACATCATTTTGATTTTCATTTCTTTTGTCAGGCTTCATTCAAGAAACCTTTCAGCCAAATGTCATGCTTCCAGGGCTTTTGGTACTTCAGAAGAAGTCATTTGAATGTTTTAACAGATTTGACCCCTGTGACCTTGAATATAAGTCAAGGTCATTTCTTTTCACAAACTTTGTCAGGCTTCATCCAAGGAACCTTCCAGCCAAATATCATGCTTCTAGGGCTTTTGGTATTTCACAAGAAATCGTTTGAAGGTTTCAACAGATTTGACTCCTGTGACCTTGAATATTGGTCAAGGTCATTTCTTTTCGCAAACTTTGTCGGGCTTCATCCAAGGAACCTTTCGGCCAAATATCATGCTCCTAGGGTTTTTGGTTTTTCAGAAGAAGTCGTTTCAAGGTTTTAACAGATTTGACCCCTGTGACCTTGAATATAGGTCAAGGTCATTTCGTTTTGCAAACTTTGTCGGGCTTCATCCAAGAAACATTTCAGCCAAATATCATGCTTCTAGGGCTTTTGGTATTTCAGGAAAAGTCGTTTGAAGGTTTCAACAGATTTGACTCCTGTGACCTTGAATATAGGTCAAGGTCATTTCTTTTCGCAAACTTTGTCGGGCTTCATCCAAGGAACCTTTCAGCCAAATATCATGCTTCTAGGGCTTTTGGTAAATCAAAAGAAGTCGTTTGAAGGCTTCAACAGATTTGACCCTTGTGACCTTGAATATGGGTCAAGGTCATTTTTTTTCGCAAACTTTGTCGGGCTTCATCCAAGAAACATTTCAGCCAACTATCAAGCTTCTAGGGCTTCTGGTATTTCAGAAGAAGTCGTTTAAAGGTTTTAACTGATTTGACCCTTGTGACCTTGAATATAGATCAAGGTCATTTCTTTTCACAAACTTTGTCGGGCTTCATCCAAGGAACCTTTCGGCCAAATATCATGCTCCTAGGGTTTTTGGTTTTTCAGAAGAAGTCGTTTCAAGGTTTTAACAGATTTGACCCCTGTGACCTTGAATATAGGTCAAGGTCATTTCGTTTTGCAAACTTTGTCGGGCTTCATCCAAGAAACATTTCAGCCAAATATCATGCTTCTAGGGCTTTTGGTATTTCAGGAAAAGTCGTTTGAAGGTTTCAACAGATTTGACTCCTGTGACCTTGAATATAAGTCAAAGTCATTTCTTTTCGCAAACTTTGTCGGGCTTCATCCAAGGAACCTTTCAGCCAAATATCAAGCTTCTTGGGATTTTGGTATTTTAAAAGAAGTCGTTTAAAGGTTTTAACAGATTTGACCCCTGTGACCTTGAATATAGGTCAAGGTCATTTCTTTTCGCAAACTTTGTCAGGCTTCATCAAAGGAACATTTCAGCCAAATATCATGCTTCTAGGGCTTTCGGTATTTCAGAAGAAGTCGTTTGAAGGTTTTAACAGATTTGACCCTTGTGACCTTGAATATAGGTCAAGGTCATTTTTTTTCGCAAACTTTATTGGGCTTCATCCAAGGAACCTTTCAGCCAAATGCCATGTTTCTAGGGCTTCTGGTATTTCAGAAGAAGTCGTTTAAAGGTTAAAATAAATTTAACCTCACTGTGACCTTGAATATAGGTCAAGGTCATTTTTTTCCGCAAACTTTGTTCAGCTCCTTCCAAGGAATCTACCAGCCAAATTTCATGTCACTGGGCCTTTCAGTATTTTAGAAGAAGTCGTTTAAAGGAAAAAGTTGACGGACGCAGGACGGACGGACGACGGACAACGGACGGACGGACGGACGGACGGACGGACGGACGGACGGACGGACGGACGGACGGACGGACGGACGACGGACGCTGCACCATCACATAAGCTCACTTGGCCCTTCGGGCCAGGTGAGCTAATAAGGTCAAGTGATTCTGCCAAAAGATGAAATAAAGGTCATAGGTCACAAAAAAGATGAAATAAAGGTCATAGGTCACAATACCCGGTTGAGATTGTAAAACATAGTCAAATAAAGATAATTTGACTGACTAAACACGATATTGAAAATTTGCGGCTATAAATAGGTATCAAGATAAAGACACTAGATGGCGCATATTTCGGGACGGCAAACTTATCAACTTGGACTAATCAAACAACAGTATTAAGCTGAAAGGACAAAAAAGTGATAGAATAATGTTGAATACCTGAAAAGGTCTTAGCAAAAGAGCTCTGTGAAGTCATTCACTGTTTTAGAGACATACTACAGTAATACTTAAGATATCTCTATACTATTTATAACGGTGAAGATTTAAGTATTACCTTTTCCAGGTATTCTTCCATGATGACGTTCGCGTTCTCTGATCTCGTTTCTGCCAGCCAGTTACCATAGATACAGAGCACCTTGGCGTAGTACTTGGCTGCATCTTTACTGTCCTTTCGCACCTGTAACATAGAGAACCCAAACATTCAAACATATAGATCACAATCTAAGGGATGAGACTACAAAGTATTTCAACACAGTAGCTAACCATCATCTACCACCATATTGTTTAAAAAGTCTATTTTCCAGTTTTCCTTACCTTGTTGAGTTGCGAGATGATGTCCTTCATCAGGTGTTTGGCCGTGTTCTGCTCCTGACGAGCCCAGAACATATTCGCCTCCTCCACCATCTTGGTAATGTGAAGGTCAAGGACAGATGTCTCCAAGGACTTTAACTGACCCATGGCTCTCTCTGCTACCTGTAACGAGTACACAGTACACTGTAAAGCTACCTGTAACGAGTACACAGTACACTGTAAAGCTACCTGTAATGAGTACACAGTACACTGTAAAGCTACCTGTAACGAGTACACAGTACACTGTATACCTACCTGTAACGAGTACACAGTACACTGTAAACCTACCTGTAACGAGTACACAGTACACTGTAAAGCTACCTGTAACGAGTACACAGTACACTGTAAAGCTACCTGTAACGAGTACACAGTACACTGTAAAGCTACCTGTAACGAGTACACAGTACACTGTAAACCTACCTGTAACGAGTACACAGTACACTGTAAACCTACCTGTAACGAGTACACAGTACACTGTAAACCTACCTGTAACGAGTACACTGTAAAGCTACCTGTAACGAGTACACAGTACACTGTAAACCTACCTGTAACGAGTACACAGTACACTGTAAACCTACCTAACAAAGTGGTTCATAGCCGTATTATAGCACTTCTTTGAGCTTTCACTCATACACTCCTGAAAACTCTAACACTTCAGGGGTTGGACACGTCCATCATGAAATTTCAGGGGTGAATGTGGAGCTAAATTATGACTGTGCCAATTGAAATTCATGTAAATTATTTCTATCACATCTTTTGTGGATTTGCCAATTGATCAATGTGCTCACTTATTAAATAAAATAAAATGATAAAAGCACTAAAATTTGGGTATGCTAAAATATATGTGTTTACAGTAATGTTCCAGGTATACACGCAGTCAACCTCTATAATATCTCTCGTCTACATACAGTAACACTTTGATATCACGACTATTGTTTTATTTGGTACTTCTCTTAATATCATAAAACATTCTCAACAATTTCGTCACACTTCTCCCTCCACTACAGTGAACTAGATGTGTCAGTATGACATGAACGCCACCCCTCTGACAAACAAAGAGAAGTACTTTTTTATGTAAAGTCCATAGGTGTTAGACAAGGCTCTCCAATGTCAGTAGTACCATTTTACTAATATTTTAAAATATAATTTTCCAACACACTGGAAAACATAAGTTGATTTTCATCAAATCAGGAATTGGCAGGTATATAATCATCATATAACTACATACCAAATTACAGTTCAATATCTGTATCATACCTGTCAAGTCTCCCGCTTTGGACGGGAGACTCCCGATTATTTATGACAGAAATCAAAATCTCCAGTTTGAAATTAATGACCCGCGCGGGTCCCGCATTTTATTAAATTCTCCCGTTTTCTCCCGCTTTGTCTCACAAAAATAATCAAACTTGGTCATTTTAACGAATAAACAATAACGACATGGATTCACACTGACCTTTGTCACAGACAAGCCACTTTAATTACAGACCAGACCAATTAGCAGCGTGGAGACTGGTGTGAAAGTTGTAAATGGTAAGATGGTCATGCATCACGGCCCGTACACAACAGCTGTGGGGGCCTCGATCGCGGCACATGGCTTTGTGTCATTCTTACTGATGTGTATACTATAGAGCAATTAAATCATCCAGTTGGGGCTAGTTGCTAATTAATATGTGATTACAGGATGTGTAAACATTAAATAGCCACATCGTAAGCATGGTGAGTCTCGCATTGTTTACTGAACGGAAGTGAAGTAGAGACTATAAAATAGAAACCGGACAATAACATTCGATCCGGAATTTGTCCGGTCAGCGATGGGATGAATGTTGATAAGAAACCAACATACAAATAAGCAAATTTCTTCAATTGGACAAATATTAAGTTATTTTTTTCACAAAGATTAATTATTCCCAATGATTTGAGATATGTTTTCTTTATAATTAATCTAGGTTAAAAAGACATGCATTTCAAAAATTATATTTTTTGTCTTTGAAGGAAGTTTTATGATATAATCTACTTTAAATATGGTAGTTCCTCAGTATGTAATATATCGGAATAAAATTTAATTTGTTTTTCAACCTTTTTTTTATTGAACCTGTATTAAGAGACCACCTGTCATATGTGACCTTTTTTGTTGCCTCCCTTCGAAGGTCACATGACAGGTTTGACTGTATATTAATCATAATATGTACATGGGTTGATGTTTTTTTTTGTTGACGAATGCACCGTGTTCAGAAAAATGTCGTCACGCGTAATCTCCAGTTTGAGAATAGTCAGCAAACTGGAGATCTCCAGTTTGTTAGCATTTGACCCTTGACAGGTATGCTGTATCTGTTAAAGAGTGAATAATCAGAAACGAAATTATGATGGAATGAAGGTCAAGAGCAATACTAAAAAATGTTTGAGTACCTGATGCCTGCCAGCCCCACTGCCAAGTCTAGCCAGCTGTAACAGCTGTCTCTGTAGACAGTCAGACACTGCAGAGTTATTCCCCTTGTTGAGAACCAGTTGGAGCAGAGCAATGCGGATATTGTAGACTGGCTCGAGAAACTCAAAGTCATTGCTGCTTAGGTAGCTCTCATCCTCGCCGGACCATCGCTCCAGCAGACTGCCCAACTCAGCGTCATTCCTGAGGATTGACAATCTTTGCAATGAAATTGAAATCTTGGTAATTATTTGCAGCTAAGCAAAACAAACAAGAGGACATCAATATCCTCCCCTTACAGCGCAAACATTCATGAAAAATATGAAGCCTAATATATGGATGAAAATCAGCATTTGCAGTAGAGATCCAGAAGAGAATTCATAGATACAAGATTGATCTCAGTATTTTCAACGTACTGTAGATAGATTGGAGCAATTCTCCTTAACCAAATGTCAGAACAGACAGACCCAATTTCTATCAACCCTGATAACTCGTTAAGCAGGGTTAACAAGTTGGTAGATACCTGTATTAGGTTGGCATTTCAGTAATATTTTTGTAGGTAAAATATTGAAAATGTCCAAAAATTATTCATTTCAATTATTTCACTTTGAATTTCTATCCCCTGCTTTCACCGAAACAGAGGATATTAATTAGGGTTAGTCTGTCTGTCTGTCTATCACACTTCGTTTCTGTGTAATAACACAAACAAATTATCCGATTTTCTAAACTTGGTTACAAAGTAAATTGCCTAAAGGGCCCAGCCAAGTTCCATCACAATTTTTTGGTGGATGTTATTTGGCATGAAAATTACAAAAGATTTTTACCTACGATATGATTACCCCGTTACGAAAGGGTGAAAAGCTGAGGATATCAATTCTACGAATTTGCTTGCTTTTTTTATTGTCATTTAAAAATAAAAGCAACTGGTAAATAAAATACTGTACATAGCATTTCCAATGTCAAAAGGAATTTACACAAGTACACAACATTAACATTATATACACAAGGTTTATCTGAACTTTTCCAGAGATGGACGTGTATTTTATTTTTCTAGAAGTATGCATATATGTATATTAGATCTCAATCTAAATCCAACAAGCATATGTTATTTACCTGAGATTACAGTTAATGGCAGTTTGTACCTCTGACCTTACAGCATATTTACCTGAGATTACAGTCGACAACAGTTGTACCTGTGATCTTACAGCATATTTACCTGAGATTACAGTCAATGGCAGTTTGTACCTGTGATCTTACAGCATATTTACCTGAAAAAACAGTCAACAACAGTTGTACCTGTGATCTTACAGCATATTACCTGAGATTACAGTCAACGGCAGTTTGTACCTGTGATCTTACAGCATATTTACCTGAGATTACAGTCAACGGCATTTTTTACCTGTGATCTTACAGCATATTTACCTGAGATAACAGTCGATGGCAGTTTGTACCTGTGATCTTACAGCATATTTACCTGAGATAACAGTCGACAACAGTTTGTACCTGTGATCTTACAGCATATTTACCTGAGATTACAGTCGATGGCAGTTTGTACCTGTGATCTTACAGCATATTTACCTGAGATTACAGTCGATGGCAGTTTGTATCTGTGAGACACAGTTGAGGTCCGTTAACATCGGGTAGAGACACCGGGCACTCTCCATACTTCCCTCTCCCAGTCTCTCTATCACACACATCCTGTAAAGGAATTTGTTTCTATCATATTTACTACTATTCACAAAGCAATATCAATGTTTGTAGACAACAAGTATGAGATAAGATACATGATCGGACTTTGATCTAATGAATACTGCAATTCTTCACATAAAAATTTCAATCCACAAAAAGGAACAGATAAATATTCCCCCTTGTAATCTATCAGAAATGTTTTCAATAATTCTTAGATGATCCACACCAAGTTTCTGTTCAAACAAACACAAATGACTAGCCTTTACAGAACTGTTTCTAGTACATAAATGATACACGGCAGTACTACGTACATACCTGGCTGTTTGGACGGCAGCAGAGGCCAGAGAGAGGTGGTCCTCCTTGACAGCACTAAGGGCCGAGTACACAGCCTGGTGGTACCCGGTCTGGCTACACCTACACAACAACAGTTCTCAGAGTAAAGCAACTAAATATTACAACTGTTCTATTTTTCTGTCGTTTTCAATCTTCATAATCCTAAAAAAGCTTTCCGTTGGCTTATTCAGCAGAGTTTAAAGTGATGAATAAATTATATCAACAACAAAAGCAACGATAGCAGCAGTAACAACAACAAAAACACCATTATGTGCATGGTCTGGCTTCATTGAGGTATACGAAGGCATACATGAAGAATTTTTGATAAGAGCCCCCCCCCCCCCTCCCCCCCACAAAGAAAAATAAAATATTGTCTTAGTACAAGATTGGTTGGTTAGTTTGTAAATTAGGAGTGTTTAATATAAATTTTATAACAACCAACAACAAGAAGAAAAAACCCCACCTCCGACACCATTACTACCTGAGTGTGGGGTCCAGTGTCCACTGCCCAGCCTTCCAGGCTGCCTGGTATTGTAGCTCCTGTACATTCGGAGTGACGTCTGTTCCTTGTGGCATACCATGGAAATAGTTATTCAACACCTCTAGGGCACCAAAGTTTTGTAGAGCCTAAAAAAGACAATTGCAAACCGAGATAGAAACTCCCAATATATATCAGTTAGACCTCTATATAATGTCTTTTGTTTATATATACAGTAAAACTTCCATACAATGCCTGAGTCTATCACATTATCTCATTCTGTCATCTACTTTACTGTAAACAAATTTCTGTGCATCTTTTGTATATTTTCTTTAGAATTTCTTTCTTTCAATTTATCTCAAAATCCTTTTATACTGCCAAAATTTTCCTGAGAAAATGATGGCAATATTATAACAAAGATTAGAGCATAAACAAATTTAAACAGATAAGCACAAGGGGGAATAATAATAATAACATAATTACTTGCTGTAGAAAGTTATATACAGAAACTGTTATAAGCACAATCATAATTTATTGAAATGATTTCACAAAAACTAAAAGATTACCACTGAAAATATACATGTTTACAGTACTATAACTGCGGGAGATCCCGGGACGAGCCTTACCTGCAGCAGTCCGAGGCTAGAGTCGGTTGTATGACTGGCCGTGTCGATATCGTAAGTTACTAAAGCCTTGTCCCAAAGGTTCTCATGTTCGTAAGTTTTTACCCTAAAACACATAAAACAACAATCATTTGTCTGTATCTCTACAAAATACTTTTTCTGATATTTCCTTCAGAGTCCTGGATGTATTTGAAATGACAACTACTGGAATGACACTATCAATGAACTCTTTTCACTACAGAGAATACTTAATTGATTTTATATTGAGAAAACGTATTACTGTAAAACAATTTTTTTCCTGTGCTATTTATTTTGGCAAATTTTGCAATAAAAAATATTTCTGGGAAAGTTAATTGCCACGAATAATGATGAGATGACTCACTTTATAATATACAAGAGGCCCAATGGGCCTGCATCGCTCACCTGGTATCAATCTCTGACTTATATTATAGTGTAACCCTAAAGTCCCCTAAAATCTTTTAATGTAAGACATTTAGAAGAACATCTTAAGATTTAAACATATTTTACCCCTGTGACCTTATAAGACAACATCATTTTCATTTTCAAATGTTGTTTGGCTTCATCCCAGGACGCTACCAGCCAAATATCATGTCTCTAGGCAAATCAAGATCAAGGTCATTTCTTTTTGCAAACTTTGTCAGGCTTCATCCAAGAAACCTTTCAGCCAAATGTCATGCTTCTAGGGCTTTTGGTACTTCAGAAGAAGTTGTTTGAATGTTTTAACAGATTTGACCCCTGTGACCTTGAATATAGGTCAAGGTCATTTCTTTTTGCAAAGTTTGTCAGGCTTCATCCAAGGAACCTTTCAGCCAAATATCATGCTTCTAGGGCTTTTGGTATTTCAGAAGAAGTCGTTTAAAGGTTTTAACAGATTTGACCCCTGTGACATTGAATATAGGTCAAGGTCATTTCTTTTCACAAACTTTGTCGGGCTTCATCCAAGGAACCTTTCAGCCAAATATCATGCTTCTAGGGCTTTTGGTATTTCAGAAGAAGTCGTTTGCAGGATTCAACAGATTTGACTCCTGTGACCTTGAATATAGGTCAGGGTCATTTCTTTTCGCAAACTTTGTCGGGCTTCATCCAAGGAACCTTTCAGCCAAATATCATGCTTCTAGGGTTTTGGTATTTCAGAAGAAGTCGTTTAAAGGTTTTAACAGATTTGACCCCTGTGACCTTGAATAAAGGTCAAGGTCATTTCTTTTCGCAAACTTTGTCCGGCTTCATCCAAGGAACCTTTCAGCCAAATATCATGCTTCTAGGGCTTTTGGTATTTCAGAAGAAGTCGTTTAAAGGTTTTAACAGATTTGACTCCTGTGACCTTGAATATAGGTCAAGGTCATTTCTTTTCGCAGACTTTGTCCGGCTTCATCCAAGGAACCTTTCAGCCAAATATCATGCTTCTAGGGTTTTGGTATTTCAGAAGAAGTCGTTTAAAGGTTTTAACAGATTTGACCCCTGTGACCTTGAATAAAGGTCAAGGTCATTTCTTTTCGCAAACTTTGTCCGGCTTCATCCAAGGAACCTTTCAGCCAAATATCATGCTTCTAGGGCTTTTGGTATTTCAGAAGAAGTCGTTTAAAGGTTTTAACAGATTTGACTCCTGTGACCTTGAATATAGGTCAAGGTCATTTCTTTTCGCAGACTTTGTCCGGCTTCATCCAAGGAACCTTTCAGCCAAATATCATGCTTCTAGGGCTTTTGGTATTTCAGAAGAA
Organism: Mimachlamys varia; assembly: GCA_947623455.1. NCBI lineage: Eukaryota > Metazoa > Mollusca > Bivalvia > Pectinida > Pectinidae > Mimachlamys > Mimachlamys varia. The sequence continues at coordinate 14,285,706 of OX392531.1, read as the reverse complement.
GTCGTTTAAAGGTTTTCACAGATTTGACCCCTGTGACCTTGAATATAGGTCAAGGTCATTTCTTTTCGCAAACTTTGTCGGGCTTCATCCAAGGAACCTTTCAGCCAAATATCATGCTTCTAGGGCTTTTGGTATTTCAGAAGAAGTCGTTTAAAGGTTTTAACAGATTTGACCCCTGTGACCTTGAATATAAGTCAAGTTCATTTCTTTTCGCAAACTTTGTCCGCTTTGATCCAAGGAACCTTTCAGCCAAATATCATGCTTCTAGGGCTTTTGGTATTTCAGAAGAAGTCGTTTAAAGGTTTTAACAGATTTGAATCCTGTGACCTTGAATATAGGTCAAGATCATTTCTTTTCGCAAACTTTGTCCGGCTTCATCCAAGGAACCTTTCAGCCAAATATCATGCTTCTAGGGCTTTTGGTATTTCAGAAGAAGTCGTTTAAAGATTTTAACAGATTTGACCCCTGTGACCTTGAATATAGGTCAGGGTCATTTCTTTTTGCAAACTTTGTCGGGCTTCATCCAAGGAACCTTTCAGCCAAATATCATGCTTCTAGGGCTTTTGGTATTTCAGAAGAAGTCGTTTAAAGGTTTTAACAGATTTGACTCCTGTGACCTTGAATATAGGTCAAGGTCATTTCTTTTCGCAAATTTTGTCCGGCTTCATCCAAGGAACCTTTCAGCCAAACATCATGCTTCTAGGTCTTTTGGTATTTCAGAAGAAGTCGTTTAAAGGTTTTAACAGATTTGACCCCTGTGACCTTGAATATAGGTCAGGGTCATTTCTTTTCGCAAACTTTGTCGGGCTTCATCCAAAGAACCTTTCAGCCATATATCATGCTTCTAGGGCTTTTGGTATTTCAGAAGAAGTCGTTTAAAGGTTTTAACAGATTTGACCCCTGTGACCTTGAATATAAGTCAAGGTCATTTCTTTTCGCAAACTTTGTCGGGCTTCATCCAAGGAACCTTTCAGCCAAATATCATGCTTCTAGGGCTTTTGGTATTTCAGAAGAAGTCGTTTAAAGGTTTTAACAGATTTGACCCCTGTGACCTTGAATAAAGGTCAAGGTCATTTCTTTTCGCAAACTTTGTCGGGCTTCATCCAAGGAACCTTTCAGCCAAATATCATGCTTCTAGGGCTTTTGGTATTTCAGAAGAAGTCGTTTAAAGGTTTTAACAGATTTGACCCCTGTGACCTTGAATATAGGTCAAGGTCATTTCTTTTCGCAAACTTTGTCGGGCTTCATCCAAGGAACCTTTCAGCCAAATATCAAGCTTCTAGGGCTTTTGGTATTTCAGAAGAAGTCGTTTAAAGGTTTTAACAGATTTGACTCCTGTGACCTTGAATATAGGTCAAGGTCATTTCTTTTCGCAAACTTTGTCGGGCTTCATCCAAGGGACATTTCAGCCAAATATCATGTTTCTAGGGCTTTTGGTATTTCAGAAGAAGTCGTTTAAAGGTTAAAATAGATTTAACCTCACGGTGACCTTGAATATTGGTCAAGGTCATTTCTTTTCGCAAACTTTATTTGGCTTCATCTAAGGAAGCTACTGGTCAAATATGAAGTCTCTATGCCTGACGGTATTTTAGAAGAAGTTGTTTGAAGGTTTCGACATTTTTGACCCCTGTGACCTTGAAATTAGGTCAAAGTGATTTTTTTTCGCAAACTTTGTTCAGCTCCTTCCAAGAAATCTACCAGCCAAATTTCATGTCACTGGGCCTTTCAGTATTTTAGAAGAAGTCGTTTAAAGGAAAAAGTTGACGGACGCAGGACGGACGGACGGACGGACGGACGACGGACGCTGCACCATCACATAAGCTCACTTGGCCCTTCGGGCCAGGTGAGCTAACTAGTACAACCTTCATTTCATATAGCAATCTTTGATCCATTTTAACTAAGTATTAAATAAGCGTAGTCTGTTTCACGGAAGCAATCATGATAAACTAGTTGTGATGCAGAAATCAAGATAGTTAGTGGCAAAATAAACTTTGTAAGTAATACATATATTTTTAAGGTATAATCTATGTTTACTCTTGTTAACACCTGACCTTGATGAAGTGTCTGCCAGCCTGCCTGCCCCACAGCCATATAAACCATCAGGATCCCCTGTTAGTACCTGGATGTACAGTACTTACCTTGAAGAGGTGTCTGCCAACCTACCTGCTCCACAGCCATATAAACCATCAGGATCTCTTGTTAGCACCTGGATGTACAGTACTTACCTTGAAGAGGTGTCTGCCAACCTACCTGCTCCACAGCCATATAAACCATCAGGATCCCCTGTTAACACCTGGATGTACAGTACTTACCTTGATGAGGTGTCTGCCAGTCTGCCTGCTCCACAGCCATATAAACCATCAGGATCCCCTGTTAGCCCCTGGATGTGCATTACTTACCTTGATGAGGTGTCTGCCAGCCTGCCTGCTCCACAGCCATATAAACCATCAGGATCCCCTGTTAGCACCTGGATGTACAGTACTTACCTTGATGAAGTGTCTGCCAGCCTGCCTGCTCCACAGCCATATAAACCATCAGGATCCCCTGTTAACACCTTGATGTACAGTACTTACCTTGAAGAGGTGTCTGCCAGCCTGCCTGCTCCACAGCCATATAAACCATCAGGATCCCCTGGTAGCACCTGGATGTACAGTACTTACCTTGATGAAGTGTCTGCCAGCCTGCCTGCTCCACAGCCATATAAACCATCAGGATCCCCTGTTAGCACCTGGATGTGCATTACTTACCTTGAAGAGGTGTCTGCCAGCCTGCCTGCTCCACAGCCATATAAACCATCAGGATCCCATGTTAGCACCTGGATGTACAGTACTTACCTTGATGAAGTGTCTGCCAGCCTGCCTGCTCCACAGCCATATAAACCATCAGGATCCCCTGTTAGTACCTGGATGTACAGTACTTACCTTGAAGAGGTGTCTGCCAACCTACCTGCTCCACAGCCATATAAACCATCAGGATCCACTGTTAGCACCTGGATGTACAGTACTTACCTTGATGAAGCGTCTGCCAGCCTGCCTGCTCCACAGCCATATAAACCATCAGGATCCCCTGTTAACACCTGGATATACAGTACTTACCTTGATGAAGCGTCTGCCAGCCTGCCTGCTCCACAGCCATATAAACCATCAGGATCCCCGATCTGTTGGAAGGCCTCCATCAGCAGGTCCTGTACGTTGATGCCGACCTCCGTGGAGGCGGAGCTAGCCGAGTCTATCCGTGTGTCCTGTGTAAAGTCCTGGGACAGACTCTGACTGGAGCTCTGACTGCCAGACGAACTTCTGCTCTCCTCCTTCTGCTGTCTGTATCAACAGAAAACTGTATACAATGCTTTTGAAGCATGTTTTGTTTGATTTCTTTATAATGATTTTAAAGTTTGAGACAAACTCCCAGGACCTATTCACTTTATTACCTCATAACATATCAGCTAGTGCATAAGTTTTTTAATTTACCCGGAGCAAATCTTCCAGTTTCGATACAAGATTTCATACTTTGAAACTGATAATATGACATTGCTGAACTTATTTTCCTGAAATACTCAAAGTTTAAGTAGATGGACAAAAGTGTACAAAAGTGTTACCTATGAGCATCGCACCAGATCTCGGAGTACAGAACTGTGGTGAAGTGAGCGGAGCAGTAGAGGGCTGCCTTAGCCACGTGTAGGTAATTCAGATCTAGCCAGAAGTTGTTATCCCAGGCAGTCATTTGTCTTCTCCTGTAAAATATCAAAATTCAAAATAACAATTCTGTATATCAAAATTTGATATGCTGTATAGTTATGTTTTCTGCTGAAATATAGTTTGGAAATATGTCACTGGAACAAGCAACACATTTTAAGTTGAAACAAGCTAATTCGAAGAATTCATATACCCAGCTTTTCCCCCTTTTGTAAAGGGGGTGATCATATTATAGGTAACAATCCTTTGTAATTTTCATGCTGTTAACACAAGATGTATTGCTTGGAAATTGAACAAAAACTCAAGCTTTATATACAGAAATTAAATAATATTTGTTGTCGTGATTGCATGGAAACTTTAATCAAGGGGCCATAACTCCACCAAATAAAGTAAGCCAAAAGTAGCAATTAAACCTGTTCGAGCCCTTTAGGCATTTAACCTTGTCACCAAGTTTCAAGAAAATCAAATGATATTTGTTGCCATTATTTCATGGAAAGGAAGCTTGACAGGCGGACTTGTATTCCAGTTCAAGGAACACCTACCCCTCCTTGGGCCTCTCCTGCTGTCGGAGGTGTTGTACCACACTTACCCCTCCTTGGGCCTCTCCTGCTGTCGGAGGTGTTGTACCACACTTACCCCTCCTTGGGCCTCTCCTGCTGTCGGAGATGTTGTACCACCCTTAACATCGTCCTAATAGAGTCTTTGTTGAAGCATACAGTTGTGGAATCTAAAAAAAATAGCAATTTGATTATTACACTCAATATGATAATATAGAAATACATATTTCTAGATCTGAAAAATAACTCCACTCTCTTTTAGAATTCATTTAAGAAGATTGCAATTATTTTCACATCCCAAGAATTTTTTTTTTTTAAGCAATAAATCATTCATGTAAAATGAAAAAGTACTGAAAGTACTGCAAGCTAAGGCGAGTAACAGTTTAAATATGATATAGTGAAGAATAGAAATAAAATGTTATACAAGAACAGCAAAAGTTGACTTTTCACTGACCAAGCTGAAAAAGTAAGAGTTGCTGTTGAAAAGTCAGCAAGGTTGATGAAAACTCTGAGAAAATAAGCACTCACAAGGAAATTAAAAGTTTTGTAGTTGCCAGTATTACTGCATTAAATCAAACAATTAGAAATTACCAAACTTAAAGAGGAAAGTCAATATGATAGTTCACACACCAGATTCATTTGTGCAGCTAGTTATTGTCAGCTTTGTATGAATCTACACAATGTAATTGTAAGATTAACGCCAATAACGATCGCCAGAGGTCATTGTTGATAGAAAGGAATAACTTACGGAAGATGAAAGACTAGTAGCAAAAAGCTGTCGACGGATACCACCTTAGCGTAGAAATCTTTTGATAATTGAACAAGTGCTTCATACCTGTCTTGTCTATAGGTGTTACACTGCGGCTCTCCTGGTTACCGTGCCCACAGTGGCTGGAGAAGAACGCGGCCACCTGTCGGGACAGTACGTCCTTGTGGATGTGTTCTCCTTGTACCAGGATGTCGTGTATCAGCAGTGGTAGTACTATCTCACAGAAGTTTGTCTGTACAGGTAAAATAGGGGGGAAACTCACATACAGAACTACAGTGTACCCTCGTTATACCGCCACCTATCGTCCACAGTAATTATGGCGGTATAACAAGGGTGGCGATAGTACCGAATTATGAAAATTCTTACCAAGAATTAAATTGCATAATAGATTGCATTTCCAACATTTTATTAAAAACAAGCTTAGTATAATATCCTCATATAGATCTACATTGGCACAAATTTATATTTGAAAATAGATATTGATCTGCATTTACTGCATGTCATTCCAAATGGAACACTAAAGCTTTCCTCGATCTACAAAAACAGAAGAATATGGCGTTACAGTTGAGGGAAATGTATAGCGATTGGGGACGTTTGTATTTTAAAGGGTGTGGCGGATGGCGATATGCGAGGGTTGCGAACTTAACGAGGGAATTACCAGGTATATAGAAGGGAAATCCGTTCTAGAGGTTAAGGTGGCAGTATGCGAGGGTGGCGGTAGATTCTGGTGGCGATAGGTCGAGGGTGCACTGTATCTCATTGATTTTGTTTCTTGTGTTTTAGGTCCCAATATTAACTAGGGTCATTTAAGGACGTGTCAGGTTTTAGTGGTGGAGAAATACTGGAGTTCCTGGAGAAAAACCACCAACCTAAGAATATTGCTTGTTGACTGCTCCACGTAGGCCTTGAACCCCGACCTAGTGGTTGAGGGCTAGTGGTAGCAGAATGTCAAACACTTTAACCACTCGGCCACTGAGGTCCAATCTGTCTCTTTGAAGAGACAAATATGTTCCATCATAAAACAAAAGTGCCAAATACATTTTTCCAACCCAAATGTTTGGCACATTTGTCTTCAAAAGTTACGATAGTGAAAAAAAAAACAACATCATCAGTATCAGAATTTTTGTTGTTGAAATGTACTCCAAATATTCGAACATAAATGGTTGTACCTGTGGCCATTTTTTTTATCAGGTTGTCAAACTCTGGTTATTGTTAATTATGAACTCTATATACCTTTCTATCACAGATTGGTTCTAGTAGGGCCAGGATCTCATCCTTGACGGCACCACTCTGTATAAGTGTAACGGTCAGTCTCCGCACCCAGTGACCATGGTTACTGGAGGTGGACAGCCAGAGTGCCTCCCTGTCGACCAGTCCACAGAATTGGTCCGTGTTAGCAGACTGCTTGTTCCTGGAACCTGCTGTCACCTGTCAAACAAACACATTTTCAAATAAACTCTTTTCTTTTCACTTTTACATCCCAAACATTTGCTTGTTATCAATTCAAATATTCTGTAATTTTTGGAGACTTTCCATTTAAAGATTTTATTTCTTAACTCCAATATTTGTTATTTCTAAAGAGGGCAAGACCTTTTCCTTCAAGATAACAGTGTCAGTGTTTTTACATGATTTATAACATTTCTTGTCCTGGCAATATTGTTACACTGAATATATTTTGAGATTTTTGAAATTTTCCCTTGAATCTATCAAATTGGTCCCCATACTTATTACCCGACCCCTAAGATTATATTCTGAGATAAAACCCTACCATTTAATTACCTGACCCCTAGAATTACTTTCTGAGATAAAACCCTACCATTTAATTACCAAACCCCTAAGATCACATTCTGAGATAAAACCCTACTGTTTATTTACCCGACCCCTAAAATTACATTCTTATATAAAACCTTACTGTTTAATTACCCGACCCCTAAAATTACATTCTTATATAAAACTTTACCTTTTTCTTGACTCGGAACGGATGTAGATATTCCACAAGGTGGTCCTTATCCCCAACCTTCTCCTTATAGATGGTGGTGAAGTCCACTCCTGTCTGTGTACATAACATGGACTTCAGCACGCGTGAGCCAGCTTCTACAATGTCCACACTGCAATCAGATAAATACAGCATCCACTTAACCAATCAAATAAAGTACAGCATCAACTTAACCACTCAAATAAAGTACAGCATCCACTTAAACAATCAAATAAATTACAGCATCCACTTAACCAATCAAATAAAGTACAGCATCAACTTAACCACTCAAATAAAGTACAGCATCCACTTAAACAATCAAATAAATTACAGCATCCACTTAACCAATCAAATAAAGTACAGCATCAACTTAACCACTCAAATAAAGTACAGCATCCACTTAAACAATCAAATAAATTACAGCATCCACTTAAACAATCAAATAAATACAGCATCAACTTAACCACTCAAATAAAGTACAGCATCCACTTAAACAATCAAATAAATTACAGCATCCACTTAAACAATCAGATAAAATACAGCATCCACTTAACCAATCAGATAAAATACAGCATCCACTTAACCAATCAAATACAGCATCCACTTAACCAATCAAATCAAATACAGCATCCACTTAACCAATCAGATCAAATACAGCATCCACTTAACCAATCAAATCAAATACAGCATCCACTTAACCAATCAAATCAAATACAGAATCCACCTAACCAATCAAATAAAGTACAGCATCCACCTAACCAATCAAATAAAGTACAGCATCCACTTAACCAATCAAATAAATTACAGCAACCACTTAACCAATCAAATAAAGTACAGCATCCACCTAACCAATCAAATTAATTACAGCATCCACTTAACCAATCAAATTAATTACAGCATCCACTTAACCATTCAAATTAATTACAGCATCCACTTAACCAATCAAATAAATTACAGCATCCACTTAACCAATCAAATCAAATACAGCATCCACCTAACCAATCAAATAAATTACAGCAACCACTTAACCAATCAAATAAAGTACAGCATCCACCTAACCAATCAAATTAATTACAGCATCCACTTAACCAATCAAATTAATTACAGCATCCACTTAACCATTCAAATTAATTACAGCATCCACTTAACCAATCAAATCAAATACAGCATCCACCTAACCAATCAAATAAATTACAGCAACCACTTAACCAATCAAATAAAGTACAGCATCCACCTAACCAATCAAATTAATTACAGCATCCACTTAACCAATCAAATTAATTACAGCATCCACTTAACCATTCAAATTAATTACAGCATCCACTTAACCAATCAAATTAATTACAGCATCCACTTAACCAATCAAATCAAATACAGCATCCACCTAACCAATCAAATAAAGTACAGCATCCACCTAACCAATCAAATAAAGTACAGCATCCACTTAACCAATCAAATTAATTACAGCATCCACTTAACCATTCAAATAAATTACAGCATCCACTTAACCAATCAAATTAATTACAGCATCCACTTAACCAATCAAATAAAGTACAGCATTCACTTAACCAATCAAATTAATTACAGCATTCACTTGACCAATTAAATAAAGTACAGCATCCACTTAACCAATCAAATAAAATACAGCATCCTTTTAACCAATCAAATAAAGTACAGCATCCACTTAACCAATCAAATAAAGTACAGCATTCACTTAACCAATCAAATAAAGTACAGCATCCACTTAACCAATCAAATAAAATACAGCATCCACTTAACCAATCAAATAAATTACAGCATCCACTTCACCAATCAAATAAATTACAGCATCCACTTAACCAATCAAATAAAGTACAGCATCCATTTTACCAATCAAATTCTTAAAAAGCTATATACAACAGCTTCATGAAATTGTAAGCTGAAATTTTTTTTTTTGCAGAAATAATCATTACTTCATTATAAAGTTGTAATAGACATTACCATTAATGTTTTTTCAAGCATTGAATATTTTCCTTTGTTTAAGCTTTAACATTTATATAATGTTTCTCACTATGAGGTTTAACTAGAAAACTACAGTGAGACATAGTATGGCTTAGATTTTCTGAATGAGGAAGGAGCCGTCCTTACTCTTGGTCCACGAGGTACGTGTTTAGGGTGTGGAATATCCTACAGTAGTTCTGTAGGTACGTATCGTCACTAAACACCTCCTTAGCCTCCCGTAAACATGCCAGTTCTGTCACGTCGGGCAGTGCAATGGTTGCCATGTTAACGGGGCCGATCTCTCCCAGACACTGCGACACCTTGTCCTTCACCTTGTCTCCAGAGGTCAAGGCCATATGGACAAGTTTACACACAAGTTTACACAGAAGGTTGTCTGTGGCTTTATCTGTGGGGTGAAAATACAGGGAATAAAATAAGTACTTCATCAATTATGATACGTGTTGGATAACTGTACTACCCGATAGTGAATAAGCTATGATGATAATGACTAGAAATTGTTAGAAATTATACAGTAGAATATTGTTATCTCACTCATATAATTCAAAGTCGACCGCCATTTAATTCAAAGTATTTTGTCCGTCCCATACCCGTTAACCCTCCCTCATTATGAAGGAGACTCCCTCATTTTGACCAAAATTTACCAATCTCCCTCGAAATCTCCTCAATCATCCACGTCTAAACTCACACAAACTCAAAATCTACATCCTGTGGTCAAATGATCTCCTAGTTACTGTAGGGTACGTATGTGTAATGACCATAACAGGTGTATCTGGATCAAATGAATACTTTTTGAAGTTATTTTGATACATAAAATGGGAAAGACAAATTGAGCAATGCAGTTTCAGACACATAATTCACGCACTTTCTCCCTCATTGGAAATATGGAAAAGGGGAGAACTCCCTCATTGGAGGTTTCAAAGGTTTACACCTATGCCATCCTGGCTACTTCACCCTTAAAATTCTAACTCACTAATAATTTAAATAATCAGATAAATCTAAGTTTTCCCACTGTCTTGCCAACTTCGCGATGATGAGATTTAACTGTATCTCAGGGGCTGTAATTACAATCTACATGTTAAGATAAACCCGTGACAAGGTAAAGCACTATGTCTTCTGGTCAGTGTATTACAATATACACAGTAGTAAATTAATGAGTACCTTGTTCCTGCCTGGCCAGCTCTAGGACATCCTGTTGTTGTGAGTGTAACTTCTGTGACAGGTGTCGGAGTCCCTCGATCCTGCTGTCCGACTGACCGCCGGTCATCTCACATACAGACAGGAAATGTTCTATCTCCTACCACAAAAAAAAAAAAAGCCATCTTGCAATAGCTGATAAAAAAAAAAACCCAACAAATGTCTAATATTAATTAAGACATGAAAGCACTCTTTGCCCTGTAGCTGACCAAAAAACAATAGTGACCTTTGTGTTGACCTTGAAATCATGATATACAAAATCACATATTTTCCATAGCTTTTTTGCGAGATCAGTCATATCTTTTAATGAAATTTGGTAAAAAAATAGTTAAGCATGGCAAGTATGAAAATCGTCCAAGGTAACATCATACTTTGTTATATGCATATAGAATTCTGTTAAGATAACAGTTGTAGGAGTTCTATGACAATAAACCATGATGAGGTAGATTGGAGGGCAACAAAAAACACAATATGACCCATCAAACATTGAGGTGAAGTAAAAAGTGTCCTTATTGAGATGTAAGTTACCCCAAAGTGCCTCCAGAGAACTTGAGTCTGTTGTAGGTATATGGAGTAGTTGGGAGAACACCTCGGTGTTAGGGAAGGGGTCCGGGGACAGATTCTTACATGTTTTAATGAGAAGGTACCTCCAGAGAACTTGAGTCTGTTGTAGGTATGTAGTAGTTGGGAGAACACCTGGGTGTTAGGGAAGGGGTCCGGGGACAGATTCTTACATGTTTTAATGAGAAGGTACCTCCAGAGAACTTGAGTCTGTTGTAGGTATGTAGTAGTTGGGAGAACACCTGGGTGTTAGGGAAGGGGTCCGGGGACAGATTCTTACATGTTTTAATGAGAAGGTACCTCCAGAGAACTTGAGTCTGTTGTAGGTATGTAGTAGTTGGGAGAACACCTGGGTGTTAGGGAAGGGGTCCGGGGACAGATTCTTACCTGTTTTAATGAGAAGGCACCTCCAGAGAACTTGAGTCTGTTGTAGGTATGGAGTAGTTGGGAGAACACCTCAGTGTTAGGGAAGGGGTCCGGGGACAGATTCTTACCTGTTTTAATGAGAAGGTACCTCCAGAGAACTTGAGTCTGTTGTAGGTATGGAGTAGTTGGAAGAACACCTCGGTATTAGGGAAAGGGGTCCTGGGACAGATTCTTACATGTTTTAATGAGAAGGTACCTCCAGTAAACTTGAGTCTGTTGTAGGTATGGAGTAGTTGGGAGAACACCTCGGTGTTAGGGAAGGGGTCCTGGGACAGATTTTTACCTGTTTTAATGAGAAGGTACCTCCAGAGAACTTGAGTCTGTCGTAGATATGGAGTAGTTGGGAGAACAACTTGGTGTTAGGGAAGGGGTCCTGGGACAGATTCTTACCTGTTTTAATGAGAAGGTACCTCCAGTAAACTTGAGTCTGTTGTAGGTATGGAGTAGTTGGGAGAATGCCTCGGTGTTAGGGAAGGGGTCCAGGGATACAATCCCCTGCTTCAGTAGGGCGTAGTTGTCCAAAATCACCAGACGAAGCAAACCAGCAGCCTAGATAGTTATGCAAAAATGAAGGTGAGTCATTACTTTTTAGGTGATCTTTAGAAAAATACAGTAGCTTGTGTTTTTAATATTTTTATATATATATCAAGTTAATAGATGAAATGTGTTTTAGACTGAAAAGGGAATGAAGGCTAAATCCTGCCACTTTTACCTATTAAAAGGGTATTGTGAACAATAATAGAAAAATTACGAAATATACATCAATATACAAGTCATTTCTCCCCAAGCCTTTTAAAGCAAAATGTCAGTGGTTGTGTTTGTTTGTTTATGTCCTATTAACAGGATGTGTGAGGTTTTGATGATGGAGGACTGGAGTTCCCGAAGAAAATCCACCAGTACATCACAACTAGTGCAATGAACCGCGATCTAGAGGTTGAGGGCTAGTGGAAGCAGAATGTCAAACACCTTAACCACTTGGACAGTGTGACCTAGAGGTTGAGGGCTAGTGGTAGCAGAATGTCAGATACCTTAACCACTTGGACAGTGTGACCTAGAGGTTGAGGGCTAGTGGAAGCAGAATGTCAAACACCTTAACCACTTGGACAGTGTGACCTAGAGGTTGAGGGCTAGTGGTAGCAGAGTGTTGGACACCTTAACCACTTGGACAGTGTGACCTAGAGGTAGAGGGCTAGTGGTAGCACAGTGTTGGACACCTTAACCACTTGGACAGTGTGACCTAGAGGTAGAGGGCTAGTGGAAGCACAGTGTTGGACACCTTAACCACTTAGACAGTGTGACCTAGAGGTGGAGAGCTAGTGGTAGCAGAATGTCAAACACCTTAACCACTTGGACAGTGTGACCTAGAGGTAGAGGGCTAGTGGTAGCACAGTGTTGGACACCTTAACCACTTGGACAGTGTGACCTAGAGGTAGAGGGCTAGTGGAAGCACAGTGTTGGTCACCTTAACCACTTGGACAGTGTGACCTAGAGGTGGAGAGCTAGTGGCAGCAGAATGTCAGATACCTTAACCACTTGGACAGTGTGACCTAGAGGTAGAGGGCTAGTGGTAGCACAGTGTTGGACACCTTAACCACTTGGACAGTGTGACCTAGAGGGGGAGGGCTAGTGGTAGCAGAGGATGGGACACCTTAACCACTTGGACAGTGTGACCTAGAGGTAGAGGGCTAGTGGTAGCACAGTGTTGGACACCTTAACCACTTGGACAGTGTGACCTAGAGGTAGAGGGCTAGTGGTAGCAGAGTGTAAGACACCTTAACCACTTGGTCACTGTGGCCTAGAGGTAGAGGGCTAGTGGTAGCAGAGTGTTGGACACCTTAACCACTTGGACAGTGTGACCTAGAGGTAGAGGGCTAGTGGTAGCAGAATGTCAGACACCTTAACCACATGGTCACTGTGACCTAGAGGTAGAGGGCCAGTGGAAGCACAGTGTTGGACACCTTAACCACTTGGACAGTGTGACCTAGAGGTGGAGAGCTAGTGGTAGCAGAATGTCAAACACCTTAACCACTTGGACAGTGTGACCTAGAGGTAGAGGGCTAGTGGTAGCACAGTGTTGGACACCTTAAAGAGTAACTGTAGTGCAAAACCATCTTTTGTGTATGGAAAGATTGGTAAATAGTAAGTGAGATAATTCTCACGAAATTTTTTTTTTTGTAAAAATGACGAAGTTTTGACCATTTTTCTAAATTTCACACCTGAACGCAAATCAGAAAATCCCTGATTTTGCCATACGACCGGAAGTGACGTCACAACGGTGACCGCACTGATAGACTTGTGTACTCATTATATTAAAATTATATGAATCGTATCACGACTTGTTATTTGTATAGAGTCTTCTATTCAAGAATATGACACTTATTATATATCAAGGTTGTATGGAGTTCATTAATGACCCTACTGATAATTCCAAGGTGTTGTATGCCCCAGGGGGCCGTGATTAGTGGTGAGGGGGGTCGGGAGGGAGTTCCACAGGTGTTCGGCACACGTGGTCATGATCACTCGACCATAAATCAATAACCGCCGGACTCGCTAACATGATTAACAGGTTATTATTTTGCGGAAAGACTTCAAAACATGCACTTGATATGATTAGGTATTAATTTTCTCATATTTTATTTCATATAACACCGCTAAAACGGCGTGTGTATTCACTGATGGTCACGTTGATTGCATGCACATATTAGCAGGAACTGATCGTAACACCTTTTAAAATGCACGCTGAAAAATTTTAATGCATGTCGGTCGGCTGTATAAATACAAAACTACCTAGAAACAACCTCAAACAAACAGATAAGGAAAAGGATATTTGTGTTGCTTTAGACCACGGACTTAGATGTAATCTATTTCCGTGTATGGACTCGGAACTTCGAAAACCATATATTTTATTGGACTTCAAAGAAGAACAGTTAGTAACGTCATATAAAACGACAAGACCAGCCTTTTTATACGTACAATACGATGTACGTATATTGGAAAATAAAAATATATAACTTTTATCAATGCTTTCGACCTGTATAAACTGTTTTGACGGGTATCACATTTCGACTTCTTTTATCCTTATATATGTTTGAGAAATTATAGGTGTGTATAAAATTTTAACAGCTTTCTATCCATTGATAATTTATTTATGTCTATGCAGTATAAAAAAAACATTTCAAATCGTGAAAATTGTAAAATAAATAGAAAATGAGCGAAATCCTGATGTTACCTGTCTTCAGTCACATACATCGAAATAGAAATCAAGACAAAGTATTTCGAATTCTGTTTGAGAAAAAATAAGATTAGATCTTTGAAAACCCCTGTGTTTTACTGTCAAGAAATGAACATGGAACATCTTTTGAAAATCAGATGAGAAGATTACTTAATGGATTTAATCACAGGCACTTGTGGCAAGGAGAATAGTCATCTAAATATATAGATAATTTGCAAAATATGATTAATTAAAATAAAATATAAAAACTGACTTTAACAATTTTCTTTTTATGTTATTAATCATCTAAAACCATAATGAAAGTAATTGCCAAATTTCAGCTTGATACGTCAAGCGGTTTAATTTCACAAAAAAAAGTGTCTGATAGTCGATTTTTTTGTTAAATTAAACCGCTTGACGTATCAAGCTGAAATTTGGCAATTATTTTTAATATGGTTTTAGATGGTTAATAACATAAAAAGAAAATTTGTGAAAATTCAGTTTTTATATTTTATTTCAATTATCATATTTCGCTATATGTTATCTATATATTTAGATGGCTATATTCTCCTGGCCACAAGTGCCTGTGGTTTTAATCCGCATTTTATTCATTTATGTTAAAAATAAAATATGAAAAAACTGTGATACAGACATACCAGGGACGTATATGTGCATATACGTCCCTGAGACATATCAAGCTAGTTTTCAACAGAACTTTTCTCGTTGAATAGAAGAGTCAAACTCGAAATTAAAAAAAGTGTCATATACTGTGTGAGTTGACGGTGGGTTACGGAGATTTCAAAAGATACATGTGCACTCGATAGTCTATGTTCCAGTCGAGATTTAGAGTACACATTTTGAAGTTATAAAGAGGGGATAATAACCGCAACATACTCAACTATTACAATTTAGTAAACTTTGATAGCCCCCCCCCCCCCCCACCCCTCTCCAATGTTAATTACTTGCTATTTGAGTAACAAGTTACATGCGAAGTTATCGAACTGACCAGGTAGATTATCCCGCTAATCTGATTACGTAATATAATGGACACTAACATGAGATTTACAATATTCAAAGGTATTATTATAAGAGTCACTCTTGAATCATTGGATAAATGATATGTATAACTGACATTATAAATGACACAGAGTATTACAATATGATAGCGCATATATATATGGGTCAATTAAAATGAATTTGAACAATCAATAAACACTATATTTATGAAAGAATCAAAACAAGATAATTCAACGAATTACAGTCCCCCACCGGGTTGTTATCTCGAGATCCAATAGCAATGAGTGTGAATCTCGAGATGCAATAAGGTCATGTATTTTCTTCAATGTATTGAAAGGTGAAGATGTAGTTTACAGAGACCCGCTTCTATACAGGAACCATCCCATTCTCACTAAATACATGTACACTGTAGGTATACTCTATAAATGATCTCTATATAAAGGACACAAGTCTATGAAGGACACCTTTAGTTTTTCTATTGGGTATCCTTTATAGACACGTTTTACTGCAATAGACATGAAATTGTAATAATAATAACAAGATGTTGTTTGTTATGCTTACATTGAATTCAACAGTACTGTATATTGATTAAATGGTGATCTGAGAAGAACACAGGTTTGTTTGTCACTGGGAATAATTTGGATGAGAAGACCAAGTCAAGAATTCCTCCAAGGCAATGGGTAGGCGTGGTCAGTTGTTGGTGAAGTTTACAAGATTTTTGAAGGCTGTCCATCTTTGCGAAGTCCATGTTGAAATCTCCAACAACAAGAATGTTTGTACACTTATGTAACTTTGCTTGTGTTGTGCATAGCTTGAATAACTGTCGAAATAAATGTCACAGTGACCCAGTTTTGGTACACGACACACCGTCTTCCCACGGGGAACCATACTACCAAGTATTAAGTTCTAGTGCTTTATAGTGTAGGAGATAGAGCCCGGACAAGGTATTTGTGTAACGTAGGTCAGAGGTCAAAATATAGGTCACTGTGACCCGGTTTTGTTACGCGACACACCGCCTTCCCATAGGGAACTATACTACCAAGTACAAAGTTATAATCCTTAATAGTGTAGGAGATAGAGCCCGGACAAACTTTTACTTTAATGTAGGTCAGAGGTCAAAATATAGCAAAATAAAGGTCACAGTGACCCAGTTTTGGTACGCGACACACCGCCTTCCCACGGGGAACCATACTACCAAGTATTAAGTTCTAGTGCTTTATAGTGTAGGAGATAGAGCCCGGACAAGCTTTTCTTTAATGTAGGTCAGAGGTCAAAATATAGGTCACAGTGACCCGGTTTTTGTACGCGACACACCGCCTTCCCACAAGAAACCATACCACCAAGTATTAAGTTCTAGTCATTTATAGTGTAGGAGATAGAGCCCGGACAAACTTTTACGTTAATGTAGGTCAGAGGTCAAAATATAGCAAAATAAAGGTCACATTGACCCGTTTTTTGTACGCGACACACTGCCTTCCCACAGAGAACAATACTACTAAGTATTAAGTTCAAGTGCTTTATAGTGTAGGAGATAGAGCCCGGACAAGCTTTTTCTTTAATGTAGGTCAGAGGTCAAAATATAGGTCACTGTGACCCGGTTTTTGTACGCGACACACCGCCTTCCCACAAGGAACCATACTACCAAGTATTAAGTTCTAGTGCTTTATAGTGTAGGAGATAGAGCCCGGACAAGCTTTTTCTTTAATGTAGGTCAGAGGTCAAAATATAGGTCACTGTGACCCGGTTTTTGTACGCGACACACCGCCTTCCCACAAGGAACAATACTACTAAGTATTAAGTTCTAGTGCTTTATAGTGTAGGAGATAGAGCCCGGACAAGCTTTTTCTTTAATGTAGGTCAGAGGTCAAAATATAGGTCACTGTGACCCGGTTTTTGTACGCGACACACCGCCTTCCCACAAGGAACAATACTACTAAGTATTAAGTTCTAGTGCTTTATAGTGTAGGAGATAGAGCCCGGACAAGCTTTTTCTTTAATGTAGGTCAGAGGTCAAAATATAGGTCACAGTGACCCGGTTTTTGTATGCGACACACCGCCTTCCAACAGGGAACCCACACACTTAGTATGCAGTTCCAGTGTCTTATAGTATGGGAGATAGAGCCCGGACAAATAGTGTGCGGAAGGACGGACGGACGGACGGACGGACACAACGCAAACCTATAGTCCCGCCCCGGATTCCGGTGGGGGACTAATAAAGTTATTTCAATGACGATTTCAGATTATTCTCCCGACCCCCATATTATGATACATCCCTTAATTTCATTGTATAATACATTTTGAATCATTAATCAACCAGACGTACATATATTACTATTATATATAGAGAGACATAGGACACAATTTCTTGTGTTCCCGTTGTGACGTCACCAATATGTGTGCACAGCTTTCAGTGGTTCACGGTGCGCTTGATTAGCTTGTGGCAAAACAGGTAAAAAACCAAACTTCAACCTGTCGTAACTTTCTAACCGGTCGGCTGATTTCGATGCGGTTTTCGACAATGAATTAATGCCGGCATAACGAGTCTGATAATAACAGTTTCTATTTTCACTACAGTTACTCTTTAACCACTTGGACAGTGTGACCTAGAGGTAGAGGGCTAGTGGAAGCACAGTGTTGGTCACCTTAACCACTTGGACAGTGTGACCTAGAGGTGGAGAGCTAGTGGTAGCAGAATGTCAGATACCTTAACCACTTGGACAGTGTGACCTAGAGGTAGAGGGCTAGTGGTAGTACAGTGTTGGACACCTTAACCACTTGGACAGTGTGACCTAGAGGGGGAGGGCTAGTGGTAGCAGGGTGTGGGACACCTTAACCACTTGGACAGTGTGACCTAGAGGTAGAGGGCTAGTGGTAGCAGAGTGTTGGACACCTTAACCACTTGGACAGTGTGACCTAGAGGTAGATGGCTAGCGGTAGCAGAGTGTTGGACACCTTAACCACTTGGACAGTGTGACCTAGAGGTAGAGGGCTAGTGGTAGCAGAGTGTAAGACACCTTAACCACTTGGTCACTGTGACCTAGAGGTAGAGGGCTAGTGGTAGCAGAGTGTTGGACACCTTAACCACTTGGACAGTGTGACCTAGAGGTAGAGGGCTAGTGGTAGTAGAATGTCAGACACCTTAACCACTTGGTCACTGTGACCTAGAGGTAGAGGGCCAGTAGTAGCAGAATGTCGGACACCTTAACCACTTGGACACCGCAACCCCAAAATGTCAATGGAAGACACATCCTGAACTGGACATTCAATTTGTTATTTGATTTCTCTTCCTCAACAGTTACCACTTGATGAATACATGGACAAACAAAAACGTTAATACAATTGTTTGGTAGCAAGCCAAAAAATCTAAAACAGACTATAGAATGTGAGAAATATCTACCTCTTCCCCAACAACCCCAGAGCTCCCAGCCACAGGAACCAGACTATAGAATGTGAGAAATATTTACCTCTTCTCCAACAACCCCAGAGCCCCAGCCACAGGAACCAGACTATAGAATGTGAGAAATATTTACCTCTTCTCCAACAACCCCAGAGCTCCCAGCCACAGGAACCAGACTATAGAATGTGAGAAATATTTACCTCTTCTCCAACAACCCCAGAGCCCCAGCCACAGGAACCAGACTATAGAATGTGAGAAATGCTTACCTCTTCTCCAACAACCCCAGAGCCCCAGCCACAGGAACCAGACTATAGAATGTGAGAAATATTTACCTCTTCCCCAACAACCCCAGAGCTCCCAGCCACAGGAACCAGACTATAGAATGTGAGAAATATTTACCTCTTCTCCAACAACCCCTGAGCCCCAGCCACAGGAACCAGACTATAGAATGTGAGAAATATTTACCTCTTCTCCAACAACCCCTGAGCCCCAGCCACAGGAACCAGACTATAGAATGTGAGAAATATTTACCTCTTCTCCAACAACCCCTGAGCCCCAGCCACAGGAACCAGACTATAGAATGTGAGAAATATTTACCTCTTCTCCAACAACCCCTGAGCCCCAGCCACAGGAACCAGACTATAGAATGTGAGAAATATTTACCTCTTCTCCAACAACCCCAGAGCTCCCAGCCACAGGAACCAGACTATAGAATGTGAGAAATATCTACCTCTTCTCCAACAACCCCAGAGCTCCCAGCCACAGGAACCAGACTATAGAATGTGAGAAATATTTACCTCTTCTCCAACAACCCCAGAGCCCCAGCCACAGGAACCAGACTATAGAATGTGAGAAATATTTACCTCTTCTCCAACAACCCCAGAGCTCCCAGCCACAGGAACCAGACTATAGAATGTGAGAAATATCTACCTCTTCTCCAACAACCCCAGAGCTCCCAGCCACAGGAACCAGACTATAGAATGTGAGAAATATTTACCTCTTCTCCAACAACCCCAGAGCTCCCAGCCACAGGAACAAGGCTGCTCACAAAGAATGTCAGGTACTTCTCAAATTCCTGTCAATTTCAAAATCAATAATTTCATTTTATTAAATTTTATATTCAAAAACAATTTTCAATGAGTAAAATTTCTTCAAACAGAAAGCATTTCTTTTGTCATGAAAAATTCTTGCAAATTTATGTATTGCTCCATCATGTTGCATACCTTTAAGATGTTCAAACATTGTGGAGACTCTGTAAAAGAATCTTCAACTCCTTTACCAAACCTCATCAGTTTTTGCAGACAACGACAGTCAACAATAAAAAGAAAGTAGATTTCATAGCGCCATCTATGAGAAGGGGTGTAACTCTTGATATCATGCTACTTTTCTTGCGAGCCTAAAAAAGGTATAGTACCCGTTGCTAGGTATAGTTCCCGTAGCCAAGGGAGGCAAATAACTATACCAAATAGAACAAGATAGCTATCTAATAGCCTTCCAAGATACTACCATACTTTGGGATATTTTGACGTTACCAAAATTTGGCATTATTGGTGCACCAAATTTTGGGATTACCATCATGTGTGTTAAATTTCAGCATATATATGTAGTTATGTCTGGTAAGAAGTCGAACACAGCTTATAGAGCAATGAATATGAAAACAACGTGAATTTATGACACAATTTACATGAAAACATAAATTTTTTGACACGTTTTTATCAGGAAACAATACAAGAGACAGCTCGCGGAAGTTAGTAATGAGTATGTAGTAAATAAACGGAAAGACGGTTGCTTAAATCCGGATATTGTTTCAATGATTTTTTCGTGAAATTTTGGTGTGTTTAATTTTGGCTCGCTTACCCCAGGCGCCAAATAAACAAAAAGATATCCAAATATCCCAAAGTAGGGTATCATATGATGTACTACTACCTGAGAACAGATCTCCATACAGGTTGTACACAGGTCTCTCAGCAGCTCCAGGGCCATACACGCTATGTTCTCTCTGTAGGCAGCCTCCTCTGTTACTGGGCTGTAATCAAGTTATAGCATTCATATAGCAAATATGTGTTCACAAAATGTTTAGTTGTAGAACATTTCCTTTTGACCTTTAATTGAACTTAAATAATAGGGTGGAACATGACCTTGATCTTCCTTTTGACAGACACCACATTTTTCTGAGGATGCAAATTAGGTGGTACACTGTATATGAACTTGATTTCACCTGACAAATACCATATCCTTAACAACAAGATAAGCTGGTACATGACTATAAGCTTATATGTGACAGACTATAATACCTTGAGGATGAAGGTGAGTGGGTACAAGACTTGGCCTTACCGGTTGACAGACACCATGTCCTTGAGGATGTAGATGAGTTGATACATGACTTTGAACTTACCGGTTGACAGACACAATTCCTTGACTATTTAGATGAGTAAGTACATGACTTTGACTTTACCTGATGACAGATACCATGTCCTAGAAGATGTACATTAGTTGGTACAAGACCTTGACCCTTTGTGATGTAGATTAGTGAGCAGATGACCTTGAATTTACCTGTTGACATACATCATGTCCTTGAGGATGTAGATTAGCCAGTAAATGACCTGACCTTACCAGTTGACATATACCATGTCCTTGAGGTTGTAGATAATTCATTTCATGGCCTTGACTTTACCTAATGACAGAAACTATGACCTTGATCAGCAATATTAACCAGTACATGACCTTGACGTTACTTGATGATAGATACCATGTCCTTAAGTATGTGGATGAGTCCGTACAAGACCTTGGCTCCTGAGGATGTAGATTAGCCAGCAAATAACCTTAACCTTACCTGTTGACAGACAACATGTCCTTGAGGATGTAGATGAATCGCTACATGACCTTGAACTTACCTGTTGACAGACACCATGTCCTTGAGGATGTAGATGAGTCGGTACATGACCTAGACCTTACTTGTTGACAGACACCATGTCCTTTAGGATGTAGATGAGTCGGTACATGACCTTAACCTTACCTGTTTACAGACACCATGTCCTTGAGGATGTAGATGAGTTGGTCCATGACCTTGACCTTACCTGTTGACAGACACCATGTCCTTGAGGATATAGATGAGTCTGTACATGACCTCTCTCATTATGAAGGCCCAGCTCCCTCCAAGCTGGCTGTCAAATTCTTTAAATAGGAGTTTACAGAAGAGGCGATACATCATCAGGATGCGACGTTTATCGTGAAGTCTGTGTTCCTTAGTCAGCTTCATAGCCAGCTCTAACAGTATCTTCTGTATCTGGTCCTGTACATACAAATACAATGTCATTTGACTCGCAGTTATCCAACTAAACCTGTCTAAATTGAACCCCCAATAACTTGGAGGCCTGTACAATCCAGGCCTTCAACAATTTGAGAGGGTATTAAAAAGTACATTTCATTATAAAGGTGATTTGTAAAACCTATGACAAGTTAATCTTAACAAGAGGCCCAGAGGGCCTGTATCGCTCATCTGGATAAATTGGTATCAAGGTAATCATGGTAAAATATTTCTAAAAAGGTGCTATGGGCAGGGACAGACTCAAAGAATTATTCTTGAAGTATATCTGTATAAATTAAAGACAGGTTAATGGGTGGGTATCTCAACTCACTGTTTTCAAGCTCAACTGAGAACCAAGGTCCCTAGGGCTGGGCTAGACCCTTACATCAATGATAATATCATAATTGTGTTTGTTTCTGTATAGTTTTCGGATGGGATGTCTGTAAGGACGTGGCAGACCCTTGGGTCAAATCTAAAATCATATTTGTGATGTTCTCTTTATGCTAAGCAATTGTATATGTAGTTTTGGGGTGGGGATCTCAACCGTTTAAAAGTAATATCAATATTGCCAAATGGATCCCTTTTGGCCCCCGCCCCAGCCCTCAGGCCCCTTGGGGGTCAGCCCCATCATTTATATAAATTTGAATCCAAGTCACATAGGGATGCTCCTACTAAAATATGAATGTTTCACATTGCTTAGATCTAGAGAAGAAGTCGTTAATATGAATACAGCCAAATGGACCCCTTTTGGTCCCGCCCCTCAGGCCCCTGGGGGGTCAGTCCCATCATTAGTATAAATTTGAATCCCAGCCACCTAGGGATGCTACCACTAGAATATGAATGTTTCACATTGCTTAGATCCAGAGAAGAATTCGTTAATATGAATACAGCCAAATGGACCCCTTTTGGCCCGTACCCCTCAGGCCCCTGGGGGGTCAGCCGAATTATTTATATAAATTTGAGTCCCAGCCCCATTAACCTGTCCCTTTTTTGCATTTTTGAAATGTTTTGACTTAACTTTTTTCCGTTCAACCATGGTGTAAAATTCATGGTTAACTATTGGTTTCTCAAGACATGGTCAACCATTGTTGGGTCATGGTTGATACCTCCAACAATGGCTGACCATGGCTGATCATGGCTAAATTCTTTGTTACATTAAAAGTCAGTTTACCTTGTACATCTTGACCATGGTCATTTAACATACAACCATGGTTGCATATTTTGACCATGGTCATTTAACATAAGACCATGGTTTACCATGGATGACCATGGTTGTATATTTTGACCATGGTCATTTAACATAAGACCATGGTTTACCATGGATGACCATATGGTAACGTTGTATATTTTGACCATGGTCATTTAACATAAGACCATGGTTTACCATGGATGACCATGGTTGTATATTTTGACCATGGTCATTTAACATACGACCATGGTTTACCATGGATGACCATATGGTAACGTTGTATATTTTGACCATGGTCATTTAACATACGACCATGGTTTACCATGGATGACCATATGGTTGTATATTTTGACCATGGTCATTTAACATACGACCATGGTTTACCATGGATGACCATGGTTGTACATTTTGACCATGGTTTACCATGGATGACCATATGGTTGTATATTTTGACCATGGTCATTTAACATAAGACCATGGTTTACCATGGATGACCATGGTTGTATATTTTGACCATGGTCATTTAACATAAGACCATGGTTGACCATGGATCACCATGGTTGTATATTTTGACCATGGTCATTTAACATAAGACCATGGTTGACCATGGTTGACCATGGTTGTATATTTTGACCATGGTCATTTAACATACGACCATGGTTGACCATGGTTGATACCTCCAACCATGGCTGACCATGGTTTATCATGGCTGATCTTATTGTTATATTAAAAGTCATTAAACACACATCCATGGTTTACCATGGTCATTTCACACCTACGATGGTCAAAGACCATTATTATCAATTCAACATGGTTTATATGAACATGGTTATTGGTTATCAAAATACTTTAAGTTAAGCACTATAGTCATATTTCACTTACTATAAGTTATAACATAAATGTACAGATTCACATCCATATCACTAAAAATTCTGAATAATGATAATTTTGTTATCATGAAGATATATAATTGAAAAAATAGAATCAACATGTATCATAATAAACGTATTGCCTGAAGATGTGTACAGTTCAGTCACATAGTGTGTTATGGCCTTAATTTTTGCAATTTTGACATGTTTTTGATTAACTTTTTTCGGTTCATCCATGGTCAACAAACCATGATTCCACGATTTTTTATTTTGCTCCATTTAACAAAAATGTCAAACAATGGTTTACCAGAGTTAACCATGGTCAACCTTGGTCACTTTTCGCAGGGGCCCTGCGAAAAATGACTGTGGTTGACCATGGTTGATACATCAAACCATGGTTGACTTTGATTAACCATGCTTTATGGTCATGGCTGACCTTGATTGTACATTTTGACCATGGTTGACCATGGTTGATGCCATGGTTGGCCATGGTTGATACCTCCAACCATGGCTGACCATGGCTTATCATGGCTGATCTTATTGCTATATTAAAAGTCATTTAACA
Source organism: Mimachlamys varia (assembly GCA_947623455.1). NCBI lineage: Eukaryota > Metazoa > Mollusca > Bivalvia > Pectinida > Pectinidae > Mimachlamys > Mimachlamys varia. The sequence goes on along the minus strand of OX392531.1, from coordinate 14,260,976 downwards.
TACAACCATGGTTGTATATTTTGACCATTATCATTTTACATAAGACCAATGTTGGCCATGGTGATACCTCCAACCATGGCTGACCATGGCTGATCATGGCTGATCTTATTGTTATATTAAAAGTCATTTAACACACAACCATGGTTGACCATGGTCATTTCACATACGACTATGGTCAAAGACCATTATTATAAATTTAACATGGTTAATATGACCATGGTAATCGGTTATCAAAATAGTTTAAGTTAACTTTTTTCGGTTCAACCATGGTTTCAAAATTCATGGTTAACCATGGTTTCTCAAGACATGGTCAACCATGGTTAACCATGATTCCACAATTTTTTATTTTGTTCCATTTAACAAAAATGTCAAACCATCCAAAATTGATTGATATCGTTTGCCGTCCGTAAGGGGTGTTTGGGGGGAGGGGAGGACGTCATTTTTTCTGGAACAGCCCTTATTGGAACTAATTATTCACAGGTAAAAAAAATTTGCGCTCTGCAGGGATGATTTGTTCCCTCATGGTAACAAGTCTCAACAGGGTGCTATATTTCAGGGTATTTAATTTAATTTGACTGTGAATATAGTGAAAATAAATCTACCGCAAATAAAAGCAACTATACAGTACCTGGGGAAACAAATGTTATTGTTAGGTAGGTGACGACTTTTCAATAAAAAGTGATTGTAATGAGCGCTGTTCAATGAACTATTTCACAAACAAGGAAGGCTGAATTTCCAAAAAAATTTTCATGATATCCACATCCACATATTTTAACGGGGATATGACAACATCAGTGTTTCGGCTATCTCCGTGAGACTTACATGTTTACGAGACAGGACGTCGACCAAGGACCTGTTGTTACTGGAGAAGCTCTGTGTGAGGTAGTCTAGGGTAGATTTGATCATGTAGGTGTTAAAACAGGGCGGGTTCGGCTCCGGCTCCATGTCTCTGTAGGCAACAAAGGATGATGTCAGGAGAGAGGTTAGGGTTACTATTCACTACAGTTACCATACCCGTTAACCCTCCCTCATTAGGAGGGAGACTTCCTCATTAACCCTCCCTCATTAGGAGAGAGACTCCCTCATTAAGACTCCCTCATTAAGACTCCCTCATTTAGACTCCCTCATTAGGAGGGAGACTCCCTCATTTTGACCAAAATTGATCAACCTCCCTCATAATCTCCCTCATTTAAGTCCAAACTCACACAAACTCAAAATCAACATCCTGTGGCTTTGTGTAATGATCATAAAAGATGTGTCTGGATCAAATGAATGATTTTGAAGTTATCTTGCTAAATAAAAAGGGAAAAACAAATTGAGCAATGCAGTTTCAGTCGCATTTCATGCACTTTCTCCCTCATTGGAAGTTTCACAGGTTATATAACACCTGAGTGGCCATGTGTTTAAGGTGTTCTGACATTCTTCCAGTAGCCTCCACCTCTGGGTTGCATGTTTGAATCCCATGTAAGGCAGTTGCCATGTACTGACCGTAGGTTGGCGGTTTTTCTCCGGGTACTCCGGCTTTCCTCCAAAAACCTGGTACGTCCTTAAATGACCATGGCTTTTAATAGAACGTGAAACAAAATAAACCAAACCTGTGTTACTATTACCATAAATCATACCATGATTGAACTGTATATTCTTACCTTATAATGCCAGTACCTACCTTATAATGCCAGTACTTACCTTATAATGCCAGTACTTACCTTATAATGCCAGTACCTACCTTATAATGCCAGTACTTACCTTATAATGCCAGTACCTACCTTATAATGCCAGTACTTACCTTATAATGCCAGTACCTACCTTATAATGCCAGTACCTACCTTATAATGCCAGTACCTACCTTATAATGCCAGTACCTACCTTATAATGCCAGTACTTACCTTATAATGCCAGTACTTACCTTATAATGCCAGTACTTACCTTATAATGCCAGTACTTACCATATAATGCCAGCACTTACCTTATAATGCCAGTATTTACCTTATTATGCCAGTACTTACCTTATAATGCCAGTACCTACCTTATAATGCCAGTACTTACCTTATTATGCCAGTACTTACCTTATAATGCCAGTACTTACCTTATAATGCCAGTACTTACCTTATATACTTACCTTATAATGCCAGTACTTACCTTATAATGCCAGTACCTACCTTATAATGCCAGTACTTACCTTATTATGCCAGTACTTACCTTATAATGCCAGTACTTACCTTATAATCCCAGTACCTACCTTATAATGCCAGTACTTACCTTATAATGCCAGTACCTACCTTATAATGCCAGTACTTACCTTATAATGCCAGTACTTACCTTATAATGCCAGTACTTACCTTATAATGCCAGTACCTACCTTATAATGCCAGTACTTACCTTATAATGCCAGTACCTACCTTATAATGCCAGTACCTACCTTATAATGCCAGTACTTACCTTATTATGCCAGTACTTACCTTATAATGCCAGTACTTACCTTATAATCCCAGTACTTACCTTATAATGCCAGTACTTACCTTATAATGCCAGTACCTACCTTATAATGCCAGTACTTACCTTATAATGTCATTACTTACCTTATAATGCCAGTACTTACCTTATAATGCCAGTACTTACCTTATAATGCCAGTACCTACCTTATAATGCCAGTACTTACCTTATAATGCCAGTACCTACCTTATAATCCCAGTACTTACCTTATAATCCCAGTACTTACCTTATAATGCCAGTACTTACCTTATAATGCCAGTACTTACCTTATAATGCCAGTACTTACCTTACAATACCAATACTTACCTTACAATACCAATACTTACCTTATAATGCCAGTACTTACCTTATAATGCCAGTACTTACCTTATAATGCCAGTACTTACCTTATATACTTACCTTATAATGCCAGTACCTACCTTATAATGCCAGTACCTACCTTATAATGCCAGTACTTACCTTATAATGCCAGTACTTACCTTATAATGCCAGTACTTACCTTATAATGCCAGTACTTACCTTATAATGCCAGTACTTACCTTACAATGCCAGTACTTACCTTATAATGCCAGTACTTACCTTATAATCCCAGTACTTACCTTATATACTTACCTTATAATCCCAGTACTTACCTTATAATCCCAGTACTTACCTTATAATGCCAGTACTTACATTATAATCCCAGTACTTACCTTATATACTTACCTTATAATCCCAGTACTTACCTTATAATGCCAGTACTTACCTTATATACTTACCTTATAATGCCAGTACTTACCTTATATACTTACCTTATAATCCCAGTACTTACCTTATAATCCCAGTACTTACCTTACAATGCCAGTACTTACCTTATATACTTACCTTATAATGCCAGTACTTACCTTATAATGCCAGTACTTACCTTATATACTTACCTTATAATCCCAGTACTTACCTTATAATGCCTGTACTTACCTTATATACTTACCTTACAATGCCAGTACTTACCTTATATACTTACCTTATAATCCCAGTACTTACCTTATAATGCCAGTACTTACCTTATATACTTACCTTATAATGCCAGTACTTACCTTATAATCCCAGTACTTACCTTATAATGCCAGTACCTACCTTATAATGCCAGTACTTACCTTATATACTTACCTTATAATGCCAGTACTTACCTTATAATCCCAGTACTTACCTTATAATGCCAGTACTTACCTTATATACTTACCTTATAATGCCAGTACTTACCTTATATACTTACCTTATAATGCCAGTACCTACCTTATAATGCCAGTACTTACCTTATAATGCCAGTACCTACCTTATAATGCCAGTACTTACCTTATAATGCCAGTACTTACCTTATATACTTACCTTATAATGCCAGTACTTACCTTATAATGCCAGTACTTACCTTATAATGCCAGTACTTACCTTATTATGCCAGTACTTACCTTATAATGCCAGTACCTACCTTATAATGCCAGTACTTACCTTATAATGCCAGTACCTACCTTATAATGCCAGTACTTACCTTATAATGCCAGTACTTACCTTATAATGCCAGTACTTACCTTATAATGCCAGTACCTACCTTATAATGCCAGTACTTACCTTATAATGCCAGTACCTACCTTATAATGCCAGTACTTACCTTATAATGCCAGTACTTACCTTATAATGCCAGTACTTACCTTATAATGCCAGTACCTACCTTATAATGCCAGTACTTACCTTATAATCCCAGTACTTACCTTATAATGCCAGTACTTACCTTATAATGCCAGTACTTACCTTATAATCCCAGTACTTACCTTATAATGCCAGTACTTACCTTATAATGCCAGTACTTACCTTATAATGCCAGTACCTACCTTATAATCCCAGTACTTACCTTATAATGCCAGTACTTACCTTATATACTTACCTTATAATGCCAGTACTTACCTTATATACTTACCTTATAATGCCAGTACCTACCTTATAATGCCAGTACTTACCTTATAATGCCAGTACCTACCTTATAATGCCAGTACTTACCTTATAATGCCAGTACTTACCTTATATACTTACCTTATAATGCCAGTACTTACCTTATAATGCCAGTACTTACCTTATAATGCCAGTACTTACCTTATAATGCCAGTACTTACCTTATAATGCCAGTACTTACCTTATAATGCCAGTACTTACCTTATAATGCCAGTACCTACCTTATAATGCCAGTACTTACCTTATAATCCCAGTACTTACCTTATAATGCCAGTACTTACCTTATAATGCCAGTACCTACCTTATAATGCCAGAACTTACCTTATAATGCCAGAACCTACCTTATAATGCCAGTACTTACCTTATAATGCCAGTACCTACCTTATAATGCCAGTACTTACCTTATAATGCCAGTACTTACCTTATAATGCCAGTACCTACCTTATAATGCCAGTACTTACCTTATAATGCCAGTACTTACCTTATAATGCCAGTACTTACCTTATAATGCCAGTACTTACCTTATAATGCCAGTACTTACCTTATATACTTACCTTATAATGCCAGTACTTACCTTATAATCCCAGTACTTACCTTATAATGCCAGTACTTACCTTATAATCCCAGTACCTACCTTATAATGCCAGTACTTACCTTATAATGCCAGTACTTACCTTATAATGCCAGTACTTACCTTATAATGCCAGTACTTACCATATAATGCCAGTACTTACCTTATAATGCCAGTACCTACCTTATAATCCCAGTACTTACCTTATAATGCCAGTACCTACCTTATAATGCCAGTACTTACCTTATAATGCCAGTACCTACCTTATAATCCCAGTACTTACCTTATAATGCCAGTACTTACCTTATAATCCCAGTACTTACCTTATAATGCCAGTACTTACCTTATAATGCCAGTACCTACCTTATAATCCCAGTACTTACCTTATAATGCCAGTACTTACCTTATAATGCCAGTACCTACCTTATAATCCCAGTACTTACCTTATAATGCCAGTACCTACCTTATAATGCCAGTACTTACCTTATAATGCCAGTACTTACCTTATAATGCCAGTCTGTATGAAGTCATCAGTATCTGTGTCATATAAACACATGAGGATGTTGACAACAATCTGATCTAGGTTGCTGACAATAGTTGTTTCCAATACCTAGAAAACAAGACATTAAGTTTTCATTTCTTTCATCAAATCATTTTCCTTCAACATTCATGTCACTTATAGTATATTGGAGAAAGAACATCTTCCAAACAGCAAGGTGTGGCATTGTAGAATTTTGTTGTTACATTTAACACAATGCATGTGTAAATGACTTACTTCTGAAAATAGACACTAACATTTTATATCTGATCTATCAAGTAGTCATCAAACAGTCACATTTTGTCTTTATCAAGTTCACGGTTATCTTTATATAGATAGAGTATATATCTTTATAGAGATACAGTGTATATCTTTATATAGATACAGTGTATATCTGTAAGAAATTGTTTGGATGAATGGCAATTTATTTCTGAAGGAAATCTAAATTCTGAGACATAGATTCAATATTTTGTTATTGTCAAAGAACACCAACAAACAAGAGGTTTCATCTTGTGGTGTCAACTTGTGACGAAACCATGACAACATAAATGTCTTTACCTCTCGTGTCGCCTCCTTTGACAGCAGGTCGTAACACAGAGTAGCATGGGCTGTCCTCCGACGAACAGTATCGTTCCCAGACATCTCGCCTAGACGGGTCGCGGCGAACAGAGGCAGAATGTGGACCACTACGTTAGGGATACACGTGGTCAATGTCTCCGTCCACTTACTCCCCATAGCAACCACTATCTCTTTAGCGTCGGCCATGTTCTTTTTCATGATCAACTCTGGTATGATCACCTTGTAATGGTCTCTGTAGTTTCAAAAAGACATAGACCCTTTAGCACCCAGAATGCTAATTCCTTAATGTATACCGTTTCTAACTAATTTCAATACAAAAATGTTGAAGGAAAAGCTTAGGTTCTTTTATAATCATTGGAAAGACTGGACATTTCAGAATAATAACACCCATGACCCTGTTGACAACCAAAGAGAACTATTTTGTGAATTATTTATTTCAATTTTCAAAGATAACTCTTTGAACTTTGGTGGATCTTCACAAACCAGAAGTTGACTTGCATTATGTCACCATACAACTGCATACCACATTTCAGTTCAATATCTCTATCCATAAAGACTTAATGAGCAGAAATAAAATTATAACAGAACGAAGAAATGACCGCCAATGGTAGCACTAAATGCCCATGCCACTTCATGGCAGGGGTATTAAATTTAGGAAAATATTTATTCGAAAAAATCTAGCAAACTATCTGACCTACACTTCAATTTGAAATAAAGAGTTTTCGTACTTATAGAATTGTTTTTTGGTGTTACAGAACGCCATCTGGTGTGGGAATTCTGTGACAGGGTAGCCGAGTCCCAGCCACTGGTGGAGGAGGTAGGGTAGATGGTCGGCCATGAAAGCATGACCGTCTCTGAATTGGAGGATCTTCGACACCTTCTCAATGATCTACAACAGTGATATGCTCAGGAGAAACTTTTCAACTCAAAATCCATTCAGAATAAACCGTCAAAAAGTCTGAGAAAGAAAACAAGATCCCCATGGACTTGGACTTTAAAAAGCCACATGGTTATGACAGAGTTGAAAATCTGGCCCACACTTTCTCGCAAGAGTTGAAAGTGTGATTTTTAGTGCATAATGGATGGACACTAGATGAAAGGTATTCACTCGTTGAAAATTTGTACCGGTAATACATAATTTTCAATTTCAGAGAATAGGATCCATGTCAAAGTAGGGGCAAAGGAAAGTAATAATGGACTTATCACAGATTACGTCATGTTTCCTAGTATTTGATACAAATTTTGCCCCAATCTGATTAAAATCAACTCTTGATCACCGTGCCGTTCAGTAAAGTTCTCTCTGCTGCGTCAAGATCTGAGGACATCCCATAGGAGTAATGTTCAGATGACCTTTTGCATTAGCCAATCAAATTACTACTTTCAGAATCTGAAATGTGGATTTTTTGAGGGGACAAAGCTTGCATAACCACATTTGTACATTTAGTCATTTCGTCATTAAAAAGTCGAATAATATGACGTAATGGCTTGCTGCAAGACGACAGGTCATTGGAAAGTTATTTTGGTGTTAAGTAAAGAGGCGACAAAGGTCATCTGAATGTGACCCTATGGGATGTTCTCAGATCTTGATGCAGAAGAGAGAAGTTTACGGAACAGAGCAGAGATCAAGATATGATTTAATCAGATTGATTTTGCCCACACGAAAATATTCATATTCTGAATAATTACATTCGCCTATATGCCGTAACTAAACCAAATTGCAGTCATGATGATATGACTGTATACTACCATTTGGTAACAGTTCCATGCTTAAAACTAGTCACCTACATTTTGAATCTGCTCAATCTCCACATCGTTTTCTTTGATGAGTTGACACAAAGCAAACAAAGCCTTCTTTTCACATACAGGACTGATACACATGATGTTGCCGAGAGCTGTTAGGACACTGCCCGTCCTGTTCTCCCGCTCGTCGTGGGCGCGCTCGGGGGTCAACCGGCCCTGTCAGATACAGATGTACAATTACAGGGTGATCAATGGAAACACAATTTACAGCAGTAAAACACTCTTTATAATATAAAAAACTTTCTCAGGGTATCTCAATTTTATGTTAATACAACAATGAAACCTTTTTTTAACCTATCAAGACAAAGAAGCATGGGAAAAGTAATTTATCTTGCAAAATAATTAAAAGATGTACAATAGACATGCATTAAACTGTATCCAAATGTCCAAACTTTCACTGACAATATTTTTATTTACCTGAATGTTAAAATTTTTCAAGTTGTTGTTTTACCTGAATGTCCAACTTTTCATTGACAATGTTAGAATTTGTTGATTTACCTGAAATTAGTTACATCTTTCATTGACCATCTTGTATATTCACCTGAATGTCCAAACTTTCATTGACAATCTCGTAGATTTTATCGAACGCCTTGTCCTGCCCCACCCTGTCACGCGGAACCATTCGCTCTTGTCCTGTCATAAACATCCTGAAACAGAAAAAATGTTGACAAGTTAACATTTAGGTCAGTTAAACTAATCTATTCCTGTCTAACAAACTAAGAAATCACACAACTTTAAAAAGAGTCTTGAAATGTTCCCAGTTGTTCATGACTGATGTCAATGTGCATTTCTCCTGCAGATACATTTGAACTCTTCCAAATCAAATAATGAAATAGTTCCTCAGCTTAATATTCCTGATATCAGATTTGAAATCCTACTATCAGGGCTTTATCAGGGGGTTTTGGTAATCGGGCCCTGAGATCAAATTGTGGAAAAATTGATCGACATAACAGCTATTTGGGAAATTTTGACAACACTATTATAACAACTAAATACATTATTTCTTTCTAAATTACTATTTAAAGCACTGTCAGTACATTAACAGCCCATCTTTCTTGTTTCTTATTAAACTTAATGTCACAAGAAGCTCCTCAAGTATACAAAACCACCAATTTGTCAGAAGTGTCAGAATTGGAAATTCTCAAGAGGAAATTTGGGAAAATCACACCTTTTATCATTGGGAATGGGTCCGTTCACCGGACCTAAAAACAGGGATGATGAAGCCCTGTGATATCAGATTTGAAATCTTTGGGGTTTTTAGGAGAAATATTATAATAGTCCAATTTCAGATGAAGCTGTACAGTACTCACTGTATGATACTCTGGGCGGCGTACATCCGTACTGAGTGGGCGGGGTCGGACAGGTACTGCATGAACTCTACATCTACAGGTTTGTCACCTGTATCCTCGTTATCACTAGGTGTGGCCTTCAGGTGAACCCACCTCTTCTCTGGGTCAACCTATAACATTTGTGTGGAGCCTGTACATAATATCTTCAAATAACTCTGCGAGTGTCTGTCTGGATATTAATATACAACTCAAATTTATCTGATTCAATATAAAATGATGACATAAAATTTTTCCACATAGACAAGTTTTATTAAAATAGCTATTGTGTAATGACCCCTGTTATGGTGTGGGGGAGGTGGGAAGCACCGGTATCAATATACAGATATCGTGGGTGGTTTTAACCAGATCTGCCTACAATTCCTTATATAAAATCACCTTTAATATTTGATTTTAATAATATTTTTAAACTTTGTTTATTTTACAACAATTATGAAACAAGTTATCCAACTTATATTAACCACTCTTGTTGGCCTGGATGTTAGGGAGATGGCTTAATATAAGAGTAAACTCTTGTTGCCAAATCCAATTAAATCCAATGTTGTATATTTTATATCTTGTATTGTAAATAATTGGAAATAAAATACTGTTTAAACCAACAAGTTATCCAACTTATTTTAATTACTCTTGTTGGCCTGAATGTAAGCGCGCGAGAGGAGGAAACCGGAGTACCCGGGGAAAACCCACGTGGTCGGGCAGGTGACCCCATATCTTTTCACATCCAGTATGGGAATCGAACCCCGACCGCCTTGGTGAAAGGCAAGTGCGCTATCCACTGCACCACCCGACCACCCTATTTGATGGGTGGCCATGGCGAGGTCTCTGGAAAAGTGCTTCCCTCCCCTCCCACAAGGTTAATTCTGGAACAGCCCTTAATTACCTGTAGAAGCTGCATGATACACCTTGCGATTGCCAGCCTTACTTTACAGCCATACTGGTCATCCTGTAACTTCCTGTAAACAGATAAAAACAAACACAAATTTAAACTAGAGATTTGTTTTGTGGACTAAATACATATGTCTTCCATTTTTACAGTTTAAAAATCTGGACAAAATCATATTTAGAAGTACCAGACCAGAAAAACTAGTACTGATCAAAAATGCCTTCCTTGAATTAAAGGTGAGACATAATAGCTATGATTTGTATTAATCACACATCAGTTTCTTTCCTTTTTTTCTTGATTTATGCTTTCCTCAGGTTTGTAAATGTAGGAGATCAGAGCATTAAATATCCCACAAAATCCTAATGCAATGCTATAATAAAAGGAAATATATATATGAAATTGGAGTTTCATCTTTGAAATCATATGGTATCTGCATCAATTCACATTTCTGTTCACGAAGTCAACCATTTCCTATGTTTTTGAAACTCTGTAAGTATTATAATAAGTTACAGTACTATTGGGTGGCTTACAAATTTTCTTACTTTTACCCTTTTTACCCTTTCCCAAATTTTGATGACTTTGGCAATTCCCAAAAATAGCCAGGAAAGTCCCTGTATACCAAGGACAGAGAGCAGATAGTGTTGAGATTGAAACGTTTCAATTCTGAAAACGACGGACATACTGACCAGAAAGCTGACAACAGACTGATGGTGGTATCCCGGCACTCAAGCTTTGTTTTGGTTGGCAGGTCATCTTCCTCTTCATCCGCCAGTCGCCTAGCAACGTGTCCAAGGAGCTCCAAACACACAAAGCTCACTTCCTGGTCTCGCCGCTGTACCTTGGCAACTTGTCTGAGGAGAGAGGCATTGATTGAACCGTTTGTTTATAATGAACAGATCTGCATAATTTCTTTACAGAGAAGTCATAGGTGTTTACGTTTGAAACCTCCAATGAGGGAGATCTCCCTCATTTCCGATTTCTAATGAAGGAGAACGTCGTGAAATGCAACTGAAAGTGCATTGCTCAATTTGTCTTTCCCATTTTATGTATCAAAATAATTTCAAAAAGTATTCAATTAATCTAGGCACACCTGTTATGGTCATTACACATACCCTGCAGTAACTAGGAGATCATTTGACCACAGGATATAGATTTTGAGTTTGTGTGAGCTTGGACTTGGATGAGGGAGATTGGTAAATTTTGGTCAAAATGAGGCAGTCTCCCTTGTAATGAGGGAGGGTTACATTAACGGGTATGAGAAGTAGGTGAGTGAGACTAAATTTACAATGAAGAGAAAATTACAATAATTGGAGAAATTTGAAAAGTTGAAATCATATCCTATCAAATCATTCCTAAAAGTACAACTTAAACAGATTGGGTACCTGATGGCATCCACCATGTTGTCTAAATCTATGTCCCCAAGCTGGTGACAAGGCTGGGTCAAACAAGTAATCATCTCCTTCATCTATAAAACAGTGTAAAAACAAATCATCTATAAAACAGTGTAAAAACAAATCATCTCCCTCATCTAGAAAACAGTGTAAAAACAAATCATCTCCATCATCTATAAAACAGTGTAAAAACATATCATCTATAAAACAGTGTAAAAACAAATCATCTCCCTCATCTAGAAAACAATGTAAAAACAAATCATCTCCCTTATCTATAAAACAGTGTAAAAACAAATCATCTCCTTCATCTATAAAACAGTGTAAAAACAAATCATCTCCCTCATCTATAAAACAGTGTAAAAACAAATCATCTCCCTCATCTATAAAACAGTGTAAAAACAAATCATCTATAAAACAGTGTAAAAACAAATCATCTCCCTCATCTATAAAACAATGTAAAAACAAATCATCTCCCTCATCTATAAAACAGTGTAAAAACAAATCATCTCCCTCATCTATAAAACAGTGTAAAAACAAATCATCTATAAAACAGTGTAAAAACAAATCATCTCCCTCATCTATAAATCAATGTAAAAACAAATCATCTCCCTCATCTATAAAACAGTGTAAAAACAAATCATCTCCCTCATCTATAAAACATTTTGAAGCAAATCATCTCCCTCATCTATAAAACAGTGTAAAAACAAATCATCTCCATCATCTATAAAACAGTGTAAAAACAAATCATCTCCCTCATCTATAAAACAGTGTAAAAACAAACCATCTATAAAACAGTGTAAAAACAAATCATCTCCCTCATCTATAAAACAGTGTAAAAGCAAATCATCTCCCTCATCTATAAAACAGTGTAAAAACAAATCATCTATAAAACAGTGTAAAAACAAATCATCTCCCTCATCTATAAAACAGTGTAAAAACAAATCATCTCCCTCATCTATAAAACAGTGTAAAAACAAATCATCTCCCTCATCTATAAAACAGTGTAAAAACAAATCATTAAGTCTTACAGCGATACAAGTCATGCAGGTTTAAGTCTGGACCATGGGCAGTCCAAGTCTACAACCATGGACAGGCTTCCTGAGGAAAGCCATATCACCCTTAATATATCATTAAAGCAGTATTCTTTCTATTTTAACAAGTAATACATATATTAAATGGACTCAATCTGATTAAAATACAGATCCTCACTATTACTATCGTGTGTAGGATCTGACAGCGACCAGTAGAAGGTCATGTGCAGATGACCTTTATTATTTCCATTTCTAGGAAATGAACAGCCAATCAAAATGCACATTGTAAACGGAGTTTGGTAGACGGACAAAAATGGCGGCGGGTCGAAGCGAAGAAGAGAAAATCATACAGGGCGTTATATAACAATTTGATTAGTATATTTTGTGATAATTTCTTTACCGTCAGTTGTTATTTCTTTTGGAAAAACGAAAAACTACAAATTAAACAGATAATGTCCAAGAAGAACACACGCCTTGGCGTACAGACTGCTGAACTGGGCGCAATAATGTTTACGGTCGTTCGGGTTTCTCGCTTCTTTACCTGGTTGAACGGCAAGTGTAGAAACAAATCGAAGTTAGCTTTTCACTTTCAGAATCTGGTAAGCAGCGATTTGATTGGTGAATACAAAGGTCATCTGCACATGACCTTCTACTGGTCGCTGTCAGATCCTACACACGATAGTAATAGTGAGGATCTGTATTTTAATCAGATTGAAATGGACTACTTTTGAATATCTAAACAGTTTCATTGAAAAACCGAAACAGACCTTGTACTGGAAAACGATGTTATGCGAAAACTATCAAGGTTTTTATCTATTTGAGTTTTATGTTTGTTTTGTTGTTCCAGGTGGATGTAAAGTTCAAAACAAAGTACAAATTTTTCAAAAGCTAATTTTGTGAACTAGAATTAATTAAACTGGATAAAATTAATTGTATTACAAAATAACCATCCTTTGTAATAATTACAGCAGTGTATCTGTGTATAAAATACCAAACTATAATATAGTTTATTATAATGTTTTACCAGCTGAAGGTCGACGGCCTTGTGGGGATCAAACTTGTCCTCACCCAGCAGTTCTCCTAACTTAGACTTGACCACGCCTGGGTCGGTGTCAGTGTGGAAGGGCGTGGCCTGTCTCATCTCCATGGTGTCAAACCCCGCCCACAGACACAGAATCCGCACAGCCTGTACCCTTACTCTGTGAGTATCAGTCAACACAGCAGGGTTCAGAAGGCTCTCAAAACCTGCAACGAAGTGTAATAATAGTTCAGGGAAAATGTACCACCAGACTTAGGCTGAACCTGGACCTCAAAACTCCAGATGGATGCTCTACCAATTGAGCTACCAGATGGATGCTCTACCAATTTAGCTACCAGATGGATGCTCTACCAATTGAGCTACCAGACGGATGTCTACCAATTGAGTTACCTGGTAACGGCAATATACCCTGTCCAGTTCTACTACAAAAGTAAACTTTTTCTTTGACAGTAATGATTGTCTATGAATTTTTTTAAGCATGGATAGATTTAGATAGAATTGAATTCATCGATGTGAAAACAATCTTGCAGTGCACAAAAATATATCTGCACCCAAAGCCCAAGGCGCCAGCCATAGAGATGTGAACAACATTACCAAGGTGGGTGATGGTACAGAACCCAAAAGATTCTAGCGTCTACTACAGGTCATGAAATGGATTAGGTGTCGATGGACAACTGTGTGGACTTGACCAATAGGATGCAAGTCACAAAGCAACTACGACACAGATCAACTGAAGCAAGTCAGTGACAGGTTGATTGCAACTGAACTCCTTCACCCCTGAAGGCATATTTGAATTGTTCCAATACAAAGGTTGGAAAAGTTCATTATGAAATTTCAGGAGTGAAAGGAATTAATACAAGAGATCCTAGAGGAGGCAATCTTTATTTGTTCTTAAATTTTTGGATCTTTTCCTTTTTATTCCCTTATTTTCTCTTACTCAAACTGTTACTCATAAATCCAAGATGGCCGGCTGTCGGCCATATTATTAACAGATCTGTCCAAAAATGGACCATGCACAACAAGATAATTCAACGAATTACAGTCCCCCACCGGGTTGTTATTTCGAGATCCAATAGCAATGAGTGTGAATCTCGAGATGCAATAAGGTCATGTATTTTCTTCAATGTATTGAAAGGTGAAGATGTAGTTTACAGAGACCCGCTTCTATACAGGAACCATCCCATTCTCACTAAATACATGTACACTGTAGGTATACTCTATAAATGATCTCTATATAAAGGACACAAGTCTATGAAGGACACCTTTAGTTTTTCTATTGGGTATCCTTTATAGACAGGTTTTACTGCAATAGACATGAAATTGTAATAATAATAACAAGATGTTGTTTGTTATGCTTACATTGAATTCAACAGTACTGTATATTGATTAAATGGTGATCTGAGAAGAACACAGGTTTGTTTGTCACTGGGAATAATTTGGATGAGAAGACCAAGTCAAGAATTCCTCCAAGGCAATGGGTAGGCGTGGTCAGTTGTTGGTGAAGTTTACAAGATTTTTGAAGGCTGCCCATCTTTGCGAAGTCCATGTTGAAATCTCCAACAACAAGAATGTTTGTACACTTATGTAACTTTGCTTGTGTTGTGCATAGCTTGAATAACTGTCGAAATAAATGTCACAGTGACCCAGTTTTGGTACACGACACACCATCTTCCCACGGGGAACCATACTACCAAGTATTAAGTTCTAGTGCTTTATAGTGTAGGAGATAGAGCCCGGACAAGGTATTTGTGTAACGTAGGTCAGAGGTCAAAATATAGGTCACTGTGACCCGGTTTTGTTACGCGACACACCGCCTTCCCATAGGGAACTATACTACCAAGTACAAAGTTATAATCCTTAATAGTGTAGGAGATAGAGCCCGGACAAACTTTTACTTTAATGTAGGTCAGAGGTCAAAATATAGCAAAATAAAGGTCACAGTGACCAAGTTTTGGTACGCGACACACCGCCTTCCCACAGAGAACTATACTACCAAGTATTAAGTTCTAATCCTTAATAGTGTAGGAGATAGAACCTGGACAAATTTTTCTTTCTTTAATGTAGGTCAGAGGTCAAAATATAGGTCACAGTGACCCGGTTTTGGTACGCGACACACCACCTTTCCACGGGGAACCATACTACCAAGTATTAAGTTCTAGTGCTTTATAGTGTAGGAGATAGAGCCCGGACAAGCTTTTTCTTTAATGTAGGTCAGAGGTCAAAATATAGGTCACAGTGACCCGGTTTTGGTACGCGACACACCACCTTTCCACGGGGAACTATACTACCAAGTATTAAGTTCTAGTGCTTTATAGTGTAGGAGATAGAGCCCGGACAAGCTTTTTCTTTAATGTAGGTCAGAGGTCAAAATATAGGTCACAGTGACCCGGTTTTTGTACGCGACACACCGCCTTTCCAAAAGGAACCATACTACCAAGTATTAAGTTCTAGTCCTTTATAGTGTAGGAGATAGAGCCCGGACAAACTTTTACTTTAATGTAGGTCAGAGGTCAAAATATAGCAAAATAAAGGTCACATTGACCCGGTTTTTGTACGCGACACACTGCCTTCCCACAGAAAACAATACTACTAAGTATTAAGTTCTAGTGCTTTATAGTGTAGGAGATAGAGCCCGGACAAGCTTTTTCTTTAATGTAGGTCAGAGGTCAAAATATAGGTCACTGTGACCCAGTTTTTGTACGCGACACACCGCCTTTCCAAAAGGAACCATACTACCAAGTATTAAGTTCTAGTCCTTTATAGTGTAGGAGATAGAGCCCGGACAAACTTTTACTTTAATGTAGGTCAGAGGTCAAAATATAGCAAAATAAAGGTCACATTGACCCGGTTTTTGTACGCGACACACTGCCTTCCCACAGAAAACAATACTACTAAGTATTAAGTTCTAGTGCTTTATAGTGTAGGAGATAGAGCCCGGACAAGCTTTTTCTTTAATGTAGGTCAGAGGTCAAAATATAGGTCACTGTGACCCGGTTTTTATACGCGACACACCGCCTTCCCACAAGGAACCATACTACCAAGTATTAAGTTCTAGTGCTTTATAGTGTAGGAGATAGAGCCCGGACAAGCTTTTTCTTTAATGTAGGTCAGAGGTCAAAATATAGGTCACATTGACCCGGTTTTTGTACGCGACACACCGCCTTCCCACAAGGAACAATACTACTAATACTACTAAGTATTAAGTTCTAGTGCTTTATAGTGTAGGAGATAGAGCCCGGACAAGCTTTTTCTTTAATGTAGGTCAGAGGTCAAAATATAGGTCACAGTGACCCGATTTTTGTATGCGACACACCGCCTTCCCACAGGGAACCCACACACTTAGTATGAAGTTCCAGTGTCTTATAGTATGGGAGATAGAGCCCGGACAAATAGTGTGCGGAAGGACGGACGGACGGACGGACACAACGCAAACCTATAGTCCCCCCCGGATTCCGGTGGGGGACTAAAAAGGCACCAAGGGGAACCTACACATGAAATTTGAGAATGATCCATCCAGTACTTCTCAAGAAATAGCAATAACAAACTATTAATATAAAATCCAAGATAGCCGCTTGTCGGCCATATTGGTCATCGGATCTGTCCGAAAATGTTCTATGCACAACTAAGCACCAAGGTGAACCTACACATGAAATTTGAGAATGATCCATCCAGTACTTCTCAATGATGGTGGGCTAATTAGAAGGGAAGCATATATGATAAATGAAAAAGGGTTATAATACTGATGTATATATGAACTATAAAAACATTTGTCCAGTTTGACAATCCTATAATCTTAGGCAGAACTATAAAATGATGTTATGATAAGTATAGAGTTTACTGTCTAATGGTTCATTTACCATCCCCTTGCTTGGCTGCCTCATCTAAATCCTGCGAGTCTCCAAAGCCGTCATCAAATCCAAGGTCGTCTGTGGTGTCCTTGGCAGGTGTGTCATCAAACTCGAGATCCATGTCATCAAAGTCCTCGAGGATCCTCCCCCTTCTTGAGGCTCCGGGTCGTGTCTGGCCCTGTAGTCGACTCGCGTTAACATCAGGTTTATTTCTCTTAGAAGTCTGAAGGAAAAGGACAAAATACATTTAGGTTTTATCACTAAATATGTGTAAATCAATGATAATCAAAGTACTGAAAGTACTGGAAGCTAAGGCGAAAAAACAGTATTAATATGATGTTTTGGATGGAGTACACAGTATACATATGTAATAGAAATTAAATGGTATTCCAGATTAGCAAAAGTTGACTTTTCATCGACCACAATGGAAAAGTAGAGAGTTGTCGATAAAGGTCAGCATGGTCGGTCAAATCTCAGTGTTCATTGAAAAGTCAGTGCTCCTAAAGAAATTAAAAGAGTTTTATAGTTGCCAGTTTCACGGCATTATAAATCAAACAATCAGAAATTACCAAAAGAGAATATGATAGTTCACATAACAAATTCATTTGTGCAGCTAATCAATGTAAGGTTTGTATGAATCTTCATGTTGGTGATACAGGGCTCACCCTGATAATATTGAACCTTAAAAAAAACCAAGAGACCCAAGCGGGATCTTGGTGCCCGTCATCAATGATTTTTTATTCATTTTTAAAAAGATGGATCTAAAATCATATTTGTGATTGTCTCTTTATGCTCAACGATCGTATATATCGAAGAGCTCCCACCGATGGAGTGAAAGCGCCAAGTAATGTGTCCGTGTTGTTTTTTTATTTTTACATATATATATAGTTTTGGGGTGTGAATCTTAGCCGTTTAAAAGTTATGACTAAAGTGTCGAGTCTGCAAGGGTGTTGCAGACCATGGGTTCAAATCTAAAATCATATTTGAGACCTTCTCTTAATGCTCAGCAATTGTATATATAACAAGGCATCAAGGGGACCTACAAATGAAATTAGAGAAAGATCCATCCAGTAGTCAGAAATCACAAACTATTACTCTCGCCAAATCGAAAATGACCACCTGGCGACCATATTGTTATCAGATTTGTTCGTAAATGAAATATGCAAAACTAAGCATCAATGGGAACCAACAAATGAAATTTGAGAATGATCCATCCAGTACTTCTCAAGAAATAGTGATACAAACTTTTACTCACAAATAAAAGATGGCCACCTGGCGGCCATATTCGTATTTGTCCAAAAATGGAATATGCAAAACAAGGCAGCAAGGGGAACCAACAAATGAAATTTGAGAATGATCCATCCAGTACTTTCCCAAAAATAGCGATAACAAGAATTGTTTAAGGACGGACGACGGACGCAGCATGATTTGATAAGCCCACCATCTGATGATGGTTGGCTAAAAAAAGCCAAGTGTGATTTTCAGTAGCCACTTATTTTTATCAGTAGTGTTCTTTTCACAGCCACCAGTCAACCCCGGCTCGTCATTCCTCAAAAATGCTATCAAGTCTGAATTGCAACATTCAACAGCAAATATTATATTTTTTCATAATCATTATTTTTAATTAAGACGTATAATGACCAAGTTTTAGAATTAATATTTTCAGATGAATGGCTGTTACTTTCAAGAAACAAACAACATATATCAATACATAATGAACAATACACTTTATTTTCAAATTCAGCAATAAATACCATCAATACAACAATTATACTAACCGTAAAAATTAGAACTTTCTTTCCAGGTAAAAATCTGTCAATTTCTCAAGATCATCTCAAGAATGCTGGTCACTTTCATTATCTGTTAATTTGTTCAAGTATGAATATGGCACATTATCTAACACTTTCCAGGATTGAAAGTATAGTAGAATTTTATATCATAAAGTTTGTTGAAAGATTTATACACCGTTGTGGATTTCTTAAACTGTCCATTTAGCATTTCTTTATTACATTTTGTTGCAGCTCTCTTTCTTAATGTAGTTCCATGGCTGGTTGTGGATTTTTTAAACTGCCCATTTAGCATTTCTGTATACATTTTGTTGTTGCTCCTTCTCAATGTAGTTCCATGGCTGTTGTCACCTGTAAATTAAATGATTTTGATTTAATATCATGTAGATTTACTGGTTAGTAATATAACGATGGTTTACATCATGCGACATAACTGTCATACAATCTTGGTTGATGTAATTTCCTTATTGACTTTAAAACAAGAAATTAAACATTTCAAAAACTAAAAACTTCTTCAGAATTAGGCTACATGATTTGGTTACAAACTTAACAACTCTCTAGCTCTAGCTTGTGATAGTGCTGACAGACTTCAGTGGACAGACAACAAGAAAGTATAGTCCCCACACGCTTCACAACAATGTGAGTGAGCAATCTTACATAAAAACAGTGGGATTTGTCCTATCCTAAAGTGCAAGAAACATGTAATTTTTAAATTGACATATTTTATGTATGATAACTTTTTATGTTGTGCTTGGTGCCAAAATACACATGAAAAAACAGTATATTTCCATCTTGATGTAATTGAAATGAAATGAGACCGTACTTCTTACAAATATAGTAAAATCAAATTGATGTGAAAGGAAACATCATAAGAAAGAGTCTAATTTACATGGCAATAATTGTTTTTGTGATCAGTACAAAGCTTTTAACACAAACAGGTAAGGATATAATGGGACTTAGCATTTGGTCATGCAAAAATCATTATTTTACAAATTGACAGGTTCACACACCCCTCCCCCTCAGTCTAAGGGGTGGGGACAAAATAATGCTTACAGAATTTAGTTCCAATCCCCACCCTTAAACACCATTGATAATCAAATTATACCCAAATTACACAATTGTCTGATATCAAGTGATGTATCTTTGTTAGAAAGCATTTGAGTATCTTGATATAGGATTCATATCTAATTTAATTGACCTAGTGAGACCACATTTCAATATTCCTTGCATTGCAAACCTTAAGACATCAATCTCAATGAGAATGTGCACAGAGCAACATGTAGCTACAACCTGGCTTTCATGATCTGTTAGGCTTTCATGATCTGTCATATATGGAATATGAATATGTACCAATAAGTTGGTGATAATGAAGGCATATTTGGGTCCATTCTCTGGGGAAAATGTCAATAAAGATATGTTTGCACTCCATTTCGGTGACGAAAGTCGTGGCGTGAATTGCGTAATTTTGAAAAATGAATTTAAAATATTTCTGAATAAAATACACCCTCGACCTTTTGCATATACCCCAATGTAATGATAAAGAATGCATATTTAGGTCCATTTTCTTAAAATAATACCCTTTTCAAATTTCAAGCCAATTCTCCTACTTTTCGGTTATTCAATTACTGAAGTCCATTCCGGTAAATACCCCAACCTAGCTCTTCACGACGAGACGATTTTTATATATTCGCCGGGGCAGAGCCATAGGAGGCCAGGTATTAATATTAGTACTAACCGGTACCCCAACCGGGCTTAATCCCAATCTGTATTAAATTCATTCCCGTACTTGGTGTTAATTGACACCGTCGTTCTTCCAAATCTTAATTGAAATTTCATGCACACGTTCTCGCATCTTCATCATATAAACGAATACTTAAACAATCAATTATGGCAATTATTTAATATATCCATCTGTATATTGACGTTACGGGCTGTTGATTCAACATCAAAACAAATAATGAAAACCACTGTTTTGTCAAAATGCAAGGCAAAGAATCATAACAATGCACAAACAATGATAGATGAAACATTCTAGAAACGCATACTTACATTTGTTATTGCCGATGGTATTAACTAGACAAGATGATAATGGATATGTTGGAGGCTTTCGAGGAAACAGCAATCGATCAGTAATGGCGATGAATGTAAACATCCGGTTGCATCATGGGTATTTTTAGAAATCGGAGATTCACGAAATTCACCGAATGTTTGAATAAAAGTTTTCAACTGCCTATTTCATAAAAAAGACATTAAAAAGCTACTTCGCAAATTAATTTTATAATTCGACAAAAATTACGTAAGGGTCTTTCATTTCTCATTATCCAATACGTGAATTTTATATTGGCACCTCAACCGGAAGTTGCGCGACTGGTATGCAAGTTAGCATGGATACAACGATTTTCTGGTCTTGTAGATAAACGGTACACATTAAAATAAACTAACATGGAAAGGAAGGTTTATGATAGATAGGTTTAGCTCACACAACGGATTAATGTGTGCACCTAGTTGTTGTCAGGTTTGTATGGATTACGATATTATAATAGATTTCATGTCAAATTAAATCCAATAACGTCCGCCAGAGGTCATCGTAGGCGGAAAGGAAGAAATTGTTTCCGGTTTCTGACTGGCGACAATACGCTGTAGGCGTATACGCCTTAGCGTAAAAATGTTGAACTAACTATAGCACACAGTGACCACCTTAATACAGGCTAAATCAGGCAAATTCTATCACACAGAAATCTATACAATCTGAAAAATTTACTTCTGCTGCTATTTACAGTATTTATCCGGCAATATCCTCAATAATAAGCCCACCCCAACTACCATATCCACTAGAGGCTATCTGGTGAAAAGCCCACCCCTACTTTTGGGCCTCAGCCAACTTGTCCAAGTCGGGAGAATGATTGTTGTCTAGAATATTATGTTGGTAATGACATTTTCACGACTTAATAGTTCAATCATTTTCCAGAAACAAGATTTTTCAAGACCAGAATGAAAAAAAACTCAATTTTTTTTTAAATAATTCAGATATGAATCTCATTCTTTTTTTCGCTATAGCAAGTTGTACTTACTGTTACCAGTGCTATATTGAGGAGAGTATCTACAGCCTTGGAGGGGAACAGAGAGCGGACCATTCTGGCAACTACGACCCCTGACCTGTCGAAATCCTCCCATTCCAACATCTCTTGTAGCCATGGCAATACACCAAGTAGCTCACCAGCTCCTTGATTTTGCTGTATATCATTCATAAATGATCCGACTTTTCTCAAAAGTGATTTCAGCACGCTTACAACGTCCATTGATGCCAAATTGTCTTTAGAAACAAGTTCATACTTCAGCAACCAGTAAACAAAATTGACAATTCTGCAAGCTTCCCTTGCTAGAGATTGCAAGTCTTCAGGCTGGGGTTCTGAGTAATCAAGCAAACAGCTGGCACTTTCTTTTAGGTTATCCTCAATTCTTCTCAGCAGAACTGGCAATAAAACATTGTCCTTGTTTTCAGGACTTACGTTTTTAGCCATTATCTTTCTAGCATACAACGGAAAGTCATTTGAAGTCTCAAGATAAACTCTTTCAAGATCGGTAACAAAACTTTCCTTTTTTTCTGGAATACTCAATAAACTTGATGGATTTTTCAGAACAAGTAATGATAATGCTTGTCCTACTAAGCCAGGGTCAAGGTCAAATTTAGGTTTCGTTGCCATGGTTCCATCCATGACAAGGCGAGGAGGCAGAAGCCAGTCCAGCAGTTGTGATCGTAGAGGATACAACTGCTGGTCGTCTGTTACCATGGAGCTGAGGAGACTGGGCTTATAATGTTCTGGAAGACTCTTGGTCATCATGTAGGTGATTAGAAACTTCACGGAACCGTCGGTAGGGTGCGATATTGAGGGAAGGAACAGATTCCACACGTCTCTCTCACATGGCACCATTTCACTTCTCAGCATCTCCGTCAGCAGTCTGTAACTCGGTTCTACAGCGTTCTGTAGGCTCAAGGCTCTGCAAGGAAGTCAACAATATTTCTTTAGAATTATACTGACATCCAGACTCAAAATCAAGCAAAAAGTTTGTATTGGAATTTCGTATAGAATAAACATATTTTCTGTTCATGTTCTGTTATTTTTTAATAGGATAATTATTATGTGCTTTGATACAATTCCTTCAATTCTCAAAATGCAATACTTGTTTGAGACAAAATAATAGTATCAGTACCCAAGGAATTTCTCCTTGGAGATGCTGGTTCTCTTAAAACATGCATAAATGATCACTTCAGAAGATCAAAGGTTAGCTTGCATACTTGAACTAATTCAACCCCAAAGACACATTGAACTCTTCCAATTCAAAGGTTGGAACATTTTATTATCAAGTCCTTATTAGCAAAGAAGGACCTGAATTATTCGCTGCATGATCGGATGTAATTATCATTTAGGCCATACCAATTTGATTTATTGTTCGTCAGATTTACCGCTCCTGTTTTGGAAAAATAAAATAAAAGTAAAAGTAAAATATTACCGCTCCAATTTTAGTGTCAATCAAAAATGATAAATCTGGATATATTTTACAATGGTTCAAAATTTAGAAAAACGCCATTTCGGATCATTCGAATGTCTGAAATAAAGGTAAAAATGGTATTTTAGGCGTTTTTCGGCAGCAACACGAGGGAAATGCGCGACGAGGCTTTTTCACTTGTGAATTAAGAAAACTGAGAATGTGTCAAAATTGCTTTCTTATCGTGTTGATCACTACATAATCCGGTCCCCATAATGTATTGCAAAATACCGCAATAGATAATTTATCGTTCCAAGATCTCTTGACCAAATAAACAAAATACGGAACTCAAGCAGTCTCAATAAAAAGCGACTACAATCAAATATCTTTTAAAATCCTGAATTAAGTAAGCGACATCAGGAGATATGTTGTTAATACAAATGCACGACTCTTATAACACCTCTATATTGAATTTCAAATCGATACTCTTCTCAGGCTATCGACCCAAATTGGCCGACATCAATGTCATTTCATCAGTCTTATTTTAGTAGAATATCCCTAATGTTGATAGATATAAAACGTTTTTGTTATTCATATTTTGAAATAATTATGTAGGTATTACCATTCGAACTCTCTTCAAGATGCCGTAGTTACTTAGTCATCAGTAGTCAGAACATTTAAATCCCGATTTGGGATCAGGGTTTGTTTTATAGAGCGGTACATCATACCACTGATTTAGATTAAACTATCTAAGTCAGCGATCATACATATATTTTGTCATCATTAATTTATATCAATTCAATAAAATATGCATTCTGCATGAATAGAAGCATCTTAATACCTACAAAAAAAAAATTGTGGTTGCTAAAAGGTGTTTCCTACGACTTTGGTTCAATCACTAAACTTGAATGAATGACCTTGGGTCTTCTATTAAGAAGGTAATTAAAGAAAGCTTTTCTCTCAAATGTTGTTTTATTGCACAGCATTACGCAAGTAGTTTGCACCATGGAAATTATTTTTAAAAAACCGCTACTTTTTGGTGTACTACTTGGTGATACATTATATTAATAGTCAAAGAAGTATGCTGACATTTAGTCTTTTGAAAACTACTGCTCGCTCGAAATTTTAAGGAATTCAAAATTTTTGTAAAAACAAACAAGCTAATTCGTGGAATTTATGTCCCCCGCTTCAGGGCCACTTGGGGGGAAACATCATGTGCGAAATTTGGCAATGGAAATTGGCTGAGCCGTTTATGCATTAAACATTTGACTGTGTTATGAGGAAATTAGAGCAAATAATATCGTGTGTGAAGTCATTTTTGTACATAATACTGGTTTAGGGCAAGGGAAAGGGCATAATGAATTATATGGAAAGTTAAAAATTGATCAGAAAACGTGTAATATTTGTAAAATATTATTTCCTCTTGTGACACCTTACAAAATGTGAATGGAATACAAAGATGTATTATGAGGGAATTGAATAGAAATTGAAAATGTATATATTGGTTATATATTGTATTGTACATGTACTATGAAATAAAGTGTACTGATTGAAATAAGCAGATTGAATATTCAATACCTGCATTGCTGTTAAGGCGATCCATGGTTATTTGCGGGGATTGTAGTCCACACTAGATGGTGATCTGTGTATGGGAGTGGAAAGGAATGTCCTTGAATGGCTGTATTGGGCGTGAGAATAAAATCTAGAGTTCTGCCATGGAAATGCGTTGGTAGGTCGATGATGTTAATGAGACTATGCTATATTTCATGATAAAAAGGGGGATAACTCCGTAAAATACGCGCGGAATTTCACGAAAATCGAACTCATTCGAGATACTTGAATAATAAGTATCCTCAACAAGTTTGATGAAAATCGAATTATTCCTTCAAAAGATAGAGCACGGAAAGCAATTTTTTGTACATAATGCTTTCATTTGGCAATGAAAGGGACAAAACTCTGTCGGATTCCAAAGAAAGTTGAGATACGACATCCAAACCCGTAATATATGTTAAACATCATTACCTTATATAATATTCTACAGAATTTAAAGTGAATTAAATAAAAAACATAAGAGTTATGGCATTTTGTACATGATGCCTATATTTGGTGATAAAAGGGGGATAACTCCATAAAATATGCGCGGAATTTCACGAAAATCGAACTCATCCGAGGTACTTGGATGATAAGTATCCTGACCAAGTTTAATGAAAATCGGATTATTCCTTCAAAAGATAGAGCACGGAAACGAAGTGTGACAGACAGACGGACAGAGGGACGGACGGAGGGACGGACGGAGGGACGGACAGAGGGACGGACGGACGGACAAACCCAAATCAATATCCCCCGTTCCTCCGGAAGCGGGGGACAAAAAATTGCGCCCGCTCGCTCCAATTTTGAAATCTCATTTTCCGAAGAACAATAAATCAAATTGGTATGGCCTTACCTTAGAGTGGAGGCCCAGACTTTTTTCCAGGTGGTCAAACTGGTGTCTTGGATGGACTTAGGGAGACTGACCACTGTCTGGTAACGCACCAGGCACAGTAGACAGTCCAGGATGTGGCACATCAGATCATTTCTGTGAAACAGTAGCTGAGTATTAGACAATTCCTCAAACACATAGCATAGTGTCTGCAGCATTGTCTGTAATTGTGACAAAAATATTCAGACAATTCTCTCCCATTTTTATTTTGAGATCACCTAGCAACATTTTTAATAAAAAATCTTACATTGCCATCATATTCTATAGCCATATTCATTCTGAATCTTCAATTCAAAAAGTGATAATATTTTGGAAAATATGTGAAAAATTTAACTGATGAACTTGCTAAGCTGAGCAGTGATAATGTATTTATTAGTGCCTGGCCACTTAACAGCACATTTACATGGTTAAATGACAAAACAATTGTCTGTGACCATCTTTCTCACACTGAATTGGTATCTCTTCAAAAAACATTCATCTCATTCACCCCTGAAGACACATTTAAACTCTTCCAATTCAAAGGATGGAATAGTTCATTATGAAACTCCAGGGGTGAAGGAGTTAATGTGGTCTGATTCTATACACAGATTTCTCATGCCTAGGATCTACATGTTGTCTTGATTTGGTGATCGATGTTTTGCTGAATAGTGCTAGCTAGGAGGTCCACACACCGTTTACACTGAGTAAGTAGCCGAGACAGACATTGTAGATACAGTGGAAACTCCTCCTCAGGGAAGCTGTTAGGGTACTTCTCCACCACACGCTTCATCAACTGTAGCCTAGCAAAAATACATCATTACTGAAAATTATTTTCCAATTAATATTTAAAATAAGCTATTAAAAAAGTCAAAATAAAATACATTTTAAGACAGATTTGTATTTATCATTTTGAAAGAAATGCTGCTTTTAACAAAACTTCATTAAGGGCTTTGTCAGAATCAATCCTGTGGGAGGGACGGGAGGCACTTTTTCAGAGACGCCACCACCCATCAGTAAGCAGATTTGGTTAGAAATAATCCTACCACTCATAATACCGTAAACCCCACTCACTGGAATGCACCAACAATTATTGCTATGTTACCGTTGTCCTGTAGTCTGTCAGTGATAAAAAGCTCATTCTCCTAAAAGAATTACAGTTTGCAATTGGAATTTGAAAAATTTGTGTTTTATCCTCAAAATCCAAATACATGTACTTTTATCATAGAACCAAAGAAGTTTTGGAATGTAACAAAAAACAAACAAACAAACCCCATCCGTAGCAAAATCTCCTGGAAGTCTGAATTTCAATGAATTTGAAGTCTAAAAAAGGCCAAAACAACAGGTAAGTCCTTTAGAACTGGAAGTTATTAATCGGTCAATGACACAATCTAAGCACAGCACTCACCAAGGAACCAGTTGCTGGCTCTGACCTAGAGAGGTGAGGTTATCCCGAATGGCGTACCACCCCGATTCTAACCGTCGTTTCTTACTCCTTGGTCCCTCATCTGATGACTGCTCAACTTGAGTGATCTCCAGCTCCCGGCTGTCTGCCTCAAACAGCTTCAAAGACACATACCAAGTAGTGATGATTCCAAAACAAAAGACCTCCTTGTTTCCTACAGTAGCGGTTGTATGACTGAATCATCTGATTAACCTATCAGTGACTTGTTAACCTCGGTTAGACAGGTGACCGAGCCTTATGATTTAGGGAAAATTAAATATCACACAAAAAGCATAATAGTGGGAACAAATGGATTTTTGCAAAATGATTTTAAGAAAATACAGCAGAAAATATCTAAATGGATTGGGCCTTACAAATCATAAGAAAAAAACATTTGCTGTCTGAGATAACTTCATCTTTTTCACATCTGCAAGACAAGTTGTAGATAATATACCTGGCATTACAAAGTCAGAAATAGAAGTTCTCCATAGTTTAACGCACCATTAATTTATTGGTACTGAATACATGCAGATTTTATATTGTAACTGGTAGATTGTAAATAATTGCAAATATAATAGTCCTCACAAAAAAAAAGTGATAAAAATTTCTTTTCTAAATGTTTACCTGGTGACATAAATCTGCGGCTAGGTTGATGTAGGCCGAAGACAACTCTGTCTCCCTGGACCGAAACACTAACACATCTCTGGTCCTGTAACAGTTGTAAAACAGTATTTCTGAATAAAAACATACCATTCAATATAGTCCCCTACAGTTATCTATCTAACATAAACCACTCTTAAACGCTTAAATACAATTCCCAATGAGATTTTGCTTCAGTTTTCCCAATTTCAGATTTGTTTTCCCAATCAGTTTACTAGGCTAATTCCAGTCTGTAATTTCCTCAAATTTTCTGAAAGTTATGTGAAAACGTGTGCACTGTAAACAACTAAGACAGAAATGATGTAATTTTTGCAGTTTAATATCATATATATTAAAAGATAATTTTTATTCAGGGAACTATTTTGCTGATAAAACAATGATTTTTCCCAATTTCACTTAGGGGCCTTTCCTCAATTTCCCTAGAAAAAGCCCTGGCTGGATATGTATTGGTAGTGGGACCATGCTTCCAATGACATCATTCATAGTGTCACCCCGCTTGAAACTACAGTAGGTTGTACAGATACCACAACATCCACTTTACACCTATTTATACTCTTCTTTGGTTGTCGGAGTTGTGAGGACAGGAGAAAAACCCATTTTCAGAACATTTTTTGCATACGACAACTTTGTGGATTGAACCCAGGCTATCTGCATGGAAGGCCAGACTGTAAACCACTGGACTAATCCACCCTAAAACTTTCTTTATGTTGTAATAATTAGAAGTTGTACAGCGGTTCATAATGAAAACTTACGGTCCTGAAAACTTTGTACGACCTCCCAACTGTTTGAGGTCTCCATGTATAACTTCATACAATTTTCTTAGATGACTCTGAAAAAAACATGAAACTGTATTAAAATCAAAGTGTATTCTTTTTAAAAATGAAATAACAGAGAATCCATTTCTCATGTGAATACGAAGCAAAACTCAGCTTTATGACAAACAAACAAAATCAGAAAACATGAATGGCAGCAATAGAAGTTTACATAAAGGACGTTCCAAGGGAGACAATCTTACCATCCAGAGGTCCCAGTCCACTGCCGTAGACTCGGGGGTTCCACGTCTTGCTCCCCCTGGGTGGTGACATTCCATTTGGAGATGCAGGAAATCGACTACCTCATTCTGAGGGTTAACAAGTACAATCTATGTGATAACAAGGACTAATATTGCAGAAGAGATTGTAAACTGAATACTATCAAATTAATGCCCGTTATCATAAATACAGTATCCTTGCATTCATCTGTCCATCAAAGATGAAGTGAAAAATGAATCATGCAGAAGGTACAGCTATAAATGGTGGCATATTGGAGGACATGGCAGCCATCTTATAATTAACATTTGTTGTTTAAAGTATGCAAAGCTGATACATCACTTTCACATTAAACATGCACAAAATCAGCAACTAATTATATGTTTTTGATATTAGGAAAACTAAAGAAACATTTTTATTTCCCTGATGATAATGTATAAAGTTTTAATTATCACAACAAAAAACGAAAGGGTGTTTTATCAATTAGAGTAAAATAAAACATCCTATTGCCTATATAAAGTATTTAAGATTATATCTAAATATAACTTACCTTAAGAGTAGGTGATGGTTTGTTCTCCAAAAGGTACAGCATGCTTATTAGAGTAGTCTCCCCTAGTTTACAAAGTTGAATCCGTGACCCCTCTGCGATACTTCGTAGAAATGTATTTAAGGCAGAAAGCAGATTCTCAACAACACTTGTTGTCTTTTCCTGTCTGTGAATATATTGATAAGATTTATTACACTGACAACGATTTTTAATAGTAAGAAATTTATTATAAAATTATCAACTTGTTTTCAGGTGAATACCAACAGGTGAGATTTTCCAGTTTGGAAGAGTCAATGAATCCTCGCATTCACCTGAAAAAACAGTTCAATAACTGTTTTATTATATTTTTGATAATTTAGCCGTTTTGTTGACAATTATGTCTCTCATTTTTATTCCAGTGAGGCAATAACAACCTGTGCTTCATGTTAGTTGAAAATTGTAGAACAAATTACTGGACTATTATATAAAATAAATATTCAAATTTGAGGCACCAGATGGGATTTTGGACTATAATATTCACATGGCGTGCACAGATTTTGCCTGTTTCAGTGTAAAATTGCGATATAGTCTGACTTGTGAAAGGTGTTTTGACCTATCAGTGTATAGGAAAATTACCTGACATTTTTGAAATAGTCCGTGAAGAATTTAAGAAGACGTTTAGGTCGTAAGTCACACTGGGTTGTAGCCCCAGAAATCAACACTCGAATCAGCCGTGACAGCAGCGTCTTGTCCACGCGACAGTCAGTATCCGTAAACATCATGCAGTACAACGCTACCAGCTCTGGAAGAAAATATGTCAAGTCAATCATTACTGTAACACTGTGTGTCTTCTTTTCATATAAGGATTGAAAGTCATTTTTTTCCTCGAGAACCATTGCTTTCATACTTTTATGAAAGGCATTTTTGCTGATAATGTTCATATAGTGGGTTTTAGCGCAAATGTAAGTATAATAATATGCAAGAAGAATCGTTGGGCGTGATTTTCAAATATCAGTGTGTGTTATATATGTCATTCTGTACTAGTGTTTTATGAAGAGCAATGTCAGAATTTCCTTTCTCGCTACATGTACCTCATTTTGGGAGGCACAAAACAAAAGACATTTTCTCTTGAATACTCACTTAGACACCAGGGCTTTTTCTCATTGGTTTGGGATGGGTCCTTTTTGGTCTTATTTGGGAAGAAAATTTAAGTATCCATATCACTTTCAGGAAATAATACCAGTATTTTAAAAGGAAGGTGTGATACTCTCAATAATCCTTGATCCTTGACAGTTTTATGAACAAGAATAATTTCATAATTACCATGTTTACGGACAGATGTGCTCCATCTCCAGAGAGATGTCTGTCCAATGTTTACGGACAGTCAGTATGTTACACCCTCACACTTACCGTGCCACATCTCCAGAGAGATTTCTATCCAATGTTTACGGACAGTCAGTATGTTACACCCTCACACTTACCGTGCCACATCTCCAGAGAGATTTCCGTCCAATGTTTACGGACTGTCAGTATGTTTTTCAGTAAGATGTTACTATAGTCCAGTCCATAGGCGTTACACATGTACTCATCCTTCAGAACTTCAGTCAGGTGCTTCAGGACGCAGGAACACTTAAGTCGCGGGCCTCCTGTAACAGATCATACAATGTTACTAGAAAAATATACAAAGATGGTCGGGGTGGGGGGCGCTCAGCATCCTCGATATCCAGGGGTTACACACACCTACACCCCTGGAATATGTCATGGCAAAACTGAAGGCTCTGTGTGCGCCACCTTGTTGATGAGACTAGAAGACTGGTTGGACCCTTTGATGTACATCAAAAGAATTCCTCGGTCACATAATGGTAAAAGTTAACTAGCTTCAATTCGATTGCAGCCCTTTTTATTTGTAATCTTTGATCAAGTGATTGGTCAAGTTGTTTTACCTGGGGGTGCCTTCAGTTTTTGCCTTCAGTGTACAGTGTTGGCAAGCCTAGCCCCTGGATATCGAGTTTGGGGCCACAAGGAAAAGGTATGGGGTCACCAGCTTGACCATGTGGGTTTTCTCTGGCCACCAATGTTTTCTCTCACATTGTTACAAACACTGAAAGATCCTTTAATAACCAAAGATACCACGATATACTTCTCAATATGTACACTAGTAAATCCTTACATTTAAAACTACAGGGCATACATCTTAATTTTTTATAGGTTTTAATATCTCATTCTCCTTTCATTGGTTTAATAACTCATAGTCTATTTATTCTTTATATGCTGTATATAGAGCCAGCCTGAATATATTGCAGTTCTGCGGAACTTCTAAGCACTGATCTTTGGTTCTCCTTAAATTATGCTCATGCCTACACTTTGAGTTGGAAATTAACAGTAAATGTAATCATTTAATAAAAGTGTGATAATATCATAATAAAAATTGTGACCTGAATGTATGTCAGATTGCTCAACACTGAAACTAATAATTTTGTAGATACAAAACAATGGACCATTATATTAGATTACAATGCAATCTAAACAAGCAGCCTAACTACATATGGCAAGCTTTGTCAGGGAAATGAATGACAGACTTACGTTTGTCAGCAAAACGGATGACAGACTTGAAGACACCACTGATTTCCTGTTTCCTCTTCTCCCTGTTGGCGAGTGTGGTAGCTGTTTGAGCTTCCTTGGCCTTTTGAAGTACGGAAGTTTCCACATTTACGTAGCCAACAGCACCCTATAAAGATATAGATTTGAACCTTCTGTAAACACAACAGTTTCCTTTATGAAACTTTATCACCCCTCTTTTTAGGTCCGTTAAACGCACCCATTCCC
Organism: Mimachlamys varia; assembly: GCA_947623455.1. Classification (NCBI taxonomy): domain Eukaryota; kingdom Metazoa; phylum Mollusca; class Bivalvia; order Pectinida; family Pectinidae; genus Mimachlamys; species Mimachlamys varia. The sequence goes on along the minus strand of OX392531.1, from coordinate 14,228,257 downwards.
AATGAAAATGCTTAAACTTTTTTTTTTAAAAACAAAATTAGATATTCATTCCAGACTGTAAATATATATTGAGTAATGACAGTGCTTTAAATTGTAGTTGAGAAAAAAATATAATGTGTTTTGTTGTAATAATAGTGTTTGTCAAATTATCCCAAGATAGCCGTTATGTCGATCAATATTTTTTTCAATTTAATCTCAGGTTCTGATTCCAAAAACCCTGTGATAAATTCCTGACCCTAGGAACTAATGATAATCAACATACATGTGTATACACATACTGATTTTCTTACCACATCCTACCGGGTATATGCATACATCTCTCACATCCATGTCAGGGAATTCTTGTGATAAATTTGAGGTTAACAATTTCTAGCTGTCAACATGTACATTTTCAACTCTTCCTATAGAATCTCAAAAGTGTGGTTATCTCCCTTGTTTGCCATATCATGACTACATTGGGAAGTGTTTTTGAAACAAATTTGCACCATTTGTAATTATAATGTCATAATTAATGGGAATTCTATCATCCGATTGTCACAGCGCCAAATCATCACAAAAACTTGTACACTTCCCGGAAGTCCATCTTAGTTCTTAGTTTATTATATGTCCCTGTATGACTTGTTGTGTCTATGGGTATATACATATACAACTCCATTGTACTAATCCCTGTATGCTCTTACTCATGCTTTGAATGCCAGTGACTTCAAACAAGTCTTTCTCAAGTCAATAATTTAGACATGAAATCATAGACTTTCACCTAACCCAGACAAGTGTGATGTATAACAACAACAACAACAGCTAGGGGTTTCAGTAATTCCATTTTTGGAAATGTGTATATATTAGCAGTAATTTTATTTTAGCGATTTTCTGGTTGAAAGTATTCCGCTGAATTATGATAGTCCTTAATTTCCATAATTTCTGTAATACCGCTTTCTACAGCAGTGCACCATTCACTGCTGTATTTATTTATTAAAATTTGGTTATGCACTAAAATTACGAGTTCACCAAAAAATTAAAAGTTAATAAAGACTGTATTGTACCAACAGATAAAACATTTCATCAGTTACCCGTAAGACATCGTCCCAGGTGATCTGTCTGTCCCTCCGGTTTGCCTTACTGTCAGAGGTTCTGTCCAAGGCCTCTAACACTGACTTCTTCTTCAGCAGCAGCAGTAACTTCTCCACACTTTTCTGAACAAATCAAAAGCCATATTAATATATTTCATGTAAAATGTTTTGTTTACAATAATTTCCTTTTCGAGCATTAAACCTATATATGCTACAAAGTTTTTATCATTAAAAAAAATGAATTGCACAATAGCATTTCCTAATTATATATTAGGAAATATTATTGTGCAATTGAAATTTTAATATATAACCTAACAGAATCAAATTTGTTTTCGTGGAACAAGTTGTAGGAAATTAAAGATAATAATGATTTTCTAATACCGATTATTCATCATTTCAGCAGTTTAACAAGATTTAAGTTCATGTACACAACAGCAAATTAAATAACATAATAAACTGAAATTCAATGCAAGCTCATTTGAAATAACAGTTCTAACAAAAGATAAACTGATAAATATGAAATAATGTTAAAGAAATAAATGTGATTTTCATAAAACATCACTCCAAAGATACACAACAGCCAAAGATTAAATATGTATTATTTTATGTAACAGCAATTAATCCAGCTCTAGAAATTTTGTAGTTCTTTGATGCATATATTGGGGTTGGAGTAAAATATTAAAATAATATTGTACACTGTAGTGTATCTTTGACTTGTTCACACATCATTTTGATTTAAAACATGCATCCAAAATGCATTGCATTTACATGGGTGTGAGGGGAATAAATGGGATGTGAAGGAACTAGATTAATCTTCCATTTCCGATTTCTTTCCAAAGCAAAAATCAATCATGTGATGAATGCACAATATAAGCAAACTGAGCGAACACCAGTTAACCCAACCTTTCTGTCTGATGCTTTATCTGCTACTAGTTGATGGCAGTAGGATGCGATGTCCGAAAGGTACTCCATGTTGTGTCAAATAATATAATGTCAACTTCATAAAAGCACCTAAAGGAAAAGAAAGCAGAACTGGATAAGGTAACTTTACTCTAAAGTTACATATACGGTTGCAATTTGATCATTGGCAACCAGGTACAAGATGTAGCAAGATGTTGTTGTTATATTAGTTAGCTTGTTGATTTTCATTCCCTAAGCATTTTAATGCATGCTGTGATAGTTTGTCGTTTTAATTTGTTATATATTTTCTATATGTAATTTACTCAAGTTGGTCGTAAAAACAGCTCTACAAAGCTTTGTTCAGTGTTCTAACATGTAAGTATGACTTTATATAACGCAAAATATTTATACATAACTGCAGGAAATTTTTCGGGGATTCTGAAAAATTATTGATTATAACTGTGCAAAAATAAGTCTAAAACGAAGTAAACCTGAGCGGTAACTAACAAGAAATCTGGATAGAAAAATCCAAAGAATTAATTGAAAATAATTCAGGTGTGGCCTCAGTCAACAACAACCCGAATTAATTAAGTTAAAAGACGGTTCAAAATGGATGCGTGTTTACAAATAACGATCGAGTTTCAACTGCTGCTGTACGGGTAACGCGTAAGAATTCATCTTGAATATTAATCTTAACTAAATCTATAAATATAATACGTTATTAGGCTTGATTTCGCTTCAAGTTTTGCCAAAAATTACGTACATATATATATGTATTGGGCCTTAATTAAAATTAAATAAATTGTCTTGTATCTTTGAAGGTCCAGGATTTGAACCCTGTCTGGTGCGCAGCACTACATTTTTCTTTCTCCTGCTAAACATTAATTGATTAGCATGTGACAGTGACCAATAAAATACTACGGTATAGATCTTTTCTTAATGCAACAATGTGTCATTATACATTCATGTACAGTATATACGTACATAGTGTACCATACATTAATTACCTTACATGTATATGATTACTATTTAATTATATAATCTTCTGCACATAGACATACTTGCCATCTTTTTGAAATTTCCATGGGGGAGATTATGCGTGCTCAGAATTGAAAACATAAATAATATGTATACATGTACATTCAGAGGAAAAATAACACTATTGAATGCATGGCTTCTTTTGAGCTATTCTTTCAAATGAAATTATCAGCTAGATCTTAAAAATAGGAACAGTTAAGCAGATTCCATCGTTGAAAATGCATTATTTTAAGGTCCAAAATCGGGAGTCTCCCTCCTAGATAGCGAGGGTTAAACGTTGCATAGAAGGACATACATGTAGATCTGAGTGGTATAGTACAACATTGTAGTTTGATGTTGATCCAGAATGTACTAAAAAAAGGACTTTTTTCAGGGGATGTGTTAATTTTTTTTTTACAAAACAAATCTTAACCTTGAATATGTTATGCTTTGATTTACATTATGTACTCACATGTTACAAGAAACTACTTGTATACCGCCACATTGTTCCTGTCTGCCATATCATTCTGTTGTTTTTACTTTCGTTTTTGGTTTTATCTTGCAAACTCAGGTATAGCCATTTGCATCACTTGTTCACAAAGGGAAAATTAAACAAAAGTCTTCATGGTAAAATCTTAATCAGTACATATTATGTCACACCAATCCTCCGATAGCTTTTCGTCTGTTGCTGCAGAAAAATGTCAAGTAAAGAAAACAAATTCACGTGTGTTTAAAATATGGCGGAGAATACCCGCAAAAACGGAAGTAAAAAGTAAGCGATAACAAAACATAATATTCGTGTTCATTAATTGTCACAAAGAATTAAAACATCAAAAATATGTATCAACTCATTATAATTCATCAGATATAGTTGTTCCATAGAAAATGCATAATCTAAAACCAAAATATTTCAAACATTATTTTATTGACTACTTACAATTATATTTGCCGGAAACGCTGTCTGCACATGCGTCAATCTCTGTAGCAACCTAGTGCTGTCTGTTGTTTGGATCGTGTCTGTCAGAAAATAACAACTTTACCGGTAAAAATGACAAATTACAGGGTAAGAACAACTATGTATTTTCATTGTAACATATTTCTTTGGAGATTTTTCATATATTTATCGTGTTCATATGAATTGAACTATCAGCAAGTTCAAATGTGTCAAGATATGACGCTGTATGAAATGTTTGTGCATGCATGTGCGCGCTCAGATTTTGTTCAATTTGACAACTTCAAGTTTCATATTTTAACATTCCCTGTAAATATCAACATGGCTATTTAGCTTATATATATTTGTGTGTCTTTGTGAAGAATGAATTCCAATTTTAATAATATGAGTTTTAAAAAGTCGTTGATAAGTAAACATTTGATAATAATCTTATAATGACGTCTATCACTGTATGAGCTTTACAAAAAACACAATTTGCTAAAATAACATCTGAAATATTCTTGAAGGTTTGATGTGGTCACATTCGTTTGGAAGTAATGAAAGTATTGCCTTACATAATCATACAAATATATTTTTAACTCATTGAATATATATTTTTAAAAAGAAAATTAAGAATAAGATATGTCCATGTACAGTCAATGTACATGTAGTTACGTATACATCATAGTCTGTTTTGTGCTACCGGTTGAACCAGGTGAGCCTGAAGGTAAACACCAAGAACATATTTGGACAGAGGCTATACCTCTGGAAAATCTGGCATGTGTACATTTGTACATGTAGCTTCGAGACTTCCAGCTGGAACCTGGCCGAAGCTAAATTGCTTACACCATATATAATTGCTAGTTTGTGATATTTATTTCTTTAAAAATGTTATCTAGGTGGAGATGTAAAGATATATGTTAAACATTTAGTGGGCGCTTTAAATTAGGGCATTTTATTCTTGATTTGTTGTTAATTTCTCTTCCGAAACATCTAGATTTTAAGCTTATATTAATTTGCCTTTAATTCAGTCCAAGTGTGCAGTTTAACTCTTTCACCCCTGATGACATTTTTCAGCTCCAATTCAAATGTTGAAATTTCAGGTACGAAACAGAATGAGTTTTACTTGTGTTTGTTAAGCTCACCGATTTTGTCACAGAAGAAAGGGAAAATGTATAGGATGCAAGCAGGGGTTCAATCCAACTACATGTACTTTTTAAACTCTTTATAGATACATGTATATTTTACTTACTGAGCTTTATATATATATGTACCTAACCGCACTGTTGATGATTGACCTATTCCAGTTGAGTTCCACTATGTGATGTTAGTAAGGATACTCAGTATATTAGGATGTAAACCCGGAAATTTTATAAAATTTGCCTGCATCTTGGCAGGTACATGTACTAGCTACAGAACTCTAATTTTGAAATTACATTCCAGATATATTAATCCAGAACATGCAGGCCACATACTTGTTCTTTAAAAAGTTGCATAAAGATCAGTGTTCGAAAATGAATATTGGTGCAGTCCATATATAATCATCAGTGTAACTGAAAAGTAAGAGTTGGTTTTATTCAATTGCAGTTCAACATTCTTTTTGGTAAATAATAAAACTGTTACAGAAATTGGCCAAAAGACTTTTCAGTGGTATAAACATAAAACTACTCAGTGATCATGATAACATAAATGTATAATTTGTCAAACTGATGGAATACTTGGATGGATAGAATACTTGGATGGATACTGGTGTATCAGTGAACTGATTAACTGGTAAAAGTTTGTAGAATGGTTTAAATAACAGTAGTTCACATATTTCTGGTATTCTTATAATATGTCGGTCAATTTCTTTGTCAAATTAATGGAAGTTGAAGCAGACATCTATATATATATATAGTCATACCACCAGTCATGATCAGTTAGGGTAGCATAGTTCCAGGAGTCTAATATTATATAAGAAGATAAATAATATCAAATTTTTACATACAACCAAGATCTCCAGCTGGAGATTTCAAGTTTCTAAATAAATTCTTAAGACTAGCTGATATTAGGCTATACCCAAATTTTCCAACTCTGCTGATCATACTACATGTACCACTCGGTAATGATAGATTGTGTTCTCCTTGGGAAAAACTGGGTCAACTTATAAAGGGAAGTTCTGTTGATCATAAAATCTTATATTTAGATTAAATTGCTTACAGACTGTAGAATATACTGTTTTGGCCTTGTGCTGACACTTCATTGAGATTTACTTTCTTGATAAACTAGACATGATCAGGAAGTCATTATTTAAACTAGACATAATCAGGAAGTTGGTATTTAATGTAATTTATTAGTTTGTAAGTTATCATTCCATTCAATTATATAAATGAGTTTTATTAAATTGCCATTGTGCTACATGTAATTTTAAACAATGATTAACTGGTTTCATTTCGTTTCATTGTTTTCACATTCTTGCACAGTTATTTTGTTTGCCTACTTTATGCAGCCGATAGTAAGGCTAGTGCTGTTTCCCCACAGGTCAACATTTGTGCTATTTTCCCAAAACGAAGCAAAATTCAAGAATATTTTCCCAATTTATCTGAAAATCCTACTTTATTTTGCCAAGTCAATAAGGCACAGACTGCTGTAATATCAAGGTAGTAAAAACACTGTTTTAACAGCTAAAGTCATTTAAGGACACCCCCCCCCCCCCAATGTAATGCTGTGTGAGTATATGTATTGAGTATGTGTGTATTAGGGAGGATGCAGTATGTTTATTTAAACCTCCTTGTGATAGTCAGGAAATTTTGCAGATTTAAAGTGCTACCATGCTGAAATTTACTGCCCAAAGCCCCCAGCAGAACACCCCACCTACATGCATGGTGACATTAGATCTTAAATCATTTTCATTGATTGTATCAGTTTATTATTTTCTATAAAAAAAAAAAACAGTATATACCAGGGGTATATACAATGAACATGTCTGTTTACAAAGTTTAAGCTTGGAGAAAAATGTATTGTAGAACTTGAAATAAGTATTATGATCATGAGTGCAATACCATTTCTTCACAAATTGTTCAGTAAATGTCACTTGTGTGAGTAACTATGTAGAAGAGACTTATACAATCTTTACTTCCCTTATACACGCTTAACAAAGACATTCAGTGTCAAATGTACATAAATTTCTTAGTCGCTGACAAGGGAATCTAGAGTTGTACAAAGATTGTCCGTTTCCAAGCCTACAGTGACGCAGACCCAGTCTAGCTATTGATTTTGAGAGTATGGTGTGATGAAGACGAAACAAATCGGTAATTTGGGAATACAATTTTTTTTTAATATAGAAAGTGTTGTGTTATCTTATCAAATTTTTTAATGTATAAAAAAGGCTGCTGTGCATGAACTATATATGAGGCAAATTATGATATAGAAGAACCATCCATTAAAAGATATAAATGTACATGTATTTTAATAATTCAAAACTGTATTGGAATTGGTATTGACGTAATTTAAATTTATCTCTGTTTTCTATTCAATTGAAAACAATTACAGAACTTAAAGTTCTTCAATATATCTTGATCTTTATGCAATATGTATACATTTTTGTATTGTGGTTAATTTCTGCACAAGCTGCCTTATGCAGCTACTAGAATGTATGTTTTTCTTCAAAAATGGGGCTGCTCGATAATTAAGTTGCTTAGTACATGTTACAGTAGTTGTACAGCCTTTCGATAAACCTTTTGCTCAATGGGAATGGTGATGTGAAAAAGAACATTTCATTGAAATCATAAACTCAAAGCGAGAATAAACTTGTGATTAATTTTATCAGAAATGTCATGAGATATTCTTTATTTGAGTTCAAACTTTGCTTTTACATACATTGTATATTATATATACATTATATATAGGTTAGCAGAATGATCGAGGATAATTCAGCAACATGATCAAATTTTCCAAAAATGTGAAACATTTGTTTTAGAAGATTGATAGTAAAACCAGTAAATGAACCATATAAACCTACTCCTAGCAGCAACTGTATTATGTTGTACATATGATATTTATAGTTATCTGAAAGTGAATGTAGCCCCAAGCACCATGAACCAAGAATCTCCGTGCAAAATATGAACTGCAATGGAATGAAAAATAAAAACAACTAAAAAACAACAAATTCTACCCTGCAGCTAGAATAAATAAATTTGCCAGAAATGTGATTAAATTTGCTTGAAATGGCACTGTAGAAGGCAATTCTAATTTCTTAATGTAATCTGCTTTGGTTGACAATGTTACTAGTGCTAGCGTGGCGTCCGTTGATGTTAATGAAACACGACAAGTACGCTGCAGAAGTATAGCCCCAGGGCCAGATCTGACATTCGACGTATCGCGGGGAATCAGTCAATTAGCTGTATGAAGCATTGATTATATAACACAAGACTTGTTACACATTAAATTACATTCTAGGTGTATATGTATCGGTAAGACGTTCACTTGACACTCGACGCTGAGATGCTAGTGTAGGTCGAGGCGTCTGTGCGTGTGGTGGGATTTTTAGTGATATCTGTAAAATCGAAAATGCCTTCCCAGGTAAGGCGGATGAGGATATTGAATAACTAACCTTCTATAATGAATGTTTGGTTTGAAATTTTCCTACAGGGAATTTGTTAAGCCTCATGGAAACAAAATAATGCGAAAAATGTTTGCTACCAAATTAATAATTTGCGTTGATGATATTGCACGGAGTAATGAAAGTTGCACATTGATCAAGGACATGTGATTATTCATACTGAAAGTATGTATATATACAGGTGTAAAAATGATGGATGGAATATTTTGCATCAAGTGATCATGACACACAGGTGTGTTTCAAGTTCAACTTCGTCAGCTGGACACTGTAATGTCTTGCATTGCTTGCTATTCTACTGAGTAATACATTGTATTACATACACTGTATATTTACCTGTGATATATCAGTCGCTCATGTTTTTATTACTTTTTTCTTTCACAGGCAGCTGATTCTAAGAGGGAAGAGTTTAGGAAATACCTAGAAAAAGCAGGTGTTTTAGATGCTTTAACGAAAGGTAAGATTAATGTAATAGATAATACATACATATATACATGTGTGTGTATACATTCGTTTGATTGGCAGGTGTTACATATCAAACTACAGATACATCATGTCTTCCAAATTATATACACTCTTTCAAAACAATTTTTTTTCTTTCTGAGGAAAATGTTTTCTTTCTGAGGATAATGTTTCCACTTTGGTCAAATGATAAAATCTTTGTTGCATGTCACAATTTCTTGTATTCATGTACACAACATCTTCGCTAGCCAAGAGTAGATGAGCGCAAATGAGACACCCTTAAATTTGGTTAGAGAAGATATTATACACTGTACATGCAGTTTTCTGTTGCATGCTCTGTATAAGTTATAACCTTTGTAGAAAATGTTGATCTATGTTTGTAGAAATATATACAGAGCTGTGTACTTGAAACGTGTAGTGCGTCTGCTATGGCCTTATAAGATCTTTATTCAGAGGAACATACATGTATTTTAAAACTGAAAGTTGTATAGGTGATTTAAAAATCAAAGTACATGAATTTGAAAACTGAAAGTTGTAAAGGTGATTTAAAAATCAACATGCATGAATTTTAAAACTGAAAGTTTTAAAGGCGATTTAAAAATCTGTGGCTCATGAAAAATTCATATTTAATGAATATACATGTTTATTCATAATGTCATGCTTTATCTAAAGAATTTTTTGGCTCATTCTTTATTCTGAACTAAATGTTTACAATTTGAATGTGATCAACTTAAAAAAACAAAGCTATTTTGTGTGAGGAATGTATAAACTTTAAATAATACTGGCTCACTGGCTACATGTATGTGATCTGATTGATAATGGGAAACTAAAGTTCAGATTTTATAAACCTTTAGTTTTTGTGACTGTAAATTCTGGCTGACTAGATCTAGAGTTTCTAATATACAATACCTGCACTTGTATTAAGTGTATAATAAGGGTGACAGGAAGTTTGTGGTAAGATTTTACATGAACAAATTTCTTACAAGGTGAAATTGTGTTGTGAGTCATAGTTTTAACAACATGGTTTGGGGTGATTTACATGTATACAGATCTGACATGTTATTACCATATACAAGTCAAGTTTTTATTTCATGAAATTTTTCAACCTGATTTATTTACCACAGTGTTTCCATTTTTTAACGGATTGATTTTAAAATTCTATGAAGGAACTTTCCAGATAATAAGAGATGTTTTGAAAATCCACTTTGTTCTTATACGATAAATAACCTGTGAATTTATAGTCCAATGATTTATATGCAGTTATTAATCATATATATTTTTTTTAAATCTCATTGCATGGTAGATGTATTATGCTGAAATTGAATGGAACAGGAAAATTGCTTTTAAAGTAAAATGAATAATCAGCTAGTATATCATGTATAGCATAAGGCGGTAATGTAGTTTTGTCATGTTGCTTAGGTGAAGCCATTTATTTCATTTAATAACATGTCTGTAACTGTTTCCTGATGTGTTGTGTATATAATATTCCTGTTTCCTTTTCAGTATTAGTAGGCCTGTATGAAGAACCAGAGAAGCCAAACAATGCTCTAGAGTATCCTTTAACTAAAGTATAAGTCAACATGTTTGTATATAAGCACAGTGTTACATTACAATAGTCCATGTGTACTTTGTCAACTTTTGTGACTTTAAAGTCGTCAAAAGATCTGAACTATTGTCACTATAAAAATGGAAAGTTGGCACAAATTCTGGACTATGGCAATGAGGCTAGCCCTTGTCAACTTTTGTCACTATAAAGTCGTCACAAAATCTAAATTATTGTCACTATAAAAATGGAAAGTTGGCACAAATTCTGGACTATGGCAAGAAGGCTAACCAACTTTTGTCACTATAAAGTCGTCGCAAAATCTGAACTATTATCACTATAAAGTTGGCACAAATTCCGGACTATGGTAAGAAAGCTAGTCCTTGTCGACTTTTGTCACTATAAAGTCGTCACAAATTCCAGACTATCGCAAGGAAACTATCACGAACATAATGCATCTCATAATACACACTTACACTCAACACATTAATATCCATCCACATCACAAACAGTGGGAGGTCGTCCTTAAATAACCCGAGCAGTTAATAGAACATAAAACGAAATAAAACCAAAGAAATCATACTTATTTACTGTTTTCCCCCTGAAGTAAGCAATTTTTTTTTTGTTATCAAAATTATCTTGTTTAGTTCCCAAGAATGGCCGCTGAGTATATATGCCTGTTTGTCAGGAGTAAGTTGTAACTCATCCGTCATATATATATATATATGTACTGTATATCAAGGTGTTCACAGGCTATTTTATGTAAGACATTCATGAGTACATTATGTTAAACTAATTGCCAGAGGCCCTTTTCTTGCATCAAGTCAATTTACAACAACCTTAAAAGCTGTTGTTGAGCTACTGAACAATGAATAGAATGTGAATGTAAATTATGTAAACTTTTGTTAGATTTTAAAATCATGTTCATTTTGAGTCTTTTTATGAGAATTATGAGTGAAAGAAAAGTGAACTGTTTGGTTAATTATGTCCCATAAAAAATACATGTTATGCCCTGTAATAGGTGATTTCTACAAGAATGCTACCAAGTTGGATTTGATTATAATTCAAGATGATTTCCTGACAATATTACATTATACTGACTATAGCTCTCACAAAATCAATTGCACTTACATTTGCTATCATTTGATACACCATATGCACGAGAATGAAATCAATTTTGTCATATTGTGATAAAGTTTGCCACGTTTAAGCAATTTTAAGATGTCTTTCATCTAAAACATCAGAAAATGATTCCACAGGTTAACTTTCCATGAAATCGGCTGTGAAATTTCTTTAAAGATTTTTGATGGCATCATAAGTTGCCAATATAATTCATTTAGATGTATTATCTAATAGTGTATTTTGTGTCATTTCATGCGTAATATAAAGAAAATTGATTTTTCTAATTAATGAGTTAATATTTATTATAAACTTCATGAAAATATTGATTATTCATTGTACACGTATATAATACAACTCTATATATACTAGATAGCAATATGTCCTTAACTGTGTGTCAGCTTCCTGAAGCAGCACCTAGGCGCTTCTGGACCAGAGACAGCTGATGTGGAGGCTCTGAAACAGGAAGTGACAGAACTGCGGCAAAAAGTGGAACAGTTGTCGGAGGAGAATACGGATCTGAAGGCCAAGGTTGGCAACGTACTGTGAACTTTTACTAACACTTCTAACTGTTGTCCTGTGGGTAGGCGTTGTTGTCAGCTGTGGTCATGGGTAATCATTGTTGTCCTGCGATGTTGCTTATCATTGTTGTCAGCCGTTGTCCTTTGATGCGGCTATGGTTAATCATTGTTGTCTTCGTTTTGTTAAAATGTCTCTTTTTAAAGGATTTCTTCAGTTCAAAATAGTTTTATTGAAAACTTTGGTGGAATGGATAATTTTGAAAAGAGATATTCATGTGTGGAAGTTAGCATTGTCTAAAACCCGTGTGACACTGTTCTAACATTTGTGTCCCTTGGGTTAGAACAGGAGGAGAATCTCGTTCTCCTGAATAGAATCTACTCCTGACTAGAAGTCTTCTCCTGACTAGAAGTCTACTCCTGAATAGAAGTCTATTCAGAGATTTTGACCAATCAGAATGATCAGGTTTCCAACGATGGGACGTTAAATTAGTCAAAAAATATCTGCATCTTATATTGAAACATCCATCATATCTGTGTTAATATATATATATATCCTTATTGGCAAGGTTAGGCAGTTCATAGACTTAAATTTAACATTGCATGTGGCAAAATCAGTATCCAAACTTGCATGACAGTTAAAATCATCCAAAGAGATTTATTCTTTAAACCTGTGCATAGAAACAAAAATGTCTTGAATGACTTAACTTGACTCTAATAGATTTTGATTTTTTTTTATATTCTTCCACATAGAATAAAAGAGAAGATTTATGAAGAGATTAAAAGGTCTGAAATCGGTTCAAGTGACTGAATCAATTTTAAAATGTTTTGAGGGAAATTGACCCTCATGCTTTAAGTACCAGAGTGAATTATAGTGAAGAGTTTACACAGTTCATGATGAGCAAATCCCCTTTAATGGAGAAGGTCCTTCCTGTCTCTCCTGTACAGTGTACTTTGTCACAAATGTTATAAATAAGTACAAACAACAGTATCGTATGATAATGACAACTAGAGTGTGTATCTGTGACATTTACGATGAAAACATACCTTGTGTTAACTAGTGATGGTTGTTTATTTGTTTGAGTTGGACAGTTACTGTTTTAAGGGTTGTGAAGGTTGACAATGTAGATAAAACATTGCTGATATTAATAGAAGTACTGTACATACATGTAGGTACTCTTCGCAGGGATCAGACCTTGGTCAGTGTTTACAGGTCAAGAATTTCATTCTACACACTACCAAGATTACTGATAGCAGTGATACATGTACATTTGTACATGCTGTATGGTACAATTTGAATTTAATCAAGTATATTTCAAAAAGAATATAAACAACAGTTAAATCTGGATTATTTCAGCTAAGTTGAGTCTTTAGCAATCTAGCTTCTATGTGTGAAAGATGTATGTGAAGGTTCTTTTCTTGAATTATCTCCCTTTAGTTTTGTGTTCATTCTCGAAGCTGTTTGTGTTAAAAGTGTCATTTCAAACTTGTCTAGAATAATGTTATACTTATTTTCTATTTATCTCTCATTGTCTTTTCCATTTTGGTCGTCTGGTCAATAAAATTGGGTGAAATGAAATTCAGAGGTAATACAATGGAAGAATTTATGGTAGGTTGTCTGCTGTTGAACCTTGTTATCTCAAAGTGACGTCTGCAGGACCACCAAAAAATTGGGTTGTTTGAGTATTTCAATTATTTGAGGTTGAATACTAGAGACTGACGAGATACATATGTACTTTAAATTTGAATTACATGGGGTCTTCGAGTTTGAGATAAGGAGGTTCAACTGTACTCTAGTAAAGCAGACATAAAATGAAACCACTCAAACAAACAAGAAGAATTAATGTGAGAAAAGGAAATGAGACAGATATTCCTTGATATATGGTTTCAATGAATGTAAAAGCAAAAATAAGCCAAAATGTTGTTTTTTTCAGTTACAACAATATGAACCCCCGTCAGATGAACAGGCCCTGGATAGTTAGAAGTCCCCTGTATACCGCCCATCCATCTCCTGTCATGTCTTCACTACATCGTACATTAGGACAAGTGCTGTTTAGGACGTCACACCTCACCGAGTAGGACAGAAGTGTATTCATGTGTGTGGTGACTGTAACCAGCTTAAAACATGCGGCAAGGTGTTTTGTCAGATCAGCTGGCAAGAAAACAGTTTAACAACGGAATCCTGTTTCACAAGGAAGACTTGGAGAAGAATAGCTGAATATGGATATGGTTTATCATATATGACTGAATTTTTCCCCACAGATCTCCATTGTCAAACAGGGCTTTGTCAAAATAGTATAGTTGCATACTTGTACAACTATTGATGTGAAATATCTTTTCCTGGTCTCTGTAAATTTAGATTTACGTGAACCAGCGTTCTTTTTTTTGTCGAATTTACATCAGACACAAAACATGACTCTCACTGTTGCTTTGAAAATCTACCTTGCAAAACACATATCTAATCAAGACCACTGTACATGACAGTTCTTTGAAGAAAGATATTATGTTTTTGACTTTATGATATTGATGCTAAGAAGATATGATAGCACTACTGCCTATCTTGTTTCAAATCTCATACCTGTTAACTTATCAAATCTTTGAAGACTTATAGGAACTTCTTTGTGAAGTAATTTTTTTATTTTTTTTTGCAAAAGTTTACAGGTGTAAAGTTTGTTTTTTGGTCACAATATATGTCCCTGGTAATACAGACAGTAACCCACCAGCTTTAAAAGAAGTGTAGCCCTGCGTAGCATTGTACTGCTCAGAGTTATGCCCCTTGTCAGATATCTTGGAAGGTGAACGGACGCTGTGATCACACGAGAAGTCCATAATACAAGCACACATTCCAGTTAATGACAGGTCTACATTAGAGTTAACAATATTTGTTATTTTCATTTGCATTTGTCAAAGACAGACCAAAAAAAAAAGAGGAAAAAAAAAACTGAGTTTTAAGTCTAAATGTACATGTACATTATGTATAATATTATTTTATGTATGATTAAAACATAATTGTAATTTAATTTTTTTGTCTTCTTAGGAAGTTTTATTTCCAATAAATACCATAATTACTGTATATGCTATTTTTGGTTGTTTTTGTTAAATCTTCTAACATAAATGATGACTTATTAAAGTCAAGATGCAGTGTACACATGTACAGATGTTTGTGGACATCAACTTAAACAGAAAATATTGACACCATCATTAAAGTGATCTGGATTTTATTCACGTTCTTCTAGATTTCACATGAAAGTTTCTGTGTTTGATTGGTTTTATGTCCTTTAATTAACAGCTGTGGTCATTTAAATACCAATGATGAATACTGGTGACCCACGAACTAGTGGTACTGTAGCAGAATGTCAATGATCCCCTTTCTATATTCATATTTCCATCAGTGTCTGCTCTATGTAACTACTGCCAATTCTTTGTGTCTCAGACTTGCTTTTGCGGCAACTGGAGAACTTCAGGTTTGCCCTCTGGCGGTCAATTTGACCGGGCATATTTCATGCACACCATCTACAAGCGCTTACTGTTCTTTTGGTGGCAGCTAGAATGCTGTGTACAGAAATTCAGTCGATTACTTCATTTAAAATGTTGTCTAGAGCTTGTCTCATTTACTCAGTTATGTACTTTTGTACAACTGCCAATCTGTATGCTAGAACGTTTTTTGGGGGAAGGTGGAGCTTCACATACCGAGATGAAGTTGGTGTCCTGCTTTACAGAATTATGGCCCTTAAATAGTGCCAAAGGTTTTTAGTGATTGGAAATTATGCATTGCATTCAATATTCGGCATTGTTGATATCATTAACATGTAGTAGAATTTCACAAGACACATAATCTTTTGCTGGGTTTCTGGAAATGGTTTTACATTGAAAGTGAAAATGCTAAATTCATTTAGCGATTTCAATTTTAAAGATTTGAGGTATTAAAACATTACACTGATTGCTCAAACATAAAAAACGAAGACAGTCCAACGAGAAAACAAAAGTATGAAACATCAGTTGAATCCCAGCTGTAAGGTCGATCATGTCTTGAAAAAAGAGAATCTTCTTCACCTGGGAGTATTTAACATCTGCTAGCCTTTGTAGGTACAACAGAAAACCACTAATTAAATTTCATATATTTTTCTTATAAGGTCAACTTATTCTTCCTTCAGAACTGTATGAATTTAGAAGGAAGTATTGGGTAATGCCATGGACATGGATTTCCTTCGTTTCATCAAATTTCCGTTTTGTTAAGCATGCAGAATGCAAATAAATTTGAAAAAGAATATCCATTTCTAAATAATAAAAATGGTGGAATCCTGTCTTCACAACAAAACAACACAAACACGAGTTTACATTCAAATATAATTTTTATTATGTTTTTTTCTCGTATAAAATCTATATGTTTTAGTTTTATTTCAGTTTTAGCATTTTGCTAATTTGTATAACTTAACAAATGTATACAGTATTACAAAGCTCATATGACATAAGGGGAGGTAATTCAATAGTGCTACATTCCATTTCTATTGGATCTGAGGGGGTAAAATCTTTATTGAGGGTAAAACAGACTACAGGACCTCCAGGGTAGAGAGAATTTATACACATTCAGAAAAACTTGTTCAGGGTGTGGAGATGTCACAAGTGGAAATATATAAGCCACCAGTAACGTTAACGCAGTATAACCGTACCACAACCCAGTATTACGTAAAACCTGCAGTTTTAAATGGAGGGAGTTCCTGCCATATGGCACAATTTTTCACCAGCTCCCTTAAAAGAACTAAGAATATTTATTCTTAGAAATAAGTACACAGTACATGAAGTTTGACTTTTCTTTAGATGTTTGAAATATCAAATACTTCTTTTCAAAAGCTTGCGTACACATGTATATGATTTATATAACTTAAGTCAAAAGTTAATACAGGAAAATCCATATCTTAAAATGCATAAGTTAAATTAAGATTTATCAAAATTCTTTCTTGATAGCTAACTTTCATAAGTCTATATTGAAGACCCAACAATATCAGATAACTGTCAAAAATATTTGTCATTAAAATATGGTTAGTTCACCATTATCAATTAATAGATTTTTACATTGTTTACACTTTTAATGGAATGTTCTTTAAATTCAGTTTGACGCAATAAATATTAAAATCTTGGCCAAAATGATGTTTAAATTTTAGCCTGTTAGAATGGTCAAGATTTAAACCACCTGTTTCAAGACTGAATTTATTGGAACTAGAAAAATCATCACTGCTAAAAAGAAGATTTTGAAATTCTTGATCTCTTCCCAAAATATCTTATCAGGAAACACAGAGAGGCATTATCCAGTACCAAACCTGAAATTGAATGTTCCTCTCATTCCAGCCACATAATCATTAAACCTCCCAGAAAAGCTTTACATATGAAGCATATACACTTGACTTTATATGTCTGATATAATTTGAGTATTTGTGATACGATTCCTGAATACAGTTGGTTACAGAATGTAGGTATGAGAGTATTCATCAGTACTAACCACGAGATAAAGCTATGTAGTATATTGTCTTTACTGTTATTCATCAGTACTAACCACGAGATAAAGCTATGTAGTATATTGTCTTTACTGTTACCCATATAATACAGTAAGTATTTCTCACGTTTTCAATGAGAAGAATTTATTCATGACTTTCAAATTGAGAAATAATTAGTTAACAGACTGTTCTACAGAATTTTTATAAACAAGAATATCATGGTACTGTTCATTGTCGGATACCCATGATTGATTGCACTATAGGCTTTGCTACACTTATCACAGTAAGTGTAGTGCTATCAATTGTGGGTGTCCGATGATGGGTACTGTGAGAAAATCTTGTAAGATTGCAAATGCTGTTGGTGAAAGTCAACAAAGTGTTGTAAGTAATGAGCTGATGAGTAATTATCTCCTTAATTTCACATAAATTAAAAGACTTGCAGGAATTCAGTAACCCCCTACAGTAAAGCTATACCCAACTTGTTACTGATAAACATTAAAGTATCCTAATAAAACAAACATAGCACCATACAGTGATTCTCTACCAATATTTCCATACTAAATCCTCATTTTTTCCATTGAATATTAATTTGTGACTCAAGAAATTTTAAAAAAATTATTCCAATTTTATTTTTCAATCTAAGGGAGATAACTCTATAATGATAGGTTTTCCCCTCCCAGACTGGTATAAACATTAACATATCTAGGCTTGGTTACACAGTTTTTATAACAAGCTAATAACAGGGGGAAAGTGGACTTGACATAAAATAAAAATGCATGGAAAATTAAAAAATATCAACGGAAAAATGCATTTGGTCTACATGATTGGGGGATAGGTTCTTTGATGAGAGAACCTTGAGAATAATGATGAAGTATGATTATGGGGGATTTGTACAACCAATGGCAATTTGTACAGAGGACCTTTCTCTCTATGTACACGCACACAAACACTTGTCATCTCGCTCCTGTAGGCCGACACTTCCGAGATGCACACGTTTTGTAATTGTAGGCCTTGTGTGAAAATTTACAACGGTTCTCTTACAGAACTCGCTACTCGACATAAATTATGGAAGATTTGCATTTTTCCTTATAATTATTTACACATCCTTATTTCTACACACATGGACATCTATGGTCAGATTATAAAATTAGACAAACCTATTATGGTCAAGCAATATCTTTTTAACTCAAAATTTCAAGTTCTGGGTCAAAGAATAATTAAATGACTTTCGGTCTGAAATTTAGAGCCAAATTATGATATTGTACCATAACTCCCCTTCTGAGGTCCAAGTGAAATTTCTGACCTCTGATATTACACACAGCTTCAGTCTGCTTCACAAACACTTTAACATTCAGTAACTCCACATAATAAAATATAATAATATCCCCATATTATTTGGCAATTTCACATAATTCTTAATTTATGCATGATGTAAGTACAGGAAGAACGATAACACATCATATGAATATCAAAATGTCTGCATTTTTTTTGCTTTATGTGTCAGATTCTTTCTACTTCTTTTCTACAGGGGATTAAACTGAAAAAAAAGGAATAATTTCAGTAGATTCTCTGCTTTATATGGTTACCACAGTAACACAGCTACTATAGTAACACATCTCTCTCTTGAACGAAAAAAAACAACAAAAATTTGGCAGTGTTTCAACAAATAATAACATGTATGTTTGTACACATGCATACATACACACACGCACACATACATACACATGTTGCATGTAGGTATCACATATCAATTTAAATGACGGAACAACTTTCAACAACTTGAAACTATCCAAACACAGACGGCATCACAGAACGTAATCACGATCGTGTATAACAACACGGAGCCCAATCTTGTCGTTTTCTTTTTTCAAGACTTATTGGACTAACCTAATTCTACAATCTTTGGTATTTGAAATTTTGGCTGGATCTTACTGGCAATATAATTTTTTTCTGCATTTCTTTACGAAGAAATTAACACATTAGCTCAAAATATTATTTATATTCATTCCACATTTTTCTGTGAACATCTTCATATTTCTTGAACATCAAAGCTACATCAGTTTCTGTTTTTCATTTCCATCACTTTCATCCACCGGGGGAAAATATGTGTCTACATGATGAAGATATGAAGATGGGTGATACATCAAATTCCCTTTACATATGCCCTGACATAAATGTAAATCCCGAGGCTGGCGTGACCTTGGTGCGGGCTAGAATGATCCCATTTTTACATATTGACAGACACACACGCTATGACATGTTTCACTGTTGTCCAAGTTTCAATGAAATATGATTTCTCAAGACAAGTGTCTCTTAGATGGAGAACGGCACTTTCATCCTCGACACAGGTAAACACAGATTTGAGATCATTGATGTGTTGCTATGGTGATGACCTCTAGCTGGTCTGGGGTTGTGTAGTATCTTTGGCCTCAGCCTCCACGTTGTCATCATCGGTCATCACCGTGACCAGGCGCCCGACCTCCTTGCCGACCTCTCCAGCCATGTGGAACAGGTTTCCCACTTTGTTGGGACCTGTAAAGTACAACAGAAAGTGACCACTTTACAATGTGTAATGGTACATGTAATATTGTAGTATCAATGGGAAATATAGAGACCTACTGGTAATAAAGTAACATCAATATATTGATATTAAAAGATAAACTAGAAATGTCTGTGAGACATACCCCTGCTCCTAGCTGGTTACATTACCATGGTATGGGACGGGACCTTATAATGGCGGGGGCATAAAAACTGCTAGAAATCAACAAGTTGGAGGTCATACAGTGTCCTAATTTGCATGCTTATTTTCTGTTAACATTGTATTTAGAAAATAAAATCAACAAGTTTCCAAAGAATTCTGTTTGGAGTTTATTTCAAATGTATACAATACTGAATACAGTGAAACCTTGCTTAAAGACCACCTCAGAATTAAGACCACCTTGCTATTAAGACAAATTTGGTGCGGTCCCTAAGGTGGTCTTAAGAGAGAGGTTTCACTGTAGTTATGGTGTTCTGCGATAGTAAATCTCTGATGGACTATTTACCTTTACAACTATTGACCTCCAATTGGTCGTGGTAAATATGACTGTTTCAGGTTAATAATACATCATATCCACATCACAAAAAGTCCATAAATGTACATGATTGTACTGAAATTAACTTTTGCTTTTATTGCTAATTGTTTTGAATTAATTAAAATGGAGGAGGAGGATATAGAATGAAAAGAAAGTGAAAAGGAAAGGAATGAATACAGGAGAGAGAGTGAATTTGAGATGTGTATACCTCTTGATTTGTCCTCTGTTACACTGCCGTTGGGTTCCGAGATGATATCACTGATGTCTCCGACTTCATCCTTACTAGGTGTGTCTGTTACAGGAAAATCATAACAATATCATGGAATTGAGAAACAAGTATAGCATTTATTAAAATTAGATACAAGTATATGAGATGTTAACATCCAGGGATAGACATGTATATGAAACACAAAATTAAAACATGAGAACTGAAAACTTGGATAATCTGAAGTCTCAGATAGTCTTGAATTTCACCCAACCCCAAATTTCAATAATCCAAACTCAAAATTGATTAAACCAGGGGTAAAATATGAAGAAAGGAAAGATTTACATGGGGACCCTTGTAAAAGAACAACAAATCAACCACGATATTTAAACACCATAAGTTGGAGGAGCAGGGATGTTACCATCAAGAAATGGAAAGTTCACAATCTGAAAATTGAAATCAAAATTTGTCCATGGTCCTGCTGACTTTCAGATAACGAGGTTCAAATATGTAGTATTTTCACATGATATTAACAAACACCAAAAATTTCTAATCTTTGAAGGAAAACTGCCATGGTGAAGTCATTACAAAGGGAGGTAACTACTGACCTGTCGTGTGGCTGTGACCATTCATTTGAGGGGTGGACTCCAGCTGGGGGCTAAAGCGGTAACGTGGGGGCGGGGGCTGTTGTATGTCAGATTCCGTGGAGGAGGGCGTGGTGGGCATCGACGATCCCAGACTCTGGTCCGCAGCAGGCTAAAAATGTATCAAATTTGAACCAGTGCACAAAATCCATTATGAAACTGTCGGATCACTGATAATCACTGACACGTCCTCAGATAACATATTTAGAACATTCTTTACTCTGTTACAAAGGTTAGTACCTCAACCATATGTTAAGTAGGAATTGTCTTGAGATATTAAGCTTAATTCCTCTATGAATCTACAACCTTTCAAATCACAAGGTTCTGTTTTGTCAATATCATTTCTACACTCATAAAACTTGTTTGATGAAATAAGAATTGATTCTTTCTCTTTGGTTTGCAAAGTATATATAATACATTGTATTTAACTCTAGCTGTACGGTTTTATCAATGTTTTCAAATCAAACCCAATAATTACCCATGTCCCTATAAGCACCCCCCCTCCCCCATCTCTAAATGGACATGCAGTAAAACATACAACATAGACAATAAAACAATAACTTCTCACTTTTCTTATTCATACATATGTGAAATGATCAAATCTGCCACATTCTGAGTATCTGAGGTAATTGTGGCCAAAGACTAACTTGTGATTTGTTTATAAATTGGTCTAATAAGTGCCTTCCCCTTTTACGTTTTTTTTGCGCCTTCAGGGGAGCCTTATTGAATCAAATATAAGTGTACTTGATATCTGAATGACAATGACTTATATCTGTAATTAATGCACCATTATGCCTTAACTAGTCGAGAAGCTGTTTGAGGCGAGTCAGCTCGGCCTACCCCTTGTTCTTTATTTTTTTAGCGCCATGGGTGCTTATTGAATCAAATAGTGTACTTGACATCTAAACGACAATGGACTTTGTCAGTAATTAATGCACAGTTACGACTTACCTGGTCGAGAAGCTGTTTGAGGCGAGTTAGCTGGGCCTCCAGTTGTTGGTTGTGGTCCTCTAGGATCTTCATACGCGACTCCAGACGACCTTTGTGTTGACGTAGTAACTTAGCCTCAGCGATCATTTCAGCGTCCATGTCCACATTACCGCTGTTTTCATCGTCTTCCTCGTCTAAACCATTACCGTTTTCTCGCATTTCATTGGCTTGTTTCAGGCGGTCGTACTCCTGCTGTAGTGTCCTGTGACAAGTCAGTGTCAATGTAATGTTTGTATCAGGGCAATTTAACAGGGTGTCGGTAAAGTCTTATAGAAATCAGTGTCATGAAAAAATTTGCATCAAGACCATTTGTCATTGATTTTAATATTTAAACAGTGTCATAATTATACTAGAGAAAATTGTAATTTGATTACTGAAATACCAAGGTAGTTTTTATTCTGCTAATTTGTTACCAAATTAACCAAACACAATAATCCTCAGTGCACTGTTACTAGAGTATTTGACTGAACAGAAGGGTAAAGTTACATTATAGTCATTTTTAAAACTAACTTGTATTCCCTCTATCAAGAGTTATTCAACCATTTATACAAACTTGGGGAACAGTTTTAGTTTCCTTTTTTAAAATCATAAATATAAAACTAGATATATTTGAATGTTCTTAAATAGATCAACTTTCTGAATTTATGATCATTTATGTAGATAATATTTCAACTTTCCTAAGACTTTTTTCCAACTGGATCCATTTTTTATTGTGATGGAACTGGTCACAGTGAAAGTAATTTCAGCCGATCACAAGCATGCTACCATAATATACCGAAATTTCATTATTCAGAAAATCTTTTGGACTGACTTTCAAAAGTTCAAGCCATAATGCTTATTTAATAAGCACAGATATAGTTTAAATTGTTATTTTATTTATTTCATCAATATACATATCATATTCCAAATTACTTGAACCCAAAACCAATTCAAACAATTTTTCCTGAAAATTAAATTGGCTCAAACAAAACTGTTTTTTTTTTATTTCACACAGGCACATCTTTATCACAGCCGTTCGACACAATGAGATAATTGTGAATATATATATAGTCCTACAGCCTTGGTGAAACCCTCTGCGACATATAAATGCCGAAAAATCAATAACCTCAAGTATGTTCCTGTCTATGACAAAGACATGTGTCTACCGACCCTGACCTCAAAAAAAAGGTCGTTAAGTCATACTTACTTGTTTTCTTCCTCAAGGTCCTTTATCATGGCCTCCAGCTCGGACTTCTGGTCCGAGTCCACCGCCATCATGATTTGCATCGGACTCTTCAGCTGCAAAGGTATAAACGTGACAATTGCTTACATCAGAAACACATGACGGGTGATTACAGCACGTGAGTCACCCGTTAGTCAGTACTGCATCGTATAAAATCAATCGCAATTGAATGCCTACACAGACAAAGATGTGTTTTTGACAGTATATTTTTGCTTAATCTGCATACATTTGTAGATATGTATATATACTATTGATTAATTCCTTTTAACTTGGGAAAGCAGTTCTGCTTACCGTAAAAACTCGTGTATATTAGCAATTTTTTTTTGTCCTATTGCCAAAGTTGGGGAATCCTTATCAATCTTGTACGTACATTGTAACATAGACAGGTGACTTATGAAGCTGGTGTATATATAATGTGACAATCAGTAACCTCAGAGCAACCTAACATTTCGCGAAAGGTAGATAATTCCCAACCAATCAGAGAATTCGTGATAGCCTTTATCTAATCACAAGTGTCCTTACGAGCTGTTGCTATGGTAACAGCAATGCATTAAATGGATACTCACTGTATGAGAGGTGTTTCCATTCAGACTTTGGCAGTACTGCGCAATCAGATTATGTTCGTCATCACTGCAAATGAGAGATAATTTGATTAGTAACAAATTTTCATTTGATTTTTTAAAAAACATGTTCATAATACCTATATCTTTTTCTTTAATGCTCAAAGAAAATCCTTAATAAATTGGTCTAAACTCTATGTTATACTCCCAACAGAATAATAACTGGTTTTCGTAGGAACTTGCGGCAATTACGAGAGATGATGAGATATGTCCGGTCGAAATTAGATCTCTCCTGCATGTATAAGCTTTTACTGTGATTAACCGTCAGATGTCTATAAATAGAACAAAACGTGACGAATCTCCAGCCAATCTGCACCAAAAAGAACCTAACCCAATCTACATGGTTTTACCCCTGAATAATTTCAACACCTTAAACTTTGTCGGAAAGCAGACACAACGATTTTGTACTCAACCTAATTGAAAGGGGAATTGATGTAGCCGAAGCCTTATGCACAGACTTCTTTTCCTTTATTACCAATAACATTTGTAGGGTTCTTCTGATTGAGATCAAATTGTTCAAAATAGAAAAGTAAGACTAGAAGATCAATACTAACAGCATCTTGATGGCGACACTCGCAAATAAGAAGACAATCTTAATAAAATCTCGAAAAAAATTAATAAAAAAAGCTGCTACCGTAATACAGTAAATAGAAATTGGATGCCTAACCTAAAGAATTGCATTCTCAAATATTTTGAGAGATAACAAACGCATAATGATAAAGAAAAAAAATTTGAATTCTCTAAATGAATGGGAGATTCACATAAGACATTGCAGTTGAAGCAACAATCAGACCCTATAGCTGGTCCCTAGTGTCTCTTCCTAGCCACAAAGTCCCACCTCAATCACGTCCTTATGGTGTCCAGGTGACAGGGCGCACGTCTATTACTCCTTGTTTTGAACATCATAGTCAGATAAAACAGGTTAATTTGACATAAAAACCTTTTTTTTCTTTTACAATTTTCTGTTTATGTTGGAAACAAATCTCTTGACTAAAACTAGATGAAAAATCGATTGTATAAAAAAAAAAACGAATCGTGAAAGTGGCACTAGGAGACCAATCGACAACAGCACAAGCAGGAACGTACAGCGGGTAATGCAGTAATAGGTATATATATATATAGGTATACTTACGAGTCAGGCGTGGACGACGCTTGTCTCTGCTCCACTTCAGCCAACCTACAACAATTCATATAGGTCATCATATCTACATCAATAGAATTCTGTTTTAAGTATCCCCAGTTGGCGCTGTTTAAAGATTAACACCAGTCTGCCGTTTGCAGTACGTCGGTTTATAGACCAGGACTGACGGTACTCGTTGTCCCCAGACTGACTTGAGTCCTACCAGGTAACGCTGCACCACTTGACACTGTCTTATGTGGCAGCGATGGTATTACGTGTAGTATCATGACTGTTGGTACGAAAAACCGAGCAATAAAGACGCCATTACATGCCTGTCTGATCGCTAGGAACTGCATTAGATACAGAATGATGTCATTGGCTGATATTGAATGTGAAGTAAGACATCACTCCCTCCATACTGACTGGGGAAGGTATGATGTCATTGGTAATATTGTTTCGGGATGCTGAGCCATCTTCATGTGTATTAAAGTGGATCAATATTTAAGTGGAAATCATCCGAGGAAGGAAGATGACACGGAGGTTTAATTATGTTATTTCCAGGATAAAAGAGATATAATCGTGAGGGTTATATTGATTATCGGGACTGAAGTTCCCTGCAATTGATTTGAGATATTACTTGTAGGCTTTCATTTAGACGCAGCACTTAAGAGGAGTCTGAACTTCTTCTTGTTGTTGAGCATTTTCAGAGCCAAAAGATTAACACCAAAACAGTTTGGGAACTGACAGAGTTAGAAATCACCCCCGTTTTATTGCCGAGACAAAGACTTGATGATAGGTTGGAGATTTGGTGATGATGGAATTCCATAAAGAGGCCCATACCCTGGGTGTAATAAACAGCAAACAGTCGATCGATAATCCACATCTACTCTTCTAATGCATTTTCCGACAGAATAGATTGACATGCTTGTTTATGCTAGACAATCACATTACATTATATCACAGAAAGGATTTATTTTTGCTGGGAGAAACACCCTGTTGCATCAGAGATGTGCCCCTGCCCACCCATTATCCAGCGAGTTAAATGGCGGGATGGTGTGACCGTCTGCTACAGGGCCGTCTCGGGAGTACCAGCCACCAGCACTCTATAATCACACTGAACTCCCTCTCCAAAAGCAGGGTACCATTTAAGACTGTGCCGTTTGAACTTTGAAGTCAGGAACTACCATTAAAGGATGGCAATGTCGTGCCAAAGAGCTATTTGCCACGGTAACTGTAGGCAACCTATCATCACGTTTCACAGCATTGTAGCGAAAATGTTTAAAAATCAATAATTGTTTGCCAAAAAGATAACAAACACAGAATTAACAAACATTTGCAAAATAAAATTTAGCCGTTAAGTCTGATTTTAACGGCTCTGTTTTCTACTTTCCAGGACAAAACAATATGCACTTTAAAATCACAACATAATAAAATCGGGAACATTTGAAATTGTTTGACCTTTCTAGAATTGCTTTCAGTTACACTGAGTTAAAGTTTTTAGATTAGCAGCACTATAACAAATATGCTGAGCAAACATGGAAACCCTAAACTCCAACATGGCGCGCAGGACCAGATTTCCCTCAGGGAAGTAATATTTGAAGAAGATAAGGATTTTTTTTGCCATTGATTAAACATTCAACTTTGATGATCAAATACACCTGAGCGTTTTCCAGCAAAACAAGCAATATGGCATGTACAGTCAAAGCTTTGACAGAATCAGCCACTGGCACGCACAATTTTAATTAATAAGTATCTGAAACTCTTGCAATGATCTAACCTGAGGTATGGTTAGCTGAAAAATGCTTCATTAAATCTACATCCTTGCAAATCTGTTTTATTTTTACACAATGCACATCTTGACTGGTTGGCATAGCAGATAGCACCCTTACCTTTCATCAACATGTCCTTGCTTTGATAAATAGAATCTTCCCATACCTTGAGGTTGTGACAGAGAAATCTCCAACCCAAGGGGTGATCAATATTCATGGTGTTGTAACCCAGGGTTTGACAATCAAGCATATCACCCCGAGGGTTGGAGATTTCTCTGTCGCAACTTCAAGGTAGAGGATGATCATTTTTCTCCCATCATTATGTATTGTTGGAATGAAAGTATCAATGCAACACAATGATGACGTGATGTGATTGAATTGTTGTAATGGTACTGTTGTCGTGACATCATCATATTTTTGTCGTGACGTTATATTACATTGTTGTCAGCTCGTGATATCTGCCATACCCTAGTGGGTGACAGAGAGATCTTGGACAGGTAAAATGGGAGAAAAATCTGTGAATGATGGTAGAATCTCTCATCAAATGTGTAAAGGAATGGGTTACCTATACTCCTAAACCATGCAGGTTTTCTCCAGGAACCCCAGTGTTCTCAGGGAACTTCTTCCACATTAAGAACCTCGCCGTGATGATATCAAGGCCAGCAAGAATGATTTTTAGAAGTTGACGCAACTTCACATAGTAAGTCCCAAATTTATCAAACATAAAGGTGGCAGGGGGGTATAATCTTGTACTATCACAATGGTAACTATATGTCAGTATCAAAGTCCCTAAAAGTACAAATCCATTGAAATAACAAAGTTCATAGTCTGCCTTCTGATAGATAACTAATTAATGTTGACCTACATGTAATTTAAAAGTTTTTTTTTATATTGGTCCAAATTTTTAAACTGCAAGCAATTAAATGATAGAAGAGATGATGTAATACTGAGTTCTAAAATTCTTCTTTCATAATGTTCATTTTTCTCTTCTTTTTGTTTTATCTTTTTAATTAAATTTGTGTTTGGCAGTTAATGTCACTTAAAGAAATTATGAAACTGCAGAGACGAAAAAAAAAAAAAAAAATTTGTCATTGACATCCTTCGAGGAGTAAATTGATCCAACACTGAAATTCTTGGTTTGATTGAAAGCTGGTTACTGGACTCTGACAGTGAGCAGACGGCAGCCACTGTATTATTGATGGGTAAAAAGTGCCAGCCCTCGCCATTGACAAATAATTAGAGTGTTTACATTGCCAGGCTATCATCACCTCCCCTCAGACGTCACCTCCTGGGTGTATACATATATACAGCCATTCTTAACTCCCATTAACTCGCCAGCTCTGCTGCAATGAAGTGCAATCCAATTCCAAATCTATTTCTTTATTTGAAAAAAACAACAGAAAACAAATGCATGCTATTAGCTTAATAGGTTTTTAACACAAATAGGTTTTCTGTGAACACTTCCCAGTTTCTCATCTATTACTTAGAATACATGTACTGACTTTTATGGAAACTGTTATTTAAATACTCCGTGCATGTGAATTTTTATTTTTAGACATTTTTAATGGCTGCATGTAATATTAATTGACTTCTAATGCAATTTTTCAAAAAGATTTTATTTGTGACTATTGACTTTTCGTGACTACTTTAAAAAAATAATTCTGTGAATGTTTCTTTGTGTAAATATCAATTAAAATTCTATCACGTCTTGTTGTGTGAATATTTGTGTATAAATAACTATTATTTGCAAGTATTTGATTTTATATATGAAATCTATTTTTCTTTTTTTTTCACAATGATTTGTGTAACTGTTACTAGTTCATTTCAAACCATTAATTGATTTGTAAGGACTAGACTTTAGCCCTCAATAAGATTTGTGTAATTACTGCAGGTATTTAATTTAATACAATGTAGTACACTTTAAGTGCTTTGGCGTTGTTTCAAACAATAGATTTGCAGGGATAGAAATGGATCGATCTTTAAGAATTATACCTGGTAAATGATTTGTGAGAATTTTGTAAAAATATTTTGCAGGGATTAAAATAGAATCATCTGCATAATTTATTTCTGAAGAATAACAATTTATTCCCTGGGATTTGAATTGGCAAACAAAATTAGTTTTAATAATTGATTTTAAGTTATCTTTGATGCAAGTTACAATTGTAGAAAAGCCTTAAATTCGTTGTCCAAGATGGCATATAACAAACAACCTGGCATGTATCTAAATAAAACA
Organism: Mimachlamys varia; assembly: GCA_947623455.1. Lineage (NCBI taxonomy): Eukaryota > Metazoa > Mollusca > Bivalvia > Pectinida > Pectinidae > Mimachlamys > Mimachlamys varia. Next base: position 14,198,734 of record OX392531.1, on the reverse strand, counting down.
AAACAAATATTTGCACTATTTTCTAGTTTTGAATTCAGATATGAAATCATATAAAGGAAATTTCACACTTCCGGTCAGTCATCTGATTGTATTGGGAAAATATGGACAATAGTTTACAAAAGTTGTTTGTCTAAATGAAATGTAACCATTTACACAATACAATTGGTAACAACCATTGTTTGTTCCACCTGTACAATCATGCCAAAATTGTTCATTTCATTGGGTTTCAAATGAATGAAATTGGCTCCACAATGGGACATTTGTCAAACATGAGTTTCCAAACATGATAATGATAAATTATTAACTATCTCAACAAGAAATAATATAAACCAGGTTTCTTTCGTTGCTACTAACTTTTTGCAATTTCTGAATCACATCTAGTTTGCAGCAATTATTACATTCGCAAGGCATGTATAACTTTGAGCACACTATATCTTATAAAGTATGTTGTCCCAATCATAATTAAACTTTCACAAATGTGTTTTTATCGCAAAATTTGTGAAAGTAGAAGCATGCGAAAGAAACTGGGTTACAGTAAGCTGTATTAGAATGGGAAAATGAGATTGAAAGAGAAATCATAATTACCTGTTTGCATAAAGTTCAAGGCGGGAATGCATGTCTTGTGATGATATGCTGTGTTGGGGAGACGGTGACGGACTGAAACGGAAGAGAAAAAAGGTTTAGCATCAACATGTCGACAAAATGATAAGTCTTCATCTGAAAATTTCAAATCTGACTGTTTTTTAAGACACCTTTCCTGAATGGAAGTTGACAGTAATCAAATTAATTGTTGATAAAATGAAACTTTTACAAAATATAGGTTCCGAAAGTGACACCCTCAGACATTCAACAAATATATGATATACAATGTACAATGGATGCTACTGGGAAAAGACGGCAGACTTACAGCAGCTAGTTGATATTTAAAGACAAAAAGTGTTAAGTTTTCAATCACCTTATTTATATATATTGTTTTTTTACTTGGCTTCGCTAAAATAAAACATAAAACAACACCAGTACATGATGATCCAGGAACTCAAACCCCTGATGACATTTACAGAATGTATGGACCACGAGCTTCCATCAAGTACCAGACTCTTTAATATAGAGCATGAACATTCCATTCCTTGACATGCAACACTCTGTTGGTTTTTGAAACAAAATTCTCCAGTTTAAAGTCTATATTAATGTCCCACAATAAAGCATCCATTTCATAAAATAAGTCAAAGAAACACTAATTTTAGAATAAAAGTTGACAGATCAATTCATTATGAGAAATTTAAATACCCAGAGGGAGGCTCCAGTTTCCAGTAAAGGAAATCCGAGAAAAAACTTGATCAATCTTGAGATGTTTTAAATAAGGTTGGACTGAACATGAAAGGATGAAACACAAATCTAGACCCAAGATTCTGAAATTCTCGGTGAGAAATTCCAGAGTCCTATTGAGTGAATGACAAACCTTGAGCTTTATAGGAACCGAGACCTCTAGTTGTCAATATGACTGTCCAGTGTGAGGCTCGCAGTTCCAATAAATGAACGACCAAACTGTCCGGACAAACAAACCCAATAATATCGGGGCTAAGGGTATCCTTTTAAGTCTGGTCTGTATACAGTTGGGTCTCCTTAAAACCAGGCACACATGGAATCACATCTAATAAATGACCACTGCGCCAATGGGTGTCCAAGAGGATGGTTCTGGACTGCCCCGAAAGCCATTACTGACAGACGACTGACAAACAGTGGCTAGCCCCGCACTGACAAGTCGGTCAAAACTCGTATAAATATGGCACGGTATCACTACAGCTACAGCAGGTAATGATCTGGCGCCAAAAGCAATCAGACGAAGGTGCTTTACTGTCGGGATAACAACGACAGGTGCCCCGGCGTGGTCCTCGGCCGTGTCCCACGATACCCTATCTACAGCGGATCAGTGCGAGTAAATGGTAAAGCTGTGAAGTGGATTTATCCTATACCAGTAGATCTGTACAACGGTTTAGGGTCCCACAGGAATACCATCAAAGCCTGCGAGAATCTGGAGTCACGCCAAGCAAACCCCGCTTCTGACAACTTACCGCAATTATAAGTATCTACCAACTGCAATTTACGCTCTCATCAAATGGAGAAAAATTGAGACGGTGCGATCAATACTAGTCAGGGACGTTTAAGTTTCCCAGAAATACCCCACGAGGCCATACATCAAGCCCTGCGTGATGAATATACGGTGATAACAGTAGGTGGTATGAAGGAACACGATTCTGCGTCCCTTATTGGAACAGAATGCGACGAGCACACCGCAGTGGATCACCTAATGGAGTCTGTACAAATGATTTCTACTGCTGTTGGGCAAACATATTATCCTACCATATCAGGAAAACGGACCTTAACGAGAACAAAGCTTCCGACATATGTTGATAAAGCTGTTTCATCTGCCGTTTGTCTTCTTTCCTTGACGTGCTTGTTTACCATTTATCGGCTCTAGATGCTAGCTTTGTATGTTTGTATGATGGTGACAAATACATGGTTCTCATTTTATGAAAAATTCACTTCAGTCAAAAGCACAGTTTCAAAAGGTTTTTTATGAAAGTTTTTAAAATTCTGGTTTACTGAACTTTTTGAGTATGTCTAGGCATGCAAATTCCCCATCAACATCACTCAGTAGGTACTGGGAATGAACGTGACAGATCTGCCCACTCAGAAGTGATGAACGGGCTCAGTCATGGAGTACTACCCAAAGACATACAACTGATGTCCACTCATTGCATAAAGAGCTTGCAAGATATTGATCCTTTTCAGGGAGAACAAAAATAATCTGTAGCAACTATAATGAGACACACGGAAATATGAAAAAGAATAAAACTAGCTTCATACAAAGGGGCTTGCATGATATATATCCTTTTGATGAAACGAAAAAAAAAAAAAAAAAACTATTGACAGAAAAATCCAACAAAAGGCTACACAAAATGATGAAATGGACTCAAAATTCATAAAACATCAATCAATCACAAACAACTGGCATTGGTATGAATGTAATATAAATGCAGTCGGAAACATCAACTCAATTTCAATTGTCTTGCCCGATATATTCCATGTATAGAGTTGCAGGTACCATGTGACAACCATATTGACGACAGAATCAGAAAACTGCCAGCAGAAAACGGAGGGAGCAGCTTTCATAGCGTTTACAACAATAAACTGTTCGTAACACATACCAGTATTGATTTAGCCCCAGGAAACACAACAATATGCATTACTGTACCTGTGGATGGTGAGAATTCCCATAATCCTTGAGAAATTTCTCCGCAGAGAATTCGTACACAAGGCGTGGATATCCAGTAGACGGTCACTTTTTACCACAAATTTTAGGAAGAACCCCTGTCACATTAAAACACTCTGAAGGAATGATTCTCCGATCAATCCGCGGTGTCTAACAAGTCTAGAGATACTGCGTAGTTTCTAGACCGATTGACAGATGACCTCAAAGAATTAGCCTTGATAGTCGCTGTGATGCAAGATTACAGCGAATCGAGAATTGAGCACAAAAGCTAGTAACTTTTGTAATCAATGGTGTCGCACACAGCGAACTCAAATCAGGTCTCCGAGTGGGATTTGATGTCCCAGAGCTGAGAACAGCTTAGTAGGGTGACAATCTTGATGAGAGCAGACGGCAATTTGATATAAATAGATCCTTCTTGTTTTAGTCCATTTTAGAAGGTCGTTGATCAGTCTGTCTATTTGGTGTCGTAAAAATAATAATTGATGAACAAATGTCAATTAAGATTTGGAGAAACTCTGACCGAAAATCAAAAGATAATTAAATTATGTTCATCCTCAGTTCACTGATTCTTCAGATCAAAAGAATTTGGTTCATCAACAAAGCTGTGAATCTCAGTAGTGCTTAGCAACAGGTAATTAAAATACCAACTCTTCTTGTCCTCAGGTATGTCAAAAACAAAACAAAAATTCTTGGAGGTCTAAGACCAAATCACATGAACCAACAAGTGTTAAAGGAATGGCAGTTTTGAAATCAGGAAATAGCAGACGACAATCAATCGCTACACCGAGAGTTGACCTCCCTTCCCTTCCTGTATTAACCATAACATATCACTAACTTATTGGAATTCTGGGATGGTTCATTGATAACAAAGTATCATTGAAATGGTTTCAGAGAAATCAGGGTAATTAATGGAGACGAACTGATCAATATATGCTGGATGAGTGAGCGGTCGGGTGATACTGCGGGCTACATTTCTCTACTAACTATTGATCAATGACGCATCTTAATCAGCCATGCATCCCGCTCAAAACACATCCTCGCTCTCTTTCTCCGAGTGACTGCCTGTTGAAGAAGGCTTGATTCTGACGAGTTGACGCTTTGCTTAAATACAAGGTGAAGGTGACGAACAACGTATCAAAATAGAATAAAAATTAAACATCAACAATGTACATAGACAATTGCCGATAATAGTGTCTCCCCAAACAAGCTTTTACCTGATCAGTACAATCTCTGGGTACTATCTTTAATTGTCACATCAATCTGGATGATACTATGTAGATTAGACGTGAGGGTCATTTCTTGTATACTAATTACGTACTATCACAACAGGTCATCGAGGAATTTCTTTACCACTGAGCACAACACTGTACTTGTTGCTTGTGTTATACAGTCGAACCCACTAAATTTGAATTCGGGGTATATTGAAATACTGCCTAATTTGAAATAAAAATAAAATCCCCATTTCAACATTTACTTAGTATTTATCCACCTGTTCTTTTGAAATCCCTGTTAATATGAATCATTTTGACTTTCCACAAGAGTTTCAATATAACTGGGTTCCACTGTATTTAAGACACCAGAATCAATTTGCTTTGTCATATCCAAATCAATTTCTCAAGCACACCTATGTATCTTACTTTGTGGCCTGGTCCAGCCTTATATACAGCACTGGACAGTCATTTTGAAAACTATGTTGAAATGCAATTGCCACAATTATGCTGTCCTGTAGGACATTTGGCTCAAACACCATCAATACTTTGACCATATAATCTAGTGCTAAGCACCTTTAATTCTACCTGTTTCTTAGCAGGTATATTAACCTATAACTTTGTGACACTTTTATGCTTCTTAATGCCAAAATTATATTCGTCTTGGTCTTGAAAAATAAGCACTTGAATATAAGTATTTCAAACATATCCAATGAAAGAGCTAACAGTGTTATACTAGCGTATGGAATTTCAAGAAAATCTTTTGAAAAACGATGTCATAAAACTTCTTTCAAATTTTGTCAAAATGCATGAAATATAAAGTAAAATAGTATGTGTCTGAAAATAATTTTGCACTTTACACTTCACATCTACATAACTGCTTCATGGTCCACGATTCATATTTTATGTATCAACATGTCTCACGATGAAATTCGTTCCTCTGTCTACGAACCTGCATGGAAACATCAAGATAACATGTTCTCCAAAGGACTGTACCAAAAAAAAGAAAACTTGTGATCGGTAAATGATTAACGTAGCTAGCACCGGATGGGGAGTCTGACACACAGTTAAGACATACCTGTAACTCACCTGATAGTCAGCTGACGTATCTCAGGTAAAATCTAATACCTGACTCATAATCCCTTAGATCATCCACACGGTAATGAATTATTAGTTTCTATCATTATGAAGATTTTTTTTTTTTTTTTTTTTGCAATTTTCAAAAGATTTTGGATTGCATTTGTTTTGTGCTTGATTACTGTTGACAGAGTGGGGTAATGAGAGACGAGGAACGTTTCTGATATTTACCAAGCACTACAGGCAGACGAACGAGAAACTAATTAACTAATGGATTTATATGGCTGGAATTTCCGAAGCAGAAAATCGGTTTTATGCTGAAGGCACACAAAGTTTGTCGGCTGCTAAAGCAGCAGTTTGTTACTTTGCATCCAGGGACGGAATACAAGTGTTTACCACAATATCATCAAATTTCTGGGCTGTAATATAATTAACACATGAAACAGGCAGAAGGGACCTACTTTTCAGTTTTTGACATCATATAAACTTTCAATGAAATTTTCATTTCTAATTGAATTGAAACCAGAAAACGTCTGTAAGAAATTAACGCCACTTTTGATTTTCTTATCAGATCTTGACCTTTGAGCCCGAAAAGACGATGCTTTCTGATCATGAGGTCTCTTCTCCACTCTCTGACAAATCGGTGCGACATATTTATTTTATGCTTGTCCCTTAACTCCTTTACCCCTGATATCTCATAATGAACTATTCTAACCTTTCAACTGGAAGAGTTCACATGTGCCTTTAGGGGGTGAAAGTGTTACTGCCACAACATGTCCATTTTCATTTGGAGGTTAATCAGGAGGTTAATCACTCTAAATCTTGTCAAAACCCTTTATAATACATTGACTGATGTCATAATTATAATCTGCTTGACAAAATAACAAGAGTTTGAAAATTCAGAACTCTAACAGAGCTATATATGGTAACCAATATAAGATATCCGATTATATAGGTTTTACCATTTAGACTCTAACAGTGGAAAGCCACTCTTTAACCAATCAGTAAAATTAGACGGATTAGTCTTACAGACATCCTAAGTATAACATATCTGTATGAAAGGAAGTAAAAATCAATAACAGACTAATTCTACTTCCTGTCTATTTAAGACGGATGATATATCCGGATACATCCAATTACGGGATCAGTGCACCTGTACCCAGAAAGTACATGGTGACCCTCTAGTCGTCAGTGAGAGTATCGCTACGTTTGTGTCGACCAATCATTGGCTGATCTTCGGAACCACACCTGCGACTGTTGTACGCAACACCGCAAAATCCATCCTCAGCATCAAACTAGTCTGTTCATTGCATCTTGCTCATGGATCATACGTAATGAAGGTAACAAATTTGCATTGGCCATGCAGCATCCAAGAATAGTTATCCTAAAACCAGGCTATTCTCATATACTCCATTCAGAACAAAAACTAATTACCACAAGGGAAAGCCAAATTAAGAATCCAAATTAAGACGTTGAACAACTTTCTAAAAACACAAATTCTGTTTTCCTTTTCTAATTTACTTTTAACTTGTACCAGTCCCAACCACTTGATGTTGACATTTAAATTCAAATTACAACTTAGCAGTATTTGGAATGAATTATTTACAAAAATCCTATCCAATTTTGACCAGTCACTTATTACTTCAGAATAACTGCACATCAACTTTACAAGACATATGACAGGGAACTTAAGATATTTTTTCAACAAAGACAAAACCTTGCTGGTAAAGTTTGATATTGATAAGATGGCTTTCCAGCAGTGGACAAGAAAGTCTGTTTCATTATTAGAAAACAATCTGAAATAAGTGTATTTCCAGTAAATCAGTTTGATTATGTAGTCTACGATTAACCCGTGGTGCTGCTGTACCTATCCAGTCGTGTAATCGAGACATTCCGAGACATTATTCAGGTTCTACATAAACGAAGACTTATCCGCAATTGACTTTATCTAGCAGACAAATACAGAAAGCAGTGCTCACCAGAAGGTATATATTTGTGTGTGATGGACATACTTGTTTGTATGGGTATTAGCTACATTAGATACAGACACAGATGAGGCTCCGCGTCCCGTAACGCCACAGTACAGCAGAACTGGTCGAAGTCTGGAGTCTAAAGAACTTCACCATGTCATCCCAGCTACAAACTACTACAAACCCTTCATATAACTTAAAATATCAATTGGATTAGGTAATTGGTTGAATTTATGCCATCTAACACAAGATATCGTAATACTTAGGGGTCAGATTGCATAGGTCAATAAATGATAGTTTGTAGACTTACTCAGTAACAACGTTTCAAACCAAGTCCAACACTTTCACTTCTTTAAGGAATTTCAGGTTAAAACTAGAAAATATCTGAAAGACCTGAATGTCCTTCAATGACTCTGACTTTTAAAATAGCAAGAATGACCTTGAATTTGACCTACAGAGACACCCTGAAAACCTTCTCATTGAAAGTATTGTAGTATTAATTTTGCCTTTTATGACTTTTTTTATTTACAAAAATCTGTTATAAAATGAATCATGAATACGAATTGCAATGGGATGGGTATGAACAACACTATATATACCCCCACCTTTCCTCTCCTGAAAAGGCAGGGGCATGCAGAAACAACAAACACACCTATTTTCATAATCAATATTTTTTGATGTAGCTTCATGCTCTTCAGGGAAATCAGTTAGATAATTTTGTCGCTTCAGATTAAAGCTGTATGTGTTTCACAACACAGCTACTTTCTACTTAATGCATCAGAAACGGTTCCAGTTCTAGGCCTGGTGGCTCGGGTGTCAACAATCCCCAATAATTCTATCAAATTACAGAAATCCCAGCTGCAGGAAGCCACAAACACAGATTATTGACCTTATATGCACATATTGTTTGGTCTGAACCTATTGTTGGGTCTGAACCGATACTGGTATCACGGCCTAGATAGATTTAATAACCTATTCTATCCCTATATCAATTCAATACTGCACAATCAAATTAATGATTACCAACAATTGATTATTGTGAAAATGAGAAATCTTCCATGCATGGAGGCATGAAAATGACTCAGAGTGACAAGAAGTATTTATAGATTGTTGTAAGCCCCGTGATTCATCTTGGAAACTACAAAATCAGCAGGAATTATGGGTGATGAAAGAGTTTAACTAACTTCATCCAGCTTTTATTCACAGACTTTTTCTGCGGCAGGAAGTGCGGTTTCTATGGTTACGTAACGCAGCATCACTGTTCACAAAAACTATGATAAATACAACAACAGTGTTACACAGCATCTGTTGTTTGCTTCATAATCACCATGGTTACCCAACGCTTTTCCTCATCATGTGACCATTCCCGATGGTTAACCTCCTTTTCATTTTGCCGAGATTTTTTTTTGTTTTTATGTTACGTAACACGAGTGAGCGAGTTCAGACACATAAGGCATCTTTTTCAGTAACTAAGTCGCAAATCAATAACCGACCCAGAGTTCCAGCATAATAACAATTTGTATTCAATCTTTTCATCTTCTGGCATGGCAGGGTTCCAAATCCCATTATCCCTTTTGAAAATATTTCAAATTACAAGACGTGTCTGATTTTACAATGCCCATAGATCATAGAAAATATGATCATGGAGCTGACAAGTTCTACGTCCCAGTGACATATGCCTCTATAGGGATGAATAGATCTTGACTGAAATCATATTACGAATCGTCAACGAACGACAGGAACAGTAGTACATTTCACTTCTAATTACCTAACAAATTGTCACGTCGCGAGGGAACCATCAGTACACTTCACCAGTAATATGTCTCCTCCCGTCATTAAAATTTAAACCTTATCACTCTCTAGATAACGGGTACTAGATCAGTATCCATGAGCTCTGATCAAGTACACGATTATCGGCATCATTGAGAGCGAATAGACGCAGAGGAAACATAAATACAACTGATTTACATCACAGATATATACAGTTACCTTCACCCGAAATCTTAAACCATCTCAGAAAGGTGACCATTATATGTTCAGCAAACATTTTCAGAAATAGATTAGATAACAGCCAAGAAATCTAAAGTCAGAAGTTATTGTTTGAATTTTTTGAAGTACCTGCAGTATCGCTGTAAAACTAGCGTTTGATGAAATGAACAAATCATTTTAACTTTGAAATACAAATATGTCATCATTTATTTGCAGGAACAGAATCTGACAAGGAACAAGTAAATAATGACACTTGCACAACAATGATTACTTTATCAAATTTGGTTTCACATGTTAATTAAATTGAATACCTCTGCGATACAGCAAAATCTTGATGGGGCTTGAGTTGGGAATCTAATATGTTGTATTCAGTATGAGGGGTTCCTGACCTAGATTCTCCGAGATATTGCAGAAAGATTCTCTGAGATGTTGCAGAAAATTCTCTAACTTCGTCATTCAACAGTGACATGCTGGTACAGATATTTTAGGCCGCAACACTTCACGGTATTAATCAACATCTAGCATAAGGTGGGTTGTTGAATCCAGACCAAACTGTTATCAATGTCTATCGACAAAATGAACCCTCCAAAATCCTTGGAACCCAAATACTACCATTTCTTCGTGTGAGTTTGTTTACGTATCCGTCACCTTGATCGACTTGTCGACCAAATACAGTTGTAAGGTTACACCAGGCAATGTAGCCAAAACACATTTGCTTAATAGTAACAATAGAAAGAAAAAATTCAAGAAACCAGACAGGAGTTTAAGATGACCAGCGAGATGTTGAGTTTGACCTGACCATCAAATGCCAGACAAAGACTGTCACAAAATACAATTTAGCTTGTCCAGCTCCAAAGCCTTTTTATAACCTCCATTTCTAGAACTATTTACAGTACAGTTGGGAATGGCCATGGCACATCAACAGCTCAGCAAAAATCTACCTCATACTGAAATAACATGTCTATAAAACATCTCCCTCTGACAATGTCTGCTTACAAATCTGTATACCTCCCAAACCCACCAACAAAGTTTCAAATAAGATGTATTATATCATTTGTTTTCCTCTTTCTATTTTTCTTCAATGATGGATATAACTCTTATCCTTTTGTTATCAATCAGTTTTTACATGATTCATTTTTTTTTTTCTTGGTATGAAATATGATAAATCTTCAAATGAATTCAAAATGTGTTATATATGGTAATGTTATATATGTTAATGTTATATTTGGTAATAATTAATTTTTCATTGATTGTATGCAGAATTCGGCTTTCTGATTGGTTGAGATTTTCTTTTCATACCTCTATGAAAAAAAATCCGAAAATGGCCCGAAAAATGTGACGTCACAATGCGGCAATTGACGTTGCGTATTGATTTGTAAAAAATAATTCGTTGTTAGATCAGTCAAATTGTACATAAACATGTTTTAAAGGACTATATATGGTTTGGGCCTTTTTTGGCCCCCAAATTATCAAATTTTTAAGCAGATTATTGAACTCTCAAATTAATGTATTTCAAATATGGAGTACATCCCTGATATAACTGAAACAATAATTATTTGTTGTTTCAACTCTGGTTGTCATGGAAACCATCTCAAATATGCATATATTAGGGAAATTTGACCATTTAGTCAATTTTGGCCACTTTTTGGATAGTTTTTCTATTAGAAACTATTGAGTGCATTCTTGAACAAACTTAATATCAAATGAGAATATGTGGGCACTTATACCACATCTTTAGGAGAAATATAAACTTTGTTCAAGAATGCGCTCTATGGTTGCTGTGTGAAAATCTATGTAAAAATTGACCAAAATAAACCAAATATTTACATTTGCATAATTTATGCATATTTCGGATGGTTACCATGGCAACTAAAGCACAAATAACAAATAAATATTTTTACAATTGCATGAGGGATGTAATCTATATTTGAAATAATATTATTTGAGTGTTCATTTATGAAATTTATAATTTGATGGATTTGGGGGCCAAAAACAGGCAAAACCATACATAGTCCTTTAAAAAATAAGTTTCAAAAATTAATTATAAACATTGATGTCAATTATTTTTTAATTTCATAGGGTTATGAAAAAAAAATTTGCTTGCAAACTTTTGTAAGAATCCGCTACGCGGTGTTAACTTCCTGGCTCCATAACCTAGAGGTCTCGGGTTCGCGCCTGGCTCGTCTCACTAGTTTCATTTTCGCTCTTTGTTGTAAAATATTGTTTATTTTCAAGGTGGGGATGTTTGTATTAATAGTAGCCCAAGTCTAGGTGTGTGGATGAACGATATGTACCAATTATCACAATGATAATTTCTTAAATATAATTACAGCCCCTGGTACCCTATTAAACGTTATGTCGTGAAGGATCTGTTTGATTTGTATGACTACGCCAGGTTCTATAAGACGTCAAATTTTGTAACAGTAAATATACAAGAAAATAAATATTATAACGTAATTAATAAAATATTAATATATTTATATATAAATTGATGTTCTTGATACAGATTAGATCACAGTCCAATTTGGACCAATGACTGTATTTGAAGGTTCTTCCGATATAAAGAAAATAGACTGATCGTATCCTAGCTGACCTTTACAGACTATATAGAAAGAATTAATCAGAATTTTTTAAGGACATCATTAATTACTATTTTCAACACATTGAGTCAATTGAAGTAGTGTCAAATCACTAATCACTTAAACTATCAAAGAAAATCTGTTTACATACATGACATTGTAAAATGAAACAAGATATATATAGAAGACAACTTGGAATTGAAATTTTAGGAACATTCATTCACATTTCCACAACTAGTAAAATCTCCATAACGAGGGATGCTTTAAAATGGGCCATACATATTGTGGAAGACATGTACACAAAAAACCCCCTAAAAATTGAATAAAAAATAAAAAAATTGTTTTATCTTTGCTTTCTACATACCTTATCTAACTTGCACCATGTGATATAAAGAAAAGTTATTGAAGGGAGGTAACTCTGCTTACCTTTCTAGCACGTCACCCTCAAGCACTGTTTGCACTGGAAGGAAGCCAAGGCGCGGATGTTTCTTGAAATGTTTCTTCGTTTTAAACTTGTTTTTTAACATCTTAGTAAAATCTCGCACATCTTCTCCTGAGGTTGTCTTGAAAGAGAAAATTTAACAATTACTTATATGCTACATATAAAATCAAAAGGTTCAGTTCTGACCAAAACGTATGGAAGAACACCTTAAAAATAATTTTGGATCTAAGACGAAGTAAACCTGAGTGGTAACTAACAAGAAACTCCCAACAGAAAAATTCAAAGAATTGAAAATAATTCAGGTGGGGCCCACATCAACAACAAGCCGAAGTTAGAAGACAGTTCAAAATGGACGCGTGTTTACAAATACTGAGTTTCAACTGATGCTGTTCCAGTTACCGCGTAAGAATTAATCTTGAATATTGCTGATATCAGTTAATCTCAACTAAATCTATAAACATAATAAGTTATTAAGCTTGATTTTAACTTCACTTCACTTTTGTCGAAAGTTACATATATTGGGCCGTTAAAGGAAGTCAAATTCAAAACAAGAGTGGAACATGTTTTCTTGTCTTATTACCAGATAAGCAGCTAATTAACACTGGGTACTCTTTACCTGAAAGTGCATGAATAACAGAAACATTTTTGTCCCAGAAAATTTCAACCCAACATTGAATCTGACCCAAACACATATTATTAAATGTTTATAATGTTGGAGGGCAAAAAAGCCACAGATTAAACTACAGTGAAGCTTTCCCTGTTAAACGAATTTGGAATGAAGGCTGCATCATACCAATTCAATAATTTTTTTGGTATTTAATTTTTTTTTTTTTAAATGATTTGATAGTGTATACTTACTGCGGTACAGTATTCTTGCATAGGATGTGAAAGTTTATGGGTCTTAGCTTTCCTTCCTGAGAAAAAGCAGTTTTGGCAAACATCAAAATTAAAGCACCTAAGGCATCGGTATCTGTAACAAAAGAACAGTAATATTCATTATATCCGACAATTTCGAGTGCTTCAGGGGAAATAACTCTTAAACATAAGGGGGAATCTCAATGTGACAAAAAGAACAATAAATTGCTATCCATGTGTGCGCAGAAAAATATGGTTGATTTTTCTTTTTTCTAGCTTTTAATCAATAGATATTGTATGTTCTTTATACATTCAGACACCAAAATTGCTGAACATGTATATTCAAATACCACTATCAGATTCAACTCAAACATTTCATATAATTTAACATTGGATTGAAATTAAATGTACTGCATTTTTTTAATTTCTTTTACTGACAATCATTATTATATGAAGTAATACTATAAATCTAAACTATTTCGCTTTTGGTTCATAAATCCAAAATACAACTTTAAATTAAAATTTAACATGTCAGCTTTTTTTTTAAAAAAATAAGTTCAAAGCTTCTTGGCCAGTTATAACCTACCTAAAGCCAACTATGGGAAATTCTTTACAAATATTGCACTTGGCCTGGTGTTTGGCTGTTTCGGAAGCTGCTAGACGATGTAGCACCGGAAGCCACACGAGGGACTGTGGCTCCATCTTAAGCCAATCCAGGAAATGGGTGGCTTGGATTTCTGGTCGACCGTTGGCCTGCAGATGGTAAAGGGAAGATAATCAATAAAGAAATATGCAATACATCGTGGTAAATGGATAGTAAAATAAATTTGCTTGCTGACTGAAAAGGATTTTTACAATACCAAATAAACTATGATAAGGTTTCAATCATTCAGTTTCAAAGAAGTGAGTAGTATTCAACGTCCCACCATGCTTTGATGTTTCCTAGCTCTATGTAATTATCTGCTTAACTTCCCTTTTGATAAAAACTGTAGTACAGTCGCCTCGGGCTTGTAAACTGTCGATTACTAGGTATCTCCATCAGAGTGATGGTATAACAATGGTACACTGTTGTTGATCATATTTTGTTAATTTCAATTTTTTTGTTTAATTTCTCATAATAAAAGTTCTGCATTTCTTTTCAGAAATATATATCAAACCTACCAGTATAACATAATTATGCCCAAAACAGATTCCAAAACTTTGTAACAGTTATTGGCAGTGAAAAAAAAAAAAAATCCTTAACCTTTCCACCCCAAAAGTCGCATTTAAACCTTACCAAATCATTGACTGGGTTAGTCCACGTTATAAATGTAGCATAGTTGTCAACCTCTGAAACCACCAATGATGGAGATCTCCCTCATTCCATATTTCCAATGAGGGAGAAAGTGTGTGAAATGCGACTGAAACTGCATTACTCCATTTGTCTTTCTCATTTTATGTATCAAAATAACTTCAAAAAGTATTCATTTGATCCAGACACACCTGTTATGGTTATTACACATACCCTGCAGTAACTAGGATATCATTTGTAGATTTGAGTTTGTGCGAGTTTGGACTTAGATGAGGGAGATTTCGAGGGAGATTGGTAAATTTTGGTCAAAATGAAGGAGTCTCCCTCGTAATGAGGGAGGGTTAACTGGTATGATGTAGGGATAATTGAGTTAAATATGAAAACATGACAGAACAGATTGCTGAGAATGCTATGATGCTCACCTTTTCAAAACAGCTGCGGACACTAGGTTCTATATTGCTGCCCCCAAAGGAAGCCACCTCTCCTAGCTGTCGGGGAACCTGCATACTGTCGTGGAGGAGGAGGCCAAGCCGCCGCTGGTCAGAGAAACCGTTCGTGTCGGCTATTAACCGGAACAAAACTGTGGGACAGGAAATATGTATAATGAGAGATAAAAAGAATTTTTTTTTCCAACTTTGGAAATATTCAATTTTTTCAACCATTAAAATTGAAGTGACAGCAACAAAAATGTTATTTTTAATGTTGTGGTCGTTTGAACAGTATGAAATCGGCATAATACTGAAGCACAAAGAAGTGATAGATGATATACTTACATCTATATTTATCATCTAAATGGCCGTTACACATGAGGATGATACCGACTTTAAAGGACAAAACTCGCACCTTTCCACTCCTTGCTCTGTAAAACAATAATATATGTCATATATTCTTACCTTCCCACTCTAAATTTTTTGGATAATTAATATTTAATTAATTTGTCAGTTCAAAATCTGAGGCAATTGGGTTCAGCTGTGATATTGTTATCTTCTATAGTACCTATACAGCCTTCATGACCTTTACTGAAAGGTCAAAGTTAAAATTTCCCTCCCTAATGTGTTTTTACACTAGATAAAGGATAACAGATTGGTGACAACTGTGCCAGTCAAAAATATTTTTATAGTCATCCCTAAATTTTAACATTTATTAACAATATGAGATATTTGATATCTACAAAGTTGTAACTAAATCTAATGTTTCATTTCAAAGTTAAAGGATAATTAGAATTTGTGCTAATCACTGATTAAGCTAATCATCTTTTGAACAACTGGGCCCTGGAAATTGTTAAATTCAAGATTATGATAAAATGTCTTGGACAGTAAGAACAGATCACATCTGCGATACTTACATGTCGTACACGTTGAGCACCCAGTTAAGCACCAAATCGACACAGAGTGGAACATTGACTAGGTCCGGATGTTCCATAGCCACGTTATCGTACATAGTGGACAGACAGTTGATCATTTCTATAACGTTCATCAGACTGTCGTTACGACCCCGAAGGTTGTGATGGTCAAACGCTTCCACTGCTACATTTATGGCTAAAAGATCCACTAAAAACAGAAAATACAGAAACATTGATTATAGAGATTTACAACATCAAGAAAAGTTTACATGAAGCAATTATAATAAATACTTTGTAATATAGAATTCTTACCACAAGGTATAATTTCCTTTTCAGAATTGAGTCTTAATTACAAACCTATGTTTAAGTACGGGGTGGTGCAGACACAACGTCCCAGAAGGTAGTCAAACGTTGATACCCAGTCATACTTGCTGTAGATACAGGTATATATACGAGGTCTCACAAAAATCCAGGTAATGTGTTGTTAAGTAGTGAGCCCAACGAAAAAACCTATATCTAATCATGCCAAAACAACAGATTATAATGCTTTGTTTCAGTTTTTGGCAAAAAAAACTTTTATTTAATCATGCCAAAACAACAGACTATAATGCTTTGTTTCAGTTTTTGGCAGTGGTACGGGGGATCCCTAACCCATTCATCCCTGAAGACACATTGAATTCTAATTCAAGTGATGGATTATAATTAGTTCATTCTGAAATTTCGAGGAAGAATGAGTTACCTAGGACTTAGATGAGTATACTTACATCGGAGCTTCTTCTGTAACATCCTGAGTTTCATAGCCGTCCTGTAGGCAGCAAATCTAATGTTGTTTAGGTCAGCTGAAAAATACAGGTGAGGAAAAATACAGGTGAGGAAACCACAGGTAAGGAAAAATACAGGTGAGGAAACCACAGGTAAGGAAAAATACAGGTGAGGAAACCACAGGTGAGAAAAATTACAGGTGAGGAAAAATACAGGTAAGGAATAATACAGGTGAAAAAACCACAGGTGAGAAAACCACAGGTAAGGAAAAACACAGGTGAGGAAAAATACATGAGAAAACCACAGGTGACGAAAAATACAGGTGGGGAAAAATACAGGTAAGGAAAAATACAGGTGAGGAAAAATACAGGCAAGAAAACCACAGGTGAGGAAAAATACAGGTGGGGAAAAATACAGGTAAGGAAAAATACAGGTGAGGAAAAATACAGGTGAGAAAACCACAGGTGAGGAAAAATACAGGTGGGGAAAAATACAGGTGAGGAAAAATACAGGTAAGGAAAAATACAGGTGAGGAAACCACAGGTAAGGAAAATTACAGGTGAGGAAAATTACAGGTGAAGAAAAATACAGGTGAGGAAAATTACAGGTAGGGAAAAATACAGGTAATGAAAAATACAGGTGAGGAAAATTACAGGTGAAGAAAAATACAGGTAAGGAAAAATACAGGTGAGGAAAATTACAGGTGAGGAAACTAAAGGTAAGGAAAATTACAGGTGAAGAAAATTACAGGTGAGGAAACTAAATGTAAGGAAAATTACAGGTGAGAAAATCACAGGTGAGGAAAAATACAGGCAAGGAAAAATAAAGGTGAGGAAAAAATACAGGTGAGAAAACCACAGGTAAGGAAAAATACCGGTGAAGAAAAAAACAGGTGAGAAAACCACAGGTGAGGAAAAAACACAAGTGAAGAAACCACAGGTGAGGAAAGAACACAGGAGAAGAAACCACAGGTGAGGAAAAATACAGGTGAGGAAACCACAGGTGAGGAAAAATACAGGTGAGGAAACCACAGGTGAGGAAAAATACAGGTGAAGAAACCACAGGTGAGGAAAAAACACAGGTGAAGAAACCACAGGTGAGGAAACATACAGGTGAGGGAAAAACACAGGTGAGGAAACCATAGGTGATAAAAAAATACAGATAAGGAAAATAAACAAAGTTGAAACTTTGTACAAAATTATTGGAAATTGATGAAACTCAGACCTTACCTAATAACTAGGACAGTATATACATTTAAACATGTAAAATTATAACTCAGATTGTATAATGATAAGGATCTGCTGATGTAGCATGCTTATTATGTATTTACTTCTCATACAATGTAATGACCTGAACTCAACTACAAACATGTGACCAACTCTACTAATTATAATTAAATGGCGTAGCTTGTGACAAACTCTACATCATTATAAATGGCATAACTATTACCAATGGAGCAATAACAGGGATACAAACTATTTTATCTGACAATATTTATTAACTTAACAACACGGTAATGTCATATAGAGTCCTACAGTAAACAATAACTGCATAAAGAGATAAACTGGAAGTTACATTTTGTAAACTTCGAAAGCACAGTAAATGTTTATTTAATACAGTGCATATACATTGTACATGTAGGTGCAGAAAATTATCTTTGTGGTTTTACAGGATTCAGTTCATGGAAAGAAAGGCACAGAACAAAACTTGCTGCTCTACAAGACATGGTCACCTTGTATCATCAGGTACTGAGATATTGTGAACCTATTGGACTACTGGTGATAAGGACCAAGAGTTAGTATTCTGTGAGGGAAGAGAGATAACTCCACATCTTCCTGTTCTACTTACCTAAGGCTTGCATTAGGTCGGTCATCATTGGATGGTCCCAGTGGGTAGTTTCTGTTGTATGACTGTAAACATAATCGCTCCAATTAGGATCAATTAGAATTGGATGATACTCGCATGTTAAAGTTCTACCATATCTTAGTATTAAAACACATGAGAATGGATTCTCATTACATACATCTTGTTACTTAACTAATTCAACCCTGAAATTGTTTAATGAACTATTCTAACTTTTCAATTGGACGAGTTTAAATGTGTCTTCAAGGGTGAATATGTTAATCTGTGTCGCGAGTCTGTCTTATACACTAATAGACTTGTATGACAATCGACCTTCCTTTAGTAATTAATTACTGAAATAGGTATCAAATATATAACAGAAATAGTTCAGGTAAACTATAAGATATTTGTTCATTGCAATTACCAGGTATCAATTTTAACAATAAAGAAGTTTTGTACGACTTACTTGATATAATAAGGCACTTTGTTACCGGACACGGCTCGTTCCCACGGCTGTTCTACTGACACTGAAAGTACACAAACAAAACACGATCCTGTAACCACCATCTTTGTTTATAGCATACAAACAACTATAGATACAGCATTACAATATCACAGTTTAAGGTACAGTTTGTATCTATATAAACATACTAGAGTCTATATCGGTCCCGCAGCCACAGTTTTCCCCCAGGTACAACATAGTCATGGTGAGACTGACCAGAACTATACAGACACGTCATGATTCCACTGACCAGACTTTCCGACATAAAAACTACATTTATTAACCATTTTACCTCCGTAAATCATAATGGAATCATCTATATCAAAGCCTGGTGCAGTCTACTGAAGTTATATAGGGGGTGGAAGGGTCAGGATTCCACGGACCACATTGCCTCCTTCCTCAGATAAGTATTCTGCTAACGGGTCAAACTTAACACGATCTATGCATTAAGACTATTAGTAGCTACGATGATTTAATTTTTATCACTGATACCTATATACATATAAGTAATCCCCTGAATGAACCAGAAGTCACAGGGACAAAATAATTTCAGCGGGTTTACACAGGTGTCCAGTTTGTAGAGGTTGGATATAAGACTTTAAGGGATATGTCGGAACTAAACAGTAAGGGCGGAGTAGACAGTGTATTGGATTAGACAGGCCCCTTTGGACGAGTTACCTTGGATTATACTGTTATATAAGACATATTCTTTTCCAAAAATCTTATTTGTTACACATGTACAGATCTAAGTTTGTAAACAGTTCAGAATGATAATGGAAAAAAAATTATCATGGTGGATAAAATTTCTGTGTCTACCCAATTATACAGTACTAATCATCCCAATCATTTCATGAAATAATAGATTCAGCCACAAAAAAGAATGTTGCAGACTTAATGATATTTGGGAAACAAAAAAGTTTTAATCAAAATGCATTATCTCCCTTTGTACATGACTGACAATGAGTTATTTCCCTTGATAGTTTGCCAGATAAAAATTCCTCCATTGTGTTTAGCTACAAAGCCATGTTGGCCAATTAAGAGAGTAATTTATATAATTAGTGGTATTTTTTAGCATTTTTAATTTATTTTTTCTCTCTTTTATTTGCTCCCATTATCTCCCTGTGAAGTTTTAGAACTTGATCTCTGTATGGTAGATGAGGGCCTATATTAGTTGTGTGAGGGTGAATTGGTGTAGTATAGTATTTGGAAAGCTCCCAACGGTTGTGTAATCCTCGTAAAGGGGTCGCTGATCTGTACCACATCCCCGGGGAAACAATAATAACACAATCTCACGATCTTCTCCAGAAAACACATACACGCTTCATCATTTCATACGAATGATGCAGATTTGATGTAATGAAGACAGTTTTTTTCCAGAAACAAATGTACAGATCCTCTATTGATTTTGGAATCAGCATTAAGAAGACTAGAGCGAAATATGCTTTCATGTTTGAAAGAATTTCAAGTAGTTTTTTACCCCGTACAAACTATGGATTATTTACGCAGCTTTAGGAACATGTCTGGCATCTGTCAGCAGTATCTGCTGGGGAACATAGGGATCAAAGTCTCTGGCAAAATGTTACGCCATTAGTCACCTCATCTAGGGCGTCTTATCTTTTTCTAATTTTTTTTTGCTTTTCTTTTACGAGAGTAATGCATAAAGAAATGTTTGTTAACACAGCATGCTTGACAATTTCCATAGCTTCTCAGAAGACAGAGACGAGACAATTCAATTTTTTTTCAGGACATTTTATACTTTGTTTCTGATGTCATGCTTTTACTGATGTGCCCTTTGTGTGACGGTATCCGAATAATGACAAAACATGCGAAAGCTGATGAAAACTAAAGCATGTCGTCCTTCATATAATGAAGAATATAATATTGAAATTTTCTTGATGTTTATAGTGTGTGGAGGCCATAGAGGCGTTGATAAGCCTCGAGTTGTTGGCATATTATATAACTATTAACTAACAAAAGAATTCCTGCGTGAAGTTAAGACGCATCGAAATGTGTGCGATGGCACCAGGGTAGCCTCGTGATACCCTCTCACTGACAACAGTACATATCTACACCAACTATGTAAACAATTATTGTCAATTTCTCCGACCTATCTTGCGATAACAACTCCAGCTGACAGCTAAATATATCTGACAAAACAAAACATCTGTCCCACAATTATCTTAACACCAAAAACGTTTTCTGTCCCGTAATCGAAATACCTCCCCCAACATACAAACATGCCTGGTGTGTTAGCATATGTAGTTCATATATCTACGAGCAGGGGATCTTCAATCCCTTGTTAGCTACTTAAACTCTGTTCAGACATATGGAGCTTCACCCCGTCAAAACAAGCTAGGTTTCAGAAAAAACCTAGATATCTGGAAATAAACACATGTATTTATGCTTTAGTGTTGGAGAAAACTCTGTACTTACGTAACCAATTTCAATTTGTAGATTAGTTAAGGGTTTAAAAATTTTTCTAAACTAACAAAGAATGCATGGGGCTAAATAACATTGAAGAGCTGTTTGCCAAGTTTTTATTCCAACCATTTTAGCTATTCATATTCTTTGAACTTGCTACAATAAGAGTTTCAAAATTTATATTAAAATCATAGTTATCCTTTTAATGCCTTTAAATCAATATATGTATATGAAATTCTTTTATCACATCACAAAATTATTTAAGGCTTCAAAAGTCCTAATCTGTGATTAACAATGAAATTGGTCATAGTATACATCATGCTTATTGATATATCATGTTTTATTTATAATGACGGATTATTTAGTTACCTTGACCTTGCCGTTTCTTATCACGTAAACCTATAGCTAGTACATTTATCCTCTATTTTTACATATAGATAGAAAATTAATGTAAATATGCATTAAACTGCAGTAAACTACACAATCATTAGATAAAAACAACAGATATGTGGAATGTTAACAGAACTGCGTCCAATGTCATTGTCCATCATTGTGTACTTTTGACCCCCTTTCATCTCCTCCTCCTCCCAGGATCAGCAACAGGGATGACCCTGGTAACCATAGCAACTGACCTTGAGGCGGTTAGGAGATAAGTGGTCGAAATACCAGATACATTGACCATGCAGGCCCATATGGACAGATGTACAGAATTGTTTTTTTGATGACAGATAACATTGTGTATGGATAATGTCCAGGGACAATGAACGGTGGACAAACAGAGAACTCGACAGTACCACAACAAAATATCACCCGCAGGCTTCCCGGGGCAACAACCTCACTGTGACCTTCATAAATGAAATGCAATTACCAGACTTAAGTCAATTATTTGTTTTCCCCGCAATATTTCATTGATTCTACTGTGGTCACACAGTTAAGGACCGTTACGAATGTTAACCATGCAACCCCAGTATTCCATGGCAAAACAGACTTGACCCTCCAAAGTTGGTACAAACATGTCTATTAACCTTCAAGATTCTTAAAGCACACTGACAAATACATATAAGTACTGAGTTTACTAAAACCAGAAATATTTTCTCTCTCGAAAAATGAATTCTGATTCCTTTCTTTAGCATATTACAGCTTGTTTTCCAATCCCTTTGTAATTATATGTATCAATTAACATACTTGAATTTTTGAATAAATACTGTTTGAACTTAACATAAAAGGTAACTCACCACTCTTTATGATTACATATATCGTCAAAATATTAAACGTTCTCATCCGAATAGAAAGCACGAAATTTGACAACTGAAACAAAGGGTAGATCTACCTGTACTCTTACCTCGAGCCGATACTTCAGACCGGAGCACCCAGACGGTCATTATTGTCTTTGTAGGTAATTTATTACCTGGAGATTTTACAGGTGGGTATACCTTTAGTGATGAATATACATGTACCACCACAGGTATGTCTGCACACACAAACACCACACGTGCAGGTGTGCATAGGTAATTTAACGACTTTTCTACAACAGGTAATTGACTGACTGTTGTCTGTAAGTACCACTTGTCCCGAACTCTTCAAAGATAACACTGGACCTTCTGGTGCAAGAAACTAGAGTCAGCTAGGTGATCCTGACCTGTCTCCCAGGCAAAATAATTCTCTCATATCCATTGACCCAAAAGTTGCGAAACTCTGGATTTAAAATGTCTACCTACATCTCAAAATATTACAGGTATAGACCGTTCTACCTGTACAGGTAGGTAGTGATTAAAGCCCAGACATTTTGTCAAAATTGCAACAACTAGGTCATCTGGGGTTATCTCTAATAACTTTCAACATACATGCACCTGTGTTCAATAGATTTTCAGTGGGACAGGAAATGCCTCCGGCAGTAAAAATCAGGTTACACCAGTCGATGCACCTTAACTATAGCTGTCAAGTTTCAAAATGTAATTATTTTTACCCTAGGCCTTCAATCTTCAGGCCGTTAATCCTGGTTTCCAACTTTTTAACAGGGAAAGCAAAACAAATTTTAAAGGTCAAGGTCACCAAAATGAGAAAGATAATGATCACCTGGAGAACCATCTATATAGGAACGAGACTATAATTATAAGTATATAAGTACAAATAACTGTCTGTCAAATGAGGACAAAGGGATATGTCCTTGACCTGCCATTGTTTAGAAACTGGTATAACGATATGTACATACAGAGTAGTGATGAATCCATTGGATTCTTGATGTACATGTATCATTAAAGTTATATTCAATTTCAAAATATTCCAATATATCATAAACCACTGTATGCACATAATTTCAGCTGAAGGATACAGTATAAATCTTAATTATGATGCACAGAGCTAATTAAGAAGCCTTAGGGGTGCTGTATAATTGAACTTAATTATGGAATGAATAATTCATTTCTTACCTTTATATATATGCATGTACTGATGTAATAGAATCACTTGAAACCTTCATGAAACCTGCCTATATATATGTATACTCCAACATTATACAGGCAATATAGTTCTATAGCTATAACCATCCCACACATCAAACTGCTTTATAAGTAAAACCACCTACCTATATATTACAGTTGGACACAAGATTTTTAAACCGAAGTTTAAACAAAGACCAAACAACTAAATTATTTACACCTATAAATTCAATGAAGCAATATCAGTAATAAAAAATCGCAACGGTCTACGGAACAGAGGGAACACTTAGACGACTTTATTTCCCGTCGACCTGTTTGACCTGAAAACCATAGTTTGCGTGAAATCAACCACTGCATGTTGTATAAGGCTTAAATCAGCTGACTAAACTTTCAAACTGAAAACTTAAAAAATTTTGTCTGGCGTGAACAATGCTTTTAGTCAGTGCGATATCAGTCCCTGTGTTTATTGTACACATCAAAACTTAACACACTGGAACAATCTATAGCATGGAAAGACCATATAAAACTGTTATCCTGTCGTCTGCTCAGGGGGAAATGAACTGCGATGAAATTAAATGTCACAGGGCTTGCCAATTTACAATGATATATAAGTATATATCATAAGGCAGTAAATATAAGCAGAGAGTCTAACTGGATGTAATGGCCGATTATATAGAATGGATGGTTTCCTGTTTGTTGTCTGGCTTTAAAACCCGTTTATACCGGAAAAACCTTCTGAATTTACCGAATGCAATAAAAGTTCACACATTTTAATGTAGAGTGAGACCTTATAATGTTTTGTTTGAATGGCTGTTTACGATTTAAGCAGATAATTCATTTAATTTAAACATTCATTCATTTCTGTCAAAAAATCTGATAAAACATTTATGGTATGAACACAAAATCAGACAAACTTGTGTCTAATTTATGACCATGCAAAAACAATTTTTTTTTTGGGGGGGGGGGGGGGGGGGGGGACGCACACACAAAACCTCTGAAATTCATTACTTTAGATTGTACATTGAGGACCAAAATGGTTTTGGAAACAAAATGCCAGTATCACATTTTGTATCAAGGATGTCGTTTGACAATACACATTGTGATATCTGTAGAGTTCTATTGTCATAATAAAGCCATTTTCTCACATTTTCCTACCCTCTAGGCCTAGATCTAGAGCCAATGATCACGCAGTGGACACCCCTTCACACGAATAACATTCACACCTGCTACAGGTGTACAGCACCAGGTCACATAAGTAGAGGTCGACTGCTGTTGGATGAAAACCTCCCACCTAACCCCTCCATCAGTTCTAGTACATGATGTCCCATGAATCTTTAAGTCTCAGATCTTACAAAATTCACATAACAATGTCAGTTACTGTAACCGCTGAGAGCATATATATATACATGTGCTCTAAAATACAGTATGAAATCTGATATACCATGCAATCTATTTCTGCCGGAGAACTGCACCCAAATCACTTGCATTATTTACAATAAAGAGTCTATTAGGTATTGATTTTACGAAATTTGCAAATCAAATTGACATTAAGTTCACAAATTTATTCCTAAAGTGAGGTGGTCTGGAATGCATGCAGTCCTTTCTATAAATGGATCTACTGTAAATATTTAGCGAGGTTGTTTTTATGTACATGTCTAGTTTTTACTTAACATGATTTCTGCAATGATTTTTAGGAACACAATTTTCTATGAACTATCTTTACCAGGTCTGCTTTGAATTTGGTTGCTGCAGCCTTTTTTTCTGTGGTTTCAAACTTTCCTGACGATGATGGCTCATATTCATGAAACCATTCTCATGCTCAAGCCTGGATGTTGTGCTCAAACCAACTTTGTTGTAACTCGCTTTGATCATGTCAACCATAGAAGCGATAAAACAGTCAAATTTACGTAAATACTGAGAACAGTTTGTAACGACTTTCATCTTTTGCCAAATAACTGACACGATAAAGCATTTTCATTAATTTACAAGAACTAATGACAAGAATTTCAGCTTGAGAACAAAACATGCTTGAGCATGAAAACAATTTCATAAAAGCAGGGCCAAGGTTTCCGAGAATTCAAATTCCCCCCTCTGTTTTGTTATATAAGGCTGGGTACCTGAGAGGAAGTGTTGAGAGTCGGGGCCGAAGTCCCGTAGAACTTCCTGTAGGTCTCTAAGGTGATCCTCTACCCCTACCTGTAATCCCCCCCCCCTAGTTTTGGGACATGTTATAAGGCTGGGTACCTGATAGGAAGTGTTGAGAGTCGGGGCCGAAGTCCCGTAGAGCTTCCTGTAGGTCTCTAAGGCGATCCTCCACGGCTATCTGTAGTTCCTGCCACCGAGTGTTATAGTCTTCCAGTCTGTGGACGTTGACGTGGTTGAGTATTACTTTGAGGTTTTGGAGTTCATTGGCATGTTCGTTAACACTGTCCACTTGGCCTTGTATAGGTGCGTAGGTCTTCTGATATGCCTGTATGCAGCAAAACTTACGTGAATAGATGTGATTTTTTTTTTATTTTTCAATTATTCAATTAATGCAAAAAAAATAACATTTTTCTCCATTTCGTTCAACTCATTCACCCCTGCAAACACATTTGAACCTTTCCATTTCAAAAAGGTTGGAACAGCTCATTATGTAATTTAAGGGGTGGATGAATTATTCATCAGAACACACAATACAGTGTTTGTTTTGAAATTTTCCGTTTGGTTTTAAAGATGATTAAACAAATATTATCATCATCTATACATTCATTTTCTATCTTACCCAAGTTAAAGCTCGTTCTTGAGAAATATATAACCTCATATTAAACATAATTGGTAAGAAAGTTCCATCAAAGTTATGCCCCTACTTCCATGTTGTAAAACTGTGAGCTAAGGCAACATATGATATGATAACATGATCCTACTTTTATATTTTCTATTTCTGCAGGAAGATTTTCTATAATCATGTCGGCTATTGGTGGCCATTTTGTTTTTTCTTGTTCTGCTTCCCTGAGTCTACTATTAAGATTTTCTAATCCGTCTTGTAGCACAACCATTTTCTGTAAAGGAAATAAACAAACTTTTATAAGCATACCAATTTCTGTATATCTGAAATTGAATTACCGTATTCACCGTTATTAGCATCCAGGGTGTCTAAATTTTTGGTCCCAGAGGGGGCGCTTAACAGGGTAACAAAAGTAAAATACGGACGAAAAATGTCGTTTTTATAAAGTAAATAAGTAAGATGTAATATGACAAGAATTGGTAGTACATATGTGACGCTATTGTTATTCATTTTGGATAATTTGTACACAAATAACCAATATTTGTATAAAAGTGGTGCTTATATAATTGTATACTTCCATAGCATGGGGGAGGGGCACTAATTACAGCAAATACAGTATTTACTTTTATTTTAAATAATTTCAACCACTTTAGCATCATATACAATATTTTTGACCAGTATTGTAGTAATATTGTTATCTATGAATTCATTTTCTATCTTGATCAAGTGGCTTGTTCTCGATAAAATGATACCTTTATGTAAAACATAATTTGTCTGAAAACTCCAATTAGAGTTATGTCCCCTACCTCTGTGACTTCCTCTATCCTGGCCTGCCACTCATTACATCCTTGGTTAATTTCCACCCATTTCCTGTTGAGCAGTCTCACTTGACGACGGATTTTCTTTATTAAATGGCGAGCCTCTTTCTCGGGTGATGTTTCTGTAGGCGGTGCTTCCTCTGAAAACAGGAAGTCAATTATGAGTTATCGTCATGCCCGCCATTAGCGACATCTGGACTATGTTTAAAAGATGAGTGTTTTCTATCATTTAGGATTAATTGATAACACAGAGGATGTTACCAGATGTTAACAAGTGAAACAAATCATCACTTGACCTAGTTACAGAGGCATTTTACTAGAGGTGTTTTCCATTATTTATAAAATTTAACCCAATTTCTACCATTGTTTTTAGATACGTTGAACAATATTCGTTACTTTTTGTTAATGAAAATAAATTTCTCTGCAGATTTTTGATATTTGCATATGAATTAAAAAAAAAGAAATCATACTTTAATGCAAGAATCTTTTTTTTATCTTATTATTTTTCCTAAAGTTCCAATAAAATAAAGGATCTCAAAAGCATCTCATTGCATCAGCAATACATTAAGGCAAGCTTTTTGCGTTCCCGTCTCGCGAGATTAAAAGAATCTTTTAACCCCTTGGGGGTGAGACAGGGGAATCTCAACCCGCGGGGTAAGACTTTTAAGTTGCCAAACACCAGGTTTGCCGAGTGTTTGGCAGCTTAAGAATCTTACCCGAGGGTTGAGATCTCCTTTCTCACTTCCAAGGAGGTGAATGCTGATTTTCCTCTTACCCTGTTAAACCTCACGCATATCTAATATTGATGTTACATCAAAGCAAGAATAAGATGATGTGATGCGATTGACGTGTGGACGTGATGTCATTGTAATGTTGCCGTGACGTCATTGTATTGTGGCCGTGACGTCATTGTAATGTTGCCGTGACGTCATTGTATTGTGGCCGTGACGTCATTGTATTGTGGCCGTGACGTCATTGTATTATGGCCATGACGTCATTGTATTGTGACCGTGACGTCATTGTAATGTTGCCGTGACGTCATTGTATTGTGGCCGTGACGTCATTGTATTGTGACCGTGACGTCATTGTATTGTGGCCGTGACGTCATTGTATTGTGGCCGTGACGTCATTGTATTGTGACCGTGACGTCATTGTAATGTTGCCGTGACGCCATTATATTGTGGCCGTGACGTCATTGTATTGTGACCGTGATATCATTGTATTGTGGCCGTGACATCATTGTATTGTGGTCGTGACATCATTGTATTGTGGCCGTGACGTCATTGTAATGTTGCAGTGACGTCATTGTAATGTTGCAGCGACGTTATTGTAATGTTGCTGTGACATCATTGTATTGTGGCCGTGACGTCATTGTAATGTGGCCGTGACGTCATTGTAATGTTACAGTGATGTCATTGTAATGTTGCAGCGACGTTATTGTATTGTGGCCATGACGTCATTGTATTGTGGTCGTGACATCATTGCATTGTGGCTGTGACATCATTGTAATGTTGCAGTGACGTCATTGTATTGTGGCCGTGACGTCATTGTATTGTGGCCGTGAAGTCATTTTATTGTGGCTGTGACGTCATTGTATTGTGGCTGTAACATCATTTTATTGTGGCCGTGGCGTCATTGTATTATTGCTACGACGTCATAATTGTTGAGAGCTTGTCTCAACCTAGGGGGAGACAAGGAAATCTCACACCAGTAAAAGTGTGGATATCCCTGTCCAGGGTAAGAGATAAAAGGACAAAGTACCATGTTCTCTACTCTCCCCACTGTCTGTACTGAGGATATCCCTGTCCAGGGTAAGAGATAAAAGGACAAAGTACCATGTTCGCTATTCTCCCCACTGTCCGTACTGAGGATATCCCTGTACAGGGTAAGAGATAAAAGGACAACGTACCATGTTCGCTACTCTCCCCACTGTCTGTACTGAGGACATCCCTGTCCAGGGTAAGAGATAAAAGGACAACGTACCATGTTCGCTACTCTCCCCACTGTCTGTACTGAGGACATCCCTGTCCAGGGTAAGAGATAAAAGGACAACGTACCATGTTCGCTACTCTCCCCACTGTCTGTACTGAGGACATCCCTGTCCAGGGTAAGAGATAAAAGGACAACGTACCATGTTCGCTACTCTCCCCACTGTCTGTACTAAGGCGTTTATCCTCTCCCTCCTCTCTCAGGTAGTGACGTCCCGCCTCTAGACTCTGCTCTATGATTGGTCGCTTCGTGTCCAACTGTCGTCGCAATCTCTGATGATGAAATGGAGAGCAAGAGCATTATTACTGTGCAGACAACTAAAATGTAATGCATGGCTTCAGTTATAGACAAAATGGTTTCCAATATCTATGAAGTCTGTTAGGGATACTGATATTTAACAGATAAGATTCCCTTGGTGTAAAACAAAAGTGTAGTTTGTCATCAATAATGAAAAAGATGTTACAATCAATAATTACCTCCCCTGAATATGATTTTGTAAAACCGTACATATCTGTAATGCTTTACTCAGCTATCAACTTATACATAGACTTAAGGATATATGCTACCTTAATGTGATATAAATCTCTTTTACATAAGAAATTCACATTCATGAACAAAAATGGAAAATTGTTATTTTATTCAATTAAAAATGCCAATTCGGTCTTAACTAATAACAAGATGTCACTTTGAAAAGTACACAAACACTTATTTATAAAGGAGATAACTCTAATCATCGGCTAAGCACATTATCTAGCATTTGTTTTTAAACTATAAAACATCTTTTAATCACACATCCAATATTTTAAACTGCTGCAACTTCTCAAAGTTTTTTGAATAAGTGGTTTATGTTGTAACATACCCTGTTTTCCTCGCTTTGATTTTGGAGAGTTAAAAGGTCCCCTCCAATTGGTCGTTGTTTGTGAAGTTCTTGCTGTTTGGTCAGTAGCCAGCCAATCAGATCCT
The DNA here is from genome assembly GCA_947623455.1 of Mimachlamys varia. Lineage (NCBI taxonomy): Eukaryota > Metazoa > Mollusca > Bivalvia > Pectinida > Pectinidae > Mimachlamys > Mimachlamys varia. The sequence continues at coordinate 14,168,205 of OX392531.1, read as the reverse complement.
GGAGTGTGTTTACTAGGTGAAGCCATTGTTCTGCGTTACTTTCGAGTCTACCCCTGAAATGATATCAAGAAAAATTATTAAATTTCATCAACTTAATTATTTGTCGTCCTTCTTTTTCTTAGGACATAGATACAGTTTATGCATAATGTGATGATGATGATGATGATGATGATGATGATGATGATGATGATGATTGTTTCAAAAACAATCGGAAACACAGAAATAATCTACCAAAAACAGTAAACATTCCTATAAAACAATAAACAATCTGTTAAAAAAAAACAGAAAAATAAAGCACAAACAAAAAAATTCAGCTAAAAACGTAGACGAAACGGCAGTTCTTCTTCTATAAAGAATGTGGCTTCACTCACATAATACAATGCTTTCTGTGAAATTGTTTTTTTTGCATTCTGACCAAATCAGATCAATACAGCTGGACCACCAGACCTTTGAGCCTACAGATGTCCCAGGGCCCCTCGTTAACCCCCACAGGGCCCCATAGTGGACGTCAATATCACACCATCTCACCTGATTACCCATGTTTATTTCTACGATTCAGCAACCTAGATTTTTGTAAGACTGACCAGTGCACTCGTTTCTTCTTGCGTCTCCGGCCCGAGTCGGTGTGGCCGTTGGACACTATTGATCTGACCGCCCATTCCCTGCGGTGGCCGACAAGTGCAATAAAGTGGACGGTGCCAGGTCGCGGGATAAACCCGTTGTTTCTTCCCACCAGAGCAACGTATCGCATTTTGAATGACAGCGGCAGTCACACAATGCAATCTGTTGATTGTTCCTGCGTAATGGCAGTCATACCCAGTAATATCTCCGACAGGGCAAGATAAGGTTTCACTATATCAAACAAATTCAACCACTTGCACCACAGATTGAAAAACGAAAATTTTCATTGAAACTCCAGTAAGATTAATCCTGTTATTTGAAACAAGATATTTACGTAATCCTCTTCGAACTTCCTTAAGCAGATAGATGATTATCTAATCAATTAATCCACAAGTTGGAAGAAGATCCGACAAACGAAAAACGATCAACTTGATAATTATATCCCTGTGATACAAATCTCCAGTCACCTTTGAACACTATGTATAGAAAATCCGTTTGAAATCGCTGACAAATGTTGTTACATCAGGTGGACAAGATAAATAACAAACGTCCTGTACCAACAGCCTAAACACTCTGTAATCCTTGCCGAACACAATTTCTGACTCCTTAATGACGACACCTCCAGGTTTGCGCATGACACTGCAAGATCGTCACCATCTAAAGGACACCTTGACGATTACATGACCATCAAACAATTTGGCAGGTATAAGTTGTGAATGTACATACATTTATATATGATTCATGCCCTATTGCTTATATTCACAATATGTAAATTAGGGCCGATTTGAGCAGTCGGTCTGACGACAGTACTATCTGGAGTGTTCCCATTAATTATGTACACACATTAGAGGGGCGAACTTAGTGAAGTCTTAATGTGGGAGAAACAAAACCCAGATTAATACACATCCGTGATAACATCCAAGTTCAGGTCACTACTATCTGGCCTGGGCCCGGAGTCTGACCCCTCTCCATACAATGTAATTAGCCCCTATCTTAATAACTAGGGTGTTCCCTAATAAGCCCTAAATTAATGCCGCATTTGGAGCCGAATTGACATCAATGGAATATGACCTGCTCAAAAGGAAATTGAAAAGAGAATCTTAAATTCTCTGCCCCAGCCCTCCCATACTTTTCCTGTTAAAACTGCACTAAATGAATGTGCAGAAAGAAATCTGTACTCTTTAACATATTTCTGTTAACGCTTTTGCCTCAGGTGTATTTTAAATTTCAGCTGATATTTGTATGACTTTATCTGCCAGATTAAATCATTTCAATCAAGCCTTGCAAGTTTATTAAATTGTATACGTCATATTTCCTTCTGAGCCGTCAACGCTGTGATTGATTGGTCAATGTTAAGCTCCTCAGTGACAAGGACACATTTGTAAGCGATCAGACTTTTATATTATTTTTATTTTATTGAATGGTTCCTTTCAGCTCAGTAAAAATTCACTCTCACATACGTTTAAATTTACTTAAACTTTGATGTGCATGATTACTTATCAATAAATAAATTACCCAAGTATATATATATATAAAGAAATACTGTAATTATCCTATTTTTAACAAGGTACCTTACACAACATATACCACAAGTGTATTGTGGTATACATGTATATTGTATTTATACTAATAAAACACTTGACGCATGCAATCCTACATAACACTTGTGTACAATATTGAAGCCAGGAAAGTATTGCATATATATATATAGACACATTACAGTTATAGAATCTTTACAAACTATTTGTGTATCATACTTTTCCGAACAAAACAAGAATTACTGTAGCAAACACATGAGCAAATTAAAAATTGTTTTATTTTCCTTGACATTCTAGGAGAAAATGAAATCTGGATCAATCATCCACAACATGGAGCTGTGACAAAGGGTTGTAAAAATCACGATGCTATTTCCAAATCAGAACATGCAATGCGTTTGAATTAATTATATACGACAAACAATGCACTTTTCCTTCCTGATGGATAACCACATTCAAATTTCCCGATTTTTGTGTATTGATTTGAGGCAGCTTTATTTAAATGAATATGCGTTATATCTGATTAAGCTATACATTATAAATGTTGTTAGTTGATACACACGGAAGACAAATACGGCAGGTGGAAGGCACGACAAATCGATATATAATCAAAATAAAACGATGAAAATATTCATCATCACGTACATGGATAATACGAAACACATGCAATCCTTATAAATTCTATGCATAGTGTATGAGTTTAAAATTAAGATTCTTTAAAGATGCAGATTGTGAATTCCATACGAATGAACATCTTGTACTTGTTGTAACCAACAAGTAAAGACATAGACTTATACCCCAATTCCCCCAGGAACAACGTGGTCATTTTGATCTTGCAAATTGACATTTATTTGGAAAACTTACTGAAGAAAGGCAACCCCCCAAACCCCCCTGGCTCCTTTTTCTTAAATTTCAATATCCTTTTGTAATGGATAGAGAAAATTATTTATGAAAAATACAAAGAAAATGGTTTGAATCTGGAGCTATCCTAAAAGGACAAACACACCCTGCATAACCTAATTTTCATATCGCAATTTTATTTCCAAATATTATTCGGAATTTTATTTCAGGAAATAGAGGTTAAAACAACGTATCTGTACTTCCAACACAATGTGAGTTAGATATAACTATAGCTACCTTTATCTGTACTTCCAACACAACGTGAGTTAGATATAACTATAGCTACCTTTATCTGTACTTCCAACACAATGTGAGTTAGATATAACTATAGCTACCTTATTTCCATCGACTTAGTCATCAGGTTGATCCAGCGCTGGTTCATCTCCTCCAGACGCCGGTGCAGTTTCTGTGCGTCGGTCGCCACCATGTTGCGGGCCAGTTGATTCCCAGCCGAGTTTAGAGAGTCGTACGTACTCTTGTTGGCATCAACTTCTGCCTGGAGATCCTGTAACAACGCAAACACATCGCAATATTACTCACAGCAAACTATCGCATTTCTTTATAACCTTTAATATATTTCACTTGATGTTTTTTTTTTCTATCAAACAGCCAATTTTGCATGATTGCCTTTTCTGTAAGACAAAACAATTCAATATCAGTCTAAAATCATTATCTAACGTCTACATCTTGAGACATTTCAATCATCACAACGACACCTAAAAAAAAATGCTGCAATTTAACTCGTTTACCCCTGAAAACTTATTTGAACTCTTCCAATTCAAAGGTTGGAACAGTTCATTATAAAGCTCCAGGGGTGAATGAGTAAACATATATTATATGTAAGAAGAGTAAAATCAGGGAAGGTAACTCAGAATAAGCAAACCCAGGGGAAGTCACTGTATATAGGTTTTAATCCAATTTACTTTTGGAAGTAAATTACACTGAAGTTCTGACCAAATAAAGTGTGAAAGTAATGAAACACAGTTATTGATCGATAAAGCGGGGAAATAAATATCCGGCCAGTCCACACTTTAAGCTGTCATGATGGCCATAAACAGCCTCGCTCTGATGACAGCGTGTGACACAGCTGCTAGCGGCATCCCAAGATAGATCCCTGGGTGGCCACTCCAGGAGAGAGGACACACAGCCTCCGGACCACATGGACAGATAATGGATGACATAGATGGGCAGTGATTCCATTTTTCCCCCATAAAATGGTCACTACTCATCCTCCCCATAATCGATTTGTTCAGGGAGACAATAATGACCACAACAGGAATTAAATATGGGCCGCAGATTTTTTTTATTTAGCGCTTGGGATGACAGATGAATCTTTTACGACCTAATGGCAATGACCTCAACACCATAAAGTATACAAGCGATAAAGTATACAAGCCATCGGTCAATCCTTAACTCATTTACCCCATAATTTCTTAATGAACTATTCCAACCTTTGATTTGGAAGAGTTCAAATGTGTCTTCAGGGGTGAATGAGTTTAAGAACACCAATCATTAAAGAACAGTCGTAGCCCTCAATTAATAGCTGGCTATATCTCTCTAAATGTTATCAGTATTCACACAGGCAAATGTTATTGCCAAGAAAGCCGAAATCTTATCAATCCCACCAGACGGCCTGTGGATTCAGTGGGAGTATATATATTGGCATTGCTGATCTCGTGGAGGTAATAGGTGCCCAAAGTTCAATCTAATTAGGATCAACCTTCATCAGTGTGAGAAGTTACGATCTGAACCATATCAATTATTGAAATTGAAAACAAAAATTGAGCATCTTCAAGCAGAAAACTTCTGAAAAAAAATCAAATTCAATTCAATTACCTGAGAGTGTAATTAAAGCAATAAATCATTTGGATAAGTTTGGATCCTGGCCAATAGTTTCGAAGCTCCTCATATATTAACAAGACTCAGCCTTCAAACAGTCTCTCAGGGTGGGAGAACTCTTCATGAAATCAAAAACTCAAGGTATGTACACACTTTAAATGAAAGTCTCTTTTAATACAACCGAAAAGTATCTCATGTATAACTCAAGTCCTCTTTGTTCTTGTCCTACCAAAACCTGTCAAAACAATTTGAAGCCAAAAAGTTGGTGATAAAGATTACCTCAATATGTTGATGCCACTGTATTAATGGCCAAGTTGTTTATTTTCTGTAATTGTTCACAGCATTTCATGATTGATTTATCAGCTCTATACATACTGTCTAGATCTATAGACAGTGAAAAAAGCATCTAGTACACCATTAATCACTGTTAAACCAGGCATATACAAGCCTTAACACAAAACTTTATACAGGAGGTTTAAAAAGAAAGTTAATTGCGATAAAAATGATATTGCAATTATATGATTCATTCAATAGTTTTTCCAATAATTCCAAATATTTGAAATATACCATCAGATTGACAAACTCTAAAATAAATTGTTTTTAAAGCTACAAATTCGTGTGTAGGCCTAGGCCCAAATTTCATCAACATTACTAACCTATGGAAGTTCTTTTAACTTAAAAATCTCTATAAGAATTAAAGCATTTCTGAAGTTAAAGTTCCTTAACTTCCCTTTACTTCTGTAATGCTTTCCTATGGAGTTATTCAGATAATCTTATTCACACCTGAAATTTTATAATAAACTGTTCCAACTTTGATTTGGATGTACTTAAATGTGTTTTCAGGGGTGAATGAATTGAGGAAAGTTGATGAAACTAGGGCAATTAAATAGCCATTATACTCTTACATAAACGAATTACATTGTAAAAATAAATTATTGCGATTGTCTCAGAATTGAAGTTGAAAATGATTCATATGAAAGGTTGGTATGGTCTGTAATTTTCCAAAGTGTTAATGAATTTTGCTACACAGCCTAGATTCCCTTTAACTAAAACATCTTAAATGTATTCCAATGGCCCTGATTTTTTTCTATCATAGTAGATGCTAATACAGATTTTTTTTAACAATGGTGCATGTGGTTATAGCGGAATTAGTGTCTTAGGAAACAATAACAAATAGATTACATTCTATAGCAACAGAGATTTACCCCGACACCATGCAGGGTCAGGGATGGCTGAGGAAATCAGCTAAGATTCCTGGATCAGGAACAGCATATATTTAATCAGCAAATAACCCTTTGTAAAACATTCTGATCCATGCCAGCAATTACCAGGGGTAGTCCAAAGTTGTTAGTTGGAGTAAGAAAGACCCAGAAAAGCGTTACGGACACTTGAATTCTGAAGAGACCATATAATTGAGGAAAGATGGAGATTTCGTGATCTTATTAACATTAATTCAGCGACATAATTGCATCAAAATTTCAAAGCAAAAACATCTTTTTCTCTCTCGATTTTGAAGGATGTTGCTTCTATTTTGGTCAGAGGAGATTTGCATTCAGAGACAGCAGAACAATGGCTTCGTGTGTAACTTTCACCGCCTTCCCATTCTCCGGGCCTCTAATACCATGACAAAAGTCATTGTTACAGTGTGGAAACCTTCATTTGTTACAGGTAATTGTGTAGCAGCGATATTCTAATCAGATGTCATAACAGACCGGCAAACAAGAAAGGCAAATGACCTGGGACATTCTATCTTAGGAACACTGTGACACGTTCATTTGTAGCAGCATCCGATACATCCTATGTTGCCACCGATACGGGCAAATATCAATACCGTCGCGTGCACAACTGGGTAAAACAATTTCACATGATTCTTCCTTATAATACCCTAACCATCAATTGCTATACAGTTAAAGTAAAAGAACCACAGCCAGTATGGCTGATGACTTCCAAGTATCAGAAGGGTGCACAAGTCGTCGTTGACTTCAAAATGGAGAATGAATTTTCCTTTTAAGATATCTTAATGCCTTTTGGGGCACCATCATTTCTGATTAGAGACAAGTTGACAAATTCTCGAGAAGTCACGGAATCAATGTGAAGTACGATCCGTCATTGTATTTATTAATGGCTTATGTAATGAGAAATCTCCCTTTCCATTCCTTCTTTAAATGACAAATTTTAATTCCGAATAATTCTAATAATAGTTCTGTTTCAGATACTGACACATTTTAAAGTGGCTCTTGACATCTTAAAAGTGCATTTCCAATCATTGAATTGATGAATGACTTACATGACAAGTTCATCCGTTTTTCACATTATCCATTTTCTAATAATTCCAAATTTCTCACGTATTATTGAAGCATAATGATATTCTTTTACAAGTACTTCTGAAAAGTAAAACATTACACATCCCTATGATTAAGAAGTTAACCAAGCCTTTTATATCTATAAACATCAGTTCCATCATCAAAGAGATGTAAAATGTCTTAAGTCTATACAAGAACAAATGTCATGACATTTTACGATTCATCTTAGATTCAAATCACACTAAAACAGCTAATTGACCCTTTCTGTCATCACCACATCTAGAAGAACACTTTTATGACAGAGAGGAAAAGGCCAACAACCTTTTAATATACTTCATAGGATAAAATGGGATGGCCAAGTATATTCCGTTTTTATTTTCATTCAACAATCAAGGAAAGGAAATAATTCATCTTGATAAGCTATATCATGATCAGTTTCTAAATGGCAACCAAATGAAAAACAATTGATTTTCTGACAGCAACAAACATTTTTAGTGATTGCTCACTCCTCGATTAAATGAAATTGAAATGATAAAATCAGAATTTATCATGAAACTGCCATTTCCCAACTTGTCAGACATGATTTCATCTTCATCAACATCTATTATGACAGGTGCAATGAAATCTCAATTGGTCAATGACTTTTGAGCTATTATGACTTTGATAGGAACAAAGAATGACCCCCCACACACATAAGGATATTGAACAGGTTATATGACAGGTGCGGAAACACATCTCGATCCAAGGGTCAATGACTTTCTGGCTGCTTTAACTTAACTCATTCACCCCTGAAATTTCATAATGAACTATTCCAACGTTTGAAATGGAAGAGTTCAAATGTGTCTTCAGGGGTGAATAAGTTGAAAGAATCAGAACTGACCTCTCGACAAATACAAATTATGATATGACAGAAGAGTTAGGATTCATATATAAACTGGTCAATCACTTCTGGGCTACTGATAATTCAAATCAGGAGTAAAAAAACAAAAAACAAAACTACAAAACCATACTGAGAACAGAATCTGTTTTGACAGATCTAGATCACATCTCATTGGTCAATAACTCACGGCTAAGGACAAATTAAGAAGTAAAGCGGAACTGACCTACAACTTTGTACATCCGCTCCTACGACATATTGAATAGCATCTATTACAGCAAATAGGAATCCAATTCTAATTGGTCCATATGGTTTGATACATAAATTACCAATCTACTCTGACCAAAATAAATCAACCTTTCATCCCACAGTATCTGTTGTACGGTATAGACAATAGCCAAATCAGTATCGGTCATAACCAATATTCATGACAGACTTAAAATGACCAACCGAGATCAAATTAATCTCATGTCTTTTTTCGTATTCATTACATCTAGAACAGCCAGGGTTATATCGGAATAACAAAACGATGGGATTGATATTCACGATGGTATTTTTCTACCCATTTGCTGTAATTCGCAGCTGCTCTGTTTATAAAGCCGAATAAATGGAACCATATTTGGATCACTTTTATTTAGATCATATACCATATTTATTATCACAAAGCACATTTTTTTTTGAAATTACGTCTGCCATCCTATTTTCTTGGAAGAATACAAAGAGCTCCAATCTACTAAACACATGATGAGCAGGACTGCTTTCCTAGCGAAAAATCTAGCTCCGCAGTATTTGCTAATTTCACATACCCATGTTTTTAGTTGACAAAAAGTCTTTTAAGTAATGACTATTGATCGTTAAACAAGAACATGTGTCTCGGAATTTGGTGCCAAGATTTCTTCAATAGATTTTAAGTGGATATATTTAGACAATGATTAACAAAACCTTTAGTTGCTTCTCCTTAAAAAAATTGTTAAATGCTATCGTATTCTTCTGTGGTGCCAATTTGATTTGACAAATTATTTTGATATCTCCAACATAATAGGTCTTTTTTAAGGTAAAGGTAATCTAGACTTTATTTCGGGAAGATTAAAATTTAACTCAAGTGGGTGAATTACACACGGATGAAAACGGTATCCCATCTTCTCAACGAAAATAAACAAAATTCCAAACCTTTGTTACTTTTCCCCCTTTGAAAAATAAGAAGGCAAACCAAATCTGGGGACGAAACAACAAGTTCTTGGAGTATTTGTGTGAGTTTAAGCTTTGTGTGAGTTTAAGCTTTAGTTAAGTACTATCCTGTCGCTTTCATTTGGCTGCCAAAGCTGATTTGTCTGGCGTTTCAATGGCCACATCTGGGTACCTTTATCACTGATAATCAAGTGTATTTTATTGTTACTGTAATCAAGCGAACACTTTGTGCCACCAAAGAGTAAACGTTGATGCGTAAAGCCGCACAGCACCCTAATGTGTTGTCTCAACATGGCCATGGGATTAAACAGTCGTAGCGATGACTTGTAAATTGTCGAGATCAATGACGAGGTTGTTTTTTTATTGTCGAGGTTGATTGGAAAGATGATGGAGTCTCTGATGAACTGTTGAAATGAATTGCTAGATCCTGCGATCCGACAACTTCCTACAAAACACAAGTCTGCGAAAGTGTGGCAAACACGGCTATTACATCATTCCACCGATAACTGATCAAATTTGGGACATCTTGAGAGGCAATGGACAGGACTCACAGAGACCAGACATATTCAATTTCATTATAACAGACCTCTGTGACACATAGATGTTTTAAAAACCATTCATAGTATAGTTCACTTCTCTATACAGAATTGTCTGTCTTAAGTAAGAATACCAATTACTATTGCAAGTGAAATTTATTTAGACTTTATTCAATTCATCAAGTGAATATTTCTTGCAACTCTACAAAGTTGTCTGCCCTTGTTTGTAAAGGGAAAGCAAACGATTGTAAAGTTATCTGCCCTTGTTTGTAAGGGAAACCAAACGATTGTAAAGTTGTCTGCCCTTGTTTGTAAGGGAAACCAAACGATTGTAAAGTTGTCTGCCCTTGTTTGTAAGGGAAACCAAACGATTGTTAAGTTGTCTGCCCTTGTTTGTAAAGGGAAACCAAACAATTGTAAAGTTGTCTGCCCTTGTTTGTAAGGGAAACCAAACGATTGTAAAGTTGTCTGCCCTTGTTTGTAAGGGAAACCAAACGATTGTAAAGTTGTCTGCCCTTGTTTGTAAGGGAAACCAAACGATTGTAAAGTTGTCTGCCCTTGTTTGTAAGGGAAACCAAACGATTGTAAAGTTGTCTGCCCTTGTTTGTAAGGGAAACCAAACGATTGTAAAGTTGTCTGCTCTTGTTTGTAAGGGAAACCAAACGATTGTAAAGTTGTCTGCCCTTGTTTGTAAAGGGAAACCAAACGATTGTATAGTTGTCTGCTCTTGTTTGTAAGGGAAACCAAACGATTGTAAAGTTGTCTGCCCTTGTTTGTAAGGGAAACCAAAAGATTGTAAAGTTGTCTGCCCTTGTTTGTAAGGGAAACCAAACGATTGTTAAGTTGTCTGCCCTTGTTTGTAAGGGAAACCAAACGATTGTAAAGTTGTCTGCCCTTGTTTGTAATGGGAAACCAAACAATTGTTAAGTTGTCTGCCCTTGTTTGTAAGGGAAACCAAATGATTGTAAAGTTGTCTGCCCTTGTTTGTAAAGGGAAACCAAACGATTGTAAAATTGTCTGCCCTTGTTTGTAAAGGAAACCAAACGATTGTTAAGTTGTCTGCCCTTGTTTGTAAGGGAAACCAAACGATTGTAAAGTTGTCTGCCCTTGTTTGTAAGGGAAACCAAACGATTGTAAAGTTGTCTGCCCTTGTTTGTAAGGGAAACCAAACGATTGTAAAGTTGTCTGCCCTTGTTTGTAAGGGAAACCAAACGATTGTAAAGTTGTCTGCTCTTGTTTGTAAGGGAAACCAAACGATTGTAAAGTTGTCTGCCCTTGTTTGTAAAGGGAAAGCAAACGATTGTATAGTTGTCTGCTCTTGTTTGTAAGGGAAACCAAACGATTGTAAAGTTGTCTGCCCTTGTTTGTAAGGGAAACCAAACGATTGTAAAGTTGTCTGCCCTTGTTTGTAAGGGAAACCAAACGATTGTAAAGTTGTCTGCCCTTGTTTGTAAAGGGAATCAATTATTTTCATGCAACATTAACATCAACTTACATGCAACATAAACATAGCTCGCTCACCTTTGAATATGCCATAACGAACTAATCCAATCTTTGAATTGGAAGAGTTCAAATTGTGTCTTCAGGGGTGACTGAGTTATTATCAGCTCACATGCAACATAAACTTATGTAGCTTTGGGGCATTTCATTGTCTTTAATCAGTCAAAAGAAAAGTCTGGATTTTCAGAAGTACTGCAAATGGTAAAAAGAATGCCTTAATTTTCTACATAACTGGAAGATTTGCACATGTGGGAGTTCATCCTGGCCATAAAACCTAATACCACCAAGTGTTATCTCCCCTGAATTTCTGCACTCTCCCTTTTTGAAGATTGATAAATCTTTCAAATCTTCACTTCCTTTATCTAAGACAGTCATAAAGAGTCTGAACCCAAACATGCATTAAGCCAGGGTGAAGATAAGGCCAGCACTGGAATAATTCCCTTAACCATTAAAAGACAGAGAAAAGAATGTTACAATATAGGATTTCTTCCACTCAAAGACAGACAGATGTCTAAACCCAGGATAGTTCGTTTACTTGAGGAACTTTAATTCAACATTATTTCACAAAAATTTCATGGTATGAAAAGTTATTATCTTCAGCATACTGCACCATTCAACAGTAAAGAAGATTTGATTAAGAAATGGAAACTTTATCATTTTTGTACTTCCTCATCCAGTTATCCGATTCTGACATAAGACCTTTTTCTAAATTAAGAAGTCAGATAAGTAATTTAATCAATTACTACAATTTTCTGCCAAGTTTCATAATGCAGAGCTGTTCACAACCAAAGGCCACTCGACCACTTGTTTTCATGATTCAATGACCACTGCATGGGATACTACCTGGTTAGCTAAAATCTTATCATCATCACTCCACAGGACAAGCGCTATAGTTATAAATTTTGCTGGAGTTCATCATCTTTAGACTGATTTATATCCTTGCCATACTTGTATATGGTATGCTGTGTAATATATACAGGGATTATTTATACTTTGGCCTAGACCTTCAAACACTGACATGCAATAATGTCCAAGGTGTATTCGTGCTTGACCTTTGAATAACCTTCAACTGAAATATGCCCAAGAATTATTGAAGCTGAATAGTGTTTACACTGAATAGTGGCGGTATGTGTCAAACACTATATGGACAACACTCAATAGCCCCAACCCTCTTTTTATGGTTGGGGTGAATAATAAAACGGAAATATGTTTTTTTCATACAGTTTTTCTTCAAACGGAATATTTGTTGCAAAATTCTTATTCAAAGTTCACTTTAAAAATTTTGATTTGAAGTTGTATAATATATATCTCCACTGCAAAGGGATTTGATTTTAAAACTTTAAAGGTATATCAATATAAATTTTACCCAATTTTACCAAGGAAGGAAAACAACTGACTGACATATCTTGTGGAAAACCTTCACAAAGCTGTCTTATAGAACCAAACGATGAAAAAATGAACGATAAAAAAACCAAACGATGCAGACAGAAATAAACTGAGATAAAGAGAATCAGAAATAATGAGATAAATAAGGCTTAACTCATTCACCCCTGAAAATACATTTGAAACTGTTTCAATTCAAAGATTGGAATAGTCCATTATGAATTTCGGAGTTGGATGAGTTGACACAACCTTTAGGATACAAATACAAGAGAAAGCGATAAAAATCATAGACGGCCGGCCATTCCATCTACATGCTATCATGACAGTTAAAAACACAGCTTGATTCAATTGGCAACAGCTTCCTGGCCGTTACTCTCCAAACACACATATAGATAGGCACTGCTCATGCTGCTGGAGATGTCCATGGCTGTCAACAACCAAGGATAGGGTAATGGATCTCCGTAACATATCCGATGATGTACTGCTCTACATCACTCCTCATCAATTTAGTCCAGACATAATTTGAAATATAGACCGGCCTCGTTCTTCCTGTGACACACAAAACCTTCCTATACGCATATATACCCCCACAGGATGTTGCTGTTCATTAAGCTTCAGAAATGATTTTCATGCTGATTTAATTTGAAAACGTACATGACATCATATTTAATTTTTGCATCCTTTCATGTTGGAACCTTATACATGTTTAATAGCTCAGAAAAAAACACCGTCTTCAATTTGGATTTGAGCCATCACCTTCAAGGTTTAGAGTGTGTCGAGCCAGACATGGATATCAATACATATATACATTGTGATGAAATATTCTTTAAAGGCTTGTAAATAGATGTCTCGGGTTCCAAGTTTTTTATGTGATACATTATAAGATGAAAATAGGAAGATAGAAGATATGTATACGTTTATAACTTATATTTTTGGGTTTTTTATGACATCATAACTAAGCCATTAGTATCTAGAAGTTCTGTTATTATTTTGAAATGAAATTCAATCGGCTAAAAACCCTGAAAACATTAACGTTATTGCATACATATTACTCGACACAAGTCAGAAGAAGGAGTGTTTGGAAAATAAAAAAGGAAATCATGATAAGGACTGTTTGGAGAATCGCTATCAAGAAGAACTCTTCACAGTGGAGGTTTGATTTGGTATATCTACAGCAATCAGTAAGGTGGGCGTGTATTGTTTTAAATGTGAAGATCGACCTTCCACAAACACAAAACACTTTGTAAAATTTAATTTCTTTAACGATCAATTCTGTTCCTGAGACTTCCTGTTGTATCGTTGACGTATTTTATCTTATGCGTATTTAATAACACCTTTTCCCTTCTACTAGTCATTGATCTTCCCATTGCTATTGAATTTTTAAAGCACTCTTCCTTCCCAAGAGAATTCAACCAGGAAACCATTTTAATATGTAAGCTTTAAAAACACAGCTTAAGAGACAGGAACTGCAATGAAGAAAATATCCAGTTTTTATGATAAATTTCATTGAAGCCATTGTCTGACATAAAGATTCTATAGAGAGAACCAAACAAAGCCTTACCAAAAGGACAACCTTGTCAAACAGTACACTCTTATATATATATAAAGAAAAGTTATCAATTGTCCTTGCGAAGTTAAATATAAAAAAGAACAAAAAACTAAGACTTTGCCGCAAGGCCTTTCTGCCCTCTCAGGCTTCTTCAGGCGGACTCTTAACAACAGTCACAACTCTTTGGCGGACTCTTAAACAACAGTCCGCCTGAAGAAGCCTGAGAGGGCAGAAAGGCCTTGCGGCAAAGTCTTAGTTTTTTGTTCTTTTTTAATATATATATATAAAACAACAGTCCGCCTGAAGAAGCCTGAGATTTTTCATTTTCAAGTCGAGTCTTGATTTTCAGGAATTTGAAGTGCATCCCTTGGCCATGCAAAACCTCAAATATTTTTATGGCAGGGGCATAAAAATGTCCAATTAGCTAAATTTATACATTCATGGTTATCAAAATTTTTTTAATATCAGTCAATTTTTTATTAATTTATGATTTCTGAGATGTTTTATAAAGTGAAGCACACAAACATTATCTAAATCGTATCTACAGACTAAACAGTGATTATATTACCAACACAGCCTTTATGGACATCAAATTTTATAGCGGACATAGATCATTGTCGGAGACAGGGATCACCCCCAGAGAAGTATATCTTGCCAGTATCTTCAGCTAGGGACAATTATATATCCATGTTTCCTGTGAACCTGGCTTTATGGTCTGATTTTTTTTGTTCATGTTTCACCAATAAGTACATGACAGTGGCGGGTATATCTATGTTATCTCCAGACCACAGACAGACAAGGCTCTGAGGTTTATGGCTGTTGTTATTTTACAGTATACATATTTGAAGATGCCCCATGAGGGGGAATATATGGTTACTGCTGAGATAGATCCTGATACACACATCATCCTAACACTGGGTCAAAAAGGCTATCACCTCAGATGATCCACTATACTGTCTAGAAACCCCCATCCTCCACATCCAATCTACTTCCCTACTGCCACCCCCCACATACAATTTGACATTCATCATCTTAACAAGGTACATAGTTCAGAATAATAAAATAATTCTTATTTTCATGAATCTATTTTAAAACTGGCATTTTTGAAAGATTGTTGAGTATGTAGTACCTGTTTTTCCTTGTTTTCCTAAAGAAATTCCTTCTAACAATTTTCAGTTAATATTTTTCTTTTTTCTTACTTCATTTTCTAATATCTATTACAGTTCAGAAGAACTGACAACGAAAGCTATTTCATTGTTCGTTATGATAAGCCCACCCCAGACTTTCAGTAAGATATTACATTGTATCCCACTCGTAAATATTCATGATAAAAATACCCTGAGCAATGTATTCTTCATCAATTGATACAATTGTCTATCTATACGTCCTCTAAGATTTAATTCACTCCAGATACACCTCTGTATTCCAAACCAACGTTTTTAGGCCAAAACTCTGCTGGACAAACATTATACCTATATAACAATAAATATGTTTACTTACTATTTTGTTTACAACAAAAGCATCCGAGAGATTAAATTGCCATGGAAATGTTCTTAGTCTGTCTATCATTCTGACTAGAGATAACTCTACCTAAACAAGTATTTGTAATTAGATAGTTTCTGAAACAAACAGCCAGACTACAGTGTATTGTGAGCAGTAATGGGACAAATAAACAGTGCTGGCTCTCCCATTGAGATAATACATTTAGTCTGGCAAGGAACCGTACAAATACACCAATGTACCTATTACACTCCTGGATGTACCAATACTGTACAATCAAACCCATCTCAACAAGCCACCAAACATTTAGTTTAGCTAGGAATTACAAAAGATAGTACATGTACAAACAGTTTGGCTATGAGAGTGTTTCAAGGTGTTGTCCTTATGAACCAAATCTGCAGTTTTGTGTAAAATTGTTCAAATTCCAGTTTTTATTGTATTCAAAGACACAGAAAATATGTCGGAATGTTTATTAAGGACATTTAAGGCAATGCTAAAGCACTGATATTTACAATACTTCGAGCTGCGACTTTTATTCAAATTTCTTAATTGTTATCTGAATAATTTAAAATGTAAGCACAAGTCCAAGCTCATGCCCTTCAATACAAAGAGAACATCAGATTTGAAGCACTGCCAATTAAATCATAAGCATCACAGAATGATATCCTTGTTATAACCTACCTGTAAAGATCTGAAAAAGACTACCAATAAATTAACTCTCCATTTCTGTTTCGGTGAATATTTAATATGCAAATTATGTTTTTGAAAAAATAATGCACACCTGCACTCTCACACACAAATATATCTGCTCTGGTCCTATTCTGGTCAGGGCAAAACTTTGAATGACATTGTTTCTTCAATATACACAGGACAATTGACATTTTGCCTATTCGGTCAATATCGGTCAATATTGTACAGCAATAACAGACATCAGACAGCCAGCTCCAACCTTTAATTGGCTTTTCTCTTTCCTGTTTCCGTACAACACCAAGACTGTACAGACTTTTTCTAGATGCTCTCAAACGGTCAATTTAGCTGGAAACACATTTGTATCCAAGTGACCAGCTTGTCTATGGAGGGATCCAGTGATAATATATACACCGATTAACCACCAGCTGACCCGAACCCCGGTCTGATAATTAACTTAAAAATAATGGGGTTCTCTTAATACTTTTATTGATAGAAAGGCTAGAGATTTGATTGTGTTAAAAGCTACCTCTGTGAGAAGTATAGCCCAGGAGGAAGTAGGTGGGCAACAGACCTATACGAATCTCTCTCCAAATCTCTCGCACAAAAATTACCATTATAAATGGACAATCATCAACAGTGGTCACCACAGTTCCTGTCATTCTGACGATTGCTAATTATTTTGAATTGTCAATTATTTTATAAAATTTTTGTTATTTACATTTAAAAAAAACTTTGTTATCCTTGATTACCCTTGGGAGGTAATTAGCATCAGTTTGACATTAACAAAACAACAACATCGATTTTGATATGATTGATAGTCAAATGTTTCCCCCCCCCACTTCATCACCATAATGTGTTTTCTGATTGATTTGTAATTGATTTCCATTAAAGGGAGATAACCCATTATGGTATAGAGTTACATAGAACCAGTCTATAAAATTGTTTCTACAGGGCTTTACATCAATCCAACTGTCATAAAAATAAGACTATGTCTGGGGGTGACGGAAAAACAATACTCCAATGATTTACGAAAATGACTTTTGAAGCAAAAATATATTTACTAGGTATGAGCAGTTTGATAAATGATTTATCATCTATGTATAATGGCTTACAGAAATATAGATAGAAGGAAATCTAAAACTTCAGAATCTGTAAACACTTAGCCTTGAATAATCTGGATTCTATAAAATAAATTCAATCCTAAAGGCAAAAATTCAATACTTTGAACAGTTCATTCTGAAAATATTTAGGGTGAAATTAATTAATCTGAAATCCTTTCTTTAATCCAAAAATTAAATGTGGCCGTATTAATTAAGGCAGGTGTCAAAAAGTTCATCATTTTTTGCATTAATTTTTACTAAATGCCATAATCATTTTGACATTAATGATGCAAAAATAATATGATATTAAAATAGGTCAAATACTTGTCCATCTCAAACAACAATCAGTCTATTTAAGGGCAGATAACTCTAAGACCAAAGGGCAGATAACTCTATGACCAAAGGACAGAAAACCCTATGACCAAAGGGCAGATAACTATATGACCAAAAGACAGATAACTCTATGATCAAAGGGCAAATAACTCATGTAATATTTTCTAATGTTCAAGGGAAATCTAGTGTTGGTAGTAGCTAGTTGTGTGATTTAACATAATCAGTTTAGGCCATCATGACCTTATCACATAAACAAACTTAATTGCCCATCACCACCAGGTGGTGCACCTCATTAACTAAAATCCCTGAAACAATCGATGAGTCATGCAGAGTTGATGATGCCAGCTTTTATAGATTTACATTATAAGATAGCCATATATGTTCTCTTCGTAAATCTAGCAATAAGTCTTATGTTAAAGCCTGCTTCTTCTTAGTGACGCCTGAACATAATATTTTACCTGATAAAGGTCATACCATGACAGTAGCCAATCACTACAACCTGATGTATAAGAGAAATCTGAAAACATGGCGTTTGTTTAGTGCATCAATGGTTTAGCAAAAGTTCAAGTTGTGCTTGATGTATAAAGTAGCTAAAATACAAAACCCCAACATATAGGTTCTCATTGTAAAACCTGGCTGGCTTTAACGAGGATCAGTAGTAAATGACTGCAAGGCAATCAGTTATCTTGTCTCATTCAAACTCTGTATTGCTGGATACATTATATTAAGGCCTTATTTCACTAAAGATATAAGGACGGCCTCCCGGTGTATGCGATGTGGGTGTGTATGTTGAATGTGTGTGTATTTGGGAGGCTTCGGTATGTTCGTTTAAGCAATAGTCCGGATCTTTTGCCGATTTAAAGTGCTACCACACTGAAGTATACTGCCAAAGCCACCAGCAGACCACCCAACACGATAACATTATACTGACAACGGGTCAATCAATGGTTCCACTCCCAAAATGCTGATATAAAATACCAACAGAGACAAAGCACTTGAATGATCATGAGGAATTGACAATTTGGTTAAAGTTAGTACAGACCATGTCAATAAATTTAAGCACTTGACTGTTCTTGATGAATGAACTATTTTTGTGATGTGAATATTAACTTAAAATAAACAATTTCACCAAAATATAAGCTCATGAATGCATGATCATGATGAATGGGTTTCCCACAGAAATGAATATAGAGTTAAAACACATGAGTGATCTTGATTAGGGAGACTTTGGCTGATGCCCCAGTGCTAGGGAAGGGTCTCTACCGGCTGTAACATTAGCTGGCTAGTCACATCAGACGAGATAATCTCTTGTCAAACTGTCCATTACAACCAAAGTGGTGTGAGGCTCTGACACAACTTGGCACCAATTTCACCTGTGTGTACTAGTTTACATCTACACCTCATAAAACATGCAAGGCCCACAGTCCTCAGCCATTACAAGCCCACAGTCCTCGGCCATTACAGTGTATATACCATCCAGACAGCATCGCCATCACCTTCATTGGGTCCTATTAGGACACGTCTCTGTGCTGGCAAAACCTCCACAACTAGTGGTCATCCGGGGATCCCCACCAGTGGTCACTCCTTGGGGGCAGATGAAGCCAAGCACTGGTCAATTCCCACCGCAAATAACTTACTTCTCCCTTCATTAGATTAATGACACAACGGAGGAAAAATCATTCTGGTGTATGTATAGTTGGGATAATGAGAGAACGCTTCGTAACTATGGCAATATATTTCTCACTTAATTCTGTCTGAAACATTGATCACAGATAAATAGAGCCAATTCTGCTATGATTAAGTATTGTTCATGTTTTGATGATTTGTAACGTTATAAAAATACTCAATGATTACGTATTCTTATAATAATAATAATTCGAGGTTCTTGTATACCACTTTATCACGACCTTAAAAGCCATTTCAAAGCGGTTCACAAATTATTATCCGTGGTTATAGGGCCTTAGCAACCAGCCAACATCATTCTCAACTCCCTGGGGAGCATACAACCCTACAACTCTCAACCCTTCGATCACGAGCCTGCAGGTGTCCTACCACTAGACCACCGTACCTTATACAAATCTCTTATTAACGTTGATGACAATGCAGTGAAATCTCTCAATGATCCCATAATCCTTGCAGTGAAATCTTCTAATGATTTTTTACAAACAAATTTCTCAACGACTTCAATGTGATCTACACTGAAAAAATTCCAATGACTTCAATAACCAAATCAATACAATCCCTTAATGATATACTTCATAAGATATTTCGAAATATCTTGAGTTACGAGTTCAAAGCAATACAACAAATAGAAATGTATTGGTTCTTTTATAAACGTAGTTCAACAATATGAATATTCATTAAATGGCAGTCAATCACATTGTCTGGACCAGTGTACGTACCAAAGTGTACCAAAGCACCTTACATTTGTTATAAACAGACATATAAATAATTCTCCCTATCTGTAAAAATCCTCCTCAATGAAATGCCCTCTGTGTACCCCATACATAACACTAAATAGATAGCTAGGGAATGTAAAAGATGCATGGCCATCTTACCTAGGATCCTTATCTAGAGTTCTGATTGGGATATTACCGTATTTGACCGGGAATAAGCCCCCTCCCATGAATAAGCCCCCTCCCAACTTTGGCAAAGGTTCTTGGAACAGGGTGGGAGCCTGGGAATAAGCCCCCACCCTAAATTTTGTCTTTCTCTCAATAAAAAGCATGTTACTTTCTTTTTAATTTTGTGTCTGTACATAAAATATATCAAACTGTGTGCAAAAAAAATATCTATAAGGCTAAACTTGAAATAAAACGTTGTTAAGCTGGTGTTAAGAACACCATACTTTCATGTTTGAACTGGTTGTGCATTTTGCAAACTTTTAACAAAAACGAAATATTATTCTTGTACTTGATCCATTATATGCAAGTCTGTATTGAAAAAGAAAATAAAGAAAATATATTTTATAGTGATAAAGCAAAAGTAAATTCATTTTGAAGTAGTTTGTTGCCAAGTAGTTTGTTTCAAATCTAACCTTTCTGTCAATATCAGTTCGTTAAAATTGTCATTCTGAAATTTGTATCAACCGGCTCTCTGAGAAAACAAGATGGCTGCCTTCAGATGGCCTTAGCGTTTTTTGGAAGACTTTTATCCATAAATATATGTCTCTTGCTCTTAATGCTTCCAGACTCAATGCAGATAAGTTGGTTTGTTGTTTTTGTATGATTCATGCATTGGTTTTGTGTTAATTTTACCTTGTTTACTCAAATTTCTTAAGCTATCTACTGCCTTGCAGGCCTATCACAAATCTCGTAATGGCAGTAGCCAAACGACAAGCAGTCTTATTGTCATGATATTAATTCCTTTTACACATCTGAATGTTATTATTGTATCTTAATGAATACTTATTAACTTATAAATGAAAATTCATAAAAGATGATGCTTGATAAATTGAATTATCTAAACCAATTGCTAATAGAAAATCTGTTAACAGCACCAATCAATCGGTGAATGGCATCATTTTGTAGTGACTGTTTTTAAATATTCTGAATGTAAATTGCTGTTTTAACAAAACAAACAACTAGAAATACATTACTGGTATAGTGTGGACTGAGTTCCTAGATCAAAACAGTAGAATATCCAAAATGGCGGACTTATGTGAACAGGGGTGTATTCGGGAATAAGACCCCTCCCTACTTTTGATCAATTATTTTTCTCAGGGGGTGGGGGCTTATTCCCGGTCAAATACGGTACAGACAAAATATATCTGTAGTGCAGGGCGGTTTTCTTTTCCACCTGATGGACATGATCCCAATTGTTTCTGACATAGTTAAATGGGCCACAACTAATAACTGGTTCCATCCAGAGGTCCCAAGCTATGTAACGACCCCACTGATTGGTCTGTATACCAAGCACTGACCTCACTGATTGGTTTGGCTGTTAGCTATAGGTAGCACACCACCATTTTTCAGACTTCAAAGTCCGAACACAGCCGTTTAATGAGAGCCCCAACAATTATTTTTCTCAGGGGGTGGGGGCTTATTCCCGGTCAAATACGGTACAGACAAAATATATCTGTAGTGAGAATTGGTATTTGAGGGGGATGTCTACAGGGCGGTTTTCTTTTCCACCTGATGGACATGATCCCAATTGTTTCTGACATAGTTAAATGGGCCACAACTAATAACTGGTTCCATCCAGAGGTCCCAAGCTATGTAACGACCCCACTGATTGGTCTGTATACCAAGCACTGACCTCACTGATTGGTTTGGCTGTTAGCTATAGGTAGCACACCACCATTTTTCAGACTTCAAAGTCCGAACACAGCCGTTTAATGAGAGCCCCAACAGGAAGATGTATAACCTGCCAGAGAGCATCACTACAGATTCCTCAGGAAAGAGCCAATCTGTTTGTAATGGCGCTCCGACAAACACAAACCAAAAGTGCTTTTTTACCGAGGTTAGTGACCATCGATGCGCATGACCTGTTCAAAACAATAAACATTGACATCAAAAGAAAGTCGCCAGTATCACACGGAGACCGAATGGCATCGTTAGATTTTACATTGCTATAGGACTGTGCGTAATGCTCGAGTCCTAGCTTGGCAATGACACATCATCAGCTTTACAGAGTCCCAAGCCAGGTTTTATTCCACTTCCATGAAAGACTGGGACTCCAAATTACCTGCAGCATGAACATGACTTAGCATGAATCACACAGCATTAATGTTCATTCAGGTATAAAATACATCCAGCGGCAACGACGTGAATTCTACAATCATCTGCCGACTCCATCTTCTGTTACTGTCATTGATTGTATTCTAGGGTAAATTTAGTGGATTTTTTTATAAATATACTGATCATTTTTTACCTTTTCTGGCAATAAAATGATTGTAATTGACATTTGATGATCTATAGAAAGACTCACTTCAAGCTACTTCATAAGCTTTGTAACCGGAGAGATTCCTATCCCGAGCTTATATTAACATAAACACTGATATATAGTTACAATGGCGCAGCCTAAAGGGCTAATTTGTGGAAACTGTAATAACCTATCTTCATCATTAAACTTTGATCAAAGTATGTGATGTTTTAATTAACGGTTAATACCCTGGAATATGTTTTATTTTTAGGCTGAGGCTTCAATAAGAATATCGAGACAAATCTTTTTTATTAGTTAAAACAGGTTAAACTTTGGAATTATGTACAGATTTGAATAATATACACACTTTCACCAGGCATTATACCCACTCGCCGGATTTCAGAAATCAACTGGCATTTGGCGATTGTACGCAAGTGTTAAATTCAAACACTGGAATATATATAACTTTGAACCAGTTTCTTTTTATTTTTTGGTTTATTACAACTTCAGAACAAAATATCACAACAAAACCCCAGAACAAATTAAAACATCTTCCTACCCAAACTTAACTTGGCTGGATGAGGACTATATATATTGCCGCTATATTTACAATATTGTGGTAGACATATTGGATGGTTTATGAAGGTATTCCGGACTTATCCCCTAGGGGTTTGGACAATTAACATTCCACATCTTACAGCCATCTTACAGCCATCAGACGACATGTCAGAAATGTGTGTGTTTTAAGGAATTAGCTAAAACTAAAACAAGGGCTATAGGCTAAAGCTGTGGGTGAGATCTTGTGAGGTGTGCAGAAGTTCAGACCAGATGGTAACAGTGACAGGAATGGAAGCTAAGGAAACTATATACTTTCATACCTAAAATTTCATAATGAACTATTCCAAAGTTGGAATTGGAAGAGTTCAAATGTGTCTTCAAGGGTGAATGAGTTAAGGAGTTGAGGGGAAAATGTTGATATAGTTTTAAAAAATTAGGTTAACAAAAGTGTAAGTGTTGGAATCCATTAGGGAGGGACGAGGACAGCAAATTAAAAAAGAAGAGATGTGTTATTTATTTTTCCTTGCTATCTTATCCGTGCAACAATGCGGAGTTGGGGGGGGGGGGATATGAGGGGCAAGACAGAACTGAGAGGGGAGGAAATGAAATGATAGAAAGCTGAAAGTGAAAGGGGACATAAGAAGACAGGAGGAGAAAGGAAGGAAGGAAGAGGGAGGAATTGGAACAGGGACAAAGAGATGAGAAAGAAACTGGGACAGGGAGCGGAAGAGGAAAAGCAATGCAGGGTTAAAACAGATTCATGGTGCATTACCCCCTAATGAAGTGGAGAACATAAGTAGCTGTACCATCTGTTCTATACCATGTACCTCCCCATCTGTCAGACAATTCCACTCAGAACACCGAAAATACTGGGTGAGAAAAAAAGATGTGTTAAAAAATAATCAGCGAAATGAAAAAAAGCTGCAGACATGCTGGTGTGAAATCTAGAAGATTTAATTCCAAAGAAGTTTATTGGCTCCCAACAAACACAATTCAGAATTTCAAATTCTCTGCACATGATATAGTAGTACACGAGAATCGAAACATTTTTTTGTTGTGATAAATCAAGATAGTTCCCATTGAGAGACAAGAGTCGCATGCTGGACACACATCGCTGGTTAATTAGCCGCATGTGAGAAAGAGAAAAAGTGCATATTATCGCTTTAATTAATCAAAATGAAATTTTTGTAGCATGTAAAAGCATGTCTGATCAGGGCGAGATCGTGCGATTGGCTGTTGGAGAGTATTACGGACATTGCTTGTACATGACATCATGACAAGTCAGGAGTGTTAAGATCCTTACATTAACGATTAATGCCTAATTCGTGTTACGACAGTATTCAGCATACATATGATCACCCCATAATATTTCCTGCAAAACACTCATTACTGAGTTAAAAGAAACTGCATATCAATATTTATTGCCATTTTATTTTTTTCTGTCAATTAAGTATGGAACATTCACACAATAAATTAAAAAGACTTTAAATTTTTAATACAAAAATCTTTATGATCTTTGGCCAAAAGTGTCTGTATCACTAAATTTTAACATCAAGTGGCAAAATGGCCTGTAATCACTAAAGATTTGAAATCAATTGGCCAAAAGGGCCTATATCACCAACATTTTAAAATCAAGTGGCAAAAAGGGCCTGTACCACCAACATTTTAAGATCAAGTGGCCATAACAGTCTATTTCACCAAAATTATAAAATCATGTTGCCAAAAGGGTCTGTATTGCTTAAATTATGTAAATAAGTCAATTTATTCAATTGTTTGGTTTATTTATATTTTACGTCCTATTAACAGCCAGGGTCTTTTAAGGATGTGCTAGGTTTTGGAGGTCACCAGGAGGAAAGCTGGAGTATCCGGAGAAAAACTACCAACCTACGGTCAGTACCTGGCAACTACTACACGTGGGATTCGAACTCACAACCCAGAGGTGGAGGGCTAAATGGTAAAATGCTGGAACACCTTAACCACTCGGCCACCGCTGCCCCTTCTTCAATTCAAATGAGATATTAATTAAATATCAGTAGTGTAGCATTTAAGGAAAGTCCGGGCCTTAATGAGTATTCATTGACTTTTATATAAAAGATGTCCTTGTGACTTACTGGCCCTGCTTGTGGTAAGGATCATGAGGACATTGGAGGAAACCAGAATTGTCACCTTTGTTACACCAAATGTGGCGGTGTCATAGCCAAAATAGGTTTGAGTCTAGGTTATTTCAATTGAGCAGCAATCAGGTAAACTCTACAAAATCAGCATATTCGTAAAATTCTTAAGGAAAAAGGGAATAATGGGGCAATGCAGACTGTTACAATGGTGGAGTTTGCGTACAAAAAAAAGCAACTATGGTAAATTAGATTATTCAAGGAACATTCGATTATTCTCAGGTTGTCACGGTAGCTGGAACCGATTCTCGTCTCTCTGGCTCGCACATTGCTTTCAAACATTACTCCAACGCAATCCCTGATTCTATCGCTATCTCACAGCACAAATCTATTTCAGTAATAAAAGTTCGAGTCACCAAATTTGCATAAAGTAATCAACCTTCCTACAAACAATCAAGATTATGCAGGAAAGCATTTCCCCGAACATGGATCTCGCATAAAAATAAATGTTGCTCAAAATTGTGTTTGTGCAACATATCTGCTTTAATGTGGCGAGACGAGACTTTCTGTGCGTAAGGATACTACTTCCAGCCTCGTGGGAGAAATACGATATAGCCTCAAATGATGTCTGAGACCAAATCTGTGTCCATTACAAGCACTGAAACAACCTCAGACTGACCCCACCATTCGTATTTCAAAGAGTTTAAACGATACAGATCCGATTTCAAGCGACACTTCTATATAAGTAGCGGTATATTGTATATATATGTACGTATATAGGTCTTCCATTAAGGCCTTTGACAATAACTCTGTTACAAGTTGTTAAGTTCTCTCGTCCTAACAATACCGGTATGGTAATTATATACATCTCCACAGGTCACCAGCAAACCTCTCACAGGGAAATAACTGTTTTTAAATGACTATCTTTCTGCACCTGAGGTGTTGAAAGGGTCAGAGTTTAGAAATGTAAGAGGGGACTGTTTACCAGGGGCTGGGAACCAGCCAGAGTCGTTATGACAGTTTGACAGGGCAATTTGATCCAGCCCCATAAGGTGCTGTACAATATAAAACGGAAATGGCAGGGTAACGCAATACAATGTTGGCAGCAATAGATTGCTCAAGTGTCAAAATTTAACAGAAAAAAAAAATTGTCAGAGAGTGGTATACTTTTCAATAGGTCAAATACACAGAATGTTTTCTTAAAGAGGAACGGACATGTCATAATTATAATCAAAATGCAAGTAAACATCCCCATTGTTTGATTCTTTTATAATGTCCAAACCACCATTCTGATATCAAGTGTCTTGAAATTAAATTCAATCTTGCGCTGTGATCCGCTGTGAGGCTCCAGTGAATACCTACAAGTTTGTATCTCTATACAAACATCTCCGCCATCTCTGTCAGGTTCTAAAGTAAAGGCAGACAGGGAGCATTGCATTCTTATACAGCATTATAGACCTTGGGGCTTGCATACGCTATAAAGCTGACACAATCAGCCCATACTTTCACTCAAGGTTATCTCCCCAATACAAATGCTCTTAAGATCATAATATGCATTACAGGCTGTGTCAAATTTTCAAAAAAAAAAATTAAAAAATAAACCAAGAAGCCTCAATCTGAAAATTGGCACCGAAACAGAATCAATAATAAATACGAGAGTGGATATATATATAGGCTGTCTATATATATTACGGTATCCTTGCGAGGCGGACATTTAGCCTCCCTGCCACCTGTCTGTTCATGTCCAATAACTTGTTATTAGAGCACCTGTTTTTTCTATTCTTACTCTCCCAATTTAGAAACACGTTTTCTTGTAAAAACAAATGTTTAATAGACTGTGGTCATACCCAAAGAAAACCTGTTCCCCAAAATATGTACAGAAGATTAGATAGACACCTTAGGAGCTTTACTACTGATTAAAACTTGTATCAAAGGACCGCCTTGCATTATATTACAGGATAGGGCGATGTATGCTCTATTTTGTTTTTTACCCTCTTAACCTGAAGGTGAAATTCTCAAATTCAGGGGAAAAAATATTATATACATAAAGCCTATGACACCTGTGTGTCTGGTGAAATTTGTTATTAAGAACCAGAGACCAAACAAAAACTTGTCGAGCATTACACAGCAAATCTTTAACATACTATACAACAAACTGAACCTGTCAAGAAGGGCCACCTGTCTCAAGAGACCACCTCTCCTGAAAGACCACGTTTTGAGTTACTGAGCTATAAAACAATTTCAGTCATTAATAAGTTTGGGATGTATTTTTATACCATTATGAGAGATCACCTGCCATTAAGGGCCAATATTAAAGGCCAGGAAAGGGGACCTTATCAAGGTTTGTATATATTGCTTGTACTTACCTTTTCAAAACTGCTAAGTGATATCCTGAGAGCTGAGGTCAGTTCTATTAAAGAAGGACTGAATTCTAACGAGACTTTGGATCTGGCCAGAGTTCAGTCGGACTGGACACTGGTCAAATATTTTATAATTCATCAGAATGACCAGAAAACCACGGTGGAAATCCTGATTTTATCCCACTATTAGAAATTGCAGCAGAAAAAACTTCCAGGTAGGATAATAAAAAGTTAATGAGATTTGGCCAGGTAAGACCAAGTAAGGTGATTTCCAGTCCAGCACTAATGATAGATATATATATGAATACTATTACACAATTAAGAGACAGAAAAAATCCTTTCTGATGACAGCAGGTCGTCCAGGTAAAGCAGATAATTATATTCCAGGTGAGGTAGTAGCGGAAAAAACCCTGAGATTGGTTTGGTACACCAGTTCACTCACTCAATCATTTAAATGTTTACAACTTTAAAGTGTCAAATTTAAATGAAATAATTTTCATAATTCCAGGTAAAAGTGCAAATGATATCCAGGTAAATACAGGTCGGTCCACTTCTACACACTCCTACAGACTTATAATGGATGAAGTCATGCCTATAAGGTTTAAACATTTATCTCCTATTTGTTTTTGCTGCTGAAGCATTTAAAAACTCGCACAGATAGACGTTTATTCCCTCTGCGTCCCACATTCAATCCTCTTTCATTTGGATACAGAGAAGATTCAATTCCCATCAAACGAGAGGCTGAATAATCCCAAAATGAAAGTTTTGGAGATTTCTGGCTCACCAATATGTTTGATGATAACCATCTGTGTTAGTAGGAGAGGTAAGTCCAGCAGAAGCTTGTCTCTAACACAGATTCCCTGACAGTCTGTTCCCGAGGAGATGCTCCTCCGCAGATCCTCTACAGCCGTATGAATAAACTAAAAAAAAACGGCCATCAATATTGACGAGTTTTGTATATGGGCATTGATCGGAGACAACAGGTTGGGTATATAAACATGTATATATACCACGAGGTAGGTAAGTTTTTCACAAGAGATTTTACACCCCTGGCACGTACTATATAGTACCCTAACTCACATACAACAAGCCCGCCCTAGCGTCCCCTCCATTCACTAAAGTGATGGTAGTGAGTGACAGGCTGGGAGTAGTCCATTAACCCAGATATAGGGAGAGCAGGTCGGTGATCGGCTGCCCTGGTATGCCACACTAACACCTCGGCTCCTTGACAAGCCAGCAATACATCTAATGGGCCGACATCAACCAGTCATTATTAATCAATTAATGTTGGTCGACAGTTGTGACAGGGTTTGATGATCGACTCAATTAATATGGAAATCTTACCAAGGCGAAAAATTACTCACAATCATCCTTTGCTGTACACACATTAGATTTTTTTTTTTGTCAAACGTATCTAAATAACCTGAAGCTATTTATAACTGCATTTTCATTGGCTAATGACATTTTTGGGTTTTTGCAAGTGACAGGTAATAAACATTCATACATGGGGATACACAGAGCCAGCTCCAGCTTTAATAAATACTTCTTCAGTAACAAAACATTCAAAAGTCTTCATTTAGAAAGGATAAATATATAAAGACAAATTTAGAAAATAAAAGTGGAGAATCTTTTTTTTGATAGTCAGCAACATTTCATCAAGGAAATCTAAAGGGCCGACATCATATCCCACTACAAGAATATTTTCAGTAGCTTCATTTTCATAAATATGACACTTTTTACTAAAAATTTCGTTTTGGATATAATTGTACCCTTATTAGGTCAAATCTCTGCTGCTGTCTAAGATTTCTACAATTACATAACATGGGTTCAAACCTAAGTCTCAGGGCTTCATTATTAATTTTTACATTCCACGTCCGCTTTTAAAGACTTTATTGTTAATTTCATCTACTACGTTTTTTTTCCACATAAACAGTCTGTTACTTAAGAAATTCATTCATTAAAACTAATACCACATCAAAAACAAAATATGCTTTAATATGCATGCATGCAGTTATGGTTATTAGCATGTAGTACATGGGGATCCTCTACTTAGACATGGCATTCATGAAACTATAACCCGATATGTATTAAGGACTTAAATTTTATTTCAATATAAAATTCTGACTAAATTTTTTTCTTATTTACCGCTAATTAGATGTGAATTCGCTGCATTCATAAATATTTGAATTGTCAAAAAAATATCTGAATTTCCAACCAAAAGTAAATTGGCCATAAAAATTGACTGAAATTAGAAATAAGAAGATAAATACATAATAACGAAACGAGTCTATATGTTTATTATTAACAGACACTTATCCGATCTTGTTGACAGGGAGATGGAGTGGTCAATCTCGAGCCGACATCCAGTAATGACTTTCAACACCCTGATCATGGCTCAGACAATTCGTTTGACCAGAACTTGTCACAAAACATTCTACAGGAATTTGTATAATTATCATATGTCCTCCCCAATCTACCATTATATACGACAGGAGAAAAGTTAATAACATATTGCCCGCCCCAGAGGACAGGTCTCGCATCAAAAACATTGTCTAGATTCCCGTTCTTTTTCACAGTCGAATGATTCTTTTTCAGATGAAGAAATCAGAACTTGAAAATGAATTTATTTCAGCTACATGTTCTTGTTTGAATTGTACAACAGTCATCATGCTGAAGCAGTAAAACGTAATATTTTTAAAAATGGATTATATTCAAAATCGTAAACACATAAATATTTTGATGAGTTTATAAGGCTCTTTTCAAAAATAGGCAGAAATTCTTCACGGAGTTCGAACAAAAAAGACCCCCCCCCTCCCTGCCCTAAGTTTTACTTGACATATAGCTTAAAGTTAATTAAACTAATCAATATTTGTGTACCATAACTTATGAAAAGACTCATTCAGGATGTAACTGAGATCATAATAACTGTCATTTCCTTAGTAATGTCTACAGAAAATACTATCCCCGATTCCAATTTTAAACATTCGTTAGATAGAAAACAAATGGTTTGTTTCTAGATCATTCATCTGTCAACAATATGTTAAACAATTTCCTCAATATTGATGTAAATGTGTTCTTTTGTACTGTTCCTTTGTCTTGGATATAAATTTCACCCAGAGAGCGATAGTCTTTGACTAGAGAATTGATTTTCAGTGCACTCCAATGACACAGAGCTTGTTTGTGAGGGCGATTAGAGGTGGAAGACAAACAACCTACCAGGCATAAAGGTCACCCACTAATTACAAGGACAGGTGCACTCTCACGAGTCAGCCTCTAGACTTACACAAGCCCATATTTCATCCTTCAGTAGGTTTTTAAGAACTGTTTTTATGAGAAATCTAAACAAGGTGAAGAAAGTGGTATATAAATGACATGGCTATAATTACTTTTCATCTTATTTTATTTACTTGATCATATTTTCTGAAGCTTGAGGAGTTTGAAAAATTTATCTTTCAACAATGTGATGAATGCCATTTCATTAGTTTCAAAATAATACTATAGGACCATCACAAAATTCATCTAGAGCTCAATGGCAAAACATCTGAACACGAACAAACTCTTAACTTTGCTTTGAAGAATATGGTTCCCACAGTATTTTTAAGGATATATGTCACCTTACACATTATACCTATTGTAATCGGCGTTTGGGTTATTTCCCTTTATGAAATTTGCAACATTTCACAATTAACGCCTTTACCCATTCAACCCTGAAGACACATTTGAACTCTTCCATGTCAAAGTTGGAATAGTTCATTATGACATTTCAGGGGTAAAATGAGTTAATGCTCTACCAATATGAAACAAAATTAAAGCGACCATTTTAGTTAAGGCAAAAATGACCAAGTGTGATAGCAAGTACCCTTAAAACACAGTATCAGTTCAATCTGAAATTTAATTATTAACGAACGTAAAACAAATAATTCATCAGAATCAGAATCTGAAAAAACAAGTTCTGTCGTAAGTTAGACACCCTGACTCGAAACAAGTCACACAGGTTTTGTTCTTACTACTGAACACTCTACAATAAAACCAAATTGTATTCTCACACAAAACAATGAAAGCGAATTTAAGTATTACACTCTGCAATTCAGCATGTTTAAAATA
The DNA here is from genome assembly GCA_947623455.1 of Mimachlamys varia. NCBI lineage: Eukaryota > Metazoa > Mollusca > Bivalvia > Pectinida > Pectinidae > Mimachlamys > Mimachlamys varia. Next base: position 14,136,355 of record OX392531.1, on the reverse strand, counting down.
AACACATAGATTGTACAGCTAACGACAGACAAGTATCGAAACCGTACTACAAATTGATGAAAAAAAAATCAACAAAATCCATTTACAAATTTAAAACGGAGAAGTTTCACAAACAATCTTACGACAGCTTTATTGATTTGGGAAATGTTCGAGTCATAAATGTGTCCCCAATGCCAAGATACATGGAAATAATTTCTTCTATACCACTTTTAACGAAATACAGCAAATGCATGTTTTGCGAGCTGCTGATATTTTATTACGAAGGAGTTGGATAGTGCCTGTATAATCTTAGGGTACAGTTAACAGTTAACATTATTGCTTCCTACTAAAACATACGGAACCCTCTCCGAGGGCATGTTTATCCTTGAAATACTGATGGATGTATATTCACCCATCGGCATGGATATCGCGTCTCCTTTCCGCAACACATAAATTCACGATTACACACATGACAAGCCTATCAATCACAAATCAAAATATCAAAAAATATTGTACAATATGATTGGAATTTAGTTTTCATGATTTCTGTAGAAAAAAAAATATTTGTCTCATTAAAATTTCAAATGATTTTTCTTTTCATTTTACCATTTTGTAAGTTAAAACACTACTTGAAAAAGGTCCCTCACAAGCTTGTTAGAAAGAATTTAAACAAACACATGGTTTTAGATTAAACCAACAGATTTCACAAACTTTCATGATTATTTCAAACCGAAGTTGCCACTGATGAGTGCAAAGGTACAAGAATAACATTTTTTATTTGGAGCTCAGTCAATAATGACCTACATTTGTGACAAATTCTGTTGATACAACATCTCAAAGACCTACAATGGAATCGGCCAATAAATAGCCCTCGCAGTGTAATAGGGCACGATTTCTACATTGATGTGCCTTTAAGTGTGTCCAGTAATGTCCTAATTAGGAGAGTGGTGATCCCTCTGGGGCAGCTCTCAATGACCGGTCAGATACCTTATTAGGGTAGTGGACAATACCGTGAGTGTGTCCAGTATTCGAGGCCCGAGGACAGTATGGGAGATTCACTTTGTATAATGAGTTGGGTAGAACTGGGCAATTATATAGGTAGATTGTAGGTAAAATGTGCCATTTGATTGAAAAATAAAACATGAAAGCATACATTTATCTCCTAAATTGGGAGATTTAAAATGTAATCTGGATACATTATGTAAGTTTTAAAGTAGGAGAGGCCATGAAAATGTCATGTATTTGTATCAGTGTTTATTTTCTTGGAAGGACAGAATAGAGGATGTGTAGATTTTGATCACAATGTGGTTTACGCAATAGATAATTATGTCTTCTCTCCACTTAGTGATGAAGTAATACTAAATCATTATTGTAGAACTCAAGTACAACACCTGGTTATGTTGTTATCATAACTCTGTCACAGACAAGAGATGTTATAGGACCCACTGTAGGGTTATACTTTCTTGTTTTCGTTAAAATTGCCTCACAGAACCTCATCTATGGGTACAAATTCACCAATAATCAATTATTTTGAATGCTGGATTATAAATCGGTAAACAATCTGTATAAATGTCATTTGTTTTGCTTTACAAACAAGATGCATCATTATGAGTTTTTATGGGTTTGTTTGTTTTTTTGAGAATTTTTAATTTTTTTGATTTCCACTGGAGTAAGACAAGGCTCTCCATGTCAGGCATATCATTTTAAAGGCCCAATATACGTAACTTTCGGCAAAACTTGAAGCGAAAATCAAGCCTAATAACTTATTATATTTATAGATTTAGTTAAGATTAACTGCAGGTATCAGCAATATTCAAGATGAATTCTTTCACGGTTACCGGTACAGCAGCAGTTGAAACACGCTATTTGTAAACACACATCCATTACGAACCATCTTCTACCTTCGGTTTGTTGTTTAAGTGGGCCCCAACTGAATTATTTTCAATTCTTTGGATTTTTTTGTCAAGGGTTTCTTGTTAGTTACTGCTCAGGTTTACTTCGTTTTAGGCTTATTTTTGCATGGTTATCAACTGAATTTTTTTTCAGAATTTTTCAGTATCACAAAAATTTCCCTGCAGCTATGTAAATTGGGCCTTTAATAAAATTTCCAAAAAATAGGTGATCATCTTCATACAACTATACTGAATTACATTACAGTTCTCTATCTAAATATCTTTATCTGGAAAGAGCAATTGAATTGAAAGAAATCATGACAGAATGACGGCCAAAAGCTGCTGCCTCTCACCCATACAGGTAAGTTTCTATCGATACTCTACCGAAAGGTTTAAATTCCTTAAGTAGCTCCTTCTAGACCTGCTATACATAGGACAACTGATGGCCTTATATGACTAGTCCAGGGTCAGACAAATCTATAAAGATTTATCAACCAATAAACTTTAGTCAATCTTTTTCAACAGACATACCTAGATTTACAGCTAAGTATAAACAGCAGACAAAACAATAATTATCTTAACAGGGTTGAGAATATCAAGTATCTGTGTCACTCGGACTAGGATGATAAAGCATCTGCCTGACACAGACTACTGCATCATCGTCAAGGTCTGCTTGACATATGTCTGGCCGAAGCTTGCGACACCTCAGAAGGGAGTTCCAGCTGACAACTCAGAGGGGAGCTTGAGCTGGCATTCATCATGCTATGTACACTCATCATATCTTTGCGAAGATGTTAAAAGATATTCCTGTCCTGCACCATTGTTGCTCCTAGCGGCAATCCTGTTGCCTCATTATGATAAAACATATGGCCATTTCTCAGCCATCTACAAAAAGTTCCAGTCCGTAATCTCATTTCTTCAGCATTTTTATTTTACAATCAGCAGTAATGTTATCTGCTGATTATAAACATCTTTTCAAAACAAATCACAGACAAAAAAGATCTGATACCAAGGAAATAGGATATTCTACCAAGACTTTAGTGCAATCCTCTATATGGACCAACAGAAATGATCGATATAAGTTGTAAAATTCTGTTTCAAACTTGTAAATTTTATATTTCATGTTAACTTTGGAGATAGACAGGAAAACTTAAAATAGCAAATACTGTTATCCCACAAAACCTTTTAAAAATCAAATACAAAATACTTTTGTAAGCAGAACATCTGATAATTAATTTACATTTTTTTTACACGTCCAGTACTGATCTGGTAGTCTCGTAATCAGCCATTTTGTGAGACACATGTGCTGTCAACACGTCTATCTTGCTACAGATTATGAAATAGCTCATCGTTATGGGTGATGTATTATATCAGAAATATTTCTAAGTTCTCCTTCCTGACCCACTCTCCACTTAGATTCAGCATGTTCGTACCTAATAGACCAGATATTGTATAATGGAAGTGGCAATTTCTGTTTTCCGTTACAACACTGGTCTAGACGGGAAAATTGGTGACAACATAGAACGGAGAAAAGAGGACCGGGTGAAACAGCCAGCTCAGCACGATCTGTAGGAGGCAGTGAATCATAGTTATTACTCCGTTTCTGGTCGAAGAGAGGGGCACAGTGTCAATGAACTTGGCGGCAGTTGTCGCTGTAAAGTGATACCTTAGGTAACATGCGGCGCTTAAAATCGGACCAATCATGCAACAAGTGTCGTATAAGCACTTGATTCAATATTTACTGAGTCATAAAAAAATTGATTAAATATTCAAATAGAGTCATAAACACATCTGATTGAATATTCAATTAGTCATGTAAACACTTGATTGAATATACAAGTCAAATCATATAAACACTTGATTAAATATTCAATTATAGTCATAAAACATCTAATACTTGATTAAAGTATTAGATACAATTTTTTTCAATCCCTGAAAGCCCTCTGATACACATATTCCCACCAAAATGCTCTCTACTCATAGTTAAAAAAAAAAGTTTTTGCTTTTTACTTTTTAAATACTTCAAATATGTTCAAAGAAGTAAAAATTATTTTAATCAAACATTTCAATTTTTCTTTAGAGAATAAAGTATTTTTTACATTTCTAAGATTTTAAAAAAGAAATGATGTGATTAACATTTTTACCAGTGGGAAAATTTTTGGTGTTTGATTAGTTCGCTAGAGTTGTCTCCCTTCGGCTGGTTTTACTGCAGAGACCATGACCAATACCTAAATACACAGAAAGCGTATTTTCACACAGAAAGTGTATTTTAACACAGAAGGTGTATTTTCACACGGAAAGTGTATTTTAACACAGAAAGTGTATTTTCACACAGAAAGCATATTTTAAAACAGAAAGTGTATTTTAACACAGAAAGTGTATTTTAACACAGAAAGCATATTTTAACACAGAAAGCATATTTTAACACAGAAAGTGTATTTTCACACAGAAAGTGTATCTTAACACAGAAAGTGTATTTTCACACAGAAAGTGTATTTTAACACAGAAAGTGTATTTTCATACAGAAAGTGTATTTTCACACAGAAAGTGTACTTTCTGTTCCTATCAGATCAAACTGGGCTGTAAGTAATTAGGAATGAAAATAAACACATCATCTTAATTAATTGAAACATAATACAACTTTTGCCACAGGATCTGAAACGAAATCAGATTTTTACCAACATTATGAAGATGAATATAAACCTTATCTTGGTGGATTGTAATTCAACCACGCATAGTTTATCATGTCAATCTTGTTCTAATGGGTCTATATATACACAACAAGCCTCCATTTAATGTAATGAGAGGCACATGTACTATTACGACTGTTGAGTCAACTTTAAATAGAACTTGTCAGCAGGAACACAAAATTACAAGCAGAGTTAAGAGTTAAAAAAAATCTTAAATTACCCTTAGCTGAAAGTTGACCTAAAATGATCTGAACACTATTTAGACAATGTTATTTTAAATGAAAACTGCTGTGGGTAAAGAAGAAAAAATAGGGGGTGAAAAAAAAATCAATTTTTTTTATTTCGACAAAATTGGTAAGGGTAGTAAAGCCCTGTAGTCTATACGCGCAGTGCTAGAAAATTTGGTGCCAGCGACAGACAGTCTGTCTGCTAACATTTTATTAGAATTTCTGTTAATAAGTTTATTTAGAGTACATCTGCACATATTGTATAGATTGGAAGAGCCGAAAATGTAACTCAACCTCCATATCTGCTAAGTGTATATCCCATCTCGTCCATTGTCGTTTGTACCGTTAGGGTGTCAAATAAACGAATGAAAAAACAGTTTTACAATAGAACTTATTTAATGGTGTTTCTCATAGATTAATTCAGCTGTCATTAGCACATCTATAACCGCGGAACCAGACCTGGCGATTCTCCCGTGTCTGGTCCTCCCCCTCCCTCCTCCGCGCGCATCAGTTCGCCACATACGGTACCCATATAAACAAGCCACCTCACCATGTTGAGGATGGTGTCACAATTAAATCATTCATGACGATCAGACAGAAAAACTATCCCTAAAACGACACTACACGGTGCGATACTGGTAAAGAGGTATGTTAGTCGAGCGTCGAGTGTGAATTGGTCGAGTTTGAGGACCGTCGGGATTATATGAATTGCCATGACTACCGATCTTTCTCTGTACAAACATAGGACCTGAAGAACAGGCGGACATATACAATATCATGTCTATATTGAAACGTCATCACTCTTTAACGGACAAAATAGCAGACATGTTACTGCTTTGTCTATATAAATATTATAGGTCTCGAGTGATAATAAAACAAGGGGAAATATATATACAAGTGTCTTTCTTCGTCTATATAAATATTATAGGTCTCGAGTGATAATAAAACCAGGGGAAATATATACAAATGTCATTCTGGTAATATCTATAATCGGACTATTTATATCTACTGGAATGTCGATCAACACTTCTAACAGAAAAAAAAGTCACATTATTACTTTTTTACAGTACATATGAATGTTCTTCCTTTGTGAAAACAAATTCAAATCTTTTCATGAGAGGGCAAAATTAAGACGGGGCGAAAATTTTACAGTAATCATTTCAGGACGGTCACTTTAAAACATGTCAATCTAACTTTTATTACCAGGGACAGAATCAACTGATAATGATACCGAGATGGTTAGTTTCATAATTATGAAATTAATATATATACATGAGAGTGACCTAGTTATGATGTAAGAACATATTAACATGACCCAGATTTTATATACCAGATAAAAGTAGGTTACATAGATAAGGAGAACCACCCCAATCAAACAAAACAAACACTATGATAATTAAACAGCCTCTCGTGATAAAACCTTAAGAAAGCTGACCAAGTTATATCAGCTACGATCTTTTAATTTCCTAATCGGCAGGCTGACATACGGCCTCCCCTTCCGGCCAATCAGTACCCTGATTACATATTACTGTCACGGTGATTAGTGGGTCAGTCAAACAAACATTCAGTGACTGAATCGCCTTCATGTCATCTTATCTATCTTCCATAACCTATAATCTAAGGGGTCGGAAAAATTGATTTGCAGTTTTAAAATTCACACAGCCTCAAACAAACTAGGGATTTGAAATGTCAGGTCTATATATTTTATAAACAGAATACACAGCAGTCTGCCATATCCTAAAGGTTCACTGCATCATCTATTACTATCACCTATCTATTATACTGCTTCTAAAGCCTCTGTCAGCTTTACATATATAGCTGTCCAGAAGTCTACAATCACACCAGACAAACTAACTCAGACCTGTTCTCATTCAGAATTTAGTCACAGAACAGTCCTAAATAGCATTAATATATGCATTTGTCTATTTTCTAGCTTTAATTATTTTACGTCAGATTTTTCTCGTTTTTAATTTCCTAATTATTTATTTAAACCAATGATATTCAACATCAACTTTAGAAACAAAGACACTTATCTTATTTTCCAACCTCGATCCTCAAAACAGAAACTTATCTTTAACTCTAAATCTATCCTTACAATGATAGTAGGAATTAACTGTCAATTTTGTCTAGTATTTTATAGCTCGGAGCTGAACAAGTATCCCCTTTCCTTGGGTACTTAGGGAAGAGACAGAGCATCATCAAAATGTTTGAATAGCATGTGTTATGGTAATGTAATTACAGACTGTGACTATCCGATCACTCCCACATCCTGCCTCAAGGTCACCCACGTCAAGGTCATTGATCAATGGTAATGGATTCTGATTGAAATGGGAATTTTACAACAAAATGGTGATTTTTTTTTTATTTCGTTTCATTTCTACAAAATTGTTAAATGATGACTGTTTCTACATCAGGTGATGAGGTTTTTTTCTGTTGTTTTTTGTTTTTTCTATCCTTTTTTTTTTTCTTTGTAACATTTTCAAAAGACATTTTGTTAATGCAGAACTTAACAGCAGACATTCCAGAATCGAATTCAAGGCCATATATATGCATATAAATCATGTGTACTACAGTCATATTTCTTCTTTTGAACATTTGACATTCATGGAACCTTGAAATTAAGTCACATCGGGTCTGTCAGGTACATTATATTTCGATGCACTAGAATATCTTTCCAAGTAAAGAAATGATCCCTGAAAGATTGCTATTGCAGATTTTTTTTTTTCGGAGACGTAATAGCATTTGGATTAAAGAGACAATGTATGACAAATTGACATGAACTTTGTCTTAGTGACAGAGGGAAGGTATTTTTGGAGCAGACTTTATTACGGTAAAAAACCGTCACGAAAGGAACAAACGAAGATTGATAAGAAGGTTTTCTGAGAACATTTTACATGCATGTCTGTACGTATCACGAGCTATTGCGGACCCATTCAGACAAACCTGTCTGTGACCGGAGGGAGAGTTGGGTACCAACGATATATCGTATCGTACATCGTCTACGACGAATCAACTAGACTTTGTATTCCTCCGATAATGTTTCTATAACATGTAAACCTACTCTGTACTAACTAATTTGATAGGTTTTTCCGAAAATTCGAAAAAGAAACAAATTGACAGCATCTGCTGATAAAAAACCGAAGTTATTTCCCAACAGATTTCAGAGAATCAGATATCCCATTAAGGATCATGCATCCTAATTTCCTGTCAGCGAAACATGCAATCTGACTGTCTATTGTGACCTTAATGTCAGGTCAAGTCAGCCATATCCAATGCAAGGTCATGGTCTTCAGAAAACACCAGAGTAACAATTTAATTTCAATAACATGTCACTATTCTTCCTTTATGGTTAAAACATCTTCAGAAGACACTAATTTTATTGCAAATCATTTTTTTTTTTTTCATTACTACTTTTCACATAACAATATTCATTATAAAACAATTCTCATATTGTCAGGGTTTTTAATTTCAATTGTAAAGCTGAGTGCTTGCATACATGGTTTTATTCTGTAAGAAATTAAATTTGTTGAGTCCCACGCCAGTAAGTGATCGGGAATTCCCCCAGCCACAGCCGGCCATGTAGGACCAGTCACCACAGTGAGATTATCTTCCAGATGATACTAAGGTTTTTTCGCCACAATTTTTCCAATTCATTTGCTGTGATATGAGGCATGGCATCCCAGCAGAATTTACTGCTGCTGTTGAGGATGATGAGAACGGAATATAAAGCCATTTTGAAGGGGATACGCAGGATATTGTTTGTCCTACTCAATATGTGTACAGAGTCGAGCAATTAACACAATCAACCCGTACGGATGATTACTACACCGAGCTAGCATACGGTTATGCAGGAGTTGTCATCAAAGAAAAGCCACATAATTATATTGAAAAGTCGTGTTTTACTATAATCGTGACCCACAATTGTCATCCATTACACTCGACAAATCATATGACCAATCTTTAATAGGGCGACCCGTAAATCTAGTCACGGCAACATTGACTGTCGCACCACCACGTCAACAGACCACCAAACAAGACCCGAGTTTGTCATCATGCTAGAGAGGACTGTGTAGGTCTAATCTGTAACTTGTGTTTGACCCCGATCTATATGTCGCCATATTTGACCCACTTATACAAATGGCCTATCAGATCAATAAACAATTTGGTAGTTTAGCCAGGGTCAGCTTCTCATATAAAGTACCGTTATTTCGGTCAGAAAATTCGTAATGACCAGAAGTAATGACCAAAGATCCAGTCAAGCACATTTGGACGAACAATATATATTTGACCTAAATTTGGCTTTTAGTTCAACTTCAAACCTGTCGAATCAACAAACTATGTAACTTATCTAACCAAACTAAGCTATTTAATCTGTCTAACCAAACTAAGCTATTTAACCTGTCTAACCAAACTAAGCTATTTCACCTGTCTCACCAAACTATAAGCTATTTAAACCTGTCTAACCAAACTAAGCTATTTACCTGTCTCACCAAACTAAGCTATTTAACCTGTCTAACCAAACTAAGCTATTTAAACCTGTCTAACCAAACTAAGCTATTTAACCTGTCTAACCAAACTAAGCTATTTAAACCTGTCTAACCAAGCTAAGCTATTTAACCTGTCTAACCAAACTAAGCTATTTAACCTATCTCACCAAACTAAGCCATCTAACCACTTTAACCAAACCACTTTTTCTTACATAAACACATCTAACTGTAATTACTGTGTAGAGAAATTTTGAAATTTTATTTTTACGTATCTAACCTGTCAGACTGATCTAAGTGGTATAACTTTTTATATATTTCATCATGACCCGTAAAATAGTGCACTTCTTCTTGAAAAAGTATCAGCTTATGAAAACTCTTTCTCAATTTCTCTGCAGTTGAAACATAGAGAAAATGAGAATGTAACTATTGCTGGATAGTGCCGACTTTCAGCTAAATAACAGCACTAATATAAGAGCACACAGACACTTATTACAGGATGTATGGTACTTGATGGATCCCAGCTTCAGGTTTCAGAGTAGATTTGATCATTCCTGCACTAATGTAACCTAGGACGACATATATACAGGTCTATAAAAGATTCAAACATTTCTGTAAATATATAGGAAGCGGAGGCAATTTGAATTAAGTACTATACACACACACACAGGGAAACCAGTGGGCCTCGACTGTGCACTGATTGGACGCTTCACAGAAGCAGAGGAAGACAAACTGAATTAGTCCCTTATCACCTCTGTAATGTTCCGTCTTTAGTTAACCAGACTATTGATCGGGGAGAGTATTTGCGAGCACAACTGGACATCTAATTGTCAATTTAGCTCACCTTCTCCTTCTACGACGAGCCAATCTACCCCTGATTTATGCGAGTCTCAATCTGACCTTTGCACACAAATTTGAAATATTTCCACCCGAAGCTCATCATAGTTAAATCACATAATTGACATCCACATTTTTTTTCCATATCCATGTAAGACATATTTCAATCAGGATTCTCCAAATTTTATCAAACAAATTGAACAAAAAAGAGAAGAAATTGAAGCAAATACGGAAAATAATTTAAGGAAAATGATGATACCCTTGTCGCGTGATAATTTCGACATTGTGAGTGACGCATTATCGGCATTTCAGGTTTGCGTAATGGGGAAGCTTTTCTAGTGAAAGTGTGCTTTACCAAACACATTTCCTGACTCCATGCACAGCGTAATGATAAAGTTACAGAGGTTTAAAAATCATTAATTATTTGAAGATTTCATGGGGTATATGAATGCTGTAATTACAGATTTGGTCGATTCGATATCTTAATATGTAACATACAGCAAATGAATTGAGCAAAAAACAGTAAATTTGAAAGCTAGAGCTGGAAATATGAGGGAGTGAAATTTCAATTTCAAGTAATGACATTTTATATCTTTGGGAATCACAAGAAATATGACAGTGTTTTTTGTAAGATATAAGATACTTTAAAGCGGACGATAAATTTCCAAGCATCTCCAAGCACCATATGGTGTTAGCATCATAATGAAACCTTGAAACTTTTGTAAGGAGAAAAAGGAAATAATCTTGATGAATAATGCAGCATAATCTTCTAAAAGGACACTGCACAGAAGTACACAGTTGAAAATAGATTGACTCTGGAATATTTGAAACAATTTCGTAAAATCCTTTGGGGCCATAATTGTAAAGTCAAGTCTTGACTTATTTAGTTAGCCCTGAAATTTCATAAGGAATTGGAAGAGTTCAAATGTGTCTTCAAGGGTGAATGAGTTATTCAGGTAGGAAATACTAAAGCAAGTTAAACAAGAGTCTAGCACCGTAAAAACCTCAGTAACGTTCCCTTATTTTAACTCTTTGCCTTCAGTGTGATGGAGTTGTCTCCCTTAGTAGACTTGCATGCTTACTAACTTTGGCAGTTCTTTGGACTTACCTATAATTGTATATCATTTATTGCTATTATTCAGATTATGATCTGTTTGTACATCTTCTGTCGAGGATGACATTTCTCAAGTAGGAGAGGATGTAACAGGGTCAGTTTTATAAGTATTTCATATAAATGTATATCTATATCTATGTGTAGTAGTGTATAAATGTATATCTATGTGTAGTAGTGTATAAATGTATATCTATGTGTAGTAGTGTATACATGTATATCTATGTGAAGTAGTGTATAAGTGTATATCTATGTGTAGTAGTGTATAAATGTATATCTATGTGTAGTAGTGTATAAATGTATATCTATGTGAAGTAGTGTATAAATGTATATCTATGTGAAGTAGTGTATAAATGTATATCTATGTGTAGTAGTGTATAAATGTATATCTATGTGAAGTAGTGTATAAGTGTATATCTATGTGTAGTAGTGTATAAATGTATATCTATGTGTAGTAGTGTATAAATGTATATCTATGTGAAGTAGTGTATAAATGTATATCTATGTGTAGTAGTGTATACATGTATATCTATGTGAAGTAGTGTATAAGTGTATATCTATGTGTAGTAGTGTATAAATGTATATCTATGTGTAGTAGTGTATAAATGTATATCTATGTGAAGTAGTGTATAAATGTATATCTATGTGAAGTAGTGTATAAATGTATATCTATGTGTAGTAGTGTATAAATGTATATCTATGTGAAGTAGTGTATAAATGTATATCTATGTGAAGTAGTGTATAAATGTATATCTATGTGAAGTAGTGTATAAATGTATATCTATATCTATAATTAGTGTATAAATGTATATCTATGTGTAGTAGTGTATAAATGTATATCTATGTGTAGTAGTGTATAAATGTATATCTATGTGTAGTAGTGTATAAATGTATATCTATGTGAAGTAGTGTATACATGTATATCTATGTGAAGTAGTGTATAAATGTATATCTATGTGTAGTAGTGTATACATGTATATCTATGTGTAGTAGTGTATACATGTATATCTATGTGTAGTAGTGTATAAATGTATATCTATGTGTAGTAGTGTATAAATGTATATCTATGTGTAGTAGTGTATAAATGTATATCTATGTGTAGTAGTGTATACATGTATATCTATGTGTAGTAGTGTATACATGTATATCTATGTGTAGTAGTGTATAAATGTATATCTATGTGTAGTAGTGTATAAATGTATATCTATGTGTAGTAGTGTATAAATGTATATCTATGTGAAGTAGTGTATAAATGTATATCTATGTGAAGTAGTGTACAAATGTATATCTATGTGAAGTAGTGTATAAATGTATATCTATGTGAAGTAGTGTATAAATGTATATCTATGTGAAGTAGTGTATAAATGTATATCTATGTGTAGTAGTGTATAAATGTATATCTATGTGTAGTAGTGTATAAATGTATATCTATGTGTAGTAGTGTATAAATGTATATTTGTTGGTGCTCAGCTTGTTCAGTGTGTGTGTAACAGAATATGTGTGTTATAAGTTACAGGGAGTCATCAAGTTACCTGTATATCTATTTTTATATGTCACATGCTTAACATGTGATAGCTACCTTTGCCTAAATTCTCTCTTTTCATTGGATAGTATTTTTATATAGCTCTGGTCAGTTTATGAATTACCTCCCTTTATTTTATCATGTGTGTACTGTATATGTAATGGCTCTGTGTAAGTATACCCTTTATGTTTGTTACAGAGTGGCGTGTAACATAGTTTTACATAGTTCTCTACTAGTTCTCCTACCTCTCTACTAGTTCTCCTACCTCTCTACTAGTTCTACTACCTCTCTACTAGTTATACTACCTCTCTACTAGTTCTCCTACCTCTTTACTAGTTCTACTACCTCTCTACTAGTTCTACTACCTCTCTACTAAATCTACTACCTCTCTACTAGTTCTCCTACCTCTCTACTAAATCTACTACCTCTCTACTAAATCTACTACCTCTCTACTAGTTATACTACCTCTCTACTAGTTCTACTATCTCTCTACTAGTTCTCCTACCTCTCTACTAGTTCTACTACCTCTCTACTATTTCTCCTACCTCTCTACTAGTTCTCCTACCTCTCTACTAGTTCTCCTACCTCTCTACTAGTTCTCCTACCTCTCTACTAGTTCTCCTACCTCTCTACTAGTTCTACTACCTCTCTACTAGTTCTCCTACCTCTCTACTAGTTCTCCTACCTCTCTACTAGTTCTCTTACCTCTCTACTAAATCTACTACCTCTCTACTATTTAACATATACTGATGATTAACCGATGGTCCGAGAATAAAGAACTCTAAAACTTAATTCATGCTTGGTGATCATATTTAACCACCCGGTTACATAGACGCACGGAAACCCCATCAGGGACTAAGCCTTTGGCTTCTTATGAACAATTTTTTAACACCTTTCGAAAGTGAAGAGACCATGGGCTGAAGCCTTCGTATGAGCCCTCGACCTCCGAAACACGGCATGCCAACACGATCTAGTCCAGCGGTTTAGACCTCTCAGCTACCCAGGTGTTAGACCAAGACACTCAGTAACTTTTTAAATATATCAACTTTTATTTCAAATTTACAACTTATTTGATTTTTCCAATTTGCATATCAACACATATTGATTTAGGAAATGAAAGTACTTTTGATATTTTAGCTGCATGGTGCAGGTATTCCCGCCTCCAGTGGCAGATGGTAGGGAAAGCAATGTTGGACCTCCCGGCAGCCGCAGGTAAAAAGTTCAGTATTGCCCCCCATACCTACATGTATACTAGTACACTGTCAAGGTCATGTTCAAAGTATCTACTGAGTTAAGATTTCTAACCAATATTGGACTTGGTTGTTGGCTCAAGTGGCCTCCGACAAGCTTGTGAGCACTTTTAAGAATCTTGCATTGTTAATTTAAAATATAATTTGTACAAGTAAGATAGAACCACAAGTGATATGTAATCTTATAGACATCAATCTTTTCTCAATATCTCACCTCTTCCATCAGGAAAGAGAATAGTGTGCTTCGAACAAGAATCAAACTTTAAGACTTCAAAGTCCAATCAAGCTTCAAGAATCCTTCCAGCAAGAAGCTAGAAGGCAGGCGTAATCCAGTATGTATATAAAAATCAGCTATACTACACACCCGTTTTTAAATACGATCACCCTCGTACACGCACCACAACTCTCCGTCATCACAGAGAGGGCCACAGACACCAAACAGATCAGAGAAAAGTGCACTTCCAATGGGGATCATTCTACTTCTTTGACTTGTCAACAGTCAGTCGTGAAAAGGCAACGATTTAAAAACTAAGGGGAATTTGTTTTATATAATCACGGTAGATGTTTCACAGTAGTTGCACTTTGAAGTTACTAAAGCACTACATAATTGATAAAAAACAAATCAATCAGTATGTAAATTTAATGTATCAATGCTAGTCAAAGTCCTTCACTAAAACTCCAAGAGTTAATCAATTCAGGAAATACAGAACATTAATGAAAAATACCCGGATAACACAAAAACATCCCCCACAGCCTCATCATACAATGTAAAATATTTAGGCTCTCATGAAAATGGATAGGAAAACACTTTCACTTATATAGAACAGATACAAAAGGAATGAAAGAAGGACAGGAATGAATGAAGGATTGAACAAACAAATGAAAGAGACAAATTAATTAAACAGCTAATAATCTCTCACTAAGTGGTCTGGATTATCTCCCCTGTTGCTATGACAGCCTCTACAGTGAAACACCACCCCTAAAGTCAACAGCCCGCCAACAAGCTCCCATCAGTCTTCTGGAGTTATTGACAGAAGATATTTCCTATTTGACTTCTGTGTTTGCTACTTCTAATGTAAAAACCTCCATTACCCGTTTAATATGACACGGCCATATTTCATGTCGTCTAATTAAACATTGATTCTCCATTAACTCGTTAACTTATTACACATTCCATCCCTCAATCCGAATATGTCCCAATTCAAACATATCAGAAGATGCATACAAAATTATCCACGTTTTTTGGGGTAATTTTGATTTAGAATGGAAGCAAGTGATTTTTAATGCCACCAGAAAATTGGATTGGATTCAGATCGAAATCTGTCATTTTTTTGTTTGTTTTAAAAACAGATGTTCAAACAGGTTGACAGATTGACTGCTGAACATTACAATTCCTATCCTAGGGCAGAGTTCTGTCTACAGCAGATGGTAATAGCATGTGAAATACAAGAAAATATTGGAAGATGGATAACAGGGATGCAAAGGGCAAGGCCAAACTATTTACTTTTTAAAGTAGAGAACGTTACAGAAAGGGGCAATGTATTTTAATAATCCCAACAGGTGTATACCATACTATTAGTCTGGGCCAAATGTAACAAATTTTATCACAAGGAGATAATAGAAAAGGGCCAAATTACTTTAAAATGTTTCAAAAGAAAGGATGTAGACCTGAGGGCAAGATACAGGCCCTATAGGCCAATTGTCTCAAAGTTTGGCAAGAGGAAAATTGGAAGGCACAGATACCTCAAATTGTTTTAGAATGGAGATTGAAACTTTAGAGCCAACCCTTCAATAAGATACCCAGCTCAGGCCAAAGGGAGGTTTGTCATTTGATTGGTATGACAAATCATATACAATCATTGCAAGGGGAGACAACCAAATACGGCTATTTATACAATAGGGAATAGTCAAAATAACCAATTCTTGCAGAAGAAAATGTGGGTGAGTAAAACATTTACACTATAAAACTGTTAAATTTAGAAGTAAAAGAACGTAAAGAGACTTCAAAAACACAGATAATGCAATTCAATATATTATATCATGCTGTATAACAAAGATCCCTTGAGTAATGATCAAGATTATGAAATTGAATCTTAGAAAATTTCCGGATGGATAAAGGTTTTATGCGTTAAAGGCCTAGGTGGTCTAGGGTTTACAGTTGGGGACAAATTATTCAAACAATTTACACATAAGTCATAACTCCTCAAGGTCACAGGGCAAGTAAAGGTCATAGAATTCCATTTTTTTTCGAACACTTTTTACAAAATTAAAATTTTTAAAGATTAATTTAGTAACCACAACTTTAGAACTTTACAAAAATACCAAACATTCATTGTGATAGAATAAAGTATTGAAAATATTTTTAAATTCTAGATGAAAGTGACTTAAACAATATAATAGTTAGTCATTATTTACAATACTTGCATTGTAACATTTTCAGACTTTGAGACAATAGTTTACATAAGTTTACCTGGAAGCACACGTGCCGTTTGTGACGGTCCGCACCTCTACCATTGCACCTGCTCGGAGAGTTCCGGCGTACGAGCCTGGGGGTAATCACAGTGTACAGGTCCTGATTGGTAAAAGCTGATGGCTCCATGGATGTATATACCCCTCCTCAATCTCACCGTGGTTACCACCTATATCACACTTGCTGTGTCACCTTGGTAACTACCTACTTCACACCCAAAGGACATTTCAATGTCTGTACATCTTGATCAGCGACACCAATAAAAACTGCACGTATACATCATACACTGGGCCTCTGACACCGTCAACAACATACCACCATATAAACACATTTGTGTGCAGAGGGGAGATTTCATTACGTGACGATTATCCGAGCGATCTGAGAGATGACTATCCAAGAGACCTGGTAGTGCAGTACAGTACGCAAACTTGTCACTGACCCTGAGTGGCTGGTGTCGAAATCCATACCTGCCATTTTCGCCCCAGTCAATTCCCCATCCTCAGCTGTCACTCTGCCACTCGTGTGCTCAAGAGCTATTCAATAAAGCAGAGGACCTACATAAAAACCATGACGATACTGTACCGCTGGTGGTTGTGTCTCGACTGCAGACTTTGTGCCAACACACTACGACAGTCTCCCTCCATGTCAACAATTACCTCAAGGCCATTTAGATGTCCTCAGTGATTTTCTTTTTTTTCCTTTATTAATTTTCCATGTATGTCTTCCCCTTAAATGAACAGCAATTGTCCTGTTAACGTTTCTCTTATTTCTGCACTAGTCTCTGAAGAATGTGTAATGGACCCTCACCATGGTTACCTGTCATGCTCCGTCCATTAGTTACGGTCCTGATTGGGACATTTCCTGACTCGGATTCATACGGAGCTAAGCAGAATTCCTACATACTAACAATGGTGTAAATTACAGGGTTTTTTTCACGATCTTTCGACACCTAATGACTCTACAACTTTAAAAGTGGATGATTGGACCTAAATCGGATTGACTTCAGGTATGTTACAAATTAAAACTGCTGCAGGCGCAAAATTTCACCAGAAAAGAACATTACCGCATTGGTACAGAGCAATGTACCCACTAATTAATTAGAATCGTAGAGCTTGAGTCTCATTTACTGTAACCAAGATATACCCATCTGCAATGACTGCGATGCCAAGTACCAGTTATTGACGATTCACTTTGTAGTTGCTTATAGCTACAGTGTACATTTTCTATACCTTGAGTGCAAGGATAGCTTCACAATCAAACAGTATTTTTATCAATGTTTCCGCTATAACCTCAGCCAGGAGCCAGGGTATTGGTTCAATTGTCGATACAAGTCAATATCCTGTTATAACGTACTCAATCACCTCTTTGGTGGACAGAACAGGTAGAAAAAGGGCTCTACAATCTTCATAATATTATATATGTGTCAGAGAAAGTTTTAAAATGTCGCATTACACAGGTAATTAACTTTTATTGGTCAACTGAAATTTAAAATTCTTGTTAACTCCTGTTATTTTTTCAAGCATATTTTAGTTATTGAAATGTTACAGTGATACAAAATTCAAAAGAAAGGTTTAGATTTGGCATCCTGCTATAAAAACTGAGAATTCCAGATTATGTTCTTTAAGTCGGCATGAGTTGTTCAGAACCAACGACATCACTTTTTGTAATGCTACAACATCAGAACTCAACATAATATATATATACTACACATATGAAGTAACTTTTAACTCATTTACCCCTCAAAACAAATTTAAACTCCTTCAATTCAAATATTGGAATAGTTCATTATTCAATCTCAGGGGTGAACAAGTCAATGGCCTGAAAAATAATATTTATACACAATACCATACACTGATTTAAGTTAGAGTTACTTGATAAACACAAAATGTTTAGAATTAGTGACTTTCAGGAGGTCAACTTGCAGACATATATATATGAAAACGAATTCCATATAATGTACTTAAGATTTTCCTATTTTTTGCAATAAAGCTGGTGTTAACCAAGGTATTATGAGATGTGTGCTTGAATGGTGGTGTACAATGTTTGGTGTCAATTACACAGCCATATAGTCCACTGTGTTTACGAAGCTGGTGCCGATGTATTCGGTCCATACAATCATCAATCACCATTATACACCGGTCAATACTGTTCAACATCTTCGTCCATCTATATCTTAAATTGTTTGTCTCCCCTAACAACAGACTATCGCCCAATCAGGACCTCCAACAAATCGACACGTCTCGGCCACCATTTCAGTTAGTCTTGGCCACCATTTCAGTAAGTCTCGGCCACCATTTCAGTTAGCCTTTCTAGATGTGTCCCTAAAGGTCAACCTGCATTATTTCATTTCAGCAACCAAACTGCTGGATGACACTAATTCGATGAAGCATAAATATTTCCTTTTGTTTTTTCTATGTTTGTAAAATATATATATATAGTACTTGAGAAAAATTTCTTTAATGCTAGAAAATGTCAATACCATTTGAATGCCCTTTCTACAATGTTATAAGAAATCGGATTGTTTCCTCATAAATAGAAAATGACAGTCTAACTTTGATCTTGGAATCCTGAAATTGAAATTCATTCAAAATAGTTTCAAACTTTTTTTTATAAATTGTAGTAAAAATCTGTTAATAAATCAGTTTTGTTGAGGAGATATAAGAATTAAAGCATAATCAATAGTAACAATGACCTTTACCTTGACCTTGGAATATAATAGCAGTATCACATAATTGGGACAGGATTTCAAAATGGATAGTGGCGGGACTATAGTATGCCCCTATATATATATACTGTATGAGTAACACAACTTGTTTTAGATCAAAATGCAATGAAATATTCTTTATCTTTTGGCTATTTCAATAAAAATATATAACTGGGAAAAAGTATGATAGTAATACTGTAAAATAATGAAAATCCCTGTAGCCATTTTAAAAGAAATAAAAAAAACTTGAACACTGTTATTGAAAAAGATTATTGAAATTGATATCTTTTTTTAAACTCGAGAAATAAAACTGGCGGAGAAAAAGATGTGCAATCATTTCAGACTGTGACTGTCACCAAAACAATGAAAATAAATTCTAACGTCAACGATAAAAGTCATTTTACAGTTACGAGGATATGACACAATGTTTGGACCAAACTTAATCTCTGGAGTCATTGTATATTATTTATGACTATCAGTCATATACCACAGGAAGAGAAACAAAACGAGATCCGATTCGTATCTTTGAATAATTGATCTGACGATATGGTGGACCCACAGAAATTCCATGGTTTGTACAACGGAAGGATTTGAGGACTAAACGGACAGTTATCGATGTTAGAAATGTAGGGAGAACATTAATGTTGAAGTCTGAAACACTGTCTTTGTTATTAAACATATGTTTGACAGAAAAACTACAGGGAGAGCAACATATTTATATATAGTCGTGGGTATGATGCTGTCACATGCAGCATGAATATAGAACCATTCATTATTTCATGTTAAAAAATCACGCAATATTTTCCATTAAAATTTAATTTGGAAAAAACATTTAAAATACTGTTATTGGAAACAATTGTTTTATAATTTTTCATGTTATTGTAATGAAAACGATATTGACAATCAACATAATGGTTTTTATATAGAAGACAAAAGTCATTTTTGAAACTGGAAATTATTACATAATTTTTACACAAAATTTTACGGACCAACCGAACAAATTATGGTACCAAAGTTTGTACATATATATATGATTAATGTGCAACGATTTATCAAAACCAAATTTTTAAAGACCTTGTAACTGTCAATAAATAAGGCACAGGAACTTTGGATTCTCTCAAATACACCACAATTAACTGTTCTCTATTTTGTTTTTGTGGAAATGTTATATATTCCAGCTTGTTTGAAAGGTATCTAACAGGTTAAAAGCTTATTTGATTTCTGAATCTTTTGAAACACAGTAATGGTACAGCAATAGTGTTAAATCTATATGTTGATTTGATAGAAGTGTCAAAATTATACAAACACTATAGTTTTCTGGATTTTTTTTTTTACGAGAGAATCAATTCACTGTATCATGTCACTGATACAAAATGCTAACATTTCTGAGGAAGCAACATATTTTCTGCACAACAGCATACATGTCAACCAAGGACCATTAATTGTCGAGGAACGTAACTTAATTAGGGGATGACAATGAACAGCAGTAAAATTAATTCTCCAGCAAGATTGATGGCCGCTCATTGAATATGGTACGTCGTCGCTACATCTTTTCCTCTAAAATCTCCCAAACGTTTAAAAGATATGGGTTAGACACAACAATTCAATGTAAATATCAGTTAGAACTATTGATATATCACAGCAATTCTGGATCATGTTATTAAATAACCTAAATGCCAGTATTAAAAGTGACAATTTTAATCAAAGTTTCACAGCATAAAGTCTAGCAGGACTTGCAATGAAATACTTAAAAAAGCCACTTCCACAATATTTTAAGGACAGAAGGTTGCTTAAACACTGATTAAAGGTAAACTATCAAATACCTGTAGCTAGATGGCATGGAGATAGAAACCATCTCAAATTGCACCGCCGTTACAACATATATTCAATATGTAGAGAATCTATTGGAGTACCAAAAGTATCAGAGTCTAAATGAAGGCAAACCGTTCAGCCCTCAACATCCTACAACCACATAACACCACAATTATAACTCAGTTACATATTGTTTGCATGCACAGTTTCAGCAAAACATAATATAAAATATAGCAGTAAAGAGAATGTAAAATTTGACTTGACCTTTTGATCCAATGATGTTGATGCTTGGTCAGTTGACACCTTGTTTGATTACTACCAAGTTTGCTTCATAATGTCATGACAAAATGTTTAGCAGTTCACAGATACAAAATTTGTACTTTGACCTTTGATGGGATGACCTTGACTCCGACAAAGATGTAAAATATGAGTTTGACCTTTGATCTGATGTTTCAGGTTTGGTCAGTTATTGTTACATGTAATAAGATATAGTGAAGGACCACAGGTTTCACCTTGGCGTACACCTTTGAATGTCTGAAGCAATCTGACATATTTGACTTCTGCTCTTTGGATGAAGGTCACAATGACCTAATGAGAGTGCACTGTACATCATCTAATAAAGGTTACAGAGTATGGAGAGGAAACAAATGTGTTTCACAATAAAGTAATCCCATTGCAAATATAAGTTTGAAACCTTAACCTTTGACAGACAAAATTTAATGAATTACTCGACCTACCTTCTTATAGCACAACCACGAAAAGTTTCATTCCTCTACATTGTCAAGAAGTTACAATGTTATGGAGTTGAAACAAATGTGCTTTGGGCGCATTATATTGGACACAGCGGTTCGCCTCTACTAACCTGTAATACCTAAACCACTAAGGCCGTCTGTAATATCTTTATACCTTTACTAATTACAGGTAACCCATCAAACAACTGCAAGACTTTAACATTTACAGGTAAAAATTCCAAAAAATTGTAAAACTGACATTAAAAAATCTATAACAAACTTGTCTTTTTCCCTCGATGGCAATAACTTGGTGGTCTTTGTAGGTCAAAGGTAAGAGCTTAAAACAACAACAAAAATGAAGATAAACATTTCCACGACCTTTAAGAGAACACTCAAACTGACTGGTCTTAGTCCCAGGATCGTTTGGAGGGCTGTCTGTAAATAATGGTTTGTCTATGTGTGTTACGGCACCAGTGTTACCGTGCACTCTAAGATCTAATAACATTTGTTGGCTTGAAAGTTTATTTTAGATTTAATTTCCAGTGGTATTAATCTAGAAATGGAAGCACTGTCAATTTTCATGTTCATGGGGAAAATCAAACTTAACACATGTCATGCAATTTCCATTTTGCAAAAAAAAAATTTTAAAAATTGAAACAATAATAAGATGTTTTAAGATGATTTCAAAATTAAATTTATGTTTGTTCAACTATGTGAATTGACAAATTAATTCTGTGCTAAGGTGTGAATCTATGCATGTGTTCTAAGAACAGTGCAGACCTTTCCTCGTTTAAAGTACATTCATGCAGCTTTCAAATTTTCAAAACTTCAAAATAGTCACCACTTTCAGAGTATATATATTTTTACGATTTCCAAACACTTGATTGAAATAAGCATTCATTTCAATCACTTTAAGGAAGATATTGTAATGGATATTTTGATCACAACATTTTGGTATAAAAATGTCCCAATTTTTATATTCTATATTATTGTTAGCAAGCTTGAACACTGAACAACTAGGCCGAGGTAAGTTCTATTGTCAGTTTTCAGACACAAAATTACCCATCAATATTGCTGGTTCAGGGAAGCAGCATGTATGGTTAGCTTCATTTTCTAACTGTTTCTATGTCTTAACGCAGGGAAATAAAAGTATGCTCAGCTTAAGGATCTATTTCAATATCTACCAACCTGACTTTAACTATGACAATTAGTCTAGCATTCGAGTTCAGTTTCATGGTTCTCCTTCAATTTCTAAACTCATGATCAGACGGGGTCACATAATGAAATGTGTTGCAGTGTTTAATAAATGAAATCAATATCTAGATGTTTTATCTCAAACTATGAAAAAATCATTCATGATTTATATGATTGATTATGATGTGATAATGACAAGAGATTTTTTTATGAATTACTGACATTAAGATCAGCCCAAAAATGAAAAGTCAATTACAGGAACAATTTTTGAGACATTTTCTAAAATTTTTATTTGTATCATTATATATAATAACTAGCTAGGCAGTATAACAAGAAAATTCTTTCCTATAACATTAGCACGTTTTGATTCCCCATTCAATTCATTTTAGATTATTTATGAGAAGTCAATTATCAATCATCAATCGATTAAGAAACAGTGATAATTGATCATGACTTTAAAAACGTATTCATAAATCTGGTATAAGTATGATACTTTGTTAAATCTATGTTAGCCCAAACCTCTAACGTTCCTTCTCAAGGACTCGTACATCGTTATTGCAGGTAAATTGCTAATCAACTTTCCAAAAATATATATTTATACATAATTCACTCAATATAGATCAAACGTAACTCAAAAGTACATTTGTTCAGAAAGTGTAAGCACTGTGATTACCGTGACAACTGATTACCTTGAATAGTTTGACTTCGGTCCAGTAGATTTCCTCCAGTAAGGCCAAGTCCATTCTACAAGTGGCCATCTGTCTGTGCACCAATTACCCTAGTGACACATTTCAGTCGGATTTTGATTTTCATGGCACGGTTTAGTTTTAAATCCCAATGCAGAATGACCATGGTCCGAACTATCAGTGGACAGATTCGGCTTGACAACAGTAAACCTCAGTAGCACCATTGCTCTTGTCACTCGCAGACATTTTCATTTCCATGGTAATAAACAATTGTTTACTGGTGACAGATCGGTAAGTCGTCAATCTCTCTACAATTTACCCAACACGTGGGTCCCTGGCTGTACCACAAACATGGCCGACACCAGCTGAACAATCCTGGTTTTAATAAATGTGTATATGGATTGATTTGATTACGGACAATTAACTAGACTAATCGGCCGGTACAGTCCCGTGACAATTACCGTTTTACAGTTTGGGTTTGGTTACGTAACACCAGACAGTTCTGGGACAAACTCTCTGATCGCTGTTGATGACGGCTTTCCTGTCAACCTGCAGGAAATTATAAACTTTCGCTCTGATCACTTGACTATTTGTCCTCTTATTTCAGGCTTATAGACTGAAAACACAGCCCGTCTACTGTCCTATGATGGTCGTTCACAGCTACAGCAACATTACAGTACACATGTTTGAAATATCTTTGTTTAACACTCACACCAAAGCTGTCATAAACCGAACTCAGGTCCATCCAAATGGCTGTTTGCTAAATAAAGAACATACATTTCTTCAAGAGCAGGAAAACAAGGAAAAGAATTCGTAAAATGAGCACCTTTTGGCAACAATCTTGTAACTAAATGAAATCTTGGAAGACACAATTTTTTTTTTGGTTACCTTGACAACAAAAATACATCACAAGTTAAATCAAACAGTTTGATAAGACTTGAGGATGAAGTCAGCAAGGTCGCAATCCAGGTGTGCACATACTCAGACCATACATCAGCACCACCTCATGACGTCAAGCAATTAACAGGTAAAATCCAGGTGAGTAAACATTGTTGTATATATGCCAACAGGTAGTGTTTGAAACAAGAATCAAGTTTTACACCTATTAACATAGATATTCCTGGTAAAAAATGGCGAATCCTTTAGAATTGTTTATCTTTTTTTAAGGTATTTGGTAAAAGATTGATGTTCTGAGACATATGTGGTCTTTAGCGTATATATCCCACAGCTAACCTGCCGACTTTAAGCGGCTATAATCCAATCTTTTTTCTTCTCGAGCCCATAAACAACGTTGAACATTGAGCCGCTGTGACAGCCATTCGCGGAGATAATGATGGAACAGAGATGACAATTTCTGCGAAAAATTATCTCCGGGACAGACGAGTCAATAAAACATAATCTACGATACAAATAATTCCCATCATCCATTTCCTGCGAACGTCTTTTTTCCTTGTCATTGCTGTGTCATCATGCTATGTTGTACATGACAGATATCATGGTCATTTGTCCAGCATCTGAAGCATCACCATAGAAATTGTCACCCTAGGTTACCATGACAACGAGGTCAAGTACCTACCTCACCTATATCAAATACATAGATCCATCAAAATTCCTCACAATCTTACTGTGAGACCAACAACAATTTCTTCGCCCCAATGACAGGAACTTGAACCACTAAAAATAAGGATTCCAAACCTTTTGTTTCATTCAAATTTTGAAGTTTCATTTTCCAAAAGTCCTTTATAACTTTTATTTTAAGCCGTTAAATCAATGGAAGCAATCCTTCATGAATGGCCTATAAGTCCTTTGTAACCTGCAAATTCCCCCTATCTTAAATATCATAAGCAGAAGTGTTGACAGGATATCATATATAACATTGAAGATAATTCAAAATCCACGGCTATTTTACCAAATATACAAATTTCTCTCAATGATAAAATATCCAACTTCTGATCCTCATTAGCAGCTCAACAGAAATAAACTAGATAGAGAACATTTCCTTATTATATCATTTCAATTCATTCAAAATCACCGCAAAAATCTTGGGTCAGTTGTTGGAATATAGCACCATTTCTAGAAAGTCCTTCGTCCATTTCCACCACCTATTCAGAGCCAGTCGGTCATCAAACAATACAGCAACATTTCTTGCAGTATTTACATCCTTCAGATAATCCTATTGGCAACTGTTAGCTGGGAATGCACCCGAGTGCGACTCCAGTGTGCAGTCATGTGGAACCAGGACCCATCAGAACCGATGTCTGGGCCGGCGTTTATCTGAGGCGGTTAATCGGAGGTGACCATCATCTGCTGATAAAGCAATTGAGAACACAGCCCAAGTAACACTAGAGTCTATGGCGAGGCACTTAACCCTAATATCACAAGGCTGTATACCTATCTCTAAACAGGTAACCTGTTAATTGCTCATTGGTGTTTTCCTCCAATCTGGGTCAGGCTTAGGTTTGGAAAACTTTCAACATGTAGATGCTGTATGCCGATTTAATTTCACCATGGTAACGACTGATACTTCTCACTGCAGACATTTATTATTCCAATTCAAACTCAACATTTTTTAATATAAAATATTTATTTTATTTGAATAATTAATTCCTTCCTATGTGGAACAATTAAGAATATTTTTAGTAGTTCCATTTAAGGTCAGAAAATATTGTCATATACATGTAAAGTGATTGATTTTGTGACATTGTATCACAATTTTAAAGAAATTGTCACAGTATGATTTTTTACAACGTTGGAAATTAACTTTTTTGGAAGTTCTTTTTCTTATTTTTCAATCTCCTAAATGATTGATACTTTTTTCTTCAACAACGATTCTTAAATCATCCCCCCACCCCTGGAAACATATCTGAACTCTTCCACTTCAAAGTTTAGAATAGTTCATTGTAATGTTTAATGAATGAGTTTAAGTCCCAATAAAAGTTTTAATCAACCTCACAAAGTTGACCTCCGAGCTATATTGTACAAAATCACAAAGTTGACCTCAGAGCTATATTGTACAACCTCACAAAGTTGACCTCCGAGCTATATTGTACAAAATCACAAAGTTGACCTCAGAGCTATATTGTACAAAATCACAAAGTTGACCTCAGAGCTATATTGTACAAAATCACAAAGTTGACCTCAGAGCTCTATTGTACAAAATCACAAAGTTGACCTCAGAGCCATATTGTACAAAATCACAAAGTTGACCTCAGAGCTATATTGTACAACCTCACAAAGTTGACCTCAGAGCTATATTGTACAACCTCACAAAGTTGACCTCAGAGCTATATTGTACAAAATCACAAAGTTGACCTCAGAGCTATATTGTACAAAATCACAAAGTTGACCTCAGAGCTATATTGTACAAAATCACAAAGTTGACCTCAGAGCTATATATTGTACAACCTCACAAAGTTGACCTCAGAGCTATATTGTACAACCTCACAAAGTTGACCTCAGAGCTATATTGTACAAAATCACAAAGTTGACCTCAGAGCTATATTGTACAAAATCACACAGTTGACCTCAGAGCTCTATTGTACAAAATTACAAAGTTGACCTCAGAGCTATATTGTACAAAATTACAAAGTTGACCTCAGAGCTATATTGTACAAAATTACAAAGTTGACCTCAGAGCCATATTGTACAAAATTACAAAGTTGACCTCCGAGCTATATTGTACAAAATCACAAAGTTGACCTCAGAGCTCTATTGTACAAAATCACAAAGTAACCTTAAGAGCTATATTGTACAAAATCACAAAGTTGACCTCAGAGCTATATTGTACAAAATCACAAAGTTGACCTCAGAACTATATTGTACAAAATTACAAAGTTGACCTCAGAACTATATTGTACAAAATTACAAAGTTGACCTCAGAGCTATATTGTACAAAATCACAAAGTTGACCTCAGAGCTATATTGTACAAAATCACAAAGTTGACCTCAGAGCTATATTGTACAAAATCACAAAGTTGACCTCAGAGCTATATTGTACAAAATTACAAAGTTGACCTCAGAGCTCTATTGTACAAAATTACAAAGTTGACCTCAGAGCTCTATTGTACAAAATTACAAAGTTGACCTCAGAGCTATATTGTACAAAATCACAAAGTTGACCTCAGAGCTATATTGTTTGAAACTACAATTAGTTTAGCATTACCTTAGTGTTTCTCACACTTTTATCAACTACACTAACTTGTTGTTAACACTAGGGCTTCTTTCCCTTTCCCTAACCATAGTAGGGAATACGACCTACACAAACGTCAGTCTGGGAGGGCTTCCTAGGCCAACAAATCACCTATAAACACTGGTAATGAGACTTGTTACCTTGGCAACTACGTGTTGGTTTCTGAGCCCGATTTTGCATCTCCCGACAATTGGAGTCAACTCCTTTTGGAAATAAACTACCCATAATTCCTCAGAAAAATCGAAAAATCTGCTATTGGTTCTATCATCCTAGAGGCAATTCAACAGACATCTCTATTGTTGATAATTGGTTAGGAAATAGCCCCAAAATGATAGAGCAGCCATTTTTATTGTCATTTCGTGGCATGAGATGAGTTGAAAACAATGAACATGGTGATAATCCAGACAACTCGGGATTACCTAAATCTAATTTCTAGGGACATCAGTTCAAAAAAAAAAAATACCGGCCATATAATATAAAATTAAAGCATTATTGAAAAGGAAAAAAAAACTATTGTTGTTTTTTAACGTTTATTGATCGATGAATCATTTAAATGATGTGCAACATCCATTTAAGATATAACAGCTAATAACGGGAAAAGGCTTCGGTGCTGGTGGTTCTTATCGTCAAAAATAAAAAAAACTTCTGTTGGTTCTTAACACTTAGAATATAAACCTCCTTGAACCTGTATTTTTCGGAAGAGATTTCTTTATTGTAAAAATTGTTTTTTTAACAGATTTGTCAGAAGCAACATTTTTTATTCAAATATATCATGAAGACATTATGGGATGGAAATCTACTGACAGCTATGATTTCTATGATTTGTGGAGCATAATTCACTCGAAAACATGTAATTTAGAACTGATGGCGGGTCCCAGCTATACAGGAAGTTGATGAATCGGTGGCGACAATAACGTGGGCTCGAGGGGAGGACAGCGATCTAATGGATGGCTGTGTGTCCTCCCTGAATCAATAACGGTTAACTATAAACACTATGTGTACCACACATAAACATATAGTAATAAGGCGCAGCAACCACATACACGTAATCACGTACTCTCTCCAGGAAACATTCAAACTTACATCTATTTTCAAAGTATCGTTGCTTAAAATGTACTCCTAACAAAATGTTTGATTTCAAGTCTGTTTTGTAAAAGTACTGCAATCTCCAAATCAATGATCGGTATACAAGTGTTTTAAACCAATTTCAATGCATATTACTTTGTATAGATTTGAATATTGGATCAATATGAACGGTTACGCATGTACCTGGAAAACAGGATTCTCCTTTTAGTCTTAAATGAAACAATCCAATAAAAAAGTATCTTTAAAAGGAATGATACGTCATGAAATCAGTACTCTTGTATATTGCTTTTGCAGACAATTGATTTCATTTCATAATGCATCTGTAGGAGGTACGAAATTTAAATCTACATCATTTTGAAGAAAATATGACCTTGACCATTGACCTTTGAATGTTACCAAAATAAGGAAAGAATTAAGCTTAAGATTAAGACTGCCCCACTAGACATCAACTCAGGCTTTCAATCTTACAACTAATTTATTAACCCCATGATGACACATTTAAACTCTTCCAATTCAGAGGACGGAAAGGTTCATTACGAAATTTAAGGGATTAATGAGTTAACTTGTCCTTGACCTTTGACCTTGACATTACCTCAAGCGAATATACATTTTCCAGTAAGAGACAATATATTATGTCAATACTCTGAGCAGAAACAATTTGTGAAGCATGTTCCAATGGACATTTGAGTTCTGAACCAGACATAATTCAAACTAGCTCCAGACAAAATTCTTGTCCAATATTAACAATAATATAAGTTCTAATGAATACAAGTCTAGCGGCTGTCACCAGGTCCATTGCCCGTGCTTCTGATTGTCTAGCGAGTCTGCATCATAAGACTCATGGACCTTCCTTAAACTTATTGACATTGTATGCCTTTAGCAACACTACATATATACAGGTAATCTGGTCAATTATGAGACAAATCAATTCTAAATATTTGTATTTCTCCTAATTCAATATCACAGGTCATTTTAACCACGAGGGATCAAAACTGTACCAAAGATTTCTCCCCCAGACAATAATATCACTTAACCTGAAACTCAATACCATTTCTATAATCATACAGGAACTATTTTCAATCAAATTTCAAAATTTTTATCTGATACAGACTTCTTTACATTCAAACAACAGTTGGCCAATCACAAGTTGCAGCAATATTCATTAGTCAATGCAATTGGGCGAAAAAAAGCGAAACGCTCAATATCAAACAGATGCAAAAGGATTTTATTTCATATTGTTCCAAACATCACACGGTTTTATCACTATTTTCTACATCTCGCTTTTTATAAAAGTGCATGATAGATTTTCCTGATTATTTACTGGGGTGAGGGGGTGTCAACACCAGTGATAGAGAAGAAAGTTGATGACTAGATCTCTTGGTATATATAACACTACCACAATTAAACCGTGTCCACGATACAGCTTTTAGACAAACAGAGAATGCACATGAGCCTATATCTCAGGTCTCTTAACAGCCAGGGATCAACCATCACAATATTTAATGAAATGAGATGAAAGATACTAGTTAATTAGGTCTATGTGTACCAGTAGTTGATGACCAGCCCCCTCTAGGGATATTATTGTGAAGATCAGAACAATGTTCTACTCCTGGGCTAAGTGTGTAAGTACACATATATATGAGGCTGCCATGTCACATGAGTGACAGTTTGGCTTACGGGTAAATCCTATCTTATTCAGACAAATCAATCTTCATTTTGAAAGAGTTCTCCACTAAAAAAAGGTGAAGTTACATTTATGACAGGTACAGTGGTTAAACCATTAACCCCTGAAGTTTCATAATGAACTATTCCAACCTTTGAATTGGAAGAGTTTAAATATGTGTTCAGGGGTGAATGAGTTTATTGATTTAATAAGTTCTTGTACTGCAGAAAGAGTGTACTGATATGAGTCAGATTATTTGATTTTTTTTTTTCGTTTCAAAGGGACATAACTCTAGCAGAAAAACATGATCATATTATGTAATCCAGCATCCAGCCTTAATGTCTAGCCCAGTATCTACACAATGCTAAACTTTGATTTTTTCCTTCATAGAAATCGTGATAGTGATTTTTTTTAGAACAATGAAATATGATTTTATGTGACATTGAAATAATCTGACCTTTTGTTATGCATTAATGTAACACAGAGCTTTTTAATGTCTGTGGATCAGAAACTCCAGTTAAAGACTGAATGAAAAAGACTGAATGAAAAAGACAGAATTAAAAAGACTGAATTTGCAGATCGGTAAGGTAAGTAACTTTTTTTACAGGTTTTGATAGCAGCTCTCTTCCTTTCTCCCTGAAAAAATGTTGGGGTGTGGTCATAGGGTGAATGTATTCGATCATATACAGTAATAGCAATCAAATTTAATTTGATGTTTGAAATCAGTAAAACTAAATTGTGTGTGTATTTTCATCCAGATATGTTTGATTTTAACTGTCAACATCATCTCAAAGCATTGCATTTGTCGCAATGTATGCAGCTGCTGTCAAAATCTGGTCCAATGATGCCCAACAATGTTAACTCCAAGAAAGACCAAAGTACATGGAATTATTAAAGCCAATTCAAAACCGCTGAAAAAAAAAATTCAAAACTGCTGAAAAAGGATCCTTTCAAAATGTATGGTTACATTTTCATATTTTTTTATATTGACTCCAATGCCTCATCTAGGTAAAATAATCAACTAGAGTGACTTACCCTGAACTGCTCAAGGAACTCCCTGCAGAGGTCCTCGTTCTGTCGCACCTCCTCCTTGCAGGTTTCGTCTGAGAGGCGTTTGTAACTGTTTTCGATGCCACTAAGCCAGTGGGTGAAGCTGTCCAGTGTTGTATCTAACTGCTGGATGGAGTTACGATTGTTCTGTAGCGTCTTGATGTTGTACGCCAACCTAGAAAACACCAACCAAAGCATGTAGATATCAAACATCTACGGGAACAAGATTTCGTCTTGATGTTGTACGCAAACCTAGAAAACACCAACCAAAGCATGTAGATATCAAACATCTACGGGAACAAGATTTATTCTTCTTGGGCTGTGAATGTATGTGTACTTCTTTTGGTGCATTCGAATTTAAACAAAATGGAGCAATGATAAATAAGCACACTCACAATTGATACTTGCTGTAGAAAGCAATATATAGAAACTGTAATTAGTGCACCCACAATACAAAATCTCCTAATGCAGCAATCAAAATCGGACAGAATGCTTTCTGAAAATCATTAAAATAAGACCACCTTTAAAATATGTATGTTAACAGCACTCTAGCGTATCACGTCTGAAATATTCCATGGAACATCGTGCATTCTGGCCTTGTTTAATGGTCACTTACATTCAGAATCTTGTAAAATTGCTAAGTAATGGCCAAAAATACCCCCAAGGGGGTCTATTTGTGAAGTGGACCTGTCTTTAATTATTTCTATTCTACTTATTCCAGAATATTGAGGAACAACTAATGCTATACAGTAAAACACCACTAACTCGAACCAGGTTGACTCAAATACACATTTATTAAACAGTTTATTTGGTTCTGACTGAGTTCTTACATATTCAACAACCTTAAATTTATTGGAATATCATGTATTCCTTGAACTATTGATCAGGTCCCACAAGTTTAATTAGTGGGGTTTTAGTGTATATACTGAAATGTTTTAAGTATATCATTGTGATAAAGATATAAAATGCCTACAAATTTGCACATCATTATACAATGATGTAGGAATACATAATTAATACACGGAGGATATCAGACCAGGTACTGGTATAGTACGTAGAGTCGGATGACAGCGGAATGATTCCATCTTAAAACCCCCACAGAGAATTAAACACAGAAATAGAAGGAAATCTCACGTTTAGTCCATCCAACACCATAACAGTCAGGTAGCCACATAAAAGCTGTGAGCTCATGATCCCTGGAGCTTACTTTGGAGAGCAATGATTCATCGGCGTGAAATGTAAGGACCGTCGTAAACCAAATATCCTATTTTATAACGATAAACCACCCACAGCATAGAAACCATCCTTCTTCTTTCCCAGAAACATTATGACATCTTTTTACTGTCGTTATTTTGTTTGATATATGTTGTTAGAATTTAATTGAAAGATTTCATTTAAAAAAAACAAAAAAACAATAGCCTTCCACTCTGACAGTAAAGTATACAAGATCTCCTATGGATTCCAGTTAGAAATGATTCATTTTTAATTATGCTTCGGAGAGTTTCATTAAAATCGAAATTGCCACGTTTTACCAATTTTGCAGCAAAATCGTGTCATTGCTTTTCTTATTGGATAAGGTTGGGTCACTGATGCAACATATGATAGTAGATGTGTCAGTAGGACATGAATGCCCCCACTGTCAGTCAAAGAAAAGTACTTTTTATTTGATAATGATTTAAAATTTCCACTGCCAGTCAAAGAAAAGTACTTTTTATTTGATAATGTTTTAACACTTCCACTGGAGTTAGACAAGGCTCTCCAACATCAGTTCAATCATTTCAATAAAACATTTTCCATAATAAATTTGGCCATAACTCTAAAAAAAGTAAGTGGATCTTAACCAAATCAGAATTGAACCTGCATCTTATCGTTATGCTAAATGAATGTTCAATATCTGTATCTGCTATTGAGCTGAGGAAATCTGAAGTAGAGAGAAAAGACAGCATTGGTGAGAGTCTGAAATGAACAGCTTTATAGTAAAGGTTGTAGAGGAGACGTCCTTACTTGTGTAGAAGTGTCGACCAGCGGTTCATGGCCTTCTCCAGCTGTAGTCTCACGTGACTCGTGTCGTCGTGACTGTATTCGTCTATCAGCTTACTCGCCAGCTTCTTCACATTGTCTATAATCCTCTGTCGCTCGTCAACCTCTTTTTGAAGAGCCTAAATGAAAAGAATTAATAAACAAATGTTACAGCACATTAGAAGGTCCAATGGTCTTATTCAGATTTGCCTGGTGTAAATTTTACCTTTCTCAAGAACTTAGTATATAGGGCATGCTACATGTATGTACTAATATAAGCTGTCGTTGTTGGTTTCATTTAAAAGGGTTGAAAAGGTGAGAAGTTAAGTCTTCTTCCCTGAAGACACATTTAAAATCCTCCAAATCAAAGGTTGGGATAGTTCATTATGAATTTTCATAGGAGAATTGCAGTGTTTTTGCTA
Organism: Mimachlamys varia; assembly: GCA_947623455.1. Taxonomy (NCBI): domain Eukaryota; kingdom Metazoa; phylum Mollusca; class Bivalvia; order Pectinida; family Pectinidae; genus Mimachlamys; species Mimachlamys varia. The sequence goes on along the minus strand of OX392531.1, from coordinate 14,102,337 downwards.
CCAGTTTTACAACAGCCTGTGCCTTATTAAATTGGGAAAAATAAAGTAGGAGTTTCAGATAGTTTACAACAGTATTCTATAAACAATCTATACTTAGTCAAATCAAAATATTGTCATGTTTGTGGGCAGATCCGAATATTCATAAGATCTCATTGCTACACTTATATGGGCTGTATAATGTGCTAGGCTTAATTTCTACAAATGTTTGAAAGAGAAACCAAACCATGTGAGACTTCTATCCTCTTATCCATTTTTTAAGTCAATATCTTTAAGAAATAAAAACAAATGGAAGATAAGATAATGAAAGACACTTTTTTGATATTTTCTTCATGATATGTCATATACTTAGGAATCCTAATCCAAGAAATTAACATCATGGATTAATTATTTAAAAAATTATTCTTTTCATGACTCTTTAACAAAATACCCATGTCACTTGTGTTGCTATGGTTACAATCATCTCACCTGTTGCTGGGCGATCTGTTGATCCACATCTTGAGCACGTGGATCCACTGGATTTTTTTCCAGTTCATCTTCTACCTGTAGGAGCCAGCGCTCAAACTCTGCGTGTATCTCGTCGAACTGACGACACTCAAGGAGCATGTCGTCTAACTGGTTCTTCCGACGGTTCACGCGGACGTACGCCTCATCCCACTGTTCTCGTAACTTCTCCGCTACAAGCAAATCAAAAGATATTAGACAGACGTTCAGTACCTTATTGAAAGTTGTTTATTGTTTACATTAATTTAATTCAATATATTTTATGAAGACTTTGAACTATCACAAAATGTTGCACCAAAAATGTTTACTCTAGAGTTAACAATACTGAATCAAAATAGTAAATTTTTATATCTCCAAATAAGTTAAAATGATCAAGTAAACCTGATAGAAATTGCTCAACTAATAACATGTTACCATAGTCATTCATATTCTTTTATAAATGTGGTCATTAAAAATCCGATTTAATAGTACATTGTCTTCAACAAATTAAGTGCATCATTTAGGATTAAACCACTTTCGTAATTAATTCGCTAATTGATCGATTGCAGCAACAGCTACCTCGTTCTTTCAGGGTCCTTCTCTCACTCTCACTGGCGTTTTTCTGAAGACTTTCCGCAGCGTTGAGCAGGTCTTCTAGTTGTGGTCTCTTAGTCTCCATGTCTTGTAGTACGTTCTATAACAGACGGACAACACAAATCTTAGTCATCCAAATGTTTGCTTTAAATGTTTTCCCACATTCAAAAGCAACACTTCTCTGTATTCCCTTCGTGGAAGGACATACTAGATCAACAGTGTCTTTCTCTTTTTAAACCATCTGAGCTTTTCTCCATGCATTCACAACATTTGGGGAGGGGGAATGGGGACCCAAGGCTTCTTACTTCGATCAATGCAAGGGCTCCCTCTATCACAAACAGATTAAATGAACATCCCCACAGTTACAAATGGGACTGGAATTTAATTCGAACCCACACAAATCATTGATCTAATTTCCAAACTAAAAGGATGGATTACTTTAAAATGGACATGATATTAAAACTGGGCTCATAGGAGTACTGCATCAGTCATGTAAGTTTTATCGACAGAGCAGGGCCGAGAACATTTTATTGAAACAGATGAAGTGTATCATTGATTTCGTTAGCGTGGCTAATTGACCGAGTGTAGACAATTTATCATAACAACTGTGCAGCGTTACAATTTTTTTTAAATCACCGACACATTCTACGAGGGATGACATCACAATATCATTGACTACCGAGATTTGTTCACACAAACCAATTCTGTGTTGCAGTCATAGTTGAAATCCCATTGATCGCTGAAAAAGGCTGATATTGTCGCCGAAACAGATTCTGTTCCGTGAAGATGATAGATAGCAATCTAAAGATAACTCGACAGAATCGCGAAGCTCTACTTAAAACAAATGAATTATTGAAAAATCTGAAATAATATTGAAATTAGAAATTGATTAGACATTTATTTTGGGAATTGTATAGATTGAGAAAGCACATCAATAAGCTACACATATAAAAGATTGAGAGAGCACTGCTGGGTGTTTGGACAATAACATTCTGCTTGCTCTCTTCCCATGCATAAGAAATCTTTAACATTAAATCCGACATGACTGCATCTCGGAAGATATATTAGAACGTAATGTGGAGGCAAAACCTCGCCATACCATAAACCACTGATAAAACTGCACCGCTACACATGCATCTAAACCACTGTAACAAACAAGCAGGGCACATCAGTCTATTGACTTTCGCAGGTCTGAGTCCGCAAAACGGGTCGTGACGATAACTGATGTTTGCCGGGGATTTGTCTTGACTTAACTCTGTGTGCACTGACGTCGGGGAATATGTGACATGGAGACATATAGGAGGACAGAAGGGGACTAGGTCAGACAAAAGATTGCTTACAGGAGGTAGGGGAATATTGTACCTTAGGGTGATTAAAGAATGGGTCATTTATTGGACATGGAAAGTGGTGAACATGCATAAGATGTATTAACCCTCACAGGGGTAACAGAGGGGCAACACAGGGGTAACACAGGAGTAACACATGGGTAACACAGGAGTAACACAGGGGTAACATAGGAGTAGCACAGGGGTAACATAGGAGTCACACAGGGGTAACATAGGAGTGACACAGGGGTAACACAGGGATAACAGAGGGGTAACAGAGGGGTAACACAGGAGTAACACAGGGATAACAGAGGGGTAACACAGGAGTAACATAGGAGTGACACAGGGGTAACATAGGAGTGACACAGGGGTAACATAGGAGTGACACAGGGGTAACACAGGGGTCACACAGTGGTAACAAAGGGGTAACACAGGGGTAACACAGGGGTAACACAGGAGTGACACAGGGGTAACAAAGAGGTACACAAGGATAACACGGGGGCAACACAGGGGTAACACAGGAGTAACAAAGAGGTACACAAGGGTAACACGGGGTCAACACAGGGGTAGCACAGGGGCAACAGGTAAAACACAGGGGAAACACAGGAGTAACACATGGGTAACAGGGGGGTAACACAGGGGAAACACAGGGGAAACACAGGAGTAACATAGGAGTGACACAAGGGTAACACAGTGGTAACAAATGGGTAACAGAGGGGCAACACGGGCAACACAGAGGTAACACATGGGTAACACAGAGGTAACACAGGAGTAACATAGGAGTGACACAGGGGTAACACAGGGGTAACACAGTGGTAACAAAGGGGTAACACAGGAGTAACACAGGGGTAACACAGGGGTAAGACCGGAGTAACACAGGAGTGACACAGGGGTAACAAAGGGTTCACAAAGGGGTAATACAGGGGTAACACACGGGTAACACACGGGTAACACAGGGGTAACACAGGGGAAACACAGGGGTAACACTAGGGCAACACAGGGGTAACATAGGTGGCAACATAAGGGGCAAAACAGGGGGTAACACAGTGGTACACAGGGGCAACACAGGGGTAACATAGGGGCAACACAGTGGTACACAGGGGCAACACAGGGGTAACATAGGGGCAACACAGGGGCAGCACAGGGGTAAAACTAGGGCAACACAGGGGTAACACAAGGGGCAAAACAGGGGTAACACAGGGGGTAACACAGTGGAAACACGGGGTAACACAGGAGTAACAAAGGGGTAACACACGGGCAACACATGGGGTAAAACAGGGGTATCACAGAGGCAACACAAGGGTAACACAGGAGTATCACAGGTGATGACCCAATGGGCCAGGTGGCAATTATGACAGGGGCTAAATCAAAATGGATGGGGCAAGAAAAACACTGGTGTTAATAGTATGAAAAGAAAAGAATGAGATTTAGAGTTTCATTTGAAGGAAAAACTGTGAATAGGAAAAGGTATCAGAAGACAGGCAAAAGCACAATAAAACCTCAACTTATTTACCCCTGAAACTTCAACATAGACTTCTCCATCCTTTGAACAGGAGAAGTCCAAATGTGTCATCAGGGGAATATGAGTTAGTTAACCTTGTGTTCCAAGTTAAACAGTTAACCTTGTGTTCTAAGTTAAACAATTAACCTTGTGTTCCAAGTTTAACAGTTAACCTTGTGTTCTAAGTTTAACATTTAACCTTGTGTTCCAAGTTTAACAGTTAACCTTGTGTTCCAAGTTTAACAGTTAACCTTGTGTTCCTAACAAAGTCATGTCCCTGGTGAAAACTATAGCGACCAACACTTTCTATCTAATTTTGGCTACAATTTCAGGTCATCTATCTAGAAATAATTCACCCGGGTGACCCCCACAGTCACGATTGGACCCTACCAAATCTAAGGCTGGCTAAGTCCAATTGGGGTTTATACATGCATAGAGGTGAGAAGGCAGAAAGGCCTTGGGACAAAGTCTTTTGTTTTTTGTTCTATTTTATATTCAACTTCACAAGGAAAACTCATTACTTTCTTTATATAGAGGTAAATATTTTTATCTTCCTTGATTATGATCTTTGACCCTTTGAAAAAAAAAACCACATTATCGAGAATTCTGACGATACAAAACTCTTAAACTATGGCCTTTGACCTTTAATTCCAAAATTCCCAGCTCCACTGACTCACTGAAAATTAAGTTTTTTATTATATGTTCAAATACTCCGACGGACCATTGTTCAATGATATAGCTAGCACGCTACTAATGTCATGTTTAAACATTGCAGCCAAAAATTGACACTTTCATTGAAGTTTCAAATCTCCTGTTTGATACAAACATTCTGAGGACATAAGCTATTGAGTCCCCTAGAGTGCGTTTCAGATCGATAAATCTATACGGTGTACATTTCCAGGTTGATTAACTTTGTGAGTTCAAGAATGCATCTATTTTACTGTATTCCAAAACCCTATTCAAGAGTACAATTTCAAATGTTCCATTTACAACTTCATTAAAATTTAAATTTCATGTCTTCGAATTGCTGAAACAAATGCTGGTTCACAATATCTGGTTGCTGACTCATTTTACAATCAGTATTGACCTCATCGGCCAATCAAATGGCTGGATTACATTTCACGATCCAATCAGATATGAGTATGATAACATATGTTTCTAAGAAGACCGAGCTAAACCAATTAAAATTTAATGCTATAAAGACGACGGAAGATAGGCACATCCATAAATAGATTTGTCGTAGCTATATTTCTCAGAAAGGGTTGATTGCATGGCTGTGTTCTCCAGTAATCACATTGAAATCGGCATACATATAACCGCCGATATGTGATCACGTTATCCCTCACACACGGAAACACAAACACATGCTCTTGTTAATTGTATTCCGCAGAAGGCTGTAACCTTACAGATATCTACTAACATCTGTGTGAATGATAATATTACTAGATAAAACCCCAAATCAAATTTGATGTAAACATTTTCAGGACCTGAATGTCATTGTATTTTGATAGATGAATTTACGAAGAATCTAATAACAAAAGTCTTTTACCATGGAGGGGTATAGTTCCACAAAACCTTATGTTTTATTAAAATAGACGAGTTCAATCAAACAACTATGAAATTATGATTTGAAGACCTGTGCCACATAAGCATTGTAAAATTATATTTAACTCTGAAAAAGATCACGTTGTATATCTTATACACAATTTCTATATAGGGAGACTGCCAAGTTAAAGTGCAAATTGGGTTAAAAAGCTGAAAAAATTCCAGGAAAGTGATCGTCAATATATTCACATTTTGCATTTAACTAATTCATGTCAATGAAAAAAATTAAATTAATATTTGTACAAAATTTCTGAAAAAGAGTCTACTTTCATTTCACGAAATGTATTAAAACCAAGACTTTATATTATATATACTGGCCACCAGTATCATTTGATTTCAATTCAGGTAAAAACATGTTTGATATCCATGAACAGTTGTTGTTACAAATGTAAATATATTGTCTCTGTCACTTTTAAGAAACCACAAAAACACCGTCACCATTGAAAGCTTAATTCAAATCTCTAACTGGTGCCTTTACGCTGATTTTTTTTGGAATGCGGCAACAATAAGAAAACTAAAGTAAAAGTCCCCACAGACCTGTAGACTCGTGAGCTGTTGAGACATATCATGAATGAGCGCCTGAGCATCGTCAAGGTCAAGGCCGACAGCGCTAAGGTCATGCTCCGACAGATTCAAACTGCTGTCACTGTCTGACGACTGGAGGTGGAGAAACCAAGGTGGCACACAGAGCGGATGGCAAACAGAAGATTAGTTATCACAGCAAAGCAAAGAAAGAATATACAGGCCACACTAGTACTGGTTATAGGTGATAAATATAGGACATAAGACATACACACTCCACAACAGCCTGACAATGCCTGGACAGCAGGACTTTATTTCAAAATGTTCACAAATAATCAAGCATCTGCAGTGCTCTATTGTTTTGAAAATATTTTAAAAGAACCAAATTTTCAGAAATGATTTAAACTCGAGTGTTCTATTTTTTTAATTTAATTTTTTTGAAAGAATGAAACTTTTGTATTGAGCATCTTTAGAGATCTATTTTTGTTTAAACTCATTTTAGAAGATAAAAATTTTCTCAAATAGTCAAGGATCTGCAGTGATTTCATTTTTCCGAAACATAAGAATTTGGATTAAATACTTTTATATATTATAGATTTTAGTTTATTGGATTCCAATCTCTATGTTGACCAATTTCCTTACCAGTTAATTTACTTAAAATTTGGATAGTTTGAGCTAATGTCTTTTTCAATTTCAGTGTTCATCATTAGATGATTGTCAAAAAAGGTTTTGATTCTAAAAATCAACATTTTTATTTTTTTTTAATTTTTGGTAAAGAAAATAATAAATGTAACAAGCATGGGACATCTAGCTAGCACTTTCTGTAGGAGAACAAGAACAGAATTACAATTTCAAAGATCAATCTATTTTATTTTTAATGGGATTGGTTATTTGTGTTTTAAATTAGTAAGAAATTTTGAACAAAGGACAGATACACATCACAATACTACACACTACAAATGCAATGATGATCATACAAATGTATACATAATTATATATGTGTAAATGGAATATAATATAATTAAGAATAAAGTGCAAATTATATAACCTGATTATCTACCATGAATATTAATACATTGCAGTACATTAGATAAATGCTGTGCCAAATTAAGAATAAATCACATTATAGCCATACAATACTACCCCATGCAATATTTCAATGGATACACAATATTGTACTCAATAATTGTGCAGAAGCTTTGATGTCACAACAAGATATTTGGTGTCAAAATGATTTTGAGAGTTACTTCCCTTTAACAGGTTTAACCAAACAGGTTTTTTTAAAATGAAATGAAATTTGCAAATCACTGAAACAATCATCGTTTTAATTTTTATTGAACAACCATATCTACTGTTACTTATAATAGAAATGAAAATTATGATCATTAAAATGTTTCAAAGCAACAGCACAAAGACAAGCTCTATATTGACAAGACGAAGACAAGCTCTATAACGACACAGATTGATTGGAGACTGACCGTCTGGCGCTGTATCATCTGCTCGATGTCCTTGATGTCGCCCACGGTGACACGCTGGGACTTGAGCATCCTCTCGAGAAGTGTGAGCCAATCGCGGAGCTCGGCCAGAGACTTGTCGAAGTCTGGCCAGGGCGACGTCTGGTGTAGTTCTATCTGTGTCACCTTGGTCGTACTCTGGTGTAGCTCCACCTGGCTCACTTTTGCTGAAAGACAGTGAAATCAAACTCAGCAAAAAGTAAAGGTAAAACTATATACCAATCAGGTTATATAGATTTTTTAATGCAAAATAGAAATGTAAGCTGATCCTTTGATGTATCCATTTATCCACATATATGTGCCCTTGTGTAATTGATCATTATATAGAATACCAAATCTCATTGACAAGACTATAGTTTTCCAGACAAAACTTTGACTATGAAAACTAGTATTGTTCCGACTAATAATTACTTTGTTCTTTATTAGTTGACTGTATGATTTATCAACTATAGATTTCATTGTTCGATTTTAGTCAGAAGAATATATGTCTTGATGCTATAGGGTAGAAGATATAGTGTCCAATGTAATACTGTGTATTACACTATGGGGAACTGATTACTACAGCGGTATTAATTGCTGTGTCAGTGTACTTTTGTATCTCAGACTGGTTTTACGTAGGCACTATATCATACCGGAGGACTATGTAGCAACTGGATTGTACTTTGATCAGGCTCTGGTTTCATCAACGTTCCTTAACTTAAAAATCTCCATAGGAAAGCATTACAGAAGTTAAGGAGAAAATCCTTAGTTAAGGAACTTTCCTTAAATTCTGTAATGCTTTCCTATGGAGAATTTAAAGTAAAGGAATTTTCTTAAGTTAAGGAACGTTGATGAAACTTGGGCCAGAAATTTTAATGGACATGTAGGTCATTATCATTATCACCTAAAATAATATGTTAACTGAATATTTGTCAATCATAGGTTGGTGAAGAGAAAGATTTGACCAATCGTGAAATTTCACAAACAGAGGGATCCCCTGATTCTAGTATGTTTGAGTTATGTCCCCTACCTTGTTTCATCACTTCTTCCACTTTAACCTCGGCGACAGGTTTCACATTTTCTGCGAGCTGTTTGACTAACAGCCAATCAGAGTTGAGGTTGTTGAGTTGCTGCTGAATGGTATCCGGGACGATGATCTCATCCTGGGCACTTTCCTCCATCAACTGACTGTACCGTGTGTTGAGGTTATCCACATTTGACTGTCGCACTACCAGGGCCTCGGGGGTCGGCTGGAGGTGAAAAAGTCACATCAGAGTTATTGTTTCTTATGTGTTTTAGTCACTCTTTTCTGATAATCTTAGATCATTTTTGAATGTAAATGTTTAAAAAAAAAATTGTTTTTCAATTTGCTAGTGATTGTGATTGCGATTCAAAAAGCATTTGCAACAACTGATATTCCTGGATTAACACCATAATATAAACTATTGCTAGCATATCTGGATAAATATTTGCACATTTGAAATGCTTGTATTTCGCATTTTAAAAGAAACATTTCCTTATAATACAAGTGGGAGTGATGTGTGCTTTACTATATATAAATACAAATAATATTTAGCAAGTCTATCATTTAGACAAACATATATATAATGTAAATTTACAAAGAATTAATTTTTTTAGTAATTATATAATTATAAGTACTATAATGAAAACTAAATAACCAATCGTGTGACTCGGTACCTGATGATCGAGGATCATGGCGTCTGTCTCGTCCACACCGGAGGGTTTCTGCTGTAACTCGAGGACTTGTCGGGTGGATTCGAGCCACGTCTGGAGTTCATCAATCTCTAGTTGGAATGTACGCAGTTTGTGTAGTCGTCCCTCCATCACCTTAATCTGGCCTGGAAGTTCACTCGAAACCTTGGTAACATAAACAACCACATCTAAATCAATGATGGTACAGACAAATCAATTAGTTTTTTATGTGAATATTTAGTTTATGACTCACATTATAAGTTTAAAAGAATACAGAAAGAAATGCCCATAGAAGTTTTTGTTTATAATAATTCATCATGATATATTTCATAACTTCCATGGTAGAGTGCAACAATAACAAGTATTGACAGATTGCATTTAACTGTTGAATTTGTTCAGATCAACACCTGTTATATATATTATATAAACTTGCCATGACAGTTCAGTGGAAAAATCAGAAATAACCAGAGATATTCTATGATACAGATTAAACCCAGGGAAAGACATACAGACAAACACCTACTCAAAATATAATTGTAAGCTGAAATTATATAAGCTGGGGATCCCAGCAAGTAAATATTAGCATATATCTTTCAATTGGTTTTGAAACCAGGAGAGAAAAAGATCCAAGACTTATACACTGTACATATACACTGAAAACTTTTTGCAAAATAAACAATCGCTCAAAATATATTCATACAACTTTAGAAAACTTGAATAACAAAACTTTTGATGACAGTTTACCGTGAACCAAATAGAATTTAGATAAGGGAGATAACTCTTCCTACCTTGGCAAACCTGGTGGTGAGATTCTCGAGGTCCTTGCCTATGTTTTCCTTGTCTTCAGCCGACATCGACTCCTGTTTGAGCATGGAATGGCCGTTTCTATTGATTGCATCTAGGATCTGTTGCTTTGTAGAAATCTCATCCTCCCGGTCCTAGAATATAAAAGTTACTGACTGTTATTTTGGGCAACAGATGTGTTACAGAAAATACCCAAATTATATCCATGAGCTTGATATACAGACACATATCTATGAATACACACTATATTGGACTCTTTTCATACCACAACTCCGCTCCAGGATCTCTACAGGCTTTTCTATCTTGACCCCCCTCCCCAAAGATATAACAAGAATTATCAATGTGTGTGTAAGAACCATTTTTTTCCAACTGATGGGTGCTGATTTTAGCACCAGGCTATGAATGGTATTATAAAATTGTTGTTAGTTATAACCAGTTAAACAGATGAAAGATTACACCAAAGTTCCTTGTTGTTGTATATACACGAAAATGGGGAGGCGACAGCATATGTTCTTGTCATCTGTGCTCGACACCATTAAAGAAAGAATTTAGATCTAATCTGGAGTATTTTTCTGTAAATTTGACCTTATTTTAGTCTCCAAAAGGCTTTACTCTTTTTTTCGATGCCACCCTGACATACAGATACAGAGTGTGACCCTTCCTTCAGACCTTTCACCTCGGTGTAACTTGACCTACATTCACGACCTCTCTGTGACCTACCCTCATCTTCTCCAGGAGTTCCTCCAAGGCATCCTCTTCTAATATCACAAAAGTTGACAGAATATTTTCAGTCTCATCAATCCAGAAAAATAACTCGTCCATGTCAAAAGTAAAGTCAACCGTTTTCACACTCTCTGTCTCTGACCTGCAACAGAAATAAAAATAATAATTTGAGGTTCTTATATACCGCTTTATCACAATCGAAATACAATAACAACAGGTGCTGCCGTTTCAGCACTCACAGCTAGCATTCTACAATTTCTAGCACTGCCCAACCACATACTCATTTACAGCTGAGTAGACTGGAACAAGCGGAGTAAAGTATCTTGCTCAAAGATACAACACAAGTAACATTGCTGGGACTCAAACTTGCAACCCTTCAATGATGAACCTGCATCCTACCACAAGACCACTGTGCCTCCAAATGAGTTTACAGCTTAAAGGACAAACAAAATTGTTTATCCCTTTTGTAGGTGAGATAGGAGAATCACAACCCAATGAAGAAGTTTCTGATGTTGAAAAGCACAAGGCTTTGCAGAATGTTGGGCAACACAAGAATCTTTCCTAGAGGGTTGAGATTCTTTTTGGTTATTCACCTACTGTGTATCATGTACACAAGTTAATGTTAATGTTACAGGCTACACTCAGGTTTTATGTGATGTCATTGTATTGTTGATGTGACATCATACTAAGGACTAATACCAAATTTACTTCAAAATGTTGGTTGGTGCAGTTAATTGTGTATTTCACCAAGACCACCAGGGTTTGATTCCCCGACAGAACTTGAAAAGGTATGGGGCTACATTCCTGACCCTGAGGGTTTTCTCCAGGTACTCGGGCTTCCTCTCACAATTAAAACTCTTGTGTGCTAACATCCGGGCTAACAAGAGTGATTAATATTAGTTAGATAGCTTGTTTCATAACTATGGTAAAATGATAAGTAGTGAAGAGATGCAAAATTTGACCTTGATATTTGGACTGATCACCTTGAGGTTTCATCAACTGAGACCTTGCTTGATTCTAACCAACCAATCAGACGTTTTTGTATCTAAGCTCTTTTGGTGAAGGTCATAATGACCAAATGAAAGTGTTCAGCACATTAGCTAATAGTGGTTAACAAGCATCCAGAGTGCCATTGCTCTAATATGACAAGTTACAAAGCTATAGAGCAGAAACGAGTATGTTTCACAATAAAAGGATCCTGTAAAACCCTTAAGATTGAGACCTTGACTTTTGGAGGACAAAAAATGATTGAAGTACACAACTATTAAAGTCCTAAAAACGAAAGATTACAAATTTATGGAGCGAAAACAAATGTGTTTTGGACGGACACACTGGCGGAGGGATCACTCACAGTTGTTTGAGTTTCTGTCAGTAAATAATAAATATATATGTGTGAAATGATCCTCTCATTACAGTAATGTATTAAGTATACCAATGTTATTTCTCAACTAAACAATGCACATAACTTACTGGTTGCAAGTCTGTTGTGCAATTCTCAGACGAAACACCGACATTTCCGATGAATTTAGATATTAATCCACCACTACATGCTAGTTTTTGTATTCCATGCGGTTTCGTGACCTTACACATGTACAAGCCATGGTGGCTTGCTGGTACGCTCGTCATAAAAAAAACGTCTATGCGACAAAGAAATTATCGTTAGATGAAACGAAACTAGCATGTAGTGGTGGATTAATATCTACATTTATCAGAAATGACGGTGTTTAGTCTAAGAATTGCATGACAGCCTAACAGCAAGTAAGTTATGTGCATTGTTTACAAATAGTTGAGAAATAACGTTGGAATACTTCCATTACATTCTGTAATGGGCCGCGGCTCCATATATATAAACATTTGTTTTATATATTGACAGAAACTCAAGCAACTGTGGATCACTATAGGATGTCCATCATTATGTTGCGGGCCCCTAACTAACGCTACGAGGAACATATGTACTGGTCTCTTAAAACAGGTGCTTTCTTTAAAAGGACAAATATCTGCGGCCGTCCCCTACTCACCGATCATTCCGTTCCAGAACAGCCGTACAGATGTTTTTCCAGCGTTGGTTCAGGGACTCAAGTTTGCCCCTGAGGGTGGCCGCATCGATGGCCGCAGACTGACGGATGATTTCGTTGCCGGACGCATTCATACTGTTGACCGTGCCTTGTTGGTTCTTTATCCCACTCTCCAGCTGCTGTAACAGTAAACAGAAAATCCTTCACCTCCGAAGACACATTTGAACTCTTCCAATTCAAAGGTTGGAATAGTCCATGCCGAATTTCAGGCGTGAATGAGATAACACCAGAAAATAAAATAATATTTGGCTCAATGCCTGATAGATTATGTCCTTTGTTGGGTCATATCATTTAGATACAAACCACCAATGCCGAAGGATTTTATAAGACAGATATATTCATACCTCTGATAACACAGTCACATAATTGGTACTATACATGGCATTTGTTGTTCAGCCATTAATACACTAAAACTATAGACATACACTTAGAAATAGATCAGAGTTTTAGACAGCTGAGTCACCATATAAGTCCTGGCCAGCATCAGGACCATAGTCACTGACTGTGGGATAATCTGGGTCATGTCACCAGTCCTGACCAGCATCAGGACCACAGTCATTGACTGTGGGGTAATCTGGGTCATGTTACACCAAGATTTCGCTCATGTTCCTTTTATTTTACAATATTCACGCATACTTTTTATTTTTTTCTATATATACTGCACATAGACATACACAATTATCAAGTGGTTTACTTAAACAGTATTTCTGTAGCAATATACACTTACAATTGTAAAATTTAATATTTGAAACAACTTGACAAGTTGGCATGCTTTCTTTATACTTTAGTTTTTCTTTTCTGTGTTATCATTTGTGGTTTTTTTTTTCACGGCAAATATGGTCAAACATATATATACATATTCTAATTGAGTAATTTTGCAACACCACCATTCCATTTTCTTTCCTATTTTTGCAGTGGTGAAAACAAACTTTAGTCTGTAGGTACAAGTAATCATTGATCATCAATCCCTGGATTTCCACAATGAACTATTCCAACCTTTGAATTTTAAGAGTTCAAAATTATCTTTTGGGGGGGGGGGGGGGGAATGAGTTAATGAAGAATATATTGTGTCATTTTAATTAACGCTCTCAAGCTTTAGCTTGCTATACTATCTGTGAAGAACTTACATCATCAACACAACAGGTTATTATAACTGAATAAGATGGGGTTTTTTCTATACCTTTATAATAACAAGCTTTTCAAAGACCAAGATGTACATTTTTAACCCTTGTAATCATATGAAAACTTGTTTCTTATAAACGTTTCGCATGATGCACAGCAGTGCATCTAGGACAAGATTTGTAAGCAACTACATTTCAAGTCATTCTATTAAAGATATTAAAAAAATGTATTCATTCCTTACAGTTAGGTTAAAAACAACAAATACATGCAATTTCTTTTCATTCTATGATGTGTGTTTCTTTTAAACTAATTGCATGTTTAAAATTGAAACTGTTCCACTGATTGGTGAAACAGCTACAATGTAGTTCAGTATAACATCTTATTCACTGTTTTCGATACCCAACAAAGATTAATTGCAATCAACTATTAATTAAGGAACTTATGTCCAAGTTTTAACCTGACATCACAATATTATGATTTCGGTAACCCTTAAACAATTTGGTGGAAACTTGAATGTCACCAAGTTGAACACAGTAAGGAGAAGAAGTGCTATTTAGAGGCTATACAAAAAATAAATTACATGACATAATGAACAATTCATATGCAATAGTAGATTGTACAAATGTAATTTTAGTACAGTAAAACTCAACTTACTCAAACTTGTGGGGACCTGATCAATAGTTCAAGGAATACATGGTATTCGAGTAATCCTTATCAGTTGGTTGAATATGAACGAACTTGGTCACAACCAAGCGTACTGTTTGATGAATGAGGGATATTCGAGTAAGTGGGGTTTTACTGTATTAATTCAAACATTTACGTTATATATGGCATCCCGGTCCCCTGAATCGACCAGCATCCGGAGTTGTCTTTCCGCCTCGTCCAGCCATCCTCTCAGCTCGGTCATTTCATTATTGAACTGCCTCCACTGGTCAGCGGCCTTGGACCAACGCCTGAGGACAGAGAAAATTAATATATACATATTAGAACTGCTGACCATCAGACAAATTACGGCCAGGATGACCAGCATCAGGACCATCACCTTCGGACACTGGGGATGAATTATCACACCTGTGGTCAAACAGACATTATCAGATGTGTGATCAGAATGACCAGTCTATCAGAAACATACCAGCGATCAAATAGGATAACAATGGTCAGAGTTTAGGAGTTGTGAAGAGAGGGACTATCATTAGGATCACACCATTGGTGACCAGCGGTCAAACTGGACGAATTGCCGACAAACATTTGGCCATAGATCAAATATTAGGAGATATAGAATAAGAATGTATAACAACGTTATTATAGGGGATCTTGGTACACTTGTACCGAGTCTGTATCTCTCCTACGAGTTTGCTGTATATAATGCACAGAAGGTCCGAGTACAATGTACATACATTAACGGCCCTGATGTCTATATAGACCACCAATTACTAGGAGACATCATCATCTTATATACCAAGAAAGGAATCAGAACATTTTCAAGAAATTCAATGATGATAATGACAATACATGTATGCCTGACTGACCATGTTTATAAAAACCAAGCTGATTATGTGTGTGTTTTCGGGCGGAATCAGTCAAGCATGCCGTCCCTAATACTGATGATACAATACACATCACATTTGTCAATAGACTCAACACAGTAGACACAACATTTAAATCATATGACTTTAAAATTTGCCATCATCTCTCGGATGTAAACACAGTCTCTGGGATGACATGCAGAATACACGTGTGTCACTGGGGATCCTCTACCAATGCTGCCGGACCTTATGGGGCTCCTCACACACGAACACACAATCAATGGCCGACACATTGTTAACCACACAACAACACTTGCTTACTCTATATACTCAGCCATTATCCGAACATTCCCCTAAGATTCCCTTCCGCTAAATTCTACAGAATATGATCGTCGGAGAATCAGTCCTTCCTGCCATGGAACCAGTCTATATATAGCAAGTCTTGGATGACTTAACCGGCGTACAAGCAGCCACGGCAAAAGCCGACTGATCTACCATTACGTGATTGTCAAGTGCTTCCAATGCAATCCCTCTGTGAGGCCTGGGTAAAGTATCTTTGCGAACAATTTGATAAACAAGCTGTTGGATTTTTTTTAAAACAGACTCTAATTGAATCACCCACATATCTGCGACACCAAACAAGTGGCCGTGTCATTCTAACTGCACAGATTCACCAAGGCAACCAGTATAGCTTACCACAGTAACGGAACACAGACCAATTTCAATTCAATGATTTCTGTCTCAAGCAAATTAGTTTGTGGAATTAAAACATTAAAATCTGTGCAACGTAAGACTCTCAGCCAAGTAACCGATAGCAACAGGAGCCACTGTTCAATTACAGCTCTGATTACAAAATCTACATTCTATCGCTACCATTTTATTGAATGAAAAACTTACAAAATAGATGTTTTTTGCCCGATATCATGCAAGTCTGTCAAAGATTTGGATGATCAATACTGTTATACTGCACTGAGAATGATTCAGGACTAGAAGATAGGCCACGACCCAGCCACGGTTTTATAGTGGGATTGTGATCAGCACCGTGCTACCTCAGACCACCACAAGGCTACACTGACATCAATGGATTTAAACATCGCTCCGTTAAAAAACGAAATTCAACAGAAAATTCATGAATAATGAATTCCTTGACCAAATTTGCGTTGTGATTGAATCAGAAGTCTAGTAAGTCTCGCATCACAATAGATTTAAAGCAAGTATTTATGTTTCAGCATACGAGACTTATTCTGGATAAAATACTTGAGGACATGAATGACTTCCTGGCCATGAAATCTGAAGGCAATGACAATCAGTCAGCTTGTGTTATTCTACAATTAATAAGTCATTTACCCCTGTAGACACAATTTGAACTCTTCCAAAACAAAGGTTGTAATAGTTCATTATGAAATTTGGGGGGGGGGGGGAGAGTTTATTCATAAATTTTATAATGAACTATTTTGCACTGTCAACTTAGAATTCCAAAAGTATACAGACAGAAACTTGACATCATTATAATCTACTGTCAGTCAAATACTAACAAAAAACCTATCAATTTCTGTTAGATCCAAATAAATTCTAGTGTTTTCAGTACCTGGTGATTCTGGTTCTGGTACCATCAAAACACTTTATTCATGAAACTTAAGAATTTAAAAAGTCTATATAAATGTTGTGAAACAGGTACATGTGCCCAGTTGCACCCTTATAGGGTTAGTTACGGTATATATCTGTATCATGTATCACATATCTAGAAAATAATCATTCTTATACCGACAAATCATTAGAATCAAATTAGCACACAAAATTAAATAACAGCACATATATGACATATCCGCGATCAAATAATCAAATCCTGGACAATATTTCACCATAAAATATTCATAAATTTCTAGCTAGCTATGACATAAGAATTGATTTTATAATACTGCTACATCAGTATAAGAGGATGTCAGGAAATAAAAATAAGTTTGACGTTTTGCCAACTGTTCGGTAAGACGGAAATGAAATGTTTTCCTGGTGCAGAAAGTACCTACAACTGACGGCTCGGTAAGTAAGCGTACGATAGGTCCGTAAATAACAATGATTGATTAGGTACACACGACCCACGCTAATCAACCTACTAAACGGTTAAGTCTGTCTCAAGATTTTTTTGTTGTACCATATCTGTGGCGGCTATGGTATGAACTACCATGTTTCTTATGAGTTCCGAAAAAAAATGTCGACAAAACTTGGAAGTTTCACAATTACAAGAAAATTCCATACTTAAACATTTAAACAGAGGTTGGTCTATAGCTATAACAAAAGTGGAAATCATACCTGTTAACCCTCCCCCATTACGAGGGAGACTTATTCATTTTGACAAAAATTTACCAGTCTCCATCGAAATCTCCCTCATTTAAGACCAAACTCACACCAACACAAAATCTACATCCTGTGGTCAAATGATCTCCTAGTTACTTTGAAGTTATTTTGATACATAAAATTGGAAAGACCAATTGAGCAATGCAGTTTCAGTCGCATTTTACAAACTTTATCCCTCATTGGAAATATGGAATGAGGGAGATCTGAGGGAGACCTCCCTCGTTGGAGGTTTCCAAGGTTAACACCTATAGGAAATGAATTGTGTTATTCAGGACAGTATACATACTTCCATAATCCCCTGGGTCTATATTAACTGTATTGGGCAGCAAGGTAGAATAGGGAATAGTGTTCCTTTATAGAAATTCTACCTCAAGGAGAATATTTTGGCTGACACAGAAACAAATTTTGAACATGTTCTGATGCTTCAACTGACAAAAAACACCTATCTTGATAAAATCAGACAAACCGAACTTTTTAAATACCAACCAGTACTTCATGACTTCAAACAAATTGAACCATTTCTGAAATCATCTTTATTGGTTCATATACCTGGTAACTCTAAATCAGAATTTCTTCATTTTCAATTTAAACACACTTGTTTTCAGCTGAAGATTTCATTAAACTGTCAAGTTTGTGAGCGTTTAATCAAAATTAAATGTTAAGTTGTTTTTTTCTTAACATAAAACATTTAATTTGATGTTGCAAGTACAATCGTTAACTGTGAAGTGTTGTCACAAAATGATCAATACATGTACATGAAATGAATATCATTAGACTGTATATGTTTCAGAAATCCTACATCAGTTTTATGACAAAAACTGCCAGATTGCAGTGCACAAAATTGAGAACAAAAGTAATCAAATCAAAAACAATTCATTGACATCTATATCGAAAATCGCACGGGTCTCATTTCAAGTCCCTGACAAACCGAGCTAGTATATGTCGTAAATAGACAGACACAATTTTCCTTTTCAGTGTATGATTTATAGATATAATAATCTCTTGTCGATCTGCCACTGTTTTTATGAAATGCACGTGCTGGGCCAAAGATCTGCACCGTTAGATGTGCGATTTTGTCGCATGCTGTGTGTGCCGAGCGTGAAACTTGACAGGTGTGACAACAGCAGTAAATCAAACAAAACCGTTACGTAATTCCGAGGAGACATTATCAAAACAATAACAATATATTTTTTTGAGATGTGTTATCATAGCAACTAGTAAAATGTCCTAGCAACTGCGCTATTTGTGATCTAGTTTTGAAGTCAAGAGGACGAAAAAATATCTTGGAGTTTATATACAATGTAGGATTGCCAATAAATGTTTCTGATTGATAGCAGACCAGAAACAGCACCGCATCATTGACGTTGTGTAGAAAGGACATCCGGATGGATTTCTCTTTAAAATAAAATCTTTTATAAAGAATCGTTCCCTTATTTCTGGAATTTTTGTTACATGCTACAAGACCTAATCGAAAGACAATTTCGTGGAAAGAGCATTAGTTTCAGAATAAATTTCATTTTCTGAATTTCAAAACTATCTAATTTTGTAGCAATGACGTTCCTTATATAATTAGTTACAACCAAATTGAACAGCGCAGGTACAAATCTACTCCATGATGCACTCTCCAGTCAGCTTTTTTAGCTTCCCCTATGATTGAGTCCCGTTCAAGAAAATAGAACACCTGCATGCATGATAGTCAAGACTTTTCTAAATACTGATCTGTCTAATTTAGTTTTTTTTCCAAAAGTGGTTGGTTTCTAAAGCTACCATGATAAATCAAGATATAGAGGGCAAATTACATTACCCTCTGTCTACATAACACTGCATGTCTTAACCTCATTCACCCCGATATTTTATAATGAACTATCCTAGGTTTGAATTGGAAGGGTTCAACTGAGATTTTAGGGGTGAATATATCTGCACAACACCTCATTTTATATATCTTAACTCATTCATCCCCAATATTTCATAATGAACTATTCCAACATTTGAATTGGAAGGGTTCAATGAGAATTAAGGGGTGTATTTGCTAACCCTTTCAACACTTGAAACTATGACGGACTTGTCCAAATGAACACATTAGGAAGAGTTTAGTAAAGTTTATAAATAGCATCAGGTTGAAAGGTTAATAAACATCCATTGGATGTTTAGTGTCCACGGAAACACAGTTTTTATGTTTCAACACATTCAATAGTTATACATCTTTCACACCAAATAGTTTCTCATTCATTTTTTTCTTTGAAATTCATTATCTTATTCTCTTTTAGTCAGCTATAGGCATGCACTTAACGAACTTAGTAAAATGCTGCATTAAATCTTTAAACATTTTTTATGACATGTATTTGTTCATGCCATAATGTACCAAACTTATCTGAAGGTTATACACAAAGCATTTTTCTCCAGGTTGTAAACTAACACAAAATATCACTTCATTGCTCACAATTAGCAGGGGAAGAACTATGATGGCGTAGGAATACAATTTATCTACGAATACTATCCAAGAACCAACATCAATCACTTCCCGCCTAAATGTGTAACATATTCCACCGTCAATAATTAGATATGTAACAATCTATCCCAAGGTCGGTTGATTGCATGTACCCCGCCTCTGCACATGAGACTCACTTGGAACGGGAGCCCCGTCCTATAACCACCCTCTAAGTATAATTCTGTACCCAATGTTACACAAATCGTCTAATCGTCTACAGTTTTTTTCTGCCTCTACCGACTCATCATCAGCATGTAATATTGTATCTACATGAAACTCATTAATTATTTCTACACACCCATTTTGTTATCACGCATGCTCATACGAAAATAGCTTTACACTTCTGTACCGAGATACATTTTTTGCCGTAAAACCCCTAAAAAAAACAGCTCTCACCATCTCCGATATCAATATTTTACGGTGATGTCATACTGTACCGTAGACATCCTACAGACAAACTCTGATATGTAACCATAGTAACGATGTACACAACTGTTTTTCTCCGATATATATACATTTTCTAGTGACGATCGTCTTCGCAATAGATATAAAAAAAAAATCTCCATCTTCTTCAATCTCTCTGACCTTACCCCTGCGAAAAATGACTGGTTGACCATGGTTAACCATGCTTTGAAAACCATGGTCAAAGTATGTTCATGGTCAACCATGGTCAGCCATGACCATAAAGCATGGTTAATCACAGTCAACCATGGTCAAACCATGGTCAACCATAGTCACTTTTCGCAGGGGTAATATCCTCCTCATAATCTCTGATTTGCATATTTCATATTGTAATGAATGTCCTAAAACGCAGATTTGTGGGTTGAAAACTTTGATTTACGTTACAAAGATATTTAGTAATCAATAAAAAAAGAAGAAATTGACTGAAGTTGTTTTGTTTTTTTTCCGTAGAACCAAACCACACTGTAAGACAAATGAACACAATGTAGTAATGATAAGCTAATGTGTCTTTGGAAAACATTCACGCTAGCAAGGATATTTACATATAACAACATCCTATGGCATTTGACAAATATACAAATGTAAGGAAACTGAACGATCGAAAACTTGATTTGACGACTGGAATACATCTACTCTCAGTGATAAAAGTGAACAGGGGATATTTTACATCTTAAACAAATGACTGTCCCGATCAAGAGCTGTAAGACAAGATGGCTAAGCTTTATCATGATAATGAAGACAAAAATGTGCTTACTTTCAAAATGCAAAGTGATGCTTTGAGAATAAATAATAAATAATGATTTGCGCTGCCGTGAGGAATATTTGCAAGGTGAGACTGAAATGTGGGGGCCACAGGGGGGGGGGGGTCAGTCAAGGCTGGGACCTGTGGGGGGGGGGGGTCAAGGTTGGGACTTGTGGGGGGTTGAGATGGTGGGGATGGGGCCATAGATTCAGAGCTAGGGGTGAATGTGGCTGATTTTGTAGAATAGTATTATTTGTCTCAAGACAGTAGAAGTACATTTTGTATACATTTAGCAGGTACAGACATGCGTGTATACAATCTCCTATATGTTGCAACTTATATCTTCACATCCACAGGATTCTAATGATAAACAGATCAATGTCGACTACACTTTGCATGTTACGTGACAAACTAAAACAGATTTGTACGCTGTCTTGCTTTTTTTCTCTTTAAAACAAATCGTAAAGAGACTGCAGTTATACCCTTGCTATGACGTGAAGTACAGCAAAAACCACCAGGCTTGTCACTGCAAATATCACATGGTTCGTTGTAAACTACATATCTATTGATCAGCTGTCTTTAAAGCGTAACAAACACCTAGAATTAGTTCACAGAGATATTCAAGTCTTACAGAACCAAGGTATCTATCTGTCAAATCAGCGTATACTGTCTATAAACTCCGATATAGACAGATTACGTACAGTATAGATGAATGTATAAAATCTCTATCCATTCTCTGCAGAGTCATGCATCTATATATTATATGGCTCCTATAAAATGATATGGATTCCATACAAAATAAATACACACTATATATTTTTATTTGTACAACTTTAAAGATTTTAACGACCTACAGTTCCCCTTTGACCTTTTAACCTTTAACCTTGACCGATGACCTGTTACCATACTCTAATTGTATGTACATGAACTCATCTGTGTTCACAATATGCAATGCATAAAAAACTGTTTTGCTAATTATTTGAAAAATTTTTAAGTGTAGCCTTTGACCTTAAATTTTTGTTAATTGTTTTTAACTTTTAGTTTTGACCGATGCTGAGAAAATTGGATCACGCCTAGAACTTCATAATACTTATACTATGTTATAAATGTAATAGAAAATCTATGGAAGGGTTAATGTTCCTGAAATTTCTTGAACACATATATTTCACTTTGGATGAACACAATAATAGTGTGATCACCATATATCCAGTCACCTATAAGTCAGGATATAAAAATCTAAAATTTAGCAATCGATTTGCAAATATATATACAGATCATATGTCAGGGAATAAAATGATACAAGGATTGGGAGTGAAGAAGGAACTGTTTTGGGACTTAAATGTCTCAAATATTCCCATACAAGTGTCCATGGAGAGTTTGGAGGGTTGTATTTTATGACAGGTAGATATATATAGGTATCGGTAAGTGATTGCAGGTAACAATAAAACTACTCACAGTAACTTCTCCGGGTCGTATTTGACCACAATAGTTCGACCTTGGATTTTGGCCATCCTCAGTTTTAGATGAGAGCTAATGTAAACAGGTGAGATGATGTAAATTTGTCTTCCTTCATACTCCAAAGTAACACAATTGTTGAATTAATCCTCAAAACTTCCATGAAATTTCGATACCAATTATACACAATCTGGTGAGCAATTTTCTTTTCATTTAAACTTAGGAAACATCATCCAAAGTTCCACAATATATGCCATGTTTAGCTTAATATCCAATATTTGAAGAGGTGTTCATTGCAATAAAACAAAATTTCTCACAAGAAAAATATTTTTCCTTAAATAACATTATCAAGATATGACTAGGTGGCAGCACCACATATACTAACTCTGTACAAATGTTTACACATCCTATGTAAATGTGAAGAGCGTTATTTCCTATTGTCAAATCCAGACACAAGTTCAACTGCCACGGTTCTTAAAATGTTAAAATGATAATGCCCTGGACCTGCGGTCAAAGTATTTTGCAATAATCCCTAACTCCATGCCCTGAGGACGTCCCCAGGTATCCAGAAGATGTGCAAGTGTCCTAGTGCACTTTTCCCACTTAGGAACTCTTCAAGGTTAGCGGAGACAAATTCACATAATCATCACCTGGGTATCACATAGATTGGTCTAGTTGAAGCAAGTTTCATACAAGCCTTTTTTGACCAGACGGTTAATCCACATCTACCTTGTGCAGTGGAGTACATAACTGTTTAGGTGATGACCTACTCAGGCCGGGGTGGGCCCAGGTAAAATTGTGTATTATATCTGACCAACACGACTGACCACTAACAACTGCGACGGGTGGCCAGGTAATTATTACTGGCCGTTAAAGATCGGCTAGGTTTCTGTGTAAACGTCTACTTAAGCCTTTTGTATACATGGACGAGCGATAATTTGTCACAGTGAAAGCGAAGATGTTTTACACCACACTTACGTACAATGGGACCGATTATGGCCAGACAATGTGTGGTCAATTTTACCTGTATAATGGTCAAACCATTGACCACAGATACACCGCAGGACATAGCTAGATCTACTAAAAATTAAACATACACGGATAATTGGGGAATTCATCTTATGATAATGTGGAGGTTTTATTCATCACAGACAAGTATGACAGCGTGGAGGTTTTATTCATCACAGACAATTATGGTATAATGCTACACCAGACTGTGTTGGAAATCTTAGAAGGCCGAACAAGAAAAAATATCAGTTTCCTTTCATTATTTACCCTGCTGAACCCAAACAGTTTTAGCCATTCTTTATATTTTGAAATGAGTAGAATATCCTTGCTCTCCTTATGTGTCTTTTAAAAGCAAAATTGATTATTTGATAGAAGGTAAATTAACCCCACACTTATATTTATGGAGTTTACTTGTCAAACTTTTGGTCTAAAAAAATAATCCATTTTTTTCTCTCCAATGATATATTATACACTAAGGTATAACCCCTGGATTTTAACAGTGGATGAACCATTTTCTACAGAAAATCACACAAAATATTCTGTACACCATCTTGGAAATTGTCAGGATTATATTGAAGAACTTTTATTTTGTTTGTCTTACCAATGTTATACAGGTACAATGTAAATTCACATAGAAGACAGTTTTGATATGAGACATCCAGTTTTTGGCCTCAAGAAATCAAATACATTACAAAGTCATGTAGTATGACGATAATTGAAAAAAAATATTGTCTAAAGTTATTCGCTTAATAGTTCGGTCTTGTTTTGTATTATCAATGGTAAGTGTCATTTAAGGACAGCCCCCTGGTGTATGTCATGTGACTTTTTGAGCTGAGTGTGTGTGTGTGTTTGGGAGGATGAAGTATATTTAAGGACAGCCCCCTGGTGTATGTCATGTGACTTTTTGAGCTGAGTGTGTGTGTGTGTGTTTGGGAGGATGTAGTATATTTAAGGACAGCCCCCTGGTATATGTCATGTGACTTTATGAGCTGAGTGTGTCCGGTGTTTGGGAGGATGTAGTATATTTAAGGACAGCCCCCTGGTGTATGTCATGTGATTTTTTGAGCTGAGTGTGTCCGGTGTTTGGGAGGATGTAGTATATTTAAGGACAGCCTCCTGGTGTATGCCAGGAGACTTTATGAGCTGAGTGTGTGTGTGTGTTTGGGAGGATGTAGTATATTTAAGGACAGCCCCCTGGTGTATGTCATGTGACTTTATGAGCTGAGTGTGTCCGGTGTTTGGGAGGATGTAGTATATTTAAGGACAGCCCCCTGGTGTATGTCATGTGACTTTTTGAGCTGAGTGTGTCCGGTGTTTGGGAGGATGTAGTATATTTAAGGACAGCCCCCTGGTGTATGTCATGTGACTTTATGAGCTGAGTGTGTCCGGTGTTTGGGAGGATGTAGTATATTTAAGGACAGCCTCCTGGTGTATGTCATGAGACTTTATGAGCTGAGTGTGTCCGGTGTTTGGGAGGATGTAGTATATTTAAGGACAGCCTCCTGGTGTATGTCATGTGACTTTTTGAGCTGAGTGTGTCCGGTGTTTGGGAGGATGAAGTATATTTAAGGACAGCCCCCTGGTGTATGTCATGTGACTTTATGAGCTGAGTGTGTCCGGTGTTTGGGAGGATGTAGTATATTTAAGGACAGCCCCCTGGTGTATGTCATGTGACTTTATGAGCTGAGTGTGTCCGGTGTTTGGGAGGATGTAGTATATTTAAGGACAGCCCCCTGGTGTATGTCATGTGACTTTATGAGCTGAGTGTGTCCGGTGTTTGGGAGGATGTAGTATATTTAAGGACAGCCTCCTGGTGTATGTCATGTGACTTTATGAGCTGAGTGTGTCAAGTGTTTGGGAGGATGTAGTATATTTAAGGACAGCCTCCTGGTGTATGTCATGTGACTTTATGAGCTGAGTGTGTCCGGTGTTTGGGAGGATGTAGTATATTTAAGGACAGCCCCCTGGTGTATGTCATGTGACTTTATGAGCTGAGTGTGTCCGGTGTTTGGGAGGATGTAGTATATTTAAGGACAGCCTCCTGGTGTATGTCATGTGACTTTATGAGCTGAGTGTGTCCGGTGTTTGGGAGGATGTAGTATATTTAAGGACAGCCCCCTGGTGTATGTCATGTGACTTTTTGAGCTGAGTGTGTCCGGTGTTTGGGAGGATGTAGTATATTTAAGGACAGCCCCCTGGTGTATGTCATGTGACTTTTTGAGCTGTGTGTGTGTGTGTGTGTGTTTGGGAGGATGTAGTATATTTAAGGACAGCCCCCTGGTGTATGTCATGTGACTTTTTGAGCTGAGTGTGTGTGTGTGTGTTTGGGAGGATGTAGTATATTTAAGGACAGCCCCCTGGTGTATGTCATGTGACTTTATGAGCTGAGTGTGTCCGGTGTTTGGGAGGATGTAGTATATTTAAGGACAGCCTCCTGGTGTATGTCATGTGACTTTATGAGCTGAGTGTGTCTGGTGTTTGGGAGGATGTAGTATATTTAAGGACAGCCCCCTGGTGTATGTCATGTGACTTTATGAGCTGAGTGTGTCCGGTGTTTGGGAGGATGTAGTATATTTAAGGACAGCCCCCTGGTGTATGTCATGAGACTTTTTGAGCTGAGTGTGAGTGTGTGTGTTTGGGAGGATGTAGTATATTTAAGGACAGCCCCCTGGTATATGTCATGTGACTTTATGAGCTGAGTGTGTCCGGTGTTTGGGAGGATGTAGTATATTTAAGGACAGCCCCCTGGTGTATGTCATGTGACTTTATGAGCTGAGTGTGTCCGGTGTTTGGGAGGATGTAGTATATTTAAGGACAGCCCCCTGGTGTATGTCATGTGACTTTATGAGCTGAGTGTGTCCGGTGTTTGGGAGGATGTAGTATATTTAAGGACAGCCTCCTGGTGTATGTCATGTGACTTTATGAGCTGAGTGTGTCTGGTGTTTGGGAGGATGTAGTATATTTAAGGACAGCCCCCTGGTGTATGTCATGTGACTTTATGAGCTGAGTGTGTCCGGTGTTTGGGAGGATGTAGTATATTTAAGGACAGCCTCCTGGTGTATGTCATGTGACTTTATGAGCTGAGTGTGTCAAGTGTTTGGGAGGATGTAGTATATTTAAGGACAGCCTCCTGGTGTATGTCATGTGACTTTATGAGCTGAGTGTGTCCGGTGTTTGGGAGGATGTAGTATATTTAAGGACAGCCCCCTGGTGTATATCATGTGACTTTATGAGCTGAGTGTGTCCGGTGTTTGGGAGGATGTAGTATATTTAAGGACAGCCCCCTGGTGTATGTCATGTGACTTTATGAGCTGAGTGTGTCCGGTGTTTGGGAGGATGTAGTATATTTAAGGACAGCCTCCTGGTATATGTCATGTGACTTTATGAGCTGAGTGTGTCCGGTGTTTGGGAGGATGTAGTATATTTAAGGACAGCCCCCTGGTGTATGTCATGTGACTTTATGAGCTGAGTGTGTCCGGTGTTTGGGAGGATGTAGTATATTTAAGGACAGCCCCCTGGTGTATGTCATGTGACTTTATGAGCTGAGTGTGTCCGGTGTTTGGGAGGATGTAGTATATTTAAGGACAGCCTCCTGGTGTATGTCATGTGACTTTATGAGCTGAGTGTGTCCGGTGTTTGGGAGGATGTAGTATATTTAAGGACAGCCCCCTGGTGTATGTCATGTGACTTTTTGAGCTGTGTGTGTGTGTGTGTGTGTTTGGGAGGATGTAGTATATTTAAGGACAGCCCCCTGGTGTATGTCATGTGACTTTATGAGCTGAGTGTGTCCGGTGTTTGGGAGGATGTAGTATATTTAAGGACAGCCTCCTGGTGTATGTCATGTGACTTTATGAGCTGAGTGTGTCCGGTGTTTGGGAGGATGTAGTATATTTAAGGACAGCCCCCTGGTGTATGTCATGTGACTTTATGAGCTGAGTGTGTCCGGTGTTTGGGAGGATGTAGTATATTTAAGGACAGCCTCCTGGTGTATGTCATCCTGGTGTATGTCATGTGACTTTATGAGCTGAGTGTGTCCGGTGTTTGGGAGGATGTAGTATATTTAAGGACAGCCTCCTGGTGTATGTCATGAGACTTTTTGAGCTGAGTGTGTCCGGTGTTTGGGAGGATGTAGTATATTTAAGGACAGCCTCCTGGTGTATGTCATGTGACTTTATGAGCTGAGTGTGTCCGGTGTTTGGGAGGATGTAGTATATTTAAGGACAGCCCCCTGGTGTATGTCATGTGACTTTATGAGCTGAGTGTGTCCGGTGTTTGGGAGGATGTAGTATATTTAAGGACAGCCTCCTGGTGTATGTCATGTGACTTTATGAGCTGAGTGTGTGTGTTTGGGAGGATGTAGTATATTTAAGGACAGCCTCCTGGTGTATGTCATGTGACTTTTTGAGCTGAGTGTGTCCGGTGTTTGGGAGGATGTAGTATATTTAAGGACAGCCCCCTGGTGTATGTCATGTGACTTTATGAGCTGAGTGTGTCCGGTGTTTGGGAGGATGTAGTATATTTAAGGACAGCCTCCTGGTGTATGTCATGTGACTTTATGAGCTGAGTGTGTCCGGTGTTTGGGAGGATGCAATACATTCCTGTAATAAATTATCAATATGGATGCAAAGGGTCAATTTTTAACATACAAATTTTAAAGATTATTGGGAAATGTTATTGTCTAAAGCCACTGGATACTGGTCAGCGTTAAGTCAGGTGAAATGGGCTTTAAAATTCGCCATGAAAGTTATTACAATGGTGAAATAGAATGTCATTACAGAAAGGTTGGGAGGCCTTAAATGAAAATTTTGTAGATAATTAATTCTCTGACCAATCTCAGGACAAGGGTCAACTCAAGTTTATAGGGGTCAATGAAAAACAAATCTAAAATAATTGGATCTACATGAACAAGGTCTACACCTATCTAGTAACAGATTAAATGTGGACAAAGTACCTGGTATTAAAAGTTAAAATGGTATTACTTGCTCAATTTTTTGTTTGTATGAAGGGAGATAACTCCGGTGAAATTCACAGCCTTCATCCAGGTTTGGCCTGTTAACATTTGCTTTCTCAGATAAACGTCTAGCTATGGTTAACTATATGTTGAATTCTGGTGTATCTATATCAATCTGTCCACTTAGAGTAAATTAAAACCTCCTTCAATACAGGAAAAGTACATCTCAGTACAATTACTCTGTTACAATAGATAATATTCGACTTCCATGTAGCTACACACAAACAGATATATAAATATAACCACAGCTTGTTTTGATGCCGATGTCTGTATATTACATCTCCCTCAGTACACATGTACTACTGGTTTCCTTTAGTACACACCCATCACAGCAGGTGTAGCCTTTTTGAACATCAAAGTATCCCTGACTAGAGTGCACCAGTGACTATATAAACCTTCAGCCATCTTTTGATCTCAGGAATTCGTTGATCAGTGAGAGAAGTAGGTCTTTATAGTAATTTGTCTCCACTGTGTAGTGTTCACACCTCAGTCGTATATGGGTTATTGGGATGTTTACCTATTTTAAATTCCCATCACCCCATGATTAGGGCATTATTCTTAATTGTTGGTTCAATAATTATATAATTAGTTCTCTCTTCGTCAATATGATAAAAATTTTACATACCAAAATGGCCAATACTCGATAAATTTCTAAGCAATATGACTTTATTAAACATAAATATCTGGAATATTTTATATTTCAACTCCAGACACTCTATCCAGATAGTTAAGTACTCTTTTGAGAAATGCGCAAAAAAGTGTCTCTCTGAGAGAGTTCAGAGGCCAAAGTATCTTTGTTGACATATTGTTGCCCACTGTCGTAAAACTTTTGTTGGAGTACTTAACCACAGTGTAACAGATGAAACTACTGCACTTCTGTATGTGACTGATGAGGTGATATTCACTGACCTGTGACTGATGAGGTGATATTCACTGACCTGTGACTGATGAGGTGATTTCACTGACCTGCCACTGATGAAGTGTGACTGATGAGGTAATATTCACTGACCTGTGACTGATGAGGTGATATTCACTGACCTGTGACTGATGAAGTGTGACTGATGAGGTGATATTCACTGACCTGTGACTGATGAGGTGATATTCACTGACCTGTGTCTATCAAGTGTGACTGATGAGGTGATATTCACTGACCTGTGTCTATCAAGTGTGACTGATGAGGTGATATTCACTGACCTGTGTCTATCAAGTGTGACTGATGAGGTGATATTCACTGACCTGTCTATCAAGTGTGACTGATGAGGTGATATTCACCGACCTGTGTCTATCAAGTGTGACTGATGAGGTGATATTCAATGACCTGTGACTATCAAGTGTGACTGATGAGGTGATATTCACTGACCTGTGTCTATCAAGTGTGACTGATGAGGTGATATTCACTGACCTGTGACTGATGAGGTGATATTCACTGACCTGTGACTGATGAGGTAATATTCACTGACCTGTGTCTATCAAGTGTGACTGATGAGGTGATATTCACTGACCTGTGTCTATCAAGTGTGACTGATGAGGTGATATTTACTGACCTGTGACTATGAAGTGTGACTGATGATGTGATATTCACTGACCTGTGTCTATCAAGTGTGACTGATGAGGTGATATTCACTGACCTGTGACTGGTGATGTACGTATCGTTGACCTGTCTCCACTCGGCCATGACCTGTTCCGTGTCGAGCCGTAGCCTGCCCACCTCCTCCCCACTACAGTGGGGTAGAACTTCCTGTCGTCTCCGTTCAGCTTCCTCCACCACCGGCTGAACCTGGTTCAGGGCTTCCTTCACTTTCTACAAATACAACATTTATCTTCATTATGATTGCATCATTTTAACTTATGTATAAGATGCCCAAACACACATGCTTTGTTGGAATTTTTTGTAAAACTACTAAGTCTACCCATGTCTTTAATGTTTGATGTTCTTCGCTCCTGAACACACATTTGAACTCTTCCAATTCAAAATTTGGAATATTTATGAAATTTCAGAGATACAGTCAAACCTGCTCTAACGACCGCCTGTCTATAACGACTGCCTGTCTATAACGACCGATTTTCAGATTCCCCGTGAGATTTCACTATATAACGACCATCTGTATAACGACCACCTGTCTAATGTGGCTAACGACCGGTAATTTTGGACTGACGGTCGCTAGTTCGCTTTCTATAACGACCGATTTTCAGATTCCCCGTAAGATTTCATTATATAACGACCATCTGTTTAACGACCACCAGTCTAATGTGGCTAACGACCGGTAATTTTGGAACGACGGTCGCTAGTTCGCTTCCTATAACGACCGATTTCCGGTGAACATATTTTGATCTCACATTTGGCTGTCAGCCGTTCCGGTAACCCGTCGCACATGTACAGCTCCGTACAAAATGTCGGGTATTTGCGTACACGATTCACTAGTAGAAAATACTATAAATGTTGAAAATATGAGTTGTAAAACACATTGACTGAAGATATTATTATTTTATGACAAGTGAAAACTTTCCGGTGAGCCCATTCACTGCTGCATCAGTTTTCGACAAAATAATCCTGCATTTAGATTGGCTACTGATAGCGACGATCTAGGTTATTTCCTAACCTGAATAACGCGTAGCGCTTTCCAGTATGAGTGTAGTCATATGATACGATTGAACAGCGTTGCATCATTCGTGTTTACGTTTATGCAGGCCTGTTCGCGACCCGTGTGTTAGGCCGTAATCGTCAGAATTACCTTCAACCCAGTACACTGCCGACTCTATCGATGTCTTGACTCACAGAGAAAACGTGGAAGATTAAGTCTTATGTAAGATTTATAATTGAATAATTTATTAATGATATTGCCGTGAAAACATCGTTTATTTCAATTATCAGTATTAGACCTGTGCCTTCGCTGGTGTCAACAGATCTTCATCGTAACTCGCGCGAGGTGTCAATCAATGTCAAGCCTAATTAACGAGGCATTGTGTTATGTTTTCAAAGTTTCCTACTCAAAGGTGTTTGTTTTATTAACCTTAAATGCTGACTCACCTGGTTGGTGCTATCATTCTGACTTGACGTTTTTTTTTAGAAAAAGAACAACAAACTCAACCAAGAATTCACAAATGTAATAAAATGAACATGAATATTATTGAATAGGGCATTCATCATACCATTTTAAGATGTTTTAAAAAATACAGATTTAAACCTAAAATTAATATTATAAGAATATATTTCAAAACAAAAAGTTTGACCCTGAAAATGTTGTACTGAATGCCCTATTTAATGACAAGTCATTTATGACATTTTCAATTAAAGTGGTTGGTCCAAAAATCTCGACCTGTCTATAAAGGCAACCTGTCTATAGTGACCGTTTTTCTGTCTCCCCTTGAGCGGTCTTTATAGACAGGTTTGACTGTAAATCCAATGTTTACAGACAATAGTAAGCTGATATGGAGAATGACACAACATTTTTCCTTGTGTGATATTTGTTCTACTTCAAAGTCAAAAAGTTCTCATCTTTAAGGTTTTATTTCATTAGTGGTTATTTATTTGGACAAGAATTCCACAAAAGTGAATGTTTTGTCTGTGTGGCGACAACAGACAGATAGTGACGAGACAAAACACTTTAGTTTTTTTTTTTTTAAATAAACTAGAAACATAGCACTCCAAGTGAACTCTAGTTACTTAACCTTTGTTTGGATTTCAATTCTATTCATAGTAACAGAGACCTTGATCTTTGACCTTCAGACCTGAACAGCATTCCCAAGAAAAGACTTTCAGTAAGAAAGCTGTATGAAGTTTGAGTTTGATATGCCTAAAGAAACTCAAATTGTCTCACCAACAATTTTGTTCAGATGACCCAATCGACTACGCACCACAATAAACCAATCATTTAGGGATCCCCACTTGTCCCTTGGCAACACAAACAGTGAAATATTGTAAAATCAAAAGGAACACTTCTTCCACAAATCAAAACCAAAATATATATGTAAAATATACTTAATGGTGTATCTGGTATGTTAACACTGTGTTACTGTTTTTTCTCGCTCTTAAGACAATTTAAGTGTCCATTACAGAAAAGCTTATTATTGTCATTTTATAATGAGCACAGTAAAATGGAACTGCCTGTTCACGAAGATACTGGAAGGAGGAAATGAAGGAATCAAACGACTGTTTAGAAATAAAATTATCTTAGATTACTTACAAATAATTGTTAATTAGCTGTGAGGTAAACATTTTCTATTTTTGCTACGATGCATTACAATCTCTGAGACAATCTCCACTAGAAACATACATAAAATTTGTCTCTGATCAAAACACTTGATATATGAATTATTTGGAATAAATATGTATGACTTTCAGCTAAATTTATGTATTTTATTACTCTGTTACGCCTCATAATGCAGTAATATTTATTTTACCTAAGTTTATTTATGTGTTACTAAAAACAGACAAATGAAATGAAACATCGCCTAAGTGAAAATCGTGGTTCAGCACAGGAGTCAAGTGGAAAATTCCTTGACAGCCGCACCATCTGCCTCACATTTAGAAACTTTTAATTGAAGATGGTGCGGCCTCACATATAGAAACTTTTAATTGAATGGGGTTTTTTTGTTTTTGAAATGCTTAATATAGGACCATCATTGCCCTATCAGAGAAGTCAATGTTACGAGCTCCTTGATGAATGTTTATTTACATATAACATATCTAAAATAGATCTAATGCGATAAGTTCACAGAAACGGCACAGAAACAGTTTGAGAGAAATCAGGGCTGTAGAAGATGACTCAATGCTTGTTTGCACCATATTTTTAGGGTGTTTCCTTATTTCAATAATTTGACAAAGTATGTGTCTTTTTTGGAACATTTTCCATAAGCCTTTAATTGCTGCCTATAATCTGTAAAGTTTTGTCGTATGAAGCATTTTAAAGTCCAGAGTCTTGCAATTTTTCTGTTTATCTAATTTCACCTTTCAAACATTCAACTTTTGGAAAGGTACAATTTTGTACAATGCATTGTTATCCTTGAATTCAACGGATTATTGTATTTTGAAATGGATTTAAATAATTATTCCAAAATAGTGATAACTATTATAATATATCAATCAAAGTTGACTAAGACAATTTTAATAATTAAGTCGATAAGAATCTATATGATGAGGTGTTGGAAGATTTCTTTGATTTTGATTTCCCTTGCATACCTTGAGAAGTCTTTCCTGATGGGAGAGATTCTCAAACTCCTTGCTGTGGAGCTCCGGAGACCGTAGCATTCCTTGGATGTTTCCAATCTGATCCAAGATCTTGTGAAGGTCATCAAGGAACTGGGCTGGTGACCTTCCTGATGTTGCTATGGGAGCAGTCATCATGACCGGTGCCCTTGACCTTGAGATGAAGGCTGAATCTGCATGAGTTGTCTCCTCGGTAACGGGCTGTCGATACCGTACCACCTGGCTGCTGACGTCGGCCAGCCTCTTGTTCAACCCAGCCAGTTCTGGTTCCAAGATTGCCGCAGCACCCTCATGGCGGAGGTCCTCACCCTTCTGGCTTATGGAGTCCACCTTGTTCTGGCGTCGTTTCAGCTCATCCTCGAATGCCTAAAACACAAGAGAACATCAGTTTCTTAGCAACAGGTTCAATTCTGTTAATGGCACTTAAAACTTAACTGTTACATGACAATGATGTCTGGTACTCACAGTGACACACAGGGTCAATGGCATGCAGCATCAACAGATGTAATAACACTGTAATTACAATATGAAACATGAACCTGAAGCATTGTTTCAATGAAGTATATTTATTGCTCTTTTAGCCCTTATCAACATGTTTTGATAACCAGGTAAACAATGCAAAAAAAAACAATTTATTGATACCAGGCTTCTGGACTTCAAAGTTCTTACTCCTTTTTTAAATATAACTGACTGTTTTCACATGATTATTACACATTATTTCACATAAATGCCCCCCCCCCCCCCCCCCCCCCTATGAAATGAGTTCTTTACGCATGCAAAGTTTGATGACTATCGGATCCATGGTTATTTAAATAAGCTGGTTACATTACTATGGGACGGGACCCGACAGGGTGGACATGGGTAATACTATTTGCCCCCTCATTTCATGGCGGGGACATAAAAATGCAATGTTATCCTTCAAAATAAACACCATTATGACTTCATGGATTTGACTCAAATCTTTAAACAAGATTTTTTATTAATTAAGATATGAAGCTTTTTGTTTTGAGATTTCTTTTTTTCTGATTTCATATACACTGTACCTCATGTAATATTACGAATTAATTAATGATAAATTGTATATTAAACTCTTAAGATTAAAAAAGAATCAATGAAGCACCAGACTTTTGCTATTGGTAAAATGCAGGAATCTGACAGTAGAATTCTATATAGTGAAGACACTGGAAACTGAGGTTGTACCTGGTACTACTATGATGTGTATCATGGAGAAGTTAGCCAGGTATTGTTTATTGTGTAGACAGTGATTGTGTACAGCAGGTATTTAGCAGGGAACAGGAGGGCACCTGTTATGTCTGTACTGGCAATGACATACAAATGTATAGTTAACTACCATTGTATCACTGCACCAAGCCAAATAAACATGCTGGCACCCAACCATCTACCACAAACTATACCGACTCTACACCTAGAAGCCTGATCTCTATCACACAGAATCTTTATATACTAACACACTATCATTCAAACATAGCTACATGTGCTTCATTGTAGAGAATCTTGTCCCAGTGTCTGTACCTGGTGCACCCTGGGTATATAGGTGTGTCTGTATCTGGTGTACTCTGGGTATGTAGGTGTGTCTGTACCTGGTGCACCCTGGGTATGTAGGTGTGTCTGTATCTTGTGCACCCTGGGTATATAGGTGTGTCTGTATCTGGTGTACTCTGGGTATGTAGGTGTGTCTGTACCTGGTGCACCCTGGGTATATAGGTGTGTCTGTATCTGGTGTACTCTGGGTATGTAGGTGTGTCTGTACCTGGTGCACCCTGGGTATGTAGGTGTGTCTGTATCTTGTGCACCCTGGGTATATAGGTGTGTCTGTATCTGGTGTACCCTGGGTATATAGGTGTGTCTGTACCTGGTGCACCCTGGGTATGTAGGTGTGTCTGTATCTTGTGCACCCTGGGTATATAGGTGTCTGTATCTGGTGTACCCTGGGTATATAGGTGTGTCTGTACCTGGTGCACCCTGGGTATATAGGTGTGTCTGTACCTGGTGCACCCTGGGTATATAGGTGTGTCTGTACCTGGTGTACCCTGGGTATGTAGGTGTGTCTGTACCTGGTGCACCCTGGGTATATAGGTGTGTCTGTACCTGGTGTACCCTGGGTATATAGGTGTGTCTGTACCTGGTGCACCCTGGGTATATAGGTGTGTCTGTATCTGGTGTACCCTGGGTATGTAGGTGTGTCTGTACCTGGTGCACCCTGGGTATGTAGGTGTGTCTGTATCTTGTGCACCCTGGGTATGTAGGTGTGTCTGTATCTGGTGTACCCTGGGTATATAGGTGTGTCTGTATCTGGTGTACTCTGGGTATGTAGGTGTGTCTGTATCTGGTGTACTCTGGGTATGTAGGTGTGTCTGTACCTGGTGCACCCTGGGTATGTAGGTGTGTCTGTATCTTGTGCACCCTGGGTATATAGGTGTGTCTGTATCTGGTGTACCTTGGGTATATAGGTGTGTCTGTACCTGGTGCACCCTGGGTATGTAGGTGTGTCTGTATCTTGTGCACCCTGGGTATATAGGTGTCTGTATCTGGTGTACCCTGGGTATATAGGTGTGTCTGTACCTGGTGCACCCTGGGTATATAGGTGTGTCTGTACCTGGTGCACCCTGGGTATATAGGTGTGTCTGTACCTGGTGTACCCTGGGTATGTAGGTGTGTCTGTACCTGGTGCACCCTGGGTATATAGGTGTGTCTGTACCTGGTGTACCCTGGGTATATAGGTGTGTCTGTACCTGGTGCACCCTGGGTATATAGGTGTGTCTGTATCTGGTGTACCCTGGGTATGTAGGTGTGTCTGTACCTGGTGCACCCTGGGTATGTAGGTGTGTCTGTATCTTGTGCACCCTGGGTATATAGGTGTGTCTGTATCTGGTGTACCCTGGGTATATAGGTGTGTCTGTACCTGGTGCACCCTGGGTATGTAGGTGTGTCTGTATCTTGTGCACCCTGGGTATATAGGTGTCTGTATCTGGTGTACCCTGGGTATATAGGTGTGTCTGTACCTGGTGCACCCTGGGTATATAGGTGTGTCTGTACCTGGTGTACCCTGGGTATATAGGTGTGTCTGTATCTGGTGTACCCTGGGTATATAGGTGTGTCTGTACCTGGTGCACCCTGGGTATATAGGTGTGTCTGTACCTGGTGTACTCTGGGTATATAGGTGTGTCTGTACCTGGTGCACCCTGGGTATACCAGTGTGTCTGTACCTGGTGCACCCTGGGTATACCAGTGTGTCTGTACCTGGTGTACCCTGGGTATATAGGCGTGTCTGTACCCGATGCACCCTGGGTATATAGGTGTGTCTGTATCTGGTGTACCCTGGGTATATAGGTGTGTCTGTACCTGATGTACCCTGGGTATATAGGTGTGTCTGTACCTGGTGCACCCTGGGTATATAGGTTTGTCTGTACCTGGTGTACCCTGGGTATATAGGTGTGTCTGTACCTGGTGCACCCTTGGTATATAGGTGCGTCTGTACCTGGTGCACCCTGGGTATATAGGTGTGTCTGTACCTGGTGTACCCTGGGTATGTAGGTGTGTCTGTACCTGGTGCACCCTGGGTATATAGGTGTGTCTGTATACCTGTAAATGGACAATTAACTGTCAGTTTGTATATGAAATGTACATTGTGGATAACAAAGAACCTATTAATCACTCGCAAGAGATAGACGCCCTAATTAACGACATCTCTATATAATCGTAAATAATATCTCCATCATTACATATAATTTCTTAAAATGTGGATTCCTTTTTATACCTTCTCAATTGGACTATAAACCGATTTATCATACATGTACTTGATTAAAAATCTCCATATTCTTTTAATTATCTTTGAACAACTTTGAGTAAAAGGAACTTAGCAGATGTGTTAGTGTCTAATGAAATTACTACATTACATAGATGTACGGTTTATACCATTCATTAGGATATTTGTTTTAATCCTTGTACAAACGGAAAACAATAAATTTTACACTTTACACATATTTTAGCCTGCGGTAAAACTAGCTCAGGTGTTCTTATCATCGTAAATAAACAGAATCTTATACTAGCACTGTACATTATTCAGACACCCTCAACTCACCAGTATATGTAAACATCCAGAAACACATGGAAAACATTACAATGCTGAGTTACTGGAGTGCTATTACTTTGATATCAGTACATGAATCTAACGTCTCGAATTTCTACTAAAATATTTAACATGGAAGCAGGTGCTTGAAATACACATCACCATGGACAGATTACACCAGATTGCTTTCCCTCCCCCTCCTAAAATATCCCATCTAGCTCAAGGACTAACGAAGATTAGCTTGATTGTAGCAGATAGTCAGCATTCTCTTAATATCTCCTTAAAACGGCAGCATTCTCTTAATACCTCCTTCAAAAATAATCCTTCTAACTCAATAAGGACCACTATAAGACATATCCCCCTCAATTACGGTACCACTACATAAAACCCATGTACCACTATACAACAGATACAGCTTGACTGCTATTTTATCTGGAATGTTGAGCAACAAATGATTTTCAACAAGAACCTGTAGACCGTCAAGTGTTTCTGGCAGGGAGAAAATCAACTGAATTTTATGGAAAGTCTATTTCACAAGATTTTCTCATTTTTATCATGTCATAAAACTACGATAAAAACAAAACGTTTACAAGATCCTGAACAGCAGGCCTCTGCCTTCAAACACTGCATAAACAAAGTGTTCAGTCGAAAACATCAAAGATCGTTATAGGAACAGAACACTGTTAAATTTGGTCATATAAAGGTGCAGGAATTCAGGGGGTGAGGAGAGGGGGGATTGTAAGGGGTGGGGATAGAGATATTATCAAGTTGGGAAGATAGAGGAAAGGGTACGGTAGTGGCTATGCCATGCCCAGGGGACGGGATCATGATGAAGACAGATAGGGAAAGGAATGGAGAGGAGTGATAGAGGTGAGAAATAAACAGTAAGAGGATGGAAAGAGAGCCATTGGGGAGAAATACACTAGGGACATTAAGATCTGGGGATAAAGAAAGGGTGAGAAGGGATAAGGGTAGAGAGGAGGAGGCGGAGAGGAGGAGGAGGAGGAGAAAGGTGAACTTAATTGCTGTAATAAACTCTCAAAGAACATTATTTTTCTGAACTCTATACTTCTGATATAAGTGTAAACAACATTGTTTGCAGTTACTGTGTGCCTATACATAACAGTATCAGTAAAGCATACTTTTGTTTAATGAGCATTATATGCCTATCAACAGGCAAATATACAAATGGAAAAGAATCGGAGACGAAAAACTATAAAACACATTTGGTGGACAGATGGATAAGAAAAAACCTTTGTATCTCTTACAACACATAATTGTTCAGAAATCACCAGCCAAAGAATGGCTGTGCCACTATACAAATGGAGCACCAAGGGTCTATATAATCCCCACAAGGTCTGTTTATGTTGGAATCAAGATGTCAAAAAGACTCTTAGAGACTCAATAATGACTCCTATGTGACAGACTGACAAACAATTATCCTGATAAGGATACTTATGTGATGGAGGGAGACCGTGGGGTTTACCCTGACTTAATGTTTGGCACAATCCTTCACGGAATGAAACGAAACGTATGTCATCATAGTACAGTCATTGACCTTGACACTTCAATGACAGAAATAAATGTGTTGAAAAATGAGAGCATTTTAGGTAGAATATATATATAAAAAATACTGGCACACAACCAGGCTGTAACACAAACCAGACAGAAAGTCAAGTGACACAAGAGTAGCACAGAAGGAGGAAAAGATTGGAGTTTTCAGAGACAAAGGAAAATTAGGCAGAAGGAGCACATAATATTTGGACGAGAAATTATGAGAGGGAAATACTTAATAGATTTGTTGAGCAATTAACTAGAGTTCCGACACAGCTGATGTACCGGGTAACCTCTCATTACATTGACCTTCCTCAGCCTCGCTCCCATCCAACTTTCTTTTTACTCATCAACTTCTGTTTTGGAAAATTCCTGCAGTGTACGATAAGACAAGCTTCTATTTTGAGGAGTTATCTGCTGTTGGGATGATAGTATGGGTGGTTATGGCGAGGCCTTCTCTGACCCTAGCATCACACGTCTGAACACGCCAATAGAGATGTTGTATTACATAACACCCCCCTACCCCCCACCCCTACCTCGACCCCCAACTGATTACCAGATAAACAGACTTGCCGCCTGATTATAAGCTCTAAACTGTCGAAAAATCTCAAATTAATTGCTCACCCAACAAAGTTGGCAGTAGCTGTTCAACAAAATTTCTTAAAACAAACAATATTAGCACTAAAATTATGATGACCTTAATTAATGATTTAAAAATTTATTTATCACTAAATTGATAATTTTTTATCACACTGTTGATATTGACATAGGAAAAAAATCTAGTGCAATGTCAAGCAATATAATTAAAGCTTGATTTTCCAGAAGATGTTACAAATATCTACAAATCATGATTTACGAAAGAGAAAGAATGTACATTAATTACCTTCAAAGCAACGAAAAAAGTGAGAAACACCCACAATATGTTCACTCGAGAAATTTTGTAGAAAAGGAATAATTAAATGTACATAGTTTCGTGAGGGGGACGACTATTTCTAGAGATTTTGAAATGGTTACCCTAACTCTATACAGTTCCCTTAACCCCCCCTATATCACACAGCTGACTGACCCAGATGAAAGGATAGGAAGAGTCCATTATGTAAGTGAGGTAAGACAGTAGTAATGCATTGCACCTGTCTAGTGTTGTGTGGCCTACTAGACACAAAGTTAAAAGACTCTTTAAAAAAAAAATCACTTCCTTGTATTCATCGCTTCTGTTTAAACGCGTGTCATATAAATGTTCAAGATCGTAAACATACTTTCATTTAAATTTTGGGTGAAGCTATTAACTATTTCAAGAAAAATCGGGCAGAGAAGTAATCAAATCTCCACAATGATGAGTTCCTTTGATATTCGTAATGCCTCCATCAACATCTAACATGAATAAAGTCTAAAAGTTTTAAACTGTTATTCTATATACTGCGTGTAATATCCTTCCACATTCAATAGAAAACGAAAAAAAATCTCATTTAAAAAACGTGTTTCCTCCACAGATATTTAAGACAATATATTGCATTTAATCAAACTATCACGAAAATGTTTTTACATAAGAAAATGAAATTACCCTAACTTGTATTAAATAGATACAAAATTTGTGCTTTTAGTGTTTCTTGAAAGGAAAATGTTGCATTTTATGTAAAATCTTGTACCAAATTGGCACGGAATTCAAAACATGAATTCTCCAATCTAGTATCTCTCCTGAAGGAAAATCCTTACTAATATTTCTGATCAGAATAGAACATTTGAAACAACACTCGATCATAAAACAAAACTGAGGTTAAGGAGTTATATCAGACAAAAAGCTACATTCAATAGATTGAACTCAGTTATGCTTAGTTAAAGTTTTACACTAAATATAGCCAGGCATCCATTACAGTAAACTCTACTGGGAAAAGTGAAATAAAAAAAGTTTACTTTATCATTAGATAATATACTTCATATAGTGAGTTGGGGTGGCAAATTGGTTAAGGTATCTGACATTCTGCTATCACTAGCCCTTCACCTCCGGGTCACATTAGCCAAGTAGTTAAGGTGTCTGACATTCTGCTATCACTAGCCCTTCACCTCAGGGTCACATTAGCCAAGTAGTTAAGGTGTCTGACATTCTGCTACCACTAGACCTCCACCACTGAGTCGCTGTAGCTAAGTGGTTAAGGTGTCTGACATTCTGCTACCACTAGCCCTCCACTGGGTCACAGTGACCAAGTGGTTAAGGTGTCTGACATTCTGCTACCACTAGCCCTCCACCTCTGGGTCACAGTAGCCAAGTGGTTAAGATGTCTGACATTCTGCTTCCACTGGGAGACAGTTTTGTGACCTACACGGGATACTAGCCACCAGTACTGGCTGGTTCTTTTAAAGGAACTCCAGCTAATTCCTCCACCAAAAAATTAACCTTCCCTGCATATCCTTCAATGACCATGCAAAGGTGATAATAGGACAAAAACCAACGTAACAAAAACTTAATCAAGGGAAATTAATGGATAGGTCATTAAACACCTACTTCACTGAGAAACAAGTCAGTTTAGCAGAGAATTCTGCTCCATCACAGGAAATATATCATGCTTGGGAAGTTTACTCAAAGAAGTGTAATGTAAAGCTTAGAAAGTCTATTTAGATCTCCCCAGGAGATGTAAAGCTCTGACATTAACGTGTAGAAAAAATCTCCCCTTGGACCTGAACAAAAATGACGATGGGTGTTACAAACCTTTTAGAAGCTAAAAAGCAGCCACTAGCAATTTTAAGAATACAAGAGCAAGTATTTCTATTTCATCACTGACCTGACAGGAAACAAGTAATGTGTCAAGTTTGGGTAGAAACAATAGGCACTGTTTTAGTACACTGACACTGACCTAAAGCCACAGATATAACAGTGCAAGGGCCATCCTGATAGCAGGAAAATGGCATACAAACCCAATATGTTTATTTTTGTACATTTATCATCAATCTGTGATCTCTGTTTCACTATAACAGCCGATGACGATCAGGATATACGACAGAAACAAAGGAGAGTATTTCCTAACAGTTACCGTTGTTTTTAGAATGAGGGGGTACCAGTTCATTGGCCATGACATCATAAAAGCAAGTACCCCCAGGAACCCAATATGTATTTTTGTATATTTATCATCGATCTGAAGGTATGGTCTTGTCCAGAAAGATCCTGGAGAATATAATACTATTTCTGTACGTTTATCACTGACCTACAGCCAGAAACACAAGGTGCCACGCCATGTACTCTCACCACCACGGAGCAATGACCTATACACTTTCGTATGAGATCCAAACCTCTGACAAACCCTCATCCTCCTCTATCTCCATCTTTACCAATTTGTAAGGAACATGGCAGTACACTTGTATAGATGGGGAACATCAGACAGTGTGGAGATGGGGGATCAGGGAAGTGTATAAAACTGTCACATAAAACAGTACGAGGGTACAGAAAGGGCCTTCCAGTAATCATCATGGTCCAGAACCAGGAGTCCCAATATTGGCTGTGTGTTCTAATGAGGCTGAATGCTAGCCTGTGTCTGCCACAACTATACTCATAGAAATATAGACATCCCAGCTCCATGACTTACATTGAAAGTTTGCGGCCAATACATGACAAGTATGCCCTGTCCGGTAGACACCAGTACACTGGTACAACCTGTAACTGACGGACAGGTATGCTACCTCCTCTGGACTACAGAGAGTGCCCTGTCCGGTAGACACCAGTACATACAACCTGTAACTGACGGGCAGGTATGCTACCTCCTCTGGACTACAGAGAGTGCCCTGTCCGGTAGACACCAGTACATACAACCTGTAACTGACGGACAGGTATGCTACCTCCTCTGGACTACAGAGAGTGCCCTGTCCGGTAGACACCAGTACATACAACCTGTAACTGACGGACAGGTATGCTACCTCCTCTGGACTACA
The DNA here is from genome assembly GCA_947623455.1 of Mimachlamys varia. Taxonomy (NCBI): domain Eukaryota; kingdom Metazoa; phylum Mollusca; class Bivalvia; order Pectinida; family Pectinidae; genus Mimachlamys; species Mimachlamys varia. The sequence goes on along the minus strand of OX392531.1, from coordinate 14,058,565 downwards.
GAGAGTGCCCTGTCCGGTAGACACCAGTACATACAACCTGTAACTGACGGACAGGTATGCTACCTCCTCTGGACTACAGAGAGTGCCATGTCCGGTAGACACCAGTACATACAACCTGTAACTGACAGACAGGTATGCTACCTCCTCTGGACTACAGAGAGTGCCCTGTCCGGTAGGCACCAGTACATACAACCTGTAACTGACAGACAAGTATGCTACCTCCTCTGGACTACAGAGAGTGCCCTGTCCGGTAGACACCAGTACATACAACCTGTAACTGACGGACAGGTATGCTACTGTTAAATTCACTATAAATGACTCTACTGACTCCAATGCTGTCTTCCCGCCATTTTATTTCATCACTCAACAACAATCATATCTCCTTCGAGTAAGAGTTCCAATCTGGGGAAGTAACTGTTGGTAATGTCAGTATATGAGTTACTTCCCTTGCACTGTCATATGAGATCAACATTAATTACAATTTTCTTTTCTTTTTTTTTCTTTTTTTTTTTTTTTTTTTTGAAGTTATGGTTATTATTATATTTTAGAGAAATTAATTAAGTAGGGGAATAAACAAATTAGAAATGAGTCAATCATGAAAATGTTCAAGTTCATACACTAACAAGATCAATTAAGTGACCATCACTGGGTTAGACTATCCTCCGGTCACGGGGATTATTATGCCCCAACAAACTAAGTGTATCACACAAATTCCTCTGGCATTTTCCCTCTTTGCAACACATTCAATAACTCAATTCCTGATGCTCCTCTTTTTGTCAGAGAATTAGCAAGCTGTATCCTTCCTGGACACCATTTGACCTCGACACAGTTATGATCTTTCATCTCCACAATAGCAGCAATGTCGATCCTCAGACGTTTGTCATCAACAAGTTTAGTTGATTGAAGTGCTTCAACTACGCTCTTATTGTCTATGAACGCAGTGATCGGTAATTTGGTCTCCTGCATCCCACAAATGTCTTCATACACTTTCCGGTAGTACAGTGCTGATTCAAGTCCTTCCTGTAAGCTTAAAGCCTCAGCAGCAATGGTGGACCTCACAACTCTTTTAATTTTGTTGGACTTCCAGTGAATTGGACAACAATTTCCGAGCCTATCTTTAAACCAAACAATGTGCGCTCCCGTGCTACCTCTGCTGTTATTGATATTTCCTAAAGCTGCATCACTGAACATTACGATCTCCCAGTCCCTGGTGGGGTTCCCTTGCAAGGAAGGAAACAACTGTACTGGCCTTATATCCTTCAACTTTCCTATAGCTTTTATAGCTCGTAATAAGTCACTCACAAGTGCTGCAGAAAGTTTTGTACTTAAATCCACCAGTTCAAAAGCCATGTCAGGTCGTGATCCTTGCACTGCCCAGTTTAACTGACCAACTAACCTGCGATACCGTGACTGTTCACCTTCAGTAAGTTCGCCTTGCTTTTGGGAAGCACGTATTGGGTCTATCTGTGGGTGATCCAGTTGCTCCATATACATGGAGTGATCAAGTATGATTCCATCTGTGTTTTGTTTTATGTGGAAACCAATGTATTTGAAATTTCCTTCCTCCACTTTACCAGCAAGAAATCGCTCTCTAAGCCTGCAAATCATTTCCTCAAATGCTTCATTGCCCGCATGTAGAAAATCATCAACATGGCAACATATGATTCCGACCAGGGTTCCATCCTTTATTAATGTGAATACTGCAGGGTCAAGCTGTAACTGTCTACACCCAAGTTTTATAAGCTCATCTTTCACACTCAAGTAGAACTGTCTTGCTCCATCCTTGAGTCCGTATAAGCCATGTTGGAGTTTCCAAATTATACCTTTTGTTGCGTCACTTTCTGCTGGTGGTTTGATAAATACCTCTCGATCCAGCTCTTTTCCTTGTAGGAATGCTGACTTGATATCTGTAGTTTTGACTTTCCAATGTTTACTTGCTGCAACAGTAAGGAAAATTCTCATTGCTCCCTTTCCTACAGTTGGGCTATCTTTAGGTATAAACGACTGTTCTTCAAAACCTCTAGCCACAAGTCTTGCTCTTGGGTTACCGTCTTTATTTGTTATCACCCATCTTGTAGATATGGTGTTTTGCCCATGATCTTCCACTTCAGTATATGTTTCAAACTGCCGCAACTTCTGTAATTCAGCTTGTTTAGCTGTTTCAATGCTAGGATTTAGTTCATCAGTTGCAATCTGTACTTCATCTTCACTATCCAATGTTTTCCATTCTACACGGCCTAAGTCCACACTTTTCATTTCATTACTGACATCATCTTGTACATTATACCATGTTTTGTTTCTTCCTGTTGCCTTGCCTGCCCTACTGATTATTGTAGCACTGGTCCATTCCTCAGATGCTGGCATCTTGTATTGAATATGTAAATTCTCTTTGACACGACCTTGACCTTGAGTGAGACTAGGATTCTCATCATCACTTGTATCATTGTCTGGTTTACCTGTGACTGTTTCTGATACAATCTGGTGAAATTTTGTTGGGCCCTTCTGACTTCCTGTAGAATCAGTAATACTTTCATCACGATCTTCATTTGAAATTCCATCTTTGACATGCCCTTTCACTTTACACAGCCTGTTGGGTGATACTCGGACAAAAACACCACCATGTCTCACGAACACAACTTTACCGTCCTGGAACACAACCTTTCCAGGTCCAAGCCAGCGCTCCCTCCCTTCTCGTTTGTAGAATACGCTGTCACCATTTTCAAACACCTGTTCTGCTGCCCTCACTTTTGACCGCAAGGCTCGCCTTATCCTTTCGTCAGCCTCTGTTTGTATGTAAGCCTTCCGTGTTTCATGCAAGGCATTCAAGTGCTTGAAAAATATCTCACTCGTTGTGCTCCCTTCTAAGGCTGGTAACTCTGCTTGCATGATGTTAGGTAGGTTAGGATTCTTTCCAAACACAAGCTGGTGGCTGCTGAAGCCATTCCACATTTGCAGCGAGTTTTTCGCCATGTTGGCCCAGGCTAAAAGAGTTTCAGGCTCTACTTTTGAATGTTCGGCTGCTAGTTTAACAAACATCATGTCAGTGATTGCATGTACTCGTTCACACAAACCATTTTGAAAAGGACTCATTCCTGCTGTAGTGCACACGCGCACGTTCAAGATTGAAGTGACCTCCCGCATTTCCTCTGAGTTGAACTCTCCTCCATTGTCAGTCATCAATGCACCCATGACTCCAAATACCCCGACCCAGTTCTTCATCAAGGCATCAATTACATTGCTGGGTTTCTTTCTGGTGATGAAAACAGAAACTGTGTATCTAGACCACATGTCAATCATATGCAGTATCCATTTGTCGTTGTAATGCTTGAGATCCATTGACACTTTTTCGTTGAACTCTCTAGCCATTGGTAATGCTACAACCGGCCTCGGTGGGGTCTTGGCATAGACCTTACAAAGTTCACAATTTGTGTCTATTTCAGATAGGTCCTCATCATACTCTTCATGCCATGCTCCAGCATCCTTCAACAATGCTACCAGTCTCTTCTTTGGAGGATGAGCAAACTGACGGTGAAGCTTCAACAAGGTTGATTTCCGTTTCTCTGGGCTGAGTTCTTCAATTTTTACAGCATTCACTTTCTCAACAGGAAGTGTCTCTGTTTTGTCAATTGGGATGCAATAATGGCCAGATGATGTGAGATTCAAAGCTACTTCTTCTCCCATAATCACAGCGGTGTCATTCTCCAAGTCCATTTTAACCCCAGCTTTTTTCATAGCTGACCTTGACAGTAACAAAGGAATGTCTGAGTCCACCACATCTGTTCTGACTGTTACCTGTTTTCCTACCATGCACATGGGAAGAACATATTCACCATCTGATTTTATCTTCGTTCCTCCACCAAACTTGAAAACTCTGTGTCCTTCCTCACTAATCACTTTCATACGGTCCTCATCGCTGAGTGAGTCTAGATAAGTTTGTAACCAAGTCTTTCCACATACTGTACTACTACAAGCACTGTCTAACACAGCACAATTGCGTGCATCAGCACCAAGTTGTATGATGTCCTCCTTGTGATACCCTGTGAACAATACTGCCTGTTCTTCTTCTTCCGCAACATTCACTTTTGCCATGTTTTCCCAGCTGTCGGGACATTTAGCTATAAGATGGCGAAATGACCCACATGACCGACATGTAAGAACTTTTCCATCAGGCCCTGTAGGGTTTATGTTCTTGACTCCTCGTTGGGATGATTGAAATCCTCTCCCACTCCCCCTGTTCTGACGCCCACCTCTTCTGTATCCATAGTTCCCTCTTTTCACATACCCTGCAGCCAACAATGCTTCCTCATTTTCTGCCAAGAAAGTTGGTTCAAGCTTGATACTTGGTGTGTCACTTTTAACATGACTGCCTTCCCCCTTAAACTTTTTCAAGGATGTTTTAGCTTGCTCATATAGGGTGTCACGATTTTCATAGTTCATGCCTGTCAAAACCAACATTTTTTCCTCTTTTGTGATGTTTGCTTTCCTTAGTAACTTGAAGGCTAAGATTTCTGACGGGTATTTCATATTTTTTTTCTCGATCCTTCGGTATTTACTATCAAAGGTAGCTATGAAATCATTTACTGACTGACCTTCACTTTTTGTTAGATCCTCAAATTCCTCAAATTTTTCCAAACTGTCTGCAAGATCATCTTTGGCTAGATGTTTGTCAAGAAATGTAACCAGTGTTCCAAATCCAGTTTCCTGTTTTAAGTCATCTAGAGATATTTGATCAAACACCTTCTCACGGATTCTTTGTTCACAATCCTCTGGCAGACTGAGAGCAATAGCAACACCCCTTTTAGCTTTGGCAAGCTCTGTTATTTCATTCCAGGCTAACAGTTCCTGTTTGTAAAGTTCATAAGATTTCCCTTTATGGAAAGTTGGTGGATTCACTTTAGTTGTCATTTTCTCCTCTCACTAGGCACTACTCTTTAACTCTGTTAGAATTCTCCAATGAGTTGTTCAGGTACACTTTTCTCCCAAAAACAGCCACAGTTCGCTCTGCTACCACTGTTAAATTCACTATAAATGACTCTACTGACTCCAATGCTGTCTTCCCGCCATTTTATTTCATCACTCAACAACAATCATATCTCCTTCGAGTAAGAGTTCCAATCTGGGGAAGTAACTGTTGGTAATGTCAGTATATGAGTTACTTCCCTTGCACTGTCATATGAGATCAACAGCTACCTCCTCTGGACTACAGAGAGTGCCCTGTCCGGTAGACACCAGTACATACAACCTGTAACTGACGGACAGGTATGCTACCTCCCCTGGACTACAGAGAGTGCCCTGTTCGGTAGACACCAGTACATACAACCTGTAACTGACGGACAGGTATGCTACCTCCTCTGGACTACAGAGAGTGCCCTGTCCGGTAGACACCAGTAAATACAACCTGTAACTGACGGACAGGTATGCTACCTCCTCTCGACTACAGAGAGTGCCCTGTCCGGTAGACACCAGTACATACAACCTGTAACTGACGGACAGGTATGCTACCTCCTCTGGACTAGAGAAAGCAAGAAGACTGCACCAAAGAAAGCTACGTCAGGAATCCGTACATCACAATTACTATGGACATCTTTAGAAGACCATAACCTAGCAACCACTTTGACACCTAGTTTTTTGATGATCAAAATAGGCTAGGTAGTGATTCACTATTTCTTGGTAGGAAACCGTGACTTATATGAAACTAATTATACACAACAAATGGTTCCCTTTATTAGAATTTTTTTTTAATTTAGATAAAATCAATGTCCTGATCGACTTCCATGTGTAATTGATTTCTTGACAACGAATTCTTGAGTGCAACGAAATCACTGACTGACAATATAGTGTGGCATTGTTACCATAGCAACAAGCCCTGGCAATGATGTGACAATGTTTCCTTGACAACAAATATATCACCATGGCAACAAGTTCTGTTTCAGCAAATTATAATGTAATTATTATTAAAGCAAAAACAAACCAAAGCATTTTTTTCACTGATATGAAGAACTCAAATGAATCAAGATTTCTTAATAGATAAAATGCAAGTAAAACTTAAAACCAGATTTAATATTGAACCAATTATAACCCAGGTAGAACCACATGTAAGAAGCATGAACCAGATTTATAATTACCAAAACAGACAAAAAATAACAAATAATTCTGCGTAGGTGGAATATTGTGATCATCTGAGGTAATGGAGGTTGGAAGGTTTGATGGCGATAACACTCCAAAGCCTGGCCAGGTATTATACATGACTATATGGAGCTAACGAGCTCCAGGTGAAAATGACAGGTAAATGATGGATGAAGCGACACACCACCTCCCCCATCTGACTTGCATTCTGCATGTAACTATATATCACCTACCATCATACATCATCTAATGACTTCTTGACTAAATTACACACACATGATTCGAGTTCCCTTACAACGGTATCGTCTGCAGCCTCACTTTCACTTCTCATTCTGGGTTGTACTCCCCAACACATAACAACCTTATTACTAGTACCAGGAAATATACATCAATCAATTTCCTGAAGACTTCAGACCAAAACTTTTTCCAACAACAAACCTCAAACGAAAATAACGAAAATGTGGATAGAGCTGGTAACTTGCTTTTCCAAACAAAATTCTACCTCGAGGATCACGTCACAATATATTATTACGTATTTATAATTCTACCATCATGGGATTTACATAAATAGACAAGGCTACAGAAACAGATCTTGGACAGGGAAATAACAAACAAACCAAATTTTTTTTTTTAAATATAGTCAATAGCCATAAAATTTAAATGGCTGCAGATGTTCAACTTGGTGTTGTCTCACTTTCAATAACTGATTCAAGGTCATACAAAGTTGAATCCATGTAAACAAGTGAATTTTAATGAATTTACAATCAGAATCAATGTTTTCATTCAATATTTATATACTAAAGCACTATATACTATAGCAAGAAAATATACGTATTCACCATAGTTTTGTTTCATATGCTAACACTACTTTAAGTTTGGGCCTTCTATTGCTTTAAAACTTCAAATTGAACTTTCAAATTGGCAAAATTTAGGGCAGCTTATTATACACCGAATTGACCAAATTCAATGATCGAGGTAGCAAAAATGCTGATCAGATATAATTCTCATCTTAAGTTGAAAGCAACAATTCAGAATTATGAATACCAGAAAGAGGCTGATATTGCCACTAGTCTGCTTCGACTTTCTACCCAATGGTACGTTCATCTGTGAAACTATTAAGAAAAACAGACCAGGATGATTAACTGTTGAATGCTGGAGATCAAAAGATTGTGATTGACAAAACAAAACTAAGAAACAAAACCATGGTAAGGTGAAGTAAAACAATAGCCGCCTCCCACAGCTGGTCGGCATGTCAGGGAATGCACACGGAAAGCTAGGTCATCTTCACGTCAGGGCGGAGCAAAAATACATAGTCATAGAATTTGTTTTACTTATAAGATCATTTCTTTACATGTTATAGGGGAAAAAATTGATAAAAGTAAAATTTGAAAAAAAATATTTCAAAATAATGTTTATGGACAAGAGAATGATACAGAATAACAAAATTTACAAGGGTTGTTGCTAAGTAACAGGTCGGAATGTTTAATGTACTATGAATGTATAGGGTAGACGAGAAAGCTAACAACACAATGTAATCAGGAAAGCAAGCAACAAACACCTCTTTAGTAGACACACCTAATGTATTCCCAAGTCTCACGGCTCTGTGTAATCTCTACTCCTCCAAAATACACAAACTGGTACAAAAAATCACTCTCAATCCAAAATACACAACCTCTCCTATAGGTGGTACAAAAAATCACTCTGATTTCTATCAAAAGACTTTTACATTTCTATCCTTTTTTTACAAAATTTCCTGTAATATGAAACCTTCCTAATTTTTATTTGAAATGTCAAATACAATACTGCAAATTGTGCATATATATATCAGAGATGAACAGGTTAAAACGAGTTGGACAAATTTTGACAGAATGACTGAAATTTTGGCTCAGGTGTTCACAGATTTACTGGTATACAGACAGCGCCACCATGAAATCTTGGTCGCAGGCAAGCTTGAATGTTGGCCAACCTATGTACGTAAGGGTTGTGAGTGTTTCCAGTAGTCTATATATAAATGTACTGACACTTCAATACTACAGAATCTACACATTCTGACAGCTACAGAACAATTTTATTACCATGGAATATGTGACACTGAATATCCAGAAACTGTAACAGTATCATTTCCAGCTTCTGATTGGCTGATTGTCAAAACAATTATAGCCAATCAAATACCGAAGTTGTCATTGTAATATCGGAATGCTTCTTTCCTTCGAGAACATGTAATCATTAGGAACATAAAAACGCAGAGCTAACCTTGGTAACTGTAGACTGCCGTTTATATCCTTACTTAATGAGACGTCTTTATATTCATATAAAAAGTTTAAGATAGCAACTTCAATTTGCACAACATAAAAATCCCGGAAGGAATGTGGCAGAAAATTGCAATGTGCCTACAGAGAGTTTTGGACTTGGACAGGTGTTGTCTGAGATGGATATAGGTTTGTGTTACTGTGTCTCATCCCTTACAGCAACAGAGATGGATCCTGGATCCCTGGCTATAGAAACAGAGATGGATCCTGGATCCCTGGCTATAGAAACAGAAATGGGTCCTAGATCCCTTCGCTATAGAAACAGAAATGGATCCTGGATCCCTAGATATAGAAACAGAAATGGATCCTAGATCCCTGGCTATAGAAACAGAAATAGATTCTGAATCCCTCGCTATAGAAACAGAAATGGATCCTGGATCCCTGGCTATAGAAACAGAGATGGGTCCTAGATCCCTCGCTATATAAACAGAGATGGATCCTTGATCCCTGGCTATAGAAACAGAGATGGGTTTTGGATACCTGGCTATAGAAACAGAAATGGATCCTTGATCCCTGGCTATAGAAACAGAAATAGATTCTGAATCCCTCGCTATAGAAACAGAAATGGATCCTTGATCCCTCGCTATAGAAACAGAAATGGATCCTTGATCCCTGGCTATAGAAACAGAAATAGATTCTGAATCCCTCGCTATTGAAACAGAAATGGATCCTTGATCCCTCGCTATAGAAACAGAGATGGTTCCTGGATCCCTGGCTATAGAAACATGGCTATAGAAACAGAGATGGTTCCTGGATCCCTGGCTATAGAAACATGGCTATAGAAACAGAGACGGTTCCTGGATTCCTGGCTATAGAATCAGAGATGGATCCTGGATCCCTGGCTATAGAAACAGAAATGGATCCTTGATCCCTCGCTATAGAAACAGAAATGGATCCTTGATCCCTCGCTATAGAAACAGAAATAGATTCTGAATCCCTGGCTATAGAAACAATGCTATAGAAACAGAAATAGATTCTGAATCCCTGGCTAGAGAATCAGAGATAGATCCAGGATCCCTGGATATAGAAACAGAAATAGATTCTGAATCCCTCGCTATAGAAACAGTGCTATAGAAACAGAAATAGATTCTGAATCCCTGGCTAGAGAATCAGAGATAGATCCAGGATCCCTGGATATAGAAACAGAGATGGATCCTGGATCACTGGCTATATAGAAACAGAAATAGATTCTGAATCCCTCGCTATAGAAACAGAAATAGATTCTGAATCCCTGGCTAGAGAATCAGAGATAGATCCAGGATCCCTGGATATAGAAACAGAGATGGATCCTGGATCATTGGCTATATAGAAACAGAAATAGATTCTGAATCCCTCGCTATAGAAACAGAGATGGATCCTGGATCCCTAGATATAGAAACAGAGATAGATTCTGAATCCCTGGATAAATAAACAGAGATGGATCCTTGATCCCTGGCTATAGAAACAGAGATGGTTCCTGGATCCCTGGCTATAGAAACATGGCTATAGAAACAGAGATGGTTCCTGGATCCCTGGCTATAGAAACATGGCTATAGAAACAGAGATGGTTCCTGGATTCCTGGCTATAGAAACAGAGATGGTTCCTGGATCCCTGGCTATAGAAACAGAGATAGATTCTGAATCCCTGGCTATAGAAACAGAGATACATGTATATGGGGGGGGGGGGGGGTTAAAAGGGAAGAGAAACATGATATTTTGTTTCCCTGAACTTAACAATGTTTAATGAAAGAAAATACTGCAGAAACAATAATTTTATTTATGAAATAATACAATTGCTCACTTCTGTCACTCTGAGCTGATCTGGGCACCTCTTGCTCATTTTGTCCTGGTTCTAAATAAGGGTAATATGACTTCAGCAAATTCAAGAGCAAGAGGGAAACATGCATTATTGCCTGCTCAGATGACCAATTTCATTTGATCGCATTAACTGTCATCTACATGTATTATAGAGATGAGGAATAATAATAATTTTCAACTGAGGATGTTGGCAGGGTGGCCGCATTGTTTTCTTGTGACAGTGAATGGAGAGTGGGAAGTTTGAGGAGAAGGTTGGAATGTACTGTTACCGCACAATGTTTGGAAGTGGGGGAGGAACAGGAATCCTGGAGGGAGGGAGGGAGGGACAGGTTTTCATTGTTGCTGACGTTTGAGGTATAGCTACAGTAAATCCAAGGCCACACACCAGGTGGCGCTAATTCACCTGTTATAGAGTTACAGACAGAAAGCCATTAACCTTTCACCTCAGCATCAACAGTTAATGTCCACGTTATTAGTGCCAGCAACATTCTGGATTTTCTTTTAAGACACAAGTCAATTTGAAAACAATTTCATGTACACATATCTTCAACCTAAGGGACAAGAAGTGTATTATTGCTCATTGCTTAAAATTACAGCTCATGACATAGATTATGCCAATACATCTTAGTTCAAAATACAATTATTTCTAAGAGAAGTTTCATATTTGTTACAGAAACTGATGAACACATGTATCTTACACACAGGAAAATGATAGAAGTTTCCTATGCACCCCTCTATAATGTCAATATCAAACTCATGCATGCTGTTGTAACTTTAACAAACTTCCTGTATCAAGGTAGTTTCTAGTGGAAGATATATATGTTCACCATTCAGGGAAAAAAATATTTTTGAAAGTAGTTGCGGTATCCTGGGTACAAACAAAGGGGGGTATTAAGATATAAAACAGCGAGTGGGTACGATAATGTGTCGATAAGTGTATAATTATACAGTAGACTCCGCTTAATATCACTTCTCATTTGTCCGGGAAAAACATGATATTAACCGGAACATGATATTAAAAGAAAACGTATTTTCTGACATTTTTCAGCCCTCAAAACCGGAAGTGGACTTGGTTAAATGTCGTAGTGCTGTGACTCAACAGAGAAGATTGTTGAATAAAGATATTTTATCACTAACAATGTTTTTTTCACTCCAGTGACAGTATAATCTTTGGTTTTAATCTGGAATGCACTTATTTTCATATATATTGTTCGTACGTAATATTATCAGTAGGCTAGCTTCACACGAAACCAGGGACGAAACGTACTACGATTGTTTACTGCAGTAGGCCTACTGTAATGACGTAACGTTAGGCATACAAGTGGCTGGTATTCTGCATCAAATTCATGTTTTGAAATCTTGACACTCCGTAAATATTTACCGTTATCTTGATATGTATACTGGTTTTTCGCTTGTGAAATCTGTTGTTTGTTTAATTTCTTTAGATATTCGCTGCAAGTGCAACATCGTGTTCACAGAGTTTGTCGGTTGTATAGCGCTACCGCGAAATGAACTTTTACCTTTGAAACGTGACGTTTCATTGGATGACCTCTATATGGAAATAAAACAACCACGCGATAAGATTTAGTCTCGGCACTTATATTTATTCACCAGCCGGCCTAGAATCACGGCATGTTGGAGTCGTACTTTGGCTATTTAAAAATCATAACAAAGACGATATCTCTGCATTTTACGTGAGCATTAGCTTAAATTAATTAATTGGACACTTATTGTTTAAAAGACACTTTTTATTTTAATTTCAATAAATATTTCGTCATGTTTACGGAAGACCATCCACTTGTAAGCCTTCTTCACGACAACGTGAATTCGATCTAAGACGAGCTGAAATGAAAAATGGAACTCGTGTTAGGAACTCATTAAATCACACATGGCGTTATATAAGATTACAAAAGTATGGGTTCCCTCACCCAAAGGTGTAATCTTTGCTCTGGTATGCCAAGTCAATCTATTGTTCGACTAGTACGGCAGTGATCAGGTAGGTGTGAAAAAGACGCAGCTGACCACGGCGTTGTTTACATAGCGATTTCAGGTGTGAAACTCGAGTCCCCGGGGCATTTATATGAAATTATTTCTAACATTTACCTGTAATTTTTGTGTGACAGTGGCCAAAAAAAGTGATATTAACCGAAATCCACCTGGAAACAAGTGATATTAAAAGAATGGCATTACATAGATTATATAGCAGGAAAAACGGTGCATGAAGAAAACGTGATAATAACCGAAAAGTGATATTAACCGACGTGATATTAAGTGGAGTTTACTGTATAAACTTACACGTGAGTGGTACAACATAGAGATACTACTACCAGGTATGCATCAGTCGGTGAGCAAGGCAGCTAGGGCTCCCTTATATTTAGATGGTAAAACATATTACAAAGATTACTAGCACAGCGGGAGGCCTCAATAACTTTTCTGCAAAAGAGGCAAGATTATGAGACAATTTGATTGCTTGGACAATTTTGTAGATGGAAAAGAACATGTCTTGTCAAATTGATGCTGAAGTTGAACTATAAATAGTTACAGTGACCTTGGCATTGACCTTGGACCTTTGAATGCAATCAAACATCTCAGGCATTCTTTTACACGTGTTTTGTACAAAATTTGATGAAAACCTTTTACAAATTGAAGTGATTTGCCAGGATAAGACAACATGGACTATATACCTCCTTCCTCACCTTACAAACTACAAAATTCAGGACCGGGGTTTGGGAGGGTGGGGAAAACTCCTCTCTGTCCTCTAGGAAATTGGCTGTATAGTTGGACAACTTGGTGGATTATATTGCTGGCTTAGACAAGCTCAGACTGTACAGTTGGTTGTAAGCTACAATACTATATACAGGGCAAAGAAATAACCTTATATTGAGGACAAGAGATCATTGACAGGACTAACTATTGGTTCAGCACTTGGTTTCATACACATGTAGGTACATATGGTACACTGAAATGTACTGAATTGTTCTCCACAGAGATTTCAACCCCAACACAATGAGAGGGATCTAGATGCCTGGGATGGGAGGCCTCTGATGGTATACATTATGTAACATGTGTTTGATACACTGGGGTCAAACTGCTATGTAGTAAGGCTGTCTTCTATGTACCTACCATCCTTCTACACCTCTACACACATCTACATCTAATGTGCATCGCCCAAGTTTGATGTGTGTACTACAGAGGATTTCTGAAAGAAGGAGCTCTGAAAACTCAACCTTTGTCAGAATGTAAGGGCATTCGACTTCTATCCCTCACTTAAACAATCCCTACATATTTGTATCTTGTCTGTCCTACAAGTTTCCTATACCCCAAAACTATGCACCTGGAAACAGTTCATTAACAAACTTCATCCTTAATACAGTTTATACTCAAGCTTAAAGGTGTATGCCATGTCTAGAATTCCATTAAAACTTGTTATAAAAGTTGATGAACCCATTCCAGCAGAAACCTAGCAACATATTCATTGATAAGACTATATCCAGTAGAAAAGTCTATGGCCATTGATAATTAAGTGCATTCACAATTAATAAACCCATTCCTGTAGATAAGCTCTCCTACTTGCTGATAATCCAAGTTACCCCAGAATAAGCTCACACATGTTAAAAAAAGAAACTCATTTTCATTGATAGGCCTATCTTTGTATAACAGCCTATGCCCACAAATAAGCCCATACCCTCTGACAAGCTTAAGCCAATTCTAGTTGTAAAGCCTATATTCCAATACCATCCATCACCGTAATAGTGATATCTGGAAACAGGTTCTTCTTCCTCTATAATAGAAACAAGCCCAATATACGTACCCCTTCTTAGCTCCATCCCCCCACCCCCCCACCCCGCCCCCACACTTTCCATAGAGGATTCAGAAAAGGAGAAAAACAACACCTTTGAATAGTAATACTTAAATGAATTTCCAAAAGATCACCATTTTGTAAATAGAATACTATTTTGAATTTTACAATAATATAAATCTCATTTATTATGAACATTCAGACCTTCCATATCTCCACTGTTACCCTTCGTATTTCTAAAGTTCATCTGAGGTCAAACGGCTTAAAAGATAAGATGGTTTTCCAATACATATTTGCAATACCCAATGGAGCATCTATTCCCACTGTAAATATATAAAACTTTTGCCAGGATACACCTCGCTGAAAGCAGCTGTAATGGCAATTATAGCCCTATAATCGCCACTTCACACAGAGCACTTAAACAAACATGTACTGCAGATCCACAAGCATATGCTGTGTAAGAAATCAAGCACAAACAATATAGGCAAACAAGCATATTTTTACGCTATATACGTAAATATTTGTTTACAAACACTGCGGTATCGAGTGTTATGAAATATGACGGAGGAAAGGAAAATAAGTCTGAGTCTTTAAAGTGTTTATGTTGTTTTGTATCAAGTTTCCTAACTACAAAGCAAACGGTGCAGGTTTTTTAAGTTACAGACAAAGCATTGCCGACATTTTAACACGATCAAGACAGGCATGTTTTTATGTTATCTTAGTGGGAATCTTTCAGGCTTCAGTAAAAAATGCATGAACTGTTTTGTTGGGGTTTTTTTGCCCCCAAGAGTAGAAGGCAAATAGTTAAGACTATACAAATGGTTGTTACTGTTCCATCATTAACAGTTTATTTGGTAATGGATGACCTACTGAGGAGGCAGGTAGAAGTGATATTATACATCCATTTCTTTCTCCCCTCCCTCTCATCTTTTACCTTCTCTCCCATTCATTGGGAGGGGAAGGAGAAGACATGTACATGAAATCTTACCCCCTTCCTCTTCCCTTGCTTTCTATTCTCAACTCCACCCTTTTCAAGTACGATATTTTCCATTTCCAAAAGCATCTATATCCCCCCTCTGGTACTATCTAAAAGTGTCTCTATCCAATTACCTCCCCTTGTCTACAACCTTTCCTGATATATTCCGTTTACCTCCCCCTATCTAAAACTTGATATGTTCCGTTTACCTCCCCCTGTCTATAACCTTTCCTAACATGTTCCATTTACCTCCCCCTGTCTATAACCTTTCCTGACATGTTCCATTTACCTCCCCCTGTCTATCACCCTACAGATAGAAATGTTCCGTTTACCTCCCCCTGTCTATAACCTTTCTTGATAGAGGGTTTCACATTCCAGCGTGGTCCCTCCAGAGGGGCTATGTTTGTACCGTCAGTGGTAATGGGATCGCCACCCCTTACCTTTCTCTGCTGATTACCACACACTAATACTGTGTGTTTTACACCGAGCTGGTCTTCACATGATTTAGGTCCGTGATTATCGGCTCTACATGCTGATTGCATTACCAGATGATTCTCTTCAACATCTACCACCTCAGTGGGCTGCTTGCTACAATAACTCCCAAAAATATTTCTACCAATCTATCAATTCTTCTAACATGCCCAACCAAGTCTGCAACCAAAAAAATTCTCTTTATCTTAATGCAGTAAAACTTTGTTACCTTGAAGTTGGCGGGATGGGACCTGGTAAAAACTTTGAGTTATTCAGGTATTCAGTTAAATTGAGTTTGAATGTTTGTGAAGTTAGGCAAGAAATGCTTAAAATAAAACAGTTTTCATTAGTTTTCAGTTACAAGGTTCGACTATAAATACTAACATAATATTTTTTTAAATCACATATCATTCATTAATCTTAAGAAACAAATTTAAACTAGAAATGTCTTTGAGACATAAATGCCCCCTTCCCCCATATGAAATTAGTTCTTCATGCTTATTACGTATGCGAAGTTTGATGACAATCAGATCAGTAGTTAGTTAAATAAGCTGGTTACATTACCATGGGATGGGACAGGACGAAACACAACGGACGGGACAGGACGCGACGCAACAGGACGCGACGGGGGACACGAAATGGGACAGGACGGACATAGGTAACACTATATCCCCCCCCCCCCCCCTTTCATGGCGGGGGCATAAAAATCGGACCAAAACTTGTTTTCGTTAATAGTGATGCTTTGTCATATAACAGTTCCCAGTCTACCATGCGTCTATCAGAACGGACTTACTCACTAGGACATTTACTCTGACTGATACAGCCCCCAGACACACAAAGGTATAGTGTCAGACATTACATGTATCCAGCCACCAGCCTGCCTAGTGTCAGACATTACATGTATCCAGCCACCAGCCTGCCTAGTGTCAGACATTACATGTATCCAGCCACCAGCCTGCCTAGTGTCAGACATTACATGTATCCAGCCACCAGCCTGCCTAGTGTCAGACATTACATGTATCCAGCCACCAGCCTGCCTAGTGTCAGACATTACATGTATCCAGCCACCAGCCTGCCTAGTGTCAGACATTACATGTATACAGCCACCAGCCTGCCTAGTGTCAGACATTACTTGTATCCAGCCATCAGCCTGCCTAGTGTCAGACATTACATGTATCCAGCCACCAGCCTGCCTAGTGTCAGACATTACATGTATCCAGCCACCAGCCTGCCTAGTGTCAGACATTACATGTATCCAGCCACCAGCCTGCCTAGTGTCAGACATTACATGTATACAGCCACCAGCCTGCCTAGTGTCAGACATTACTTGTATCCAGCCATCAGCCTCCCTAGTGTCAGACATTACTTGTATCCAGCCATCAGCCTGCCTAGTGTCAGACATTACATGTATCCAGCCACCAGCCTGCCTAGTGTCAGACATTACATGTATCCAGCCACCAGCCTGCCTAGTGTCAGACATTACATGTATCCAGCCACCAGCCTGCCTAGTGTCAGACATTACATGTATACAGCCACCAGCCTGCCTAGTGTCAGACATTACTTGTATCCAGCCACCAGCCTGCCTAGTGTCAGACATTACTTGTATCCAGCCATCAGCCTGCCTAGTGTCAGACATTACTTGTATCCAGCCACCAGCCTGCCTAGTGTCAGACATTACTTGTATCCAGCCACCAGCCTGCCTAGTGTCAGACATTACATGTATACAGCCACCAGCCTGCCTAGTGTCAGACATTACTTGTATCCAGCCATCAGCCTGCCGTTGATGCTAACTAGTGAAACAATGATAGAAACCATTTTGTTTTTATATCCCCTTGATCCCCGTCTACATCTACACAGCTGATGATTCATGGCGATTCTTGTCTGCTTCATATCTTCATGCAGAAAAGTTGGTATTTTCATGAACACATGAATTAAAACTTAATATGATGCCAACAAATTGCTCAAAGCTCCCTTTTTCTACCCTAATACTGTGAAGTCAGACATTTGTGAGGAACCAAAATTTTTTTGGTTTCTTGACATAAATTGTTTCGAGAATACATTTACTATTGGATAATGAGTATCTTCTCAGACCCAATTGAGAGTTGCTTTATATCAAACTTGGACAAGTACTTACCATTTATTATTTGAACTTTTGGTATCATGGATGAAAATTATGAAAAAATATGATTTCTCCAACATCCTTAAAATTATTTTACCTTCCTTTAAAGACAAATGGAGTTCTAACATGAGTAAAATGATATATCACTGAACGTCTCTTTATAGTTATGGATAATTTAGTTCAAACATAACATAAGAATTTCAACTCCAGATCACCCAAGCTAGCTTCAAACGATTGCTTCAACTGTTCTGTTTGGTCATTTATACAACATTTCAAGAACTGCCACCCTTCATGTCTTCATCACAGGAACATGAACAAATTTGCTACAATGAATATTCTGTTTCTATCAATCCTGATGGAATAATAATATAACTGATTTTAGAAATTTAGGTCAACTTCTGGTATAAACCAGGAGGGTGGAAAAATCTTGAAGTCGTAACATAGGTGGGGTTGCTTTGCCAAAATCAATTAGAGTTGTAATAAATTCTGTCTTGCCCCTGTGTTTTATCTTTGTAATAAATTCTGTCCTGCCCCTGTGTTTTATGTATGTACTAAATTCTGTCCTGCCCCTGTGTTTTATGTATGTACTAAATTCTGTCCTGCCCCTGTGCTTTATCTTTGTAATAAATTTTGTCCAGCCCCTGTGCTTTACGTATGTACTAAATTCTGTCCTGCCCCTGTGCTTTATCTTTGTAATAAATTCTGTCCAGCCCCTGTGCTTTATCTTTGTAATAAATTCTGTCCTGCCCCTGTGCTGTATGTATGTACTAAATTCTGTCCTGCTCCAGTGCTATATATTGGTAATAGATTCTGTCCTGCCCCTGTGCTTTACGCTTCAGTCTGTGTGTTAGACTCCGATACAGGTTACATACATCACCTCTGATAGAGCAGACATTACCAGCTGATATCAACTCTTTACCCCTGTCCTTTATCTTTATGGCATAAAACATCACAGTGTCTGACTTTCTCTAGTCACACCTTCCTCCTGGAGTTACACCTAAATCTCACAGACGGAGAAACTACACGTACAGTGGCCTTCAAAACTCAGCTACTTCCTGTGCACCAATCTAGCATGTTTTGCAATATGTCACGCTGATCTTGCAATCATTTTAAGCAGAATTTTATTAGTGCAAGACAATCAATTTCCAAGACAATTTAGCATTCTTTCATCCCTAAAATATCATAATGAACTATTCCAACCTTTGAATTGGAAGAGTTTAAATTGTTTTTTAGTGATGAATGAGTTATATAGTAAGTATCATTATATCATTCACCCCTGAAATTCCATATTGAACTTGTCTAACCTTTGAATAAAAAAGAGTTCCAATGTGTCTTGAGGGTTAAACGACTAAGTCATTTTAACACATTTTTTTTCTTACAACTTCTCCTTGAAGAAAAAGCTAAAACAGATCTTATCCATCTATATAATTAGAAGACCTAGATTTATCTTAAGACTTACTTTTTTAGTAACCATTAAGATTACATATCCAGCTTAAAATATCTGTTGTGAAAAAGAAGATTTTAATAGCAAAAGATACAATTACATTAACGACTTTAAGTACTCAGCGTAAGTGGTCCACAGAACCTGCTGGGGATGTTCATCTTAATGCATTCGGAATAGACACTGCTCCAACACTTGTAAAGTGCATCACGCCGACGGTAATCATGAAATTTTCAAAGGAATTTTCAAAAGGTATGGAAGATGGTTTTCACAAAAAGTTTCTGACATCCGACTGCTTCCTGATCTCATTATGTTTACTTCAGAAGTGACAAGTTCGTCTTTGAAAGTTAGATCATTTCATATTTCATGTCGTAATGAGTTAACCAATCACTGTGGCTCGGTAATGAGATATGAAAGTTCTACAGCAGAGCTCCTGCAAAATATTACATGACAAAAACTACACGAAAAAATAACATGTAACTTTTGCTTTCCGTTAATAAAGTGAAATTCATTACCATGAACATTTCAACATGTCTTCATAATTCAATAAATTCCATGCAATCTCTCACTAAAGTACATTTCAATTCACAAGGTGAATTGAATTTGAACAAATTGTACACCAACAATTAAATTAAAGGTACACGTACTGAACAGAAATCTTTGATCTTACGAGAGTTCTTATTTCAGATAAGGTTTATTGAACAAGTTAACAAGTAGTAATTGTCCAGTTTAGGAAGAATCTTACAAACATAAATCTAAAATCCTTTCAATTATCAAGAATTTTTGTGAATATTGCAAAACAAGCAAGCTTTCCAGGTTTTTAGTTTTTGTCATAAAGAAGAGTTGTCTCCCATTATAGTAAGTATTTACATCTTTACCATTGTTTTTTTTTTTTTTGTGACATCATTAGTTTTTTAAGGAGACAATAGTTTCCCACATATTTACACTGGTTAATTCCTAGCAATATAATAATGTCACAATGAAATTGACAAACCGACCAAAAAAGGGAGGCAACTCTTCTTTACAAAAATACCAAATTGTCAAAGTCTCAAATTTCACTGCATTTCTCTCAATAATTTGCTCCATTGTGATGTCTTGTGGACATTAAATAGATCTTAAGATGTTTCAATTTTTCAATTATGATGTCTAAAAAGGCCATATCTATCATCTCCATGGTAACTTCATACATAATCTTGAAGTCAAACTCAGTGACATAATATCTTGTCACAAGTCTGAAACACCAAAAAACGTTACAACTTCACACATGATATGTTTGTTTTTTAAGAAATTACAAATTACTGATGATATCAGAATGTGTCCTGTTACCATAGGCTAAATCTCACTAAATATTAGAGTACATGGAGGAATTCAGTTTCTGAAAGTCAAATATACAGAAATTAAAATGATCCAAAGCTTATCATGTTAGAAAATAAATTAGAGAATACTGAAGCGGTAACAAAATCATAATCCGAACTCAAAATTGATAAAACCCGGAGCAAAATATGAACAAAGGAAGTGATTTCTTGTATCATTTTTCACACCAACAGTTAATACAAAACAAACTTGTGAGTTCAGGAATAAGGACACACCAATCTAAATGTTTTGTTGATGACCACAGATAATAAACAATATCAAAACATGTATGATCTATTAAAACAACTGCTTCTCAAAAAAATATATACTTAGTCAAATATCAATGATCATTTTCCCCTGTCTTACGTTTTTTAGGACCCAGGAGCCGAACACCATGACAACGGCGATGAAACAGAGGAGAGCGAGGGCGAGGAGGGTGGCGAGGAGGGAGATGAGAGACATGACCTCCTCCGCCATGGCTGATCCGTCGTATATCCACCGGCGACACGATAACTTATCCGAGCTCTCCCGTACTCCAGAAAACACTTACACAGATCCTCATGATAAACCGAGTTCCATAATCATAATTAGCTGAATTTAACTTGCTTCTAGTAAAGTCCTGAATTTTTCCAAAACACTAAAACTTTTCAAAAATTTTCCATAATCACAATTAGCTGAATTTAACTTGCTTCTAGTAAAGTCCTGAATTTTTCCAAAACACTAAAACTTTTCAAAAATTTTGATTTATTTTTTTTTAAACTACTTGAAAATAAGATAAGAGTTCCTGAAGTTACGAATCACTACATCACAGGTAAAGTTTCAGGCAGGTAGCAGATTTAGGTAAATCCTGTAGAATCTAAACCACATTGAGGACATCAACAACTGTCTTTTAAGTCCTTTGTTCTTAATCCAAAACATCTACAGAAGTTGAAAGGCACAAACTGCAGGTGTGTGTATAGTCCAATACACTGTTTAAAATCTCCAGGAGCTTCCGTGTGTTTCTCACCTTGGAGAGAATCAAATCTTCATTATCAAAATACTTGAAACCATTCCAATACAGCTCAAGCTGTCAACACTATAATGACATGGGGCGAAAATTTTCAGAAAATTATCAAAGCGATATGTGTTTTGGCCTTTATCTTGGTGATAAAAATTCCACAATTTTTGTAAGGATTCCCTGCAGAAGTAATGAAAAAAAAAAGAGATTTTTTAACCGAGATAAAAGATTCTGTTGAAAAGATAAAAACCTGGCAGTCGATGGTTTGTACTACATAAATACTACATAAACTTTTTTTTCCGCAAATGTGAAGAAGAAAGCGTAGTGATTTGACAGGAAGTGGGCAGATCGTGGCCGGTCATGGCGCGAGTGAAATTTGGTCTCCCAGAAAACAATGGCAGAGGCACCAACTGTCCTCCCATCTCAGCCCCGAGTCCACATGTGGGTAACATGTGGTACAAGACAATCACCAGCATGTGCGATACAGCACACACGTCGCCTCCATAACGTAGGTAGCTATTAACGAGAAACAAGGAAGAGAAGAGGGACTGGCATATTTGTGTATTTGTTGGTAGCTATAGTTCGGCGGCCCCCTATAGGTACAGGAGAGGCTGGTTGGGGTACTGTATGTATATACTACTACCAGACGGCTATTTATACATGGCCACAGCCGATTCTATATAGCACTATAGTCAGAAATATGAATTGTTACTATGCAGAAACAACAGCAGGATTTAATCCAAACATTCTGGTGGCCATTATAGGAACCGTCATAGCAACACGAGGCCACGATCAGGTGGCAGCTGACATCAGTCTCCGTATCAAACCACTACTGGGGTCTGTATCATATGACTAAAGGCAATATATATGGTCCTTACCTTAAGATTCCCACAAAAAAAAAAAATAGTCAAATTATCACAAAACCATTCATCATAATTATTGTAGTGGCTAAACCAAATCATTTTTAGCGTAAAATCATTGGTTTTTATGAATGTTACTGGACTTTTCAGGAAACTCAATCTTTTTATTGAAAATATTTTCCTATCATATTCTAGTTGGTTTGTCTTTAACATATAAAATGACTAGAACATGATAAACCATTTTGCAAAAAAAGTGCAAATACTGAAAATTAATATCATTGCTAAGTGTTTTTGAGGCAGATTCCCAATTCTGACACCTAAATTTGAACATATTAAACCAGTACAGTTGCCAAACTTTTCCTTCATTCCAAGACCTAATATTTTCATCTGAAAGAATACAACAAAATATGTCATTCTAACCGTTTTCCTTAGGGAGTATAATGTGCTCATTTTATTTATTGAACTATATTTTGAACTTTCATTAAAGTTTTAATAAGTTAATTACAATAATTATACAGTTTTTAAAACTTTATGACTTTTGAAACCCCTGTTCAATGACAAACGATATTTGAGGAGTTGCCATGATCTGGTAGTTTCAATGTGGCCTCCATCTGTATACTAGAGCATTTAATGAGCGATACAGCAATTCTCCTCTAGATGTGACTCCTAAGGACTCTGTGATGAAAACATTCTATGATGGAGTTCATATGGAAGTGCTTGACATACAAGTTGCCACGGTAATGACAGAGGGCTGATGGACATTCCAGAGAGAGGCCCAATGCATCCACCGCAATCTTCACTCAGACATCCCATAATATAACCCCAGCTCTATCCCAGAATTCCTCAACAGCCTTCTGCTATATTCCAAAATATGTACACTTGCAAGTGCATAAACGAAGGTATCAGCTTTCTGGGAAATGAGTGAAATGTGTGTCCAATCAGATCTGTCTTGCTTTATTCCCCAAATGATGTTCTGCAGTTGTCCGTGAGCAGACGGCGCTGCACCTTCCTAAACCTCAGTGGGACAGCACGTAATTGTTCTTCATCATCGTTATTGATATTCTACGAGTCGAGTTACATGACTGAGGTATAAAAGATAATTTTGTGGCTATGACCGAGTAACATTTCCATCCATATCATCACAACCCCCTCTCACAAACACAGCTTTCTATTTTCGCTTCATAAACAACAACAATTCACTCGTTTGATGTTTACGACCTACGACTCCCGTGAGCGAAGTACCGCACATAAAAAAATGTGCCTGTGCTGCACAGGTCATAACGCAAAATAAATGTTGTCATTATTTTTTACTCTCCATTTTTTCTCCTCACAGGCTTGTTGATGTAAACTTCCTCCGAAATGTTTTTCTTGGCAACGGGGGATTTAGTCGTGCAGACTTCGTCGTTTGTTAAGAACATGGATACAGCTTGAATGAACTTGAAACTTTCTGGTTTGTTTTCTCCTTTTGTTTTTTTAAACAATCATGCTCAGGTAAATAGATATTGCGCCTTACCAAACCAAACAAAAAACGTTGTGTCAAAAATTTTATTTAAAGTCATTCTTCATGTTCCGACAGATCTATACAGCTAAAATGATTCACATCTGAGAACAGCAAGTGTCTTGATTCACAGGACTGACAACAATGAACAGGATTTTTCTACTACAATACCCTGTGTTATCCATCTCTGACCATTGTATAAACGTGCTGACTGTTAGATAAATATATGTTATATACCACACGTGGTATATGACCTTCCGGACTTTATGCGCAGCAATTGTGTATCATAAGTTTTGGGGTGGGGATCTAAACTAAATCAAAGTTATGGCCCAGTGATTAAAGCTTCAAGGGTGGAGCAGACCCCGGGTCAATGCTAACAACATGACTTAATCTATCTCTATATGCCTTGCAATGATTTGTAATAATCCTGGGCTGGGGATCTCAACTCTTTCCAAGTTAGAACCCTGGGTTAAGTATCCCAGAGTGGGCCATATACCCTGGGTCATCACATTCAATTTCCAGGTTTTTATTTGGAGAAAGACTTTCTATGCATGTTGCCAAAAGTTTTTATCCATCACAATAATGCAAAGATAATATCGAAAGAATATCTATTTCTAAAAGCAAAAAAACATTTAGATATTGACGAAAAGATTTAATTAAATTTCCGCTTTACTTGTGAAAAAAATGCATATCAGCAGCAAATACCTTGGGACAAAAACACTTCTTGAGGTATTTACGTCTGTTAGATAGTAACAGAAAACATCCACATGACAATAGAGCAGAACACCCTAAGTGACAGACAATACATTTACAAATGACTGCTAAGATTATAGCTATCAGGAGACAAAGAAACAGCTCACTTCCGATTGGATGAAATTAGTTATGGAATTTATCACAAAAAAACATGTAATTTCGGTCCGTTCTACACCAATGCCATTCAGAGTGACAGAATAACCGAAGTATGAGAGAAGACAACATACAGAGCGGAGGCGCCAAGCTCAAATCATGTAAGATGGCGTAGTGCTAATATGATCCGACACAAACGACATAGCTTTGTTGACGTTACAAGTGACCTTACATCATAGCGGGGAACAATGCGTAATGAAGGCCTGCACGATTCCTCTGCTAACACTTGTGCTGGTAATACTGTACATATTTCCCACCCTCCCTGCGCAGTTGAAGCCCAGCTGTTGGTTTGTGTGTTAATCGGACTCTAAACAAACCTGGGGCACCGAGCTAATTAATGAAAACAATACAATATTGGCGGCCACACTTACTGGACATCTTGCTTTGACCAGCAGGAGGCAAGTTATGTTAACTGGCAACATTTGACAACGTAAATAACTTATGTTGGTCTAGAGTAATGAAAATTGATGGGCAGCGTTGGGGATAATTTGCAGTAATGTGTATAATGGTTAGGGGGTTTATCATGTACACATTGACAAAAGATACATTAGACAACTATATGACTGGATAGGTATGAGGCTTAAACACTGGTCTGTAACACACATACACCCCTCACATATACATACAGTGCCTTACCCAAGTGCTGTAAAATCATCAACTTTAATTGCCACTAATTTTGTAACATGAACAACTAATTTAATTATCAAAATAAAAGTGCTCAGTAAAAAAACATAAAAGAGTATTCTGACCTACATGTATATGTATACAGGCTGACTGTTAAACTTCTAAATAACCTTTGGGACATGAGGTCAAAAATCTTTTAGAAATTATTTGTTCATAAATGGCACCTGTTTTGCTTTTTAAGAAACACATACTACAAGTGAGCTGTAAGCAATTGTCCATGAAATCTCTCTCATTTGTCAGTCATAGTAACGAGGCACACAGTGGAGAACTTGTTGAGAACGAGGTAGAAATTATAGGAGGCCGGTAAGAATCAGGTAAATGGGTTTCTTGCCTCTTCATATGAAGCTGTACCAAATCTGCCCGGTTATCCCAGAAAAAAAAATCATCGACTCTTTGTGCCAAAATAACTTGTGGATAAGAACACTCATCAACAACAGCCAATTAAAGCCGAGTTTGTAGTGCTTGCCTTTCAAACACTGGTGATTTTCATTTCATCCGTAAGTCTGTGTAACTTCCGCATAGATTCACTAAACAGCTGATTTATAGGTGAGTTGGAATACCGCTGGCTTTTTTGTCTAATTATTCCAGTTCAGTTCTCTGAAGTCAGTGCTACAAAAACCCCAACACAGAGAAAGTCAATCTAAATTTTTCAGTAGTTTTATGCGATATATTGCTGCGGCCTCAGATCTCACTGCAGAGTTGAGGTAAAAAAATTCTCTACCCACTTTCCTCATCATGTTTTCATTTCCATGAAATAATTTTGGGACGAAAATCAAAAGTCTTGCTTCATTACGAACCTCTTCCCCTATTAGATGGTTAGATGTTCAAAAGTGATTCCTGTATTTGAACCTAACCCTTTCCCCAAGAAATGGTTAAATCGGTCCAGGCTCGTGTTACAATGCATTTACGCGATTTTCAGTGGATATTTGTATATATAATACAGACTGTTCATCGGTAAACAACAATTAATAGTTCGTTTGAAGTCAATACAATGCTACAATAACAGGTACACACACAGCAAATGCAGCAGCATCAGGTAATTAGTGTATCAAATCTCAGAAAAACATTTAAAAATTCTTTAAGTAAAATTTGCTGAAATGAAAGAGCAAAAGAAACGTTTCTGTCCTTTTCCTTTAAGATGGTAGACAGATTCAAAAAGTGTTTGCTGGAAATTGTTATTGCTCTTACTCATTTTCACAAAAAAAAAATCACATCAAATAAATCACCCTCAAACATTTCATTGAATGAGAGTAAATTGACTCGTAAACACCTGTAAGAGCTAAAGAAAAACTATATTTTAGAGTATAAATAATCAATATTCCAAACAATAAAACAATTTTCTGAGTAGTTTATGTGTCTTTAACTTGACTATGTTATAACACTTAATAAGGTATCAGATTGATTCAATTTAATTTTTTATCCTTGTATCACGAAAACATGGATATCAATGACTTCACACCTTCACACCTAAGGACACATTTGAACTCTTCCACATGAAAGTTCTGAATAGTTCATTATGCAATTTCAGGGGTGAATGAGTTAAGCATTCTCCTATCCAGCTTTACAGAATTTCCCATACATCCTGCTGAACTTTAAAAGACTAGTATATTAGTCAATCCCAACATCTGCCAGAGAAACAAAGGGAGACCACTCTTATAAAACATGTGTAAGTACAATTTTCTGCGGTGTCGGACCATATGTTTTAATCAATTTCTCACAGACTTTTACCATCAGTAAGAAAGTATAGATTTTTGACATTTCTACATATTTATGGGTTAATTCATTGAAGGACTGGTTGTCATATTTTTTACATGCATTGGTGTGTAACATACATTGGGTGGCTAATTATACCTTTAAAGCCTAAATCTGACTCTTTGCACTTTTAAGGTCTAAATCTGATCCTTGAACTTTCAGAGTCTATACATGACCCTTGGGCCTTTAAGGCCTAAATCAGACCCTTGGACCATCAAGGCCTAAATTCTGACCCTTTGACCTTAAAGACCTAAATCTGATCCTTGGACCTTTAAGGCCTAAACATGGCCCTTGGACTTTTTATAGCCGAAATCTGACCCTTTGACCTATAAGGCTTAAATATTACCCTTGGACCTTTAGAGTCTAAATCTGACCCTTGGACAAATAAGGCCTAAATATGAACCATTGGCCTTTATGGCCTATACATGACCCTTGGAACTTTAGGCTTAAATATGACCCTTGACCATTCAGGACTCAACTCTCTTTCCTAACCAATAATGGTCTGTCTCTGACCCCTGATACTATATAACTACACTACCCTTACCTTCATGTCCTCCTGCTGGACCCGAGCTGTCCGGAGTCGGCGCTCTATATTGTCCAGCCAGATGGTCAGGTCTTGTGTCTCGCGTTTGAATTGGTACCACTGCGGGGCTATCACTATCATCGACTTCCTCTTGGCCTCTGCCGTGGACCTGATGGCCCCCCATCGTGACTGCAAGATCAAATATAGAAATAAGCAATTTCTCCCTTTGTTGGCATGCTAATTCTTTTCTCTTTTGCTCCTTTTGTTTTTTAATCTAATCCAACTTGAATGAGTTTTTGGCAAAGGAATCAGTCTTTTCATTAACACTAGTACGAAGAAATTTGAAAAAACAAGAGGCCCAGGGGCCTCAACGGTCATCTGACTATAAAGATCTATATCATTTGTGTTTGTTTTTGCCAAGTTGTTCAAAGATATCTACATACATGTTTATAACCCCTGTGACCTTGAAAGTATAAGTGAAGGTCTATATGAGGAATCTTTGCACCAATCTGTCCCAGGTACCCATTGGCCAAATATCAGCACCTAGGGCCTTTTGGTAAGCGAGAAGACGTTTGTTAAAAGATTTTTACATGTTTTACCCTTGCGACCTTGAAAGTAGGTCAAGGTCATTCATACAAGGAAACTTTGTAGCACTCCATTAGAGGTACCTACTGGCTAAATATCAACACCCAGGGCCTTTAAGTTGTTGAGGAGAAGATTGTTAAAGGTATTTTTACATGTTTGACCCCTATGACCTTGAAAGTAGGTTGAGGTCCATTGTATGAGGAAAGTTTGTAGCACTCTATCCCAGGTACCTACTAGCCAAATACCATATTACTCTGGGGGATTTGGTTAGCGAGAAGAAGATTGTTAAAAGATTTTACATATTTGACCTCTGTGACCTTGAAAGTGGGTCAAGATCATTCATATGAGGAAACTTGATAGCACACTATGCCAGGTACCTACCAGCCAAATATCAGCACCCAGGGCCTTTTGGTTATTGAGAAGAAGATTGTTAAAGATTTTTACATATTTGACCCCTGTGACCTTGAAAGTGGGTCAAGATCATTCATATGAGGAAACTTTATAGCACACTATGCCAAGTACCTACCAGCCAAATATCAGCACCCAGGGCCTTTTGGTTATTGAGAAGAAGATTGTTAAAGATTTTTACATATTTGACCCCTGTGACCTTGAAAGTAGGTCAAGGTCATTCATATGCGGAAACTTTGTAACACTCCATGCCAGGTACCTACTGGCCAAATATCAGGACCCTGGGGCTTATGGAACTTGAGAAGAAGATTCTTAAAACTTTTTACCCATTATAGCCCCAGTGAACCTTTGACCCCGTCCAGCGCTTAAAGTTGAACTTTGACCTAAACACAATATATCAGGAAAAGATTTGCATTGCCAGTCTACATATAATATATGCAAGTATCATCGGTCTAGATCATTCGGTTCATTAGATAATGTTGTGTAGATATTTTAACATATTTGACCCATGTGACCTTGAAAGTAGGTCAAGGTCATTTATATGAGAAAACTTTAGAGTACTCCATCCCTGGTACCTACTGGCCAAATATCAGAACCCTGGGCCTTATGGAACTTGAGAAGAAGATTCTTAAAGCTTTTTACCTATTATAACCCATGTTAACCTTTGACCCCGTCCAGCACTCAAAGTTGACCTTTGACCTAAACACAATATATTAGAAAAAGATTCGCATTGCTGGTCTACATATCATACAAAAATATCATTGCTCTAGATCATTTAGTTCTTTAGATAATGTTGTGTAGATTTTTTAACATATTTGACCCCTGTGACCTTGAAAGTAGGTCAAGGTCATTTATATGAGGAAACTTTAGAACACTCTATCCCAGGTTCCTACTGGCCAAATATCAGAACCCTGGGCCTTATGGAACTTGAGAAGAAGATTCTTAAAGCTTTTTACCTATTATAACCCATGTTAACCTTTGACCCCGTCCAGCACTCAAAGTTGACCTTTGACCTAAACACAATATATTAGAAAAAGATTCGCATTGCTGGTCTACATATCATACAAAAATATCATTGCTCTAGATCATTTAGTTCTTTAGATAATGTTGTGTAGATTTTTTAACATATTTGACCCCTGTGACCTTGAAAGTAGGTCAAGGTCATTTATATGAGGAAACTTTAGAACACTCTATCCCAGGTTCCTACTGGCCAAATATCAGAACCCTGGGCCTTATGGAACTTGAGAAGAAGATTCTTAAAGCTTTTTACCTATTATAACCCATGTTAACCTTTGACCCCGTCCAGCACTCAAAGTTGACCTTTGACCTAAACACAATATATTAGAAAAAGATTCGCATTGCTGGTCTACATATCATACAAAAATATCATTGCTCTAGATCATTTAGTTCTTTAGATAATGTTGTGTAGATTTTTTAACATATTTGACCCCTGTGACCTTGAAAGTAGGTCAAGGTCATTTATATGAGGAAACTTTAGAACACTCTATCCCAGGTACCTACTGGCCAAATATGATCACCCATAGCCTATTGGTTAGTGAGGAAAAGATTGTCAAACGCTTTTTTACATGTTTGACCCCTGTGACCTTGAAAGTTAGTCAAGGTCATCGATATGAGGAAACTTTGTAGCACTCTATCCCAGGTGCCTACTGGCCAAATATCATTACCCTAGACCTTTTGGTTACTGAGAAGAAGATTGTTAAAGGTTTTTACATATTTGACCCCTGTGACCTTGAAAACAGGTCAAGGTCATTGAAATGAGGAAACTTTGTAGCACTCAATCCCAGGTGCCTACTGGCCAAATATCAGCACCTAGAGCCTTTTGGTTACTAAGAAGAAGATTGTTAAAGGAAAAGTTTACGGACGGCGGACGGCGGACGGCGGACGGCGGACGGCGGACGGCGGACGGCGCACGACGACGGACGAAGCATGATGGCAATAGGTCATCTTGACCCTTCGGGTCAGATGACCTAAAAAACTAGAAATGTCTGTGAGACATAAATGCCCCTGCCCCCAGCTGGTTACATTACCATGGGACAGGATGGGACAGGGATGGGACGGGACAGGACGGACATAGGTAACACTATATGCCTCCCTCCCTTCATAGCGGGGGAATTGATTAGATTTTCACAGATAATTTTGAACCCTCCTACAACTGTATGAAATATTGAAGAAAAGTGACCGATCATCAAGGTCGTTTTTACCTTGAGGTCCTCTACTTGTCGGTAGATACGGATGGCCTTGTCGTGATCAGCCAGGTCGATGGCATGTGCCAGTTGTCTTCCGTGGTCCGACACTTTGTTTACGTCGACTTGCAACTTTTCCGTTTCCATCTCCAATTTCTGTAGAAACAAGCCAAGGTCGGGGTTAAGGTCAAAGGTCAATGCATGGAAAAAGTGAAATGAAAAGGTAAAAGTCCAATGCAAATCAAATCATCAATTATAAATATGAAAACAAATGTTCCTACTTACTGCAAAATCCACCTAAAATGCAACAAAATATGTAACTAAAATATGCATAAACTATTTACGGTATATACATTGTATGATAAAGTTCAATTACCTTAACTTTCAAATTCCCAACTATTATCACTAAAATATTTTCCAAGGGACTTCACTCCAGCATAACTCACAAGACATAAAAGTGCAGGTAACAAATAGCCTTAAGAATCCTACCAGTTACTGTACAGTCTATGTATTCTTACCATAAAGAAAGCTTATATGTCACTGGTCAGCGACTGGAAGATTCAATATGCAGATTCACCAGACACATAATCATTTAGTCTGATCACATATATACAGTTCCCAGCCTCCGAATCGTACACAATGGGCCCTTCCTGAGCCGTACCCAATATGTGATGTGTCTGGACCGTCCAATGTATAATCCCTCCTAACCTTTATATCTAATAGCCTAACTACAAAGAATATACCAGGCTTTGATATGTTTGGCTGTAAGTCATTGATCCCCACCAGAACCCAATGATATATATATAAATACTACATGTTGATATGTCTGGCTGTCCGATAGCTGATCCCAACACATGTATAAACAGTATAAAGTGTCTACAATCCTGTTCTCACTTCCCTTGACCCCTTGGTTTCTGTAACTGTTCCTGTTCTCACTTCCCTTGACCCCTAGGTTTCTGTAACTGTCAATGTTGGAGGATCGGTGGAGCCCCCTTATCACCTGTCTATAGAAAGTACTGTAGATTCAACCCTGCTAATGACTTAATACTTGGAGGTGATTTAGGACCGTGGTCAGCATGGGAGATAAATCCCCAAAGTTAGGAAAGTGTTATCACACTGGCCAAACATCACTGATGATCATTAAACACTGTAAGTGTCTATCCTGTTATCGACACTCTGACCGGTGTTAGGCCGAACTGACCGGTGATGTAGTGGTCAGTTTGATTTATAACAGGATACAATGATGTCCACTACACAAAAGGTTGATATCAGGTGAGATATCAACAGACCCACTCAAAACATTGACAAATGACAAAGTACCTTCTACCTGTATAAATGAGGAATTAAATATAACAAAAACAAAAAAAAACTTTGAAATATTATTTCAATAATCAAATCCATTTTTTTTTTCTTCTGATAATAAGTTTCAAAAAGTTTAAATGACATCAATTTTTTAATAATAAAGATAAGTTTAATTATTGGATAACAATCTAATTTTTCCAACTCAGTGCAGTGGAACATTTTGTTGATGGTCAAAGGGAGATAATTCAGACTCAAAAAATTTCAAATTTTTATAATAAAGATAAGGTTTATTTATTGGATATTCATCGGTTTCCAACACAGAGCAGTAGAACATTTTGCTGATGATGAAAGGGAGATAACTTGTATATTTACCGAGGATAAGATTCCTGGCAGGAGGACTATTGACTGAAGTCATCATTAAGAAACTGATATCTATCAATATGCCATCAGCCATTTCTATATAATCCTGCGGTGTGTTTGTATTACTTTATCAGTCAACATGACCTCCCACACACGCCCCAGTATAGGACTGGGCAAACAGTGGAACAACACACGGAATTACACACCGAATTTGTTTGTTTTGGGGGAAGATTAATTACATCACATTGGCTGTAAATGGTGACATTTAGCAGTATAACAAAAATGTCAGCCTTCCTACCCACACAGATTCCACATTAATCAGTATAATTCTACAGCTAATAAAGTTGTGTACTCAATCGAACATCCAGACTCAGTAATTGATACTGTCTACGTCCAACAGGCCTCTAACATACAAACTCACGAAGCAACAAACAAAAAAATCAAAATGATGTGTGCAGACTGAGCTACTAATAAGTGGCCCAGAATGCTTGTATACCTGAAAAACATTGAATCCAACAAAAAGGTTCAGTGGGCCTATGTTTGGGAGCTAACACTGAAATCAACAAAGAGGCTCAATAGGCTTGTGTTTGGGAGCTAACACTGAATCCAACAAAAAGGTTCAGTGGGCCTGTGTGAAGAGCTTCGACACAGAAACCATTAAAATGTTCAGTGGGCCTGTATGAAGAGCTTAGACCCTGGAACCAACAAAGAGGTTCAGTTGGCCTGTGTGAAGAACTTTAGCACTGAAACCAACAAAGAGGCTCAGTGGGCCTGTGTGAAGAGGTTTGACATTGAATCTAACAAAGAGGTCCAGCGGGCCTGTATGTAGAGCTGAGACCCTGGAACCAACAAAGAGGTTCAGTTGGCCTGTGTGAAGAACTTTAGCACTGAAACCAACAAAGAGGCTCAGTGGGCCTGTGTAAAGAGGTTTGACATTGAATCTAACAAAGAGGTCCAGCGGGCCTGTATGTAGAGCTTAGACCCTGGAACCAACAAAGAGGTTCAGCAGGCCTGTGTGAAGAGCTTACAAAATGAAACCCACAAAGATGTTCAGTTGGACTGTTAGACACTCTTGCCATTTAAAATGTTCAGTAGGCAAGAACATCTATAAACAAGTTAAGAGACTTACAATAAAGTAAAGGAGATCCTTTCAACATAGAAACAAGTGCTATATTTATATTGCTTAAAGTTTACTTGATATTTTGTCAAAATGAATTGCACTATTACACTTCCTGAAACAAAATTATTTTTTTTACATATCAGTTTTTCTAAAACAACCAATGAAAACCTAATTGCTCAAAGTTAAACTCCAAAGCAAGTAAGGGAAGTTAAATGGGTAGTCCTGGGAACCTCAGGATAAGTGGGAGAGGGAAGTTAAATGGGTAGTCCTGGGAACCTCAGGATAACTGGGAGAGGGAAGTTAAATGGGTAGTCCTGGGAACCTCAGGATAACTGGGAGAGGGAAGTTAAATGGGTAGACCTGGGAACCTCAGGATAACTGGGAGAGGGAAGTTAAATGGGTAGTCCTGGGAACCTCAGGATAACTGGGAGAGGGAAGTTCAATGGGTAGACCTGGGAACCTCAGGATAACTGGGAGAGGGAAGTTAAATGGGTAGACCTGGGTACCTTAGGATAACTGGGAGAGGGAAGTTAAATGGGTAGACCTGGGAACCTCAGGATAACTGGGAGAGGGAAGTTAAATGGGTAGTCCTGGGAACCTCAGGATAACTGGGAGAGGGAAGTTAAATGGGTAGTCCTGGGAACCTCAGGATAACTGGGAGAGGGAAATTAAATGGGTAGACCTGGGAACCTCAGGATAACTGGGAGAGGGAAATTAAATGGGTAGTCCTGGGAACCTCAGGATAACTGGGAGAGGGAAGTTAAATGGGTAGACCTGGGAACCTCAGGATAACTGGGAGAGGGAAATTAAATGGGTAGTCCTGGGAACCTCAGGATAACTGGGAGAGGGAAGTTAAGTGGGTAGTCCTGGCAACCTCAGGATAACTGGGAGAGGGAAGTTAAATGGGTAGACCTGGGAACCTCAGGATAACTGGGAGAGGGAAGTTAAATGGGTAGACCTGGGAACCTCAGGATAACTGGGAGGGGGAAGTTAAATGGGTAGACCTGGGAACCTCAGGATAACTGGGAGAGGGAAGTTAAATGGGAAGACATGGGAACCTCAGGATAACTGGGAATATGAAGGATGGTGGAGTAAGGTATTGTATTGTAATGGTTCTTGTTTTATTTAAGGATTAACTTGAATCTATTTTTTATGTTATGGAGGTATAACACAAAACACTGGAGTTTACTCTAAATAAACAGCGACATGGTTTATGAGTACTCTCAGGTGTTTTGTGTTATACCTCAATGACATTAACAAGAGGCCCAATGGGCCTGCATCGCTCACCTGGAATTAATCTCTGACTTGTAACCCTAAAGGCGCCAAAATGGCCCTTTAGGGGTCAGAGTCACCATTCATGCAAAATCTATTCCCTTTCCCCGAAGGATATTTCTGACTAAATTTGGTCAAAATCAAATCAGGACTTTTTGACAAGAAGAGATTTAAAGGAATTACCTCTATTTTCCCTATTGGGCCCCGCCCCTCTGGCCCCTTGGGTGTCAGAGTCACCATTTGTGCAAAATCTGTTCCTCTTCCCCCTACGATGTTTCTGACCAAATTTGGACAAAATCTATTCATAACTTTATGACAAGAAGAGATTTAACCAAATTCAGATAAACAGATTTCTGACCAAATTTGGTTAAAAGCCAATCAGTACTTTTTGACTAGTAGCGATTTGAAGCAAATGTTGACAGATGACGGACGCTGCGCCATGGCATAAGCTCACCGGACCTTTGGTCCAGGTGAGCTAAAAACACAAAATAGAAAGTATTATGACAGTTTTTTCCTTGGAACCTTTTAATTTTTCAAGATGTCCAAGCAAAATCATCAAGAACTGAACCATTACATTAACTATCTATGTGGATGTAAACTTCCAGCAGCCCCAAGAAAAGACAGCTGTAGTTTTCTAATTTGGGCTCAAGAATTTATTGGGTGTACAAATGATTTAACAATTTTATACAAAGAAAATGTTTGTAGATCTTCATGCCCCAAACTTAAGTCTGCATGGATTCAACTACGGGAAGGAAACTAGAAGAATGAATTGACTAACAGCACCATGTGTAGCAATAGAAGTTCACAGAAACCATTAAATCAGTCCCAGAGGATATAAAAAACACATTCAACAGTAAGAAAAAAAAAACACTTTGGTAACCCAGGGTATTTGTTCATGGTTCATATGCAATATGTAATTGGTAAAATCTTCTAAACAAATAGAGTAAAAGGTTAAATGTAAGAATAGCTGAAATGAA
Organism: Mimachlamys varia; assembly: GCA_947623455.1. Taxonomy (NCBI): domain Eukaryota; kingdom Metazoa; phylum Mollusca; class Bivalvia; order Pectinida; family Pectinidae; genus Mimachlamys; species Mimachlamys varia. Next base: position 14,022,726 of record OX392531.1, on the reverse strand, counting down.
ATTTCACCATTTTGAACCAGCGGCTGAGTGTCCTATGCCATACTATCTGTTAGAGTATGTAAACATATACTTGAACCTTGAAATAATCAAGTGCATTCATATTCCATATATTGACAATGACCTGTACATTAAGTTGTAACAAAATAGACACTCAGATCATTTCAAAATAAAATACTAATAAAACTGAAAAAAATCATCCAAGCTCACACATCATAACTGTCCCTTGAAGATGCAAATACTATTAAATTCAGCATTTAATAAGATACATCAATATTGATAACAAATTAACACAAACAGGAACTATATAGCTTATTTTGCAACTTTTGAAAACTTCTGTTTCATTTGTCAAGTAAAGTGTGCAAAATGGCCAATGGCCTCACTAATTTTTGACTAAGCCTCAGTGAGTCAAATCTTGTAGTCATGGAGACATTTTGCACAATTGTACTCTGATACTGCAAGCAGTCAGAGTTTTGACTGTCCCCCCTGACTGCCTGGTAAACATAATATTATTGGCCCCTTGACTGCCTTCAGTATTTAAAAACAATTGGGTGAAAAGAGATTCCTCCCCTGAATACTCATTTCCTCTCCTACACAGAGTTATCACCCTTGATTTTTCACAATATAGCAGATATACCCACTTAAAATACTTACCCAGTCCCAAACTTCCCTGTACCTTAATTTATATCTACGACAACAACTCTTAACACTCACCGCTGCGTTCTCCTCGAGTTTCCCGATCACGTCAGACTGCTGGATCTCCCCTTTACACACTACACTGTTGTCGAAAATAACCACATCCTTTAGAACGCTGTCATACAGTGTCTGAAACTCCTCATCCGTCATTACAGGACCAATATATCTATCTGGGGTCAAAGGTGATAACCTTTGCACTCTGTCAGGTGACCTTAGGTCCCTTTCCGGTGACCTGAGGTCACGGTCTGGGGACTTGGTCAATAACCTCAGCTCTCTATCTGGCGACACCAGGTCACGGCTCGGTGACCGGGTAGAGAGTCTGTCGGGAGATTTTAACTCCCGCGTCGGTGACTTTGATCTAAGTTCACGGCTAGGAGATGGTATTATCCTTTCAGGAGATTTGTACGATCTTTCTACCGAAACTTGTTCCATTGTCTCTGGTACAACCTCCTTTGGTTTGTCTTCATTTGATGAAGATGTGAAAGTTGATGAGGATGAAGATGATACCTTGGTAACGGTTGTCTTAGTTATTTCAACAATTGTCTCTGTCACTTGGTAAGTCTGTTTTGCCTGTGAAAATCAATTAAGAAACAATTACATTCTTTTATATTCAACAATGGTTTCAGTCATCATTGACAATTTTTTCTTTACTCAGTATATTGATTACAATATTATTTAACAATCGTTTTAACCATCATTGAAAATGGTTTTCTTTACTCAGAAATCTTTTTAATCCATTCACTCCACAAATATCTTGACCTTGACTTTATAACTGACCTTGACCTTGCTGGTGAGTTCCTCCCAGCGTTGGTTAAGATGGGTCAGTTCGGGCTCCACCATACTGTTGTAGCGGTCACTCTTGTTCATCAGCTGTATGGCCGTGTCCCGAACCTCGTCCACCTGACTGGCATACTCATTCAGCTCTACCTGTAGATCCTGGAAATCAAAAGTGGCTTTTATTCACCATGGCAATATTTTAGTTGTAAACTTATAGATTTTTAATGAAGAAAGAATAATTTAGTGAAAAATCGCTAAAACATGTTTACCTCTAAATGAAACATGTTTATAGTATTTTATATTTTTATATGATTTTTGGTGCTAAATACTGTCAGTGTTTTGACAAACAATTATCTACTGCTTGGAAATTGATAAATCATGATTTTGTTATGTAAACATATATTTGACAAATCATTAAAAAACAAAAAGAAACTATCAGAATTTGAAGTGACATCTACACATATATGTAAAGATAGGATAATAATGCCATTGAGAGTATTTATTTGTCAGAAAGGTAGCATATTGTATGAAGAAACAAGGAATCGTACGCTCTGTGTCAGGCTAGCAGCCTATAGGAACTGTACGCTCTGTGTCAGGCTAGCAGCCTATAGGAACTGTACGCTCTGTGTCAGGCTAGCAGCCTATAGGAACTGTACACTCTGTGTCAGGCTAGCAGCCTATAGGAACTGTACGCTCTGTGTCAGGCTAGCAGCCAATAGGAACTGTATGCTCTGTGTCAGGCTAGCAGCCTATAGGAACTGTACGCTCTGTGTCAGGCTAGCAGCCTATAGGAACTGTACGCTCTGTGTCAGGCTAGCAGCCTATAGGAACTGTATGCTCTGTGTCAGGCTAGTAGCCAATAGGAACTGTACGCTCTGTGTCAGGCTAGCAGCCTATAGGAACTGTATGCTCTGTGTCAGGCTAGCAGCCTATAGGAACTGTACGCTCGTGTCAGGCTAGCAGCCTTTACCTTGATCTTTTCACGTTGTAGCTCTGAAGCCTGCTGCTGTACGGGCAGTTTCTCATGGTCCTCTAGCACCCCTTCCGTCCTGGCCAGACAGTCCTTGACCTTCATCAAGGACACTTGGAATTCCACAAATAGAGTCTCCAGGTCGGAGAGCTCCTTTTGGAGTTGTTCCCGTCGGGCAGCAAGACGGAGGGTCAGCTGTGACCATTTCTCGCTCAGATCGTCCAGTGAGGTCTGTGCGTCTGTGAGCGGCTCCTCCGCGTATGACGCCAACTGGTTAAGCAAGTCACGCATGTTAGATAACATGGTCTGGCGCTTCTGCATCTCCTCTTGTACACTCTGTGAAGAATACACCAAATTAAATCATTACTACATAAACTGGACATGTAGGATTTTTTTCCAAAAGTTACTATAGGGTCTCATATCAGGGGCTACTCACTCAAACAAAGATACTAATATTAACTATTAGGAAAATTAAAACTTACTAATAATGTGGCCAAAGACTCCAGAAGGCTAGAGCTGGCTAAGTACAAATGAACTAAAGGCTTGCCTCCAGATGTATCGAGAAAAGTAGCTAAGCTCCGAAAATGTATCCAAGGAAGCAACTAATCGATCCAGAGCAGCAAATAGACTCTGGAAATGTCTCCAGAGATGCGACTAGAAGACTCTGATGTGCAAACCTCTGAAGGAGCCATGCTAAGATGCTAGAAATCTATATTAGAGATTGGGGGTAAAATTCCTTTTGGAATTAAAATCCAAAATTGAGGAAGTGTGATAAATATGACACGTGTGTGAGAGCCCTAAATAATCTCATCCACTCCCGTCCTCTTTCACAGAAAATTTTACAATGTGAAATAATCTAACACAGAATTACACTTCCTGTTATTGTCATATTACTTCCCCAACCTTGTGTTTACATGTCACAGTTGACTTGTTATTCTACGGCTTGCCCTATATATCGACATTTTGGTGATATATGTCAGCTGCTGACAAACAAATTTATGCCAAAAGAATTCGAGAGATGCAGTTTGATGAAGGCTAAGAGCAAGAAATTTCTAAATCTTTAATAACTGCATCTAATTCAGATCAGGGGACAAGTTCTTACTAAGAAATACAGAAATATTTCTTCATCTCACCTGTACATAATTAAGATCAGTGTCCAAATTCCGAGTACCACTAACTCCATCCCGTTTGTCCAGCTCATCGCTGACCGAAACCAAGAACTCGTTCACTGTGGTCACTTCCTTCTTCAGTTTTTTGGACAGCTTGAGTGACTTGTCCAAACTAGTCTTACCCTTAGTTACCTGAAACCAATCAAATTTCTATCAGTGAAAAGTCCTTCATAAACTATTGTTTACAAAACAATTGTTCATGAAATATTCATAATATTTGATTTTTGCCCCAATAGTTCCAAAACACATAATTTCATACACAATTCTACAATGAATAGGATTCAGTATGCAGCACTTCCATGTATTTCGTTATTATATAATAATAATAATGTACATTTTTTCATTTGTAAACAGTCTAGCTTCTTATTTATCAGTTCACTTCTTACATTTTTTTTCATTTTTCTAAAATAATTGAAAACATACTGATGAGTATTGACTAAATTAATTATGTGTGAAATGTTAAATTTGAGATGAAATTTTTCTGAGACAAAAAAGCAAAAAATTTTTCTCTCCAGTACATAAGAGAGCAGCATCTCATATCAATTATCATAACAATTCAATATAGAGAGATCATCATCATGTGAAAATATTAGCACTATATGACACTTGCACAGCCACTGGATTTCTATTGCATTGAAATTGGTTCACAAATCTATTGATTAATAATTCAAATGGTACACATACTTTTGCACACATCAAATTGCGAATATTTCTTCTTTCGCAATACCCAAAGACAACCAAGCACATTAAACGCACGACTGACCAGAGTTCCGTAAACTTTGCAGTGACATGTTTGTGCTTTATAAATAAAACATTATTTGCTCTCCTTCAAAATAACTATAAATCCAATCCTTCATTCTGAGAAACAGCTTCTATAATATCATATGCTGATAGATAAGTTGACTCAAAGTAAATATTATCTTTTCTTAATCACAATCAAATGAAATTTACAGACCTCTTCAAAATTAATTAACATACATTCATTATCCGATTCTCCGTCAAAAGAAAATAAAAACGTGCAGATTTTTCAAATAGTGTGAAACATGAGAAACAAGTGTCAATATACCAGTACAATCACATATTGATAAATAATTGTCTCATTTGTTAATTCCTTCACCCCTGAAATTACATAATGGACTATTCTAACCTTTGAGTTGGAAGAGTTCAAATGTTTCTTCAGGGGTGAATGAAGAAATGAAATGTTTGACATAGACATTGATTGATTGATTGTAACTATTTCCAGTCAGGAGGACCATTTATTGACCAGTTGCCATGGAGACGCCCTACCTGGGAGCCAAGGTCGTTGTACTGCTGTTTTATTGCGTCTAACTGTTTGTTCAGTTTATCAGGAAACTCCACTTGTTTCTTGTCCACAATCTGTCGTCCAGTTTTTATGACGTATTCTACCTCGGTCTTTAGGTCACTCATCATGCGGTAAAATTTCTGTACAAATAATAAAACTTTCATCGGACACAAATCTATCCTTTCTAAATCAAACTAAAAGTGACATATCCTCTCCTAAAAAGACAGATTTTCAGATTACACAGGTTCAATACAGTAAAACTCTAAACTGGCACCTTTCTAATCAGAACCCTGTCCATTCTAGTCTTACTGTTAGGTCCTGGACTTCGCCTCTTAGCTTACGAAAACCGTTGTCTATCAGTTGACAAATTTCAAAACTTGTAATTAATCCCAATATTTTGTAACATTAACTTACCATGCACTGGTCATGTTTGGCCTGTAGAACATCAGGGTCTTCTGACTGGATCTCTAACAAATGTATCCTCTCCCCAATACCGCTCAGGTCCCTTTTCACTCGATTTAACTTTGGCTCAAAATCTGTTGGTCGTTGAAACTTACGAAATATTGTCGTCACCTCTGCGAAATTTTCCTGAAATAAACAAAACATCATAGTTAAATGATAACCAAATAAAAGCAATGAAAATTTAAAATGTAACTGCTTCAGTTATTTAACTTGAGGATGTCAATCTGTTTCTGTAGACGAGCACTGTCCTCAGATAGTCAGGGAGAGGTAAGAGATTGAGAGTTATCTACCTTGAGGATGTATTATCTGTTTTTATAGATAAGCACTGTCCTCAGCTAGTCAGGGAGAGGTAAGAGATTGAGAGTTATCTACCTTGAGGATGTCTATTTCTTTCTGTAGAGGAGCACTGCCCTCAGCTAGTCAGCGAGAGGTAAGAGATTGAGAGTTATCTACCTTGAGGATGTCTATTTGTTTCTGTAGACCAGCACTGTCCTCAGCTAGTCAGGGAGAGGTAAGAGATTGAGAGTTATCTACCTTGAGGATGTCTATTTGTTTCTGTAGACCAGCACTGTCCTCAGCTAGTCAGAGAGAGGTAAGAGATTGAGAGTTATCTACCTTGAGGATATCTATCTGTTTCTGTAGACAAGCACTGCCCTCAGCTAGTCAGGGAGAGGTAAGAGATTGAGAGTTATCTACCTTGAGGATACCTATCTGTTTCTGTAGACAAGCACTGCCCTCAGCTAGTCAGGGAGAGGTAAGAGATTGAGAGTTATCTACCTTGAGGATATCTATCTGTTTCTGCAGACAAGCACTGCCCTCAGCTAGTCAGGGAGAGGTAAGAGATTGAGAGTTATCTACCTTGAGGATATCTATCTGTTTCTATAGACGAGCACTGCCCTCAGCTAGTCAGGGAGAGGTAAGAGACTGAGAGTTATCTACCTTGAGGATATCTATCTGTTTCTGTAGACGAGCACTGCTCTCAGCTAGTCAGGGAGAGGTAAGAGATTGAGAGTTATCTACCTTGAGGATATCTATATGTTTCTGTAGACAAGCACTGCCCTCAGCTAGTCAGGGAGAGGTTAAAAGATTGAGAGCTATCTACCTTGAGGATATCTATCTGTTTCTGAAGATGAGCACTGCCCTCAGTTAGTCAGGAAAGAGGTTAAGAGACTGAGAGTTATCTACCTTGAGGATATCTATATGTTTCTGTAGACGGGCATTGTCCTCAGCTACTCAGGGAGAGGTAAAAGACTGAGAGTTATCTACCTTGAGGATATTTATCTGTTTCTGTAGACGAGCACTGCCCTCAGTTAGTCAGGGAGAGGTAAGAGATTGAGAGTTATCTACCTTGAGGATATCTATCTGTTTCTGTAGACGAGCACTGCCCTCAGTTAGTCAGGGAGAGGTTAAGAGATTGAGAGTTATCTACCTTGAGGATGTCTATCTGTTTCTGTAGACGAGCACTGCCCTCTTGGTTGCCCTCGTCTTTGTAGGTCTGGACTTGCTTTTCCAGTTCCTCTAATAAATCCTGCTGCTGTTTAAATTCTTCTTTCAGAGACTAAAACAGAAATCATGTTATTACTTATACAGAAAACATTTCTTTTTGTCAGAAACTGTAGTCTGAAATACAAACATTAACTTTTTATAGATATTAGCAATGAAGTATGCTTAGTCATTTGTTTTATCATTTGAAACTTTGATTTTTCAGGTTTTGTTACACAGAAATCAAGTAGCAAATAACCTCTTTATTAATCTTCAATTTCAATTTATTTTGATATTTTAATTTAGATTTGGGTGTTAATCAAATTCTAATCTTTCACTGACCCTGGTGAAATTTTTATCAAAATTAATGTGAAAAGTTCTGAATATTAATTAACTCATTCATCCCTGAAATTTCATAATGAAATATTCTAATCTTTGAATTGGAAGGGTTTAAATGAGTTTTCAGGGGTCAATAGTTAAAACATATCTTGAACAACTCTCGTTTAACTGACCTCGTACTCTTCTGGCACATCTCCGGCCAGGACATCAGCGTCGAGGCGCGACTGGATCAGATTGCTAACATCATTCATCCACTGAGACATCTCAAGGATTTGTCTCTCCATCGTCTGTGCCTGGTTTATAGACTGTTCCAGAGTGTGGATTCTCTCCCTTGCCTGCGATCACAACAATATCAACATAAATGTGTGCGATATGTGAAATCCATCCCAATCAGTGTTTCCGTAAATCATTATATTCTGGGTTCTATACTAGGGTTAAAACTTACCATTTATCAAATTTACTACATTGAGGGCATTTTTAGTCTGAAATTGAACATTGTTTCATGCTGTGATGTGGTGACCATCGAATTGCCTTATACTGAATTCAACAAAATATTTACAACCTTTTACAAAATAACACCATGACTTGTCAACTCTAACGGAGGTAGGAAATATTAATTCACACAATTATTTCAAGAAATAGAACAATTCAATTAATACTGTAACTTTAATTTACCTTTCCTCAGTCATACAACAGTACCTGGACTACATTGTGGCTTACCTGGCAGTCCAGGAGGTTCCATTTCTTCGAATACTCTTCCATCTCGTCCTTGATTGAGTCGGACATGATGGAGTTCCCTATCAGCTGCTGCCCTAGGTCCTGGAGCCGCGCCTTACGGTCGCTGTTGTGTTCCCTTAGACTCATCTCAATACCCTGTGGACAGAAATTAGATAAATGGGTAAATCTTAAAGGCCCAATATATGTAACTTCAGGACATTTTTTGTGATTCTGAAAAATTCTGGAAAAAAATCCAGGTGATAACCATGCAAAATATAAGCCTAAAACAAAGTAAATCTGAGCGGTAATGAACAAGAAACTCTCGACAGAAAAATCCAAAGAAATGAAAAAATTAGGTGGGGCCCACTTCAATAACAATCTGAAGTTAGAGGACAGTTCAAAATAGACGCATGTTTACAATAACCAAGTTTCAACTGCTGCTGTACTGGTAACCACGTAAGAATTCATCTTGAATATTGCTGATATCAGTTAATCTTATAACTAAATCTATGAATATCAAAAGTTATTAGGCTTGATTTTCGCTTCAAGTTTTGCCGAAAGTTAAGTATATTAAGCCTTTAAACAATTAAATGTATACGAGACAGGAACGCCAAAAATAACACTTTCAAACAAACTAGTGTTGCTGCTTGAAGAACCTCTTAAATAAGAAACAAGATGATGTCGGTATGCTATCAACCAAAGAGAAATACTTTTTTGATGAAAATTTTCTTAAATTTCCACTGGTATTAGACAAGACTCTCCAATGTCAGTAATAACATTTAACTAAAAATGTCAATGTTGAATTAGGCCATCTGGAAGATATAGGTGGAGCCTCATCAAATCAGAACTTGTCTTGCATCTTATTATAGAACTACATACCAAATTTCAGTTCAATGACTTTATCAGTCAAAGAATATAAATTGGAACATTAATTATGACTGCCAAAGGCAACTCTATACATGCCCTGACCATTTCATGGTGGAGGCATAAAATTTTCCTTTATTCTGAACTAGGACCTGTTTCAAAGGGTGCAGAGCAAGCACATTTCTCTTACACCAAGGGGGCCATAGTTTGATTCTCCCCACATTTAGGCCGATCACTTGCTTACAGATCCGTGCCAATAAAAGTGATTAATACAAGTTGTAAGAAGTTATTTCATAATTGTTGTAAGATAAATAAAGCTCTCAACTTTGGACTTTGTATAAAATTTGAACAAAATACTTCTGAAAATGAACCCTAGAGTCAAGATGAGACAGGAAGAAAAAAGATAATAAATTGGATTTGCCCTCCCTTAAAATAGTCAGGGCATCATCACAAAGCACTTGTTTCTATAGGCTGAAAACCCCAATGAGTTCTTACGGACAAAATTAAAAACACCTGCTTTTGTGATATTAAATTGTCTTGCAATAACACCGCCAAGGCACACAATAGTACATATACAACAGTACAGCATATATAGAGTCTTACATCTAATTCTTCCGATATCTCCTCCGCATCAGAACTGGCAACTCTTGACCTTTTAAGCTTGGCTTCCAGGGACAGGAACTGTCTCTTCTCATCATCCTGAAGACCTGGATTATCAACACAAGACATGTCAGATAATATGATTACCACTGCTCCATAAAAATACTTACTTTAAATAGAGTCATTTGTCACATAAATGTTTTCTTTGGTGATATATCTCAATGCAGATCAAGTGACCTTTACATAATTTAATCAGGAACCTTTGCACTTATCATGTAATCATGTACTTATTGCCCTCTTCGAAAATATCTCTGGTCAGTTTACAATATAACCTACACAGTGTATTTAAATAAATAATACTGGAAACATATTTGTACTTTATAATGAAGTACCCCTTCTCTATATATCTGACACTTTCCCTAATGATGGTCCTCTGATTATGACTTTTAAATGCAATGACCCCTGTGACACTGACCTTTGAACTGTTTCCACTGTGAGTCTGACCTATATAATGACCCCTGTGACACTGACCTTTGAAATGTTTCCACTGTGAGTCTGACCTATATAATGACCCCTGTGACACTGACCTTTGAACTGTTTCCACTGTGAGTCTGACCTATATAATGACCCCTGTGACACTGACCTTTGAACTGTTTCCACTGTGAGTCTGACCTATATAATGACCCCTATGACACTGACCTTTGAACTGTTTCCACTGTGAGTCTGACCTATATAATGACCCCTATGACACTGACCTTTGAACTGTTTCCACTGTGAGTCTGACCTATATAATGACCCCTATGACACTGACCTTTGAACTGTTTCCACTGTGAGTCTGACCTATATAATGACCGCTATGACACTGACCTTTGAACTGTTTCCACTGTGAGTCTGAGGAGACAAACAGCTGTGAATAGTGGTCTACCCTGTTGTAGACGTCTGTCCACAGTGCGTTCATCCTCATCAGGGCGCGGGCCAGGTCCTGTAGGGACCCCGCTGGAGCCTTGTTCAGCATCTCGTTTGCCTCCTCGTTAACCTTGTTCACTTCCTCCTCCCTACTCGACACATCGGTCTTCAGGTACTGGAGGTGATATAAGGTCACAATAAAAACATATTATGATAAATGACAAATATATTTCTTTAAAATCTTTCCCACCCCTGACTCCATAAAATTTCATCAAAATCATTAATATTCTACCACTAAACTTGTCTAAAAAGTTATTTTTAGCATAAAATATGTTTGCTAATTTGCATGCAATACATGTACCAAAATACAGCTGTGGCAATTGTGCATCAAAATAAAAACATTCTCTAAGACATGGACTGTTAGGGAGATTAGACAGGAAGAGACTTTTATCCTTTTTACGCTAAAACTTAGTCCCACATACCTTAAATTTCTTTGTTTTGACGAGAAGATCATTTGCATTGTTGACAGCGTAATCTTTGTTAGAGAGGTCCTCTTTCATTGGCTCCAGCCAGTCTGTGAGCACCTTGATCCGGTCGTGGATGTCCTGACTCGAGGTCAGCGCCACGTTCAGGCGACTGTTCTGTTCCTCGGCCAGACACACCGTTTTATTCCACTTTTCATTTAGTGTTTTGACGTCTGTAGTCATTTTGTCTCCGAACTGAGGGTTGATGTTGTCGGACAACTGTTTGTGAAGCTCACTGATGCTGTTGATGTTCTGTTGAAGTGTCTTGATGTCTTCCAAAACACCCTGGTAAAACACATCAATGATGGCATATTTCGATCAACAGAGAAACCTGCTTTAACCAACACTTAACAGAAAGGGCATTTTGAAAAAATTGTCAACACTTCACTGGTCTTGGAAGAAGATGTAAACACTGACCTTTCCAACTATTGGTTTATCTATGACAGTGGTCCTGTTTACCACTATTCTAACAGGTACACCACCCATACCTGTATGAAGCTACACGTCCTATTCCTATACCTGTCCTGCTGTAGATATCTGTCACCACAACCACTCCCACACGGCAGGTACATAACCCAGAACTCTATAAAACTCGGCAAAAATCTCAGCCCAGAAACAAAACACTACATGCCAAAAAAAATCTACATTGGTGAAGTACATAGCACCTGGACAGATTAGCTTGGTACTGTGGTAGTGTGTACCTGTGTTTTATGAGATTTGTGCTGTCTGACACAGTGTTTGCCATTACTTGCAATATTATACAGTATTTCCCAGGATGTACAGCCTGTAATTAGAGATATGGTTCTTTTACACAATCAGTCAAGGGAGGGTGGAGTTGACGGGGAGAGTTACCACGGCTACAGAAGGAAGGATGGAAAAATAGTTAAAGTTCTCTAGATTTGAATAGAAATGTTCAGAAAAAATTTTGAAGGTTTTCCCTGCAGCTATTGATAGTAAGCTACATGTATATTAATTTTCATATGAAATCTACAAATTCAAACCACACCTTGTATTATGAAATCAGGCTATCTTAAATCCAGAGAGGCAGGCAGTTTTCGTGTGGGGGAGTAACTTATGTACATTACACGTACCTAAGGAATCTGTCATCTCTCTCCTTCTTCCTTTCTATCCATCACACACTATATCATACCTAAGTATGTTCTGGGTGAGAAGATCAGATATAAAGGAGGGTTGAGTTTTACCTCCACAACTCTAAAATGGTTGGATGCCAGGTAAAGTGCTTCATTATCATTTTACACTGTAATTCTACTGGTAACATTTAGCCTCCCTTTTTTTTACTTACTAGGGGGAGGGGGGGGGAGGGGGGGGAGGGGGGGGGGGAGGAGATAAGTCAAAATCAGAAACAAGTAGAAGCCAAATCAGAAGCTAATTACCTATAAAGTAAATTCTCTTATAATTTATTTTCTTTCTAGACTGACCTAAGCAATTTTGTTTACTAATGTAAAGAGTGCAGGGATATAAAATTAGAGAAAACATGAAAACACTGCCAAAACCATGTCGTATAACTATAAACTTACCCTCACAGATTTCATTCTGAACAAACAACAAACCACCTCAGACAAAACTCTCGCGATCACACCACTCATCCATTACAAACTGACAACATGACTCAGATGAAGAAAATAATTGGGAAGAAAAAGAGAAAAGTTTTAATTGAGAGAACATGCTTGAGACAGATGAGGCCCATGTATATACTTGAGTCGAGGTAGACTATAGCGATGCCCTCTGGTGGCGAACGATGCAGTGTAGCAGATCAGACATTCCTGGTGGAGACCGAATATATTGTTTACATTTTTCCAACATAAACATTTATAATTATTGACATAGAGCAAAAAATCAGTACTACAGCAATCCACTTACTATTTAAAAAGCTCGTGCATTTTTTTTTTTAATTTATAGGATATCTTATATTTTTCATGATATTTGAAACTATTCTTTATCCCCACCCCCCTTCTTTCCAGAAAAATTATCAAAAAAAATATGAAATATGATTAGGTTACTAAATAGATGGGGCACTAAACACTTTAACATTGGTTTTACTGTGTTAACACCCAGTACTGAAGTGGTAGCAGGTGTATAAGGCAAGTATTTTAAGTACAATGATTATAGGATATTGTGTTAACACATCCCAAATCCTTCAGGCATGTTTAGAATTTTAAAGGAATGATCTAACAACAAGAAATGGAAAAAGAGGTTGTAAATTCTAAGTCTTCTATGTTAATATGTATGAACATACTTTTGTTAAAATCTTAAAAGTTTAATGTTAATAAAGTTTTAACGACCATCAGCTTGTACAGAGAATCTCGCATTTATCCCTGAAGAAATTTTTAAACTCTTCCAAACCAAATGTTGAAATTGTTAATTTTGAAAATTTCAGGGGGTGAATCAACTGTCTTGAAAATGATATGATTCATATTCGTATAATTTGTAGAAACAAGCATTGTTCACTTAATGATGTTTTGCTTATACATGTATTTGATACATCTGTAGAGATAGGAAATCTAACAATGATGAAACTGCAATGTAATTTGTAACATACAGTTTGTAGAAACAAGCATTGTCAGCTTAATAATGTTATGTTTATAATTGATACATCTGTAGAGATAGGAAAACTAACAATGCTGAAACTGCAGTGTTATTTGTAACATATGATTTGTAGAAACAAGCATTGTCAGCTTTATAATGTTATGCTTATAATTGATACATCTGTAGAGATAGGAAAGCTAACAATGCTGTAGATGTATTGGTAACACATGTTGTGAGACAGGTGCCTCTGAAACATGTACAGCTTATCTGTATAAATCACACATTTCAGTTTGTATTTATTTCTTATCAAGTGTTTTCTGTACTTCTCTAGTACATGTAACTGTAACATATGGCTATTAATTTTTCAATAAATTTTTCTCTACTTCAAACATCAATATTAAAGTGAATATATTAAAATTCCTTAAACCAAGGAGGCGTAATTTACCATAGTATGTGGTCGAATCAATGCATGAAAGGTTCAAAGTTATTTCTACACAGAATGTCCTCTACAGCTTGTGTATAGCTGCTTAACGTATGGGCTTATCAGTGAGCATGGGCTAATCAAGGGTAAAATACCAAACCTTTACTTAATTTGATCATCTTAATTCCTTGAAAATAATATTTCACAAAATATTGATACATAATTTATCATTAGCATATATCTGGTCATAGTATTCTAAAGAAACTTCAAACATTTTTCTCCTTTTCAAAATTACTCAATCTGCATAAAATGAAAATGAAGAAAGTCCTAAATTTATGGTTTTCTTTTCATAAAACTATTTCTCAGAGTAAAAAAGCCATGCTGGATACCGATAAAACAATTTCAAATACTTTATTGAAGATTTTTGCCAGATTTGTACAAGGATCTTTCACATTGGTTAGATTTACTCACCACTAAATTAATTGATAATGCTTTTCCAACAAGAAGAAACACAATGGCCATGTGATTAGCACATTTACGCCTGCCGACACATATGAACTCTTTCTCTTCAAAGGTAGGAATAGCTCATTACAAAATTTTGGAGGTGAATGATTGAATAGTTTTAATCAGAAACCTTCTTACACAAATCACATGTAAATAATGGAAGGAAGCATATGCCTTAAAATCCAAATGTTCACAAAAATACCAGTAAAATAAATCTTCCCTTGTGCTACATCATGTCTTTATCATGTCTTATGTAGGAAAGCATGATATCAAGCAACGGCTTTTTATGTATGAAGTGTTACATCACACCTATATCTAGACACAACTATTAATTCATCTTATATAAAGACTATAACACAGTGACCACACACCATATACCAGTCATCCTCCACATATTTGAACAGGTGATGCTATATGCAAATGCATTACAGGTGTAACATAAATACCTGTATATCCGCTCCATGGCGTGTGAATTACTTATCTTTCCGATATGATTTACCTGTAACTCTGCTTTGTCCAGAATGTTCTGACAGGCTTAGAAGTTAACTTTATTTACACTACTGGTATTTGTAATGCTAATAATGGCCCCTAAAAATATTCTTGATGAAATCCTAGCCGAGTTAAAACATTTTTCCTGGAAATTTCAACAGAATGCAGGTGGTACACAAATCGGCACTAAGTACACTCCTACCTGCTGATAACTGGCGTTAGGTCGACAAAGTAGGACGAAATAGAAATGGCAAACTGTCGAATCGTTTGACTCCTTGTTAACCTTAAGAGTGGGATGAGATAACTGATCTGATAATGCTTGATCGCATACATCACAGTTTTTTGGTGTAAAGTAACCATTGTGGCACACCTCTGTTGATCATGCAGGTAGATAGAGCTATAGTTTAACAGTCTGAGGGTTTGAATTGTGATCCAGCCCCACCAGACACTTTACACTATGAGAATTATTGTTGATGAAATGATGTCATTATACAACTCCCAACAAACAAGGTGGGGTATAAAATGTCTCGGGTGGATTTTGCAATATTTTGGTCCTGTAGTTTTCAAGTGAAGTGGTACTATAAAAAAGCTATGGAAGCACATTCTCACTTCAAACAGAATGCAATAGATCTCCAGCACACACGGATACGTCCACACATGGGGAGATATTAGCCAGGTGGCAAAGGACTAGAAGTAAGCGCCTGATAAGATAAGCTCCTACAAACTCCTCAGAATTGTATATATAAGTTAATTGTATTAATTTCATAAAACTATATATATTTACTGTAAAGTACTTCAGAGTACATAGCTGATATGTTAGTGAGATAGGGCCTTATATCAATTTAAATGTTGTTTAATTTTATATTTATTTTAAACTTCATTCCGCCAATCAAAGCCTTTATGGTCATTTAAAGAAGTTGTTTCTAACATGCCTGGTCCTTATTACCTTGAAATTATTTTATTTGAATCAACCTTATAGTCACTAAGATACAGTCAAAATTTCATGGCTATATAATCTTTCTAGTTCTTAAGAAGAAGACTGCTATAATCTTTCTAGTTCTTTAGAAGAAGAAGACTGCTATAATCTTTCTAGTTCTTTAGAAGAAGACTGCTATAATCTTTCTAGTTCTTTAGAAGAAGACTGCTATAATCTTTCTAGTTCTTTAGAAGAAGACTGCTTTAATCTTTCTAGTTCTTTAGAAGAAGAAGACTGCTATAATCTTTCTAGTTCTTTAGAAGAAGAAGACTGCTATAATCTTTCTAGTTCTTTAGAAGAAGAAGACTGCTTTAATCTTTCTAGTTCTTTAGAAGAAGAAGACTGCTATAATCTTTCTAGTTCTTTAGAAGAAGAAGACTGCTATAATCTTTCTAGTTCTTTAGAAGAAGAAGACTGCTATAATCTTTCTAGTTCTTTAGAAGAAGAAGACTGCTATAATCTTTCTAGTTCTTTAGAAGAAGACTGCTATAATCTTTCTAGTTCTTTAGAAGAAGAAGACTGCTTTAATCTTTCTAGTTCTTTAGAAGAAGAAGACTGCTATAATCTTTCTAGTTCTTTAGAAGAAGAAGACTGCTATAATCTTTCTAGTTCTTTAGAAGAAGAAGACTGCTTTAATCTTTCTAGTTCTTTAGAAGAAGAAGACTGCTATAATCTTTCTAGTTCTTTAGAAGAAGAAGACTGCTATAATCTTTCTAGTTCTTTAGAAGAAGAAGACTGCTATAATCTTTCTAGTTCTTTAGAAGAAGAAGACTGCTATAATCTTTCTAGTTCTTTAGAAGAAGAAGACTGCTATAATCTTTCTAGTTCTTTAGAAGAAGAAGACTGCTTTAATCTTTCTAGTTCTTTAGAAGAAGACTGCAATAATCTTTCTAGTTCTTTAGAAGACTGCTATAATCTTTCTAGTTCTTCAGAAGAAGACTGCTGTAATCTTTCTAGTTCTTTAGAAGAAGACTGCTATACTCTTTCTAACTCTTTATAAGAAGACTGCTATAATCTTTCTAGTTCTTTAGAAGAAGACTGCTTTAATCTTTCTAATTATTTAGAAGAAGATTTCTATAATCTTTCTAGTTCTTGAGAAGAAGACTTACTTTTAAAATCTTATTAAATCTTACCTGTGTCAATTTAACAGGGGGGTTTAATTAGACTTGGTTTTTGAAATAAACCTTACAAATCTTCATTCCAGAAAATTAAATGCCAAGTATAGTTCAACTACACATTTTTAATCTTAAGAATGAGTTTGTAAATTTCAAAAGAATGTGACTCACGGTGCTTTCATTCATCTGAGCGGACAGCGTGGGGATGTCACCAGTGGCAGGGTCCTCGGCATGCAGAAACACCTCCATCTCCTCCATCCATCGGTTGAGACCCACTTTCTGGTTCTACAACACAAACAGGCAACTCAACAATATATCATTTAAAATCTGACCTAATAACTCTATTGCGAGTACAGCAACTTCACATTGTCCAAAAAAGCTGGTGCAATAGCATTGCCACTTTCACTTTTTGTTTGAACTGGGTTTTTTTTAGTATTTTGAATCATGTATAATATTATATGCAATAGGGTCTAGTAAGTAATATCGACGGTATGGTCCACTATATGTACTGGATCCGAACAAACAAATGCTTGTTGGATCCTTATTTGTCTGTAAAGTCGATATTACTTCAACGTTCATTATTATATGCAATATATATAAAAGTAGTAACAAAATTGATTGTACAGAATAGAAACAATTCTTTTAAGTAAGAATGAAAAGAACAGACTTTGAACAAAGAACGCGGTACTAATTCACTATTTGGGTGGAGCAGGATTTGGTGTTATTTCCACACCCCATTATATATGGGTTCAACATACAAGGTCGCCATCTGCCCAACCACAATGTCTTTTTTTCAGATATTTTTGTTTCCTCCAAATTAAAGACCGCTGCTTCATCCTGGCTAGCATGAGTCATTAATATAAGTTGAAAATTTTTGTTTTATGATTGTTTAATATGAAACATGATTTCAATAGAATAAATATGGTACATTAATACCCTATCTGACCCCATAAGTAGAAGGCACTGTCTAATCCTTTAACATGTCAGGTATGGGCTTGACTGCAGGGATCCTCAGAACCGTTATACAATTTAGCTGAAAATGTGTTTAGTTTCAGTTTCCACAACGTAATTTTATATACGTTTATCAAACTCACATCAACTTACCCAAAGTGGCAGCCATTTTGTTAAACAGCATCAGTTATAGATCCCAACAGAACTTTTAAAATGACAGGTTATCCCTGTATAACACTGATAACTAGAGAACTATTCCCAGATTTTACGGAGTGATGAATTCCAAAGTTGAGCTTTTACTGGTTACAAGATGAGCACTTCATATGTAAAACAAGACGAGCACTTCATATGTAAAACAAGCCGAGCACTTCATATGTAAATTATCTCGAAACAGAAACACAGGTCTGTAGATCTACCATTGCATCACTGGCTATATATATATATATCAGGGTGTTGTGTCCCGTTATTCTCAATACACAGTGGTTAGGTTTACACAGACCGAAAGTGATGCCTACACACGCTAAACCACAATCCTCAGCAGGCCCACACTTCATTCATAAATAATTGTGAATGGGTCGTTATTCCCACTGATGACCAGGAGTAGTAAATCAGACGTTTATATTCCTCCCAACAGGTAGCTGTTCACAGAACTCCTTTCTCCAGAGAGTCGTTAGAATTTTACCTGTACACGGCTGATACTTGTTATACAGACATGTGTATATATATAAAACACTACTGAAAAGCTACTTAACTGGTCAGTGGGACAAACAGTGCAGACACTTTACACTGGTCAAGAGTACAACCTACCCGCTGGCCAGTACTTATACTGTATGGCCTGTCCACCCTGTTGTCATTATATTGTACTAAGTCTGTGTGTATAGTGTATTCTACGATTCTCACTGTTGTTATTATTTACATCTACTTCACACGGTAATGCCACTTACGGCCTCAAATCTTCACAACCAATATTACAAATACACGAGAAACTCCAAAAGCTGAACAGTCTTTTATCAGCTAATCTCATCAAACGGCCATTTAACTTTTGTTAATTCCGACACCAAGCATATCTGCCGCTATATATATATATATTCAGAACCTAGTCCACATTTCTGCTGTGCGGAATGTAAGACTGTACTTCTTTTCTTAAGACTACCCATTAACATGTTTCACTGACAGTTTTTAAACTGATCCTGTATATTATTTCTCAACTTTCACAGATCAAGTGAAAATGTCTTCATGCTAGTCAAACCGTCTGTAACTAATGTAATATCCAAGCTCCACATAATAAATCACTACAGACAAACAGCCTCAACAGTTTTTAATTGACTTCTATTCTCGTCAAACATCCCATTGGAGGGGGTCTATAAACGGAATCATTCTCCTCAATACGTAGCCGATACTGCTGTCGCCGCTGTTACAGCCTCCTTAAGCAATCCCGAGGCTAATAAAACCAGGCGCTCTCCGAAGTATATAAACACTGCTGACATCACACTTCCGATCCCGCGTAGAGATGTCCATGTCGTCTGGACCGAGCCGAGTTGCACAATTAAATTACCACGGTAGAAAAGCCCTTCAATTAACACTGTTGTCCTTTTCAATCAAACGTCTATTGACGTTTTTCCGCAGTCAGCTATAATCGACATTTCACGCTCAAACTCTAAGGCATTGTCATCTATATTTAGTAACATTGTAAACAAATTAGGGCAAAGAGGAAACATCAATATTTTGCAATAAAAAAAAAAAGGTGTAAGCATCACTTTTTATTCAATCGATGCCATAAACAGTTTCTTCCTGACCTATTCGATGCTCACCAAACGAATGTTATTTACGAACAAAGATCAAGAACTTATCGACCTGAAATGTTCAGCTCCCGTCTAGACATTCGCCAAGGGACACAAGTTCAAATACTACAGATCAATCATCGAGAAATTACGACAGGAAAACAAGTTCAGAATCAGAAATGGTCCTCAACATATTGTAAATAACTGAAACAATAGCAGGATCTCATTAATACCTGGTTACTATGGTCACTGACAAGCCATCCTAAAGGGGCAAGAATTTAAAAACTTTTTATCCTCGTAAATAATTCTAGTACTGAAAACTACCATATGAATCATTGTTTTGATAGAGGATTACAGAACAGGGCTGGCTCTAAACCATTTACACAGACAAGAACAGCGACAAAGACAGGGATATCGGTACGATTGTTAGGAAAACAGGATTAATGTGGAAAAAAAATTCCTGCGTTTTTAACATCACTGGGATTTAAATACTATAGTATAACGGTCAAGAATAGAAATAAAGATTCTCAGGTTTCCTCACTATTGCTGTCGTCTGTTCTAGTAACTTGGAACTCAGGGGTGATACGGTTAACTCTTTAAGATTTTATGGGCACTTTCTAGGTGATTCCAGTAGAAATCGACCACAAGGTACCAACTCTTACAATTAAAAATTCCAATTCCCATTAAATAGGGGGTATTTCATTGGTCCGAGCGAAACATTTGAACTCATTTTACCTGAATAAGTATTTCTTTGTTTCCACCAATATTTCAAAGTCATGTGATCAATTAAATGCAAAGAGTACAATCTTCATTTACAGATATGTTGTGTCTTAAATCTTCAAATAAATATGCCTTGCTGTTTTAAAAGATTGTGTCATCAAAAATTCCAAAAAATATATTGAACAGAAATGGTACAATTTTTAAACCAAACAATCCTCCCAAACCCATACAAAGGAAAGGCTTCATCTAAAACATAAGTGTTGTTGACATAAAATAAATAAGAGAATACCAAAGCGTTCTTGATCTTCAGGCTATTGTTCTGAAAATGCTTTGCAACACGCTGTCAAGTTTTTGGCATTTGACCTTTCATCCATCCTTTGACCTTGACCTTTGGATAAGTGACCTGACCGTTAAGTTTACATGGCTCATGTATATAAATACGACTGACATATTATTTTGGTAGGGGTATAAAAAGTATCCGGATACCGTTTATGCAGGAGGTACTTTTTATGCATGACACCGGTTATGACATCACAAAACTATGATGTCATTGTTTTTGGAGGTATAACTATTAACAACACAGTTGTTGACTGGGATTTTGGCAACAGATGATCTGTTGAACCCTCATACAAACGGTTGCCCTCAGCCCTCAGCCTTCAGCCTTGGGCAACGGTTTGTCTTCGGGTCCAACAGATCATCTGTTGCCCTCAACCCCAGTCAACAACTGTATACTGTACATGTTTTGCCATCTACTTCACATCCAACTAAAATCACCACTCACATTTATATCAAAGTCCTGTTTTCTCTCACAATCTCAATAATACATCTGCTTTTTCAAACCACTTTATAATGCATAAATAAATATCGATGGCAAAGTAGTAGCTATATAACAAGGTTTTATTGTAGTGTTATTCAAATGTTAACTTTTTTCTTTACAATAATTAAGAAACAAGCTACATATATAACTTATATTAATCACTCTTGTTGGCCTGGATGTTAACCCATATAGTCAGGTAGGCGACCCCATACCTTTTCACATCCGATCAGGGAGTCAAACCCCAGTCACCTTGGTGAAAGATAAGTGTGCTTTTATTATAGAGGTTTGTATAAATCCTCCTGTTTTACACGTCGAAAGACAGGCTAGGGGCAGAGAAATGTATCTTAACCTATTTTACAGACAATCATCTTCATTTCAAAAGTTGACTGACATGTCCAAATTTGATCATCCCTACCTGGTACTGTTTGAGCTGGCCAATGGCTCGCTCCAGCTTGTCCAGCCGTTCGTCTATCACTGTGGAGACGTGACTCCAGCGAGAGTTAAGGCCCTTGAGGTCCTTGTCCAGTTTGCGAGCTTTGTCCTCAGTCGGTGCCTTGGACAGGAGATCTTGACCGGTCTTGTTGATGTAGTCCAGACTACTGATGTGGTCCTGTAGGTCAGTCTGAAGAGACTGTGATAAAAAAAACGAAAATATTTGTAAGCAGTGATTTTGCTACCAGATTTTAAAACAGCGTGTGCCTTATTGAATTGGGAAAAATAAAGTAGGATTTTCAAATAAATTGGGAAAATATTCTTGAATTTTGCTACATTTTGGGAAAATAGCAAAAATTTTGAATGGGGGAAAAAACCTTATATAGGCTGTAAAAATGGGCAAACAAAATCACTGGTAAGTGTTATCAAAATTTTAAAAACCTATGCCCAAAACAAACAAATGAAATAATTTGGAAGTGTCAAAGGCTTTAAACCTTCGATTCTTAAGGTAAAAAGATTTAGCTTCTGCAACATTTATTTCGGCATTTTCAAGTTCATCTGCTTAATCTCCAAGGCCATCTATACTAACTTATAACTTCTAGGCAAATAAAACTTATTTTTAATTACTGCACAACATTCAAACAGTTTGTTGTAAAATAGCAAAACCCTGCAATTCTAAATTGCTCATACAACAAAGTTGAAAATGACAAATGTTTACAGGACCAGGAATGAACCATTGTTTTACACTGAGATTTAATTTCAAAGTGAGAGAATTACATGCAGCAAGAGATGATAACTCCCAAAGGGGAGACAACTCATAAAGTACAGAACAGGCAGTAACGAAGTGGAGGAGACAATTTAGACGAAGAAACCAAAAATAAGGGAGGCAACTTACTCGGAACTGCTGTAGTTGAGCATCAAGCACTTCAACATTGGTGATGACAAACTTCTCTGTGTCCAGTACAGACTCCATGTCACCCAGCCATTTGAGGAGAGCGCCCATGGCCTCTAGGTAAGTTCTAGGTGGCGCTTTCTCTAAGGCATCCGACAGACTCTGCTGACGCTTACCTGGGGAAACAGGCATCATGGGAAAATAAAATAACCTGGACAACTAAAACAACATTTGCTTCCTGTTTTTGTCTTAGGAAAAGGTAGGAATACCATAGGGTTAGTAGGCAAACATGTTGATTTCTCTAAGATATTAAATAGTTCTTTTTGAAAATAATTTTCTCAAACACTCATTATATCTATATTTAACATTGATTAATTCACACTTCAGACAAAATACTAATGTAGGGTCATGAAGGCTTATTTTTACTGATTTTTTTTTTGTTCTTTCTATATTTTTTAAAATGTCTGATCAACTTTTCTGCACTGCTTTAAGTACAAGGTGTTTCTCATCAGGCTATTTATATATCAACATTTTTTAATACAACGATAAATAGCTGCCGATTATATGTTTATGAATATTACTGTCAAATTCAGATGAAACCCAGCACTGTCCATATGTATTTCAAACATAATCATCCCCAAGTGTTTACAGAGAGGTGCCGGACGTACTGACGGAGAGGTAAAGAATCTTGGATACAAATTGACGAGGAAGTGGCCTTTGATCTGAGACACAGGTACAACATATCCCATCCCTTACCCAGGTATATACATACTACAGCTGCTCAATGTGTTCTATATGTGTTTAGAAGTTGTAAGTACATACACTCCCACCCATCAAATTATATACATCAACTCATTCAGTGCTAATTTGTTTATTAAAAACATCCCAAGAACATCATAAACATTTTTTTTCCAAATTCAATAAAATTCAAGTTATTTCATATTTGGCTGAGTGTATACATGTAATTTGAACATTTTTAAAACATGCTATTTAACATGATAAAAAATATATTTCATACAAGTTTCTCATTTCAATCTCCAGATATTGATTTACATTTTAATATCACAACATCAACTGCTATCAAAATAGCTGATCATTTCAATAAAGAGAAATTATACAACATGTACAACACAACATTTAGACATTTAAAGCATTTGAGGGAAGTGCAATATCCTGTTCACCAAGATCTTTGCATCTGTAAAACTGGAAAATTAAATTCAAATTTGTTTGGACTTTTGTTTGAACTTTTGTTTGAACTTTTGTTTCGACTTTTGTTTGGACTTTTATTTGAACTTTTGTTTCGACTTTTGTTTCGACTTTTGTTTGGAGTTTTGTTTGGAGTTTTGTTTGGACTTTCTATACTCTGATGTATCTGACATTGGTACCTAATACTAATATTAATAGTTAGGTCGGGTACTCAATAATTTGATTTCCAAATTTGAAATCTATTACAAAAACCTTATATTCCTTCATGTTATTTATTGATTTCAATGATGACTTAATCAATCGAGAAATATCATCAGTAATATTTTCCAAAAGCTTTGTTATCATTTCTAAAAACAAACACTTTACATAGAAATGAACGGTATTTTACTGTCTGGTTTAGTAAAGAAATAACATCAAAATTCAGTTTTTTAACGATAACTAATTTGTGTAAATTTATACATAAAATAACTTTTCAAGAATATCTAAAACAACCTCAGTGAACAGGACCTGAACATGTGAAAGCCACAACATAAGTTACACTGTACTCACAGTCATCAACTGCTGCTAACACAACAGGAGGGAGACAAGCCATGAAATTAGGTCACAGCAAATAAATATATAGGTTAAAATGTAGGACACACAAAATCAAAAAATGGGTTAGGGTGAAAATCAAATCGAAGTACATTTTGTATACTGCGAAGATATTGTGGTTATACAATCCAGCCTCATTTAAAGCTACAGTAATCCTCACTGATGTTAAGGTTTTATTTTCAATACAATAGCACCAACTGCTATAAAAAATGTCCAAAAGGAGGCTGTTTTCTTCAAATAGTCATTCAATTTCCAATAAATGTCTACTTAATATTGTGACCAAGGAAGAGGGATTGGTTAATGTGCAAGGGTTGAAATTTGTGTAATGATGCATGAATGACAGAAGAAAACAAAAGATGATACAGGTGAAAAAGAACAGGTGAAAAACAGACAGGTATGACGAGAAACACTCACTAATTTTGCTGTACACCGTCTCCCAGCGGTCATTGAAAGAGTCTAAATCGGAGCTCATCTGGTCCGGAGACTTTGACCGTTTCACCAGAGACTTGCCGTGGGATGTCATCTGTTCTACGCGGTCCTCGTTGGTTTTCATAGCCTTTAACTTGACCTATAGGGTCAGAAAAATTCTTAAGTTATACCTGTAGGTCAGAATATTAAATAACTGAATTCACCCCAGAAATTTCATATAGAACTATTCCAACATTTAAATTGGAAGCATTGAAATGTGTCTTTTGACAGGGGTGAATAAGTTAACTCAAAAAAGGTACAAAGAAATGACTGTTCCCATGGTAACAAATGATTGTTCCCATGATAACAAATAACTGTTCCCATGATAACAAATGATTGTTCCCATGATAACAAATGACTGTTCCCATGGTAACAAATGACTGTTCCCATGGTAACAAATGACTGTTCCCATGATAACAAATAACTGTTCCCATGATAACAAATGACTGTTCCCATGATAACAAATGACTGTTCCCATGGTAACAAATGACTGTTCCCATGGTAACAAATGACTGTTCCCATGGTAACAAATGACTGTTCCCATGGTAACAAATGACTGTTCCCATGGTAACAAATGACTGTTCCCATGGTAACAAATGACTGTTCCCATGATAACAAATGATTGTTCCCATGGTAACAAATGACTGTTCCCATGGTAACAAATGACTGTTCCCATGGTAACAAATGACTGTTCCCATGGTAACAAATGACTGTTCCCATGATAACAAATGACTGTTCCCATGATAACAAATGACTGTTCCCATGATAACAAATGACTGTTTCCATTACAACCAAGAAAAGGCTCTGACATTAATATTATTGACTTGTCCACAGTTTCTTTTTTTTTAAATATACATTGTTTGTATGCAAGGCTTGAGGTATTCGACTATACACTTGGCAGCAAACATTTAGTAGTTTAATCATGTAACTGATCATGAGGTAATTAACATACTATATATAGCCAGTCTAATCCATGGTTTGATTATTACAACAAATAATTGCATAAATCACATGTCTTATCAATTATATGAATAAAGGCATTGTTATCAATATCATTCTAAGAAAGAGAGCAGATACCGGTGGAAACTTTGGTAATTTCAATAAAAGAGTAAAGACAACAACAAGACAACATTCTAAATACAACAAAATCAACTGAAAAAATCCTGAACAAAGTAAAACAGAGAATATAGAGTTACCTACCCTGCACTGTTCTAGCTGTTTTGTGATTTCTGTTGCTTCCTCTGCAATATGTTCTGCAGTGCCGACCCACTTTTCATAGCTGCCCATGAGCTCCTGGAGAGCGTGAAGTTCGTCGTAGAACTTCTTGGTCTCCATGTTGAGGTCGACCTGTACCTGAGTGTCAGCCAGCAGCCTGTGAAGTCGTTCCCACCGCTGGTCCAGCTCCGTGATCGACTTCTGGAGCACGTCAAACGGCTCGCCAGCTGTCAACAAACATTAACATCCGCACCCTGTTACACCATCCATCCAAACAACGGCATACATGTACACACGTAAGAATTACGAAATTCAGAGCATGTACCTGGTTACTGTTTTATACAATATTTGCCAATGCACTATCCAACATTAAAACTATTTCCCTGGTGACAACAAATTTTGACGCTTCCACAACATTCCACTGTTTCACAATTTACCACATCACATTGTAACAGTCGAAAATTCAAACCATTTCCCGGCTCTTTAAAACAAGCATGTGTTTACATGCTAGTATGCAGTAATGAGAACAACCACATGCAGACTGAGAAGAACGGACATTTTAAATATGTACGGTTATTTTGTCTCTGGTTTGATACAACAACCTCTGTTGATGTCGGTATAGCCTAGAAAACAGCAACCTGGCTAACTGTCAGAACTGTGTAGATTTATAAACATTCGCCCCCTGACACTAACATTCACCGACAGCGTTTACATACAGAACAGTCCCTTTACATAATAACACGGCCTCACAAAGTAAATGCTCCAAACATTTGAGTAATATTAACAAGAAACATCAGTTTGGTCATTTTTTAGCTGCAGCTCAGTTTTAAAAATATTCGATTGACAGGAATATCAATAAGTGATACATAATTTTTTTTTTTTAAATATGTGATTTTTCTTTTTAAATTTAGAAATTATTGGAAAAAATTGTGAATTTTTCTGCAATAATAAATCTTATTTTTCTCTCATAGTTTATTGATATTTACCACTCTGACAAAAAGTATACTAGCTTTCTATAACTCCTCCGTCAAAATAGATAAAAACACACAGACTATCAATTGTAACATTCCACTAAACAGCTGGCCTTCAGTATATATATAGCACATCTTAATTCTAAACATCTGGTTCTTATTTCTAACTTTAAAACAAAAGACAAGGCAGAAATTCTGTATCTGTTAGACGGATGTGTCGCCGTGCCCCTAACTTTTAACACATGTTGACATTACACCCATGTGCTTATTCAGAAATTAACCGTGGATAATATGCTTTGTTCCAGTAGGGAAAAAACAATCCGGATCTTTACACGGATATACTTGACTTATTTTAATAATCATTCAAGACATGGTCTCAACTTATATGCGAATTACATAACAGCTGATAAAAAAGTTTGCATACACTGAAAAACCTTTGTATGGTATTGCAAGTGTGAAACCAACAGCTTGTGATTTACCACAAAGTCTGACCTCATTAGCAGTGAAGGAAGGGAAGTAACTCTGTCAGAGTAAGTTAGTAAATGGATGAGTGGAGGAAGGGAGATAACTCTGTAAGTTCTAATGCTATAAAAATCAAGAGACCATGTAAAAAGTAATAACAAATATCACATGTTTATTGATACTACACCATAAAACTGTGTCAAATAATTAAGGTTGTGGTAACAATGCATAACAATAAGAAATTTTTTTTATCAAAACACAAATGAAAAAGTAAACCTAAGTGTGACTGGGATTTTTTTTATTGTGAAATAAACATCTTTCATTTATATCAGAATTGATCAATCCATGTCAGTGGTGCTCTTACATTGCTAAACAATAAGCCTGAGGAGTTAGACTGAAGTGGGGGAAACCAGAAATGAAGGGCAACAAAACGTTCTTAAACGGCCATTATATATTATGTAGATGATTATGTAAATATTTGTTATATACTCTTCATCTTTTTGTGACAAAAATTGTTTGAGTGTAATGTTGAAATAAAGAAACATGTGCAAGAACTTCAGTAAAACATTTAAGTTCACCTAACTGTTCTCTATGTACATACACCTCAGTTTCTGTCCCCTTAAGTAATATAAATTCTTCTAATTCCCAATCATACTCAAGAACTAAGAACCTAAATATCAAACACATCATTTCAAATTATTTCAGATGTTATGCCCCATTTCTGTTTTTCCATGTAGTAGATGTCAGTAGATATACATGTAGTAGACCAACACTTACACATCTTGAATTCTGTCAGCATACTCCGGCCAAGGGAGAGAACTTTGTATACCTCAGTCGAGTGTGCCTTTACGTCATTTTCTGTGTCCTGTAGAAAAGAATATCATGAACAATTTCAGCAAAATTACAGCACAAGACATATTTCGCTGATCCTTCCAGTCCTCATGGCTACACAAATAGAACTCAGCAAAGACAGAAGTAACAATGCACTCCAGCTCTATATTGTCTACATAGTTTCAGACACTACATGTATAAGCCTTTCCCAAAGGTGTCGCTATTCCCCCTGATGGACAACAATGGTGGATATGAGATGGATCGACTTCTGGGAAGTGTTTTTGAGATGGTTTGTCGTCTTGTGACAATAGGACGACGTAGTTACCATTATGCCATCATAAAAACACGGCACAAATTGGTTTCAAAAACACTTCCCAAAGTAGTCATGATATGGCAAACAAGGGAGATAACAACACATCTGAGACATGCCCATAAGACCCCGCTTACACAATATCAGAGATATACCTGTACGAGGACCAGTTGTTCTTCCACAGTAAACTTGTCTTGAGGCGACAGTGATGCATCGTCCTTCGTCAACATCTCCAGTGCAGACTCTGTCTTCTCAAACCAGGCAGTAAGCTCTGTCATCTCAAAGTCGTACTCTTTCCGTGTCGCCGTGTCAACCTTACGTTTCTTGGCTGACGACACTGTTGGTGACCTCAGGGGTCCTTCTGCTGAAAACTCTGACATCATTTCCTCCGAAACTTTGCTCAACTCCACTCCAGATCCTGCAATCTAAAACACAAACAACATCCATGTTAAATTAATTCAATACAAAGATTTCAAATTAATAAAATGACTGAGGAAATTTGATAATGTCATAGCACAAATCTAATGCATTTTGATTTTTTATCATTTAAACTTGAAAACATCGATAATTAAATTACGCGATGTCTGCACTTTGCTTGTTGGAATTTCTGTTTCGCTATTCTTTGTTGAGCTGAATTATACAATGCGTTTCTAAAACCAAAATTATTTTGATTATTATTTAAATATAAAACAAACATGTTGTAACAAAGAGGTCTATTTGGCCTGTAATGTGAAATACTGCTGGGAAAATTCTGCTTAAAATCAGTTAACATGTTCAGTTATCATATTTTATATTCATACCGAATACCATCAACCTTTTTTAAGAGGTCATCAAAACAGCAATACATTTTAATTCAGAAAGGACTTTTTTCAAAATAGGTGCTATTTTTTTGTCTTCACTGATTTTGTGTTATAATTTATTGTGGACATTTTAAGTCAATGAGGGCCAATAAAACATTACAGACCATATCAAAGAAATGAAATATTGTGATAACAAAACTCTTGGGTTCATACTTCTAAAGAAGAAGATTGAAGTGTATATTAACAATGAACATCACAGATCTTATAAAGAAATAAATTTATTGTGATATTAAAGTTTTTGAGATCATACACTTCTAAAGAAGAAGTTTATAATGAATATTACAGATAATATTTCACAGAAATGGAATATTGTAAAACCAAAGCTCTTGAGTTCATAATTCTAAAGAAGAAGATTTTAGCGGCTACTTTAGTTAGTCAGCCTGTATCAGCCATGACAGTTATCTAATAGTATTTACCTGTTTGCTCTGCATCTCCATCTGGCGGACCAGTTTCTCCCACCTCTCCTGGAAACCCTCCAGTTGGGAGCTGATCTGCTGGACGGTCTGCTCGTTGTCCACGTACTGGACAATCTGCTGACCACACTCATTGAGCTCGTCAAACCTCTGGACCTGTTCCACCATATCTGTCTCTATGGCCTGACAATGTTCAAATAAACTGAGCATCATGGAAAATGAAATAAATCATCACTAAAATTTCAAAGAGCATGTGTATCTACCAACACAAGAGACAAACAAATAATTATTTACCATTATAATATTTAATGGATGATCTCTACTTATAAACAATTTTATGAAAACAAAATCTTAATTGTGTTTTTTTATATCAAAATATTGATCATAAAAGTAGATTCTACATATTATCAATAATTAATTAGGAAACTACCTCCAAGAAAAGACCACCTGTGGTAAGAGATCACTTTCAGATTGCATTGTGAATTGAACCTGTATGAAGAGACCACTTTTATAAAGGGACCACTTTTATAAAGAGACCACTTTCAAGACTTCCAAAAGATGCATAGTGTTTTAACACAGATTGAAGAGCACACTAATTCTAATCAACCCACCATGTTCACTAGAACACTGCCTCGTACCTTCAAATCCTTGACCTGTGTAATGACCTTGTCAGGGTCGTTGAGGTCACACTCCCTCATCTTACTGAGCACAGACTCTTTCTCAGACAGCCAATCAGAGAACATGGCCTGCTCCTCAGAGAAGTGCTGCCACTTGAGGAGAATCTCCTGTAGGAGGAGCCACTGTTGCTCCGTCCAGTTACAGATGATCGCCCATCGCTTCCCCAGGCTCTGTAGCTGGTTCTCCATCACCTCGTAGGCTATAAATATAGGTCACAGTGATCTTACTATTAAGGATAAAATATAGGTCACAGCGATCTTACTATAAAGGCTATAAATATAGGCCAGAGCGATCTTACTATTAAGGATAAAATATAGGTCACAGCGATCTTACTATGAAGGATAAAATATAGGTCACAGCGATCTTACTATTAAGGATAAAATATAGGTCACAGCGATCTTACTATTAAGGATAAAATATAGGTTACAGTGATCTAATAATTTAACCTTTATCACACAGTAAAGCTCTAACTGAAAAACTGAAAAAGGTTTTGTAATATATGCTTGAATGCATGATTAACAAAATCAGGATTTTTTGGACCAGCCAGATTCTGAGTATAGTGAAACATGTCTAATCTGACACCAGTGAACATAATCATTATACTGGTGAGAGTAGCAAATGATGTCAGAATACACAGGCTTTTTAATAAATTATTGAATCATACAATTATGTCTAATTAAGCAGTATATCATAAACTTGAGTGGTAGGACTAAACATGTTCTTCTGAAGTTACAAAACAGTATAACTCTGTACTCAACTTTGATGTTACAGAATTATCACATATAGCAAAACATGTGTGAAAATATCATTCTGTCAAAAATTATCTTGCAAATACTAACAAGCCGGTGATCTGCCATAGAATATCATTACTGTATACAGACTGACGGAGTCTATTATCATGTGTGATGTAGACAGAGATATCTCAACCGAGGGATAAGACTTCTTAAGTTTAGCACAAAGCTTTGCCAAGTGATGAAAATCATATTATCGTTTCTATGTCTGCTGCGCACGGTGGTGATTGATAGATACTTTCTTTCCTTTTTTCTTTGAAACAATCTTAGTATGTGAACTTTGTAATGGTGGATCCAATGCATAGCACTTCTATCATGAGAACATGAATGTGTGACAAAATTGTTGACACTCTCCTGGTCACGTTACGAAAAATGATGGCGCGATATTAATTTTTTCAGAATGGTATGGCTTGTGAGGTCTTTCTCGAAAGGTAGATATATTAAAGATAGGTTTATCTTTTCTCAAGCAAAAGTAGGAATGCAACTGTGAATTGTGGGAGAAAAATGAACTACAGTGATGCTCCAGTGACGTGTATCCATGGTAACTAGCTGTTGTCGTATATCCATGGTAACTATAGCTGTCGTCGAATATCATGATTAACTTATTCACCCCTGAAGACATATTTAAACTCTTCCAATTCAATGGTTGGAAAAGTTCATTATAAAATTTTGGAGTGGATGAGTTAATTAGCTGTCGTGCGTGTGATCCCCTTACCTTGCTCCGTATTATCATCGTCCACGATGACGACCATGTCCCTCAGGTTGTCTACCTTCATCTGTTGTTGTTCCAGCTCCTCCTGTAGTTTCTGTAAGTAAACAAGACACATTATTACATCTTGTAAACAATATCCCACAAAGACTTTAATGACACACCTCCCAATATTTTCATATACATGTATCACCAATGTTCTTGCAAAGGTGCCAAAAGTCCCGTGGTCATTTTAATGCATTCTCAGACATGTTTCAGTCTCCAGTAAAAAGTACTGGTAACCAAGGTGACACAGCTACATTGTAGGTGTTATCATTGTAAGAGGGATATGATTCAAACTTGATTAGAATTATCTTGTGATTGTAGTTTGAAGCATGAAAATTCTGAGAGCACGAGTATGAAGTATTTAGAAGTGGTATTACCATTATAGTGTTGATAAGTCCTAAAGATACATTCACCACCAGCATTCTTCAATCATAACATATACGCCTATGTCAATGAAAACGGCTTACTAAAATGGTCTGCTTTGCAGATTTCAGGGCCATGGGATAAATGAGCTGTACTTTAAAATTAAACTTCTTAGCATGTGTTTCAACACCCAAGAATCAAAGTCTGCTTGATGTGCATGATCTTGATGTAAGATGTTCAATTTTTGCGTAACAAAATCTGGATGTTTCGAATTTTTCTCAAAGTGCGAAATATATATTGAAGTTTGACTGTGTATCACAGCCATCAGATACCTATACATGTCTGAAGCCATTACACCAAGACTGAAGACAGAGCAGAGACGGAGGTATAAAAATCAGTCAATGAGCCATATTACACAGACACTAATCTGGCAGAGTAAAACCTTCAGCATCGTGTTAGGCTCTTCAGTTTTACTTCCAATGAAATCTAGCATGTTTCTATCAGGTCTGTTGGCTGTGTTACATGTAGATCAGAAACGTGAGTATAATTTCGATAATTTGCTACAACATTTGTCAGCCAAAGACCATGATACACTGACATTCACCACAAATGATCCAAGATTGAAGGAATAAAACATTGAAAGCTAGGGCCCTGCAAAAACACTCATCCCTTCATCTAAATGAGTAGAGATTTCAGGTACTGTAAACATGCATTTTTTAGCCAAATCTTATTTTATCAATTTTTGCGATTACTGTTAAACGAAAAATGTTTGTCCTGTCTTTATTTTAGCAATTTTTACGATGACTTTAAAACGGAAACTTTCGTCCTGTATTTATTTTTTATAGCAATTTTTGCGATTCCTTTAAAACAGGAAATTTTCGCCCTGCCTTTGTTTCGCCCTTTCATGAAAAAAATCAAATTTGTCCTGTGTTGAATTTGATCACCCTCTCGAATTAGGAAGTCACTTTGGGTACTCTGGTTTCCTCCCACAATAAGACCCTTACCTATTAACATCTGGGCCAACAAGTTAAGTTAATTATTAAAACTTTTCAAAAAATTGTTGTTTAATAAATAATTTTTTTCAAATCTGATATTTTCCCGAAAAACATCCCAAACTTTCTGTTTCGTCTGATACATTAAACATGTTCAATCTGCCGCAGTTTATTAAGTTTGTAGAGGAGTAAAAACTTAAAATTATATAAATCAGTGTTGACATTATCACCCAGAGCAGGAGGAATCCCTTCACAAAATTTATACACAACTAAACGCAGATAGCAGCATGTACGAGCCGTTCCGTATTTGACTTGGCGTTAAGCCAGATCCCCTAATTGTATATATCTTTTGATGGCTATTAACGCCTATAGCATCTTTGCACAAATCAAAAAATCTGAAACTAAAACAGATCACCGATTTTCTACAAACCTGCCTTTACTATGAAGAAAAAACAGATTCTAATTTATTTCCGTGATATATCAATTCAACAAAATAAATATTACACTTTTATGGACGCAAATGTAGTGTTTCCTCAAACTTTACGAGAAGGGGCCTGCACGAAAACATTCAGAATTTTTATGAAAACAAATGAGAATTTCTGAAGCTATACAGATGATGAATACGTGTTGAGCACATATAATTTTAATGTTTCTCCGTTAGTGGTTAGAGATGCCTTTATACTCCACAGAAACCCTGTTCACAAGTTCTGCGGAAGAGTGTGATTTTCAACACCTCTCTGAAATACTTCAATTGCAAAACGAAGTGCATTCCAACACTAAAAACATGGCTTCAAATAGACAGGTGATAGCTTTGAAAAATGTCAAACTTGTTTGGCTCGTTTTGATCAATGTGTTTTGTAGGACTTTATTGTGGGTTAAAACTTCAGGAATTCCATCCCAACATTGCTTAGACACTTCTTTACACAGACAAACAACAGACATGCAAGGTATTTCGGTTTATCTTTCTGATACCTAACCACCTTGCATGGAGTTCTCATTAACCCAGTATTTAACTAAAGAGTCAGACTTTTCACATACAGCTCATGATCATTTAAAAGAACTTATTGCTTCATAAACACTGAATTCTGTTAAAAATTCGTTCACGAAAGAAAATAAAAAGTTCTTCCAACAATTTCCTTGCCCAATAAAGCTGTCAACAATACGGAAGGCGCTCCGCCAAATTTGCCAATAAAGTTTCAGACAGGAATTGTCATTAAAGTCTACATCCATGGAATGTTTGATGATACAGTGCACGACACAAGCTTCATCCAGACACTGACTGTATAACAGGGATTCTGATTCTGAACCTTCAAATTACTCTAATCATCCATCAACAGAGAAAATCAAATTTAGGCTCACATGCAATGTTATCAATATTTCATCAAACAGAGTCTGTTGACCCAAATCTTGTTTGCATGGAAATAAAATAAATGCCCAGGCATTTATCAAAACAGTGTCCATGATAATTGGGTCATACAGTCGGCACCTTGGGTTGAAAATGGTACATGTATCATGCTCAGTGTACTAGAAATCAATAACCTTATTACACTAGACCACTCTCAGGAAGCCTACTACCCAAGTTAAAGAACGAAAACATGAATATTTCTAATCTACCAACGCATGATAAATCTTACACTTTATGACGCAGGAAAACTAAACTGAAATGTATTAATCACCATGGTGAGAGAACAACAGAAGTATCGGTAAAATGAATGTAAATAATAACATAGGATACAAGTCTAAACTTTAGGAGGACCATGGGAGTACATGATGGTCACAAGCGATGATGTTTGAAACCTGTTTTTCAGCATGCATCACATTCCTGGTAAAGCTTAACTGATCCTATGACATACTTGCACACTATTTGAAATTTCCACTGCATGACCAGTAAAGGAATTTACACCAGTAAATTGAAGGGATTTTGCTAGAGAACCTATGTCTCACTTAAATTACTAGCACTCTATGATCATATTTACCCTGTGATCATCCACTTGTTTTCGAATAGCTTCCAAGTCGGAGCCTATTGGTTCCTGGTTTTGAATGCGAGCCTCAGTTTGGCTCATCCAATGAGCAAGCTCATCCAACTGTTTTTGTTGAAGCTCCATCAGTGCTTTGTGTAAACTGAAAAAAAAAATCAATTTTTTAAGACAACATATATAAATAAACTCCAATAAAGTTTTGCAAGAAATGAAATATGATCAACAAATCAGAACAGATTGATTCTCTACAGATCAAGCTACAAGGTCGCAGACGATTGACCCTAGCTACCCATATGTATACACATAGTATAGGTACTTGCTTATTTCATTTTTTTTTTATTGTGTTTGCTCTATTTAGGGGGATAGTGCAAAATTTATACTTTTCTTGCTGCAATCTATTCAGATTTTAATCTCAAACTAATGCAAAGAAGCTGAAAGAAAGTAATGTTCAGTATTAAACATAGAGCAGTAGCCTGTTGAAACCTGTATTTACAGAGAGACTGTTGATAATCTCTAATCAATGAGCTTTGTTTCATTTGATAATAGCAATCACATTTATTCATAATCATCAATATTTAATGCTGAAATTCTCGACCAGAGAAAAAACAAACGGATGTGTGCGGCGCCATCAATCCCTGTGAGACTATCAGCAATAGTCTGTCAGTGTTTACTCTACAGTCTGATAACTGTGTCATCAGTGATAAGAATATCATATAGGTTTCCACCTCTCCTAACATTTCTCAGAAAAATTGTTTATTTTCCTATTTTTTTTTCTCTGTGATCACATTGAATCCTTAAATACTTAAAACCCTTATTATCTTTCTATAACATGTTCTTAAAGATTAAAACTTCCCAAAGAACCTTTTTTTCTCTGTGATCATATCCAATCCTTAAATATTTATAACCCTTATTATCTTCCTATAACATGTTCTTAAATATTAAACTTCCCAAAGAATCTTTATAGCTGTCATTTAATCAACAAGTACAGTGATATGTACACTGAATTCACATTATGTTTTATTGAAATGATAATTCTTTCAAAAAACAACACAGTTTGCTTCAATGAAACTTTCCAGTCCTAAACCCATTCTTCCATCAATATAAAATCACTCCTCTGACCAGTTTAACTAAAGCTGTTTCTATGTGCATGGTGCCGTATGACATTCAAAGGTGGTGTTTAGAAGAAAGGTTCCTTTATCTAGACTTTAATTTGTTATGACTTTAATTGCTGTCAAATCTTACTGCAGGTAAATGCTCATGAGAAATGTTACATTAGCTCACTCATCCCTGCAGTTTCATAATGAACTATTCCAACCTGTGAATTGGAAGAGTTTATATGTGTCTTCAGGGGTGAATGGGTTAATAGTTTTGGCTTGGTCCAATCGGTGATCATGCAGTTGGCAAACAGGATACCATTAATTATCATAAGAGTAAACACTGCACCAAAAGTGCTGCAGATTTGGGTTCATTTCCCTCATCTGACACAAAAAGGTATTGGGTCTCCTACATAATGTTTACTTTAGGTTCTCCAGTTACCCCCAACAGAAGACACCCATCTCTCACTTACATAAAAACTTTGAGGCTAAGAAGAATGAATTATATCAAGCTAACTGGTTTCATAACTATAACACTGTAAAATTTTTTAAATCCAGATGAGAATAATCTCCAGTAGGAGAAATTCTCTAGGAACCAAAACCATGTCAAGTTTATATGTGTGTTGTGGTACCTCTACTAGTCTTCGGGAGGATACCTACTGGTATAAGTATACAGAGTCTTCTTATAAATGAACTTTAATAAAAGAAAATTTCAACACATTTATAACTTCACAGTAAGAGAAACCATTCTTGAATGCAGACTATAGTATTCTTATCGCTGTAATTGCGTCAAATCACCACATGAAATAGATACCGTTATCAACAGTAAACACAGACACCTTTCAAGTCTTCTCAATGATGTCATCTACCTCACAGCTCATCTATCAACAATCCAAGTTCAGTTTTTGACACGATAATAATATTTTAAAGTATCGATTATCTCCGTTGAATGGATTACCAAGATACAAGATTGCAGCAACAGCGATCTTGAATCTGATATAATCTCACGTACTTGAAATTTCTCCTTAATCTGAAGTTTTCATTCGACAATAAAAATCACATCTTCAGAGGAGACGTTTAAACACTGACCTTTGAACTTTGACCTTTAACTGTGATTCCAAAACAAGCTACCCTAGATATATTACAAATTTTCAAATAAAACAGTTTTCTAATTGTTTCCCTTTAACAAAGTCATCAATGTAATATTAACCTAAGCTCTCAGTTGTTATCAAATTAAAAAGTTGCATCAGCAGTGACATAATTTCATCTGATTTTCAAGTCCATTTAAAAAGATTTCTTCTTTAGTTTTAGAATTATCAAAGCAAACATTTGATCAGAAATCTAAAGTGGAATATAACTGAATAATTGTCAAAACACAAAAAGATGAAATTTGGCTTTGTTGTACAATTACAACCGTAAATGCTATTATTTCATATAATTTGGAGAATAGCTAGTGCAAACATTTTTAAGTATCACAACGAAACTGATCTGCATCGACAAAATGGTTGAATGCTAAATGGATTTGCATGTACAACAGGAAATTGACAAACAAAATAGCCTTAGGTTTTAGATCAATGCACTGTTAGTGTAATTTTAGAGAATCGGCTACTGTGCTGAAATGTATTGCAGGAAACAGAAGAGCAGTGTGGCTGTGAACCTCTGTGTATCTTCTATACTAGATCAATGAATAACATCTACTGTCGGTTAGTGAACAGGTACTCGGCTGGTTAACATGTATCAGAATCAACTAAGGCATGTCTGAAACAAAGTTTTAACACGTGGATGCAAGTCTGTAATGTAGCAAGCACCTGGAGAAAGGAGGAAGAAGTGTCTGTTTCATGCACAGTCTGGAGGGTAATTAGGCGTAAAATGTGAATTGCATAGACTCATTAGTGTAATAAGTCAAGACAAGTGTATTACAGTGCTTCCTGACTGACAGACATACCACACATAGATACTGGGGGAATAGCACAGCAGCTAGGTACTGATGCTGGGGGGTAGCACAACAGTTACTGGTACTTGGGGAATAGCACAACAGTTACTGGTAGCTGGGGGGGGGGGGGAATAGCACAACAGGTACTAGTGTTGGGGAAATAGCACAACAGTTACTGGTACTGGGGGAATATAGCACAACAGTTACTGGTACTGGGGGAACAGCACAACAGTTAGGTACTGATGCTGGGGGAATAGCACAACATGTACAGGTACTGGGGGAATAGCACAACATGTACTGGTACTGGGGGAATAGCACAACAGTTACTGGTACTGGGGAAACAGCACAACAGGTACTGGTACTGGGGGAATAGCACAACAGTTACTGGTACTGGGGAAATAGCATAACAGTTACAGGTACTGGGGGAATAGCACAACAGGTACTGGTACTGGGGGAATAGCACAACAGTTACTGGTACTGACGGAATATAGCACAACAGTTACTGGTACTGGGGGAATATAGCACAACATTTACTGGTACTGGGGGAATAGCACAACAGGTACTGATGTTGGGGGAATAGCACAACAGTTACTGGTACTGGGGAAACAGCACAACAGGTACTGGTACTGGAGGAATAGCACAACAGGTACTGGTACTAGGAGAATATAGCACAACAGTTACTGGTACTGGGGGAATAGCACAACAGGTACTGGTACTGGGGGAATAGCACAACAGGTACTGGTACTGGGGGAATATAGCACAACAGTTACTGGTACTGGGGAAACAGCACAACAGTTACTGGTACTGGGGGAATATAGCACAACAGTTACTGGTACTGGGGGAATAGCACAACAGGTACTGGTACTGGTACTGGTACTGGGGGAATAGCACAACAGGTACTGGTACTGGTACTGGTACTGGGGGAATAGCACAACAGTTACTGGTACTGGGGGAATATAGCACAACAGGTACTGGTACTGGGGGAATAGCACAACAGTTACTGGTACTGGGGGAATATAGCACAACAGCTACTGGTACTGGGGGAACAGCACAACAGGTACTGGTACTGGGGGAATAGCACAACAGGTACTGGTACTGGGAGAATATAGCACAACAGTTACTGGTACTGGGGGAATAGCACAACAGGTACTGGTACTGGGGGAATAGCACAACAGGTACTGGTACTGGGGGAATATAGCACAACAGTTACTGGTACTGGGGGAATATAGCACAACAGTTACTGGTACTGGGGGAATATAGCACAACAGTTACTGGTACTGGGGGAATATAGCACAACAGTAACTGGTACTGGGGGAATAGCACAACAGGTACTGGTACTGGGGGAATAGCACAACAGTTACTGGTACTGGGGGAATATAGCACAACAGTTACTGGTACTGGGGGAATATAGCATAACAGTTACTGGTACTGGGGGAATATAGCACAACAGTTACTGGTACTGGGGGAATATAGCACAACAGTTACTGGTACTGGGGGAATATAGCACAACAGTTACTGGTACTGGGGGAATAGCACAACAGGTACTGCATGGTGTTGGGGGAGTAGCACAACAGTTACTGGTACTGGGGAAACAGCACAACAGTTACTGGAACTGGGGGAATAAAGCACAAGAGTTACTGGTACTGGGGGAATAGCACAACAGGTACTGGGGGAATAGCACAACAGGTACTGGTACTGGTACTGGGGGAATAGCACAACAGTTACTGGTACTGGGGGAATATAGCACAACAGTTACTGGTACTGGGGGAATAGCACAACAGTTACTGGTACTGGGGGAATAGAGCACAACAGCTACTGGTACTGGGGGAACAGTGCAACAGGTACTGGTACTGGGGGAATAGCACAACAGGTATTGGTACTGGGGGAATATAGCACAACAGTTACTGGTACTGGGGGAATAGCACAACAGGTACTGGTACTGGGGGAATAGCACAACAGGTACTGGTACTGGGGGAATATAGCACAACAGTTACTGGTACTGGGGGAATATAGCACAACAGTTACTGGTACTGGGGGAATATAGCACAACAGTTACTGGTACTGGGGGAATATAGCACAACAGTTACTGGTACTGGGGGAATAGCACAACAGGTACTGGTACTGGGGGAATAGCACAACAGGTACTGGTACTGGGGGAATATAGCACAACAGGTACTGGTACTGGGGG
This sequence comes from Mimachlamys varia, assembly GCA_947623455.1. Lineage (NCBI taxonomy): Eukaryota > Metazoa > Mollusca > Bivalvia > Pectinida > Pectinidae > Mimachlamys > Mimachlamys varia. The sequence goes on along the minus strand of OX392531.1, from coordinate 13,982,176 downwards.
AATATAGCAAAACAGTTACTGGTACTGGGGGAATATAGCATAACAGTTACTGGTACTGGGGGAATATAGCACAACAGTTACTGGTACTGGGGGAATATAGCACAACAGTTACTGGTACTGGGGGAATATAGCACAACAGTTACAGGTACTGGGGGAATAGCACAACAGTTACTGGTACTGGGGGAATAGCACAACAGTTACTGGTACTGGGGGAATAGCACAACAGGTACTGCATGGTGTTGGGGGAATATAGCACAACAGTTACTGGTACTGGGGGAATATAGCATAACAGTTACTGGTACTGGGGGAATATAGCACAACAGTTACTGGTACTGGGGGAATATAGCACAACAGTTACTGGTACTGGGGGAATATAGCACAACAGTTACTGGTACTGGGGGAATATAGCACAACAGTTACAGGTACTGGGGGAATAGCACAACAGTTACTGGTACTGGGGGAATAGCACAACAGTTACTGGTACTGGGGGAATAGCACAACAGGTACTGCATGGTGTTGGGGGAATATAGCACAACAGTTACTGGTACTGGGGGAATATAGCATAACAGTTACTGGTACTGGGGGAATATAGCACAACAGTTACTGGTACTGGGGGAATATAGCACAACAGTTACAGGTACTGGGGGAATATAGCACAACAGTTACAGGTACTGGGGGAATAGCACAACAGTTACTGGTACTGCGGGAATAGCACAACAGTTACTGGTACTGGGGGAATAGCACAACAGGTAATGCATGGTGTTGGGGGAATATAGCACAACAGTTACTGGTACTGGGGGAACAGCACAACAGGTACTGGTACTGGTACTGGGGGAATAGCACAACAGTTACTGGTACTGGGAGAATATAGCACAACAGTTACTGGTACTGGGGGAATAGCACAACAGGTACTGATGTTGGGGGAATAGCACAACAGTTACTGGTACTGGGGGAATATAGCACAACAGTTACTGGTACTGGGGGAATAGCACAACAGGTACTGATGTTGGGGGAATAGCACAACATTTACTGGTACTGGGGGAATAGCACAACAGGTAATGCATGGTGTTGGGGGAATATAGCACAACAGTTACTGGTACTGGGGGAATAGCACAACAGCTACTGGTACTGGGAGAATATAGCACAACAGTTACTGGTACTGGGGGAATAGCACAACAGGTACTGATGTTGGGGGAATAGCACAACAGTTACTGGTACTGGGGGAATATAGCACACCAGGTACTGGTACTGGGGGAATATAGCACAACAGGTACTGGTACTGGGGGAATAGCACAACAGGTACTGGTACTGGGGGAATAGCACAACAGGCACTGGTACTGGGGGAATAGCACAACAGGTACTGGTACTGGGGGAATAGCACAACAGTTACTGGTACTGGGGGAATATAGCACAACAGTTACTGGTACTGGGGGAACAGCACAACAGGTACTGGTACTGGGGGAACAGCACAACTGGTACTGCATGGTGTTTGGGAAATAGCACAACATGTAATGACGTTGGAGGAATAGCACAACAGTAACTGGTGTTGGGGAAATACCACAACAGGTACTGAGGTTTTGTATGTATAATATAAATACTATTGTGAGGATAACCAGTTAATTTTACAGACAGTAACAGGAACATAACATTAAACAGGTAATACTGTTTAGGCTGCTTTTATGGTGGATTTTCTTTGTGTTGTGTAACAAGTAACACAAAGGTACTTGAGGGATACAACATAGCTACAATATTTCACAGTGTTACATCGTCTTCCTGTCTAAACTGAATCACCATTCCTCAATCTACAGCAGCCAAAACATGAGTTGTGTATATAATTATCTAGATTTGGGTAGATAATTCTCAAATTTGGCACCACGTACAGTACCATAAATCATACAGACCTATAGCTACTTCCTGTAAGCCAAGCCCCAGTTTCCATCCATAACTAAATGGACCAATACCCTATGAACTGTATATGTTTTCCTCCAACAGTAACTCAGAGCCCTATACCTGTATTACAATCGTTTGGCATAACCCCAGCTCCTATATATATAGATAGAACTATAAACTGATACCCCCATACCTCAAACCTGAAATTAAATCTACAAGACAAATTGGCTAAACTTTGATTGGGTCAGTAACACTTCCTATATGGCATATGGCCGGCATCCAGACTGACCTCCACTTTGATGAGATAGGTAACGGATAGGTCCCTCCCCTACCACAGAAATATAGGAAATTTGATTCACTGCCACTGATAGAGAGGCAGGTTGTTCTGAGGCGATAGTGTGAAGAGATAAGGAGAAAGAAGGCACTTTTTGTTATTCTTCCTGTCCCTAATACAGTCTCTGTATCTGAAATAAACATGGATAATACACAGATTTGATATTCAGACAGTACGCATCTATTCTACTCTAGGCAGGGTAATCTATAGTTAGCAGTGGTAAAACATAGAGGAGTTATACTGATGATAACCAGGTATATCTTTAGTGAGTGCATATTGGTAAAACACAGAGGAGTTATACTGATGGTAACCAGGTATATCTTTAGTGAGTGCGTGTTGGTAAAACATAGAGGAGTTATACTGATGATAACCAGGTATATCTTTAGTGAGTGCATGTAGGTAAAACACCGAGGAGTTATACTGATGATAACCAGGTATATCTTTAGTGAGTGCATGTTGGTAAAACACAGAGGAGTTATACTGATGATAACCAGGTATATCTTTAGTGAGTGCATGTTGGTAAAACACCAAGGAGTTATACTGATGGTAACCAGGTATATCTTTAGTGAGTGCATGTTGGTAAAACACAGAGGAGTTATACTGATGGTAACCAGGTATATCTTTAGTGAGTGCATGTTGGTAAAACACAGAGGAGTTATACTGATGATAACCAGGTATATCTTTAGTGAGTGCATGTTGGTAAAACACAGAGGAGTTATACTGATGATAACCAGGTATATCTTTAGTGAGTGCATGTTGGTAAAACACAGAGGAGTTATACTGATGATAACCAGGTATATCTTTAGTGAGTGCATGTTGGTAAAACACAGAGGAGTTATACTGATGATAACCAGGTATATCTTTAGTGAGTGCATGTTGGTAAAACACAGAGGAGTTATACTGATGATAACCAGGTATATCTTTAGTGAGTGCATGTTGGTAAAACACTGAGGAGTTATACTGATGATAACCAGGTATATCTTTAGTGAGTGCATGTTGGTAAAACACAGAGGAGTTATACTGATGGTAACCAGGTATATCTTTAGTGAGTGCATGTTGGTAAAACATAGAGGAGTTATACTGATGATAACCAGGTATATCTATAGTGAGTGCATGTTGGTAAAACACCGAGGAGTTATACTGATGGTAACCAGGTATATCTTTAGTGAGTGCGTGTTGGTAAAACATAGAGGAGTTATACTGATGATAACCAGGTATATCTTTAGTGAGTGCATGTTGGTAAAACACAGAGGAGTTATACTGATGATAACCAGGTATATCTTTAGTGAGTGCATGTAGGTAAAACACAGAGGAGTTATACTGATGGTAACCAGGTATATCTTTAGTGAGTGCATGTTGGTAAAACACCAAGGAGTTATACTGATGATAACCAGGTATATCTTTAGTGAGTGCATGTTGGTAAAACACAGAGGAGTTATACTGATGATAACCAGGTATATCTTTAGTGAGTGCATGTTGGTAAAACACAGAGGAGTTATACTGATGATAACCAGGTATATCTTTAGTGAGTGCATGTTGGTAAAACACCGGGGAGTTATACTGATGGTAACCAGGTATATCTTTAGTGAGTGCATGTTGGTAAAACACTGAGGAGTTATACTGATGATAACCAGGTATATCTTTAGTGAGTGCATGTTGGTAAAACACTGAGGAGTTATACTGATGATAACCAGGTATATCTTTAGTGAGTGCATGTTGGTAAAACACAGAGGAGTTATACTGATGGTAACCAGGTATATCTTTAGTGAGTGCATGTTGGTAAAACATAGAGGAGTTATACTGATGATAACCAGGTATATCTTTAGTGAGTGCATGTTGGTAAAACACCAAGGAGTTATACTGATGATAACCAGGTATATCTTTAGTGAGTGCATGTTGGTAAAACACCGGGGAGTTATACTGATGGTAACCAGGTATATCTTTAGTGAGTGCATGTTGGTAAAACACTGAGGAGTTATACTGATGATAACCAGGTATATCTTTAGTGAGTGCATGTTGGTAAAACACTGAGGAGTTATACTGATGATAACCAGGTATATCTTTAGTGAGTGCATGTTGGTAAAACACTGAGGAGTTATACTGATGATAACCAGGTATATCTTTAGTGAGTGCATGTTGGTAAAACACTGAGGAGTTATACTGATGGTAACCAGGTATATCTTTAGTGAGTGCATGTTGGTAAAACACCGAGGAGTTATACTGATGGTAACCAGGTATATCTATAGTGAGTGCATGTTGGTAAAACACTGAGGAGTTTCTGATGGTTTCGTTTGCTGGAATTCTACATCTTCCTGCAATGTAATAGGACTTGTAGTGATAACTATAGGTTGAATCTAATTAATTAATTACTCTTGTTGGCCCAGATATTTAGCAAGTGGGAGTCTGAAACCAAGTACTCAGAGAAAACCCAAGTGGTCGTAGGGCAGGTGACTCCCAACTTTTTTTCATGTCCGATCTGAAAATGAACTTCAGCCTCCTAAGTGAATGACAAGCATGTTGACCACTGCACCACCCAAATACCCTGACCCTTACATATGTGGTACCTTGAGGTGTGATGTAGATAGTGGTAAACTTAGCTTTATTTGGTGGCAATGATACAGAGAGTTTTTAGATTTCTTATTTGTATTAGGTCTGGTGGTAGCTGAGAAGCAAACAATGAAAACGATGCTGTAAAACCGTAAAATTGTTACAGGTAAACAATGCTGTAAGACTGTTACAGGTAAACAATGCTGTAAGACTGTTACAGGTAAACAATGCTGTAAAACTGTTACAGGTAAACGATGCTGTAAAACTGTTAAAGTAAACGATGCTGTAAGCCTGTTACAGGTAAACGATGCTGTAAAACTGTTAAGGTAAACGATGCTGTAAGACTGATACAGATAAACAATGCTGTAAGACTGTTAAGGTAAACGATGCTGTAAAACTGTGAACATAAACAATGCTGTAAGACTGTTACAGGTAAACGATGCTGTAAAACTGCTAAGGTAAACAATGCTGTAAGACTGTTACAGGTAAACAATGCTGTAAAACTGTTACAGGTAAAAGATGCTGTAAAACTGTTACAGGTTAACGATGCTGTAAAACTGTTACAGGTAAAAGATGCTGTAAAACTGTTACAGATTAACGATGCTGTAAAACTGTTACAGGTAAACAATGCTGTAAAACTGGTACAGGTAAAAGATGCTGTAAAACTTTTACAGATTAACGATGCTGTAAAACTGTTACAGGTAAAAGATGCTGTTAGACTGTTACAGGTTAACGATGCTGTAAAGCTGTTACAGGTAAAAGATGCTGTAAAACTGTTACAGGTAAATGAAGCAGATCCTTCAGACATAAAATACCTTCCTTATCAAAAACATTTAACAAGCAAATATAACTGAAATGTTGTTGTAACCAATTGTAAAGATATTCCACAATGGGCTCAGACAGCAGTTTGAGATGATATAAATAGTACTCTAACAGTAGTCAGGTTTTGTCTATTAATAGGATCCAGAGGTAGAAAAATGTAGATGGAGCATCAGGGTAAGGAATATCGGGATTTAATGAAGATCAAACACGATCCACACATGTTGATATAATTGTAAGCCAGGGCATACCACAGGGTGAACATAAACCTAAGGCAGCAGGAATGGTATAGGCCACTAGGGTTTGATAACCTCATTTCACACTGGTACAACAACTATTACACATTGTATGGCACTATTTTGATACACAGAGTATCTATCCATGCTATATGACCTGAAAACCTATTAAGGTCATCTAGAAATCATTTTGAACAGTGTAAAAGTACATGTAATAGAAAATAGATGCAATCTTAATCCATCTCTTAACCTGTAAACCAATCAAGGTCATTCAGAGATTTTTAGAGCCATACTGATGTCATGAACCCCTGTAATTTCATATTGAACTATTCCAAACTTTGAACTGGAAGAGTCTAAATGTGTCTTCAGGGGTGAGTGAGCTAAAAGAAGATAACAGACTTCAGTTATAATTGAATTCCTCGAAGTTTCTACATACCTGTCTTCATTTTGATGTCAGCATTACATGGGTATAGTCAAGCTCCCTAAACCTCTGGCCAATGAAATGGAGGAAATGGTCAAGCTCTAGTACTGACTGTCCAACAACTCTGACCTAGACTGACCCAGACTGACCAAGTCTGACCACTTACAATGTGATTACAAAGACATGTTGTGCCTGTATGATATATAGCACTGGTCTGTCTATAATTATAACATATGTCGGAATGTACTGATTGAGGTCTTGGTAGGATAGAAAAGGTGCCAAATGATATCAATGGCTGTATATCATAAGACACATGGACCAAATACTAGTCACATAACCTGTTTCTCAATAGCCACAAAACAGAAAGAATGAAAGAGAAAATGAAATATTCAATAGATAAATAGACCACCTATTAAGTTAACTTCTACTTGTCACAAAACTGTTTTCTAGTATGTCATTTAACATACAAAACAGATGAATTGATAACAAGCATCAATCACATAACCTGTTTCTCATCTGTCATAAAAACGAAACAAAGACGGAGATATCAAGATGAGAAGAGAAAGAATAAATACAGACCATCTCAAGTCTATTAACCTGTTTCTCATTTGTCATAAAAAGTAAACGAGGGAGAGACAGACAGATCACCACTAATCACATAACCTGTTTCTCATCTGTCACAGAATCTTCATGTACAACTGGAAAGAGATGGCAATCAACAGGAGAACGGAACACAGAAATAGTCTCTGTGGTGTGTAAAACAGGACGAGAACGCAGACAGGGATAGTGGTAAACAGCATGTAAACACAATAAGCTATAGCACCACCTACCTAGGCTAAATAATTACTTCATGTTTACAATTCAGGATATCTTATCGTGAGCTTCAATTATCTCATTAATTAGTCACCATGCCTAGGTCTGTATAATGTGCAGCATGCTGTGCCTATCATATTTCATTATGTTATTTTTGTGATTAAAATTATACACACACAGTAAATAAATTCTGCAGCAAGTATATTGGACATAACTTTCTTCCAGCAATTACAGGAACCAAGAAACCTCACTTCGTTCTTGAGATCACAATGCTTACAAGATTTTTTAACTCCTACCAACTTCATATACAGGTAGTCCTACTTGATATACATGTAGTCCATTTTTACCTCAAAGGGAATGGTTTCTCATCCAGCTACCACAATAACTTTGTTCCTTCCTAACCAATAACTGCACAATTCATCCCCCTGCACCATACCCCCTACTTTTCCTTATCTTCTCCCTTTCCATCCCAAAGCGACAATTCCCCTTCCTAACACAGTATCATTGTTCTTGACCACCGTAAGGGCAAAGTTCATCTCCCTGCACCATACCTCTGCCACTTCAAGACCTACTTACTGTCCAAACTTTATATCCATCTGTAGCATACTGCTGTCTTTGGCAAAATTCAAACAAATAATTTTGGTCACTTGGATGTTTGATTGCAGATCTGACAAGACCCTACCAAGGCCTGATAAGTTTCAAACTATAAGGGAAGATCAGCTAACAGTAAAATGCAGCAAGGAAACTTTTCGTAAAACCTTTGGGGCTGGTGCCTTGTGTAAGACTCACCAGGACTGTCTGTGTATCGTCTTCATGCGAAGGTCCTCCCAGCGGTGATTGAGTAGTCCCATTTGTACCCTGATCTCACTCTCCTCCTCCTCCAGGATCTTACCCTCAGAAATCAGGTCATTCCCTTCCTTAACCACAAGTCCTATGCTGTCCTGGTGTTTGGTCAGTTCCAACATAAATACCTACGAAATAAATAAAACAATTCAAGGTCAAATTATCTGTACATTTAGAACTAAAAGGTATAAAGATTCAGGTCAAATCACATAAGCCAAAGTGAAAACACATCTACAAAGACTTCACAAAGTCAAAGATCATATCACATTTGCAAATACTTCACGAAGTCAAGGTCAAAGCACATTTGAAAAAACTCAAAAGGTTAAGGCCAAATTGCATCTGGAACACAAAATCAAGATCATATCACATTTGCAAATACTTCACAAGGTCAAGGTCGAATCACACTTGCACTTCACAAGTCAAGGTCAAAAAGCATTTGCAAAGGCTAAACAACACTGTCAAGGTCAAATTATAGTTCATTTAAAGCACAAATCTATCTCAGAAACAGTCCTCATGAAATAATTTTGAGAAAGCATACAAGGTATGAAACATGCCATTTTTTACATACTGACATTTATAATGAATTTTGTCCAAACAGAAACTGAAATAATGGGACACTTCAAATATGGAATATGGAAGATTTCATATCAGATGGGTAACCAAAACTGTTGCATGTCAGACACCTATTTTTGTATACATATTTTGAGATTTGGCACACATTTTCTGCTCCATTATTCTAATTGTAAGCTGCACCAGGAAGTTTACTTTGCTGTATAACAATGTTTTGTTGAACACATGTTAAACGCTGAAAATAAAACAGGAAAGAAGTATTGTGCCAGAATGTTAAAAAAAAACTTTTGCTCAAAACTTGATTGGGTATTGCAGAACTTAAGGAAGCCCTGTTTTGTTGATAATGCAGATACATGTTTTTAGATATAAAATACTAACAGTACCAGTCACAATTGTTGGTTAGAGGGATAGAGGTATTCTACCGAAGGGTGTAGAAATCGTGTCAGAACCGGAGCCTTGTAATGTTCCACAAACCAGAATAGATGATTTCTATTTTTATTTTTACTCTTGGCAAAAATTTTGGTAAAACTAAAGTTGGGTACGTCGAGTTGCTGAATCAAGTCATTTAGGTACAATACGAATACTATTATTGTACATATATAAGCCTACCAGTATAGATGAAATCGACATACAGTATCATATCGACATATCGACATTTTCTTAACCAACTCATACACAATTTACATCTTTGTGTACAAGAGCTTTGCTTGCCATTTGTCTGATGTGATGAAGGTGATAGAGTACATAACGTACTGGTCATCGAAACATTACATAGAATATTTATTGGTTGTTTAAAATATTTTTTACATAAATCATACCTTCCAACCTGAAGAAAATGTTTACTTACATCTGTGTTGTTTACCAAAATGTGACAAGCTAGGTATTTGATTACGTATTTTCAAAACACTTAAAAATTGTGACATAATTTTAAATCACAGCATTAGATCAGTATTGATCATATCAGCGTCTGATAATAACTGTCTCAAGACTTATCAAATGAAGTCTGGGGTCTCGTATGTAAGAACTCCTGCATGTTAAATATATTTATATCCTATTAGCTTTCATATCAGATTTTTAAATCTCACTCCAACAGTATATTAAGTGTTATGCAATAGAACTTATGAGTCGGATTGCAAATGCTGATCTGGTTAATATGAAAATCCTAGTTAAATCCCGGCCCTTCCCTATAAACTTGTGTCACGATGAATTTGTATACGATACATCTATTTTTATATACAGCTGTGAATTTGTATACGATACATCTATGTTTATATATACCTGTGAATTTGTATACGATACATCTATGTTTATGTATACCTGTGAATTTGTATACGATACATCTATTTTTATATACACCTGTGAATTTGTATACAATACATCTATGTTTATATATACCTGTGAATTTGTATACGATATATCTATGTTTATATATACCTGTGAATTTGTATACGATACATCTATGTTTATATATACCTGTGAATTTGTATACGATACATCTATGTTTATATATACCTGTGAATTTGTATACGATACATCTATGTTTATATTTACCTGTGAATTTGTATGCGATACATTTATGTTTATATATACCTGTGAATTTGTATACGATACATCTATGTTTATATATACCTGTGAATTTGTATACGATACATCTATGTTTATACCTGTGAATTTGTATACGATACATCTATGTTTATATATACCTGTGAATTTGTATACGATACATCTATGTTTACCTGTGAATTTGTATACGATACATCTATGTTTATGTATACCTGTGAATTTGTATACGATACATCTATGTTTATGTATACCTGTGAATTTGTATACGATACATCTATGTTTATATATACCTGTGAATTTGTATACGATACATCTATGTTTACCTGTGAATTTGTATACGATACATCTATGTTTATATATACCTGTGAATTTGTATACGATACTTCTATGTTTATATATACCTGTGAATTTGTATACGATACTTCTATGTTTACCTGTGAATTTGTATACGATACATCTATGTTTATATATACCTGTGAATTTGTATACGTTACTTCTATGTTTACCTGTGAATTTGTATACGATACATCTATGTATACCTGTGAATTTGTATACGATACATCTATGTTTACCTGTGAATTTGTATACGATACATCTATGTTTACCTGTGAATTTGTATACGATACATCTATGTTTACCTGTGAATTTGTATACGATACATCTATGTTTATATATACCTGTGAATTTGTATACGATACATCTATGTTTATGTATACCTGTGAATTTGTATACGATACATCTATGTTTATATATACCTGTGAATTTGTATACGATACATATATGTTTATATATACCTGTGAATTTGTATACGATACATATATGTTTATATATACCTGTGAATTTGTATATGATAACTCTATGTTTATATATACCTGTGAATTTGTATACGATATATCTATGTTTATATATACCTGTGAATTTGTATATGATACATCTATGTTTATACCTGTGAATTTGTATACGATACATCTATGTTTATATATACCTGTGAATTTGTATACGATACATCTATGTTTAACTGTGAATTTGTATACGATACATCTATGTTTATATATACCTGTGAATTTGTATATGATACATCTATGTTTATATATACCTGTGAATTTGTATACGATACATCTATGTTTATATATACCTGTGAATTTGGATACGATACTTCTATGTTTATATATACCTGCGAATTTGTATACCATACATCTATGTTTATATATACCTGTGAATTTGTATACGATACATCTATGTATACCTGTGAATTTGTATACGATACTTCTATGTTTATATATACCTGTGAATTTGTATACGATACATCTGTGTTTACCTGTGAATTTGTATACGATACATCTATGTTTACCTGTGAATTTGTATACGATACATCTATGTTTATGTTTACCTGTGAATTTGTATACGATACTTCTATGTTTATATATACCTGTGAATTTGTATACGATACTTCTATGTTTATATATACCTGTGAATTTGTATACGATACATCTATGTTTATACCTGTGAATTTGTATACGATACATCTATGTTTATATATACCTGTGAATTTGTATACGATACTTCTATGATTATATATACCTGTGAATTTGTATACGATACATCTATGTTTATATATACCTGTGAATTTGTATACGATACTTCTATGTTTATATATACCTGTGAATTTGTATACGATACATCTATGTTTATATATACCTGTGAATTTGTTTACAATACATCTATGTTTATATATACCTGTGAATTTGTATACGATACATCTATGTTTATATATACCTGTGAATTTGTATACGATACATCTATGTTTATATATACCTGTGAATTTGTATACGACACATCTATGTTTACCTGTGAATTTGTATACGATACATCTATGTTTATATATACCTGTTAATTTGTATACGATACTTCTATGTTTATATATACCTGTGAATTTGTATACGATACATATATGTTTATATGTACCTGTGAATTTGTATACGATACATCTATGTTTATATATACCTGTGAATTTGTATACGATACATCTATGTTTACCTGTGAATTTGTATACGATATATCTATGTTTATATATACCTGTGAATTTGTATACGATACATCTATGTTTACCTGTGAATTTGTATATGATACATCTATGTTTATATATAGCTGTGAATTTGTATATGATACATCTATGTTTACCTGTGAATTTGTATACGATACATCTATGTTTATATATACCTGTGAATTTGTATATGATACATCTATGTTTATATATAGCTGTGAATTTGTATATGATACATCTATGTTTACCTGTGAATTTGTATACGATACATCTATGTTTATATATACCTGTGAATTTGTATACGATACTTCTATGTTTATATATACCTGTGAATTTGTATACGATACATATATGTTTATATATACCTGTGAATTTGTATACGATACATCTATGTTTATATATACCTGTGAATTTGTATACGATACCTCTATGTTTACCTGTGAATTTGTATACGATACATCTATGTTTATATATACCTGTGAATTTGTATACGATACATCTATGTTTATATATACCTGTGAATTTGTATACGATACATCTATGTTTATATATACCTGTGAATTTGTATACGATACATCTATGTTTATATATACCTGTGAATTTGTATACGATACTTCTATGTTTATACCTGTGAATTTGTATACGATACATATATGTTTATATATACCTGTGAATTTGTATACGATACATCTATGTTTACCTGTGAATTTGTATACGATACATCTATGTATACCTGTGAATTTGTATACGATACATCTATGTTTATATATACCTGTGAATTTGTATACGACACATCTATGTTTATACCTATTACGATACAGACAACAAGACCAGCAAGTCCACATGATAATTTGCTTTTTTTCTGGGGAATTTTTGTGGTCGAAAATTGACTCTATCCTCTATTGAAACTATTTCATATATTTTGGCCGCACTCAAATTTTTAGCCTATAACCAAACTTTTAGCCTATAACAAAATTTTTAGCCTATAATCAAATTTTTAGCCTATAACCAAACTTTTAGCCTATAACAAAATTTTTAGCCTATAATCAAATTTTTAGCCTATAACCAAACTTATAGCCTATAACAAAATTTTTAGCCTATAATCAAACTTTTAGCCTATAATTAAATTTTTAGCCTATAACCAATTTTTTAGCGTATAACCAAATTTAAACAATGCTGCAATGATGAATCGGTGCACTCATAATACTTGCTGAAGAAAGCAATACAGTGGATTCCACCCTTGTTAATATCACATTCTTCTTTATATCATGTTTTTCCCAATCATTATTTTTCCCTCTATATAATCTATGTGATTTTATTTGGTTAATATCATGGATTTTGAGGTATATTCCTCTTAATATCATTTTTTTTCTTAACAAATCATATAAGATATCCAGAAAATGATGTCATTTTTCTTCTTCCGGTAATGTGCCTGGCACCAATTTGGCATTTTCGCACATGAAAAAAACATGTTTCTTTTAATGTCACATTCCTGTTAATATCATGTTTTTGCCTGACAAATGCAACATGATATAAAGAGGAATGCACTGTATGGTAAATATTATTAGGATAATCATAATTAAGAGGAATGCTATCAGTGCGAAAATTGTTAAAATAAGATTATCGCTAAAATATGTCTGTTAGCAGTACATCCGACTAATTGATAAATAAATTAAGTATTAAAAACAAGAAAAAGATTACGATGTACATTAACCCAGAAACAACATTATATGTTCAGCAAGGAGGAAACAGGTGTCTGTGTCAGTTACAAGCTTGGTAATCACTGGGCACAGCACATACCAGGCAAGTTCTCTGATGACCAGGATACCTGTGGAATCTTGTAATGGCCACATTTGTGTCGTATTTGATAGTTTGTTAGAGGATTACACTAGGGATAGGTCAGAGACGAGATAGGAACTCAGTCACTAGAACAGGGATATAGGCCAATACCCAGGCACGTGAATCTATGGGATAATCTGCCTCCAGATTACAAAATTTTATAATTTGTTACAATTCAATAAGATTATAAAGCATACATTTTGACCCGTTAAATAACAGGCCAAATATGATATTTTGAAATTGTTTCATTCAACGACTAGTTGCTTGGTTTTAATGCACATATTAACCAAATTTTTATTTGCACAGATTTAATTAACACTGGAGGTAAATGATGACAGTAAAAGGACAAAACAAAGTTTGAATCACATTCTTTCGTGCCGTTCCATCCCCCTTAATCAGCTGAGTTTGACAATATTTCAATATCTGTATATAACGTACATATTTCAGCGGTAATCTTATTTCAGTGTTTTTTGCCCTGAAAACTTACTGTTAAATCATATTTATTACGCTTATTGCAATTTCTGTACAGTGCATTTTTTGGCATGTACTGTGACTGTGCCAGTTTATCATTGCACTAATCAGTTTACATCAATTTGATCGCAACAAAATAGGTATGTTCACAGTATGCTCTTTTCACTATCTTAAAACCCTTTAGCTTTTTGATATATGTTCATCAATATGCACAAATATCTTGCTAATTGTCGGGTCACAGAACAAGAACAATTATGCTGGTTTTTAAATGAATAGTTCTGTCTTTCAAGTCTTGTTCCATTTTTCGCCTTGTCTTAATCATCAAATATAATCGACAGAGATCAATTCCTTTTAATATTACCAACTAAGTTGAATCATGTAAATCTGGATTCAAACTCATTGCTGTAAGCCAAACATAAGTTAACTCATTCACCCCTGAAGACACATTTGAACTCTTCCAATTCAAACATTGGAATAGTCCATTATGAAATGTTAGGGGTGAAAGAGTTCAAACACAGCTGGAGTCAGCATCGAGCATGTTAATATAATAACTGTTTCTTGTTTAAATACCACATTTACAGAATGTGTATTTTGAGACCTTTTTTTTTTTACATCAGTAAAGTAGTAAATATATTTATCCTCAAAGAACTTAACTACTCCAGGGTCCCAGTAGGTCAATCAGAAATCCATTGTCCATATAACCAGATCTTCCAGACACATAATGCAAAGTAGACACCATTATATATAGCAATAAAATATCATCCAATAAAGCGTGATCCCCCTCTGATCCCCCTCGAGTAGGGATTTGGTGTAGGGTACGTCTGTCTAACCTATAAAACCGTATAATGGAACACCTCTATGGTACTCATAGACATGCAAACCCTGCACATCAATATAAAGCTCGCATCTGATCAAACTGAAGTTACACATCTTATCAAACTGAAGTTACACATCTTATCAAACTGAAGTTACACATCTTATCAAACTGAAGTTACACATCTTATCAAACTGAAGTTACACATCTTATCAAACTGAAGTTACACATCTTATCAAACTGAAGTTACACATCTTATCAAACTGAAGTTACACATCTTATCAAACTGGAGTTACAAATCTTATCAAACTGAAGTTACACATCTTATCAAACTGAAGTTACACATCTTATCAAACTGAAGTTACACATTTTATCAAACTAAAGTTACACATCTTATCAAACTGAAGTTACACATCTTATCAAAACACATCTTATCAAACTGAAGTTACAAATCTTATCAAACTGAAGTTACACATCTTATCAAACTGAAGTTACACATCTTATCAAACTGAAGGAACACGTCTTATCAAACTGAAGTTACACATCTTATCAAACTGAAGTTACACATCTTATCAAACTGAAGTTACACATCTTATCAAACTGAAGTTACACATCTTATCAAACTGAAGTTACACATTTTATCAAACTGAAGTTACACATCTTATCAAACTGAAGTTACACATCTTATCAAACTGAAGTTACACATCTTATCAAACTGAAGTTACAAATCTTATCAAACTGAAGTTACACATCTCAAACTGAAGTAACACATTTTATCAAACTGAAGTTACACATTTTATCAAACTGAAGTTACACATCTTATCAAACTGAAGTTACACATCTTATCAAACTGAAGGAACACGTCTTATCAAACTGAAGTTACAAATCTTATCAAACTGAAGTTACACATTTTATCAAACTGAAGTTACACATCTTATCAAACTGAAGTTACACATCTTATCAAACTGAAGTTACACATCTTATCAAACTGAAGTTACACATCTTATCAAACTGAAGTTACAAATCTTATCAAACTGAAGTTACACATCTCAAACTGAAGTAACACATTTTATCAAACTGAAGTTACACATCTTATCAAACTGAAGTTACACATCTTATCAAACTGAAGTTACACATCTTATCAAACTGAAGTTACACATCTTATCAAACTGAAGTTACGGGATATTAGGATTTGATAATAGTCTTTACTCATTCATCCCTGAAGACACAATTGAACTCTGTCAAATCAAAGGTTGGACAACTTTATTATGAAATTCATGGGTGAATGGGTTAAATTAAAGAGTCAAGCAAAAAATTTTTACCAACAATTTCTTATAAAATCTACTGAGAATTGGAGTACTGTTTGATTTCATCAATATAGTGCAGTTTGTTATCTTCAATATCAATCCAATAATCAGTTACCCTGTCAACCAATACATGTACACTACGCATATTAAACTTACCAAGTGAAGATCTTATATTTCAATTTTAATACAAATTTTAAAGTGAAGATCTGATTTTTATTGTAATTTTAATCCAAATTTTTATATGTATAATGATATTACCTGGTTACTCTGGCTATTGGTTCTGATGTGACAAAATATATCATGAAAAACATATTTCATACATATGAAGTTTATATCAAAATTGAAAATAAAACTGTCAACTTTTAACAATGTAATGTCAATTAGGAAATTGAGAACCCTTGCTTTTAACTTGAATTAACTTGAATTATGTTCAAATGTGTGTGTTTTTTATTTATAACCATTTTTGATCTACAGTATTGAGACAAATCCTTTCATTTAGCACTACACTTAGTCAGTCTTGCAAATATAGAACAACAAAGTTCTTCATAATGGGATTACATTGTTTTCTGATTAGACAATAAAACAGTCCAACCTCATTATCTCGAAGTCAGCAAGACTGTGAAAAAGTATCAACATTTTAAGTTGAGCGAGAATGAATGTTGAGTATTGAATGGGGGACCGACAAATTACTTCAAATTAAAACATGGTCTTTAAGTGATAGGGGTTCCAGACCACTAGGTTCAACTGTATTGACAAACTACGTATCTAGATATTTAATGAGTTTTAAGTCTCTAAGTAGACTAAAATTTTGTGATAAGCTAATTCTGGATCAGATTGGAGTCTCCAGGGAGGAACATAGCGTGTGACAGTGATCAAAGACTGAAGCATTGTCTGCAGTATACAGACAAATTAGGCAAGCCTCTCTTTGATCTGGTTTCCATGGTAACTGCGGATATTGTATTCTACACAGAACTGTTTCCATGCAATTTAACAGCAGATCAGAAAGTCTGTTATGAAATACCATGGCAAGGATGTTTATATATAGGTATCAAAAGGTCAGAACAGTACAGTACTGCCTTACATACTTATAAGTCATATATACAGTACCGTGCCAAAAATATTCGGTCATGTCATATTTTTACTATATATTTCATGCATTTAGATGATCTTCAACTAATTTGTAGCATTTTGTTTTTCAGCAGATTTTTTTGAAATTGTTATTTAAGTCTTAGAGTATAAAAAGCTCTTTAACCTAGCTGATACATACTTTTCACGAGAAATTGCAGACCCATGAAAAAAATGGAGAAAGGAAGAGAGTCATGTTTTTTAAACTTATTTTCAGCAAAGCATTTTGATAAGATTCAACAATTGCATTAAAAATGCAATGCAGCCAATTTGACTGCTTGAAACTATAAAACTGCATCATCATCAACAAAACTTTATCTCAAATCCATAAAAGACGCTGAAATCCAGACCATTTTAGTTTTCACTTAAACTGCTGGCTGTGTTTAAATACTATCGATGTTATATATCACTAGCTATAGGCATTTAATTGTTTTCCCTACAACCTGGCCGATCAGTTCCCACATAATCCTAAATCTTTTAATCAACATCTCCAACAAATCCAATACATGGCTGTATTTAAGGTAACATTTAATGATTAAGGTCAGAGGAAGAAAGAAAGCAATTCATTCTTTAAAAAAAATCCCCACAAGAGGTTGAGAGATCAATTCCCATGGGTCAAAAGTCCTCAAGTCCTCAAAACTGCTCCTTAGTCAAAAATGGTGCTTGGATAGAGTTTTCACTTAATCCATCACATTTTATATAAAATCTGAGCAAAATTTAAACAATGACCGATTAGGAAGGACCCTATTAAGTTATTTAATACTAACAGTTCAGCAGAGTTGTAAATTAGACACCATGTTTGATACCAACCAATTTCACTTCATAATGTACATGACAAAATGTTAAGCATTTAAGACTAAAGAGATGTAAAATTTTGACCTTTGACCTTGACCTTTGAGTCAATGACTTTTAGGTTTGGTCAATCATTGTCACAGATATATAATTAGACATGTTGAGGGACCATTGACATCATCTCTACATATACCTGTCGATGTTTTAACCTTTGACCATTGGGTAAAGGTCACAATGACCTAATGAAATCGCTCTGCACATTGACTATGGGTGATGCAGGTATATTGCAAGTTCAATCAACATTTCTTTAACAGTTTAAATGTTATCGCCTGCACAATAATCATTGTGAAAATTTGCACTTATTTGACCTTTGACCTTGAAGTGAATGTCACAGTGACACAATTAACTCCTGTGTACTGCACATTGGCTTTAAGTGATGCATATTTCATAATACTGCAAGGGATGCTTGCAAGTTTTGTCAAGATATCTTCAATGGCTATCAGAAGTTATATGGCCCAGACAAGAAAGTATCAGAAGAACTAAAAGTAAAAGAACAAATGCCTCACAGTTAACTTGATGGCCTCCTTTATTCGAAGGGGAGACAAAAACCCAATGGCTGTTTGCTTTATTTATGATTTATGTAAAGAACTGAAATTTTAACAAAATGTAGATCTTGTAAAAGATGGATTTGTTTTTGTTATTGTTGACGGTCATGCCGAAAGAGAGTTAGAACGGATTGGAAATCAGTCAAATTTAAAACAAATCTATCCACAGAACAACCTACATCTGTGTACAGGTATTATATATCTAAAAACAAACAGCACTTCAACAGTTGATGTATCAGCAACAACCGATTTATACCTACATTATACCTGTCTGAAGGTGAGCTATAAACATGGTAGCCTTGAATGGTTTACCTGTCTCCAGGTGTGTTAAACAGGTTAACGATGAAATGTATCACAGTTTACCTGTCTGGAGACAGGCAATAAACACAACGTAAATGTATATTAACTGGTGGTGTATAACAGTAAATGTATTATGGTCTTTAATGTGCGATATTAAAACTGCGAACTTAACGACAATTACAGGTTCGCAGTAAGTGTCACTTACAGTGAAAGGTAAAGCAATAATAGAGAACAAGTAATATCAATATTTTTACATCAAAGTTCGAAATAAATGAAATTGAAATTAATCTGAGGTAGTATGGAACTGGTGTGAAATTATATAGATATAAATAACCTGGAGACTGACCGCAGTATAAAGGTGGACATTGATTTAATTCGAAGTATTTTGTCCGTTCCGACAAAGCTTTACACTAGCATTCAAAATATCATAACTCTAATACTCGGATAACTCCCAAGTTTTCCTGTCGTCCCGGTGACTTTGTGATAATGAGGTACAACTGTATGTATATAATAGATCATTATAAAAAAAAACTAATATTGACATCAATATTTGGACTTTCACTTCAATCAAACAATCGAAATGCACACCACCCACTTCCAATATATATGTTTTGTTTACAATTTGGAAGCAAAAACGAATCTCCAGACATTTACGACACCAGACAAAGATAGCTGGTATCTGTATTTATCGTGTAAGCAACAGTGGAAACAGGAACATTTATCATTATTTTGGAACTAGAATGGGGTGTCTGTATAATGTTAACATATACCCATACAGACAGACTAAACACAGGTACACATATACATACAACTCTACAGACATCGGCATTTATTGCACTTTCATCAAAAATACCATTTATTGGCAAATAACCGCCTCCAAATTAAAGGTGACTCTATCTACGTGACTATTGTCAGTAAGCAAGAATTCCAAAGAAATCAAATCATCTTGTGGTTTATTTATTTTTATATACTCAAAATATAAATAATGAAGTGGTAATCCTACTTCAGTATTTTTTTTGCGCCAAAAGCATTCCGCTAATGAATGACTGTACTTATTACTTTTCTCTGTATTGCTTTCTGCAGCATGTGCAAGAGCACAATTTAAATTTTGGTCATGAGCTTAAATTTGACCAGCTAAACTAAGTACTTTAAGGTTATTCATAACTGTATTAGAATGGCCACCAGTTCTAAAGTCCAACTGTATTCCCCTACAAATCTCAACAAAGTTTGAAAGACGAATGACATCAAAGACGTCAAAATGACAAAACTATCATGAGATCAAAATGATACATGTATAACTCATTTTCTTCTTAATGAACTGAAGATTCTACCGATTGTCCCAGAAAATGCTAAATTCAGAAACAAAGTTGGATGTATTTTTGTTCCCTTATGAAACACTACCCAGTAATCAGGCAGATATGTTGATAACACAGCTATATTTCTGTATCTTATTCACCCCTGAAGACAAATTTCAACTCTTCCCATTCAAAAGTTGGAATAGTTCATTATGAAATTTTAGGTGTGAAAGGGGTAGGAAACCCCATTGATAAATTGTGTCATCATCGACAGATAAAAATGCAGTATATTTGAATACGTTACAGATGTATGATAATGTATGATATGGCTTTTTTTTGTGCAACAATTAGTTCCACATGTACGCCTATCTACAATGATCCTATAACAACCCATACAACAACGGCAGCTACATTTTCAAAACATAACACTTCTTTTTTTCAAATTTTGACATGACCGAGATTTGACATGTGATTATAAACAGAACTATTTTCAATAAAAAACAAAGATCTGGTATGTGATAATGACTGCCTGGCTCATTCAGAATGCTAAGTCTATAAACAGCCATTGTCATCAGTTTCTGAAGCAAAAAATGTGACCCATTTTTTTCCCTGACTTGTATATATTTAAACAACAATTTGTTTTCATGTTTACGGTTTCATGCACTTTAAACTTTAACCACATATGTATATCCATTGTACGATGTGATTTAATGAAGCCTGTCATCATTTCTAATAAGCACCCGATCCCCTTCCTTCTCCCTTCCCCCATTCCTCATGCATTTCCCCCTTGATCCCCCCTCCCCTCCACACTCCTCCTCTTCGTCCAATTTCTGAACCATATCACCTAGACCTATAGACCTGCTGAAACTAGAACTTCTATCATAGGACTTCACTTTCACTGACAACTGCTAACTCATCTATCTCTGAAATGTCATAATGAACCATTCCAACCTTTGCATTGGAAGAGATCAAATGTGTCCAAGGTCAAAAATAATTGAGAGTTAATTACTTACAGGGTCACGGTAATTGAAGCGCAGGTTCTGCATTTAACAATCATAACTTTCAACTTATTGACCTATAAAATTTCGAAATGATCTATTCCAACCTTGTAATTGGAATAGTTCAAATATGTGTTCAGGGGTAAATATACATAAATAAGTAAATCTCCAATATGTAGTGTACTGATTGACCCCACAACCTTGAATTGACACTATCTCTATCAGTAAAATTAGCCCTAACATACACAAATATACAAATCATTCACAATTGTAAATGACAAAAATATAATAGCAGCCTTTGTTCTGTCAGGTAATATATGGGGAGCAAGTATAAGCAAGTTGATAAATTTGACCTTGAGAAAGCAGGACAAATCTAGCACTAAAACATACTATAGGAATACAGGTACTATATCCCTGTTGATGTATGGCCTGGCCTGGCTATCTGTTACTATATCTGTTATCAGGTCAATAAATCACTGTGATGACCTGATGATTTACCCCATACACAGATAACTATAAGTGAACTCTCTAATCCTACCAGCAATGTACTTCAACAAGAGGTGTAAGTTATATCAGCCCAAAATCTTACAGATAGCATCCGTCCAACTGTAAAAGGATTTGGCATTTGGAGTGTCTTACAAAATGTATTAAGATGTATAAAAATTGTGAAAAGTTATCATTAATGCTAGTTGACAAATGGAGCGTTGCGTATAATAACAATTCAGGTTTTAAAGATTACATATGGAATGCATGAGGACATATTAACACTAGCCGAACTTATGATAAAACCACTTACAGTAAAACCCCACTTACTTGAACCCGGTTTTGAATACCTGCACTCATATGTTAAAAAGTTCCTTTGGTCCCGTCCGAGTCCCAACATATTCAACAGACCTTGGGTTACTTGAATACCATGTCTTCCTAAAACTGTTGATCAGGTCCCAACTAGTTCGAGTAAGTGGGGTTTTACTGTATTTCAGTTTGGTTAAGGTCGTTATAAAGAATGTCAAGGTCATTGATTGAAATACCTGAATTGAATGTCGTAGTTAAGTAACAAGGTCACTGGTTTGAACTCTTACATCTATATGGTTATAGAATCAAAGTACTTGATTTCAATATCTATTATCAAAGGTTATAAAGTGTCAAGGTCACTGATTAATGTCAATGTCATACATTTGAGTACCTATACAGTCTATGGTTTAACACATTGGGGTTTAAAATAAACAAGGTTTTACAAATTATCGCACCATTCTATCCATTAATTAGCAGAAGCTGTGTGTACATCCCTTCACTTGACCTACATCTAAATGACCTTTCACCTCTGACCCCTGTAGATATAAATGAGTACCTACCTCGTGTTGGTTGAACTGTTCCTTGACCTTGCCGACGTCCGTTGCGATTGGTTCCTGTTTCTCCATGGTTTCCTCGGCCTCGAGGAGCCAGGTTAAGACATTTTCCATGTCATCCTGGTAGGACATAAGATCCACAGATGTTGCTGCCGAACTCATGGTGCTGTGATGACTGGACGAACTACTCAGGGACATAGCCGTCTGCAACAACAACGAAATACATCTGTCCGGTCATCTTTGTCACAGGTTTTTAGTTACACACACATCATATCTTACATTGACACCGAAAAATGTTGAGAGAAAAAAACAGAAATGTTTGGCAAATATTTTCTACACGTTTACATTCAAAGAATGTGGCACTTGATCAATGGTAGAAAAGGAAACTGCTTTGTGAGAGGCATGGGGGATGATGTGTTGTATTTCTCAAGTCAATTAGCTTGGCAATATGCTCTAGGCCTTAAATCCCAGTGTCCCCTGCCAACTCCCTCGTTGGACAGGTCTATCAGTGAAAACACACAAACACAAGGTTATGTAATAATCCGCAACAGACGAAAAAAAGAAAACAGCTGTATTTCCGAGGATGCTCCAGTAGCGTAAACACTAAGATCAAAAGAATTCTGCACCAATTCCTTTGCTCGACTCCTAAGCTTTTACTCGGAAGTAGATTAAGAACACCAATGATCAGGATTTGTATCCCCAGGTAGATATCTCGTTAACACCAGATTACACCTGTAAGACACAGGTAAATACTGGTGTAATACATTTCCATCCAAATCAATGCACCTTTTCTGCGCGCAACAAACAACAAATGATCAATGACTTATACACCCTCTGTGGAGAAATATCGGTGAGTAGATGGTATAAATCCAAAGTTGTATATAAACACACAACACTTATACACACACAGGTTAAATCAGGAATTCCAGTCGGGCTTTTCACAACCTAGTGAAAATACATGTAAAATTGCAGGTAATCGTGATAGAATGTATACATATAAACACACCATGTATACTAGAGATTCCTCTGATATATCAATGGGCCTCGCTGCACCTCAAACTATAAACACTGGAGCACAGGCTATAGTACTAGTGTCAGTGGGGGAGAGATACCGGGAGATGCCCCTAGGATTACAGAGAGATGTTACAAATTTATAGCCAATAGCTCCCTGGGGGACAGATTAACTGGCCTGCCCCTAAATACAGGTACTATATGACCTATCCTTAATCAGGTCCAAGAAAATGCACAAATTTCAAATAAACCACAAAGCCACAGAACGGTGTGCCTATGATATTTGCCCCTTGTATGTTAGGGTCAAGCACTTTATACAGTTACTGAGGTAAGTGAGAATTTCACCAAATTATCACAGTATTATTCCTGCCATTCCTGAGACCTCCTCTCAAGTTTATCCTTCTGGAACTGATACATAACTACACACTGGGATAACATCAAATCTTAATCTGAAGCTTATTTATCACAATTAGCTCACTTCCGCAGGCTCTTTACCTCAGCCACCTCTTCCTGTGAACTTTTGTTCTTAAATTACTTCCATATATATAAATACCATCGCAGAGAGAAAAGTTTCCCTGTCAAAAGTTGAATGTCCTGTCCCATAATATCTGTATGTAAACAGAAGAAGCATGTGCAAACAGCAATTTGTATGTTGCTACATGTGTAGTAGGTAATAGCTGTAAGGCTAGCCAATCACAAGGCAGAGCTGGTCAGGCCCATTACAGCTGTACCTTCAGCCTCACATTGGAGAATTATCACACCACATCAACACCACACAGCCAGCTGGACATCAAACCTGAGGCCTATCTGGGCCAGCACAGGGTCTGGCCTGGTCAGGGCACAACACAAGGTCTGCTGGCCTGGTACTATATCTATAGTCAGGTCACATAGTACTCAGGCAGGATCACTATTCCATTGAAGTATTATAAAGTTCCCAGGATACCTAACTGTATTGTCCACAGATGGGTCACATAAATTATATAGTCTTCAGAATACCCAGGATCACTAGTTCAGAATACCCAGGATCACTAGTCCAGAATACCCAGGATCACTAGTCCGGAATACCCAGGATCACTAGTGCAGAATACCCAGGATCACTAGTCCGGAATACCCAGGATCACTAGTCCGGAATACCCAGGATCACTAGTCCAGAATACCCAGGATCACTAGTCCAGAATACCCAGGATCACTAGTTCAGAATACCCAGGATCACAAGTTTAGAATACCCAGGATCACTAGTTCAGAATACCCAGGATCACAAGTTCAGAATACCCAGGATCACTAGTTCAGAATACCCAGGATCACTAGTTCAGAATACCCAGGATCACTAGTTCAGAATACCCAGGACCACTAGTCCAGAATATCCAGGATCACTAGTTCAGAATATCCAGGATCATTAGTTCAGAATACCAAGGACCACTAGTCCAGAATATCCAGGACCACTAGTCCAGAATATCCAGGATCACTAGTTTAGAATACCAAGGACCACTAGTCCAGAATACCCAGGGTCACTAGTCCAGAATATCCTGGATCACTAGTCCAGAATACCCGGGATCACTAGTTCAGAATACCCAGGATCACTAGTCCAGAATACCCAGGATCACTAGGTCCATAATACCCGGGATCACTAGTCCAGAATACCAAGGATCACTAGTCCAGAATACCCGGGATCACTAGTCCAGAATACCCAGGACCACTAGTCCAGAATACCCAGGACCACTAGTCCAGAATAGCCGGGATCACTAGTCCAGAATACCAAGGATCACTAGTCCAGAATACCCGGGATCACTAGTCCAGAATACCCAGGACCACTAGTCCAGAATACCCAGGACCACTAGTCCAGCATACCTAGGATCACTTTTCCACAGAAGTATTGTATATGCCAGGGTCCCTGGCTGTAAGTCCACAGATGGGACACAGTCTTCAGTAAGTACTATGAATACCTAGCATTAGTAAGTTTACATTTGTATCACATATATAGTACCCATAAGGATCATAGTCAGTCTCCATCGCTCAGCCACTACTGTACTGGTTATACCACAAAGTATCCTAGAGTCCAACAGAGAAATGGTCCTGACATAGACTAGTTAACACTACAATGACAGCCAGAATGTGTACGATTTATACCCAATCTGGAGTAAAAATACGCTCTAAATACCTACCATGTGTCACTGACAGTTTACACAAATCAGTCGGAATTTCATCAGCTACGTACTACCAGAGACTAGTACTACCAGAGACATAAGGAGTTACACCTCCAAGGGTTCCACCAACAGTCTACCTACTAACCCATGTGGGGTTTCAAACAATCTAAGGGTCCCAGGAATCTATGGGTGATCTCAAGATCAGAGGAAAACTTTCAACAGAGCATTTAAAACGGGTGACAACAACACAGGACGGCAAGACAAATGTGTTATAACTGATAACATACATACCCGGTGTGAGGCATGACTGGTGACACAATCTGTGTGGAGCCGAGAAAGTATTATACAACACGACCTAACAGACACAAGCTACGCCAATAATACAACGACTCCCCGATACTCCGACTCTCTGATTCTGGAGTAGAGTATCAGACAGCACCACACGTCAAAACTGACCCGTCCTCCTACAGCACTATACAGTTCACCAGTGACAGGCCGTTGATTCCTCAATGAACGTGACATACCCTGATAAGCTTATAGTCTTTTAACGGGTATTACCCGCAAGGCCGGGTACATGTTTGTTATTTATACCAGCCCTGTGTGTATAAGCACCGGGTGTTTAGATATGCAGATTAGCGTAGAAGTCACACACACACACAAAATCAAAAGGGGTGGGTGGAGAGCGGTGTGTACAATGTTACACTGATTTCCTATACAATATTCTCATTATCTCCCCGCTCATATTGACAAGGGATCCATGTAAAGTGCCAAAACTGTTTGATAAGAACAGTATGATACTGTCTATAGTATTGGGTACCAGATAACCTCTTAAGGTCAACATTTTTCTGAAGATTCCTGCTTTTTAAACTTGTTTTATATACGTTTTAAATAACTAAAGCATGCAAGTCTTTGACAAAAAACAAAATGATTACAAGTCCAGTTTAACAAAACAAGATGTCTCTTCAAGCAGAATGTGCTCACTTTTCTGCTGTATACATGCAGGCATTGAAGTATCATTGTGTTATTCATATCATGAAAATTATTGGTACAGGCCATTTAGGGGACAGCATATTTTGTTAGTTATTGGTACGGGCCATTTAGGGGACAGCATATTTTGTTAGTTATTGGTACGGGCCATTTAGGGGACAGCATATTTTGTTAGTTATTGGTACGGGCCATTTAGGGGACAGCATATTTTGTTAGTTATTGGTACGGGTCATTTAGGGGACAGCATATTTTGTTAACTTCCCAGTAGCATTGCAGAAAAGATCACATATAATGACAGACATCTGTCATGCATAAAATGCACCTCGTCTAATTGACCTTGAAAGAAGATCAATGTAATGTATTTGAATAAATTTGATAACTTTTCATTCCAGAAGGGCTTTGTATTTGATATCAGGACACTAATTTGGCCTCAAGATTTTTCAGAAGAATTAGTTTGAATGGTTTGACCCATATCTTCCTTCACCCTGAAAATGGGTCAATGTCAATTATCCAAAAGAAATTGATAAAATATCATCTCCAAAAATAACTGGCAAAACATCCCAACCTGAAGACTTATTCATAAATATTACATTATCTCTTTAACAATAATGATGAAATAAGTTTTGACAGCTTATACTAATCACTTGTTGGCCCGAATGTTAGCATATGAGGTGGCTTATTGTGGGAGGAAACCGGAGTACCTGGAGAAAACCCATCCAGTCAGGCAGGTGACCCCATACCTTTTTATGACCGATCAGGGAATCAAACCCCAATCACCTTGGTGAAAAGAAAGTGTGCTATCCACTACATCACCCGACCATTCCTATTGATTAGAAGTTGTTTGAGGAGTCCAGTGCTGAAATTATTAGCTCATTACCCTCAATCAGTGTTAATATCTCAATGTACTTTTCTTCCAGCTGTGGACAACACCAGCAGTTGCCTGCTGTATATACCTGTAGCCAATGTACTCTTACGGAAATAATGACAAATGATTCTGACAAAGAAAAGACACTTCAACTCAAATGATGTAAAAACAACACCACTTCAACACAGAACACTCTTAATTAACCAGCGCTTATTGCAGTTGTGATTATCCAACCGAATTTCTAAAAGGGCCTTAATCACCGTCAAGCCTAGGAATGTTCCGTATCGCTCTAATCGGAGGTCCATGGTGGATTTTTTGAGACAATAGGAATCTCGTCAGCCTCTACATACATAGGAATCCTGATAATCTGTCTGTACACACACTTGTGGTGTCTTCCTCAGAAACACTACATTCAAATACATGTAACAGACAATGTTAAACTCATCAGGTATATTACGGTAAATATCAACAACCTCCGAGGTTTTGATATCCGTAATGAAGTTCTTAACTAAAATTGTGATTGATGGCTTCTAAAGACTTCATCTATTACATAAAAAAAATATATCTCTTGTGACTTCTCGTGAATCTGAATTAATTTTATTAGTTTTACAAAAATGAAAATTAATTCAAGAACCTGCAATTTTTTATATTATTTTTTAAACAAAGACATTTATATATTTCAAACAATTAAAGACATTAAATTTGCTAATCTTCCTTCAAACATTTATCAAGGTTGAAATTTATGTTGTGGAAGAAATAAACATGAAGATCAAACAAAATTTGATGGCATTAACAGTATCCTAATGTCAACTAAATCATATATGAATTGCTGCTGTCTATCAAAATTACAGGACATTTTCTCCAAGTCGATCTAGGCAGTCAGAGTACTTCAATAGCATTCTGTTAATTCGTTTGTTTTTTCTTGTTTCTCTCAGATTTTTGTCTGTTTATTCCATCTAAATTGTTTCTTCTGCAACTGTAATCAGATTCAACTAATGCCAAGGGTTTTGGGTTTGCCTAACTGCCACAGTAAAATCTCTGTGGTGATTAAGTTACCAAGTTTATAAGTATGTATTCCACGTAACCAACGGTTTTTATTTTCATTAGGTGAAAAAAAGACCATTGTTAAAAACAATACTAGAATTACTGTGGTTTTCTTTTTCGGCAGATTCAAAACACTGCTTGCAGATTTTTTTGTCTGGATCAAGACCAGCAGATGATCATGATGAAAGGACATTTAATACTTAGACTAAAATGGCAAACACATTATTTTCAAAAACATTCTTGGATAAAGTTAAGATATCACTTTTCACTAATTCATTTCAATATCAGCTATGACAGGTCACATGACCCCAATGCCAGCGGAGTCATCTTCAAAGGGTATTCCAATATCTATAGGATATAATGCACATGACCTCTGGGCCAAAGGTCATCATCAATGGATATGCTATAAGGGTCAAAGTTTCTAAGAA
Organism: Mimachlamys varia; assembly: GCA_947623455.1. Taxonomy (NCBI): domain Eukaryota; kingdom Metazoa; phylum Mollusca; class Bivalvia; order Pectinida; family Pectinidae; genus Mimachlamys; species Mimachlamys varia. The sequence continues at coordinate 13,952,725 of OX392531.1, read as the reverse complement.
GCTTACTTCCAGTTTCTGCACCTGAATGCTAATCCAGGTACCTTTCAAGGCAGAAATCTTGTTAATGCTTGCCACACCTGTCTTTGTCAAGTAATTCTAGCAGATAGGGATATTAAAAAATCCGCCCCCTGTGTGTGTTTGATGTGCAGATTTGCATAACTCCGGATGTTTATCCGTCACTTGATACTTGTGACCTTGACATTGGTTGTAGGGCTATACAGTTGTGACAACATAACAGATACTTGTGCCACGTATCCATGCAACCATGACATGTTATTCCAATGGAAAAGTGCACCGTGTTGTACACAAGAGGCCTAAAAGGTCTGTATCACACTTACCTTGATATCAAAGAAATCCTTGGAATGCATTTCTCCATACTGGACATGGCATCCAGAAAATAAGCTTGCTTCTTTATCTAGCATTTTATTGTAAAATTTGAAGGACTAAGGATGCTTAAAAGTAAATTGATATGATGGTTATGGAGTGGGGATATCATCATTAATTTCCATGGCATAACTATAGGACTAAGTTCAATTGCCTCCAGGTATAACTATAGGAATAAGTCCCCTAGGTGGGACCAGACCCCGGGGCTTATTCCAGTAGCTTGATCATGTTTATTTCTTCATACCCAGCAAGAAACTTTTGCCAAGAGCATTAGTCCATTACAGATTAGGGACACCTTTCTATACAGAACATGTGTTCTTTTCTTCTTCAAAAAAAAATCAGGGAGCCATATTAGCACCAGTAAGTGTATAGGTTATATACATACATGCATCCCTTTTACAAAACTGAGTCCAAGCTATTTTTGACAGAACCATTCAGTTTTTTATCTGCTGGTGTAATTCCTGAAAAGCATTTAAATGTAATGTTCTATATACTTTTAACTACCGCTCACACACAATGCCATCATGTCTGGGAGACAGACTCAGGCGATCCAATTACATTTGTTGTAATCAGATTTCTAATCACATAAAACTGTAATGATTGTTAATTTGATGTAAATTTCATTTCATCCTCGATACACATTATCTGCAGCCCAATGCTTTATTCAATACTGTGAAATAACGTATTTTTGTGAGTGGTAATTTATATCATTGAAGCTATATGATGATCAAATTATGTTTGATTTTCCATGAAATACACTAAACCATCTGGATAGTTCTTAGAGTATTTGCGCATATATGCACTCTTATATGTCTCTGCTCTGATTGACCAATCAAGGTTGTGTTTATGGAATTTAAACACTTGACACTTACATGTCTCTGCTCTGATTGACCAATCAAGGTTGTGTTTATGGAAGTTAAACACTTGGCATATCACTCATAACTCATTCACCCCTAAAGACACATTCAAACTCTTCCATTTTAAAGGTTGGAATAGTTCAGTATATCGTTTATTTTGGTTTATTTTTGTTTTAAGTCGTATTAACAGCCAGAGTCATTTAAGGACAAGCCAGGTTTTTGGGGTGGAGAAAAGCCGTAGGACAACTGATAGCTAACTGCCTCAAGTGAAATTGCAACTCAGAGATGGAGGGATAGTGGCAGAATGTTGGTACACCTTAATCACATGGCCACCGCGGCACAGAGGTGGAGGGATAGTGGCAGAATGTCGGTACACCTTAATCACATGGCCACCGCGGCACAGAGATGGAGGGATAGTGGCAGAATGTCGGTACACCTTAATCACATGGCCACCACGGCACAGAGATGGAGGGTTAGTGGCAGAATGTCGGTACACCTTAATCACATGGCCACCGCGGCACAGAGATGGAGGGATAGTGGCAGAATGTCGGTACACCTTAATCACATGGCCACCGCGGCACAGAGATGGAGGGATAGTGGCAGATTGTCGGTACACCTTAATCACATGGCCACCGCGGCACAGAGATGGAGGGATAGTGGCAGAATGTCGGTACACCTTAACCTATCTGCCACAGCAGCCCTAGAGCATTACATCGTTTCAGGGGTGAATGAGTCGAGGACTATGCAGACGTGATCTACCGGAATACCCACCTCAGACTTTGTTATTTTCTCAGTGAAGGTGAACGTGTCGGCGGAGTTGGCGGAGTGGGTGGAGTTAGCGGTTGACGGTGTGACAGGGACCTCGTCCGTGGGGGTGATGTTGGTATGGGGCAGGACTTGGAAGAAACACATCAGATACATCATAACTGACTTTTTGTCGGGGTTTTCCACGTCCACATCTAAAACAGGAAACATCAACAAGTGATCAACCTCGAGAGCTTCGCAGGAGGAAGATTTTTTAAAACTTTGGTGACACATTGTGTATATGGTATAATTTACCAAAGACAGACACAATGTTCTATTTCTTCAGTTTGATGTGGAGATAACTTTAAGTTTCATCTTCAAGAATTCAGTAGAAAGATACGTGAGAGAAAGATCTGAGAGGAGAACAAGTACATGAGTTCTCTTTCACTTTAGCAGCCATGTTTATTGTCTTCAATTAACTCGCAATTCCTTCCTGGCAAATCTAGTCTACCTATGAGCTAGCTGTATAAATGATCTCAGCATTTATTAATTGTATTGTAAATGCTTCTCAAAATAAGAATTAAAAAATTTCGAGCAGAAAGTAGTGAATATTTTCCAAATCAGTTGTGGTGACATACCCTCTGGATCGAGCAGACGGTCGATGCCTAGTGTGTCGTGTGCAATGCTGAAAGCATGTTCTAGATTTTTCTCGTTGCTGTTGGTTAGAAGGTCATTGTACTCGAACAACTCTGGTCTGAAGGAAAAAAAAGACCGGAGATGAAGACACTTTTAAAACTAAATTCAGTTTAGCAAATACATATAAAGCACATTTCAAGTATGGATTATCAAAATTAATTTTCTAATCAAAGTTTTCAAATTTCCTTAGATTTTTGATAATCTAAAGATTACATATAAATAAGAAGTAACCTACTTACAAAAGAAAAGAACATTCTATGAGGGGTCAAGGTCATTGGCTACCATGGAAGCATTCAGTAACCATGGTTACCTACCTGAAGTGATGGAGGAGAGCATTAAACGCCAGTCCAGACCTCCAGCTTGTTGTGAAGTTCTTGATCTCGACATTTTTGTACCTTTCAATAAAATACAGAGAAATGTCAATGTGAAGTCTGAATCCTGTTAGAACAGTGCAAGCCATTGTGTATCAATTGACTAATTAACCTTTTCACCCCTGAAGACACATCTGAACTTTTCCAGTGCAAAAGCTGGAATAATCCATTATGAAATTTCAGGGGTGAATGCATTAATCTGTACTCTGAAATACCAGGTTATTACCATCTACAGAGATATTAGTTCTTAGTTGTCTTTTCGAATTCAAAAATATTTTATTCCATAAATATATTGGATCCAAAAAATCATCAAAATATCTGAATGATACACTGCAGGCATTTGTTTTCAACCCCAGGCTACCCCAGGATGGTCTAGTTTGGTGTATATAGATGTACACATGTGCTACTCTTTTAAGACCATTATATCTATGTAAACCATGATATCAAAATGCAATTTATATAGGACAATTTCTAATATTGAAAATGATACTCTATACTGACAAAAGATTCACAACGAAGTATATCTTCTGCATCTCCCTGCTTCTCTCCATAACGTATTGTTGGGTTTGCAAAAAAAAAAACGGCTTGTTATATGAAATCAAAATGTTTGGTGCTGCTTTTAACATTTAAAAACACATTAAACTATAAATGATCACATAATGTGTTGATGGAAATCACACAGACAAACACGGTTTTCATGGTGACAAGCTGACAATCTCACAGCTTCAGTGTTTAACCAGATGGAGACACAGATGTTGGGGAGGTAGTGATGTCACTGTGGTCACAGCGTGCTGCCCCCATTTCCCACTTTTTGTGAGGCAGACTGAAACGCTGATGTGTAATGTGTCGAGTTAGACCCAAACATGTGATGCACACAAACCGTTTGATGGCCATTAGTCATGTGTAACATCTCGATGTTATTGACTCCTGGTGGAGGTTTATGGAACTAGAATATATATTAAGGTGTGAATATGGGTCTGTAGGTCAACCTGGGGTTTTCTTTACACGATAGGCAACAAGAGTCCCAGAGGGCCTGTTTTGCTCAATTGGATACAGTTGTATCGAAATACGTATACTCCAATAAAGTTTAAAAGGTCTTGTGCAATAAAATCCAATTCAACGGTTTTGTTCAATAAACTTGAATGAAGTTCCAGAAGTTTTGTTCAATATCCTTGAATGAAGTGACAAAGGTTGTGTTCAATATCCTCAAATGAATTCCCAAAGGTTGTGTTCAATATCCTCCAATGAAGTTCCAGATGTTGTGTTCAATATCCTCCAATGAATTTCCAAAGGTTGTGTTCAATATATTCAAATGAATTTGCAAAGGTTGTGTTCAATATCCTCCAATGAATTTCCAAAGGTTGTGTTCAATATACTCCAATGAATTTCCAAAGGTTGTGTTCAACATATTCAAATGAATTTGCAAAGGTTGTGTTCAATATTCTCCAATGCATTTCCAAAGGTTGTATTCAATATACTCTATGAAGTTCAAGATGTTGTGTTCAATATCCTCCAATGAATTTCCAAATGTTGTGTTAAATATCCTCCAATGAATTTCCAAAGGTTGTATTCAATATACTCCAATCAATGAAGTTCAATAAGTTTGGGTCTATGCCTACTTACCCTAGTGTGGACTGCCTACACCAAGCAAGTAGAGTCCTCTCTAGGTTGGTCTGTTTTAGGTCGTCCATCAGGTCCTTCATCACATCCTTCACCTACAGACATAAAACAGATCATCACATACAATGGTCGTAAAGACTGTTTATGATAGGTAAGTCTTTTTCTGTAACATATAATCTTTAAGTCTTACTTCATACAAGTTTATGGCAAAAGAATTTATATTGAAAGTCAAAGAACATTTTTATTTGGTCAGTCAATTCTGTGTGTGATTATGGTCAAATGTAAATTTGTTTGTGTATGGTCTGCATTTTGACCTGAGGGTCATTTTAAATGTCTCCAGATGTGTTTGTGGTTGATCTTAATTTTTATTTTTGTGTCATTAGGGTTAAATAATATGTTGCTTTTGATTCACCTTTAAATTGACTTCCTGCCTTCACCGTGAACAACGCCTCACCCCCTTCTACAGTGGTATTGATGTTATATAAGCACCCCTACTTATCATGACACAACTAAATTATTATATTTCATGGTACGGTAAACCGCACTGTGTGCCTGTTTACAAGGAAAATCCCACAAATATTGGTATTTTGTGAACAAATTTTCCGAAATTGATAACAATACGTAATAGGTTCCAGGAATCGAACCCCGGCCACCTTGTTGAAAGGCAAGTGCGCTATCCACTGCACCACCTAAATGCAACCACTCACAGGTTTTACCTGATGTCTCCTAGAGGTCATGTGACTTATAATTACCTGTTGTCTCCCGGAGGTCATGTGACCTACCTGTTGCCTCCCAGAGGTCACATGACTTACCTGTTGTCTCCCAGAGGTTACATGACTTACCTGTTGTCTCCTGGAGGTCATGTGACTTACCTGCCAGTGTAGGATGATGCTCCAGACGAGGCCGAGGGTCAGTTTGGGGTTACCGTCCACTATGTCGTTGCTGCTGATGTTCACCAACTTGATCTGAAACACCACCAATTGAAGTCCGTTATGACTGTAAAATTTTGGTATATACTTTCTATCTTAAACAATAAATGCTACCATTTCTGGAATTGCCAACTAAATCAGATTTTCATTTTCAACATTTTAGTGATTTTCCTAGGACAACACAGGAATTCAGTGTGGTTTTTCCTTTTCTACTTAACAACATTCACCCCTGAAATTTCATAAATAATGAACTATTTTAGTTTTTGAATTGGAAGAGTTAAAATGTGTCTCTAGGAGCGAATGATTAAAAAAAAAATACAGAACATGTGTTTATCACAAATAAAAAATATAATAATTTTCTTAAAGTCTCATTTTCTTCAAAACGCCAGCTACACCATGGCAGTATATGACTCTGATACATATACATGCCAAAAATAACAATAACGGAAATTAACCTTTTCTGAGAAAAAACAGAATAAATAAATACAATGTTGATCAACGGTGAGACAGAAATAGTTCCTTCCCTACCTCCGTTTCTACATATACAGGACTGCTGACTATAAACTGCAGGGTACAAGGTCAGAAGGATGGTATCATGACCCTTTACTCTACTAGGGACCTTTTGGCTTGTTCACTTTTAAAGTTTTTAATCATTTTTTCAACAATAAAATTTTAGAAACTCTACACAAGATTCCAAAACCATACAAATGCTGATTATATTCAGGTTATTATTTAGTGTTATTAATATTATCTATATTTTTTTAAGAAAATAAGCTTAATGAATTACATTATTCCAAGCTTTATCAACCTTACTATTTCAATAAAGCATATTTTCAAAATTATCATATTAAAAAAATCTTTTTTGAAATTCACAAATACTTGTGTTTCTCTTGTTGTTTTGTTTTTTTTCAAAATGATCATCATCATTCCTAAATTTCTGCAAATTTAGTAATAACATTTTTGAAAACTGAACTGATCAAATTTCTAGAACTTTTGTTACAAGTTGACAGGGCTTTGGTAAACTCAGTCCAGATCAGTGTTTAAGGCCAATAGTTGCATTAAATCGGAGCCCCGACCCTGACATATGTAAGTGCTAATAGATCACCTACATACTTTGCTTGGACGATCAATAGGCCTACCTAAATTTGTCAATAGAGGGAGCCACGATCTGAGGATGAGCCTTGAGCTACAATCAGGAGATGAAAGTACTTAGTATCTCTGGGCATGTACATAACCAGTATTTATTTTTTTGAGTCTCATCTAACTTAGCTTAAAAGATGGTGAAGGGGTTTTGGGAACATTAATACATGTTTCATTTTTTCTTTTGCAATTTTAGTTGGAGAATTCACCCAAGGTTGCAATTTTGTTTGGTTTATTTCAGTTTACGTCCTATTAACAGCCAGGGTCATTTAAGGACGTGCCAAGTTTGGGAGGTGGAGGAAAGTCCGAATACTCAGAGAATAACCATTGACCTACGGTCAGTACTTTGCAACTGTTCCACATGGGTTTCAAACTCGCAACTCAGAAGTGGAGGGCTAGTGGTACAATGTTGGGACACCTTAACCGTGACCCCTCCCAAGGTCACAAACAGGTCGTGAGAATCATTTTGTCTTTCTTATTTTCTGTCCAAAATGAGTACGTCAATAGAGCATGTTTTAATAAAATCTTTCAATAGCTCTGAGAGATTACTGATTTCAAAGCAGAAAGGGCTTTAAACAGATTCTCAAACAACATCCTTTATAAAAGTATTTCAGATGTAGGAAACAACAGTATAATGTATTACAACATTGGGGTCTAATCTACAACATCTAAAACCACAATTCAATGATCAGATGAACATAACAGTTTTAACAGTCAGAAATAAAATGTCTGATCTTTTCGCACTGCGTGCTTAAACACCCACCGACACTTTCCTTCTGTTTATATATTAACAGTTTCAGGGGCTTTAAAAAACACATTATCGTTGCACTAATCAAATTAGAGATCACTTTTAAGGTAGGTACACTTTGAATAATTACAATTAAAATTTGTATTGTTTATTTATGTCGCGGTTAAATTTCACACTGACTACAACATATTGTAAGGCGAAGTAAAGCAAAACACCTGTTTCTAATCAATTTTTTGAAACCTTGAATAGATGACAGGTTTTTAGTTCATTTTTCTCCCTGTAAGCTGGGTCTCCACCATCAGGAATATGAAATTTGCTTTAATCATGTCAACTAACAAAAAGTCAAATGTAACGCTGAAAACAACTTCTGTCTCTTCAAAATGTTTCCAGATCATTGACAAACAGAATCTCTTTAATAAGTCATAACAAGAGCAGGAAAATAGACTTGAGCACAAAATACCTGCTTGAGCAAGAGAACAGTTTCATGAAAAGGAGCCCCAGATTTCAATAGAGGGTGGAAGGAGATGCTAGATTGTGAGCCAATTACTTTCAATAAACCAAGGTCATACTCTTCCTAGAAACACTACAGCTGTACTAGTGGAGTTGGCCTTGGTGTTCTGGACAGACAGCAGTAGCACTGGGTATCCAACTGTAGTCTGCGGTACCTATGTTTGTGGGCCTGATTGATATATTGGGGTGGGGGTGGGGGGGGGGGTGTAAGGGAGGGGAGTTAACCCCCCTACTCGTACTGACAGAGTAAGTATCAGTACTTTACATCACTCTGTTTGGGGTGGGGGGGTATAAGGGAGGGGAGTTATCCCCCCTACTCGTACTGACAGAGTAAGTATCAGTACTTTACATCACTCTGTCTTCATTACAAACATGAAAGGTTTCAGGAGCTTGTTGGTGATTATTCAAGATTAACTATGGGTTCAAAGGTCACCACATTCCATCAGCCAATCAATGCTATTTTACAACAACATGATGCTTTGAGGTCACATCAGGACATTACTGTCTACTTGGGTCATGTGTGTATTTGTATTACTGTTTGTGTCAGACATATCTCGATTTGTTTTGGGGTTTTATGTTGTCGTCACAACAGTTAAGGTCAGATGATATCCAGTGTCCAGTTAAGATTCATCTACTCGTGGGACATTTACATTTTGTAGTGTCAACATACTGAAATGTCACACACTGGAGAAGGTATCGTGACGCCACATCCAGTCATATAAAACTTGTGTGGGTGACTATATAGGAAGACACAGCACTAAACAGAAGATTTTGAAGGCAAAAACTCTAACCCCCAAAAAGTCAATCAGAAAACCATTACAACATTCTGTTGACCTATCAACAATTGAGTAATTAGTATAAGATCAAATTAGTCCTTCAGAATAAAGCATTAGTATGCCCCCAGTCTGAGAATGCCACTATATAAGCACAGGATCAAAATGCTGCCATTTTAAGCCTGACATTTCGAAACTGTAGTAAGTGTACTCAAGTTTCAGATTTTCGTTTGAGACAAAAATCAAACTTGTGCTGATTGGGGTTCAGGTTTGGGCTTACTTAATGCCAGATCGGGGCTCCTGTATGCCAGGTTTGGGCTTACTTAATGTCAGATCGGGGCTCATGTATGCCAGTTTTGGGCTGACTTATTGTCAGATTGAGGCTCATGTATGCCAGGTTTGGTCTTACTTAATGTCAGATCGGGGCTCATGTATGCCAGGTTTGGGCTTACTTAATTCCAGATCAGGCTAATGTATGCCAGGTTTGGGCTTACTTAATGCCAGATCAGGGTTCATGTATGCCATGTTTGGGCTTACTTAATGCTAGATTGGGGCTCCTGTATGCCAGGTTGTAAACCTTTGTGTGCCTGAGTTAAAATGTTACTCTTTGATAAGAAAGTTTATTTCAAATAATGCCCCAGCCAAAACAAAGACGCAAGTGTTGCTCTTGGCTTAGTCAAACTGTCTCTTTAACAAGTCTACATGGGGAGTAACTCCATGTGCAAACACTCTGGGGGATTAAAAACATCCACCTGACCTCTGACTGAAGAGGGGGAGGGATATCTGATAACCCTAATCAGCATTCCAAGGTGGTACTAGAACTGAACCCATTACCTGAGCAACACTTGTGTGGAAAATCTGGACCGCTATAACAAACGCATAGAAGCTGTGCTCACTCTAGCCATTAGCATTTTTGAAATTAACGAAATGAAATGCTTATTTGCTAAAAGAAAATATATGCCTTTAGCTACTTTTGCTAATGTAATTTGTGTTGAATAAACCATTTTCATACAAACTGACTCGATCCCTATAAATGTATTCATCAAATTCAATGAATGGTATGTTACATACATCAGAACTTATATGAATATTAACACTTGAATTTTGACTCTAAAATGAGTAGAAGTTGCTAAAGGAAATTCTTATTTGCTAAAAGAGAAAAGTGGTCTTTAGTGACTTTTGCTAAAACATTTTTCAGACTAGAGTGAGCACAGACTGAAGAACATGCAACTCTATAATTTGGAACCCTGCTTTAATCTGACAATTGTTTCTCAGAAATAAACTTGCTTGAAGACAGTTGTTTGGAAGATAAAATTATTCTTAAAAAATATGTGTCCAGAAAAGTAAAGTTGAGTGTCCAGATTATTGAGATAAACTGCTGATAGGTTCCCATCAGGTCCAGGAATGTTGATAGATAAAATCCTGTTTTTCCCTTACCAAGCCCTGGTGGGCCGAGTGAGATTCCATTCAGTTTCCCAACTTGTACAGATTTACGGAGACATATTGTTCAACCTTACTGCAGTATTCTGTGTTTTATTCCCAATTAGTCTGTATTCATAAGATAACATGGTATCCTCAACACTTCATTGCTTAGCAACATGCATGAATTTTGACTCCAAACACCAGGAGAGCAGCCTCCATTCCTAACTACAGTGACGATTACTACAATGTACCGACAACACATGTCATCTATTCCACACATCTGCCAAAAAAAAACGTAAACAGATGGTCTGTCTGTCCTCTGCTATATATCTCCAGGTTTTATCTAACACTCGGATAAAAGTGATGAATGTCGCATCACTTAGAGAGATTGGACAGACTACAGACGTAATTAAGCGTGACAGCTAGTGTATCCTCTGTACATGTGTGTGATTGTGAAGACTTGGGATGTGTCACACCAGCCAGGGACACACAGCAAGGAGGAACACTGCTGTCTAGGGCCAATAAATGAATGGTTTGGTTTGATTTTGTTTCAAGTCCTACAATAACAGCTATGGATCATTTAAGGACATGATTTAGTTGTGGAGGGAAGCTGGAGTTCCTGGAGAAAACCCATCGACCTATAGCCAGTGCCTGGTGACTGCCCATTATGACGGCCTATAACCCACCCAGCCACCATGGATGAGTGGGGAAACGACGTGAAAAACTTGGAGGACAAAAGGGAACAACAAATCTATCAATAAATCATCTTGTTCTTGTTGTTATATTTCATCTTCATACCAAACACTTAACTCTCAATATTTATTTTCACTTTCTACTTCAATACAAAGCAACATATTATTGTCATTATTAGTGTAGCATTTTAAAGCAATTTCCTGTCTCTTTTCAAATCATTTACATGGATTCTTTGCAAAGTTTCTCAAAATAATACTCACTGAAAGTGAAAATTTGAAATAAAAATAACCAAGAGTTTGTGTTAAATAAAAGGTTGGGGTTTTTTTTAAAGTGCCTTGCTAACGAAATGAAAACCGAAAACTGCACATGAAGTAGTGAAGTTCTAGAGGCTCTGTATAATTTATGTTATATAAACCCCACATACTGGTAACACTTTCAAACACCCAAACTGTTCTCAACCTGGCACTAGCCAAAGATACAAGCAAACTTAAAAGCTATCGTTTATAACTGAAGTTTGTAAGTAATTAGTTCTTTTTATAATTTCTAAGATCAGTATACAAGCTATAGACCTATGTCTACAAACGATTTTATCCCCAGACGTATGGAAGGTTTCTACATCAATGGATATCCCGTAAAAATCCGCTGGTGAGGAGAGCAGTTTGTTTTCCGTCTATAAAACAAATTTAGATTAATCCCATGGTATAGTCGATTCCCAACACTGCAGACAGGCAACCAGCTAGGAAGCAATATTTCCACATAGTTACCATAGCATAACAAATCACTCTCTACCCGATCACCTGGGGCTTGTTAAACCACAGAATTCCCAAAACACTTGGACCTGTGTTGGACTAGCCCTGACTACAGGTGCAAAAGAATTAAAATTTGGAGTTTTTGCCTTTTGTACCTCCACACTTAGAGAACGGTATTTCTGTTTTATAATGCCAATCTAATCGAAGCATCACCACCGACCAGTTTATACTGAAACGGCCACATTCCACACTAATTACGGTCGAAAACATGCATGTCCAATCAGCCTACATGTCAATCAAACAGAAATTCCTTAATCATATTTTTATTGTTTTCTTTCTCTAAGAAATGAAATAATTGAGGAATTATGTATGCATGTTTAAGGATCCATGTCCCACTCCAGACAAACACAATGATTTTCATGCCCGCAGTAGTCTCCCCTGAATTTTATGTCAGATATAACTTTTGATTGGTTTAGTTTGTTTTGCATCTTATTAAAAGGTCAAGTCATATCAGGACATGCAGGGTTTTAGTATTGGATTTAATCGAGAGTACTGGGAGAAAACAATTGTCCTGCAGCCAGTACCTGGTGACGGCCCCACTTTGGCCTTGAACTGCAAAAAAAAGAAGTTGAGGGCTAGTGGTAGCAGAATATCAGACACCTTAACCACATGGCCACCACTGCCCCTTGGTTAATGTTGAACCTTTAGGGCCAGGCTAATTCTGTTGAATTGGTACATAGAGTAATTGAGTTGGTGATGGCAACAGGCTAATGATTTGAGGTCAAGAGTTTGAATCTCAGCTGATAGTTCTTTTCTACCTTCAGGAGCTGCTGTGGATAAAATTTTTTATCATTTTGATACCATTTTCATGAAAACTCTGTTAAAAATGGTTTTTCATTTCAGCTGGTTAGAAAACCTTTTAAGAAACTTTTTTCTTCATAAAAGTTTGATCAGGTGTGATTTCTTCTTCCCCCCCCCCCCTACCCCCAAGTATTTCAGCAAGATTATGTTCCTAAAACAATTGTCTCATACAGATTTTCAGTGTTTGACAGTGGCTTGGAGATCCTTAAGTGAATTTTCTAGATTTTCTGGAAAATAGTTTTCAGGATTCCTCGAAACCAAATAACTCAAAACCAGACCCTGCTATTACAACTCTGAACGCAATCTCAGCACTCATATCAGACAAATCAATTCAAAATTACTCAGAACTGATTCAAGATGGTGTATTAATACGAGGATAAAGGGAAGATGCCTCATTTTCTTTTGATTTCGTGAAATGAAATATGTTTTACATTTAAAACAGCATGGTCACATTAATCCCAATTTTATGATAGGAAATTAATGATGCTTTACTTCTGCGAAACATTTTTTTTTTAATTCTAAAATCGGTTAAATGCATCCCAGTTTAAGCTAACGCACCTGATCATTCCCTGAACCAATTTTACTCCTGTAGACACATTTGTGAACTCTTCCAATTCCAAAGTTAGAATAGTCCATTATGAAAGATAAGGGGGTTAATGAGTTACCTTGTTTACCCCTGAATAAACATTTGAGCTCTTCCAATTCCAATGTTGGAATAGATCATTAAGAGATTCCAGGGGTGAGTGAGTAAAGGACAGTGTGCAGCGTGTTACAATGGAGGGGAGGTAACTCCATTAGACCTACTCACATTGAAGCTGTTCTCCAGTAGAGATAAGGCCTGGTTTATGTTGTTGATATGATGGACACGTAATTTTCCCTTCTCTCTTTTCTGTAGAAAAGAAAACACACAGGAATAAGGATAAGTTTAACTTTATACATATCAAACATATCGTTAAAGACTTCAGGGTATTTGTATACTTTAAAGAACTAGTAAATTGTTTCTTCAAACACCATGTAATGACAATAGAATATTTTAGGGTTTTTTTTGCTAACTTTGCTATAAAACAGAATATTTCTTCAGGTTACTAAAAACAATGTTCATCTTTCAAAGGCGATGAGGATAACCTAAAAGTTATCACATGTATATGTATTTACAGAACAACACATATCTGCGGTTCCCCTGATATTAAAAACTAAACCCTAATTGACATGGCTATACATATTGTCATTCAAATCAGGTTCCTATCATGAAGAAAACTTTTCTGCAGATTTTTATGACATCTTCAACTATGTGCTTTTTATAAACATGTTATAGTTATAGACACTAGACATATGTTGTCATTATTGAGTGATCTTTATGTACACAGATGGCCTTTATAAACAGATGATCTTTTTATAGACAGGTGATTTTTACATACAGGTGGTCTTTATAGACAGGTGGACATAATAGAAAGGTGGTCTTTATAGACAGGTAGACTTTATAGCCAGGTGGTCTTTTTAGACAGGTAGACTGTATAAACAGGTGGTCTTTTTAGACAGGTAGACTGTATAAACAGGTGGTCTTTATAGACAGGGGGACTTTTTAGATGGGTGGTCTTTATAGACAAGTAGACTTTTTAGACGGTTGGTCTTTATAGACAAGTAGACTTTTTAGACGGTTGGTCTTTATAGACAAGTAGACTTTTTAGACGGTTGGTCTTTATAGACAAGTAGACTTTTTAGACGGTTGGTCTTTATAGACAGGTAGACTTTTTAACCAGGTCATCTTTTTAGACAAGTAGACTTTTTAGACGGTTGGTCTTTATAGACAAGTAGACTTTTTAGACGGTTGGTCTTTATAGATAAGTAGACTTTTTAGACGGGTGGTCTTTATAGATAAGTAGACTTTTTAGACAGTTGGTCTTTATAGACAGGGTCTAGGAAGTCCCAGTAATTCCACTACTCACCATTTTGGTACCACTGAGGACCTCCAGCAGAGACAGGAGGTTTGTGCCATCCCTGAGGTCTGTAAACAGGTCCCCTATCACTGCTCTGTTGGCCTGGAAAAGTCAGGACAGGTTAAACTTCTAACAATTTAGTTTTCTGAGAAAATATTGAGAATACTGAATCCTGATATTGAGTCTTTTATTACAAATAAGATACCCTGAGCTGGATAAGATGATATATTCTTTTCTGAATTATATATTTTCCAGATTATAATTCTCAGTTTCAGATTTCAATTCTCAAGTGTATAATATAACTGCTAAACTTCACAGCTAAATACAATTCTATTAACACTAAAAAGAACAGACTCTACGAGACAAGATGATAAAGTTAAGTTGTGTGTCAGTACCTTGCCTAGTTGTGAGTTTATCCATTTGGTAAATGTCTTTTTCTGTACATCTTCTCGTTCATCTGCAAAATTAAATAAGAAAGATTAACAACAAGGCTAGAGTAGACCTAATATTGCGAATTTCAAAATGTTTGGATAATTTGATCCTTCGCACCTCGTCTAGAAACCTGAAAGCATGCAGGGGGTCCCAATTGAGTCAAAAAGGGTGAAGAATATATTTCTGTAAAACGAATATTTAATTTCGAACACACATAAATATACAAAAAAAAACAGAGATCAATGTTTAGACAAACAGGCTAATACCTGGCTTTAAAGATTATAAAGGAGCTACATCCAACTTCAAGTTTTACTTTTATGTCACTGTACATTAAATGATCAAACTGGGTTTCTTGTTTCTTCATCAAGGGGTCACTGAGCCTTAAATTTTGCTGTATGACATTTTAAAGGGATTACTGAAAGAAAAAGTGAGTATAATTAACCCCGGGGGAATCAAAGATGATGGACAGTCGGACAGTATGTGACACAGGATCAGCTACTTGATAGCCAAAAGATGACAAGACTTCATAAACAAATATCAATTACAATCACCAGAAAAGTTTTATCACCAACGGTGAACGACTGCACAGGTATCAACGATTTGTAAAACGGTCTCCATTACAACTATCAAACCAAGGGGAGATAACTGTCGATCAATCACAGCAAATATTACACAGAATCAGTGAGAACGAGATTTATATGTCAACACATTCCAAATTCACATGTGGTATAATCCCGCTAACCATTGATTCGTATTTGCTGAAGGATTAACTAGTGCCAAAAGATAGCCAATCGGATACTTGCTTACAAACCGGCCGTTCACTCCCTAACCCCTCTGTAAACAACATTGAGACTTTAATCATTTTAGATTGGTTCTCAACATTTTTCGAGATATTCTTGTAAGCGTGATTATATAAACCCTGTAAATTGTACGTGATATGTATGACGTTTTGGTGGCTATCAATAATATGCTACATTTGTGTGGTAGCCAGCACGTTCTGTATATAAGCCAGGGATCAGGGTCTTCTCTCTGCCTGCTGGAGTGCATTCTCATGAAAAATATAATTTGCTCATACATTACTTTCCAGCAGATTATATAAACATCTGAAGAGGACATAGACGTCATACTTAGAACAAAACTTTTGATTCCATGTTCAGAATGCCATGTTATAATTTGACAGTATGATATCCTTACTCTTGCACCCCTGAACTTTCACAATGAACTATTCCAACCCTTTGAATTGGAAGAGTTGAACTGTGGTTTCAGGGGTGGGTGAGTTAATGAAGCATCATTTCTTTTACAACAGGTAAAACACAAGTTATGAAATTTCATTAATGACTCAAAATAGCCTGGACGTGCAAAAAAAGTCCAATAGGGAGGAAAACAAAAAAAGCTCAATCATATGACAAAAGACCTTTTTTATTTTACATCCTAGGCAATTGTGTGAACTTTTCCCACACCAACTATTAAAACATCACATTGCTTGGTGATAGCATTTTACTTTACCATTAACAGCATCAACAAACCTGTTTTCATTTCCCCACAATATTGGTCAAACGTCCTTAGTAGATGAAAACTGACCACAGCTAGTGAAAGCATGATGCTAATTTTAGATGAAAGTCGTTACATAACGATTAAAGGATACAGGGACATGTCCTGTCCGCAGAGTGTTAGGTATACAGGATGATCATGCCAACCTTAATTCAAATATTGACTGAAAACGGACAAAAAATTTGACCTAGATCCTTTCTGATAAGGAAATACGGGTTATCTATACAGATTATATAGTAGAAATCTTACATGCGCCAGAGAGTTATACTTTTCCAATTTTTTTTTTAAATAGTTTTATAAAATGTTAAAATATACAAAGTTACATTTCAATTCATTAACAAACCTGTCAATTGATCCAATCCATTAAAATGGTCAAGAATTTTTAACCAAGTCCACAAAATAACAGAAGTTAGTGTTACCATGACAACTATTAAGGTCACCAGGGTAATAATCCACGAAATATTCTCTGCATCAAAATGAGGCTCCTCCATGGTGATGAATACCTGTCATCTTCACTTTATTGTCAGCAAGAACGGTCAAGCAGCCATAATTTTTATTAAATTTGTTTAATAAAAAGTTCTGAATAAAGGAATTTTGAAGGATTTTCATTGACCACTGTTAAGAAACTGACTTTCTTCAGTTGCCCTGGTCCAAATTGAAGAAATCTGCAGAATCTGGTGCCTCAAATTCTTCAGTCCATCTGTCCAGTTCCTCACAGGAATTCAACTTGCTGATATATTACAGCATCATATCAATTTTGTTTTATCAAAAGTGAAAATATTTCCAGATTGACACGACCTGCATTCACATAATTCAAACAAGTGTTGATAGTGGGTAAGATAGATAGTTGTAAGCTCCCAGCACCTACTGTTTAACCAGTGATGTATCTATAGCCGTAATGTTTGGCTCCTGTCAGTAATATACCTCACACAGGTAGATAATTAATCACCGGAACAGCTGAATTAACCTTCCTACACAGGTAAGTGTACACAATAGTTGTGTAAATAATGACTTAATTGGCATTTACGAAATTAAAGACCGATAAACAAACTATTTAGCACCATACCTTGTAGATTTTAATGTTTCTTTTCAAAAGCAGAGCACACACACCTTACTTGGTGAAATAATTTCTCGTTATTTTCATCTGTCAAAAATAATAAAAGTGCACCAACACAATTTTAAAAAACTTAAATTTTTTAAGATTTGGAACATGTAACTAATAAATATTATCATACAACACAAACATACCTTCTTAATTTAAATTTTGTACTAAACACTATTCTCCAAGCAAGCTTTTCACAAATCAAGTGCAACATTTTGTCTGAATCACATATTTCACAGCTTAGCATCTGAAAAGGGAGATAACTCCTAACAGCTTACAGATGAATCTTTTCAACATCGTCTTTGGTAATAAAAGGAAATTCAGCAACTTTTAATTTAAACTCAAGTTTAGATTCTTCCATCTGATTTTTAACAGATAATCAAGAAACAATCACTAATGTTATACAGATAAAAATGAGAAAAAAAAAAGATTTTTTTTTAGAAATTCATGAAATTTTCAAGAAATATAATTCATTTACAACTTTAATAAAACAAATAAGATACTCAATAATACAGAATTAATGGATTCCTGACCTAAATGTGACCTTTGAGATGACCCCTCATTAATGGTGCCGGAGTACATGTTGGTGTGAGAAGACCCTCAGCAGTGCTGTGTTATTTAATCAATCAGGCCATACAGATAATCTGTGATGAACTGACTGGTGAAAATCAGCCTTGATGGTATTACATCTCCCTAATTACTTAGCAGAGAGGAACACCTAGGTCAAGGAACAAATCTCACTGGGTAGACCAGCTAGATTTCCACACAGACTATATTTATACTGAGGTCAGACTCGTAATAGAGGGACAAATTCTTGTATGGACCAATCTGCCCTGTTGCGCACCAAGATGGATAAATCTGTACAGACCTGTAAACCTCCATACAGACAATTCTTCCAGAGGTCAGATTTCAGAGGGACAACTCCATCCTTATGGACCAAACAGTCTGGATGCAGCCCTACAGGGACTTATACATGTATCTGTACTAACTGTTATATTACAGATCAATCAAACCTCCATATAGATCCTTTATTGTCCTGATTCCGGGGAGCAGATCATATTTATAATTTTTATTGGAACATTTGTGATATTCTTCTCCTAGAAATACTATAATATCTGATGGTTAACACAGTAAATATATTGGTAATGAACTATCTATAAAATATACACATTATATGATATAGGTCAGGTTTTATATGATTCAGCAATTTCCTAAACTGTGAACTATACATAAGGGATTTAGCCATCCATGAAATGGTGACCGTGACAATATCATACAGGCTAACTAGGTCAGGTCAGAATGACTTTCTTCTTTATTATGTACATAATGTATATTTTCATCCTGCAGAGTTTGTGAATGGATTGCCTCTGAAAACTAGATGATATTTACCTGTAAAATTGACCCACATAAAAAACTATCAATGCATACATATATACATGTATTTAAGTAAAATGGACACATTTTTAACTAAATGATATTGATTTTCTTTCTGGGGATGGGGGAGGGGGTGGTTCGTACTGGGAGAAAGAAAACAACCGCACATTTTCTATATTACAGCATACCTTTGTTGTGTAAATATCGTGTTACAGGAGCGACTTATATGTGGGGTATGTGTAGATTTTGAGGATTATAAATTCTCAACATTTTATGTCGTCACACCTGACCTAGTTGATAACAATACAGGTAAATATATACAAAATATACAAAGGTATGGGACATTGCACAAACATGATTTTCCACCAGCTATTATGTTCCTTTTAATGGCTGTCAATATCATCCTCTACCTCCACCTCATTACATCTGTCTAGCAGACAGCACATTCTGGTAAACATCTACCCTAAATAATCAATAAAGGTCCTTATTGTAAAATGGGTATGTAAGTAAAAGAAAACAACCTGTTTACTGTTGTTGTTTATGATATTAATTCTTACAGATGTATTTCTCTTAATTCCTTAACAATGTTCCCAATGGTATGATATCCTACTAAGACTCACATGATGAAGATGACTAAAGAGTAAAACCAAATTAGAGAAACTCAACTGAACTATTTAAGATCTGTAGCTGTTAGTGTTAAGATATTCAGCAATGACTTAAGATTTGACTAATGGTAAAAATTATGTCTACCTGATATATATCACAATATTGTGAATAAGAAGCAGAATGGTGACCCGCCAATCAACCATAGTGCATGGTGACCAATTTATCAATGAACCACAGTGTTGCTATGACAATCATTTTATCAATGAACCACAGCAGTGACCAATTTATCAATGGCACACAGTGTTGAAATGACAATCATTTTATAAATGAACCACAGCAGTGACCAATTTATCAATGGCACACAGTGTTGAAATGACAATCATTTTATCGATGAACCACTGTGGTGACCAATTTATCAATGAACTAAAGGGGTGACCAATTTATCAATGAACTAAAGGGGTGACCAATTTATCAATGAACTAAAGGGGTGACCAATTTATCAATGAACTAAAGGGGTGACCAATATTTATCAATGAACTTAATTGGTGATCAATTTATCAATGAACCAATGTACATGTATGTGGTTATAAATTTAAATTATCAATGAACCAAAGTCATGACCAGTTTATCAATGAACCACAGCAGTGACCAGTTTATCAATGAACCCGCCATTGTGGTGACTACCAAATAGTAATTCCTCTATCAATGAACAAGTGGTAAGAGTTAGGCAATGAACCAAAGGTGTCTTGTTCAGAAACAAGAATCATTGAGGCCCAAAGGAACTCAAGTTATCTTACAGAAACCTTTGCTTGGACTTCAGTTCTATATTTATATAGTAACAGTGACCTTGATCTTTGACCCTTCAGCCTGAAAAGCAATCACAACCAAGGGCTTCCAGTAAGAAGGCACTGTATAAAGTTTGGGTTTGATATGTTCAAGGAAACTCAAGTTATTGCAAGGAATGCAACGAACGACAGCCAATGATGCCAACAAAAATGACCGCAAATATGTCAGCTTTTCACGCAAAACAATAAACCAAAGTCTTGACCAGTTCTACACTACTGTTGTTTGAGAGGTTCTTTCTCACTGTTCATTACACTGTAGACAATACTAGTATGGTGATGTTCTATACAATTATACTACCTCAGGTATATTGTACTGTCATATACATACAGTAATGTAACATATGCATAACCCAGGCAGCTGCAATTTTACCTGATCATTTCTTTCTTTGATATACACACTCAAAATACAGAATAAAAAAAACACACTGAAGATGACAGACTCGGCAGGAATGATAATTAGAGGCCTGATATTACAGAGATAGCATCAGCCAGGCGTGGCTGTGGAAGATACCGCATCATTTTTCTCATCGGCAGGAAAGTGTATCTCAGGTAGTGCAGACAATGAATATGGCAGGTGAAAATAAGGTGATGAAACAGTTTCTGTAGATCAGAGGATGACATATCTACTGTAGGCTGGTATAGTATTATACTACAACACTGTTGTATGCACACCAAATGAGGACGCTCACAATTATGTAGACCCCAGTTATTACTGACAACCATGTGAAAGTTGTAGATTTTATTTCTGAGGCAAAACACACAGTAATTTGCATAAATTAAACCCTTAGAAATTTCCAAAACAAAAATCAGGGCCAGTATCCATGAAATCATGATCTCAGAATCATACTGTATTAATTTCAAACCAAATGTTTCATTCCTGTCAGTTTAAATCTAAGAAAATGCACAATTCCAAATTTTTGGAAGACCATTGAATAGAAGCTTATGTGAATAAGATGTACTACTAAAGTATTTTCAGTGTTTACACTAGAGGTTCTATCTACATGTATCACAAAGTTCTGAGCCAGTCAGAAGAAAGATGGAGTTTTATGAGAAACAAACCATGATGTTTGAGCATATGAATAGTTTTAAATTGTTTAATTCTCAGTTTGATTTATCCAACAGATCCTGCTAAGCATACAATATACATTTCTTGAATCTGTGTTATCTATAACCTGTATATTCTGAATCCATGTATTGATCCTGATGCTGTTCAGTTTGGGCAGGTTTCTTGTCCATTCAAACTCTTGATTTTAAATTGTCATTAAAGCTCTTGAATGACAGTTATGTAAACTTTACCAATAAAGGAAATGGGATGGGATGGGACTACCGCAATTACGCAATTATCACAAAAGTATCATTTCTGACATGTATACAGTTCAAATTCCTTCCTTTCAATTTTCAGTAATTCAACATTGTGCTAGGTATCTGATGAAATTAAAACTCATGAATCAGAAAGGTATAGCTACATGTCATACCTGAGATTATCTAGGTCACTCCAGGTAAATATATACCTGTCAAAATTAAAACAGAAAGTGTGCCTCGAATCCTAATCTGCATATAAAGCTCATAAAACAAGTTGTGGTAAGTATACAGACTACATATTACCTGTCACTGTTGACAAATTCAGACAGGGATTTCGGTCAACTTTTCAATTATTTTTGCCCACATAAGTTTCATATTCAGCATAATGAAGTTCTCATATGAACAAAATATGAGAAATATGTAAGTGTATCCAATACAAACATTGACCTCTGACCTTAATAAAAGTACAAAAAAATACTTTGTTTTATTGTCTTCATTTGTGAAAGGAGAATTTTTGGTATAATAAAGGAATCTGCAAAGTTTTAGATATGGAGGGAAACTGGATCTCCTGAAGAAAAACTAACCAACCTATGGTCAGTGCATGGTGATTGCCACACATAAGTGTTGAACCCACGACCCAGTGGTAGAGGGCTACAGTGAGTGAAAGCAGAATGTGTGACCCAGTGGTAGAGGGCTACAGTGAGTGAAAGCAGAATGTCTGATCCAGTGGTAGAGGGCTACAGTGAGTGAAAGCAGAATGTCTGACCCAGTGGTAGAGGGCTACAGTGAGTGAAAGCAGAATGTCTGACCCAGTGGTAGAGGGCTACAGTGAGTGAAAGCAGAATGTCTGACCCAGTGGTACAGGGCTACAGTGAGTGAAAGCAGAATGTCTGACCCAGTGGTAGAGGGCTACAGTGAGTGAAAGCAGAATGTCTGACCCAGTGGTAGAGGGCTACAGTGAGTGAAAGCAGAATGTCTGACCCAGTGGTAGAGGGCTACAGTGAGTGAAAGCAGAATGTCTGACCCAGTGGTACAGGGCTACAGTGAGTGAAAGCAGAATGTCTGACCCAGTGGTACAGGGCTACAGTGAGTGAAAGCAGAATGTCTGACCCAGTGGTACAGGGCTACAGTGAGTGAAAGCAGAATGTCTGACCCAGTGGTACAGGGCTACAGTGAGTGAAAGCAGAATGTCTGACCCAGTGGTACAGGGCTACAGTGATCGAGTGAAAGCAGAATGTCTGACCCAGTGGTACAGGGCTACAGTGATCGAGTGAAAGCAGAATGTCTGACCCAGTGGTACAGGGCTACAGTGATCGAGTGAAAGCAGAATGTCTGACCCAGTGGTACAGGGCTACAGTGAGTGAAAGCAGAATGTCTGACCCAGTGGTACAGGGCTACAGTGAGTGAAAGCAGAATGTCTGACCCAGTGGTACAGGGCTACAGTGAGTGAAAGCAGAATGTCTGACCCAGTGGTACAGGGCTACAGTGAGTGAAAGCAGAATGTCTGACACGTTTTAAACATACTTGGCACTTAATTCCAATCATACAAATTTTCTACTAGGGATATCAGAGTATTACTGACTGTCTACCATCCATTTGTTACAGCCATATCTTTAGATAAAATAGTAATGAAGTGGCAATACTTTCACATCAGTATTTTTTAAAGTCGCTTTAACTTCCCATGATGCTATCATTAAAATGCAACACAGAAAAATATGTTTCTCTCGATAAGCAAATCTAGTAACAAACTGATAACCAAGTAAAGAAAAAGATACAAAGATATTTAATCATGTTCATCCTATTCCTTTCCCCTCGAGTGTGACAGTATCATATTTCAAGTACTTATGAGAGTCGGTGAGGTGTAGAATCGTCGGCATTCATGGAGACACATGACTGATCACATGACTGACAAAGGAGACAATCT
This sequence comes from Mimachlamys varia, assembly GCA_947623455.1. NCBI lineage: Eukaryota > Metazoa > Mollusca > Bivalvia > Pectinida > Pectinidae > Mimachlamys > Mimachlamys varia. Next base: position 13,929,155 of record OX392531.1, on the reverse strand, counting down.
TCTACCGATTTACGTCCATCATTAGCTATAAAGAGGCTGTAAGTACACCTGTCTACCTAGCCTATACACCTTTGTCCTCACCTGTCCTAATTGATTTCACCGCCAATCAACGTCCTGTAACTAAATGTGATAGATATCACAGTCACAGTGCCCTGGGATAGATGGCAAAATAATCCTATATCAAAATCTGTCCCTACATGCATGAACAACTTGATCTCAAACAAGAGCAATAGTCTTCAAAATCTGCTATAATTAAAAAGTAATTGCCATTCTTTTGAAATTTGCATGATACTCCAAAACACTTTTAAAAAACACACTTTATGCTCTCTCTAAGATGCATCAACAGATTGAAGAAAAAAAGCTACAATTCATCAGTCGTTTGAAATGTCAAACTTCCAATTCCAAAATTAGATGTCTCCCATATTGGCAAATATGAACAAGGTGAAAAGCTTAATGAGCATTAGTTAATCACAGGTAAATAAAGATAAAGTAACAGGTGGGCTTATTAATGAGCATTAGTTTATCACAGGGACAATAATGATAAAGTAAGAGGTGGGCTTATTAATGAACATTACCTTTTTTATCTTAGATAGTTAAAATAAGAGGTGCATGGGCTTATCAATGAGCACTGGTTTATCACAAGTATATCTGTTAAATAATACATTATAAAAACGCCTTGCTTGCCCAGACCATTACACATCAAAGAATTTAAAAGCAAATTTTACATTGTATGCTCTATGATTTAATCAATTTTAACAGGTTCTGCCTTTCATTTTGTCCTTTCATTTTTACAATATAAATCCTTGATAAATAATAAATATATGTCATCACACCTTATTTCCATTGCAATCTGCTACTCTTTATAAATAGATTTACATCTCAATGGAATTAAAATTCCAGAAACATTTGAACAAAATGGAAACAAGATTATTTTAAATGTCAAAAACGTCATGAAGAATAATCTAACAGAGATCAAAGCATTTTCATGAATGTTTTCGTACATCTATCAAAACTGCTGTGAGCGAAATTAACTTGTTAACCTCTGAAATGTTATAATGGACTTTTCCAATCTTTGGAAGAGTTCAAATGTGTCTTCAGGGGTGATTGAGTTGAATAATGAGTCTATGGTCATGCTCAGTTAGAGTTGTTTGTATTTGTCATTTTGATTCTTTTAAAAGCATGTTTTAACAATAAAAGCAGCATTTTGGAATATCAGTGTCTTGAAAATTTTCTTTTGATGTTCATTTACATTTTTTTTTGTTACAATGAAAATTGTCATTTTTGAAAAAGTAGATCAAAGACTTTCACAATGACCGTCTCCCTTATTAAATGTCCACCACAAGAAACTCCATATGTTAAGTGCATAAATTAACCAAGAAAAAATTCTTTCTTTAACTTGCGGCTTTCTCTTTTGTTAAAAATGTTATCGAATAAAAAGAAATACAACAGAACTTGCCACAAAGAGCGTTTTCTAAGCAGAAATAAGATCTCTGTGATCTCAGTAAGTAACAATGAAAACCCTTTTGCTTTTCCACAATGGAATCACTAAGCCTCCTTGTTCCACAGAAAGACAAAACTTTGTCAAGCAGAGACATCTATTATCACTTCAAATATGTTGATAAAGAAAATCAAGTGGGGATTTTCGCAGATGTATCATTTCAAAAGCAAATTAAAGACCACAGGTCTTGGTTTTGAAATCTCCAATAAGCCTTTTAAAAATCAGAAAATTATGTTGACCTTGACATTCAGCTAGTGGCCATGCACTTGCACCTAGCAAATACATAACATATTGGCTTGACCTTGACAAATATAAGAGAATTAAAGGCTTGATCTTGACAACTGTAAAATATGGCTGAACTGAACAAATATAAGAAATTTCCATATTGACTCTAAAAACTGTAAGTGAAGGTTTGACCTTGACAATGATAAGAGATTGCATGACCCTGACAACAATAAAGGAAGGTTTGACCTTGACATCTAAAGGAGGTGGATTGACCTTGACTTGACCTTGATAACTATAGGAGGTGTATTGGCCTAGACAACCGATGGGGATGTGGATTTACATAATGATCCATTCAATTAGAATCAATAATTAACAAATCACAATACATTTTAACCATCACTAACTTTAGATGGCTGCCATAAGGCAAGCTGTTCTTGCCATTTACGTTTCAATCATAAATTATAAATAATTATTTCCAGAAACAATCGCAGGAACAAGAGAACACTAACTGGAGGTTGATTAGGGGGATTCTTACTACATTAAGTACATTGTTACATATATTTACCTCATCACCGTTATATATAGATCCAGAGGCATGACAACACAACATATTGGACTAATTAATAGATTGTTACCCGCCACATGTCCCATACAATACTATCAGCGGTATATAGTTATATTGGACTGATCAGAGCCAAATATTTATATATTTATCATTGGTTATCCTATTAACATAAAATGGCACAACTTTCTTCTAGTTTTACTTTAATTGAATATCTTAGCCACAGGGAATTAAATTTTTGAAAAAAAAATTAGACAAGGAAATTAAAAAGTGTCTGAATATCTGAATAAAGATGTGTGAGATGAACATGGTTTACAGAAGGAGATCCTATTTAACTCAAAGCATCATCTAAAATACATCATTACATAAGGACAGTGAGCCTTCAAAGGAAATTATATCGGTACACACACCCTCAGACCAACAGGTGCTCCGGTTATTTCCTTCTCAATAACACCTTACCGTACATGTAGCAGTACCCCACTGATTTATTCTGCACTTTACTTATTAGAAAACAGGTGTCTTAGACTATTATTAACCTGTCACACATGATGTGTATTTAACTGACTTTTTTTATGAACTTTAAATTCATTAGTCGAACCTATCCACAGAAACTGTAAATCTATTGGTAACCCAGTAGACTCCTATTCCCAAGTCATTAGCCATTCTGTAGGACTAATTGTTGTGTGAAGTAGCTATCCGACTTGTTATGGATTATTTATTTGCCCATACATCAAGTTTAATAGAGTTAATTACCTGTGGTTTATCGATAGCTTTTTTTATTATTCTCTAGAGCATCATGCTCGAGTTCTTATTATTCTGTAGTGTATCATGTCTGGTGTTTTTATATATTTCTGGAGCCTATCATACTGAGTTTTTTTTATTATTCTGTAGCCTATCACGCATATATAGCGTATATTTGGATGGTACAAGGGGTTGACAGAAAACTGATCATTACTTGCCTGGGACAAACAATGCTGCCATAAGACTTTCAAAAGAAAAACAAATCGCAAAACATTAAATCAAATGAACCAAAAGTAAACATTGCCCTGTGACATTTAAATCTTTTTTTATTCCTATTCTTACACTAATTGTGTGCGTAACAAACGCCAATGTGCAGAATATCTCATTAACACAAATCTAAGTGACTGATGGTGGCACGAAAACCTAACGTGTTGACAGAGGACGTAATTTGCTAAAATGTGCATTATGTATGTTCAGCGAAAATGTCAGTCACAGATTCACACACGATAAATAAGTTTACCAGCCAAAAAAATCTACCCTTTTTTTAGCCTTGCGACATAAAGAAACACATGTATACTTTTTAAATTGTATACTGAATTTGGACGTGAAATTCCCAGCTCACTAGACTAGTAAATAGAGTATAATACACAGGTGAATTTTTGTAAAGGTCTGATTGCATACAATTATGAGTGGAGGATAAAGTTTCAATACACAAAATACACGATCAGTTATAACACACTAAAAGGCACTGAATGTAATACTTATTGAATTTCAATACTCGGTTAAGTTTGTGCTAGCTGTCAGAAAACATCTGCTGCACTCACACAATACAGTATAAATGCAGGTATCAGGTTTTGTAAACCAGCATGACTGCATGGAGATGATAAACCAGCTAGCTAGGGGTTGAACAGTGCAACAAGAAACTGTACCAGTTGAATTTACTTACAGCCCTGGTGCAGAATTTAATTGTGAAAATCCTGTGTTTGGTATAAGATCATGTTTTTATTTTACAGACATCTAACACCCTGAGGAGTAAATTCCAAAAACAGGACATAATTAATTCACCAAAAACTTATCATGGGAAAACCCATATGCTTTAATATTAGATGTCAAGTTGATAGAGAAAACTGCCAGAAACCTGCACACTTTATCTTTAGTTTAAACAGTTGGCTTAATTTATATGAAAGCTGAAGGATGCCCTAGACATTTGTCCCTATGCATACAAAACAAGAAGGAACTCCATAATTGTAGGTTTTTGTAGAGTAACCTCCCCTTATTTGGAAACATTACCTCCCCTTAATTCATTCACACAGGTCCATATATATCTAAACTGAACTTACCAAATCTTTGATTTGGAAAGGTTCAAATGTGACTGTAGGAGTGAATGAATTAATTTCATTTTTCAATGAACTGTAAGGTATGCTTTTTATTTCTTTTCCAAAATGATTTATTGTTAGAAAAATATTTGTATGCATCAAGTTACTGCTTAATGCAAGGTACAGGGTTCCAAAACTTTTTATAGTTTTGTAATGATTCATATTTCCCTCTGGAATCAAATTTATCAAGAAAATGATACATTGAAATTTTTCTTTTTATATTGTTATATTTGCTTTCTGTTGAATATTATTCAGGATTATTTGACAGATGAACTGACGGTAAATTATTCCATATCAAGATGACATTTAGGTTGTTTTCATAGTAACTATACAGACTTTACTCAAATATCAATCTTGAAGGCTTTTTCAAATTTCAAACTTGAAGGCTTTTTCCAATATCAATCTTGAAGGCTTTTCCAACCATATAATTTCCACAGCCAAGGCCACTTGAGCAATATCAGGACCATCAAAGGTTATTCCCTCTGACCATTGACTATTAGACCTTACCTAATCCTCCAAGTCTCCTCTCTCTTCATTCATTTCATCCAGGACTCAAAACTTCTACACTTACTAAAAACCTTTTCAAAAACGAAAAAAACTTTGAGCAAAAGATAGACCGCCAAGGTTACTATCATTGATGATATAACAGCCGGAATGTTTGAGAGCGAGAATGATTGATTCAGTCTCGTAGTGCTCAATACCATCATAAGATTTACACAGCGGGCATGTTTGGCTTGTAAATGAACGCCAATGATAGGGTACGGGGAGAAAATTAAATGATTTCATAGTGTAAACATACACCTGTCTTCTAAAGTCAGAATCAGAATTACACACCCGAGGGGTCAAAATAAATCAGACAAAAACTCAAGAATCCTAGCTTCACATAGCCAACCACGTACACTCACAAAGGTCTGAGTGGGAGATAAAGTCCTAGCTAGGATAGAGCCAATGTGAACTGCATATTAAGAACGGATAGATATAATAGTAAATGCCTTGAAATCATACTGATATCTACTTTAATTTTATTATCAGCACATAAGTAGGCACAATATTCCATTTTACACATTGCATGATTGCATTTTTACTATCCACATGCATATGTCTGTCAAAATTGAAATGAATACATGATTCTAAATACACACAAGTGAAGAATAGAGAAATTTTACCCAAATGGTTCCTATATTAACATTGGTAAAATCTGACGGTCAGCTGATGAGGGTTTTGCACCTATTTGAGAAATTCTGAGGATGGAATTTCTCAAGCTTGCACCACTTGGCACAAACGAGTATTGTCGTCCCTAGGTTCCATTTTCTATAATTTACTCAGAAACAAAACAAAAAGCAATTGCAATTTCTGTATCAGAGCATCTGAATGCCACATATATTGTTGTTCCATGGTGACATCACACACATACAATGGAGCTAGTGTATTCAGAAAGAAATTTCCTTTTAAACTTTGACAGTTCTGTTTTATATTCATGAACAAAATATTCCAATTGAATTTCCTCCAACACCTTGTTACCATGGTAACACATTAAAGGGGAAAAGCCCATTTTGTTGATTGAACACTTCACAATGTTGCCTGCTATAGCTATTAGAACATTTTGAGACAACCCCCCAAAGAAACCTTTATTCACCTTTGCCCTTAAGTAACCCTTACTTCCATAGACCCATCCTAATTACCATGACAGTAGCCATTTTATGGACTAACCAGAGAGATAGGGCCCTCACCCTATTCAACCTTGATAAGTTGACCAGTCTTTGTAATTTGAGCCACAAGGTCAAGAAGTATTGACCAGATGAACTACAGAATTTGTATGATGACCAATGCAATAAATGACAGATGACCAAAAACAGTCTGACAGGAAGTGAGGTCCAAAACAATGGCACCACATTTAATATGCATGGAGTTAAATCCCCAGCGTCCATCGAGTAATAACATGTAGCACTCCGTCCATCAACTTGGAAGTCCGGGTCCCCTCCTTACACACCCAACGGTGATGGATAGACCCCATTGGCTATAAAAGTCATCAAGACCATCTCAGGAAGCTAGTTCAGTTAATTCCATTTCAGCAAGGATAACGCTCAGTGACAGGTGACTGGACTTTATGAGTTAACGACACTAGGAGTAACACAGGGGTATAACACAGTCTTTGAGCTTATAAAGTTTATAAATATTTCCGTAGCGGCTTATGAAGTTTATAAATATTTCCGTATCAGCTTTTCAAATTTCTTGAAAAGGAAGGCATCGCTTCAAGATTTCTGTGGAGCAAAATGTTTGAAAAGAAATGCTTTACAAAAAAATTCAATCACCATATTCAGCATTGCTTATAGAACCTCGATTAAGTCAGTAATACCCTAGTTCCCCTGATTCAAGTCAAATTCTGAAATGCCAATAAACAGAATTTAAATCTAAAGGTAAATATCCGAAAATTGAAATAATTTGATCTTTGACCTGGAGTCATAAACCATGTGACCAGGATCTGGAGGAGTGAGGAGGCATATAATTAGACAACAGCCTAGCAATGACCTCTAGTTCGGGTCATCAATCAAACTGGACACCAGCGGGAGTCCATCCTGCTTCAGACACCACTATAATGTCCCAGGAATCTAATAAAAACCCACCATCACCATGACATCTTGATTTCTACTTCATATTAGATTTCAATAACACAGAAACAAATTGATTTCTTATTATTTGAACCAAAGATTTACTACTATTATGACTAGATTATATCAATTGGCAGTTCATGTGTTTAAGGTTTGTATTCGAATCCTAAAAAGATCGATCTTTGTTCTATCGGGTTTGGGGGTTCAACGCATATGTGAGGTAACTACCAGATACTGGTCATTGGTCATTGGTTTTTCTTTGGGAACTTTGGATTTCCTCCACCACTAAAACCAAAACACAAACCAACCGAACCAATTAAGCCAAACTTATTTGCCTCCTTAGCGGTGCTACCACTCTATGTACAATTTCCAGTAAAGTTTGTCAGATACAGAACTCATACTCAAACACGGATTCTGTGCTCAAACCTACTTTCTCACATCTCATTTAAAAATTTTAAACCAAAACACAGTATCTGGTTGTAAGACTCTTCAAATGTTTTCCAAATAGTTAACAAAAATATATTTTTTCCCTGATTTATAACTGAAGAGATGAATTTAGGAATGAGCGTAAAATCCATGCCTGAGCACGAGAACGGTTTGATGGCCATTGTGCCACAGTACAGAATACAGCATCAGGTCACCTATTAAGGGTGTGCTATAGAAAAATAAATAAAACAAAGAATTATTTTCAGTAGCCTAATTGCCAATTGGTGCCTGCCATCGAGATTGTTTACATCATATTTGATATGATATAATTTACCACGGAATTGTTTTAATAGGTCGAGTGTCAGATTGCCTTTGTGTGAGTGATATATAATAACTGAGAAGTATTTTTTAAACCATTACGTTTCGGCCATGGAGAGCCTGACGATAAGGAAGCTAATAGTTATAAGTGTTTCCTGCCTCTAATGGCGTAACTACATCATCCTTACTGCGGATTATTACACTGTAATTGGTCACATTATAACCTGCATTATAACTGTGCAGTGTTTAACTATATGGAGATCACTAAATCATAAACAGAACATTTGTCTATTAGGAGACTTGATAACGCGGAAAAGGCGGATAATCAGGGGAGAATGTTTATTCCAGACAATTACTTTCAATATCATTTTTCTAGTCAATTACATTCAAAAAATTATAATTTTTGGCGATATTTCTCTTACTACTCCTGTGAATTTGTGATTCCAATTTTTTTTTTCAAAAAACAAGTGTCCTGACTTTGAATGGTTCTGATATACGATATGAAAAAAAAAGTTTCGGGACCAATGTTTGAATATCTAAAGTGATATAAACATTACGCCTTTGAATTTAATCAAATCTATAAGTAAATTAAGACCAAAATGATACTTTTGAATAACATGTCAATTATCTTTTATTTCAAATATAAAATCTTCAAAATCATACAACTTGGCTTAAAAACAGATGAGCCATATTTTCGACAGCATCCGCAACAAAACAAAATGACATTTAAAACCTGATCAATTATACCAAAGTTAAGGGTGAGTCAGACCCCTCCATCATCATCACATTATTACAAAACACTTTTCGCCACATCCATGTCTGATAAATGCTCAAAATAAATCCAAGCAGTCAAGTTTTGTGAGTGAAACAAACATTCGGCAGAGGGTAATAAAGTCGTAAAATTGAAAAGTTCCTTTACAGGTCCCTTCATTTATCGCTATAAAATTCTTTATTTTGCCAAAATTTATCTTTGCAAATGATGGTAATATAACAAGGTTTGACTGTAAATTTGAGATTTATATTAAAGAGTTATCTCCCTTAATTTTCTAAACAATTGTATATCAGGGGAGGATAGTCCACTTACATCATGATAAGATTTAGCATGCATTTTGTCTACATTTCATACATTAATCAATTAATCTACTTGGTCTAATTTACTACCCTTCATAACAAGATGTTTTACAAGTTTTTAAAAAAGTTTGAAATTCTTTCTAAAAGGAGGTTTGTTTTGTAGTGATGTAATTCATTATTTTCTGCATGTGTCCTAAAATCTACAATCATTTTAAAAACTTCTGACAGCAGATTCCCTTATATTCACAAAGTGTCCATATAAGGAACATGTAATTTAACACTGTAAATTGTTTTTAGTAAAAAAGAAGTTTTATTTTTAAAATATTCACAAAATGGTGCTGTTTTAGTGCTATTTTAGCAATGTTGTAGACATTGTGTCATATTTCATCTCAAACAGTAAATCTTGCATGTAATATTTCATCGTAATGTTAATATATAACCGAGTACAGCTCAGTAAATTGTCTCATAACCTTATTAGTTTTCTGGAATAAAGTATGAAATGCAAAATATGAAACACCAAAACTTTGTTTGTTACTACATGTAGTTTCCGACGAGGTGTCGAAATTTTATTGCGTGAGGAGGAGTTATGGCAACAAGAAACCACTTCATCACCCAGCCACAGCAGCTAATGGTTATTCTAATGGCGACATATATAAACACCTCAGGAAGGGAATATAGTGTAGCACTAGCTGTAAATTATGTTTTGATAAATAATGACAAAACACAAAAACTAAACAACATTGCTTTCAAGAAACTAAACAGAATGCATTTTCGTATACACCTGTTTTGCGGTAATTAACCGAATCTAATCAAGTCATGATTTCGACATTTGTTTTCTCTCCACCAATCCTGTAAACCAACTTATTTTCGTGAGCGATTTATTTTCGTGTATTTCGTCTTTTATTTGAATTCGCTAATTTTTTTCAACTGTAGGAGTAAATGTACTGTGCACAGGATTTATGACCATATTTATTGTAAAATTAAATTGCCACGAAATAGTCATTTTATATGAAAACGCGAAATTACCTCACCACAAAAATAAGTTGATTTACAGTATGTGAGCTACTTCATGTACTAAAGGTAGGGTATCTATATGTATTGGCGTCACCGTATCGGCCATATATGGCTAAACCAGGTGGATGTAACGTGTTGACAGTCATTGTACGATCCGGACATGCTACGGTAGTTCCCAGTCACCCTGGTAACCACACAATCTGATAGCCCTGCCATATTCACAATTCTATCCCTATCCGAATCTATTCAGATGACATAACAATTAACTTCTTAAGAATAAGGTTGAATAATTCAAGTATGATTGATTTAAATGAGAAAGGTGCATGTGTCTTCAATAAAATCTCACATAACACATCTTTTTGTCTATACATAAAACATCCTCAGAAGTTTATACACCCTAGTGCTGTGTTATACATTCCTAAGGCTATCAGGTTGAACTCTTTATTTTGAACAATAGATCAACGTTTAAGCTAGAAACCAGCTTAATGATATTTAAATGGAAAATTAAAACACTGGTTTCTTGCAATAAATCTGAACTTATACAATTTACAATTTTATTTCCCTTCGTGAGGGGGCTTTCAGCCCTTAATTTTTGTAAATAATGTGTCCATCTGATTTTCTAATAGTTTACTAATTTCCACCTAGTTTGAAAATTATATTTAGACATCCAAGTCCAAGAGACCAAAATTATGAAAGATTCACTTTAAAAAATATCTTTTAAACTTTATTAACCAAAATCCCTCTACCCTATAGCTATCAACCAGTTACCAGCGCCTGATTCCCTCTTAACTCCGGATCCTCACATCTAGACCTATGGATGGTTGCTAGGGACAACAGGTTGAACGGATACCTCTGCTATTATACTGGGACCCATTTTCAATGTCACATCTCCTATTACTGCTATTGGCTCAATTAAGTATCAAATGTAAGGCTTTTGTCATTTTGATTCCTACCGCTGTTGTTCTTATAAATACCCACAGTAGAAGGAAGAATTTATAGGGTTGATCTTGATATAAACTGGAGGGGACGTGGAGAAGTCTCAACACCTCTCACAGTCGGCCATTGTTGCTTGAATACGTTTTTCAACACTCTATTAAAATTTCCGTGTCATATTTTCACGCTAAAAATGTCAACGTCCAGATAATTATTATTTTGAACCTAAATTTACAAATATGGATTATAAATCAATTTTATGGCAACTACTGGTATTTCAAACATGTCACTCGAATGCAAACATTTTATAGTGTAAAAACATACTCAGGCTAGCTTTATATGCAATTTGTTTATGTCACTACGACCTACATACGAATTTCAGGTCAACAAAGTTCTGTCCAGGTACAAATAAAAGTATGACTGTAGACCACTAGTACAGAAAGTTACGGAATATGTTTCAACAAGTTAACATCTGCAAAATTTTATCATTTACTATAAAGCTCGGGCCGACTTCCTGTTTTCTTTGGTTTCTGTGTCTGCCGATCTCTTTAAAGTCTGATGGAAAGTGTGAAAATAGATGTCCTTGAAACTTGTACAAAGATAATGCAGATTTTCGAAAGCTATAAACCAGCCAAAGTATCAACACAATGCAACTTGATCTGATCTGAACCTCACAAGGGATTCATCCATCAAATATTCAATCCTTGCAGTCTTCTGCATCTTGCATCATCTGCAGCCACAGTTGTAACTCCTCCATAATGTTACATAGGATCTGATTCCCCAGTCATACATCAAACAGGCGGATATTGATTGGTTTAGGTGTGACCTGCCAATCACTACCATGCGGAACTCTTTTGTGTTTGGAGAGGTAGATATAAGTTGGGACAACAGCTGGAGATCATTTCTCATACTTGACTTATAGTTTTAGGATAACAATAGAAGTAAAACTGATTTGATCATACCAAACATGGTGGTTTACGAATACAGTACGGACGAAAACATTCTAAAAGTCTCACAAATGGTTTCATAAAAACATTTACGAGAAGAAATGGAAAATACCATTAAAGTTATTCATTTAAGCCTTGTAGGGTTTTAAATTGAGCATTTATAAAAAGTGAATTTTCTAAACTGTGCCTTATTTCCAAAATCTGCACATTTTATCTCAAATATACCAGTGTTACTTTTTCATAGGTTTGATTATACACAGCACATTTTATTGATGGTTTTATTTCTGAGTATGCATAGGTCCAAAACTTTAAAAAAATTACCAATGTACAATCATGTACTTTTTATTCATTCACCCCTGAAATTTTATAATGGACTATTCCATCTTTGAATTGGAAGAGTTTAAATGAGTTTATAGGGGTGAATGAGTTATCTAACAGGTATACACAGTAGCTGTCAGCTCTACATATTTTCTTTACTGACAGATTCTAGTGCACACCTTATAATTCTGTAGGATAGCTGACACTGATCCAAATCATCACACAGGATTTATACCTACAGGGTAGACATAAACTTCTTAGCTTACCCCATAACAACCCCTGAAATAAAACTTGTCCCAAACCTTGATCCTGTATACCACTTCATCACAGTAACAGATACTAAAAGGTCCTTAGTGTGATGAAAGTTTGCATTTCGTCTTTATTTATACAACAATTAAGTGCAACAAATACCAATTCTTTCCTGGGACATTTATTGAAACAAATGGTTGCAAAAATATACCGGGTTATATAATATGGCAGCCATTCAATCAGATAGACTAGCTCAAGTTTCTTCCGATAATAAATCAACTTGATCTTCATCCGATACTCCTGGGTTTATACAGACCCACCTTGATAGACTGGCTGGTCTTGTTTATGCAAGATTTATTACCTAAGATATTGATGTAAAACCTTTCTTTCTTTCGGAAATTGATTTCAAGAGATGATGATCCAACTTTTCCTATAAGCCTAGTCAGTTTTCATGACATATAGTAAAAATCTTGTTATTAAATATCTTCCAAAACTATTTTATTTATGAATATATCTGAATGTTTAGATACTTTTTACAATAATTTGAAGAATGACAACACATGAAATTATTTATCTTTTTTTCCCCAAAAGGTCGTAATCTTTTTTTTAATAAACATCACTAAGCTAACAATACTTTTAATGTTAACTAACTTTTTTCTGATGCTTCATATTAATTGCAGAATACAGATTTCACTATCATTATTTACTTGATAATTTAATATCTTGATTTATTTCTGTAGAGTAATAAATCTAGAATATCAAACCTATTTTTATGTAAATCTATCTTTTTCCATTTTATTTCCACTACATTTTGTATTTTTAATGAAATAGAAGCTACACCTGTTATGTAACAAAAAGGTAAGTGTTAAAATGACAAATGTCTTGTGGCAGCCTGTGACATTCTTTTCCTTTCCTGAGTATGTGGGTCAAGTTACACTGGCCAAGGAAAATATTGTCCTTGTTAAGACCAATTTATACAGTGTCTAGTTACAAGGAAACAGACAGGTACCTCTCAATGACAACCCCAGATGGTTTTATCTCTCAAACAGAAGTAAACTGATCTTTCTTGTAAAATGAAAATTTCCAGTTCCATACAAGAGGACTGATCATGACAGGACACTCCACAACAGCAGGCAAGCTGGGGAAAACGATGAGAATTTTTGGGGGGAGGGGGTCTATTATTTGACAAAATTGGCCATTCTATTTCATATAATATTACACAATGGCTCTTATGTCATAAAAATTTTATATTATCATGATGATGTATGCAAATGCAAGCAGCTCAAATGTTTGCTTTGACCTGCATTACAAAATGCCCCCCCCAATACTATACTTCATACATATCTTTCTAACAAGGGGCTCTGTAATTTTTAAATTCAATGTATTACAATTAAAGCAATGAGTCCAAAAATATTGGTATTAAATTGATATCTAAAATACCTTACGACAATTCACCTGACGTACTGTTTGTATAATATCCAATCGTTCAATTAAGTACCTTTGTACTTTGTAAATTAAATCTGCAGGGTAATTCACTTTAATTTGTTTGTCCTTTAATTATATCTAAAATGTGGTAAACATCATATCCTCCTGTTTATTTCAAAGAAATCTCGATGAATATGCAAAAGATAGCCGCATCTCTGTGAGGTACTGATACCAAAGACGACCGGTCACCATGACATCCCATACCACAAGTAACTCCATGACATCATGACTTCTCTATGGAAGCCTAACCATTAAAACACCATTTAATCTTTCCCAACCCAAAACAAACATTTACATTAATATTGCAAATTTCCAAAAGCAGCAACCAAGTATCATCATGATATATAGCACAATATCTCAAATAACAATGTTACAATTTTCACCTCAAATATTGATACAACAGTTCCACATACTAAACATGCAACAATAGCTTCACATGTGTCATTCAAAACATAGATATGACTATTGCAAGGAATAACCACCCATCAAAACCAGTAATTAGCACCCTTCCGTCCCCTCCAGCCTTTCAATTGGTAGTGACACTGTATTGCCCTGAAATACATTTGTAGTTCTAACTTCTATTGGTACCATAACACAAACTAATCACCAATTTATCGGCCAACCGAGGAAACCGACGATATACCAAAACACCTATAATACATACAGGTGTGTTTATCTATGGTGGTAGTTTTACCTGTCTGACAATTGTTCCGAAAGTTTACTGGTATAGAAATACAAGACATCCAATTCACAAAACTCAACTCAACCGGCCAGTACGTTTTAATCTACGAGAGAAATTTACACAAGTTGAACAGCACGAGAGGGAGGGATTCCTAATGTCAATATTGCCTGTTATAAACGGAGACCACTTCATTCTCTGTTCTGTTAAAGTCTTCACAATGAGTTGGTGTCACACACGCAAAAAAAAATTGTCACAATTTAAATAGCTTTCCGTTATTGCTGACAAAAAAAGTAGCTCTGATATTGACTCACCTCGAAACCGCAAGTATTTGAGGGTTGTTGCATTCATGTGGGCCATGACTGTTGATCATTTATCCATTATACTTCCATTCAATAATCCAATTTGCATATTATAAACATTCAGATTAATCCAAGGTGCAGAAATCACAAAAGAAAATGTATATCCCGTGAAGTCAGTGACATTAAAGATGAGATTTTGACCGATTAAATGCTTTTTACAGGTAACGCACATGCACTGTGCTCACAAACTCGGCACCACCACGTGAGTACACGATCACTCTCACTATGTGACTGGCCCGCCCCAGTCCTCTCCCTCTATAAATCTGGTGGTGACAACGGCTACAGGGCTGTGACATATGAGTCGGCCTGATAGCCGGGGAATCCTCGTTATCTCTCCTCCCCCTTGTATACACCTTGCACTTTAGATACTACCTATAAACACTACACAGGTAAAAACTCCCGCGCTTACTTATACTATACAGCGGTACACCTGTATGTTTACACTTGCCAGCCAGGTATAGAATTAGCGGGAGTGTCCAGTTTCTCTCCTAGCGGGTCAGCGTGGGGGGACACACAGACATACAAACTGTCCCCTAACTCCTATCGATTAAATTTGGTGACATGTGTGCATGTGATCCTGGCTAGTAACTTACTGTCATTCTTATTATTCCTGAGTGGTGTGGTGTTAGAGGGGTCGTCTCACAAGGCGCCTTCTCATCCTTGTGTGTACAAGGTTGGTGTTATTGATTTCTATGACATATTATCCCCCATTAATGGTCAGCAGTGAATTGACAGTTAAGGCCAGTGAGTGGCCGCCCAGACTGAAAGGCAGATACACACTAACTGAACCCTATAAGTATTACACTTGGTCCAGCTCTCAATCCCTTTCAAGTTCCTCCCTCTGTAGTCTCAAATATTAACCAGTTTTGCCAAAATCGAAATAAACATGTGAAATGTGTTGTAGTACAGCTTCGATTCCACTTCCTTTCTAAACGTGACAACTTTCTAATGGTATGATCAGTTATCACTTATAATCGGTAGAGTATTCGTTAGTATGTTCAATAGAACTGTTTTAAGTTTGAAAGTTTTATATTCAAATCATCTGAAGACTCATGCAAATGGCAAACAAGTGGTCTATTTAATGTTTTTTTAAGAAACAGATTCGCTAGTTGGCCGAATACTATTTAAGTTTTGAATTCCACCAAAATTGTAAAACTCGCTTTAAAGCAACATTTGCCAACAGATTAAATTTCCTTTTTTTTTTAGTTTGAATCATTTGAAACATTATATTGATAGATGAAATGTTGAGATGAAATACTGTTTTGGGGGTGGGGGGGATATAAATCATTTTTCAACAGGAATGCAAAATGTATATATATCATATTTTGGAGGATTGAAACCGTAGAAAAAGTCCTGCTTTCATGTCGATGTCAAAGTTAATATCCTGAAATTGAACAATTTGTAAGCTGAGATTATATAAGAGATTCACAGATAAGGTAATAACCCACAATTATGTATTATAGGAAAGGTCAGAACAGGCTATATAGCCAACAGGTGTTCCGGAATTGATTGGAATTAACTGTTTAAAGTTCACTGGATGTTATGTAAATATTGGGTCTAATTGAGATTAGTAAATAGCCATTGGTCATTACTGGACAATGGTCAGACAGTGTAAGTCTAGTCTACACGGACAAAATGTAAAGAGACATTGTCAACACAGACTACTAGACCAGAAAACATAGCCATTTTCACTAACATATTTTTGTATTGTTTGGCCGAAACATTATAACTGTACGATATTTCCCCCTAACTGACTGAGACACAATTTTCCAACTTATTTAAGCTGTATATACTCAATTAAGTCAATCAAAACCTATCACATGATACATTCGAGTCCATGTGAATGTCATTTTTAGCTTCCCATACCAAAACATTCAAAGTTTCACTCAATTTATCCCTAACTTTCTTTCAGCTCAAAATCATGTCGAACAAACGGTAGAAATATAACAAAAGTTTTACTGCATGTAGATACTGCATAAAGTTTGAAATCTTAATCAAATACTGAAAACCAAAAAACTCAAAAGTTTTCTATATAATGACTATACTGAACATCAGTTCTATGAGTGAAGCTATTTACTATGATAGTGGTATACATTGTATGTACACACTGGCCTAAACGTGTCTAAATTGCTTCATTAAAACACAGCCTGGAAACTTATGAATAAAATTGTATCTAATTATATTCAATTCACATGTGTATAGTATGTAGATTTCCTACTATACAGTGCGTAGGGTTATAACTTATATTTCTAATGTCATGCACTAGCGTTCCCATATACACCTGTAGCTGTAGAACTACTTTGATCTCAACTCAATAAATTATAAAACATTTCTGAATTGATATACAGGAACACCTCACTCTTAAATTCATTATTACTTAACTTGCATACAAATATCACCTATTCTATGAAAAAGTTTCAATTGTGAGTGCATACATGTAAGAAGCAGGAAAATGAAAAATATTTTGTATCCTTCAAAATATAATCAACAATTTTTTTCTGGCAATTTTTTTATAAAGACGAAGACCTGTATGCTTGAAATTTAATATTTGCATTATTTTCCTTGTTTTTGGTCCTTTTTTTTATCAATATTCATTTCATTTTGTTGTAATAATTATTTAAATGAATTTCAACAAGATCAACACTCCTTGCTGATAGCCTGTGACTATGGGCTGTCCCTATCTAGACACCCTTTGATCCTGGCTAGAGCTGTGCATGGTCACCTTTGATCCACACAAGTTCTGTTGTACACCCTGGCTATCTATGTACGAATTAAGGAAGGTAGGACTTATTTATAGGATAAAGCCCTTAGTTACGGTCAGAAATCCATTGGTAGGACACACAAGACATTTGAAAGTTTCTTAAAGAACAGTGACGAAACTTAAAATGCTGCCTTTTCTATGGTAACCACATTGCATAACTGACAAATGGAATTTACCATTGAAATCTTGAAAGAAACACTGATGAAGTCTATTTCACTTTTTATAAAGTTTTCAATGACAATCTTTTTACAAGTCACATTATATTCACTTTGTAAAGGGGCAGAAAACTGACCTGGCCCCGGTTTCATCAACGTTCCTTAACTTAAGGAAATTCCTTAACTTAAAAATCTTCATAGCAAAGCATTACAGAATTTAAGGGGGGACTCTTTAGCTAAGGAACTTTCCTTAAATTCCGTAATGCTTTCCTATGGAGATTTTTAAGTTAAGGAATTTCCTTAAGTTAAGGAACGTTGATGAAACCGGGGCCTGAGGTAGACATCTTAACATTATGACATTGGCAACGGAGAGACTGATCTTATACAGACTGCTGCATGACAGTCTCATACAAGCTACAAGAAGCTTTTTTTAAACCTGAATTATTACAAAATGCAGTTTCCCTTTTTCATGCAGAGCTTCTTTATATATTTGTTTACCTTTAAAAACTGAAACTCTCTCTCTAGTAAAGTATCTGCAGTATCTCCGTATCATAAGGAGTCACAATGTAAGAATTCATGACTTTATACAAACGTCTATAAACACCAATAAGTCAATTTTTCTGTTTTGAAAGCATTGGATCAATTGTAATCAAATGTGTTTGCCTCAGAATTCATGAATATTGTTCAATATAAAAGCAAATTCACTTTTCTTTTTGGATACTTCTTATAAAAGAACACATGCAGTGACTATCTTTCAAAAACTTAATATCCCTAGCGGAGAGAAATCTCCCGAGTATGTGTTCTGAATTTGTAACATGTACGAGATATAATATAATATTAGCTGGACTGTCTAATCTAATGAGAACTAATCAAATCAGTCTAGATCTACCTCATTCACCCCCGATATTTCATAATGAACTATCCCAACAATTGAATTGGAAGAGTTCAAATGGGTTTTCAAAGGTGAATAAGTTGACATGCATAAATACCAACAGCAGATAAACAAAATAACACAAATCCTTGGTATATGTTGATTTAAATACTTTCGAAGTTCAAACATCTATCAGTGATAGAAACATTGAAGACAACACAGACAAACCGATCATATCCTCATTTGTCTTTCTTGAGTAGCACCCTACTGACATTCATAAGGGGATGACCCTTGACCCCAGACAAACAAGGCTTGACCTTTGACCTGTATGTTTATACCAAACAAGGTACTTGGACCTGTCTATAAATCATGAAGGCTCTGTAAAGTACTCCAGGAGGAGTAAACCCAAGATAGGGCGTCTGGTGTTTACTGTGTAAGGTATATCGTAATCACCAGGTAATCAGTATTACAGGTAACCTCATCCAGGTAACACAGGTAATTAGTACCCTAACGATAGGTAAGTTGGAACTTAAAGTTTATCTTAGACCTGATTCTCAGGTATAATGTAGATAAAGGTCCCAAGGTAAAGATTGGAATTGCAAATGGATACAATAACTAATATTGTACAGGTGCTGTTTAATGTTCAATTGTATCTGTTATTGTACAGGTAAATGGTTATAATTGTAGCGGATCTAGACCAGATCAATGGACAGCGATCCGATAGCTTAATTGGTTGAGCATACATCTATAAATCGGAAGGTCCCAGGTTCAAACCCCCATCTGGCTGTGCTTTTTGCCTCTCCTATTTACATTTAGTACCCAACAAAATATACCAATGAAGCTAGGTGGTGTAGTAGGTGCTTGTGTTGAAGACTTTGTTAAAGAAAGAAGTTAGTATAGATCTAGACTGGTTTAATCGTCAGCTGATGGCTCAATTGACTGAGGGTCAATCTAGTGTTTGAAAGGTTCTAAGTTCACCTGCTTCATAATGATACTAAGCTTTAAGTTGAAAGACGTGAAATGTTGAACAAAGAAATTAAATTTTGTAGAATTGCACATAAACCTGATTCAGGCAAGATACTTACTCAGGTAAAGATAGATACAGTAAAACATGTTTATAACGAACACGCTTACAACAAATTCATGGTTATAACATCATGTTATTCATTCCGGCCATGCGCCCTTTCATCTATATGTTGTACATGTATAACTAACAAACTTATGCCGTTAACTCATTCCCTTGGTCCCCAGGGATTTGTTATACACATGCTAATTTACTGTATTGGGTGTTTTGATAAATAAATAAATAAATCTATATTTTTGTATGTTATACGCATACAAGCTAATTTTCTTATATGAAATCATACAATATTTTTGTGTTATCTGTCTATGTATCACAATGAATTGTAATACTAAGATGTTGAGACAAAAAAGTTTGTAAAGTGAAGCTGAAACTTTATGAGCCAACAGGCAAGTCTGTAACAAACTCTCCCTGCCATATGATACTTCAGTAATCTAAGACTCCAGGTAACCGCTGAAATGTAGCCAATTTACCTACCTACTTTTACTTACAGTGAAATATTAAATTTCACACCTAACAATACTACACAATTTCAGGACATATCTCTTGTCAGACAGTTGTTTGTTTCTTCTAGTTATAAATCCAAGAAACATATTTTATATGTTCTCCCAAACTGAAGGTAGAAAATTCTTTCATATGCAAATCTGGTGATGACATTTAAAAAAGTATATACCCAATTGTTCTTTATTTCATACTATAACCACATAACAGACAACCAACACTTTCAACATGTGTGCATGGCCCCTAAACAAATGATACTAAATCACTGTTGAACACCCAACACAAGTTCACGTTCATGATACCTGTTTTTGTAGTGTACAGTGTTCAAATAATGTCAATACATGTATCTAGATCTGCAGACCTTCATACAGCTTTCTTTTCAAAAATATAAATTATTTATTTGTAAATAATTATGAGACAAGATACTTCAACTTATATCAGTGCTAGGAGGGGGTCTTATTGTGGGAGGAAACCAGAGTACATGTAGAAAACCAACACGGTGACACCCCCACCCATAGCTTTTCATGTACGATTTGGGAATTGAACCCCAGCTGTCTTGGTGATTGGCAAGTGCACTATCCACTGCACCAAAGGCACAGTTCACCCAACCACCCTGTCTTATTAAGGCTTTGGTATAAAAAATACAGCATTTTGAAATATGTCCTTTTTCTTATTTTTCAGTTTCAGAGGAAAAGCTAATCAAGAGATTATGTTATAGAGCTATAAACTTGAAACCACATCCTCTCAGCATTTTATAACAGGTAACCTACAGTCATAGGAAAAGTACAAAATTATAGCATGGCAACATATGAAACTTTTTTTAATAATATGCCATCAAAGTGAGAAAGATATCTTTGTCAAATGAAATGCATGTTTGGTGTTTTCCTGAGGAGTCTGTACATATATTTACCTGTAATTTACTTGTAACTGTTACCCTACAGGTAAACTGTTATGCAGCAGGTAACAGGTGCGAAGGGGATTATCACAAGCAGGAGCTGATACTTTTGACTATCCGGAAGATGATATTGATGAAGAAACGGAGTTCAGAGTTTGAAGTCTTATCCAGGAGATATCAACCAGAAAAAGACGCCTAATATTCTGATGTCAGGACTATTTCAACTCATTCCCCCCTGAAGACAAATTTGAACTCTTCCAATTCAAAGGTTGGAACAGTTCATTATGAAATTTTGGGGGTGAATGAGTTCAAAGTTCTCCAACATAATGTAACATTTGTCTAGACCCCCCCCCCCACCCCATTCCTCTCAGTTCCCCATTAAAGTTCAAAATTATAGGGCAAGCATACCAAGACATGAAATAAGATGAGCAAGAGTATCTAAGATAGCAGTCTGTGCTGAGAAGATGTAATTTTCATTATCAGATCAAGCATTCTTCAGAACGGAGATTAAAATGTCAGATTCGGAGTTGAAGATGATGATGACTGTAGGTGATAGATTGGCTTACGTTTGCTCTAGAAGCTAGACTTTTGTTTTCATACAGGAAAAGAAGGTTTAGGAAGTTTTTAACAATTTATGAGAAATGGCAAAGCATCCAGTTAATGTTATATATAGATACGAACAGCTCAAACAGACATTTTTTTTACTGATTAAAGGCCCAATATACGTAACTTTCGGCAAAACTTGAAGCGAAAATCAAGCCTAATAATTTTTTATGTTTATAGATTTAGTTAAGATGAACTGATATCAGCAATATTCAAGATGAATTTTTATGCGGTTACTGGTACAGCAGCAGTTGAAACACTCTATTTGTAAACACACATCCATTTCGAACCGTCTTCTAGCTTCCTCTTGTTGTTGAAGTGGCCTCCACCTGAATTATTTTAAATTCTTTGGATTTTTTTGTCAAGAGTTTTGTTAGTTACTGCTCAGGTTTACTTCGTTTTAGGCTTATTTTTGCATGGTTATCAACTGGATTCTCTTTCAGAATTTTTCAAAATCATGAAAAATTTCCTGTTACGTATATTGGGCCTTTAAGTTATTGTTGATGCATCTAGAATTTCCTTCTGTTAATGCCTGTTTTCAGAAAAATAAAACTGCACAAAAGAATGAAGTTAATATATTCCTAATCCTTTATAGAAAGTTTATGGATGGGTACATTAGGAAACATTTTGTAGGGTCTTTTTTTATAACAGCTGTTTTCTTCTTCTTAGGAACATAAATAAACTCATACACCCCTAAAAACACATTTGAACTCTTCCAATTCAAAGGTTAGGATAGTTCATTATGAAATTTTAGGGGTGGAATGAGTTAAATTTCCAAGGTGAAAGTCTATCAGGTAAGATAAAGTCCTTGGTCAGGAAAGGTACGGTGAGTCCTTGTATTGATTAACAAATACTGTCAGTTTTGCTGATATCAGTGTTACACACCAAGTTTATACCTCAGAATTGACCATAAAGCCTTGTGATATCTCTACTATTACTGTCGGCCATTGTTTATATCGATATCACTGACCCATTACCAGGGACACATGTTCAATACCAGGACAATTTTAACTTTTATGTTCCTCAGAATATATTCGTTTATTTAAATTCTTCTTGATATGAGGAAGAAATGAAAATAATATGTACAATTAAGGAAACAAAAAGTATGATTTTATGCAATGATTTTGTTCAAATTTTGTTTCTGCTGTAATTAAAAAGGACTGAATACGAACATATTAGAATTGGATTAAGGAATCTGGATTTGATCTGGAAGAGAGCTACAGAAGGGGGGGGGAGAGATACAGAAGGGGGGGGGAGAGATACAGAAGGGGGGAGGGGGAAGAGAAATACGGAAGATGACAGTCCTTGGTTGAACAGTTGAATTGGGGGTTAGGGAAGAAAACAGACAGGGGGAAGAAGGTGAGAAGGGCCTATAGGTGGAACTGAGATTCAATGAGTATGATAATCTCCCCAATGACTCATGAATGAAGAAGAAGAAAGAAGTCCCTCCCCTGACAGATCTGTGTTGATGTTTCTGTCATCACCCTGCCTTTATCTCAACATCCTGTACATAGCCCAGCCAACATCAGATCACTTCATGAAGGCCGTACATCTCAATCGCATGCCAATACTGTATCAGAAATAAACTCTCTTTCCCTCTGTTCTTATCTTAACTCCTCTTTCCATCATCTACCTGTTTTTATCCCCCCCCCCCCCCCCCCCCTATGATGCCTCTTTTCACCTCCTCCCTCGTATTCTCAGCTACTACTTCCTTCCTTCTCCTCCTCTTTTCAACTCCTCTTTCTACCTCCCCTTTTGTGTATTACCCCCCCCCCCCCCCCCCCTTGCGCCAATATCTTTCCTTTGTTTTTTTCTTTCTCATTTTGTTACCTTTGAACTGATATGAATTTTACAAATGTTCTATTAAATTACATAGTAGTACAAAAACAGTTGGGTAAGGAAACCCATTATATATACATACAAAACATATATAATTACTGTTTAGTTTGATGCCATAACTACAAATTGTGTCAAACTTTATAATTATGTTCACAACCAATTCACCCCTACAATTTCATGATGAACTATTCCATCCTTTGAATTGGATGAGTTCCAATGTGACTTCTAGGGTAAATGATCTTATTTTCTTTACAGCATTTTGGTTTCTGTATTATGACAAATACAACTGTTCAATTTCTTTGTCAATGAACGAAGTGTCATACGTCAATATTTTCATAAACATTTTTCAAATATCCATCATATCCATCATACAGTCAGACATATTTTTCTGACATTTTTTTTTCAGACATTACATGTATGAGTTCTAGGTGTTCTATGGGAACACTCACCGATGATTGTGTCGGTTTTATGACTTCCATATCTTAGGTTGTGTATGAATGAAATCAAACTGGAGGGAAAAAGGTGATAAGACATTTCTTTATAAAGATTCAAACTGGCTTTCTACTTTGATTTTATCTTTCATTTTTCAAAAGAAGATTCCTGATATCTCGGAGTAGTGTAAATTGTCAATTTCAATCTTTTCTTCCGTCAGTGTTAAAATTTTTTAAGTGCCATGTAACTTTTTGATACCTATCACCAAGATAGATCCATCAAAACTGTGCTGTTATCGTTTCTTTTCATAGCTACGAGACACCCCTACAATTTGGTTATGGAGCAACATATTCCACTGGAGGTTGAGTCCACCCTACAGCCAAAGGGGGTGTAAGGTATATGTCTGCCGTCTGCTACTATTTTTACTTCACAGGCACAATTTATTGATAACTTGAAATTATTGGGCGTATCCAAAGTTGAGAGCAAGTCAACAAATTCTATTTCAGGACAAAAACCCGCAATATGCAATATAACTTTCTTCATAATGGGAACCTATATACTTTTCTTTCAATTTTGTGCTGTACTAATGAGTAAATTTTAATGGATGTAATTTACATTCAACATGCATGTCTTTACAACTTAATCCATTCTTCTTCAACAATGATTCGCTTTGATCACTGAGTATATTATTGAAAGGTATGAAATAGTCTGTAGAAATTATATAATTTCCAATTATTTGTAAGCAATATCTTTTAGCCAGTAAGTACAATCAACAGTGGTTTCTTCAGCCTTGAGAGTCCATGATGTTTCCATACACACGCTAACAACTGCGAAATGGTAAGTGCATACCATAACATGCAATTTTCAGTGACCGAAAAACCTGGTTAGGACCCAAGGTAAACATCATTTATTTTTAACAACATCCAGCCCCGTAGAATGTGTTTTTTACACTCTCGCTCCAGGTAACATGCAATCGGCTGTGGGAGGTAATGAGTTTGCATACACAAGGATGCTCCCAAATTGCTTTCTGCAAACAGAAATGATTTTGTATTCGAGATTTGTACCAAAGCTTTCCATACAGTTTTTTTTTAAGTCTAGTTAGCTTGAGGAGTCATTAACTAACTCACTCACCCCTGAAGACACGTTTGAACTTTTCCACATCAAAGATTGGAATAGTTCATTATGAAATTTTAGGGGTAAATGTGTAAACCAAAGACTTCCAAACTATTTTGATTTAGAATAATTCAGTATTGGTATATTACCTTCATATCATGAAATTGAGTCTGTAAACTGTAAAACATGAGCCTTCATTTTGGATTTTAATACATTTTATTTTATACCAGATAAGAAGAAAGATTTATATTTGAGCACATTACATGGTCTTTCTACAGAATTTTACATAACACACTGTCTTGAGTATTCCACAATGTATATATATGTTTCAATCCAGCTTATGGTACGAATATCATGTTTTGGATTACTGTCACAATTTTGAACATAAATAAGGTTTCAAGTTTTCAATATCTTGCAAAGTTATCTGGAAACCATGTTTCATGCCCTCTTAAATTTGCTGTTTTATATCTCGAAGTCTGACATAATTCTGAATAAGAAATGGTCACACTAGCGATGGATATGTAAGAAAACTAAATTCCTGTGAAAATAAGTACCCAGTAGCATTTAGTGGGAAATGCAAATCATCCCCCCTCCCTCACCCTTGACCCCTCCCCCTGCTCCATCCCAAATCTTCCAACTCATTCCCCTCTCATCCCCTAAAGATCAACTCCCATCCCCTTCCCTTGCCCCCCCCCCCCCCCCCCCCCACTCGATGGCTGAATCATGTGACAATATTCACTGCACTTTGTTGACTAATGAGAAATGGTCACAATATACAGGTTTTCAATGTAAAAAGGTAGTCAGATAACAGAGCTTCACAGTATTTAACAGATGTCTACAATACAGAGGTTCTGAATGAAACATGCCAGCACAGTCATTTACAGACAACCCAAACCTATAACTGTCAAAATAAAACTCCAACTTCACATAATAGTACGTTAAAACTCTTACAAAATGGCTTCCTGGCAGTGATAGATAGCTCCAAATTATATACAGCAACAGCTCGACATAACCTGCATAGCTCCCAGTGGGTGGGTGATGACTTGTAATTAAACTCATATAACTTGGGTCCTCCTCCAGGACCCCAAAGGGTGTTGGTAGACATTAGGAGGGGAGGGATGTGGGGAGGGATGAGGGGGAGGGGGGTGTTACTGTAGGCTGTAGTAAGGAGAAGCAGGTGGAAGACGACCCCCCCCCCTCCCTCCTCCCCCAGAGCCACCCCTGCTGTTAAACACTGTAGAAGTAATTACCTTCCTACCACACAGAACAATTAAATCTGCATTACCAATAAAGTCGGCTATAACTACTGTAAATCATGGAGTAATCACAAGTGTAGCTCACCGCAAACATTCCCAATCAGGATCACAATTACGGCTCACCTCAAACATTCCTATAGGCTATCTCAGCTAGTTACACAGAAGTCAACAAAAATAAGATATATACTTTGTTTTCAAGTGCAGGTTGCCTCCAATATCTCATGTTTTGCGAAATAAAGGAGGAAGTTAATTGTTTTTTTTCCCTTCAGAAGAACAATGTACATGTATCCGTTACACCTGCAGGCAAGCAAACCAGCATCCTTGTTTGTTTTCATGCTTCATGCATTCTTTAAACCTCTGTAGTTAAATGTATCACTATTTATCAGAAAATTATCAAATTATCTTTTTTAAGGGATTATTTTCATTTTTTGCTTTAGCAAACATTTTATCATCAAATTCAGCTATTTTTCTGTAAATAATTATCTTAACATTAATTAAACTACACTGGCAATCCATAACATTACTTCGCATTAATTTAACACCAAGTTAACACCAAATCCAGTAATTCCAGCACCAACCCATTTACAATTTCTAATTCCATTTTTTTAATAAAAATTGTCTTGCATACTTCGTTTAATTTACAACCCACAACTGTGAAGCAGGTAATAAACAAAGTGAAATCCTTGCACAAAAAACTCTGAAGTGTAAACGAGCTCTAGAAATTAACGAAGGGAAGATTCCACGATATCAGGAATTACGGACTGGGAGTTTTATACTGATGCAAGGCAATCACACGATACACTACTTACATTCTTCTTCCGGTTCTGGGAACCAGGTATCCATGGCAACGTTTTCATTCTCGCTGTCACTGATAAAGACATTGTCATCCTGAGGGTCCACCTGGTTTAAAACCTCTTTGGACATTTTTTCAAAGGATTTGAATTTTTTTGAATCTTCACATAAAAGTTATTTTTTCAAACTTTGAAAATGTTGTTCCCAAAATAGATTCCATTTTATTGCAAAATTCACGAGATATAAGTTAACACTTTGCCAGACAATGTAATTAATCCAACAGAATAAAGAACTTTACCACTCCAGTAAAATCTGGTCACCCCCTAAAGGTGAAATGTAATGAAACTCCATCACAATAATCTCACTTCTATACACAGCAGGCTCCAATTTTTTAAATTCCAAATCGAAATTTCAAAAACACTTCAGAGATGCTGATGATCTCCTTTCTACCAGTATGAATGAAATAACCGACAGGTTTGAGATTTCTCCAGATCTTCTACAGCAGAAGGACATCCCGCACAGATGGAATAAAAGTGTTCATTCTCACCTCCACCAATCCAGCCCACCCCCCTACTCACTTCCAGCTAAAGTAAAGTGCACCACTGACGATACTGTAGCTATTTTTCTGTGCAATCACTTCATCCAAAATCTGCTTCAACTATCAGGAAAAAACTCCAAAATATGGCTGCTCCATGGTTGTTGATAAGACTAAGGGTCTGTGTCTATCTTGTCTACATGGGTAGTACACATGTGGAACTGGGTCTGTACAGATGTAATCTTTGTGGGTACTACCTCAGACAGGTCTCGCCCACCTCACCGAATTCACCGATTAGCAGTGATTACACTGTAATTACACCCTAATTACACCCACATTCCAGGTTACATGAATCTTAACTCATCAATTACACCACAATACCTATCAGTTACACATTTATAACATCCCACTTTACTTATTACACATTAATTACACAGCATCCCAACTCATTGACAGATTACACTATAATTACGTTTTAAATCCTCCCTTACAAATTGTACCCTAATTACACAACATCTCAATTCCCATACCAACTACATTTTCCCTCACTGTTTACAACCTAATTAGACAACATCCCTCCTTACTGATTGCATATTAATTTCACTATATATCACAAATTACACCCAAATTACATAACATCTCACATCACAAATTCCACCTAAATTACATAACATCTCACATCACAAATTACACCCAAATTACATAACATCTCACAATACAAATTACACCGAAATTACATAACATCTCACTTCACTAATTACACCCAAATTACATACCATATAACATTACCAATTACACCCTAAATACACAACATTGCCAGTTACTAATTACATAACATCTCACATCACCAATTACACCCTAATTACATAACATCTTCTATCACTAATTACACCCTAATTACAAAGCATATATCATACCCAATTACACCCTAGTTACATAATGTCTCACATCACCAATTACACCCTAATTACATAATGTCTCACATCACCAATTACACCCTAATTATATAATGTCTCACATCACAAATTACACCCTAGTTACATAACATCTACCTACACTAATTACACCCTAATTACATAGCCTCTATCATACCCAATTATACCCTCATTACATAGAATCTATCATACCCAATTATACCCTAGTTACATAGCATCTCACCCTATTTAAGAATTAACCTTTGATTTTGTTTAGTTTATGAGATCATAAATCCAATGGAGCACGAGGTAAATTGCGTTTACGTTAAATTTACCCACTGCTCCATTGGATTTATGATCTCATAAACTAAACAAAATCAAAGGTTAATTCCTATATTTACAGTATTTTGTGTAAATGGGTCATAACTTTTCTGTTCAATTTAGCCCCATCTGCGGACATACATTTCATTGCAAAACTAACAAACGTGAAAACAGTTTGATAAATGTAACAGCATGAAGTTTGCACAAGCCGTAGCTAGCTCCGCCCATGTCAATTGTTAATGACGTCATACAATTGTGATTCGAATGGAATAATTTGCATAGCACCGGCCACATGTATTGTTGTCGACGTCATAGAATTTTTGCACGTTCTCAAGTATAGTTATTGGAAAATAACTCTAGTTTGCAGTACAATGGTTATCGAGTGAATGTCGGTGTAGACTGTAAATATGGTAACATAAAATCACAAATCACCAATAACACCCTAGTTACATGATATCCGGCCTCACTGACTGCAAATTTCACAAGCGTTTCACCAATTACATTCTAATTACAATTTGTGTTGGTAAACTACTAGAGGGATTCCTACTGACATTCCCTTGGTGTCATAGTGTTACATTATCTCCCTCTGAATCCTCCCTCACCGTGCAGCCATGTTGGAAGCACACTCAGAGGTTTGTTAATTATATATAATTCACCAAGTTTATCCATGGAAAGTGTATAGAACTTCTTGGAAACTGGAGGATGGGCCATAAAGATTTCCATCTCCTTAATAGAAACAGTTTTGTCAAATATCAGTAAGCTTTATCTTTAAATATCAAGTATTACAGCTGTATTACAGCTGTATATACAGAGAAAATACCATTAACTCAAACTCGCACAACTCCAAGAACCGGTTTAATTCGAAGATCCCATTTAATTATTAGTGTTTTGTCTGTCCCATCCCAAGCTTCACACTACATACATTCAAACTCACCAAACTTGATTACTTGGAAAACTTAAATTTTCGTACATTACTCGTAACTTCAAGATAAAAAGATTTGAGGTTCGACTGTATTCAATATTCAATAAAGGGCGTGGATTTGAACCTAGAACCAGCTGGTAACAGGTGATAAATCAATAAAACATTCTAAGTTATGAGGAAGACAATGTAAAAAAAAATTGCGAAAGTTAATCCTGCTGAATTATGACATATCACGTTTTACAGAATTGTTTTGTAAAATAAAACTCATTTACAATAACAAGTACAGTATGTTTTTCGTAAAAGTTAAATGCTGCGAACTATTTGTGATACAGAAATCGGGAAAGTCAATTGATGCCAAAGAAACTGAGTTCACAGTAGTTACAAGATGTTAATACTGCACATTTGTCAGGCTGTTAGTGCGGACTAGAAACAGAATTGGAAGAGGAGGTAACAAATGGCCTACAGTGGTCAATATGGCAACACTTTAACAGTATATGTATAATCAGGGTAAAGCTGGTTGGTGTTTATCTCTCATTGCCAACAAAAATACACCAGCAACAGATAAGTGTAAATAAACACACTTTTGTTTAATCCTAAAATCTAACCACTTGTAATAGGGAGAGGAGTCTTCCTCATATAGTAGGAATAGACTTGTACAAGTCCTTGTTTTTCATTATTTTGACATTCCACATTGTACTTCTCTCATTTAATCAATGCATTAGAAATACATAATTTAAATCATTCTCACTTTTACTTCACACATAGTAAATCAAAAGAATGTTCCATACAAGAAATATACTTTTTAACATATCAATTTTATCTGCAATGACCTGTATCTATTTTTCAATCAGGTCAGGATTGAAAAAACTTTTGAACGTGTCACATAAAATGAAATGTGGCATCTACAGTGCTGGGGAAATCATGGTTTGGTCTTCAGGCACTAGTACTTTAATGAGAACCTGTCTTGAGAGACCAGTCAAACTGTCTGCACAGAACCTGCCTTGAAAGACCAGTCAGCCTGTCTTCTGGCATAAGTATTATAACAGTCTATGGTTTACACAGCCTATCAATGTGGTCTATAATGAGGGGTCTCACACTGTAGCACATCTGTGTGTACATACCAGCATCTCAGGCTGGTCTTATTGTACCAGAGACAACACATGGGCTCAACAAATCGGTTTTAGAGTAATACATGTATATGTTAACAACTGATTGAGCTCTGTAGGATACTGCCAAAGCAATGTACTGTTGCAAGTAACTAGTTGTAAAGTAGAACCAGTTTTGTGACATTTCCGACTTTTAGTATAGTTAAACTTCCCTTAAGGGGACATCTCTTCTCCAACTACAGTAGAAATTGCCTTGAAAGACCCGTCCATATGTCCATGCAGAACCTGCCTTCAGAGACCATCCCTTCTGTCTGTACAGAACCTGCATTCAGAGACCACTCCTTCTGTCTGTACAGAACCTGCATTCAGAGACCATCCCCTCTGTCTGTACAGAACCTGCATTCAGAGACCACCCTTCTGTCTGTACAGAACCTGCTTTCAGAGACCACTCCTTCTGTCTGTACAGAACCTGTATTCAGAGACCACTCCTTCTGTCTGTACAGAACCTGCATTCAGAGACCACTCCTTCTGTCTGTACAGAACCTGCATTCAGAGACCACTCCTTCTGTCTGTACAGAACCTGCATTCAGAGACCACCCATTGTGTCTCTGCATTTGTGAATATCTTAAGAGACCAATAATCTGTCACTCCAGGAAATTCTGTCATTCTTAACCACTTTAATAATGCTGAGTAGTCTTTCCTCTGATGAAAAGCACATAAAAGACTTATCATTATAAAAAAAACATGAATACTTACACGCTTGTGTATGATTTCTGTCTAAGTTAAATATGTTATATCAAACAATTGCATATTTCAATAAAAATATATCCGGTAATGCCAGAGATTTTTTCATATTCACAGGCACTGCATGCTTTTCAATTTCTCATCTGCTGTTAACATTTCAGTGTCGAAGTCCCGAATGCAAGCAAGTAAAAACTAAAGTAGAATTTTGTTACCTAACAAAATCATCATAAAAACCTCACAACCTCAATACAAATTCTATGGAATGCCAGGCAATACTTCCCCTCCAATCTCTGCTATAAATAGTGCTTTAACTCTTAAGTCTGTACCATATCTATGTATATTTATGAGACTTACATGATGGTCAGTTTACTTTTTTCCCAAATATGGTAATTCTTTTCAAATTTAGTAAATTGTTTACAGGTGCTTGGTATAGTACAGGTATAACACACACCTGTAAAATACCTGTGTCCAGGCCCCTATCACACTGTACACCACCATATACATTATCTGTATACCCGAGCTTCTTCAGTATATAATGTATACCTACCCTTGTATTTTCTGCTAAACATGTACCGTTCAATCCTATCCATGATGCAGTATCCAGTTACATCCGATTAGAAACGACTCGTGTTATAAAACTATTACCGCCATCCATCGACACATATATACAGCTTACACAGACCAAAATACAATCTGTATGTACACATACAAACTACCCTATTAAAATTCTCTTGAAAAACGAACAAAAAAAATTGTGCAAGCACTTTAAATGTTAGTATGTACAATTGTGAGGATTTATGAGTATTTTAACAGATTTCTATCATTTTGAGCCTGTGTGATTCAATTTGAAATTGATAAATGTATGTTGAGCTGCTCGCTGGAGCATATATCACAGTGTCATCTGTCTATGGGATTTATTGCTAAAATGAAGTTAGTTGGGCAATTATATCCCCTGTCATCTATATGTTACTTTAACTTGTGTGGTATTTTCATTTTAACTCTTAGCCAAACATACTCCTGAATGTCAACATGAGTTCTGCATGACCTTTAAAAACAATCAAGTTTTCCAGAAATGGAGAAACCTACTTTGTTGATTTTCTTCCCTGAGAACAAACACATTTAAACATTTCATGAATGAAATGTACAAAGTTGTCATGGTCATGCATCAATAATTCAAAGATATGCCAAACATTTCCCTTAAATCTATTCTGATGCAATGTAGGGGAGGCAACCTCAATAGCTCTTACAACATTGCAACCAGCCAGTTGATGAAAATCTATTGTCTGTGAATAATGTTAATAATATCAACTTAATATTAAATAATCATATTGTATTTTAAAGCAAAACAAGTATTTGTTTATATTGTTGTTGTTCACTGGGGATTAATTATGTACATTTCTATAAAAATCAAAAGTGGGATGGTTTTCAATAGTTTTAAACAGGATCAACTGAGTTACTGCATGAAAGAACATGAGTTCTTATAACTTATACAGTTACCTTAAGACTATATTATACTGCAACCAGGTATTATAACCTTCTTATTTAGTCTTTCTTATAAATTTCTGGATTAATCTGTCAGATGATTCCATGTCCAAGGGGAGATGACTCTGTCATGTAGAGTGTTTTTACCTTTTATAGTTGGCCACCTATTAGTTATTACCTTGGACAAATAACAATGTCCATGTTTTGTTTGTAAGTTGTCAGTCTAGATGGTCTGGAGTTTCTCTGACCACAAACAAGATCATTAACTAGTTTCTATATTGGCCCATAAACCACACTTAGGCATTTATACTGCTCCCCTGAAACATCTGGCACGCTTGACCTCAGATGACCGGTATTGACTACAGAAAGCTCACAAGATTATGTAGGCACATCCGGTTGTTCCGACATGTGACTGAACTATAGAGCCATGCTTTTTAGTTTTCATCTTAAAGTTAACATCAGTGCATTATTGTTTGACTACTAAGCATATGTGACACCCCCATCTTCCACCCCCCCCCCCCCCCACCCCCCCCCCCCACCCCCGGGGCTTAAAGTCTCCTGACACTTAATCGCCAACAGAGCTACTGAGCAAGTCTTCAGCCATGCTTCATTCTAAGGGCACAATACAAAGTTTTGTCACACAGAAATTAAAAAGACCTTTGTATCTACAGCATCAGATGTTCAACCCCAGAGATTTACCTCAGGAATTGGCTGTCAGTGATTTTATGAACTAGAGAGTGTGATTTCCCGGTTGATTTAACAAAGTCCATACAATAGAATACTTCCAATATTATCATGCGATTAATTTTTATGTTTTATAAATTTATGTCCCATACTTCTTTCGTCACAAAATTCCACTGATATTAAAAGAGCATTTGTCAGATAACATTTAATCTTTTTGATAACAGGAGTATTTGTCTTATCCCCAGATGTTGATTTACATATTTACGCGAGGAACCGACCCCTACAAATCTATTATTGATAAAGATGAGTCAACAAATGATAATCTCATGATCAAGAAGACAAAACACGGGGCAGACGGAAGAGGTAAACTCATTCACCCCTAAACACACATTTTAACTCTTCCAATTCAAATGTTGGAATAGTTCATTATGAAATTTTAGGGGTGAGTGAGTTAAGCCTTCTTCCAGTAAATCTATGAAAATTGACCTATTAAAGTATACTTATACTCTAACAGCATCTGAAATCTGTTACACAATATATGCGGACATTGATAAAAAAAATCCTTCCATATCAAATAAATAACAATTTTTATCTTGAAAATAATGACAGGACATAATGATAAACTGTCCAGTTTGAATCAAATTGCTCTATTTCTGTGCAAATGAATTGGTAATGGCAGAATTTCCAACAAAAACACGTCAATTTGTGTCATACCCCCGACGAGATAACCAAGTATTTTATTTGGTATGCATAACAATGAGTAGTTCTGTTACATAAACATGGTCTAAGTTTATTTACGAGGACACTAACAGTCTCCCACTAAACTACTCCTTCGGTCAGATTTACGACTTTCTCCTAACTTATACAGACTCCCTCCCATCATCGTTTGTTTCTATTCCACTGAATTTCCCACATTTGTTCATCATTTACAAATAAATGTCTTTTTTTTCATAGAATTATACTGCCAACATGAATGTTTTTGTGGTGTGTCACTTTTCAACAATTTTATTTTATTTAACATAAAAATATTTTGAATCAAAAACACAATATATTGTATATTTTAAGTTTTAGACTATTTAGGGTGTGCATAATTGAGATAATATTCGAAATCACAACTATGTATTGGATCAAAATATTATCTGTACTTTATAAAGAATAGAATACTAAAATACACAGTAATTTTTGTAACGTGATAATCTTGTGTAAGATTTTTTTTGTTTGTCAACTTAATTTTCAAAGCAAGTAAAATTTTCACTTCGATTTATTAGTTGTACTTTTCAATGTTTTCATAATAAACGGGTCACATTAAAACTTCGATACAGTGAAAAATTTGATTCATAGAAGTTTGATTCATGAAAAATAAATCAAAAGTGTTATATAATGAAAAAAATGGACTTTGTCATAAGTTCGACACATCGAGAAGTTCGGATCATCAAAGTTCGATTATCAGGTAATCGAGGTTTGACTTTATATGTAGACATTATGTTCACTTTATTAGTACACTGAATCTATCAAGTGTTTACCTAGTTTATAATGAGATACTGATGTCTAATCTCAACTGATTTAGACATTAATACAAAATTTCGACCCAGAGAACTCATATAACTGACACAAAGACATTGTGATATACTTTCTAAATTAACATCATGTTTGCCACAGATTCTATAAACAGCGTCTGTTTCCAATACAAACTTAGGCTAACGGTTATACTGTAATGGAACACATTTAGAGAGAGATCATCATATTTAGGAAACTTGACTGACCAGATGTACAAGAACAGTTAAAGGCCCAGACAAACTTAATAGCAGACAGGACCTGTTCCAGTCATCCCTGGTTAGGGGTACAAGGAAATATGGCACCCTTGACATCACTGTTCATTACAAGCTGCTCCAAACCTTACTGACAATCTTACCTATAAAGCTTTATCTGTTTGAGTATAATAAAAATCCATCTACAGGATAATGTTCCCTCTAACCTCAATTTTATCCTTTAACATGCAATAAAAATAACGTCTCCAGTGTGTTTTAGTATTAAAGGATAAGGTTGTGTATACTGTATCCGGCTGATCTGGGGTGACCCTGACCTTTATCGACCTTTATCGGCCCAGCATAGCTTTGATGTTGGGGTGTTACCACCCCCTGTATAGGGGTATTGTGGAACAGCTGTCTATCTCAGAGACAGTAACAGTACTTTACAGTACACCACTTAAACAATTACTTACCATGAAGAATCAAAATCAATCTGCTTTTGTGTCAATTTGTCAAAATATTAAAGAAGATATAGAAAAGGATTAAACTACTCAAAATGTATAAATATATTATCTTCCTTTGAAAATATTTGACAAAATGTCATGGTTTCAAATTCAAAATGTGGAATTTTTTTCGTCTTTGAAGAGTACCTGCATCAATTGTGTACAACAGGTTCTGAGACAAATTTCGAGGGAATGTCGGATTTTGCCATGTCTAACCCAAGTCTTGATTAAGAAGTTAAAATAACAAATATTAGATATTCTGTCATATTATACTGACC
This sequence comes from Mimachlamys varia, assembly GCA_947623455.1. Classification (NCBI taxonomy): domain Eukaryota; kingdom Metazoa; phylum Mollusca; class Bivalvia; order Pectinida; family Pectinidae; genus Mimachlamys; species Mimachlamys varia. The sequence continues at coordinate 13,892,806 of OX392531.1, read as the reverse complement.
TGGTAGAATCTAAAATATTGACCTCAGTCACGGTACTTGAATTTCAAATCACAAATCAATACTTTATCTATGCTATGATCTTATTGTTTTATTTAAGTACCAACAATAACTTTTTGGAATGTGATGTTATGGCTGTTATCAAGGTTACTTACGTGTCTGTTCGTTCATTCGTTGTCTGATCTCGTCTATTTTTTCGGGAGATGGACCATGACCTTTGACATCCTGTGTCGGGTCAGGGCCATTTGTCCCACCAGTCGCCATTCTTTATTTGCAGTAAGGAAATCACTTAGTAATCCATAGAATCACAACACATCACCATGGTAACACTTCCAAGATGGCCGAATTCGTCAAAAGTAAGAATCCCAAATGTTTCAGATCTGAATCACCTACAATGGAAAAAAGGACATATATGTGAACTTTAATGTCATTAATACAGTAGGTAAGCTTTAGATTCCAATACTGATACATTTGGAGAAGCTGATGTAATTTCTTGAGGGTATCTCCAACAATCTTCTTTAACCAACAAGAACACCTGTTAACAGAAATCACCTGTTATTAGAGACCACCTGTTATCAGGGATAGCCTGTCAAGAGAGACCACCTGTTTTCAGGGATTACCTGTCATTAGAGATCACCTGTTATCAGGGATTACCTGTCATTAGAGATCACCTGTTATCAGGGATTACTTGTCAAGGGAGATCACCTGTTATCAGGGATTACTTGTCAAGGGATATCACCTGTTATCAGGGATTACCTGTCATTAGAGATCACCTGTTATCAGGGATTACCTGTCAAGGGAGATCACCTGTTATCAGGGATTACCTGTCATTAGAGATCACCTGTTATCAGGGATTACCTGTCATTAGAGATCACCTGTTATCAGGGATTACCTGTCATTAGAGATCACCTGTTATCAGGGATTACTTGTCAAGGGAGATCACCTGTTATCAGGGATTACTTGTCAAGGGATATCACCTGTTATCAGGGATTACCTGTCATTAGAGATCACCTGTTATCAGGGATTACCTGTCAAGGGAGATCACCTGTTATCAGGGATTACTTGTCAAGGGAGATCACCTGTTATCAGGGATTACCTGTCAAGTGAGACCACCTGTTATCAGGGATTATTTGTCAAGGGAGATCACCTGTTATCAGGGATTACCTGTCAAGGGAGATCACCTGTTATCAGGGATTACTTGTCAAGGGAGATCACCTGTTATCAGGGATTACCTGTCAAGGGAGATCACCTGTTATCAGGGATTACCTGTCAAGGGAGATCACCTGTTATCAGGGATTACTTGTCAAGGGATAACCTGTTATCAGGGATTACCTGTCAAGGGAGATCACCTGTTATCAGGGATTACTTGTCAAGGGAGATCACCTGTTATCAGGGATTACTTGTCAAGGGAGATCACCTGTTATCAGGGATTACCTGTCAAGTGAGACCACCTGTTATCAGGGATTATTTGTCAAGGGAGATCACCTGTTATCAGGGATTACCTGTCAAGGGAGATCACCTGTTATCAGGGATTACTTGTCAAGGGAGATCACCTGTTATCAGGGATTACCTGTCAAGGGAGATCACCTGTTATCAGGGATTACCTGTCAAGGGAGATCACCTGTTATCAGGGATTACTTGTCAAGGGATAACCTGTTATCAGGGATTACCTGTCAAGGGAGATCACCTGTTATCAGGGATTACCTGTCAAGAGAGATTACCAGTCATGAGATATTACTTTTCAACAGTCTACACCTTTAACAATAACTTACTTGTTACCAAAGTTTACCTGTTATGATAAATTATCTACCATGAGAAATCACCTTTTATTAGTGATCACCATTAACAATAAATTACCTGTAACTATAGATCACCTGACATGAGAGATTAACTGTAATAGGTTCACTCCTAAGATTAGAGATCATCTTCAACAGTGGTTACCTATAAAGCTAATTCTACACAACACTCATCATAACTGAGAGATATGTTTTGTATAAAACTTGCTGTATTTGGGGACAGACTGACAGGTTAATGCATTTTAAGATATGAATATTGATCTTCTTTTTTTCTTTTTTCTTTTTTTGCTATACCTACAAATATAAAAGTAAACCTTGAAATACCACTGTTCTGGTTTAATTGCTTTCGCCACATCCCTGCTCTGAAAATACCACCAGAAAGTCGGTGAATATTCATGAATTATCACTGAATAGCTGAAATATCTTGTCCCATTCATACTGTTAAGTATGGATATAACGTGACAAGGGTTCCAATCCTATAAAACACATTTCAAATATTTACATCTCCATTATACTTGAGGGCAAAAATGCAATGAAAACAGAAGCTGAAAAATGCACAGACTGCTGCAGATTTATCTAGTTCACATTCCTTGCCAGACTGACAGGAGAATCTAAATAAATGTAAACAAACTTGTCACAAAAACACTCCGACAAAGACATCACTGAAAGTCTAGGTAAACATTGTAATTTAAAGATTTTACACTTCGTCAGAAGAATTTTAATCATTTTTCTACATTTAGAATAAAATTTAATTTCTTACTCAACAGAGCAACTGATTTGCTTGATATTTTTCAAAAAATCATTAATGCATTTGTCTATGCACAAAACTAAGAGTATTCATTTCTATATTACTGTAAACATACTTAATTTGGGACACTCAAAGCACAAAACTTAATATTAACAGATTTAGCACAATGATAGATTGGCAAATGCACAATATTTGCTGTAGAATTTAAAGCATATACAGAAACTGTATAATTAGCACAATCGTTATTTAGTGAAATGCTCTCAGTTTGAAAATAACTAAAGTAAGACTACAGCTGGAAAAAGTAAGACTAACCAATAATTAGGATGCATATCAAAAATATTCCATTCAATATTACACAGTATATTGGTCTGTTCACCATTAATATACCATCATCTTTATAAGACCTACAATTATATAGCAATCACAGAGGGTCTAAAAACAATATTTCCGTCCTTAATGAAAAAGCATGAAACCATGACCTTAGGAATTTGTCAGAATATTAGACATTGTTACATAATTCTAATTCACAAAGTATATAAGACATCCTAAAACAGCAGCAGAAAATGTACTAACTTGAACCCCAAGACCACAACATATATAGCCAATACATCTGAATCATCTGCACTTGAAAATCATTAAAATGTTTTGGAATAAATAGTTTCTTGTTTTCTGTTATCTTAAAACTTAAGTTTTTACAATGTGCAATGACTGTTATTTCAGCTTCACAAGTTATGAACAAACGTTTACTTATTTGCACGTTTGGTGACATCCTTTTTTCGCCAAATTGTTTTCCGTCGCCTGTAATTCTCATTTACGCATGTTAGAGTATAGACGACGATGATTATACATTGTGTGAAGTCTTGTTATCAACTTAGGCATACCTTTTATACATGTTAGTAAACACTGTGCACCTGACTTAACGACATGTTCATGCTAATTACCAAACAATACAGAACCTATGAGGCACACCTGAGCTACAATAAACCTTTATCAACAGGTAATGCTTATCTGGAATCTTCAAAACCCAAGTTCAGGGACCGACAAAGACAAGGTCGCGTACCTACAAGCAATATCAGGGTTCACTTTTGGGCGCGATTTCGCGAGATTCTCGCTGTATTTTCAGATTAATCGCGTTAAAGTCCGTTCTAAAGCGAGAAAAAATCGCGCATGTCAAAATTCAGGAATAGTGGATACCTACATCGATCAATAATACTGATCGTAGTTCCAGAAGTATTCCTTTCTGCAAATCCTAATGATAGTGTGTACCAGTCATAGTCTCAATGACGCTTGTTTCTCAATCACTTGCAATTCAAACGTTTAGATGACAAAGCCACCACGCAAACACAAAGGTGCAGGTGTCTGTAAATTTGTGACAGGTTGCGATTGGGGGGAAATGTAAGTAGTTAATGCCTCCAGAAACAGTATTGAAAGTTGATCTAACAGCCAGGGATGTCTTAGTTAATTAAATTAACGTTAACCAATGATGAATCCATGGAAAACAAGTAGATGGCTGAGAGAGGAAATGATTCCACCGATTCCACCGGTGCTGGGGCCAATAGGCCAACGGTACTGACTGTATCCGTGACGATGTCAATGCTATTGATGTTTAGTAGCAAGTTTAATGTTATATTAGGAATGGTTGATTTTGGAGGAATTTTAACATTAATTAGGCCTGTATATGACAGAGTTAAAATCACAAACAAGGACGATTTTCTCCAGGAAATAAAATAAACAAAAGATCAGGAAACCCAATTATAATTACTGTACCTTGTGTTATTTATTAATTAACTTAATAAATTTAATTGTTATGAACTTATAGCATTCCTATCAATTCATACTAAATTACATGTCATAATACCAAAGATCCCATCCATATATGAAAAATCTCACTGAAATTAGGTAAGGGAGATTTTTTCTCTCGTTGTGCCCAAGGTCTAGGGTGAACCCTGCAATATAGTGTTTTACGACCAGGAAAAAAGATAAAGACAGACGTAAAACAAGGGAGATAAGTTAACGGGAACACTTATAAAAGTAGCCTTCAGTCTATATATGATTTAAGTATGTAGACATAGCTTGAACCACTGGTCATCATGAAACATCATCCGTCCATTACTGGATAGTGACACTGATGTACAAACACATCCATTAAATGGAAAATCTATTATGATATGGCAAAGAGCATGTTTGTATAAACATATACGAAGGGGAACAATTATCGCTTGACCTGCAGTTATTATAAATATCTATAAATATAAATATGTGTATCACTGCAACACTGCCCCTGTGGAGGTCACGTCACACTCCCAAACTTGAATATCTTAATATATTTACCTTTGTATGATTCCTCCTGAACACTTTCAAGAAATTTTTCAGAAACTTTGAAATCAGAAACCGTGTGTGGCCATAACATCCATTTAAAGAAACTACCGGTATTGGTAAATGTAGCTTTAAACTGACAAGACTTGACCAGCTAATGGCAAGCTGGTTCCACTTCCAGCAGAAAGGTAACACTAGGCTCAATCAAGTTGCACACTAAACCTGTGATGTATGAGTCAGGTACATCTAATGGGAGGCAAGCCACATCAAAATGTACCACAGGTATAATTAATTAGGTAGGCCACCAGCATCCCCAGGACCTGTCTGTCTATACAGCGTACCAAGCCCTGCTCCAGTGGGACAGATTGGACAGGTGTAACTAATGGTAGGCACACTCTACTGGACCTGGGGACAATACAGTGTCTGTATAGTAAGATTAATGGCTACCCACATTTACATGGCTCCACCCAGTGGTCCTGGTGACATAGCAATGGTATGCCTTACCCAATCTACAGTACAATGGATTGGAATATGGACCTCACCTTCAGCATTACCTAACTGGACAAAGCTGGTGGTTTAACAAAGAAATGGCCAGACATGGATTCAAACCAGGACCCTAAATACTCCAGACAAAAACTCTAACGATTGCATACTTGCCAACTTTTTGAAATTTCCATGGGAGAGATTACGCGTGCTCAGAATTGAAAATTTAAATAATATGTACACATGTACATTCAGAGGAAAAATAACACTTTTAAATGGCTTCTTTTGAGCTCTTCTTTCAGATGAAATCATCAGATCTTAAAAAAACAGGAACAGTTAAGCAAATTCCCAAGTTGAAAATGCAACATTTCAGGGTCCAAAATCAGGAGTCTCCCTCCTAAATAGGGAGGGTTGGCAAGTATGCGATTGATAGTATTTCACGTCCCATTAATAGCTGCGTTTAGGGTCATTTAAGGATGTGCCAATTTTTGGTGGTGGAGAAAAGCTGGAATTTCGTCGACAAACCACTGACCAACGACCAACAGCCGGTCTACATACAGGCCTCAAACCCATGACTCAATGGCTGTGTGGCAGCAGAAGGTCAGACACCTTGACCACTTGACCACTGTGGCTGGTACAACAGTCAGAACATTAGAATTTGGCCACAATTGATATGATATAACATATATCAGGGCTTCATGTCCAATACAAATTCAGGTCACAAACTCTGTTTCAAGTTAGACATAGTCAGGGTATATTTATCTTTGTGATTATAACTTTCATTCACCAGCATTTCTTATTGTGACAGGGAACTAACACATCAAATGAATAGTGCTAAAAATATTGTGATAAATTAATTCATACCTGTATGAATAGAGTATATATATATATATATATAGTAGATATGTGTTTTTGCCTTAAGCATTACTGCTTGATCACCTGTGTAATGCATTGAGATCATACAGGTAAATTATGCAGGTAATATCACTGTGACATAACAATATGAGTTACATATATGTACACCTGCTTACAATTCCGTACGATAATAATACACAACACACACGTAACAGTTGTACATAATTGTCTTCACCAGTTAAAGATACACACAAATCAAAGATCAAGATGTTTCTCTAATCAGTAGATAAACACGACCAGTTATGGCGCTTGTGTCAGCGATACACTGTATATATATATCCTATAGCATTGCTAGATTTTATCTTTTCGTACCCGTTCAGGTGAAGCTTAACCCAAAACGACCTCGTGTTACGAATTCTATCTGTTTATCAATACAGAGTTGAGATTTTGATTAAAGCCCTGAGGCATTAATGAATTTTATATATAAATTTGGATTTAAAATTTATCTTGAAAGTATGCTGTCTCGGCTTTCGGCTGCAAACGGCTCGTTTCACAAATGATTTAACGACCCAATGAATCTTTTCATGTCTATATATTCAAGGAGTTTCAATTTCCCCAAAGACCATTTGGGTGTATTTACAACTTTTTGTATATATATGTGTATAGTACTATGATCATAAGTAGAGTTAAATTGCCTTTAAACGTTTACCACGATCACCTCTCCATTTCTTTAATAACGATACGTTTTTTTACCTGTAAAGATGCTGGTAAGTAATACCTGACTATATATATACAGCTTCAGGGATTATAGCAATCATCATCTCAATTCCGTCACTGTTGTGATACACATTTTTTTTTTTGTCAAGTCACACAAATTCTGCATTGATACTGGATTTAAACTTAAATACATCTGTGAAGAAAAGAGTTCTGAAAGGCGAAACCAGAATTAAACGCGGCCCCTATTGTGTGGCTAAGTTGTTACTACGACCCGGAGTAAGAAATAAAAACGCTCCAGGCATAGAGTGAAACAAATACAGATTCACTTAACACTGAGGTTAAAGATCTCTGTGAGACGAGTCTGATCCCTAAAGCAAGAAAACTACACCACACGATCATCTCTATACCTTACCTGGCCAAATGATAGACAGGTGAACACATTAATTAGCAGATGTGTACCGATAGGTAAAACTTACCTTTACGTGAAATCAACCCGAAGAAAGTATCTTTTGGTAGGAAACAAAGGTATGATCCAAGTGTTTGTACACAAAAATACAATCCTGAATGGGATTCCTATTTTACGATCCCACGTTAAACATGAACCTGTAGGTATATACTCTAGTATATACTCCCAGCTGACTGAAGCCACCTACACAAGTGGCCACAATGACACTGCATTAGTACAGGTAATGTAAGTAGTATATATAAACTAAACATCAAGTATTTCCCTCCAGAGGTCTGCAGGTATTTTCCCAGGCAAAGAGGACATCTATATATATATATATATACTTGTCCCCTTACCTGGACACCGTCAGCTTAATGAAGTCCGTTTACATACCTGGCGGGGGATGCCGGCTCATTAGCACAGCTTTACCTATGTATACTCTAAGGTTAGCAATGTAAGTAAACATAGGAATCTAGCTTTAGAACTTACGCGGGTTTGGATCAATGAAACGTTTATATATAATACTGACCGTAAATGGCATTCCTAACTGTATGTCCAGAGTCTGGCTGACCAGGTGACACAGAAAAATCCTGCACACCTGGATAACAACAGGTGAAAATTCAGGTAAAATCCTTTGACTCCAGATAAATTAATCCAATAAAGGTCTGAATGAGTCGGTAATGTTGTTCATAACATCGTAAGTGTACACAAATCGTCTGACAATTACAGATGCTCCGGATAGACACACGTACGTAACACTGACACAACACTGACCTAAACTTTACCTGTAAATCCTCTCGTATATTTAAATAAAATCAGGTGAAAAGTTTAGATGAATGAAAATAAATCTGATTGAGATACCACAGGTGAAATAGCTCCATGTACACCTCCGTCCGTCAACAACATGTGGTCTGTGTATATATATATATATATTGTACACATATAGACACACTTCGGCAACAGTTCAAACTTTAATTCCTTATTTGCATGTGGAGGAATACTTCCATACAAAGTAACACTGTGGATTATACCTCTTCACCCTGTATAGTATATAGACACACAACGGCAGCTAGTAGCAGCGTTGACGAGGCTTCACGGAGACCAACAATTCATAATCCATCGTCCAGAACACTGCCAATGGGCACCGTCTGAGAGATCACACTTAGCACTGTCAGAGGGCCCTGTCGTGTGGGGCTGGATCCTTTACCCAACTATACACTAACGGCCTGGTGTTTCATTCATAAAGACAGAACGACTACGCCCCCTTCTATAGACTTCAAACTAAATCAACTTCGTTGGGGATTTTTTTTCAGTAGAATCTGATAATCTCCTACATCAGGATGACACAACACTTGTTCTCTGTCAGTGTTTAATGCCACCCATGGACAGCAACGGACAAACAGGTGGCTTGTGATAGATATACCCTATACTTTTGAGATTTGTTGCTTTCGTAGTACTGTAATCCACTTATAAAACAGCCGAAATCTTCTCAATGTCTGCAAATTCCTTTTAAAAAATTAACATAACTACTCTTTGCTCTCAAGACACAAAACAGCTGTAACTATTTAAGCAAATATTTTTTTATAAAGAACATCTCATTAGCTTTCCAAGTAAAGTCACTTCTCATGCTGTCATGAAATTGACCAATTCACCCCAGGAATATCATTATGGACTTTTCCAACTTTAGAACTGGAAGATTTCAGTTGTGTCCTCGGGAAAATAAGTTAGGAAAATGATCGTATTAAACAAAATCATTTCATTGTAATATGAATGATATTTTAGATATTTTAAATTGGTTATTTTTAGTTTTCTTTTATAAAATCAGGTTTGCAGTACCACAAATTAATCATACATGTTTTATACAGGTGACACACTCATATTACCCACTTGAGCGTCATATTACCCCTCATCATGATATCCAAAAACACAAAATCCAAGCACTTATAATATGTGCCTATATTTGCTGTTCCTGACACCAAAAACCTGAAAAACGATATAAAACCTCATTTTGTTCAAACTGCACCTAAACCACCTCTTAATAGTTTCGCTTAATTTGTGAGAATTGGGGCAATAATGATCAAACCAGAATTTTTCTCTGACACATGTCATGTATATGGTGTAGAAGTTAAATAAAACAGATAGGCCCATTATAACTGGCCCATCCATGTGTAGGGCTAAAAACGGTCAAATCTACCAATAGCTTAAAACTTGTTAGCGTTAAATCAAGCTGGAAAAATACCAAATTCCCAATAAAATCAGCTCAAAAAGTTGTCATTTCAGCTGCAAATATATTTAGCAAATGAGAAATAAATAATTGTAAACAAAAAAATGTATAAAATTTAAGACTGGTCAGTTTGATGGTGCACTATTGTAGTAGCCACAAATCTTGTTTAAGCTGACAATGCATAAAACAGAAACCATGTAGACTTGCAGCTGAGGTACATAATAAAATAATTCTATGTGAGTATAAGCAACTTGATCAGTACCTATAAACTGCCTCACCATATGTTCCATCCCTATATTATAACAATAGGCAGCATCTTACAATTGATCTGGGCTCCAGTAAGATGGATAAAAGGGGTGGAAAGGGTTACTTGGTAGAACAAGTGTTGGGTGACAGACAGCTGAAACTAGAGGTCACCTTGATAGTAACCATATGGTCAAGACACCTTATAAAGAGACAGAATTCCTGTTTTTACTGCAGACAAATACATAAATTATCATAATGTAAATATATATCTAACATGAAGCTTCTTACATAGTGTAATACCTGGACTTTTTACCTGTGTATGAACCGTAACAGTGTCCCTACCTGGAATCAGTATTCAGCTACCTAATATACCTTACCTGTATCAGTTCTCTGATTAATTGTACTTATGTGTTATTACCTGTATTAGTTTTCTATATACCTGTGTCTTAAATTTACTTACTTGCTTTTATTTACTCCCCTGCTCATTATAACCTACCAATAAATAGTTAGGTATGATAAGATCTATTCCGTGTAACTCTATTAAGTTTGCCTTATTTCAGGTAATCAAAAGTCAAGATGGATCCAGTGACATTTTTTCCCTTTCTTTTCATTTGAAAAAACACACATACATTTTGAAGTACATGTATGTGCATTACTTAATATTTTTGATGAGAGAAATATTACAGAAGGTACGTATTATAATGTTGCACAAAAATAGTTTCCCTACCTTCATGTTAATGAATGTACCGGACCATTCCCGTACATGATCTTTAAGTACAGCCATGGTCATTTTTAATGTGATATTGCTTGTTATACTTCCCATATCTTTCACTTCCAACCTCAAAATTCATAAATACGTCAGTTCTTCCTAAAAATCTGCAATCCCCTAGGAACCGCGAGCTCCTGGCTGTTACAATGTATCCAGAACCTTAGTGTCCTGATATCTCTGCTTCCCCATACCACCTCCCCCTCCGACCATTTAAAACACTCTAAACTACATACCTTACCTGTCATTCCTGGTAACCCCAAATCTTCATGTATTACATCTTAAAATGAAGGGTACCACATACTGTATGTATGGTTTTAAAGGAGAGTTCCACACAGAGCTGGTTTTGGAGTGTTCTCCCTTTATAATAAATCTGTATTTATAAAAGATGACACAAAAAAAAGGGTGTTTTCTGTCTTAGAGTTACTTCCCTTGGTAATTTATTAAGGTACTCAAGTCTCAATATTTTGTATTTGTCTTTAACCTTTGCAGCTTTAAACTTATTCATCCCTGAAGACTCATCTGAATTCTTCTCATTTAAAAGTTGGAATATGAGTTCATTTTGAAATTTGAGAGGTGAATCAGAGGTCAGACCTGATGTTGTGCAAGGGTAGTCTGGCGGTATATATATAGCGAGTATACACATCCCAATTTCATGTCTTATACACATATCTTTCTGTCTTGCGTCTTGACCATCATAGTTTTGTCTTTTTGTCTTACACCCATGGTTCTGTCTGATATGCCCACCATTATGTTCTGCACACCTTAACACTACTATATATTATTAGTTGTTTGTGTGTCACTTTCTATGCCTGATTCTCCTCATACATAATAAGACTATACCCTGACATTAAGACATTAGTTCCACAAGTCAGTAAACACCATTAGGTACCTAAGGGAAATGTGATCAGGGGGAAAACGTCTCACCTATCAACAACCTTCCTGTACAAGTGAAAAATGGTCGTCAACAGGCCATCCTGTAATAAACCATCCCTGTATAATGTAACTCTACAGGTGACAAGACATTCCAGAAGAAATCTTTTGATTCAACTTTCACAGCTCTGTAATCCTTTATATGTTTAATAGAGCAATTATTTCCATTAGCCTAATCATGATATGCTCTGACAAGAAATACTTCACCTTATGTTCAATCTATGAATTACATGCCTTGTATATGTTATAATTATGTATTGTAATGAAATAACAGAACAAATTTAATATGGCATCCTACATTTTGATAAACAATCTTTTGTCTAATATAACAATTTTTCGATTTTTTTTGTATTTTCATACATTAACACTCCAGTTATCCGGATAAGATTTTATTCACTTCACGAAATCATCTAATCCACATGTCCAAACTTTAGCAAAGTTGAACCTGGGTTGACGTCTTTTTCCCCTATATTAATCTAGATCTGAACTGATAGTAATTTGTCTTCTATGTAACTAAACATTTTCCAATGATCTGGTCAATGTAACGTTCCCTGATGTTTGCTAAGCAGTACCACATAACCTGTATAGGCAGTCCATCTATTTTATTGTTAGTTAACTTTGGACGCTAATATTTGACATTTCTTAAACGACAATTTTAAAGTTCAATACTACAATGAAAAGGTTTTGGAAAGTCATTTTGACCTCTGTTCTGTCTAAAGTAACAGTGACCTTGATATTTGACCTTCAGACCTGAAGAGCTATCCCAGGAAAGGCTTTCAGTAAGGAAGCTCTGTCTATATGTTCCAATATTACAATAGTCCCCAAAACAGGAAGTTTGGTTTGGTTTATTTTGTTTTACGTCCCATTAACAGCCAGGGTCATTTATGGACGTGACAGGTTTTGAAGGTGAAGGAAAGCTGGAGTACCCAGAGAAAAAACACTGGCCTATATGGTCAGTACTTAGCAACTGCCCCATTTGTGTTTCGAACTCGCAACCCAGAGGTGGAGGGCTAGTGGTAGAATGTCGAAACACCTTAACCACTCGGCCTGTGTTAGTATTTTCAGTGGTGTAGAACCTAGAAAGTAGTCAGTCCACAACCAGGTAATCAAACTCAGCTGAATATTTATAATACAAATAAACAACCATCAAATTTCCAATACAATGGCAGTCATGCAGTTGGTTACTATATGCAATATACTAGCATAAACAGACAATGATGTACATTCTCTTCAGTGAGGTGATGTGTTCAAATGAATATTATTCTGTAGGGAAACTGAACTGGATCGTTACTGTCGGCAACCAAATGGCTCTATCAGTAGAGTTCGTCTATAGATTTCCAAAAGATCTGGGTTTGGACGTCAGTTCTATTTATAGTAACCTTGATCTTTGACCTTCAGACCTCAACTTTGATAGACCCATCGGAACTCAAGTTATTGCATGGAAATCTCTGTTCCAACATCTATAGTAACCGTGACCTTGACATTTGACCTCGTGATCAATCCCACGCAAAGGTTTTCAGCAAAGAAACTCTTGTCTTGAGTTTGATAGGCTCAAGGAACTCAAGTTATCGCACAAAATGCTTTATCACAAATCTTGAGGTTAAGGAAATATTCAGAAACACCTAGAAAAATGTTTATTGTAAATAACAATAGGAACAGGTATGTCAAGGTGTGCCAAGTTATCACCTGTGGTATCCTTATCTATGTTACCTGTCTACCGTCACTTTGTCTCACCTGGATGAACAGGTAAGGTGCATGACTCTATGATATCCGTCCTCGGCCAAGTTGATAGGTAGATGCACATTTTACCAACTACCTGCTTCTGATAAATGAGCTATTTACGTGCGATTTTTTTGAGGGAGAATTATTTTACAAAGGATGGTTGAGGAAGACTGCCCAGTTAAGCCAAGGATGTGATTTAAAATATGTCAGGTAAAAAACAAATTACTGAGGGGTGCATAATTATAGGTCATTAAAATACCTTTTGAAAAAAAAAATTTATGAGGGAATAAATTCACTTTTACAAAGATGCAGATTTATGAACAAATTAAAATATCCATTACCTAAAAGTGTTGACATTATCATTTCATCAGTACAAATGTGTTTACACCACTGCACAAGTCATTTTTAAGCTTTAACAAATATGTAAAGGCATGAAATTAGTAGGAGGGCAAATCGTAGAATAGGCAAGCTTGATGGTTATTTTATAGCACCAGTTCCTCATAGGACATCACAAAATGTTTTATTGAAAGCACTCATTTCAATAAAGAAAAGATTTTCAAAAAAAATTCATGTAAGGTTAATTACGAAATTACTGTAAGCATGCAAATTTTTCTTGGTAATCGTATTTCAGCGCTAAAAACTCAGTCACCCTTGAAGACACATCTGAACTCTTCTAATTCAAAGGATGGAAGAGTTCATTATGGAATTTCAGGGTCGAATGAGTTACCACTAAATGGATATTTTCGTTATGTAAAATTAATGGTGGGGAAACCATTACGGTATATATAAGGTCTCCAGAAACATGAATCACGGAATCCACGAAATTTAATCCCAACGAAAATAAACGCTTTTACAGTATCCCTATTGTCCTGGCCGATAAGAAAGAGATACCTCACTCACTCACCCCTGATATTTCATGATGGACTATTCCAACTTTTGAATCGGAAGAGTTCAAATGAGTCTCTAGGGATGAATGAGTTAATGTGAGAGGAAATAGAGATCCCATGGAAAACAACCTAAGGAGGAACCGACCCCATATGCCTTTTAAGATCTTGCCATTTGGTATCGTACATCAGTTGTCTTGTGATAGGTGTGTTTGCCAATCACTGTGCCATTTATCTTTTTTCCACACATTCATCACAAAAGTCATAAATGAACCTTTACAAATCAAAGACTGGGCGATTCCATTTTGAATATATAAGGTTGAATGAGTTGATGTCCATAACTGTGATGCAATGTACCATGTTGGCCATAGCTATTTTTTTACCTTCATATACAAGAGATTTAGCACTTTAGTAAATTCTATTTAGGGGAATAAGGAATTACCTACAGATTTGGCATTTTGGTATCAGAAAAATAATATTTACCAATCAAGAGCAACTTTACTAAGTTTGTGACTTTTTTTTTATTTCAGACTATATATTTCTAAATTCAAGAGATGAAGTTTTGAGATTGCAAGTTGAATATATTATGTCACATCAGTGATCTTGACCTATGACCTCAGAGTTTGTGCCGTGACCTTGAGCTATGACCTCAGACCTTGTGCCGTGACCTTGACCTATGACCTCAGACTTTGCCGTTCCGACTTCACCAACTTTATCTACAGGATTACATACCAGCTGTCAATAATCCTCCCTCAAAGTTCAGCGTGTTCCAAAGATAAAACATCAACACGTCTAGTCTATCTACTTGAAACCTTCCAATATATCTTTCTAAACCTAAAACTGTAAACCATACGAACTTCAGCTCTTAAATAAATACATTTCTGCAAGCCGATGGTGGAAAACCCAAAGCTCTTGAAAACGTAATCACAAAACTGGTACAAACTCCAACTCTTCAGTATATTTATAATTCAACTCTAATGTATACAACCTCAACATTTTAATATACATATATATTCAAGCCTTTAAGTAATTTTAGTACACCCCCAACTTTTACATACAAATCTTAATTCAAAACCTTTGATTTCAAATAAGGTAAACCAGTCATGAAATACACATCATAACACAGACACAACCTCCAGCATGTAAACACATATACTGTATTAATCCTTATAAGTACACCTACCCCTAAAAGTGCATCATTTTTCAGTGAAAAAAGATGAGCGCGCTAATTAAAACCTCTAAAAGAAAGTTCCTTACTTCGCTTTTAATTGAAGACTTTGCTCCAGTGAAACTGAAACACTATTTCTAAGATTTCAAAAGGGAACTTACTTGATGTTATGAAGGGCCCTCCTTTTGTGCTTTTGTAAGTGTTCAGTGTGTCGAAAATGATCACCTACGTACCCGGAAAGCCCTTTAAATTGATGAGTATATCCACAAAGCATTGAAATAGTGTAAGTTGAGTTGTCCTTATTTTTTCTGGCTCTAATTTATAATTTTTTTTTCCTATAAGTGAAAGATAACATTTTTTTAAATTACAATCATGTAGCTGAAGTAATTTCAAACGGCACTGCAAGCATATCCTATTCCCAACCAGAGAGATATCATGCAGAAATCATTAGCAATTTCTGGAGTCAAAAACTGTTTGGAAAAAACTGCAAGACTGTGGATTCCTTGTTCTGTTGATTCAGTATTGCGCTCGATCCAGAGACGAAGGATTAAGTTTATAAACCCTTAACGTAAATGTATGTATTTACCTTTAATAGCTCATAAAACCACATCATTTCAAGTGTCGAATTCTTTTTACACAGAATTTAGGCTTCTGACTTTGGCATGACATCATTTGGCACACAGTACAGGTGCAACGAGTGCTTGAATTGTGAGGTAAGAGTAAAACGTTTCATTGCACAGAAAAGTGCATGTGGGGCTGACACATATCTATCTGCACTTAAAACTTCTGCCAAATTCTGTACAAAAATTATCTTCAATCTCAGTTGACTTGTCCGCATATCAATAAAAGATATCTACCTTGCAGGTAAGGAAGGTTTGATTGGTATAGAGCTGCTGTACCCACAGTTTCAGGCTAGACAAGACCCACACACGCTTTACCACAAGTAATAGCATTCCTTAGAATCACATTCCATATTTCTAATCTTTTCCTCAATCAAAATCCTTCTTTTTACCAAATTGCCCTTGTATCTCCTCTAAAAATCTGTTCTCCCTTCCCTCCAAGCACTCAGGTGTCCTCTCCCTACATGTTTCTCCTTTCCCTCCCAGCACTCAGGTGTCCTCTCCCTACATGTTTCTCCTTTCCCTCCCAGCACTCAGGTGTCCTCTCCCTACATGTTTCTCCTTTCCCTCCCAGCACTCAGGTGTCCTCTCCCTACATGTTTCCCCCTTCCCTCCCAGCACTCAGGTGTCCTCTCCCTACATGTTTCTCCCAGCACTCAGGTGTCCTCTCCCTACATGTTTCTCCCAGCACTCAGGTGTCCTCTCCCTACATGTTTCTCCCAGCACTCAGGTGTCCTCTCCCTAAATGTTTCTCCCTTCCCTCCCAGCACTCAGGTGTCCTCTCCCTACATGTTTCTCCTTTCCCTCCCAGCACTCAGGTGTCCTCTCCCTACATGTTTCTCCTTTCCCTCCCAGCACTCAGGTGTCCTCTCCCTACATGTTTCTCCCTTCCCTCCCAGCACTCAGGTGTCCTCTCCCTACATGTTTCTCCCTTCCCTCCCAGCACTCAGGTGTCCTCTCCCTACATGTTTCTCCCTTCCCTCCCAGCACTCAGGTGTCCTCTCCCTACATGTTTCTCCTTTCCCTCCCAGCACTCAGGTGTCCTCTCCCTACATGTTTCTCCTTTCCCTCCCAGCACTCAGGTGTCCTCTCCCTACATGTTTCTCCCTTCCCTCAAAGCACTCAGGTGTCCTCTCCCTACATGTTTCTCCCTTCCCTCCCAGCACTCAGGTGTCCTCTCCCTACATGTTTCTCCCTTCCCTCCCAGCACTCAGGTGTCCTCTCCCTACATGTTTCTCCTTTCCCTCCCAGCACTCAGGTGTCCTCTCCCTACATGTTTCTCCCTTCCCTCCCAGCACTCAGGTGTCCTCTCCCTACATGTTTCTCCCTTCCCTCCCAGCACTCAGGTGTCCTCTCCCTACATGTTTCTCCCTTCCCTCCCAGCACTCAGGTGTCCTCTCCCTACATGTTTCTCCTTTCCCTCCCAGCACTCAGGTGTCCTCTCCCTACATGTTTCTCCTTTCCCTCCCAGCACTCAGGTGTCCTCTCCCTACATGTTTCTCCTTTCCCTCCCAGCACTCAGGTGTCCTCTCCCTACATGTTTCTCCTTTCCCTCCCAGCACTCAGGTGTCCTCTCCCTACATGTTTCTCCCTTCCCTCAAAGCACTCAGGTGTCCTCTCCCTACATGTTTCTCCCTTCCCTCCCAGCACTCAGGTGTCCTCTCCCTACATGTTTCTCCCTTCCCTCCCAGCACTCAGGTGTCCTCTCCCTACATGTTTCTCCCTTCCCTCCCAGCACTCAGGTGTCCTCTCCCTACATGTTTCTCCTTTCCCTCCCAGCACTCAGGTGTCCTCTCCCTACATGTTTCTCCTTTCCCTCCCAGCACTCAGGTGTCCTCTCCCTACATGTTTCTCCCTTCCCTCCCAGCACTCAGGTGTCCTCTCCCTACATGTTTCTCCTTTCCCTCCCAGCACTCAGGTGTCCTCTCCCTACATGTTTCTCCTTTCCCTCCCAGCACTCAGGTGTCCTCTCCCTACATGTTTCTCCCAGCACTCAGGTGTCCTCTCCCTACATGTTTCTCCCTTCCCTCCCAGCACTCAGGTGTCCTCTCCCTACATGTTTCTCCCTTCCCTCCCAGCACTCAGGTGTCCTCTCCCTACATGTTTCTCCTTTCCCTCCCAGCACTCAGGTGTCCTCTCCCTACATGTTTCTCCCTTCCCTCCCAGCACTCAGGTGTCCTCTCCCTACATGTTTCTCCCTTCCCTCCCAGCACTCAGGTGTCCTCTCCCTACATGTTTCTCCCTTCCCTCCCAGCACTCAGGTGTCCTCTCCCTACATGTTTCTCCCTTCCCTCCCAGCACTCAGGTGTCCTCTCCCTACATGTTTCTCCCTTCCCTCCCAGCACTCAGGTGTCCTCTCCCTACATGTTTCTCCTTTCCCTCCCAGCACTCAGGTGTCCTCTCCCTACATGTTTCTCCTTTCCCTCCCAGCACTCAGGTGTCCTCTCCCTACATGTTTCTCCCTTCCCTCCCAGCACTCAGGTGTCCTCTCCCTACGTGTTTCTCCCTTCCCTCCCAGCACTCAGGTGTCCTCTCCCTACATGTTTCTCCTTTCCCTCCCAGCACTCAGGTGTCCTCTCCCTACATGTTTCTCCTTTCCCTCCCAGCACTCAGGTGTCCTCTCCCTACATGTTTCTCCCTTCCCTCCCAGCACTCAGGTGTCCTCTCCCTACGTGTTTCTCCCTTCCCTCCCAGCACTCAGGTGTCCTCTCCCTACATGTTTCTCCCTTCCCTCCAAGCACTCAGGTGTCCTCTCCCTACATGTTTCTCCCTTCCCTCCCAGCACTCAGGTGTCCTCTCCCTACATGTTTCTCCCTTCCCTCCCAGCACTCAGGTGTCCTCTCCCTACGTGTTTCTCCCTTCCCTCCCAGCACTCAGGTGTCCTCTCCCTACATGTTTCTCCCTTCCCTCCCAGCACTCAGGTGTCCTTTCCCTACGTGTTTCTCCCTTCCCTCCCAGCACTCAGGTGTCCTCTCCCTACATGTTTCTCCTTTCCCTCCCAGCACTCAGGTGTCCTCTCCCTACATGTTTCTCCCTTCCCTCCCAGCACTCAGGTGTCCTCTCCCTACATGTTTCTCCCTTCCCTCCCAGCACTCAGGTGTCCTCTCCCTACATGTTTCTCCCTTCCCTCCCAGCACTCAGGTGTCCTCTCCCTACATGTTTCTCCTTTCCCTCCCAGCACTCAGGTGTCCTCTCCCTACATGTTTCTCCCAGCACTCAGGTGTCCTCTCCCTACATGTTTCTCCCAGCACTCAGGTGTCCTCTCCCTACATGTTTCTCCCAGCACTCAGGTGTCCTCTCCCTACATGTTTCTCCCAGCACTCAGGTGTCCTCTCCCTACATGTTTCTCCCAGCACTCAGGTGTCCTCTCCCTACATGTTTCTCCCTTCCCTCCCAGCACTCAGGTGTCCTTTCCCTACGTGTTTCTCCCTTCCCTCCCAGCACTCAGGTGTCCTTTCCCTACGTGTTTCTCCTTTCCCTCCCAGCACTCAGGTGTCCTCTCCCTACATGTTTCTCCTTTCCCTCCCAGCACTCAGGTGTCCTCTCCCTACATGTTTCTCCCTTCCCTCCCAGCACTCAGGTGTCCTCTCCCTACATGTTTCTCCCTTCCCTCCCAGCACTCAGGTGTCCTCTCCCTACATGTTTCTCCCTTCCCTCCCAGCACTCAGGTGTCCTTTCCCTACATGTTTCTCCTTTCCCTCCCAGCACTCAGGTGTCCTCTCCCTACATGTTTCTCCCTTCCCTCCCAGCACCCAGGTGTCCTCTCCCTACATGTTTCTCCCTTCCCTCCCAGCACTCAGGTGTCCTCTCCCTACATGTTTCTCCCTTCCCTCCCAGCACTCAGGTGTCCTCTCCCTACATGTTTCTCCTTTCCCTCCCAGCACTCAGGTGTCCTCTCCCTACATGTTTCTCCCTTCCCTCCCAGCACCCAGGTGTCCTCTCCCTACATGTTTCTCCCTTCCCTCCCAGCACTCAGGTGTCCTCTCCCTACATGTTTCTCCCTTCCCTCCCAGCACTCAGGTGTCCTCTCCCTACATGTTTCTCCCTTCCCTCAAAGCACTCAGGTGTCCTCTCCCTACATATTTCTCCCTTCCCTCCCAGCACTCAGGTGTCCTCTCCCTACATGTTTCTCCCTTCCCTCAAAGCACTCAGGTGTCCTCTCCCTACATGTTTCTCCTTTCCCTCCCAGCACTCAGGTGTCCTCTCCCTACATGTTTCTCCCTTCCCTCCCAGCACTCAGGTGTCCTCTCCCTACATATTTCTCCCTTCCCTCCCAGCACTCAGGTGTCCTCTCCCTACATGTTTCTCCCTTCCCTCCCAGCACTCAGGTGTCCTCTCCCTACATGTTTCTCCCTTCCCTCCCAGCACTCAGGTGTCCTCTCCCTCCATGTTTCTTCTTTCCCTCCCAGCACTCAGGTGTCCTCTCCCTACATGTTTCTCCCTTCCCTCCCAGCACTCAGGTGCCCTCTCCCTACATGTTTCTCCCTTCCCTCCCAGCACTCAGGTGTCCTCTCCCTACATGTTTCTTCTTTCCCTCCCAGCACTCAGGTGCCCTCTCCCTACATGTTTCTCCCTTCCCTCCCAGCACTCAGGTGTCCTCTCCCTTCATATTTCTCCCTTCCCTCCCAGCACTCAGGTGTCCTCTCCCTTCATGTTGTCCCTTCCCTCCCAGCACTCAGGTGTCCTCTCCCTACATGTTTCTCCCTTCCCTCCCAGCACTCAGGTGTCCTCTCCCTACATGTTTCTCCCTTCCCTCCCAGCACTCAGGTGTCCTCTCCCTACATGTTTCTCCCTTCCCTCCCAGCACTCAGGTGTCCTCTCCCTACATATTTCTCCCTTCCCTCCCAGCACTCAGGTGTCCTCTCCCTACATGTTTCTCCCTTCCCTCCCAGCACTCAGGTGTCCTCTCCCTACATGTTTCTCCCTTCCCTCCCAGCACTCAGGTGTCCTCTCCCTACATGTTTCTCCCTTCCCTCCCAGCACTCAGGTGTCCTCTCCCTACATGTTTCTCCCTTCCCTCCCAGCACTCAGGTGTCCTCTCCCTACATGTTTCTCCCTTCCCTCCCAGCACTCAGGTGTCCTCTCCCTACATGTTTCTCCCTTCCCTCCCAGCACTCAGGTGTCCTCTCCCTCCATGTTTCTTCTTTCCCTCCCAGCACTCAGGTGTCCTCTCCCTACATGTTTCTCCCTTCCCTCCCAGCACTCAGGTGCCCTCTCCCTACATGTTTCTCCCTTCCCTCCCAGCACTCAGGTGTCCTCTCCCTACATGTTTCTTCTTTCCCTCCCAGCACTCAGGTGCCCTCTCCCTACATGTTTCTCCCTTCCCTCCCAGCACTCAGGTGTCCTCTCCCTTCATATTTCTCCCTTCCCTCCCAGCACTCAGGTGTCCTCTCCCTTCATGTTGTCCCTTCCCTCCCAGCACTCAGGTGTCCTCTCCCTACATGTTTCTCCCTTCCCTCCCAGCACTCAGGTGTCCTCTCCCTACATGTTTCTCCCTTCCCTCCCAGCACTCAGGTGTCCTCTCCCTACATGTTTCTCCCTTCCCTCCCAGCACTCAGGTGTCCTCTCCCTACATATTTCTCCCTTCCCTCCCAGCACTCAGGTGTCCTCTCCCTACATGTTTCTCCCTTCCCTCCCAGCACTCAGGTGTCCTCTCCCTACATGTTTCTCCCTTCCCTCCCAGCACTCAGGTGTCCTCTCCCTACATGTTTCTCCCTTCCCTCCCAGCACTCAGGTGTCCTCTCCCTACATGTTTCTCCCTTCCCTCCCAGCACTCAGGTGTCCTCTCCCTACATGTTTCTCCTTTCCCTCCCAGCACTCAGGTGTCCTCTCCCTACATGTTTCTCCCTTCCCTCCCAGCACTCAGGTGTCCTCTCCCTACATGTTTCTCCCTTCCCTCCCAGCACTCAGGTGTCCTCTCCCTACATGTTTCTCCCTTCCCTCCCAGCACTCAGGTGTCCTCTCCCTACATGTTTCTCCCTTCCCTCCCAGCACTCAGGTGTCCTCTCCCTACATGTTTCTCCCTTCCCTCCCAGCACTCAGGTGTCCTCTCCCTACATGTTTCTCCCTTCCCTCCCAGCCGTTCCAAGATTTCACCTTTATGGATTCCCTGCCCAGTCTTTGTCTTCTTTTCTATCCTTCATTACTAGTCTATCTGAATCTCTTCCACGCTTACTGGGGTCTCCTTATCTCTCCAGGAAACTTTACCCCCCACCCCTTCCATTCCAACCCCTACTTCCCAATCTCAGATCTATCTCCCTCCAGGTCTTCCTCTCAGATTTCTCTATCCTTCCAACGTATATTTATCCCCTATTCCCTGTCTTCAGGTCTCAGTCAGATAAAATTTGGTGAGATTGAGATGATAAATATTTCCGCCTTATTACCTATTTAACTTCTTGGAGATTTACTATATTGAATCATTATTTGGAAGGGGGGAGGGGGCTACATCAACACGGCGGTGATACTTTTGGTAGGTATTCCCGGATACCTTTAATGCACGACAGTGATATCCAGGGCCTGATATTAGATTCTGTCTAGGTCTATGTCTCTCCTACTCTCTCTCCCTTTTAGAGGCCGGGGTGGCCGAGACCACTAGCCCTCCACCTCTGGTACGTCCTTAAATTACCCTGGCTGTTAATAGGATGCAAAAAATAAATAAACCAAACTCTCCCTTTTATTCAGATACCTTCTTCTTTATCTGCACTCACCAACCCTCTCCATCAACAAATTACATTTCCTTCCATTATAAGTTACCCCTCCCTTACATTCCCTCCCCTTAAAATTCACTCCTCCCTTTCTCCCTCCTTCCTTCCAAGGTCTCTCCCTCACTTTGACAGAAGCCTGTAAGTTACCCCTCTCTTACATTCCCTCCCATTATAAGTCACTCCTCCCTTTCTCCCTCCTTCCTTCCTTCCTTCCAAGGTCTCTCCCTCACTTTGACAGAAGCCTGTAAGTTACCCCTCCCTTACATTCCCTTCCATTATAAGTTACCCCTCCCTTTCTCCCTCCTTCCTTCCAAGGTCTCTCCCTCACTTTGACAGAAGCCTGTAAGTTACCCCTCTCTTACATTCCCTCCCATTATAAGTCACTCCTCCCTCTCTCCCTCCTTCCTTCCAAGGTCTCTCCCTCACTTTGACAGAAGCCTGTAAGTACAGACCTGTTAGCATTAAACAACAATTACATGTAAACAAACTTCTATGGCCTCAGCCAGCTGTTTGTAAGATGTTTACTTCCAGCAGGGATGCTGACATGATTACCCCCCAGTGGACCAGACAGGTGCCCTGTACAAGTGAATTATACACATCCCACCTTATGGTATGCCTTTCACACCCAAATCCAATTGGTTATATAAAATTCTTCAGCAGACATGAAAGTTCAGGAAACAAAATATTTAGTACTTGATGCCAATGAAGTTACATAAAATTGGGTGTTTTTTACAGCATAAGAAGAACATATCTCAATTTGTTCGAAAATGGGTTGAAATTCTAAATTGACACTAGATATCTAGTACATGCTTATAGGCAAAGAATTTTGAACCCTGGTGGGTACATTTATAACTTATATTAGCACAATGCTAAGCACAAACATTTTGAACAAAATTTAAACACAAACAAAACAAAACAGTTCAAAAATATCTTTTTTTTTCAACTGTGCAGTTTCAGGATAGGTCAACAGATTATTATTAACAGGTTCTAAAAATGTGAAAAAAGAGACTGAATTTTTATCTTTAACAAAATCAAGTCTAAGCCTTTGTTAACCCAATGACCCCTAAAGACACATTTGAACTCTCCAATTCAAATGTTAGAATAGTCTAATATGAAATTCCAGGGGGAATGAGTTGATTAGATATGAATTAAATTTTCAGCAACAGCTATGACAAACTTTTCTATATAAATATAATATATTAATCTGCTGGTACAAAGGAGAAAATGTCTACAGAAAGAAACATTTTAAAACAAAATATGTTTCCAGTTCATTTCCTGTCTCAAATACCCCTAAAATCTAAACATGGTAATAGATATAATGATTATAGGGGCTAGACCACTTGTTAAAATTATTAAAATTCACAATTGCAATAAGCAAAAGAAAATCATATAATTCATACTTTAAATTTATGATTTAAAAAAATGAAAAAAATTTAAAGCTTCACACAACACTTGCTAACGATAAAGCCGCTACTCACCCATGTTGTTGGTGATCCGGACACGATTCTGATCCCCTGACGGGGAGGATGAGGCGGGTATGAGTCAGCCTCAGTAACATCCCCATCAAGTCAACACATTATAGAGACTTGATGCCATCAGCCATCCCTCACCACCGAAAAACCAGGAAGCTTTAATCAAATGCATCGCTGAAACATATAAAATTTACCCCGAGAGATATAGCACATAGTTCTAGTTCTCCGACCCCATCTAATACATACAGTGCACTACACATGTGCCATTAGCTACTGCTGTAGGGCAGAACGGATTCGGGTTATATAAAAAATCGACCTGTTACAGGAAATTATTGGCTGTAAAGTGAAAAAAAATTTAGAGTTACTAAAATTACAAAGTTATTGGTTAAGTGCATTGAAACTATTGACACTAATTATTACAATAAATCAATTTATATGTTATCAATCAAAATTTTGAAAATCAGCTAGACTTTAGGAAAGAAATTGCTCATATACATGTACTCCATTAAAATACTAAATGGTTCAAGACAAGAAAGTAAGGTATAACGGGAAAATTCAGGGTGGTCGGGTTGTGCAGTGGAAAGTGCACTTGCCCTTCACCAAAGGGACAGGGGTTTGATTCCCCGATCAGACTCAAAAGGGTATTGGGTCACCTGCCCCATCATATTAGTTTGTTCCCAGTACTTTGGTTTCCTCTCCAATCAAGATCCCCTCCACGCTAACATTCGGGCCAAAAAGAGTTGAATCGTTCTATCATTCCATTTCTTTGTTTTATATATTCTTGATACGTTAAAGGTTAATAAGATTACTGTAAAGTTGATTGATGTGGCTGTTCTAACATCGCCAAGTGTCTTACTGATAAACGTAGTGTTCCATCAAAATTATCACACCACCCAGACCTGTGACAGACTCCATGAAATATTTATACATGTATATAGGAGGTATAGTCGAAGTACAGTAAGTACATATATTGCTTCGGTAAAGCCGATATTTCCGATTCACATACACGCCAAAGTACTTCTAGGTCTACCATTGACATTTTACTTATACTAAATCACAATCATACACTCAACAACAGCAAGGTTCTGAGAATCTTGAACTGCAGGTCTGAACAAGAAACCACTTCTGGAGAAAATATCTGAACCGAACAAAATTTCTTGAAAACATTAAAACACAGTTCCACAGATCAAAAATAGAGCTTTCCAAGAGAGGACTTATCATATACCATTTCCCTTCATGAGTATTAATAAAAAGGACAACCTAGTAATTTAATATTTATCTTTTAATTTGGTTGAAAATATCTTTGTCCTAACCCCGATAAAAAAGATGAATTCCAAATACCAGTAAGACTCCATTTACCGGCTAGAGTTTGCAAACCGCAGCATTAAAGCATGAAATAACAAGCCTGTAATTAAATCTTAATGTTAGTTTGAGTCGAAAAGTAAAAAAAAAAAAACAGGAAAATTCTGAATTCCCAATGAAAACTGTCATATAGGACCATAATACAAAATATTACATGCTTGGCAAGTCTGTAATGACACTTGCCGAAAAACCTTCAGCTTGATTTTTGGCGAAAATAGTATAGAAGTCCAAAACAATGCGAAATTGGAATTTTTGCTGATAATGTGTTGGAAGTTTCATTTATGTGAAATTTTTAGTTTTCCTTTTAAAAACATTGATCACAAATTCAATGCAAGGTATATCACTTAATTTTGTTACATGTGACTTACACAGAAACAATAGGATTTAATCTATTCCTTAATCTTAAATCTAATGTTTGAATCATATAAATTCTAAATTCAATTTTACTACAATAAAATGACCTTGCATTCAGCAAATACATATAGTTTTAATTACTCTGTATCAAATATCATACCCTGTATACAATGTAGTTCTTAAACAAGTTATAATGTTATAAAAAAAATGGTTTCTCCTCAGACACCACACCAGCTGACATAGTTTTGTTCTGATAACAAATCCCCTGTCAGACCAATTTCAGTTATCACAGTAGGAATTCATCCCATGGGAAATGATAGTAATGTCAAAAACAATCAACTTTTTAAATATTAATTTTCAATTTTCCACATTCTGACATTTCTCCTGCTTGGATACTGATATGCTTTTAAAGTGATTCCAAAAAAAAAACATTCTGCAAGCCCTGTGTAGATTGATAAACAGCTAAAAGCATACTTCATCTATCCAAAGAAAGTCTAACCTTATCAATTTTAGATTAAAGGGACACAATCCATACTGTATCAATGCATACAAACCAAGTCCTCGTACATCA
This sequence comes from Mimachlamys varia, assembly GCA_947623455.1. Taxonomy (NCBI): domain Eukaryota; kingdom Metazoa; phylum Mollusca; class Bivalvia; order Pectinida; family Pectinidae; genus Mimachlamys; species Mimachlamys varia. Next base: position 13,866,423 of record OX392531.1, on the reverse strand, counting down.
TGTCAGACAAAAAACTATCAAAACTTAAACATTAAAGATGTTTCCCAATAATTCAAAACTTGTATACAAAGACAATAAAATCACAGTTAATGTAGAATCAGTCCCCATAGAGAAATGATAATCTTATAATGATAATAGCGCATCCACAATACTAGCCAGAAAATGGACAGAAATAGCAATTAGCAATCTTAAATTAGCAGAAAGTTTTCAGCGCAAAAAGTGCTAAAAAAACCCTTGCTGAAGTACATTTACAGTATATGAGATTGATACAAAAATATTCCATTGACATAACTTTAAAATCAAGATTTTTATCTATTAAAACATTGCTGGTGAAATCCCCTTTCTACAATGTATCTCAGTAATACACAGTCATACTCATTTCATTAAAAAAAAAACATTTCCACTGTCGTATTTCATCTTACTGGCCAATAGACCAACATGACATGGCTATAATCTGTAATAAAACTAATAACTGATAAAAGCCCTGTAGCATCTGACAGGTCTGCTGTCAGTTGCCATGGTAACAGGCATTCATCTGCACGTGGGTCAGCCCACAGGATTCCAAGCAGTGAGGAAATAAAGTCGTAACTTATTTTTACAGTTCCCTAAAGACCTAATTGAGAGAATTCAGACCAACGGAAGTGCAATGTGGCCATAACTAGGCATACCGTACATGTTACTTGTCCTACAAATGGCTTCCCCTTCGATTATTTACTTGGATGAGATCACCAGCAATCCATTCAATTTAAGGCCACAAAAAAGAATAGGTAATCGAAGATTACAAAGTTCACCTCAGCCTGGAGCATGCATGTGATACCCTCACAAACATGCTTACCCACAAGGAACATGGTTCATCAATGCAAATAAAACGAATACAAAACAAATCTTTAACTTTTCATCATTAGCCTCAGACTTCAAGAATACTTGGATAACTTGGAATTTGTCCGTGGTCCCATGGGCTTCAAGACAAGGTTCAACTGTACATACAGTTATTGTTCCAAGTCGTTCCCGACACAACAGTTCAAGCAATAGCTTGTTATTCAGACTTTATTTGACTTAGCAGGGTAGTTTTTGTCAATTTTAAACTTCTTAGGGGATATTTTTTGGGAATAAATAAATATGAATCTTGAATTTTCAGAGATCAAAACCTGATATAAGTCATGAGATCATTTTCTGCTGTTCTAAAGAGCTCTAAAGAGCTTTGAAGAAACACAAAATTTAATTTTATGTAGCTGAAAACAAAAAGGAAGTTTCAGGATTGCCAACAATTTTTGTGTCGGCCAATCCTTACGACAAATCTTACAGTTTGCTTCCTCTGTTGTCCAAATTACAGCCCCACTGATGAAAAGTTGATATTTAGCAGTCTGTGGTTTGGAAGCATAAATGTGGGCCCCACCAGCTGAACTATTTAGAATCCTCACAACCTTAAGGATGTTCCTAATACAATATGGTCAGTATTGGCATATTATTCATTACTTAGTTCCAGAAAGGACTTTGATTAAATAAATATAGCTAAATATCCATTTCTGGTCTGCCCTTTGGGCCCACAGAACCAACAACTACCATTTATACAAAATTGGTTTTCCTACTGCCTGAGATCCATCTGACTATATTTGGTCAAAATACCTTCATCAAAACAGAAAGATCAATTTTCGATAAAAATGCCCCCTCAATGGTCATAAAAACTAAAGGGTGGAAAGCTTTCCAGGTCTAAAAATCGACCCCACCTACCTTTCTTGCACAAAAATCACATTTATAATTGAGGTACGAAAAAACGCTTGGTACCGTTGGAAAGATGGATAATTTTTATTTAAAAAACCTCCAAAATGCAAGTCAAATGTATCCTCTTCTTCCCATAGAAATAATCTCAATTTCCTCCAAAAACACACAAAATTTTCGTGTCTCAAACTTTTTGTCGGCTTGCTGGCCACTCTTTACATATTCACTAGGGTTGACGTCACTGCAAGCGGAGGCCTTATGCTGTCATTGGATGGCGGTCTTCCTTTAAATTTAGGCATCCAATGACAGCAAAAGACCAGCGCGCAGGGTGACGTCAACCTCAATGAATATGTAAAGAGTGGTCGGCATGGTGATGGGATCAGTGTTGAGATCAGAGAGATGGTGAGAAGTGTTGATAGTGCTAAGTTCGGTCAGACAGAACTTTGTGCATATTAATGGTGTTTAAGTGATTGAAGAACAGGTTGAGGGTACTGAATTGAAGAAGGAAGCTTTCAATGTTTATAACAATGTTTGTTAGTTTGTTATTGTCATGTAGGATAATTAGAGATGTTGATTAGATTAGGAAAGAAATATTTGTAGAATGTATGAAAACATTACAAGGGAAAGGATTGCTCTTTTCTTGGCCACACACAAAAGATCAATGCTGGTACAGTGGACTCTACTTAATATCACTCCTGTTAATATCACATTCCTCTTTATATCATGTTTTTCCCAAGCACCATTTTTCTCTCTATATAATCTATGTAATTTTATTTGGTTAATATCATGTATTTTGAGGTGAATTCCTCTTAATATCATGTTTTTTTAAACCTATCACATAAAACATCCAGAAAACGATGCCATTTCCATTGATTTCAGATACAACTTGTACAAATTGTTTCATAGAAAATTAAAAAATAACCAAAACAATGATTTTTAGTTGAAATAATGTTATCTATTATATATTTACTGAAACATCTTCATATGTACACTGAGTATCTTACTTTTAGTTATAGTTATTGGAAATGCACTAGATTTAGTGGAAAAACATGTTTCTCTTAATATCACAATCCTGTTAATATGATGTTTTTGTCTGACAAATGCAACATGATATAAAGAGGAGTGCACTGTATTACCATTCAGACATATACCTTAGTTCCACCTCCTTTGAAGGTGACAAGGTCACTGTATAAAGTGAAATTCTGGGACAATATAATCACCCTCTCTTCCAACTTATCTGTTGACATTGATCATATTGAACTGATATATGTGTACCAAAAAGTAGTACTGAATTTGAAATTTCTTTCTGATGGCAAATTTAAAAGATACTCCAAATACAGTAGAGATTACTGACATGTGAACAGCATTGCAATTTAAACTCTAAGTCATGATAGCAAAATAAGCAATTATTTTACGGTTATATTTCTATAGAGGTACAATATCTTTAATCTGGATCCCTTTATTAGTTTAATCTTGGGATTAGTTCCTACAATAAGACCCCACCATAGTGGTTAAAACATTTGATGTAGATTCACATCAGATACAGGAACTGTAACTTTCTCTATATTCCTTTAAAACTGTTCTAATAATTAATAAGCAGAACTATTTAGACTGGTTAAATTTGTGATGCGAGTTAAATGTCTGTGATGTTACCAGATATTTATACTAGTTTTATCAAGTTCATTACAGACTTTCATCAGATGCCATTTAATTTCATGTCAAAACTGTATTAAGTTGTATCATATCAAATATTTGTTCCAATTTATAATCGAAATGTTTTATAATGTTTTATTTCTCTGAGTACTACTCTCAAAATGTCTGTTATGTTACCGATGTCTTTCATGTTACCAAAATGTCTGTCATGTTATTTCATATAAAAATAGCATTTTTCCAAAAGTCTGTCCCATATCTCTTGCAATTTGAATACTAGTTTTGTTGATATCAATTGTGATTTGACTCAAGTATTTATGATATTTCAATCCAATATGGAACAATCATATTTGAAAAAGTAACATGTGCCAACTATTGACAATACTACATTTGAAAATCCTTCCCTGATGACCAAAATTATATTTTTTGTGACCTTTTTCTGTTTAAATGGCTTAAAGATAGAAATATTACAAAAACAGATAAATCACCCATAGAAAATATATTGAAGTGTTTCTAAATGTATTTTGATAGTTTGTAACACCACAGACATTTCACCAGGTTAGTCCGAAGGGTTCTGACTCTCTGACCCGCTAAATATTTTGACGACAGGCGGGTGCGAGAGTCAGAATTCCTCCTTAGTAAAAAAGTAGAAATTTTACCGACCCGCGCCTTTTAAGATGTGTTTTTTATAATATGAAACATTTTCGATCACATGTAAATTAAGAATCAATGGAAAGAACAGATATTTTTCCACTAACCTACATCTGTTTGAAAAAGGCCGCCGCCTAACATCACATGATCAAAATTAGATAGGTCGAGAACGTAATTCTCGTGGGATCTCGCGACGCGCAGCCATTTTCAAACAGATGTCACGAAACTGGTTATTTTTTAGAAATGGGTGGAAACTGTTAATTTACGACCTCCTGTGATTTGATGAAATGTGTAGGTTAGTAGAAAAATATCTGTTCTTTCCATCGATACTTAATTTACATGTGATCGAAAATGTTTCATATCATAAAACAAACCTTAAACATTGACCCGTGCACGGGTCTGTAACATTTCCACTTTTTTTCTAAAATATAGGCAAAAAACATATGCAATAGGATTTCAGGCAATTGTTTTTGTTATTTGAATGTTAGTTGTATGAGATTTTAAATTAAAAAGTTCTATTATGACAAGTTGATTTCTACTTTTTTGTCAAATGAAAATCGGCCAATTTCTGATAATTACTCATATAGTTTTTACAAACTCAACCAACTGTACCCACGTGCACGTGCACGGTCTAATCCATTTCAGTCAGTGTGTAAATTGCAAACATTGCTGAATGTTCTCTTCTTCTTCTTTTAGGGTACACCCTCCATCAGAAATGATGTTTACGGGTAATGTAGGTTGTTTTTGCTGGCCGCTGTTAAAAAGAGTGAGGAAATTGTTATTTACAGTGAGGGGTCGGTGCTGTTTTTTTTTATTTTTTATTTTTGAGCTATAAGATAAAAGAACTTTGTGGGTTTAGGGTGTTGGTGTGTGTTTGAGATCGACAAGGGCTGCGTTGTGTATATGTGCCTTGAAGATCTCTAGTGTAGGGCATTGTACTGCTGCCACCGGGAGGAGGTTCCATTGTGTTATTGTGTGTGGGAAGAAGGAGTATTTGTATGTGTCCTTGGTGGCAGATAGGTGTCTATATGTGTATGGGTGTGTTTGTCTTGTCCTAGGGTCTGCTGGGTGTAAGATTGTGTTTGCGTCTATTGCGACATGATGGTGGATAATTTTATATAGTAAAATTAGTCTAGTGTTGAGTCTGCGTGTCTGGAGTGTGGGCCAGTTTAGTTTGTCCATCATGTCTTGTACTGAGCTGGTGTTGTGGTATCTGTTTTGTACGTATCGTGCTGCTCTGCGTTGTATTTTCTCTAGCTGGTTGATATGGTTTGTGTTGTGCGGGTCCCATATGGAAGAGCAGTATTCTAGTTTGGGTCTCACTAGGGCTTTGTATGCGTGTTCTTTTATATTTTGTGAGTTTATTTTAAGGTTACGTTTAAGGAAGCCTAGTGATCTGTTCGCGTTTGCGGTGATGTTGTTGATGTGTGTGTCCCATTTGAGGTTTTTTTGTAGTGTAAGTCCTAGGTATTTGGTGGCGTCGACTTGTTGCAGTGTGTGGTTATGCAGTTTGTAGTTATATATTGTTTTGGTGCGTTTGTTTGTAGTGGATATGATGTTACATTTGTTTGGATGAAATGTCATGAGCCAGTCCTTTTCCCACTGTCCTGCTGCGTCTATGTCTTGTTGTAGTTTGTGAGCGTCGTCTTTGTTGTGGATTGTTTTATAGATTATGCTGTCGTCAGCAAAGAGTCTGAGGGTGCTGTGTTTTATGTAGTCTGGTAGGTCGTTGATGTAAATGAGAAAGAGTATTGGGCCCAAACAGGTTCCTTGAGGTACTCCTGATGTTACTTGAATTTTGTTTGATTGTTTCCCTTCAAGTACTACTGTTTGGGTGCGGTGTGTGAGGAAGTCTGTAATCCATGTGAGTGTGTTCCCTGTTATCCCATAGTGTTTGAGTTTGTATTGAAGGCGTTTGTGTGGGACTTTGTCAAATGCTTTGGCAAAGTCCATTATCACTATGTCTGTCTGTTTATTTGTATTGTGGTTGTGTGTTAGGTCGTGGATGAATGTGGCGAGTTGTGTTTCGCATGATCTAGAGGAGCGGAAGCCATGTTGGAGGTTGTAAAGTATGTTGTTGTCTTCTAGGTGTTTCATTGTGGCGCTTGTGATGATGTGTTCCATGATTTTGCATGTGATGCAGGTGAGTGAGATTGGGCGGTAGTTTGTGGGGTTGTGTTTGTCTCCTTTCTTGTAAATGGGGTTTACGTTGGCATGTTTCCAATCGTGTGGTAGTGTCCCTGTGCGGAGTGATGTGTTGAATATTTTTGTGAGTAGGGGTGCTATGGTGTCTTTGAGTTCTTTTAGGATTCTTCCGTGTATTTGGTCAGGTCCTGTTGCTTTGTGTGGGTTTATGTTTCCGAGTAATTTTGCGATTCCATTGGATGTAATGTGAATTTGTGGCATATTTGGGTGTGGTGATGGTCCTTTGTCGGGTATGTCATTGTTCTGTTCCGTTGTGAAGGCAGCTTGGAATTCTTGCTAGGTTTATATAAATGACAACCATATATACCGATCGCGAGAGATAATGACAATATCTTCCGTATAAAGTGATCAAATTGCACTGTCATATATAGTAAATATTGACTTTTTTCGAATAAATACTCACGTCAAAAGTCGTGTAGTGCCGCTGGGCTTACTTTTACTTTACTTACATATTATGGATAAAGTCCGATGGTATCCAAATGTAAGTGCAATCTCGGACAACAACGAGACAAGACGAGAACCGGAAGTACATTTCATGCGTAGTAGGGACGAAGCGGTTTATTTTTATGTTGCAGTGAGTGTGCACTACAAAAGTCAAGATGCCGAGGATTATGATCAAGGGTGGTGTGTGGCGAAACACAGAGGTAATGCCTTGCTGAAAAATGAATTGAATCACGGCAAAAGTCTAATTTCAGTGGCAAAAACGTGTCCGCATGTCTAGCCTACAGCATGGTTAGGGTGGCGGATGTAAACAAACGAAAACATATTTTGATTGATAACTTGATATATCTATGTGAAGCAATTAAATGTAATATAAATAAGACGTTTTCGTGTGATAACTGATTTTTATTATATCTGTGTTTCGTATATCTTGGTCAATAAACGTATATGTACAGGCTAAGGTTACAAGTCTCCAAAATCGGCACCGGTGTCCTGGTTTACAATTCAGCCGGTCGACATATAGTAATACAAATGCCTTGATCATAGCCAAGTGTGCACCTTAGCATGAAATAAATTATCTGTCTTTTGTTTTCTACAGGATGAAATTCTCAAAGCAGCTGTTATGAAATATGGAAAAAATCAATGGGCACGAATTGCATCACTGTTGCACAGAAAGTCAGCCAAACAGTGTAAAGCCAGATGGTAATTAATAGTTTGCTTGTGTTTGGTATTTTTTGGCTATAATGTTGAATTTGATGGACAGTCAAATCAAGATATTGTTCAAGAGAATGTTTATAGTAAGAATTCTATTAATTACATTTATGCAGTCTGTTGGCCACGGCTCTGTGATCGACACTGCATGTTCTTATTTTATCTATCAACTTATAAACAGGCAAGACATATCATATGTTATACTATATATATATAGCATTGTTAAATCGTTTGTTTATACATTTTAAAGTTTGAAATTCTAAGGGCATTGGAAATATGTTCTATGCAGTAAGATGGTTTCAAATGCAAATTCACTTTTTTGAAAAGAAGATATGTTTACAATAAATTAAAATACAAAATGGTCATTATTTAAAGGTTTGAATGGCTGGATCCTAGCATCAAGAAGACAGAATGGAGCAGGGAGGAAGAGGAAAAGTTGCTACACTTGGCCAAGTTGATGCCAACCCAGTGGAGAACCATCGCCCCCATCATTGGCCGTACTGCCGCTCAGTGTCTGGAGCACTACGAATATCTACTGTATGTTGTGGGAGTCGTAGTCTTCTCATAAAACAAATTTGATAAATTACATGCATAGTACCATAGAACATGAATTCTTCTTAGATGAATTGGCACACATATACTGGTATTGACAGTACAGCTCACAATTTTATTTCAAATGCAGGTCAATATGAGCACATGGTTGTATTTGTTATTGATATCTAAAATTTGGCAATATGAAATAAAAAATCAAATGTATGAATTTTATTAAATATGTCATCAAACTATACTTCAATGTCATTGACTTTGAATTATAAATTATAATGTACACTGTACAAAAATTTTAAATGTGAATACAATTTTGGTTCAACGATCACCCTGTTAAAATAATCTTGATTAGAATATGTTTGATATTGCAATAATCTAATATTTGTGTTGTATATTTGTCATAAAGTGACAAAGCACAGAATCGAGATGAATCTGAAGATGACCCGAGGAAACTTCGGCCCGGAGAAATTGATCCTAATCCTGAAACGAAACCTGCCAAACCTGATCCTGTTGATATGGATGAAGACGGTGGGTGTTTTAAACTGTAATACCTGTAGCATTAGAGGATGAAGCCAATGTGAAGTTAGACTTGGCTTGTATTGTTTTACGCCCTATTAACAGTTTTGCTCAAATAAAAATGTGTGAGGTTTAAAAGTGGAGAAAAGCTAGAATTTTTGTGAGAAAAAAAATATGGACCTCTACAGCCAGTACGAGGTGACTTCTCCATGGAGGTCCTTGAACCAGCGACCCAGAGGTGGAGGTCTAGACGAAGCAGAATGTTAGATTTCAGACATCTCGACCACTTGCCCCCCCCCCCCCCCCCCCCCCCACCAATTTGAATTATGAATGTTAACTTGAAGTGCAGTTTAGAAAAGAATGTCACTATTTCCACTTTATATGATAGCAATATGGTGAGTATATAAATTCTGTGTATACAAAATGGATGCTTGTCAGTTTGCTTGATGTTAATCAAAACTGCAAAATTCATATCATTTTGTCAAAAGTATTATATTATTTAGCTTTTACAATATGTTCAGTAATACAATGTATTCACTTTCTTGTTTCTAAATTGAAAATTCAATAGATTGTGTAATTGTTTGTTTTCGTACAGAATTGGAGATGTTATCTGAAGCTCGAGCTAGGCTAGCAAACACACAGGGTAAAAAAGCTAAACGGAAAGCAAGAGAAAAACAGCTAGAGGAGGCCAGGTAATGTAATACAGATAATACAAAACATATAGAGGAGGCCAGGTAATGTAGTACAGATAATACAAAACATATAGAGGAGGCCAGGTAATGTAATACAGATAATACAAAACATATATGATAAAGGTCCATTCTTTTAATAGAAAAGTTCAAATTGGAATCATTTTTGAATAGAATTTGGTTGTTTGTATATGCCTGTCTCTAAAGTGTTATCTCCCTTGTTTGCCATATCATGATTACATTGGGAAGTGTTTTTGAAACAAATTTGTGTCGTGCAATTATAATGTCATAATGGAAATAACGTCATCCGATTATCACACAGCGCCAAATCATCACTTCCCGAAAGTTCATCTTGTATCCACAATTGTGGCCTATCAAGGGGAATAACAACACTTTTGGGAAAGGCCTATAGTACAAAGATACTGTCTTATTAAAACTTACATTCTATATTAATATATTCATAATTTAGTTTGGTTAAGACCTTTTTTTTACTTTTACAGGAGGTTGGCAGCTTTACAGAAGAGGCGTGAGCTTAGAGCAGCTGGTATAGAGTAAGTAATGGAGACAATCGGTCCGATCTTGGGCGCTTTTTTTTTTGTAGAAATAAGAGTTTATTGAAGAGTAACTTGTTACTGTGTCCGAACAAATAATTGTTGTTATAATAGATTTTCATAAAAATGATACATGATTTCAACATGCATGAAGCAATATTTATGTCTGTATAGTTATTGAAATATAAATACAGTGAAACCTCTCTTTTAAGGCCACCTTAGGGACTACACCAAATTGGTCTTAATAGGGGGTTGGTCTGAATAATGAGGGTGACCATGCAAGCAGATTTCTCTGATATTCACTTTTTGACATGTTTTCATGGTCCATATAGCTAAAATATAGGCTTTGTAATTTTAAACACACAGTAATTGTAACTGATTAGCCAATTTGACACCAACATACAGCTTACTGATCTAACTTTTCAAAACTTGTCTTTATAACAAGTTTGTCTTAATAGTGAGATGGTATAAATATTGAAGCTTAAAATACAAAGATATATAGAAGATTTTTTTGGCACTGAAATGAAATGGTCTTTATTCTGGGGTGGTCTTAAAGCGATGTTTCAATGTGTATGAAACCTGTTATCCTTCCCCTTAACTATTGTCATAAAGACAAATTTTTCTTGTTTCATATTGAGATGAATTACAAAATACAAACAATATTTTCCTTTCAAAACTGTCCATTGAGTAAAATAACTTTATTCTGTGTCATTTAGGGAATGTATCCAGTAATTAATGTACATACTTAAGTACAGCATGGTGAGTAAAAACAAAAAACTGACAAAATACATACTTTTACCCTGAGTACTTGATGATGTGTGTTTATGTACTGTTCACAGCATCAAGAAACAGAGAAAGAAGAAGAGAGGAGTAGATTACAATGCTGAAATTCCGTTTGAAAAGAAACCTGCACCAGGTAATATTTGAAAGATTTAGTGTTATGTTATATTTTATGTTGTCCTTTAGCAATACATATTTTACCAATACATAGGTATTGTAACAATACATATTTTACCAATACATAGGTATTGTAACAATACATATTTTACCAATACATATTTTACCAATACACATTTTACCAATACATATTTTACCAATACATATTTTACCAATGCACATTTTACCAATACATATTTTAGCAAATGCTGTTATGGTCCTATAACATGTTTTACTATTGCTGACAAATGTCACAAAGTTTGGTATTGACAGCTTAGTATGGAAACATGTGTAGGGAGACCACAACACTGATAAAACACAAGTTGCTTTTATCTACAATTTGATAGAATAGTTTTGCTATGTAGCAGTTACGTCATAATCAGATATATGATATTTAACTAATCACCTGACCAAATGGTGTTTATCATGAATCAACATGAATCACATTCTCCGTGCAGTCATGTAAGAATTTAATTTTAAGGTTAAGTCAATGTCATTGGTAAGTTATTGGAATGGAAAAACAGGAAACATGCGACATTAATCATGTTTTTAAATATTCAAACTCTCTCCAAACATAGTATTTATGGGAGCAACATCACTTTGAATAGATCTTCTGTCTGCTATGGTATGGACAGTAACTAATCAGCTGCTGAACATCATTCGATAAAACTTAACAATGTGATTGGTTGCATAATACACATAACTCTCTACTCATCACCTTTAAAGGCCCAATATACGTAACTTCAGGAAAATTTTCGTGATTCTGAAAAAAATCCAGTTGATAACCATGCAAAAGTAAGTCTAAAACGAAGTAAACCTAGGCGGTAACTTACAAGAAAGTCTTGACAGAAAAATCCAAAGAATTGAAAATAGTTCAGGTGGGGCCCACTTCAACAACAAACCGAAGGTGGAATACGATTCGAAATGGACGCATGTTTACAAATAGCGTGTTTCAACTGCTGCTGTACCGGTAATCGCGAAAGAATTCATCTTGAATATTGCTGATATCAGTTAATCTTAACTAAATCTATAAAAATAATAAGTTATTAGGCTTGATTTTTGCTTCAAGTTTTGTCGAAAGTTACGTATATTGGGCCTTTAAGGTCCCGTGAGAAGAGGTGGAACATCCTTTTATAAAGACTTCATGAACATGATTATAATGACAACATAGTTTTGTGTCCTATGTAGAATGTGAGTTTTCTGGCCAGTAATGTCTTTATGTATTATACACAGGTTTCTATGACACATCTGAAGAGGTTTATGTGGCAGAAGAACCGAACTTTAAGCGTCTGAGGCAACAGAACTTGGAAGGGGAGCGAAGGTCCGACAAGGAAGAGGTACTAATAGTCAAATTAATTTGTTATAAATCAGTCTATACATTCTGCTGTAAGATATTTAATGGCCTTAAGCAACCCTATGTCTTGAGTTTAGCCAAAGTTATTCCTTGTAATATTTGACATCAAATATTCTGCATTTCTACATATTTTTCACCATGTGGATGCTAATTATTCAATCATGACAGAATATTTTGACATAAAATCTACTCTCTGAGGTTTGTAGAACATATTAACTCTGTAGTGAAGTACTTATATTCCAGCCAACTTCATTTCCAGGAAAAGCCTCTGGAATTTGGCTTGACTGGGTCTTGGGAGAATTCGAAATGTGAAAATGACAAATTGGTCTTGCAAAGCACTGGTTATTAGTTACCTTATATATGGTTTCAATGTACAAAGCTGAACTGTCATCACTCATCATATATCAACTTATTAAGATTGAAATATTAATGAAAATATATTTATATTGATGTGTCTATGAGCTAGATTATATGAACTGTGTAAAAATCACAGAGTAAATGTTCTCTGTATTACTTAACAGAAAGAGCGAAGGAAGGACAAACAGAAACAGAAGAAGAGGAAGGAGAATGACCTACCAGGGGCTATTGCCAGTCAGAGCAAGTATGTACCTACTGTTACAGCATTACCAATAGACTACCGCACCTGCTTTGTTTACGCCGATAGTTTTAATTTTAAAATGGAGAAATGTACTTTTATCAAAAAACGTATTGCAAGAGCTGTACATCTTTTAACTTTTAAAAAATCAAAGAAAAGAACAGAAAAAGTTTTGTTATTAACTATCATCAGTTAATGCATCAAAATAAATGTTGGAAAATATTTCAAATTGAAATCAGTTCTTGCAAATAAATGTGAAAATATCAATTACTTGATATTTTCATAGAATAATTGTTTTATCAGTTTTGAAATGTTGACATGTATCTCCTTGAGTCCTATTCTGATCTTTTTTTTTTTATGCCTTATTCATTATCTTACCGTCATGTGTTGACACAGTTTCCAGGAACCTGTAAAGAAGAGGAGTAAATTGGTATTACCAGCCCCTCAGATATCCGACGCAGAACTTGAGGAGGTAATCTTTATACACACCCGTGTTACTGAGCTGTTATCAGACAGTGACAGCAGACTTGCTAGGGTCATATAAGATAAAGGCCTTATTAACTCATTCACCCTTGGCCTTTCATAATGAACTATATTCCAACTTTTGGAAAGTTACAAACTTACGGCACAGGGATTCAAGAGATTGAGGTTGATGAAGACTATAGGCAAGTTTCATCGTCAGCATCTTGATCTCATCGAGAAATATTCTTTATCTTTGTGTGATATGAAGATGGACATTTTTGAGTTTGCTTATTAGTGTGCTTACTTGTTGTGATTGACAATGATACTCGGTTCTCATTTTGAGAACTTGATGTCTACTTGGATGTGACCAAGATTTACATGGCTGGTGTTGTCAATGAAGCAGAAGGCGCTTTAAACTGCTCTGGAACACCTGGAATTAGAGTTCGGATTATGGTTTTGTTGACACTTTGATATTGGAAGGGTTAATATATGTCTTCAGGGGTGAATGGGTTAAAATTGAATGAAATCGTGTGTTAGTTTCAACTAAACCTTTTGATGATTTTTTGTTGAACCATAAAATTTTTCATTTTTAATCTGTTTGTGTTTCATATTGCATTTTGGAATTTTAATGACTGATACTGAAAATGACTTTTATGAGACCCCAAAACTGTTTTCCTCATTGCTTCAAACCATATTTATACAAAGCAGTATAATATTTGCCCTTTATTTGTAAAATTTATTTTCACCCAATGTAAAATTTCCCTTCATGTCAATCTTCATATGTTATTACTATACAGGGTAATCTGTTTTAGTAATATTAGTTATTGTAGTGGGAAAAAAGTGTAAAAACTAAACTGCAACTAGCTTTTCTTAGTGTACAGTAGCAAATTGAGAAATTCAGTTGATAATAGTTCATGATCATAAAGAAGACCTATTCTGAAAGATGGATGTAGAAAAAGGAAATTTAATTTATGAAAGATGGTAATTGAACCAAAACAGTTATCTACAAGAGGATTTAAGATCATGTAAAACAATCCCAAACTCATTGGTGATTTACTGGTGTGGAGTTGTATCCTTCTAACAATGAAAATAGTGTTTATACCCCCCCGCAACGAAGTTAGGGGGGGTATACTGGAATCAGCTTGTCTGTCCGTCTGTCCGTCTGTCTGTCCGTCCGTCCGTCTGTCTGTCCGTCTGTCCGTAGAAAAATGTTGTCCGGACAACTCCTCCTAAACTACTGGATCGATTTCAATAAAACTTGGCAGTATTGTTGGGGACCATGTGTAGATGTGCATGCAGGGTTTCGTTTGTCAAAATTTTGGTTGCCATGGTAACCAGGTCACTATACACAGGTTTCCATAATAAAATGTTGTCCGGACAACTCCTCCTAAACTACTGGATCGATTTCAATAAAACTTGGCAGTATTGTTGGGGACCATGTGTAGATGTGCATGCAGAGTTTCGTTTGTCAAAATTTTGGTTGCCATGGTAACCAGGTCACTATACACAGGTTTCCGTAATAACGTGTTGTCCGGACAACTTCCTATAAACCACTGGATCGAGTTTAATGAAACTTTGCAGTATTGTTGGGGACCATGTGTAGATGTGCATGCAGAGTTTTGTTTGTCAAAATTTTGGTTGCCATGGTAACCAGGTCACTATACACAGGTTTCCATTATAATGTGTTGTCCGGACAACTCCTCCTAAACTACTGGATCAATTTCAGTGAAACTTGGCAGTATTGTTGGGGACCATGTATAGATTTGCATACAGGGTTTCGTTTGTCAAAATTTTGGTTGCCATGGTAATGAGGTGACTATACACAGGTTTCCGTAATAACATGATGTCTGGACAACTTCTTCTAAACTACTGGGTCATTTTCAATGAAACTTCGCAGTAAGTAATGTTGAGGATTACTATACACAGGTTAAATTTCAGCCATGTATAAGTCTACCAACACATCGTAGAGGAGGACTGCTGGACCAAATCTACATCAACTTTCCTATGAGGGGTGTCCTGGCCGATATTCTTCCAAAGCACTACTCGGACCATTTTCTCATATCACTGGCTTTCCCATGGGCTAATTTACACCACTATTAATATAAACGTAAGATGCATTGTATTGAAACAATCAGCATCATAAATTTTCTTATTAATATGTATATCACCTTTCTTTATTCATTCAGTGAGTTTCACAAGTTGAAACATACATATGCATCCACATTGTTGATATGAAATCTACACTGTAATGTATGTAAGACCAAAGGTGCCTTCTTTGTTTTTGTTTTTTAGATATGCGGTGATACATAGTAATATAAAATAATACATTATATAATGCATGTTATATACAACTTGTACTACATCATGTTTTTTTCAAAAACATGTCAGACACCTCTAATAAGAGGTAGCGGGGGGGTATTAGTCAGCCATCGGCTTACAGTTCTAGTTTCATCTGATCATATGTTGTTCTTCAATACTGTAAGTGGAACAAGCAGATCCAGTGTCATTTTCACTACCGTATAGCGGGAAATTTTAGTGGGGCTTTAATTTGGAGATTTGGCTGGTCCTTATAAAGATCGCCAAAATTTAACCCGTCAAATTTTAACACTGCCAATTAAAAAGATGCGAAAGTTTCACTTTCTGCATTAGTTTTCATTCTGACCATCATTAACCTTCGATTACTCATGTTGCTCCGTTAAATCCCGTGAGTAACAAGTATTACGTATTGTTGATATAATACTAATATATCAATATATACATATATGTCAAGTCAAAAATGAAATGGACACATTCTTTAAGTACTTTCACTCCATGAAAGGAAGCTATTCAGATATATATATATATATATATATTAATTCCTCTATCCCCGTAGGTAATATATATGCTCAACAACAAATTAAAACCCTAGATTTATTGAAAATCGCCTAATTTTAACCCGCCAAAATTAAACTTTTCATGACCAAATCGCCAAATTTTATGACTGCAAAAATTTCCCGCTATACAGTAATTCTCATTTCTGTTGGAAATTCCTTGCACAAACTTGATGACATTTTGATTTTGTTGTGCCAGGTTGTCAAGGTAGGCCAGGCCAGTGAATATGCCCGACAACAGGCTGAGGAGAGTGGTACCCAGGATGGGGCCAGCCAGGCTCTGCTCCAGGACTACAGTCTCAACCCCGGGTCTACCAATCTCCGCACCCCGAGGACTCCCGCCCTACAGGACAACATCATCCAGGTATATAGACGGTTAATCTTCCAAATATAGATCCATAGATTCATAGATATAGATCCATATATTCTATCCATAGATTCATAGATATACATCCATATATTCTATCCATAGATTCATAGATGGTGTGGTGTAAAATTTAAAAAGATACAGGAAATTCATTTTGTGCAAGTTGTGAAGTAGGTATGTGATTTTCAAGCGTAATTGATTTGTGGAGTCACCATCTACATATGATTGGTCTTAAAATAGCAGAATGAATATTGCTAAGTTAAAAATGGAACTTAAATGAACTGTCACTTTTAGTGTGAAACATTTCAAATTGGTATCGTACCTGTATGTTTTCTTGGATATCATGATGTGTTTGGATACCAGCCTGACATTAAACATTTCTGTATGAATAGCTACATAATTATCTGCTATTTACAGGAAGCACAAAACATCATGGCACTGACAGTGGTGGACACTCCCCTCAAGGGAGGCCTGAACACTCCTCTCACCGAGTCCGACTTCAGTGGGGTCACCCCAAAACACAATCTACCCCAGACCCCCAACACCATGATAGCCACACCCATGAGGACCCCAGGCCAAGGGGAGGGACCAGGTAAGTTTATACTTATCACCCTAAACATAATCTACCCCAGACCCCCAACACCATGATAGCCACACCCATGAGGACCCCAGGCCAAGGGGAGGGACCAGGTAAGTTTATACTTATCACCCCAAACACAATCTACCCCAGACCCCCAACACCATGATAGCCACGCCCATGAGGACCCCAGGCCAAGGGGAGGGACCAGGTAAGTTTATACTTATCACCCCAAAACACAATCTACCCCAGACCCCCAACACCATGATAGCCACATCCATGAGGACCCCGGGCCAAGGGGAGGGACCAGGTAAGTTTATACTTATCACCCCCAAACACAATCTACCCCGGACCCCCAACACCATGATAGCCGGGGCCAAGGGGAGGGACCAGGTAAGTTTATACTTATCACCCCCAAACACAATCTACCCCAGACCCCCAACACCATGATAGCCACGCCCATGAGGACCCCAGGCCAAGGGGAGGGACCAGGTAAGTTTATACTTATCACCCCTAAACACAATCTTCCCCAGACCCCCAACACCATGATAGCCACACCCATGAGGACCCAAGGCCAAGGGGAGGGACCAGGGAGGTTTATACTTATCACCCCAAACAGAATCTACCCCAGACCCCCAACACCATGTTAGCCACACCCATGAGGACCCAAGGCCAAGGGGAGGGACCAGGGAGGTTTATACTTATCACCCCAAACAGAATCTACCCCAGACCCCCAACACCATGATAGCCACGCCCATGAGGACCCCAGGCCAAGGGGAGGGACCAGGTAAGTTTATACTTATCACCCCAAACACAATCTACCCCAGACCCCCA
Source organism: Mimachlamys varia (assembly GCA_947623455.1). Taxonomy (NCBI): domain Eukaryota; kingdom Metazoa; phylum Mollusca; class Bivalvia; order Pectinida; family Pectinidae; genus Mimachlamys; species Mimachlamys varia. Next base: position 13,848,749 of record OX392531.1, on the reverse strand, counting down.
ACACCATGATAGCCACGGGGCGCCCATGAGGACCCCAGGCCAAGGGGAGGGACCAGGTAAGTTTATACTTATCACCCCTAAACACAATCTTCCCCAGACCCCCAACACCATGATAGCCACACCCATGAGGACCCCTGGCCAAGGGGAGGGACCAGGTAAGTTTATACTTATCACCCCCAAACACAATCTACCCCAGACCCCCGAGACCATGATAGCCACGCCCATGAGGACCCCAGGCCAAGGGGAGGGACCAGGTAAGTTTATACTTATCACCCCAAACACAATCTACCCCAGACCCCCAACACCATGAGGACCCCGGGCCAAGGGGAGGGACCAGGTAAGTTTATACTTAACACCCCCAAACATAATCTGCTCCTGACCCTAGACCCCCAACACCATGATAGCCACATCCATGAGAACCCCTCAAAAAGAAGTATTTAGCTGTATTGATAATAGCGACTTCTTCTCCATAACCATTGATTGAAAATCAACCTTATTTAGTAGGAAGCATCCCTAGGTTCTCAGGATTCAAAATTGTACTAATGGTGGGACTGACCCCCCAGGGGGCTGATATGCGGGGCCAAAAAGAAAATATTTTACCATGATTACCTAGATACCAATGTGTCCAGGTGAGCGATACAGGCCCTCTGGGCCTCTTGTTAACATATGCATCACTGGGACATTACTATCAACTTAAATCATTTTAACCCTAGGCAATGGCTGATACTGAAATATAATTCATATGCTATTAAAAGAATTAAGACTGAGTTAGTTTATGTAAATGCTGATCATGAAGGAATGAGAATTAAGACTTGCTGACTTTCCATTCCTGTAGGTATGACTCCACAGATGGTCGGGGGAATGACCCCGCGGGGAATGCCGGGGCAACAGACCCCATTGAGGACCCCTGTTAGAGACAAGCTCAACATTAACCAACCGGAGGAGAACTTTGATATGGCCGTCACTGACCAGTACCATCAGGTAAGATGGCCGTCACTGACCAGTTCTATCAGGTAAGATGGCCGTCACTGACCAGTACCATCAGGTAAGATAGCCGTCACTGACCAGTACTATCAGGTAAGATGGCCGTCACTGACCAGTACCATCAGGTAAAATGGCGGTCACTGACCAGTACTATCAGGTAAGATAGCCGTCACTGACCAGTACCATCAGGTAAAATGGCCGTCACTGACCAGTACCATCAGGTAAGATGACCGTCACTGACCAGTACCATCAGGTAAGATAGCCGTCACTGACCAGTACTATCAGGTAAGATGGCCGTCACTGACCAGTACCATCAGGTAAAATGGCGGTCACTGACCAGTACTATCAGGTAAGATAGCCGTCACTGACCAGTACCATCAGGTAAAATGGCCGTCACTGACCAGTACCATCAGGTAAGATGACCGTCACTGACCAGTACCATCAGGTAAGATAGCCGTCACTGACCAGTACTATCAGGTAAGATGGCCATCACTGACCAGTACTATCAGGTAAAATGGCCATCACTGACCAGTACTATCAGGTAAAATGGCCGTCACTGACCAGTACTATCAGGTAAGATGGCCATCACTGACCAGTACTATCAGGTAAGATGGCCGTCACTGACCAGTACCATCAGGTAAGATGGCCATCACTGACCAGTACCATCAGGTAAGATGGCCGTCACTTACCAGTACCATCAGGTAAGATGGCCGTCACTGACCAGTACCATCAGATAAGATGGCCGTCACTGACCAGTACCAACAGGTAAAATGGCCGTCACTGACCAGTACCATCAGGTAAGATGGCCATCACTGACCAGTACCATCCGGTAAGATGGCCGTCACTGACCAGTACCATCAGGTAAAATGGCGGTCACTGACCAGTACTATCAGGTAAGATAGCCGTCACTGACCAGTTCTATCAGGTAAGATGACCGTCACTGACCAGTACCATCAGGTAAGATAGCCGTCACTGACCAGTACTATCAGGTAAGATGGCCGTCACTGACCAGTACCATCAGGTAAAATGGCGGTCACTGACCAGTACTATCAGGTAAGATAGCTGTCACTGACCAGTACCATCAGGTAAAATGACCGTCACTGACCAGTACCATCAGGTAAGATAGCCGTCACTGACCGGTACTATCAGGTAAGATGGCCATCACTGACCAGTACTATCAGGTAAGATGGCCATCACTGACCAGTACTATCAGGTAAAATGGCCATCACTGACCAGTACCATCCGGTAAGATGGCCGTCACTGACCAGTACCATCAGGTAAAATGGCGGTCACTGACCAGTACTATCAGGTAAGATAGCCGTCACTGACCAGTTCTATCAGGTAAGATGACCGTCACTGACCAGTACCATCAGGTAAGATAGCCGTCACTGACCAGTACTATCAGGTAAGATGGCCGTCACTGACCAGTACCATCAGGTAAAATGGCGGTCACTGACCAGTACTATCAGGTAAGATAGCTGTCACTGACCAGTACCATCAGGTAAAATGACCGTCACTGACCAGTACCATCAGGTAAGATAGCCGTCACTGACCGGTACTATCAGGTAAGATGGCCATCACTGACCAGTACTATCAGGTAAGATGGCCATCACTGACCAGTACTATCAGGTAAAATGGCCGTCACTGACCAGTACTATCAGGTAAGATGGCCATCACTGACCAGTACTATCAGGTAAGATGGCCGTCACTGACCAGTACTATCAGATAAGATGGCCGTCACTGACCAGTACCATCAGGTAAGATGGCCGTCACTGACCAGTACTATCAGGTAAGATGGCCATCACTGACCAGTACCATCAGGTAAGATGGCCGTCACTGACCAGTACTATCAGATAAGATGGCCGTCACTGACCAGTACCATCAGGTAAGATGGCCGTCACTGACCAGTACTATCAGGTAAAATGGCCGTCACTGACCAGTACCATCAGGTAAGATGGCCGTCACTGACCAGTACCATCAGGTAAGATGGCCGTCACTGACCAGTACCATCAGGTAAGATGGCCGTCACTGACCAGTTCGATCAGGTAAGATGGCCATCACTGACCAGTACCATCAGGTAAGATAGCCGTCACTGACCAGTACTATCAGGTAAGATGGCCGTCACTGACCAGTACCATCAGGTAAGATGGCCATCACTGACCAGTACCATCAGGTAAGATAGCCGTCACTGACCAGTACCATCAGGTAAAATGGCCGTCACTGACCAATACTATCAGGTAAGATGGCCGTCACTGACCAGTACCATCAGGTAAGATGGCCGTCACTGACCAGTACTATCAGGTAAGATGGCCGTCACTGACCAGTACCATCAGGTAAGATGGCCGTCACTGACCAGTACCATCAGGTAAGATGGCCATCACTGACCATGACCATCAGGTAAGATAGCCGTCACTGACCAGTACTATCAGGTAAGATGGCCGTCACTGACCAGTACTATCAGGTAATATAAGATAGCCGTTAGAGACCAGGTCATCATTATATAAATACTATAATTAAGTTTTGTGATGTTCTTAAATGTCCAGAATAATTTTTTGTGTGCATTTGTGAAATTACATTTAAGCTTCATTATATTTGCAGCAAGACCTGAAGAAACAGCTGAAGCAAGGCTTGGCCAGTCTGCCACGACCTAAGAATGACTACGAGATTGTTGTCCCAGAGGACATGGAACAGATGGGTGACGACCAAATGGACACAGACGCATATGTAGAGGATCAGGCTGACGTAGACCAACACTACGAGGAAATCCAGCACGCCAAACGTAACTCCATCTCTCACTCCGTAACTCATTACTAGCTATCTTTGTGTGTCTAGCTTCATGTTGTGAATTTCATTTTGTTTGACACTACTTACTACGCAAGAAATTTATTAATTAATTATTTGCAATCAGGAGAGAAATAAAACTTCACCTCAGTTTTCAGTTCTATAATATCTTAAAAAAAATCACATTTCACAATCTTGGCACAAATGTCAAGACCCTTGTTACAATTATAATTGCTTGCCATCAATGAACGATCTTCTTTCTATTAGAAATTTAATGGAATGATATACTCTGGAACAAAATCAAGGTTAAATCTTTGGTTAATACAAGATATATTAGGTAAAAGATCTACACTGATTTTATTTAGATTTTGGTGAAATTTTGCCCGATTGCTCAGTATAATGATACATAAACGGAGTTAATATTTCACGGTACTGAATCAAAGGTCAAGGTCACTGTTACTGTCAATTCTATTCATGAGTAAATAATTTGGGTTTTCAGGTACAACATCAAAATGAATAATTCTTGATTTTACCTTAGTCAAGCTTTTTTCCAATGAATGGTACATGTATAAAGTTTTTGCGATGAATTTGATTTCTTTCGCTGTAGCAAAGATTCTTTTTTTAAATTTAGGAAATAAAATACATTAGTTAAGATAAGATATAAGTATTAAACCTACATTACTGTATTTACAATGGTTACAGGTATGAAGGAGCTTCGTCTCCGATCTCAGGCGGTTCAACTTGATCTTCCACGCCCCTCAGAAATCAACAAAAACATTCTGCGTGTTGTCGGCCATGGCGATCCACCTCTGATGGAATTACAGAAGGTAGCTAGTCATTTCTCCTTATTTAATTAACGACTACTCAGTTTGTTGCATATAAGTTTTTTTGCTCCTATAGAAAGTGATTAACCTCAATTTTCAAAACACTAACGGTTACTGGGTTTACATAAGATTGGGAGAGAAACATATAAACATGATTATCTGACACAATTTTTGTATTAAGTATTTTTTTCCACATATCATTTCAAAGCACAATGTTGTTTGTTTGTATCAGCTGGGTTTCTGATGAGTTTGAAAATGGGAAGAAAATTGTAAAGTAATAAATGAGACAATATGGGGCACCTAAGAAACATATTCAATTAGATATTTATTTTTTGTAATTCATTCAGCCCTGGCCCTGGTTTTGTCAACATTCCTTAACTTAAGGAAACTCTTTAACTTAAAACTCTCCATAGGAAAGCATTACAGAAGTTAAGGAGAACATCCGTAGCTAAGGAACTTTCCTTAAATTCTGTAATGCTTTCCTATGGAGAATTTAAGTTAAGGAATTTTCGTAAGTTAAGGAACGTTGATGAAACCGGGGCCTGAAGATACCTTTGAACTCTTCCAATTCAAAGGTTGGAATAGTTCAATATGGAATTTCAGGGTTGAATGAGCTAAAATTAAAAAAGAGTGTCGGGGGAAACAAACCATTACAATATGAATGATTAACAGGCGGAGGAGCTGATCAAGAAGGAGATGCTTACGATGCTCCACTACGATGCTGTGTACAGCCCCACACCAGGTCAGCTCGGGGTCAACCCCAACAGTAAGAAGCCGAGCCAGAAGGGCGTAGTCAATCAGGCCCAGCATCTAGCTTTTCTGGAGGCCCATCCCTACTCCAGCTACACTGAGGAGGACATAGATGGGGTAAGTAAATTGTCTATCAAGTCTAGACTGAGGATGGACTTCTTTTTGTTTTGATTCTACCATAAAAACTAAAACAAAAAAAAGGAAATTGTGCACTAGTATAATTTGCACAGGTATTTTTTGGGGGGTTAAATGCTGAAAAAAACCTTCTACCAAAATATCAAAAATAAACGATGAGTGCAAATGGAAAGTTTTTTATTTCATACCGCTCAAAACAACTCTGTATGTGTTGATTATTCGTATGAAAATGATGAATCCCATTTCAAAGACATAGGGCATACTACAAGTATAACCTCTGTGACTTTATGTTAGATTGTTTTAACCTCGTCAGTTTGTGAAGTTTGTTATTGTTAGATTTAAAGTAATCCTAACCGACCACCTTCAGGTAGGACTATTTCATTAAAATATCTACCTTACCCCAGGACTCCAAAATAAATCACTTGTACCCATGGTTGGATTTCCTTCTATGTAATTTACTAGATAAATTTTTGTTTTAAACACGTACCATTAACTGAACCGTGTGACTGTCTTTGCAGGCCAAGCAGCTGCTGAAGCGAGAGATGGATGTGGTGAAGACGGGAATGAACCACGGTGACTTGTCTATAGAGTCGTACTCCCAGGTGTGGGACGAGTGTTACTCCCAGGTCCTCTATCTTCCCTCACAGAACCGCTACACACGTGCCAATCTCGCCAACAAAAAGGACCGCATAGAGTCCCTGGAGAAACGTCTCGAGGTAATATACAATATTCTGGGTCAGAACATGTCACAGTACAAGTGCAACATAGTTTTAAGCTGAGTAAAGGTAATATGTAAATTAATTTGTGTGGTGTAATATGTCAATATGTTACTATGTTTGTTTGATCAAGATATTACAATATGCCAAGTAAACAATAAAATATTCAAAGAGTTATATTTTGGATCATGCAGAACATCTCTCGATTTTGCATAAACCATATAATTCAAGTTAAAATAATTCTTTTAATAGTTGATGTGATTTCAGTTGTTAAAATAGGGACAAGTATGCTATATGAAAAACGTATACTGTAAATCTGGTTTTTTGGGTACATTTTACTTTCACTTTGGATAACTCACTTTATAAATTATCGTGTACTGGCTATACAAGTTTCGTGAATGTTAATTACTGTTAATTTTGATGAAGAAATCAGGAAAGTCAGATTTCAAGAAAGAAACTTGGTTTGCAGTAATTTCTGTGACTGTTACAAACATCTATGTGATGCTGATCGCAACTCGCAACATTCCGGTAATTTCTGTAACTATTACAAACATCTATGTGATGCTGATTGCCATTTGTAACATTCCTGTAATTTTGTAACTATTACAAACATCTATGTGATGCTAATTGCCACTTGTAACGTTCCGGTAATTTCTGTAACTATTACAAACATCTATGTGATGCTGATTGCCAGTTGTAACTTTCCAGGGTAACAGATCCCACATGACCAAAGACGCCAAACAAGCAGCCAAGCTGGAGAAGAGATTGAAGATCATACTCGGGGGCTATCAGGTGAGTATGAGGTTGTCTCCCCTACAATCTCAGTAAGGATATGTTCCAGTAATAGAATATTGTCCATTATATTGAAATTCAAATTGGTCTTTTTTTAAAGACTGCTCTTCCAATAAAAATGTTTGGAGAATCTGAATTTATAAAGGTGAAATGTAGTCAACACTGAGTAATGGAAAGGCTCATTACGGTCCACAAATATAGAATAGTTTCAATTAACTTGAGTGTGTTTGGCCAATGATCCTGATTTGAGCCCCATGACTTGCTAAGTTTTCCTTATTCTATGAAAACAATTTGTTGCTTTTATTGGATGCAGATACACATACTTAAAAGGTCATTTTGGTTTTCTGTAAGTCTTCATTGCATATGATTTCTGCTCCAGGAATCAGTAGCCATATTTTATTGAAGAAATCATATTGAGAAAATAAAAGAAAATTTCATGGATGCTGCTATAGAAAAAAGTTAACAGTACATTGATTTACACCTTAAGATTTTAAAGCAACATGACTTTTACAGATGCTATAATTTGTAATTTGTTCTCAATTTTCAGTCACGATCTCAAGGTTTGATCAAGCAGATCCATGATGTATATGAACAGATTGAGCAGACCTATGTAGAACTTAAAACATTTGAAAATCTACGCCAACATGAGTTGGGAGCTATACCCAAGCGATCTGAGGTGAGTTCCTCGACTATATAGTCTTACATGTCATACTCATTTTGCGGGCTTTATAAAATGATTATATCTAATCACATCAAAATCAAATTATGTAAAATACAGTAAAACCCCACATACTTGAACCCCGTTTACTCAAATATCCAGCATTCATCAAACAGTTTGTTTGGTCCCGAACCAATTCATACATATTCAACCAAAGTCTGATTACTTGAATACCATGTATTTCTCGAACTATTGATCAAGTCCCCACGAGATCAAATAAGTGGGGTTTAACTCTATAGTAAGGACTTCGGATAATTCATGTAAAACTTAATCCTCCCAGTTTTTATTTTGGAATGAGTGTTTGAAAGCAAGACAATTTAAATGTTTAGCCCAAAAATTTCTGTGCATAATTTGCCCCATTTATAACTGTGCAATTTATTTGTAGTGAGTTGGTATTAAGCAGTTTAGTAATAGTTGTTTTTCTCCTCTTTTCTTTTCAGTCGTTAACGGAGGACGTACAGAGACAGACGGACAGAGAGAAAGAGTTACAGAAAAAATATAGTGAACTCCAGTACCGAAAAGACATTCTACAGTACGAACGGAGGTGAAAGGATCGGTGATTGTATCGGTTACGTAAAAGACATTTCAGTGTTGGAGGAAGTGAAAAGAAATTGTCGCCAAGTTTACAAGACATTTCAGTATGAGACGGGGTGAAAAGACATTCTACAGTACGAGCGAAGGTGAAAGGATCGTTGATTGTGTGAGTTCATTGAAGACAGTTTGGTATGAGAGGGGGCAGAAAGGAGATTGTCGTCAATTAAAAATGACCTTTAAGAATTGAGGCAAGTGAAAAGATGCTTGATGGTGTCTTTCACACAGAAGAAATTTCAAAATGAAAGGAAAGGAACGTTGATTATGTCATTTTCAGAAGGGAATAAAATTGATAGTATGTGAGGCATTTGATAGTATGAGAGGCATTGAAAGAAATGTTGTGACCAATTTCATTAAAGATGTTTCAGGAAAGGATTTGAAAGCACTATTGATAGTGTCGGTCACAGAAAAGGCATTTTTTCAGGGCAGAGGAAGCAAAGTGAAGAATTTTTGGTGAAATTGGTCTGCTTAACTCATCCCCCCCTGAAGACATTTGAACTCTTCCAATTCAAAGGTTGGAATAGGTTATAATGAAATTTCAGGGGTGAATGAGTCAAACTTATATGATATGAATGAAATCCTTTGGTGTAGAACTTATAGGAAATGAAGTAAAGCTACAAACATTGTGATATTATTTCAGTTTGATTTACAGACAAGGAAATCAATTATGTCTTAAAATATTACAAGATGAATTCTTTAAAACTTTCAACTTAATTTCAACACTTGGAAAGAATCTCCTAGACATTTTTACAATCATGTTAGCTAATTTAAATTTCCGTTTTCCTTGAGTTTAAAATTTTTGCACTTTGCTAATCATGTGCTTGTAATAAACAATTTTGGAACACCATCTAAGTACTCTGTTGTTTGATTATTAACATGCCACATGCAAAAGCTTATGTATTGTCTAGGTTTGCATATCAGCAAAATTTCACACAAACCTGCTCACTACATGCCAGATATTACCATCACAGTATCGGGTGTTTACAAACTCCTTGATAACCTAGATCCAAATAAAGCTAATGGACCTGACCACAGTTGCTTGAGTTTCTGTCAGTATATAAAAAAAATGTTTATATATATGGAGCCACGGCCCATTACAGAATGTTACTGTAATGGGAGGCTCATTTCACACAAATATATTTATCATTTACTAACAGAAATTCAAGCAACTGTGCCCTGACAAAATCTTACTCAAATTTCTTAAAAAATGTCAACAATTAAATCTCCTTAGTAATAACTGATCTCTTCAACAGCTCACTATCCAGTGGCATTGTACCATCTGACTGGAAAAGAGCCATGGTCTCCCCTGTTTATATAAAACACCTAAGAATAAACCCACCCCCTAACTCCTTGACTTGCATACTTAGCAAGGTCATGGAACATATCATCACTAGCACTATCCCACATAGACAGTCACAATCTCCTGAGTCGCTTACAGCTTCTAGCATGGCTGTGAGACGCAACTTTTTGTCTTTACTACAGACATTTACAGTAATCTTGCATCTGGCAAACAAACCCTTGTCACAGTTCTGGACTTCCCAAAGGCCTTCGACAAAGTCGATCATGCTAGATTTCTTTTCAAACTCACTCGATTTGGTATAAATATCTATTATAGAATGGATAAAAATATTTCTCCTGCACTGCAGTCAAACTGTTGTCGTAAGCAACACTGAATCCTCTTCATGCCCTGTTCTGTCAGGCGTGCCCAAGGGCTCAGTGCTCGAGCCCTGCCTATTTCTCCTTTATATAAACGACCTGCCAGACTCTATCACCAGTCAAGTCAGACTCTTTGCTGACGACACTATTGTCTATATAACCGTCTTCAACGACACAGATACTCTAGTCCTCCAGGATGACCTCCATAAATTAGAAATCTGGGAGCAGACCTGCTAAATGTCCTTCAATCAAGATAAATGCGAAATCCTCCATATAACCAAGAAACAAAAAACTCACATCTTTGGTTATACTCTCCATGGTCAGACCCTCAAATCAACCAGCTCTGAAATATCCAGGCCTAGTCGTATTACTGTAAACCAAATTATTTTTGCGTGCGATTAATTTATGCGTATTTCGCAGTTGATGAAAAGTCACGAAAATTAATCGCAGCGAAATAGTTTCAATCAGAGGCATGCGAACTGTAAGAGTTCAGTGCTGTGTACTATACATAGTAACTATGACCATATTTATCGCGAAATTAAATCACCACGAAATAGTCGTTTCAAATGAAAACGCGTAATTAAGTCTCCGCAAAAATCAGTTGGTTTACAATACTACAACACTTAACAGTGATTTAGACATGCATAATCTGTAAACAAAAGAAATTAACAATTTACTTACATGTATATAAACATGTATCTCTGCAATAAAACAAATGTACTATAAACATCCCGGTCAGTTTGAATGGATTGACAATATTTATTCAATTTTGTTCAAACTGACTAGAGGGTTGTAGTAATGTAGAATGATTTAGTTGTGACATGATTAGTAGGGGCGCTTATAATATTTCAATACCTCCACAGAAAGGAGAGGGGCGTTTTTTATGGTGAATACGGTACACACTGGAGTCAAGAGTGGCGGCTTTTTGCATTTCAGAGGTGCATGAAAGTTATTGATTTACACTGAGTAACTGCCACAAATCTTGATTTTATGATAAAAAGCTTTTTGAACTCGTTTTTAGTCTCATATGAAATTAATGAAACTTGTCACAATTGGATGTATGAAATATCTCTAAAGATGATTGATATTCAGGGAAAGTTGTTTGGTGAATACCTAATACCAGATTAACATACCAGGGTACAAGAGTCCAACTGGTTGGCAGATTCTGCATTAAGTTACGCACATGTCATTTCTGTCCTGTGAGCTTTGAGCCTCACTGTACCTTTTTGTAAACATTTTCTTCAGGTTGGAAAGTATGACGCAACCAAAATATATTTGTATGTGACGTTTCGATGACTAGTACGATATGTACCCTGTCACCTTCATCAGACTAATGACTAGCAAAGCATATACACACAGAGGTGTGAATTGTGTACGAGTTTGTAACGAAAAATCAGTTGATTTTGTCCCTGTTGTTAGGCGCGTATACACTATTATTAGTGCTAGTAACTTGTTTGATGAAAGTGACAGGACATACGACATACTAGTCATTGAAACGAAACATGAAAACACGTATTGGTCGTGTAGAATACTATTCACATTGAGCCTGTTTTGATGGTTGGAAAGCGATGTAAATGTTTGAGGATTGGCCATTTTTACCTTACCTTTTACCTTAAGACACATCAATAATTTGATCATTTACGGCTAATTAACGAGACTGTCATACATTCAAAGACTTTTAACGTACATAATTATCATAATCTAATGATTTTGGACACTTTCGAAAATGACTTTATAATATAATCCATCTCAGAGTGGTACATGTTTCACGAATGTCAACAGACATGAGAAAAAAAGCAATGTTGAATCAATCTTAATGAATCTAATTTGGTCACCGATAGGTCAAAGTCACTTTATTTAAATAGCAGTTTACCAAGTGGTTTCGTCTTCGGCAGGTCTCGAAATGAAATTCTAATTTGGGTGTTTGTTCATATTATAAGCATGAACAAATATGATAAATCTATATGTTGTGCCAGCCAAAACACTAATAAGTCTATGATCAAATTTGGTTTACAATTCAAGTACCATTAGATGTAAGTGAAAATTCTAGAAAAGGCCATATTAATCCATAAAAATAATTGCAACAAATCATAATTGCATAACTTACATAAATACCTTCCCAGTTATGACACTTCATCAGAGAAGTTTAACAAAAATTAGATTACAGCCATTCAAATTGTTAGAAAAGACATGACAAAATGTTTTACCCCAGAGCTTTAGCATCAATATTTGAATAGAACAGAAAGCTGTGCAACTTTCATATAAATCTACAATATATCAGTGGAGATACCAAAGGGAGCTTATGCCATAACATGGCATCTGTCGTACGTGCATCAACCATATCCTACTGAATGGATATGGAATTCAACTAAATTCTATTAATTGAACTGACCCTCCCCCAGCCAGACAGGGCTAAGGGTGGGGTGGGGGGATTTGGCTATATAATTGCTGTGAACGACTTCTCTTATGGTAGGGCTGAACCCTCCTTCCCAACCACCAGACTTGAAGGGGCCAGGGTCAAAACGGTTATCGCCTATATATATATATATATATTGTTGGAAGAACCCCCAGGTAGTTGGAATAAAGGATTGTACAAATCGACAAGCTGAACCCCCATGATTAGGAATGAAGCAAAAAACTCCTTGATAGTTTGGAATTGGATCCCAACCCTATATACTGCATATATGATTCCAGGATGGGCATCTGGTCGGTACCCACCATTAGAGCTGACAAACTGCTAGACGAATACAAAAAAAAAAGTTTCCCCCTGACCTGGGATATGCCTTACAGAAATAACCTTGGTCATTACCTCGAAACTGTTGAAATCCCCACCCCAAAATATATATTTACACTTGCTGGACACGAATACTTTTAAGAGATTGTGTATTTTATGCCCCGCCACAAAGTGGTGTGGGGCATGAAGTGTTACCCTTGTCCGTCCATACGTCCGTCCCGGTTTAGTTTCTGCAATAAGGTCAATTTTGGCCCAAGTACCAGGCCTATTGTCAAGAAACTTCATAGGCTAATAATCTGAACGACAGTGTTGATTGCAGGGTTTTTTATGACCTTGACCCCTGAAAAACTTAGTTACTGCCATAGCGGGAAGCGGGGCATCCGTGTTTTACAAAAGTTGTTTTAGAGAATACCGAAGCGTTAACAAAATCATAATCCGAACTCAAAATTGATTAAACCAGGGGCAAAATATGAACAAATGGGATATTTACATGGAAACCCTTGTAAAAGTACAAGAGAAGAAGACAAGGTGTTCCGGAAGAGTAAGCGTCTTCTGCTTCATCGCCGACATTTCTAGTTCGTGATCGCTTATTAGATACAACTGTATCAAGGTGAGAGATATATGACACGGAGTCTCTGATGGTGGTGTTGCTCAAGACTCGACTTATTGAACTTTATTTTTAGGTTAAAGACTATGGCCGAACAATTAGCTTGTTTAAAGTTCTTGATTTGTTTCAAGATCTTTGAGGCTTAAACCAAATTGTATTGACATGCGAGTTTACGAGAATGGTGTTGGTGTGAATGCGTAATTTGTAAACATGTCGTTCTCTACAGATCTCAACCCTTACATTTTCATCTGACCTCTGTCAAACAAGTAGATGGTTCTCTTCCAGTGGCGAGCGGCACATGAGCATTGATCTTGACCACAAGGCGTAAATTCATGGCACATCTTTTCTCTATTGCGTTATATAGAGTAGCAACTTGTATCTCATCTTTAAAGTCCAGGAAGTCCTCAATATGCCCGACAAAATATATGAAAACTTTGTCGTTTACCGTTGCAATGGGGAAAAATGAAAAGAACAGTGCCGTATATTGTATTTCTTGAAAGTATGTTTTGTGATAGCTTCGAACAGCATTGTCATTTTGTCTGGAGTGTCGGAGAATTCACTCTCTGTTGGTAACATCTTAATCTCGTCTGTATATGACTTTCCTTTACGGAATAGGACTAGGCGCTCCTCATACCCGCACTTCGTGATGTCCTAGTCGGTTCTTTACGACTCCTATTACTTCCAAATATGGTATTCGTTAAGCTTGCATTTTTAGACATCAAATCGGCCGTGAGTCCCGTCCTCCGTTCAGATGGACATATAAACATATACTTTCGTCAGCAGTAGCGAAATCGTTGAAACGCATCTATTGAAATGATAGTTCTTCTCCATTGGATCCATTTCTTTTGTTCACTGAGACATCGTTTTCACGTCGCCTCGGCTTTTTCATGAAGTGAAATAAATTGCCCATCTTTAGGTGAGCCTTGGAACATTTGCACGTCCGCCAGAAGTTATACCTGAAAATGTTTAAAGTATTTAAAGACGGACAAACTGGTTGTTCCGTACAAGCGAAAAACACACTGTTTACTCAATTACCCCGTCGTTTGTCATACGCCTTGGTCTCCAGAGGGTATCCTAGCTATACCTTCCTGTAAATATTTAGTGAAACAAATTTATGAAAGTAATATCTTCCGCCTCAAGACTAGATAGTCGTGTAGATACCGACCAATGTGATATAACTAGATGTTTTGTACAAAGCCAGTTTTGTCTGTGCTGCCCGTAAATATTTTTCTTCTATAGTAAGATGTGGAAAAATAAAGAAACCTAGAGGTACTTGTACAATTTACTTGAAACTCGGCAGCATATATATTGAAAAAGTAATTACACTTGGCAAACCTTCAATACAATCAATTTACTGCCGGCCTATTAGTATAAAACACATTACATATTAAGCTATTATTTATCAGCGCTGCGGTATTAGGAATAAGATTCATCAGTTTTGTATGAATGATATATACTGAGATTGTTTTTTGTACACAAACAGGAATTGAAAACTTAATTTGCGAGCTTTCGAAAACGTCTGTTTCCTTTGTCAAGCAAAGAGTACAATAGGCGAGTGTCAGTGTTCTGACCACTGAAATCAGCTCACTACCCAAAATAGAGCTGACTTCTCCAACTTGCCCAATTTTGGGTAGTGAGCTGATTTCAGTTTATACTGTGTAACTATGATGCTTGTATGATGTAATTGTGATGTATGACACTCAAATAAACAAATTGATTGATTTAATCGTAAGAATGATATAACTAATTACAATGTAATTAAAAACATCGATATTTATACCGCACAACATTACTCAATGTTTCCAAACTATATCAAGCCTTTAAATTTTTGTTATCGTAAGCCCGATACTTTCAAATCAACTGCATCATAAAATTCTGTTTCAGGTCAAGCAGGGAGTATACCATTTAGAAAGGGAAAGCTAAAAACGTATAGTGGTAGGCTGTCCTTGTTTTTCATGCTACAAGTGAAGGTCGAGGTAAAACATCAGAATCCCAAGCATATCATTATGTCGTAAATGATCACTATATATAAAAAGCTATATACTTTTTAAACGGTTTAAAGCACCTGCCTTGGTTAAACTGTATGAGTTTGTAGCGTTAGAAGAAAAGTGATATCTATTGATTAATTACCTGTGTCATTACGTAACATAACGCCATACTTTCACCCTGTCGTTAGGGACACACCAACATGGCCGACCGACGACATTGAGTGATCTCGTAAAAAGTTGCAGTCAGTCTCGGATCGATCCATCGCGATTAAATTCCGACTTGTAATTGTACCTCATTGGCTGTAATTGGCTCAGGAAAAGGTGGCTAGCCGGGGCACCGAGATTATTACTGTAGTCGACCTGTCTCTTGTTAGCTCCACAAGATTACACAAATCGAACAGCGTAGTCTTGCGGAGCCAAAACAGGCTTACTGAACGACACTCGGAGCTTATAAAATGCTCATTTAGTACCATTTGGTTTGAACATTACCATCATTACTATTTGATAAGGGTAACATATATAATATGGAATCTGTCGATCCGTCACCTTAGAATAATGATAGTTTACTCGACAAAACTGCTCCTTGGCCCGTATTCATGAAACCGTTCTCATGCTCAAGCATGGATTCTATGCTCAAGCCAGCTTTCTTGAAACTCTCCTTACTCATGTCGAAGAGTCAAAAAGTCAAAGTAAATGTTGAAAACAGCTTTTGACTTCATGGCTCTTCAACTTTTTTCACAAACTTTAACAAAGTTAGATTTTTTAAATAATGTATAGCCAGAACCAGAAATAATCTTTGAGCACGAAATCCATGCTTGAGCATGAGAACGGTTTCATGAATACGGGCCCTGGACTCATCGGCAACCCGTTCGACCTGTCTTCCGTCATTTTTTTTTTTTTTTTTGCAAACGACTGATAATACGGCCAGTATCTTACTGTGATAACAGTTTATCGGCGGGTTTAAAGTAAATTATCTTAATTAACAGATTGCCAATAAGCTACAATGTAAATTAAAAATCTTCTAACGATATGGGCAGAAAAATTAAACCTAAAGTCACCGCGCGGTATTTGACGTTCTGTATGTTGGGCTGAAGGGCTATCATAAACAGGCAATATATACCCAGTGCTATTTAGTTGCATTGTGTTGAAAATTATGGAATGGTATTTGACATTTTGCTTGTTTGGGCTAAAGGGCTATCCAAGATATAATATGCTTTTACATTTTATTTTTGTGAAAGATTTACAGATATGGACATAGAGGCTTTTAGCCTGCGTCCGTTAAATTTCCATTAAATTCCATTAAATATATTATTAAAAATAAATGATAGAGTTATTCTTTATCATCTGTAGCTTGCTGTTTCAGATTTAAATAATTCGATGTGTTTAACTCCAGGTCATTGCCTTGAAGTAGGTGGTCAAACATATTAAAAATACAAAGTCTCATATTGTCTGGCACTGTTTTGATAAAACATGTAGCAAGTGTAGAGAAAACGAAAACGTTTTTCAGTACTCTATCACTCTAACAGTCTTCTAACATCTTGGAGGAGTAGGATATTGATAGTCATCTATAGCTCGATGGGATAAGTTTTCAAATGTGAACGTAAGAACGACATTGACTCCTAAAGGTAATGGACAATTGTGTAATGTACAAAACTTAAAGAAACAAAAACTGACAAGCGATAGTTCTGGACCTATTTAATGGAATTTAATGGAAATTTAATGGACGCAGGCCAAAAGCCTCTATGTCCATATTAGTAAATATTTCAAAAAAATGTTATGTAAAATCATATTATCATAATAATCATATATCACATCCCTGAAGTGATCATTCACTATTTTTTTCAAATTGAATAATTGATTGAGCGTTAACAACATGTGTTGGGAGACTATTCCATGTATCAACCTAAAACGTTTCTTCTCAGCTTTACTACATCGGTTTTTATACATCTTAAAATTATGGCCCCTGGTTCTACGGTTGATGTCAAAAGAAAATAAGTTTGAGGCAACTCTGTTATCGAAAACATTATTAATTATTTTAAAAATTGTAATCAAGTCCCCTCGCATCCTCCTATACTTTAGTGTAGGGAGATTAAACTTCAGTAAGCGCTCTCTGTAATGTATACTTATATCATTATTGCTCTGCTAGCTTAATTTAAAACATGTGGATCGATGTTACTGACGTCTGTCAATCAACTGTACGATAACACTTCGACGACCACGACGAACATCCTTTTCTAGGACTTAATTCGACCAAAAATCTTTAAAATCAAAGTAATTGTGGATTTGATATGTAGTGCGAATAATTGTCATACAGATTTATACATGCCACATTAATAAAAGAAATCGAAATCTTTGATAGGAAATGTCAGCCTTTTTTATTCCCCGTGTTACGTCAAACCTCGCGACAGGATTAACTGTGAGACATTGATTCATTTTACATACATCCTGGGTAATACGAAGGAAAATGATGAGATTACATCGATGACTGTGAAAGAAAAACTTTCAGTTTGAAATTATGTCGATGCAGAGGCTTCATAAAAGATTTTAGAGATTATTCGACGTCGTCTGCTTCTAATGAAGGTGGTCTCTTATCTCTTTCTATAAGATACATGTATATATTTTTTCTCCATTAACAATTTTGAATAAAAGGAAATCAAAGAGTTTCCCTTCAATATTAGATTGATGCTGATAAAGGTTGCAATACATAATACAAAGGGATTGAGTGAATCCAAACATGTCAGCTTCATGATTTTTTTCTATATCGACGGATGATGCATGCTTTCTAAGACTGTGGTTATTGAATGATATAATAAGATTTAGATGTTGTAGCGAGTGTGCACGAGTTTTCAATCAACAATCGGTAATTTATTGTAAACGTCATAGAACAAACATTCTCGAGGGATTTCCTTTGAAGATCAGAAAGACCATTTTTTTAATTATGAGCAACAAATGAAATAAGCTTATTTAATGCACATATACCAAACGTAGATATGAAAAGTGTAGTCATCAATTATCAAATCAAGCGATCTATTCTACATATGTCCGTATTTCTTAACATTCTGTATCCCTGTATGATATGAAGGTGGCCGTTTTTTTTAATATGTTCATTAGTAATATCCCAGCTCTGACCTTTAGCATGTGGTCCATGGCGGATGTCGTCGATGAAGCAAAGTATGCTTACTTTTCTGGATCGCCTGGTCTTATAATCTCGCACTTTTTGCAGAGTCTCTGTGTAAATCGTTCTTTTGTTCACATTGCGTCCCTAGTTTAAACAATTTTGACGGCAGATTGTGGTTTTGTTGAAGCTTTGGTATTCGTTGACTTTTTAAAAGTCTTTTCCTAAACGAGTTACCGTTATCAAATTTGCAAGCAATCAATATGTTCCATTCCGCCTTCCGTTTAAATGTCAGCGTTCGATGTTTACCGTTTTATCTTCTTTCTGACCTACGTCATATGTAGGAAAACAATTTTGTTTCGTGTTAGACTGGTTTAGTTTTAACAATATACAGAACGGAATACTGGATTTGGACTGCGTCTTGCAGCAAAGCAACCCATGAAAGGTTCTATTATTGATTGAATAATTAAAACAAATTACCGACCGGAAAAAGAGGTTTTAGCCATCTAACTACGTTAAGAAGCAAATAAAAATATTTTGGGTCAGTCGGTCATGTTTGTATACTGCATATAGAATATATTGTCTGGTATTGATGATTTGTCATTCTGTAATTTTGGCCAGATTTCACTCAAGTCTGTCCATATTTTACCCAAGTTTGATCGATTTTGAGCTCGCCCTGTCAATGTTGTCACTTTAGTATATTATGTTCTTCAATTTTTAAAGCTGCTATAGATTTCATCACACGTGTTAAAGTTTCACTATCAACTTTCTGTTGTATACTTATATACTTATGAAAAATTACAACAGAATAAAATCAGGTATACCGTTAGAGTAAGCGTCTTCTGCTTCATCGACGACACTTACCATGTAATCTAGGTCACATCCAAGTAAATGTCACGTCCTCAAAGTGAGAACAAAGGCATCATTATCAAGCACATCACGTAGGCATACAAATGAACATATTCAAAAACGTTAATCTTCATATCATACAAGCATACAGAATATCTTTCAATGAAACTAAGATGGCGATCATAAAACATGATGCTGCTTTAAAGGAAGAGAATGTTCATGATCTGAAAATCATCGTAAAACTTAGTAGTAAGCTACCCATGTTGGTCATATTTCAGTAAAGATCGGGGTTAGCAGCTGGCTGATCTTCAAGTTCATAACAGAATATACGATCGAGTAGGTCAGCAAACATCTTGTTTGTTTATAGATGTTTTTTCAACGAATGTGACAAAATTAATTAGGCTTTGTTGCCTACTGATATATGCAGGTGTTTAGCAAAGTGTGAATCAATATCGATGGTCGTAACCTCAATATAATTTCCTTTTGTACCTTGTCAGTAAAGAAAACCAACAATTAAATATAGTATACATAACATTTTAATCATGTTCGACATCTATAATTATAATACCTATGTCATACAATACAGTCCTTCCTACCTACTGACTACAATGTATCTCAATCAATATAGACTTTGTGGTGAAGTTAAATATCGGTAGCCAATATATCGATGGATAGATTGTTCATCCATAAATAGTTATTAAAGCAAGAAGTTTGTCTAAAGAAATATTTTATCAGGAATTTCTAACCGAAATTAATTTATTAATTCTAACCACACACTCAAGTAGTCAATTTATAGCCATAATGTTTAAACGTATGTTAACTAAGTGGTAAAATGTTGTAATAACAAACTAATCGGAATTTAAATTAAATGTGTACCGACTTTATCCCTTTTCATCGGAGCTTTCTACAATTTATATAAATGTGGAGTAAGCGTTTGCTTAAATGTCAAAATAGAATAAAAAAATTCCTCTTTTAGATAAGAATATGAGATTTCCATTTGAACTTATAGCACATGTATATCGATGAATAACTTAAGAGCCGGTTGATTTAAATGGTTGCGCTGGAATTGGAAGCCAATATATGTAAAAATTGTTAGGATCATTTAAATGATTGGCTCTGTATCAATAAAGCATATCTAAATGGAAATTAAATAAAAATATAAATAAATTGGTTTTGGTCCGATTAAATTTATGATTTCCTGTCGCAATGTCTTTAACTAGAGTGTTTATTTACCGAAAAACTGCTTGTAAAAGGAAAAAGATATTGAACTTTAAACGTAAATTTCTGTAATATTTATTAGCTTAGAAGAGCTTTATGGGGAAAATTGAAATTATTTCAATTCAATATAATTGATATTGAACCAAATTATATAACCAGACATTCGTTCTACCGACTTACCAAGAAGGTCAAAAGTACACATCCCCGTATTTGCATTAATTCTTGAGAGATTGCCATTTTTCTTTGAATTCACAGTTTTGTTTTTTGGAGACCATCACTGTAGCTTTTGTACAATATCACCAGTTGAATAATGATTAAGAAGTGATTTTTAGGAAAAAATAAACACTAGCAATTATCTAAATATGGCAGCCGCATTCTACTCAGAAGACTAATGAGTACAAAACGTACCTCTCTTCAACTGAACCACGTTATGAACACGGAACTTCTAATCCAGTGGTAAAAATTCTTTGACACACATATCTAACTTTTACTACTAGTGAGTGTAGGTGAACAAACAAGTGTTGACGGTAAATATAGAGACTCATTCGCTGTACATGTTCGCCTTAAGCTTCTGTCTAACCTTGATGCAACTTTTCGCCATTGAGTTACTTGGATTTACAGTAGAATCATCCTGATCTTTTCCTGCTCTTTGCTGCATGGATACCGTAGATATCCTAATCACACTCCTGTCAAAACCATCATCCGATGCCTCGCTATTATATATCATACCGAGGCTGTGTTTTCCCGCCATATCTGTCATGTAACTTGTCTCCCTTGTTGCGTTCTTCTCCTTCCTGAGAGTCAGTTTAATCACATCAGTCTGGTCAGTGTTTTCGCCAGGAATGTTTATCATCAGTTTTCGAAGAGAATTTCCATTATCTACCTGATTTTTCTTGTTGTTTTTATGAACACGTCCAGCTCCCTTGAATGCTGGGTTTGGTGCATGTCCTACAGGATTGTAATCATCCATACTAAGGGAGACCTGATGGCTGTGTTTTTCCGTTTCCGGTTTATTACGTAATAAAACATGTGAATTGTTGTTGTTATCATTATTTACATTAAACACAGTGCGAAGAATGACGGAATCGTCGTCCTGTTCCGTCTCGGAATATTGGTCGTCCGGAAAGTCGTTCACGGTTGGAAGTCGGATAGTTCCATTGGTAGTGGTGCTGGAGCGACGAGTATCTTCAACATCGGAGTCGGACATGTTCCTGTCGGCCAGTTCCTCCCGGTCCAGCCTCAGTTGGTGTTTCTTTGCCTTCCTGTGTACCACGTTTGCCGTCCTTGGAACCTTGACTTTATCCGATCTGGAACCCACATTATAGTCTATATCACTGTCGATGCCACTTTCAGAATAGCCCTGTCGGGCACTATCAAGTAAGTCCCGGTCTAGTGAAGCCCGATATTTAATATCTGGTTCCGGATCTTCTTTTGGAAGAACTATGACTTTTTCCCTCCTAAATTTACTTCGATGTGTCGAGAATTCTTTCTTCTCGACTGCTGAATCTGTGGAAGAGAACACAACGGGGGATGGCTTTGTCTCGTTTCCGGGTACCACAGCCAAAAAGCGGTATAATTTAAATTCTTTTGATCGCTTGTCAGATCGTTTGACCCTGTGGGATCGCTCAATCATAGATTTAGCTGTGGACGTATTTTTTGAACCAGATGCAATTTTGTCCGAACTCGGAGCAAGAATAGGTGTGCTCTTTGTACTGATGGCTGTGGTATGGGATACCCGACTCACGGCAGAGCCACGGATATTCCTTCGGGAATTGTCGTGCATTACTACTTTTTCAAACAGTTGCTGTTCGTATTTAGCACCAGTATCTTGTTTGTAAGCTGTTATATTTCTTGCAGTTCTAGATGCATCCAAATACATCTGTTTTTCGGAAGATTTGTTCATTTGAACTTGTGGGCGTGGAGACTTTACCGGCACTTTCTGGTTTTGTAGAAACTGTATGACCTGTTTCATGTTAAGCTTGTCCGGGTCGTGGTCATTAATTGGGGTTGTACTCCGTGGAAGCTGATTAACGTTCAACTTATACTTTTTCTTTTTCTGTGCTTGTTCTTTTGCGTAACTGTCCCTATACCGCTGTAGTTCCACCTCTCCCGGCGTGGGTTTGATTCCCTTAACCTGTTGATTGAAGAAATACCTAGCAGAACCGATGGAGGGTTTTGGTAGGACTTTATGAGCTGGAGTTTCGGACGGCGACACAACTGAGGTCCGTGTGTCTGTACTTGTAGCACTGGTCCTTCTAGAATGATCTACACTTGTGTCCCCCATAGAGCACGCACTGGGGTCCCCATGGGACTGTACATTAAGGTCCTGTGAATTAAACATCACGTAGTCCCCGTCCTCTTTGCTATAATTAACATTGTTGTTATTTTTATCTTGTCCTACTTGATGACGATTTCCATCACTGTTCTTTCTCCTCAAAGAATTTGAAGGTTTTTTCCCACTCAACAGCAGGTTACTGACGTCCTTGCTGTCTGATGCCTTTTTGAGATTTGAGGAATGGTTGACGCTTGGACTGCTTCTATCCTGAAGGGAGTTCCCAGAGCTTACTCTCGTAACTGCTAGCACAGGAAAACTCCGCTTTTGTGTATTCGCCTTTGATTGATCCGAATACGGCTTATCTTTACCGGTTGTCGTACGCATTTTATTGTTAGCGAATGGCACTAGTTGGATAACCGTTGGTTTCCATGCATCACTCATTAGAACAGCTGTACTCATTGTTATTTTGATTGGCTGTGCATAATACACATACAAATTACATCAAATTATTTTCTTCGTTATTGTTCTTCCACGTAGCGACTCCTGTACTGCTTGTCATTATCGTCGGTTCATTTGAGTTCGATCGACGTGGAACGCACACAAAATCAACTATCTATTGGTTACACAAGGTACCATTATTCATTTAAAAATGGGATATAACTGTTGCTGTTGGAAACGGTACGTAAAAGAGTAGGTAAATCACTGCTTATTAGTCGTGTGACGAGTTCCACTGTTGTTCTGCTTTCTACGCAAGGTAGATAAACCACGGGTGTCCGGAGAGCTGTTGACGTTTATGGCTGGACACTCGGACATGCTTTTAACAAGCCATAAGTGTTTCCGGTCCATTGTGACACTGACCAGTAGATCAATATGGATCCGAGCACCTGAAATGGACAAGACACTCCAATTAATGACATATGTCGCTACAGGTGAGTGGATGTTAAAGAGGAAGACCACCCGCAACACGACACCAAACGATGTCAATTATTGTGGTGATAGTATCAGATAATTATTAACCAATACCAGAATATTCTCACAATACGTTATATAGTACCATTTGAAGAAATAAAATAACATTTGACGACTTGCTTTTACGAGGTTAATGTTAACATTGTCAACTGAAAATAGTTTTGTCTTTGATTTTTATCAGTAGAAACATTTCATTCAGTAACTGTCACTGCATCAACACATCTTACATTCTATGTAACTATCCGTTAGGTTTGACTTTCATCTTTTATTGCATAAAAACCTGAATTGCCTAACTTATTATGATTTTAATTTGTGTGTCCTTACTTGAGACTCTTAGTGATTGCTTTTAATAGAACTACCAGTCTATGTAACCCTGTTTCGTCCTAATTGAAAGTTGTGTTTTTATTTATACATTTAAAGATTTTGCATACGAAATGAATTACAAAGAATTCATTTGAAAAAAGCCTGTTAATTGCAGTAACGTTATTATATACTTGACGTGCTCAAATCTCGTGGACGTTGTGTAATAAGTTTGAGTTGATAATTGATGGGCGTATTGGTAAACCCAGGTGGCAAGTTGATCTTTGTAAATTGTAAGGGATTCTTTGTTCCTCATTGACAGAAATATTTGTATACAAATTTACAAGGCGCTTAATTACCCGTCTTTACTTCTTTAACACGTCAGCACCGTTATAATAATGTTGTCTACGTGAGAAATACATGACAGTTATAAGGCATATTGTCAGGATAAACACAGTCCTTCGAAACTTTACCAATATGTATTGTTAACAAGAGCTTGAGTACAGTAAAAGATTAATTAACAAGGGTGAGAATATTGTCTGTTTAAGGAAACAAAATATACTGCAATAAAGATAACGTTATGCAATATATCTATGTGTTCTGTCCATTTTAAAGATTAGCAGTAGAGATAGAATCAAGTTAGTTCCTTCTTCATATAGGTATATTACAGTCATCCTTGAGCTAGTAAACTGAAACCTAATATGAGGAATTCGAATCCAAGGAAACGACAACAATACATTTGGAAAGATGCCAAACAAAGACAAAAATTATCTTTGACTTAAAACAGATGTCCGTACTAAGATAATTTTTTTACCTGAATCGTTTCACCTGCTACTTTTAAGACCAACCCATGATTGCAGCGTGGGCTCTAAATCCTGTTCTACTCTACATTTTATTGATAAGTCAGATTTTTAACCTGTTTAGATATTATCAGTGAGTGATAGAGCTCAAGTATTAAAAGAAATATTCATGTCGTAAAGAAGTTTGGCGCTTAGAAAGACCGATGACCCGGTAAAACTAAAACCCTAACTTAACGCACATTACAAGAGACGACATACCTCGACTGACTAGGATGGGACGATTAGCTAACAAGGTATCGATATGTTTATTTACATTTAAGGTAGATCGATATGAAATTGTTGACACGCAGTATTGCAGTACTTAACCTATCATTGATTTTAACATCATGTGAAATAGGAACGAACTAAACCCAGATAAAAGACAGTCTGTCAAATGTTAGGGCTTAATTCATATCCTGGTAAGTTATAATTTAAACTCATTTCCTTGTAAGTCAATACGCCAGCATACCTCCCCAACATTCCAAACCAAAACTGGCTTTTGCGAATTTCCTTGACAAATACATTCTCTCTATGAATAGTTATAAATGTAAACGTCGCTTACTGTTGAACTATTAGATAATGATTTAATCTTATGTTTAATATTGGTTTTATCTTATTTAGATATATTAAGGTACTACTTAAAAATACATAACCAACAAAAATGCCAGCAACCATGTTATAGACGTCACAAACAACTATATATGTATATTTACTTTTGTATAAATGCAACACATCCTGGTTTAAATAGTGATCGTATCTCCTCCAATTATAACATAAACTTTTTTAATTTTGAAAAATCGATATATATATTTACGTCATTCATGTTGGAAAGGCAATTAAAATTTGATATCGTTCATACACAAATTTATAAACAAAAGTTAGTTGATATAAATGCAGGTTAAACAAATTTAATTCAGATACGATGAATGCAAAATGGGATTTTTGTTCAGAATATATGACTAAAAACATATCATACTCTGGCCCGGTGAGTAAACTATAATGATCTCTTTAACACGTGTGGAATAATATAATGTATCACCCTTGTGTGATGTAGACTGAGAAATCTCAACCCCCGGGGGTAAAGTTTATAATTCTTATCCCAAGGGTTGAGATTTCTCTGTCTACATCACACTGGGGTGATTTATTATTTTGCCCCACACTTTCTTAATGTAAAATAGGCAAAAGAGTGAACTCAGTGTATCGTGCAATCACCAATAGTGGATACAATGCGTGACGAAATCGGTGACGTTACTCAGGTTACACTGCATAAAGTGATGACGTGACAATGATGATGACGTCACAATTAACACGTGTGAGCTGTCTTTTCCTCCCTAGCAAGCAATGGAATGAACATGTGAAGTGTGAGAGAAAAAAACAATATCTAACTCAGATATAAGGATGAACCTTACACGAAAGAAAATTGATCTACTTCAGTCACAGGTAGATAAAACGATGTATATCACTGTGTCTACAAAGATTCTTTGTTTAGATCAAGCGGATGTAGGTGCTTCTGAATGTTGTACTTAAGTGAGAATAATTCTACAGCTGGATCAACTCATCAATAATCATACATTATCAGCGTTGGAAATAAATGAGATGGCTGAAACTTATCAATCGGTACCTACTTAAAACACATTAGCGTTGTCTCGTCAAAGTAAACGCACCAAACCACCTATATTTGTTCTGCTTGACCATACTATGTAATAGGTGCATGACAATACTATCGATTTTCACTTATTTGAAGTTTATGTCTGTCCTCCATTATACAGAATACTAATCCAAAAGACATATTGGAAGATTTCAAGTTAAACAAATCTTAATCATTAACATGTGTTTTGTTCTGGTTAAAGCCCCATGGGTTTTCACAGATAAAACAACTGCAAGTATATGATCGTGTATGGCACTTGTTGAAGAGTTATAGGTGAGTGCATTACAAATAAGGAAATTCAAGAACATTGAGCGAGTATTGATTCACCGATCCCTTGAAAAACAAAACCCTCCCTAACAACTAACGTTAAAATCAATAATAATATAACAGCTCAAATTCCTGTATGGGAAAGGTAGTTCTGATGCATCGTTTTAAAATAAAATTAAAATATTAGTTCAATGCAAATGGCATGTTCAAATACTGTTACTGAATTCAATACAAGAGAATGCAGTCGGTTGCTAAATTATGCTATAAAGCTTCTCGTACACGAATATGTCAACGAGCTGAATGATTCGTAATGAGCATTCAATAAACCACTCTTCGATTTTGTATAATGCTGATGCATCATACGGTTGTAATCTGACATCTCTTTAAATAAAAATTATCAATTTAAGACAATCTGGCAAGATACCACGTGTAAGACAAACTGAACAATACCTTCTCACAAGTCAACAGATTGGGACACAATTATACATACTTTTTAGACTTACGTTCAGACTATTTGATATTCCATGTGATGTGCTACTCCAAACGATATATCACCACAAGAAGAGTCCAGCTACTGGACACATGTAGCAAATCATGCTCAGTATGACCATCCGGGCCTTAGTTATTACAGTGACTGATAGACATATATTCCAATAGATTTACACCACAAGGCCAACACCGTACCGAAACTGAGACCCTCCAGTACAAAGGTTTTTGTTTGATTTGAGGTCCAATTAAGACGAACCAATCCTTTTAATGGTCGTACTTTTAAAGTGTTGGTGTATGGACTGGCCTCGACGTCAAAGGGTTGACGATTTTAACAGGACGCGTGATATTACACTTTCAGAGCTATATAATGTCGGTATGGTTTAAAGAACACAGCGTACGGTACTTTATCATATTGTCGTGTTGGTATACCGATCTGATAAGCCAGAAACATAAGTATGTTTATATATAATCCCACTTTGTAAGACCCCTCTCCATGCACATGAATACCAATGTGATTTCAACACCTGTAGATTGGTCATCAAAGTTAGTATACCTGTCTAACAGCCAATTTCGGTGTGAATGCATGCACATACGAATGGAGTCTCCCTATAGGTTACCTTCACTTAGCCAGTGTTTTCGTGTTAAAATGAGCGTTTAAATGCACCTTTAGTGACATTCATACAGGTAAATTAAATCTCAAACAAACACGTTCCTAAGATGATGTCTAAATCACATTATGTACTCCCTACACAAACAGACATCTATCTATAGCGGGAATATTTTCGTGTGGTTTTCTTGCTTCATTAGTTCAATGAATATCTAAACAACATTGTACCTAACTGTTTGATATTGGAAATTTTCATATATACATGTATTGCATTAACATTGAATGTGATTTTCTCAGAACTCGATAAAGAATTAATTAATTCTAGATCAGAATTTGTACAACAGTCACGTAAGTTGTGAAAGCTATCCTCTTGAGAGTAAAGAATGGGTGCGGGGCGGCTTAAAGTTACTAGGGGACAATATTGTGAGTTCCGAAGTGTGCCGATAAACATCATAAGATATTCTCAACACAAGGAGTGTTGTTGCATGGAGTGTTTATACATGTTTATTTGCAATTGAATATAAAAGAAAATAAAAGAAAAAAGTCTTCATAACAAGAATAGAAAGAAAAAAAGCAATGAAACGCATTTTTAATAATTATCAAAAATGAAAACAAAAACTGGAAGGGGGTGGGATCTTACAGCTTTATCATCAATTAAATTCTTAAATGTATTGTGTTAAAAGAATATTGGATAAAATCAACATATTTTTCAATGACTAATATTCATTTGAAAACCATCGATATATAAATAGGGCCAGCTTAATTCAAATCATCATATTCCTCTCAAACTATCTATTATTAAGTTCAGATTTAAAAGATTTAAAGACCGAAATTTAATTTCCTTCGTATCCTACTGTACATTTCGACAGATAACCTTTCTGGGGTTTCTTTTGAAAACCTGTTCCTTACTTAAGTTTTACAAATGCGGTTTATGTACGCAATTATTTTATATTTATGCATTCTTAATTGTTAATCACTTGGTGGTATATTAAGCATACAATAATAAGAAATATAATCATTTTCGCATTAAATGGGGAAAATTCCTTCAAACCCTTTCATTGTGTATCGCACATTAAATAAACATGGGTGAATTGGCACAAATTAATGTGAATTGCATGGTATGGATATTAAAGTGCTATAAAGAAAACTGACGTCCGGATGGTTTTACTGGAATGCAATATCTAAATGTTAATGAGTTGTTATCTGTTCAATAGCTTCCTACGTAAATCTCCCTGGAACAGAATCTCCTAGCTGATATAAGCGTTTTTAATAGTGCCCTTAGCTGACCCTTGCATCGATCTTATACACAGATACACATTCAGACGAGCCCTAAATAGCTACAAATTAGTACTACTGGTAAAAATGTGCTGGTAAAATTTTTGAAGATTACATAGGAATTGCGACCGACTTGAAAGATTGACCATTTTTACCGTTATGTGACCACGAGATCATTTGATGTACATCAAATGGTCAAACCAGTCTTCTTGCCTCATCAACAAGGTGAGCCTTCAGTTTTGCCATTACATAATTGTATTCCAGGGGTTAGAGAGCGTAGGTGGATGTAACCCCTGGTAATCGAGGATGAACCATTTGAGACTTAGAGAGAAAAACTCCATTGTGGAATTATCAAACGGTGGACAGCTATAGGCATAACAATAAAATGATCAGAGAATACCGAAGCGTTTACAAATCCTTAATCAGATCTCAAAACTAGGGCAAAGGTGTGAATAAAGACCCTTGAAAAATTACAAGAGAAATAAGACCAGGGGTTTCGAAAGAGTAAGCGATATCTACTCCTTATACATATATTTTATTTATTTTACAACAATTATGAAACAAGTTAACCAACTTATATAAATCACTCTTATTGGCCCGGTTGTTAGCGCGCGAGGGGTCTTTTTGTGGGAGGAAACCGGAGTACCCGGAGAAAACCCACGTGGTCGGGCAGGTGACCCCCATACCTTTTCACGACCGGACGGGGAATCGAACCCTGGCCGCCTTGGTGAAAGGCAAGTGCGCTATCCACTGCACCACCCGACCACCCTGATATCTACTCCTTCGATCTCGCCTGCCATGTAATTTAGGTTGTCATATCCAAATGGAAAAACAAACCTGTAATGGTTCGCGTCGTAAAGAGTAAAAAAAAAATCAGAGAATACCAAAGCGTTAACAAAACCATAATCCGAACTCAAAATCGATTAAACTAGAGGCAAAATATATATATGTAAAAGCATATTAAAATACAACAAAGAAATTATGGGGAATAAACTTGATTTCTGTCATGATTCTACAAAGGAACACTTATCTAAATCGAGACTTTTTACATCGTTTATACATGTGTGTGAACTATGATTTGGGAAAAGTTTGGTCCTTATTTAGAACGAATGCCACTCTTTTGAATTATCTCTTAGAGCAAATCAAGGCAAGCTTTCGCGTATTTCACGGATTATTTTCTATTTTCAGAGTACACATTTTACCATTAACATTGGTAGGTAGGTCAAGAACAAGTCTCTAAATATACAACAAGGTATTCTAAGGTTTTATATTTGCCAAGTACTATGGAGAATCTCTGTTGTTCTCTTGCCAACCCATACAAAATTATTAAAGAAATTAAAAATATAGATCCTCGAAGGAATACACACATTGAACTTCGAACACTTAAACACAAGTGCAGTGTTAGGGTGGCCTCCCTCGGGACAATGCAAACAATGACCTATGCTAATAAGCTTATAGTCGAACCAGTGTTTACATGCTTCAACTTAATTCCATACCGTTAAGTGTTATCCTGAAGATTTGCAGAGGTTTTAATGGATTTCATTTCACATAGCGAACGATTTTTATATTATGTTATTTACCAGGTAATTGTCAAATCTGATATCAATATTGGTATATATGATACACATCACCAAGAAAGCTTTTAAAGTACCTTGTTCACTCGTATTGAGATTAATGGTATCTCCCTATGTTGACAATCTTGTAATAGGAAAATGTCTCCATATCAAATATTTACAGTAGAAAAGACAATTTCCGAACACACAATTACTGCCACGTGAATGGAACGCTTAATATGCTAGATCAATCATTTAAATAACAGATAAATATGATCGACTCTCAGACTCCGAAATGTGAACGACTACTCAGAAACTAGCACGGTTCAAGTCCGTATGTATGTAAATTGAGTCAAGGTGTTTACAAATCCCAAAACCTATCAAATAATACGAAGCTAAATATTTCAGACTTATTTTCGTAGTCATAAGTGAGTTGTATATTATTCAACTTTTTACTATGTATCTCTTTTTCCTTATTATGGTTTCCAAATTATACCGTATTATTAGTCTGTGGGGAAAAATAAGTTTGGTTTGGTTTATTTTCTTTTACGTCCTATTTACAGCCAGGGTTTTGGAAATTGATGAAAGCCAGAGTACCCTGAGAAAAACCACCGAACTACGGTCTGTTCCTAGCAACTGCTAACTGTGGGTTTCGAACTCCCAACCCAAAGGTGCAAGGCTAATGGTAGAATGTCGGGACACCTTAACCACTGGGCCACCGTGGCCCATTAAAATATCAGTACAATGCCAGCATGAATAGGCTGATAAGTACGACATTCGTGTTTTAAAAGATGAAGTAACACACACATATGCTGCAACTTTAAAATTTAGTAATAGATACAGCATACCGAAAAAATGAATTAAACTGCATCAGACAGCTGTTTCGTCCTCCTAGGACTCTTCAGTGATGCTAGGGGCAAAAAGGTGGGAATCAAAAATGTCTAAACTAATGTAGAAGCAGAAGGTTCAGGTGCGTAAAACCCCTTTAATTTATGAATTTAGAAGTAAATTAAACTAGTTCTGTATAACAAAGTAATACACAGTTAAACAGTTTAAAAACTTCTTAAGGCGCACCTTTGCAAATCCTGTGTAAAATAATTGATGGCTGTCTATCTCTACAATAGCGGAAAGTAATGCACCTCTTTAGCTGCCCAAACCCTGACAAAAATAACAGTCTGTCTAGTAGATCTAGACTAGTAGAATCGATTTGCTGTGATCCTAAAGTACAACTTATCTGTTTTTGTGCACTTACAACTTATATCATTAATTAAACGACATTTAGTCATTACTATTAATGGCGATGCCAGTTAACGTAATGCTTCTTTGTTAACGGGTATAGTTTGCTGTCACGTACAGACTGTAGAAGGAATTACAAATAGTTAAGGATAGGTTATTTGTCGTGTAGAGTTAAACGCAACAGGTAGAACTACGCCTATTTTAGAAGTTGGCCTGCAGCTCCCGATGCAAGATATCGGTATATAATCGATATATTTACATTTATAGTGAAGTTGGACTCCATATATCTACTAAAGTTTGAAGTTGTATTATAAACTTTACGATGACTTTTGAGTTGGCGTATAAATAAATCAGTTAAGTAGTGCAAGAATATGTCCCTTTTTCCAAACTGTTTACAACCTGGATTTTGTTCCAGTTTTCAAATTTAATAACGTGTACGCGTTGTACCCTTTTATAGTTATTAATACAATACAAAAACAGCAATGAATTTTCATTTGGATGACGTCACACAGTGAGTGATGATGTCACACGTCTTGACACCTTCCGCTGCATACACTTGCACAAGTCCAATATTTTAGAAAATACCCCAAAATATCATAATTAACCTGAATGTATATGTAAGGCTTGAATCCCGTTTTTTTAGGTTTATGACGTATAAACCAAAAATGGTCTATATACAAATTTGCTATGACCTAGCTGCTTGGTGATCTTTTACGATTAATACCCCATCAACCTCAACAGAATAGGATTCAATCATTAAATACCGTGGATTTACTAAACAGTAATAGTTTCATTTTACCTTTGCTGTTTACAGCAGCTTAATTTTTATGCAACTCTCATACGATACACTGGGAACGTTGGTGAGCACAGCCACTGATGAATTTATCACCTTGGTCAGGATAAGTCGTGGTTTTCATCAATGAACGTCATTATATTATTTAAACGAATACCAAATCCTCTGTATAACTAGAATAATGTATGCTGAATGCTATGCACGTTTCAGTAAAGATATATATATTTACAACAATTATGAAACCTATTATTCGAATTATAAATTCACTCTTGTTGGCCCCGATGTTAGCGAGCGAGGGGTCTTATTGTGGGAGGAAACCGTAGTACCCAGAGAAATCCCATGTGGTCGTGTAGTTGACCCACTACCTTTTCACGTGTTGTCGGGTGGTGCAGTGGATAGCGCACTTGCCTTTCACCAAGGCGGCCAGGGTAAGTAAAGATATATCATTTATATATGAATTGTATACGAATGTACTATCAACTGTATATTGAAACAAACCAAAAAAAAAACATAAATGTTATTCTGAATTATTCGGATCGATACGAAAGAAAATGCATTGATAAGCACGAAAAAACACAGGTAAGCGTTTCCTTACCTCATATCATGTAGCCGCAAAATCGAATCACTAATGACCAAGTAAGTACACTGATATACCATAATTTATACGGAAGCTCGGATAGGATAAAAGGAACGGTTAATTGCCTGATGCATCTTAGGTCGATGAATATTTACATCCACAATGGTTATGTGAATACTATCTTCTAATTTTACTATGGGCAAGTTTTATGGTGGCCATCTTGATCTCATCGAGAAATATTCTGTATCTTTGTGTGATATGAAGATGGGCGTTTTTGAGTTTTTTTATTAGTGTGCTTAGTTGTTGTGATTGACAATGATGACTCGGTTCTCATTTTGAGGGTTGATGCTTACTTGGATGAGACCAAGAGTTACATGGCGGGTGTCGTCGATGAAGCAGAAGACGCTTACTCTTCCGGAACACCTGGTCTTATTCTCCTGTGCGTTTACGAGAGTCTTAGTGTAAATATGTTCCTATTTTGCATCTAGTTAAATCTATTTTGAGTTCGGATAATGGTTTTGTTGACGCTTTGGTATTCTGTATTTTTTTTCAATAAGTGGGAAAGTTTCAACTTTGTTCTCTGGTGTAGACGCTGTCATACGTTTCCCGTTTCTGTATTGTAAGCAGCTGCAGTTGACTTGATTATCAAGTTTTCTTTTCAATAAGCTTCAACATGAAACACTGAACAATCTGATTAAACACATTTGACTTCCACTTCAATTGAATTCAGGTACACTACGTTATAGAAATGTAATGTACTTGTACTACACGGAGTGGAAATTAGATATGATTATAATTATATTATAAACCGGACATTTTATACCATTCTAATTAACGTTGCTTATATTGAATTCCATTCATCACTACAAAATACATTAAATATGCGAAAAATACACTACAATCCATCCATGATCTGTAGCATAGACTTGATAACCTCGAACAAAGAAAGCAGATATTTACATGAAAGAATTTCCGCACATATCTCCAGTAAATTCTAGCTAGAGATATTCCTCTTGGTATGGACATTGACCGAAAAAGTCCCAGTTGATATAGATGTCGACCTATTTGGTATGAACCAGTTACCTTGGCCCACTATGGATAACTCTAATCAAGGGAAGCATTGGAATAAACATCAGACTCCCGCCAAACCTGAATACAATCTCATGAAAGACCTCCAGCGATACAATCTCTTCATGTTCCGTTTGACAAGTTTATCAGGAGAAAGTCTCAAGTCGACATGCCTTTAGACAGTGCCAATACTGTGTCCTTCCAAATACTTCAACAGCAAGCCATGATTTTAATCTTATGAACTAATAAAAGAAGTTACAGAAAAAATAGAAATGATTCGTATCAATTAGGATATATTACTGTAATTAATGAAAACTAATGAAACGTGTACTAATTCACAAATCTAGCAACTGATTGGCATGATTCGAAAGTATATTGATTTAATGATATCGAACTAAATGTGAATACCATATGCCAGATTTTTTTTCATTAATGACTGTATAGTTAATATATTATTAGTTATAGAGACCATAGTGAAAATAAAATGCAAAAAAGGGTCATTAGTAAGGGAATCCATGCAATCTATTTTAATGCATTAGTGATCTACTTATATTCAATATTACAAACATCAAAACGATTTCTGACAAAATTTCATGGCTAGTCTCAGGGTTAAAATGAGAAAAGTGGGAACTCAATGTCATACCAAGAATACATTAAATGAACAACTGTATATGCCAATATCATTTACATTTTAAAATCGATTGAATTACTTTCGAGTGAGCAACGGCCTTCACGAAAGGTCAACGTGTGCATGATATTGAAATAAAGTGAATTAAATCTCTGATTATTTAGAGTAGTGTGCATTCGATTTTTAGCAGCAGTAAATTATCTTTGATGTTCCTTTTGTTGTATCGTGATATACACAGTATCGTTTTACTCCACAGAAACGAGTATCACTTACAATTAATACTGTAGTAGAAAATTGACAATATAAAGTTAAAGGAACAAGCACTGATCAAATAATGTTTCAATATTGCGCATTCAGACGTGCCTGGTTAAATATGTATTGACTTTTTCAATTGATAATAGGCTCTGCTTTTCTAAAAAGGCTGTCCCAAAATCAGAAGTAATTTTCAACATTGGAAAAGTACTTATGCAGGAATCATTCCTTATGTTTATGAAAAACAAATGTTTTAAAACAAATCTATTTTAGCCAATGGTTACATTTTTAATGTTGTTTTAATGGTTTGAATAGCTATCATGCTTGTCTATATTGGATTGATCTTTTTACCTTTTTGGCCTGATGATCCACTGACGAGTACAAGCATATACGGCAATCAAATGCATACTATTTTTCGCTTCAAGTAATTATACTATTGGTATCATGTGAATAATTATCCGCGTGAATTATGAATTATTTCATTAAATTAACAATTGTTAAATTTATATCACCTGACATTAGACTTTCATCAACAAATGAACACAGCCAATATCCTAGGAATCAACTACGTGTACTAGTATTCGTATAGAGACAAAATATACAGCGAACATGTGTTTGGCTTAAACAATAGTATAAAAGAAAACATTAAAAATGTTTCTCTATGTCCGTTTATGTACACAGAGGCTAGAAATGTTGATAAAACACGAATGTATGGCTACGAGCTTCTGGTGGAACAGAGCACTATTCAAAACACAAAGTTAGCAACTGATATATATATATATCACCGTCTAAGAATATGCTGGACTGACGACGGACGCTTAAATATGACTTTATATGGTACATCCAAAGCCGCATGGGACTTAACGGAAAGCCATATCAAGGAATTGTTGGCGAGCTTGGCAAATACTGGCTTCAATTTGTCCTACAAAGCAAACAGGTGTGATTGTTGGGGATTGGAGAGCGATAAGATGAGGATTAAAGGCGCTACCTTCTGTCAGAGTGGTGCCTGGCTTTGCACATTGTAAATAATGAGCACGGTCTTAGTCATATCATGTAATAAGCGGCGAGTTTACTTTGATAACACTTTTGAAGCGGATTTAGTAAACGTTGCGGATCTCTAGCAGAAGAAAATGTATTGTATTAATCAAGGCGAATATTTAGGGTAGCCTAACTATCAATTATCATTAAGGGACTACTATAAATCCTGGCAAAATCTTTCGAAACTTTTTTTTCTTACAAATATTCTCGTATTGATAAAGATTTACTTGATATTTGCAAAATATAATATACCGGTGTTACGTTCCACGGAGTTTTTCCAATTCCTTAAACGAGTGAAAACGGAATGGTGACAACTTATCACATTTTTTTGTTTGCATCATTTTTTTTTTTTTTAATTTTGCAACATTGTAAGATTTTAACATAAAAGTTTACTTTGTATTATTTGGTATTATATCAATAAGGCTTATATGTTCCAGTACAAAGTTTAGAATGTCGATTTTCACATTATATGAATCGTTTGATATATTCTTTTTGTTTGAGTTTGTCTACATCATCACATCACATCGGCACGAGTTTATATACCCCAAGTGGATTTAGTGTGTCTAAAGTAGAAAACTTTGGCCATACTCACTAAACAGATCGTGCCGTAACCTTGGTAATAATGGTAGACATGTTTCCTGCATAAACTGAAATTCCTTATCTATAAACTTGATGATTACTGGAGAAAAAAATCGATAAAACAAATGTTTGAAAACTAATACCACTTTTTAAGTTGTAATGAAAGCATGCATGGTGATTTATGTATCATGCAAATCGATCAGCTTTCTTCATCTCGTTCATTTTCGATATAAGCTGAGGGAATATACCGATGCAAATACGCTTGACACGTTAATGAGACGATTGTGTTTAAACAAGTTACATACAAGATAGAAAAAAGGCAATTACCTCCATTATAGCTTTTATACCGAACGCATGTAGACTAGTATAAGTTTGAAACTGTAAATAAAGATTTAGGTACATATATTTTACATGAGTTGTAATAAAATCTTCCAGCATTCCTGTTTTATTTAGTTTTTGTGTGTTTTGTTTTTAAATTCCTATTAGCAAGTATGGATATTTAAAGGCTTCAGGTTTTGTTGGAGGAGGATGTTGTAGTAAACAGCATACTCTACTGTTTTGGATTACAAAAAAAAAACCAATATTTTTGTTCGAAGTCTAATGAATCACTAAGGCTAAACGACTAATGAAACAGAAGTTTGCCAAGACCATGCTGACTGAAGGTCACACCAATGACAAAATAAGTGAGACAAGCAGACTAGAGGGCCAATCAAAATCACACAAGGTCTTCACGAAAAGTCACGACAGGTAAAGCGCTAAAGATTGTACACATGCTAATGCAATTTGTTCTATAGAGCAAACATGTGTGAAAGCTGGGGATTAAATCTGATACATTCTGCCCATGTTGTGCCTAGTTTTACAAATTGTGAATAAGGTTTATGCGTCATTTTGGAGAAGGAGATTTGGTATCTGTATGTATAACAACACTTTAAACACGAGATAAATCAGACTGCATAATGTATAGGAGAAACGGTAGGAAATCAAATCGGTAAATAAAGTGTCGGTTTCGCAAATACTACCTTAGGGTCTATTTGGAAACTCGTCAAATACATTCAATTGATATATGAGAAAAGCTTCCCCTCGAAGATTGTGCATTTCATGAAACAGATACAAAAGCCATTGGTTATTTTGAATCTATCATTATTGAACTTTTTCAAAGGTTTCTATGTTAAGCATTTCTTTGTCGATATTATGCTCAAATTTGTTTTAGCAGTTTTATGTTCTAATTACATACATTGTACTTTCTCTCTATTTCTTATTATCGTAGTATAGAACATACAAAGACTATTGAATAAAATAACTTAGGCATGTTAATATTAAAATTAATTGTTGGCAACCGCTGTGGAAGTAAATATTTGAATATGTTCTTGTACACTCTGTCGACCAAACATAATTCATGATTTAAAAAAAATAGATAATACTGACTCTGTATATAGAACATTTATCACATAAGACAACCTCGGTAAATTATATTTTATTAATATCTACAACAAATGTATATTAATCAGGACATTACCTGGTACTTGAGTACACCATTCACTGCTTTAATACTTTAAGGATCAGATAAGATCCGTTCATTGAGAGAAGTGCAAGCTGTGTAGTGAGTAAACACTGTCCCAAACTTCATAAATATAATCATTAATCGTTATTACATGCGTCCTTTTGAGAATGACCTCATTTTTATTCCAGTCTTTTGTTGATTTTTAATATTATACAGGTTTTCCACAATGTAGTCTTTATACGTGTACTTAATATATTATGAAAGGTTTTGAAAAAAATCGATATTGAATTATATAAAGGATTGTCGAAGAATACTATGTATTCACGCAGGGAAAATATAAGAATAATGTAAACATGTTTAAATTATCAAGTAACACAAGGAGAACAGCTGACTTTGTGAAAATAAATATCGATGATACTCTGAATTATCTTTATCTTCACAACAGTATATATATATATATGTTAAACAGGATTGTCAACGAGATTCTACTGTTCTATTCTGCTGGTTTTTGATAATGCATGCAGAAACAACCACTTATTACAGATTACAGGAGTGATTTTGATTGGTCAATACCAAAGGGACAGTGTCACACAGTGTGACAAATGCCATTGAATTTACTATCATGGTATTATTTTATCAGTTGACAGTCTTGATATTTCATTAACAGACAATTAATGACAATAAAGGTGCGAATGAAGAAATGTAGGTGTGTTGAATCTTCGAAATAATTTAGGTTGACGATGCACATGGAATATGGATGCCATAGTTTGTCAACATGATCAGGGTTTGTTTTCATGCTATTTATGTAAACGAGATATTAGCAAAACTAACACAACACGAAAATGTTCCACTGACACAGATTCTGGCAGTTCTTATTAATTCAAACAAGAATACCTGAAAGTCTGCCCTTGTATTGTATGGCTACTTTGCAGATAAGATATAGTAATTAGTTTTATGATATTATATTGATCATAACATTGCGTCTTTTTAAAGTAAAAGAAAAAAAGACTATTTGTTTGGTCTTCAATTACGGAGCATTAGCTCTTCTGATGCATGTGGATGCCAAATAAAATGTTCTTCCTGACAATAAAAAGACATTAGCTGAGTTAATATAAATATACGCTTCCTTACATCAAAGGAATGCGCATAAATAATTCAGTAACAGACTACGTGACAGATGAGAAATCTGTCTAAACAGAAATCCGAAGGCTGGACAGACACGGAACACATATATCCGGACGGTGACAGATCAACTATTGGATTTGTTTGCATACAGGAAATAAATAAATAATCAAACATATCGCTAATTCATTAATTAAGAAATCGTGCAGTAAACTGCGAAGTGCCCATCCAAGATACTATATATACATGTTAATGGGTTTGGGCAACTAAACATCCATTTCTGCAGAATTTATTTTACGCAGTATTGTATAGATTCTGCATTATTACTAGACTCGTATTTGATCACTTGCAAGTTCGAGTGAACCTTTTTTAATAGAAACGAAATCCCCG
The DNA here is from genome assembly GCA_947623455.1 of Mimachlamys varia. Lineage (NCBI taxonomy): Eukaryota > Metazoa > Mollusca > Bivalvia > Pectinida > Pectinidae > Mimachlamys > Mimachlamys varia. The sequence goes on along the minus strand of OX392531.1, from coordinate 13,808,885 downwards.
GATATGAAAACATCGTACGTACGTAAGTTATTAAAATATATCCAAGAACAAAAAGGGAAAGACATATCAACCTGCAAAATAATCAAAGAGGTTAGGGCGAAATGTTACTAGCGCTTCCGGTCCAGATAAGTGACGTAAACTATGCTATATATAAAGATGGTTTCGGTGCATGGTTTATATCCTTATGAACAATGGACACGTTTACTAATGTTTTACGTTCATCTTTCAAACAACAGTAATTTAGTTTGAGTTATCTCAAAGTCTTTTATGAATTAGAGGAGTATCGGACAATAGTTTGCGATGGTGCTGCATTTACATTTGCATTTATCATTTCAAAATCTCTTTCTTTATATTTGTTACTAAGAAAACGCGTAATTTATACATAGTAAAATAATAGGGAAAACCATGCTTAAATTGTCATCACAAAACAGGACCAAAATCAAAGAATACCAAAACGTCAAAACAAAAACAATAATCCGACCTCGAAATCGATCACAATAGGGGTTAAAAATAAACAAAGAACACCCTTGAAAAAGTACAAAATGATAAGACCAGATTTTCCGGAAGGGTAAGCGTCATCTGCTTTGTTGACAATACACGACATCGACACACGTAATTGGATATAGGTACTGTATAAAAGACAACATAGAGAAAAGGGAACACATACACACACACACACAAAATATACCATGAACCTCTATAAAAGTATGGCGTCCTATTCTATGCTATGGTATGATCGATTGCATTCTTGCGATTTAACGCGTCAGAATTAAATATAGCTTTATTCAAGAAATTACGATCCTAACTAAAAATAATTTCCAATTACAATGACTAATACACTTTTGTTTAAAAGTCTTTTTTTTTTTAAATTTGAGCGTTCGGGTGAAGGTATAGAATACATTGCTAAACGAGTTAGACTTTGTTGTATATTACACTGGTTATATTTCACTTGCGATGTTATCGAGTAGTTCCCTGGACTAGATTACAGGAATTGACTAGGGTACGGCCACAGTCCCACAAAGGGACCAGTTAGGTGTACCGATAACCGAGAACTATTATCTTCGATTTCAACACATGGGACGATAAGTGGTGGAATAAACGTGTTTCTAATTATCTCAAAATTATTTCTGACAATGTTGTAGTTGTTTGGTGTATAGAAAAGTAGCGGGATCTAACAAGCCCATCAAACCTGACGACCCGATGATATTGTTTAAATATTCTTGATATAAATAGAATAACTTACAGCTTTCATACGATGTGAGACCCATGACTTGAAATTTGTTTCGCGACATGTAACCTTAATTATCTACGCGTACATTTTTTGTATAAAGATGATAGAAATCATATATCGCCCCCGGAAAATAGTCATAATGTTTAGTAAGTTATCATAAGCGCAGAAATCCTTGCAGCAGAGAACATCCTCTAAATCGAAGGCTTCTCCTTTAGAAGCACATACTTGCACCATGAAATATATCGTGACAAAATCGATGGTTGAAAACACGACGCTTTGTAGATTATACAACTAGACTGGTTCTATGACTGAAGAAAAAATCAGTAGAATTTATTGAAACGGAATGTTAGTGCATCTCCTTTGTAATTTTCAAAAGACATGAATCTGTCTAGAGGTAATTCTGATAATTAAAATGAAACCAGACGAATAGCTTATCTTACAAGCGGACGATTTATTTCTTTATAATGTCATTTAATCACACAACAAAGCCATATTATTTCAGATACCGCGGTACTTCCAAAGACAAGGAAGAACTTCTCCTTACTTTTTCTCCTAATTGCTCCGAAGTTGGCAATGAGCATTCTCATGTTTGGAGGTCAATTGGCTAACAATATTCGACCGCTCTCGTGAATATATATATATAGCTTAGCAACACCGTATTTCGCGTTATTGTATCAAATGAACTCCCAACTCTTGATATTTTACTCACTTGAATATCTGGAGGGTTAAAAGATCACAAAGTCGCGTGTGACACCATAACATTCTTATGAAATATGTGCTGGACGGCAATTGAAACAAGTAATCTCTTCTTTTTTTGTTACTAAACATATCTCTAGGGTACTGATGTACATGTTTATCCGACAACATATTAAGACAATTTATCTTGTTTGAGTATCGATTTGTCAGTGCGGGAAAAACGCTCTGACCTTTCTCAGGCAAAAATACCATAAATCAGTTTAGTAGCGTCATTCAAGACACGTTCAAGGATTAGCAAGAAATCTACCCAGATATTTATAAACCAATTTGTCAGTTAAAACATCTTTATAAGCCGTTTAAAATTCAAAATATCCTCGATGGGATTTGTATATCCAGGAATAAAAGGACACGGTGCTTCGTATTCCAGTTAGCCCGAAGAGACGCCAACAGATCATGTGGTCTGCGCTGTCAAATTGAGAAGATGTTGTCCGATTTAAATCTCTTAAACAAAATTAATTTCGTTTCAGTTGCTCTACATGGTAGGTAAGAGTTTGATTCAATTTTATCTGAGTAGAATCAATAATAAAGAAGATTCCCTACTTACATTAACAGCTATTGCCGTCATGTCTTCTATAACATCTGTGTATAAAATCATGCATGAGGTTGATGTTGATAAATTTGTACCAAGTCTTGTAGTTAACGGTGTTGTTATCCAAATGTCTCAATCGATTTCAATATTTACTTACACTAACTCTATAATGATAGCAGCGTCGATTTCTCTAAATAAGATGTGGTGTCAAAATAACACTATGTAGAATTTACACAATGCATAAAATGTTAAGCGACATTGCAGAACTGTCATTGTAGGCTAATACAAAATGGAGTCAAATTTGAACTTTAGATTGCATGAATACATACAAACATAATAACTTAACATAGCCTATTGTTAAATGTGTCAGGTAAATATGATAACTGTAGTATATAGAGACAACAAAAGAACAGATGTTTGGTCGGCTGCTTTGTTGTGTTATACATAAACAAGTTAATTTCTTTTTTCCTGTATACGTCTTTGTTCAATATCAATATGTCTAAGAGCATGACAAAGTGTCTCAAAGCAAATATGCAAAGATTGTGAATAAAGCATTTGAAACTCGAGTACAAAATAAGGCAAATCGATTTTATTTTTAACCACATATTGAATCAAAAATGATACATATGGATAAACTATACATTAAAAATAAACAGCCTATCAGTCACCTACCGGTGAAACCGGGGCGGGGGCGGGTTAGTTAGAGTATACCAGGTCGGCCGTCTGATCGTACATAACGCCAGGAATTGCCAGTACTCTAGTGGTTTCATCCCATGAGGGGATTTTGATCAAACTTCACAAAATATAAAAATAACTATGATATGTCAGTATATGCTCATTAGTGTGTTTACTTGTTGTGATTGACAATGATACTCAGTTCTCGTTTTGAGAACTTGATGTTTACATGAATGTGACCAAAATTTATATGGCGGTTGCGGTCGATGAAGCAGAAGACGCTTACTCTTCCGGAACACATGGTCTCATTCTTTTGTGCTTTTACGAGAGTCTCAATGTAAATACTACCGTTGTTCCTATTTTGCCTCTAGTTTAATCGATTTTGAGTTCGGATTATGATTTTGTTGACGCTTTGGTATTCTCTGATTTTTTTAAACACTTACAATAACAAATCAATAATTCACTATAATAGCAGCAACAGTTAGTTCTTATTGAATCATCATGTTAAGTAACGATTACAGAGATTCGAATGGCAAGATAATACACAGATCAGAAATACGTGTATATTATATCGAAGGTAATTGACCTTTCATACCGTGCTAATGATTCCGATTTACATACCGCTGTCGTTAACAACTAGGATAAATACATAATATTGTTCGAAAGTTTATTTATGGCTATTTGCCGCCCGACCCAGAGATGGAAGTACGACAGGCAGACAGGTCTGTGGGTACATATCGATACAATTGCACACAATCTCCCTGTGTATCTATATATGTAGGATAATTATAACTGCACCGTGTATCCCGCGTGATATCGGTACATATAAGTCACAAGTGTATCTGAGGAAAGGGAAGAGGTTTCAGAGAAGCGATTATGCCTTGAAAACGAAATTAATTATTGAGTTGAGAGTAAAGATTAAATATGTTAACGTAATTCAATTTTAAGACCAATGTCAATAGAAGGAAATGAGTGGGTATAATGATCTGCATGTTTAATGATTAATTCAATACGCCCCGATAAACCCTATGCCCAGTTTATTCCTAATACATCATGTAGGCCATGGTGTGTGAATTAAATAGCACAACGAGGCCAATATTGAATCATGCAACATATTTCAGACTACACCGGATAAAACGTCTACGCACGTAACATCTTAATTACAAGTTACGTAACACACACTAAAGTACTGTGGCCATAGTTAAACCGAGGGTTGAACCGTCGGAAACATAAGTAGGCGGTGAATAATGATTGGTGTAAGTGTATATGGTGACCCCAGGTTAGAAAAAAGTGATTTATATTGCCGTCTTTGTATGCCTGTAAATACAACATGTACCTTAACATTTTAAACTTGCCTTTTAAAGAGTTCTTTCAGAGTACATGTAATCTTCGATATTCAAAAATGTAAGTTGATTAGTTGAAAGCTTTATTTCATGTAAGAATTTGATAAAGTTATGAAATTTTCATTTTTTATGAGGGAGAGGAATTTAATGGAATGTGGATGAAAATTTATTTGAACCACCATCATGATTGGTCTCTTTGTTCCTTCCAAAGGATCAAAAACCTTTTTGACAACCTCGTATGACAGTCTTAGCAAAATGACATGTAGTGCTTTTAGTCCATCTGATTCCTTATGATTGAAAGTGAACACTGACAACCTCTAACAAAATCAGACTTTTAAATGGCACGAATGGAGCGTATAAGAAGTTATTGGACTGTGATAAAAGTGAAGCACAATACACCTTCTCTAGAATAGCACGCTCGACATGGAAGGAGGATGTGGCATGTTATATTATATAACAGGTATATGAAAAAGATCGATATAAACGTATTTACAAAATATATTTCAATGTTATTATTTGTACGTTTCGTTTCATCCAGAACCGATGTAAAATATATTTTAATTACGAAACATTAATCAGACGCATGTCAAGTGTCTATGGTGGATTTACCCAACAAAGCGAGGCTTGTATTCTAACAGATGTTGAACTGCATTATTATGCACACAATAAATCAAATGGCTATCGGGTACCCATGCAGTGCGAAGGATATTAAAGAAAACAGCTTCAATACAACACGTACATATTGCCAATCTAATCGTTTTATTTCTATTCGATTTGACAATTTAGAACGGTTCATACGCATTTCAAGTTATCCAACAACATGTTTTGAAAACTCGTATGCGATGAATCTAAAAGTAATATAACCTGGTTGCTGAGAACAGTAGCTCTTTGAGGCGGCATCCGGTTACCATGGTGACGGTGTGTGGTGAGGGGTTGGGATACCCGACCCCTCCGTCTTAAAAGGGAAGTAATTCATGCCTTAATACTGGTAGACATTGATACAGTACCGTTATTGTTGTAGTTTTTTGCTGAATAATACTTAGGGTTTGATTTTGCAAGTTGAATGAGCTTTAATCACGGCTGAGAAATAAAGCGTGTCATATGATATATTGCCATGTTGACCTATATATTAAGATTTCGATCTTTTCTATTTGAGCCCAATGCAATCTCCTTTTATATCAAAATCTAATTTCTTATTATTTAAAAGAAAGTTAATTTAAACATTATAACTAATCTATACCACAACGTATAAGGTATAGCTCCACTTGTTATGAAAAAGATCAGCGTCTTAAACAATTTCATTTTAGTTTTACGAAGTTGTTAGCTAACATTCCACCGCACAACCGGAATTTTTGCTCTAGTTTTGATTTACATTAAAATCGACCTCGAGACTTTTGATCATATGCTTAAAACAACTTACACGCCTTTTTTGAAGTGTTTGAATAAAAAAGGGAAATGTAAATTTTAAATTAATCCCGAATTTGCATCATTGTTAAATAAATGATAAACAGTATTTTTTCCCTCCTTTTTTATTCTTAGCATCAGTTCTAGTTAGTAGTTTGATGTATTAACCCTGTATCAGTTTACCGTAATACTTTGTTTAGCTGGCATGTCCTCAAACACAAAGCGGTGAACCATTAACAAGAGAGTGGATAGGTTCTGTTCTAATTCCTTAAAGACACAAACCAGGCGACCAGTAATGGAAACGTCCCAAAACTAAATAAGCCGAATAATTATAACGAGTTATTTGGTTTTAACTCCAGTGGTTTATGTATAATGAGTCTATTTAAGGCTGGGTACACATTCACACTGCTAGAATCACACCCGATAATCCATAATAATGCCTAATTAGTAAGGAACGTGGATAAGTATGTGGCTGTAGGCTGTATACACAGAGGTGACAGGTCAGGGCTGACAGGTCAGGGAAACAATGATATTCACACCAGTCATTACTATATAGAGCTATTGATCTGTGCTATTGTAGTATTTGCGCTACTCACTATGATATGACACGAATGGTGTAGGATCCAATGCAGACCTGGACGCTTCCTCTGTATCGCATTTGTACAAGAATGAATACTTGCACCTTAACTGCGGGTTTCTAATAACTGTTTGCGGATATTCGAAATCAAAACATTGATCTTTGACACTAACTAAATTTGGTAACTTTCGTTATTAGTCATTGTATTATACAAGAAAGTCTTCACTTTCCTAGTTCTCTTTGAAAAGCTACCTACCATACGAAATGACAACTTCAGGAAATGAAGTCGCTAAGAACATCAGAAAAACGACAAACAAATCGACACAACAAGTAAAGATATCACGAATCACCGGGGAAAAAACCCAGAGAATACCGAAACCATAATCCGAAAACAAAATTGATTTAATTAGGGGTAAAATATGAACAAAGGAAATATCTCTTTTGCGGGGAACCTTAAAAAAGTACAAGAGAATAAAGTAAGCGTCTTCTACTTCATTGACGACGCCTGCCGTGTAAATCTAGGTCACATCCAAGTTAATGTAACGTCTCAAAGTAAGAACTGATGCAACATTCTCAATCACAACAAGTAGGCATACTGATGACCATATTCAAAAACTTCCACTTTCATATCATACGAGGATAAAGTAAATTCAATATAGATCAAAATGGCGACCATACAACTTACTTATAGGCTTTCTTGGTAGTAACACCCTTCTTCGCAAACCTATGGCGTTTAAATGCTGCATTGATTCGTTATCCTAGGGTTTGCTTTGAATATAGAGATTTTTGTGAGAGATGCAGGTTGATGAAGACTAGAGTAAGCTGTATGGTCGTCTCCATCTTGGTATCATTGATAAATATTCTTTACCCTTGTTTGATATGAAGATAGACGTTTCTGAATATGCCCATTAGTATGCTTGCTTGGTTTGATTTTGAATGATACCTCAGTTCTCACTTTGAGGCAATGACATTTACTTGGATCAGAACCAGATCCGAAATACCTAGTCTTATTATCTTGTAATTTTCCAAAAGTTTCCTTGTAAATCTTTTTCCTTTTTTCATTTCTTGCCCTCAAATCCATAAGAAGTGCCGTAAGATTGTTCGTCAGCAGCCGAAATAATGTATTGAGGTGAGTGCTAAAGTGACAGTTACAGGAACACATCAAGCGTTCCTATCGCCACACGAAACATAGCAATTATTGTAAACGCGCTTCAGATTATTTGTAGCTTGTATAAGGCGCTATTTAAATATCTAATATACCTGTTATTCAATATGACCAATAATACTATCTTTTGGAACCTAAATTCACCATTAATTGTATTTATTGTAGAAAACGTGCATTTATACTCTAAAGCGCTTTAGAGTAGCTTTTGGTAGCTAGATATGGCGCTATATCAAACGTTGCATATTTATTTATTTGTTTATTAGAGGCATATACTATCATTTTCTTCAAATGCAATTTACTTCTTTTCATACCCCCGACCCGGACACAGCTGAGTTACTCCCAAGTATGCTTATATAATCGGGGCCTATCAGTGATTTAACATACGGCAATGTCATAAATCGAGCATTTGGCAATCGTATGGCGACACTACGAAATCATAACACTATCATATACGGATAATTAGCATTTGTTGTGTGTGACCCTTAAATAGCCCCTACTGATGACGTGTGACCTAGATAAGGTGTGGGAAATAATGCCACACTGTTTTGTCCCTTACGATTCAATGAATGCCGTTGTTTTACAATATCGGTCTGATCTACAACCCTATACAGCCGGCCGACGGTTGTGAGATGTGCCTCAAGATACACCAGTTATATTTGTCCCACGGTAGCTTTTGATGTCTATTATTAGTAAATACAAATATTTACATTTATTGTTTCATAATAAGGTAACAGATATAACTTAACATTTTAATTCTTAACCAAAAGTACAGTACACTTTGTCAACAGTATTAATCTTAATCGTATTTTTATTTCAATGTGTAAATTGGAGTAGTGAATATGTTTCCTTGTCTTTTTGATTTCATAATATCATCGACTTTGTTTTTCAGTTGGTTTCGTATCTTATTAAAACTGATTGAGAGTTTTGCTCCTCATTTTCAAACTTTTTAAAATTTCTTAAATTAATGCATTGATATACTAATGTGAATTCAGGGAGATTCATGCCGTTTGAATTATTACATTTTCCTCACTTTGATATAAGGGTCTAATTTTCATATTTCCACTGTGATTTGAAATAAAATGCGTTACAGTCACAATCATATTATATAATTAAACTTTTAATAGTAAAATAATTTTATTGTAGATTGCCATAGACCCATTCTTAAAATATGAACTTAACAGCTAAGCAGTATAAAGATAACCATTATGGCAACGGAAATGTATAACTCTTTGTATAAAGATAAGTGTTACGTCATAATTATCGGACATTGCAAAGATAAAGCAACAGATCATCGCCAGTATCTATAATATCGTAAAAAAATTAAACTGGAGTGTAGTTCAAACTGAGTTCCCAGGCTTAGTCGTGGGAACTCGAACCAGTAACAAACATATTGTCTGTAAACATTAGTGTATATCTTATCATCATGCATTTCAATTTAACACTATGTCAGGTCATGTGTCTGACGATGATAACGACTTATTAACTCGACGCAATAGACATGTTACACTACAGCAATACATATAGGACCAACCAACGAAACTACCCCCGACCCTCCCCAGGGAGGGACACGTGCCGATATTTACTTATCTTCGTCCAAAAGAACAATCACAGGATATACCTTTGACAACCACTTTGTGACAATTATTTGACATTTAAACTCAAGACTATTTACCACCTACCTGCTAATTGGATTGTGGTCCAGGTAAATCCATTTGAATATATATCCAGGTAAACATGAAAACGTGTCCCCAGTTGACACATTGTATAAAGTTCTACTGTCAATATATGTACGTAGTCATAATATTATCTGAAAGGAATCTCTACAAAAACCCTTCGTTTCTTTTAGTCCTTGAGATCATACAAGGTCCCAATGTCTAAAATGTTGTCACCGTCATTTGTGGTGCTACAAGTCCAAGAACTACCTCGTGTTCAAGCCGAATTTGGCGCTAACGGGTGCAAACACATAGTGTTAAATGAGTTATGATATTATTTATGACACCGACGGGTATGAATACCTGGGTTATCGGTAAGGTATCTACTCGGTATCGTGTGTACAGTAAGCTGTTAACACCACAGGTATAAATGCCGGGTATCTGTCGACACCTCCGTCTTAACGACAAATTATTTATCAAGAAAAAAATGCTCTGTTATTTCAAAACCATTTTAGATCATATTTATATTTCCACAAGTTAATGTTCTACACACAGGCTTATAAGATACTTTGTTCAAACTGTCATAAATCACAATTACTATTGAAATACCGATTAGTGGTTTAAAAAATTGTTACACTGTAAATAGTATACAGTATATACAAATGTGATATAAAATTATTAAAAAAATTAATTAAATTACTAATGCAAACTATGCAACTGGGATTTTTTTCTTTCGTTGGCCACACAGAATAAACTCATAAATAAACTGCTGGGAATCTCGAAAAGTTCCTTCTTTTCATAAGTACCAGCACTACCCCATAAATTGCGATAGAAAACCTTTTCCTAGTTTAAGAAATAAAGCCTGGCCTATAAAACTATCGGTTGATAAATCAACGGCGAGTGTAATTGGTTTAACCCTGACCTCTTCATTATACATATGACATTGAAATATATACATTGTAGGACATATTTTATCGTCCAATAGAAAAAAATAAATCAGAGAATACCAAAGCGTCAACAAAACCATAATCCGAACTCAAAATTGATTAAACTAGAGGCAAAATAGGAACAAAGTTAAGATTTACACGGAGACTCTCGTAAAAGCACAAGATAATAAGACCAGGTGTTCCGCAAGAGTAAGCGTCTTCTGCTTCATCGACGAAACCCGCCATGTAAATCTTGGTCACACCCTAGTAAGCATCGATCCTCAAAATGAGAACCGAGTCATCATTGTTATCACAACAAGTAAGCACACTAATAAGCAAACTCAAAAACGTTCATCTTCATATCACACAAAGATACAGAATATTTCTCGATGAGATCAAGCATGAGTCATAAAGAACAAAAATAAATCAAAGAACACCGAACGTCAACAAAACCATAAGCTCAACTAAAAATCATTTATACCAGGGACAACATCTTACCGAGTGGAAAATGTACACGGATATCCTTGAACAGTACAAGAAATGTAATCCGGAGGGGTAAGCGTCTTCTGCTTCATCGACGACACCCGCCATGTAAATCTAGGTCAGATCCGAATAATGTCACGTCCTCAATGTGAGAACAGAGGTATTACTTGTATTCACAAGTATGCATACTAACGACCATGTTTTAAAACGTCTACCTTCATACCATTCAAGCATACAGAATATTTCTCACTCTTGCACATATTCTTATTTATCAACCTGCATTCCTGGAATCCCTGTGAATCATCGGATATGATGAACGTGTTCATACAGTTGCTCATTTCTTATCTTTACATATTGCACAAGGATGTATAACGTATATCGAATAGCAAGTATATCTGCACCTGAATAAGCTATACTTCAATGTATAAGAAACTACAGAAACTATCGTTTATCAACACGAACTCAATACTAAGAAATGCTATACCGGTAGATAGAGTCGATTAACTTCTAGTATACGAGGATGACCTTGGAGAGAACGGTTTAAGTCAGTCATTAGACTGATACAGATAGTCCAGACATTAAGAAATGATTCCGTCAGATTTCCTGAAGGCAATATAAACATAAATGCCATCAACAAACTCAAAGTTATTTTACTAATTGTGCCATCAGAAATGTACAATACAGCCTACCAACGTTGTTTATAGACGGTGTTTAAATAACAACTTAAGTGGTACAAATATTAGAAGGGTAAGAACCTCGAGTTCTTACGTATATCACATAGTGTACGAGGACTTTTAAGAGACCTCAATTCGTACATTCTCAATAAGACTCCTAGACGAGAGGAACCATGTACACCGGCGTGCGGTACAAACCTTTAAATCAGGATTGGAAAGTGCCCAAAAGTATAAACGGACTAGGACCCGAGAGGGGTATTAATTTATTGGCCACTAGAGCTTCAATATGGCTGAAGAGCCCTCGATGCGATAGGTAGGGAAACTCTACACCAGGGATAGATAAAGTTGTAAAGACCTCTGTAGAAAGTGGCTATCGCTCGGGTAGGCATATTTTGTTAATAATGTGGCCAAAAATTATCAATTCAGCCTTTGAGTAGTGATACACACCGTACAATGAGCTGTGACAGGAGTCCTGGGCTATCGGCGTGATAAACTGTTGGACCATCAATAGGGTTTATTGATATTATAAACTGTACAGGTTGTTGGGCAGGGTATTCAGGGTTTTGTTATCAATCTACGATTCATTAGCCAGTAGTTTTTCTTGATAACAACAAACATCTTAAATTCATTAAATGTATACCCATGATGAATACGCCTCGATAAGATTTCTTATGAATAGAGAACTTTATGGATGCACTATGAGTTATACACTTCCGACATGATTAATTTAGACAATTGGTCAAAAAAAAACATTGTTATACACACGTAGAAAAATGAAAGTTACGAGCGGTTATATAGAAGATTTAAATTCCAAGCTATTCAAATCTTAATATCTAGTTAAAAATTCTTTCTGTAACATTTACTATCATTAATATAACGGATTCCAAGTATCATAGAAATTATTGACTTAAATTTCGGTTTATTGGCTTAGAAAAAGAAAAAAACAATTGAAATAGGATTTTGTCGAGTCATATTCTATTTTAATGTTAAAATATGATACATGTGGTTGAAATACGTTTCTGATATGATATGTTGTACTTTTTATATATAACATAAAGTCCATCTACAATCATCTGAAGAACTTATTATGTCATATTACATTCAAATGACTCGTAATTAGTTTTTTTCTGGTGATATTTGACTATTCAAATGACAACTGTATTGATTATTCAAAATAACGGTTTTAATATTCATGTTGGTCTTGCTTAATAATTACAGATTTAATTTGGTTTTTCACTTGATCTACAATGGTATTATAATTGCTGTGCCATATTCCGTTTCATTTGCTTTTAATTGCTACACACTGCGTCAATAACTATTGTATATGTTTTGCCATTATACACCTATTATAAAAGTTAAATACGTCATGTTGAATCCTGGGGGGTTACGATATAAAACAGACTGGATTGACTCCTTCACAATGACTTTTGATCATTTGAGTGGGTGAATCATACAAGGTATAAGAAAACGTGGTATGAAAAGTTAACTGGATAATGGAAAATAATCTATGTTTCAGAATTTTAGTAATAGTAATAGTTTTTAGGTAGTAGGAATTCATTGGATTTTTTGTGTCTTTTTTTCTTTTCTGCTCGTTTGATTTTAGCGTTTTTTTGTGCGTTTTTGTTTACTTTTACTAAAATTCCGAAATGTAGAATTTTTTCATAATTGATTTCTAATCGGTTACTCATTATGCAAAGAATGAGTTAAAAGTCGGAAAAAAATGACAGTTGACAAGATAAATTAAACTTCGAAAACGGGAAAATATGTTAATGAATAATTGACATGTTCAACTGTATGCCGCAAATAACTAATTAAATATACCCAACAAAACAACTAAGCAAATAAAAATTGCCCCACCCAAACTATCGATTTATTTTATGATATATTTAAGCAGTCGTACACTTTCGCTGAACTCACATGACGCCTTTGATGTTTTACTTTGGATAATATAAAGTCTTATATCGTGGTGGTAATGGTCTAACTGTCCCCTAATATCACCAATAAACACATTAAAGTAACGACACAAATAAAATCTCGCTTTAAACGCAATCAGGACGTGCGGATATTACACGAGTTTGTATTTAAAACTCTCAATGAAGGCGAAGTCATGGCATCGCAGATTGGGATGAGTTCGTTTGAACGTCAATAGGTAGTGGCAAGGTTAGGATGGGGGCAAAAAGTCATTAAATTGTACAGAATGAAATCGTGAATGTATTTAGAAATCGGATATTGATTTTAAGAGTCAATATCGACTGATTAAGTCGTTAAAGAATAGTAGTAATTTCAAAGGTTTTACCATACATTAGAAAAATAGCTTGAAATTTAAATTCAAAATAATAAGCCAGGATAATTCCTTACGCAAGAAATGAATGAAAATAGAAGAAGGCTATTTTGGATTAGTCTCTGACGGATAGTGTTGTAGGTTCCAAATTTTTAAACCTTTAACGACAAGATCATGAGCTTTCAGATTATAAAATGAAAATTAAATTATTCCGGTCGATTTGGGAATTGATCTCATTTTCTGGAACCATGCCTGCTATTTCGTAAATCGTAATGTCTAAAAGGATGCTAAAACTAAGCAAAAACCGAACTATTGCCAGAGCGTGGCCATATCATGTAGACTTTCATTTCGTATAAAAGTTCTTTGATAGATCACAAATTATTGTTAGACATTACATCTAGTTACTTTGCATACAAACGTAGCTTTCTCTTCCTTTGTACACCAATCTCAAAATTCAACTACTATGAGTATGCCTATTGAACAGATTAATCGCATAGGGATAGACATATACCTGATAAATCAAACTTACCTTTACATGTAGAACGTCAGACGATACCAATATCCTCACTGAGATTTTCATATAATGAATACTTCTATGAATTGTAGCCTTGTTAATATCACTTTAGAGGTTGGATGTCCGTGAAACAACACAAGTTACATGGTATATACGGATTCTGTTGGGTACTTATCGAGTGAGTAATTTCACCTAGTCAAAAAGTCACTTTCCCTGTGTATGATAGTTCCGTTTGGAGGTACGCTTTACGAGTGATTAAAGGTTCACACACAAGTTAGGTATACCGGTAAATAACCTATATACCTGTATACCTGTATACTCAATGATCACAACATAGGACTGCCACGTTGTCATCGGCAAATCTAGCGAGAATTGATTTTAAATCTTGACCGCTAAACATTAAGCTGGATTTATATTTATATATTTCTGTATTCGTTTTAACTACAACACCAAGTTCTTATCAAAGAGTTAACGAAATATTATTGCGATTAAACGAGCCGATTTCAAAGACAACCGTGTGCCATTGTTATCACTAACCAAGTGGCAAGGGAACGTATGACTTTGGTACTAGATATGAAATAATTCATTACGTATATATAATAATATAGCTAATCGATGACTGATATATAACTTCGTCGTGTGACCGACAATAAATTGGGGTTTATGGCGAGGCGTGGAGGCTGAAGTAGCCGATAAAGTAGCCAATTAAGTACTGATAACACCCCGGGAGGTGATGTATAAATGATCATAACTCCGCCGTATAAACTCCTATCCGGGTACTGTTATGGGGCGTCATGGTCTGGGGAAACCTGTAACGAGGTTGAGATAAAGTTAGAGGTAGCTATAGAGATGCATCGGGCCTCACAAAATAGTATGGATAGTGATAAATAAACAAAACAAACATTGCGAGGATAACTAGCAACAAAAAACAGTTGTATATTAAAAGTACATGAATAAACATCAATTTATACTTAAAGCCGCATACAATTCTTGCAATTGCCATGGTGGCTGTGACGAATAATAGTAACGTTGTTGGGTTTTTATTATTATTATCAATTAATATTATTATTATTATTATTCCAGCTCAAAGCAACGGGAACCGTTCTGGAGTTCATGACAACAACAAAAAATACACCGTCAACGTTCTTTACAAAAACAAAGTATGGGTATTGTATTTCAAATATACGTCGAGTTGCCACAAAACATCCTTTACTTTATCCGTCCGGGGCCAATTTATGTTGCTTTACGCTATAGCTCGGAGTTATTGTTTGAACCATTTAAACATTGAACTCTTTTCAGTTGGCATTCATGGACAATATGGATGCCAACTGGTCATGGACAAAGGCATGAAGCGCGCCATATTGGATTTGCCTTCGTCCAGTTGGAATTTATATTGCCTATATATGAATGTCAACTTTAAACAGTTCAATACGTATATTTACCATTTTTAGAATATTTTCATCTCATGAGCAAATCAATTACACTTTTTATTTCTCAGCATTTTTCTTGAATAGAACAGCCCTCGCCCGGATACGCTAAATGGTATCCAACTTAACAAGTGTGACTTCATAATAACGATAACTTCAACAATCGGTAAATGGTATTCATGGCCTTATGAATGCCAATTGAATTTGGTTGAATTTTATAGTCGCATTGTCATGCATGGTAAAGCAGAAATTTTACTCCTTTGTAAACTACTTCGTTTTGAAAGATCTTGGAGCCTATGTGAACGATATCATAACTTGGTGTTAAAAGCAAACCACTAATAATGCTTATCTGATAAGGTATATACAATTGTCATATTTTCCGTTTCTTTGGTTCCGTTCTCGTACATTTGAATCCTCTACTCTGAAGTTATAGACGAACGCCGTGCTAACCTCTATATACAGTAGCCTCGACTATACACTGCTAGCCGTGACAAACATTTAAATGGCGATAGACCTGTGAATTTAGGTATAATAACTTTACAGAAATCAGTCAACGTATACGGCCTTTGTATGAATTAAATCACAATATTTAAGTTTTACATGGGTAATTTTCAATTTCGTTTTGTGAAATGCAAGTGACACAATAAAAAGTATAATGTATGAATGGCTCTTACTGCCACCCAATCTATCTTCTAAACACGACCAAAGGTTTCTCAAAGAGTGACGCCAGTGTATTACCAGTTTGATAAATGCATATAGCTTATATAATCTCAAATTAGGTGTTTATACATTGTACATTATGCAACACTTTATGCAAGGTACATTATACATGTACATGTTTATGCTTTACAGTGGGTTTGTTTTTATAATGTGTACATTATGTGATAGTTTTACATACGGTAATAAATGAAATACATTGTATCGTATGAATTATACACCGTACATCAGGTTAATACTTTATACAATGTTAATTGTGTCAATATTTTATGAATCTATACATAGTGTTACATTTAATCTATCATACCTTTATTTTATACATTATATTTTAAATATTGAACATTATCTCATATTTTGTAATTTGTACATTATGTAATAACAGGTCGGACTTCGTCATCACATTAAATGGATTGATTGCATTATATTTTAAATATTGAACAATATCTCATATTTTGTAATTTGTACATTATGTAATAGCAAGTCGAACTTCGTCATCACATTAAATGGATTGATCCTTATTGTGATATATAAAGATTAAAATCACACACACACAAATATAAATACATTTGGGGAAAACTGCAGAAATGCACCGATGAAATAAAAACAAATGGAAAATTCTTTGACAAAAAACCGAGAACGCTAGTATAATACTCTGTCGGGTCAAATATTTTGACAATTGGTTGTGTAATCACCCACGTTAGTCTCCTCCCTTGATCGTGTAGCTAGATACAACAGGATTTGCTCCCATACACTTATCACATGTTCTCAAATTGATCACCAAACATGGAAATCAGAAATCCTCGAAATCCTTTGAAAACAAATTCCTTGATTTGAAGTCAAAGGTCAAAGGGACCGACTAGTTTATTTTTCCTGCATTCAATCAAATAGCATGCTTCAATATTATTAACCTGGTACACGTATTGTCACTTTTTTCGTTTTGAAACGTTAGGTATTAATATACAATATATTGACCTGCGCTACTTATGTATTCTTATATTTGAGAGTCGAAACGTATTATGGGGTAATTCGAGGTTCTTATATACCGCTTTATCACTACCTTAAAGTTGTCTCAAAGCGGTTCACAAATTATTATCCGTGGTTATGGGGCCTTAGTAACCAGTCAATATCGTCCTCAACTCCATGTGGAGCATACAACCGGTGCTGCCATTTCGGTGCTCATAGCTAGCATTCTACAATTTCTATTACTACCCAACCACGTACTCATTTACAGCTGAGTAGACTGGAACAAACAGAGTAAACTATCTTGCTAAAGGATACAACACAAGTGTCGTGACCAGGACTCGAACTTGCAACCCTTCGATCACGAGCCCGACGTCCTACCACTAGACCACCGTGTCTCAATATAAGGGGTATTGCAGTCATCTGCATAAAGCTTTGTGACATTCAAGAATGACGACTTAAAGTTATGTAGGCTACAAAATGCAGGATAACAATAATCTGCAAGCAATCACCAATATAGAATTTCTATAATCAATTTGAAAGATAAAATTCCTTTCCGAGTCAAAACCACATGAATAATACACATTCAAGTTAAAGTTATTGATAATGAATGAAATGGAAGTACGCTAACACCACGGACACCGTGTGTCTGACTATGATGCCAGATTAATTGGAGGACAGTGTATATTAATGAGTTGATATTGATCAAGGCTGTACCTCGCCTGACCTGTCCATCCCTCGGAAGTTTCAATGTACCATGCGAGGTCATGCAGCATTCAATTTTCCGTATGCGACATGGCATTATGGCACGGAACATGTTTTATAAATGTGATCTAGGTCCTGCGAGGGTTTGACTCGATCGGAACTGTATAATTATAGTCCTGGTTCCGGTCATTAATCAGCAAATGAACAACGTCCATCTGGATACCACTTAAGCATTGAACTGCTTTCAGTTGGCATTCATAGGCTATATGAATGCCAAATGGTCAAAGGCAAATTCAATGAAGCGCGCTAGCGCTTCATGTTAGATTTGTCTTCGACTATTTGGCATTCATATAGCCTATGAATGCCAACTGAAAGCAGTTCAATACTTATATTTACCATTTTTAGAATCTGCTCATGTCATAAAACAATCAATAACACATTTCATTTCTCAGCATTTAGCTCAATAAATGTATTTGTCGCATATGCTTGTTCAATGAAAAGAACAGCCATCGCCCGGGGACGGTCAATGGTATCCAACGTAACAATTATGACGTCATAATAATGATGACGTCAAACAATCGGTCATTGGCATTCATGGCCTGATGAATGCCAACTGAATTTGGTAGGGATATATAGTGGCAATGCCATTCAATGGTAAATATACCGAGTCCAGTATCCCTGAAAAACGTCACCCGGAGTGACGTAACACCACGTGTTTTACTTTCACGTTGAAGAGAAACAAAATATTAAACTCTTGATGAGTTACTGGGTTAAATCTATCTTACAGGTTAATTTCTCAAAGAGGCAGCCAATCTGTGTTCAAATGTAGAAACTGCAAAGTTCGGCTTCTCTATGCAAGTAATTCATTCAATCATATTTTACTTCAATCAAAGAGATTAGGCACAATTTCTGACAATTTACTAAGCCCTTTCAAACTCTCCACAAGTACAAAACGAAGTTGCTTAACATTGTAATATCATGAGGAGAAAATGTAGCTCCAAACTCGGGACCTTCCCGAACTCTAGACGAACAGTAGGATGTACTGTAGCTCAGCATCCCCGATCTAATTGTTGACTGGTTGAAAACCAATGTTTAAAAGAGCATCAAATAATCTTAATCGATAATTTGAAAATGCAATGCATGTCTTTTAGAATTGAAATAAACTTATAGAAGCTTTTTTACCTATCCTTGTGTAATTATGTAATTAACACGATTTGATACTAAACAAATACATTTGTATTAAACTAATGGGTCATCGAAGAACCAAATTTCTCTTTCTCCGCTGCCTTACTTGGAACTTTTTCCTTTTGTTCACTCCCATACTCCTTCTATCGGCCGATATCTCCCTAGTTTTCACTCTTTCTATTCGCTTGTATTTCCCTAGTTTTCACTTCCCTACTCTTTCTATCCGCCGATATTTCCCTAGCTTTCACTCTTTCTATTCGCTTGTATTTCCCCAGTATTCACTTCCTTACTCTTTCTATCCGCCGGTATCTCGCTAGTCTTCACTTCTCTACTCTTTCTATCCGCTTGTATTTCCCCAGTATTCACTTCCTTACTCTTTCTATCCGCCAATATCTCCCTAGTCTTCACTTCCTTACTCTCTCTATCCGTTTGTATTTCCTTACTTTTCACTTCCCTATTCTTTCTATCCGTTTGTATTTCCTTAGTTTTCACTTCTTACTCTTTCTATTCGTCGGTATCTCCCTAGTTTTCACTTCCCCTTTTCTTTCTATCCGTATGTATTTCCTTAGTTTTCACTTCTTACTCTTTCTATCCGTCGGTATCTCTCTAGTTTTCACTTACCTATTCTTTCTATCCGTTTGTATTTCCTTAGTTTTCACTTCTTACTCTTTCTTTCCGCCGGTATCTCCCTAGTATTCATTTCCCTTTTCTTTCTATCCGCCAATATCTCCCTAGTTTTCACTTCTTACTCTTTCTATCCGTATGTATTTCCTTAGTTTTCACTTCTTACTCTTTCTATCCGTCGGTATCTCCCTAGTTTTCACTTCCCTATTCTTTCTATCCGTTTGTATTTCCTTAGTTTTCACTTCTTACTCTTTCTTTCCGCCAGTATCTCCCTAGTATTCATTTCCCTTTTCTTTCTATCCGCCAATATCTCCCTAGTATTCACTTCCCTTTTCTTTCTATCCGCCAATATCTCCCTCGTATTCACTTCCCTACTCTTTCTATCAGCCGGTTTTTCCTTGGCCACTTATTTTCGTTTGACCTTAGCTGTTACAACGACATTAACCCCCAAACAAACAAGTACAAACCCTTGGCTTTAGTGTGTAGGCAGTAAATTACAATAAAACATCATCCTACCTTTGATGTCCCCGTATGTTGAATTTTGTATATGCTGTAAACGTTAAGAATGGACTTTTGTAGATCCGCCGGATACACCAAGTCCAACTTTGACATTGCAGAAATATCAAGGGCGGATATTGTTCAGGTAGTTAAAACCTCCCAGTCTTCTGTGCAGGCCACTAGGGTTCGAAGAACCTGAAGTCATCGTACGAGTGAAATAATTAACAAAAGAAAGTATTTTCTCCTGCAAACACAACTCCGACAAACCATGTGGAGATTAAAATGGTCTGGGTGGATGTTGCGGAATGTGTGTTGTAGGATTCAAGTAAGGTGGCACGTAAAAGATGCCGTTGGAAACACGGTCACACTACCAACAGAAAACCATACACTGGGAAATATTAGTCAGGTGACATAGGGCTAGAAACAAGTAATTTTAATGATTTATGGTTTAGCTAATCAAATATGCTCAACTGTTCCATCCCTTTCTAGTCACATGATATATATCCCTGTTGAAGCGTACGTGGTATGGTCATTGGTTGGTTGGTTGTTTGGTTGGTTGTTTTTACGTCCTATTAACAGCAAGGGTCATTTAAGGACGGTCTCCTGGTGTTTTCAATGTGGGTGTGTGTTGAGAGCGTGTGTATTTGGGAGGCTTCGGTATGTCCGGATCTTTTGCCGATTTAAAGTGCTACCACACTGAAGTATACTGCCGAAGGCCCCCGGCAGCATCCAGTTCACATTATACTGACAACAGGCGAACCAGTCGTTCAATTCCCATAATGCTGAACGTCAAGCAGGGGGTGGTAACTATATGTCTCAGCCTAGGGACAGAACCTATAGCCTTCCTCACAGTGTCGAACGCTGAACTAAAGGCCAAAAGTGAGGTTGTGTCAAGGGAGACATTAGGAAGGAGAAAGTTGTTTAGAAAGAAGGGAAAAGATAAGATCCCAAGTTTAGTCGCCTTCTACGATCATGCAATGGGGGTAGCAGGTACAATTCTTACGCCCTACCTGCAGGGCAGTGGTCTTTAATAGGAACGTTTACTAGTGGAATAGTATGAAACATTTAATATGAAAATGTGACTTGTTTTAAGCCATTTGAAATAAAATACCGATTTCGTTGAGAGATATAAGTATTATTTGCTTTTCAAACTTATCTCGGAATATTTTGGAAATTGAACATTTTATAAAGCCGACGAAACAGCAATGCTATTCCCGATTGTGCTTTCCCTGGACTTTTTGCTTTCCTTTGCAATCTACTTCACACAACTGAACGAAATAGGTTAGCTGCATAAACAACACCAACTCATTTTGATTGGGACGAGATCAATTTCGGGCCGTCGCCAAAACACACTTAATAAACATTTTCTGCAGATCGAAAAAATAACTCTTATTCGATAAACTTTTCTTCAGTAAAACGGTAATTCTGTTTTTGTTTGTTTGTTTGTTTGTTTTTGTCTTTTTGGGAATGATGTTTTAGTTAACTATAGTTGCCTGAGTTTCTGTCAGTATATAAACATGTTTATATATATATGGAACCGCGGCCCATTACAGAATGTCCATTACATTACTGAAATGGGGGGCTCATTTCACACATATATATTTATTATTTACTGAAAGAAACTCAAGCAACTCACTCGTGTGCTATCCAGCTGGAATAAATTGTGTAATACTGCCAAGATATATATATATAATTATGCACTTTGACAATATATGGTATAGAAACAAGAAATCTTAAACAGGAGAGGAAATGCACGGCTATAACAGGGTTCAACCCGGAACCTTCCTAACTCTAGAACGTCGCCCAAAGCAATTGAACTACCTGGTCGCCGACGTTCCTCTTTTCTTTTTCGAAGTCTTTGCTCCCAAAGAACTATTTACAGCACAGGTTCGGCATCCTCTTGTCAAGCATTCACCAAATAATTGAAACAAGGTTTATTCACAAGAACGACGGTAATAGTATAGAGGAAACTACATGGCCATACCAGGGTTGAAACACAGCCTTAAAAATACTGTATGCTTAATATAGTCTTCACGCAACCTTGTGATTTGTCCTGACAGTCGGTACATTTTAATTGAATCCCTATGTCATCAGTTTAACTACATTTCCTCTGTGAGAATTCATGTGTTCCTTTCTCCAATCATCTTCAGGAAAAAATTTGCGATAACAATGTGACAATATTGATATTCGAGTTGGTGGGTGAATAGGGGAAAGTGACTAAGATGAGAAGGATTATCTCCCCTTTTGTTTTTGATATTATATTTCTTATTTCTTATTAAAAAATAAACCCACACATTTATCTATTTATCTTGATAAATCTGTCTATCAGAATATTTTCCCCATAGAGCGAGTCTTATCAGGATAATTTTGCAACAGTTGCAAATAACAAATGTTCTAGAAAGTTAACTGGAATTACAAATTAAAGTCTGTGCCAATACAGACACTCTATCCTCTGTAG
This sequence comes from Mimachlamys varia, assembly GCA_947623455.1. NCBI lineage: Eukaryota > Metazoa > Mollusca > Bivalvia > Pectinida > Pectinidae > Mimachlamys > Mimachlamys varia. The sequence continues at coordinate 13,786,101 of OX392531.1, read as the reverse complement.
ATAGAGGACCTTGTATCTATGAGTGTCTATGTCATATTGATAGCAAGTTTGTCTTCGTCCCATCCTGCTTACACACAAACTTAAGACACAGGGATTCGAGAGATGCAGGTCGATGAGGGTTACGAGCATGTTGTATGGCATCATTGAGTTTGTATCCATGCAATGTGGACAATTTTAATAAGCTCATTATGTATAAGTGTGCTTACTTGTTGTGATTATAATAATAATACATGTTATAATAATAATAATAATAACTTTATTTAAACGTCGATGACCCATTGAGCCAGAGGCTCATCTCCCATGAGGTCGACGATTGAGGGTGATGGCTCCTTGACTTGACGTTTTTACATGTACTTGGATATGACTTACATATACATGGTGGTTGTCGTCGATGAAGCAAACAACGCTTATTCTTCTGGAACATGACCCAGAAGAGTCTATGACAACTGAGGGAGCATTTTTATCGAAAATTGATCTTAACCCCCCAAATGTGTAAAATTACTCTAAACACCCTAGTTTAGGTCCAAAACTACAATGTAGCTGTGACAAATTCTCAGGCCCCTGTGGTCTCTGCATGTACATGTACATGTAGTTATAATATTTTAGACATTTGACATCTGTGGCATCGAAATTGGGTCAATGCAATTAATTTGAATAAACTTGGCAGCCTTATAAGCTTTCATTCCAATATGCTACTTGTTAATATCAGAGACGTATATATAATAAGCAGGGGAGAAATGAAAGTAGATTCCCTCCATTGTTATGGTTGTACCTGTTAGTTTTGACTTATCAAATATTGTAAATCAATTTTTGACATAAAAAACACACAGCCGGTAAAGGATAACTATAAATATAAAATATAACTTATATGCTACGAATATTTTGATAACATTCTGCTGAAGCAGGATGATTATTTAAATAATCGCCCATCCTGCAGATCATGTTATATTCGTTAGACCCATGCATGCCAAGGAAATGAAAGCGCGCGGCTAAGCGCCCAATTGACTTAGACTAGCTAGCCTACTTTCGATCTTTTGGAAATATTTTGGAAACAGGAACGTCGAAGGATGGATGAGAGAAGTGACTGGTAGGCTGTGTATATTTTGTAAAGTTAGTGGAGTGTTAATTCATGGTAAATTAAATAATATGACACCATTGGGTAAATCTGCTTAAAAACTAACTCGAGTTTCCTCAATATCCTATAACAACCAGACACATTTTGACAGATCGCGTTAGATGTCTGGTAATTATACAAATGTAAGGGGCCAGAGCGCATTCTTATATGATTATGAAAGCGTAGAATTAGTTTTGAATGATAACAACAAAATCGACTATGACACAACACATACCTCACATATGTACAGGTGTCAGGTCGTTTCGGTAACAGGTTGTTTCGGGACCTCACACATATCGATAAATGGATTATTTATTGACCCAAACCCCCTCTGATTTTATCAGGTCGGGAAAACCGCAAATCGGCGTATAATACTCCAATCGCCTTAGTAATTCTACCATCGTAACCTAGGCCCGGGACGTATATGACATACATTGTATACTGTACGTCCCTGCCTACTGTACATACATGTGTATGTACAATGTAGGCAATATAGACAGGAAGTGTTGCATCTGTTTTCGGTAATTTCCAGCACGCAAATGAATATAATTTTTATATTTCCTTAATGTTTCATTCCTAAAAAAATGTGACTTGTAAAGAAACACTGAAAAAGTTAAGTCTACAATGACTTTGGCTATTTGCAGTTTTCCCCGACCTGTTTATGGGGTCTTTTCGGTACTTCAAATAAAAGTTGTTCCAGCACTTCTTGTGATTTGATTTTATCGCCAACAGCTCCTAATTTCCGTCACTAATATGACAAAGGCAAAGCCTTAAAAGAGCATACAATGTAGCTTTATAGTTATAATCTCTGATATTTACTGAAAATCATTCAGAAAAAGATACCATTTCCATTATTTAAAGTCGGCAAGTCTTAAAAACAGCTTCTGACACAACCACAGACATAAGCTGAAAAATATTCTGGTTATTTTCAACCTTCCGGAAACAACCGTGTGTTGTAACATAATTGTGTGACGTTATTCCAGTTTCCCCACTGGAGGGCGAAAAAGATCAAAGACAAAGGGTAGCAAGGGGAAACTATTTTGTTTATGCACGCATGTGTTACCATTCAAGAGCATCGCTCGGGCACCTATAGCACCCGAGAGCTTATAACGTTAGCATCTTCGGTTTTCAACCGTTCAAAATTTCCTACTTGGGCAGTCTCCATGTTTTTACCTTGTAAGTACATGTAGGCTAGGGGGTGACTTATCAGCAAACCATACTGATCAATCCAAAAAACAAAAAGATAATATTCTTGTTCAGAAGATTTCCGGGCCTTTGTCACCCCAGACACCAGACTTATGTGACTTAGACATTTTGACGGATAGCTTAATTATCTGGTTTTGGGAACATAGCGTACTGCTATTCTGACACCATTTGGTATCAGAAAGTTTTGAGGTGCTTACAACAGAAATCTCTTGTGACACAATGTATATCTCACATACATGTATAGTCTACCCTTGACCTATCACCACCTGATAATACTGCCATCCTGGCATACTGCCAACTAAAAACCCTTATTATGAATATTTTTTTAATTCCCTCAATAAGTTTGCCACTCTCACATTTAGCCTTTCACCATGTGCTTTATGTAACAGGAAAGAGCTAGAATAGTGTTCCTCCGACTGTGATTGAACCCTCAATCTTCATGTTCCTAGTCAGATGATCTACCACTGAGCTAAAGGGAAACTCCCTCTTTAAGCTCGAGGCTAGAAGGCGACCTAAATCCTATTTATAATCAAAGTCTGCCACACTACTCCCCCCTTTTAAATCCTCCCCCCCTTTACATCACAACACAGGTTCTAACTCCACTGTCAACACAGGAGGGGAAACACACACAATTTGTAACAGAAAGGAGAATAGTGTGCTTCCACCAAGGATCATACTCTCGATCTCGAAGTTCCTATTCGGATGCTCTACCACTTATTCCCCCAAGGTTGAAGCTAGAAGGGGACCTAAATCCTATTTACAATTAAAATCTGTCACAATTAAAATTTTAAAAATTCTAAATCCCATCATAAAAATATCCTTTGATGATATCACCAATTTTGTCGTGGCTGAACTCTCAAGTGTACTATTTTAAAACACATGGGAATTCCTTTTTTTCTGGCACAGGTAACAGAATGCTTCAGTGATTTCATTTACTGAACATAACGATAGCTATACTTAGTGGTACATGTGAGTTTTGTGATTTCTTATTATGAAATATCAATACACCTGTAAGTCAAAGCTTGACATTGCAATTCAGAATGGATACAGAGGCCAAAGCCACCATTTAAACTGTTTGGCGATTTTAGACTGCCAAAACCAACATGGACAAAAGGTATAACGAAGGTAGACCATATCTAAACCCACTCTTATTATCACATTTTGCTGAACTAAATTATTCGCCGGTATTTAATGATGCTTAATTATTGTTCCAGAAATCATCTTTAAAATGAGCCGTCCATCCCCCTCCATGCCTGACCCTTTGCTCCACCTTTGTGTGAGGTACTGTGCTTACAACATAGAAACGCTCACACGATCAACACTAATAAATCTGACTGATGAAGTGAAAACAGAAGGTCGCGCTGCACAGAATTCCTCAGGGATGTCCCCTTTTCCTACAAATTTATCAAACATGATATTTGCCTACTTAGGGAGATATCTACGGACTAAGAACAAAGCGGAGTTCATTAATCTGATGTCTCTGTTTGGTGATTCGAACAAAACACCACTGAGTCGACTGTCACTGCAACAAGAACACGACCTGTCCATCTCCCTGCCACAGTCAATCTTCAAACAGCCGTTACAATATTTGGACCTCTGCTGTTGTCAGTTCTTTCATCACTACAACAATAATAACAATTCTGTTTTTGTTTTCAATAAAATGTGTAGCTCTTTAAAAGTGTTACGACTTTCTTTCGATCCAAATTGTAAAATGTCAGATTATCACAAGGACGAATCAAAAACGGAAACAAAGGAGGATTTTCCGCAATCAGATGAAGACGGTGACGTTCAAACAGAAGCAAATAACGTGTATGCCTGTTCTGTAAAACAATACAAATTTCGTGCACTGACACGCTTTGTTGTGAATATAGATCCATTAGAACTCAAAGATACGGAAAACATCAGAACGTTTTTCTCCAGAGTGATATGTAGCTCGTTTTTAAATCTCACACATATGCAGTTGATTGGACTTGGTTTGACAGAAAATGACCTGGGGTTCTTAGAGCATGTGCCAAAGCTGACATCGTTAGGGCTTTCAGGACATCAAATCACAGATCTGGGAGCTGGCCTTCAACAAATTGCCAAAGCTGAAAATCTCAGGTATTTCTCTTATTTAAAAAAAAAAAATTATTTAAAGATGCGATAAAGTGATGAAAAGTATTAAGATATATTGTCTCATGATATTTGTCCTTTCTTTTGCCTTTAGACATCTGGACCTATCAAGGGTTGATCAGCAACCTTACCTGTACTACAACCCAGACGAGAGTATGAGTGAGCTTTTAGAAAGTCTGCCCTCACTGACCTCACTTGATGTTTCCGGGACAAACTTGGCTGGGTCAAAGGTCAAACACCCAGATGGAGATCCGGGCAAACATCGAAAGTATGAGATCACTGCTGACATTTATTTTTAGGTCATCTGACCCAAAGGGTCAGGATGACCTATTGCCATCGTGCTTCATCTGTTTGTCCGCCGTGCGTCGTCTGTAAACTTTTCCTTTAATAATCTTCTTTTCAATAACCAAAAGGCCCAGGATGCTGAGATTTGGCCAGTAGGTACCTGGGATAGAGTGCTACAAAGTCTCCTCATATCATTGACCTTGACTCACTTTCAAGGTCACAGGGGTCAAATATGTAAAAAAAAAAAGACCATTTAACAATCTTCTCCTAACTTAATGAAAAGCCCAGGTTAATGATATTTGGCTAGTAGGTACATGTACCTGGGATGGCGGCTACAAACTTTCCTCATATCAATGACTTTGACCTACTTTCAAGGTCACAGGGGTCAAATATGTAAAAAAATCTTTAAGCCACTTCTTCTCAATAACCAAAAAACCCAGGGCTCTGCTATTTAGCCAGTAGGATGCTGAGACGAGAGGCTTCATTTGTTCAAAGAATGACCTTGACCTACTCTCAAGGTCACAGGGGTCGAATATGTTAAAATCAAAAACAACTACAAGTATATACATTGTATAAGCAGATGACTGTTGGGCCTCTTGTTTTTTCCCCGCTTTTTCTTTCAAAAACAAATAATATGTTTTTTTGTGGGTTGGTTTGTTGTTTAACTCATTCACCCCTGAAATTTCACAATGTACAATTCCATCCTTAGTATTGAAAGAGTTCAAACGTTTAGTCGGGGGTGAATAAGTTAACTTCATCTTTCACTGACATACAGTGTACATAAGGTAGGTACTTGTTCAGTTGATGCCAGGGGGTTAATGACCTTTACTCTCCCTCTCGGAAATTCAAAACAGAAGTCCTGGTCCTGCCAGCAATAAAATTCCAATGCCATACAGCTCCCTGGGGTCTGATGGGTGGGTCATTGACAGTGGCCCACAGATTTCAGTTTGACTTTTAGTAAGATTTACTATATACACATTATCTCTGTAATATATTACCTGGTAAACATATTTACAGAGATATAATTAATGTATATTGATTTAAAACTATCAGTGATTGTATTCAATGAAAGATAAAATATTTTAAGGTTAAGTAACTATTCATTTATTTTTTTTATCTAGGAATGAGAAGGCAATCAGTCGAAGTTTCGATTATAGACAATTTTCATTCCTGGGACTATGTAATTGTGCTGAACTTCCGTTCTCCTGGGAACATGTACCAGCGGAGCAGGTAAGATAGACCTACAATCAAAACATTTACATACATTGCTGTAAATGGCTTTTTGAGATTGAGAGAATTGGTAGAGTAGGCGTGTCAATTATGATTATTGATAGTAGATCATCTTCATTGATGTTCTTTGAAAACCTGCAATAAATAGATTATGTTTCTGTAAGATAGAGAAATAGTTAACAAAAGATTATAGGATTCAAAATTAAATCTGAACTTAAATTGCTGTTGCATTATTTAGAAATTTCTTTATTTGATGTCATCATTTTAATGGCTATTGTTGGTGAAGTTACCTTTCTTGACTCGAGGTTGAGGAAGGATCTTGACTCAAGGTTGAGGAAGGATCTTGACTCGAGGTTGAGGAAGGATCTTGACTCAAGGTTGAGGAAGGATCTTGACTCGAGGTTGAGGAAGGATCTTGACTCAAGGTTGAGGAAGGATCTTGACTCAAGGTTGAGGAAGGATCTTGACTCGAGGTTGAGGAAGGATCTTGACTCGAGGTTGAGGAAGGATCTTGACTCAAGGTTGAGGAAGGATCTTGACTCAAGGGTTGAGGAAGGATCTTGACTCGAGGTTGAGGAAGGATCTTGACTCAAGGTTGAGGAAGGATCTTGACTCAAGGTTGAGGAAGGATCTTGACTCAAGGTTGAGGAAGAATCTTGACTCAAGGTTGAGGAAGGATCTTGACTCAAGGTTGAGGAAGGATGTGATGAGTAAGACTCTGATACAACAGACAAACAGATTCTTGTACTTTAAAAACATAGATTTAAAAGATTTACCTGCCAAGATATTACACTGTATTGGTATTATTCATATATAATATTATGGTTGTATGGAAAACTTTGATCCAAGAATCGTTAAAAAGTTTACCTGTAGATAGTATTAGCTGGTCTGTCATCAATCTGTCCATAGGTCAAACATTTCTTTAAATGACTTTTCTTCTGAACCACTGTTTGAAATTTTACAAAAGTTCTTTGGTTGGAAGCATCCTTAGGTAAGTGCTGGAAATTCAAACTTGTACAAATAGTGGGGCTGACACCAAGATGTTAGAGTTGGGGATTTAGAATTGTACAAATAGTGGGGCTGACCCCAATATGTTGGAGGTGGGGATTCAGAATTATACAAATAGTGGGGCTGACCCCAATATGTTGGAGATGGGGATTCAGAATTGTACAAATAGTGGGGCTGACCCCAATATGTTGGAGGTGGGGATTCAGAATTGTACAAATAGTGGGGCTGACCCCAATATGTTGGAGGTGGGGATTCAGAATTGTACAAATAGTGGGGCTGACCCCAATATGTTGGAGGTGGGGATTCAGAATTGTACAAATAGTGTGGCTGACCCCAATATGTTGGAGGTGGGGATTCAGAATTGTACAAATAGTGGGGCTGACCCCAATATGTTGGAGGTGGGGATTCAGAATTGTACAAATAGTGTGGCTGACCCCAATATGTTGGAGGTGGGGATTCAGAATTGTAGAAATGGTGGGACTGACCCCAATGTGTTGGAGGTGGGGATTCAGAATTGTACAAATAGTGGGGCTGACCCCAATATGTTGGAGGTGGGGATTCAGAATTGTAGAAATGGTGGGACTGACCCCAATATGTTGGAGGTGGGGATTCAGAATTGTACAAATAGTGGGGCTGACCCCAATGTGTTGGAGGTGGGGATTCAGAATTGTACAAATAGTGGGGCTGACCCCAATATGTTGGAGGTGGGGATTCAGAATTGTAGAAATGGTAGGTCTGACCTCTCAGGGGGTTGTGGTTGTTTACATGTGTTATAAATGTACCGTTTATCCAGTTTACCTGTGTTATTTATTTACCTGTCATTTACCTGTTGTGGTTGTTTACCTGTGTTATTACTGTACCTGTCGTTTATCCACAGTTTACGTGTGTTATTTATTTACCTGTCGTTTACCTGTTGTGGTTGTTTACCTGTGTTATTACTGTACCTGTCGTTTATCCACAGTTTACCTGTGTTATTACTGTACCTGTCGTTTATCCACAGTTCACCTGTTTTGAGATATTTGAGAATGTGGTGCTAGCTACAGATGTGTACAAGGAGAACAGTGTGATGCTGCAGTCTGTTTTGTATTCTCTTAAACTGTTTGTGAACAAGTCAATATCAGACCCCCAGCTGACCAAACTGAAGGTTTGTATAGTTATTACATTATATTTATATTTGCTCTGCAATGTCACTATATAAACCTTGTAAGTTTCATTGAGGTTCATAGGACTATGAATACAAATGTGATATGAAGGTTAACAAATACATATCACATCAAACTCTCTAAAATTATATATCATCCATATGTCAACCAACTGAAAACAGGACGCCGACAGCTTTTTCCATGGAAAACCCCATTACTCAGTTTTCAGATTCAGTGAACTTGAGTCTGTATTATGACGTCATAAATACGCAATGTCATTTATAATAATGACAGTTAATCCAGGCACCTTTAGAACAGTGCAAAAGAATAAAAAATTCGCTTAAAAAATGGTAAAATCCGTTTTATGGTAGCTGTCTTTCATGGACTATACAATGTACATTGTATTTCAACGTAAAAATGTAAATTAAAAAAAAAATGTATAAGCATTATTCTGCATTCTGTTTCGAGTTATAGACAATATGAACGCCCACTGCATTATAGGAAAATAAAACATGAACCATACCAGATAAACAAGTGTTTGTGTTTTAAAGGGTATAAACTATAATAACCTGAAATTCAAAGAATACTTGTATCAAATACTGTAAAGTAGTGAAGTACATACTTTAGGCGTAATCTTATTTTAGCGATTTTCAAGCTAAAGCATTCCACTAAGTCATGATCACAGTTTCTGTATATTGCTTAATTTCTACAGTAAGTTTTGTGACTGTGGCAATTTATCATTGTGCATATCTGTATAATTTCGGCTATGCACTGAAATTTGAGTGCAACAAAATAAGAATGTTTTCAGTTCCAAAATGCATGGATTTTTCTTTTTGAGGAGAAAACCTCGATCATAGAGATGTCTATATTAAAACAAGTAATTTTGAAGTTCAAACTTGCTAAGCACTCTACCCTGGCCTGTGTTTGAAACAAGGGTTGGCAAGCTAGTTTGTTTTGTAACAAGTGAAAGAGAAAATGTAACGGCCAGACCTGGGATCAAACCCGTGACCTAACAAAGTCTAGATAGATGCTTTACTGACTGAGCTACAGTCTACTGTACTCAGTTTCCAAATGATGTAACTTTAATGCATTTGCTAGTCTATTCAAGTCTAAAACATTCCAACCAATAATCTGTCTTAAAAAAAAAAAAAAAAAAATGTAGAATAAAAATGTTTTCACCTTTTCACAGGTTGACGTAGACAGCAAGACAACGGTGGTGATTGAAAATTTACTGAGGATTATTCATCTACACCCTAGCAATGTGGTTGTCCAGAGAGACAGTTGGTAAGTCATGATTATGTACAGACAACATGCATGTAGACAAGACAGACAGACAGACAGTAGGTCAGGACAGACAGGCAGACAGTAGGTCAGGACAGACGGACAGACAGTAGGTCAGGACAGACAGACCGACAGTCAGACAGACAGTAGGTCAGGACAGACAGACCGACAGTCAGACAGACAGTAGGTCAGGACAGACAGACAGACAGTAGCTCAGGACAGACAGACAGACAGTAGCTCAGGACAGACAGACAGACAGACAGTAGGTCAGGACAGACAGACAGACAGTAAGTCAGGACAGACAGACAGACAGACAGTAGGTCAGGACAGACAGACACAAAGTAGGTCAGGACAGACAGACACAAAGTAGGCCAGGACAGACAGATACAAAGTACATTGTAGGTCAGGACAGACAGACACAAAGTAGGTCAGGACAGACAGACACAAAGTAGGTCAGGACAGACAGACAGACAGTAGGTCAGGACAGACAGACACAAAGTAGGTCAGGACAGACAGACACAAAGTAGGTCAGGACAGGCATACAGCCACATTGCTTTTACAGTCAAGACAATAAGACATCAACTTTGCCCTTCGTATATCTGTTAGGTAAGTCTTGGGACAGCAGTTTGATGGACAAACCAATATTTTCCCTACAGAATTAAACATGTGACAGATCCATCTTATTAATACACTGAAAAACAAACATGATAAAATGCAAAAAAACAAAACATTCTGTACCTGGTTTATAGTGAAGGTCTTATATGGTCTTTACAACAAATTCATTCTAAAACATTAAAAAATACATCTAAATTAAATTTTGCAGTTCCTGTATTGCCCTGTTATTGATGCGAGAATCACCATCTATAAAAGACATTCCAACCAGTCTGGGACAGTCCCTTCGTGCCAGGATCCTAGAAACGACCATTTCTTGTTTAAACAATTCTACATACAAGGTAGGTTGTCGTATTCCTTTCTTCTGGGGCCGTGCACTGGTGATTAAGGTGTCCTGACATTCTACTACTAGCCCTCATCCTCTGGGTTGCTAGTTGCCAGGTACTGACAGTAGGTCAGTGGTTTTTCTCCGGGTACTCAAGCTTTCCTCCACCTCCAAAACCTAATACCTAATAATAAAATACTGGGCACTAAGATCCCTCTGGGATCTCTTGTTTTATAAACTAATATATTCACTGGTATACTTAACATTAAAGTTTCAAAATTTAAGATAGCTGCTTTGGTCACTATTGACTCATTCAAATTTGATTTGGCAAAAGTGCAGCATCATTTTGGATTGCAGCTAGGGTAGTATTGGGGACTTCATGATCTGTTACAATTTGAATAAATATTCAAAAGTGACCAAATAACAACTTCAAATTCTATATAAAGTGATTTGATATATTGTTTATGATCTACAGAAAGTCCACATTGATTTTAGATTGAAGACAAACACTGTTACAATTTTTAGGTCATCTGACCCGAAGGGTCAGGATGACCTATAGTCATCGTGCTTCGTCCGTCGTCGTCCGCCGTCCGCCGTGCGCCGTGCGCCGTCAGTAAACTTTTCATTTCAAAATGCTACTCCTCCTTCATTTCTTAATGGATCACCACCAAATTTGGTGTGAAGCATCATTGGGGGAGGGCAATCAGATTTTATATAAATGAGGCTGATCGAACCCCTGGGGCCAGAGGGGCGGGGCCCGAAAAGGGGAACTTTGCTGAATTTTTGCTTTAAATTCCTACTCCTCCTTAATACTTGAATGGATTACATCCAAATTTGGTGTGAAGCATCATTTGGGGAGGGCGATCAGATTTTATATATATGAGGCTGATCCGACTCCTGGGGCCAGAGGGGTAGGGCCCCAAAAGGGGAACTTTGCTGAATTTTTGCTTTAAATTCCTACTCCTCCTTAATGCTTGAATGGATTGCATCCAAATTTGGTGTGAAACATCATTTGGGGAGGGCAATCAGATTTTATATAAATGAGGCTGATCCGACCCCTGGGGCCATAGGGGCGGGGCCTCAAAAAGGGGACTTTGCTGAATTTTTGCTTTAAAATCCTACTCCTCCTTAATGCTTGAATGGATTGCATCCAAATTTGATGTGAAGCATCATTTGGGGAGGGCGATCAGATTTTATATAAATGAGGCTGATCCAACCCTTGGGGCCAGAGGGGCAGGGCCCGAAAAGGGGAACTTTGCTGAATTTTTGCTTTAAATTCCTACTCCTCCTTAATACTTGAATGGATTACATCCAAATTTGGTGTGAAGCATCATTTGGGGAGGGCAATCAGATTTTATATAAATGAGGCTGATCCAACCCTTGGGGCCAGAGGGGCAGGGCCCGAAAAGGGGAACTTTGCTGAAGTTTTGCTTTAAATTCCTACTCCTCCTTAATACTTGAATGGATTGCATTCAAATTTGGTGTGAAACATCATTTGGGGAGGGCAATCAGATTTTATATAAATGAGGCTTGTCCGACCCCTGGGGCCATAGGGGCGGGGCCTCAAAAAGGGGACTTTGCTGAATTTTTACTTTAAAATCCTACTCCTCCTTAATGCTTGAATGGATTGCATCCAAATTTGATGTGAAGCATCATTTTGGGAGGGCGATCAGATTTTATATAAATGAGGCTGATCCAACCCTTGGGGCCATAGGGGCGGGGCCTCCAAAAGGGGACTTTGCTGAATTTTTGCTTTAAAATCCTACTCCTCCTTAATGCTTGAATGGATTGCATCCAAATTTGATGTGAAGCATCATTTGGGGAGGGCGATCAGATTTTATATAAATGAGGCTGATCCAACCCTTGGGGCCAGAGGGGCGGGGCCCCAAAAGGGGAACTTTGCTGAATTTTTGCTTTAAAATCCTATACTCCTTCTCAATGCTTGAATGGATTGCATCCAAATTTGGTGAGAAGAATCATTCGGGGAGGGCGATCAGTTTTTTTTATAAATGAGGCTAATCAGACCCCTGGGACCAATGGGGCGGGGCCCCAAAAGTGGAACTTTGCTGAGTTTTTGCTTTAAAATCCTCCTCCTCCTTAATGCTTGAATCGATCAGCACCAAATTTGATGTGAAGCATCATTGGGGGAAGGTGATAAGATTTTATATAAATGCGACTGATCTGGTCCCAGAGGCCAGAGGGGCGGGGCCCCAAATCCTTTCTCAGCTTTACTTCAAATGTAATTGAAGAAGAATTTTTTTTACATACTGGTCTTCAGGGCACTGTGAAAGTGGAAAAGTATTAATGTGTAAATCCTAATTCCTGTATGTGGAGAATTTAGCAGAATTTGATATAACACATCAATCCCATTTTGGGAAAGCAATTATCTTAAATAAAGAGACTGACCAACACTATATGGGCCAGATGGGAGATAAAAGGGGTACTGTACATGTAGTTTGGCCAGTTTGCATGGAGCACTTGTAAGGTCATTATCAGTAATGTGCATTTTGATTTTTCTATACAATGATAAGGTGGTACACCTCTGTTAAATTGTAATATCATTAATAAAAAACAAAAGCATGCGTTCATATAATTTTATACAGTACCAAAAGTATTTCAGTATTCAGTACTATTTCAAACAATCCTTTTTCTGCGAATATGTGTAATACTCCAAATTCAATGGAAATAAAACGACCTGTCATTCCATTATTGAAATATGATTTTTCCAAATAACAATAAATTAAATATTGGCATAGCCTACCAAATATTTTTAAAAATATTTTTCATGTATACTGTACATAAATGAAAACCATGCATAATACTGTATGCACATGTATATGATAAGGTTTGTTTTCTAATACATTAAATGAAAATCTTGTGACTATATGTATCAAACGAATTATCACATAAAAATTGCTATAAAACTAAACCTTGCATATTTCATTTTGAAACTATTTCATCATAAGAAAAAAAACTTCCAATATTATACATATATATCCAAAATATACATCCCTGGAGTTTATGACAATGATGCTGGTTTGAACACTTGAACTAAGGGGTACGTGTGTCCCTGCTATAAGTGTTTGCAATTGTCAGATGACCGTTTAGGCCCATGGGCCTCTTGTTTTGTTTTTACAGAAAGTAGGTTCCTGTCTAAACATCCTGCTGAAGCTGAAGCTGCCACATGATGCTGTGAGTCTAATGTTTTCCTCCTAATTCTAAAAAATCTATTCTATAGATTTATTGATGTTATAATCATCACAATACTTATAATTTTTATGGTTTAAATATTTTCTGCTTAGTTTATATGCTCCCACCTTGAAATGGAAATAGCAATTGTTGTTCTTGTATTTCAGAAATAATAATTTCCTCTACTTGATGCTGTGGCTAGCTTATTATTGAAACATTTTTTGATATTATGGGTCCGAAAATGCTGAAAATACAGTATTCTAACATATGTTTTCCAGAAATACTGCTACAGTATGAAGTGGTACATGAAGAGCATGTTGGACAAGTTCTGTGACCCTGCGACGCCGGTCTATATTGGTCACACCTTTGAGACCTACGCCATTCATCTGATGAGGGTTGCTATTTACTACGGCGACCATGAAGCTAGGGACTTTCTAGGGCAACAGGGATTCATAGAGGTATTTTAATGTACAGGGGAAATTAGGACAACAACTAAATCATATGGTTCTGTGAAAAAGGAATCCAAAATTTTTCCGTTTATTCCTTGCTACCATGAGTCCAAGGTATTGCTTTTCCGGCGATGAAAGTTGATGACTATTGTTTCAGCATTGAATACATGTATCTATATATATTAGTGCTGAGCAAACTAAACTTGAACCATAGGTGCAACTCATGTAGTACATCTCAAACCATGCATCAAACGCTGGATGCAGCCTACCTTTCATGGGCAAGTGACTTTACCTGTATCTCCATCAGGATTAAGGTTTTGCATTTAAGTTAAGTTTCACTGAAAGTTTAAGTGCTACACCAACCTAACTTGGACCATTCATCTTACCCCCCTCCAGTATAGGTTGTGTATCTCAACCCAGGCATCAAATGCTGGAAACAGCCTGCATTCCATGGTCCATTGACTTTTTCTAATTGGTGCATAGCTGAGATATTTCAATGCGAGTGCTTTGTAAAGATTTATTCTGTTTTTATTTTCAGTTCCTTTTGTCAATGGCCAGAAGGAAAATAACCAACTGTACACACCTAGCATGGCAGTGCCTGTGGGGACTGACAGGTGAGTTTTGATTAGGTCAAAGGTCAAGTATTTTGTAGCTATAGTTCCTGATGTCTCATTGGTCAACATTGAAGTTGTATCATTCAAAATCTTAAAAAGCTGTGAAGTATTTTAAATCAAATAATTTAGCATTTACCAGGACTGAGGACGCTTCCACCTCCCATTGGTAGTACATTGACTACATGTTATATCACCCCTGTTAATATCACATTCCTCTTTATATCATGTTTTTCCAAAGCACCATTTTTCTCTGTATATAATCTATGTAATTTTATTTGGTTAATATCATGTATTTTGAGGTGAATTCCTCTTAATATCATGATTTTTTTTAACCAATCACATAAAATAACCAGAAAATGATGTCATTGATATAACTTGTACAAAATGTTGCATAGAAAATAAAAAAATAACCCAAAAATGATTTTTATTTGGAATAGTGTTATCTATATATTTATTAAAATATCTCCATATGTACATTGAATAGCTCACTTTTAGATATGGAAATTGGAAATGCACTAGATTTAGTGGAAAAATATGTTTCTCTTAATGTCACATTCCTGTTAATATCATGTTTTTTCTGACAAATGCAACATGATATAAAGAGGAGTGCTCTGTACCACCTGCATGTGCCTGCTCAATTCAGTCACGTGACTTGGGGGTAATCTCAAGGTCACCTGACTGAATCACTTTATGTAGCTAGTCCGATGCTCTCAACCCATTCCCATTGTCTTTCCTCCTACATACTTCATCCCTTCTACTCTCGTTCCTATCTGTTCTCCTCCAACGAAGGTCGTAAGGCCATGTGAGGGCATAAAACAAAATAAAAATCTGAAGCCCCTTACTCTCAGTAAGGGCTGATCATGAGTAAGGCTCCCAAAAGGTTGTCAAAAATACCTGTAAGTAGTTGCTAGTTTTGGGATTTTGTTAAAGGTTCCTTTAAAGACCCAATATACGTAACTTCAGGAAATTTTTTGTGATTCTGAAAAATTATGAAAATAAATCTAGTTGATAACCATGCAAAAATAAGCCTAAAACGAAGTAAACCTGAGCGGTAACTAACAAGAAACTCTTGACAGAAAAATCCAAAGAATTGAAATAGTTCAGGTGGGGCCCACTTCAACAACAAGCCGAAGTTAGAAGACAGTTCAAAATGGACGTGTGTTTACAAATACCGAATTTCAACTGCGTAAGAATTCATCTTGAATATTGCTGATACCAGTTAATCTTAACAAAACCTATAAATATAAAAGTTATAAGGCTTGATTTTCGCTTCAAGTTTTGCCGATAGTTACTTATATACGGCCTTTAATATGAATTAGCAGTACATATATTTGTTTATTTTTCCCTCCACAGATGAAGTGCCTTCTAATTGTATGAGATTCCTGGCTGTTCCAGATGCTCTCCAGCTGTACCTTGAATGCATACAGGTCAGAGAGTAATTTATATGCCATTTTAGGTCAAGGAGACTAAGTAGGACTTTAACTACCAGTATAGGGGTCAGTTGCTCTCAGAAATCGTGCTTAAATTTTCCCCTTTTGTAATTAAAATCCCCCCTTTTCTTTGCTTAAGTTAACCTTTAAACATGAAATATTCATTCTTCATTCTAAAAATAAAAAAAAATAAAGTCAATTTTTTTGTTGATTTTATATATTTCGACATTCATTCATTTTACAAGGAGCTTTGAAATATTAATATTAAGTTAAGAGTTATTTTTCTTGGATAAAGAATTGCTGAGTTACTTTATCTTGATTCCAATATACAATCGCTAAGCACTATGGAACAGAGCAAATATAATATTAGAATTGACCGGGGGGGGGGTCTGGCCATACTCCTAAGGACTTGCTCCTTGGCCATAACTAGCGAGATCCCCACCGTTCAGCTTTTAATACAATTCCTTGGTATAATTAGGCTAGTAAAGTCCTAGGGTCTTGCCACACCTTTGGTGACTTACCGTATTTCTTCGGCAATAAGCCCATGTTCGGTAATAAGCCCATCCCCCATTTCTGACCCTCCTCTATGCACAGAAATACGGTATTCATATCTTTGTGACCTTTAAGACACTAAACCTAATATAATATATAGATTTGTTTAGCATGAAGACATTTTTAACCATGCTACTTTGATTGAAGATCTTTTGCCATGGTTTCTTAATTATTTAGCTAGGTGAGTGATAAATGTTGATTCATTTATAATAGCAGACGATTTTCTATTTTCTAGAACAAAAAACATGGTGACTCATTTGTGAGAGGTGTGCTTGGTGTCATGGTAAGAAAAATATCATATTTTGATAAACACATTTTTTTTTCTATTTGGAAGGAAAGTGCACAGTGAGATTTGTTAGTTCAAATAGCAAAAATTGTAATTGTAATTGTTTTCAAAGTTAGTTATACTCACTGTCTAAGTCAATTACGTTCCTGTTCCAAATCTGTTAGTACCATCATGTCAGAGGAATTATTTCACTAGAAAGTAAGGTTATATTATGGTTTGTTGACAGGCCAATGTGTCCGAGGTCTCCGAGCTAAGGAAGGAATTGCTACAAAACGAGGAGCTCATTGTGATCATAAGGTATGGGCCCAAAACTGAAACAGGACAAAAATGGTGTAATGTAAAATGATTTACCCAGTAGATACTTGTTTTTTGCAAAAAAATGTCTTACTCAAAGCTTAAGTTAATTATATAGGAAGTGGATCATTGAGAATGTACTTTGGAAAAGTTGTTTTTTTGTCCTATTTGGGGAACAATTTCCTGTTTCTTTACTGTCACATGTTAAAATTTGCTTTCAAAGTTTTAAACATGGTTTGGTCGAAAGCATGCAGATTGTCTTTATGTTGGAGGAAACCATGCGTGGAGAAAATATGTGGTCAGGCAGGTGACCCCATACCTTACCTTTTCATGTCCAATCGATGGATTTGACAGGCGTGCATGCTAGCCTATGCACTGTGGCACCTAACCCCAACCCTCCAATTGATTTTATCAGAGGTTTACAACCAAAAAGTCCCAACTGTAAAGTTTTTGTAGAATTATCTGTTAGAAAATTTCATATCTTACACCAAATTATAATGGGCTTGAAAATGTGTGACTCTAGAATGTAAAATTAACAAATGTTTGTCATAAAATGTTCCTAAATTTCTTGTTTACTTTGTCGACTCAGAGACTTGACTGACTCTCAAGTAATGGAGGAAGCGCTAAGTTACCAGGCAACCTGTGTGATGGCTAACCTAGTCAGCGATGGCCCAGAGGCCTGGGTACTGGACAATCTCGACCGTTCCTCTGTCCTGTGTAAGATTGCGACTGCTGTCCACCGCTGGGACATCTCCAGCAGCATGAAAACTCTGTATAGGTCAGTAAAATTTCATCCTGTAGAGGTCGTTAAAAGTTCATCCTAAAAAGTTAATCATGTAGAGGTCGGTAAAAGTTCATCCTGTAGAGGTCGTTTAAAGTTCATCCTGTAGAGGTCATTAAAAGTTCATCCTGTAGAGGTCGGTAAAAGTTCATCCTGTAGAGGTTGTTAAAAGTTCATCCTGTAGAGGTCGGTAAAAGTTAATCATGTAGAGGTTGGTAAAAGTTCATCATGTAGAGGTTGGTAAAAGTTCATCCTGTAGACATATTTTTTTTTTATTGATGAAGTGTTAAATTACTGCTCTTGCAGGAGGTAGGTTGTGCTTAAACACTTTCTGCAATCTGAAAGATTTTAAATACAATGACCCTTTATTGAATTGACCATCTTTTAAAAATAGAAAGGAATATAGGTTAAAGGTACCTTGGTAATCGTCATATCTACATGTAAATTACAAGAAATATCTGAGAAAGGTTGACATGAAAGTTATGCTGATTAGAAAAAAAAATTGTATTTGGACATTATGAATTTGAGTGAACACATTTGGTTTATAACTGCCTCCTATATAGACACATTCAAGTTGTTTGGTCCTTGGAATTCTTGCATAACATGGTGTATTGAAAATAACTGGTTATATACTTTTTACGACAGTATTGGTATTATAATATTTGTCATGTTCCAGGTCTCTCCTGCCGTTCCTGGAGATGGCACAGAAAAGTCACACCCCTGAGGCCCAACTACTAGCTATTTGGTCCATCTGTAATCTCATCAAAACTAAAGGTAGTGATATAGACGTCACACTGGCACTTCAACCAAAGACCTTTATCTCATATGTTTTTCCCACACTTCACAGGGTCATTCCTATTGTTGCTAAGTAAAAGATAAACCTGTTTTTTTACCGGAGTAGGGAAAAGACAGCTCACACATGCTATTATAGTAAAACGTCACTATGGCCTCATCACTTTATGCAGTTTAACGTCACCAATTTTGCCACCCATTGCATCTACCATTGATGATGGTGCGTTGCATTAAGCTCACATTGTAACTTATTTACCTAAGGAAATTGTTGGAGAAAGATAACCAATCACTCCTCAAAGCCTCGTGCTAAACTTTATAAATCTTACCCTCGGGTTGGGATTTCTCTAGCTTACATCACACGGGGCGATAGATTCAATTAAAGGCCCAATATACGTAACTTCAGGAAATTTTTCCTGATTCTGAAAAAAATTCAGTCGATATCCATGCAACAATAAGCCTAAAACGATGTAAACCTGAACGGTAACTAACAAGAAACTCTTGACAGAAAAAGCCAAAGAATTAAAAATAATTCAGGTGGGGCCCACTTCAAAAACAAGCCGAAGTTAGAAGACAGTTCAAAATCGATGCATGTTTACAAATATCGAGTTTCAACTGCTGTTGTACTTGTAACCGTGTAAGAATTCATCTTGGATATTGCTGATATCAGTTAATCTTAATTAAATCTATAGATATAACAAGTTATTAGGCTCGATTTTCGCTTCAAGTTTTGCCGAAAGTTACGTATATTGGGCCTTTAATCCTTTTATCTTTAACTCATCAACCACTCGTAGACACATTTGAACCTCTACAATCAATTCGAAGGTTTCAAAATCCCGTTATGAAGTTTCAGGGGTGAAGAAGTTTCCAGTAATTTACCAAAATGAAACGGCTCCTGGTCATTGTAGGACGATTAATGCTTATAGACTGTAGAGTTGATGGATCAGTAGATAAGGATATATAGAGGATCTTGTACAAGTGTCAATGTAATATGGAATTATTAAACAAGTTCTATGATTTAATATGTTTCGAGCCTTTAGGTGAGTGACATAAAATTATTTATCGAATTTAATAAATTCCATTACATTGATACGAGTGTAAGAGTCTATTTATCACATAACTTATATTCATGAGAAAGTACACTAAAACTCTCAAATTCATTCTTTATCAGAAAGGCAAATTTCTACTGCCGAGACAGTCATATGACGTCATTTGTTGATGACATCACAATAGTGTTATTAAGACTTTGCTGTATGACATGACTGAATGTGTCAGTTACGTGTTAAATTTGTTAGGGCTTTAAAAATCTCTACATTTATTTATTGAGTCAAATTGGGTTTACGAACATTTTTTTCATTGAGAAATAATAGTAAAATAATCACGAAGTCCCTGGAGTTTTTGTTAAACTGCAAAAAACTTGATACAGGTGTCCATACTTGCCATCTCTCCCTATTTAGGAGGGAGACACCCGATTTCGGATCCTTTGATTTTTCATTTTCAACCTGTGAATTTGCTTTAATTATTCCTATTTCTTCAGATCTGATGATTTCATCTGAATGAAAAGCTCAAAAGAAGCCATCTAAAAGTCTTCTTTTTCCTTTTGGTGTACATCCACACATGTTATTTATGCTTCAGATTTTGAGCATGCATATTATGCTTCAAATTTTGAGCATACATAATTTCCCCCATGGAAATTTTAAAAAATTGGCAAGTATGGGTGCCTCCCACCTCCCCCACACAATTATATAAGCTCTTCCAATATGTGCACAAATAAGGTAATCTTCCTTATAGGACATTGTGTTGATACTTCTAGGAAATGTATACTGCCAGATGTTGAAGATGGAAGGTGGACTTCCTATAATAGAAGCCATCAAAAACGACCCAAAGACGACCCCGGAAGTTCTGGAGTTGGCCGCCATGGCAATGGACCTTGTTAGCTCAAAGGACATCCCAGATAGTGATGATACTGTGAAGAGTGCCCTAGAAATAGCAGCTTCATCTACTTAACCATGAGTTATGTTATACTGCCAACTGGTCTGATGTGAAAATATTTTAATTCAATGAGAAGACGGTGAAAAACCATGTGTATGTACACTGTTGACAGCAACAGTTGAAGATAAAGAGCTGTATACCTCAGCTTCATTTGATATATAAAAAGTAGGGTTGGCAAACCGGATCTAAATCATGAACCGGTTACTCTGAACATCGATATGAATGGTTAACCGGTTCATATTATATATTTTCTATAGAAGCACTAATTCATGTTGATGTCGGCAATATCAGGCTAACACGTCGGCTCATAAATAGAACAAATAGAAATTTGTGGACAAAAATGAGTTACGAACCTGGTTCAATGAACTATTTAATTATGTACGATAACACTCTCCCAAACTTCTTGTTGATAATTCAACAATTTTTATCAGAAGCACATCCAACATTGTAAATAGCCTACTGGTGCATTAAAGGAAATCGTCGGTGTGGCTTCAAAAAACGCTAGGTGTAATTTGATAAACAAGTACATGATATTCAGAAATATTCTACAGTTATATAATTATGTATCACAACAACGTACAGTCACAGTCGATTGAGCAAGTATGTACGCCATGCTCAAGCGCCGGGCAACATTACAACAAAGACGAAATGAAAACAGAACACAGCGACTCTCGGGATATGCCCAATTGGACAAGTTGGCTTGTCAAAATAACTAGCGGGTGGCTTTTGAGTAGTTTTCATTTTTTTCAGTTAATTCATAGGTGGATTCTTGACTCATTCATTTGCTTGTGACATAATTATGGTATATGACACAATGTAAGGGAGATAACCCAAGCGGAACTATCAAACAAAATTGCCTAATTAGACACAAAAACATGTATTGATAAATGATATAATTACTAAATTTGGGATTAACTGGTTACTGAAATTAATATTTGGTTACTGACGTTATGAACGGTTAATCGTTGACAACCCTAATAAAAAGTAATTCATAGAATAAACAATATTCATGCTCCTGCATTATCTCCCAACCAATGTGTAAGCATGGAAACTAAAACACATTTTCAGAAAATATAATAAACTCAAAGAGAAATTAAAAGAATACTTTTTATTCACATTTGTGTTTGCAGTATATTTAAACATTCCAACAATCTCAAATCCATTTGTCAACAAAAAAAAAAAACAACAACAAAAGTGACATTGACTTCCTTTTGACTGAGATTTTGACCTTTCAGTGACAAACACTTTGCATTATGGTATTGCAGGTATACATTGATTTAACAGGTAAACAATTCATGTTTTTATTTAGATAATTCCTCAAAAGTCTAGAAACCTGGAGAACCAAATATGTAAAAATATTTAAGCAAAACTGTGATAATTATTTTGATCAATGTTATTGTTTCCTCTACAAATTAAGATTTTAAGATTATTGACATTTTGTTGACAAATGTCAGCAGACATTTATACATCGTACAAATGTACAGAATCTGATATCAGTTGTGTATGTTTTACATAATAAAAAACATCATACAAGTAAAAAATTGTTGGTGTGCGTCTTCTTCAGATATCCTTGCTAAGGAATAATTTCACAATTTTTCTGAATACTGTAAATATACTTAATATGGCGGAGGAGGGTGATATGGATGAGAAGGATGCTGATATTGAGGGGGATGATATGGATGAGGATCATAATTATAGAGGGGGATGGAAATATGGAGGATGAAGATGATATAGAGGAGGGGGATGATATGGACGAGGAAATAATATGAATGAAGAAGAGGATGATATGGAGAAGGGAGATGATGATATTGACAGGGAAGAAATGAATTAGGATGATGATATGGATGAGGATGAGGTGGATACTATGGAGGAGGAGGTGATGGATATGGATGATGATGATGATTATATGGATGAAATGAATGAATAAGATTATAATGAGAATGATGAGGATGAGGATATGAACAATGAGGATGCAATCAGGACAAAGTTGTTCAAAGGGCAATCAGCTTAATTAGTTATAACACCAATTTTATTCTGTGTTAACAAATCGTATAGTGGAATGAACATAATTAGTATGTGGAAGATGAGGTGTGGAAAAGGGAATGGTGTGGATGAGGATGAAGTGGATGAGAATAAGGATAAAAATGTTGAGGATGTGGATTATGTTAATAAACAGGATGCAGAAAAGGATGCTGAAGATAGTGGTGAGGAGGATGACGATGAAAATGCAGAAGGTGTGGAGTGCAATGAAGTGATGAGAATGATGTTAATGAGGATAGTATGGTAAGAAGGAAGATGTTGATGGTGAGGATGTGGATGAAAATTATATGGATAAACAGGATGTAGATGATGTGGACGGAGATCAGGATGTGGAGAAAAAGGATTAGAATCAGAATGGCTAGGATGAAGATGACGGAGAGGTTGAGGATCTAGATGACGATGATGAGGATGAAGATAATAATGTGGAGGACATGTGAATGATGTTGATAAGCAGGATGCGGATAATTGGATGATGTGGATAAAGATGTTAAGGAGGATGAAGATGAAGGGGATGTTGAGGATTATTTGGATGAGGATGTTGCTGATAAAAATGGTGACAATGAAGATGTTGATGATGGGGAGGATGTTGATAATGATGTGGAGGAGTAGGACGATGATGATTAAGAATGATGAGCGTATGATGATGTGGATGGAGGATGAATATGTGGAGAAAGAGGAAGATGTTTATGAGGATCTTGATAAGAATGAGATGAGGATAAAGATAAAGTGGAGGATATGGATGACATAGATAAGCAGCATGTGGATGAGGATGTTGATAATGATGAGGATGAAGTGGATGATGATGATTGAGGATGTTGATTATGAGGATAAAGATGATGTGGATTGAGGATGTTGAGTATGAGGATGATGTGTAGAGGAGGAGGATGGAAAGGATTATGTGGATGAGGATGTTGATGATGAGAATGAGGTGAAGGATGATTATAAAGATGATTTGGATGATGTGAGTAAGCAGGATACGGAGGACAACGTGGATGGAAGATGATGAAGATGGTGATATGGATGAGAATGGTATGGCGAGGATGAGGATGACGGTTATGTAGATAATGTAGTTGATGTGGATAATGGTAAGCATGAATATCTGGATGATGTGAATGATGTGAATGATGTTGATGATGAGGATTAAGATGTGGAGGAGGATGCGGATAATGTTGATAATCAGGATGATGATATGGACGGCGGATGATGTTGAGGAACAGGATGATAATCTGAATGGTGAGAATGATGTAGATAATGATGATGTAGAGGAGGATTGTGATGTGGAGGTGGGTGATGAAGTGAAGGATGAGTATGAAGATGATGTGTAGGAGGATGATGTGGATAATGGTTAGGATGATTAGGGTGGTGTGGATAAGAATATAAATGATAACTATGAGGATAAGGATGTTGATGATTAGGATGACGGGAATGAGGAAGTTGATGATGAGAACGAGTTGGAGGATGATTATAAAGATGATGTTGATGTGGATGATGCTGATAATATGGCAAGGATGAGGATGTGTATGTATTGAGGATAAGCAGGATGCGGATGTGGATAATTGGATGCTTGTGAGGAGGATTTGGATGATGTTGATAAGGAGGATATGAAGATGAGGTGGATGTTGAGGATTATGTGGATAAAAATGAGGTTGATGATGGTGAGGATGAAGATGTTGATAGTGAGGATGAAGATGCTGATGGTGAGGATGAAGATGTTGATGGTGAGGATGAAGATGTTGATGGTGAGGATGAAGATGTTGATGGTGAGGATGAAGATGCTGATGGTGAGGATGAAGATGTTGATAGTGAGGATTAAGATGTTGATGGTGAGGATGAAGATGCTGATGGTGAGGATGAAGATGCTGATGGTGAGGATGAAGATGTTGATGGTGAGGATGAAGATGTTGATGGTGAGGATGAAGATGGTGAGGATGAAGATGTTGATGGTGAGGATGAAGATGTTGATGGTGAGGATGAAGATGCTGATGATGAGGATGAAGATGTTGATGGTGGGAAGGATGTTGGGAATGAGTTGGAGGATGCTCATAAAGATGATGTGGATGTGGATAAGCAGGATACGAATGTGGATAATGATGAGGATAATGATATAGAAATAAGGATGAGTACATGTGTTTGATATTCAAATTAAAAGAACAACACACTAAAATGTTCTTACCTGTTTAATAACCCCAATCAAAACAGCTACATCTTCTTATTCAACCCCCCCCCCCCCCCCCCCATACTTTCCTTCTTCATGGGAATATCGAAAGAACTCGATCAACATCTACTAAGCTGTCAATTAGTAAAAGTAATTAGTAAAGCCAAGCTAGCGTTACTAGCGCTGTGCATACTGATAAGTAAACCGTGCCGACCGATTACTAAAACGTGTGCACAGATTGACAAACCGTGCGGACCGATTACTAAAACGTGTGCGCAGATTGACAAACCGTGTGCACAGACTGACAACCCGTGCGCACCGATTACTTCAATTCGTGCGCAGATTACCAAAACGTGCACACATATTACTAAAACGTGCACACAGCTTACTAAAACGTGCACACATAATATTAAAACGTGCACACATATTATTAAAACGTGCACACAGATTACTAAAACGTGTGCACAGATTACTAAAACGTGCACACAGATTGACATTTCGCGCACACAGATTACCAAAACGTGCGCACAGATTGATATATTACAATGTCCCTTCGCGGGCTCCGTAGTATCCTGATTCTGTTTTAGTATAACTCCAAGAATATGGAGCGGTATATATTTGCCCGTGTTAGGATTCAGAATAAATATTTTAAACTACAACTAGATCCACCTCAACCCAAAACTTAGTGACTAACAGATGTTATATCACTGTTAGCAACGGGCGGATGTGTACAGCGTACATTTGTAAATACAGACGAATATCGCGATATTTTTAATTGGCATTTCCTATATCCTTCCTCCAGTTTACAATAGCTATTTTTTTCAAGATATTTTAATCATAAATCAAAACGATTAGACAATAGTAACGATTGACATACATGTATGTTTAATTCAATTCAATTTCTGCTTATTGTAACTATCTTCGTCAATGTATCACTCAGTTTACCTCCGGAATTAGTTTATCTAAGTCCGTGGTTTACCCGAGTCAATCAGTTGTGCTTCGAAAACGTCACATGTAACACGTGACCGATCAGCTCATTAAATTTCTCGCCAGTCGGAAGTGGTAAAATTTGACTGTCAATATCTGGATACCGGGACACAATTGAATGCTCGTTGACGGGCTAGTATTTAGTATTTATAGAAATGTGCTACAAGTTTAATCTCAATTTACAAGATTTGAAAAAATTGTGGCCAAAATCCTCTAAAGTAAATTTGACTCCATACATTTCATTATGCATCATAAATTCCACTTTCGGGTTCATTGGATAGCGCACTTGTCTTTCACCAAGGCGGCCAGGGTTCGATTCCCCGACCGGACGTGAAGAGGTATAGGGTCACCTGCCCAACCACGTGGGTTTTCTCCAGGTACTCCGGTTTCCTCTCACAATAAGACCCATCGCGCGCTAATATCCGGGCCAACAAGAATGATTAATATAAGTTAGATAACTTCATTGTTCATTGTTGTTGTAAAATAAATAAAATTGATATTTTATATAAATTCCATTTTCACACATACTTATTTTGGTTTCGTGTAAAATAACATTTCATTTATTGTAATTTATATTAAAAAGGAGAGAAATCAGATAAAGGGAAATAAAGAATCGGAAGAAATAATTATCACTAGTAGATAGACAGAGGAGATGTATAAGTAATATTAATATAAAGGATACCATAAATAGGTATGATTTATTTCTCATTCATAGACTATGAATCATAACTCATTCACCCCTGAAATTCAAAATGAAATAGTCCAATCTATGAATTGGTAGGATTCAAATACGTCTTTATGGGTTATTATCAATAAACGCCGTTTTGCATTATGACTTTTAAAACAGAACAAACAATGGATTAAAAGAGAAAAACTTATAAATACGTCCCCTGTATGCAGTGTTAACTTTCGGAACAAACCGATAAGTTGGCATGTCGGTAATTGTCCGAGTTGTCAATCATCTCAAGATTTCCGACAATGTTTGGCACCATTCCGAAGACTGTCGGGAACCTCTACGAGATGGCCCGAGCTATAAGTTAATTATCTATGACACTACAAAGGGAAAATCTAGTGATACCAAGGTTGATTCAATATCGATAAAAAAGAAAAACTGCTAATTGAATCAGAAAAAATGTTCTCACGTTTGGTTGAGAGGTATTCTCCAAGTTAAAATTTCCATTATTAACTTCCGAAGTCACACCACGCCCCCGAAATGAGTCTTTCATGTCAATCAAGTGACGTGGTCTGATCTCCAGCATGCGCATTTTAGAAAAGACGACAGACATTTTGAAAAGTTTGGAACAGTTGAAATTTGAACGAAGTCAAACGACAGTTTGCAGCCATAGAAGAGGCGAGAAAGGGTAAACACAAAAGGAAACTATATCTGCTTATGTTGGTTATGGTTTATTTTTCATAAAGGAATTTCAGAACAGTTTTGAGTAGAGTTTTACACAAAAGAAAATGAAAGCTTCGGTAAAAACGGTCAATGTTAGACAACATATGGACATTAATGGAAGTGAAAATATGACCGAACAGGAACTAAAAACATTCTGCCTACGTGTGTACTTCTGAATCGCTTTAGTTCTGAACTGTTTCCGGGCAGTGTCTGAACGGTTTCACAAGATTTGTATCCCGTCAATATCCAAAATGTCGGCTCCTGAGTGGCAACCATGGTCGTCTGCTACAATAGGGATGCGCGTCTTATGATAAGACTGTACTGGAACAGTTCCACTCCTGACATAAAAATTATGTACTGTCTTGGCCGATATCCGCGCAATTATTCACTTTAACCGCTCCGCTTTTCATAAATGTCCACAGGGCAATGCCTCAACACAATCCATTTGAAATCAACATGGTGTAAATTGACACGAAGAGATATATTTCATTAAGTCAATGGGGTGTTATATGAATAATTATTTACTTTGTAAACATTGAATACATTGTTTCTGCATTTGAAATATTGGACCCGTATTAGATTGTTTTCGTAAGGTTTACATGTCGTGTAATTATGATATTATGTCTCAACTCCAATGACAGGCTGACAAAACCTGTGCGAAGACTGTACTAGAACAGTGCCACACCATAGATGCGGTTTCGCACTTGATATGCTATTAAGAACCTGGTCTGAAGGGTCCTTACTCTCTTACCCACTAAATATTTGGACGGCTGGTGGGAGCGAGAGTCAGAATGCGCCTCTAGTTATAAACTGGAAATTTTACCGACCCGTCAACGGGTCGCTGTTTAAGCTGTGTTTTCTATTATGCAACGTTTTCGATCACATGCAGGAGGTCGTAAACTAACTGTCGCCACCCATTTCGAAAAAGTGACCAGCTTTCTGACATCTTTTTGAAAATGGTCGCCGCGTGACGTCATATGATCAAAAATAGATAGTTCACAAAGAAATTCTCGCGGTATACTCAATAGAGATATTCTTCAGAATTTCCTGTTTTTGTGTCTCCTGAAAAGGCGACATATAGGGATCACTATATCGGCGGCGGCGGCGGCGGCGGCGGCGGCGGCGGCGGCGGCGGCGGCGGTGTCGGCGTCTGCACCAACAGTTTCCGTGCGATAACTTGAGTTTCCTTGGGCCAATCAAACTCAAACTTCATACAGTGCTTCCTTACTAAAAGTGCTCGCTTGGGATTGCTTTTCAGGGTTAAAGGTCAAGGTCACTGTTGCTATAAATAGAAAATCGGTTTCCGTGCGATAACTTGAGCTTCCTTGGGCCAATCAAACTCAAACTTCATGAAGTACTTCCTTATCAAAAGTGCTTGCTGGGATTGCTTTTCAGGGTCAAAGGTCAAAGGTCAAGGTCACTGTTGCTATAAAAAGAAAATCGGTTTCCGTGCGATAACTTGAGTTTCCTTGTGCCAATTAAACTCAAACTTCTTACAATGCATCATTACCAAATATGCTTGCTTGGGATTGCTTTACATGGGTCAGAGGTCAAAAGCCAAGGTCACTGTTGCTATAAATAGAAAATCTGTTTGAGTGCAGTTACTTCAGTATCTCCCAACTTGCTGCGCAGGCGACACATCCACTTCCGTGGAATTTTTGTTATTGTTAGCTCGCCTGGCCCGAAGTCGCGTCGTCCGTCGTCCGTCTGCCAACATTTCCTTTAAATTGCCAATAAGTATTGCACATATTTTAACCAACATTGGTCGGAAAAATCCTTTGGATAAGGCAAATCGATTTTGTATAAATGGTGACTCTGCCCCCCCCCCTCCCCCTTCCCCCTTGGGCCGAAGGGGCAAGGCCCAATAGGGGAAATAGAGAAAAAGCCTTTTAAACCACTATAGTACTGAGTCGATTTGAACCAAATTAAGTAAAAAATATGCTTTTTGGAAGGGAAACAGTTTTTGTATAAATTGTGACTCTGCCCCCCACCCAATGGGGTCGGAGAGGCGGGGTCAAATAGAAAAAGCCTTTAAAATCGCTACTAGTCATGAAGTACTGAATTGTTTTGAGCCAAAATAGGTCAGAAACATCCTTAAGAGGAGGGTACAGATTTATACCATGGTGATTTCGCCCTAGAGCAGGAGGGGTGGGGCCCAGTAGAGGAAATAGAGGGAAAGCCTTAAAAATCGCTTCTAGTCATAAAGTACTGCATTGAATTGGTCACAAACATTCTTTGGGGGAGGGGAACATATTTGGTATAAATGGTGACCCTTGGGACAGGGCCAAATAGGAGAAATAGAGGTAAAGCCTTAAAAATCGATGCTTGTTTAACTTAAATTTGGTTGCCATCCCCACCATATAACACTATATACCGTTGCTTAGCATAAAGAGACGAACATAATAATGAAATTACAATTGGGCCCGGGGTGAGTTCCACAATTGTAGAATCAACTTTTGAATCATAACTTTTAAACAGTTGAAATCCTCACCCCAAAACTATTTATACAATTGTTGGGCGTAAAGAGACGATCACAATTATGGTAGATTTGATCCCAGAATCTGCCACGCCCTTGCAGACTTCCCACCCCAAAACTATACAACTGCTTGGCATGAAGAGACAAACACAATCATGTTATTACCATTGGTGTCAGGGTTTAGCCACAGCCATAGGAACCTATTAACTTGAAAACAGTTGAGATACCCCACCACCACCCCCATTTAACCAAACTTTAATTCATACAGATACATGCTTCGTTTCTAGATACCAATGTATCTAGGTGAGCGATACAGCCTTCTATGCCTCTTATTGTTGAATGTAAGCATTAGTAACCATAATTGTTTCCGCACAGTTTCACAAGACTTGTATCCCGCCAATATCCAACTTATCTAGTAACATTGAGTTTCGACTCCAACGATTGTCGTCTGCTACAATAGGGATGCGCATCTTATGATCAGACTGTACTGGAATATTTCAACTTCCGACACATGTACTCTCGTTATTGATAACATCAGCGCTGGTGATATCCCTTCCGTCAAGGGCAGTGACACAGACTATCGTTCAAACAACGGGCAAAATATGAACAAAAGAAAGATTTACATGGAGACCATTGTAAAAGTACAAGAGAATAAGACCAGATGTTCCGGAAGAGTAAGCGTCTTCTGCTTCTTCCACGACACAGTCCGAGTAAATCGTGGTCACATCTATAGGGTTGCGCGTCTTGTGATAAGTCTGTACTGGGACGGTTCCTCTTCCGATGTGAGTATTACCTTCACCGATATCCAATGACGTCAGCTCTAGAGATATGTCCTTGCCATTAAGGGCAGTAACTACGTATTATGTTTGAAATCAACAGTTTGTAAATTGATACTCAATAAAGGCAATGTTTCTTGTGTTTCTTGTTGTTTAATGTAAACTGTACATACACTAATTGTTTTCCTACAGTTTCACAAGGCTTGTATACCGTCATCGTCGGAAACCCACGGTACACTTCTCTGACGTTTACAAACGTCAGAGAAGTGTACCGTGGGTTTCCGACGATGGCATACCGTCAATATCCAACATGTTCGATGACATTGGGTGTCGACTCCAATGGTGGTCTAGATCTTCATCCACGATACAGTCCGAGTAAATCTTGGTCATATCTATAGGGATGCGCGTCTTGTGATAAGTCTCGAGCTCTATACTACTGGAACAGTTCCCCTCCCGAAATGAGTATTGACTCTACCGATATCCAGTGGCCATTCACTTTATTGTTAGATATGTCCCTGTCATCAAAGGCAGTGACTACGCAATCTGCCTGAAATCAACGTTTTGTTAATTGATGCTCAATAAAGACATTGTTTAGTGTTTCCTGTGTTTTTATTGTTGATGATTGTAATTTTTAAGAACATTAATTGTTTCTATACAGTTTCACAAGACTTTGTCGGAATCAGATTAAACGATTACTTTTTAAAAACGTGGGGAGTTGGAGAATTAGAAGACAGCCGCGTTGATGAGACGTCCAGCTATGGTAAGTACTCATATAGGGGGGAGGGAGGTATACTTATATACAATATCCAATCATTAAAGATAAAAGAAACATCGACAACTGTATGGACTTCCACGTGGTACTCAAATGAAAACTATACACTTCCTTTTATTTGCTATTTAGTCATCTGACACAAGGGGTCAGGATGACCTATTGCTATCGTGAATCGTCGTCCGTAAACTTTTCTTTCAACAAGCTTCTTCTCAATAACCAAAAAACCAAGAATGCTTAGATTTGGCAAGTATATACCTGGGATGGAGTGCTACAACCCTTTCCTTGACCTACTTTCAAGGTCACAGGGGTCAAATATGTTGATATCATAAACAACTGAAATCATATACATTGTATAGTCAGACGACCGTTTAGGCCTGTTGGGCCTCTTGTTTCTATATAAAATTTTATATTTCATTAATATATGCATTGTAGTAATACATTTGTAACAATTTTCAGCTGTAAAAACCAAATATGATCGCCTGTGTCAGCAATATAGGTCAAGGTTATTTTCATTTTTCTTCTGTTTTGCTTCATCCAAGGCCAGGTATAACCACAGGGACCTGATAATTTGTTACAGCTAGTTTTTGGACCTAAAATAGGGTGTTTAGAGTAATTATACACATTTGGGGGGGGGGGGGTCAATTTTCGCAAAATTTCCGTGTCTCGAAGTTTTCGTCGGCCACTTCGTGAGGTTGACGTCACTGCACGCAGAGGCCTTACGCTGTCATTGGATGGCAGTCTTCCTTTAAATTTAGGCATCCAATGAAAGCAAAAGACCAGCACGCGGGTTGACGTCAACCTCATGAATATGTAACGAAGTGGCCGGCAAGCCGACGAAAACTTTGAGACACGGACATTTTGCGTGTTTTTTAAGGAAATGGAGATTATTTCTGCGGAAGGAGGATACATTTGACTTGCATTTAGGAGGTTTATAAAATAAAAATTATCCATTTTTCCAACGGTACCAAGCGTTTTTTCGTACCTCAACTAGAAATGTGATTTTTGATGCAAGAAAGGTAGGTGGGGTCGATTTTTCGAGCTGTAACAAATTCTCAGGTCCCTGTGAGTATGACTAGAACTTTTAGTTATTGAGAAGAAGTTGTTTAAAGAAAAATAAATGACAGAAAAAAACGGACAGACGGTGGCGCACCATGGTATAATAACATAATAGGAAAATTGTGATTTTATTCCAAAGAAATGATATATGAAGTAATTGGACACAACGATAGTGTACTTGTATAATTTGTTTTATTACGTAAAAAGATAAAATACAAAATTTTAACTTATACCAGATTCAAATGTATTACCTGTGAATAACACATGTATATAAAATGTTATATCTGTAAAATATTAACAAATCAATAAGAGAATCAAAACATTGTTCAAAACCTTTATCACAGTGTTGCTTTAATAAAAAATACATATTTTTTAAACTATGAATGATATATATATATATATATAGACAACCATTCTTTAAAAAGCATAAAAATCCATTTGTTTGTTTCAAGAACATTTCTGCCAATGACAGGGTCTTTTGTTGTTACCAGGAAAATCCTGTGATTTACCAAGTTTACCTGCAGCTGACAGTTTGAATTTGTACATTCTTATAATAATAATAATAAATAAAAATAATACACAACATTTTATATAGCGCTCTATATAATTTGTAAAATTACTCTAAAGCGCTTCACAACATGTAGATAATATTATATTATAATATGATTCTTATCATAACAATCACAAGGAATATACCTGAAAATTGTTTGTTTTTAAATGATCTTATAAATATGTAACCAATTGAATATGTCTACCAGCTTTAACAAACTTCTTGGACATGATGTCTTACAACACTGACCATTCAAGGTCATGTGGCAGTCTCTGATTTCTAATCAACACCAGGGAAAGACATTGGGACGGAGTTGAAAACTTTCTCCAATCTTAACAATATACCTTTAAAACTGAAGTTTCTTCTACAGTTTAAAAACAAAATTGTCCCCAACTAAAGAGTTTTGTTCTGTTTCGATGTATTTAATCTTAGCATTAAAAAAGTATGGTTTAGCTGCTTATGTTATCACAAACTGAGAGATATCTTAATTATAACATATCTTTCCAGGAAACCCATCATATCCATTATTAGATATATAACTATACAAATGCCAAAGACGTTGCTATTTCACCAAACTGATAATGGGCAATTACAACAAAGATACTTGTCCAACATAATAAATATCCATACATGTAATTACATCCATGTTACAATCCCTAAGGTGACACAATCCATTATCACAAATATTCAATTCTTAGTAAATACCAGGTAGCTTTAAGTGCTACAGCAATTTCAGTACTTTGATTTTATGTGATACAGCTAGTAAACTTCTGGAAAAACATGAATTATCTCCCTTCATTTCAGGCAGTGATAATACATAGCAACCATAAAAACAATGGAGAACATATTAAACAGTGATGCACAAGTCCATTTGATATGCTTTATCTGTATAATACTCATAAAATAGAGCAAATCATATTTAAATACAATCTACACTCCTTAATGCAACCGACATAAAAACTTCATAACAGAAACGGTTATGAACTCCTTCAGTCATAAATTATCTTTTTCAAAATAGTCACAACACAAAACATATTTTGATGTAAAAAGCTCAAATATATATCTTAGAAATTCATACACCTCATAAGTCATAAATAAAATATACATTTGTATGTTTCCCCAAAGAATACAAAATGGTTTATATGTGAGTAAAATTTGACAATTACCCTTGTACGAAGTATGCCAAAGAATGAAGCAAAGTGTTCACCTTGAATAGGGGTGGGATGTGATGGACATGGGCAATATTATATGCCCCTCCCCATTTTACGGTTGAAGTATAAGAAAATAACATGTATAGATATACTGGGCTTGGACCAGTAATTGTTATGTACAAGTTTTTACAAATACCATTGTAGGGAATGTTTATCTGGACTTGTTTGGTGAAATTCCATCATAAAATTCAACTGAATATTGTGTCAATAACAAACTAGCATAACAATAACTGTTCCAGTCTAAGTACGCCTATTTCATTTTCAAACCAGAACTGTTGCCAGGATGGCTGACTAATACCCCTACAATCGCCATGACAACAAGAGGCCCAGAGGGCCTGTATCGCTCACCTGGAAAAATTGATATCAAGGTAATCATGGTAAAATATTTTTAAAAAAAGATGCTATGGGCAGGGACAGACCAAAAGAATATCTGTATAAATTAAAAGATTGGTTAATGGGTGGATATCTCAACTCACTGTTTTAAAGCTCAACTGAGAACCAAAGTCCTTGATTGTGTTTGTTTCCGTATAGTTTTGGGGTGGGGTGTCGGCAAGGACATGGCAGACCCTAAGGTCAAATCTAAAATCATATTTGTGATCGTCTTTTTATACTCAGCAATTGTATAACTATGTAGTTTTGGGTTGGGGATCTGAGCCGTTTAAACATTATGACTCATGAGTCAAGTCTGCAAGGGCATGGCAGGCCCTGAAGTCAAATCAAAAATCATTTTTGTGATCGTCTTTTTATGCTCTGCAATTGTATGTATAGTTTTGGGTTGGGGATCTCAACCGTTTAAAAGTTATGAATCAAGAGTCAAGTCCGCAAGGGCATGGCAGACCCTGGAGTCAAATCTAAAATCATTTTTGTGATCGTTTTTTTATGCTCAGCAATTGTATATGTAGATTTGGGGTGGGGATCTCAACCATTGAAAAGTTCTATCAATATTGCCAAATGGTTTCTTTTTAGCCCCATCATTTGTATAAATTTGAATCCCAGCCACCTAGAGATGCTACCACTAAAATATGAATGTTTCATATTGCTGAGATCCAGAGAAGAAGTTGTTAATATGAATATAACCAAATGGACCCCTTTCGGCCCCGCATCTCAGGCTCCAGGGGGGTCAGCCCCATCAATTGTAAATATTTGAATCCCAGCAACATAGGGATGCTTCCTAACAAATTTGATTAAATCCCGATCAGCGGTTAAGAAGAAGAAGTCGATTGTTGACGGTCGGACAACGGAGGTGAGCTAATAAAAACCCAGTAAAAGTGACCAGTTGCCATGGCAACCAACAATAAAATTAAGACCAACTATCATGGCAACCAAATTTTGAAATTTAAACAGCTGCATGCACATCTACGCATGTTCCCTAACATACCTGTGTAGTTTTGTGAAAATCGGTCTGCAAGTTAAGGAGGAGTTGTGCGGACAAAGTGTGTCTACAGACAGACAGACGGACAACCTGATTCCAGTAAACACCCCCCCACACCCCCCTAACTTCGTTGCGGGGGTATAACAAAACATATAAACAGTAATAGATATTTCCAATTTTCAGTTACATGGAGGACCTACACGGATGCGGACTACTTGTAAATTGGGGGTCTTCTCAAACACTATTTGTTTCGAATTCATATGCGTTGTCCAACTGATACTAGCTTCTCGACGATGAACGCTATAAATTCACGTGCATCGACAAGACTGAAGTATGGGTGGGAATAGCTATATCAAAATGCCATTACGGAAATATTTGTTCCACTCTCCAATATATCAATTAAATTATTGAATATTTAATAAATGTGCATTGATTAGGTTTCCTTACAAGCGTGAGCTGTACAGAATTTCCCTTTAGTTCAGTTGGTAGAGCATCGGGCATACGAGCCAAGGGTCGCGGGTTCAAGCCCCAACAATGGCATTATCTTTTTAACTTTTCCTCGTCCTATTACACACATACAACTTACATGTGTTTGTCTGTCGTACGATTAGAAATGGATACTTTGATATAATATTGCTAACGAATATATATAAACATACCGGCACCTAAAAACCAAGTTCTAGTATTTGACTACTGTCCATACAAATATACCTTTGAAACGACCCCTAATAAAACAGTAGTCAGCATCAGTGTCCTATCTGTACTCTGTGTACCTGAAAATCTGAAATGTCTATTGAACTTAACAGAGACAATACCGCTACATACAAACAGTTGATTCAAATAAAGCATATACATGTATTACTTTATACAAAGCATTTGTCACCGGGTAAATCAATCTCGCAATCAAATGGAAACCAGTGTCCTTCATCTTGACTAGTGGTCATTTGAGATGGTTGGAATGTTTCATTAATCTTAAAACACAATGGTGAAAATAAATTAGGATAATCTTGGCCAATGGTCTCTGGCGGCTTCTTGTTTATCATCGCTGAGAAGACCCATCATATTGGTGATTTTTTTAATATTGTAAATATAAAAAGTTAAGTTGACATTAAATACAAGCAGCCAAGTTTAAAAAACTTGTTTTGTTATCTGTGTGAATTAAACTTTTACTTGTTCACAGACAACTGTCCTCAAACAAAAGCTGTAGTGACTCATACAAACTCTTACTCTAACAGATTTTAGGAAATCGTGCTAACAAGATCGCACTTCCAGTGCACAAAAAAAAATAAAAAATCAACTAAACCCTACTCCTATACCATAAGAGGCCACTGTCAGCCTTTTTTCTATCAGATATGATTTTGCTGACTGTGACGGCGCCTGGTAAAAAGTAATGTCTAAGAACTCCCCAAAATAGGTCACACAATGCAGTTCCTTTGATTTCCTTTAAGATTGTTATATCATCTGCATGTGTGTTTTTGTTTCCATACTAACACATGGCTGCTAGAGACCTAACTACCTGGATACCAAAGATAATGCAGAAGCATGAATATTGTTTATTCTATGAATGGCTTTTATGTATCACTGTGGATCTTCATCTACAGCACTGTGCTAAAAAATTACTAAAAGTGAGTCAACCTTTTTTATTTTGCTATCTATTCTTTGAATTTCCAACATTTTTCAAGAAAACTGATAATTAACTAGATGAAGCCGCTATTTCCAAGCAGTCTTTACAGTATCAGGAATATCAGTCATGGAGCTCACTGTCATTTGCTTTATAGTATGTTGCTGGTTCGAAGATGCTCCAGTAACAGCCCTTCAAATTAACAGAAGGAGAAGAATAAAAGGAAGAAACGAGGTCCATCGTCATGACAGCCAACTCAAGAACTTCCGGGGTCCTCTTTGGGTCGTTTTTGATGGCTTCTATTATTGAGAGTCCACCATCCACCTTCAACATCTGGCAGTATACCTTTCCTGAAAGTATCAACACAATGTCATCAGCTGATTACCTTGTTGGTGACAATATTGTATTGCGATAACATAACAAGCTTTCAGCAATTCTGAGAGGACCCCTATCTTTGATATCCAGGGGTTACGACCACCTACACTCTTTCCACCGCTGGAATATGTCATGGCAAACCTGAAGGCACGCTCAGGTCAAACAAGAGGCCCAATGGGCCTGCATTGCTCACCTGGTCTCTGACTTATATTATAGTGTAACCCAAAAGTCGCCTACAATCATTTACTGTAAGACATTCAGAAAAACATGTTAAGATTTAAACATATTTTACTCCTGTGACCTTATAAGACAATGTCATTTTCATTTGTAAATTTTGTTTGGCTTAATCCAAGGAAATTACCAGCCAAATATCATGTCTCTAGGCCTTTGAGTTTATCAGAAGAAGTCGCCCAAAGTTTTTTACACCATTTTTCTCTCTATATAATCTATGTAATTTAATTTGGTTAATATCATGTATTTTGAGGTGAATTCCTCTTAATATCAAATTTTTTTTAACCAATCACATAAAATATCCAGAAAATGATGTAATTTCCATTGATATTAGATACAACTTGCTCAAAATGTTGCATAGAAAATAAAAAATAACCCCAGAAATGATTTTTAATTGAAATAATGTTATCCATATATTGAAACAACTTCATATGTATATTGAATAGCTTACTTTTAGTTATGGAGATTGGAAATGCACTAGATTAAGTGGAAAAACATGTTTCTCTTAATTCACATTCCTGTCAATATCATGTTTTTGTCTGACAAATGCAACATGATATAAAGAGGTGTGCACTGTATCATTCTTCTGGTGCTTTTGGTATTTCAGAAAAAAGTCGTTTAAAGATTTTAACAGATTTGACCCTTGTGACCTTGAATATGGGTCAAAGTCATTTTTATTTGCAAATTTTGCTCAGCTTCTTTCAAGGAATCGACCAGCCAAATATCATGTCTCAATGCCTTTTGGTTTATCAGAAGAAGTTGTTTAAAGGTTTTAACAGATTTGACCCCTGTCACCTTGAATATAGGTTAAGGTCATTTCTGTTCTCAAATGCTGTCGGGATTCATCCAAGGAACCTTTCAGCCAAATATCATGCTCCTAGGGCTTTTGGTTAATCAAAAGAAGGCGTTTGAAGGTTTTAACAGATTTGACCCCAGTGACCTTAAATAAAGGTCAAAGTAATTTCTTTCGCAAACTTTGTCGGGCTTCATCCGAGGAACCTTTCAGCCAAATATCATGCTTCTGGTATTTCAGAAGAAGTTGTTTAAAGGTTTTAACAGATTTGACCCTTTTGACCTTGAATATGGGTCAAGGTCGTTTCTTTTCGCTAACTTTATTTGGCTTCATCCAAGGAAGCTACCAGTCAAATATGAGGTCTCTATGCCCGACAGTATTTCAGAAGAAGTTGTTTGAATGTTTCGACTTTTTGACCCCTGTGACCTTGAAAGTATAGGTCAAAGTGATTTTTTTTTACAAACTTTGTTCAGCTCCTTCCAAGAAAGCTACCAGCCAAATTACATGTCACTATGCCTTTCGGTATTTTAGAAGAAGTCGTTTAAAGGAAAAAGTTGACAGACGCAGGACAGACGGACGACGGACGCCGCACCATCACATATAAGCTCACTTGGCCCTTCGGGCAAGTTGAGCTAAAAACCAGACCAATCACTAGGCTGCATGTCTGTCCTTTGAAGATTACATAGGAACCGCGACTTAAAAGCCTTTCAGTTTTAACCATTATGTGACGAGATTCTTTTGATGTACATCAAAGGGTTGAACCAGTCTCCTTGCCTCATCAACAAGGTGGTCACACAGAGCTTTCAGTTTTGCCATGACATATTCAAGGGGTGTAGAGAGCGTAGGTGAGCGTAACCCCTGGATATTGAGGATGAGAGGACCCTAGTAATTAATTTTCTAGTTAAAGGCTTACAATGAGCACTTAGAACTCAAGTTATCATTAAATGAAAGATGTTTATTCAACAACTTAAAGAGAACAACGAAATCAGTTCTCTATTGTAAAACATGTTTGCATCAGTTAAATCCAATGGGAATTAATAACAGTTCTCTATAGGTTGTTAAGTTATTTATTATATGACATTTGATTATCATTATGAATGATGGTACCAAGCGGCCACCGTTTCAGAATCAGTGGTTGTCGAACTTGTATACCACAATGGGTGGATTCCTATTTTGTGATAAACAACTCTACTGTTATGTTGTTCTAAATGAAATGCTCCTTGTTTCTGACAAATAATGCCGAGACATGTTCAGAGTTTTAAGACTGTTCAACATAATCATGCGAGTATAAATTTAAGACGAGACACCACATTGATCTTGATACCAACCATTGTTTGATCTTTATTTGTTATTTAAAAGTCAAATTATTTCCCTTCTTTTCTCCTCTTATTCACAGTAAATGTTATAAAATTAAAGATTATAATAATAGTCTTTTAATCAATGTCACATCAAAAACGGTTGCTTATCCGCAATTTTCTTTTCTGATCAGTCCCAAAATCAAAAGGATACAAATATAGGGACCATGAAAATTAAACCTACAAATGAAATTTGACAAAAGATTCATTCAGTACTTCTCAATATTCAGTACTTTTCAAGAAATAGCAATAACAAAATTTCATTATCAAAATTCAAGATGGCCACCTGTCAACCATTTTTTTTCATCAGTTCCAACCAAGGGGAACCTACATTGTACATATGAAATCTGAGAAATCTTAGTCAAAACTCTTATAAAACTCCTATATAAAAGTTTTGGTTGTATAAGTGCTAACGTGACAAGGTCTATATAAGGTCTAATTACCTTCAGTCTTGAGGAGATTACAGATAGACCAGACACCTAGTAGCTGGGCCTCTGGGGTCTCACTCTGGGCCAACTCCAGGAACGGCTGCAGGGTCCTGTAACGTGACATGTATAATGCATATTACCAGCTATTTCATAGCTGTGACGATATGGTTTTAATGTGTCTACATAGCAGGCAATTATAAACCAAATGAAAAATTGTAATTTTAAATTTAACAATTCCAAAACTTATTGCAAAACTTCTATAGTGAATTACTTGGCAAACATCTTGCACAAGACAGGAATTTAAACAAGACAACCCAGAGGGATCATGGCGCCCACCATTGATGATTCTTAGAAAGATGGATCTTTTCCCTTCTTATTTTAACTTTCATTTATGTATTTAATCTTAGTTCTATTTTATTTTTCATGTATTTTATCTAAGTGCTATGAACTTTGAATTTTCTTGTGAAAATTAACAATAGTTGAAAGAAGCTGTCTGATCAAAAGTTTTGTTTTTCTGATAAGTTCCGAAATCCAAAACTTTAAAGAGAGATCCATCTTGTATTTATTAACAAGGGAAACCTGCTTATGAAATTTGGGAAAGATCCATCCAATACTTCACAAGATTAATGATAACAAATTTTCATTGTCAAAATCCAAGATGGCCATTTGTCAGCCGTTTTGTTTTTTCGGTCAGTTCTAAAATCAATACAGTACAACTAGGCACCAAGGGGAATCTACATATGCAATTTGAGAAAGATCCATTTAGTACTTCCCAAGAAATAGCAATAACAAAAATTGTTTAAGGCAGATGGACGGACCACGGACGCAGGGCGATTTGAATAGCCAACTATCTAATGATAGTGGGCTAAAAAGGAAGGTATTTGAATAATAGATCATCGAGTTATAACTAGATGAATTATAGCACAATCTCTAATTGCAGATTTGAGCAAATATATCAAACGGTAAATCAATTTTCAACATCGCAGAGTAAATATCTGAATATTGCAAATTATAAAAGTTTTGTACATTACAGATTAAGAATTTTAACAATTGCCTGGTAAAATCTTCGTATGAGATATGAGATATTTGTTTAGAGTATCAACTTCCACTGACCTATACCAAGTGTCCATATCACAGGAGATACCCCAGCAACGGACAGCATTCGCAATCTTACACAGGACAGACGAACGGTCAAGATTGTCCAGTATCCAGGCCTCCGGGCCATCACTGACCAAGCAAGCCATGATACAGGCAGCTTGGAAATTAATCACTGACTCCATTTCTTTAGAATCTATCAAGTCCCTGTGTTCACAAAATCAATTCAAAATCAGGAATTAAAGAAACATTTTATTACATGGGACTGACCGGAGGTTTACAATAACTGATAAACAGAATTGGTAAAGTCCACTTTTATAGTAACACTATGTAAGACTGGTTTTGTCACAAATTCCATTCTTTTTAATGTGAGTAATATCTTACCTTACTGTGTTGACAGAATTCTGTTAAGACAGTTTTAATTTTACAACTGTATATTAATTGTATACACATTGGATATAACTTAAGATTGTCTCCTAATTAACTTCTGCTTTCCCCATGGAGATTGGAAGGTAAGGAATTCTTAAGTTAAAGAATATCACTGAAACTGGGGCCTGGATTTAAGACACATGGGGTTAATGATGACATTTCCCCCAACACTGCTAATAATTGGTAAGGATTTGGCAGATGGCAGAAGTCTTTATGATAAGCACAGATTGAGACCTTCTGGCTAAGTAGGTCCAATCCAACGAGTGAAATTTCAGAGAAGAAACTTGACATCATTACCCAAATAACACATAAAGGCCCCTCTCACATATCTTGTTCAACCAGTTTGTTTATTAAAGTCACATTTCGTATATCAATCGTGCTTTTGGTTAAGACATGCCAGGTTTTGGGGGTGGAGGAAAGCCAGAGAAAAACCAGTGACCTATGGTCAGTACCTGACAACTGCCCCAAGCGGGTTTCGAATTCACAACCCAGATGTGGAGGGCTAGTGGTAGAATGTCGGGACACCTTAACCACTCGGCCACCGCGGCCCCCTATCAATCTTTAAGATCTGTTTTTGCAAGCCTTACAAGGGGCTTTTTGTGGCTCGTCTCAAAGCAGCATCATATTGTCTAAGTCTGGCCTTATGAACTAACTTACAACTCTCATCTAACCAGTTCAACTCAATAAAGGAATATAGCCCAACACAACTTTTCCCAAAATATTCTCAAGGATCTTTATATTAAGAAGTCAATTTTTTAAATTATTAAAGGCAAAAAGAGCCTCAATATTTAGCTTTGAGTGCATGTATTAAATCCATATTTCAGCTCTGGGCCCATACCTTATGATCACAATGAGCTCCTCATTTTGAAGTAGATCCTTCCTTAACTCGGAGATCCCAGACACATTCACCTGTCAAAAAAATTTTCCTTACTAAAATGAAATTAAATAAACACAGATTGACAGTTGCAAAAATCATTTTATATTTTTTTTTTCAGAAATATAAAAAAAAAATGAATGCCTCCATTGTTTTGTGATGTAAAAAATGATTCCATTTCCAGGATCTATTTATTCAAATATCAACTTGTTCATCGATTGGATACACATATTTAATTAAAAAACACACTTTGATAATGAATTTCCTAAAGCCAACAGAAAACCGTGTCTACCGAAGTGTCAGCGAGTCTGATTTCATCTATAACACATATGTCTGGTGCTTTAAATTTATAAAATATATTGCAAGCAAGGATTATAAAATGACAAGAAATTGATGAACATATTTTTCTTACCAGGATACCAAGCTGACATCTCAAATATGAACTAGCGTCTTTTTTGGTCTAGAGGACAGAAAACAAACTGTTATTAAATACAAATACAAAAGACCCAATGGGCCTGCATCTCTCACCAGGTATCAATCTCTTACTTGTTGCCTAAAATCTATTATTGTAAAACATTTAGAAGAACATGTTCAAATTTAAACATATATTACCCCTATGACCTTGAAAGTAAGACAAGGTCATTTTCATTTGCAAAATTTGTCGAGCTTCATCCAATAAACATTTCAGCCATTTATAATGTTTCTAGGCATTTTGGTCAGAAGAAG
The DNA here is from genome assembly GCA_947623455.1 of Mimachlamys varia. Classification (NCBI taxonomy): domain Eukaryota; kingdom Metazoa; phylum Mollusca; class Bivalvia; order Pectinida; family Pectinidae; genus Mimachlamys; species Mimachlamys varia. The sequence continues at coordinate 13,742,692 of OX392531.1, read as the reverse complement.
TCGTTAAAAGATTTTAACAGATTTGACCCCTGTGACCTTTAATATTGGTCAAGGTAATTCATTTTTGCAAACTTTGTTGAGCTTCATCCAAGTAACCTTTCAGCCAAAAAACAAGCTTTTAGCATAAACCGGCATACAGTGATTACATGTAAACAAATTAAGACGCAGCAAGAGACTGTTATCACAAACTGGTGTTTACATTTGAATTGTTGTGCTGCGTTTATTGTGCTATTTGTGTTTACATGTTATGTGTGTGATCACTGTCTGTGCCATCTACCAGTGTTGTTCTTGTACACGTGAGTCTGTTGTCACCTGTCACCTGTACATGTCGTGTCTATGTACTACAGGTATATATGTTCTATATATAGATTTTACCTCGTTTTGGTCAGTGGTCAGTCTAGGTGTCTTTGTTACTTTTTGGCACGGTTTTACCATTCATTCTGTAAACGTGCTCGAACTGTTTTTAATACAGCATGCAAAAAATACAATGCTAACAAAACGCCCCAGCGTAAGGCTGATATGTTATCAACAGGTAAAAGTTATCGTAAAATTGTCAAAAAAATATTTCAATAACCACATGAAAAACATATGCACAGATTGATTGTACATCACGCTAGGAATTGTATGTAAACACTATGTTTCATTGTGTAATTGATTATATTGTGTGTTTGTAGGGTTTTTACATATGTTCCACATATTGTGGGAATAAATGATGAAACAAGATTTTCTGCGTCGACTCATCCTTTCACGCAACTTTACAATTAAATGTTACAGCCTATTTCAGTAACATCTCATCTGTGACCTTTGACCTCTAACCCCATGATGTCATAGGTTCAAAAGAGTACCTTTCATTAATGTCTTTTACTTTTCAATGCATGTTTATACAAAGACCTACTGAGATAATTAGCTATTTCATTAATGTAATCTACAGAAGTAAAGGCCCACAACACTAGTACATAATTAATACATACTGTGTTCTTGGAGGTACAAGTGCATTTGTGGTTTCACATGCATGTGTGCAAGGTTTCATCAAGTCCATACATATTACAATCTGTTGTACAAAGTTTTGGCTACAGACAGATGGATAGACTGCATCCAGTATACAACCCCTATTCCTTCATTGTGGGGTATAATTACTTATTGATTCTTAATCAGGTTTTATCTGGCTTATTTACTGCAAAAACTGTCAGTATACCAAGGCCATGTGTTGTAAACCTATTTTTAAGTAGTTGAAACTAACCAAAAATATTCTTGTATAATTGTAAACCTATTTGTCCCTCAGGCCCCAGGGGGGTCAGACCAATCGCTTATACAAAATTGAATCCCCTTTACTCAAGGTTCAGACAATATCCTGTCATTCCTAAAAAGAATCAATGCTAATATCATGTTTTTTTCCACACATATTTTACACCTTTTTTTACTCACTTGTGAAACCAATGAGTAACTTTTAGTTACAGAAACCTTCATGCACTCAACCAAAAATTGAAGGATGTCAGGTAAAGCCATGAATCTTCTGCAATTAGGAGGCTCGTCATCTGTGGAGGAAAAATAAACAATAAACAAGAGGCCCAGAGGGTCTGTATCACTCGCCTAGATACATTGGTATCTATATTTTCCAAAAGGATCCCATGGACTGGGACAGACCTGAAGACAAATCCTTGAGGCATATCTGTATGAATTAAAGTTTGGTTAATGGGTGAGTTTCTCAACTATTTTCAAGTTCAACTGAGAAACTGGGTTCCTGGGATTAAATCTATATCAGGATTGTGATCATCTCTTAATGCCCAGCAATTGTATAGTTTTGGGGTTGGGATCTCAACTGTTTTAAATTTATGATTCAGAAATTGATTCTGCAAGGGTGGGGATCACTGAGCAATCATAATATCCTGATTGTGTTAGTTTATGCCAAGCAATGGTATATATTGTTATAGGGTGGGGATCACAACCAAAACCAAGTTAAACAAGCAGCAATTTAAAAGGCTTTTCCTGTATTTTCCCTATTGAGCCTTGCCCTGCCTTCCCCAGGGGGATAAGAGTCACCATTTAAACAAAATCTGTTCCCCTCCTCCAAAGGATGTTTCTGACCAAATTTGGTTTCTTAAAGGCTTTTCTTCTTTTTCCCGTACTGGGCCTCGCCCCTCAGGCCCGGTTGGGGGTTAAAACCAACTGTTTATACAAAATTAAATTCCCTTTACTAAGTTATTTCAGACCAAATCTAGACAATATCCTGTCATTCCTAAAGAAGAAGAAGGATCTTACAGAATTTACTATATTTTCCCTATTATGTTCAGGCCCCAGAGGGGTCAGACCAACCATTTATACAAAATTGAATCCCCTTCACCCAACAATGTTTATGTTTCTGGAAAAGTTTGTTTAAATTCTGTTGTGTGGTTCACGACTAGTAGGGATTTACTTACGATAAATTAAGAGTATAAATAATTGTTGAGTTGTCAATCATTTGCTTTCCAATTATTTTTAACTTTTAAAAAAAAGATTTATAAGAATACAACTCCTTTCACTTCATTGTGACCAATGAGATCTTGGGGATCTATCCAGCTGCTCTCACATCTGAATCTCTTTGGGACTCACATTTCAAATTTTCAACTATTTCCTAAAAATTAAAAATCCTTGGTTTTGCCAAGGTATAAAATATCTACATAATTACAGAATTTCACTTTGGTTATATGCAAAATTCTGTAATATTTCAGTCAACTTTTCTCTGTTTTATAATACTCTACTATCAAACGACCTCTTCATGTAACCCCACGGGTTACAGATGGTACCACTCCACTACTTTGTACTCTAGATCTTAACCTGTAGAACATCCCTGTTCTAGGCGATCTACCTGTAGAACATCCCTGTTCCAGGCGAGTGGTACCATCCCCTTACTCGTAGAACATCCCTGTTTTAGTCGTTTGATCGTGGAAAGGTCTTGTTCATGATCAATCAAGTTCCTCAAACTTCTATAATTACCATGACAAGACTAAAAACAGCTGAGAAGTAATTCCCAAGGCCAAATATTTTTGTAAATATTATGTCAGATGTATTATTATATTAGTATCATGATGTTTAATATGTATGTTGATGTCATTTGTTATGTACTGTACATTATTCAACATCATACTGTTGCATGTGTGGATAGGCACATTTGTGCAATACTTCTCATATATATATATACTATACATGTATGCTGATTACTGTGTGATAATATCTGCCTATAGAATAAATCGACATTCTCCTGTTCATATCTGAAGTTTGTTAATTTACTGTAGGTACATAGGCTATACTTTTCAGGCATACACTCACTCAATATAGAACTACTATTTATATAAATGAGACATCAGTGATTAATACAAAATACTTGACCTTTGACCTAATTAAAACTCACCTGTCACTCCCCACAGGCACTGCCAAACTAAACGCGTAGGTTTGGTGTTTTTCCTTCTAGCTACTGACAAAAGGAACTGAAAATAAAAACATCATAATTATTAAAAATAGAAAATTTTGCTGATTTTTTTTAACAGTACTGTATAACTTTAGGTCACAAGCCTACATTTTTCTTTTTTTCTTTACCTCTAAGAATCCCTCCTGCCCTAGGATTTCATTAGCTTCATGGTCGCCATAGTCCAGAATTTTTTTCATCAGGCGTATGGCGTCGGTCTCAAAGCTGTGATTGAAAGAGAATGTCTTCCCAGAGTTGCAAAATAAGACATTCTTCTCGGGTTTACAAAATATGTCCAACACGCTCTTTATGAACCGCTTCAAACTGTGGCAGTATTTCTGGAAAACATTTCAAAGAATTCTTTGATACACATCATTTGCTGACAAATCAGAGAAAAAAGTCCCAATAGCTAGCTATGCATAGCTGCCGCTGCATGTGATAGAAATTATTATTTTGATACAAATGTTCAAAAAATAATAATATATATTATAACAAGAGGCCCAATGGGCCTGTATCGCTCAACTGGTATAAATTTGTAACTTGCAATCATAAAGTCGCCTAAAATCTATAACTGTGAGACTTTTAAAAGAATAAGACAAAACATATTTCACTCGGTGACCTTGAAAGAAAGACAAGGTCAATTTCAATCACAATCAACAGCCAAATATCATGTCTCCATGCCTTTTGGTATTTCAGAAGAAGTCATTTAAATATTTTACAGATTTGTCCCTTGTGACCTTGTATATGGGCCAAGGACATTTCTTTTCGCAAACTCTGTCAGGCTTTATCCAAGGAAGCTTTCAGCCAAATATCATGTCTATAGTAAAGAATATGTTATTTAAATGGAAAAGTTGACACCGGACGGATGGCAGACAGACAGAAGAATGACAGACGCTGCGACACCTTCGGGCCAGGAGTCCCACCATTAGTACAATTTTGAATCCTGGGCACCTGAAGATGCTTCCTGCCAAACAAGGTTGATTTCCAATCAGTGGTTATGGAGAAGAAGTCGCAAATATCAATATAGCTAAATAATTCTTTATGGCCCCCCCCCCTCAGCCCCCAGGGGGGTCATTCCCACCATGAGTACAATTTTGAATCCTGAGTACCTAGGGATGCTTCCTGCCAAATAAGGCTGATTTCCAATCAGTGGTTATGGTGAAGAAGTCGCTTTAACCAATATAGCTAAATAAGCCTTTTTGGCCCCGCCCTCAGCCCCCTAGGGAGTCAGTCCCACCATAAGTACAATTTTGAATCCTGGGCACCTAAGGATGCTTCCTGCCAAATAAGGTTGATTTCCAATCAATAATTATGGAGAAGAAGTCGCTTAAACAAATAAAGCTAAATAAGCCTTTTTGGCCCCGCCCTCAACCCCCTAGGGGGTAAGTCCCACCATTAGTACAATTTTGAATCCTGGGCACCTGAAGATGCTTCCTGCCAAACAAGGTTGATTTCCAATCAGTGGTTATGGAGAAGAAGTCGCAAATATCAATATAGCTAAATAATTCTTTATGGCCCCCCCCCCCTCAGCCCCCAGGGGGGTCATTCCCACCATGAGTACAATTTTGAATCCTGAGTACCTAGGGATGCTTCCTGCCAAATAAGGCTGATTTCCAATCAGTGGTTATGGTGAAGAAGTCGCTTTAACCAATATAGCTAAATAAGCCTTTTTGGCCCCGCCCTCAGCCCCCTAGGGAGTCAGTCCCACCATAAGTACAATTTTGAATCCTGGGCACCTGAAGATGCTTCCTGCCAAATAAGGTTGATTTCCAATCAGTGGTTATGGAGAAGAAGTCGCTAATATCAATATAGCTAAATAATTCTTTATGGCCCCACCCCTCAGCCCCCTGGGGGGTCATTCCCACAATGAGTACAATTTTGAATCCTAAGCACCTAGGGATGCCTTCTACCAAATAAGGTTGATTTCCAATCAGTGGTTATGGAGAAGAAGTCGATAATATCAATATAGCTAAATAATTCTTTATGACCCCCACCCCTCAGCCCCCTGGGGGGTCAGTCCCACCATGAGTACAATTTTGAATCCTGAGTACCTAGGGATGCTTCCTGCCAAATTAGGTTGATTTCCAATCAGTGGTTATGGAGAAGAGGTCGCTTAAACCAATAAAGCTAAATAAGCCTTTTTGGCCCAACCCCTCAGCCCCCTAGGGGGTCAGTCCCACCATTAGTACAATTTTGAATCCTGGGCACCTAGGGATGCTTCCTGCCAAATAAGATTGATTTCCAATCAGTAATTATGTAGAAGAAGTCGCTTAAACCAATAAAGCTAAATAACCCTTTTTGGCCCAACCCCTCAGCCCCCTAGGGGGTCAGTCCCACCATAAGTACAATTTTGAATCCTGGGCACCTAAGGATGCTTCCTGCCAAATAAGGTTGATTTCCAATCAATAATTATGGAGAAGAAGTCGCTTAAACAAATAAAGCTAAATAAGCCTTTTTGGCCCCGCCCTCAGCCCCCTAGGGGGTAAGTCCCACCATTAGTACAATTTTGAATCCTGGGCACCTGAAGATGCTTCCTGCCAAACAAGGTTGATTTCCAATCAGTGGTTATGGAGAAGAAGTCGCAAATATCAATATAGCTAAATAATTCTTTATGGCCCCACCCCTCAGCCCCCAGGGGGGGTCATTCCCACCATGAGTACAATTTTGAATCCTGAGTACCTAGGGATGCTTCCTGCCAAATAAGGCTGATTTCCAATCAGTGGTTATGGTGAAGAAGTCGCTTTAACCAATATAGCTAAATAAGCCTTTTTGGCCCCGCCCTCAGCCCCCTAGGGAGTCAGTCCCACCATAAGTACAATTTTGAATCCTGGGCACCTGAAGATGCTTCCTGCCAAATAAGGTTGATTTCCAATCAGTGGTTATGGAGAAGAAGTCGCTAATATCAATATAGCTAAATAATTCTTTATGGCCCCACCCCTCAGCCCCCTGGGGGGTCATTCCCACAATGAGTACAATTTTGAATCCTGAGTACCTAGGGGTGCTTCCTGCCAAATAAGGCTGATTTCCAATCAGTGGTTATGGAGAAGAAGTCGCTTAAACCAATATAGCAAAATAACCCTTTTTGGCCCCGCCCTCAGCCCCCTAGGGGGTCAGTCCCATCATTAGTACAATTTTGAATCCTGGGCACCTAAGGATGCTTCCTGCCAAATTAAGTTGATTTCCTATCAGTGGTTTTGGAGAAGAAGTCGTTTAAAGAATTGTTGAAGGACGACGGACGGACGACGGACGGACGACAGACGGACGACGGACGGACGACGGACGCCACGGTATGGCATAAGCTCACCTCGGTCCTTCGGACCAGGTGAGCTAATAATGGGTGACCGGGTGGTGCAGTGGATAGCACACTTGCCTTTCACCAGGGCGGCCAGGGTTAGATTCCCAGACCAGACGTGAAAAGGTATGGGGGTCACCTGCCCGACCACGTGGGTTTTCTCCGGGTACTCCGGTTTCCTCCCACAATAAGACCCCTCGTGCGCTAACATCCAGGCCAACAAGAGTGATTAATATAAGTTGGATAACTTGTTTCATAGTTGTTGTAAAATAAAGTGTAAAATAAAGTTTATATATGTAATAAATAATAGTGTGACATTTTTAACCTTTAACTGTATTTCTCCTATAAAGCGTCTATCCTCCAGGGGATGGACATTAATTCAACAAAGTTAAATCCTCTTGGCCCAAGGATGTTCCAGATCAATTCAAAATTCCTTCAGTGCAGCTCAAGAAATAAGATTTCTCTTCCACGCTCCTCATTTATACAACATTGAATCCCCTTGGCTGCAAGCATGTTGAAGACTAAGATTAAAACCCCTTTACTGATTCTTAAGTAGAACTTTCAACCTTGGGCCAGGTGAGCTAAAATGGGAGTAAAATATTTGACTCACAGCATCATCTGGCAGCTTCAGCTTGAAAAAGATGTTCAGGCAATGGCGCAAAGTCTACAAAAACAAAAACAATTGTTACAATAGACCCTTTTCACAATCACTGTTTATTGTTACCTCCCTTGCCACTGTGATACCCAGAACAAGACAGAGGTTGTAAGAATATCATTTCCGGTTTGATGTTGAGTTGTGAGTAGTAAACACATGAATCACAAACAGATATATACAGATAAGAAAGCGACAAAGTATTGACATACCCTAAAATCTCGATAATAAGCCGCAGCTTATTTTCTTGTTTGGTAAGGAATCCCAGACTTATTTTCGAAGGCAGGCCTATTTTCAACGCTGTCTTATTTTCGAAGTCATTTATCCCGTAAGTCAAGTAAGGCTTATTTACGAGACCGTCTTACTTTCGAAACCTAGCTTTCAGAGGTACACAAAAGCATGGATGATTTCAAAAAATATTTCATTTTGCTGTCGTAGTGTAAATCAATAGTCAATAAGATGCAGGAATTTATTTTGCACTTAAATCTTGAATAAGATTTTGTCCCATTAGCATATTATTTGCCACACTGTTTCAATATTTATGATCAAGTGACAACCTAGTCATGCAGTGATGTCATCTTGCATATGACATAGGAGCTGTAACAAATTAATGCACAAAATATTGCTTTTTAACAAAAATCAAAATCCCTTTTCAAAGGAAATGTTGTATATATTGTAAATATTGAAAATAAATATTCGTGTGACATGACGTGAACACTGGAACGACTTCCGGTAACATGATGGACGGCCGGATTTTTTTCCGATTTTGAGCTCCGATGTTGACATTTTTAATGGCGATAGGCCTACAGAATATGTGGGAATCAACTGCTAATGTAGTAGAGAAAACTAATGCTTAAATTATTAAAATAGTGCCTTTCTCCTGATTAATAATTTTGTTTAAAACGGGATTTTTTTCTGAAGGCATGTTAGTATAAGGTAACCGCTAGTTCATATCGCAGACTATTCAGTGATATATATATACATTCATGTATGCTAAGCAAATGGGGTTTTAATGATAAAAAAAACACAGGATTATGATAATTAGTAACAAGATAACAAATAAGTAGTCGGCTTATTTTTGAGATATATTTAACTGCAAGGAATCCAAGGCTTACTTACAAGTACGGCCTATTTTCAAAGCTGGCATATTTTCAAGATATATTTGACTGCAAGAAATCCATGGCTTATTTTCAAGACCGGCCTATTTTCGATTCACGCTTATTATCAAGATTTTAGGGTATACATATCTGTCATGACCATATGTGCATATTAAAGAGTGCACTGTAGTAAAACCTATCACATTCATCAGTCAAAAAAAATCTCAATGGAGGACCATTTTGCTACGCTTTTTTTACAGTCTGTTGCAATTTTGTCCTGTTTAATCCCTATTTTGACTGGACAAATACGTAAAATATGGTAGAATCTAAAACATTGACCGAGGGCGAAGCAGGTCTGTATAACAACATATTGACCTCACGAAAGGTCCATCATTAATATATAGCAGTGTATGTATTCATTTTAATAAGAGCGTAGCTCTCGGGTGCCAAAGGTGCCAAGGAACAAAGCTCTTGAATTGTATAACATGTGTGCATAAACTCCCCTTGGGAAACCGGAAACACGTCACACAATTAGGTTACATCACACAATTACATTAAGTCACACTCGGCCTCATCGGTTTTAACCCGAATATCTTTCAGCCGATTGTCTGTTGTATTTATCTCTGTCGTTGCTTCAGAAGCTTTTTTTACGACTTGCCGACGTTAAATTATTGAAATGTTATCTCTTTCTGAACCAGTACATGAATTATTCTTAGTAAATATCAGATATTAACTATAAAGCTACGCTCTGTTAAGGCTTTGTCTTTGTCATATTAAAATAAATACATTAGTGATTACTAGACCTCTGTATAATACCATAACTCTGACTGACAAATTATTACTCTACAATTGAGTTTAACACATACATCTGAGAAGGGTATAGCAACCTGCCTTTTTATCTGAAGCATTGTTTAAACAGTAAATGGTTGTTTCCAGGAGCCGAGCACGAAGGGCCTGTCCCAGACTGCCTCTAACACTGATTACTGAAGGCATATCTCTGACAAGTAACTCGGAAATACAGGAACTGAAAAAAAGGGGGGGAAATTATAACATATCTAAATGTTTTGAAATCAATTTGTTGTCAATTAAAAAATATTTTTACTGACATTGGACAACTAGGCTAAACATTTGACCATCAATAAGCTGATTAAAGTGAGAGAAAAAAATAGAAAAATAATTTGCTTTATAAGTTCATGTACATGTTTTAGTGTTCTGACACCTTGTGAATTTTTAAGGAAAATAATGGCGACACCAGTTTGTCAATTTTCCTAAACTTGAAAAAAATGTTCAAACAGTCTGGTGACTAACTGTCTGTCCTTACTAACCAGCAAGGTGCCTGTCTGTCCTTACCTACCAGTAAAGTGTCTGTCTGACTGTCCTTACTAACCAGTACGGTGTCTGTCTGACTGTCCTTACTAACCAGTACAGTGTCTGTCTGACTGTCCTTACTAACCAGTACAGTGTCTGTCTGACTGTCCTTACTAACCAGTATGGTATGTCTGTCTGTCTGTCCTTACTAACCAGCAAGGTGCCTGTCTGTCCTTACTAACCAGTACAGTGTCTGTCTTTCTGTCCTTACTAACCAGCGATGTGTCTGTCTGACATTCTGTCTGTCTTGACCTTGAGGCACACAAGCTGTATGTCTGTCCTGACTTACCAGCAAGTTGTCTGAACATCAAGCATGCTAGGATGGAGGTGAATTATCCTCAATAAGGATCCAATCAGCTGTGGAGTCTTTCTGTCAAGGGCAACCTATGAGAAGAAGAAATAAACATTACTAGCCAGAGATTTTTCTGGACCAGTCTATACCAACTACATGTGATCAGAACAATGAATTCAAATGTATAACAAGAGGCACAAGGGCCTAAATGGTCATCTCACTATCAACTGAAAGTACATCATACTAATGTGTAAAACAGTGATTGCACAATAATGTTACAAAATGACTGCATAGGCTGCCTTGTCAAAGTTTTCTCGAATTACAACGCTTTAATGGACTTCTCTTCCTTAACACCCCACCAATTTTCTACTCATCTGCACCAGTGGAGCTTGAAAAAAGTTTAAAATAAGTTTTTCAAGATGGCAGCTTAGGTAGCCACATTGGATTTCGAACCAACCTGATTATAATGCCTTGATGATGATGATATTGTGATGCTATGATGATGATTATTTATTTCATGATGATGATGGTATTGTGAAGATGAAAAGAATGATCTTGTTTTTGATAATGACAATGATTGTAACGTTTGATGATGGTGATGATCGTGAGGTGTGATGGTGGTGGTGGTGGTGGTGGTGGTGGTGGTGGTGATGATGATGATGATGATGATGATGATGATGATGATGATGATGATGATGATGATGATGATGATGATGATGGTGGTGGTGGTGGTGGTGGTGGTGGTGGTGGTGGTGGTGGTGGTGGTGGTGGTGGATGATGGTGAAGATGATGATGATATATGTACCTTCCGTTTCGTCATGTATGCTTCTTCAGCTGTCGTCTCTTTGGTATACGATTGAAGTGAGTACAAAACACATAGTACCAGCCAACTGTTTTCTTTGTACACATCCAAAGCCAGCACCAAATTCTCAAATATCTCAAAACAGGTGAACTGTGGGTAAACGACAGGTACATTTATAATACAAGTAAACACCCATAACAGGTGAACTGTGGGTAAACGACGGGTACATTTATAATACAGGTAAACAACCATAACAGGAGTACTGTGGATAAACAACAGGTATATGAATAACACAGGTAAACAACAGGTAAACTGTGGATAAATGACAGGTATATGAATAATACAGGTAAACAACAACAGGTTAACGACAGGTATATCAATAATACAGGTTAACAACAACAGGTAAACTCTGGATAAGCAACAGATATATAAATAATACAGGTAAACAACTATAACAGGTATACTGTGGGTAAACAACAGGTAAATATATTTTTTGTAAATAATCCAGGTAAACAACAACAGGTAAACTGTTAATAAACGACAGGTACATTCATGATAAAGGTAAAACAACCACAACAGGTAAACTGTGGATAAACAACAGGTAAATTATTAACACAGGTAAACTGTGAATAAACGACAGGTACATTTTATAATACAGGTAGAAAACAATAACAAATAAACTTTGAATAAAAAAATAAACAAAGTGAGCAGGGGCTCACATAAAAAAAAAAAAACATCCCTCATTTATTTCTTCTACACCAAAACAGAAAAAATGGTTTAATATATTGTATACAAGCATTTAATAGTGACCTTTAATCTTGACCAATTGTCACCAAATTCTAATTAGTTGTATAACTAAAACTTCAAATTGTGATGCCATGGTGTGAATATGAACTAAATCTGTCCAGAATTGCATCAGATATATAGCACATAAGAGTTTGTTTTTTGATTTCCAAAGTGGTCAACTATAGATTAGTTGCAGTAATCTTTTGCTGCTAACCCTGACTAAGGATCACCCAATGTAATCAGGTGTAGAACTTAATAGTGTGATGCTGTGGTGTGAACAATTAAAGTAATGCAATTACTGAACACTTTTGTGAAGTCTATATAACATTTTTTAGTTGGTTAGCTTGGTTTATTTTTTTGTTTATGTCCTATTAACATCCAGGGTCATTTAAAGATACTATTGCCATATATTTCATAGCAAGGAAACGGGATATTAGTGCAATAATTGCTTAAATGGACCAAAAATATAGATTTGCATGACTATACGGTCAACTTTGATAAATTTTGACACATTGCAGGGGATTGAAATTTCGGGTTTCGCCTGCTGTTTTGCCGAATCGGTCACATGATCTGTCACCGGAAATTCTGTTCCGCTCCGTCACGACAAAGAAATGAAAACCGAGGTGTTTGTAAACAAAGACACATGTGACAGGATTAACCCTTTGTTTTCCTTTCTTATATATTTTAAATCGTGTCTTTTTTTACACATATCTCGTTAATGGATACTATTCTAACCAAAAATAAGCTAAGATAGATGATTATCACATTTTTGAGTTAAACTTCGAGATGTAACAACGAATATACTTGGAAAATGAAAATATTTTTATTTCCTCATATTGATAGCCTATATCAAATTAATCAGAAAACACCATGATACACTATGCCAGCTTTATAATGTAACCACAAGCCCTATACATTTCAGTGTTACATGTACCCCACTGGCTGGCCTCGTTTATGGTCTTACAACGCAGCTCGCTTCGCATGGCTTCACAACGCCATGCCAGTATCATGTGATCCGCCACGTGACTATTTCCACAACCCACTACCATCATAACAAACATGACTGAAACATGTGTGTATGTATGTGTATGATTTCACTGTTTGTATATCGCCTTTATTTTGGATGTAGGTATAATCAAGTAATATAATGACTGCTTATTGTTGAACTCAACAAGTTTTCTCTGTCATAGGCCATAATTTCGTTTTTTCGGCCCTCGTCCCTTTCGTCTACTGGTATGTATATATACTGTCTGCCATATGCTCGGATCGCGCGCTTGCGCAGGATGAGACAGGGGCGTGTTTAGGAAAGACAATAAATGAATTACAACGGGTCGAATTAATTGTTTGGCGATACTTACAAGTAATTATTGACAGAGTTTGCTGAAACTTTTTATTTGTGAAATTAAGTGAAAACATAAGTTTTATGATATATTTTCGGGAAAGGTTGCATTAAATAAGTTATTTAAACAGTGATTTTTATCTATTTAGTCCCTTTAAGGATGTTCCAGGTTTTGGAAGTGCAAGAGAGCCGGAGTACCTTGAGAAAAATCAACGACCTACGGTCAGTACCTTGCAACTACCCCATGTGGGTTTCAAACTCACAACCCAGAGATGGAGGGCTAGTGGTAGAATGTTTGGACACCTTAACCACTCAGCCACCCCAGCCCCTATTTTTTACTTTAAAAAACTTTTCATTTTTTTTCATTTTTTACTTCAAAAAGAGATAATGTATGAAGTTCTTGTATATAACTTCAATGATATCACCATATATTATTCAGTTGAGAGTTTTGTTGAATTCTCTGCCCTTGCTCAGAATTAAGCTGTAAACAAAATTTACCAAACACAACTTCCAAAACCAACATCATTACATGTAATTATTTCAGCTGAAGTTTATTACGGTGACCTTAAAAAATTGCAAAATGCTAGCGATAGGAGTATAAAACGTATCATTTTGTTTTTATTGTAAACACAAGCAATTTAAGACATGTTGACTGTACTGTGTCACATGTTTAGATGGATAATTAATATTCTATTACTACATATTTGATTCCAGTTTCACATCTGATCCAACAAGTTTATAGGTAATATATAACTCACAGGACATTGCAAAGCAAAGGCATCATGATATTATTTCATACAATAAGCTAAACAATCCAATATATATTGACAATTAGTAAGAGCTTTAGCTATCCACATATCCCCCGAATGTGCGAAAAAAAAACCTTGTTTCTCAGGCGATATTTTCAACAAGAATTCCACGGAAGTGGATGTGTCGCCTGCACAGCAAGTTGGGAGATAAGTTTTTGGAGCTATCTATGGATATGCATTGTATCAGTTCCAAGTGGAATAGAAACAGTGACCTTGACCTTTGACCTTTGACCCTGAAAAGCAATCCCAAGCGAGCACTTTTGGTAAGGAAGCACTGTATGAAGGTTGAGTTTGATTGGCCCAGGAAAAGTGATTTTCTACTTATAGTAACAGTGACCTTGACCTTTGACATTCGACCCTGAAAAGCAATCCCAAGCGAGCATTTTTGGTAAGGAAGTACTCTATGAAGTTTGAGTTTGATTGGCCCAAGGAAACTCAAGTTATCGCACGGAAACCGATTTTCTATTTATAGCAACATTGACCTTGACCTTTGACCCCTGACTCTGAAAAGCAATGCTAAGCGAGCACTTTTAGTAAGGAAGCACTGTATGAAGTTTGAGTTTGATAAGCCCAAGGAAACTCAAGTTATCGCATGGAAACAGAATTTCTATTGATAGCAACAGTGACCTTGACCTTTGACCATGGACTGTGAAAAGCAATCCCAAGCGAGCACTTTTGGTAGGAAAGCACTGTATAAAGTTTGAGTTTGATTGGCCCCAGGAAACTGAAGTTATAGAACGAAAACCGAATTTCTATTTATAGCAACTGTGACCTTGACCTTTGACCTTCGACCCTGAAAAGCAATCCCAAGCGAGAATTTTTGGTAAGGAAGTACTCTATGAAGTTTGAGTTTGATTGGCCCAAGGAAACTCAAGTTATCGCACGGAAACCGATTTTCTATTTATAGCAACATTGACCTTGACCTTTGACCCCTGACTCTGAAAAGCAATGCTAAGCGAGCACTTTTAGTAAGGAAGCACTGTATGAAGTTTGAGTTTGATAAGCCCAAGGAAACTCAAGTTATCGCATGGAAACAGAATTTCTATTGATAGCAACAGTGACCTTGACCTTTGACCATGGACTGTGAAAAGCAATCCCAAGCGAGCACTTTTGGTAGGAAAGCACTGTATAAAGTTTGAGTTTGATTGGCCCCAGGAAACTGAAGTTATAGAACGAAAACCGAATTTCTATTTATAGCAACTGTGACCTTGACCTTTGACCTTCGACCCTGAAAAGCAATCCCAAGCGAGCACTTTTGTTTAGGAAGCACTGTATGAAGTTTGAGTTTGATTGGCCCAAGGACGACACAGGCGACACAAAAACTGTTTAAGCCAGGAATACCACTTTAACAGCCATGGTCATTTAAGGACGTGCCAGATTTAGGAGATGGAGGAAAACCAATATTACAGTATAACTATAATCTTGTAGTCCTTTGTGGTTTATTTCTCAATCTCATTTGCATTTACAGAAATGTTTTTTCAGGTTTTCTCAGAATATCAATGATGATCTATATATATTGTCTTCCTATAATTAAAATATATTGAAGTGTATCTTACCTGCTCAGCTGGTACATTTTCCCAGGAGAACGGAAGTTCAGCACAATTACATAGTCCCAGGAATGAAAATGTTCTGTTTCCAAAAACTCGACTGATTGATTTCTCCTCCCTAAAAAATTCCAACATATTATCTGTCACTGATTACAATCACTATAAGTTTAACCAGTACATGTATCTCTGTAAATCTTATATGAAGTCAAACTCAAATGATTTTAACATTAGATTTGTAGGTGTAAAATATTTGGATAAAGAAGCCCCACGATGTGAGACAGACAGACAAACTGAAAGCACTTTTTTCCTGTTCTTTCTTTTTTTGATAAACAAGAAAGTTCATCTAAAAAGCTAATAAAATGTACACAATGATCTCTATCTAACCTTGGATGCTTGACCTTTGACCCAGCCAAGTTTGTCCCAGAAACATCAAGTGAGGTCAGTGAGGGCAGACTTTCTAAAAGCTCACTCATACTCTCGTCTGGGTTGTCGTACAGGTAAGGATGCTCATCAACCCTTGATAGGTCCAGGTGTCTACAGGTAAAAAAAGGTAAGAAAGATGTCATCTTGATATTTTCAGTATTACTTTATGAATTCATATTCTTGTCCGATTTACTTAGTTTTGACCTCTGCAGAAATAGAAGAAATGTTTCAATAAAAGTATAGTAATTCTGAGCCCTGAACATTTCCTTGCAGTACCAACTTTCGACTTGGTTTTTTAAGTGACCTTGATCTCTGATCTTCAGACCTGAAGCACAATCCTAAGCAATAATTTTCAGTAAGGAGGTGCTTTATGAAGTTTGAGTCTGATAAACCAAAAAGTTTTTGCAAAAAGTCTTTCTCAAGATGTGCATGGGTTCTATTTAAACTAACTGTGACCTTAACCATTGAATTTAGATTTAACTGAAGAGTAATAGCAATCTCTTGCTTGGCCTTGTAAGGAAGCACTGTATGAAGTTTGAGCTAAGTAGGCCCAAGATAACCAAGTTATCGCACGGACAACAATCAACACAACTTAACTTTCTTGATCTTTCAATCAAATCAAAGAATATGCAAAGTACCTGAGATTTTTAGCTTTTGCAATTTGGCGAAGGCCAGTGCCAAGTTTGTTTTTAATTCGATGTCCTGAGAGTCCTAAGGACGTCAGCTTAGGCACATGTTCCAGGAACCCAAGTTCATCCTCTCTGAAAGCAAGTCCAATTAGCTGCAGATGTGTGAGATTAGTAAACGAGGCACATATCACTCTGGCGAAAAACCTTCTGATACTGTCACCATCTTGGGTTTCTAGTGGCACTACATTCACAACAAAGCGTGTCAGTGCAGGAAATTTGTATAGTTTTACGGAACTGACATCCACTTCATTAGCTGCTGTTGGAGCTGAGTTGATCGTGTTACCGTCTTTATGTGATTGAGGAAAACCTTTCGTCATTTCTGTTTTTGATATGTCTTCATGACACATAGACTGTTTACACTGCAACTCATAAGAAATTCGTAAAGTGTTTAAAGAGCTACACATTTTATCAAAAACTGTGTTTGTGTGGTTGTAGTGATGATAGAATCGACAACAGCAGAGGTCTAAATATTGTAACGGCTGATTGAAGATGGACTGCGGAATGGAGGTAGACAGCTCATGTTCTTGTTGCAGTGATAGTTGTCTCAAAGGTGTCTTGTTCGGATCACCAAACAGAGACATCAGCTCTATGAACTCAGCTTTGTTTCTGTTAGTCCGAAGATATCTCCCAATGTAGGCAAATATCATGTTTGATAAATTTGTAGGAAAAACGGACATCCCTGAAGAATTCTGTGCAGCTCGGCCTTCTGTTTTCATTTGATTGCTTCTGCTAATCTGGAGAAATCTCCTCAAGTAGGCGTAGATCATGGTTGATAGATCTGTAGGAAAAGCAGACATCCCTGAAGAATTCTGTACAGCTCGGCCTTCGGTTTTCACTTCATCAGTCAGATTACTTAGCAATGACCTTGTGAATGTTTCTGTGTTATTGGCACAGTACCTCACACACAGGTGGAGCAATGAGTCAGGCATTGTTGGTGAAGGACGGCTCATTTTAAAGATGATTTCTAGAACAAACAAAAAAATTAAATACAACATCTGAAGAAATGGTTGGTACAATTCATATCAATTATGGACTTTTGGTGAGGTCAATATGGTGTTTTACAAACCTGATAAAGTCAAATAATAATCAAGGGCAAAACCCGAGGTCAATATTTTTTATTCTCCCATGTCGGTATAACACAATATTGACAGAATAAAAGGACCTTCATTTTTATATTAGATATGAAACTTGTTTGCAAACGACTGAAATTGCATTTAATTTATATCTCTCATGATAAAGCATGAAATTAACATAGGGGCACTGTGATGTGACAATTATTATGACATCATAAATGTAACATTGACTGTGTTTCTAAAACTAGAAACATTAGGTCGATATCACAAAATAGAGACCTCTATGTGACCATATTTTAGCCAATTAGAATTGAGGACAGTCAGACCATATATAATATATATATTTATGGTCAACTTAAAAATCTAATATGGCGTGCTTTTCATTTAACTACATGACTATCACAGTACATGTATAAGTAAAAACAAATTGTTGTATTGACAAAAAAGATTCCTTTATTCTCTAAGCATAACAAAAGGCCCATTAGGCCTACAATATAAACACTTTCAATTACTAATTTTACTTGGTATTAGAAATTACCTTATATCGGAAATAAAAACAGATGGTCCGTAGGGCCTGTATTGTTCACATGGTATTTATCTCCATGTGTGACCTTTACAGTTTCAAGGTTTTATTTGAAAAGGATTAATTCTGAGTTTTCTCTAACTTACAAAAACCTGCATTTTGACTTTCTAAATTGCCAAAGTACCTGGTACTCCAAAAAATAACAGAGTTTGACTGTATATGTGTGATTTGAGTCCCAAGACTCTCAAATTTTCTTTCTTTATAGATTTACCAATAAGGGCTTATGAACCAATTTTGAAAGATTTTATCTGATTCCGTTAGCATGTGTCATACAGTGAACGTCACAAATAGGATGTGTCCTTTAGATCTCCAACTTTAAATACTTCACATCGGGGATTTTTCATAATTCAGAAAAAAAAAATTTAAAGTCCAGTTTCTGTTACCCAAGTCATATGACTTATGCTTTGGTAGATTTAGTTATTCAAGTATCTCCTGCATGTATGTCTTTGATAAACTATTCTAAGATTTTGAAATGACCATAGTCAAAACAAATGTGAAATTACCTTTTTTTTAAAGCTTCTGAAAGAAATCAGCTCTCTATCTATTCAACATAAAATTAATCAGTTATACAATGTACATTAGAATGAAGTTCAACACTAATTAATTTTTTTTCTTTTAACTATCCTAGCCTGCTGTTTTGCTCAATCACAAAAGAGGTGTAGAATTGGATGCTGGGGGGGGGGGGGGGGGGTCCAGTGTTAGGCCACAGCACACTGCCATATGAAAACGTGGAATTCTCCCACACCATTTGGTGCTGTGGAGTGTCTACTTATCAATAAAGAGAGGTTAATTGTGGTGCATCGGTTGATGTCTGTGTCAACACTTCAAAAAACTGATCTCTATTCCAGTACCACAGATTTAGACAGAAAATCTATTCTTATTTGTCAGATAATTCTGTGTTTTCATATAGCAGTGTGCTCACGGCCCACATTTGACATTTATTTGTAGTGTTGGGTATTAATTATATAATCACTTCAAAAGTAATCAAATTAAACTGCCGATAAATCATCAGTTTCCTTATGATCAAATGATTGATGATAGATTGATACTTAATTATCAAATGAAATAAATATTAATAAAGAAGCATTCATCATATTCATCAAAATGGTAAAAATATGCTGAATACTCCAGATCTTCACCAAGTCATAGCGCTATACATGTAAATAGAAATGATCACAGCTTAGTATTTGAATGAATTGCTCATTTATATCAGAATTAAGATTGGGCACTTGTCTTAAGTAATTCATTACGGCGTTGAAAGTTTTCATGTGATAATCAAACCATGATTAGATCTACATAAAAAACATGATTGATTTATACAAAAAATGTAGTTATTGAGATTTTAATAACTGATCATTATAATCAATTAAAATTAGTATCCGGTATTGTACATGAGATTAATCACTGTTCCTCAAAATTATTACTACGTCTCTGATATCAGAGCCCGGGGAAACTCGGGATAGAGTTACACTCAGCTGAAGTACATTTCTCTTTTTATTGTTTACATGTCACTCGATCAAAGTGAAAGTAACAGGAAGTATCCAATCATCTGTTATCATACCATTCTATTAGGTCAATCGTGCGTTCGTTTTGAGTGTCTCATTAAACATTACCGTAACAAGCTCACATCAAGAATCTTGCCTTTAACGGGGTTCTAACTTCTAAGATCTAGAACCATATACAGTATCCATAACCCCAGCCGCTTCTTTCCATCCGAAATGTTGTATTTCGACAGGTTTCAGAACATTGCGAAATCTCAATCGATGAAACGCTTTACTGAGCGCGCGCTTTCCCTTTACCTGGCATATCCTTCTTGAGTAGGCCTAGATTAATTACTAAAAGATTATGCCTTATGGCCTTTAATTATCTTTTAAATTATAACTTTCAATTAATATAAGGTAACTGAACAATAGGAATTTTAAATAGCACTCTAATCATGATTATATTTACTTAATAAAATATAACAAAATCCAAGATACCATTTCGTTGAACAGGTACAGCCATTCACATTGGAGGCATTCTGCAAGTTTTGTCGGTCTCAACAAGAACGGATGACATGAAGGCACTGTCCTTGCTTTATCGTTCAGCCGTTTCTTTGGGAGACAGGGTCGTTCCAGCACGTTTCGCTGAAACATGGAACCACCCAGCAGGTGATATATCATCTCAGTGTCATTAATGATTGTCTAACAAATGAATGTTCACGGTAACTAGACCAGTGACCTTCGAGCTGGTTCACGTTCAACGTCAAACTAACCATACGTTAAAATTGGCTCTTGCCATATGCTTAGAAATTTTAATACAACACATGTATGGCATTTTAGTAACTTACCTTGTGTTTTATGATTAGGCATGTATTGCCCTTTTGTTCTGCAATATCTTGGGACGAGTACACCAAATATTTGTTTTATTCATGTACGTGTGGTATATTGTTCCTTGTTTTTGGGATGCAGTTACATTCAACTTTAGTTTGCGCCTTCATTAAATTAATACCCCCGTCACACACATGCGTATGCATACAAACATGCAGTTCAGGATCTTCTCGTGCGAAAAGTCGAAATTTTCTGACGACTAACTTTTTTTCTTATACATTTTGTATGCATTTTTGGTAAAGGGAGTTCATTGCTTAGCAGAAAATGCCAAAAGAAATATATGGTAGTGAAGTCGTTTTTGTGCTATGCTCGGTCAAAGATACCAAAATGAGCACAACAGGTGATTTATGTGAAAAATGCTGTTTTGGCCAATTGCAGGACAATTTCATTCAATATCTTCCAGATTTGTGATCAGATATGTATGAATGTTTGCAGAATATAAGTGACAAAAATATATTTTCTTATCAATTATGGAAGAAAAAATCTTTAAATTAATCATTTAGCTCAAAAAATATATTTTAGTTACCCCTAACCATTACCCCTTATTTTTAATGAGAAAATACTCCATTTTTTCTAAAAAAAAGTTATATGAATAACAGACATCTAATTTTTCGCTACATTTTTCAGATGCATATTTGCTATCAAAATTAATAATAAATTGTTAGATATTACAAATATATCTCACGTGAGATCATTCAAAACGAGATTTGAACGTGATTGAAACCTCACAAGAGCAGATCCTTAAGTATTGTTGTAATCAGCCTGTCAGTTCGTGTCATCCTCGATATCCAGGGGTTATCATCTACACTCCAACGTAGGTGATTGTCAAGGATTTTGTGAGTATAATGCACAACATGCATGTGATGTGGATTAAAGTTCATGGACATTGATATTTCCAGGGATAATTCTGGGAGAATTTGAGGGATTTTATGAGATTTAAGTAAAATTTCTATGAGATTTTTCTATATAAAGTAATACTATTTTGAAATTTTTATGAGATTTTCAGGAAAAATATGAGTAAAAATCTCCAAATCTTGTTTAAAAGTGATCCCTGCATTTCAATAAGTAGGATTGTTACAAATAGTTGTTAATCTATTATTATATTTTGGATTTTTTCTGGGTAGCTTAGAAACTGCATTTGCATAACAATTACCCATTTCAGTAGCTATTTTATTACTCATATGGGGGAACAAAGTGAAATAAAAACACAATGTGTTTTTTTTAACTATTTGGAGGGAAAATTAAAGGGAATCACTCTTTTGGCATAATGATATCAATCATGTGGCAGAACTGGACTGGCTACCTCAATTAGTAGAATGTTCCTCTGGAGTTTGAAAGGTCCCAAGTTCCACTCTGTGGCATGAGCTTGCATGCTAACCTTTGTTTCATAAAGCATTAGGAGTAAGCTTAGCAAAACCGATGTATCCAAACTTTGGGTTGTAAACAGTAGGGTTTTCGGGGGAAAAGGAGGGAGGAATATAGCTGACTGGGTTGATAATCAGCGATGCATGACTCAGTCGACCAGGCCTGCAGCTCAATTGGTAGACGATGACAAACTTTGTCACCTCTGTTGCTTGTTGTGGTGTACAGAAGAGCTGAGGAATAGAATGTCAGATGGATGCTACCAATGGCTAAGCAGTGTAGTCAATGGATCCCAGAGAGACAAATCAGTGATATGGTTTGTCACATTATATATCAGATGTAAGATCCCCTTTTCTGCTCCAAATGTAAGAACTCTGTGGCTAGTGTAAGTGAGGTTTATGGCATGGTACAGCATCCTTCTGGCATAAAGATTCTACTGTAAAGACCTCTTCACAATAACCAAACTGATATTTGGCCAGCAGCATGCAGGATAAAGGGCTTCCAAGTTTGTTCATGATGTATACAGTGTACTGACATTTGTTTATCTAGTTCGTATTTATATGCATTTTTAGGTCATCTGACCCGAAGGGTCAAGATGACCTATTGCCATCATGCTTCGTCCGTCGTCGTGCGCCGTCCGCCGTCCGCCGTCCGTAAACTTTTCCTTTAACAATCTTCTTCTTAGTAACCAAAAGGCTCTAGGTGCTGATATTTGGCCAGTAGGCACCTGGGATTGAGTGCTACAAAGTTTCCTCATTTCAATGACCTTGACCTGTTTTCAAGGTCACAGGGGTCAAATATGTAAAAACCTTTAACAATCTTCTTCTCAGTAACCAAAAGGTGTAGGGTAATGATATTTGGCCAGTAGGCACCTGGGATAGAGTGCTACAAAGTTTCCTCATATCGATGACCTTGACTAACTTTCAAGGTCACAGGGGTCAAATATGTAAAAAAGTGTTTGACAATCTTTTCCTCACTAACCAATAGGCTATGGGTGATCATATTTGGCCAGTAGGTACCTGGGATAGAGTGTTCTAAAGTTTCCTCATATAAATGACCTTGACCTACTTTCAAGGTCACAGGGGTCAAATATGTTAAAAAATCTACACAACATTATCTAAAGAACTAAATGATCTAGAGCAATGATATTTTTGTATGATATGTAGACCAGCAATGCGAATCTTTTTCTAATATATTGTGTTTAGGTCAAAGGTCAACTTTGAGTGCTGGACGGGGTCAAAGGTTAACATGGGTTATAATAGGTAAAAAGCTTTAAGAATCTTCTTCTCAAGTTCCATAAGGCCCAGGGTTCTGATATTTGGCCAGTAGGAACCTGGGATAGAGTGTTCTAAAGTTTCCTCATATAAATGACCTTGACCTACTTTCAAGGTCACAGGGGTCAAATATGTTAAAAAATCTACACAACATTATCTAAAGAACTAAATGATCTAGAGCAATGATATTTTTGTATGATATGTAGACCAGCAATGCGAATCTTTTTCTAATATATTGTGTTTAGGTCAAAGGTCAACTTTGAGTGCTGGACGGGGTCAAAGGTTAACATGGGTTATAATAGGTAAAAAGCTTTAAGAATCTTCTTCTCAAGTTCCATAAGGCCCAGGGTTCTGATATTTGGCCAGTAGGTACCAGGGATGGAGTACTCTAAAGTTTTCTCATATAAATGACCTTGACCTACTTTCAAGGTCACATGGGTCAAATATGTTAAAATATCTACACAACATTATCTAATGAACCGAATGATCTAGACCGATGATACTTGCATATATTATATGTAGACTGGCAATGCAAATCTTTTTCTGATATATTGTGTTTAGGTCAAAGTTCAACTTTAAGCGCTGGACGGGGTCAAAGGTTCACTGGGGCTATAATGGGTAAAAAGTTTTAAGAATCTTCTTCTCAAGTTCCATAAGCCCCAGGGTCCTGATATTTGGCCAGTAGGTACCTGGCATGGAGTGCTACAAAGTTTCCGCATATGAATGACCTTGACCTACTTTCAAGGTCACAGGGGTCAAATATGTAAAAATCTTTAACAATCTTCTTCTCAATAACCAAAAGGCCCTGGGTGCTGATATTTGGCTGGTAGGTACTTGGCATAGTGTGCTATCAAGTTTCCTCATATGAATGATCTTGACCCACTTTCAAGGTCACAGGGGTCAAATATGTAAAAATCTTTAACAATCTTCTTCTCAATAACCAAAAGGCCCTGGGTGCTGATATTTGGCTGGTAGGTACCTGGCATAGTGTGCTATCAAGTTTCCTCATATGAATGATCTTGACCCACTTTCAAGGTCACAGAGGTCAAACATGTAAAATCTTTTAACAATCTTCTTCTCGCTAACCAAATCCCCCAGAGTAATATGGTATTTGGCTAGTAGGTACCTGGGATAGAGTGCTACAAACTTTCCTCATGCAATGGACCTCAACCTACTTTCAAGGTCATAGGGGTCAAACATGTAAAAATACCTTTAACAATCTTCTCCTCAACAACTTAAAGGCCCTGGGTGTTGATATTTAGCCAGTAGGTACCTCTAATGGAGTGCTACAAAGTTTCCTTGTATGAATGACCTTGACCTACTTTCAAGGTCGCAAGGGTAAAACATGTAAAAATCTTTTAACAAACGTCTTCTCGCTTACCAAAAGGCCCTAGGTGCTGATATTTGGCCAATGGGTACCTGGGACAGATTGGTGCAAAGATTCCTCATATAGACCTTCACTTATACTTTCAAGGTCACAGGGGTTATAAACATGTATGTAGATATCTTTGAACAACTTGGCAAAAACAAACACAAATGATATAGATCTTTATAGTCAGATGACCGTTGAGGCCCCTGGGCCTCTTGTTTATATTATCACATTAGCTTAGATTGTAATAACTTCTTTATTTATGCATTGTAAGTATTAAATTATTATTACATGTTGTGAGGTGCTTTAGAGTAATTTTACAAATTATAAAGAGCGCTATATAGATGTTGTATAATATTATTATTATTATCTTGACGAACTTTCAAAGTCACAGGGGACAGATGTATTAAAATATTCAAACTACTTCTTATCAATAACCAAAAGGCCCAGGGTACTGATATTAGGTCTGACCAAGGATTACCAAGTTTGTTCAACTGAATGACCTCGACCCACTTTCATTATCTTTCAAGGTCACTGGGTTCAAAAGTGTGAAAATCTTCAATTTCTTCTCAATAACGAAAAGGTGTTGCAAAAGTCATCACACATATTCAAGGTCACAGTGGTCAAATATTCTTCTGAATATAACCAAAAGGAGCATGCTGCTATTTATGACTTTTTAACTGAATGTCATTTTTCACCTTTCTAGGTCACAAGGTTCATAATTATGATACATGTTGAATTTTTTTTATTAGGATGTTTTTAATGAAACAGTAACATTTTGTGTGTAGCATTATTTTAGTCCGCTTTTAGAATTACAAGTGTGAGATTAATACCGGGTAAGCAATGTAGGCCCATTGGGTCTCTTGTTTCTGTTCATTCCACATATCATTTGGTTTGGTTTGGTTACCAATATATCATATATGTGTAATAAAATATTTACTGAACTCTAACACAAATGCAGAGTTATTACCATATATGATCTTCGCCCAACCTGCTAAGTTTGAAGATGTGTTGAATCAGCGAGAAGTTACTTCTACTGCTGTTCTTGTTTCTTTCTTCGATTGCATTTTCAACCCACTTTAAATACGATAAAAATGTTAACATACAAAATACCGGTAGTATGAATAACTTTCTTTTTTTGACATTTCAGGTCCAAAGACAATATTCTTTTGGGCTCCATCATTTAAATGGGTAAGTGTGTGTAGACTAGTGCATTGTCTGGATATGGTGACCTAACCTTGTTGGTGCCTACAACTCTAATCATATGTGTATCGATATATAATGGTCTAATACTGCGAGCGTCTTATTTCTTTGTTTCTCTATGACACAGGCCCTTGTTATTGCTGGTATTGGTGATGTTTCTTGTTTCTCTATGACACAGGCCCTTGTTATTGCTGGTATTGGTGATGTTTTTGTTTCTTTGTGACACAGGCCCTTGTTATTGCTGGTATTGATGATGTTTCTTGTTTCTCTGTGACACAGGCCCTTGTTATTGCTGGTATTGGTGATGTGTTTGTTTCTCTATAACACAGGCCTTTGTTATTGCTGGTATTGGTGACATTTAACACCCATGTTTTTATTTCTCTGTGACACAGGCCCTTGTTATTGCTGGTATTGGTGATGTTTCTTGTTTCTCTTTGACACAGGCCCTTGTTATTGCTGGTATTGGTGATGTTTTTTGTTTCTCTGTGACACAGGCCCTTGTTATTGCTGGTATTGGTGATGTTTTTATTTGTCTGTGACACAGGCCCTTGTTATTGCTGGTATTGGTGATATTTCTTGTTTCTCTGTGACACAGGCCCTTGTTATTGCTGGTATTGGTGATGTTTTTGTTTCTCTCTGACACAGGCCCTTGTTATTGCTGGTATTGGTGACATTGCCCGACCTGCAGAGAAGCTCAGTATGTTCCAGTCTGGGGCTTTAGCAGCCACAGGTAAGTGACTAGATGTGTTCTGCTGAAGGTCATGTTCCATATTTGACCCAATAAGCACTCGGGGCACTAAACAATAAGGAAAAATGGAGTGGACACTTATTTGGATGAATTAAAGTCAAAATAACCAAAAAACACCAGTAAACCATGGCCACAATTACCTAGTAAGATACTCAGAATATATTGTACATCTCTATATTTATGGAAGGTTACAGAAGTATTGTCTTATTGTCAAAGGTCAAGGTCAAATTTTGCATTCTCTTAACTTGTTCATATTTTCTTTACATAATGAAGCAATTTTGGTCAGAATCAAACTAGGTTCTAACTGACCAAAGATTAAGTTGATTGGATTAGAGCTCTGGGTCAAATCTACATTTCTTACCTGCTAAGCATTTTGTTATGACATTGTGTAGTAAACTTGGTCACAATCAGATCACGTATCAACTGGCCAAAGCTCTACATCCTTTCGTTGATAAACACTTTGTTATGACCAAAGTTTGTCAAATTAAAAAAGGATCAACCAAAGATTAAGGTTTTTTGATAAAAAGGTAAGGTAAAATTTAAAAAAAAATTCTAATTAATATGTTAATATCATATAACAAAGTAACATAAAAGCATATAATTATTTTGAAAATTTACTTTGCAAATTGCATGGTTTTGAATATTTAAGAATATATGTTGTGTTCTGTAAAGAAACATGTTTGATAAAAGTTGTATAACTAATGTACCTAATCCTGTTTAAATTTTATGGCGTGTTGATGGAAACATAATATTTTTATTAAACTTGCCTGGTGTTACAAGAAGGAAAGTATAATGTACCAGTTTTAGTAGTTGGCTGATTGATGACATCATTTAACACAATTGATGTACCAGATAATAATAATTATTTTTGATGTGTCTGAGTGCTAGTTAACAGCTGAAGTCATAATATGATTCTATGAGAATATAGTTTTATTCTGGCTATATTCTTTTTAGAAATGATTATTTTATATATGTTTATTTTTTCATGAAATTTTATTATTATTACAGGTATCATATGGGCCAGATATTCTTTGGTTATCATCCCAAAGAATTACAACCTATTCCTTGTAAATATCTTCGTCGGTGCAACTGGTCTGCTCCAGCTCAGCAGGATCTACATGTAGGTATCAGTAGAAAGTGGTCAAGAAAGCAAACATCATGTCTTTTTATGCCTCTGTTATTTATTAGCTCACCTGGTCCGAAGGACCGAGGTGAGCTTATGCCATACCTTGGTGTCCGTCGTCCGTCAACAATTGTTTAAACAACTTCTTCTCCATAACAACTGATAGGAAATCAACCTAATTTGGCAGGAAGCATCCTTAGGTGCTAAGGATTCAAAATTGTACTTATGGTGGGACTGACCCCCTAGGGGGCTGAGGGCGGGGCCAAAAAGGGTTATTTAGCTATATTGGTTTAAGCGACTTCTTCTCCTTAACCATTGATTGGAAATCAGCCTTATTTTAATAGGAAGCATGCCTAGGTGCTCAGGATTCAAAATTGTACTCATGGTGGGACTGACCCCCCAGGGGGCTGAGGGGCGGGGCCAAAAAGGGGTATTTAGCTATATTGGTTTAAGCATCTTCTTCTCCAAAACCACTGATTGGAAATCAGCCTTATTTGGTAGGAAGCATCCTTAGGTGCTCAGGATTCAAAATTGTATTTATGGTTGGACTGACCCCCTAAGGGGATTAGGGCGGGGCTAAAAAGGGTTATTTAGCTATATCATGGTTTAAGCGACTTCTTCTCCATAACCACTGATTGCAATTCAGCCTTATTTGGCAGGAAGCATTCCTAGGTGCTCAGGATTCAAAATTGTACTTATGGTGGGACTGACCCCCTAGGGGGCTGAGGGGCGGGGCCAAAAAGAATTATTTAGCTATATTGATATTAGCGACTTTTTCTCCATAACCACTGATTGGAAATCAACCTTATTTGGCAGGAGGTATCCCTAGGTGCTCAGGATTCAAAATTGTACTCATGGTGGGACTGACCCCCCAGGGGGCTGAGGGGCGGGGCCAAAAAGGGTTAATTAGCTATATCATGGTTTAAGCGACTTCTTCTCCATAACCACTGATTGCAATTCAGCCTTATTTGGCAGGAAGCATTCCTAGGTGCTCAGGATTCAAAATTGTACTAATAGTGGGACTGACCCCCAAGGGGGCTGCGGGGCAGGCCAAAAAGAGTTATTTAGCTATATTGATATTAGCGACTTCTTCTCCATAACCACTGATTGGAAACCAACCTTATTTGGCAGGAAGCATCCCTAAGTGCTCAGGATTCGAATTTTACTAATGGTGGGACAAGCTGACCCCTTAGGTGGCTGATGGGCGGGGCCAAAAAGGGTTAATTAGCTATATCATGGTTTAAGCAACTCATTGATTGGAAATCAGCCTTATTTGGTAGGAAGCATCCCTAGGTGCTCAGGATTCAAAAATGTACTAATAGTGGGACTGACCCCCAAGGGGGCTGCGGGTCGGGTCAAAAAGAGTTATTTAGCTATATTGATATTCGCGACTTCTTCTCCATAACCACTGATTGGAAACCAACCTAATTTGGCAGGAAGCATCCCTAGGTGCTCAGGATTCAAATTTTACTAATGGTGGGACAAGCCGACCCCTTAGGTGGCTGATGGGCGGGGCCAAAAAGGGTTAATTAGCTATATCATGGTTTAAGCAACTCCCATTGGTCCATCAGTATAAAGCAACTTCCTTTCCCATTGGTCCATCAGTATTAAGCAACTTCCTTTCCCATTGGTCCATCAGTATTAAGCAACTTCCTTTCCCATTGGTCCATCAGTATTAAGCAACTTCCTTTCCCATTGGCCCATCAGTATTAAGCAACTTCCTTTCCCATTGGCCCATCAGTATTAAGCAACTTCCTTTCCCATTGGCCCATCAGTATTAAACAACTTCCTTTCCCATTGGCCCATCAGTATTAAACAACTTCCTTTCCCATTGGTCCATCATTATTAAACAACTTCCTTTCCCATTGGCCCATCAGTATTAAACAACTTCCTTTCCCATTGGCCCATCAGTATTAAACAACTTCCTTTCCCATTGGTCCATCAGTATTAAACAACTTCCTTTCCCATTGGCCCATCAGTATTAAACAACTTCCTTTCCCATTGGTCCATCATTATTAAGCAACTTCCTTTCCCATTGGTCCATCAGTATTAAACAACTTCCTTTCCCATTGGCCCATCAGTATTAAACAACTTCCTTTCCCATTGGTCCATCATTATTAAGCAACTTCCTTTCCCATTGGTCCATCAGTATTAAACAACTTCCTTTCCCATTGGCCCATCAGTATTAAACAACTTCCTTTCCCATTGGTCCATCAGTATTAAGCAACTTCCTTTCCCATTGGTCCATCATTATTAAACAACTTCCTTTCCCATTGGCCCATCAGTATTAAACAACTTCCTTTCCCATTGGTCCATCAGTATTAAGCAACTTGCAGTGAGATACCTTTTACAAAGCAAATTGAATTGCTTTTGTTCAAATTTAAATTATCTTCTTGTCATTTCAGGTACAATCAATCTTTGAAGAATAAGGACAATGATACGCAGAAGTGAACTGTTTCAACAAATGTGATCAAGATGATACTCATGAAAATGGAATCTCTTTCTTTATTTCTATTCAAGATTGATTTTTTTTTAAACCCAGTCCTTTTTGAAACTTTTTTTTTGAGGGCATTACATCTGAAACTCTAATAATGTGTTGAAGGTAGAAATTTAAAATTAAATCTTGTTTGAACCATGTCGTTAATATAAATGTGTGGTACAGATACAAAATACAATATCTTAGATATGGACATAGAGGCAATTACTTTGCCTGCATCCATTATTTACTTAATACTTAATAATAGTAAAAAACACTGTTTAAAACATTGGTATACATGAATGTTTCATTCATAATGAAGGGTTTAATGTTGAGTTAATGTTACAGAAAATGTCCGATCCTTTTGTTTACAATAAAATTTGTTGAAATGAAAAGGGGAATAACTTTAAAACAAGTCACGGGTACAATCAAAGGGGAACAACTTCAAAACAAGTTTCATGTATAATATATATTGTATCTAATAATATATATAAAGAGGTGTGGTTGTGTTGTGAAAGTAGAATAAGTCACCATGCCAGTTTTATTTAAAACTTGTGACCAGGGTTCCTTAATCCAGCAAATAATATGTTCCTACCTAAAAAATTTGATATTGTTCATAGAAAAAATGACGATATGTACCATAAAACATTGACTACATAGAAATGGATGGATTGAAGATGCTCCACTTCGTAAGAACTAGAAGTTGCATCTAGTGATGTTCAGTTTTGTTAATTTGTTTTTTGTTTCCAAGTTTTCTTTTTGAGGTTTCCAGTGTAGATGAAGAATAGGCTGTACATTTTGTGAATTTCATCCTCATGGAGATGGTTATTTTTGTTGTTGGGACATTGTTTATTTAACCCCGGCTTCAGAGAGCTTCCACAATAAAACTCTATCATAGAATCTCTGTGCTAATGAATGCTCGTATAAATATCATAATTTCCTTTTTTCCTTTACCAATAGTATTCATTTGGATAGCTTTTGCCGTGGCCTCAAATGTAAAACAGCGACTCTATTGGTCTTAATTTGTTGAATTATTATCCAAATGTTAGTTGTTACATTGAATATATATTTACTTTATAAAAACATTTATCAAGAAGGTGTACTTTATATAATCATATTAATATTGCTAAGTGCTCAATTATAGGAACAAAATATCAAAAACATATTTTCTATTAATTTTTTTCAATGACTAACAAAGTATTCATTTAGTTGCAAATCTCATAAATTGGTTTCACATTTCATAAAGTCCAGACATTGGTGAAAAGTTTTTTTTTTTTTTCATTTTTCTTATTGTGAAGTTAACTTCAGTGTGGTGTAACCCTTATCTTGGCCTTAATAATTTAATTCTATTTAATGTTTTCATTTATTCATCCGGAAAAAAGTGTAGGGTCAAGAACAGATCGGAAAAAAATATTTGAAAGTGTAGGGTCAAGAACATGAATATCCGACTATTAAATATATTTAAATGTTTCTATCATTATATGGTGGAAAACTCATTTTAGTTTGCATACCGGTATACTGGTATATAACTATTGAATACTCATCATTTTAATGCATTTATTATATTATTTTTATGGGGAGAAATGTCTAAAAGGAATTTCTTAAGGGAAAAATGTCTTCTAAAAGATTGTCTCACATTGCAAAAACAAGGTATTTTTGTTTACATATCATCCAAGTTTTTGAAAAGTATCAATTAATTAATTTGAAAATCATATAATTAAGCTATAATTACGCAATATATCTTTGATATGTAATTGTGAGTAATCTTGATAATTGTGGGTGATATATGAATGGGAGAGTGTAACTATATATTAATTTTTAATTCTTGTGAACAAAATAAACAGTGTGGACACTCCAAATTCCTTGTGTTTGTTATATTCGCTATGATAACCAATACAGGCTACAATAGTCTACAAACATTGCAGTGAGCAGCGCTGTAAATAAAAACTTGTGTGGTGGCACTAGGTGACTTGTTGGGTGACTTGCCCAAAGTCATTATCAAGACGTGTCGCCCAAAGGATCTCCAACAGTGGTCGACTTGTCCAATTAGGCTACATCTCGATGTTTACACCCAAGTCGCCCACTCGCAACTATAACACTCTGCAACTAGGTAAACCATTTGCTAATTTGACACTACCCACTACAAAATTCCCAAAAAATTATTAAATTATAGAATTTGCACATCAAAATCCATGCAGTTAGTTTGAATAGTAACTATTCATGATAGTAATTTATTTTCTTGTCTTCTTTGGAATCTGACGCACTGTTGTAAAACTAGATGGGGTCAATCAAGAGTTCAAATCCTGGTCTGATGACTGCATTTTCTCATTGTAAAAGTGGTGCCCATGATCAATCCTTGTTTTAAGCATTTATATGGTACAGTGCACTCCTCTTTATATAATGTTGCATTTGTCAGAAAAAACCAGGAATGTGACATTAAGAGAAACATGTTTTTCCACTAAATCTAGTGCATTTCCAATCTCCATAACTAAAAGTAAGCTATTTAAAGTACATATGAAGATGTTTCAATATATAGATGAAATTATTTCAATTAAAAATCATTTTTGGGGTTATTTTTTATTTTCTATGCAACGTACGTTTTGTACAAGTTGTATCTGAAATCAATGGAAATGACATCATTTTTTGGATATTTTATTTTCCAAAAAGATCCCATGGACAGTGACAGATTCATAACAGTATTCATGAAACTGTTCTCATGCTCAAGCATGGATTCTGTGCTCAAGCCCAATTTCTTGATCCAGTTATAAATAAATAATGAATTGTTATTTTGCCAAATATTTCGAAATAATTTGAAAATGGTTGAAGCCAAATACTGTTTTCAATGTTTACATTTTACTTCTTGAGCATTTGACATGATTTAAGTAAATTACAAGAAAGCTGACTTGAGCACAAAATCCATGCTTGAGCATAAGTAAAGTTTCATGAATACGGGCCCTGAAGACAAATCCTTGAGGCATATCTGTTTAAATTAAAGTTTGGTTAATGGGCCAGTTTCTCAACTGTTTTCAAGTTCAACTGAGAAACTGTTACTCTTATATTTTCTTAGGTGTTTGTTTATAACTTGGTGATTTAAAATATAACACGGATTAAGATACTGACAGTTGAATTTATTGCATACCATAGCACATGATTCATAAATAAAAGATTAACAAGAGCACCGCAAGCGGAGGCATGATACGCCCGTCGTACCCTATCGGAAGTATAATGGTATGGAAACACAAAGAAAGTTCTGACACTTTCTACATAATATTCAAAAACTGCATCAAATACAAAGTCCTAAAGGGTCATATTTCTAGTTAATATTGTCAAATTAAACTGTCATTTAGGAAAACACAAGTTCATGTCATAATGATTAAACCTAGCAAGTTTGAAAGATATTGATTGAAAACTGTAGGAGAAGATCTCCATACAAAACAATTTACAACAGAAATGCATTTTCTACATATAAATGACTATATTTTGCAAGAGCAACTATGCAACGCTGTTACGTGAAAAGTTGAAATAACTCAACAAAACCCTGATATATGTTAATCATTATAGCTTTTCGAATTACCTTACAAAATTTAGAGGAATTGAAGAAAAAGCAAAAAAGTTCTGACATTTTTTACATAATGTCTGAAATTGCATCGGATGCAAAGTTCCAAAGGGCCATAACTCTAGTAAATATTGTCAAATCAAAGTGTCATTTAGGAATACAAAATTTCATGTCATGATAATTAAGCCTGGCAAGTTTGAAAGATATTGGTTAAAAACTGTAGAAGATCTCCGGACAAAAACAGGCATGGCAGAAATGCATTATGCCTATATTTAACTATGAAATGCCTTTACGCAAAAAATTGAAATAACTTCACAAAACCTGTAATATATGAAAAATATAATAGCTTAAGTACCATACCAAATTTTAGTGGAATTAAAGAAAACACAAAACAGTTCTGATGTTTTCTAAATAATGCCCGAAATTGCGTCCCAAAGGGCCATAACTCTAGTGAATATTCTCAAATCAAATTGTCATTCAGGAAAACACAAATTCATGTTATGGTGGTTAAGCCTAGCAAGTTTGAACATAATCGGTTGAAAACTGTAGGAGGAGATCTCCGGACAAACAAAAGTTTACGCCGGAGGGACGTAGGTATGGACGGACAACGCTGTACCATAATATGTCCCGTCATTTTTGACAGTGTATAAAAAGCATTCCATTATGCCTGAGAACAAACTTACAGTTATAAGTAACATACCAATCTGTTATAAAAGGATATACATGTAAATTGAACCTTGTCACATAAAGGTCAGTAAGACCCGAAGAAACTGTAAGATAATGTAGTTGATACACATGTACTGATAAATAAGGCACCAAAGTGTGAAGTAATTACAATGTATAAACTGATGTATATCATATTAAATCATGTTAAACCTTTGGAATTACATTTTCACAACATAAAGGTGTCAGAGATGAACAGACAGTATCCAAACACAAAACTGTGATACACTGGTGTAATTATTAGGGATTTTACAATGGTGAAGGTGATGTACACAAAAGTCAGCAAGAGACCTTAACTTTTGACATGCTAATACTTGAGTAGAATTCTGCAAGCTAGCCACCATGGCCAGTAATTTGTCAACAACAGCCACCAATAATCTGTAGTTTGCTGTGTGATTGATGAAAAGGATTGTAATGTCATGATGTCATGGAAAATGAGTGTCAAGAAATGGAACAGATTATAGAGAAAAAGAAAAAGAACAAGAATCAGAGTACAGAAGGACAGGATGAATATCTACCCTACCCAATTGGTCACAATTGGCGGGAGATGAACTAACAATTCATAATAATAATACAAATGTATTAATAACAACTGTTAATTGAAGTATATCTTTCTCTTCAACATACCTAGCCACCATTTAGTTATGTAGATAATATATTTTTAAATTTCAGATTTTTTTGTTTATTAGATTGTCTTTCCTTATGTAAGTAAGAGATTTTTATCCCTTGGTAGATGCAATATCTATATTTATCAAGGCAATGGCTAAAAGTTCTAATGGCGAAAAAATACTAATAAATGTTAAACTATGACTGGAAGACTTTCAAATAACTGTTCAACTTTCATTTTATCTATTTTGTTGAAAGACTTCCGGTTTCATATTTGTTGTCTGTTGAAACTTTTTAGGCGATCGCAACACAGGAAAACATTGAGAAAACCATACAAACTTTTTAGCACAGGTGAAACCACAGGATATCTGGAAATAACACATTTGTTTTTTTTTTAAATGCAGTTCTGGTGTCAATTCTAGATAATTTAGGTTTAATTCTAACACAGACAATTTCACATACATTTCACATACATTTAGCATAAATTCATATTAATTCTCTGGGAAAACTTGAAATAAAATCTCCAGTTCGAAATGCTGACATACCCAGATTTTGAAGATGCATTATTACACGAAGGCATTACACAGAAAAGCACAATTTAAAATGTCTGTGTGATCTGTCTACAATGGTGGCGCTAATTCTTTGAACAGTGCCTGGTTTTCCTGGGCTTCTCTCCGCACCTGTAGTAACACCTGCTCAGACTCCTGACACAAGTCCACAAATCGACCCTTAATACAAAAAAAAATTACATTTATCAACTCTTAACTCTGATCAAATTATACATTTACTACATACCCTTGAAATAAACAAGGTGTATCATAATTCTGTAGTGATTATCATCATGCAGAATACCAAAATACTTTCCTTATCTCATTACTTGTACATTTAAATGTTTGGCTTCACAGACTTGCAATCCTCTATTAAAGACGTTCATTAAACTTTGCTGATCCGCAAGACTTGACCCCTTAAAATAATTCATTGTACAAAAGAATACAATTGTTTCATGGCTATTTGGGGAACAGTGAAAACTATCATACCAAGGTAGGGGGAAGTCTTGGGGAACTGTTTAACCAAAACCACTAGGCCCAGGTCAAAACAGTTCCACAGGGCTTCGTCTGGGCTATGTCTGACTTTCCTGTCATTGCAGGAGATAATATAATTTGTGTGGTAAATAATATACAAGGTATTTGTTCAAGTTAGTTTTTGGCATTAGGGTATTAAGTACTTACCTGTACTTTTTCCAAGTGTGAGGTTACAATGTTTGTAATATCATTCATAAACCTGCGGTAGGCTTTTTCTGTCTCTGCAATCTCCATCTTGTTCTGTTCATAACTACAGAGAAAAAAAAGTATAACTTCAATACCAAATCTTCATTGTGTTATATTACATTTCTGATCACTTCAATTCATGTTTACTTGATTATTTCCTAGTTGTAAGTCATATTTCTAGTTAACCCTGCCACATGTTAATATATTTATCACATAACTGACCTGTTAAGCCATGTCATATGGCTGTCATATATATGGTATTACACACTTGTAAAACACTATTGCGACAGCATGAATATATGACGTCTTTATGACATCATAATTATGATTGTCTTAGTAGTGAAAATTATACCTACAAAGTAGAT
The DNA here is from genome assembly GCA_947623455.1 of Mimachlamys varia. NCBI lineage: Eukaryota > Metazoa > Mollusca > Bivalvia > Pectinida > Pectinidae > Mimachlamys > Mimachlamys varia. Next base: position 13,706,056 of record OX392531.1, on the reverse strand, counting down.
TTGCCTTTCTTATTGAGAAGAATTAGAGAGTTTTGGCGTATTTTCTCAGAAATGCAAGTAATGTGATAAATATAACCTTACACTAGTGTAATAAGAAATATATTTGCTGGTTACTGTATAGTGAGAAGACTTGTCCCAGCCTGTCTAAGCCAAAATACATTAATAGCAGTGGATATACTATAAAACATAGTATTTAAATGCTGTGACAGTAAATTAGAATAAATCCAATACAAAAATTAAAAGGTGATAATTCAATCGAAACAAGCACAGGATTGGTGGTTATCTTTATTGATACTTACACTTTGTATGCGTTTTTGAGATCCCTGTTGGCATCCTGTAGACTGAGCTGTGAGAAGGTTTGTAACTCCATCAACTCTCTCTGTAGACTTTCTATCTCCTCCTGTGCCTGCTGGAACTCACGCTGGAAAACCTAACAACAAAGTAATATGATTTAACTTGAGCGAAGAAAGCGAACATGTGCAACTGTATTGCAGTAAAGTGTAAAGCTTGATTATATCTCAATGAATAGCTCGAGTAATTCAAGATAATACATAAACAATTTTTGACAATGACATGCAATCTTTACTATCTTTTAATTTCAAATTTTGCAGTATGTCATAAAAGAAATGAAGTCAAACCTATATAGGGTATCTAAAAGCCTCCTAAAAGAGATGCCAAATAGTCTTGTTAGGCAGGTGATTTTCTTCTGACAGAAAGATTGTTTGCATAGAACAGTTTAAAACCTTTAAAGTTATATCAGCTACAAAGCCATACACTGCAAAACACAACACTCTATAGTACATTTATAAAGAACTTTTAAGAGTTAAGGGAGGAAAATGTTTAATTATGAGTACAGATTGCATTCTGCAGTGTGGGTGATTTTGAGCGATGATTTTTATGACAAAATAATAAACGGATAGGGTTTCTGTTGGTTGTTCTGATTTACCTGTTTTTTACAATCCAGCTCGTCTCCCATTCGTTTACTGCGACTTTCCAGCATGCTTATGTCCTCCTTCATCTCGTTGACATATTCAAGCACCTGCAACGTACATAAATTATCATAATTTGATTTGATTAACATGACTTTTCCATGTTGGACAAATTCAACTAAACTTGCATCCTGACATATCAACTCTTCTTATTTTATAGACAGAGACATGTCAACCAGGCTGGTACTTTACTGTCAACCAGGCTGGTACTTTACCCTCCAACCTTAACATCAAATACAGTCCAAAACTTTGTTATCCTGCTTTGAGTTAAGAGTTGTATGCTGGCATGGCACATTCACTTGTTGGATAAACAATAACTTATAAATACTGTATAACATCTAATGCTAGCATACATACAACCAATATTCTAGTATTTATTTTTAACGAATATCCCCTATGCTCTTTATAATCAGATTATTAACAAAAACTATTGCAATTACTGCAGAAAGCTTACAGTTATTCACTAAGACTCTCCCCAATTAACATGTGTGAATATTGTTGAGGTAGGTCAGAGTAAATATAATACTTGAGACTTTGTGGAAGGGTTAATTCAGGTTCTCAGTCATTATGGATGGATTTTTTATTTTCACAATCAGGGCTAGCCCTGGCTTGGATTTTTTTATTTTCACAATCAGGGCTAGCCCTGGCTATTAATTTGTTTTCGCCAAAATTAAATGTCAGAAAGCCAAATCAGATTCGCGCCACTTAACTGAAGTTTAAGTCAAAAGAAATACAATTTGTCTGTAGAGATCTAAGTATGATTACGTAATAAAACTGTTCTAAATGTGCAAGGTACAGAGCTTTACTAAATTTTCAAATGCATTAATTGCAATAGGAGCATTGTAGGAAAATATGTTTGACTTTCATTCCTATAGGTATGTGAAGTATAATATAAAAGCTATATTTGAATAAAGGAAAGCATGTCTTGAGAAAAGAGATAATAAAAAATTACAATTCGAACAATAATTTGTATATGAAAGTAACTGAATGAAATTGTATTCAAAGTTACAGATTGAGATACCAAATTTGGTTGTTTTTAAGGCATTTTCTTTCACCTCTTCATTGAATTAAACAAACAAGCAAACACGGACTTTTGTCCATTAAACACTCATTCTTTTCCAATAAAATTAAGTTTAATTTTTTATTGATATATAGGTATTATTTTGACATATTTAACAAGTTTTTGTTTAATATTCTTATTGACCTATACTTAAATCTGGATTTTGAATCCAATTTATGGCTTCTATATTACTATACTTCCTGTTCAACCAAGATGGCGGTCAGTTCAGGCTGACAGCTACGATGTTACAGTAGATTAAATGTCTTTTTCAAGTAAGTAAATGAATAACAGCTGTAACCAGTATTTGTTTTGGAAGTGATGAACCTTTCTTGTAATCACAGCCTAATAAATAACTGACCATGTTGATTTGGTTAGGGTTACTTTGGAGTAGGTTAAAAGACAAAAAGTAGGTCACTCTGACCTACTTTTGACACACTGCCTCTCAAGTTTAAACCATACTCAAGGTATGAAGTTCCAGTGACATGTTCCATCGAATATGTTAAGTGATTTAATATAAGGGATAGTAGACAGACCTGGTTTTAACCCTTCCACCCACGATATATTAAAACAGGTGCCTCCCACCTCCCCCAGGATTGATTACAGAGCCCCAAAATTCAAAGTATAGCCAGTTGAATACCATATATACAAAGAAAGATCAGGTTATCCAATAAATGAAGACATATTCAGCAGAAGGCAGTGTTCAATACTAGCAGTGGTCCTGTGGCCCGAGACCACCAAAAAATTGGAAGGAACACCGAGGAGTTCTTGCAAGGTCCTAATAAATTTGAAGAAGCTGACATCACTTGAGTATCAGGAAAAGTGCTATGTTGTTGTATACCTGTTCTAGAGACTCCTGAACCTGCATCATTTCTGAGGACTTGGTGTGGACAGAGGCACTACACTGCTTCTTCAGCTGTAGCAAGGCAGGCTGGAACATAAAACAGACAGAGTTATAGATACCAGTCAGTCAAAGATGGGGACATTCCTAAGTTAGGGACACAAATATCAGCTTAAACATTTCAGGAAAACCAGAAATCACATAGCTTTGGTAAACTTATAGCCCTCACACCTAAAAATCATATGAAGGAGGAACTTCCTTATAAAGTCAACACAACTTCACTTTGTTTCCCAATTTTTGAGATTATGAATGAAAATTTACCATGTTTGTTATATGCCAGAAATTTGAAAAGAGGACGGGCACTGATGAAGACAAATTACCAACTACTTAAGGTGAATATAGAATTGTAACAGGTTGTATACATATTAACTCTATCATTAGACAAATTACTAACTACTTAAGGTGAATACAGAATTCTAACTGGTTGTATAAATATTATTGTAACTGTATCATTAGACAAAAGAAGATGTGGATCAACAAACAGAGTGACACCTGAATACTATAAGGCAGGCCAGTAGTACTGACAGATACAACCCTGACTACCCTGTAATGTGACAGTACCTTGATTGTATCAGTAAATCTGGAGTCCATGTAACCAAGGTAGGAAGGCTTCAGTTCGTAGTCTACTCCGTAAGCATTCTCCGCCGACAACGGTATCAATTTCAGTTTCTGTGCTAGTTTGTTGTACTCATTACAATGTTCTTCCAGCTGTCCAAAACAAAAACCTCAGTCAATACTTAACTTGTTACAACCACACCACCTTCATCTGGGGAAGACATTTTTATTTTGGACTGGCAACACTAGGTTAATGATTATAACTGTTGGTAGCTTTTAGTTACTATCTTTTTTCATTTAGCCACTTGTCGTTCAGAACAGAATTCAGTTTGCATGGTACCATGTTGGCAGCCATCATTAACTGTTGGTTACCTTAGGTACACTTTGGTAGTCTTCGGTTCCCAATGGTCAGCTGCTATTTTACCATTGGTAATACGTATACCTTGATCATATCTTTCACTTATTAACTACTTTTACACACCACGAAAATTAAATACCATACTGTAAATGCCAATATTTCCGTGTGTGGAAATTTTCGCTTGGCCAGTCGGGATGTGACAATTACCGCACTTCAGTCATGCTGTTTTGTTCTCTTTACCTATAATACTATTAGTTCGAGTGATTTTAAATATATTCCCATGTGGATATATTCACGAAGATTTTAATCATGCGAAATCTTCCATATCGCAAAAAGTGTTCATATTATAGGGATGTAATAAGAATTGGTTATGTCTCCTCAATGGATCTGGGACAGTGGCGAAAAAGTTACAAAATTTTAAACACTAAGACAAAACAATCTCGTAAAATGAATAACTCTTCATAAGGCAAAATATTTTCAAACTATTTGCTTTTTTTTGCAAATGAAAATGACGATGAAAATATAATCAAATTAACACAAAATATGAAACAACACAACAAATGTTCCATGACATAATTTTAAATGTTTCACCAATATGATATTGTCATAGTAGAACATATACTTATTTAAACAGTTACAATGATTTTCAGTTTTCATTCTTTCTCTGCATTAAATCACTGCTAAAACTTCACCTTTTCATGTTCTTTAGACAGCTCCATTTCTTTCTGCCAGATTTCCTTGTCCGTGTCTTCCTCGCGCCGCTCCGCCTCGTGCCGCTGCCTTTGCAGCTCTCGACCATTTAACTTGATCCGTTCCACATCAGCTTGGGACAATTTCTGGTCCTCAAACAACGCATTCATCCTCTGTCTGTTGGATTCAGCACACTTTGCATCGGCAACTATAACCAACAAGAAAATTTCATTAGTTGATAGTGAAGTCTATATGAGAATTAAATTTACATTTTTACTTACCGTTCATTGATATTTTTTTTATTTGTCTTTTTAACACAATCCCAACAAAAGTGAAAGTACAGTATGACGTATTTGAACCAGGGGAACTCACAATGAATACTTTATCAGGATTAAGAAGGAATAAAGTTTTATGAGAGAATAACCAGGAGAAAGTGTCAAAACACATTTTTAATAACAAATAATAAATCAAAATTGCTGAAGAGGAGGTATTCAAGTAGAGCATAAATCTTAAACAAGAGATCATGATCATCCAGTCAATCTTATTAGAGAAATAAACTTGACCTGACAGAATAATCCCATCCCAACCAATATCATTATTACCTATTACCACTTACCATATGAAGATAATTCGGCGAATTGCAGTACATTCCCCCATCGAAAGGGGGAACGTCTCATGAAGGTATGAAATGGGAGTGACTTGAAGTGTGTAAGAGACTGGACAAACTCTTTTTTTGATGAAGGTCAAAGGTCAAAATGCAGGACAGAGTGATCAACTGTTGATACATGACACACTGTCTGTTCAAGGTAAACCCATACCCCAAGCCTGGACAAGACAGCAGAAGGCAAAACCCAAGTTCCCCCACCCCCACCAAAGTTCCCGATGAGGTTCTAATAAAGTTATATGTAATGTACATCTGCCTTATTCTAATACAGGTGCTGTATACCATTGATGTGACAGGTCCTGTCTATGTTAAACCTGTGTGTGACTTTATTATATGTCCAAGCGACTTACGGGCTTCATTGAGCTCCTCCTCAGCTTCTGTACACTGTTTCTCCAGTCCCTGTCTGTGTATATCAATTTTGGAGAGATGATCCATGTAGCGCTCATCATCCAGTTTGAGCATGTCTCTCGCCTCCTTTGTTGTTTTCAGGCTTTCCTGTAATCATAGCAACCGATACAGATTCTTCTACTTTGTTGTGTAGAGTCCACTCACTTTTACTTCTATATGATTTTGTCCTAATGATCGACTATTAGCAAAAACCACTGAAATGATATGGGCTTTCCCAAAAGTGTTGTTATTCCCCTTAATAGGCCACAATGGTGGATACAAGATGGTCTTTCGGAAAGTGTTTCTGTGATGATTTGGTGCCATGTGACAATCAGATGACTTAATTCATAAATATGACATCATAATTACATGGCGCAAATTTGTTTCAAAAAGTCTTTCCAATGTAGCCACGATATGGCAAACAAGGGAGATAACGGCACTTTTAAGATAGGAGGATAACCCGTCAAAACCGGTCACTGTCTAACCTAAAATCCTGTCTATTCTGTCCTTACTGTTTGGTACAGGTATTTCCCTTTTGAACTGATATCCTACCTTAACAAGCTGGACACCTTGGTAAAATGGCTGAACATTTCGGTTCTAGTGAAGTCGAGTTTACACAGGTTATACTGTAGTACAATGACTTCTTTCTGGTATTTATTAAGTAGTATCTTACCGGTAAGTTTCACAATAGCCAAAACATGGTCGTAAATGACTGTACAGTCAAACCTGTCATATGTGACCTTCAAAGGCATGCAACGAAAAAGGTCACATATTACAGGTGGTCTCTTAATACAGGTCCAATTAAAAAAAACTGTTGAGAAAATCATATTAATTTTTATTACTATATATAACATATTTGGAGGAACTACCATATTTCAAGTAAATATATCACAAGCCTTCCTTCAAAGACAAAACTAACAACAATAAAATTTTAAAGTGCCCGTCTTTTTAACCCCCGTTATATTTCTCCAATTGAAGAAATTTGCTTATTTGTATGTTTTTTCTTATTAACATTCATCCCATCGCTAAAACTTGACAAATTCTGGATCCAATGTTTTTGTCCGGTTTCAATTTTATAGTCTCTACTTCATTTCTGTTCAGTAAACCATACTTGACTGACCATGCTTCAATGTGGCTATTTACCTTTTCTTCTATAAGCTTCAGTATTGAGAATTTTTGATATCGATATTCAGTTTTATATTTGACTTGAATCAATGTCAGACACTTAAAGAAATCCAAAGATTTGAATTTCTGTGGTTGACAGAGAATTCTTTTTTTCCTTATGTTGTATTTCTAGTGTATTAAATTAATTAATGGTTTACAATGATGTATCTTGATAATGACATCTTTAAAATATGAAATCTTGAAACATAACACAATTATTACTTTGTAGAAAACTGACCATGTCATTCTCCAGTAACTCCAGTTCCGTCTGCAGCCTCTTGTGCTCCATCTCTAGTGAATCGTTGCCGCCCGCTGTACCACAGTATCTCTCATCTATAGACAAAAACGTGTTCACACAACTGCATGTCATGCAAGTCAACAATTTCAACTTTTTAAAAATTCTATGAGGTCAACTTTGGAAAATAAATTTCTACTGTTAGTTTTAAAGATTTAATATTTCACATATCATGTGCAAATAGAGGCAGCTGGGTAGAGGTTTCCCAGGGCAATCCCTTTGGAGGACTGACGTCGCTCAGAGTGATAGGGGCAGAGCGAAAGAAGCTGGTGGGCAGGGTAAGTAGACAGGCAGAGATGGCATCTAAATGGATATGGAGGAAGAGGGACTAGCCGTGAATGGTTAGTATGGCTGGGTGTGATCAACAGTCGGCGCACCTCTAGAGGATGACATGGATAAGGAAACATCTGGAGAAGGAGGTGCATCCACCAGATGATGTGACTGGCCAGCATAGGATTCCCTATGTATTTGAGGTATCACAGGGATTTTGTCAACTTAAGATTAAATTCAAAAATTTAATTATGCCAGATGTTTATTTGAAAGATACAGATTATCTATAAGCGCTATTCCATAATTAATCATGTGGGGGAGGTGGGGGAGACCTGTAGTAATATATCATGGATGTCAGGTTTAAAACCAGATCTACATACCATTCCTTATATTAAATCACTTAATAGTTGATGGGTGGTGGGTCTCTGAAAAAGTGCCTCCTGCCCTTTTCACATTTTGGATCAGAATTACCTATTTTTTGATAAATGACACACCGCCTCACCAAAGAAAACTCATACCTCAAGTAGTGTTGGAGATTGAGCATGGAAAAACCTTTTCTTCTCATGCAGGTCAAAGGTCAAAATAAACTGCTTCACCAACTTCACCAAGGTGAACCCACACTTCAAGCATGTGATAAGTAGTGTGAAAGTTAGAGCCAGGACAAGTTTTTCCTTTTATGTAGGACAAAGGTAACAAGAGGCCCAAGGGCCTTAACGGTCATCTGACTACCAATTGTGATACCATTATGGAATTAGTTTAAACAATATTTTATTTCCATCAGTGTACATGTATATTACATATATAGAAATTATACAAATAGTGAGGATTGGAAAACAAGCTAATAGCTTATATAAATTCCTCTCCTCTAGGAATTAGTAATACAATCATGTAACAATATGCCACACAAATGTGGTTTTCAAGATGGTGATGATCATGGATTTCTTCGGAACAGTGCGAAAAATAACATTTGGTCAGAATCATTTTAGGCAAGTTTCAGATCATGGAAAGTGTTAGATGTGGATGCAAAATGGGGGCTGTTGCAGCCATCTTGGATCTCTGACGGACTGGAGAAATAACAACATTCGGTTAGGACTATCTGGGGATCATTTTTCTATGAAAAGTTTTAAATGTGTATTCAAAATGGGGGCTGTGGCAGCCATCTTGGATGTCTGACGGACCCGATAAATAACATTTGGTTGGGACTATCTGAGGATAATTTTTGCAAGGTTCAGCTCAATGTCACTGGTAGAACTTGAGAAGTTCAAAATGACATATGTGGCGGCCATCTTAGATTTGTGACAATGGGCGAGTTCGATTGCCGACTATAGTTACTGTAGTCTACTAGAGTTCAACCGAACACACTTTAGTTATAATGTACTGCGCATGTGTACAGAAAGAAGGAGTTGAACTTGAGAAGAAGTTTAAAATGTGAAAAGTTTACGGACGGCAATTTCGTTTTTCAAGATGGCGAATCTGGCGGCCATCTTGGATTTTGGACCAACCCGAAATGTAACAACACTTGGTCAGGACAATCTCAGGATCATTTCAGCCAATTTTCAGCTTAATCCCAGTGGTAGAACTTGATAAGAAGTTGGAAACGTGTTTTTCAAGATTGCGGCTCTGGCAGCCATCTTGGATTTCGGACCGACCCAAAAAGAAACAATACTTGATCAGGACCATCTCAGGATCATGTCAGCCAAGTTTCAGCTTAATCACACAGGTATAACTTGAGAAGAAGTTTGAAATGTGTTTTTCAAGATGGCGGCTCTGGCGGCCATCTTGGATTTCCGACCAACCTGAAAAATAACAACACTTGGTCAGGACAATCTCAGAATCACTTCAGCCAAGTTTTAGCTTAATCCCACAGGTAGAACTTGAGAAGAAGTTGGAAATGTGTTTTGTAAGATGGCGGCCATGGCGGCCATCTTGGGATTTCGAACCGACCGAAAAGTAACAACTCATGGTCAGGACCATCTCAGGATAATTTCAGCCAAGTTTCAGCTTAATCCCACAGGTGAAACTTGAGAGAAATTTGGAAATGTGTTTTTCAAGATGGCGGCTCTGGCGGCCATCTTGGAATTTGGACCAACCCAAAAAATAACAACACTTGGTCAGGACCATCTCAGGATCATTTCAGCCAAGTTTCATCTTAATCCCACTGGTAGAACTTGAGAAGAAGTTGAAAATGTGTTTTTCAAGATGGCGGCTCTGGCGGCCATCTTGGATTTCGGACCGACCCGAAAAATAACAACACTTGGTCAGGACTATCTCAGGATCATTTCAGCCAAGTTTCAGCTTAATCCCAGTGGTAGAACTTAAGAATAAGTTTAAAATAGGTGTTTTTCAGGAAAACAGTGATTGCGCAATCATGTCACAAAATGGCCGCCATGGCACAAATGTCGAGAGTTTTTCGGACCCGAAAAATAACAACATTTTATGGGCTGCCCTTCCTGAACATCCCTACCAATTTTCTGCTCACAGGTACCAGTGGAACTGTAGAAGAAGTTTAATATGTGTTTTTCAAGATGTCGGCTATGGCGGCCATCTTGGATTTCGGATCGACCCGAAAAATAACAACACTTGGTCAGGACCATCTCAGGATCATTTCAGCTAAGTTTCAGCTTATTCCCACTGGTAGAATTTGAGAAGAAGTTGAAAATGTGTTTTTCAAGATGGCGGCTCTGGCGGCCATCTTGGATTTCGGACCGACCCGAAAAATAACAACACTTGGTCAGGACCATCTCAGGATCATTTCAGCTAAGTTTCAGCTTATTCCCATTGGTAGAACTTGAGAAGAAGTTTGAAATGTGAAAAGTTTACGGACGGCGGACGGCGGACGGCTGACGGCGGACGGCGGACGGCGCACGGCGGACGACGACGGACGAAGCACGGTAACTATAGGTCATCTTGACCCTTTGGGTCAGATGACCTAAAAATGTAGGCTAGAGTTAAGATGAAAATGACCTACCCTTGATACACAACACATTGCCTGACCAAGGTGGACCCATATCCTTAGTATGAAGTTCCAGTGGTTAATAGTGTAAGAGACAGTGCCAGGACCATGTTTATATTTGATGTAGGTCAAAGGTCAACATGTAGGTCAGAGTGACCTAAATCTGATACAGGACACACTTCATCACCAAGAGGATACCATACCCCAAGTAAGAAGTTCCAGTGACAATTAGTGTGGGAGATAGACCCAAGATGGTGGAAAGGCAGACAGGAGGGATGGAAGGATGGAAGGACAAACAAACAATTCCAATACATACGCATTTTCTTTTCAAGCTGTTCATCATAGTCTTCAAAACTGTCTTGTCCAGCCATGTAAGCACTATAGGTCTGCTCAAAGTAGTAGTACAGGATCTACAAATACATGTATCAAGTCACAGTGTTACAGAGTAGTAGTACAGGATCTACAGATACAGGTATCAAGTCACAGTGTTACAAAGTAGTAGTACAGGATCTACAAATACATGTATCAAGTCACAGTGTTACAGAGTAGTAGTACAGGATCTACAGATACATGTATCAAGTCACAGTGTTACAGAGTAGTAGTACAGGATCTACAAATACAGGTATCAAGTAACAGTGTTACAAAGTAGTAGTACAGGATCTACAAATACATGTATCAAGTCACAGTGTTACAGAGTAGTAGTACAGGATCTACAAATACAGGTATCAAGTAACAGTGTTACAAAGTAGTAGTACAGGATCTACAGATACATGTACATTGTATCAAGTCACAGTGTTACAGAGTAGTAGTACAGGATCTACAGATACAGGTATCAAGTCACAGTGTTACAAAGTAGTAGTACAGGATCTACAAATACATGTATCAAGTCACAGTGTTACAAAGTAGTAGTACAGGATCTACAAATACATGTATCAAGTCACAGTGTTACAAAGTAGTAGTACAGGATCTACAAATACATGTATCAAGTCACAGCGTTACAAAATAGTAGAACAGGATCTACAAATACATGTATCAAGTCACAGTGTTACAAAGTAGTAGTACAGGATATACAAATACATGTATCAAGTCACAGTGTTACAAAGTAGTAGTACAGGATCTACAGATACAGGTATCAAGTCACAGTGTTACAAAGTAGTAGTACAGGATCTACAGATACATGTATCAAGTCACTGTTACAAAGTAGTAGTACAGGATCTACAGATACATGTATCAAGTCACAGTGTTACAAAGTAGTAGTACAGTATCTACAAATACATGTATCAAGTCACAGTGTTACAAAGTAGTAGTACAGGATCTACAAATACATGTATCAAGTCACAGTGTTACAAAGTAGTAGTACAGGATCTACAAATACATGTATCAAGTCACAGTGTTACAAAGTAGTAGTACAGGATCTACAGATACATGTATCAAGTCACAGTGTTACAAGTAGTAGTACAAGATCTACAAATACATGTATCAAGTCACAGTGTTACAGAGTAGTAGTACAGGATCTACAAATACATGTATCAAGTCACAGTGTTACAAAGTAGTAGTACAGGATCTACAGATACAGGTATCAAGTCACAGTGTTACAGAGTAGTAGTACAGGATCTACAAATACATGTATCAAGTCACAGTGTTACAGAGTAGTAGTACAGGATCTACAAATACAGGTATCAAGTCACAGTGTTACAAAGTAGTAGTATAGGATCTACAAATACATGTATCAAGTCACAGTGTTACAAAGTAGTAGTACAGGATCTACAAATACATGTATCAAGTCACAGTGTTACAGAGTAGTAGTACAGGATCTACAAATACATGTATCAAGTCACAGTGTTACAAAGTAGTAGTACAGGATCTACAAATACATGTATCAAGTCACAGTGTTACAAAGTAGTAGTACAGGATCTACAAATACATGTATCAAGTCACAGTGTTACAAAGTAGTAGTACAGGATCTACAAATACAGGTATCAAGTCACAGTGTTACAGAGTAGTAGTACAGGATCTACAAATACATGTATCAAGTCACAGTGTTACAAAGTAGTAGTACAGGATCTACAAATACATGTATCAAGTCACAGTGTTACAAAGTAGTAGTACAGGATCTACAAATACATGTATCAAGTCACAGTGTTACAGAGTAGTAGTACAGGATCTACAAATACATGTATCAAGTCACAGTGTTACAAAGTAGAAGTACAGGATCTACAAATACATGTATCAAGTCACAGTGTTACAGAGTAGTAGTACAGGATCTACAAATACATGTATCAAGTCACAGTGTTACAAAGTAGTAGTACAGGATCTACAAATACATGTATCAAGTCACAGTGTTACAAAGTAGTAGTACAGGATCTACAAATACATGTATCAAGTCACAGTGTTACAAAGTAGTAGTACAGGATCTACAAATACATGTATCAAGTCACAGTGTTACAAAGTAGTAGTACAGGATCTACAAATACATGTATCAAGTCACAGTGTTACAGAGTAGTAGTACAGGATCTACAAATACATGTATCAAGTCACAGTGTTACAAAGTAGTAGTACAGGATCTACAAATACATGTATCAAGTCACAGTGTTACAAAGTAGTAGTACAGGATCTACAGATACAGGTATCAAGTCACAGTGTTACAGAGTAGTAGTACAGGATCTACAAATACATGTATCAAGTCACAGTGTTACAAAGTAGTAGTACAGGATCTACAAATACATGTATCAAGTCACAGTGTTACAGAGTAGTAGTACAGGATCTACAAATACATGTATCAAGTCACAGTGTTACAGAGTAGTAGTACAGGATCTACAAATACATGTATCAAGTCACAGTGTTACAAAGTAGTAGTACAGGATCTACAAATACATGTATCAAGTCACAGTGTTACAAAGTAGTAGTACAGGATCTACAAATACATGTATCAAGTCACAGTGTTACAAAGTAGTAGTACAGGATCTACAAATACATGTATCAAGTCACAGTGTTACAAAGTAGTAGTACAGGATCTACAAATACATGTATCAAGTCACAGTGTTACAAAGTAGTAGTACAGGATCTACAAATACATGTATCAAGTCACAGTGTTACAAAGTAGTAGTACAGGATCTACAAATACATGTATCAAGTCACAGTGGTACAGGATCTACAAATACATGTACCAAGTCACAGTGTTACAAAGTAGTAGTACAGGATCTACAAATACATGCATCAAGTCACAGTGTTAAATATGATTTCAAGTTTTTGATAAAAAATGTATGGGTGTGAATTGGTATGAAAACAATTATTTTGTAAAAAAAAAGAGATAAAAATCCCAATTTATTTGAGAACACAGTGATTAAAACAACACACACCGCGTAAAAATCTTAATGTCTGAAACGTTTCATTCTATTAAGATATAGGATGAAACATCACAGCCCTATATTTTTAGGCCTAAGTAATTCTCAATATCTTGTAACTAAATGAAAAATAAATCTGAAATATATTATGGAACCCATTAATTCTACATTCCTTCCTTCTTTTTCAAGACTTGTTTTCAAGATCTAAACTGATTACATTCACATATTCCCTTTTACAAGAACACAATCCCTGGGTAGTTCCCCTTCATAATTGTAAATCTTTTGGAAATTAATTGATGAGTTTATAAAAGCAGCAACAATTTTCTAAAGCCTACATATTTAGGATGAAGGTAATGGTTTAACACAATATATATTTGTTAAGAAGAACCTACTGATATTTGTCATCAACTGCATGGATATCAAGTTTACGCTTGAAAACTCTACACACAGCAATTTTCTCGGAGCATAAGAAATACCTGTCTACCTCTTAAAACTCACCTTGGTCTCTGGGACTGAATTTTCAAAATCATCCTCTATAGATGGAAAATAGGAGCTCTCAATTTCTCCTGACAGTCCCCACTGAAATTCAACATAGTGAATATATTACTCTAATACTTTAAGATGTATCAATAGTTATCAAGATAGCTTTATCACTCAATCAAAACAGACAACGTAATGTAACAAGAGACCCAGTGGGCCTGTTATACACATTGCTATTTATGCAGTCATAACAAAATATTTTAAAATATAATATGATACTGTATGTTTTTGATATATTGGCACATGTGACCTTCTACGGAAATTTAACCGTTTCTAAAGGTTTGAAGGTTTTGACACATTTGGCCCTTATAACCTTGACACTTTTTTTTTTTGCAAACTTTGTTCAACTTCATCCAATGAAGATACCTGCCAAACATCATGTTTTTAAGCCATTTGGTAATTGGGTCATTTGATGGTTTTGACATATTTGACGCCTGTAACCTTGAAAGTACATGTAGGTCAAAGTTGATTTTTTTCACAAACATTGTTCAGCTCCTTCCAAGGAAGCTACCAGCAAAAATAATGTCTTCAGACCTATTGGTATTTCAGAATAAGATTTTAAAGCTTTTGACATATTTGACCGCTGTGACCTTGAAAGAAGTTCAAAGTAATTTGTTTTCGCAAACAGTGTTCGCCTCCCACCAAGGAAGTTTCCAGTCAAATATAATGTCAGGGCTATTCCAGTAAAACATCTATACCACCCTAGAACTCCAGCAGTATACCCATAGAATTTATTCAAGAAATTACAAAGAGGCAATAGGAAGGAAATCCAACCATGGGTAGCAGTGATTTATTCTTGAGTCCTTGGGTCAGGTAGATATTTAAACGTAATAACCCTCACTAGGCCATTCGGTTTTTCAGAAGAACTTGTTTATTGGAAAAGATGACGGACACAGGACAGACAGACTTACACCACACATTGGCCAAGTTCATTTGGCCTTTTGGGCCAGGTGAGCTAAAAGCATACCCTTATGAGGTTGATAAGCCAGTTGAGGGCTGCTAGCAGGGTGGGCCATGTATGGGGACTGCCAACCGAATGCATGGAACTCTTTGTAATGGTAAATGGATAACCAAGCTGCTTGAAAATCTTTGGTACGTCATCCCTGCTAACGGAGCACTTCGGGTTCAGAAAACCATAAATAAACTGAAAGAAAATGAAAAAAATTTAACCACACATATTTATTAATACATTTTGTATAAATTACAAATAAGGATTTTTTCCCCACTAGAACTGTAAAATTTGCTTGTTTCCAAAAGGAACAACTGATCAAAGATATTTATAAAGATACGATCTTCTCCTTGAAAACGAGTGGGAAAACATGCTGCTGTAAGTAAGTTTAGAGCCAAGAGGAGTGATATTTCATCCATTGCTAATATTTCATCCATTTTTGATATAGAAAAAGAAAAGTTTTCCCATGAATGTTTTTCTGAGCTTTTTATTCAATCTGTAATACAAGACTAGTGTACTTCCACACTCCGTACCAAAGATCCCTTTACCAGAAGCTTTCAGATAAACTAAATTTCACCTTTAGAGAGATCCTGGTTTTTATTGGTACAAATCGAAAGTATGATCACGGAATCCTATGGGTATTATATAGCAAAAAGAATGCCCATATAGCAGGAAATATATGTGAATAGCAGTATTTCTTTCAGTGTAGTGGTTCAAATTCTATTTATGATAGAACACAGCCTGTAAGTAGTTTGTTTGGGGTTTTTTTTGTTAACAAATGTTCATTGAATGAAGCATCTAAAAGGTCTTTAACAGAAACGAATAATAATATAATCAAACCTCAAATATCTTCATGAAGTCTCCACCAGTAGGTGACTGTAGAACCTTAGGAGATATAGACTGGGGGAATTGCCTTTCTGTTAAAAACTGAAAAAGAAAACCAATTTATTCAAGTCACTTTTAATTACCTATCATAAAAAAATAGAAATATTTCATTTTGACTACCAGGTATCAATCCTTTTGAACTATTGTGATAAGATAACAGGAATTTTTCTGTCATTACGAAAGAAAATCTAAATCTTTCATTCATCTTTATACCATACATCCTCTGTATCCAGGGGTTACATTCACCTATGCTCGCTTCACCCCTGGAATTATATAATAACAAAGGCTGTTACTTGTCCTTGAAGATGACAAAAAAACAACAACCGATCTCAAAGTCTGTCAAGTTTTACCGTTATATGACCGAGAGTTTGCGTTTGTACATCAAAGGACTTAACTACCTATATTCTTTTGTCTCCACCACAGGTGGCGCACAACGAGCCTTCAATTTTTCTATGACTTATTCTAGGGGTACAAACAGTGAAAGCGATGATACTTGAGCCTTGCTTTTATTTTCACTTATAAACTGCTCCAATGTGTGGTTGTTTTCACTGAACCTTATATCTAAAACTTTACAAGTGAAGTATTTGTGTGTTTTCTATTGGTTTACACTACCATGATGAGGTCTTTAATACACGACTGTTGGTAGGACTTGTTGGAGATCGGTCGTGGGTCTTTCGTTATGCCTGTGTGACCTCTCATCCCCATTCCACTGCCCCGAGACATTCTAAAAAGTTCATGAAACAAAAATGTATATTCGTTCATATTTGTTTGGATTAGTTAAGTGCTTACAATGATATTTTCAAACAACATTTAACATTGGCTCATTATCAATGTTTATAAGTTAACAGAATAAAAAATATGTGCAATTTTAGCTTGAGCTCACAAGTTTCTCAGCTTATATATGATGTTAATCACACCTCATTATTTTGAACTCAAGTAACTTGAAGACCAGTTTAATTTGAAGTATTCGTTGGTCAAGACAAAACTCCATATTAAACATTCAAACCTGATAAGATTGAATGCTCATCAGAAAACTTAATAGTTTTTTCTACGCCGACTTCCAGAGAATGAGGTTGGACTTTATACTGACATAAGAGGTTTGTTTATAACATATCATTAAGTACCAAAACATTGGGAACTATTTGCCCAAAACTTAATCAACCAATTATCAGAATTTAAGTGCATACAAATTTTCACTCTGAAATAACCAGTCATTGTAGGACATTATCTTGAACTAAAAGCGACATTTCAGTGAACTGATAATATGGAAAAATTCCTCAGATAGATAAATCACTTTACCAACCTTCATATCAATATTACTAAAGGATATATTTTTTTTTTGCATCACCTTAACTTTATGATAACACCTGAGGTTAAATACTATGTGTCTATGTACCACTACATCAATTTCCATATTAACCTTTTCTTTTGCTGTTGGTTAGAACCATAAAAACTGTATCTTGAAACAGAATTCCGATGGGCGCCACCATTTGCTGATGCCTGGGAATATTGACTTGACCCACTAACAGCCCATTTCTGCTGTGGTATTCCACTCTTTCTGTTAGCATCTGTATTGACGCGCAGTGGCCCACCGGACATGGATGACCGATCTTGGGACGATGCACGTCTACTGTGAGATCCATGGGGACCGGACAGGGATGAACGCTCCATAGAGGAGGCTCTTTTGCCATAGTTACTTGACACTGACTTTCGCATTTTGACTGTAAATTCTGAAATTGAAAATTATATTAATTTAGTGGATGCTAATGCATAGTACATGTATAAAGATATTTCAGCTAACAGAAAGTTGATAAATAGTCTATATCTAAGGCAACATCATTTTGATGGCATCTTCATCTAATTACATTAACAATTGAACTTCAAAACAAAATTACCAGACATGTATCAATTAGAATTAAAATGTGCAGACTAAAGAAATTCACCTTTGATGTCAGACTGTTAAACTTAAACTTGTTTATGTTTTACAAAAAAAGGCAAGTACAAATTAAAGCAGTGTCCTATTGTTACATTTCTTAGTTTAAGATTCATATGATTTAGAGAACTACCCTTCCCTTCAACTGTTGGTCAATTAACATCATCATGGCAAATGCTAGATATAGCCACCTACCGACCATTATTAGACCAACATTTAAACCATCCTTTAATGTTTTAGGTTTTTTTATGCTATTTTATTGCTAATTGACAATTTGAGTAATTTAGGGCTTAACATTATAAAAACTGTAAAAAAAAAAAAATATCAATATACATCAATAGTCAAATTGTTTATGAAATATATCATATTGATTTTTTTTATTATAGAATTTAAATAAATGTAAGTATTCAATTATTTAAGATTGATTGCACAGGAACTGTATAAAATAAACATAGCAGTGATCAATCTACGTGCACATCCAAAGTCCTGTAGAATTTTGAAAGGAACCATTAAATTTATAAAAATGGTTAAATTTACACATTGTGGGACCCATTGATTTTGGCAATACAAATGAAAAGGACCAATGAAAAATAATTGTAGATTGATCACTGTCATAGACAGAACATTATATAATCTGTTGCATATTTGTTTGAAATCAGCACATTCATTCATCATATGTTTGACTGTAAATGGTTGATCACATTCATGACAATAATCTAGTTGGGTCTTCCTTAAATGCAAGTATGGCCTATGTGCATCTTGCCATTGGCCTATTTGCAGATGAGAGAAGACCACTTCCTCTCTTCAGTAAGCTCTGTATTCTGTATGTGAACACTAGGTTGAGCAGATCTAGAAAACAATTTATTGTTTGTCTCTTATTTTGCCAGTTCGTTTTAATTAAGTTCAATATATTGATTTTTTAAATCAGAATAAGGCAGTTTAATTGTTTCCGTATTGAACATCGTTGTAATTTCAAGGGTTAAATACAGTATATAGCCATACCATAATATGTCCCCTCATTTTTGACACAGGCATTTAAAAACCAAAAGTAGATAGTACTGTTATATATATAATTAATTGTCAGTAATCTATTTTGTTGGTTTCAGGTAACAAATTTGAGCAATCGGCTTATCCCTACAGTATGGTCCAGTCACCCATTATCGACATACCAAAATATTTGACATGGTCACCATTTTGTTTATATCTTGAGAACTCTCGCAAGAATTCTCTTCAAGTGTCGTATCGCCAAGTCAAGTTGAGACACTTTCTCAGAACCGGATGTCCTCTGTCTGATCATGCTAGTTTTAGCTGATAAATCTAAGCCAGACAAAGAATTTTGTATTCTTAGCAACGCAAAATTTTTGTTGCGGTCTCAAGAAAACGCTGTAAAAGGGCATAGAAAAAATGTTTATTTTTTCATTTAGAAAAGTGCAAAATATCACAATTTTTTTACACCAGACCCAATGAAATGCAATGGAATAAAATCTTAATGAATAGAAGGCATATTTGCCAACTTTTTTTTAAAATTTCCATGGGGGAGATTACGCATGCTCACAATTGAAAACATAAATAATATGTATACATGTACAATTAGAGGCAAAATAACACTTTTAAATGGCTTCTTTTGAGTTTTTTGAGTTCTTCTTTCAGAAGAATTCGTCATATCTTTAAAAATAGGAACAGTTAAGCAAATTCCAAAGTTGAAAATGCAACATTTTAGGTCCAAAATTGGGAGTCTCCCTCCTAAATAGGGAGGGTTGGCAAGTATGAGAAGGTAATGTTGTGTTTTAAATATGGAATTATGCCAAAAAACTTTAGTCTCATAAAATTTCGTCGGTGGTTGATGTCATCCTCCATGAAAAATGTAGAAACTTACCATTTATATCAAAATGAACCATTTTTCTGAAGAATAATGATATAAAACTTAAAAAATTATTTATTTAACAATGTTCCCTATTACAAAATTTGATAGACGTGGCCCTTTATCTCCAGAACTGCATGTCAAATCTTACAATATATACTGTCAACACGGCCGCTATGTTTCGACTAGCAGACGGAAAATGTCTGGATTGTAATAAGTAAATAACGAATTGACAGACAGATTTTTGTAAATATAAGGTAAGAGTTTGCCAGTTGAATTAATAATATTGGAATATTTTATTCAGTTGTTTTGTGTGATGTACGTGATGAAATGCATGATTACCATGTCAATTTATGGGTCTTCTTGGATACTGTATAGTGTAAAAAATGCACTTTTATTTGTTGATAAGGTTGTAATAAGCTAACAAGTGACAGAATTTCCCTTTAGCTTTCAACAGTATATTAATGTCAAGATGGAAATCTAGAGCCAATATAGGGTCGTTTGGCTGTTTTAAGCCCAAGAAATGGCACTATCTTTATCACCATTCCTCGTCCTTTTACAATAGCATCTGTCTTTTGAGAATATAAGCAGAAGTCAGCTATTACGATATAATCCATGCACAATTAATGTTGATTATATATGTAGCATAATTCTTTTGGTGTTACTGTATTCAATCCTGGCAGTATATATAAAGGGTGGGCATGAGTATGTGCAAGATTTGCCAGACATGAAATAGGGTTAATTATATTGTGGCATTTGCATTAACAATCCAAAACCTTGACATCATAATTGTTGTTTTAGTCCAAACAATGATCAGTCAGTTATTCGCCCATTTGTGGTAGCTGTCATGTACACTGTATGTTTGACATACTAATGCATTTGTCTTAATATATTCCTCCTCGGGTCAAGTGCCGACTACAAAGTCGACCATGTGCAAAAACAAGTGGAATTGCTGAATGAAACAATGTTTTTGATGGTAGGTCATAAGGCCTTATATTCAAAATGTAAACATACTGCTCAGAACTCAGCATGTTGCAGGTGCTTGATTTGAAATATAGGCTTATGTGTAAATCAAAGTTCGTATTCCCGATAACTTCAAAACTTTCTTATTATTATTCATACACAAAGAAATCGCCCTGTGAAAACAGTCTTCTTACTTATCTCATTTGTGAAATATTAGTTTGCTAAACTAAATCAAAACAACCGCTCCCGCTTTTGCTTCCGTTCGACGCATGCGTACCTTGGGTAATGTGTGCGGGACTTACTTTTTGTGGAAAACCTAGTCTAAAACATTTAAGCTAGTGATTTAGAAGTCAATAAAAACTCTGTGTTTTTGGGTATATAGTACATAGTTGTTTATCTGTTTTTTAATAAATGGGTGTAAAAACAACGAATCCCGGAAATATTCACTGCGCATGTGCATCCGCCATGATAGCAAATATTTTTCTGAAAGGGAAGTTGTCTTAGTTGAAGCTGCAAACCCTCTCGATTTCGCCTCTCCAATGCTAACTTTTCATACTCCAGAGGATGTCAAAGACACTGATTGATTTAGAAAGGTAAGTATTTCTCGTATACGTTACCACCACACATCTTTACGTTTCATGTTTCTTCTAGACAGGTGTTACCTTTTTTCTTTAGTTCCTGAAGTTAGCAAAATAGAAACTGGCATCACTTTCCGATGTTTGTTTTGACACACGTCTGTTATTGTTTGTTTTAGTTGACATATGTGCAACGATTGAAGTATTATCTTATGCATGCTGTTATGCAGTAGATTAAGTCAAATTTAGCTGAATTTATTGTTATCGCGATCAAAACATTGTCGGTCTGTCAAGGTTGTACCAACACGTCATGTTATGATGTTGAAAATTGGAAAATAAATTGCGTGTTAAATGTCTTGCCGTTATGTTTGTTTGTTTTAAGTGACCATAATATATTATTTTCATTTAAATCTTAGCTGTATTTTGACAGCCGAATCATGTCTATCACGCGTTAGAATGTTTAACATTTTATGTCAAATCAGCTGATCGCTGTATGTGTGTGTATTTTACACTTGGTGATTTAATTGGTCAAAATAACATGAACGCCTTTCAGACACGTTGGTTCACTTGTGAGGTTAGCTTTAATCTTGTCTTAATTCAATTTACTTGGTATAACTGTTAATTAAACATGTCTGTACTTTGATGAATACCAATTATGTCACAGGTAGCTTGAATGAGTGATCATGACTTATGTTGGCAAACATAGTGATGACTCATGACCTACATGTGCTCACCACTATTTCATTCATAAATCGGAAACTCTATTATCAATATTGAACACCTGATATTTTAAACACCTTATTTTGACATGCTATGACTCATGTCAATGTTGAATTTCAACCATGTTTGTCTTCTGTAATGTGTCAATGTGATAGCTATATATATAGGCTATCAATAATGTTCTTAAGATTATTGCAAACTTACTTAAGATGAACTGGTATAGATAAATCTAGATTAGAAAACATAAAATGCTCAGTGATCAATTTACTGTTTTTTTCATTTGTTCTTTTAGTACACATTGCTAAAAACAATGGGTCCCGCGACTCCCACAATGTTAAATTGAAGTATTTTCAGAATTTCTGTGAGTTAAGGATTCGAGCATAGATTGATCACTGAATGCTATGTCACAACACTTGGTATTTTTTTTTCTGAGGGCAATATTTGCAGTTCACTACTGAAAAAAAACTTTCCCACTTCACCAATTCCCAATATAAGACCAAAGGCCCCATCCACATTCAGTAAGAAAAAGCCCTGCAACTACAAATATTATTTCTTTGTGTAATATGTTTCAATCAAATATTGTGCCTTGTTCGCTTTTTGCACGTAGTGCGAAAAGTGCCAAAATATGAGAACCATGAAAATATGTATGTTTACAGTATATGTATCTCCATACAAAACCCACGATACAATATGTATTGCACTTTATATATGGCTTAATTAACCAAAACAGTGAAACATACTTAGCTTTCATTGTTTGTTATGTACCCTGTCTGTCAGA
Organism: Mimachlamys varia; assembly: GCA_947623455.1. Taxonomy (NCBI): domain Eukaryota; kingdom Metazoa; phylum Mollusca; class Bivalvia; order Pectinida; family Pectinidae; genus Mimachlamys; species Mimachlamys varia. The sequence continues at coordinate 13,683,225 of OX392531.1, read as the reverse complement.
GTTTTCCTTTCAAGTCTCAGAATTTAGGGGCTGCATCTGTTTTTTACCACATCTTTTTCTATGGAACTCCAAAAAATTATTACATTGGAGATTCGATGCATCATGCAGATAATGTTATGTTGTTTTCCGCTCTATTGCACCATGTATCATGCTAAAACTTTTATTTTCTAGTGTGATTTGAAAAGGTTCAAAGAGTGATAAATCTTTGGTTTTATCGCAGTTGCGAGATTAAGTATCATTATCTTCTTATATAATTATAGGCCTGCAACAATCCATAGATATCATTATATGACAGCATCTTTGGAACAAGGATCTTGGGTTATTATATTATACAGTGGTCAATTTAAAATTTATTTTCATGGGTCCTTTTAATACATACTGCTAAAAACAATGGATCCCACAGTGTTAAATTGAAGTATTTCCAGAATTTCTGTGAGTACCAGCATAATTTTATGAGTACAGGACTCGCATGTATATATATTTCAACACTGTCTCCTTAAAATTGAATCTTTCCAGTACAACTCTAGATCTATATGGCACAAAATTTGAAGAAGCTAGTAACAAAGATGATGAGCCCATATGTTTATTAAAGACCATCCCTTTATTTTACCAGTTGTACATATTCCAACTAGAAATAACATTCTGTGATCACAGTAAACTGTTTTCATGGTAGCAGAAATTAACCTTTAGTTTCAAAATGTTGTACTTAAAAATAATTCATTTGTGCATGTCCTCTGCAATTGCAGTATAATTATAATGGAATCAAATTTTCCTACAAGACCACAAATTTCACAAAAACTTATAAATCTCTCAAAAGAAAGATTGGATATAAAGTAAAGATGAAATAATGTATTGCTGGAGCCTGGAGTGAGATGTTTCAAGGAATTGTTGAAAATGTGCTAGGTGTATGATCTGTAAAAAAAAACCTCTAAATAATAAGAAGATTTGTGTCATCTGTGATGCTTCAAGTCTTAATGCTTTCTAACTTATCAAGTTAATTCAAGTGATAGGAAAATTGCTGAGTAAGCACTTTCAGTATAAGTGTACTCCCATGAAAAATCCATATGGTAATCATGACGGTTCTTAAAATGTGACAACCTCAAAATTGAACAATTGAAGATATTTACCCAAAGAACCAATATTGTTAAGAATCATGGTATTGCTGTGTGTGACCACGTTATATGTTGGTCGTTGTGACACAATACGTGTACATTTATGAATATAATACAGACATTATGTCTAATTATAGATCTCATGCACTTTACTTCCTTTTTGCCTGTTATTATTTTACTGCTGATTGATATTGGGACAAGGCATGGTTAACCTGCAGGCTATCATAGGTATTAATAAAAATATTTATAAACACCCTGATTTACATAACTACCTTGTTAAGGGTAGCTTGGCCCAGTTTTGATTTCTCTGTTGACATAAAACAGTATTCTACCTTTGTACCATGTGTAATTTTTATGTCAGATTGCACAATATTTTCACACGATGTCCATAAAATACTTATCAATGTATGATGATTATTCATACTCACTAGGTATATACATATGATCTGTTATGGTTTTGCCAGAGGGGGTTTCCCTGGGCTATTCCCTGTTGTGAAGTGACCTTGTAAACAAACTGTTTTATGTAGCTGATCAACTATACATTATAGGATGGAAGTACATTTACTGATGCGTGAGGTTTCATTTTATTTGGCCTGGTGTAAGTTACATTTGACTGGCTTGTGTACATGTACGCTTTATGAAATTTAACAGTGTTTGTTAATAAGTTTATTTTCTATTTGTCAGTCTATTTAAAAAAAAAACTTAAACTTATAAATGATGCAATGTTTTGACGATTATGTGCTTAAATTTTCATTATAACAGTGTTTCATTATTGTTAATGGATATTTCATGTTTATAAATGTATACAAACAGTTAACATGCATTCATTCAAAATGGTGTTAGTATTTTAAGGGATGGGCAATTCAAGACAATATGACTTTTAAAATTACAAAGTATTGCTAGACGTTTTTTAATTCACTGTTTTGTGGGGGGTTCAAGTAAATAAAGTTTTGAAATAAATGCACAGAAAAGATAAATGTACTTTCAATTCTATTCAAATACATGTACACCATATTTGGATTGGGCCTGATCAATATCTTCCTAAAACTGCCTGAAATAATCTTCCAATTTTCATTTATGACTTGATTGTCTTTTTTCCTAATTCTAGTACAATGTACAAGTGTATATCATAATTATCAATTTACTTCATTTGTGATAGATTTCTATATTTGCTAATCCTAATATTTTGATTTAATCTATATATCATCATATTAAGATCATTGTGCAGATATGATATACCATAGATTTTATGCATTATTGATTTTGTTTGTGTGAAAAATATATAAAAAAAAATTGTATGTAGACAGCTTGCTTCTCATCTTTATACTGTATTACCTTATATGAAATTGTCTATCATATTATGATGTGTGCGGCCGAGCTGTCTTTATTCAGAAGACGTAATACTGGTGTTGTTTATTATTATTCGGTCAGGTCGGAGTCTTTTGTTATTGAATGGTGCCTCCGAACCCGAGGGAAAGTCTTCAGTAAATTCTCCAGTATTTGTACCAAACCTTTGTGGCTTAACTCTCTCTAGCAGTAATGAAATTTTAATTCTACTTGTTAAATATAGGTCAAGGCGTTTAACATTAGTAATACATTCTAAATCTGTATGAATGAAATAAGGAAATACAACAAAGACAAATGGACTTTATAGAACCTGCAATTATGTATTTGTGTGTAATTATGGAGAAGATACAAATATGTTGCGATTCAATTTGTTTTATAATTGCACCTGAAGAGACAAATGGATAAGAATATTTTGTTAATTTTGATTAATAGTTAAGAATTTAGAAGAAAAAAATGGAGGAAAGGATGGTCTTATCTGTTTATGATGACCTTCAATTTCATCGGGAATCAGTTTTAATAATATTATCAGTTATGGAGTGTAGGATATCGCTAGTAGATGTGAACAGGAGAAACTAGAAATGACATCAGACTTAATAATAACAATGGATCAATGTTACAGGGAACAATGCTAAGCTATTGTGTTTGTTTGTGCTCTTGCATAAGAGGCTGAGATCAATGCTTTAAATGGAGGTTGTACTGGTAGTCAGCTGGTGAACTAAAACTTACCTATAGTATATATAGTGCTTCAATATGTCTACTGTTTGATCTGATTTGTTTTGAAGAAAAGTTTTGAAAACTTCAACCCTGGTGTATTATTTAATGCAATATAATGGCAAAGTTTGTTTCTAAGTTTCCATGTAAAAAGTTAACGTACAGTGTTGATGGACTACACTGTATTTCAAATTGAAAATGTAATGCAGTACATTTTGATTTCTATATTTATATCCTGAACTGATCATGTACTGTAATATGAATTTGATGTACCTGGTACGTACTGGACTAGTGTAGTACTATAATACTGATAAAGTAAAGTATTTGTACCGGCAGTGTATTTGGTTCAGTATAATTGAACAGATCACTGTCAGTACAAAAAAAGAGAAGTAATGGCAGATGTTGTAATATTGGATGTCATTGTTGTCCTTGATGAGGAAGCTGGAGATCGGCCTGTAGCTACCAGACACGTGATGTCAGGTTAATGTCGGTGCACACATGTGCCTGGAAAAACCACAAGTGAACTCAGTACACACTTGTCAAAGACCTGTTTGTGTGTACCTACTACCGGTAACATGTAAATAGTAAACACCCATGCATGCCATGTTTTTATTTGCATTGTATACATGTATGTACTGAAAAAAATCAACTTGATTGCAACCCGAGTTCAGGATAGTTGTTTACCATGCATAGTTATAGGTACATATTTTTAACAGCATGCATCTGGTACCTGTTTTGGTTATAGTGCATGGAAATAAATAATTAAATGGGATTCTGGTTTGGTAAATGTGACATGTCTTGATATTTTGTACATATTTTCAATGGAAATATTTGACATATATTGGGATGGTTTGGTTGACTTTTGTGAACCCTGTCCTATATCTTCCATTGTCAATCTATTTATAATACAAGTAATAAATGAAATAGCCCAGTTGCATCTGAATCTGACCATGAATTTTTCAAACATTTCTGTGAGAGCACATCCACCGAACTTGAAATCTGGCTTGTACCAAGGGTAGCGTAGGATGTTGATGAAGGCAGATCATAATTCTGTGTATCATAAAAGAATTAGTGGGTTGTTTAGACACCAAGGTGTGTCCTACGTGATAGCTATCATGTCACAATGCTATTTATGGTTTACAGACAGTCTATACCCCTATAATAAACATACAGGGTGGTTCTAGTACAAATAGGCAGACTGGCCTAAATACTTAGTTACAATGTTTATCTTGAAAATCAAGTATCTAGCTCTTTCAGAAAAATAATATCTACATTTTCAATTCAAGCATGCAGACGCGTCCTCAAAAATCCACTCTGCTCTTGCATTGTGAGTATTAATACAACATTCATTTATAATGCCAGACTGTCACTACATGTATCTGGTCTGGTCTGCAATTCACCTACTTATTTATGCCTGGATCAAGTGAAGCTCAGACGATGGGTTTAAGTGTCCCTTATGCTGAACAGGCAAGTTTCTCGCCACACTCCACAATACAAGTGTCATCAGCGCTGTCGTCACTGGTCTATTATGTACAGGTTATGATATATTACCGGGAAAATCACACACATTAACAAATCGGAATAATATGGTCCCTACCAAATCTTTTATATTTTTCTCAATATGTATGACAGGGTGTATAACAATGATTTGTTGAAATTAGGTTCCACAATGTAGTGTAATTATGGAGTGGTCCTATAGTAGAAATGTAACCTCTTGTAGTAAATGTCACAATGTTTGATTTATTATTGAAGCTTCTTGTGTGGAAGTTCTTACATTTTAGTCTTTATTTGCGAATCTGATGATATGAAAACCTAATGAGCGTAAATTCTGTATACATGATATATTCTGTCTGTAATAATAGACGTTCTAAAGAAAGTGTAATATTAGAGTTACACATAGCCGGATTTTAATAGTTTATGTGTAATAACTCTTGAAGCCTGCATACTGTATATAGTTGCCTAAGAGACAATATTTATGTGTATGCACTCTGTGTTTGATTCTATTGTGTGACATTTGCAGTAATTGTTTCCGTGCATGTTATGAAAACAAAAATATTAATGTCAAAACATGAAAAGTTCATATCCTGTTATAATTATTTTTCTGTGTAATGACGTTAAACTTGTTAAAAGCAAGAGAAAATTTGAAAAGGCAAACATGTATTGGTTTTGAAGTACATATATATATATACATGTACATATACATGTTTTGTTTGGAAAGAAATTAATTATATAAACTGGCCTTGGGAATCGATACAAATTACATTCAGAGATATGTTTCAAACATTTTTGTTCTAATCTCATTCATGTAAAACTTATTTATTCCGGAAATAATATACATGTACATACATATGGTAACTTAGTTACATAGAATGAAACAGTAATTTGTATGCTTGCGTGCTTGTCTACACAAACAATATCTTCAAAGCATTGTATGTTCGTACAAAAATACATGTGCACACTGCTTTATCAGTGCATAAATATATGCAATTGTCAGGTGTGGGAGATAGAAATAAGATTTAACTGTTGATCAGGTAATCTGTCCTTTCACCGCTTTGTCCCGTTTAGGCGAGACATTGCTTAAACATAATACCATGTTAGACTTGAATTCAGGTTCTTCCCTGATAGGGATAATACCTGGTATGAATTGATATTTACATCTTTTGTTGTTGTGAATGGTTTTGTAGACTGTTGATCAGATACATATCTTTGTATTCGCTATTGTATATGAAGAAATTTAAAAGACACAAGTATTTGTATTAATCGGTATAGGTAGTATATAAATCTCTCACAATATTTAGGCAATTATATAAAGTTGTCTGCCTATTCGGGGGAGGGGTTTAAACCAGTGGAAATGTTATATATTACAGTGTATGGTATAATGGGAAGGCTTTTAAACGGCTGGACTCGTCAGTGTTACAAGTCGGTTAGAATGTCGGACACTAGCCTAATGTTGGAGCGTGGTGAATATGTGGGCGGGCCATTTGATACATTGTGTGTTATAGAAACCCTGTGGTAAACACCTGCAAATCTTGATCGCCATTTGTTAGCACTCAGTTTCCATTATCAGCAGTGATCCTTTGTTGTTCATTCTGGTAGAGTTTTTCCTTAAATCTAAAAAGGATTCACATGTCCACTTTTGAATACATTGTCGTTTCTCTTTCTAAATTATTTTCTGTAAAAACATTTATGTATTAGCTACATGTATGTTACCTGCCAGTGCTACTAGGTAATTCCATGTTATCTGATTTCCTGTGGGTGCACTACATCATATGCCATGTATGTATGAAAAGATTCTTTGAACAGGATTTCTATTAAGATTCTATAACTTATTCACGAAGATAATCAGTTTCTAACAGTAGCACTTATTTGATGAAAAAAATATTTAAATTCACATTATGCATCTTCCTTGGCAATTGATTTCATGGCAGTTATTTTTCAATCACAATTTAAAGATATTTACATACTGCAGCCAATAGATGATACATACAAGCAGATTGTTGATCCGTATATATAGCCCAGGTGGGAAATTTGGTTAGAATTACCTGTTGGTTTACCTGTCTTTTTACCTGTGGATAGTCTGATAGTCCGGTAGTGATAATAGCAGGAACAAGCAGTTCTCTGTCCCTACAGCTGCGACGGCCTTGTTAGTGTCGGTCAGATGAGTAATTGATCACTTGTATTTTGTTTTTATCTATCGTCAATCAAAGTTGGTTGATCCATTGTGTTAGTGTGCTTTTAAATAACCAAATGTGCCTCAGGTTTGGACTTAAATAGAATGGTGTTCATGTGTAGGGGAAATCTTTGAACAGAAACATCTTTATTTGGAGAAGGCGTAAACTACAGTGTGGATAGATGTTGGCAGTGGTTTAACTGTGATAATTATACCCCGATCTCCTCCTCATGGTGATAATGATAGGTGGAGAAGCAAGTAGGCAATTACATTCAATCAGGTTGTATTTCAGCCATTTTAATTTGTAATTGATAAGAAAGAACAATGTAAAAAATATAACATTACCGGTATGAATCAAAATGTTTCAAATCAGATTTTTTAAACAAAACTTTCAAAATCACTAGCATCAAATGACCGATAAATTACAGTAACTGTTAATAGTATGATTACAAATTTATGTAATGTATGTACAGGAAACAGGCAAGCATTTTCATTAAATTGGTTTTGTGTGACTAAATTGTCATTCTTTTACATCAAAGTTACAAATAGGTGTTACGAATCAAAAATGAATATGAAATTGTTTTCGGTACATGTACTTACAGTTACAAATTAAACACGATTTAAGAGTGAGACATATAAAAATGTACTACATGAACTGGAAAAAAAATGTTGGTTTTCAAACTGATTAAACTTTTAAGTTAAAAAAAATTGAAGGAATTGACTATGTTAAGTAAATATATATATGATGCTACTCAATTAAGAAAAACAATGATTTAATGATAAACTTTATGTAACTTGATTTTGTCTATTCTCTGTGAAACTTTATCTTGTCCAATATCCACTGTTGTAGTGCAGTGCCTGCCAATGTAATTACATTGTATATGCATTGTTTATTACATTCATGTACTGATAAGCTGTAAAAGCTTAAAGTGAATGAATGAATTGAATTGAATTGAATGTACAATACACTAAAAATAGTATGATTAACTAAAGCATGTAAGTGAGTAAAACTAAACATGTTGTGTATATACGTACTGTATATAAATCTCAGAAACTAATCTTAGTTTAGTATGATTTACATGTACATCATCCGAGTCACCTGACGGTAATTATTATCACATGTATACATGTGGTCGTCTGTGTGTAATATATTGATTATGTTTTGTAGGTGACCACAACACACTATGGCTACCACTGATGTGGAGGTTAACCATGTACTTTTGATGGAGCTGAGGAACATGTACCCTGAGGTCCCAGAGCGTATCGTCACCAATCACATGATCAAGGTGAGAGGTTAGTGTGGCATTTTGTTTATATCGTAACTTAGTAATTATAAGATATACAATGAAACATGTAACTGATGTAGAATCGGACAAGAATGGCATGGTGTATGCTGCCAATATATATAAGAATCCTTTTCGAATATTATCATGTAAAATATAAAGTCTTGACATGTTTAATATAACATTTGCGGAAGAGTGCCTTAGTTATGAGGATCTTTCAATTATGATATCATGTAAATGTAATTTTCATTTCTTAATTTATATCATCACAAGTATGCAATTTCTTTTTTAAAAATACCAGCCAACAAGATTTATTTTTAGAAATTTAATGAATTTACACAACTGTATTTTTATCATGACATAAAATTTGTTTGGAAACTGCTTCAGGCAAATGGAATTATACTTCCCTGATTCATAAATACATTGTGGCATTCTTTTATTCATTCCAGCACAAGAATGATCGAGCTAAAGTGATTGAATTACTAGATCAAGAGGGACCCCAGTATCTTTTTGAAAAACCATTGTATGATCCGCTTCAGAGAAGGATGGAAAACCTTACTATTTCTCATATGGAAGGACGAACAAGAAGTGACTCTGGTTCCAGTGGAGTCAGTAGTACAAGTACAAACAGTGTGTCCAGTGTATCCTCTGTGCCGTATGGGGGAGGGAATTCAAGACCACCAGCAGATGGAACCGAGTTTAGTCAGTTCATGAGTCCAAGTGCGCGGAGTACCAATATACCAAATATCAATTGTAATGTGTTTACGCCGAGTTCTCCACCCGTGTCAACACCTATGGCATTAGGCAGAGTGAATAAACCCCACTCTAAACTTCAACCTATTCAAGTGCTACACGTTCAGACGTCACAGGGGCAGTCGCCCACCACAAGGACTGAACACAACAGTCCCCCTCCG